>CM057453.1:494695000-497195000 GCA_016271365.2 Neoceratodus forsteri
AAGCCCTCAGCTTCTTTAAACTAGGGTCACTTTTCTGAGCAGCTGCAAACTCCTTACACTTTCCCAAGGCATAGGACAGGTCCCCTTCAGTCTCAAAACTAGGGTCCCTAGCACTAGTGTCAGGGCACTCAGGATCACTGTCATCCCTAACCCTCTGACAATTGGTCACCCATCCTTCTTCAGAGTAACCCTTTGTAGCTCTGTGGTTATCTGCTACTAGGGAAATATCTACCCCCTTTTCATTAGTCTCCATATCAGGAGACACAGGCTGGGGAATCAGCCTCCCAGCGATTTCCACACTGGCTTCTGTGGGGTCCAGGGAACTACAATTTTCCCTTCCCGCTTGGCCACGGGTAACTGCACACACCATCCCCTGTTTGAGTTTGTTGCCAAGGATGACATCAACTTCTAACATTTTGGCTACAGCCAGCTGTTGCACAGTTCCCCCTGTTTTACCCCAGTCTAGGAGAACACTAGTGAGTGGCAATATGATCTCCTCACCAGTGAAGATTTGCACAGTTACAAATTCATTGGGTGTAAGCTGACCAGGCTCTGTCAGATCCCCTTTTGCCAATGTTAGGGATGCCCCTGTGTCCCTTAACCCTTGTGTTTGTACATCATTCACCGTGACTGGGTGCATGTGTTCCCTCATGTTCACAGGCATGCTTCCAGGGACACATAAACAACCCACTTCTTTCCTAGCACCATTCTGCATATTGTTCATCCTTTTGGGACAATGTCTGGCAAGATGCCTAGTTTCTTTACAAACCCAACATTCATTTCTTTTCTCAGAGAAATCTTTTCTCTGAAACCTGGGGCTAACTGGTTTCGGTGGAGGCAGTGAGGGTTTTAGCTGCCATGAAGGCACGCTTTTCCCTTTCTGTGCTGTCCCACCCACCCCATTCACTCTTAGAGCAGGTCTGCTCTTGGCATAGTGGTCCAAGTGTTCAGCAGCCTCTTGCACTGTTTTGGGATCTCGGTCCTCCACCCAGGTTTTCAGTTCTGATGGGCATGCCCAAAAAACTGCTCCAACAAAATAGCATTTTCAACTTTATCTACAGAGTTTGTTTCAATTTCTTCCCACCAACGTTTTAAAAACTGACGTTGTTTCGTGGCTAGCTCCTCATGGCTTGTATCAGGGCTTCTCCTGAGCTTACAGAATTAAGCTCTGTATGCTTCTGCAGCTAAATCAAACTTTTTTAAAAGTGCGTCTTTAAGTTTGCTGTAACCATTACTGTCCTCATTGTCCATTTGACCCAATGCATCCAGAGCTTTCCCGGTAAGTAGCAGGGATAGCTTGAAGCTCCAGGACTCTCTAGGAATTTTAGCCTGAATACAAACTTTTTCAAAGGAATTTAAAAAAGGCATCCATATCCTCCCCCTCTCTAAATTTGGCTATCAATTTGGAATTCAATTTGTAATCCAGTCCTGTAGTTCCAGTTAAACCCAAGCCACTTACCTGCTCTGGTGGTGGTGGTTGGAGTTGTAGCTTTTCCACTTCATGTCACCTCTGGTGCTCATGCTCCTCATGGTCTGCCTCTCAATGTTCATGCTCCCTCTTCTCCTCTGCGGCTCGCTGGCACTCATGCTCATCATGGTCAGCCTCCCGCTGTTCTCGCTCCCTCTTCTCTTGGAACTCCAGCTCCATTCTGCACAACTCAATCTGTAGCCTGATTGCTTCTGGCTCCAGAATGCTGATAGTCTTCCCCTGATGCTGTGGCCCTTCACTTGCAATGGCCCTGCTGTCATCCTCACTGGATCTGGACACTGCACTGGCCGCTGTCCCTTCCATGTTCAAGGTTTGATCCCTTACAGTCACAGTCAATGACTTGATGCTCTGGGCATCTGCTGCCATCATGGCATCCATGGGTTCTACTTGGTGGCTCTCCCCTCTTACAGGACCCCTCTGTCCTGGCACAACTGCCTCAAGTAGTCTACAGTGTGCCCACTGTAGTTGGAAGCCATCTTCTTCCCTAACTACGACTACTCTAACTTGCACTTTAGAGAAAAAAATAAAACAGGTAGGAACTTAACTGTAAGCAAAATGATGTAGTTCTGTTTCCTTTTTAAAAAATAAATCACTGCCTTATTTTGCAAGTGAGCTGTACAGTATTAAGCTGACACCCTAAACAGTTAAATCTTGTGTTACTAATTTTATGCACACCGCTGCCAACCAATCTGTTACAAACACACTCAGCAGGTCAGGCCCTCTGCTCCCACACTGCTAACCTCTGAGTACAGTATTGTGAACAGGTAACAGAACAAGGTAACCCTTCTGTCTGCTTGTGGGTCCAAATCACCTTTAGTCTCAAGTTCTGGGGGATTCAAACTGTGAATCTTATGCTAGCATACCTAAATGTACAGATAATCTGCTCTTTGGGGGGATGCCAGATGTCTTTTGCCTAAGGGCACCTAACCTGGTATCCAACATGAACTCTTGAAACTCTATAAAAGACCTTAGGTATATTATTACCTTTTCCCAGTTTGATAACACCATCAAGCTTATGAACAGTTATTAGTCAGTCTTAACCATCTATACATCACATGCAAAAAGAAATAACTTCGGAAGACACACCCAGGCAGTCTTTTCAGATGAAAGGTTTACTTAAAAATGGATAAAAATAAGTAAAATGTAAACACAGAACACTATATCACAAGCATACAATCACTTAAAAGAAAACATGGAAAAGTACAGACAAAAACTTTTACCACAATACAATTAGACTTTTTCTATCTAATGTATTACCTCTGTATCAGTGCTTACGTTAGATCAGAGATCTTGTTTCTTAGGAGTCCAACAAGAAATGTGTCACTAAGCTCAGCCACAGTACTCAATTTAAACTGTGTCTCTCCACCCCTTTTGTGTGTCATCTAGCTCCTCCTTGTTGAATATAAAAAAAATTATGCAACCAATGATCTTCCTGTCAGGAGATATTTTACATACTGTGACTTCAGCAAAAACAAATTTCCCAAATTATGACAGTCTTTAAATCAAGTCTTTCCTTTGATCTCGAGTAGTTCCTCTTCCCAGGCCAAATCAAAGGATTTTTATGACTTTTCCATATCTCACTTAGGTGCAATATAGCTTTTTAACACCAGTTGATATTAAGTGTTCTTCCTCTTAAGACATCATAAAAGTTTATGATCTCCATCCTCTGGCAGACTCATAAAGTCCCATTTCATTTCCACTTCAAAGCAGCAACAGGCCATAAAATGCAATGTCTCAAGGAAGTTAATCACATGCAGAGATCTGCTGGTTTAATATATATCTTGTCATTTTAACTGAAACCGGGGGGGGGCATCCCACAGGCTGTCTCATGAGAGACACTCACATACCACATTCTATATACAAATATCATAGAGCAATCATAACCAGCTGGCCAAGCATCACATAGAGCACTGCTTATTTTGTATAAGGGAGAGCTAGAAGGATCTGCCAAACTGTGAACCATGAAAGTACCCCTGATGAAGTATCAGTATGCCATGAAGTACTGGGAGCAACTCTGTCTATGAGCAACCATTCTTTTGCTACTCTGCAGTACATAAAGTAATGCAGCAATTTATTCATTTTGTTGTGCGCCATTCCTTTTGTGCTCGTCTGTGAAAGTACCCCCAATCTATTCCATCCCACTCCCTAGTTTAAACACTTGCTTATGTCCACATATACCTTCAAATCAAATCAAATCAACATTTATTTATAATGCGCTTTTCAAAATACCAAAGTGCAAATACATAATAAATATAACAACACATATCCAATAATAAGTACAAATATAAAACATTTAAAAGGCAGCAAAATAAACAATGCTATCTTCAAAAAGCTAACTCAAATAGATAACTTTTCAATGAAGCTTTAAATGACTCATTGGACAGGCACTCTCTAATCCGACGAGGTAGAGAATTCCACAGGGTTGGAGCCACAAAGGAAAAAGCTCTGGCCCCAGATGACTGAAGACGAACCCTGGGAACCTGTAGCAATCCCTCATCGGTGGAATGGAGTGGGTGGAGGGGGCAGTAGGGCCAAAGGAGATCTTGCAAGTAACCCAATCCCTGTCTTATAGGTCAGCAATACAACCTTGAAGGTGATCCTCCATTGCACCAGCAGCCAGTGCAATTCACGCAGCACAGTTGTGATATGTCAAGTTCTTGGTAACCCAGTCCACAACCTGGCTGCAGCCTTCTGCACCAGTTGCAGGCAATGGAGATCCTCCTTTGGTAACCCTAGATATAGAGCATTACAGTAGTCAAGACGTGAAGACATAAAGGCGTGCACCAACACAGGGAGGTCATCATGCGGAACAAGGTGTTTTATCCAGGCTATATTCCTCAGATGGAAAAAAGAGGACCTGACAATGGCTGACACCTGTATCTTAAGCGTCCGCTCACTGTCAAGCACTACACCCAGATTCCGCACCTGTTCAGAAGGTCTCAATTGGTTACCCCCTAACACAAGGCCAGAAGGAAACCCAGGAGTCAACTTCTCTACACGCTGACTAGGGTCCACCACCAACACCTCAGTCTTGTCTGGATTCAGTCTCAATCAGTTAGCACTCATCCAGTCCTGAAACTCAGTGAGGCAGTTGTTAAAGACCGAGATTGCATCATTTTGTTCAGGTACAAAAGACATATAGAGCTGAGTATCATCTGCATAGCAGTGAAAACTCAGCCCATAACACTTTATAATGTCTCCCAATGGCAGCATATACACCGTGAACAACATGGGGGAAAGCACGGAACACTGCGGCACCCCACAAGGCAGAGCAAAGGGAGCCGAGGAAAAAATTCCTGACAC
The DNA here is from genome assembly GCA_016271365.2 of Neoceratodus forsteri. NCBI lineage: Eukaryota > Metazoa > Chordata > Ceratodontiformes > Ceratodontidae > Neoceratodus > Neoceratodus forsteri. The sequence continues at coordinate 494,699,793 of CM057453.1, forward strand.
TACCCTCTGGGTTCTGCCTGTGAGGAAAGAATGGAACCATCTAAGGACTGTCCCCGACAGTCCACAGAATAGCCTCAGGTGTTCCAGCAGCATCCCATGGTCCATGGTGTCAAATGCTGCAGAGAGATCAAGGAGGACCAAGATCGAACGACTCCTCCGATCTCTCACTATTAGATCTTTCAGTACTTGAACCAATGCCTTCTCAGTACTATGCCTCTTCCTGAAACCAGACTGGAGAGGATCATAGACCTCATGGGTGGTAAAAAAGTCATCAAGCTGCAACGCGACTCCTTTCTCAATAACCTTGCCCAAAAAGGGCAGGTTAGAGATCGGTCTGTAGTTAGCAAGACAGTCTGGGTCAAGGAAAGATTTCTTTAAAAGGGGTGTTACAATAGCCTCTTTCAGAGACTCTGGGAACACCCCTTGGTCCAATGAACACCAGACTATCTCAGCTAGGACTGGCCTGATCGCATCCATGCACCCCACAAGGAGGCGTGCAGGACCAGGGTCCAAACTACAGTAAGTCAGTTGCAAGCCCTGGACAATCTTCATGATATCCATGATCGCTGGCTGGTCTAAATCTGTTCAGGCAGACCGAGGGCCTGTGGCCTCTCATCGATCACCGCCATGCTCATTTGAATGCATTTTGCGTATCTCCGACCTGATCGATGACACCTTATCATCAAAGAACTAAGCAAACTCATCACACTTTATTTGTGAAAAGGCTCTCCGAATCTGCAGGCAGGCTGGATTACACAGCCTGTCCATGGTCCAGAAGAGCTGAGCTGGTCAATTCCTTGATGCAGCTATCTCACTGGACAGGAACTCTGCCTTCTTACGGGAGATTTCTGATTGATAGTCCATATAATGGGCCATCAATCTAAGCCTGTCCCCTGCCAGGCCAGATTTCCCCCAACAGCATTCCAATCTTTGCCCTACTCTCCTCAGCTCCCTCAATACCCCATAAAACCAAGGGGACCGAGGGCAAAGGGAGAGGGGGAGAATGCGGACAGGTGCTATGGAATCCAGAGCTCTCAGCACCATATTATTATAGTGCACTACTAAGAGATCTGGATCCATGCACTCCATGGGCCAACTCGATAGGTCCAGCACTGCCATCAGACCCTCAGGAGTGACTCCCCTCAAAAGGCTGTACTGGGCCATCTCCAAAGGAGGCAGTCTCATAGAGGGGGCCGCAAAATTGAATCTTATACAGTGATGGTCTGACCACCCAACTGGTTCCACCACCAGTTCCGTGATCTCCATCCCCGATGTGAACACCAGATCCAGAGAGTGACCCTGGGTATGGGATGTAACGGTAACAATCTGTGTAAAGCCCAATGAGATCATCAGTTGGAGGAAGTTTTGGCCAAAATGCAAGAGTTCATCATCGACTCAGGCATTGAAATCCCTCAGGACCAACCACCTGGAGGGTTCCAACACCATATCGACAATGAAGTCTGCAACTTCCTGCAGAAAAACTTTCTCATCACCAGGTGGACGGTAGATGAGTAGAATTCTGCTACCCACACCTGCACCCATGATACACTCAAAGGATCTAGCGGTCACCGCTAGAACCTCTACAAGGCCCAATTCTAATTTAAAACAAATAGCGACCCCCCCTTCAATCCAGTCTCGGGCGGTGTATCACAGAGTACCCGGCTGAAACTGCTGACTCCAATATGGGACCAGAATTTTTGTCCAGTCAGGTCTCGGTGATGCAAGCCAGGTCAGATAACTCAACAAGATCAGCAATAATTGCCGTCTTGTTTTTTATTGACCTGGCATTGCATAACACTGCCCAAGCTGGATGAGAGGCCTTGGAGGAACGGGCAACTTGCCCACTATCAGTGGAACCCTTGGGTATGGGAACTGGGCATCAAGAACCCCTGTTCTGAACCCATTTCAACCCAGGGTGTCTCCTTGACCTCACCACCCTTATTCGCCCACTCGGCGCCCCCCAGCCAAAGCACCCCCCCACCTCCTCTGTGCAATCCCCAAGGCACGACAATGCCTATATACCTTGGGTTGCAATGGGGGACTGTCGAAGGGGCGTAGGTCCCTCAGCCTAGAGGGGGAATAGCACCTGCCCACCGAAACTGGATCCCAGCACATGCTGCCTAATGCTGCCTGATTTAAAAACTTGACAATCAGCAGATTTTAATTATCACTATCAACACCAATACCCTATTAAATTAACTTATACAACAATTAACAAAAAAAAAAACCAACAATAATGAAACTATTTTAACTTAATTAAACCAAAGCCCCCCACCTCTCACGTAGCGAGGGAGAGCCTTAACCTTCTACTCTAAGGCACTGGGGATGTGTATTGACATGCTTTATATAGTAAATGTAGTGCTTACTCTTAGAAAAATAAGTTTCAAAACCTAACAGTTGCAAAATTAGTTCTTATCAAAGGAATTGACTATCATGGGCAGGATGTAGTCTGTGCAGAGAAGGATGACCCATATGATTTAGAGGCATCAGAGGAAATCTTATGAGGAATGCCTGAGCAGTCTTAATAAGTTGGGTGAAGTGAAAAGATCCAAGGGGTAGCTGAGAGCTGGGGAGTAATGTAATGAGCCATTCTGGAGGCAACTAAGCCATGCTTGAGCACAGTTACCAAAAGAAACAGGTGCAAGAGACCAATCAGATTCTCTAAGAAGGTCAGGGAGGCAGTGAAGGCCAAAAAGAGCCTTTATCAGATACAAAGAGAAGTAATGGGATGAGGAATAGAGTGAATACCAAGTAAAGATTAGGAAGGCCAAGAAGGCAGTTAGAAATGCAAAATCAGACACAGAGCTGCATATTGCAGAGGGGGTCAAGGGATGGGAAAATAGTTTCTCAGATTCATTAGAGAAAAAGAAAGATGAGAAGGAGCATTATAAGACTGATGGAGGGGCAGGGTAATAGAAGAGGATGAGTAGAAGGCAACCATTTTTTTTTTTTTACATTTTACTCCCTGATCTCAGTTGCCGCAGCCCTCATCCTACCAACTCCCCTAGCCCTATCACTGGGCTCCTTCAGGATCTTACTTTAGCCATCCATGGCTTGGAATGGCTGCCTGGCCACCAGTGCGGAGCCTGCGTGGGGGGGTGCAGTTTCCATCCTACCACTGCGAGGTGTTTTCCTCCAGTTTTCTCCCCGGACCCATGCATGTGCAATGGGCAGGGCAACTGCCCATGCCTCCGCATAGGCAGTCTTGCACTCTGTGCATGGGTCCACCCCATTCTGAGCAGCATGCCTGTGCTGCTCCTAGTCTCCACTGGGTGTCAGTCTATAATGCGCTACTTTGTCCCCCTTCCCCTGAGGAAGGAGAGCTGTCATCGGATGCTCAATCCTTCCTCGCCCTGGTTGACCCCTAAATTACCCAAGTCCGTTCCTGAACCCGGGTCACCGGCATGGCATGAGGGGTGGCATCCAGTGCCTCAACCCTCAGTGCCACCGAGAAGGCAATCATTCTAAAAGACTACTGTATTTCTGCTCAGTATTCACAGTGGAGGATAGTGTGTTTTTGCCAGAAAGCAGCATAAACAGAAATTGGTCAGATGGTATTTACAGGAGAAATGGTCAGAAAAGCGTTTGTAGCCCTGAAGATAAGTAAAGCTCCAGGGCCAGGTGAGATGTACTCAAGGATACTCAGTGATCTGGCATTGGAACTGTCTGAACCCCTGGCAGTATTACTCAATAGCTCAATACAGTCAGGGGTGGTTCCAAAAGATGGTAGGGTAGTTGACCTCACAAGGGAGGGGAGAAGGAGCAAATGGGTAACTACTGGCCTGTCAGTCTTACCACCATTGTGGGTAAACTGATGAAGACACTAGACAAGGAGGACCTAGTGGACTACTTGGAGAGAAATGGGCTCCAGGACAGTAAACTGCATGGGTTTGTGGCATGGAGGTCATATCAGACCAACCTGATAGTAGGCTTTGACTGGGTAACTAGGGCAGTGGATAAGGGACAAACAGTAGATTTATTCTACTTCAGTAAGGCATTCGCCTCTATGCCACAGAAAAGGTTGCTGAAGAAGTTACCGATTCTTGGTACAGTAAAGAACCAAGTCAGATGGGTGGGTAGTTGGTTGGGGGGAGCAGGTGGAATTAAATGGAGTCAAGTTGGGTGGGGATGCCACATGGAGCAGTCCTAGAATCCTAGGTCAAGTCCTTTTCAGTATGTTTATTAGTGGCACAAGAGAAGGAATACAGGGTAGTATGTGTCTCTTCACATGTGATACTAAGATCTTTTTTTTTCTGGCTCCATTTCCCTCCTGGCACTGGAAGATCCAGACTCCCCACACCACTCACCACCCCCCATCCCCAGGCTTACCCCCCAAGTGGGGCTATCAGGCAGTCATCCCCTCCCCAAGGAACTTGGTCGTGTAGCCTTGGCTTGCCCCCCAGGATGGGGCCATGGGAGCGGGACCCCTCAGCACACCTTAGTCTGCAGTGAGAGTGGTGGCAGAGATGAGGGCCATCATTAGCGGGCCAGCATTTTTTGTGCAAGTTTTTCCTGGGGGTTGGAATGTGCAATGATGCCAGCATTTGCCCTGCACCCCTAACATGTGGCGCCAGCCACGACAGTACCCACAGCCTCTGCCAGAGTTCCACATAGTGCCGGACACTCTTCCCCCCCTCCCCACGGAAAAGGAGAGCACTCCCGGGGGTGCTCAATCCTTCTTCCCCCAGCTGGCCCTTCGACTTCTGAGTCCATCCATCAACCTGATGTCACGCCTGCTTAGCTGGACACTCTTGTCACTGTGCTGACGGGCCGGCATGACATTAAGATCTCAGGCAGGATGTACAGCATGGATGGGGTATGGGAATTGCAGAGGGACCTGCATAAGTTGAAGAGGTGGTCCAAGGCTTGGCAGTTAAAATTCAAATCCAAAAATTGGAAGGCGATGCACATAAGGAACAAGAACCCCAGGATGGAACACTGTATCAGAAGAGTTAAACTGGGCACTACATCTAAGGGACAGAACCTGGGAGTCATCATAAGTAACTCTCTAAAGCAATGTAGTCAGTGTAAAAAGGCTACAGCAAGACAACTAGAATGTTGGGGTGGATTGGTAAAGGTATCAATTACTAACAGGAGCAAGAAGGTGATACTATCTGTCTACAGATAACTGGTAAGGTCACATCTTTAACACTGTGCCCAGTTCTAGAGTCCCCAGGTCTCCACCTAAGGAAAGACAAAGACAGGGTGGAGATGGTGCAGTGAGGGTAACCAAAGTAATTCAGGGACAACAAGGCAGTGGCTGTGAGGAGAGGCACATGGGACTTAACATGTACTTGATGGAGGCCAGAAGGGAGAGGCAACATGATGGAGACCTTCAAGTTCCCGAAAAAGAATGAACAAGGTGAACTGTTAGAAAGTACTAAGCAGAAATAGGGAGTCAAACACATGGGACATAAGTGGAAGCTGATGGGGTGGGAAGAGATTCAGGAGGGAAGTGAGAAAGTTTTATTTTACATAAATAGTAGTTGACCCATGGAATGGTCCATTGGCAGTTGTGGTGGACACAAAACCATTAATGGTTCAAGCACAGAGTTAAGAGTGTAATAGTTGATCAGGGGTAGCAGTAAGGCCGGGGACAAGGGGGATGGAAGGGGCAAAACCCCCATGTAGACAAAAGTTTTGGGGTAGGATAGGGTATAACAGGGCAGACAAGATGGACCAATGGTCTTTTTCTATCAGCACAGTCCATGTTTCTATATTTCTTAATGTGCACTCAAAGGAGACCTAAGGAACAGTATTATCATGTGAAACAAAACTCTAGTGATGATGTGGAGTAACAGCAGCAGGTGAATACTCTGCCAGTAGGTTCAAGAATGAGGCTATGGTGTACGAATTATACTAGAATCTAGGGAATGCACCAATGGAGTCAGTAGGGAGGCTTTATTGAAGTAGAAACAGAAGCGAAGAAATCATAGTCAGGTGATGAAATGTGTCACCATATTAGGGAGGCCAGGCTACCTCAGAATATTGTCAATAAAGTGGAAGGTCTTAGGGGCAGAACCAAACCTTAGGGAGCATACAAAACAAATCTACCTTGTATTACATTTTGAAGGGCCCCTTTTTTGAGAGATAGTCTTGCGCAAAGCGTACAGCCCATTGAACTGCAAAATTATAGGTAACTTTCCCTTCCTCTGTGCTGCCACAGGTTGGGTCAATGTAAATACTGCAATGTGTTACTCCAAACAAACACCCAAATGTATTAACTGGGATAGCAACTATGCAGCATATTTTGTAATATGTACATTTGTTGCTTTATATGTGAGTCGTACAAAACAGAAAATGAAGAAAAGGGTTGATGAGCATGTACATGTTATAATCCCCCCAAAAAATTGGAGTTATGCATTAGCAGCACATGTTGAGGACTGGGGGTAGACCTAGTTTTTACCGGAATTGAAAAAGTCAGCTTAAATACTAGAGGGGTTGATTTGGAAAGCTACTGGCCAGGAGGGAGGCCTTTTGGATTTACCTGCTTGTGGTCATTTACTGGCCAGGCATAAGTGACTAAACTGAAATGGCAATGCTGCTGTTAAGTTGTTGTAGGACATTATTGGATGGATGTAGAGTTAATATAGCTATACACAAATAATGGGCGCTATTCACGAAGGAGCACAGAGCAGGCACATAAAGGCGCTTGCAGCTCCACACCAAAGGGAGATCCAGTGGGGACCACATTCATGAAGCAGCTTCCCCACCTGGCTCCCTTCCACATCCCTGCCCCTCCAGGCACGGAGGTGCACGTAGGTAGGGTTGCAGGCCCAGGTCAGCAGCTAATTGGCTGCCCTACCTGGGTCTGCAGTGGATCCCTTTGCGCTGATATGGCGCCATCTTGGTGGGGGCACATAGAGCACTGGCAATGCTGTGGGGGGGCAAGTGCTGGCCACCTGTCCCCAGCCCTACCACTGTCCCCTGACAACAGGGGCACCATCCTGCGAGGGGGGCAGATGACCCCCCACCCACACCAGCGGGTCCAGCAGTGGCAACTGGAGGGGCATGTAGCTGGTACAGCTGTCCTCAAACATGTAGCCACTGCCCTCAGTTGGGCACTCACACATTTGTGAATGGTGTGGAGTGTTGAAACACTGGCCACGGAGTCCCTGGCCCACCCACTCATGGAGCTCCATGCTCGGCCAGGGATCTGGTGCAGGGGGGGAGCATAACTCATTTGTGAATGCCGCGGTGGGCATGAACAGGTGTGGGGTGGCTACGCACCCAGGTGACGCAATGCATATCCACCCCAGCCCGTTCGTGAATAGGGCCCATTGACAGAAAATTGGGGTTGTTTTTAAGATTAATGACATTAGTGTTACATAATATATATTTCTTCTCCCTTTTTTATAGCCCCCCATCCTGAGATCTATCTCTCATCAAACTGGTATAGCCGCATCTCTGAAAAATAGTACCAATTGTAAATATATATGATTAATTTCTATAGAACCGATTAATTGGTTCCAAAAAAATCTGCTTGTTCTGAATAAAAATAAAACTAAAGGATTGCCATTTTGCACAAACCATAAATTAAAAACAATAAAAAAACCTTTTGAAATACACGCTCCAGATGGTACAAGACTAGAAATGGTAACAGAATTCAGATACTTAGAAATAGTTTTGAACAGTAAATTAACTTTTGAATCATACATGTAAAATGTCACAAAACAACCACATCAAAAAATAGGAGCATTATATTCAGTCAAAGATTTCTTAACAAATGAGACAAGGGTTTACTATTGCTCAAACTTACCTCAACCCAATATTAGAATATGGGAATTTGGTGTGTGTGTGTGTGGGGGGGGGGGGGTCAGAAAAAAATGTTAAACAATTTTGGGTCTGTTTATATGATACTATTTGCAGATTTGCCCTTCAGGCAAGACAAATGGAACATCACTGCAATTTGTATAGGAAACTCGACTGGTTGACTGTTGAACTGAGAGACATAATTCAAATGTCATGCTTTGTATTTAACATTTTGCATTGTGCACCAGATAATACAATGATAGCTTTTTTCAAGCGGAAGGTGATTAATAGAGCCTTAAGATCTCAAGATACGATAACATTAACAATTCCACCATGTAACACTGCAAAGAAAAGGAGAGCTTTTAAGCAACTGGCTATACAAACATGGAATTCCCTCCCAGATCGTATGAGGAACTTAAAAAATAGATTTTGTTTTAAGACATCTTTAAAAATTTGTTATTAAGGGCTGTGCACAGTGCAAATGTAATCACTGATGTAAATGAGGCACCATATGTACATTAGAATATAAATATGCCCTTGGTCATTTCACTTAGTGTCTGGTACTAATGTTGCATTGTCTATATATATGGACATTATGTTAGTAACACTAAAAGTTTTGTGCACACATGTACTTATAAATCACTAGTATGCCACTGTGATGGTATGTATGTATGTGTAGTAAATGTGTATAACTGGTCTGTATATTGATGACTGTATTATAATGTTACTGTATGTTTTTAGTCCCGGGTTGAACCTGTAAAACGGCAATGTGGCCCAGCACTGTTTATCTGGTTAATACAATTTTAAATAAAAAAAATAAATGTAGAATTTTGCAAAAGGTTGTGGACAATTTAAGTATAATCTAGTAGCAGCAATAGTTGATAAGATCTATATGTAAGTAACATTTTAGAAATCTGAAAAGTATTGTGCTGGTTTTAAAATTTTTTTGTAATATTTTTAATTTTTCACTTTATCCTTCTATACATTCCTTACCCTTTATTATTGCCAATGAGATGGCCTTCTCTGAAAGCAAAATAATAATAAGTGACTCTTTTAATATCATGTATAAATTAATTGGAATAGGGTGGGTATCCTACATTGAGAAAACATGACAAAGCCATTAGGCATAAGACATTGGGGCTCCAGTGAAAGTAGTTTCATTTCTTCAGTGGACTCAGTAAACAACATTTTCACAAAAACTCCAGCAGTAAGCATATTTTTTGGCTATTTGCAATCTCTGGGATTTCTTTTTCTTGTACAGTACATGTATTGTTTTGTTTTAATGTATATCTATACACAGAACATGTATTGATATGGGTCAAGCATGTCGCCCTAACTCCAAGGGCCCAATTTTAAAACAGAAGGCTTTGAATCAAGGTGCCTGCACCAAATGGGTATGACACAAGGAGCACCTTACATTAAAGTCTGTGGCAATCCCAATTTTCAAATGCAGGCTGCATTAAAATATGGATGCCTTGTGCCAACGCCACCCTGCACCACCCTTGTGAATAAAGAACCCTTGCTCCTGATTGCAAGGGGGCTGCGTCATCCCCTTTATTGGACTTTTGCAAGCCCCACCATGGATGCAACAGGGATCTCAGATTAGACCAGCCAGGAGGTGGTCTAAGGGCTCTGTACCACTGTAGGATGATGTGGTGATTGGGGGGAGGACCTACTAGAAGGTGACCAGTGGCAGAAGGAGCACGGGGGTACCCGAGGGAGAATCAGGGAGATGGCGGAACAGCAGGGGGGTGATGTGGCACCTTGCAGGGGTCCCTTTTGCAATGCCAGGCAGCCAATCAGCTTGTGATTTATGGCGGGTTTGCACGAGGGAACGTGACCTGGCCTTAGGTGGGTACAGCCCCACAGAGGTGCCATCATCCCCAAGCATGTAGGCGGGAAGCATTGGCTGCAGGATGAGGGCTGCCAGTGGTGGAGGGGAACATTCTCAGGGCAGCAAAACAGTCCCCAGGTGCCAGGGCTGTGCTCACCTGGGGCCAGGTCTCTTTCCCTCCCTGCCAACCTCCACAGACCGCAAGCCAATCAGCTGCCTAGCATTACAAAAGGTACCCCCACTGGGTGTCATATCACTACCCTACTATTCTGCCATATCCCCAATGACCCTAGGGCACCCCATGCTCATAATTCCCCCAGCCCCCTCCTAGCATGCATAGTCCTACCCCCCCATCTTCGCAGCCACTCTAGTGGTGCGCCGTGTGGGGGGAAGCCAGATCCCAGAATCAATCCTAGCAGGTGCGCCAAATGTTTGGTGCAAGCCTGCAGCTGAGGTAACTCTAGGGACCCCCCTTTTATAAAATTAGGCCCAGGGTCTCTGACACACCCGTGGTTTATCGCAGCCCCAGAGCAAAACAACTTGCTTTGCTCTAAGGGCTGTTTTAAAATCGGGCCCTAAGTGTTCATTTTAAAAAATTAAGTTCCTAACTGTAATGACTCATATAATAGTTTTATGATCAAACAGTAACCATTAAAATGTGATCTACAAAGCAGCCTCTGATACCAGCCTACACAAAGTCCACAGTACCCTCAACAAAGCCTGTAGGTTTGTCCTTGATGCTGATTGCCTTACACACACCTGCAAACACTACATTAGGACTAAATGGCTTCTGCTCTGGGATAGAATCAAGTTCCATTCCTGCCTGTTGGGGAAGAAGGCTCTCCTGGGACTCGCACCCCCATCCCTGTAGGCATTATTCCAACCTGCTCCAGCCGAACATGAGACTAGAAGTGTGACAAGGCATGCCCTAGCAGTATCCTTCAGGAGAACTGCCCAGGGGAGGCAAGCCTTCACAGACAGGGCATCCACCTGGCTAAATGAACTCCCCCACTCCATTACAACTCTCACACACCTCAGTCTCTTCAAATCCAAGCTGAGGAATTCCATTTCCACTCCTGACTGTTGTTTCTGCAACACTTAATCCCTAGCTGAAACTATTCCCTCTCCTGCCTCTGGCCTGCACCTTGTCTCACCTAGGACCATCTGGACCCTCCCCCGATGCTCCCACTCCATGACACCCCACCACATACCTCTTGCCATATACACTCCCTACCTTTTTTCTCATAGCCCTCCCCCACCTCTCCCTGCTAATGTTTCCCTCAGCTATTTCCTCATGGACCCTCCCACCTTCACCTTGCACCTGCCTCCTCCTCCTCTGCACCCACTTAGCCTAATTCTCTTGATGAATGTACTGGTTTCAGTTGATGTAACTACTAGATCTTACCCTCTAGGAATGATAATGCTGTATAGCTGCTACCTGTGTATCAACTACCTGTACTTTAACCTATTTGCCCTGGGGCCTGTCCTTTCCTGAGACTGTAGTACCAGCAGCACAGACTTTTCTCTCTGTCCTAATGTGCCATGGTTAGTCTTTGCTAGATGTATTGCTGACAATGCTGTAAGCTGCTAATGTCTGTCCTACTCATGTACTGTTTGTTTTTTGCCAAGGAGGATCCTTTTTAAAAGTGCTGTTAGCTCAAAGATTGTAATTCCAATTTCTAATAAATAAAATTAAATAATATAACCCACTGCATCAAAATATACTAGTAGTGTTCTGTAAAGGAAGACCACTCCCTTTTTTTAATTTTCTACATCAACAATTTATACCACACAAGGAAATGTTTCTTTCCATATTCTGTAATGTATGTGAGCATGTAAATCTTAATTGGCTCGGGGCAATATAAGGAACTATTATTTCACTGAGAGGGTGGTGGACACATTGAACGGCCATCCTGAGGAGGTTGTGGGGTCAAAAACAGTTGGGGAATTCAAGAATATATGGGACAGACATAAGGCAATTCTGGTGGGGGGGTAGGAAGAAGCTGGCTGTTGGTTAGCTAGGATCTACAGCATATCCATTAGGTAGGGAAATGGGTAGACTAGGTAGGCCAAACGGTCCTTATCTGATGTCAAAGTCTGTGTTTCTATGTTAATTGTTCATACACTGAAAACCATTCTTTTATTGCCAAACTGCCTAGCTGTATGTTGAATTTGATTGTTTGAATTTTGTTTAAATGTAGACAATCTATTTGTAATAATGTATATTGAATGAGATAAAGGAATATGCAATCCTATCATATCTAGCAATTTGTTTCCTCCCTAGTTTTTATTTCCTTGCATTCCCACCATGTATGTATTTTATTTATTTTATTTGTAACATATTTTACTGGGTAATCAAATAGAGTCCAAAAGGGACCATTTCCAGTTGTGACTGGGGGGGGGGAGGGAATAGGATAGGGAAAAATATAAATGTACAAAGTCACCAAGTCACCAAATGTACAAGATAATATGTATAAAGACATCAAAGACATGAATTTATGGAACATATTCACAGTCAATTTACATTCACGTACTGTACAGTATGTATATACAGTATGTGCCTTTCTGTCTGCATCCATGCCGGTATACAGTAGATCTGTCCCATGGCAACCTTAGCCTTTGCCAATTCAAATGGAGTTAGATATAGCCTATCAATCAGTCCTCATTCTCTTTTCAAGCAAGACATTAACATTTAAAATGATAATTCAGGCCTATGCTTATTAATACAAAAACTTTTGGGCTATTGTTTCAACAGTGTGGGCATGATGGCTCTGTGGGTAAAGAGAGTAACAATACAGTCATATACAAGGATATCTGCTTCTGCATTTGTTAGGAATGTTATGGTTGGCAGAATCTGTTTCCAGTAGTTGAAGGTCTACTTCCTTAGTCAAGTATGTTCCTTTACAGTTCGAAGAAGAGCCAATTAAGAAAAAAAATATTTAAGAGGTTTTTTTTGAGAAAAGATCAACAAATTTAAGATCAGCCAAGGTCAATTTTTGTTCAGTTCCATTCCTTCCTGATCCTCCTCCAAGTTTTGAGAGCACGTACCAAAAAGCAGGCACATGTTTTGTGGTACTTGTCAGAGGTCACCATTTCAACTTGCACAATACTCTTATTTGGGTGTTGAAAATTTTGCCCCTCAAGATAACCCCATGAGATGAGATATTTTGTTTTCATAGGGGTCCCAGGGTGAAAGCAGGTTAACACAATAAATATAATTATGCAGATAGCATGTACATGTAGCATGTACAACTAGCAAATGCTATGGATACATTTGTCATACCATGGAACAACATGTGAATGCTAAGCCACAACAGTCTTTGAAACATCTTACTTTTTTTTTCCTTTTTTGGTTTAGTTTGAGCTATAATAGGACTGGTCTAGTCAGCTTGCACATGTCTTTTACTTTGCACTGTATAATTCTGCTAAGCATTTGACTGCATGGTTCAATGTAGTATGCCCAAAATGGTATAATTAACTCTTTGTTTACTCCTCTACGAGTTATAATGCATAGATGGAAATGCTACATACTTTTATTACATTGCTCAGTTTATGTTTGTTTATCTATTTTGCCCTTCAGAATTTTTATTGTGTTGTATTCTACTGAAATGCAATAATGTTTCTTTTAAAAAGGGCAAGATTTTTTGAGATAGTCAATGATTTGCATTTTAAAGGTGTAGATGCTGGAGGTCTATTGCAGGTGACTTATTTCAAATGTAGGGAGTTCAGAATGCAAAGGACAAGTCCCTTCAGCCCTGGAAGTTTTGGAACAGAATTCTCTACCATGCAGGCTGTTGGTAAAACTAAAAAAGTGGCAAAAAAGATCAAGAAGTGAGTGAGTAGGTTCTTTTATTTACCAGAGAAAAGTCTTCAAATAGTCTGTGGTGATCTAAATGTGAATCTGTATAGGAAGTACTGTAAATCTATAATGGTTTCAGCAAGGTACTGAACTTAGCAACCAGCGACATGAAAATGTTTTAAGACCCCTTCAACATGCCAGATACAGATTGATCAATACCAGCAGGAACATCTACCAGAACTAGACACATGGTGAATTCCCTGCAGGGGGATGGCCTCAAACAACTGGTACAACAACCCACAAGAGACAGGGCTATCCTAGATCTAGTACTGACTAACAGGGAAAGGATCACAGATCTCCAGGTAGAAGGTCACCTGGGGGCCAGTGATCATCACATGGTATAGTTCAATTTGGCCACTACAACTAAATCATCCCATTCCAAGGCATAACTATGGGACTTCAGAGGAGCTGACTTTGATAAGATGGCCAACAGAGTTAAGCTAGCCCTGGCAAAAAGAAATACAGGTGAGGGAGTACAGGCAAAGTGGGAAAGCATTAAGGATGCAATACTTGAATCAACATCCCATTGTGTTATAGAGAAAAGGAAGTGCAAAAGAAGAAGGAAACCACTTTGGTTCTCAAAAACAGTAGCAGAAAAGATCAGAGCTAAAAGGCTGGCCTTCAGGAAATATAAGGGAACACAGCGGGATAAAGATAGAGAGGCATACCAAACTTCCCTAAGGGAAGCAGGGAAGGCAGTAAGACAGGCAAAGGCCTAAACTGAGGAAACACTAGCACAAACAGTAAAAGAAGGGGACAAGACTTTCTACATTATTGAAAGGAGAAAGTCCAGAGGGGGTATTGCTAAGATCAAAGGAGATAAGGAGGCATGTGAGGAGGAGGACCATGTAAAAGCATCTATCCTAAATAGATACTTCTGCTCAGTATTTACTGAAGAGAAGGTAGGGCAGGGCCCACAGCTCAGCACCATGGACACAGGGGGAGGGAGGTGAACACTAGTCCCTTCACAAAAGAAAGGGTCCTACAACAGCTCGATAAGCTCAGGGTGGACAAGACAATGGGACCTGATGGCATACATCCCAGGGTACTAAAGGAGCTAAGGGTGGAACTAGCAGAGCTATTATCAGAACTATTTAGTGAGTCTCTGAGCACAGGAGAGGTCCCAGAAGACTGGAGAAGGGCTCATGTGATCCCGCTCCACAACAGTGGTAGCAGGGAGGAGGCAGGGAACTACAGACCAGTCAGTCTTACCTCAGTAGTGGGCAAGATTATGGAGGCACTTCTTAAGGAAAGGATAGTGCAACACCTGGAATCCATAGGAGCACAGGATCCAAGACAGCATGGGTTTACAAAAGGAAGGTCCTGTCAAACTAATCTCATAGATTTCTTTGACTGGGTAACCAGAGTGGTGGACCAAGGGGGAGCAGTTGATGTCACCTACCTTGACTTGAGCAAAGCTTTTAATACTGTTCCACATAGAAGATTGATTAATAAGCTGGGTAGGCTCAGGGTAGGTCAGAGGTTTGTCAGCTGGGTGGCAAACTGGTTGATGGGCAAGAAACAGAGAGTGGTGCTAAACAGTATACAGTCAGAAGAGATGCAAGTCACAAGTGGGGTACTTTCAGGAATCAGTCTTGGGCCAGTCCTCTTCAATATCTTCATCAGTGACATTGCAGATGGACTGGAGGGTAAGGTTTGTCTGTTTGCAGATGACAGCAAGATCTGCAACAGAGTAGATGATCCGGATGGGGTGGGCAGAATGAGAAGAGATCTGGATAAACTAGCAAAATGGTTGGAAGAGTGGCAACTGGGGTTTAATGCAAAGAAGTGCAAGATCTTGCACATAGGGAAGAGAAACCGTGAAGCCACCTATAGGCTGGGAGTGGGTGTTGCTGGCAGTCACAAGGGAAGAAAGAGACTTGGGCATCATCATCACTGATGACCTGAAATCATCCAAGCAGACCACTAAAGCAGTAGGTAAGGCTAGGGGAATGTTAGGGTGTATTAGTAGGGGTATCACAAGTCGGAAGAGGGAGATAATAATCCCTCTTTACAAGACACTTTTTAGGCCCCATCTGGAGTACTGCATGCAGTACTGGAGGCCACACCTTCACAAGGACATTAACCAAATTGAGGCAGTCCGGAGAAGGGCAACAAAAATGGTGCAGTGACTGCATCAGAAAACATATGAGGACAGATTAACGGAGCTCAATATGTATACCCTAGAGCAAAGGAGGGAGAGAGGTGATATGATCGAAACATTCAAACACCTTAAGGGCATTAACAAGGTGAAAGAGTCTAACATGTTGCAATTCAAGAAAAATAGCAGGACAAAAGCACATAGCATAAGATTAGAAGGAGGCCGTTTAAGGGGTAGTGTGAGGAAGTTCTTTTTCACAGAAAGGGTGGTGGATGCATGGAACGGCCTACCTCAGGAAGTGGTGGATATAAATACAGTGCAGGGCTTCAAACAGGCATGGGATAGGCATAAGGGAGGAATACAGATGAGTATGAATAGATAGGCCATTAACAGAGCAAAGGCCGATGGCTCGTTTATAAGGTAGAAAAAGAAATGGGCAGACTGGATGGGCCTTGTGGTCCTTATCTGCCATCAACTTCTATGTTTCTATATTTCTATATACCCCACCTCATAAATCTGTTAGGGGAAAATGGTCAAATCCTGCTCAAAAAGGGATTTTTCAGAGTGACTGTGGAATTACTTTTTTGGCCTGGATTTGAAACATTTCCCCTACATTGTTCATGAGGTGTGGTCCTGGAAAGGCCAAGTTATAAATCAAGTGGAAAAATACTTTAAAATGACATTATGAATAAAAGGTCAAAACACATCCAAAATACTGTAACGGCACTTACCTTGTTTCTTCAGTTCATAGTCTCATTTGAAGAAGGAAGATAAATGTTTCAGTGAGAGTGGATTTACAACAAGGGACCCTCTTTAGGTGAGTGAGAGTGTTTTGGGGTGTGCTGAGTGGTGGGCTTGGGCTGCAGTGGGTGGTGTGTGTAGAGGGTCAGATATTGACAAGAGTCCTTTTTCTTTTCCGGTGTTTTAAAAAAAAGATCTGCAAGGGTCAGTTTTCCTTTTGGAGGACACTGGATGAACACTAGGGATTGGGCACCCCACTTTCCGCATACTCTTCAGCAGCATGAGAGGTGGCCAACCTGTTTTTGCTAGCTATTTGTGGGAGAGTGGGAAATATGGAGGGGAAGGGATTGTATCATTTAGCGGTACCAGGGTTGCTCACCCCAATCCACTTCTAAAGTTGAAAAAAAAAGATCTGTGTGGGAAAGTTTTCTTTTTTGCAGGGAGACTGGACTGACACTGAGGAATGGGCACCCCAGTGTTGGCATACTCTTCGGCAGCACCCTGGTGTCACCAGCTATCTGTGGGGGGGGGAATCTGAAGGGGAGGGGGTTAGTTTTCATTTACTTTAAATTGGGCATCTATCTGGATGAGGGAAGGCTGGCTGAGATGGGAGGGGGAGGTTAGTTTTATTTTATGCTCTTTCATCTTGTACAAGTTATGTTTTAGGTTCTAGCATGGTGCAACATACAGGGATTAAACACTGCTTAGAGGATTGATTAAACAACATACCCCACCACACTTCCTATAGTCATGACAGGAAATTATTTCATGATGTTTTAGGTGTGAGCCAAAAATTCCTCTGTAGCAGCACTTTCTGTGCAACAGGGGAATTCTCTGCTCACAACCTAGAAAATGGTCCCATCACTAAGCTGGGTAGCCAGAAGTTTTAATGTGCCCAGAAAAGCTATTTAGGAGCCATTTTCTGAAAACTAAATACCAAAATGTAGCTAAATGGGACCACCTTACCTAAGTTAAGGTGTTTTTGAAAAATCCCTATTTTCATGTATTTGCCATCTTTTGGTTTTGAAATAAAAAAAAGATGGTGGCCATTACAACCCAATAATTTCTTCTAGTGACATGAAAAACACAAATTTTGCTAAACAAAAATCCTTGTGAAAACAAAATGTTGTATCAGAGGGTTATCCTAAAACTCTACTGAGCATGCTCAGAAGCCACATTTCAAAACCTTATAAATCTGGAACCAATTTAAAAAAAAACAAAACTTGAAAGGCACACCATTGGCACAAGCCCCTTCAGCCTCAAAAGTTTCAGAACAAAATTCTTTATCATTTAAGCTGTAGGTGAGAACAAAAAAAATGCAAAAAAGGGAAAGAAGTGATGCTTCTTAGAATCTGGATAAGCACTTATCACAAATTTTCCATGTCTTGAGAACTAGCCACTCAGACAATGCAGATGCAAAGGAAAGCCTGTCAGTATCATTGTTTGTTTTGGGGATCTGTTGTGGAATTTAACTAAATGGGTCCCATTTACCTAGGTTTGGGTGTTTTTTTTTTTTTAAGAAATCATCATTTTTATGTATTTTCCATCTTTTATATTTTTGGGGGAAAAAAAAGATGGTGGCAGTCACAACCCAAACATTTTTTCTTGTGACATAAAAAACACTAATTCTGCGAAAGGAAAACCGTTGCAAAAGCAAAATACTAACATACTAAAATGTCAGCAGAATAGGCCTAACGGTCGTTCGCGTCTGCTCATTTGGTCAGCCCCCACCCTGGGAGTCGACCTTGCTGCCCCCCTCGCCTTCTCTGGCTTCTCCCTTCCCAGTTCCGGATATTCTCACTACATTGGATTTTGCTTCCAGAATCCTTCTCCTGTACCTGTACCACCCCCTCTTGAACCTCTCCACCATCTCTGCCTCCACCAGCCCCCTAGGCAGCGCATTCCATGTCTCCACCACCCTCTCAGTGAAGTAGCACCTCCTCCTTTCTTCCCTGAATCTTCCCTCCAGCTTCCACCCATGCCTCTAGTGTCCCTCCTCCCTTCCTTCAAGCACCCTGACTACTCCTCCCCTATTTACCCCCTTCATGTACCTGAAGACCCTATCATGTCCCCTGCACCTTCTCTTCCAATGTGTACATATTTAGCCTCTCAAGCCTCTCCTCATATGTTCTGTCCACCAAGCCCCAAATCATTTTGGTTGCCCTCCTCTGGACCCTCTCCAGGAGTTTAATGTCCCTCTTTAAGTGTGGCCTCCAAAACTGCATGCAGTACTTGAGGTGCGGCCTCACCAAGCAGTTATACAGAGCAGTATCACTTCCTCCTTCTGGAGGTGATCCCCCAGCGATGCATCCCAGCATCCTGTTGGCCTTGGCTGCTGCCCTCCTATAAGTCTCTGAGTTGTTCATCTGGCATCCACCACCAGGTCCTCTCAGTCATCGAGACTTGTAGCATCCCCCCCCCAGGGTGTACACTTGGCCTGGGTTTCTGGCACCCAGGTGCAGTACCTTGCATTTCCCTGCATTGAACCTCAGCTTCCACTTTCTAGACCATCTTTCCAGAGCCTCCAGGTCCCCCTGTAAGGCCACCCTTCCCTCCTCCCCATCCACCACCTCCCCCAGTTTTGAGTCATCCGCAAAGAGATTCATAATACTCTTGATACCTGTCCTTATGTCAGAGACATAGGTGTTGAACAGGAGGGGCCCAAGGACTGATCCCTGTGGGATCCCACTAATGACCCTCCTTAGGGATGAGACTATCCCGCCAACTACGACCCTCTGGGTCCAGTCCTGGAGCCAATTGCCTATCCATCTGATCATCTGGTTCCCCACACCCATTTCTCCCAGCTTATACAACAGGCCCTCATGAGGAACAGAGTCAAATGCCTTGCTGAAGTCTAGAAAGAGGACATCCACTGGTCTACCCAGGTCCAAGGCACTCGTCACCCAGTCATAGAACTCCACAAGGTTTGTCTGACATGATTTCCCCGGGATGAATCCATGCTGTCTATCATCCAGGCACCCTAACTTTTCCAGGTCCCTCCCTAGCCTCTCCTTGACAATGCCCTCCATCACCTTGCCCACCACCGATGTCAGGCTGACAGGCCTATAGTTCCCTGCCACCTCCCTTGATTCCCCCTTGTGGATAGGCACTATATGCGCCACCTTCCAGTCCTGGGGCACCCACCCTGTCCTCAGAGAGATGGTGAAAAGCTCCGCCAAGGGTTTCGCCAGGACATCCGCAAGTTCCTTCAGCACTCTGGGATGTAATTTATCTGGCCCCGGTGCTTTCTCCAGCTTAAGGGACCTGAGGGCTTCCCTCACTCTCTCTACTGTGATTTCCACCTCCGCTACTTCTTCTCCCTGCTTAGCCTTCCCTCCTCCTGCCAGTGATGCTTCCCCCTCTCCCCAGACCTGCCAATCGGTAAGGGTCCCCCCCCACAGTATCACTGTCTCCTCCCATGTATGATGCAGCACCCCCATTTTCCTTGGTGAAAACTGAGGTGAAGTACTCATTTAGTACCTCAGCCTGCTCCCCAGGTCTTGTGCCCATCTCTCTCCTGTTTAATCCTGCTAATCTGCCCCTTCACCTTTCGTTTTTCCCCAATGTATCTAAAGTACCCCTTGTTCCCTCTCCTAATTTCCCTAGCCAGGTTCTGCTCCTTCCTTGCCTTAGCCACCCTCACCACCCTAGTGGCCCTGCTAGCCATCAGCTCATACTCCCCACAATCCCTTTCACCCTTGAGCACTTGAATTGCCTATAGACTGCCTCTTTCCTGCACCACCTCCTGGACCTCCCTGTCCACCAGCAGGGTTTCGGCCCCACCGCGATTTCTCTTACTCTTGCACAGGTGCTGGTAGCATCCTGCACCCTCTCCTGATGATTTCCCACCTACTATTAGCCCATGTCTGACCCAATCACATCCAAATGCTCCTTAAGGATCCTTCCCATTTCTTAAATCCGCCCCTGAAGTCAGTTACCTCTGTCTTATGCAGCCTTCTAGCCTCCTAGGTCCAGGCAGAACCAGACCATGGCATGGTCACTCCCCACCAATGGGTCCCTTACCTCCAGGCCCCCAATCTGGTCACTGTCTGCCAGGACCACATCCAGTACCCACGCCTCCCTGGTCGGTTCCCCCACCTGCTGAGTTAGGAACGTGTCTTGAAAGACATCCAACAACCTCTGCTCCCTGGCCACTGAGGATGTCATAGTCTCCCAGTCTGTTCCTGGCATGTTTAAGTTCCCCAACACCACCACCCTTCCCCTGCCCAATCTGCAGTGTCTCCCAACATCTGCCACCAGACTCTCCTCCAGATCCTCTGCCAGTGCAGGGGGTCTATACACCACTCTTATTTTTACTCTCTTGCCCCCCCTTGTTATCAAGGTGACCCAAATTGCCTCCACAGTTCCCTCCACCTCCTCTACTCCCTATGCCAATGCAGTTTTTGACTATCATTGTTACCCTCCTCCCTTCCCTCCCCGTCCTTCCTGAACATAGTGTAACTCTCCAGGTTCAGGTCCCAGTCATGTCCTGCGGTGGCCCAGGTCTCAGTGACCGCTGCCACATCCACCGCTCCCTCAGTTAGCATCACCTGGAGCTCAGGCATTTTATTGCCCCTACTCCTGGCATTTAGCAGGACTACCTTCCACCCTTTCCCTATACTACCATTTCCCCTGCTCGTGTTCCCATGGGGATTCCATTTTTCCCTGGTCTGCACTTTACCAGTCGGCCTTTTCCCGCATTCCTCCAGCTCCCCAGGGGGATGGAGACAGAGTCCCTCCTTTATCGGACCCCCCTCGACAGCCTTTTCTCCCATCCCTCCTCCCTTCACAAGTTTAAGCCCCACTTTTCACCAATGAACCCCTCTATTTTCTACTTAAGGATTCCCCTCCCCTCCAAATTGAGATGGAGCCTATCTCTAGCATACAGCTTCTTATCCTCCCAGGTCTCCCCCAATCCCACATCAACCCATACCCTCTGGCCTCACACCACTCACTGAGCCACTGGTTTATCTCCCTGATCTTCCTTTTATGTTCCCCACTAGCCCTTGGCACTGGCAGGATTTCCAAGAAGGAAATTGTGCATCCTATGTCATGACAGACCCTAGCAAGCTCCCTGAACCTTGCCTGTATCTCTTGCTCGCTATTTCCCTCAATGTCATTTGTACCCAGGTGGACCAGTATGTCCGGGGAACCCCCACAATCCTTTGCCAGCTGATATACCTCGTGCTTGGCCCTGTGCAGCGTTAGTCCAGGAAAGCATTTTGTTCTAACTGGCCAGGCTTCTCCCTCCCTATGCCATTTGATACCCCTGATCATAGAATCCCCCAACAGGAGCACTCTGACTGCTTCTTTTCCTCCATTTCCCCCCTTCCATGTCCCTCATCCTTTCTACTGGGCCCTCCACCCAGCCGGCTCCTTGTTCCTCCCCCTATCTGGATGCCATATGCCGCCCCCTCCTTATTTACCCTGGCCACCCCCTACCCTCTGATCCTATGCGTCTCCTCCTCCTCCCTAGTATCCTTCTGTACCTCGCTAACTCCCCCCTCACTGTTCGTGACTGGTCCTTCTCCCCAAACAGCTAAACTAGCCTGGCTCGTCCTCCCTTCCTTCCTGTCTCCGCTTAGTCCCTCCTTGCTTGTCATGCTCCCCTGGCCTAAACCCTCAGCTCCCTTTACTATATCCTCCTTGAACTTCTGGTCCTTCTCCTTGCTCTTTCCTCCCAACTGGTCCTTCTCCTTGCGCTTTCCTCCCTCTTACCCCTGCCCCTCCTGCTCTGATTCACTGCGCCCCCATTTTTCTGCATTACAGGTTCCCCCCTGTTCCTTCTGCTATCCAGCCCCTGCCTCCTGCCCCCACTCCCTTTCCATCTCTAACCACCCCTGTCATGGCTACATCACCCCCCTCATCCTCAAGCAGAAGAAGAGAATTGAAGCTGTTACTGAGCGTAAGGTCCGATCCACCTCCCCGTCTTGCTTCCTTCTGTCCAGCCTTGGCCATCTGCCTACTTCCCTGAGAATTTTGTCCCTCTGGCCCCCCTTTGTGAGGGTCCCCAGTTACCTGCCTGCTTCCTTGGTAGTGTCCTCCTTTTGGGCCCCCTCTGCCAGGGTACCTATGTGACCCCAGAGCATTCTCCTGCATTCCTTTCTCTATGCCCCCACCCCTAGTGCTTGGTGCAACCCCGTGGGAGATCCCCTGCCCTCTTCCCCAACCATACCTTCCCCTTCCCCCAGCTGTCTCCTAATCCCCGCAACCTCCTCCCTAAGCTGTGCCAGCTGGTAGCGCACTGGGCAACCACCGAGCTTCCAAGTCCTGTCCAGTATCATGGCTGCCCCACACCCTGTGCACCCCACCACCCTCCCAAAGATGCCGGCCCTAATGATGTGTGGTCCCAACCCCCTTCAAGTAGGTTTCCTTGGGTAAGCCACCAGGTTCCCCACTAGTCCAAGATACACCCCTACTGCATAAACAGGTCACCCACTAATCGTAGATACAGTCCCACAGTAAACCAGTAATCCTGTTACTAGGTGCAGTACAACACAGTAAACTTATAAGGGAAGTGAACAACTCCCTAAGCTTCTCTCTCCCAGCCTTTAAATCCAACCTCCAGTGGCTAGAACTACGTGAGCTGCACCTGCAGCCTATTCCTCCAATTGCAGGGCAGGTGTTCCCCTATAAATAAGCAGAACTCTGGGGAGGGAGGGAGGGAGGGTGGGATTTGGGCCTACACCCGACTCTTGAGAGAGTGTATCAGCCCTGTGTATGCCCCTTCAAGCTCTGGAGCCAAAGAACCAGCCCCAAGCAAATCCCACCAAATAGGTTTTAAATCAGAAGAAATAGGCCTCCACCAGTGCAGCCTGTTACACAGTGAAACATCTAACAAATGAGCCCACTTACAGCCACCAAACCAGTTTTCAAACTTCCAACAGCCCCAAAGCCAATACCCTGCTAGCCCCTTAGAGGTAAGAAAGAAAAGAAATAACCTTCTACCAAGTAAAATCCACAAGAAACCCTGTAAAAACAACAAGAAGCAGCTACTGTAATGGAACACAACTGTTCCTGTCCCCTTCTAGTTCCTTCTGAGAAGCCAAAGCAACTAACACCACAAACCTGATTCAGCTCTGCCTCCAGTCAATTAGCTGAGTGAGACCTGGTCAGACCATTAACACCCTTCCCCCACTATGTACTAACCTTTGCAGCTAGTGAAGTCAGCAAAAAGGAATCAAAATTCAACTCAAAGCCCCCAAAATATGTTTGCTGCTTAAGGAAACAGGTCTCCAATTCAATCAGCTTCACTAACAACACATCAAAATAGGCTTGACATTAATAGATATAGGTCTCCAATTCAAATAAACAGCCCCAAGCAAATCCCACCAAATATGTTTTAAATCAGAAGAAATAGGTCTCCACCAGCGCAGCCTGTTACACAGTGAAACATCCAACAAATCAGCCCACTTACAGCCACCAAACCAGTTTTCAAACTTCCAACAGTCCCAAAAACAATACCCTGCTAGCCCCTTAGAAGTAAGAAAGTAAAGAAATAACCTTCTACCAAGTAAAATCCACAATAAACCCTGTAAAAACAACAAGAAGCAGCTACTGTACTGGAACACAACTGATCCTGTCCCCTTCTAGTTCCTTTCACTTTTAGTACTTTTTTATGCACTTTGTGGTTGGTGCTGTACCACAGGGCTATCCTAAAACCCTACTGAGCATGTTCACAAGCCATATTTCAATACTGTATAACTCTGGAATCAATTAATATTTTTTAATAGAACGTTCGAAAGGCACACATATGGCATATGCCTCTTTAGTCCTGAAAGTTTTGGCATAGGGCTGGGAGAACTGAGAAAAGTTCTGACCCTTATTAAATAAGAACTGAAAGACAAGGGGGGTTCTGATTAGTTCTGATTTTTCATAAAAATTTCAATGGATGTGTTAAAATGCATAATTGGGCATAAACTCTCTGTAGCATTCAACACAGTGGGGCAAAGGGAATACTTTGATTATTTGATTTTTTTTAGTCTCTTTTTGCCACCTTGTCCTGGGCAGTATTCCTTTTAGCTGATCCCCCAGCCCCATCTCCTGCTTGCAGCTTACCTCTGGCTTACCTCCATGGCTATCCCCCTGTGGCAGGGTGGTGGGGACCCCTCAACCCGCTAATATGGATTTGGTGCCAGGGTTACTGCTTGTTTGAGGAGTGGCACCTGTGGAGACTGGCTATCATCCAACTGCACCCAAAACATTTTCTTCCTCTGTTTTTCTCCTTCTGGAGAGGAGGTGTGCAGTGACGTCCATGGAGGGAGCACAAATGTGTCCGCACGTGCTCCCTTCAGGTGTCTGCCTCCTCTCCTCCCTATCTCTAGAGTGTCAGTGTGCTGCCCTCCAGCCAACCCTAGGGACAAGTCAGGCACCGACTGCCGGTGACCCCCCCCTGGAGAAGGAGAACAGTTCATCAGACTCTCAATCCTTCTCCTCCCCTGCCTGGTCCTGTGACCCATGCTCATTCCCGAACACAAGTCACCGGTGTGGCGTGAGGTAAGGCGTCCAGTGCTTCAGCCCACAGTGCCACTGGGTGGGCCCATACTTTAATTAGTTTTATAAAAAATAAAGTAGAACTGCTAATGTGAAAGGGAATTGGGGCAACAACAACATATGTAGCACAGTCAACAGCATGCAACAATTCTTTTTTGGCCTCCCTTGTCACATCTGTCTGGGTCCAGCACAGCAGCACACAGTACACTCTTTCTGATTTGTCTTACTGATCTCTTTCTCTCAGTTCTCCCAGTGTATCCCACTCTCTCTCTCTCTCTCTCTCTCCCCCTCTCTGTGCTGCTGCTGAGTGTTCTTTAGTATGTATATTTTGAGGAAACCCTTTCCCTCTTTACACTATTCCCCATTTCTCTCTTTCAATCTTGCTCTCTTTAGAGCTTTTTTTTTTCTTGTGCTGGACCATCCTTTTTTTTTGTACAGTAACTAAGTAGTGCTGACCGCTGAGCTGAAAGAGGCACTTAGAAGTCCAATGCTACTTTACAGTATTTCTCTCTCTCTCTCTGTTTCCATACTGATCTATTTATCTCTCTAGTCTAGCACTGTCTGTCTATATTCTGTCTTATATGATTTTTGATTCCCCTGCCTCCCTCTCTCTGTCACAATCTCTCTGTAAAATGTTTAAAATCCCAATTTCCCCTTGATCTTGCTCGCTCTCTCAGTTCCTCCTTATCTCTCACTGCCTATCTCTAAAATGAGCTCCACAAGACAAGCCAGCATGTTTAGCCAGATTACATGAAGTTTCAGAGAAAAGCTGACAGAGGGAAATGGCTCACAAGACTTGTGATACTGCAGACCTAGCTATATCCTCAACAATGAGATGCCCCCTATGCATGGCCAGATGCAGCAGCAAAACAGTCACATCAGGTGACCTCCTCCAGTTCCTGCCTCCACTCACCCAATCACATAAATCATTCATGAGGAGTGTGAGAGGGAATGTGGCAGCAAAGTGCATAAAACAGTACTGAAAGTGAAAACCACAGCTCACTCACAGACTGGGAGCTGAACTCCAGCATCTGAGTCCCTATTGATCCAAGTCTGTGAGTGACTCCTGGGTCCGAAGGGGAGTTCAATTTGTCATGGAACAGTTCACCCACCCCTAATAAGTACTACCACCAATGCGATCTTCACTGACTGTCACCAAGCAACCAGCAGCTCCACCACTTGTTGCAGCCAATCACTCACACTGTTTGAGTCACAAATCAATCCTAGCCATTGCCAAAGAGATTAGTGATAGTGAACCATGAAAAGCTGACCCATGTTAAAGACCTCAGGGTTAACCTACTGCCAGTGTCTAAGTCACAGCTTTAAAGGGCCCTCTGCTCTTGGGGAAATGTCCTAGGTTTTCTTGTTTAAAAAACAACTTCTTTTCAAATGGCACTCAGCCCTGCACAATGGCTGTCAGACCACCTCTGCTTCACATCTGTTCCACTACCTCAGCCTCAACTTCCCTCTAGTGTAGAAATGCCCTGGCTGCTTATGCAATAGAATGCATTCCCAGATGGAAATGTGGAAATGCTAGACTGCTGCACCCTTGAATCACTCATGCCAACAATGGAGCTGTGTGAGCCTGAGCAAGTCACTCAGCTTCCTAGTGCTTCCAGGATGCACCTGGAAATGAGTTTCAGCACAATGTGTCTTTCCTGGCCAAACATTGTAAAATAAATAAATAAGGACTTGGAACCAGATTCCTGAGGCTGAGTCCTTATTTATCTGTGTTTTTGAGTGAGGGCTGGATTGGGGGGGCTCTGATTTAAAATAAGATCTGTCTGCGCATCCCTATTTTGGAACACAATTCTGTACCTTGATGGCTGTAGGTGAGAGCAGCAAAATGGCAAAAAAGGACAAGAAGTGATGCTTTTTCTGTATTTGCAACACATCCAGATCTTAGAATTTGGATAAACACCCATCACAAAACTTCACACATCCCAAGAACTTGCCACCCAGATATGCATGCTAAATGTTCTGCAATTTTGTTTAATGCCACCAAAGTTATTAAGGTGCAAAAATAGGGGTTTAACACTGAACACTGTGCTCAGTCCTACCTATACTTTTGCTACCATGAAAGTGTATAGATATTCTTTGCAAAATACTGAGCTAATGCACCAGTTAAGGTTCAACTTAATGCCACAAAAGTACAGACATGTGTTGTTAGGGTTTCCAATCCTAACTTCCCACCCCCAAGCAGCAAAAGGACAAATACTACACAAGAAACCACAGACAGCCATCATCAGGTAAGACAAACAACATACAACTATTTCCAGTTGACACAAATGCAGTAGCAATGATGTGCTACCTTTGTGGATTAAATCTGCAGCTGTTTATGCAGCCACACCTATGTGTATGTCATAGAGCTTGCATGAGTATGTGTGGCTGCAGAAGCACAGGCCCCATGGAGTCAGAGGTACTCCTGTATGCTGTTACAATGTACCTTGCTAGATAATGAGCCACTAGTGCATTGTTAGTGCTGCAGTGGGCGTAACCCTGCAGACCTCCTGCTATGAGAAAACAGTCACCTCCACGTCTGTGAAGCACTCCTCTCATTGTCTCTATAGGCAATAGCACTGCACTAGTTTTAGTTTCAGTGGTTATGGTGGAACACAGCACACTCTGCCAAGTCCGATATGGATACCAAACTGCATTATGCATACGTGACTACTAGCACATGCACAGTAGTGCTCGGTGGCCATCTTGGTAACGACGGAGTTTACAGTGTTCACCATGACCGCTGAAACAAATAGTTTAAATTATAGATATCCCCCCACCTGACACTCCCTCTCAGCACTACCCCCCAACAGAAAGATATGAATGACATTGGGGGTGCCCAGTCCCCAAGTATCAGGAAACATTCAAGTGACACTGGAGGTGCCCAATCCTCCAGTGTCCAAATTAGGCATCTTCTTTTTTTGTCTGTTTATTAAAGATATCCCCAAACCTCCATCTCAGCACTCACAACCCCACTACCCCCCAAGAAACATATTAGTTACACTGGGGGTGCCCTAACCTCAGTGCATGAGTCCTCACTTTTTTTATACCTGTAAATAAAAATATCCATCAATGTCCTTGCAGCCATTAGACTTCCACTGACCATCCCATTCAGCACCCAGCCCCCAAGACCTTCCTTATCGATTGAGAGTCCACTGTCGTAATCCTCTCTGGAGTCTTCACTCTTCAAAGACGGACAACAAACTGAAGAAGCAGGTATGCAGTTCAATGTATTTCAAAGGTATTTTGAACTTCATGGCATAACTTGGGCATTTTCTCATATTTTTGGCCCAAATTTTCAACATGCCTTTTTTGGGACCCCCTTCTCATGAATAATTGCACTCATATTAAGACAAATCTGTCCTGAAAGGTGATTCCATGGTCCTTGTGTGAAATCACCTTTCAGGCATGAGTTGAAAATTTTCTCTGCCCTTGTTCATGAGGTGGGGTCATAAAAAGGCTATGTTGGAAATTTGATGTAAAAATATTAAAAAGCAACAAAGTTATGAACCTATGTTGAATTTTGCAAACACGGGCTCATAACTTTGGTCATTTTTTATATTTTTACTCCAAATTTACAACATAGCCATATCTTTATAGCACCTCATGAATGTGACAACTGTCATTTTTCAGATCCTGGCTAAAATGTTTTTTAACATCCCGAAATGTGATGTCACGGTCCCTGTGCAAAGTCACCTTTCGGGCAAGAGTTGAAAATGTTCTCAGCTGTTGTTCACGAGGTGAGTTCATAAGAAGTCTATGTTGAGAATTTGGTGTAAAAATAATTAAAAAACAACAAAGTTATGAGCCTTCGTTGAATTTTGCAAACACAGGCTCGTAACTTTGGCAATTTTCAATATTGTTATCCCAAATTTACAACATAGACATTTCTTTACAGCACCTCATGAATTTGACAGCTGTCATTTTGCAACACTGGCCCAAAATGTGTTTTTGCATCCCAAAAGTTGATTTCACAGTCCCTGCACAAAATCAGCTTTTGGGCAGATGTTTAATATTTACTCTGCCCTTCTTCATGAGGCAGGGTTGTAACAAGGCTATGTTGAAAATTTGGTGTATAAATATTATAAAACAACAAATTTATGAGTGTACATTACATTTTGCTAAGGCAGGCTCATGTAAATTTGCTAATTTTCAATATTTTCACTCCAAATTCCTCCCATGCATCCCTATTGGCTCTGGCCAGAGATTCTTTTCTATATGTGGCTGCATACCTGAAAAACCTGCTACCCCCTTGAGAAATTTTATGATGATGAAACTATGATACCTAAATTTCAGCAATACTTCTGACTGTGTATCTCTAGGTCCCACAGAGGCCTGCCTTTTTGGAGCCAGAAGTTGGTATGTATGTTTTATACCTGTGGCTGAAGAGCTGCAGGCCCCTCAGGGCCCAGCACTTCTGCACACAGAAGTACTGTTGCAAATTTGATAGCACAGATTTTGTGGTACCTTTACTTCTTCAGCAAGAGGTCGTTGTGTATGTCTTACACATGTGGCTGCAGAAGTGCAGAACTGTCAAGTGTGTGTATTTCTTACAGTGTGCATGAATACCTGAGGCTACAGAAGTGCTGGCCCAGGGGAGTCACATGCTGCATTCTGTGTTGTAGCAGCATGTTTGATCAGTTCTGCCGGGATCGCACTTTTATTTATTTCTATACACAGTTTTCCATTGGCAATCCCCTTGATATTTTTCTTTTTGTGCAGACCTTGAGAAACCCTTCGGGCAAAGCGCAATGTCAGATGGCATTAAGACAACTGCCATGGATGAAACTTCATCGGATTTTCTGGAGACCGCACCAGAGCTGACAGCCTGGGCCCTGAAACCTAAGCAGCTGGGACTGGCAACTCGCCTACACATACAGCTACTTCTCTCCTGCCAATACTCACTTTAGAGAGATTTTTCATGGAGCTCAATACCATTAAGAAGACTATCTTTGCTCTGACAGCAGATTTTCAAACTATCTGACCAGCTCTCCAGGAACTTACAAAGCATGCTACTGTCACGGAGGTTAGCATGAGCTCTGTTGAGGACTGGTGGGTCTGCATGGATCTGGAAATTGTTGCTCGTGCTGTAAAGTCACCAGGTTAGAAGAATGTCTGGAAGACTAAGAAGGCCAAAGTTGCAGGAATAATCTAGTCTTGGTAAGCCTACCAGAACATGCTGAGGGTCCAGATACTCTTGTCTTTGTGCAAACATTATGCCAAAAGGGGTGGAGGTCACTCCCCCAAGACCTCCCATATATTATAGAGATGTTACATTGAGCCTTACAACCATCCCCAGTGGAGGGGGCATGCCCTCGACAGATAATTGTTTGCATACTTAATTATTTGGATAAAGTTCATATTCTTCAGAAAGTGAGAGAAACCCAGTCTATACAATGGGAGGGTAGAAGGCTCCATTTATTTCAAGATTTTAGTCCACAGGTACAGGCTAAATAGGTGGTCTATCGGGAGATAAAATCTGAATAAGTTTCAGCCAAATCAAGTTCCACATTATTTATCCTGTCAGACTTATCGTTATGACTCCCAAGGGCCAAAAACAAATTGAGTCAGCAGAGCAAGTGACTCAGGAGTTGTCCTCGCTTTTTCCAGACCTCTTTCCGCTACCAAGACCTGGTGCTGGGAAAGTGATGTGACTTCGGAGTGTGTTTATTGAGGGAGCTCACTGCTGCAGTTTATGGATACTTTTGGTAATGATTAGTCATCTTATTTGTCTGAGTTTTGGCATGTTATTTGGACACGACTTGGTGGTTTGACTTGGTTTAGTTGTTTTGCAAGTGTGGCTGTTTGCACACTCTGCCCGGACCTTTCGAGAGAATGGCTTCTGCTCTGCATAGGTAATCTTGTTTGGTGCAATTAATATGGCACGTGTAACACCAAAGGATATTGTGCCATTCATACAGTGAACAATGTCTGCCTTTAGCCTACCCTGTGGACTTTCCTGGGATGTGGATATGTCAAATTATTATGATGGTTGGAGCTTTCCTTTTTTTCTAATGGGCAGAGTCACACTGAACATTTAATACTGTGAGCTACATGCATTCATTTACTTTCCTACACACATTCTTGCCTTTGCATTTAGCTTAAAGCCTACTGCAGTGTCACCGTTGGACACAGAAGTGCCGTGTGGATATTCCGCATGGACAGGTGGCTTAAGAGGATGGACTTCTAGACTTGCTTGGTTACTTTTTCCTATTATTGTGACTTTAGTTGTATTTGTCACAATAATAGTATGGGCATAGGGAATCAGTATTGACTCATTCATTTGATTGTTGCATAGTTTTGGCTTGGGAAGCTTTGACCTGATTGCTAGGTTACCACTCGGTGTAGGCAAGGGATTGCTTGGGCCCCCTCTGTCCCTGCTCATGTTTTATGTTAGGATATTAATTTCTTTTCATATTTCTTATATAATTTTTCAGGGGCTGGTTAAATGGGCCCCCTAGAAGCAATGGATGCTACAGGGAAATTTTGCATGGAGGGGGAAGAGGGGGACTAACCTCTCTCCGTATTGTCCCTCCTCTTTCTCTTTTTACATTTGTGTTCACCTTATAGTGTTTTTTTTTCCTTTCATCAGTACTGGCTAAAAATCAAGGAGCAGTTTCTACTCGGCTCCTTGCTTCCCATTTGGCTTCTATTATTATGGGAGCACTACCTTAGCTTTTGAGGCATCTTTTTAGGGCTCTTGTGATAATGTATGCCAGTTAGTTAGCTCCTGGTGGGAGTATGATCTTACTCTGTTACTGGCTATACACAGACTGGAGAGAAAGAAGTGTGCACTTAGACCCTAGGAGAGGGTGCGTGCTTTTATTTATGTATTTTTGGTTGTTTTTAATTGCTGTTGAATTGTTGTTTGATTTTGGGGGTGAGTGGATTGTTGGGGGTGTGACTGGCAGGCCCATCAGGGTTTTTGGTTGTGGGCATTGGGGGGTCTGGGGGAAGCAGGCTTGTCACACAGTCTT
Organism: Neoceratodus forsteri; assembly: GCA_016271365.2. Classification (NCBI taxonomy): domain Eukaryota; kingdom Metazoa; phylum Chordata; order Ceratodontiformes; family Ceratodontidae; genus Neoceratodus; species Neoceratodus forsteri. Next base: position 494,731,550 of record CM057453.1, read on the forward strand.
ATTACAGAAATTATGCATTGCCCTTTGAGAGCGAGGCAGCTGTTAAATACTGAGAGAGCACTAACCTGGTTGAAGGTAGAAGACAGGTAGAGCTGGGTATCATCAGCATAGCAGTGAAACCTCAGCCCATACCATCTTACAATGTCTCCAAGGGGCAGCATATACACTGCAAACAACATGGGGGACAGCACCGAGCTACCCCCAAGGATTGGCCAGGCTGCCCTGTGCAAGGCATGAAAATGGGGCCATAATGATATACAAATGGCCCCATTTGCACCTTGCATGTTGTATGGCCTCATTTACATGCCCCCTGCTGAATATCATGGGTAATGCACCTAGCGCAACAGCACTTGCACAGGCGCATCCCCATGCTCCTTCTCTGTGGCTTGCGCCAGTGCAGTGCCACTGCACCATGCGCAGTTTGTGTACTGACCTTGCCATATTCAACTGTGCTGTGCCATGGTGCATCACCTTTGAATAGTGCCTGGTCCTGGCCCCGGTGCAGCCCAGTTGCACTGCACCCAGGCTTGCACTACTGCCCGGTGCAGTCTGAATAGCTGGGTCCTTATCTTTATTAGAATGCACAAAAAAAAAATATTGGTCATGAAGTCCTCTCTTGAATTCTACGGGCTACACTTTGAATTGAAAATTATAGGCCAATCCTCGGAGGTAGTCATGCTTGCTTCTGGATGAGTATTGGCTGACTATTGCCTCAATCTGACTGTTCATGTCCTTATACTTTATTTTGGGAGCACCCCCACCTGCCCCTGTCACCATTTGCTCCACCTTCAGCACAATGAGCCTCTGTTCCTCTTTCAAACACTCAGTCAGCTTCCATAAGCTCGAGTGACATGGGCTGAGACGGCAGTTGAAACCCGGATGCCATCCTTCAACTGCATTATTTGTGCAGGCAATACTTCTTGTAGTGGCATTATAACAGTTCTACTGCTCTGGTGAAAAGGCTGCTGTTCTATGACCAGCCCATCCCCTTTGCCTCCCAACCCAGGTCAACTTATAGTAATCCAGCAGGGGAGTTAACAACTCTTTATTGGCTGTGAAAAACTCATTCCCTCATTTCATTAAATGAGCTGACCACATCACCTGCAGGTACAAATGGCAACAATAGCAGCATTCTCAGGAGAAGGACAAAATTTGGATCTGCACAATTTTTCTTTTGAACATCTGGGTATTTTTGTATTCTTAGTCAGACAGCTTGAACGAAGTGAAGAAAGCAGCCTCTGACCTCGGTGTTTGAAAAGGCTGAGCTGAAGGCCTTCCAAGCAGATTTTTCAAAATCCATGATCGCAGTTTCAGGAGTAAGTGTTGGGCACAGTTCATGAGCTTTGTGAACACTCGGGCATACAAGCTACTTTTTCGTGAAGACATTAACACATGTAATGTGGTAACAATGGTACCTGACCTCAAGCAATGAATAGTACACAATTACTCAAAACAGAGCCCCGGCCACTCCATTTTAATAGTGTCAGTGGCTCAGCAGGTAGCACACTCACCTGTGAAGCTGGGAGATCAGCAGACTGTAGGTTCTATCCCCACACCAGGCACTTGGGTTAATATCCCAATACTGACACTGCAGTGCAGCATGAGGGGGGGTGCTGCACTCCTGAGGTGCCGTCTTTCGGATGAGACATTAAACCGGGGTCCCATCTGCCTGTTCTAGTGATAGTTCAGGTGGATGTTAAAGATCCCATGGCACTTCTCGAAAAGAGCAGGGGAATTTCCCTGGTGCAATGGACAAATTTCCTCCATTCAAGAAAAATACCACCAACAGCTTAATCTGATTCAAGGTCAGTTGGCATTCATCTGCATCCCCCTCCCCCGGGTCGTGCCTGAAAATAGGCAGGATTTGTCTAGTGCACTTACCCGGTCAACAAAAACTAAATAAAAAAAAAAAGATGGGCAGGACTTAAAGGTACCATCTAACATCCAGTCAGTGCACTCTTGTAGCAGCTTTAAGTTGGCCACTGTTGAAAATATCAAAAATCTGTCAGGCTCATTCCCATTATCAAACAGTTGGAATAGCTCACCTGAATTGGTGAGTTTGATTTCAGGTGGAATAACCAATTCCTGAACAGTGGCCGGGGTAGCTGGGCATCCTCGCTCAACCTGCCGGATGTGTTGCAAGGTACGTTTAATTAATGGCACAGATGGTAAATGACTGGCTAATGCATCGGGTACACTATGAGTGCACTGCACCACTGTTTGAGACATGGTCTCTACACTGCTTCCAGCATGCTGTCTAATGTCAGCTATTACGTTCCTAGCCCCCACATCATCAGCATCGGGTACATGTGTGTGTTACTTCAGTATAGCTGATACCTTATTGCCCACTGTATGTATTTGGGCCAAGTAGCTATATTTGTGTGCATCCAGACAATGCCAATACATTTTTTCTGGTGTCTCCTTGTCCTTTCGGTAGACATAACCCCAAAACAATGCTAGCGGCCTACCTTTCTGGCTCAGAGTCTGCTTGAATTCCATATCAAAGAAATCACAGCACTCCACCAGGTTTCTCAGTACTTCCCTGAAGCTGACACAGAGCAAGAAATGCTCCATTTTAAAGTATGTCCCACGGGGGGAAGGGCTTTGCTAAGAATGCTGGGAGCTGCAGCCAGTGGTAACCAGGAAACAGTGGATCAGGAAGTTGTTAAGTCAGGAACATATGGAGCATAAGGAACATAAGGTACACTTTTACATTCACATATATTCCTCTAGCTATTAAAACTCAGTAGCTGAAATTGAAGGTGCTATAATGAGTGGTCGCATTATTACCGCTTGCTAAAAAATACTCGGCATTTTCAACCACGTGATTATGCAATCGCGATTTTCACATTTAACCACAACCCTTCTAAAGTCAATGTACAGCAAGTAAACCATGTGGCCCTTGTCTATCTCCTTAGTCACCCAGTCAAAGAAAACAATCAAGTTGGTCTGACAAGACCAACCTGCCTCAAAACTATGTTGTTTGTTATCCTGGAATCCATTGCACTCCAGGTAGTCTACGAGGCCCTGTACCAAAGGAAGACTCTGTCCATCTATGGAAGTGCAGTCCCACAACAAAGGATGTCAAGAATTCATGGGGCTGTCTGATGGGCTGTGATCATAGAAACAAATGCTCAGGGCAAATAGTCCATCTCTCAGCCAAAGCACCCCCTAGCACTCACAGGTGCAGAGGTTCAGGGCATCATGCCAAGAGAAGAGAAGAGTTCTCTTCACCATATGGTATTTGGGCCCATGTGGGCAACCCTGCACCTTTCCTTCCCAGGCTGGATGGTGGTGTTGCATGACAGAGCCATGCCCCCAGCCTCAGTCAATCCAGCCAGCTCACTGAGCTCACCCTCGAACTCAGCCCACCCGCATGGGATCGCAAAGCACTACTTGCTTGGGTGAAGGCTGGCACCACGCACAATGTTTCTTAATCATTTTTTTTTAAATTTGTTCCTAAATTTTCAAGATGATCATTTGACTTCCACTTATAAGCATGACGTGGTATTTATAGAATACTGGCTGAAACATCATTTCATACTACAAGTGTAAAAACACATCTTATCCAGGATTTGAAACATTGCACCTGTAATGTTTTTGAGGTGGTGTGAAAAAATGGCTATGTTGTAAGTTTGGAGTCAAAATATTGAAAATTAGTGAAGTTATGAGTGGATGCTGAAATATTTCAACATTCACTCATAACTTGGTCACTTTACCATATTTTTCTACTAAAGTTTCAACATAGTCTCCTTGTGACCCTACTTCATGAGCCCAGCAGGTGAAAATGTTCAAATCCTGCCTAAAATGTGATTTTTGCACAATGACTGTGAAATCACCTTTTGGCAAGTATTTGAAAAATGTTGACTGCCTTGTTCATGAGGTGGGGTCACAGGTCCCCAAAAATCACTGTTGAAAGTTTGGTGGACTAATATTGAAAATTTGTGAAGTTATGAGCGAAAGTCGAAATATTTCAGCATTCGCTCATAACTGGGTCATTTTACTATATTTTTACACCAAATTTTCAACATAAGGCTGGCCTGCAGGCACAGCAGTAGCATTAACACTTGTGGCACTGATGACCCAAGGTCAGTAGTGACCCTGAGAGTCAGCCGATCGACCGGGAGGAGAAGAATCGAGTGTCACAAGGACTGATCTCCTTCTCTGGGGAGGAATGGGACCACTGCCTGGCACTAGCCTGTCCCCTAGCAGTGGCTGGGGATCAATGCACCAACACTGTACAAGGGGGCAGAGGTGGAGAAGATGCCCAACATGCAGCATACGGGAGCATGTGCAGTTCAGCCAGTAGCATCACTGCATGCCACTTCCGCCATGCCAGGGGAGAAACAGGGAAAAAGATGCCAACCAATAGGGAGACACAGTCACCCACAGGCCCCGAACTCAGCTATCTGGGCCATGTCTGCACAAACTGGATTCTGTTCTTGATAGGGCTTAAGGGGGACTCAGCCAACCCCACTGGGGGGGCAAGCCCTGGGGAAAGAGCTGGATGAGGTAAGTCCCTGAGGATGCCATGATGACAGGGCTGGGGAGATCAGTGGATGGGGGCCAGTTGACATGGGAGAAAAAAAATTTCAACATAGCTTTCTTGTGACCCACCTCATAAACCTAGTTGGTAAAAAATTTCAAATTCTGCCTGAAACATGATTTCACGTAGTGACTGCAAAATCACCTTTCAGCATGTATTTGAAAAATTTCAACTCCTTGTTCAAGAGGTGCGGTCCTAAAAAGGCCATGTTGAAAGTCTGGTGGAAAAAATATTGAAAATTAGCAGTTATGAGTGAACATGGAAATATTGCAGCACTCACTCATAACTTGGTCATTTTACCATATTTTTACACCAGATTTTCAGCATGGTGTTCTTATCACCCTACCTCATGAACCCATTAGTGAAAATTTTCAAGTCCTGCCAGAAAGGTGATTTCGCACAGCACCTGTGAAATCACCTTTCAGTATGGATTTGAAAAATGTCACCTACGTTATTTATGAGATGGGATCCCAAAACAGCTATGTTAAAAATTTGTTGTAAAAAAATTGAAAAATGACAAAGTTATGTATAAAAGTTAAAAATCCATTCAAATACATCAAACTGGACTTACTGTACCTTATTTTCTCATATCACTGTCACCAGTTCCAGCAGTAAGATGCCTTTTTAATCGAAGAATGACTCTACATCATGCCTTTTTGATCTAAGAGTGAATCTATATCATGGGACACTTTTTTATTTTATTTTAGTCTTTGGTAACTGGGTAAGGCCCACTAGGCACAAGTGCCTGTTTTCAGGGACGACCTGAGAGCACTGGGCAGTTAAGTGACTTGCTCAGAGTCACACAGTATGCAAGTGGAGGTTATGAGAATTAAACTCAGGTCTGGTCTGATGGATGTACCAAGCTCGTTCACACCTTGTTCCTCTAACCTCTAGGCTATACTGCCAGCCAGTGAGTGAATGTGTTTGTGGGAGGTGTGGGGTGGTGGGTGCTTAGTGGGGTTAGGGTGGGGTGGCAGAGGATCAGATCGGTGATGGACCATTTAATTATTTTCAGTGTAAACAAAAAATTAAAAAAGACAATGAGGAACTGTTCTCCTTGTACAGGTAATGTTTGACAACTTTACTGAATCCAGCACTAAGGGTTGGGTACCCCAGAGTCAACTTTTACTACACAGTGGTACCAGGGGTGAGGATCCTGGTGTTGCCACATATACATGGGGCAGGCAACCAAGAGGGGAGAGAGGTGGTTAAGCAGTACCACGGATGGGCACCCTGGTCCACTTTCACAAAATTATTATTCAGGGAACAGAAAAGAATGAGGGAGGGCTGGCTGAGCTGGGAGGGGAAGGAATAAAAAATATTAAAATATGTAATGGCACCGGTCAGAATGTAACACAGTAATGTTGCAGTATATCACAAAATGATGCAGTATGCTTTGGGGAACAATGTAAATCAATGCCAATTAAGCATTTTTTGCTGCAGTATTTTGTGACATGTCATATATTTCAAGTTATTGCATTACATTATGGCTGGCTCCACGATAGATAGATAGATAGATAGATAGATAGATAGATAGATAGATAGATAGATAGATAGATAGATAGACAGACAGACAGCTAGAGAGAGAGAGACAGTCAGATAGGCAGATGGACAGACATACAGACTTGCCAGCTCATTGCTTCAACTCAAAATGGCAGGAGTACAGCAGCTGCAACTACACAAATCAAGAAAGACCCACTGTTCTTATACAGAGAACACAGGTAAACAGCTTATGTTGTTAAGCTAGGCACTCAAGATATTTGAGTGCCCAGAAACCATACGTCCAGGGATATTTTTAAAAAAAAACTAACACCAGAATCTATCTAAGAGGATTTGTTTACCTAGATTCAGGTATTTGTATTTTGAAACTACATCATTTTTAAGTATTTTCAAGGTTTTTTAGTATAGAAAAAAAGAAGATGGCAGCCGTCACAAACTAGTTTTTTTTTTCAGTTTGTGAGTATTGTTTTTGATTTACGATACCTAAGTGATGCAAACTGAAAAGGCTCTCACAAACTTAAAATTTTCAGCTCGTATCAGAGGGTTACCAAAAACTCTACTGAGCATGCTCAGAAAAAAATTTAAAATTCTTATAATTCTGGAACCTTTTCATACTTTTTCATGAACCCTTTGAAAGGCAATATCTTGGAACAGGCCACTTCTACCCTGAAAGTTTCATGAAAAATGCCCTACTGTCTAAGCTGTGCCTGACAGAAAAAAACATGTATTAAGTGTAGGAAAAAAACACACTTTTCCAAAACTTGACCATTCCATAAGCTGCACAAGATGCCATCAGGAAACGTTTGACATCTTAAGACTCTGCCAGCCAGACCATACATGGCAAATTTTGGGCTTTTCTACCAAATGCTGATGAAGTTCTTAAGATGCAAAAATTGGGCTTAAAGTGATTTTGTCAGGTTTGCTATAGCAAATGGAAGTAGTAACCTATAATAACCTGTAGGAGTTGTGATTCAGTCTCCTACCGTTCAAACTGCCATAAAGTGCTATTTTCCATAAAATAAATGCTTTTATTTCTGTGCTCTTCTTCTTTTGCATAACCTACCCCTTTTTTTGCTCAATGCTGCAACCCACAAGCATGACATCATGCAATGTTTAAGCACTGTTGTGAAACAGAGACCTCAGTTGGTCAGTCTAGGTATTGCAGACATCTACATTACCGACATAGGAGACTACCTCGCTCAGTAAAGAAATCTTGTCAGCTAGATATGGCAAGTACAATGCCTTGTTTTGAAAATAAACATATGAGAGCTTTTATTGTTGAAGCCACTACAGAAATATGAGACTGCACCTCACAGTAAGGGAATTGGAAACAAAATCTTATTGTACACACAATGCCTTGCTATGTGCATCTACATATTAGGTGCAGTCACCACCACCAAAATAAGGGGCTGCACCTCTGAGTAACTAACATTTGCATCACTATTATAATTTACCCAGAATTCCTTGGCGCTGTATGTAAAACATTGACAGTTTCCTTGCATGACATCATCCGGGGGTGTGACCATACACAAAAAACTGGAGGACACAGTGCTGATAAAACCTAAATACTGACAGATTTATTTACAAAACAAATTACAGCATTGACATCTGAAGCATGGGTGGCAATGGCATACTGTGTGAAAAAGGCATCTACGAAGCCTGGCAAAATCACTTTAACATTGAACAACTCACTCAGCCCTGACTATACTGGCACTATCATACCAGTATATTATAGAGGTGAGACAGTGCCCTTATTGTTGGGGTTGAGTAGCCAGTTTAATGTTAAACCTCAAATTTTGAACATTAATATATTTGGCTCTCTTTGACTAAATGAGCTGAAAGTTTGTATGTGTTGTCTAGTAGGCAAAGTCTTGTTGTCTGGAAGTTTTTTGATGGCAGCTTATGTGGTTTCTGAGATCTGCATGTGTCATTTTAAGGAAAAAAACATTTTTTTCCTATACTTAACGTTGTTTATTTTTGCTGTCTCCTATAGCCTACATGGAAAGGAACTGTTGCCCCAGACTTGCAGGGAACATGTGTCATGTCACAAGGCAGTGCCTTTAACAGGTCTGGTGGAAAAATATTAAAGGGTTCCAGAGTTATAAGGCTTTAAATATTATGGTTTTCCGATTTCCACATGCGCGGTAGGGTTTTTGAGATAATGTTTTTCCACGACAGTAAAAATTTGTTGCCTCAAATGCTCCTTTTTGCTTTCTCACCACTGACTTGGCAGGGCACCACACATTTTTTAATGCCATGCCAAATGCCATCTTGTTGATTTTTTCTGCAAACTGACAGCCATGGTAAAAACACAAAAATGCTGTGATTTAAATAAACATCATAACCTAGCTAAATGGCACCTGTTTAGCTAGATTCTGATGTTTGTTTTTAAATATTTTGCCCACATATATGTTTACTGGGTACCCAAAATCTCAAGAGCCCAGCTTAGTGAGAGGAGCACTTCCCCGCATTCTCTGTATGAGAATAGCAGGATTTTCTTGACTTCTGCAGCCATAGCTGCAACTCATGCTGCCAGCTGCAGATTCAGTTGTGAGTCACCCTTTTCCTTGGTGTCTAGTGGCATACCCCACCCGCTGGTCACTGTCCTTGTGTCTAGTGACATCCCCCACCCTTCAGCCACTGTCCCTGGTGTCTAGTGGCACCTCCACCCTCCAGTCGCTGTCCCTGGTGTCTAGTGGCACCCCCACCCTCTGATTGCTGTCCCTCCTGCTGCCCCACAGCCATTTTTTTCATTTATTGTGCCTACCTCAGGGGGCCCAATCCCTGTGTCAGCATTACAAGCCCTCCCCCCAAGAAGTGTGTGACAATGGGGAGCCCAGCCCCAGTGTCCCTAAATATTTATTGTATTTGTCTCTGTGTACCTGTCCCTGTAAAAAAGAAAATGGTCCCCTGACATCTTTTTTAACCTGAAAATGGTCCCTTGTCATCCCCACTGACCCCTCCCCATCCCAACCCTCCCACTGATCACCCACCACCCCACACACCCCTTACCCTATACTTACCACTGGACATTGTAGGCTTTCATCTTCTGTGGACCGGGACACATCTGCACTCTTCAAAGCTGAACTGTAAACTGAGGAATCAAGGTAAGTGCCATATAATGCATTTCAATGGTGTTTTGAACTTATGTTCATAACTTTGTCTTTTTTAGGACTTTTTTCACCAAAGTTTCAACATAGCTTTTTTGGGACCCCACCTCATGAACTCTGTCACTGTCATTTTGTTCATTGGGCCCAGAATGTGATTTCATGGTCACTGCATGAAATCACTTTCTAGACCAAATAATGGAATTTCACCACCAGTGTTCATGACATGGGGTCCCAAAAAGGCCATGTTGAAAATTTGGTGAAAAAAGTTCTAAAAATGGCTGAGTTATGCACATTTGTTGGAATGTTTCTAGGCATGCACATAACTTTGGTAATTTTCAATATTTTGACTCCAAATTTTCAACTTAGTCAATTTTTCACACCACCTCATGAATATTACTGCTGTAATTTTTCACATCCTGTCTGAAATGTGTTGTTTTTGCACCTGTGGTGCGGAATGACATTTTGACATGGATTTGAACATTTTCAGTAGGGTGTTTATGAGGTGAGGTCATAAGAAGACTATGCTGAAAATTTTGGGTCAGAATATGAAAAAATGTCAAAGTTATGACCATTCATTGCAATTTTGCTACGCACGCTCATAACTTTGGAAAGTTTCAATATTTTAACCCCAGATTTTCAACATAGCCATATTATTAACCCACCTCATGTATGTCATAGCTGTCAGTTTTCAAATCCTGGCCAAACTGTGTTTTTGAACCTTTGGCATGGAATGGCATTGCAGTTGAGCAAAATTACATTTTGGCAGAGATTTGAAATTTTCTGTACTTGGTACAAGAGGTAGGGTAATAAGATGGCTATGCTGACAATTTGGTCACTGTTGTCTTATAAATGAAAGCACAGGGCCCAGAGCCCTATGCTTCCACAGCTACATACAAATACACATCTATGGAGGGATGGGAGGGCAGGGCCCAGAGAGCCCTGTGCTCCCACATGCAAATATGGATACGTTTACATCTCAAAAATTGGAAAATAAGGATATATATTTTTTTTATTTTAGCTTTTGTTGACCGGGTAAGTGCACTAGACAAATCCTGCCTATTTTCAGGCATGACCCAGGGGAGGAGGATACAGATGAATGCCAATTGACCTTGAACTAGATTAAGCTGTTGGTGGTATTTTTAGTGAAAGATGGAAATTTTATGATTATACTATCTCAAAAAGTAGGGAAATAAATTGCAAACCAACTTCATTAATGCTCTAGTTAGGGTTAAAGCGACAAAAGTAGATCACCCCAGTCTCCTATACTGTACCCATCTCAGATTATTTACTTATAGAATGGGGTGAACATTAGGGCTAATGACCCCAAGTCACACCCCAATGCCTGTTGGTGTGTGTAATGTGGGGGTGGGGTATTAGGGTAGGAAACCCTAGCACCACATTTCCCTACTTCTGTGGCTTTAACCCTAACTAGAGCATTAACAAAGTTTTTCTGCAATTTATATATATTATAGTGGCATACTGTAGTAGTGTTACTATAGCTAGGGTTGAGTAGGGTGTTTAATGTTAAACCCCCTAACTTTTTACCTTGATAGATTTGCCCCTGTTTGATGTTCAGTGGAATTGCCTGCATGGCTGGGGGGGGGCAAGGTCTCTTTATTTGACAAATTGTATTCCAGTCAGATGTGCAGATTCCTAGATATGGATAGTGCAAATTGTAGAAAAATTGGTGTTTTTACTGGTTTTTGTTTCTCTCACCTACAGCCCAGATGGTTTTAAATATTTTTCTGCAGCTTCAAGTTAAATTGACTGCAGAGACCACTCACTGGGCCAGAGTCAGCCACTCTGCCCCCCTGACCGAAACTGCAGCTTCAAGTTAAATTGGATGTAGAGACCACTCGCTGGGCCACAGTCAGGCACTCTACCCCTATGACCGAAACTGCAGGCACTGCTGAAAAACAGTGGAGAAACCCCTCCAAGGTCTTACAGCCAGCAAAGCTCTGTCTGCTTGTTAAACATTGTGACTTTTTTGCCCAGGGACAAGAATTTCTTAACTTAGATACAGTGTCTGTTCTGCTCAGTTAGTTAGTACCTGCATAGATGTTAAATAATTTCACTGTTTAGAATTCCTAAACTGGATATGTTTTAAAACTGTTATGACTTTAAAAAAAAAAAAAAAGAGTTTTTCTAAGATCTCTTTGGAGACACTGTTTTGGGCAGAGGAAGCCCCTGTCTCCAGTAAATCTATTGTGCTAGCTCTCTGTTCTCACCCCCTCCCACAGAATATTTATCTTACACACCCTACCTTTTGTATTTCCCTTGCAACTTCAAGTTAAATTGGCTGCAGAGACCACTCGCTGGGTCAGAGTTGGCCACTCTACCCCTCTGACCGAAACTGCAAGTACTGCTGAAACACAGAGCAGAGACCGCTCCAAGGTTTTACAGCCAGCAAAGCTCTGTCTGCCTGTTAAACTCTATGCCTTTTTTGCCCAGGGACAATTATTTCTTAACTTGGATACAGTGTCTGTTTTGCTCAGTTAATTAGTTACTGCATAGCTGTTAAATTTTTTTTGTGCGCGTGTGCTGACTTTTCCATTAGCAGATTATATCTTCTAGACACTAGAGGGCTGTACAGTGCTCAATTTGCTCTATCAGTCCATTCCTCCATCTGCTCGTTATGCAACTCTGCCTCTGAAGGGCTTTGATAACCACACCAAAGTTGTTAAGATTTATATAGTGTCTGCTTGCTGCTACACCAAAATTACTGGCCCTATAAGTGGGACTACTGTAATGTCTCTGGGCTTAATCCAAAGGTAATACTAAGACAAAAGTTCCTAAACTTTATAAAGTTTCTGTTCACCCCTACACCTAAATTGCTGGCCTTATAAAAGTGAATCTGATTGCAGGACCCTTGCTCTAACACCTTTTTTCTGTTTGTTTTAAACTGATGATGGCCAGTCAAGCCCTATAGTGCTGACTCTCAGCCTGGTTCTATTATCCCTGAGCCTACTTACAATTGGTGTTTCACCAGACCTATATCTGCAAGGGAGTGTAGATCCTGATGACTTCACTTACTCAAACATGATAATCCAGCCAGATAGGTACACTGAGTTTACGCCAGCACTCTTCCCAGGATTCCTTATCTACTCCACCTCAGTGTCAGTAGCAAAATGGTGACATCTCCATGGTTATTTAATCCCTCCTTTTGTGCTTCGTAAAGTATGGCACCTGGTATTATTAGCCCTTATACTGTCTGGAGACATTGAACTAAACCCAGGTTCCATACCTAACCAAGTATCCATAAGCAATGCCAGTTATGGCACTAACGATCTGCACATAGTTCACCTAAATGTTAAAAGTCTGCTCCACAGCCATGCAGAACTTGATGCTTGGGTTGACAGCTACCAGCCTGATGTCCTATGTATATCAGAGACACGGCTAAAGCCCTCAGTACCTGATACCTGCTGCCTACTCCTGAATTACAACTTTCTAAGGTGGGATAGGTCACCCCCTAAATGTGCTGGGGGTGTGGTGGTCTATTTCAAAAAACACCTTAACCTGTCCCTAGTGACTGATAACTATACTTCTACATGTGAGTCACTACATATCATCCTAACCCCAGGGGCAAAGAAGCTTCACATTATACATGCTTATAATTCCCCCAAAGGTGGACAATCTGGCCTGCAGGATTTACTGAACCACAGTTCCTCAATAGCTGGGTAGAATGAACTACTCATCCTCGAGGACATGAATATAAATTGGTTGAGTAAATCCCACGGTACCCTTCAATCCCTGGTGCAGAGTTACAATCCACAATAGGTCATAACTGACCTGACAAGAGTGTCAAAAATAATGGTTCTAGCACCCTCATTGACTGGGTCATGAAAAATCGAATAGATAGAGTTGCGGCTGCGGGCACTCTGCTAGACACAATAAGTGATCACTCCCACTTCTGTGTATAGAGTCACTCAGTAATCCCTATATCTCCCCTATGCTATATATCATTCAGGAACTATGCAGAACTAAACCAGGCTCACTTTCTACATGATGTCACTATGATTGACTGGCCCCCTGTCTACTGGGCCCATAACATTGATATTGCCCTCAGCCTTTTTCTAAGCGAGTTTTTATCACTTCAGGATAAGCATACCCCTCTTCGCACTTGCCGGGTAAGCAGTAAGCAGTCCAAATGGTTGCAAAAGGACTTACTTGCATCACTCAAAGCTAGGGACAAATGCTGGAGAAAATTCAAAACTTCAGGCCTCCAAGCGGACTTTCATTTCTATAGGGAACAGTGCACGAAGTGCAAGAAGCAAATCAGGCTTGCAAAAAGCCAATACTGCAAAGGATTATTGGTGGATGTGGCTGGTGACCCCAGGAAATTTTGGTCACATATAAAAACCTTTCTTGGATCCAAGCAATCCCACACTACAAATGATATGATACTAAATGGAGTCCACTGCTCAGATTCACACACAATAGTAAACGCTTTCAACAATCACTTCTCAGACCTCTCCAAATATACTACTGCCTTCCCCACCGCACCCTCTACTCCTGATATCTCCTCCCCAAAAGGTACCCCAATGGGACCGCCATTCTACTTTAAAGCTGTCTCCAAAACAGATGTACTTAAGTTACTCAATGCCGTATTGGACAGCATTGTGGTTGGGTCTGATTGCCTGGAACCTAAGCTCCTCAAGCTGGCTTCCCCCTTCATTGCAGGGCCACTATCTAAAATCTTCACTGCATCCCTTAGTGAAGAAGAAGTGCCAAATATCTGGAAAATGGCAAGAGTAACACCGGTCTTTAAAAAAGGTGACAAGAAGGATTAAGTGAACTATAGACCAATAGCAATATTATCTGTCTTAAACAAAATCCTGGAGAAGCTCATCACAAGACAGGTAACAGAGTACATCACCAAGTATAATCGCCTGTCCACAAATCAACATGACTTTAGAAAGGGTCACAGCACCCAAACTGCCCTGCTACAGCTAAACAATGATACACTACATGCATGGATCAGGGTCTTCTAACAGGAGCAGTTTTTATAGATCTCATGAAGGCATTTGATCTCATTGATCACCCCCTCCTGCTAGCTAACCTCCTATCCCTGGATTTCTCAGCACAGTCTGTGAACTGGTTTAATGGCTACCCATCCAACAGGATGCAAGTTGTAAAGTTCAACTCTGCAACCTCTGACAAAACAATCATTGACACTGGGGTACCACAAGGATCCATCCTAGGACCTCTCTTTTTCTCGATCTTTATTAATAATATAATAAGAAATGCCTCCTTCTGCTCATCACTGCTGTATGCTGATGACCTTGTTCTCTAGACCAGCTCTGATAACGTGCTTACTCTCAACCACAATCTATTGGGGGACTTTCTAAATGTACAATCCTAGATCACTAGTCATAGTCTGGTTCTCAACGTTAACAAGACTCATGCTATGCCTCTGGGCTCTCCTGCCAAACTAAAAAATAGTCGTGATCTCTTCAAAATAGTAAGGGTGAATGGTACCCCTTTGGAAGTGGTAAACTCGTTTAAATACCTGGGGGTTCTACTTGATGGATCCCTTAATTATGAGATCCATATTACCACTGTGTGTAAGGCGGTCAATACTAAGCTAGGATTAGCTTACAGAACTAGCCACATTCTCATCCCTTCAGCAAGGTTGGTCATTGCCAGAGGAATTCATCTCCCATCCATTGCATAGAGAACTTCAATCTACGGCTATGCATCTAAAACCTCCCTACACAAATGGGACATAACCTATAATAATATATGTTGTTATGCCTCTGCATCCCCTAAGTTAAAACATCACTGCCTGCTCTATGTAGACCTTAATTGGCCCTCTCCTATGGTCCACCGGCTCCTTCCTCTTGAGGCCCTTCTGGACAGAATCCTAAGGTCCAGTATACCTAGCTCTCTCGCCGCTGCACTCACCCCACACACCACCTCCTATGGTCTCCATTCTGCTGATCTTTCCTTACTCCACTTTCCCAAATGTAACATTTCCAAAGGGAAAACAGGTTTTTCCTATGTGGCCCCCAGTTACTGGAACTCACTGCCTCTTGAAATGCACCAGTCACCTAGTGATGCCTTGTTTAAAAAGAGGCACCACTGTCTGCTTATTGAGGGTACACAGTGCAATTGTTTTAAACCACCCTAGATTCCTGACTCCCTATGCTATTACTGTCTTGGTGTCCTCCTCCAGTATGTATACCTCATAGTTTCTACTTGTCTTACCACCCCTTTCCTACCCCACCTCTTACACATCTCTCCCCCCCACATTCTCCCTGCGAAATCTTACTACTTAAATCCTTCCTACTTACTTTCTCCCTCTTTGGTGTCATATTCTTTATGTTATAGCCAGTTTTGTAGAATAGAGTTGATGCCTAGATTGATAATCAGCTGTAATATGTGCACTTACCTTTGTTGTGCTTTGATATATGAAATGTCTATATTGTCTCCCGGTTACACCAATTGCTCAAACTGTTATCCATTTTTACTGTATCCTTAAATGCTATAGTATAATATGCACTTACTTTCACTTCTGATATGAAGTACATCAGAATGTTTCTCCAGTCACCTCAAGTTGCTCAAATGGTTATCCATTTTAATAGTATCCCTAATATGTTGTACTCCTATACTGTACTGTATCATCACTGTTTTTTCCTGTTGATGTTGCAACCTCCCGGCCGTGCCTGAAAATAGTCTCTTTTGTGTCTAGTGCACTTACCCGGTTATCAAAAGCTAAATAAATAAATAAAAAGGGCTTGCTCTAGAATGATTCATTTCATTTTTTTTTTATTAGTCTTTTAGTAACCGGGTAAGGCCCACTAGGTACAAGTGCCTGTTTTTGGGAGCAACCTGGGAGCACTGAGCAGTTAAGTGACTTGTTCAGAGTCACACAGTATGCAAGTGGAGGTTTTAAGAATCAAACCCAGGTTTGGTCTGCTGGATGTACCAAGCTTGTTTACATCTTGTTACCCTAACCTCTAGGCTATACTTCCAGCCCTTGGTTTGGTCACAAATATTAATCCATTCCCAAGTTATAACGATTTAAAATGTCAGTTCTGAGCATGTTCAGTAGAGTCTTTCAGATAGATGTTTGATACAAAAGAAGTATTTGGCCATAAAAACAGGATTATTTCATGAGACTGAATTCCTCTTTCATGAGAAAAGAAATCTTCTTTCCTATGGTGGCCATTTTGTTTCTGTGTTTAGTTTTTTTTTTTATTATATTTTTTTATGTTTGAAAACCTATAAAAATGATGCCCTGGAGACAAATACAGAGGTGAATGTAGATAAACTGCACCCGTTTAGACTCGACCATCCCTGTAATCGTTAGTGTCTCTAATAAATTTTTTTATTTTTTGTTGTTTCAGACATTCTTCGTATTCCACTACTTTTTGTTTTCTATCTTCAACGTTCTTTTTAAACTCATCCTCTTGTATTTTAAGTTTTAATGAGTCCTCCACTAACTTTGTCTGTTTCTAAGGCCTGTCTTTCATCTAGTATGGCCTCAGTCAGTGCATACATAAAATCACAACTGGCCCTGTTTCTGATTCTGTCCCATTTATTATCAAGTTTAGTGGAATTTATTCCTAAATTTGGTTCCATGCTGATTCTCAGCCCTTGTGGAATTCTGTTGTATTGTAGGTATTGCACGAGAGTGAGTCCATGCTACGCTAATCTACAGTTCTTATGTTTCAAGTTTTCAATTTTTTGTGCCAAATTTTTAGGTGCTTTTCCCATTTGCATGGACAGATCTCTGTCACCCCTCATTGTTTCAAACATATGAAAGAAGAACCTTGTCTCATGAAAGAGGATTGTGGACTTCATTTTTTTGTCAGTCTTCTTTTGTGAGAAGTTATCTTCTTTAATGAGCTCATGAAAATCTCATAATAGAGGATACCTTGTCATGAAACAAAATTTCAGACTTATTATTTTTCTGAGTCTTCTTTTGTGAGAAGGCATCCTATTTTCTGAGCTCATGAAAATCTCACAAAATCAGAAGGTGGCTCACAAAACATGATTTTGGACTTAGGTTTTTTTTTTTTTTTCAGAATCTGCTTCATTTGCCAAAACGTCTTCTTTCATGAGCCCTCACAAAACATGACTGTTAGCTCACGAAACAGAAATATAGGCTCATGAAAGCAAAGTTTCTTTATATCCAAAGAATCAAGACTTTTGCTCATAACTGTGCCATTTTTTTAAGATTTCAAAGCCAAATTGTTAGCATGTGCTTTTTATGACAGTACCTCATGAACAATTGTGGAGACATACTTGACACATGATTGAAAAGGTGCATCTGTGGCCACATGGAGCTGCAGGGCCTCTCCTGTACCCAGACTCCTGTGCATCTACATCTGTAGAAACATAGAACTGCAAGGCTTGGAAGGCCCTGTGCTTCCACTTCCACACAGACTTTTCAATTACTGCATGGCCCAGAGGGCCCTGTGTGCCTGTATCTGCATGGAACTGCAGGGCCCATAGGGCCCTGCATTTCTGCAGCCTAATGTACTTCACATTTTTTTGCAAGGCCCTTTGGGGCCTGCACATCTGCATCTATACCTGCACAGAAGTGCAGAGCCCAGAGGGTCATGTACTTTCACACCCAGATGGAGGTGTTCATGATACAGTTCTACTATCTCATAAAGCAAGGAAATTCATTGCTAAAAACTGCATTAATGCAGCAGTTAGGGGTCGGCTTAAAGCAAAAAAGTAGGGAATTGTGGTGTTAGGGTTCCCAACCCTAACTCCCCCTACCACCAAGCAGCAAAAAGGAAAACAAAATTAGTGTTTTGGCTCTCCTGAGTCTTGCCTAAATCAGTGCTGGACTCTTCCTTGGATTTCTGAACCCTAATGCTCCCACTCACCCTAGCTTCTAGACTGTGCAAAGCACAAGGTAGAACTCCAAGCCACTGCCACATACTGATACACTTCAGAGGTACAGAAGTATGTTTTACCACATGTTGTCAACAACCTGTGGGCCCTGCCTGAAGAAACAGATCACATCTGACTTTGTTTGCTCAAGGGAGGGGGTGTGCATTATGTCTGAAAACCCCAAGGAAGAGCCCAGTACTGATTTGCAAGACTCAGGAAAGCCAAAACACTAATGATTTTTCCTTTTGCTGCTTGGGAGGTGGGGTTGGAGAAGTAGGGTTGGAAACTGTAACACCACATTTCCCTACTTTTGTTGCTTTAAGCGGAACCCTAACTAGTGCATTAACATAGTTTTTTATACAATGAATGTAAATAGGTCATGACATGGGTGAGAGGGGTATAGTAGAAATATCTTCATGATCTCTACTTGACCTCCTGACCTGAAGACTGGTGAAGCCATGAGTGAGGTCAGACGAGGTACAATATAGCAAGTGAAGGTATTTCTACTATCTCACTCTCATCCATGTCATATTTGATTTGTACAACTGGTGCTTAGGTGGCTTTGTGATAGAAATTATAACAAGTTACAAAAGGAAAAAAGTACAAATCATGAACACTGCCACTCAAAGCATCTCACTCTCACCTACAGTAAGTCAATTTGATTTGCACAAAAGTTGTTTAGGTGGTTTTGAGATAGAAATGATAAAAAAATTATAAAAGGAAAGAAGTGCAAAGTTTAGACGGCACAGCTTACAGCATTTCACTCTTCTGGCTTCAGGGCTGCACATGGCTGATGTTATATCATCAGCATTGTTAAAGCTGATCTCTGATTGGTTCAGTATTCCATTGTTTCATTGTAAAGTTTCAACTTGCAAGCTAGCATTAGTTTTTTCACAGTACGTAGTGAGACAGACGTGATATCTTGAGCAGTTTTAACCATGCCTGTTGTATAAATATGGATTAGGCAGAGGGGACCTGTTGGATAAATGATTTATCTATACAAGTGCTGTTAGACCTTGGATAACCTCACAAGTGGCATAAGCCAGGAGTGAAGTGTCCGAGGTCAAGCAGCATGCATATAGATAAATCATTCATCCAACATTGGTCCTCTCTGCATGTTTCATTTATGCAATAGGCATTTCTTCTGATAGTGCAAGCAGAAATTGTTTTAATTTGCTTATTTTTTTAAAAAATTGACTCTCTGGTGATTTCACATGTGTTAATACACCTTAGTACCAAGTTGCTAGGTGGTTACTAAGGAAGCCTACCTTCACAATGCTCATGACACTCCTGGCATGTGTTCTGATTGGTGCTTAGGTATTTTTATGAATTATTAAGAGGAAAAATTGAAAGTGCCTCTTAGTGAGAAGAATCAGCATTTATATAGTGGTTTTCATACACAGTGTATCTCAAAGTTCTTTACAAGCAATGCTAGACTGGTAGTGAAGTGACTGAATGTGTAGTGGCGGCCATATCACACATCAACACCCACACACAGCCTGAACAATTGTATGATCTGGTTAATGGGAAGGGGAATGTTGGCCAGGACACCGGGAACGTCCCATACTCTTTGTGAAGAGTGCCCTGGGTTCCTTTTACTGCCACCTGGACACTCACCAGGATGCGTAGAAGGGACCTCAGTTTAGCATCTCATCCAAAGGATGGCACATACCAACAATATAGCACCCCCTAATACTGCACTCGGATGCCAGTGTTTTAGGTATGAGTCCAATCCCAGTGTGGGACGAGAACCCATGACTTTCTGGTCCAGAGGCAGATGTGCTACCAACTGAGCCACACTGACACCAGGAGTGATCAGGAACATATTCTGTACTCGGTGTCTCTGAGAGATGCACTTAACCTCTGGTGCACTTTTGTTCTGATTTTCATGAGCAATAAAAAACTAAAGTACTGTAATGGAATTTTTTTTTATTTTGTTGTCTTTTTTTTGTTTGTTGGTAGAGTGAGTTGAGCAAGTGTGCGTGTCCATTCAGCGCTATGGCAGTTTAAGATCAAGTGTGGTTGCAGCATCAGTTTTGTTCTTGCCAGTGTGCTAAAAAAGTAACAAACTGCTTTTAAACTGGAACAGTTTCCTTTTTTGTGTATCTGATGTCATAGAAAGCATATGAAAGCCATATTACTGACATCATCAATGACATCATGCAGCTAAATCGCTCACACTGAATATAACCTTAAACTTGACTAAATGCACAAAAGAGTACTTATGACAACAATAGGTGCTAACAGCTATGCTCTTGGTGCCTGATTAGTGACTGCAAACAAAAAAGCACAGTATAATTAACAAGCATTAGTCAATGGCTTAATATTGCTTGAATGTTTTAGTAGTGCAATGTTTTGGGTTAGGTAATGAGGTAATGAAATAAATATTATCAAGTGGTAGTACAGTTCATGGAGTGCGAAAAGGTGTAGTGGTGATGGGCAGGTGAATGGGTTCTGTTGAGGACTGTGAGCACAACAGACAGGGTCAGACCTCATACTTGCTGCAAGACAGGCAATGTAGACTGGGAAGCAGACACTTAGATGTAACATCTCATTTCCAGTGGGATCCTGCTTCTGCCCATTTCTAAAGCTACATGGCCTGGATCACTGGGGGGCTTAAGTGATTTCTCAGGGTCACACAGTGAGTATTTGATTCCATCAGGTTTTAATCTACAGTTTCACAGTTTCCACCACCAGCTTCTGATCTCTTTGGTGGCTCGGTATACAGCTTCTTTAGCAATGCAGTGGAGCCTGCCAGGATGCAACACAATACTGCAGCCTTCTTCAGCAGAGTTACTGCAGGAAACACAGCAATTTTATTGGCAGTTAATCTCTGTTTTCATGCAGGAAAGTATGACACTGTGCTTCATCCTGACAGACTCCACTGTACTAAGAGGTGACATGGTAGAGATTTCACTGACGATGTGGGTGTCCATATTCCTGGCAGTAACAAGGAGTTTTGTACTCATTTATTTTATTATATAATAACATATTGGGGATTTGACTGCAGCAAAGTACCTGGAACAGATGCCTGTAAGGTGAATGTTACCACTTTTGTAACTGCCAGGACTGGGGACACCCATGCTATCAATGGAACCCTCTACCATGCCCCCTCTAAGTATCACTCAATGGTATACTAAGCCACCTATCACCAAGAGAAGAACAGAAGCTTGAGGTCCTCTAGTGGTTATAGCATTGTTGGAAACTAGGGCATTGTATTTATTTACTTATTTAGTTAGGTATTTATTTGTTTGTTTATTTATTTATCTAAAACATTGGTAACAGGGAAATGCACACTGCTCCAAGGCTCATTTCCTCGTGCAACCCAGGGGAGAAAGATGTGGCATGATCCAGCAAATACAATAGAATTGAAGCATACCATACAAATAAAATGCAAACAAATGTAGTGCAATGTGGCAAAGTGCAAAATAACTTGACGGATGTATGGAGCAGGACACACTCCACATTCGGAGATACAGTCCAACAACTGGGTGAAACATATTAGTGCAATGAGATCTAGAAACATAAAACCAACCCTGGAGAGGGGGCCTGAAACTGGGGAGGGGAAGGAAAGAAGAAGCAGGTCAGGTAGAGTGCTGACGGGTGCTAGAAGGGAGGGCAGGGGTTTAAACTGGTGCTTAAGGGAAGTTGGGGAGGGTGAGCTCAGTGAGAATGTGCTGGGGTTGTCTGTATCTTTGGGTAGAAATTTGTTTGGGCAGTGTCAATCCTCATTCTTACAAGATCTTATCTGCAGAATGCAGAGTGGATTTAAGGTGTGGGTTTGCTAAACTGTAAATGTGTACATGCATGGTGTGTGTGTGTCTCTGAGATGAAAAGATTGATGGAAAGCATATCTAAAGGGTGTCTTTTGGTAGCAATTTGTGCTTTTGTTAAATGTCAAAGCATCAGCCTTGTTAGGCATCAAAGCCACAGCTTTCAAATTACCGTCATCATAAGTACTGTTCTACCATTGATGTGCATGATACGACTATGCATTAAGGTTGACAGGCAAACTGGATTGGAGGATTGATTAACAGCTTGTCCTCTCTAGTCCAGCCAATCAGTAAACAAGAGTGGTGTGATGTACAGGACACACCTCTCCTATGTTGTAATGCATTCTGCCATTTGTCTTGGACTGGTTGGCGGGAATGCTGGTGAGCATTTGATTGGATAGTGCAGCAGTTCATGTATAACATTCGGTCATGTGGCAAAGGGCAGTATTTTTGTAAAGGAAGAGTAGCAGGTGAGAGTCAACTTTTGTCAGTACTGGGCTGGTAAGTATGCCCAGTTTATTCTCTTTTTTCACACATCAGGGCTCAGCCTTGTAAGTACTAACCAGAAGAGAAGAAACAAAAGCACTCCTGGGGTGCAGCTTTTTCTGCTGCTCTGTGACAAGAAAGGTGTCAGCATACACACCTGTGCTTTGTTCTAACAAGTGGAGATTTTTGCTTTTATTTTGTGCTGTCCATTAGACATGCTGCCTTATGTGTATGCAGGCTCAGGAGGAAAACAGTTATTAAATGTTGGCATAAACAGTTCTGGAATCTCACTGTATCTCTTACTGGATTGCACACAAAGACATTTTATTTATTTATATTTATTTAGTTTTTGTTGACTGGGTAAGTGCACTAGACAAATTCTTGCCTGTTTTCAGGCACTATTCGGGGGGTAGGAGGATTCATCTGAATTCCAACTGACCATGAACCAGATTAATCTGTTTGTGGTATTTTTAGTGAATGGGGGAAAATTTGGCCAGGGCACTGAGGAAATTCCCCTACTCTTCCAGCAGGGGTCTTGACTTCCTGGGAGCAGAATGGAGGAGCACAGTTTGGAGCCAGACAGCAGAAGAGGATGAAGTGCTGATGTGGCAGTGTCTGTGTTGGAGGGGATCCCATGTCAGATTGCTGCTAGCAGTCAGTCTGTTGCTGAGAGAAGATGAGTACAGACATGTGGGTGGCTGGAGTTGTGGTCTCCGCTCCAGTCAGTAAACCTTTGAAGAACAGAATGCCAGAAGATATAGGGAGTCAATCTGGAGAAAAGGAGATTGAAAGTGGTGAGAATATGATCATGGAAGAAAGATCAGAAGGCTTGATTATGAAGACTGCAATTAAGAAATCCAAATCTCCCAGTAAGTCCTCCAAAAGTGCCAAAATATTATCAGAAATTTAAAAAGAGGAAAAAGGTCTTAAGTTAAGGAAAGTGCAAATCATAAAAGACATAGAGCTAGAAGAAGACTCTGACAGTGCTCTAGGTGAGGCCTGTCAAAGTCAATTAGAAGGTGATGATGTGGCACTAGGGAAGCAGGCCGCATCATGCAAAACTGGAAAGCAGAAAGGAGCAAGTCAAACAACTCAGAAGGGAATGGCAAAAACAGGTCTAAAAAGACTTGGCCTAAGAAGAGTTGATAAAGAAAGCAAGGGATTATGCTTTGAAAAAGAAAAAGAAGAAAAAAAAGCTGACACTGAAGTAATAGAAAATGAGCAAACTAATGCTACAAATAATGAAGGGGGCCCCCAGGAAAAAAAATAATAAATACTGAAAAAGAGGATGGAAAACAAAGTGTATGGATAGATGATACTCCTGACTGTGTCACGGAGACCCACACAGGGGCAGGATGGAAGTGAACACAAGATGGTAGGCCTAGTACTTCTGAAATGAGACTTTCTAACAAAACAGATTTGAATAAAACAAAAGAAGATACCCCAAAATAGAACAGAAAAAATGCAGATGATACAAAAGAGTTGTCTGAGCATGAAAGCGATGAATATTTGATGGAAACAGAGCAGACAACTATTTAATCTGAGAAGGAAGAAACTGGGGACAAAAAAAAATAAAGTGTGGGGAGAAAATACAAAAGAGAAATTATTCCCAGAACAAACATTACAGCAGGCAAAAAGAAGAAATGTAAGATTTAAAGAATTTTTATTGGGCGGCAACTCTTAAAACAAAGCATGAAATACTATCCATATGAGATTATTGCACTGATACATATACCTGGAGCCACAAAATATGATGTAAGTTTCAAACATTCAAATGGTTTAGAACTTTTCTGGAAACTTTATAATCAGCTCAAAATTACCACATTATGGAATCAGTTTGCTGCCATACCCTTAACAAAACCTGCATTTAGAATTGTGACTGTCCTATTTAGAAATGAAGGGGTCAATGTATCGGCTATCACCTTTTGGCTTAAGCAAAGGTGTGCATTGCATGGACCTCAAGAACCCATCCTAGATGAAGAGTGCCTGTGGACAGGAGGCTGGAAATACAAAATTACGTTGAAACAAATAGATGGTGAAATGCAATATCTGGCAAACTGTTTTTATCTGGGCAGAGACTGTGGTGCAATATTCTATGCAGGGCAACCCAGGGCCTGCTATAAGTGTAGAGAAAAAGGTCATATTAGTAATGCATGTGGGCAAATAAAATGTGGTGTTTGTGGTATTATGGGGCATCATGGATCAGAATGTAAAAATAAGGTCAAATGTAGCCTTTGTGAAGAAGAAGGTCATTTTTACTTGCAGTGCCCATGGGCTGCTCATAATAGTCCTGAGCCTGGGTTGTCAGCAGAACAAGAGGTCTACCTAGCGGTAGCATATAAAAAGAAAAGTAAAGAGGACAAAATTGTTTTTAATGAAACATAGAAACATAGAAGTTGATGGCAGATAAGGACCACAAGGCCCATCCAGTCTGCCCATTTATTTTTCTGCCTTATAAATGTGCCATTTGCCTTTGCTCTGTCAGTGGCCTATCTATTCATTCTCATCTGTATTGCTCCCTTATGCCAATCCCATGCCTGTTTGAAGCCCTGCACTCTATTCATAGCCACCACTTCCTGAGGTAGACCGTTCCATGCATCCACCACCCTTTCTGTGAAAAATAATTTCCTCACATTCCCCCTTAATCAGCCTCCCTCTAATCTCATGCTGTGTCCTCTTGTCCTGCTATTTCTCTTATATTTAAACATGTTAGACTCTTTCACCTTGTTAATGCCCTTAAGGTGTTTGAATGTTTCAATCATATCACCTCTCTCCCTCCTTTGCTCAAGGGTATACATATTGAGCTCTGTTAATCTGTCCTCATATGCAAGGCCACTGTTTTTCAGTTTTTACCAGAAAATCCGGTAAAATTACGGAATTAGGGCTGCCTGAAAACCGGTAAAAATGAAGATTTCATGGAATTCAGCATTTTTTATCAGATCAGCAAATCTATAAAAATTCTGTTTTTGTTTTAATTCCTTCCTGTACTATTTTCAGTTTGCTTTATTTAATGCTCTGTATGTTAAGCCTTCTTTAATTCTGATTATTTATGCACATACTAAAAGAATGATAACAGAATCCCGGTAAAATCCAGAAATCAGAGTAACAATCACCGGTGAAATTCCGGAATCATAAGTCTTGAAAATGGAATTTAATTGTTTTAATCACCGTAAATCAGTGGCCTTGCTCATATGTCTTCATATGCAGTCCCTACACCATTTTGATTGCCCTTCTCTGGACTACCTCAATTTGGTTAATGTCCTTGTGAAGGTGTGGCCTCCAGTACTGCACACAGAACTCCAGATGGGGTCTAATGCTAGAAATAAAGAGCCTGATGATCAGGACATTCAAGAAACTATCACAGAGGAGGAGGCAGCTGCCCCCACCCACCCCCAGAGAACCAAAAACCCAGTGAAGAGAATGGAAAAAAGGAGCAATGAAAATGTACCTAAGCCAAAAGGAAAAGAAAAGAAGGAAGAAAAAGGGTTTACCATGTTAACTCGGTCAAACAAAAAAAGATTTAAAAAAATTAAAACCCCAGAAAGAGATTGGAAAGGAATTAAGATTTCTAATAGATACACTGTTTTATAGGATAAAGAATAGGAAACAATGGATGGAGAGGAAACAATTTCTTCAGGATCTGAACATACAGATGCAGAAGAATCAGAGGGAGGGGACAGTACTGACACACAAGTATCAAAAAAAAAGAAAGAAAGAAAGGAAAAGTACCTGATTTTGAAAGTGACTGGAACTTATAAATAATAACATGCAAAAACTGCCTTGTTTAACTCTAATTGTGAATAGTCTAAAAAGTGAGCAGAAAAGATTGATGACTTTTCAAATCTTGAGTAAAACAAATTATGATTTAGCTATTTTTCAGGACAACAGGTTATATACTATAGAGGAAATGAAACAAGCACAGAGAGAGTGGAGACGGGGGCCATCTTGGTGGTCAATAGGAGAAGAAAGGTGCTCTGGGTTTGGGATTTTTTTTTCACAAATGAGGTTAGAATGTTGAAATGGTGGACTTAATTCCAGGCAGATGATCCTGGATGTATTTTTTAAAGAGAATGTAGTAAGAATTATTAATATTTATAATTCTCAAAAGAAAATGGAAAGAAGGAAAAAATGGAACGAGTGTAACACTTTAGTCATACGTCAAATGTAGTATTATGGGGGGAATTTAATTGTGGGGTTAGTAAAGAAGACCGGGGAGGAAAGGAAAAAAATAATTTTGTGATACAAACAAATTGAAAGAAATCATAAGAAAAGGGGGACTACAAGATGTATACAAAATAAAAAACAAAAAGGTAGAGCACACCTTTTTAAAGGGTAAATTATCCACAAGGATAGATTTCTGGCTGGTCCCAAAAAATCTGAAGGTGGAAGAGGTTAAAGTAGTTCCTTCAGAAATCTCTGACCACATGGGTGTTAAGCTTACAACTGATTTTGGGAAACAAATAATCTTTGGGAGAAGCTACTGGAGTATGATCACAATGAGGCTTCAAGAAGAAGAGTGTCATAATAAACTAGTAGAATTATTCCTAGCAAGGGAAACAGAGAAATATAAGATTCAGCTTTGGACTGGTGGGAAGATACAAAAAATGATATTAAACAACTAATGTTAAATGAATCCCAAAACACAGAATCATCAAATTATAATAAATAATTAAAGTTAAGGGCACACTTATATAAACTACTTACAGATCACGTTAAATACAAAATAAATAACTCAGAAAAAATTGAAGAAACAAAACAATTAATATGGAATTTTCTATATAACAGGGCTAAATCCCTAATAATGGAGCAAAAGTATCGGACACAGGGAACGAAACTGCAGATAAATCGATTTAAAAGTAGTAAAGAAAGGGTGGAAAATAGAACAATATATGAAATAAAGGATGGGAATGGGAAAACATCTGACAATACAGAAAATATTTTGAATTAGGTTCAGGCTTTTCTTGAAGAGAAATTGTGGGTGGACAACATAGAAATACCAAAGCTAAGTGCACAGGAAGCTGAGTCCCTAAATGGTGAAATAAAAGAATGTGTGGTGGCAGAGGCAATTAAACAATTATCAAACAATACAGCTCCTGGTATTGATGGGATATCTAATGTATTTTATAAAAATTATAGTGAATATCTAACAAAAATACTAACTTATGTCTTTAATCAAATAATGAAGGAGGGTATACTAACTGAGAGCATGAAAACAAGCATAATGATATTTATACACAAAAAAGGAATAAAACTTTATTTAAAAATTGGAGACCAATAAGTCTGCTCACTTCAGATTATAAAATATTGGTCAAAATAATATATAAAAGAATGGTATCCTTCACAGACAAATTAGTGCAAATATCCCAAACATGTGCTATACCAGGGAGAGGCATAAAAAGTAACTTGTTTTGTGTCAGAGAAATAGTAGATGCAGCCCAGAATAAAAAATTAGAAGGATACCTTTACTCGATAGATCAGGAAGCAGCATTTGACTCCATATTTCTTGAAAACATGTGGGATGTTCTGGAGAAATACAATTTTCTATGTAACTTAAGGAAAATGATAAAGGCTTTATATAAAGAAATGCAGATAAGGTCTTTGGTGAATGGACACCTAGGGATTCCTTTGTATATGTTTAAGGGAGTTAGACAGGGCTGCCCCCTAAATCTGCTCTTATATGTTTTATCTTTGGACCCGATATTAAGGAGACTAGAAGAAGAAAAAAAAATACAAGTGGTTATATGGGAAGGAAGGAAGCTAAACAAAACATGTGCCTACGCGGATGAGAGTGTAATACTGATAAAGGATCAGAAGTCAGGAGAAAAAGCGTTACAGATATTTTTAAATTATAGCCCTATACAGGGATAGGAATTAACACTGAGAAAAGTAAAATCTATCCACTAGGGGAGGTTAACAATGCGGAATTAGGATCCTTAGAAATACTTAATGAGGAGTTTTGCCTTATGGGTATCAAATTTGAGGGTAATAATGTGGCGGTGATTAATTGGGAAGAAAAATTTAGAACTGAGGAACAGAAAGTCAGGCAATGGAAAAATAGGAGTATGACAAAAAACAAAAGAATTTATCTTTTGAAATCTTTTATAGTACCAATATTTCTTTATATGTCCTATGTCTATCCTATATCGTTTCCTATGCAGTCTAAAATATTGGGGATCTTTTTTCAGCTCCTATGGGGTTCAAGATTAAACCCAATAAAAAGATCTCATACGTATAGGCCAGTTAAAGAGGGAGGTTCAAATATGATCCAGCCAGTGGTGTTTTTTACAAATATTTTTCTCTATGCAAACATAGTTCTGCTATTGCAAGGGATAAAAACTATTTGGAGCAGCATGACAGAAGAATGGACAATGATATTTTTAGACAATATAGGGAAAAAAAGGAAATTTTAAAGGTAAAAATGTAATACCAGACTATATGGAAACTGCTAGGAAATATCTGACACAGTGAGAAATTAAAAAAAAGAATTTATTGGTGAAAAATAGGAAACAAGATTATGTGGACATTTTGGAAAGGAAATTCTTTGAAAACCCAGTTTTCTGTGTGGAAGAAAATATAGATATTACATGGATTTTAGATTGCTCTCTAGATGCAAGAATCCCCAGAAAAATGAAAGATCTGGTATGGCTTTGCAGTCATGGAAAGGTTAACGTGAAAGGGAATCAGAAACATAAGAGTAAGGAGGAAAGAATATGTGCTGTGAGGGATTGTGGGTTGGTAGAAGAAGATCTGAAACACCTTTATTTTAAATGTTCCTCTACTAAGTCCTTTTGGGGAAACATAGCAACCTTTTGGGGGATGGAAATCTTAAAGGATATTAACTATGATACCTCAATATATGGACAGCTATCTATGAAATGGAAGAAATGGAACAAAATACACTATATGTAATTTTTGCAGTATTTAAATGGGTGATTTGGCAGGTGAGATGCCTGAGAATATCGCAGAACAAGGAATTAACTATTCAGGATGTTTTGTTTAATTCAAGCAGAAATAGATAATATATATATACGAGAATGTAAAAGATTTGGGGAAGAAAAAGCAAGAACCCTATGGAAAAATATTGAAGGAATAGAATGATTTCTTTTTTGTGGGAAAATGTATTGTTTTTTCTGACCAAGATTGTATGATGATGTATGTATAAAGTTTGTTTTTGTTTTTAAATAAAAAAATTCCCCTACTCTGCCAGTAGGGGGATCCATGATGGAATGCTGAGATATGTACGTTTCATCAAGGTGTGCTGAGAGTGTGGAGATGCAGGAGGCTGGGGAGCAGGTCTCCTCCCCTGTCTCAATACTCATGAAGACCATAGTGTGGAGGAAAACAAACCTGGAGCTTTGCTTTACAGCAAGACAAGTGATGGATTAATGGAAGTACCAGAGTGTAATGAAGAAACTGAAGAAAAAAAGAAGGACTTGACTTCCAAGGAGACGGAGGGCAAGAAAAGAACAAGTACGTCAAAACACAGTAAAATAGCACTGTTAAGTAAATTAAAGGAGGAGGAGGAACTGTTTCTTTTAAAAAAGGCTGAACTTCTAATGCATATGAAAGAAGCGGGAGAACATAGCGATGACAAGGAGGCAGCTTGTCGGAGTCAGCTGAAAAACACTGATGCACTATCATCAAAACACAGTTAAATGCAGCCTATGTGAAGAAGGAGCACATGTTTTTATGAATTGCTGTGGGTATCACATAATAGCCCTGACCCTGCAGAAAGAGGGGAACAGGACATATATCTAGCTTTGGTCCAAAAAGAAAAAGGAAAGCAGGAGAAAGTCATTGCTGCAGCATGGAATGGAGAAATTGCAGCACATATACATGGAAATCAGGAAACAAATGGGGCCAAGTCCTCAAAACAAGCCTCCCCCTCCCTCCCCTCAAAAGGTGCGACAAACACAAGAATAAGAATTAGTGAATAAATCAGAAAAGGAGGAACATGAAAGGCAAAAAGACTGTAAAGGAGAAAGAAGAGAGATTCAAAAAAGATGGAGGATCAAGGTTCACCATGGTAACTAGATCAAGGAAGAGTCTAAAACCAGTAAAAGGGAAATTAATGGAAAGAGAGAGAGGATACAATTATCAAATAGATTCTCTGCACTACAAGATAAGGAGTTGGCCACTATGCGTGGAAACAAATTCTTCGGGATCAGAACTTTCTGAGCATGAGGACTCCTCAGAATATGATACAACAGACACACAAGATTCAAAGAAATGGGAAAAAAACAAGGATATGTGAAATGGCTTTATTAACAAACATTAAAAAACAAAAATGGCCACCCTGAATTGCATTTTGAGTAATGTAAATAGCATCAAATGCAGAAATAAGAGACTAGTAACCTTTACAGAGTTGAGTGATTTAAAATGTGATACTGTTCTGTTCCAGGATACTAGGTTGCACACAATAGCTGAGTTAAATCAAGCACAGAAGGACTGGAGATGGGGGCCATCTTTATGGTCAACTGGGGAGGAAACGGGTTTCAGCGGTGGAGATAGCTCTTATGACAGTGGTAGTACAGATTTTGAAAATATTGGACTTAGTACCAGGTAGGGCATTGTAGTAGATGTGATTATTAAAAGGACATCAGTGACAGTTGTTGTAATTTATAACCCTCAAACTAAAGCTGAAAGAAGCAAAGTAATGGGAGTAATAGAACCATTTTTGCATAAGTGAAAGTTAATTTTATGGGGAAGGGACTTTAATTCTGGGTTAACAAAAGAAGACTGGGGAAGAAAAAGTGGAAACAATATTGTGACTCAAATCAGTTACAGAAAATTTTACATAATGCAGGGATGGAAGATGCTTATAAAGTGAAAGGGAAACAGATTGAATATACTTTTTATAAAGGCAATCTATCAACAAGGATGGACTTTTAGTTCATTCCAGTAAGAACAAAAATTAAGAACATTAGCATAATACCAATAAAAACATCAGACCACACGGCAGTTAAAATGCAGATAGTCATCAAAAAATATGAAGTTCAGGAGGAGGTTTTGGAGGATGAACACTGAGAATTTACATGAGGAAAAATGTAGCAGGACTATATTAGAATGATTAGAAGCTAGGTGTACAGTAGTGAAATTATATGACACAATGACAGAATGGTGGGAGGACACACAATGGGACATAAAACAAACAATGATTAGGGAATCACAGAAAAAAGAGAAAACAAAATATGAAAGGTATATAAGTTTAAAGGCTAAATCATATGAACTAATTACCAACCAGAATGCCTCAAGTACAGAGTGTGGGGAACAAATAGAGGAAGTTAAGAGTCAAGTGAGGGATTATCAATATAATGGCAAAATCCCTGATTATGAAGCAAAAGAGTGGCACACAAGGGACAAGGTTTCAAACAAACCCATTTGATAATAACAGAGACAGGGTAGGAAGTAGGGTCATGTATGAGCTAGCAGATAGAAAAGGTGTAAAACATTCAACTACAGGGACTATGAAATGTATTGTACAGGAATGTTTGAAACAGAAGTTTCAAAAGCAAAAAGTAGAAGGTAAAGAAGGGATACTGGAGAAAGCAAAACTACCTAAACTATCAGAAGAGGAAGCAGCAGCTTTATGTACACCAATTAAAGAAGGTGAGGTAAAGGATGCAATACAATCTCTAACTATTAACACAGTCCCAGGAATAGATGGAATACCAAATGTATTCTATAAAAAATTTGAGGAAAAACTGATCCCGATGTTGACATTGGTGTATAATTACATCTTTGAAATAGCAGAAAGTATGAATCAAGGGGTAACAATTTTCTTGCATAAAAAAGGGGGTAAGACAAATATAAAAAACTGGAGGCCCATTAGTTTATTAACTTTGAATTACAAAATATTGGCAAAGATAAATAAGAGAATGATGTCATTTGTGGATCAATGAATATTACAGACACAAACATGTGCGGTGCCAGGAAGAGACATTAGGCAAAATGTAATATACATAAGAGAAATCTTGAATGAAGGACAGAAAGTCAGACTGGAAGGGTATTTAAAGATCAGGAGACAGCATTTGATGTAGTTCAGCATAATTGTATTTGTGAGACATTAGAGATGTATACATTTTGAAAGAATTTTATTAAGTTAATAAAGGCTTTGTATATAGAAGGTCAACTCTGCCCGATGGTGAATGTGCATTTAGGGATACCTATGTACATACATAATGGAGTTAGGCAAGGGTGCCCACTCAATCCTTTATTGTATGTTTTCAAGGTGAAAGAGTCTAACATGTCAAGGTAAAAGAGTCTAACATGTTTCAATATACGAAAAATAAGAGGACAAGAGGACACAGCATGAGATTAGAGGAAGTCTGATTAAGGGGTAATGTGAAGAAGTTCTTTTTCACAGAAAGGGTGGTGGATGCATGGAACGGCCTACCTCAGGAAGTGGTGGATATGAATACAGTGCAGGGTTTCAAACAGGTATGGGATAGGCATAAGGAAGCAATACAGATGAGTGTGACTAAATAGGCCATTGACAGGGTAAAGGCCTATGGCACATTCATAAGGTAGAAAAAAATGGCAGACCTGATGGGCCTTGTGGTCCTTATTAGCTGTCAACTTTTATGTTTCTATGTTTCTGTCTAGATCCCCTACTACGAATAATAGAAAATGAGAACAAAATAAAGGGAATAGATTGGCAAATACATGCTTAAAGAAAACTTGTGCATATGCAGATGACTGTATTATACTGGTAAAAGATCAACTATCAGGGGAAAGGATGATAAATGTGGTAGAAGAAAACAGTAGGTACTCAGGCATTGCTATAAATAAAGAAAAAAGTAAAATATATTGTCTAGGAAAAGTAAGTAGTGGGACATAAGAGGAACTTGAGGTAGTAAAGGGTAGCATTGATAGTTTAGGAATAACATTTGGAGGGAAAAATGCAATATGGAGGAATTGGGGAAAAAACTCAAAATAGCACAGAAGAAAGTAAACAGGTGGAAAGTGGAGTATGTCAAGAGAGAAACAAATGTATTTATTAAAAACATTTATTGTACTTATCTTTTTGTATATGGCTTATATATTTCTGATTCCACAGCAAGTGCAAACAAATGTTTTGGAGTTTATTCTTTCAAAAACTATGGGGGAGTAGGTTAAACCCTATAAAAAGAGGACATACATATAAAACAGAAGCAGAAGGAGGGCTTAATATGGTTCGTCCCATAGTGTTTTTCATGAATATTTTTTCAATGCTAATATAAAGCTGATTTTACAGGGGGTGAAGGAAATGTGGATAACACTAGTACAAGTATGGAGCCCTATTAAGTTTAATCTTGGGGAAGAAAGGGAACATAAAGGGGAAAAAAAGAGCTTCCTGTATATATGGAAATGTGTAGGAAATAATTAACACAATGGGGGGGGGGGGTAACAGTAGATTTTTTGCAAAGGAAAACTAGGAAGCAGGCCTAGAAGGAAATAGTGCAGCAGAACTATTATGAAACACCAGTCTTTAAAGTAGAGCAGACTATAAGTATAACTTTAAAACTAGAAGTAACTTTAGAAAGAAGAATTCCCAAAA
Source organism: Neoceratodus forsteri (assembly GCA_016271365.2). Classification (NCBI taxonomy): domain Eukaryota; kingdom Metazoa; phylum Chordata; order Ceratodontiformes; family Ceratodontidae; genus Neoceratodus; species Neoceratodus forsteri. Next base: position 494,765,354 of record CM057453.1, read on the forward strand.
AATGAGAGAAACAGTATGGACGTGTAGCCATGGGAAGCTGAAAGTGAAAGGGAACCAAAAACACAAGCAGGTTGAAGAAATAATTTGTACAGAATTAAACTGTGGTAATCAAGAGGAAACCATGGAACATTTGTGTTTTGAATGTAGTTTTGTAAAATCTTTTTGGGAGTCTTTGGCAAATTGTTTGGGTATGGATTGTTTTAGAAGTATAACATGACATTTTAGTGCATGGGCAAGTGCCTCTAGAATGAAGAAAATGGAATAAGCATACTTTATATGTAATATCTGCAGTCCTAAAATATGAAATTTGGCAGATAAGTTGTCAAAGCTTCTTACAAAATAAGAAACTTATGGTTAATGATTTGTTATTTAAAATTCAAGAAGAATTAAATATGGTGCATCAAGATGAACGTAATTTTTATGGAGAAGAAAAAAGTAAAGAATTATGGGTAGGCTTAGATTGTATTGGATAAAATCGAAGTTAAAGACTGAGAATGGTATGTGAGAAACATGGAAAATGTATGTAATGTGAAGATTGTTTTTGGTTTTTAATAAACAATCTCCCCTACTCTTTTCGAGAAGTGCCACAGGATCTTTAACATTCACCTGAACTGCCACCAGAACAGGCAGATGGGACCTCGGTTTAACGTCTTATCCGAAAGACGGCACCTCAGGAGTGCAGCACCCCCCCCTCGTGCTGCACTGCAGTGTCAGCATTGGGATATTAACCCAAGTGCCCGGTGTGGGGATAGAACCCACAGCCTTCTGATCTCCTGGCCTCAGAGGCAAGTGTGCTATCTGCACTTGACAATTTGTCACAATTCTTTATCTAAAAACACTCTGCAGTCAACAGTATATTTCTTATTTAGATTTTTTTATTTAGTAGCATGTACTTAATGGTTCATAAAACAAAGTAACGGGTACAAGGGACATAGCTAGCCAATAGCAAGTCCAGCAAATACTCTGACCACTATTAATTACCGGTAGTCTTCATCTATGTTGTACTGCATGAATCATGAGTACATACTGCTGAATCAAAATATTTTTCTTAATAAGAAGCAATGCAGTATGCTTCTGGATAGTGCATTATGACAGACTGTCTAGAAATACAACATTAACTGATTTCCCCATGTTAGCAATTCATTAGGAATTACAGTTGGGCTCCAGAACAAATTAACATGCTGGTGGCCACACAAACATATCACATGGCTTGCCTGCCACTCTTCTAGTGGGGTTGGAGTAGGATGAGGAAATCTTTACTTTTGGTTCCCTAAATGGAAGACACACTTTGGATATGGTTAGACCCCCAAATTGTCCACTGTTGTGGTACTTAAGATAGACACCTGCTCCAAGATACTGTGAAGACCCTCAATGCTCTGTGGTGTGAAAGTAGTGCCCCAAAGGTGAGGGCAAATTACATTTTCTTAACTAAAGTGGTGTACTCAATTTGAATGTTGTCATCTCACAAGGATGCGATAACCTCTTCCCCTGAATGATACATGTGTCAAGAATAGTGTTCCAAGGTGTTCTCAGCTCACTGGAAAATGTCCCCCCTTCCCTGGATTGCTACGCATTATGAGAGAAATGCCAAACAGTGAAGTATAACTGTAAATGTCCCCATCTCCTTGGGAAAACTTTCAGTCAGTTTCTGAACAGATCGAGGCCACCTGACTTTTATCAGATAAAACATAATCTTGCCAATGGAACAGGACAGCAGTTATTTAATAGGCCCTTGCCCGTGACATGACTAGCTGCTATGCAAATTCTTACCCTAGGCATGAGGTACAGCTCTGGCTTACTGATTCAGTGTCATCATGTCCATAGACTCAGGGGGCACATGCCACCCTGACACATGCACACATACACACACACACACACATATTCTCATCCAAGTAGTTCCTTCTAGGGTTGAAGAAGCCTGTAACAGTGTAATTTAGTGTTTTTCCCTAAACTAATTTTGAACTATGTGCTCCCACCCCCCTCAGAAATGCTCTATTATCCCTATTGGTTCGATGCTTATTTCTGTTGCATTCCCAGTACTTGGTAGTATTCCAAAATATTACCATTAAGGCACTACTCTCATAAAGGGATTTCGGGGGTAAACAGTATTTTCATGGGAGTTAGAAATAGTGCTGTAACTGTCCCTCACCATCAAGACATTACTCCTGTGCAGGAAGCACAAGATGTTCACAGGTTCAGAGAAAAAGGAACTGCCCTTCACCTTAGGTACAGTACTGGAGAAATTGTTGGGTGTTAGTCCTGAAGCAGGTGTATTTGTCATTGCTCTGTGCCAGAGAACTGGGCATTTATGAGATCGATTCATGTCTGCAAAGCAATAGCATATTTAGCTTTCACAGGTTTTTCTCATGTCTCAGGGATTTGTTGGGCAGCATGACAATATCCCTAGGGTCCATAACATTTACTTTGTAACTGCCTGCTTCATCAGAGCACTACACCCGTCACAGGAAGAAACTGAGGGTCACATTAGTGACCCAGAAGTCAAGAACATGGAAAATATAACTGTCCCACTTCATCAAGAATAATCAATCACAAGTGGGAGTAGTCTGGGCTTATCAATTACAGCTCATAAGACTTTTTTATTTACAAAAGACAATGCTGACACCAGAGGCGATAGTGAATGAACTGATCAAGCTAAACGTTCAGAGTTTGCTCATTGTCTGGGGTATGCCTGTTGTCAAGTAAGTCTGTGTGTGTGTGTGTGTGTGTGTGTGTGTGTGTGTGTGTGTGTGTGTGTGCACATGTGTCTGTATTGTGTATACTACAGTTCGTGTATACATTGTTAAGCATCTACGTTATGTCTTTTATGGTACAAAATTATACATTCATACTGTACCTTGGTGCCACTCAGTACCTTTAGTACTCTGATTTTTATTTGCATTCACCTTTTTTGTTGTAGTGTGCTTTTTTGTTTGCATTCACTTTTTGTTATGCCTTGCTTTTAAGTTTTCATATTTTTGATTGCATTCACTTTTTAGCTGAGCTGTGCATTTTCACTTTTACTTTTTAGATGCGTCAAACTTTTATTTGTATTCATTTTTTTAGTTATACTAATATTTGCTTTTATCCATTTTGATGCACTTTACTGTTTTGATTTGCATTTGATTTTTTTATTTGTCATTTTCTTTTGGTTGTACTTGTTTTAGTTGTGCTACTTTATTTTTGTGGCATCCTGCTGTACATTAGTTGTTTTATTGTTTGCATTTCATTTTTAGGATGTTGCTTTACTTCTGTATGTCCTTGAATTTATTTTTTTTGTTTGTGTTTTGCACCTCACGGCTACTGTAGAAACATTATAAGTTGAATAACTATTTCATTGCTTATACAGTAGAGCATTAGCGCATCTTATGTTTGCTTGTGTGTATGCATGAAGCAAATATACTGTTAGAGTAGTGGCCTTCAGATACATATCACTGTCAGATCTGGTGCAGCTCAGGCTGCAGGAGGCTTGACAGTGACAGGTCAATGATCAGTGAGGATGATCATGATACTGCTCTACTGGTTGATGGGTGGAAACTTCATATAGTTGTAAGGAGGCAGCCATACCTACAGCAGTTGCTTCCATTTATTTACAAGATGCTGCCCAGCAGTCAGCTGAGCGGCATCATTATCAGCCTGCTTGGATTTCTTCCTGTGCATTTCCCACTGAGTCCATATTTTGTAATAACACTCCTAATGTAGTGTACCCCAACCCCTTAAAATGTGCAAATGCTGGGGTACCCACCTTCTGTGCCACCAAACATCTGAGCTACTGGCTCAGAACATGTTATCAGTTAGCACCCCACCATGCCAAGACCTACTGCAAATGAATCTTTCTTGTAACCACCCCAATATCATGCATTCCAAATCCCCTTAAAATGGGCAGACACTGCGGTGCCTGCCTCCACTGCAACCAAACATCTGTGATGCTGGAGTGCCCAATCCCCAGTGTCATGTTTGCTGTAGGGAAAGAAAATGGTCCTTCACAATATTTTTTTTGTAATTTTACCCTGAAAAACAGAAAGCCATCCATCAGTGTCTTTGATGCTGACCACAACACCTGATTCACCATCCATACCACCATGACCCCTACTCAGCACCCACCACACACACACACTCACACCCAGACATCCTCACTTGCCTTGAAATGGTCCACAACCATTCTGCTACAAAACACTTCCCTCTTGTAACTGGGTAATAAAATTACCTTTCTCAGGTTCTTGTTGTAACTGCACAAAAGTGAAGAAACTACAGACAAGTGGTGTCCAGCACATAAAGTGATTTATTTCTGGTATATAAAACAGGCTTACAACCAGATCACAGTGATAAACACTGGGGAGAACACCTCCAATCTTTCTTACCTATTGGCAGCAATAGTCCTCTTCTCAGGGGAAAAGGTGCAATGCAAAGGGTCTTATACCCCTGATAATCACCATAGTAACTACCAAGAAACTACACAAAACTCTTCATTGGATAATGGCAAATAACGTAACTTCTCACTAGCCTGGGAAAGCATGCTGAGCTAGCAGAAAGACCAGATAACTAAACAAAGAATCTGCATTTGTGAAGGCCATTTTGTGGTTACACACATAATCATGTAAATTATTGCTGTTCTGCACTAGAACTAAAGATGGCAATATTGTCTAACTAATTATTATACAATGCTGTACACAGAGATGTCACCCAAGTGGTACAATTATAACAGCAGATGCAATATGATTCTTTGGTAGAAAATACAGTAGAACTCAGATCCTGACACTTATGCTTATACAATAAGTCCCTGTGCCCTAAGTATTACTGTCTGCAAGGTAGGGGGTCAATCAGGGGTGCTGGTCCATGGATAACATCTCCCCCTTGTAGCCTTGGAAAGGGGCAACAATCCCAAGTAAGTTGGTAGGGATGGAGCCAAAAAGGTCATTTATAGGCCCGATGCACAAGCTTTGTAAAGGAATTCAAGCTGTTCTTTATGTTGTTTGAGGGTACGTTGCAGGCAGCAAAAAGTAAAAATCAGGAAAACAATCAAAAATGCTTGAATAATAACAAAAACCTTAAAGCTTAGTTCTACCCAGTAATTGGCAACTGCAAAACTTAAATCACCATCATAAATTGTATTATTAAGAATATTATTTGCTTTAGAGATATTATTGCTAATATAGATCAAATGAGCACCTTTTTTAGCTGAAAGAGATGGTAAGGAGAGAGTCAAGGGATCAATCTGCACATAAAAAATGGGCAGATATTGAGAGAGAGCAAGCAGGTATTGGGATCAGTACCAATAATGTCTGGTTCAGGGAGAGAAACAGGCGTGATGACAGTGTGACCTATTACAGTCTTTTGCTGTGGAGTAAAACAGAAATTAGGATTAGTAATATTGCAAGTATGAGAACCATAAACAAAGGAAGGGTAGTTTGTTATGAGACAAAACTGGCCTTTTGCAGTATAAGTGACTCTGACAGTTGGGACTTGCCAACAGTGTAACTGTACAGGGCAAGCCAAAGTCTGGCTGGTGATCTGAGTAGGGAAGCAATGTATCTCTTCAAAATAGCTTTGAGATGGTGCTGTTTTGGCGTCAAACACTGAAGCTGCAGCAGGAGGAACATCATCTGGGTTCACATCAGTAAGGTTGCTTGGCAAATCTTCACCCAAAGACAAGGCCCAATCAAAATGTTCTGGTGAGTAGACACAGACTGGTTTCACAATGTCAAAAATGTCACAGCGGCACAAGAAGTAATATCCTTTCTTGTCACAACAGTTCGTGTGAGGAGCCACCCATGCGTCAAGTACAGGGTGGAAAACAAGCATGGAGGGAAGTTCAGTTTGTTGATGGAAAATGTCATTCTCCAAATGTCCAATGGAATGGTTGTTTTCCAGTTTTTCAAAGACAGATGTAGCTGGATCAAAGCATGGTAAGGAGACAGTGAAGGTTATAAACATGTCCCTAATACAGCAAGACTTTGTGAAATAGCATAAGGCTCTGTTAGGGAACCTGGAGATATAGCCAATATTTCTGACTGTGGACATAGAAATCTTATGAGTACTCTTTAAACACATGGAAATGCAAACAGTAGCTGTGTAATGTGGGTAATACCATTTACCCAATCTGAGATCATGAATAACATCTGGAATTTTGCCTGATTCCAAATCCCTGAAGAGGGTGTTAACAGTAGAAATAACATAAGAGCCATAAGCAGAACATAAAATGTCATGCTCAATATATTGCTTGTCCGCCTCCCAGTTGTTCTGAAAAATAAGATCTTTACATTTTTGTCTGGTATCATTGGAACCTTGAGCAATCTCCTTCATATTGTACACAGTATAACATTCTCTCTCATTAAGAGAATTACAGTGCCTTCAGAAAGTATTCACCCCCCCCCCGGATTTTGTCACATTTTGTTGTGTTACTACCAGAATTTTTAATGCATTGAAATGATTTTTCCCCCTTGATTCACACAGCATACTCAACAATTTAAAGGGGCAAAACTATTTGTATTGTGTAACAAAAATTTATGAAACATTAAAAACTGAAATATCTTGTTTACTTAAATATTCACCCCCCTGAGTCAATACTTTGGAGAAGCGCCTTTGGCAGCAATTACAACTTTGAATCTTCTTGGGTATGTCTGTATCAGCTTTGCACATCTGGATTTGGGGATTTTCGCCCATTCTTCCTTACAGGTTTGCTCAAGCTCTGTCAAGTTGGATGGGGAGCGTCTGTGAACTGCAATCTTTAAGTCTTTCCACAGATTCTCAATGGGATTCAAGTCTGGACTTTGGCTGGGCCACTCAAGGACATTCACCTTCTTGTTCTGAAGCCACTCCAATGTTGCTTTGGCTGTATGCTTGGGGTCGTTGTCCTGTTGGAACGTAAATCTTAGTCCCAGTCCAAGATCTATTGCAGACTGATGCAGGTTTTCCTCAAGGATGTGTCTGTATTTGGCTCCATTCATTGTTCCCTCTATCCTGACAAGTGCCCCAGTCCCTGCCACTGAAAAGCATCCCCATAACATGATGATGTCACCACCATGCTTCATGGTAGGGATGATGTTACACGGGTGGTGAGCTGTGTTCAGTTTGCGCCAGGCATAGAGCTTTACATTCAAGCCAAAGAGTTCAATTTTTGTTTCATCAGACCAAAGAATCTTTTGCCACATGGTCTCAGAGTCTGCCACATGCCTTCTTGCAAACTCCAGGAGTGCTATTATGTGGCCTTTTCTTAGGAGTGGCTTCCATCTAGCCACTCTCCCATAGAGGCTACATCTGTGAAGTGCTGCAGAGATTGTTGTCCTCTGGAAAGGTTCTCCCATCTCAGCCATGGAACTCTGTAGTTCTGTCAGGGTGGTCATTGGGTTCTTGGTCACTTCTCTGATCAAGGTCCTTCTTGCCCTGTTGCTCAGTTTGGGAGGACGGCCTGCTCTAGGAAGAGTCTGGGTGATTCCGTAATCTTTCCATTTCTTAATGATGGACTTGACTGTGCTCCTGAGAACTTTCAACACCCTAGAAATGTTTTTATACCCCTCCCCAGATCTATGCCTCCTCACAATTCTATCACGGAGTTCTACGGACAGCTCCTTGGTCTTCTTGGAGAGTTTCTGCTCTGACATGCACTGTCAATGGTGGGACCTTATATAGACAGGTGTATTTCCTCTGAAATCATGTCAACCATTTGAACTGACCACAGGAGGACTCCATTCAAGTTTTAGAGTGATCTCACAAGGAAATTGGATGCACTTGAGCTCAATTTGGAGTGTCATAGCAAAGGGGGTGAATACTTATCAACTCAAGATATTCCAGGTTTTTATTTTAAATTACATGTACAAAAATTCCAGAAGTTTCATTCCACTTTGACATTATAGAGTAATTTGTGTAGATACATGACAAAAAAATCCCATATAAATGTATTTTAATTTGAGTTTGCAACATCACAAAATGTGACAAAACCCAAGGGAGGGGTGAATACTTTCTGAAGGCACTGTAACACCTTGCAAGATAGGGGGCATAACATCATTGCCAAGTGTTTGCTGAAACTTCAGTGTCTGTGCATTAATGGAGGAAATGTCTGCTCTATTTCAAATAGACATTCCTGAGCCAAAAAGGCCAGTAACAGTGCCGGCTACTCCGATTATACCGGAGACAGAACAGGCTGCACCAGGGACATCTGAGGCTGTGTCCCGCTTGGTGCATTTTGGTCTGGGTTTTGCATATTTACTAGCTGGTCTAAAAACACCAATATGCTCGGTGGTGTGAGGTCCACCAGTAGGATAATTTGTGCTTGTTTGGTAGGCAGCTACAAGATCAGCAAGTATCATATTGTGAAACTTAGAAGTATTTGTTTTTGACTCAAACCAAATTCAGCCATATTCCAATGTGATTAATTGAAAATAACTGGGATATGCATAAATTGCATATTGTTTATCAGGGCACCTGGGAGTGATGTGGTGGTCAAACCACTAGGAGGACCCTCAAATTGGCAAGGACAGGCAAGTAGTTCCTCCTGGCTGGGTGGAATGACAGAAAGGTAGACAGAAAAGGAGGCAGTGTAATTTGTAGACAGAAATCAATGGCCTCTTCTGAAGAGAGTCTGTCACAAAAGGCAGGATCTATAAGTGCAGTAAGATTATACTGACCAGTGTGTCATGGAGAAGTTTGTGTAATAGAAAGAGAACCATTCTGGGATATGTCAGTGTTAGCCCAGCCTTGGAATGTTCCCTTGGACAGGTGAGCTACAGGGACTGTGTAGCCCATAGCATCAGTTTTCCATTGAATTGACAAGGAGGATCTATCTGGGGCAACAACTACAGCATCCAGACAGGCATCCTGGCCTTGTGTAACCTTAATATTGGCATTAGGAATGTTTATGCGAATGCCCATGGGAGGTGATGATCGGTCCAATTTACCAAGCAAGTGATCCCATTGATCCTTTTGAGTCTGTGGGGTTTTAAGTGGGGGTGTTATAATGGTTAGAGGCAGTAGTCTCACCAGTAGGAGAAGAGGGTGCATGTTAGCCATCTTGCCGATATCTGAAAGAAACAGAAAAGGATCAGTTAGCTGTAAGTACTATTCCACCTTATGGGGTAAGAAAAAGTAAGTTTTTAGTCACCTTTATGTAGTTTGAGTTGGTTAGCATGGAACCACTTGTCAGCAGTCTTTTTCTGCTGCTGTATTCTGATCTGATACACAGCAGAGATGAGCTTGTTAATAATGGGATAAGGGTCTTCCCATTTACTGGCAAAAGAATGTGTGGGTTGTTGGTACTGGAGAAGCATGACTTGGTCTCCAACTTGCCAGTCAACTTCTTTGATATGCTTGTCAAAATGAGCTTTAGCTTGTTGTTAAGCCTTGCCCATTTCCTTGGCAGCGAACAGGTGCATCTTCATGATGTCATCATGGAGCTTTTCCACATACTTGTCTACAGATACTGTATCTGCAGTAGGAGTGTGCAGATCAATTAACAGGTGCTCAGGTAGCCTCATGGCTCTACCAGTCATGACCTCATACAGTGTACACTGAGTGGTAGCCACAGGTATACCCCTAATTGCTATCAGTAGTAGTGGCAAGAGGGAATCCCAATCCTTGGGATTATCATCAATGAATTTGCATAACATTTGTTTTATGCATCCGTTAGTCCTTTCTTCCTGACCTGATGATTGAGGATGGTGAGGAATGTGGAATTTCTGATCAACTGCAAGGAGCTGGAGTGTCTGTTGCATCAGTTATGCTGTAAAGCTGGTTCCCTGATCTGAGCCCACCTTTAAAGGTCATTGAATTCATGGTAAGGGTCAGACTTGCAGTGAGCCTTTACCTTGTGAATGTACAGCTTGTGAGTGAACATTTGTGTCAGGTGAGTATATATACAAACAGTTCCCTATACTTGACGGGGTACCATCAGATGAGGTAAAGCTGTTCTTTTGCCAGAATGGAAAGAACTCAGTTAGAGATGAACATACCCAATTGGAGTTAACAAAGATGATGGCGTCCTTGTCACCATGTGGTATGATCTCCAATGCACTGGCCTCTGCAGCCAGTTCGGCATACTGTGAAGAGATAACAGTGCACTTTCTAGCAATGCACCTGAAATCACCCGCATGATCTCTAATGAGCATGCCAAGCCCCACTACCTATTCTCCAGCCATATAGGATGCAGAACCATCTGTAAAGATACAAAACATTGTTTTGTCTTCCAGGACCTCAGATGTGGCTGGCAGGAAGGGTCTTGGATCAGGTAGATCAGGTGGTTGGAGGGCACAGTCATTGGACTTACCTGTGTGCAGCAGGCCATTGGCCAAGATTTATGGCATTTTGGCAGGCAATACCTTGATGTCTCTATCCCACAAAAACAAAGTCCAATGGGTAAGTCTGGTATTAGAGACTGATCCATCTTTCACTTTGTCTGAAAGCAAAACGTTAGTGGGAGTGTGACAGGTATGTAAAATGATGGGAGCATACCTGATGATGTAGAGAAAATGTTTGACAGCCCAGAAGGTTGCCAAGAATGTCCTTTCACAGAGACTGTACTTCCTCTCAACTGGGAATAGCATTTGAGATGCATAGGAAATGGGCCTGTAATATCCATTGTATTTCTGTGCCAGCACTGCAGACATGGCCATATCAGAGGTAGCAGTTTCAAAATGGAAGGGTAGTTTTGGATTTGGGTTGATCAGTGCTGAGGCTGAGGCCAAGGCCTGTTTGAGCTGGGCCAAGGCTTCAGTGTGCATGGGACCCCATGTCCATGGGACATCCTTTTTCAGCAGCTCATACAGAGGAGCAGCCTTCAAGACAAAATCAGGGATAAAATCCCTAGAGTAATTTACCATTCCCAAAAAGTGTCTCAGTGTTTCCACACTTGTAACATAACCTCCTTCTGACACAGCTGTGCCTTAGAGGGGTTGCACTTGAGGCCTGCTCTCCTGAGGAGAGTCAATAGTTCATTCAAAAGGGTAACGTGTTCTTCTTTGGTGGACATTGCCAAGAGCAAATCATCCACATACTGCAGGAGACCCTGGGGTGTAGAAAACCCCTGCAGTGCATCCATCATGTGGAGATGGAAGAGGGAAGGGCTGTTGTGGAAGCCCTGGGGTAGACAGGTCAAGGTATACTGGTGCCCATTAAAGGTAAAAGCAAATTTGTATTGGCTTTCTTGTGCTAATGGGAGTGACCAAAACCCATTAGAGATGTCAAGAGCTGAGAACCACTTTTTATCAGGTGTTAGCAACTTGAGCACATCAGGGGCTGATGTCACAGTTGGGGCACAGCTGGGGTTAACTTGGTTAAGCTTTCTGTAGTCTATTGTAAGTCTACAAGATCCATTTGGCTTTTTCACAGGCCAAATGGGTGAGTTGACAGTAGAGACACAAGTCCTGATCATGCCCTGTTGCAGCAGTAACTGGATGGCTTAATGAAGGGAGGACTTCAGCAGGAAATGGGTACTGCTTCTGTCTCACAAAATTGGGTCCTGTGATTTCAGTGGTGGTGTGCATCCTACCACAATCATGCTTGTTGTTAGCAAACACATAAATGTGTTTCTGTACAAAGGTGCCAGTTCAGAAAACAAGTCATGACTTTTAAATAAAGCCATGACGTCATAATCCTTGTTGTTATGGAAAATGGCTGCCATCAAGTGTGAATCTGATATAGAGACAGCATGACATTGTCCTTTGATCTGTAGCAATAGCTTGTTAGCTACGTCCACCACATGCTATGCTGTGCAAGGAAATCAATTCCCAATATGCTGGGATGATGACGTAATACCATGAGGTCAAAAGCAAAATTTGTTTTGTGGCGGCCTACCTTCAGATGCAGTGACACAGATCAATAGGTTTGCAGTTGGGTGCCATCCACACCCTGTCACTGGTCTTCCTGTGGGTAGATCAGGCAGATGTATCTGGGTTCTCATCATGGAGAACAGACATAGCTGCTCCTGTATCCAGAAGCATGTTCAGTTGACGGCCCCTGACCGTGGCCCTTACACAAGGCCATCCATTTGTGTCAACAAGCAAGTCACTCACAATCTGGACTGGGACCTGTAATTGTCAATATGAACAGTTCCTTGACTCCTCCTCATTCTTCTGTCTCTTTGGCCTGGAGGTTCTGGAGGGCTGCTGGGCCTTCTCCAGGTACTTCACAGGACACGAATACTGTACCTCTAATGTCAGTGCCAAGATTTCAAATTGTTCAATTAGGCGGTTCCCAGAGCACCACATCGGCCTGACCAGTGCCCGATGTCATGAAGGGTTTGTCCTTCAACCACTTGATCATGCAGTGGTCGAGGTCCAGAAAGGTTTGTATTGCTGGCGGTGCCAGGGCCGCTACGAGTTGCAGTTCCGGCATCCATTCCAGTCGGGCTTTCTCCAACTGTTTGCAGAGGGCCTCATTCTCATCCATCAGGTCCCAATAGCTGGTCCCGTTATGGTACTTGCTATTAGAATTTTGGTTTTGCCAATTTCTGTTGTTGTTCTGGTTATTCCTATAGTTTTGCCCCCCCCTTCTGCGACTGTCGGTCAGCAGAAAGGGGTTTCTGCTGGTCATTGCCACCCTCCACGGTGTAGTGGGTGGGGGCAGGATGGACCGTGGCAACTTGGGCCGGGTCTGCCTGGTCCATTGGGATGATAGCAGCGGCTTTGTTGTTGTTATTGCTGGAAGCAAGGTTGCGGAGGTAGACATGAAAGTCCTGCTCCGTCTTGGTAAGCAACTGTTCAAAGGACATTGCCAAGAGCAAATCATCCACATACTGCAGGAGACCCTGGGGTGTAGAAAACCCCTGCAGTGCATCCATCATGTGGAGATGGAAGAGGGAAGGGCTGTTGTGGAAGCCCTGGGGTAGACAGGTCAAGGTATACTGGTGCCCATTAAAGGTAAAAGCAAATTTGTATTGGCTTTCTTGTGCTAATGGGAGTGACCAAAACCCATTAGAGATGTCAAGAGCTGAGAACCACTTTTATCAGGTGTTAGCAACTGGCACATCAGGGGCTGATGTCACAGTTGGGGCACAGCTGGGGTTAACTTGGTTAAGCTTTCTGTAGTCTATTGTAAGTCTACAAGATCCATTTGGCTTTCACAGGCCAAATGGGTGAGTTGACAGTAGAGACACAAGTCCTGATCATGCCCTGTTGCAGCAGTAACTGGATGGCTTAATGAAGGAGGACTTCAGCAGGAAATGGGTACTGCTTCTGTCTCACAAAATTGGGTCCTGTGATTTCAGTGGTGGTGTGCATCCTACCACAATCATGCTTGTTGTTAGCAAACACATAAATGTGTTTCTGTACAAAGGTGCCAGTTCAGAAAACAAGTCATGACTTTTAAATAAAGCCATGACGTCATAATCCTTGTTGTTATGGAAAATGGCTGCCATCAAGTGTGAATCTGATATAGAGACAGCATGACATTGTCCTTTGATCTGTAGCAATAGCTTGTTAGCTACGTCCACCACATGCTATGCTGTGCAAGGAAATCAATTCCCAATATGCTGGGATGATGACGTAATACCATGAGGTCAAAAGCAAAATTTGTTTTGTGGCGGCCTACCTTCAGATGCAGTGACACAGATCAATAGGTTTGCAGTTGGGTGCCATCCACACCCTGTCACTGGTCTTCCTGTGGGTAGATCAGGCAGATGTATCTGGGTTCTCATCATGGAGAACAGACATAGCTGCTCCTGTATCCAGAAGCATGTTCAGTTGACGGCCCCTGACCGTGGCCCTTACACAAGGCCATCCATTTGTGTCAACAAGCAAGTCACTCACAATCTGGACTGGGACCTGTAATTGTCAATATGAACAGTTCCTTGACTCCTCCTCATTCTTCTGTCTCTTTGGCCTGGAGGTTCTGGAGGGCTGCTGGGCCTTCTCCAGGTACTTCACAGGACACGAATACTGTACCTCTAATGTCAGTGCCAAGATTTCAAATTGTTCAATTGGCGGTTCCCAGAGCACCACATCGGCCTGACCAGTGCCCGATGTCATGAAGGGGTTTGTCCTTCAACCACTTGATCATGCAGTGGTCGAGGTCCAAGAAAGGTTTGTATTGCTGAGCGGTGCCAGGGCCGCTACGGTGCAGTTCCCCGTGGCATCCATTCCAGTGCGGGCTTTCTCCAACTGTTTGCAGAGGGCCTCATTCTCATCCATCAGGTCCCAATAGCTGGTCCCGTTATGGTACTTGCTATTAGAATTTTGGTTTTGCCAATTTCTGTTGTTGTTCTGGTTATTCCTATAGTTTTGCCCCCCCCTTCTGCGACTGTCGGTCAGCAGAAAGGGGTTTCTGCTGGTCATTGCCACCCTCCACGGTGTAGTGGGTGGGGGCAGGATGGACCGTGGCAACTTGGGCCAGGTCTGCCTGGTCCATTGGGATGATAGCAGCGGCTTTGTTGTTGTTATTGCTGGAAGCAAGGTTGCGGAGGTAGACATGAAAGTCCTGCTCCGTCTTGGTAAGCAACTGTTCAAAGGTGTTGGACTGCAGGTAAACTTTGAGTTCAACTTTTTCCAGGAGGCCTGGAGTCATGTTCCAGATCTACAAATCCTTGTACTCTATTTGGTCCTTAGTAGCGGTCTCATTTGCCAAGGCCTTACCGGCATCGTAACTGAGCCACAACTGTTGATGGTAAGCTGCTGGACTTTCCTTCATATTTTGCTTAATCTTGTAGGCCAAGCAGGCTCCAACAATACCTGGGGTGTTGGCTGAAAGAAGGGGCTGAGTGATGTTATTGAAATTGAGTCTGTCGCAGTTGCAGACAGTGTCTGGGAGCTTGGCCTAGAGCGTAGGCTCAATGGTTTGTCTCAGGACTTGGACCTGATACTCAGGTTGGAGAGAAAGCTTCTCATAGAGGGAGCACACCTTCTCCAAGTGACAACTAAGGTTATTGATGGGGCCCATCTGTCCAATGCCTTGGTCAATCTGCTGAACAGAGTGAGAGACCTGCAAGGGATTGGACGTGTGTGTCCATGACGTGTGGGCGACAGCACCGTGAAGGGCAGCATCCGCCACTGCATCAGTGACTGCTTGGAATGCACTGTCCTGGCTGACTGAATTCACAACCATGCATTCAATCTGTTTATGCAAGGACAATGGTTTGTCCAGTGTGGTAGAGGTAGCTAGGTTGGTAATAACCTCTTGCATGATGCTGCACACCACCGCACCATCTTCCCTGGTAATGGGAGCCAGTAGGGGTGTATTTCAGGGTGCTTGTCAGCATCCCATATCATGGGGGTTGCCATGTTGGTTGTTACATGGCAATGTAGAGGGCTTGCCAATGTAAGTAGGTGAGGTACATGGTAATGTGGCAGCATAGCCACCATCTTGGGAATGGTCGCCGCCATCTTGGGAATGGCTACTGGTGGAGACCACCACCCTCTGGGGTGGGGGTTTGAATGTGATGAGGCATCCAATGTCCTCATAATCTGAATCATCATGGCCCGATGATGTAATGTCAATGGGTGTGTACTGGAAACCATTCATGGCTTTAACATGGCCATTGGGAACCTCTCGATGATGGTGCAATTTCACCATCTTTGCTTTACATCTCCTATAGCAAATTCTTGCAGTGCCCTGCTCAATAACTTTTTCAGCCTCACGCGGCAATATTCTGTACTCTGCACCCAATTCAACATTGTCCCTAAGTTCTTTGTCTAGCTCATTCAACAATCTTTCATTCTCCTCTTTCAGTTTCACATTATCCTCTCACAAACTTTTATTTGTATCACTTAAAATATCATTCAAATAAGCTGTTTCTTATCACTTTTTAACCTCTCATTGTCATCCCTTAACATACACAGTTCATGCTCACAGTCTTGAGCAGTGCAATGCAACAGCCTGTTATTATGATCACGGAGTGACTTGTGTCTCCTCCACGAGTTTCTGTTCCCTTTTCAGTAACTCCAATGCCTGCAAGCCCATCTCTTTTTTAGAGAAGTGTTTGCAGCTCAAGGGAGGCACATCATGCTAGTAAACTTTGTATGGCTGTATTTAAAGCCACTACCAAGAAACCTTTGGTGTGGTATTTCTTGTCTTTTTGCACTGACTTGAGATATTGTTCAGAGATTGCATGCAAGGGGTCCTCAGCTGATCTCGCATCCAGCGTGAAATCAGTCCATCCTCCATGGAAGGTGAGGCAGTTAGAGACACCCAGTCTCAGTTCTGTGCACAGTTCAGGCATAACACACAAAGTGGTGAACAAACAAACAAAGAAAGCAATCGAAAGACTGGAATCAAAATCCTTGGCGCCATCACCCAACGGCTTTCTGGTCCCCTGTGGGCAAATGGTGGTGCTAAGGTGGTTTGCTGCTACCCACAAAGGGAGTGTACCAGAGATTCGGTGTGGGTCTGCCATGCCCCGAAACCGAGACAGAACAAGTCTGTAAAGGAACAACCACAGTAAGTTCGAATAGATCCAAGTGGGCAAATATGCACCACACTACTCGACATTCAGCTCAAAGAACTCAAATGGAATCCTCACTTTGTACATTCCAGCCTGCGCATGGTTGCTAAATGTAACTGGGTAATAAAATTACCTTTCTCAGGTTCTTGTTGGAAATGCACAAAAGTAAAGAAATGACAGACAGGTGGTGTCCAGCACATAAAGTGATTTATTTCTAGTATTTAAAACAGGCTTATGACCAAATCACAGTGACGAACACTGAGGCGAACACCTCCAATCTTTCTTACCTATATGCAGCAATATGTTTCTTCTTCTCAGAGAAAAAGGTGCAATACAAAGGGTCTTATACCCCTAATAGTCACCATAGTAATTACTAAAAAGATACATAAAACTCTCATCGTTGGATAATGGCAAATAGCCTACTGTAACTTCTCACTAGCCTGGGAAAGCATGCTAAGCTAGCAGAAAGACCAGATAACTAAACAAAGAATCTGTATTCATGAAGGCCATTTGTGACTACACACATAATTACATAAATAATTGCTGTTCTGCACTAGAACTAAAGATGGCAATATTGTCTAACTAATGATTATACAATGATGTATACAGAGGTGTCTCCCAAGTGGTTCAATTGTAATAGCAGATGCAATATGATTCTTTGGTAGAAAATACAGTAGAACTCAGATCCTGACACATGCTTATACAATAAGTGCCTCTGCCCTAAGTATTACTGTCTGCAAGGTAGGGGGTCAATCAGGGGTGCTGGTCCATGGATAACACTCTCTGTCAATGCCAGCAGGGAACTGAAGAAACAAAGTAAGTTCAGTCAATGTATTTTCAATGTGTTTTGATCTTTTACTCATAACTTTGTCCTATATTAATATTTTTTCACAAAATGTTCAACATAACCTTTTTTGGACCCCACCTTATGAACAAGGTTGGTCAAATTTTTCAGATCTGGCCTTAAAGATGATTTTGTAGTCACTCCAAGAAATCACCTCTTGGGGGGTTTGGAAAATTTTCACCTACAGGGTTTATGAGGAAGGGTTATAAGAGACTATGTTGAAAATGTGGTAAAAACAACCATGGTAAAATGACCAAGTAATGTGCTGACATTAAAATATTTCTGTGTTCACTCATAACCTCACTGTTTTCAATATTTTTCCACCAAACTTTCAACATGGCTTTTTTGGAACTGAATTCATTAACAAGGTACAATAGGTGATTTTTTTTTTTTAATTTCGCCAAAAAGGTGATTTTGCAGTCACTTCACAAAATCACTTTTCAGGTAGGATTTGAAACATTTCACCTACCAGGTTCATGAAGTAGGTCATAAAAAGACTACTCTGAAAATGTGGGGTTAAAATTTTAAAAAACACCAACACTCTAAAGGTATGTTGACATTTTTCAGTTTTCACTCACAACTTTAGTAATGGTCTACATTTTAACCCCACATTTTCAACATACAGTAGCAATTTTTTCACACCACCTCATGAACGTAATGTGTCATTTCTCAAATCCAGCCTAAAATGTATTTTTGCACTTGTGGTGCAAAACTATGTTTCACTTAGTATTTTATAATTGACACCTGCCGTGTTCTGGGTAGGGGTCATAAAAAGGTTATGTTAAAAAGTTGGGGTCAAAATGGCAAACACAGTTATGAGGGGGCATGGCTTGGCCACTGACAAGATGGCTGCTTAATTCTGCCAGTTCTCCCTTCCTTTAGCCTACATCCTTCAGTATATACAGTTCATACACTGCCATCCAGCTTCAAAAAAGCCCTTACTTTAAAGCCACAGACCCAGTGAGTCTATCTCTGTGTTTCTTTTTTTTTCCATCTTTCCTCCCATGTCATTGTTAGTTGTGGTGAAAGTTGTCCTTTATGGCCCCGGTTCCTTGGTGGGAATGGCACTCCTTGGTCCACCTCCTTCAGTGGCTCCTGTGGACTTACAAGGAATACGGACCATGTTTAGTCAAATCCTTCCAAGCACTGGGCATTTCAAATCCAGGGACCATCAAAACACCAATTATGTGGACAGCCTGTCACAGAAAATGACCTATGCAGAACAACAGGCAATCCATCAAGAGGCCTTCTCTGACCACAGAGTGGCCCATCTGACAGAGCAGGACTGTAGCTTTGGAACAAAATTGAGGACCTGGAGAATGGGGGAAAATAAAAAACTTCCAATTTGTGGTGTTCCCTGAAAGTGTAGAGGAAAGTGACACAAATGGCTTTTCATAGAATGTACTTTCTATTCTTCTTAAGCTCCACTGGGCTGCTCTGCTAGAGACCGAACCATCCACTGCTCCCATTACCGAAGCCTGGTCAGAAGCCGAGGCCTATTCTGGCCAGATTCCTGAGGTTCCCATCAAGGAATGCATCATGATGCTGAAGAGGGAGCAGGGTCTCCTAATGTGGCAAAGGCATCTGGTTTAGGAATTCCCTGATTTTTTTCCAATGCTCATGGAGAAGTGGAAAGCCTTCACTCCAACCCACAAGGCCCTTCAAAAACTCAAGGTTCCCTATGGCCTTCACTACCCAGTCACCTTCTGGATCACCAAGAAGGGGTGTACCACTCCTTTCAAACCCAAAAGACAGTGGAGGACTTTGTACGCTGGTTGTGCCCGAAGCAGTGATCCCCAGGATGCGATGCCATCTCCAAACCACCTACATGAACACCATTCCAGCCCATGAACCTCCCAGCTCAGCGGGCTTCCAGACTGGACCCTCGCATGCTATTTAGGACTCAGAGGATGAGGCCGGGCAACCTACTTTTAGAAGACATGGATGAGGGTTGGGAAACAAGAAAGAAAAAGCAATGTGACTGGATCCTCCTTGATCACATAGTCCTTGCAGTAGAAGCTGAAGACAGGAGCATAAAACCCATTCTGACAGCTCCAGTGATGAGGCCTCTGGAAGTTGATTCATGCCTTTGGCAAAATCAAGAGATGCCCGAACAACAACCACTCCCTCAGTGATCTCCTGAGAAAAAGAACCCAGCACCCCCTCCTCCACAGCAATACCTGCCAGCTGCATTGCCAACTGCACCTCAGCAGGAGAACATTGAACTAGAGGTGTCTGAAGCTGGCAAAATTAGATCTGTAAAATATTTTGTGAATTGTGCTTAATTCACAAAGAGCAATTCATGAAATTTGCCAACTCGCAGAATGCAGATCAACCACAAAGTGTGAAATTTCACAGATGAAATTCCACTCTTTGCCAAAAACTACTGTCTGGCCATGCCTACTAATGTAAAAATGGGTGCCCTCCCACCGATCACTGACCCAAATGTAAAAACCTATACACAGTAAATCAATGGTGTCCAGTGGTCCCCCTTCCCCACCGATCACTGGCCCAAACATAAAAAAAAAAAAGTCACCGTCAATCAAATAAATCCCTGGTGTCTAGTGGACCCCAACCACCCTGTCAGGTACTGCCCCCATCCAGTTTCCCCCCTGACCCCAGTGTAAAAAATTATGTATTTAATCCCTGGTGTCTAGTGCCCCCCACCAATCACTGACCATAATGTAAAGAAAATATATAATCATCCTAAATCCCTGGTGACTAGTAGACCTCCCACCTCCCCAACCTGTCAGGTAGTACCTCAGCACCCTGCTCTCCCACCATGACCCTGAGTGGGCCACCAGCATATCCCTCCACTCACCTACATGGAAGGCAGCCCGACTGAGCTCTCAATGTACAACCATGTGCTCATTCATTGAGAGCTCATTCAGGCTGCTGACTGTGGAGGTGAGCAAAAGGCTGTTCCAGTGGCCTGCTCGGGGTTGCGGTGGGGGGGAGCAGGATGGTGGGTCAGTACCTTATGGGGTGGGGAGTCCACTAGACACCAGGGACTTAGGATGATTATGTATTTTTTTACATTGGGGCCAGCGATTGGTGGAGGGGCCACTAGACACCAGGGATTAAATATATATATTTTTTACATCAGGGTCAGGTGGAGAGGAGCGGGGTGGTGGGGCAGTACCTGATGGGGTGGGTGATCCACCTGACACCAGGGATTTATTTGATGATGACATTTTTTTTTACATTTGTGCCGGTGATCGGCAGGGTGGGCGGGGCCTCTAGACAACAGGGGTTAAATATATTTCTTTTTATATTTAAGTCAGCGATCTTTGGGGGGGCACTAGACACCAGGGATTTGCATTGTAACTTCCTCTTCTTTGTTTTTTTTTTAAGTGCAATTTGCACTTAAAAAAACAAAACAAAAGTGAGACGAAGTTACAAATAGTGAATTTTCATTCAACGGGGCAACTTCGTGAATTGATCCATGAAGGGGAACTTGTCGACTTTGTGGAAAATTCACAGGTGAAGGCTGCATCTCTACACTGAACTACTGGTGAGCACTCCTCCAACCTATGAAACATCCAGCCTAAGGACATGCACAAGAATGGCTGCTTTTCCCTCCAAGGCTTTAGCTAAACCTGCCACCGCACTATGTCTTCATGAACTTGGCTGATATGGTTTCCCAATCTCTCTGGTACACACAGTGAATTTAAGATCAGCTCTCCTTATTTAGCCTTCCTCAAAATCTATTTGTTCAGCAATGAGCAGTGCACTCACTGCCTGACTTTTCTTAAAGGGGGCATGCCAACAAAGAGATATTTGCTATATCCTATACAGCGTGTCTATTTGTTTGCTCTTATAACAGCTTCTGTGATCACTTGTCCTATTTTATTTGCTCATGACCCTCACTCTTGTAACCTCTTATGTTAACATTTGGATAGTGAGAGACCACACCACAAGAGGTAATTACTCACAGGGGGGCAGGCACATGCAACTTCAGTTGCATTGGTGTTGGCTTATTCTGGGAAGTTCCCCTATGTTGTGAAAAACCAGGCATTTTCTTCCATTTGTAGGCTGGAATCTGACTTCAACCCATTCCAGGGGAAACCGCACCTGCTTAGCCACACCAGGCCTAGCCCTCTCAGCTTCAGGGGGCTGGTTTGGAGGCACTGGGTCTCCTTTCTTCCATGCAGCCTGACCTGGGCCGTACTAATGGGTGATTTTTATTTATAGTTTGATATTCTCAGTACCGTAGTAAAGTGTTGAAGTATTTTGGTATGTTTTCTGGTTGGGGGAGGGTTAAAACTGATCCCCGAACTCACATTTTACATAGAAACATAGAATTTGAGAGTAGATAAGGACCGCCTAGCCCACCTAGTCTGCCCATTTCCCTACCTACTTGACTCCTGATCCTAAATGATCAGAAGCTTACCCTTTCTTTCCTACCACTAGGGTTGTCTTCTGTCTATCCCATGCATTCTTTTTTTTTTAATTTAAAGTTTATTCACACATTTTCCACCATAAAAGGCAGCACACAGAGGAAACTGATAAAGATTTATCGATACATAGTGAAAGGATGCTGCCCACCCCCACCAACCTCCCCTTACTGCAGTAACCCATCTCAGTACCCGTGGATGGCGAGCATCAAACCAAAAACCGTGCATGAGCAATAACCCTAGTATAGGTTGAGTTTGGAACCAGAGAGATTAGTGAGTGAAGGGGATCCCAAATTCTAGTATAAACTGCCAGGCTGTTGTGCAGACTGGCTATTGCTTTTTCCATGTGCAAGTTAGATAATACTTCCCTTACCCATGCCTGGAATGAAGGGGAGGACCTGTCTTTCCAGTGATGAAGAATTATTTTCGTAGCCAACAGGGCAATCATGGAAATATGAAATTTGCGTAGCCTAACTCTAATAGAAGACAGGTCCCCTAACACACATATCTCAGGGGTAAAATATTCTTGGAGACCCAACAAGGGGTCTAAGGAAGTTTGGATTGAAACCCATGAGGTGAAAATTCTTGGACAAGACCACAGCATATGAAAAAGTGTACCCTCATCCTGTGAACATTTGTTGCACTTATTAGAATCTAGGTAACCCCATTTGTGAAGTTTGGCCGGGGAGTAATATAAGTTGTGCAATACGTGATATTGCATGAGGCGCAATCTATCTTGAGAAATAAATTTATGACATGACTTCCAGAGAGAGTGCCAATCCAGCTGAAGCTGAGGGAAAAAATTACTCCAAAATCCTAATGGTCCAAATGGGCCCCCGAATTTTTTGTGGAACAAAACCTTATATAGTTTAATAATTGCACAAGGAGAGCCAGAGAGTGGGGATACCTCAGGTATCAGAATGGAGGTATTCTGAGAAGGAGGAATGCTACCCAGGGTAATTACAAGTAAGTGTTTCAATTGTAGGACTTTAAAATAGGAAGAAGGCGGGATAAGAAATTTCGTAACCATCTCTTCTACTGATAACTAATGCCCCCCACCATCAGTAAAAGCCAAGAGCTTCCCCTCTCCCAGTTGGGGCAACCAAAGTAGGGAAATTTGACTCTTGTTAATAGTAAATGATGGTGAGTTCCAGATAGACTGGGCCAGGTCCATATGGGGGGAATACTGCAGAAAGGAACATATCTGTGAGTAGACCTTTAAAGAGGTCCTAATCGTGGAGCACTCTACGGCCCCACTCACTTGGGATAGCCTAAGAAACAATAACGCAAGAGGATCCAGATTTTTGTCATTGACTGCATCCAATTCTATTTTGAGCCAGATAGGTTGCATTTCTTCTGGGCCTGGAGATACCCACCTCAAGCATTTCGCAAGATGGCAAGCCCAGTGATATATTGCCAGATGGGGATTCGCAGCCCCCCCTCCAATTTTGGGGCTGCCAGCTTATGATAAGCCAAATAAAGATACCTATCAGCCCAGATGAATCTAGTGAAAATACCATGTACCTTTTTAAACCAGAGTAAAGTAATAAAGGTGTTGAGAAGGGACAATGGGTAAAAAATCCTAGGAAATACATTCATCTTGATTATGTTAATCCGGCCCCATAAAGAAATAGGGAGTTTAGACCACCTCTCAAGGTCATGCATAATCCGCTGCAATAGGGGATCTAAATTTTCCTTGAACAATGGTAGGGGGTTATGTGAAAGTTTGATACCCAGATATTTGAATGACCTGGGTATCCAATATAGCCCAAAAGGGCTAATGTCAGTTTTGAAAACTTTGTGATTTAATGGGAAAAACAGGGACTTACTGGCATTCAGTCTTTAATTGGAGAGAGCACTAAACCTTACTACTTCCCTTAGTAGGGCTGGGACGGAGGACACTGGGTGGGACAGATGTATTAACAGGTCATCTGCATATGCAGTGACTTTGATTTTGTGTTGCCCGATTCTCACCCCTTGTATAGAATCATTATTGAGAATATTTTGAATAAGAGGTTCCAGATATAAATTAAATAACAGAGGGGAAAGGGGTCACCCCTGCTTAATACCTGAGTGAAGCTATAAAGAATGGGAGAAGGCCCCATTCGCAGAAATTCTTGCTGAGGGATTTTTATAAAGGGCGGCAATCCAGGAAATAAACAGGGGAGGAAAGTGGAAGGCCTCCAAAGAACAGAACAAAAGGTTCCAGTTCATACGGTAGAATGCCTTCTTGGCATCCAGGGAAACCAAGCCCGCAGGGAATTCCGCATCCCTGGTAGCCCAGAAGACATGCAACAAGGTGTGTAAATGATCAGAAGATGAGCGTCCTTTCATAAATCCAACCTGATTTGTACCTATTAACCCAGGAAGAACCACTGCCAACCTATTAGCCAGAATTTTAGAGAGGATCTTAATATCCTGATTTAAAAGCAAGATTGGTCTGTAACTTTGAACCAATTCGAGATCTTTATCAGGCTTAGGATGCAGGACAATCAAGGCCTCATAGAGATATGGATCTGTTTCCACCCTAGATAGGATTTGCTGAAAATAGCGACCAAGTATTGGTAAAAGGAGGTCTCAAAAGACCTTGTAAAATAAAGCAGAAAATCCATCTGGATCAGGGACCTTGTCCGCAGGCAGTTCACTAATAACCTTATCAATTTCCTCCTGGGAAACAGGGACAACCAGAGTGTCTCTACACCAACCAGTGAGAGGGGGCAAGTGGGAGTCCCTTAAATAACCCTCTATGTCTTCAGGACGGGGGGGTGCTCCATGTCGCTGTACAATTTAGAATAATAAGCAGCAAATTCTTGAGCTATCTTGGTGGGAGACACCTTAAGGAATCCATCTGCCACTGACCTAATGGGAGGGATAAATCTCGTTGATTCCTGTTGTTTAATATGCAATGCCAGTAAGCATCCCGCTTTCTCCCCCTGATCAGTGTAATTAGCCCTGGAACGAATAATAGCTAGTTCTGCTTTCTCTTGAAGTAGCCCCAAATATTTATCCCTTAACTTCAGGAGTTTCTGAGTATCCTCATCTAGACAATTGGCAGGAAGATTAACTTCCAGTGGTCTTATTTGGGTTAATAAGGATTTTAGTTCCTTCTCCCGCACTCTTTTCCTACCAACCGCCATGCTAATAAGTATCCCTCTCATAAAGGCTTTGAAGGCCCCCCACAAGATATCAGGTTTTGCACTATCTAGAGGATTTAATGAGAAAAAGGATTCTATATATTCCCTTATAAGTTTGCAATATTTAACATCTTTAAGGAGCTGGTCATTGAGTTTCCATCTAGTTTCCTTATTAGATGAATTGAGCAGAACCAAATTGCATACTACAAGTGAGTGATCAGAGATTGGGCAGGGTTGAATCGAGGAGGTCTTCACCCCGGGCAGAAGGCACTGAGAAATGAGTAAGTAATCAATGTGGGACTGCGAGCCATGTGCCATAGACCTAAAGGTAAACCCTCTAGTATCCGGGTGTAAAACACACCAGACATCACAGAGCCCACATTGGTCTAATAAATCCTTGAATGCTTTCTGTCCGGGGGTCACCCCACCCAGGCCACTGCCCAGTCTATCTAGGTTAGGATCTAGTACTTGATTGAAATCTCCCCCTAAAATAATTTTAATGGGAAGCATTGGGAGAATGATAGATATAAGCCTCATAAAAAATCCAGGGTCATCCAGATTAGGGCCATAAACACAGCCCAATAATATAGGGACAGACCAAAGGGTACCTTTAACCAGGATAAACCTACCCTCAGTATCGTTAATCACTTGTGTGGAAACAAATGGAATACTCCTGTTAATCATGAGCATGACTCCGCAGCTATTTGTGGTGCCCTGGGCATTATAAATCGATCCCACCTGCTGTCTCCTTAATTGTGAAGCTTCCGTTTCTAATAAATGTGTTTCTTGCAAAAAGGTTATCTGAGAACTGAGCAAACTTAAATGCTTGAGAACCTGGTATTGCTTATGTTGCTTTCTGATCCCCTTAACATTCCATGATGCAAATGTTAGCTCATTAGTCATCTAGGAAAAATAGATGGGCTAAAATGATTACACTCGGCATACGAGATGTATATCCCCTCTACATGTATCCCCAGGGTTACTGCAGTAACTCCCACCCTCCTCCCTAGCCCCCCTAATAGTAAAAGCCACTCATCCCCTCTATCCTTTCCAACCTCGAGCCAAGCCCCAAAACCCACCCACACTCCCCCCACCAAACTGTCACAAGCAACGTTCAGCACAGTACTGGTTCTAATCCCTCTACTCCCACCCCCCGATAATAAACCAAGCCAATAAGCGCTGTTGCACCCAAATCGCAGCCTGTAGGAACTGAGCACTGTGAGTTATGCCCCAAACAAAAGAGAATGGTCCTGGACCTTCACCTCAAACCAACCAGAGCATGGACCTAAGGGAGTTTGTATTGAAGGGACCATGAAGAAACCACTACACCACCCAAGTGTTCATGATAACCCAAATTGAGACAAGAAGCACTGGGTGAGACACCTGTAACCAAAACCAGACCAGAAACCCCTAAAGGGAGAGATACCTCAGCTCGTATTGAGAGCGGGAAATGAGATGAGAAAAGTGGAATCACTCCACCGGAGGGGAAGGCATGACAACTGCCTCTACCCACCCCGAGCCTACACCCAATACACAGGTCCTCCCTGCAAAATTGAAAGTGGTACTCGCGAATTAATTAATTAAACACTGCTAAATCCTCCTCGAGTAGTGCTTCCTCGCGAGTCTCCAAAGGTTGAAACGCCCTCTAGTGGCCAATTCCCTGACCTGACTAAATGAAAAACAGGAATGGGGAAAGCCCAGGACCATCCTAGTACCAATCCAAACAAGGAAAAATGAGAAGCAAGCCCACAACCAAACAAACTAGGCTCTTTTGACCCCCAACAGAAGTAACTGCCCAAATTTGGCACACAAATCCCCCCCCAAGAAGGCCCCAAACCCAAGTGTCCACTGCTTCAGACCAGCATGGGCCCGTTATAAGATGGGGAGAAAAGAAAAGTCAGGGCGGTCTGCAGTGATCCCTCTCAGTCTAAACGGTAGATGCAATTTCCCAAGACTTCACATTTAGATAATTGCTCTAAGAGAAAAAACGAAAGTTCAAACTCTCGACTCCGTGTAGTACTCCATTCTGCACCACAACCATTCAAGAGTCCTTAAAGAGATCAGGCAACGTGGATTTAAGGCTCATCAAAGCCTCTTCTGGGTCTTCGTAGCTTTTCCAGGATCCATTAGTTGAAATCTGTAGTCTGGCCGGGTAACCCATCCTGAACTTCAAGCCAGCTGCAATTAGCTTAGAAACAATAGGATGGAACTCTTTGCATTTCAAGCGAACCGAGACGGGTAGATCTTGTGAGATTCTCAACTTTATATTTTCCCAGTGAACCTCTTGCAAAGCTCGCACTTTCTGCAAGAAATGCTGTCTCTCCAAATAATTCAAAACCGCAAACAAATAGGCGGGGAGATCCTCTGGGGATGGTTTAGGCCATAAAGTCCTGTGGGCATGCTCTATAATGTAGCCGGGGCTGAATGGAGATGGGCCAGCCACCTGCTCAACCAGCTTCTGAACAAATACCACAACATGTTGGCCTTCCTCTCCCTCCGGTAAACCGAGGATCACTACGTTGTTTTTTCGGCTCCGACCCTCTAGGTCCTCAAGTTTAGCTTCAAAACGAGACAATTTCTGGTGCATCAAGACCAGATCAGGGTCGAGACTATTAATTCTTTTCTCAATAGAAGCAATTCGGGCTGAGTTATCAGAGACAGACATCGAGAGTTTGTCTAGCTTTCTAGATAGCGATTTCAAATCCATTGCCATATTCTTCATTTCTTCTCGAAAGGGTTTAAACTCCTCAAGAAATCTGGAGAGCGTTAAAGGTTCCTGATCACTAATTTGGCTCAGTG
This sequence comes from Neoceratodus forsteri, assembly GCA_016271365.2. Classification (NCBI taxonomy): domain Eukaryota; kingdom Metazoa; phylum Chordata; order Ceratodontiformes; family Ceratodontidae; genus Neoceratodus; species Neoceratodus forsteri. The sequence continues at coordinate 494,792,888 of CM057453.1, forward strand.
GATCAGGCCCAGAACCACCCGAGGCCCTGGATTTCTTAGGGGCCTATTCGGGGGTTGCTGGAGGGGTATGCTTCTGTGGGGCTTTCTTCATGTAAACCTCCATCCATCCAAAACATAACCAGACTTGAGTGCCACAGCTATTTTGCAATGATAAATCTTGAAAACAAGAAAAATAATGAATTAGAACACCAAAAAGAGATAAAGTAATAAACGGAAGGCAGGAGCTTCTTGAGGGAGCTGCTACTCAGCACTCTGCATCACGTGATCTCCTATCCCATGCATTCTTAAACTCACCAATCATTTTAGCCTGTACTACCTCTGCTGGGAGGCTGTTCCATGCACCCACCACCCTTTCTGTAAAAAAAATACTACCTCACATTTCTCCTCAGTCCCCCCCCCCAGCATTATAGTGTCACCCCTTGTTCTTGCACATCTCTTTTTTTGAAAGATGCTGCCCTCCTGGACCTTGTTGATTCCCCTGACTTACTTGAATGTCTCTATCATATCCCCCCCTCTCCCTCCTTTCCTCCAGTGTATACATACTGAGGTCTTTCAGTCTTTCTTCATATGTTTTCTGGTACAATCCTTTCACCATTTTTGTGGCCCTTCTCTGGACCACCTCTATTCTGTCAATGTCCTTCCAGAGATGCAGACTCCAGAACTGAATACAGTATTCCAGATGTGGTCTAACCACTTGTCTGTACAGTGGTACCACCACCTCCTGTTTTCTGCTGGTGATGCCCCTCCCTATGCACCCCAGCATCCCTCTGGCCCTCTCCACCACCTTTTTACATTGCTTCACCACCCCCAGGTCCTTTTCCAGTTTTTTTTTGTTGTTGTTAGTGTCTCCCCACCTCCATTTTGCTTTCCTCTCCAGGATTCCTGTGGCCCAAGTGCATGACTTTGCAGTTTTATGCATTGAATTTAAACTGCCACTCTCTTGACCACTCCTCCAATTTGTCTACGTCTCTTCTCATTTTTTTTTCCACTCTGTCTGGACTGTCTAACCTATTGAAGATCTTAGAGTCATCCACAAAGTGGCACACCTTTCCTTCCAGCCCCTCCACAATTGCAATAATGAAGACATTGAAGAGGACCAGCCCCAAAACTGAACTCTTTGGCACCCCACTGGTCACCTCCCTCTCCTGGGATTGGATGCCATTCACCACCACCATCTGTGTCCTGTTGCTTAATCAATTTCTGACATATTGTACCACCTTGGGACCTACTCCCGGACTGTGCAACTTGTTTGCTAGCCTCCTGTGTGGGATGGTGTCAACTGCCTTGTTAAAATCTAGGAAGGCCATGTCCACCGCCCCTACCTGATCCACCACCTTGGTCATTCAGTCAAAGAAATCTATCAGATTCATTTGGCAAGATCTCCCTGCTGAGAATTCATGTTGCCTTGGGTCTTGTGCCCCACTAACCTCCAGGTATGCCACAATCCTTTCCTTTAACATGGATTCCATGATTTTCTCCACCACTGAGGTCAAGCTGTCTGGCTTGTAATGTCCAGCCTCCACCTTGCTCCCACTTTTGTGTAGTGGTACCATGTTCACCCTCCTCCAGTCCCCCAGCACCACTCCTTCCTCCAGTGGTTTGTTAAATAGGACTGTCAGTGGTGCCCTTAGTACCTCCCTGAGTTCTTTCAGTATTCTGGGATGCATCCCATCTGGTCCCATTGCCTAATACACTTTTGGTTTTGAGAGTTCCTTTAGTACTCTCTCCTCCATGAATGGACTGATGTCCACCCCCATGTGTGTTTCTACCCCCTAATTTAGGCTCCTCCCCTTCCCCTTCCTTTTTAAATACCAAGCAGAAGTATTTGTTTAGAATGTCTGCTTTTTCTAGGTCCCCTTCTGAACACTCTCCCCTCCTTTATTTAACCTCACAATCCCTCCACTGGTCTTCTTCCTTTCCCTGATACACCTGAAGAAGGTTTTGTCACCTTCTTTTACTGATTTTGCTATCCTGACTTTACTTTGTGCCTTTGCACACCTGACTGCTTTCCCCACCTCCTTCTGTTTTTCCTGGTACATGTCCCTGTCTCCCTCCCTCTGTGTTTCCTTCTACTTTCTGAACACTTATTATTTTCCCCTAACCTTCCTTGCTACCTCTTTTGGAAACCATAGTGTTTTTTCTTTCTGTTTTCTTTGTTTATTAGCTTTACACAGAGACCTGTTGTCTCTGCTATGGCTCCTTTGCGTTTCTGCCACTGTTCTTCAACTCCTTCCCCTCACTCCCCCTTTGCAATGATTTTCTGGAGGTGTTCCCCACTTTTTGCAAAGTCTGCCCTTTTGAAGTCCAGGATCTTTACTTTTGAATGGCTTTACTCTACTGCTGTCTTCACCTTAAACTACACTGTACGGTGATCACTGGTCCCTAGATGGTGCCCACTGATAGATTTGTTATTCTGTCACCATTTGTGAGAGCCAGGTCTAGTATTGCTCCCTCCTGTGTGGGCTCCTTCACCAACTGTCTGAGGCATGTCCCTTCCAGGGCATCCAAGATGTCTCTGCTCCTGGTAGTGGCTGCTGCATATGTGTTCCAGTTAACATCTGGCATGTTTAGGTCCCCCACCATCAATACCTCCCCTTTCTCTGCCATTTTGTGTATGACTTCCACTAATACCCTGTCTATTTCTTCCCCTTGTGCTGGAAGTCTGTAGACATCTCCATTGCGGATGGTGGTGCCATTTCCCATCTCTTCATGGAGGGACAAGTCTTGGAAGCCCTAAATAAATGAAAGGTGGACAAGGTCATGGGGCCAGATGAGATTCTCCCAAGAGTTCTCAAGGAACTGGGGAGTGTGAAAGAAGCACCCCTTGGGGAGCTCTTCACTGAATCACTGGAAAGTGGGACAGTGCCTGTAGAGGGTACCTGGAAGAGGGTGAAAGTTGTCCCACTTCACAAATCAGGGAGCAGTGAGAAGGCTGGAAATTACCATCCAGTGAGCCTCACATTGGTGGTAGAAAAACTAATGGAGACACTGCTCAAGAAAAGAATAATAGCACATCTGTAATCCAGTGAGCAACTGGACCCAAAACAGTATGGTTTCATGGCTGGAAGGTAGTGCCAGACAAACCTGGTTGACTTTTTTGACTGGGTAACAAAGGCAGTAGACCAAGGGGGAGCAGTGGATGTGGTCTATCTGGACTTTAGTAAGGCCATCGACTCCATTCCACACAGAAGGCTGGTAAAGAAGCTGGACCACATCCACATAGGTAAGGAAGTGATGTATTGGGTGAGTAACTGACTGAAGGTAAGAACACAATGGTGCAGATAATTGACATGGTATTGACAGAGAGGAAAATGACTACTGGAGTGCCTCAGGGGTTGGTGCTGGGTCCCCTATTCTTCAGTGTGTTCATAGTCAACATCGGTAATGGATTGGAAGGGAAGATGTGTCTGTTTGCAGATGACACCAAAATCTGCAACAAAGTGGACACCCTAGAAGGAGTCAAGAGCATGGAATCAGACCTGAGGAAACTCAAGAGGTGGTCAGATGCCTGGCAGTTGAAGTTCAACGCCAAAAAGGGCAAGGACATGCACTTAGACAAGGGAAACCCCAAAGTGGGATACTACCTGGCAGGGAAGCAGCCACCGTGTACCAACCAGGATTGAGACCTATGAGTCATTATATCAGATGACTTAAAGGTGGGGAAACAGTGCAAAAAAGCAGTGCTAATGTCCAGTGGTATGCTGGGCTGCATGGGGAGGGGACTCATGAGTCGCAGAAGGGAGGCGGTACTGCCACTTTACAGGGCACTGGTGCACCCCCACCTGGAGTACTGCATACAATTCTGGAGAACGCACCTTAGGAAAGACATTGATAGGATTGAGATGGTGCAGGGGAGAGCTGCAAAAATGATTCAGAGTCTGCATCAAATGGCATATGAGGATAGGTTGAGGGAGCTCAACATGTACTCCCTGGAGCAGAGGAGAGAGAGGGGAGACATGATTGAGATATTCAATTATATCAAGAGTATAACTACAGTAGGGGTACAGGAGCTCCTTCAGGAGAAGAAAAACATCAGAATTAAAGGACATGATATGAGGCTCAAGGATGGGTGATTCAGGAGCAATGTTAGGAAGTTCTTCTTCACTGAGAGGGTGGTCGACCCATGGAATTGCCTGCCCCAGAGAAGTGGTGGAGGCCATGATGGTAAATGGGTTGAAAAATGCGTGGGACAGTCACAAAGGTATCTTTTCACAGAAAGGATGGGGGGTTGTTACCCATATCGGGCAGACTAGATGGATCTTGTGGTCCCCTTCTACCATCAGTTTCTATGTTTCTAATGTGACCCATAGCCTATGGGCCATAGGGTCTCTTCTCCTTCCTGTCTTCCCCATCTCTGTTGCCTTGATCCTCTCTCTGATGTTCATAGCCACCCCTCCCCCCCTTTTGCCCTCCCTGTCTCCCCTGAAGATTGGGTACCATGGTATGGTAACATTCCAGTTATGGCTTCCTGTGTACTATGTTTCAGTGACCATGGCAATGTCTAGGTCTTCCTCCACCATCAAGGCCGCTAGGTCTGGGATCTTGTTTGCCAGGTTCTGGGCTTTTGTAGACATGGCTTTCCATGTTTTGGTCCCCCTGCCTATACCAGTTCCCCGATTACTATGTCCTCCCTCCATGCCTCCCCTGCTATTTCCTTCTTTTTTGTTTCCTTTTGTTACTTTCATGGCCCTGGTATCAGCCTGTTTGTCTACCTCCCCATGTGGGGGGGCAGTTGTTTTTTCCCTGCTTAATTCCGCCATCCCCCTTGGCTTGTTTAAATGTTTGCCAATGAAACATTTAAACCTCTCACTAAAGACCTCAGTTACTCCCCCAGATGGCTGTAGGCCATCCCTCCCGTACAAGCCCACATCTCTCCAGGTGGTTCCCCAGTCCACGATGAAGCCAAATCCCTCAGCTCTGCACCAGCTGTTCAGCCATGGTTGAATCTCTTGGTGTGGAGTACCTTGGCCTCCCCCATGCCATAGACAGGTAGCACTTCTGAGAAAGTTACCATGTGTGCCATCTAAGACCCCTGCCCAACTCTGTGAAACTCCCTCTGCACTGCCCTCACCACATCCCCAGCCAGGTCATTCATCCCCAGGTGGACAATGACATCTAGCTCACCTTCCCATCTTGCTGCCCCAGTAATCCTTTGGATTTACTTCTGATCCCTCCAAACCATGACACCTGGTAGGCACCTGTCCTCCCTCTTTCCTGCCCCCAGGACTACCCCACTAATAATAGAGTACCCCACTAGGAGTTGCTTCCTTCTCCTCTGGGGTGTCATACCATCCCCTGGGGCTCTCCACTGTGGAGGATCCCCACATCCACTTTGTCCACCACTGTGGGTATCTCATTGAGACAGTCCCACCCAACCAGAACATCATAGGAGTTATGAATTGGAACCTCTGACTGGATGCACCTCTGCCCCACCTCCCTCATACTCCCTGAGCCCACCTTTGTCCAAATGTCCCTCATTCCTGGCATCCTTTGAAGCAGCGGGTGTGGATTTGGTGGTCCCTGGGCAGGAGAGCAGGCATCCCGAACCCTAGCCAACTCAGCCTGTAGATGAGTAATCTCCTTCCTCAACCCAGAAGTGCCTGCAGATGGGGCAGCACTGCAGTCTCCAGAACATCTCCCTGAAGACTGCCTCTCCACAGCCACTGCATTGCACTACTCCCAGTGGGGTGGAGGGGCAATTGAGCAGGCTCCACCTTCTGCGCTAGTGGTCTGGTGCCAAACACATCCAGCCACAGTGTGTTCCCCCGCCCACCCTCAAGAACAAGGATCCAGGATTGCCATGAGTGGGCTCCATCCTCTGCACTAGTGGTCCGGTGCCGAACACAGCCAGCTACAGGACGCTCCCCAGCCCACCCTCAAGAGCAAGGATCTAGGATACCCCTGAGCAGGCTCCATCTTCTGTGCTAGAGGTCCAGCGCTGAACACAGCTGGCTGCAGGGCACTTCCCAGTTATGCTTTGGGAAAGCAGCTCCAGCCCGGCTTGCTAGCTGTGAACTCAGTTGGTGGATAGTGCCTGCATTGGGTCTACTATAGGCTGATTCAGCACTCTGTCTCTCCCTGATTGGCTTCAGCTTCTGGGGATTTTATTTATTTATTTATTTAGTTAAACATCAGTTTAGAAACCTTTGAGCCAGAGGCTCATTTACAAAGCTACCTCGTCACAGATTTGAACTGCCTGGTGCCTTCCCCTGGAGCTCATTTCTCTGCTGCCTAAATTTATTTGCTTTTCCTAACCTCTGCAACTGAATCTTTAATGAGCCTAAAGTACCCACTGCTGAATTTGAATTGTTAGTGTAGGGAACTACAACCATTTTTTAATTGTTAGAGTAGGATACCACAGCCATTTTTGGAGTGTTTTTTCTGCCTTAAGCTATTTAAATAAGTTTCCATTTGCAAGTTATACATCTCTACCACTTGAGGGCACTGTTCCTAAGCCAGCACTACTCAAAGGGCAAGAATCTTTCCATCTTTCTGACACATCACCTGACTTTAAACTAGGTTCTACTTACAGCTTCTACGCCACCTTATCTAGACCTGTCACTTAACTAGGCATTACCGAATTACCTTTCCCTAACCACTCCAAGTCGTCTGCAAAAAAATAAATTTTCTTGCCTGGCCCGTGCATACCACAGAATGCTGACTTTACAAATAAGCTGCCTACTTTTCCTTACTCTTTTTACTGTCTCATTTATTACCACACCACCTACCCATGCAAACCTCCTAAATAAACCCTCAGTAACTCCTCTTGCTTATTCTGTTCCTCTAATTTCATCCCTTTTGATTCTAATATTGGGATCCCCCACTCCATTCCTCCAGCTTTGGGCTCACCATACTTTTCTACCCTGTGCTTCCTTCTCTTCTGTCCCTAACTCCTATGCACGCCTGTGTTCCCTATCTATTCGGTTCGCTTCCTCTTACTATCCGCCTACCCCTATAGCCAAATCACATGTAAGTCATGGTACATAAGTTCAAAGCTCCACTTTATGGTCATCTCCCTTCTCCTACTATCCACCAGAGATATAAACCCTAACCCTGGCCCCCTTCTAGCAAACATACAGGCGGCCCCTCTCCCACACATGCCCTCCTCTGCCTCCAATACGCCAACCCTCCCTCCTGGTCTTAAAATCCTCCACCTTAACACAAGAAGTCTACTACCTAAACTAGTCCTGCTTCAACCCCTAGCACTATTACTGGCCCCTGACCTCCTCATAATAACCAAAACCTGGGTTAAATAATAAAACACCTAATCCACGTACAGTACAACATTGATTATCTGAATGCTCTGGGGAACATCATATTTGTTCAGATAATCAAGAGTTCTGATAATCGGGGGTCCATAACATTAGGTAAATGAGAGCTGGGGGACAATGTCACAGTTCTGACAATAGGGAGATCTGGATAATCGGGGTTCGGATAATTGAGGTTGTACTGTATATACATCCCTGGCTACAATATCACCTGGAAAGACCACGCAGGTAGGGGTGGCAGCGTAGCTATTTACACCTCATCCTCTATTCATACTACCCTGATCCTATCTGTATCAGTCCCCAAAGCTTATGAAGCCCTTGTCCCCAGGCTCTACTTGCCTTACTACATACCAGTCTATGTTGCTTTGATTTACTGCTGCTCATGCCCCTCCCCTACTATTGCCTCTAATCTTCTTTCTCAAATTTCTACCCTCACATCAAATGGAGAACTTTATATACTAGGAAACTTTAACCAAAACTAGCCAGACCCCTCCCTATCGAAGCTGTGTAGCAATATTGTGGCCCTTAACTTAACGCAATTGATCCATGAGCCAGCCCAACTAAATACTAAATCAGGCAACCACTCGGTCATCGATTGGGCCCTAACCTCACATGTCCACAGAGTAATTGAATCAGGCCTCCTCCCGGATGCACTCAGTGACCATCATTTGATCTACTTGATCCGCAAACTCCACCATCCAAAAGCCCTGCATAAAACATTGTTTGTCCACTCATAAATCCCTAGACCTTACCCACCTCCTATATGACCTAGCCCACACTGACTGGTCTCCTATTTCCTCTGCTACCACAGTTAACAAAGCCCTGGACTATTTCCAAGGCCACTTTCTTAACATCTGGAACAAGGACACACCCTTTAAGTGCACTCGAGTATGCGGAAACCACCTCCCATGGATCACACTGGTATTGATGGTATGTATGAGAGCTTGAGACTGGGCTTGGAAGGCTCACAAAGTCTCTATACCAAATGCTGACAATGACAGATATCAAGCCATCAGAAATGCCTGCTCCAAGGCTACAAGGCTCGCTAAGTCTGAATACTTTAGATCCACCTTTGATGCTAACATATGTACCCCATCAAAACTTTTAAAAGTTATTAACTCCCTCTTCTCTCCTCCCTCTAAATCCCAAACTCCACTCATCCATATCAATAATACCCTTATGTCTGCCCACCTCTCAGTTGCCACTGAATTCAACTCTTACTTTACCTCATGTGCTGCTGCTCTACTAGCTTCTCTTCCTCCTACCCAATCCAGTCACGTCTCTCCACAATAACTCACACTCAAGCACCCTCCCTAGTGACCTCTTCTCCTTCTCTTCAGTCTCACCTCATGATATTCTAAATGCTCTCCTCGCTCTCAACCCATCTAAGGGTTCCTCACCTGATGGCCTTGACCCCAAACTTCTCTTCCTCTCCGCTCTTGCCATTTGTTCACCATTTTCTGCCTTACTAAACCTGTCTTTCCAGCTAGCTTCTGTCCCTGACCCATGGAAGCATGCTGTAGTTCTCCCACTACCCAAGATAAGTGACCCTTCTATGCCTGGGAATTATCAGCCAATCTCTTTCTTACCTATTCTCATTAAGCTTCAGGAGCACCTGGTACTCTCCTAACTCTCCTCTTACCTCTCCAACTCTGCCTCTTTCACTCCATACCAATCTGGTTTTAGGAAAGATCACTCCATTACCACTTCCTTACTTAGGCTCACCGATTCCATACTCTCTGGTATGGACAGTGGTATAATCACATCTGCGATCTTTGTCGACCTTGCAAAGGCTTTTGACACTGTCTCCCTCCCTCTCCTCCTAGATAATCTGTGATCCGCTGTCCTGTCTGATTCAGCCACAAACTGGTTTAGCTCCTACCTAACAGGACAGACACAGTCAGTCAAAATTACTGATTCCACCTTCCCCCCACTCCAGATTAATGCTGGTGTACCCCAAGGCTCCATCCTTGGCCCCCTACTATTCTGCATATTACGTAATGACCTCCTGTCAGGGTGCACTTCCTCCTCCATCCATAAGTATGTTGACGATATTGTCCTTTTCTACTCTGGCCAATAGCCAACTGATGTCATTTCCACTCTTCAGCATAACTTTGAGAAAGTTCAGCAATGACTAAGCTCCAATCAGCTTTTCCTCAATGCCAAGAAAACAGTCTCCATGACCTTCGGCACTAGGCAGAGACTCTCTAGGCAAACTAAAACTGCCCTCCTTCCACACCCTTGATGGCTGTACTCTGGAGGACACCACCTACTTTAAGTATCTCAGGGTCTTGCTAGATCAGCACCTAAACTTCACTGGACACAAAGATTCCATCCTGAAAAAGCTGAACCCCAAATTAGGTGCCCTTTACAGGAAACGAAGTTGCCTACTTCTACAGGCCAGGTGGGAGATTGTCCAGAAAATTATACTGCTCATCTTTGACTACTGAGACATAGTCTACAGTGCTACACGGAAGTCATCCTTAACCAGACTGGACATTTTTTTCAATATTTTATGTCGTTTCGCTCTGGATGCCCCTTCCTTTACCAACCACTGTGATCTATATTGCACTGTAGCTTTTCCTTCCCTGGAAAACCTCCATCTAGCCCACTGCATAAAATCTGTCTCTAAATTCTGGTTTGATATGCTTCCCCCTTACCTTGCCTCCTCACAGTCCTCCCGCCCCACTGCCCCCTCTCCCTCAGACCCAGTGACACCCGCACCCTAGTTATAGTATGGCACGCCACCTCTATAGGCCAATCGTCATTCTCCTATAGGTTCCTTAAGCTCTGAAACTCAATGCCTCATCAAATCAGGCGCTCCTCCTCCCCATGTTCCATCTTGACCTCCCTCCTCAACTTCCTCTCTCCATCCTACAGCTGCTCCTAATTTCCCCTCTGGCTCCTCATTCCTCCTAATTTCCCCTCTGGCTTCCTCATCCCCTTTCCCAGCCTAGCACTTAACGTGAGGAGAAACTAATGTACTTGCACTTCCTTGTCTGCATTTTATGTATTAAGTCTGCAGTGCTGTTAGTTTGCTCCTCTCACATCAAATCCCAATGCTTATCTAATGCCACTAACTGATACATTGTTTTTTTTTACTCTGTTGCTTCTCTGTTTTATATTACCTTTGAAATGTGTTGTTGATTACAGTATATAAACTTTTCTATAATACTGTACTCTTACGTTCCCCTTCCCCCAGGATGCTCCATGAGACGAGCAATTTTATATTGTTCAGTGTGCCATTCCTGGTGAAACTTCTCAATAAATAATAACACAATAAATGACTATTGTTGGCTTTTTTTTCTCTCTCCCCATTTTACCCTGCCTTAATGCAAGAGTGTAGTTCCAAAGGATTCCACTTGGAAAGCTGCTGTAAGCAGCCACTACTGTGCAAAACACAGGTCCAAGTCTGTATGTGCTCTTAAGGAAAAGAAATCATTTAAAGCATTGTGTCTCAACCAAGTAGTTGATTTATTTAGCACCACTGTGGAAGCCCCTAGTGCCTCAGCAATGTGCCTTCAAGGGGGCTTGTTACAATCTGGCATAAGTGTTCCATTATTTAAATAACAATCAAAAAGTGATAACATACAACTATTCCCCAATCCAACAAGTCTTCAAATTAGAGTGATAAAATCACTTTCAACTGATCAATATTCAAAAACAATTAGTCAATCAAATCACTTTTAGAAAATGAATATGTATAAAAAACATAGTACACATTGCAGTTTGGAAATAGGCACGGAGCCGTGCACAAAGTACTTGTTTTAAGCTAAGACCATAAATTCTTAATAAAATACAGGTATAACTGAAATGTTTCCTTTGGTAAATTTTGCTACAGGGTTCACCTAATTTTTAGGGATACACCAATACAGTCAGACCTGGTTTATCTGTGCCTCATTAGTCCGTATGTCTGGTTTCCCAAACGAGACACAATGCAAACTGATTTTTTCTCATGTTAATTACTTCTTTAATATGTAAAACTGAGAATCCAAATCCGTTTGCATTTGACCCTAACTAGGCTAATTAATACCTATTGACTGTGACCTCCTTAATCCGTTTTTTAATTACACTGAGGAGGAAGTGCTAACATGTTTTTAACAGAGTGTTATTCGCAAGCATTCTTAATCCCCTCCAGTGTGTTAACTCAGCGGAAAGCAACACTTCCATCAACTGCACGAGTGTATTCTCCTCCTGCTGCCGTTTAACATAAAGAAATGTTTTAATGTTTTAATAGTCTTGTTTTGTGGAGTACCTCCGAGTGCAACTGAAAACTGCTGCTTCAGAGTCAAGCCCCATCTTCCTTTTCCCAGTTCTCCACAGATTTCTCCCAGGTTAGCTGTCCCAGCCCTCCCAGTCCACAGTTAATCCATTCTGCCCCCGAGTGTAGTTCTGTCTAAAAAAAAAATCTTTCTGCCCGAGTAAAGCTTGGTCTGCCACAGTAGATCTCCTAGTAGATCAAGTTGTATGCCCCCTCCACACCAGCTGTTCCTGCTGTCCCCGAGTTTGAATGTTTATATTTCTGCCCTGAGTAAAGCATGGTGCATCACGATACGCCTTCTCTCCCTGAGTAAAGCCCCATTCTTCCTTTTCCCCACATAGAGTGCAGTTCTGTCAGAAAAAAATCCATGCTCCCCACCCCGGTAAATGATGTAAATGTCCTCCAGTTAGCTAGCGGTGTGCCTACTCTCCCCGAGTTTGAAATTTTACCAAGTTAGATCTCCTCGTAGATCGAGTTGTAGCTGGTTAGCTAGCGGTGTGCCTACTCTCTATGAGTGTAGTTCTGCCTAAAAAAAATCATTCTGCCCTGAGTAAAACCCCAGTTCTGTGGCAGTTTCTGGTACCCCAGGTAAATCTGTCCAGTCCTTATGTCCCCCAATTTGATAAACCCCATTGTTTCTGCTACCCAGCTAACTGTCAAGCTATGAGCCCCTTGTTCTGCTCGTGATAAACTGTTCCTTTGTGAAATTCCTCCTATTATTTTTATGCTCATGATGTACTTTTAATGAGTGCGTTAAAATGGCACAGGTTAAATCAGATACATACTGTACCATAACATTTCTTGTGATTTTTTAAGTGCTTATTTTTATGCTCATGATGCTTTATGCTCATAATGTGCTTTTAATGTGAGTGATAAAATTGCTTTTTAATGCCAAAGGTTGAATCAGATACAGTACATACTGTATCAAAACATTTCTTGTGATTTTTGTTACTCAAATGTATATAAAACAAAGTAATGTACATGTACCTATATGTTTTGCACTATATTTAAAGAGTGAATCTTTTTGCAATAATAAATCTTTGGGTAAAAAAATCATAACCTCGTCAATGTCTGGTTACTACGCAGATTTTTATTACATAACAAATTGGGCTAACACAAATGCTTACAGATTAACCAGGTCTTACTATAATAGAGAAGCACATACAGCTGCTGCTTCATGGCCGCTGTATGTGCTTCCCTACTTTGTATATTATTAAGAACTTATGGAATTTAAAGCTGTAAAAACAATGTGTGTTTTCTCTGTCTCTTTTTTCTTTTGCTGGATTCTATAGGATTTTCTATGGACATACTGTTTCCACTACAGATGGGCCATGAAGCAGCAGCTATATGTGCTTCTCTACTCTATTCAGTACTTTAAGAGACCATGTAAGATTAAAAAGTACATATTAATTTTTCTAAAAGTGATTTGATTGACTAATTGTTTTTGAATATTGATTGGTTGAAAGACTTGGACCTGTGATCTATGTTAATTGTTTGTCACCCTATGTATGTGACCCCCTCGTAGCTTTGAGCGCAGCAACTTGCTCGTTGGACTTTACTATTGTGCAAAAGGCTGCCAGTTTTCTCAGGCTATTGTTAGAGTTTTGGGCAGAATTTATGTTAGCAATGTTTCCTATACTGTTACTGTTGTTGTTCACCCCTGTTGGATGCCATCTATTGCATGGTTCTGAAAATGATCGTTTGATATATGTAAGCTAAAAAATGTTACTACTTTCCACTTTTACTATCTGATGATACCTGAGAGAACTTTCAGTGTCGCTTCCAGCCAACCATACTCATGCCCAGGGGGATCCCGCATTTTATCCTCTGCTTGGGGATGGTGCTTGCTTACTGGAAATCCTTTATGTGCATATGGTTCCACTTCCTTTACGAATGGCTGACACCATCTTTATCACAAGTCATGTCTGGGGCTGACATCATTTTTATCACATGAAATGTCAAGGAATTAAACTTCCCTGTGAAGCGTAAAAATGTTCTCGCCTATTTGTGGAAACTGAGAGTAAAGGTGGCTTTTCTACAGAAAACCAACCTGTCAACTAAAGGGGCAGAAAAATTGAGGAGAGAGTGGGTGTAGGGAATCCATTGTTCTCTCTGACCACCAAAAGAGACATCTCAGTTCTGTACCCCTCAGGCCCTTTCATCTTATTAAACTCATATGCCCCCAGTGACGATTTACCAACCTTTTTTCTGCATGTCAACAAGACCCTTGCTGACTTGGGTGCATCCTCAATTCTAGTCCTCTTGTGAGGGGACTTCAGCCTAATGCTGGACCCCAAGATGTTTTTCCACCTGTATTTCCAGGATGTTCTTTATCAGACTGTGCAGGAATGTGCCATCATGGATATCTGGAGACTAACCTACCCTAGCGTTAGTGATTATAACTATTTCTACCGTGCTCACCAGTCCTTCAGTAGGCTTGACCTCTGGCTCTCCTCTACACAGATTACACAGACAGTGTTGGATACTACCATCCACCCCATAGTAATTTCCGATCATGTCACTCTCTCACACAACATTTCTCTGAGGTCCCTCTCCATCAAAATAGGCCTTCTGGAGGCTTGATCTCCTCTTGTTGAAGGACCTCCAAATTCATAGCCTGGCTGAAATCAGAACCATAAGAATTCTTATAGCATAGTGATAATGGTGAAGTCTGCCACTTCACCCTGTGGGAGACATGCAAATCTTATCAGAAAGGGATAATATGGTACTTGGGCAGCAGGAGGAAATGCTGGGGGCAGAAACTAAGAAGCTAGAATTAAAGTACCTGAGGCAGAAGCCACACTGAAACTGGATCCCATCTCTAATTCCCATAAGGTACTTCAGCTGTGGGGACCGGCTCAATCAGCTATACTCTTACAAGTAGAACTAGTGCTACTCCAACTGCACTCGCACCATAGCTCTTGGGAGAGAGGAGGGAAACCTAGCAACATTCTGTCCTATAGATTCTGCAAGATGCAAGCAGAGAGGCACATTCCTGGGTTCAGAGATTCAGTGGGTACCTTACACACTAAAGCAATGGATCTTACTCTTAATAAAGTGATAAGGGACTTCTACTCCAAATTATACTCCTCCCCACCCTCCCACCCATCCATTGACAAGGTGCTAAATTCCTTCATGGGCTGCCTCTTCCATCAGTAGCCCTGACAACTTGACAAAACTAGAACCCCCTATCACTATGGAGGAAGTCAGAGTGGCTGTCCTAGCAATGAATAAGAAAAAGTTGCCAAGAAATGATGGGCATCCCATAGACCTCTACCAACAGATGATAGATGACCTTGCCCCCTTACTGCTGCAGATCCTCCAGAACACCCTCTCTCAGGAGATCCACCCTCAATCAATGTGCAAAGCAGTCATTACTGTGCTTCCAAAAGAAAGGTAAGTATTTTCAGGCAGCTACTGCCCCATTTCTCTCCTTAATGCAGACACCAAGGTCTTGGCCAAACTTTTGGTGGGGAGGCTAGAACCTATCCTTCCTTACCAATGTATCCAAATCAGGTGGGATTTGTAAAGCTGAGAACAGGCTTGTATCACCTCAGGTCTATCTTTAACCTACATTACCTGGCCAGATATCTAGTGTCACCTGATGTTGCCCTAATGATTGCTTTTGAAAAGCCATTTGATTCAGCTGAATGGGGGTATCTTTTGAAGTCATGCACTGTATGGGCTTTGGACTATTCTTCCTGAGGGCTGTGGGATAATTATACTAATGACCTCTGGCTAAAGACCTTGCTAATAGTACCCTACCAGATCCCTTCCCCTTCCAAAAAGGTATGTGGCAGGGATGCTCCCTCGCCCCTCTTCTTTTTTTGTTTGCCATTGAACCCCTGCCTATAGCTTTAGGGGCACATCCTCAGCTTCCTGAGCTAAGTGCAGAAGACAAGGAGCACAGGACCCTCCTGTACTCAGACAATATTCTTATTCTATTGGCAGATGTCTCTTTGGCCATCTCTCCATTACATGCCCTCCTTTCTGACTTCTCAAGAGTGTCAGATCTCCATATCAACCACTCTAAATCAGAGGTATTTCAACTGAATTCCCCTCTGCATGCAGCAGTCCATAGCAGGAGCCCCCTGGAAATGGTGTGATGCTGGGATTACTTACCTAGGGATTAAACTCACTCCAAAGCTCCTGGACCTCTGCAGAACCAACTTCACCCTCCTTTTGGAGATGCTGAGAAGTCTCTGACAGGGAAAATTGCTGCTGTCAAGATGGTGCTGTATCTAAATGTCTTCCATCTCCTCTCCCACCTTCCAACAGTAATTCTGAAGTTATGGTCCTCTAAGCTGGATACTTTAATGGGCTCCTTTTTGTGGGGGGTGCCAATTCAGATTTAGTAGGGCAAAACTTGGGCATCATTGATCAAAAGGGGGCTGGGGTTTCCCCTACTTTGTCCACTACCATATGGCATTTCTTGTGGCCAAGAATGTTAAATGGTTCCTCCCCTCTACTTCTCCTACTATTTTATAGGTAGCCATGGAAGGGCATGCTGTCCCTAACCTCAGAGGCACCTTATATGACAAAATGTAGATGGTTTCCATCCAACCTTCCCTATATCCTGAAGATACTTGGCATGGAATGCAGCTACTCTGATTATTCCTGAACTCTCTCCCCTTCCTTCACGCCCCACTCTGGAATAATAAATGATTTAGGCTCAAAGGATCTCCTATTGCTGGGGAAGGGAGGAGGCAGCAAGCTATAATCCAGTATGTGCAGGATCTCTGCCCACAGGGCCAGCATTATATGCACTCCTTTGAGTATTTGATGGCTCTCTATTTCATTCTTAAAAAGGATTTCTAGCTGTGCCTCCAACTGAGGTCTCTCTTATCTCTTCAGGGATTATAATGGGGTGAGACATCTCCCTAAAAAGATAGCTGGCCATGCCAAGAGGAGTGGCTGGAGACATACACTGACCATTCAGAGGCAGATCCCCTGCCCCAACAACAGAAACGTTGAGGAAAAAATGGCAGAAACAGCTTGGTATTGCCATCCATGACCACCAGTGGAGCATAGCATGGTTCCAGGTCCATATGTGCCACAGGAATACCAGAGCCCAGCTCCTACAGCTAAAAATTCTCCATAGGTGGTATTGAACACCCCATGCCCTTAGGATCATGGGCCTTCTCTCTTCAGATACTGTACTTGTTGGTGCTGTAACAGCCATCCTGGCACTTATTTCACAGTATTGTTCAGACAGCTCTGTGTTCTGTGATGTGGTGCTCAAAGTATATAAGGCTATTTTCCCTCCTGAAATCATATTTGACCCCACACTCATCTTACTGAGTATAGCTCAACATAAAATCACTAAAAACCACCATTCCTGAAATGGTCAATAACGACCACCATCATAGCCAAGCATCTGTTACTCAGGAGATGGAGATCAACCGAAGTGTCCCCCTTCATTGAGTGGCTTATGGAAATAGGTCAAATCTCCATGTTGGAACACCTCTCTCATATTTCCTTGAGCAAATTAGAGGCCTACCAAAATGTCTGATCACCCTTTTTGGCACTTCAAGTACCCCCAGACCCTCCCTACACATAGAAGTTGGGCTGGCAAACAGATGTGGGCCCCTTCCTATATGTGTGAGGCCACTTGCAACCTTGAATGGCGATTTCTGTCATCCCCTCCTGATGAGTCTTTTATGAAACTGAAGGCCCAATAGGGGGCAGACCTAATACTGAAATTGTATGAAGGCATTTGACCTTAACCCCACTTATGAAAGAGGGATGCAGTTTTATATTCATAATAGGACTCACATTTGTACAGATGAAGTACTATGCATCTGCCTGGTGGGTTCTGTGTAGTAGTATGTATTGTATAACTATCAAGTTTACTGTTTACAATTGATTTGCTATGCTATTTGTATTGTATTGTGTTCTGTATTTGTATGTGTCTCTGTTTCTTGACATTTTCAATAAAAATGTTAACATTAAAAAAGTTATGAAGAAACATTGTCGATCAATCAATCAATTCAATTTTATTGCTCTACAATAGTCATTACAATATAAAATCACATATAATAAATAGACAGAGAAAAATTTATAAATTGACAATGAAAATCATATCATGCTGGAGTTTTCTTAGGTCTGGATCAAATATGAATGGTAGATATATACAAATTTAAAACTTAATGTGGAGCACCAAGGTATATATTACTACAACACTGCATCAGTATATCATTACATCAGTTTTATACGGAGTATACAGTATGCTCAATGCCTTAACTGACTCAATCAGACAAATAGTTTATTTATTCGAAAAGAGGGTAAACAGGCTGGGACAGGGTTTGGGTCTGGATACCTGTACTCCCTGTACCAATTTTACCCATAATCGTAAATCTTCCTGGAAGACTAGGGCTCCAATATTAGGATCTATTTAAAGTTGTGAGCAGTCTGTATACTCCTCGATGTTACCATAAACTTTTTAATGTCTATCAGTTTTATTGTGCAAACTGGATTGCATTATTGTTGGTTATTCAGAAATAGCATTACACATCACAAGCAAGCAAAAATATGTATTTTGCATGCTTTAAAAACATTTTATGAGAGAGTAGTCTGAATTAGGTTTCTGATGTAAATTTTAAACACTAAAGTTTCAATGTTTGCAGGAAACATATCAACCTGTCTAGTACATTTGTATCTCTTGTCGTAAACAATGCTTTTAAGATTTGATCCGAGGGGAGATTGAGGTTCTGCAGTATTGGATCCAACCATTGTTTTCTGTCTTTCTCATAAAAAGGGCAGAATAATATTATATGCTTCAGATCATCAGTCTCCTTTTCTTTTTTTATGAGGTTCAGTAGAGAATACAAAGTCTCGGGATAAGGTTTGTCTAATATTTATCATCAGTATTTATCTTATCCCCAAATTTTCTCATCATCATCACCTCCTACACTACACTACTCTGATCCAAAATCTAAATATAATTATTTAATATTATATTTTAAATGTATTTGGTCAGGTTTCTCCTATTTATTCAATTCCTTTCTGGATCTGAAGGCTAAAAGGGTTCCATAGTCTTTCAAAAACAGAGTCTTCTCCTTTTCTCAAGCAGTTAATTCTTTCCAATTTCATAGCATCAGTCATAAAATTGTTCCATGTCTCATAAGCCGGTGGGTTGAGTCTTTCCATTTTACCAGAATACATTTTTTTGCCTGTGCCATGGCCATAACTAAAAATATTTTCTGGGTGATGTCAGAGACCCTCATGGATGGCTAGCCAAGTGCTCCACCACCCGGGTGTTTAATCAGCAGTAATCCATGGTATAGTGACACTAAAGCCTTCACCTAAATCACTGTATTAGCGTCAGGAATCCGATAGAGGATGGGACGTATGAAAAAAAGGCTTTAGTGGGCTCATGGGCATAACAGTAATCTTCTTTGTGCCAGCCAGCTTTGGGCCAAAGCCTGGCCTCATCCCAGTCCTAGCTTATGGTGGGATCAGAGGAAAATTACTCCAGCTCAGACTTGGGTTCATCCACATCACTAGCGGACAGCAACAAAATAATTAAACTACTGCGCAAAATAGATAGCAAAGTCTCCCACATCAGAAGGGTTTCTGTAAGCTTGAAGCCTGCACCTCCTCTATTGAAAATCAACTGGAGAGAGTCCAAGGGGAGCACATGGCCTTTGGCAGGTCACTGGCATATCTGCGCTGCAGGGAATGAGCAATAACCCTGAGAGCTGAAGATGTAGAGGCCAGGGCCCGGCGGAACAATGTCAGGGTGTTTGGCATCCCTGACGGTACTAAGCAAGATGATACCACTCAGTTTATGGACTGTTGGCTAAAGAAAGATTTGGGCCTTGAGGAAGACTTCAAGTTGAATATTGAAAGAGCCCATAGGGCTGTGGCCCTGAACCAAGGCCGGGAGCTCCCCCCCCCACCGAGATCTATCATTATAAAATTCTTAAAATTTCCTGTCAAAGACCAAATCCTCAAGCAAGCATGGAAAAAGCTTGACCTCAATCTAGATGGCACTAGGGTCTACATGGATCAGGACTTTCCTCCCTTGATGATGGCTAAAAGAAAAAAGTGCCTTTTGTGGTGAAACAGCTGAGGGAGAAGGGCAAGAAAGCTCAACTCAGATACTCTGCCAAGCTCTGGGTGGAAGGAAAGAAAAGCATTAAATCCTTTGACACCTTGCTGGATGCCGTTCCCTTCCTGGAATCCAATGATATCACACTCCCAGATCTGAAGGAAGACAGGGCCGAGCACAATATTGAAGACATCCTGTGGTCAGTGGCCCCGAGCGGGAGAAGAACCAGCAGCACAAGAGCAGACTCCCTTTTTCCACTCCACACTGATCTGTCCCACTGGCTGCAGAAAAAGAACCAAACCTGAATCTATAACTTATACAACGCCCTGATTTACTATTAGGGTAAAAGTTTGCCTACCAGTGATGTTGCTTGTTCACCTATGGAGTGAGGACCTGCATGGTGGATGGGACTCCTGAGTTTATCCCATGTTGTAAGAGGAACCTCTGGCTCTAGTTTCATGTTTTGAGCCAGACTTCCATTTTAGTAACTCCCAGGTGGTCCCTCTAATATTATTCCCCCCTGCTGTTCAAGGCTGCATCACATCTCGAGAGGTTCTTCACCCAGAGCATCGCAGAAGTTTACAGTGCAAAGGGCCAGATATCTGAATCCCATGAGTGTCTCCTGCATGCAAGTACTTTGGTCCTATTACGTCTGGACTGATTTATCTACATGAGCAATATCTGGGGACATGGGCAGAATTAACTATTCTGAGAAACTGCCAAAATAAGTAATGCCACAAGACTGTATGGTCTGCTTGGGGAAACAGGGAGGGGGGAGTTAGATTTATTGGGAAACTATACTTGTTTTCAATCTTTGGTCTCCTCTAAAGAAAGGCGTGTCATTTAACCCTAGTCAAAGATTTGAGACACCATGAGGGTTCACTTATTCCGTTCCCCCCCCCTTCCTTTCCCTTTTTTACCAGATCTGAAACTGGATCCCGAACCTGATTTAATTTCTAAGTAATCTGAATTGGGGGACCTGCTCAGGGAAATACTAAAATGGTTTGTCCACTATGCAGTGCCTGGTTACTATGTTGGTACTTGTTGTTTGTACCCTGGCTATAGGATGACCTAAAGTTGTAATGCTTTATAGGTCATGGCAGGTTTCTTTTTTATATAAAAAACAAAATACAAAGTTTTGATATTTCTGTTCTCTTTGAATGTTCACTGGACCCACATTGTGATTGGGGGGGTCCGTGACCCTGTCCCTTCCCACGTTGCAGGAGGGGGTCATGAGACCTTTCTCTTTTGAGCTTTCATAAGCACCTAGGGTGGCTCTCGTTTGGGCTACCTCACTGGAATACTTAGAAGAGAGAACAGGTGTGGTAATTCCCGTGTAGGCAGGAACCTCCACCCCTTGCCCCAGACTGTGTGGGCTTCTTCCTCTGAAGGATTATACCTCCTTCCTGCACCATTGTGGACAGGTTTGCTTTAGGGTGGCTTTTGCTGCTATGGAGTATATATCCCTTCTACTCAGTGTTAGAATGTTAATGGCTCCCAGTTGGTTTGGAGCCTACTTATGTGTTACCATATTGGTTTGGTTTATATACTCAGGTTTTGGGTTTTCTGTTTCAGTGCTCTTAATGACCCCCCCCAAGGTTGACATATGGTCTAACTGGATGATAGAGAGGTGTATAAAAAGTAAAGAACTCAAAGTGTTATTTTCTCGAGGTTTGACAGTGTTTCCTTTGGATACCATGTAATGTCATGGCTTCCCTAAAAATGTGCTGTATTAATGTTAAAGGAATTAAAAGCCCCATAAAAAGGATGAGGATTTTGCTGGAACTCAAGCAGGTGAATTGTGACATAGCCTGTCTCCAAAAGACCAGGTTATCCAGTTCAGAACATCTAAAACTGAGGAGGTCCTGGGTGGGTTCTGTCTTTGCGGATTCTCATCCTCAGGCCAAAAAAGCGGGCTCTGCCATTCTGATCTGCCACGGTCTGTCTTTTCAAATCCAGAAAACTAGTGTAGATGGCTCTGGCAGGTGGGTGGTCTTATCGGGCCTGTACAGCAGAAGGCAGATCCATATAATTTCAGTGTATGCCCCCACCCTCCCACGGAAGAATTTTTCAGGTCCTTGTTCAAAGTCATTGCTGGCCTCCCAGAAGGTCAAGTGATCTGTGTCAGTCACTGGAATTGTGTGGAGGACTTACACCTGGATAAGAGCCCAGGGGTGGCAGGAGGTCTGAGGGTTTGTTCTAGGCTACTGAGAACCTTGAGATCAGAAGGTGGCCTGGTAGACCCCTGGTGCCTACAAAATCTCCTGAAGTCAGACTTCACATTTTACTTGGCTGCCTCTGGCTCTTATTCCAGGCTTGACTGCTTTTACACTGAAAAGAATCTGGCCCATTATTTCAGGGATATGGAAGTTCACCCTGTAACATTCTCTGATCATGCTATGATCTCGGCCAGTCTCAGGTGGGAGACCATGAGCAGGCTGGGACACTGGAGGTTTGATCCAGGGCTCATCCACAACAAAACGTGTGTAGAATCCACTAAAGCAGTGATAAAATATTACAGCCAGGAAAATTTAGAGGGGGAGGCGGCCTTAAAGTTCATATGGGATGGACTTACGGCAGTGGTTAGGGGGCATACAATTGCCTACTTGTCCTAGAAGAATAAACAACACCAGGCCACTATCGAGAAAGCCTCAGACAGAGTAGCCACACTGGAGCTAGAACATAAAGGCTCCAGGAGGAAGTCCCTCCTGAAACAGTTGAAGGCAGCCAGGGATGAGTACAACAAGATAATGCAAAGGCAAACTGAAAATGCCCTCAGATTTACGGCGCAAAAATATTATGAATAGGGGGAGAGAGAGGGTAGACTTCTAGCCCAATGCCTCCACAAGCAGGAGGCTGACAGATATATCCCCTTAAGTCAAATAATCCCTCCCTTCCATTGCTTACCCAACCCACAGAGACAGTTGAAGAATTTCAAAGATTCTACAGGGATTTATATACTAAAGAGTGGGGACCAGGTCATGCCTCTGAGATTCGGGACTTCCTGGATAAGGTGGACTTGCCAAAATTGTCAGCTGAGCAGGGTAAGGATCTAGAGGTAGGTTTTTCTGAGGCTGAGATTAAAACGGTGATAAAATCCCTTAAAACGGGTAAGGCGCCCAGCCCAGATGGCTTCACAGCTAAGTTTTATAAATGTTTTGTGGCTGACCTGGCCCCTATTCTTATTAAGGTCTTCAATGTGGCACAGGAGTTTGGGGAGACCCCTGACTCCTGGGGTGAGGCTCTAGTGACGGTGTTACCAAAACCTGGGAAGGACCCCTCCCTCTGCGCTAGTTTCAGACAAATTTCCTTGGTGAACTAGGATGCAAAGATCTTTGCCAAGGCCATTAGCTCCCACCTCCAGGATGTCATCCCCTCTCTAGTTCACCCCAATCAGACTGGATGCATTCCAGGAAGACATATCCATGACAACATTCACCTTCTCTTAAATATCCTCTCTTCCCCATCTTCTCCTTTAATTAGGACCTTACAAGCGGTAGTAGCCTTAGACACAAAAAAAGCCTTCAACCAGCTGGACTGGGCCTATTTAGATCAGACCCTGGTAAAATTTGGAATCGGGGAGAGGTTCAGAGGATGGATTAACAACCTGTACAGGGAACCGAGGGCAAGGATTAAGGCAAATGGGGTCACCTCACCCTTTTTTAAAATAGGTAGAGGCACTAGACAAGGATGCCCACTCTCTCTCCCCTCCTTTTTGCCTTAAGTATGGAGCACCTAGCAGCAGCCCTTAGGCAAGCCCCATTCTTTGAAGGCATTAAGGTAGGTGACATGCAACTCAGGGTTTCTCTATATGCTGAAGATACCCTGTTGTATGTGTCGGACCCGGTCCAAACTTTGCCTAGAATTTATGATCTATTAAGGACATTTGGGACAGTCTTGGGATACAAGGCTAATGAATCTAAAACATAGAACATTCCAGTGGGCTATACCCCGGGGCTGTCCCTGTTGGATCTGGGACATTCTAAGTGGGTGAAGACTGGGTTCAGATACCTTGGGGTGTGGATCCCAAGGGATTTAAATAAATTATATCTTACCAACCATTTTAAACTCCTCCAGGAAATTCAGGCCGACTGTAATCGAAGGAGCGAACTACCCCTAATCCTTTCTGGGTGAATTGAGATAATCAGAATGAACATGCTCCCAAGGTTTATTTTCTTTTTTTCCACTCTCCCACTTAGACCTCCCAGAGAATTCTGGAAGCAATTAAAAACACCCTCACCAAATTTATATGGAAGGGCAGAGTTCCTAGGGTCAGATGGAGGGTCCTGTTGGTTTCAAAATGCAGAGGGGGGGGCTAGGCCTCCCTGACTTCTGTAAATATTTTGGGTGACCCAATTACAAGCCCTGATCCCCCTGATTGGTGGGGGAGAGAGTTCCCCCATCTGGGTGGAGAGTGAGACACACTCCATGAAGCTAGCTAGTCTGGAAGACCTCCTGGTTCTGGACAAACCCAGATTAGACACGGTAATATTGGACAACCCTTGGACATCCATCTTAAACCCCATTTGGAGGGAGGTTTGTCAGGCTTACTGGCTCCCACTGAATCTACACACCCGAACTCCCCTTCGGAGCTGTCTAGACTTTCTCCCCTATAAAATGGATAGCTCATTTAGGTCTTGGGCCAGAAGGGGCCTTTCCAACCTAGGCCAGTTTTATTCTGAAGAGAATCTTAAAACATTTCAGCAGTTAAGATTAGAGTTTGGACTGCTTCAAACAGACTTTTTTCGATATGTCCAGTTACGACCCTATTTAAATAAAGAGGACATAGGTGCTCAGCTGTCCAGACCCCTCAACCTCTTACAAAGTTGCCTGTTTGAACTTGGTTGGCCTTTGGAGGGGAGAGGGACCATTTCTAAAATAGTGGCAGCCCTTTCCTCGCTGGAGCCAGACCAATTAAGCCATGTTAAGGAGCACTGGGCATTGGAGTCAGGTGCCAGACTTAATGATTTACAATGGCAAAGGATCTGGAGGGGGATACACTGCACTACCTCCACTCCCTTTTGGACAGAGTTCGGATAAAGGGTTATTGTTAGATATATTCATCCACCTGCAGTCACTAGACACCTAGGTAAACACACCTCAGATCTGTGCTGGAGAGGATGCCAAGGTAGAGGAACAACCTCCCACATTTTCAGGGATTGTCCCTTACTGTCACGGTTTTGGGGCTCAATGGATGAGGTGGTTGGCAAGATCTTTGACATGCTTCCCCCATTGACTGTCCAAAATTGGCTTTTTGACCTCCTACCAGACTCCCTGAGGTCCCGATCCCAGTGTTACCTATACTTTATTTTAATTGCTGCAGCCCTCAGGGCCATCACTCATTGCTGGTTAACTCAAAAGATCCTTTCCACAGATAGTTGGCACTCCATCTGCTGTTGAATTTTGGAAATGGAGTGTCTCACTGCTAAGCTCCATTTACAATTAGATAAATTAAAGAGCAGATGGCTACCTTTCTTTCATTATATGGCATTTAGGGAAGCCAAAGACATGCTGGAGGTGTTGGTGGACCAGACTTGAGGGACTTTTCCAAATCTGCTCTGAACTAGTGACTCCAGACTGAAATCTAGGTTACTGCTAGCTCCCATTAGGGACATATGAATAACATTGTACTAAACTGAGTTTTAAGTATTCCTCCTGGTACTCAAGCTTACCAAACTCAAACCCAAGAGTCAACCTTCCCCCTCCTCCCCCACCTTTTTTATTTTCCTAATGTTGGTTACCTGTGGTCTTTGTAACTGTTTTTTATCTTTGTCTACATTATTATTTTGATGACTAATGAGATGTTACTATGATCCAAATGTATTCAATGTGTCCTTTTTATAGTATGTAATGTCTTTATATTGTTTGTCCTTATTGTGTTCAATAGTTAATTAATTAAATAAAGCACAATTTAAAAAATATATATTTTCTGATATTGATCAAGGTTATTAGATTCTTCTTCTTGTGCTAATAAAGTAGTTAATGGTGAGAACTTAATTTGTTGCCCTAATGATTTATTTACATTTTGAAAAATTTTACTCCAGAAGTAAGTAATATATGGAAATTGGTGTATCAGGTGAATAAGTGTGCCAGATGTATGTGTACATCTTGGGCATAACTCTGCCAATGTGGCACTAATTTTGTGAAGTTTGTAAGGAGTATAATATACTCTATGCAGTATACTATATTGTATTTGCTGCATTTTACAGTTATTGATATTTTGGATTGGAGTAGATAAAACTGAGCTCCATAATTCATCACTTACATCAATGCTCAAATATTTTGCCCATTTGGTTTTGAGCTTTTGAATGTTTTTTATGTCTGGCCAGAATACCACTGCACAAAGTTTTGATATTAAACTCTTATTTTCTTTTTGTAATCTACGAATTTCCAAAATAGGGGTTGTTCATAATGTTAAATTTCCATTTGTTTTAAGAAAATAACTCTTAATTAGTAAATGTCTAAAGTGATGATGTTCTGGTATATTATATTGTAATCTTAAGTCTTCAAATGTTTTAAAGTGGCTATTATCATAAAGCTGTCCACATTCATTTAGACCATGTCTTTGCCATTCTTTATAGCCTTTATCGTTAATGGAAGGAATGAAATTATATTAATTATTATTAAATTGGAGTATACTGTGTAACCACTATCTTGATCTTCATAGGTTTATGAATTTTGTTTCAACAGGAGACAGTTACATTGGTTGCCATATTACCCTTATTTTTGTTTTGCTTCTTTTGCATGAACCCTTAAAACAAGAGGTTTATTAATTTTTCATAACCATATTCTCCTGTTTCCTTCTCAGTATTTTTGAGTTTATATTGATCAGTATTCACTCAATTCCATACCACCGCTATCTGGGCTGTTAAATAGTATTTATAAAAATCTTGTAATGCAAGTCCCCCTTTTTCCTTTGGAAGTATTCATTTTTCATATGCTAAATGGGGAGCTTTACTACTCCAGATGAAGTTAGTTATCAATTGTTTTAGTTTTTTAAAGAACACCATTGGAACTGTAATGGGCAGAGTTTGGAATCTATATAATAATTTAGATAATGTCTGCATTTTAAAAACATTAACCCTTCCTATTAAAGTTAATGGGACTTTTTGCCATTTGGTTAAGTCTGTTTTTAATTTTTTTGTAAAATAATTTCCAGATTTTGTGTGTATAATTGTTCCAGAGGATTTGTTAAGGTAGTCACTAAATATTTAAAGGAATCCACCTCTGGACAGAGGCAGTTTTCTGGGAGGCTTCCATTGGATCTTTTGACTAATGTTAGAACCATTGGTTTTTGCCAGTTTATTTTATACCCTGAAGCAAGACCATAAGTCATTGTTATTTTTATAAATTCCTCTAATGATTTGGATGTATCCCCCAAGTATAACAATGCATCATCTGCATATAAATTAATCCTGTGCTCAACAGAATTTTGGCCAATACCAGTCAGCAGTTGGTTGTTCCTTATTTCTTCTGCCAGTGGTTCCACCACCAGTGCGAAGGGAGAGAGGGGGCAACATTGTCTTGTGCCCCTAGATAGATTAAAAGGTTTAGATAAAGTGGAATTTGTTTTTAGTATAGCTGTTGGTTGAGAGTATATACATTTCATCCAATTAACATAATTTTCCCCAAAAACATTTTTTATAATGTGTGAAATATGAATTTCCATATGATTCTATCAAATGCATTTTCAGCATCTACTGTAAGTAATATGGAGCCTGTTGTATTTAAATTTGACATTATGTTAACTGTGAGCCTGATATTCTCAGTTATTCATCTGTCTTTAATAAAGCCATTTTGATCTTGGTTAATCAGAAGGGGTTATACTTCTTCTAGTCTAGTTGCAAGTATTTTTGTCAAAATTTTATAATTTGCATTCAGCATAGATATTGGATGGTATGACTTGCATAAATCCGGTTCCTTACCTTCTTTATGAAATAGTAAAATATATGCTTCACTAAATGAGGAATGGACTTTATTTATTTGATTAATTTTAATAAAGAGATAAGTGAGAATAGGTGTGAGTGGTTCTTTATATTTTTTAAATAATTCCATCTGAAATACATCTAGTCCTGATGCTTTCCCTACTTTAAGATTATCAATTGCTAGTTCTACTTCTTCACTTGTAATAGGGGCCTCTAAAGACTTTCTGAATCCTGGGGAGATTTGTTTAAGTTCTATTTTTTCTAGGTAGTCTGTAATATGTTTATCATTAGTTATTTGTGTAGTATATAGGTCTTGATAACATTCTGTAAACATTTTGTTTATTTCCTTTGGATGCTTATGTAGAGTTCCAGTTTTATCTTTCATCATAATGATGTTATTATTTTTCCTGGTCTTTTTTTAGTTGCCAGGCCATTAATTTAAGTGGTTCATCAGAGGTGATACAATAATTAGATCTGGTTTGAAGTATTTGCTTTTCTGCTACGTCTGTAATTAATTTATTATATGTCTCTTTTTTTTGAGCCAATGTATACAATACTTCTTTTATCTGATGTAGTGGCATGAATTGTTTCTAATCAGCAAATATCTTGTTCCAATTGTTTTTGGTTTTGTTGCTGTTCCCACTTCCTTTTCCTTATACCTTTCAATGTCTGTAATTTGCCCCTCATCCAAGCCTTGAAAGTGTCATATGTATCTATCTATATATATATATATATATTATGGTAGCACGGTAGTGCTACTATAGTTAGGGTTGAGGAGCCATTTACATGTTAAACCTAAAATTTTGCACCTTAATAACTTTGCAACTGTTTAACTGATTTGCCTAAAATCTGGAATACACAGTCAAGAACCATACATCTTGGGATCTGCCAACTTTCATACTGTTCGGATATACAGCTGCAGAGTTATTAAGCATGATCTGCGTGCACATTTATGCTTTTTTGAATTCTTTGCTCGTCCCTACAGGTCACACGGTTTGTGTGACCGGTCCAAAAACTTCAGAGACCATGTGGTCAGGGTCCCTGATGTGCCTTTTGAAGATTTCATTAAAAAATATTAAATGGTTCAAAAGTTATTCAAAAAACAATTTCCCATTATAAATCAAGGGAAAAGTTAACAAAAAGTTCGACAGTGTCACAAATGCACTTTTTAGTGTCACAAATGGCCCTAGTAGTGTCACAGATCCACCATTTTATTTTCAGTTGGTGATCAGAAAAATGCTTGGCATTTAAATTTGGGACCATCTAGCAACACAATTCTTTTTGTGTTTACCTAGTTGGACCCTGAGGATGCTAGGCATGTCTTTATTTTGAGGTTAAACACCTTAGAAATATGTTTTTCCAATTTCTGGAAAAAGTAGTGTGGCAAAGTAGTGTCACACTCACGAAAGTGTCACAAATTTTTGCAAAAGTTTTCACAAATCATGACACTACTTTGCGACATACTAACATACTAAAATGCCAGCAGAATAGGCCTAACAGTCTTTTGTGTCTGCTCGTTTGGTCAGTCCCCAACCTGGGTGCTGACCTTGCTGTCCCCCTCGCCTTCTCTGGCTTCTCCCTTCCCAGTTCTGGATATTCTTGCTGCATTGGATTTTGCTTACAGAACCCTTCCCTGTACCTGTCCCACCCCTCTTGAACCTCTCCACTGTCTCTGCCTCCACCAGTCCCCTAGGCAGTGCATTCCATAGCTCCACCACCCTCTCAGTGAGTAGAACCTCCTCCTTTCTCCTAGATCTTCCCCCTCCAGCTTCCAGCCATGCCCTCTAGTGGCCCTTCCTCCTTCCTTCAAAGCACCCCAACTGTTCCTCCCTATTTACCCTCTTCATGTACCTAAAGACCTCTATCTTGTCCCCGGTCCCTTCTCTCTTCCAATATGTACATATTTAGCTCTTCGAGCCTCTCCTCATAGGTCCTGTCCCCCAAGCCCCAAATCATTTTGGTTGCCCTCCTCTGGACCCTCTCCAGGAGGTTAATGTCTCGCTTTAAGTGTGGCCTCCAAAACTGCAAGCAGTACTCAAGGTGTGGCCTCACCAAGCAGTTATACAGAGGGAGTATCACTTCCCTCCTTCTGGAGGTGATTCCCCTAGCGATGCATCCCAGCATCCTGTTGGCTTTGGCTGCTGCCCTCCTACAAGTCTCAGAGTTGTTCACCTTGACATCCACCACCACCCAGGTCCCTCTCAGCCATGAGACTTTAGCATTTCCCCAGGTGTACACTTGACCTGGGTTTCTGGCCCCAGGTGGAGTACCTTGCATTCCCTGCATTGAACCTCAGCTTCCACTTTCTAGACCATCTTTCCAGAGCCTCCAGGTCCCCTGTGAGGCCACCCTCCCCTCCTCCCCATCCACCACCGCCCCCAGTTTGGAGTCATCTGCAAAGAGACTCATCTCACTCCTGATTTCTGTCCTTATGTCAGATACGTAGGCATTGAACAGAAGGGGCCCAAGGACTGATCCCTGTGGGACCCCACTAATGACCCTCCTTGGGGATGAGAATATCCCACCAACTATGACCCTCTGGGTCCGGTCCTGGAGCCAATTGCCTATCCATCTGATCATCTGGTTCCCCACCCCCATTTCTCCCAGCTTATCCAACAGGCCCACATGAGGAACAGAGTCAAATGCCTTGCTGAAGTCCAAAAAGAGGACATCTACTGGTCTACCCAGGTCCAAGGCACTTGTCACCCAGTCATTGAACTTCACCAGGTTTGTCTGACATGATTTCCCCAGGATGAATCCATGCTGCCTATCGTCCAGGCACCCTGACTTATCCAGGTCCCCCCTAGCCTCTCCTTGACAATGCCCTCCATCACCTTGCCCACCACCGAGGTCAGGCTGATAGGCCTGTAGTTCCCTACCACCTCCCTTGATCCCCCCTTGTGGATAGGCACTATATGCGCCACCTTCCAGTCTTGGGGCACCCACCCTGTCCTCAGAGAGATGGTGAAAGCTCTGCCAGGGGTTTTGCCAGGACATCTGCAAGTTTCTTCAGCACTCTGGGATGTAATTTATCTGGCCCGGTGCTTTCTCCGTCTTAAGGAGCTGAGGGCTTCCTCCTCTCTCAGCTGTGATTTCCATTCCAGTACCCTTCTCCTGCTTGAGCCCTCCTCCCACCTGCCAGTGATGCCTCCCCTCTCCCCAGACCTGCCAATCGGTAGGGTCCCTCCTCCTCAGTATCTCTGTCTCCTCCCATGTATGATGCAGCACCCCATTTCCCTGGTGAAAACTGAGGTGAAGTACTCATTTAGTACCTCAGCCTGCTCCCCGGGTCTTGTGCCCATCTCTCCCCTGATTTAATCCTGCTAATCTGCCCCTTCACCCTTCGTTTTCCCCAATGTATCAAGAACCCTTGTTCCCTCTCCCTATTTCCCTGGCCAGGTTCTGCTCCTTCCTTGCCTTAGCCACCCTCACCACTCTAGTGGCCCTTCTAGCCATCAGCTCATGCTCCCCTCGATCCTTTCACTCCTTGGCCTTGAATTGCTTATAGGCTGCTTTCTTTCCCACACCACCTCCTGGACCTCCCTGGTCCACCAACAGGGTTTTGGGCCCTACCGCATTTCGTCTTACTCTTGCACAGGTGCTGGTAGCATCCTGCACCCCTCTCCTGATGATTTCCCACCTACTATCAGCATCCATGTCTGACCCAATCCCATCCAAATGCTCCTTAAGGATCCTTCCCATTTCCTTAAAATCTGCCCCCCTGAAGTCGGTTACTTCTGTCTTTGTGCAGCCTTCTACCCCTCCTAGGTCCAGGCAGAACCAGACCATGGCATGGTCACTCCCCGCCAATGGGTCCCTTACCTCCAGGCCCCCAATCTGGTCACTGTCTGCCAGGACCACATTTAGTACCCGTGCCTCCCTGGTCAGTTCCCTCACCTGCTGAGTTAGGAACGCGTCTTGAAAGACATCCAACAACCTCTGTTCCCTGGTCACAGAGGATGTCATAGTCTCCCAGTCTGTTCTTGGCATGTTTAAGTCCCCCAACACCACCACCGTTCCTCTGCCCAGTCTGCAGTGTCTCCTAACATCTGCCACCAGACTGCTCTCCAGCTCCTCCGCCAGGGCAGGGGGTCTATACACCACTCCTATTTTTACTCTCTTGCCCCCCCTTGTTATCAAGGTGACCCAAATTGCCTCCACAGTTCCCTCCACCTCCTCTACTCCCCCTATGCCAATGCAGTTTTTGACTATCATTGCTACCCCTCCTCCCCTTCCCTCCCCCCTGTCCTATGACACTATGCCCAAAATAACAGGAATTTTTTGCCACCCTGCTGCAAATGAGCAGTTTGGTCTTTTGGGCTGAAATTTGGAGGGAAGGCAGTCAACATCTCACAGATGTGTCCTTTTGTGGTTTTGTGACAAAAAATTGCATGGATGCAAAGTTACGGTACTCTGAAGTTGACACTTTTTCCCATAGACTAACATTGTGGCGTCCTCCGCTGCATGACAGGAATTATTTGCCACCCTGCTGCAAAATAACAGTTTGGTCTTTTACATTGAAATTTGGAGGGAAGAAAGCCAACATCCCACAGATGTGCCTTTTGGTAGTTTGGTGAAAAAATATTGCAGGTCGGCAAAGTTATGGCACTCCGAACTTCTCTTTTTTTCCCATAGGATAACATTAAGGTGTTCACCGGGCCTTTCAGGGCACGTATCTCAGAAATGGTGTGAGATACGGACTTTTTGTCAGAAAAATGCTTAGCCCCCTAATGGTTAGGACCCACCCTCCAATCAGCATCGGGGTGCGCATTGGGGTCATCGGTCCTAACTCTCACCCCATTATCCTATTCCTCAGCTTCTTTCCAACATGTGATGGGGTGAGAGTTAGGGCCGATATTAACCTATATCGATGCTGGATGTAGGTAGGGCTGGGAAGGTGCAAGGGGGGTTTCAACCCTAACATCGAATTTCCTTGCTTTTGTCACTGTGGAACAACCCTAACTGATGCATTAAACAGAGTTTTTTGCCTTTAATACGTATGTGTGTGTGTGTATATATCATAGTGGCACAATAGTGGCACTATAGTTAGGGTTGAGTAGACACTTTAAGGTTAAATCTCAAATTTTGCACCTTAATAACTTTGCCACTGTATGATGGATTTGCCTGAAAGTTTGCATGCACTGTCTGGTACCATAGATCTCTGGATGTGGCAAGTTGCATTATGGTCGGTTGTACGGTTGCAGAGCTACAGTGCACCAAAAAAATGCATAAATTATGCATTTTTGCCCATTTCTTTGCTCGCACCTACAGCCCACATGGTTTGCACATTTAGTCTGAAAACTTCAGGGAACATGCAACCGGTGTCCCCGATGTGCCTTTCAAAGATTTTGTGAAAAAATATTGAACGGTTCAAAAGTTATTCAAAACAAACTGTTTCCCATTATAGTCTATGGGAAAACTTAAAATATGTGAAAGTGCCACAAATGGCCATTTTTACTGTCACAAATTAACCTTTTACTTTCATGAGTCAGCTATTTTTGTTCAGTTACAGGTCAGAAAAATGCTTGGAATTTAAAATTAGGACCCTCTGGGGACACAATTCTTGTTATGTTCACCTAATCGAGTCCTAAGGATGTTAGCCATGTTTTTTTTTGGGGGGGGGAGGGTAAAACACCCCAGAAATATGATTTTCATTTTTTTTTAAAAAGTAGTTTCGTAAAATACTTCTGTAAATGTGGCACTTTCATGATTTTTTTTTTTTTTCGAAAGTGTTGCAATTTGTGAAAGTATGGCCAAAACAACAGGAAATCATTGCCACTCTCCTACAAAATAACAATGTGGTCTTTTGGGATGAAATTTGCAGGGAAGAAAGCCAAGATGCCACAGATGTGCCTTTTGTTGGTTTGGTGCCAAAATATGACAGGGTTCCAAAGTTGCGGCACTCCGAAGTTGACAATTTTCCCCATAGGATAACATTGCATTGTCCACAATGCCTTTTGGGTCTCGTATCTCAAAAACAGTTCAAGATCCAGACCTTTCATTACAAAAATTCTTAGTCATTATTTATGACTTTCTAGGCTAGTTTTGTACTTAGCCCCCCAGCAGAGGACTAAGCATTGGTTGTGTTGCCTTGGTCCTTCTCCGACTTGCATGTATATGTGTGTGTGTGTGTGTGTGGTGGTGGGGGTTGGGGGAATGCAAAGTTAGGGTTTTGAACCCTAACACCGAATTTCCCTGCTTTTGTCACTGTGGAACAACCCAAACTGAGGCATTAACAGAGTTTTTTGCCATGAATATATATATATATATATACACACACACACACACACACACATATACATACAGTGTCCAGTTTGGTGTTTCTAATAAAGAATTCTTTAATTTATATCACAATTTGTCTATTAACGTCTTCCTTTTCTAAAAGTGTAATATCCATTTTTCATGTATATATGTCTGGAAATTGATTTTCTAACTCTAAATCCAATCAGCAAGGTGAGTGATCTGAAATAATAATCCCAGGGTAGTCCACCTTTGTGTTTCTATAAAGAATTAATTCAGATATCAGGAAAAAATTAATGTGAGAATATGAATGATGCAATGGGGTATGCTGATCTGACGGCAACACCAACACAGAGACATACCTCTCTGTCAGCAAAATCAACACTTTGCTGAATGCTCGCTGTGTTGGTGCGCCCGAGACAGGGGCACACTGTCTCCTGGTCCTGTACCCCCTTCCCAAGTCAAGTCTGACTGGAATTGACAATCTATAGTACAGGGGGTGCAGGGGCAGCCCCCCCATGAATGGGGGTTTTGAGGGGGTGAAGCCCCCCGATAGAAAAGCAGGACCAGGAAGCATTTGGGATTTATGTCTACTGCAACTTGCACTCTACATAAATCCTGTTGCTGTGATGCCAGTTGACAAACGTGTTGTTGATCCGGCATCATAGATCCATGCAATGGGTGTAATATGAATATTTTTTATTAGCTGGTTTAGATTCTACCCAGGGATCTGTTAATTTAAGATCCATCATGACATTTTTAATGATCTTTATTGATATATTGAAACTACAAGTAGGTATAGATGTTTTATCATTGCTACTCATGGCCAGGTTAAAGTCTCCCCCTATTATATACGGGGAGTTAAAGGATGTTGTTTTTTGATTAGGCCCATAAATTGTAGCAATGGTTAGCTTGTCAGTTCCAGTTTCAACTCCCACAATAATAAATCTACCTTTTTGGTCTAAATTTGCCCTAATAATCATTGGTTTTAACCTCTGTTTGTGAAAGAACATAGCCTCTCCTAGGATGAGTACAACCCTGGTCCCCACTTCCTTTGGAACCATTGAAAGTCCATATCTGAAAAGTGGATCTCTTGTAAACATGCACAGTGTTTTTTTGCCAAATAGTTTATAACCTTATTCATTTTAATTCATTGCCTCAGCCCCTTCATATTCCAGGAGGCTATTTTTAATACCTTAGCCATTAGTTATTATGATATTGTTAAATTCTATTAGCTTATTTCCTACATCCTGGATCAGACTAAACTTTTTATTTTTCTACTTTTTAATTTTTCTCCATGCTGTAAGTTCTTAATGCACTCTCCTTTTACCAACACATCACACCCAAGTACCCAGTATCCCTCTAATGGAGAAAATGTTTTTCTCCAACTCCCCCCCCCCATTGGCAGAGATGACCAGTGCATCATCTCTTGCACCTGATAAACATCATCCACATCCTTTTGGATCCTGTTCTATATCAACATCTATTGGCTTTTATATAATGTATTCCAATTCCTTGAGTTCCACTTGCCCTCTACCTATCAGTTTTTCTTTCCTTCTTAACCCTGCCTTCTTCATGTTTTTCTTTCAACTCTCTCCTCCCACCATTATGTTTACTTTTCCCCTTACTCCTGTTCCCCTTACTTTACTGTCCTCCCAGGTTGTTTGGTGTCTACTTCAGTTCACCTTACTGATTCTTGTTTCACTCTTAGGGAACAATAAAACTGCAATTGAGGGGACAATTAGTAAAACTTCATTGGGGTATCTATTTGCCTATGTGTTTCTTCTTATACTATATTATAGTCTTATATGGGCAGTGGAGGTGGGAGGGGGTAATCCTTCATTTTTTCCTCTTACTATTCCTTTCCTCATTTGCTGAAAAAGCCCAATTTTTCCCTTTCTTTCGCTCTCCCTCTTTCTCTCCTTTTTCTTCCCCCTTAATTTTTCTCTTATTCCTTTATTCAATTATCATTCTTACTAGTAAGCTCTGGGGGCTCTGTGCTTATATATCTGTAGTGGTGCCTAATTCAGGTTGTAGGTTGGTAGGGAAGTTGCCTTTGTTGTCTTGGGGATGGTCTGGAGTGCTGGCTAGAGTTTTTTTACTAGAAGCCATTTCGAATGTCTCATTTGCTTCTTCTGCATCGTTGAAAGTCACAAGTTTGCCATTCACCACAAAGTGCAATTTCACTGGGTATATCATTGAAGACCTGATGCCCATGTCATACAGCTTTTTTTTTTTTTACAGGCTTAAACAATTTGCACTTATTCACAGTTTCTGCAGATAGATCTGGATAAGCATTGAAATGGATGTTTTGAAATTTTAGGCCCCGTTCAGTTCTGGCTTTTTGCAAGATGGCTTCTTTGTCAATGTATTTGAGGGGCTTAATATATATGGCTCTTGAGTAGCCCTGCTGAGAGCTAGAAAATCGTGAACCTCCCCTGTGGACTGTATCTAATGACTTTTTTGTTCCGGGTAATTTCTGCCCATAGCTTCCGTAATAATTTTTTCAAAATACTGTATTGGGTCCCCTGTGCCTTCTTGACCTTCAGGCACAGTCCATAAACAGATATTTACCCTTCTGGATCTGTCTTCAAGTTCTGCTACCTTCTAAACCAATGATTGTAACTGCTTTTTGTGCAATGTCTGAGTTTTTACCAGGGGGCCTTTTATGTCTTCTATTTGAGTGATCCTTGTTTCTAAGTCTTGGGTTCTGAGTGAAAGTCCCCCTAACTTCTCTGTAATAGTATTAATTGAGTCAGAATTAAATACTTTTTATAGAGATATTTGTTTCTCCCAAAGCACTTAGCATTTCAACTCACAGTAAGGTAACTGCATTCATTATATCACTAGAAATCAATGGGGGATATTCTCTTTCAAGGAGGCCTGTGAGCCTGTCTATTGCCTGTTAGTATTAGTCTGAAAAAGTGTATGTCTGAGCCAAGAACATATTCATTAGCAGATTCTCTTCTTTTACCTTCTTCCAGGCCCCTTGAAGCTTCATTATATTCTGGGTCATTTTCAAACTCGACCCCCTCCCAGATTCTGGAGTCAATACAGACGCTATTGGTATGCCTTTTCATTCTGTCTGGCAATCACTTTTACCCCCCATTTTGTTGCCTATTCATATTTTTTTTAGAGGCATTTTGTTAGCTTCAGTTGCTAAGAGATCTTTATCTATTTTAGTACCTTTCTTTTTCTGAATACAGTAGAATTCAATTTTGTCACGAGTAAAGCTTTGTGGTTCACTTATCGAAGTCTCCACTAAAGGAGATAGAGGTATCTGGCTTACCAACCGTAGGTTTAGGAAACCTGGAGAAGACAGGGTTTGGTCTATTTCTTCATATGGCTCAGGTAGAATTTGTGTGGCGTTATCTTCCTTACAGATTTTGCTGCATTTCATGTAATTTCTTTTACTTGTCAGACCAACATCGACATGCCTTAACTGCAAGTTGCGAGTTATGCCCTAAGTCTCCTCATGTTCCTTTCTGAGATACTCCACACTCAGGTATTTACTGTTCCTGTTGGGGCAAAACTTTTTCCCTCATGAGGTCAATGGTGCCAATTCCTCCCATGTGCATACTACAAAAATCCCAGAGAGACACCATTTACCTAAATCAAGAAGCATCTATCAGCTGTAGGCAATGAGGTACTGAGAATGAAAATTGTTATTTACCTGACTATGCCGACCATTAATGCACTTGCACAAGGTATCAGAAAGCAAAATTCTTCTTTCCTGTTGGAAACCCCAGGGTGGATTGTTACATTTCTACCTGAAAAGCAAGTCATCGCCACAAAAGGCATTTAAACCTGCTGCCATTGGATGAAGAGACGGTCTCCAGCATCTCCCTCAGTTCCAGCTCGGGACTGGAACTGACATCACCATCCTGTCCAGATGCAATATTTCATTTTCCCATCAATCTCCTTCTTATTACAGTTGCAAGATTCCAGTTCACCCCTTCAGCTTGAAACGCCAACAGCAAAACACAGAAAAAGACCATTATGGTGACAGTAGCTGTAATGGCCTGTTTTCTTGTTTCACTTTCCCCCGGTGTTCTGCCCCCTCCTGGTACAACTTTGACCTGGAGCTGATAATGTAATATACCAGGGGGTGCAGAGCCCCCCACATGGGGGGGTGTGGGGGACACAGCCCCGCATAAAAAACACTTGTGGTTCTGACATCACAATACAGGTGTCGGTATTGTGCCATCATTGTGTGAGAGGTCAGCATTTTCACTGTTGACCTCCCTTGGTGCTTCCCAAGATTCCATTAGTGCTCCAGGGCATCTCTGCTGAAAATAAATATGATTGCTTCTGTATAATTTTAACCTACATCTCATAATAATTCTGTGTTTATGCACATCATTCAGAATGTTGAAATAAGGTTCCATGTGATGATTACTTTTCAGGTCTTTGAGCCAGATATGATTTTTATATGTTTGTAGTTTCTCTAAATCTGCTGTAAACAAAAAAAAGTGTATGTTACCCTTTCCTTGATCTGATAAGATATTTCTTTATGTGGTCTATACTATATCCCATACAATAGACTGCCAAGGCCCATTGGAAAGACGTGTTCTGCTATAAATCTTATAGATGTTGTCAGAAATCCTTTATGATTGTATTCAATTTCTTCCTCTATACAATGCCTAGGAATCCAATATTCATGTAATAAAAAAATCTTAAGTGCAAAGTTTAATTTCCATTCTAGTACAAATGCTAATATGGAAAGTTGACCAAGTTCTGATCTTAAAATTGAAACTGGGACTGATTGTGGAACTCATACTATATAACGGAATAATTTAGTTAGTTGTTTTTCTAGAATACTAACTCATTTCATAATTTGTCAGTTTGATTTATCTTGTTCTAAACATGCATATTTATCTGAGTTCTCAAATGTACATCCTCTCACACAGCGACATCACTTCCTCAAAACTGCTAACAACATACACCTGTTCATAGCCTTAAAGGCACAGCACACTGAATAGGTGGTAGAGACACTCACAAGTTTGCACACACTAAAACAAGAACAAAAAACCAAAAAGCATCTGTAACTGGAAGGGACACAGACATGTGGGGAGTGGTGCAATGCACTGGCTGTGGAGCAGCACTCTTCTAGGAGACATTCTGGAAACTGCATTGCTGCCCTATTTGCAGGCACCTCTCTGGTCTGAGGGAGGAGGTTGTTCATCTCCATGCTGACCTGGCAAGGATTCAGGAAACCTGCTCCCCCACCCAGAGACCACCCAGGCCACTGCCACTACCTCAGAGTTTGCCAAGAAAGAGGAGTGGTTGGACCACAGTGGGCTCAGGGCAGGTGAGGGTGGTGGAACAGAGGTGCATCCCTCCAGTTGTGCCTCTCCACAGTTCATTCACCACTCTGGCAAAGCATGGTTCCTCTATGGAGGCACCTGTAGTCGAGACCAAGAAGGATGCTGGGAACCTCCACTATGGAGATCCAAGGGAGGGTGGCCCAGGACCCCACAGGGAAGGAAACAACTCCTGGTGGGGGACTTAATTGTTAGGGGGTAGAACTGGGGGGGAGGGGAAAGGGAGGCAAGGTGCCTGCCTGGCACCAAGGCTTGGAGGGACAGGAAATGAATCCTCAGGATCATGGGAGCAGTGGCAAGGGGGAGGGAGCTGGATGTCATTATCCCCCTAGAGACAAATGACCTGGCTGAGAATGGGATCAGAGCAGTGCAACAGAAGTTTGTGGAGTTGGGG
This sequence comes from Neoceratodus forsteri, assembly GCA_016271365.2. Classification (NCBI taxonomy): domain Eukaryota; kingdom Metazoa; phylum Chordata; order Ceratodontiformes; family Ceratodontidae; genus Neoceratodus; species Neoceratodus forsteri. The sequence goes on from CM057453.1 coordinate 494,832,353, forward strand.
AGGGGCCTTAGACAAGTAGCACACACAGTAACTTTCTCAGAAGTGCTACCTGTCTATGGCATGGATGAAGCTAGGGCACTCTGTACCATGGGATTCAATGGCTGGTTGAAAAGCTGGTGCAGAGCTCAGGGGTTTGGCTTCATTGGGGACTGGGGTTCCACCTGGAGGGATGCAGGCCTATACAGGTGTGATGGTCTGCATCTATCCTGGAGGGGAACCAGGATCCTAGGGGATAGGTTTAAATGCTTCAGTGGCAACCATTTAAACTAGCCAAGGAGGAGGCACTGAAGAGGAGAAGGGAAATCCTAGCCCCCCCCCAAATCAGGGTAATTAGTGAGATAAACACCAAAACAGAGCAGCCAACTGGGAGAAGGGCAGGGGTAAATAGAGAAATAGACATAGGCAGTAGGGACAGGGAAGGGGCAAAAAGAAATAAAGCCATACAAAAATGGAGGGTAATGAGTACCAATGCCCATAGTCTAGGTAAAAAGCTCCCTTAAATGGAGGCCTTGATGGAAGAGGGATGCCTGGATATTGTAGCAGTCACAGAAACATGGTACACAGAGAACCATGACTGTGATGTCAACATACCAGGGTATACAATCTACAGGAGGGACAGGGAGGGAAGAAGAGGAAGAGGAAGAGGAGTAATTCTCTATGTAAGGGAAGAGATCAAAGCAACAGAACTAAAGGGTAAACAGGGAGGAGAGGAGGCACTGTGGGTTACCCTGGAGACAGGAAATGGCTCCACAATCTGCACAGGGGTTGTATACAGACCCCTGTCTCAGGAGGAGGAAATGGACAAGGAAATGATAGAAGGCATCCTTGGGATGGCAGAGAAAGGGGAGATATTGCTGATGGGGGACCTGAATATGCCAGATGTTGACTGGAGCACCTTTGCTGCAGCCACAACCAAGAGCAGGGCCATTCTCAAAGCCCTACAGGGGGCATGCCTCAGACAGCTAGTTTTGGAACCCACTCAGGAGAGAGTAATCTTAGACTTAGTACTCTCAAATGGGGATGGAGAAAGGATCTCTGATCTTGAAGTGGGTAGCCATCTGGGAACAAGTGACCACCAAGCAGTGTGGTTCACGGTAAACTTAGCTGTAGAGCCAAGCCACACAAAAGTGAAGGTACTGGACTTCAGGAGGGCTGATTTTGTCAAAATGGGAGAGTGCCTCAGAAAAGCACTAGCAAACAGGCAAGAAGGTGGGGTGGAGCAACAACGGGGAAACATCAAAACCGCCATCACAGAGGCAACAAGTCTTTGTGTGAAAGCAAATAAACAAATCAAAATGAAAGAAAAACCTATGGTTCTCAAAAGAAGTGGCGGGAAGGTAGAGAAAAGATAGCATTCAGGAAGTATAAGGAAACACAGAAGGAGCAGGACAGAGAACTGTACCAGTTAAAGCAGAAGAAGCGGGTAAGGCAGTCAGAATAGCAAAGGCCCAAACCGAGAAAAAGATAGCCAACTCGGTTAAGAAGGGGGATAAAACCTTTTATAGGTACATTAGGGAGCAAAGAAAGACTAAGGCAGAGATACTGAGGTTGAATAAAGAGGAAGGTGGTTGGGCAGAGAGCGACAGTGAAAAAGCAGGGATACTGAATGAATACTTCTTCTCAGTATTCACAATGGAAAAGCAGGGGGAAATACCTAATCCGGTCAATAGAAACATTCTGGATAGGGGGGTTGATATTAGTCCTGTCACAGAAGAAAGTGTTCTGAAAGAACTCTTAAAACTGAAGGTGGATAAAGCAATCGGGTCTGATGGGATTCACCCCAGGATTTTAAAAGAACTAAGGGAAGAACTAGTAACACCACTGACTACCCTTTTTAATAAATTATGGGAGGATGGGGTGGTATCTGAGGACTGGAGGAGGGCAGATGTGATTCCCCTTCACAAAAGTGGGAGCAAGACAGAGGCAGGAAACTAGACCTGTCAGTTTGACCTCAGTGGTAAGAAAAATGATGGAATCACTTCTTAAGGAAAGAATTGTTGAGTACCTAGAGGCCAGTGGGGCACAGGACCCAAAGGCAGCATGGATTCACAGCGGGAAGGTCATGTCAGACAAATCTAATTGATTTCTTTGACTAGGTGACCAAAGCAGTAGACCAGGGAGGAGCTGTGAACATGGCCTACCTAGGCTTTAGCAAGGCATTTGACACAGTCCCTCACAAAGATTAATAAACAAATTAGCCAGCCTAGGAGTGGGTCCTAGGGTGGTAGCCTGGGTAAAACACTGGTTGGACAACAGGACACAGAAAGTAATAGTAAATGGAGTCCACAGTGAAGAAGGAGGGTTACTAGTGGGGTACGGAGGGTTCAGTACTGGGGCGGTCCTTTTTAATGTCTTTATAAGTGACATTGCAGAGGACTGGAAGGAAAGTATGTCTCTTTGCAGATGACACAAAGATCTGCAACAGGGTTGATACACAAGGTGGGGTGGAAAGGATGAAAAGGGACTTGGCAAGGTTGTAGGAATGGTCAAATGTATGGCAGCTTAGATTCAATGCAAAGAAGTGCAAAGTAATGCACCTGGGAAACAAAAACCCAGGGGAAGAGTACACAATGGGGGTGAGATACTGACAACAACAAAAATGGAAAGGGACCTGGGGGTAGTCATATCAGACGACCTAAAGGTGGGCCAGCAATGTGAGAAGGCAGTAAGGAGGGCTGGGGGGATACTGGGATGCATAGGGAGAGGCATCACCAGTAGAAAACAGGAAGTTGTTGGCCCTCTGTACAGACAGTTGGTGACCACATCTGGAGTACTGTGTACAGTTCTGGAGACCCCATCTCCACAAAGACATAGACAGGGTGGAGGCTGTCCAGAGGAGGGCAACCAAAATGATGCAGGGTCTGCATCAGAAGACATATGAAGAAAGAGTAAAGGAACTAAAGATGTAAAGCCTCAAGGAAAGGAGGAAGAGGGGGGACATGATAGAAACTTTCAAATAACTCAAGGGAATCAACAAAGTCCAAGAGGGTAGCATCTTTCAGAAAAAGAGATGTGCAAAAACAAGGAGGCACGATTTGAAGATAGAGGGAGGATGGCTCAGAGGAACTGTGAGGAAGTATTTCTTCACAGAGAGGGTTGTGGATACATGGAACAGCCTTCCTGAGGAGGTCATAGAGTCAAAAACAGTGGGGGAATTCAAGAATGCATGGGACAGACATAAGGCAATTCTTGTGGGGGGTAGGAGGAAGTAGGCTGTTGGTTAACTAGGATCTGCAGCTTATCCGTTAGGTAGGGAAATGGGCAGACTAGGTGGGCCAAGCGGTCCTTATCTGCCGTCAAATTCTATGTTTCTATGTTTCTATTTCCTCTGCAGCAGGTTTATCTTTAATCAGGGATCCAACCTCCACAATGTATAAACCAATTTAGTCCAAAATAGATGCCCTATTAATTATCAATCTGCCTAAATTTTGATTCTTAAATGTGACATCCAACTGTCAGCAGGGTGCATTTGAATGATGCACTCTGACCCATTCTATAACATTCCTATTAATATTTACATTTAATGTTCTAAATAGAAAAGAAGCCAATTCACTTTTGATCTTTCCTATAGTATCTCTTCCCAAAGTTTCCCAACCAAAAATTAATATAGATATATTTTTCCAAGACAAGGTCCTTTCATTTGTATAATTCTGTACAACATCCAAGGACCTGTTATACCAGTCTTTAGTATCTTCAGAGATACCCTGTTCTTTTCCTACCATTAATGGAACTGCCTGAGGTGGCTGAATATAGAGGCTTATTACTTTAAAATCAGACTCTTTCTGCCATATTATATCAGCTTCAGCTTCAGTTTGGCAATAAATCAATACATAGTCTTGGAATTCTTTGTTAGGTGGGCAGGTAATGAAATATTTGTCTACATCCCCTACTCATTAAATCATTTCAATATCCAGTCAGTCAATTTTAAGGTTGTTTGCTGGTAGAGAGGCTGCACGGCATAGGGTTCAATCAAATATTCCAGCTGTGCAACTGGTTCATTTCTCTCTACTGATAGATGGCACCCTACATTTTCCTTTAGCAAGGCTGAGTGAACCTCGGTCTCCCCCCGGATACTTCTAGCATGCTTCAATACACCATCTCTCCATATTGGTGGAAAACAATAAAGTACTTGTGCTTTCTTTAAGTTTGTTCCCAAGTCAATCTCCTGCATATTAACAGATTTTCTACATTTGTTACCATCAGCATTCTCTGAACTCATCCTCTCCCCATTTCTTTCCGAATTTATCATTTGTCCAGAATTATTATTTCTGCTCATGATGTTCTTTGTCATAGGTCTTGAGGTGGTAATGGCAGCATCTACTAGATTTTCAGATACACTGGAAGGATTTGTGCAATTTCCCCAACCTGTACTTACTCTCTTTTTCTTTTTGATCTTTTCCCCTGTTTACTTTCATTTTCCTTCCTTACTAATTTTTTATGTATATCTGTGTCCTCTGTCTCTTTAAAGAATGAAGGAGGAAGGTTTACCTGTAGTGCTGTGTTTATCATCTGTGGGGAATCCTTAACTTCCTCTGTCTCTGAGTGCAGCCTTGGTGTTTTCTGTTTTAGTTGATCCAAAATTATTTTATTATAAAAAACATCTGTTCTAAGGGGGCCTGATTTCAAGATAGCTGGGATAGCATGGCACAATGTATGCCAGTGTGTAAAGTTATGCCAAAGCCCCTGTGACATGCGAGCTATGACATATTCCAAGAGAATCACCAGATACGATGGAAAAAACTGAATAACTCATGTCACAAGTCACACCTGCAAGACATGGCGTAACCCGCAATAGTGGCATAGTACTACACAAGTCGCAACCCAACGACCATATAAAAGTGTGCAAGACACAGACATGGCGTAGGAGCCATGGGAAAGATGGCGGGTAGTGGTGGACAGGAGGCAAGCAGGAGTACAAACGCAAGAGAAACTATACACATAAGGGGACTGAGGTTCTGCTGGATGAACTGGAAGACAAACCAGAACTGCTCATTGGCAAGGGAGGGGAATGGGAGCAGCGCCTCAGGCAGAAGGAGGCATGGGAGGAGATGGCCAAGAAGGTCAATGACATTGCAAATACGAGGCACACCATGTGCAATCTACAGAAGCACCTAAGTGACCTAAAGTGCAATGCCAAAGCCAAGGAAGCCCAGAACAGGTGACAGGCGGCCACCACAGGAGGTAGACCATAGGAGGTGAGACCCCTCAGTGGCCACAAAGAGAGGGTGCTGGCATTCAAGAGCCTGCACAGCATCCATGGGGACCTCGACACATCGTGGATGGATGCAGAGACAGGTAAGTGGATGGCTGGCACTGCCCACAGTGGGTGGGACTGTGCTGCAGGGGTGTGAATGGTGGCATGTGTGCATAACTTCCAACCAGTTGTCCCCCCCATTGTTGAACAATGCCCCACACAATGTGGAATAATTGGGCAATATGTGGAACACCAAAGCAAACGTTCGCTAAGAAGCCCAGGACACTGTGTAAATGTGGACTGTATTGTCAAAATATCTATTATGAAGGAAAGGAACAATGCTCAACAGGGAGGGTGATATGCTGGGATAACAGGCTACCTCAGGAGGTGTGGCCCGAGCCCACCAGTAGAGTGCGTGCAACAATAGAGTAGGGACATTATCCCAGCAGAACACCCACCCTGGAGGCAGTATGCCTGTCATACATTGGCATGGTATAGTATACAGACAACAATAATGTCCAGGAGTGTGTTATGTAGCATGTAACAATATCAATGAGTCTAAAGAGACAATGCAAACAATCATCATGTGGCAACAGCCAATGTGGTAATAAATCACCAAGGTGAACAGCAGGGATGTTATGCCAGGATATCATCCCTGCTGTGATGACCAACTGACCAATCAGAAGCAAGGAGTTGTATATGTCGTTGTATAATGAATACTATAACATATGCATCATGTACCATAGAGTGCTGCAGTATGGTTGGAACAGTGAAGGTGGGGCAGGGCCACACAATGTGGAACAGAGACCAGATGGGAGGTAATATGAGGGACTGGACCCCGTAACGTGGTACAGCCGAGAGGAATACAAACTGTAGTCAAGACATGGGGAGGCAGCACTGATGCACTGCTGTATTCCCCAGAGGTGCAGCAGCAGCAGCAGATACAGTGGCAGGTAAGTTGATGGCCAGTGCTGCCCGCAGTGCATGGGACACTGATGCAGGGGTGGGAATGGAGGCAAGCATTATGGGCATGATATGGTGTGGTAGCACTTATGCACTGTCGTTTCCCCACAGGTGTGGCTCCAGCGGACACAGGGGCAGGTAAGCCAATGACCAGCACTGCCCCTACTGGGTGGGACAGTGAGGCAGGGGTTGGTATGATGGAAGGCATGGTAGGAATGACATGGGAGATATCACTGATGCACTGATGTCACCCCACAGGTGCAGCAGCAGTGGATACAGGGCCAGTGGACAGTGGTGACACAGGTGTAGAGCAGGACCACAGGCAGCCAACCACCCAACAGGCCACTGTGATACACACCCCAGGTGGTGCTGATGTGACACAGCAGGACACAGACGGACACCAGTGGTAGGGGAGCATGAGGCATTGGAGGAGCAACAGCGGGAGGAGGAGAGGCTTGACCTCAGTGACTTCCTCAGCTGTGGAAGCATAGGGGACAAAGTTGCACCAGACCTGAGTCCTGCATCATACCACAGGCTGGAGGAGGCCCTGGATGGGTACAACACCAACCCTAGAGGAAGACCGCCCACAGACACCTACCGGCTATGCAGGATTCTGCCGGATACTAGTAACGGCACACACAGAACGGGGGGAGATGCTTGGCTGCATCAGGCTCAGCATAGAAGCACACCATGCTGTGTTGGAGGAGCACATGGGCACTCTGATAGGGGTACTTGAGATAGAGACATGCACCACAGAGGCAGCCATTGATCATATGGTGGGCGCCATGGTCGCCACCCAGGCCTGTGCACAGGCACCGATGAGAGCCATCACCCGCCTGGCCATGGCTGTGGAGGGGTCGGTGACCCAGCAGATGAGACAGGTGGATGCAGTCTGCCATGCTACAGGGGGACATGCAGGTCTGCACCTGCAATGCATTGCAGTGAGGGACTCTACCACACAGGCACCACAGGAGGTGCACCTGCCACCAGCACCACCACAACTGCCACTGACAGCAGTGGCGACAACACTGCCACTGCCGTAGTGGAAGGCCCAGCAGCTGCACTCTCCCCACCACTGGCACCCCTAGAGCAGCAGCACCCACCACCGCCACCAACACCCCTATATGCACCAGTGCAGGTGACCCCACCATCACCACCACCTGCAACACCGGCAACACCTGCACCACAGGCACCTCTGCTCTGCCGCATTTACCATCAATACCCACATCACTGGTACTACAGCAGCCATCACTACCCACAACAACAGCACCAGTTGCACCAAAGGTGGCCAGAGCACTAGGGCGTAGGGCTGCAGCAACACCCGCCACCATGGCTGTGGGGCAGAAGGCACTGGGCACAGGACCAGAGCCACACAACTGGAGACAGCACAGGTGGTGGCACATCAGCAGGCTATGGAAGGCAGTGGGCCACAGGTTACGGTACTGGGGATTGTGCCAGAACATGCACCAACTACCACAGGGAGGCGTGGTAGACCCCAGAGGATGGCAGTGCCACCAGAACCATTGAACACTGGTGGCCCAGTGGTCATGCACCAGGGGCAGGGTGGGCCTAGTGGTACCACTGAGGCAGCCAAGCACAAGAGGACTGGGCGGTAACAGCAGGCGACAGACTGCCGTGCCACTTTGGCATGCCACTGCTATGGGGGGTGGGCAGTGGGCGGTGTGGCAGTCCAGGAGGGCCCTGGGTCCTGACGTGTGATGTGTGTGTGGGTGCTTGTGAGCATGTTTGTGTGTGTGCATGGGTGCACTGTGTGGGGATGTGTGGGCACCGTACTGCAGCACATGTGTGCATTGCACTGTCACTGGGTGTGGGTATGTGTGTGGGATTGTCACTACTGTAATGTTACACCACACTGTGTCACCTAGTATGTCACCTGCACTAATTAAATCACTAGGCACTATATATCCATGTGGACTCCCTCATTACTACCGCTGTGACAGTGCCTTTCACATGTCACACACATCCGGTGCCTGTGTGAGAGGCACACTGCATGTTGCATAAGTACGACCTGTGCGTAGGCCACACATGTGGCCCACAGTTGTGCATCTGTGATATACACCAGCACATGATGCATATGCATGGTACCACTCTGCAATGCATGTGTAGCCTGTATGTGCAGCATGTGCGAGGCAAGGCATGTGGGGCAGAACCTAGGTAGCAGACCGAACACGCTGGAGAGATGGGTGGATCTGGCAGCAGTTGTAGGCAACAAATACCACATTGGAGCCACAGTGCCACACAGATCCCTGATACACAGTAGGCCCAGGTGAGACACATCCTGCAAACTGGTAAGTACTGTGACAGTGCAGTACCTAAACCTATGCCACAGACAGTCCTACATACAGTTGTTAATGTTGTGTAAATATCTGTTTCTCCAGGAGAGTCACACCCTGACTATTGGTGAGTACTGGGACAGTGAACCACCTGATCCTATACTACAGCTAGTACTACATACAGTTGCTAATGTTGAGTTAAACTCTGTTTATCCAGGAGAGCCACACCCTGATCATTGATGAGTACTGGAACAGTGCACTACCTGCACATATGCACCTGACTGGACTACATACAGTTGCTGATGTTGTGGTCCATTCTGTTTGTCCAGGAGAGACACACCCTGAATGTTGGCAGGTAGTAGGACAATGCAATACCACCACATATGCAATGGTCACTGTATATACTGGTTGTTAATGCCGTGTTGCCAACTTTTTTATCCAGGAGGGACATGCTGGGCAGCAGGCCTGCCCACAGGTGTGAACCGGGAGCACAGAGATGGTAGGTGCCTTGCTCAGATTCACACTGTGTGCATGTGGGGGTGGTGGGTTTGCAACCCTGGGCACAGGTGTTATGGTGCCATGCCGTATACCACCAAACATGCAGCTTCATATTACAACTGCAGGGTGGTGAGTATGGGTGTCGCCAGCTATTCACACTGTACACAGATGTGCCCTGGTGGACTATGTGACTGTTGTGCAACATGTGCCATGCCATGTGCCACCACATGACAGCCAGGCATTGTACAGCTGGACTAGGCCACTGCACATGGACACAGTGCAGGCCACTGGTGTGTGGTGGACTGCCATGTGCCCAGGCACACCTGTGCATGGGAATGGCAACAGGGTGGTGCATGGCTGGGTATGGTGGGTGGTGGTGTGGGGAAGTGCATTGTAGGCAGCTGACGTGGGGTTGCCCATTGCACACTGTATGTGGATGGCACCACACAGCCCTGTCATGCAGTGTGCGGTGTGTGGTGGCAGCATGTATGCCATTGGTAGGGGACATGGCATGCAGGGGCATGTATGTGCAGCACAGCACTGCCACGCTGCACACTGGGGACAGCATGTGGGGTGCACTGCTGCACCCATTGCCACTGTACCCCAGCCCTATATGTCATGCTGTCCACTGCCAGTCACGCTGGGCAGCAAGTAGAGGGGAGTGACAGTATGGTTGCTACACTACTGTGCACTGACGTGTGCTGTGCCTTGTTGCCTTGCAGATCTATATCGCACATGCCAGACACCCCTGTACCAGGTGCCACACAGTGGACTGCATGCCATGGAGCAGTGGCCTGAGTCTCAGAGGGAGGGCCCACAACTTCACCCCAACAGAGACAGTGCAGCTTGTGAACTTAGTCCAGCAGTGGGGGATGACAGTCTTCCCACCCAGGTACAGGAGGCACACTGTGGAGGAGCATGCCAGGCATGGAAGCCAATAGGGGCACACCTGGATGCCAGCAGCAGTGTGCCCCACACCGTTAGGCAGCTGAGCACCATTGTCAGGACCTGACATGGCAGAACACAGGGCTCCTGCAGCGGCTGGTGGACGTGGTACGCAGGAGGGACACGGAGGTGAGCAAGGTCCAGGATGAAGGTGCAGGTGGGTATACCAATGTCTAGCCACACATTAGTGCAATGCTGCCACACTGGCCATGGCCTGCACTGGTGCACACATGTAACTGTATTCCCCTTCCCCACAGGTGCAGAATGCAGCGACCAGGGTCCACAGGGTCGACCGGATGGTGACCAGCAGCACGTAGCAGGCCTGCCACAAGGGGGTGGGGCACAGGAGGTCTGGTAGGTGCATGCACTGTTTGCCATGTGTTGTGTCCATGCCACGGTGGCCCATGGGGGTGGGATTGCAGTTGTGTGTTGCATATGTGTGTGTGTGTGTGTGTGTGTGTGTGCGTCGCATGTCCTGGACCAGCACTGACCTCAGCCTTTGCTTCCTTCCAGGTGTGCATAGCAGACTGATGCCCCATCAAAGGGCCCTGCTGCGGGTGATGGCAGCAGTGAAGGCGGCGAACATAGAGGCGTACCGGTGCCGCACCCAGTGCCGGCTGAAAAGGGTCTGGCACATCCAGCCATTGTCATCACTGGAGGAGGTGGAGGTGGTGCAGGAGGCAGTGGAGGAGGTGGAGGAGGCAGTGGAGGTGCTGGATGCCATGGACAGTGGGCAGCAGGGGCCAGTGGAGCTGCCAGAGCTGGAAGAGGCCATGATTCAGCTCTACCATAGACTTGCACAAGAACTGTTCTGCTACTTCTGTTTTGGATTATTTAATTTTATCATATGTTATGCAGGTGTATGCAGGTGTGTGTATTTATTCTATCCACAGGGGTTTTGGAATTCTTCTCATGTTCCATCTATTTGGTGCATGATTGTTACATCAGACACAGAGTAATGGGACTTTGAAGTGCAATTTAGCTATATAAAATAGTTTAGATAGTAATACATCGAGACTTGTGAGGAAATTTTAAATTCTTATCTGTTTTTCAACACTTTTATAGTTTTTGTATAAATTGTTTTGTGGTTCAAGCTTAGCTGGAGTTTGTGTCTGGGCAAGTCTACCGATAATGGTACATACCAGGAGCGGTAAATTAACATCACCTAACATTGAGACTGAGAAGGGAGGTGAGGCAGAAAATAAAGATATAGCCACAAGTAAGTGTCAAAAAATAAAAAAAACAAGTGAAGGCTAAAGCTTCAAGGAAAAACAAAAATGAGGCTTCACCTCCAAGAAATCAGAATAAAGTAAACTCAGAAAAACAGTCTGAGATAACTCAGTTAAAAATAAGTAAATTCTTTAAACATGCAAATTTCATTTAATCAGCATCATCAAATCCAGATTATGAGTCAAGTGTTTCAAATGAAACTATAGCATCTATAAGTAATTTACATTCTCTCAGACTATTACCAAGACTATTGCCCATATTGTCTACACCATATTTGGAGGACATTTCACAGGATTTAGATAACAGTAATGTTTTTGATAGTTATTTCTCATATATGACTTATACGGAAAGGTCACCTGTCACAGTGGATAAGGAATCATTCCTGTATGAAGATGCACAGAATATTAAAAAATATGACAACGAACCTATACCCTGCAATCGGAATATTGTAGATCAAAGACAAAAAAAAAGAAACTTTACAACAACATACTTTAATTTCAGTGATTCAAGACCTTGACTACACTATTGAAGGGTTAAAAAAATAGGTGAAAGATTTTCATCCAACATCTGCATCTAAAAAAGGACACTATTTAATCAAGAACCCTTGAAATTCTCCCCTTGCAGTCCCCAACAGATAACTACACCTTTGATTAATAAAGACGTAGCTTGTGAGACAGAAATTATCTATGATACAGAGGTATCTACAAATGATGGAGACGTAGCCTCCAGCTCATCACTTTCAAAGCAGATCTTAGAAATTATAAAGAATCCTTACTATGCAAATATAGCAATACTGGAAAAGTTACAGGCTCTAAAGGAAGAGCTCATGGGCCCAATTCCAAGACAGCTACACCAGGCGTAAATGCAGTATGCCAGTCCCGAAAGTGCAAATCGCAAGTTACGCCAGCGACTTGCGACAAGCGCAATTCCAAAAGAACACTTACGCCGCAACCGCTATGACAAATGCAAGTTACGATGCAGTTACACCAGAGAAAGCCTTTGACACTGCGTAATGCAGCTTGCAACATGTGTAAAACACCAGCACCACGGAACTGCTATTCTAGAACAGGTGGCATAAGGAAAGATGCCAGAGGTAGGTAACGTAAGTTAGAACAAGGAATAGCTGTCCTAACCAGAGCACTGGCCATAGAAACACCCCCCCACCCACACACATAGCCAGACTGCAGCATACCACCTAACCAGTGGGCTCCGAATGTGGAACAAATGGGCAAACAGTGGAACACCCAAGCAAACATGCATTAGGAAGCCAAGGACACAGTGAAATAGGTAGCAGCATGGCCAGACAGGCCATAAGTAAGTGGATCACATATGTGGTGCAACATGTACCATAGCATGTAGCAACAATAGCCCAACACTGAATGTGGGACAAGGCATCCCAAAGTGGCATGCCGTGCAGCAGCCATGAGGTAGGACCACAATCATGGGGATGGCACAAAAAGCACACACAGAAGACTACATCATGCACAGGTGATGGGCATGGTGCACAGGAGGTGAAGGACACACACAGGTCAGAGTAACAACGCCATGATGATGGCACTGCCAGGCACACTGCCCCTGCCATGGCCACTAATATATGTAAACAGTGCAATCACAACAGGGACACAGCACCGGGTGGCACAGACCTGCAAATGTATGGCAGTGAGATGCACCATTGTGGTGTGCCACTGATGCTACTCACAGGGACCACTGGTCCCCTGGGTGGAAGGGAGCCATACAGGCCCAAGACCACCACACAGCCAAGACAAGCACAGTGTGGTGGCATGTGGCCCAGACCAGGCATGGTGCACTGCAGCACACAGGGCAACATGAGGCTGTGACCACCGGTGCTTGCCCATGTCTGTGAGCTGCATAGCCAGCACACAGATATCATGTGCACAGTGGGGATGCAGAGGGCATGGTGCAGGACTGCCACATGTGTGCCCCCATGTGCACAGCGACTCGCACACACCCATGCATACCAGAGACAGACGAGCAGAGCCAGGTGTGCATAAACATTTAATGAACGTTAAAAATCACAGTATCAAACAGGGTAAACATTAACAAGAACAACAGCACCAACAACAGAAGGAACTCCCACAACCCCCCAACACACCCGCCCTATACAGCCCACCCACACCAGCCCAGGAGGTCATCCCCTCCAACCCATATGTACATGACCCCCCATGTGACAAGGCCTCCCATCCCATCTGTACAATGTCACCCAACAATCATGAACATCCAGCGAGGCCCCACATAGATTCCACCAGGTATGGCCCCCCACTGGCCTCCCACATATATGCAGCCCCCAGATACCACACACCACCCACAGTCCCCCAAAATCCACATACCCACAACAGGCTGTCTCCACCCCCCATAGGCCCAAGGCTGTAGGTCCACTGTTCATGGCCAGGTCCCGTGTGTGACACTAGCACCTCTGAAGCACCGATAGGAGGGCACCCAGAGAGCTGTGCAGGCCCGCCACATTGGCCATGATGGTGGTCACCAGCACCACAAGCTCCTGGTCACCTGCCGGCGGCTGCCCTGGGTACAGTGAAACCTGTGGCCCAGGCTCACCCCAGGTGACCCAACACTGGCATCCATGTCTTCCGGCTGTGGCTGTTCCAGTCTACTGCTGTCAGCCTGGTCCCAGTCAATGTCCATGGCATGCATGGCCACGTCCTCTACCTGCACATCAGGGGGTCTCCATTGGCTTCTGCGCCTCCTCTGTCTGCTCCTCCTCCACTGGCCCTGCAGTGTGCACCTCCACTGCCACTGCAAGCATGCATGCAGAAAATTACAGTGGGAAGTCTTTACAGAGAAATGGTCAGATTTCTGCTGGTCTGCTGGTAACTGGCCTCCAGCATCCACTCCTTCTTTAACCACAATGTTAACTGCTCCCAGGCATATTCCAACTCTTTGAACAGATTTCACATGCACTGTTATTGGCAGAGTATAGGCATTGAACAGTTCCTGCACCCTCAGCTCTCTCCTCAACTGACTCGCGTGCAGCAACACGATTCACATCGGGGGCCAAAGGAAAAGGCACTCAAGAAACATTGTGTACAGGGCCAGCTGTTGACTCGGCAGGTAGCATGTTGTGTTCCCATGCTGGTGATTTAAGTTCAAGGCTGAACTTGGGGAGCCAGCTGAGCACCACAAGAATGAAGACCAGCACTACCACTTGTAGAGGTAAGTGAAATTGGGTAACTTCGTTTGCACATTAATTCACAAATCCATGACAATTCACAAAGTTAATCCTCCCTGCAAAGTTCCAGTTTGCAGTATAGGGCTACCTTCACGAATGGTGACTTTGCCAGTGAAGTTTGATGAGGTTGGGCTCATAGGTAATGTTTGCAATGTACAATGAGATTGGAGGTCATGTAGTATTGAAATAAGCTGTATGCCATGCTTTCAGTGCAGTCTTATGAAGAGAGAGTTGGCGAGAAGTCTGCCCCTGCTTGTCTGGGTGAAAAACCTTTAAAGCTACTCTGAAAATGGAGTATTTTGAACCAAATCATACAAAAAATATCTAGAGTGGCTTGTGCAGCTAGAGTACCATTGTTTGTCTGCAGTTTTGTAAATGTATTTAGTTCAGGGTAGTGCTTTTGTTTTGTGTAATAAAGTATCACTGTGTGGGAGAGGGGAGTTTCAGCTAGCATGCAAGGCAGCCTGTGAGCACTAGTCTGACTTGTTTTCCTCAGTTTTTTTTCTTAATAGTTTTTGTTTGTGGTCTGTGATGTGCCATTTGTTTTCAGTAGTACAGTTTTGTGTGGTTAAGGGAGTTATGTGTTAGTCTGTTTCTATACTTATTGTGGTTATTTTGTTTCATTCATGAAGTGATGGTAGTACTTACAGTAACTTGATTTGGATTACTACTGTCATGTGTGTCTTGGTAATCCCCATCATGTTAAAAAAATACCAAAAAACACTTTTTGGGGTGTTTTTACTGTAGCTACTGTTGGTTCAGTAAACTGTTCTGTTCAGATTCAGGACACACTGCTAATCCCTCTGATGAGGTGTTATCTGCTGCTGCTGGTATTTCATTTTACTGCAGAGTTTACTTTTTTCCTTGTAATACTAAAAATATAAATATATAAAATGTCTGGAAAGAGACACTTGAGTAAGGAAAAGGTGCGGGTGAGGCAACCAAGAAGTGCATAGATTCTTATACAAAGAAACAGTCTCAGAACACCACAGGGACACAGAATCAAAACTCCACACACAAAAATGGTGGATAACTTATTTTACTTCTCAAAATTGCAGCAGATACATGCAAGTACAAAATACTGAGTACAAAGAAGACACAGAAAAACTCCTCACGCACGTTTCACCCAAACATGGGCTTTGTCAAAGGTAATTACCAACAGATGTAGAGTGACTTAAATAGCACCCATTCCCAACCATAGGACCCTACTTAAAGTACAAGTGCTCCATTTCATCGCCACAACATTTTATACATATACACATCTAATGGTTAAATCTCAATCTAAAAAAGGGGAGAAAGCACATGTTTTTTTATCTATTATCAAGTTTCATCATATTTTCATTATATATAAAAATTCTACAATTAGATATATTTATTTTACCCCAATATTTTATAAAACAGACCCAAACACATGATTAGTAGAAACTAGAAGTCTGTTAAATTATCCAGAGGCAGACTCCTACATGTCTACATTTCTATTATTTACATATTATTCTCAACAATTGATAGGTAAGAATATGTCAAATGATCCATCAGCATTTTCCCAATAAACTTAGAAGAAAAGAAAGGAATAAGAAGGGAAGGGAGGGGTTGAAGGGGTGGAGGGGAGGGAGGAAGAGAGGGAAGAAAAGGAGGGAAGGGGGAATTGGGGGTAAGGGGAAAGGGGTTTGGGGAGAAGGGGTGTTAGGAGTGGGAGCTGGGGAAGGGAAACTTCTTTTTTGGCTTTATTTTATTTTGGCCACTTTTTAACAGGGCCACACATAGAAAATATTCAGAAAAAAATGGAAAGAACCAGTATCAAAATCTCACTCACAGAGTAAGGGAACTTTCAAGAGCTACTATCGCAAACCCATTTTCCCTATAAAGGGTTTAAACTCAATATTGTCATTTAGACCTTTGCCTTCATATGCTCCCATCATATATATCCAATAATTCTCTCTTTGACTTAGGAGATTTTCAATACCACCTCCTCTAGAGCCCAATCTAACCGTTTCAATTCCTATAAACTTAACTTCATGACCCTGCAAGTTGTTCACATTTCTTACATGCTGGGCCCAATCATACTGCATATTATCATTCTTAATAGCATTTAAATGTTCACCAACTCATTCTTCCCATTTTCTCTTAGTCTTTCCTATGTAATAACTACCACATGTGCAAAAGGAATAGTAAACATTTGTTGTATCACAAGTTATGAACCCCTTTATATCATACATCATATTGTCATGGGGGTTTCGAAACATAATACACTCATATATGCTCGAACAAAACTTACACCTCTCACATTTTCTACACTCTCTTGATGGGGGGGTAGCCAATTTCTGGGCTTCTCCACCTCTTTTCCTGATGACACCAAAACATCCCCTAAACTTCTTGCCTCCCTATATGCCATCCTCGGTTTGACTGTTACCATTTCTTTTAATCTATTGTCCACCCTTAGGACAAGATTGCCCTATGGATGAGGTTTATTGATGACATACTTATGATATGGAGAGGTACAAATAGTGAATTAGTTAGAGTCATAGTATATCTCCATGACACTAATATGAACCTGAGATTTACTCGTATTGCTAGTAGGGAGGAAGTATCCTTTTTGGACATTATTATAAAGGCTACAGAAGGGGATAGGGTGATTACTTCTTTGTTTAGAAAACAGACTGACAAAAACACTTTGCTGCTGGCAAGTAGCTGTCACCTGGGACACACCAAGGAAAATATCCCTATAAGGCAGATGTTGAGAGTGAAAAGAAACTGTAGTGAAGTGGAGGATCAGAATAGAGAACTGGACATACAAGGTGACAGATTAAAGGCTAGAGGATATTCACAACATACTATTAAGGAGGCTAGGGAGGAACGTGAACTGAGAAGTAGAGAAAGCCTGTTGTCAGCAAATACAAAACCTAAAAGAAATGGAGACAGTGAAAGGATTCATTTTGTCACCACATATAATGTTAGGTCCAAACAGATTAGGGATATTATTTATCAGCATTGGCATGTCCTAGGGGTGGACAATAGATTAAAAGAAACGGTAACAGTCAAACCGAGGATGGCATATAGGAGGGCAAGACATTTAAGGGATGTTTTGGTGTCATCAGAAAAAGAGGTGGAGAAGCCCAGACATTGGCTATCCCCCCACCAAAGGGGTGTAGAAAATGTGGGAGGTGTAAGTTCTGTTTGAGTATATATGAGTGTATTATGTTTCGAAACCTCCATGACAATAGGATGGATGATATAAAGGGGTTCATAAACTGTGATACAACAAATGCTGTTTACTATTCCTTTTGCACATGTGGTAGTTATTACATAAGAAATACTAACAGAAAATAGGAAGAACGAGTTGGTGAGCATTTAAATGCTATTAAGAATGATAATATGCAGTATGCTTGGGCCCAGCATGTAAGAAATTTGAACAATTTGCAGGGTCATGAAGTTAAGTTCATAGGAACTGAAAAGGTTAGATTGGGCCCTAGAGGAGGTAGTATTGAAAATCTCCTAAGTCAAAGAGAGAATTATTGGATATATATGATGGGAGCATATGAAGGCAAAGGTCTAAATGACCATATTGAGCTTAAACCCTTTCTAGAGAAAATGGGTTTGCGATAGTAGCTCTTGAAAGCTCCCTTACTCTGTGAGTGAGATTTTGATACTGGTTCTTCCCAATTTTCTCTGAATATTTTCTATGTTTGGCCCTGTTAAAAAGTGGCCAAAATAAAATAAAGTCAAAAAAGAATAGCTTCCTTCCCCTTCCACCCCACTCCTAACACCCCTCACCCCAAAACTCCCTACCCCAATTCCCTTCCCTCCTTTTTTCCCCTTTCCTCCCCCACCCCTCCACCCCCCTTCCCCTTATCCCTTTCTTTTCTTCTAAGTTTATTGGGAAAACACTGATGGATCATTTGGCATATTCTTACCTATCAATTGTTGAGAATAATATGTAAATAATAGAAATGTAGACATGTAGGAGTCTGCCTCTGGGTAATTTAACAGACTTCTAGTTTTATAAAATATTGGGTAAAATAAATATATCTAATTGTAGAATTTTTATATATAATGAAAATATGATGAAACTTGATAATAGATAAAAACATGTGGTGTGTCCCCTTTTTTTAGATTGAGATTTAACCATTAGATGTGTATATGTATAAAATGTTGTGGTGATGAAATGGAGCACTTGCATATTAAGTAGGGCCCTATGGTTGGAAGTGGGTGCTATTTATGTCACTACATCTGTTGGTAATTACGTTTGACAAAGCCCATGTTTGGGTGAAACGTGCGTGAGGAGTTTTTCAGTGTCTTCTTGTACTCTGTATTTTGTACTCGCATGTATCCGCTGCTATTTTGAGAAGTAAAGATACTCACCATTTTCGTGTGTGGAGTTTTTATTCTGTGTCCCTGTGGTGTGCCGAGACTGTTTCTTTGTATATGTTGATACTGTCTCAGAGCACCCATCCCTCTGTGTGGCTCTACTCAGCTGATTCTAATTGGATAGATTATGTAGGGCAAAGGCTGTGCTCTTAAAAAAACTACCACTACAACAGCTTCATCCATAGGCTCTGGGGCCAGTAATAGAAGCAAAGGAGTTGTGGAAGTGGTGGTGGCAATACTGTTGCCAAATTATAGTGTGTAGTGGAGTGTTGTTCTGTATAGAATTCCAACCCTTTCAAAATGCTGTTCTACCATAATTCCAAGGTCATGGAATGTGATTCTACTCAACTGTGGTAGAACAGCATTCTAGAACCTCTAGAGACTGCATGAGTCAGTTTCATTTGGTGTGTGCCTGGGGAGGCAGTGACAAGAGGATCAGTCTGAGAGGTAGCAGAATTTTTGACTCTGGAATGGTGATCGATAAGGAGGTTGACGGTGTCCCAATGACTGCTAGTGGTGGTGGCACAGATCCTGATTGGTATGATAGTTTCAGATTCTCAAATGAGAGTGTTTCACCTGATGGAAAGTTATATCAGGTCTGTTGTACCAGTGGTTTGAGTTTGCCTGCTGGGGGGGGCTATAAAGTTCACAGATGACTGCTTTTTACTAATGTATGGAATGCAATTGTATATCTGTATCTTCTGCATAAAAATGAATAAACTTTAAGTGATAAAAAATAGTAAACACCCCAAATCAATGCTTTCTATTGAGCAGCATCTGTGAATCTCCTTAAGTCTAATGTTACCTGGCCAGCTATCCCACCATGCCGAGTCCAGCTGTTTGGTAGCCCAACACCCAGAAAGGTCTTGCATTCACTGCATGATATATTTTTTGAGTGTCATACCACATACCAGTATACCGCTCCCCTACAGCAACACCAACACAGCGACCTACATCATTGTAGACAAAAGCGACAGTTCAACGACAGGTCACTGTGTTGGTGCGCCTGACACAGGGGCACACTGTCTTCCAGTCTTGCACCCCATCCCCGAATCAACTCTGTTTTGGTGTTGATAATCATTAGTACTATGGGTGTGGGAGCTGAGCCCTCTGTATGTGGGGTTCGGGAACGAAATCCCCTGATAAAAAAAACAACCAGACCGGGAGGCAATCTGGATTTATGTCAACCGCAACTTGCGGTCCACATAAATCCCATTGCTGAGATACCGGTCAATGAAAATGTTGTCAAACCAGCATCGTAGAGCCCCAAATACCTACCCAGTCATGCTAATGCAGAGGAAGTGAATGCAGCAACCACTGAAATGCTGGTAATTGATCTACTGATATTTTTTTTTGTGAAGAACATGGGATCTAGCATGTTTATGGCACGTGCCTGTCCCAAATGGCAGATTCTCTCACAAATATGCTTCTCCACCCATGCCATTCCTGAATTTTATGAGACTGTGTCATACAGGGTAATCCATCCTCTGCTGCATTCAGCATCCCCATACATACATCTCAGTATGAATATGTGGATCAGTATCCAAACAGCTAGTAGTTTCTATCTGTACACTATAGCACATTGATCAAGGTACGTGAGGTAAAAGTTTACTCTGGTCAGGGGAAAAATTGTACTAAGCCCAACTGCAGTGGTAGCAACACTCCGGGTAGTTGCCAGCATGCCCTGCTGGCAATGAAGTGTGTAACTGGATAAGATAGGGGTCAGAAAATGTTAGAATTGCTCCTGATTGAGACTGATGAGTGGATGCAGCCCGTGATGGTGGTACCACGGGGGGGGCAGGATCTTCAGGCTGCTGTGAGGTGTAGGTGGGACAGGGGACTAATGACCTTGAGGAATTTGTGTATCAGTAGCCTCATTTTGACCCAGCTTCACCCTGGTGTACCCCAAGAGCAAAGTTACAGGCAAAACTGGCAGGTGAAGTTGCCAAAGGCAAATTTCCTACTAAATCAAAAAAGAATCTACAAATTTATTTGCAAAGGTGAGTTTGGCAAAATCACCTTAACTTAACCAGCAAACTAAAACTTCACAACACCTCTAGCCATGTGGCACCGCTCTGAGCCTGACCAAGTATTGTGCAGTGGTCTGTCACACAGGTGACACCTTGTGATGGGCTGGTTAGTCTTCCCTCACAAGTGGTCACCATGTTAAAAAAGTAAGCAATAGAAAAAAAAACACAAATAGTGACACCTTGCCAGCAAAGGTGTCATTACAAGTATTTTTACCTGTCAGTAAATATGCATAGTGGAGCCCATGCCAGTGAAATGCCACCATGTGTAGTCTTCAGCTGATGACATGGGCACTTTGCCAGGTGAAGAACTATGCAAAGTGTCATATCATGCTACGGGAAGTCAGGATACTATGCTTAGTGCTACATGTAGCAAAGTTTCAACACTCCACCTGCTCCTACAGTACTTCCCAGTTGTTAGCTGTGATCAGAAATGTGTTTTATCATCTTAAGAAATAACTCAGTTGTGGCCCTCCATTGATCCCAATGATCTTTTATATTAGTACACATCTTCATCACACACCTTGACTACTGTAATGCACTCTCAGTCTGTCAGCTGGTATGATCTGTCATCTTCAAGTACTGCAGAATGCTGCTTCTAGACTCTTCATCTGCAGCAGGAGATGTGAGCAGATTACCCCTACACTGCAGGCTGTACACTGGTTATCGGTTAGATGGCAAACTGATTTCAAGACCTTCTTACTGACCTATAAGACCCTTTGCAAACTCGGACCCCACTACCTTGGGGAGCACCTTGCAACCTGCATCAATGCCCAAGTTTTAAGATCTACAGTCTCTTGTATTTTTAGCTGTTCCAAAGTCCTGGCTAAAATTTGCTGGTGACTATGCTTTTTTATGTTTGCTTGTGCGCATGCACAAGAAACATTATGTGACAGCTTAGGACAGAAGCGGGTTGTGGAGGCATGGCACTGTTACAGCCAGGGGAGGCACTGCATTTGGGGGCTTGGTAGTGGTGGACCAATGGAGGCACAGTGTGCAGATGACACTGGTCTCCAAAAGTGCACCAAGTACAAACGTTTTCACCGCAGCAATCAGGGGCTGCCTCGTCATTGCAGCGTCAGTCATTGTGCTGCAATGAGGGAGCCACCCGTCATTGCAGGGCAGAACATTAGGTAGCCTAATACTATTTGTGAACATGGTGGGTGGCTTGCTGCCATGTTCACAAACAGTATTATGCAGCCCCCATGCCAAGGGAGTGCCCAATCCCCCTCATCAGCATGTGCCCCCCAAATAGTCTTTGTTTGCTGATGGGGGCCCCAATCCCCACTGGCTTCAGTCCCTCTGAGTTTGTGGATGTGCCAACAGGGGATCCCACTCCCCGTTGGCATAATTCCCCCCCACGCACAAAACCTATGTTTGTGCTGAGGGGGTGCCAAATCCCCCTCGGCTATTGCATCCCCCTATATGCTGATGGGGTGCCCAATCCCCCATTAGCTGCAGTTGCCCCCCAACAAAGCTGTAGGTTGGCATGCTGGAGCCCACCCCAGTGTGCCAAATGACCAGTTAAATGTCCCTGCAAAATAAAAACCGTCCCGCGTTGTTCTGTTTTTTTTCCCTGTAAAGAAGGAAATGGTCCCTCTGCAGTCTCCCTGACCCCCCCTTCCCACACCCTGCACCCACCCACTGTGCACCTTGCTTCCCCACACCGCCCCACCCCATACTTACCTTTGGAGTCTGGCGCGACTATCTTCGGTGGACCGTGAACACGTCTGCACTCTTCAAAGCTGACCGCGAACTGAGGAAATGCCAGTAAGCTGTATAATGGGATGAATAGGGTTTTTTCAACCTTGATGCATATCTCGGGCCTTTTTTGGAATTTTGGCACCAAATTTTCAACATGGGCTTTTTGGGACCCCTCCTCATGAATTCTTTCACTGTCATGGCATTAGTCGGCCCCGAAAGTTGATTTCACGGTCACTGCGCTGAATCACCTTTTGGGACCGATTAACAAAATGACAGTGCCAGTGTTCATGAGGTGAGCTCTCAAAACATCAATTTGGTGGGCAAAATCAAAAAAATGACTGTTTTATGAGCGTGCGTTGTGCAGTTGCTACACACGCTCTTAACTTTGCAAATTTGTAATATTTTTACTCCAGATTTTCAACATTGGTATTTTTATGCATCTCCTTATGAACAGTGCAGCTGTCATTTTTGACAACCTGCTCAAAATGTGTTTTCATGGTTCTGGCACAGAATAGTGCAGTCGCTGTAGGGAAATCCATGTTCAGGACACATTACAAAAATCACAGTGACACTGTTCATTAGCAGAGGTCCTAAAATACCTATGTTGAAAATTTGGTGAGAAAAGTCCAGAAAATGACTGTGTTACGAGCATGCGTTGCGCAGCTTCCACGCACGCTCGTAACTTCGCACATTTGCAATATTTTCACTCCAGATTGTCAACACTGCCATTTGTTCACACCTCCTTATGAACAGTACAGCTGTCATTTGTCATATCCCAGACGGAATGTGCTTTTGCACTTTCTCGGCGCAGAACATAGTGCTCGCTGTGAGAAATCCATGTTTGGGACACATTAGGAAAATCACACTGATGCTATTCATTAGCAGAGGACCTAAAATGCTTTTGTTGAAAATTTGGTGACAAAAGTCCATAAAATGAATGTGTTTTGAGTAGGGTTGGCAGTTTTCGATTTTTAATTTTCTATAATTTCGATGGAAAATATTGATTTTTAATTTTAAACTTTTTTCCTGCGTTTTAGTGATTTAAACTTTACCAGTTGCATGAAATTATGGGTTTTTAAGCATTTATTTCGATTCGTATCTATTTAATTTTCACTGTTGCAGTTAATGACAGCAAATACTGAGGATTTACAAACTGATAAAAGCACAAATTGTTATCTTCACATGTCAAAATAGCAACGGAACTTACTTTTTCTATCTGTAATTTAGATTATTATAGATGGAAATATTTTTTCATCTATTTGTGTGTGTGCAGTGAAATCAACATTTTTCTACATTTACCGATTTAAAACTAATACTGCCAAGCCTAGTTATAAGCATGTGTTGCGCAGTTTCCACGTACGCTCGATACTTCGCACATTTGCAATATTTTCACTCCATATTT
This sequence comes from Neoceratodus forsteri, assembly GCA_016271365.2. Classification (NCBI taxonomy): domain Eukaryota; kingdom Metazoa; phylum Chordata; order Ceratodontiformes; family Ceratodontidae; genus Neoceratodus; species Neoceratodus forsteri. The sequence goes on from CM057453.1 coordinate 494,856,180, forward strand.
TCAACATTGCCATTTTTTCCACACCTCCTTATGAACAGTACAGCTGTCATTTATTACATCCTGGCCGAAATGTGTTCTCGCACTTCCGGTGCAGAATAACATGGTCGCTGTGGGAAATCACTGTTTGGCACACATAACCAAAATCACACTGACACTGTTCATTAGCAGAGGTCCTAAAATGCCTATGTTGAAAATTTGGTGATGAAAGTCCATAAAATGACTGTGTTATGAGCGTGCATTGTGCAGTTTCCACGCATGCTCATAACTTTGCACATTTGTAATATTTTATCTCCAGATTTTCACCATTGCCATTTTTCCGCATCTCCTTATGAACAGTGCAGCTGTCATTTTTCATATCCTGGTCAAATCTGTTTTTGCAGTTCTGGCACAGAATACCGTGGTTGCTGTGGGAAATCAGTGTTCAGGGCACTTTAAGAAATTTACAGTGACACTGTTCATGAGCACAGGTCGTAAAATGCCTATGTTGAAAATCTGGTGACAAAACTCCATAAAGTGACTGTGTTACATGCATGCATTGTGCAGTTTCCACGTATGCTTGGAAGAGCAAGCATTTTTAATATTCCCACTACAGATTTTCAACATTGCCATCTCTTCATACCTCCTTATGGATGGTACAGTTGTCATTCTTCACATCCTGCCTGATCTGTGTTTTCGTACATGTGGCACAGAATGGCACTGTTGCTGTTGGAAGTCAGTTTTCCGGACACATTGACAAAATCACACTGCCACTCTTCATGAGAAGAGGTCCCAAATGCATTCCTGAGGTGGGGTCACAAAAAGACCATGTTGAAAATTTGTACTGTAAATACCAACAAACGCTTGAGGCATTAGGGTTTCTAACCATAACGTCCTACCCTGTACAGACAGACAGGCATTGGGGTGTGTCTTTGCATTCCCAACTGTACTGCTCATGCCATCCCACCCCCACCCTCTCACCCACCGACAGGCATCGAGGTGTACCTTGGACTCTTCGGCCCAATACTTCACCCCACTCACCTATGCTGCACCCGTTTCACCATATGTCCTTATGGAATGGGGTGACTGTAAAGCCAAACACCCAAAGGAACACCTCAACATGTGTCAATGTCTGCAGAATAGGGTGAGGTGACATGGCTTGACCGTCATGGGCCACAACCCAAACACTTACCCCAAATCCTGTCTGTCTCTACAGGATGGAGGTGGGGTTCACGTGAAGGTCAATACTTCACTGCCATTCTTATTCTGCATCTGTCTAACTCCTGCATTGCCAATGCTAATACCAACAAGCAAACATTCGGCATTGACAAATGCTTGTCTATTGCTGTTGCACAATTGTGGCATAGCCTCCCCTTGACATTTGCACTGCCCTGTGCTCTTCATTTTATAAAAAATACATTTAAAACATGTTTTGTAAGTCAGGCCTCTTTGAGTACCTAATTAAATTATTGTTCTTAACTCTATATTGTTTTGTTGGAATATCCAAGTTAGTGTTTTTATGTTAGGATATTAACTTTGTTAATAAGCTTATTGTTATTTAAGTATTGTAATAATTTTATTATAAATTTTCTCTGATTTGCTATGTAATGCGTCTTAGTTTTAGAAAGGTATATTTCAATAAAAATATATATGTCTATCTATCTATATATCTATCAATCTATCTATTTATCTATCAAAATACCATTGCTGTATTAGCTCTGTGCTTTTTATTAGACCTGTATCAGTCTTCTAAGCACAGCCATTTGTGAAAATATTTTTTCCAAAAACACCCTAGGTCTAGTTCTCAGTCTCAGGGGACTGTCAGCAAATGATTGTAAAATGATTTACTGCCACCTTTCTGCTTGTGGCCTACGTGTGCTTTGCTTAGTGGGAGTCTGGGGGGGTCTTTCACAGCAGAGCACATCATGTGCTGCTGTATGGATGGGGACAGAGTTGATATGTAAATAGCACACAGTGCCATTCACATTGCTGGCTACTGCCATGCACCTCATGCAGCACTTCAGCACTGGCTCCCAAATAACACCACAGAAAAATGGGGTCATCACTGGGTTGGGCCAGTTGGCACTCACATCATGGGACTGAGATCAGTGTGAGACTAGATCATATAAGGATGCACTTAGACAATCAGGGGATGGGAACGGGTGCCACTGGAGATTGTACTAGATTGTACTTGACTACTAGAGACTAACAGTGAAGCCAAAAAGAGATGAAGCAAGCTAGACTACCAAGGGGAATTATGAGGGACATCAAAAGAATGTCCTTTGAAGGTACAGAAGTGGGCCAAAGTAAAGGTTTGTGGGATGTTGTCGGATGTAGTACTACTACACATGCCTTTATAAAAAGGAAATAGGAAATCCTGCATCCTGATTGGTCATTACCCATGCATTAGAAGTGTCTAATGCATGGTCAAAAACAAGCACAAAAAAGCAGGATGCAGTACAAAAAAGAATCAATGTACCACATAGAACTTTAATTTTTAAAAACACAGCCATTTTGTTCTCTCGCAGCGATGAAAAGTACAAAAATGATCAGCCCACATAAAAGTAGTGACATTAGTTTTAACTGGTAAACAAACACAATTCTCACTGACTGTCTTTAATATTCTAATTTATTTGTTGTCCTTGTAGCCTGTTGCACACTTTGTTCCTCATAGGAAACGGAACTCCCCTGCTATCCACCACTCACTCACTCGCTCTAACTGCAAAGTCACTAACTCCACTATCACCTTCTAACAATACAGAGAGTATGAGATTTGAATTCAGCTTCAGTTATACTGGTAGTTCTTCCTATCGCCGTGTTCTTCCAATGTGATCCTCCTCTTCTCAGCAAAAAATTATAAGTCTGGAGCAGATTCCACTTGGAATTTGTGACAATCCAGAAAATTCACAGGTTGATGGAGTACAGGGAATAACACATGGGCAACCTTGCATAACAAGGCTATGTTTCCATTGAAGGGTTTTGATGACATCATAGAGACTTTGCGATCAATTTCCAGATCAAAGCTCAAGAGATACCCTGATGTCATCAGAACCCCATGATGGAAACACAGTCGAGCTGTGCATGGTTGCTCAAGTGTTATTTTATATAGTACATGGTTTAAAATATAAAGCCAAAATATACTGCTTTGTTCTTCCTAAAGAAGGATACATGTAAGCATTTTATGACTTTTGAACTGTGGTACAACACCTTTTAGTTAGGATGGAAATCCATGCACAGCAAAGGGTAACCCTACACTATAACATGTTTTAGTCACATAAAAAGAGTGAATTGTGAATAAAGTCTAATTCTTCTTTATGTTATATGTGATTTCACTTGAATATCATTGCTATTGAACTTGCAGACTTGATGCACAGTTTTTCTTTTTATTTGCTACCTTATTTTAAATCAGATTTTGTGGAAAACTAGCCCATGTGAGTTGTGGACACCTGGCAGAAGCTTTCACCATGATATTCTATATCTACTACAGTTGCAGTGTGTATTATCCTGTTAATGTGCTGTATGAAGTTAACAGTCCCCCTATTTCTCATTGCACTGTCCACAGCACTCTTCAGGTAGTCATTTTACTGCTGAGAGCACGAAGCCATGCAAGTGTGTTTTCATTGAAGTCATGAGTCATGCACAAGACTATCTCAAACAGGCTAAGGTTCCTGCTATTAAGGAAAGAGGAAATGGTTGCCTTGACCTGCGTTATCTATTGGCTGACCCTAAAATTAATTACTCAGAAATGCTTACATACCTTTGTTTGGAAAAAAAGTATATTCTGGCATGAAAATCTTTTAAGTTTAATGTCTTGTTGACACATGTGATTATGCATCCATGCTCACATAATTATTGACAGGCCCCATGCCAAACAGTAGTTAGGGATAAATTATGTTTTTGCATCCCTTCAAATGAAAGTGCAAGTAAATATGATAAAAGTACAGACCTTTACTAGTTATTGAAAATAGTGTCATTGTATCTTTGACTTTAAGTATAACAGAAAATAAGCTCAGTAAAGGATCCAGTCAACACCTTCAGGGTGTGAGTGAGTGAGTGAGTGAGTGAGTGAGTGAGTGAGTGGGTTAGTTAGCGTCTAATCCTCTTAACATTCTGCACCCAGAGAGGGGTGTTTTGTGGACTTGTGATCCTGCTCCACACATTATGTGGCTTTAGCACATCCACAGACCCATGCCGCATTACCTTACTTCACTCAATTCCTTGCCGCTTTACATTCCTATACAGTACGTGTGACTGGGTCAAAGCAGGCATGGTTTTGGGGGCATGCATGTAATCCATTCACAATACATGTTCTGTGGTGTGGAGGGCTGGCAGAATGGATGAAAGCTATATGGTCTTAGAGGCTACAGTAGTGGGTATCCCCATCCTTCTGCCCAATAACAGGGCTTTACAAACAATCTAATCAGCAGCCACACCACCCACATTCAGCCCTCAGAGCTTCCATGAAGGCCAGCAGGCCATACTGGCAACAGCCAGTGACAAAGATAAAATTAACGATGTGTCAAAGGGAATGTGGCAGGCCCTGGATGACTGCTGTAGCCCATCAGCCCCTGCTTCATGTGGAAACAGTGTTCCACCAGTGAGCCATCCTGATTTGATGCCTGGTATCCAGTACTGCTCTGATCCACTCATGAAGGGGCTTTTGATGCTGTTTGGAGCTGCTGGGCATCAAGGTGTGGAGATCAGTGGCCAGGATATGATCAAATCATGCATATTCCAGTTTGCTTTGTGGATCATGCAATTAGTCATTTGAGTTAGTTATGTTAGTCAGTTAGTTAGTTAGTTAGTTAGTTAATGAGGGATGTACACTTCAGCTTATTGAATGTGGACAGGGACATTTCCTGAAGCTTGGTGCTGGGACCGCTATCCTCATTATTTGTGAAGGACCTAGACAGGGGCATATGCGCCCTTTCATGTACATGTATGTGAATGACATTGTTCTTTACGGATGGGGAGGAGATGTGATGCCCTTGTAATCAACCCTGCAATAAGCATTTGACAAAACTGAAGTACTCCGTATTTCTGAAAATGGACAAACTTGTTCTAGATGCAGAACAACAAATATAACCATGATGTTTGATACCCACCACATGTCAAAATCATCTCAGTCACCAGTAGAGATAACTACAGTACATACTATAACATAGCTCTACAAAATGTGACCCAGTACCTTATCCTATGTGTAATTGATCTAGCATGGACACCTGCTTTTAGCAAACAATGCCATCATCAAAACTTTTTTTAAAGACTTTTCATGCATAGCCGGTCTACTGTAAAGTCAATATTTGTAAAACCGTCTGTGCTATACAGCACAGGATGGACTAAGACTGTTCCTCTTCATAATACAGCAAAAGATCAGGGAGGACAAGTCCAAGCATAAAGGGAATTGTTGCCTCAGCTCTGAAGGAGGCACAAAACTGACAGATAGAGCTTTGGTTTTTTCATTCAGTTTATATCCAGAAAGTGTGCCTAATGTTTTTTAACAGGGACCAGATGGCAGGGAGATTAATGTTAGGGGTAACAAGATATAGTAACACATCATCTTCATGAAGGGTGATGCAATGTTTGTTTCCATCCTGTCCCTTAGGTTCTTTAATGGTAGAGTGCTGATGGATGGGCTGCGTTAGTGACTCAATGTAAAGGACAAATAAGAGGGGTAACATGGGCATCCTTGTTATGTCCCACAAAAGAGAGCAATCTGAGAAGAAAGATGGCCATTGGCTTGGACTTGGGCTTGGGAAGACAAGTATATATCAGAGATTAAGTCTAGAAAGGGGAGTGGAAATCTTAACTGCAGCAGTGTGGCATGGAGAAAGGTCCAAGAAACTGGTTGAATGCTTTCTCCGTGTCAAGAATGAGGGCCAGAAGAGGGTCTCTAGTGTTGTTTGCCTGATGGAGAATACAAACAGAACTGCATATACTGTGCATAGTCTGTTGTGATCAGACAAACCCCATCTGATCTGGGTGAGTCAATTGGGGAGCAGACAGTCCAGTTAATGTAGCAGTATATGACATGAAAAGTTTGTAATCAGCATTTAACACCAATATCAGCCTAAACAAGTCACACTGATCTGAGGGTTTCCCCTGTTTAGGAAATACCAAAATGATTCCATAACTCCATGATGGAAGAGGTGGAAGTCTTGTCTGTAAGTAAATCATTGATCACCTGTTGAAAGAGCGGAGGAAGGTCTGCTGAGAATTTCCTATGAAATTCCGCTGAGTAGACATCCAGTCCTGGACCTTTACCTGGCTTTAATCTACTGAGGGCCAGATGGATTTCCTGAGTAGAGATATGAGCCAGTAACATGACTCCATCTTCTTCCAATAAGCTTCCACTTCAGAATGGGTCAAGTCGGGGTAGGCTGCATATAACAGCTGATAATAAGTGGTAAAGGCCTCCAAAATTTGATTTATGTCTCTCTGAGTCTGGTTAGTGTTTGGATACCTAATTTTAGTAATTGGGTACCTCTGTCTGAATCCCTGGACTCTATTTGCTAACAATCTTTCCACCCTGGGTCCGCCATTGTAATACTTTTGTTTTATGTATTATAAGGCTTTTTCTGTTTGTTCCTGAGCCATGTCATCTAACTGTTTTTTAATCCTTGTTAACTGTGTGGAATCTCTTAGTGTGCCTTTCATCAAGGTACAGGTCAGGAAGCATAGAAAAACCAGAAGCAGTTGTAAAATTCACAAATAGCATTTTATTATTAATAACAGCGAAATAAAATATAAAAGTTGTTCAGTATAACTATTTACAATGGCAGTACAAACATAGAAAGCAGAGTCCTTCTTCTGAGTTTTTCTTCTCAGTTTCCAATTTCAGTCTTTCAATCTCTGTCCCTCCTCTTGCAAAACATTGCAGATATTTTTCTAACAAGTCTTTGCTGGGAGCTCGTTAAGAGAACATTCTGCTTCTCACACAGTGTTCGTGTTAGTTTCAGCAGGTGCAGTAAAACAGTACGTTGTGACCCAGAACTGACCTCTTGTTGACAGCTCTGGAAATATTTTTCAAACCAGCATATCAGGTTAACCCTTTGAATTCCAATTTTTGCAATCATTTCAACAGCATAATTATGTACAGTTTTAATCAAAGGGATCTCAGTATCAGTGATATTTCCACATAAAGATTCATATATATTTTTATGCCTGCAGATATGCAAGGGGAAAGAAAAGACAGAAATAGCAAGGGAAGGCAGAGAGATAGCGAGAGACGGGGAATTGCATAACTCTTGGAGTGATCAGTTGCTAGGTTTCACAAGAAAATTTGGTTGTGCAACCAGGCAGAGAAGAGACAGAAAAAGAAAGAGTAGAACAGACCCTTTCATTCAACTCTTTCTGTATAACAAATGGGACAGGGCATTATTCAACCCTGTCACATACCCCCTCTTTAAGAGGGAACCTGTTTTACAAAAACAGGTTTCCAAAACTTTCTTTAATTATTTTCTAGCATTAGCTTATAACTTTTACAGTTTGGTGCATATGCAGCACAGCAAACAGAGAAGTTTCAACTCACATTTTTTCAACCATTGGAATTCTCAATTCCTGAGCCATATCTTGACAGAAAATCAGCATTGACATTCTCTTTCCCAGATTTGTGCATCACTTTAAATTTAAATGGCTGTAGTGCCAGGTACCACTGTATGATTCTAGAATTTTTATCCTTCATTTGGTTAAGCCAACAGAGAGGATTGTGATCTGTTACAAGTACAAAGTCAGCTCCTAGAAAGTAAAACTTAAGGGACTCCATGTCCCACTTTGCCTCAAGAAATTCCTTTTCAATGGTGAAATACCTTTTCTCTCTGTCGTGCAATTTCCTACTTATGTACAGAATAGGATGTTCTTTCTCATCTATATGCTGACTCAAGACTGCACCTAGGCCTAGCACTGATGCATCAGTCTGTAACAGAAATTTTTTCTCAAAGTCTGGGCTTCTTAAAACAGGGGCTGAACATAATGCAGCCTTAGTGGCTTGAAAAGCCTTGTCACACTCTGGGGTCAATTTCACATTATTTGGAAACTGTTTCTTTGTGAGTTCAATGAGGGAGTAGCTAATTTGGCAAAGCTGGGAACAAATCTCTGATAATAACCAGCCAGCCCTAAAAATGACATAACATATTTCTTGGTTTTGGGGACAGGGTTGTTCTCTACAGCTTCTGTCTTGGAAACCTCTGGCTTGAGTTCTCCATTTCCCAAAACATAGCCCAAATATCTGGTTTCCTGCATGCCCAATGCACACTTGGTATGATTAATTGTCAGCCCTGCCTTTTTGATTGGTTGGATAACTACTCATAGTCATTCCAGGTGTCCTTTCCAGTCTGAACTGTACAGCATGATATCATCCAGGTATGTAGCACATTAACCAGTGTGAGGGGATAAAATTACATCCATCTAACTGGTGCACCATGTAAACCAAATGGCATGGTGGTGAACTGATAGAATCCCACAGGAGTGGCAAATGCAGTTTTGTCTCTGGATTCTTTAGCTAGGGGAATTTACCAGTAACCCCTGGTGAGATCGAGGGTACTGATATACTTAGCACTTCCCAGTCTTTCCACCAAATCATCTATTCTGGGCATAGGATAACTGTCAAATTCTGACAATTGATAAAGTTTCCTAAAATCAAGGCAGATTCTTACACCCCCTTCTTTTTTTGTTTACATTTACCATTGGTGATGACCAAGTACTTCTCAACTCTTCTATGATACCCAGTTCTTTCATTTTTTGTATTTCCTTAACCACATCAGCTCTTAACCGCTCTGGTAATCTGTATGTCTTTTGTTTAATAGGGCAAGAATTCCTTGTCACTATTATGTGCTCAACACCTTTATCTTGGCTTGGCACTGTGATAAAAGTACTGTAAAATGTTTCTAGCAAGTTACAAATTTCTGCAGTTTGTTCAGAGGTTAAGTAAAAGATGGAAGGTTTGATACCTTTTATTGGACCAACAAGTGTCTTGTACACAGATGGAATTATACACAAGCTTTCAGGGCCACACAGGTCCCTTCTTCAGGTGAATAGCAAAACAGAGCAACATAAGCAGTATTTATATCCACTGTGGAGCAATTAAAAATCAGGAAATGAAGTAGAAAGGTGACAAAGGGGACTAGAGATGAAAGTCAAAGATGCATAGTAAAAACATGAGAAGAAATGAAGAGGTGCTGAGTAGGAACAGATCAGTAGGAAATGAAAGAAAGCTAAAGGGAAGACAAAAGCACACAAATAGGATCTGAGAGCAATGGATGGCTGTAAGGGCTGAATAGACAGGAGATGCCTAAGAGAAGCAAGAAGTCAAGAAATCAGGAGAAACAAAAGAATAAAGGCCTAGATAAACACAGTGTGAAGTGTTATAAACAGAGGTGTGAAAACAAAGGGGGTGGGAGGGACTGAGCTAAAGAGTTATTAGGAGAGGCAGGGAGGACGTGAGGTACAGGTAAAAAAAAGCAGATCAGGCAGAACTCAGAAAAAAATTATAACAAGAGAAATACAAAACCAAAGTGTGATAAATGATGACATGATTTAGTCCACAATAAAAAAGAATTACAGTTTACCACAGTGTCATGAAGCTGATGTCCCGATTCAGTCCAGAAATGTCAGATTTAAATTGTTTAATATATTTCAATTCCCATGTCCTTCTGCCCAGTGTATTTCTGAAGTTGCCTCTTAGTATCAAGACAGATAAATCCAAGAGAGCATGATCTGTTTGTGAAAAATGGTTTCCTACTGGAGTACTGATAATCTGGTTTACTATTGTGTGACTGCGGTGATTCATTCTGGTTTTCAGTGGTTGGCTAGTTTCCCCAATATAGCATCCATTTGTGCACTTCTTGCATTGAATTAGGTAAACCACATTGCTGGATTGACATGTGTAGGATCCATTAATTTGTAGTATGGGTTTCTGGCTTGTCTCAGTGGTGGCCTGTGTGCATATGTGGGTGCAGGACTTACATCTTGCCACATTGCATGGTGTTGTCCCTCTTGTTTTCTGCTTATTGTGATCTACTGGGAGTTTGTTATGAATTATTATGTTCAAGAGGCTGTGGGCTGCTTATAGGCAATGACAGGTGGTTCAGGGAAGATGTCTTTCAGTGTTTCATTTTCTCTCAGCATGGGTTGTAGCTCTTTGACAAGTTCCTGAAGGCATTTCAGAGGTTAAGGAAACATTCACTTTTACAGCATCAGCAGTTATAGTTTGTTCCAGTCTGTCACAAGCTATATCAATATCTTCTTTATCAGTTTCTGGTAAAACAAGCAAAGCAGCCGTTGATATTTTTTCAACCCATTTCTTCAGGAGGTTAGCATGGTATATTTTGGTAGGATTTTTCCTATCAGGGGTCTTAATCTCATAGTTAACTGTGCCAGTACATCTAAGCACTTTATAAGGCCCCTGTCACTTCATTAACAGTTTATTTTCTGTAGTGGGTAACAGTAGCAAGATCTTTTCATCTGGCTCAAAAACCTTTTCCTTTACCCCATGGTCATAGTACACCTTTTTCTGGTTTTGGGCCTCTTCCTGATTACTATGGGTGATTTCAACATATTTTGGTAGATTCTTTCTCAGGGCACACATATAAGATGTAATAGATTGTTTTTGATTGGGGTTATCTTCCCATGTTTCTTTTATTACATCTAGTGGCCCTCTAGGTTGTCTACCATATAACATTTCAAATGGTGAAGAACCTGTTGATCCCTGTGGCACTTCTCTGTAAGCAAAAAGCAGGTAAGGTAAGTATTGGTCCCAGTCTTTCCTTTCCCCTTTTACAAACCTTTTTAACATGCATTTTAGAGTTTGATTAAAATGCTCAACAAGGCCATCTGTCTGAGGGTGGTAAGGGGAGGGTTCTTATCGCAGTGATACCTAGTAGTTTGGTACAACTCCTTCAGTAATGCAGCACTAAAAGTACTACCCTGATGAGTAATAATCTCTTTTGGTATGTCCACCCTGCTGAAAATTTTGGCAAGCTCTGTTGCCACTTTTGGGGCTATGACAGTACGCACTGGGACTGCCTCTGGGTATCGAGCAGCATATTCACATACTACCAAAATGAATCAATTACCCTTTTTACTTTTGTCTAAGGGGCCAACCACATCCATTGCAATTCTCTCAAAAGGCACATCTATCAAGGGTAGGGGCACCAAGACAGCACATTGTCTTTTTAGTCACCGGGGCTATTTTCTGACACTCAGCACAAGTACTGCAATAGGTAACAACATCTTCATAAATTCCAGGCCAGTAAAATCTGAATAGCAATCTGTCAAGGGTGCAATCCCTCCCTGAATGACCAGCCATAGGACTATCATGTGCTATCTGTAACAACTCAGATCTATATTTTTGTGGTATAACAAATTGTTCTATCTGGTCCTGTGTCTGAGGTTTAACCCAAACTCTGTACAGTAGCCCATTACATTTTTTAAATGTAGGTTCATTCTGTTTTGGTTTCACCCCCAGCTGCTTAAAATAACTGTGGAGAGAAACATCGCTAGCTTGTTCTGAAAGAAAATCACAATCAGTGATCAGTTTAGTTTTGGCATTTTCATATGTTAATTCCCTTATGTCCATCAGTATTTTGTTGCCACTGTTTCTTCAGTCATCCTCTTTCTTTCCTTCCTGTATTCCAGGTCTTGGAGCTCTCCTCAAACAAGTCCAAATCAAAATCACTGAAAGGTACGGAGTCCCCACTATCTGAGATTTTCTTTGCCTGAGCTCTTGTCACCACAGCTGCTGAAACATCAGGATTTACTCCCTCATTGATTAACTCACTAAATTCTGGAAAGTAATTTCCATTAATCACAGGTACAGGTAACTCATCTACTACTCCCACTTATCATTTGGTGTGACACTCTATTAATAGTCAGAATCAGTTGGCTGGTGGGGATAGTATTGAATGTCCCTGTGGATGCAGATGACACCAGTACCTGGTCCTTTTGGACACTGTTTTCCCAGCACTTCAATATGCACTAGGGTCTGTCTGCTTTCTGAATCTATAAGTCCCTTCACAGTTTTATCTCCCCACCTTCACATCTGTTAAGTATTTGACCCAATTTGCTATGGACAAATCTGCTCCAGTGTCACTCTTCTTACTATGGCAGTTTCTTGTAATATGACCTGGCTTCTTACAGTTATAGCAAATAAAGTCTTTGGGTGCAGATTTGTTATCCCCACCACAGTTCTTATCAGACTTGGAGTTTAAATGGGAAAAATAGTGTCTTACCAGTGCTTGGCTGTTACTTCACTGCTGTGGCATCTGTCTGGCCATTTGGTAGTCTTTGGCCAAAGAAACAGCCTTTTCCCCACTTTCTGATCAGTGTTCTTTTACCCAAAGCTGCACATCTTCTAGGCAGGATGCTGATGAATTGCTCCATTGCAAATGTGTCGATGATCTGTGGGAGTGTTTTACCTGCTGGTTGGAGTAATTTCATAAGGAGTTCCCTGAGACAAGTGAAGGCTTCTTGAAGATTGTCGACTGAGTTATTCTTCAGGGACTGGAATCTTTGCTTGCATGTCTCTCCTATGATATCATACCTTTTCAGATTTCACTTTTCACTGGGTCATAGTTTTCTGACTGTGCAGTGTCCATATTGCTGTAAGCAAGTTGGGCTTTCCCTGTCAGGTAAGGTACCAGTCTGTTTGCCCATTGCTGCTTTGGCCACGGGCAGGCTGTGGCAACCATTTCAAAAGCTGTCAAGTATGCTTCAGTATCATCCGAGGGACATAGCTTTGTATGTTTAATGTATTTTAAGTTGTTTGTGTCTTGTTGCTCTAATGGACCAGTGCCAGATCCTCCAGCTTTGATAACTTGCAAAGCATACATCCATCACTGCATCTCTTCTCTTATTTGTTGCTTCTGTCACTGCATCTCTTCTTTTCTCTGCTTCTCGAATTGTTGCATTTCTTCTTTTCTCTGTGTATCTAAATGTTGAATCACTTTTTCTCTCTGCTGCATCTCCTCTCTTCTCTGTTTCTCCATCTCTGTTTGTTGTATAGCTTACCACTGGAAAAAATCATTCAGGCTTTCATGTTCTGTCACTGCTTGTTCTTTTTTTCCCTCACTGATGCTGGCTGTACAGTCTCAGCTTGGACTTTTGTTTCTGCATCTAGTTTGGCTGCCATTCTTCTGGTAATCACTCCTGGACTTGCTGCTGCAGAATCCATACCTTTCTGCTATGCTTCCCTGGTACCATGTCTAGTACCCATGCACAAAGCTCCTGGCTTAGAGTATGAACGTCGTAAATCCCACTTAGTCTGACACCATCTGTCATTGCAGCACATCAGGAAGCATAGGAAAACCAGGAGCAGTTGTAAAATTTGCAAATAGCATTTTATTATTAATAAATGCAAAATAAAAAAAAAAATTAGTATAACTATTTACAATGGCAGTACAAACATTGAAAGCAAGTCCTTCTGAGTTTTTCTTCTCAATTTCCAATCTCAGTCTTTCAGTCTCTGTCTCCGCCTCTTGCAAAACATTACAGATCTTTTTATAACAAGTCTTTGCAGGGAGCTCATTAAGAGAATATTCTGCTTCTCACACAGTGTTCTTGTCAGTTTCAGCAGGTGCAGTAAAACAGTACATTGTGACCCAGAACTGACTTCTTGTTGATAGCTCTGGAAATATTTTTTCAAACCAGCATCTCAGGTTAACCCTTTGAATTCTAGTTTTTGCAATCATTTCAACAGTATAACAATATACAGTTTTAATCAAAGGGATCCCAGTATCAGTGACATTTCCACATAAAGATTCACATATATTTTTATACCTGCAGATATGCAAGGGGGAAGAAATTGCAAGGGAAGGCAGAGAGATAGCAAGAGGCTGAGAATTGTGAAACCATTGGAGTGATCAGTTCCTAGGTCTCACAAGAAAATCTAGTTGTGCAACCAGACAGAGAAGAGACAGAAAATGAGAGGATAGAACAGACCCTTGCACTCTACTCTTTCTGTATAACAAATGGGACAAGGCCTTATTCAGCCCTGTCATAGTGCCCCGTAGATGCTGTAATTACACAAATTTCAATGTCCCCATAAGGTCCTCTCTGTGTGCCTTATGCTCCTTTTCCTTTCCAGCTGCACAGCTAATAAGGTGTCTTCTTAACACCATCTTAACAGTTTCCCAGACAATGGGTGGACTTGTTGTGGGGGTGATCATTATTGGTAATCATTTATTTAATATGTTGCTCCACCAGTTCCACAAACTTTGCATCTTTCAAATAAAAAAGATCCAGATGCCAAGTCATGGCCCTTAGGAGGATACCCAGATCAATAACCGGTATTATTGGGGTGTGGTCTGCATAAGAGATTGGGCCAAAATGGCAGCTCAAATTCCTGTGTAGGGTATCTTTATTTGTGAAGACATAATCTATTCTGCTGGATGTTTGGTGTGGGTGTGAGAAATGGGTTTATGCCCATTGGTGTGTGGAGGGTTCTCTCCAAGTATCAATCCATCCCAGTGATGCCATTAATTTTCCCAAAAATGTATAGGCTGCTGACATCTAGTTCACCGGGGGGGGTGGGGGGTCCTGAGCAGGATCTAAGCAGAGGTTGCAGTCTCCCATGATCAGTAAGAACCCTTTGTGGTTGTCCAGTAAAAGGCTGACCAGTCTGTTAATAAAAGGAGTATCTGAGCCTGGGAGAAAATACCAGGTAGCCAATGTTACCGGTATTTTGTCTGTTTCTCCTTGCACAATGACACAACAGCCCTCCTAGTCCTTCACCACTTTGATCTCCTGAAATGTCAAATTCTGAGCTATCAATAGTTCACACCTGGCCTTTTTCCTATGCCATATGTGGCTAAAGAAGCATGTAAATAACCAAACTTAATTAGTTTCACACTCTTCATCTGTATGAGATGAGTTTCCTGGATGAAAACAACAGATTTTTTTTCTTTTTTTATAACTGAAAAACTTTAGTCCTTTTGACCGGATTGTTAAGTCCATTGACATTTACCGAATAGACCTTGGCCTTGGGATCATCCATATTAAAAACATAAATAGAAGGCACAGACTGAGGGGTACCTAGGATTGAATGGTTTCCAGTTTCATGGACCCTGATTAAACCCCATGCCACACTCACCCCATGGGTCTGTCCTCCGCTCCTGTGACTCTCTAATTAACATTGTCAACCTAGGAACGTACCAACAGTAACCAACAAAAATTTAAGAACACTGAACACAAACTATATACATGAGACCAAGGAAGGCTTCCAAGAGAGGAGTTCCTAGTTTTGGGAACTCTGTGCCCTAGATGGGGAGTTATTGTCTGAATGTCTCCTCTCAGGGCTAGGAGGAAATGAAGCTAGGAGCCTCAGCCTCCACAGAGCACATGCTCCAAGGGACAAGGGAGTGATGGGGGAAGAGTACTAGAAGTGGTTATCCCTAGGTGGAATGCAGTATCTCAGTCCAGAGAAATCCCAGCAGGGTAGTGGATATGGCCACAAACTAGAACTAAAACAGGGCTGAGTCAGACTTGGGCAGGGATAGCTGTATGTCATCAGATCTGAATGGATGTTTACTAGAACCAGTGTGCTGTTGCCAAGTGGTGGATGACAGGTGCACTATCTGCTACCAGCCTATGGAATTTACTTGAAGGGTGAGAAGACATTTTAATCTCAGAGGAATGTGTGGGGTTTAGTACTCATTTTACCTTGAATTCACTATGTATGAAAAACAGGAAAGATAAACAAACAAAAAATGGTCCCTGGGTCCCAGACAACCAACAGCCACATCTTATTCTCTGTCTGATATCATTCCTATTAACTAAACCTCCACACCACAGGCAGTCATATTAATTTTGTTGCAGCTCAGTCTGACTGCACAGAGTCATGTAAAGCATCAGTAATAGAGACATCATAAAGTCATTATAACATCAGGAGAAGAAAGAAAAGTATTACAATACAATGAAAAATAACATGCCTAGATGTTCCCTGACTGTACTGCCCACTGCTAGACCTGTGAGAGAATAAGTTTTAATAGGCAACAGTATGGAAAGATTAAGTACAGGTGTCCCAGCAGCGTTTTAGTCCCCTAACATGCTGGGGGGGGTAGAGGAGTTAAGGCTCCCAGCATTGTTCATTATTTCTGCCTTTTAAGCAGTCAATATGTAATATTCGTATAAGGGTAAGATTTGCAGGTAGAAGTTGAAGGTGGAAGGGGGTAGAAGTGAAGGAACAAAAACAACAACCCTTCAGCAGCAGTAAACTGTTTTATGCAATGACAAGGTAGCCTGAGGAGTTCGCTGCATATGAAGCATGGGGAAATCTCCTCAGAAAGGGTTTATTCATGACCAAATAACGAAGCGAGACCGTGGTGATGTCCCAGACAGCACACATGCTATAACCCAAAGAAACTGTCATGGCTGTGTTAGCAAAACAAGGAAATACATGCTCCAACTATTTTTGAAATTGCTGTGGTCATGAGGGCTCCTGGATAGATCAACCACCGGGGAGATCTGGCTCCGATTAGGTGGGGAAGACCTCCAACTCCATGGACTCTACCTCAAGCTGTCCTTCTGATGTATTAGCTACCTGCCTGTGGCAACCTAAGATTACTTTGATGGGCATCTAGAGAAAATGATTGCCAGGAGCCTGCTCTCCTCATCAGGCACACAAGTGTGTTATTTGTTGTAACTTCACCTCCATCTCCCGTATCAAGCTGCTGTGAGGGATTCCCAGCCTGCTTCTCCCAACTCCAGGGTCCTGCCATTTTTCTGTTTATTTAATTAAATAATCAGGATTACTGGTAAAGTCCACTCCCCTTCCCACACTTAAACCAGAGTCCTCCCCAACTCACTGCTGGTACCTACCAACAAAAATCTATCAATACAGTGTGGAGCAGTATGATCTCTACACCATTTGTGAGCAAATGGAGTCCTCAGTTTTTCAGATGTAATGGGAGGCCTGTTGAAAGGCATGGGGCTGTGCTATGATGTTCTTTGAAGCTGCCAAATGGTGTTCTTGTACTGGGCTGACCATACTGCAGGCATTGGTATAATGTCATTCAGTGGGGGTGTCCATATACTGACTTCTAACCATGATTCCTCTGTGGGAAAAGTCTATAGCCCCTCCGGAAAGAAAACCACCAGCTTGGAGAGGTATGGTGTTTGCAATTTGAGCCGATGCCTGAAAATTTGCAACAGTAAGATACGTGCCCTCCATCTCCTCATAGTTTCTGTGGGGGTAATTGTTATTAAAAATCACTCAGTGATTTTCAAATTGGACAGTTTTCATCCTCCAGGCTTGCATCAGCAGCTCCTACTTGACTTTATAATGGTGGAAATGGACAATAATTGAATGGGGGTGAGCTTCTTTTGCAGTGGATTTGGCACTAAGGGCTCTGTGAGCCCATACCAGTTCAATGGAGAAATCAAGGTTGAGCTGCAGAGCCTGCTGAAAGAAGTGCTGCAGAAATTTCTCCATATTCCGGTCTTCAATTTCCTTTGGCAGACCATACAGACAGATGTTTTTCTGACAGCCTCTGCTCTCTGCATCTTCTTGATGTTCCCTGAGACTTTTCTGGGTATCAGCAAGTTGTAAGACCGTGGCTTCTAGGCAATCCACCCAGCTGTTGACTGCTGTAAGATGGGCCTCTGTGTCATCAGCCTGGTGTTGTAAAGTAGTAAGTTCAGATCCCATTTCACCCACTTTATTGGTGATTGCCAATCAGAAATCCTTTAAAATCATGTCCAGTTTCTTCCCCTTTTTGCTTTGTTCTGTCAGATTGGGAGGTTCAAGTTCCAGGGAGACAATGGAGCCAGAAGCCATCGAGCCATCTAAGCCCCCTGAATCCACCTTCCATCATCCATCATCCACTGTTTCAAACCACAGTTTCAATTTCTCTGACTTCTTCATTTTAATCTGTAGGCCTTCTAGTATATTAAGTTGAGATTTTGTTTCAAATAAATGTAAAAGAAGGGCTATATTTTTGCTGGTGCAGACAGAGCTACAAGGCTAAGCAGCCATCAAGATGGTGATGTCACTGGAAGTTTGCACTATACACAGTACCAAGGCCCGGCTCAGTATATTCTAAATTACCCTAAGGAGATCCATCATTGCGATCTCATGAACTGGCTGGGATAGATCTCACTGAAAAAAAGGCATAAGGCCCACATTATTGATTTAAAGGCACCACCAGCAGTGTTCCACAATACAGTATACTTCTGAGCTTCTGCATAGCCTTAACATGAGGTCCAGCCATAGGGCTACAAGTAGCCTTGAACCTGAGCTCCCAAGAATAAAAATCATACAGGGTCCAAGTGCTTTTGTCTGTGTTGGTCCACATATATGGAACTCCTTAGTGGCCCAGTGGAGAGCCTGGCCTGGTCATGTACCTGCCATAACCTCTATTGAACAAACTCTAGCCAGAGCCAATAGGGCTGCATGGGTGGAATTTGGGGTTACAATATTGAAAATTAACAAAGTTACAAGTCTGCATTTGCAAAATGTAATGTAGGCTCATAAATTTGTTGTTTGTAACATTTATACACTAAATTTTCAACATAGCCTTGTTATGACCCTGCCTCATGAAGAAGGGCAGAGCAAATGTTCAACTCCTGCCCATAAGGTGATTTCACACAGGGAGAACAAAATCAACTTTTGGGATGCAAAAAACACATTTTGGGATGGAGTTGAAAACTGACAGCTGTCACATTCATGAGGTGCTGTACAGAAATGGCTATATTGAAAATTTTGGGTAAAAATATTTAAAATTACCAAAGTTACGAGGCTTCATTCACAAAATTCAACGAAGGCTCATAACTTTGTTGTTTTTTAATATTTTTACACCATATTTTCAACATATTCTTTTTATGATCCCACCTCATGAACAAGGGCACAGAACATTTTCAATTCCTGCCCAAAAGGTGATTTTGTGCAGGGACCTTGAAATCACCTTTTGGGATGTGAAAAAACATTTTGGCCAGGATTTGAAAAATGACAGCTGTCACATTCATGAGGTGATGTAAAGATATGGCTGTGTTGCAAATGTGGGGTAAAAATATTAAAAATCACCAAAGTTACCAGCCTGAGTTGACAAAATTCAATGTAGGTTCATAATTTTGTTGTTTAGCAATATTTTTACAGCAAATTTTCAACATAGCCTTTTTATGACCCCACCTCATGAACACAGGCAGAGAAAATGTTCAGCTCCTGCCCAAAATAGCATTTTGCACAGGGACAACAAAATCACCTTTTGGGACAGATTTGCCTAATGTGAGTGCAGCTGTTTATGAGGTGGGGTCCCAAAAAAGGCATGTTGAAAATTTGGGCCAAAAATATGCAAAAATGCCCACGTTATACCACTAAGTTCAAAACCCCATTGAAATACATTCCTGTTTCTTCAGTTCTTGGTACTGGTTTGAAGAGTGAAACACATGTCTGTGGTTCACAAAGGATTATGGCATTGGACCCTCGATCAGTAAGTAACGGCGTGGGGTGTGTGGGGTGGGGATGTTGAGTGGGATGGTCGGGTGAGGGGAGTCTAATGGATGCAAAAGACATCAATGAATGGTTTTCTTCTTACAGGTTTAAAAAAACAGGCATGAATTTCTGTACTGAGGGATTGGGCACACCCCAATGTAACTATTATGTTTCTTGAGGGGGGAGTTGAGTAGTGGGTGCTGAAAGGGAGGGAGGGTTGAGTGGGGAGGATATCGTTATTAAACAAAACAGAAATGAGGATGCCTGATTCGGACACTGGGGGATTGGGAACCCCCAGTGTTACTCGTATGTTTCCCGACACCGGGAGATTGGGCACCTCCAGTGTCACTCATATGTTTCTGGGTGTCTGTGTGTAGTGGTGGATGCTGAGAGGGAGGGTTGGGTGAGGGGACATCTATAATTTAAACAATTTTAATTTTCAGCGGTCACAGTAGCACATAGTATACTCTTCTATGACCAAGATGGCCACTGGGTGCTACTGCATGTGCAAGAATATGGAATGTGGAGGCAAGCATACTGTATGTGTCAGCCAAAGCATATAGTATGTACTGTATGCTCCCTGTCACTGTTGGGTAAGTTACTTTTTCTATTACTTTCTATTTCTTTTAGAAACTTGATCCAGGAAGCTCTGTGCAGTCATTAGCAAGGATGGAGAAGTACTAGAAAAAGTAATACACCTTACAGTTACAGTTACTTCTTTCTTTTTATACAAAAACGATACAAAAATAATAAATAACTATAACAGATGACATTTATTTGAAAGTAATAGGTTAGTTACTAGTTGCTTTCAAATAAATGTAATCAGTTACAGTTACATATTACTTTTGTATAAAAAGACATAAGTAGTTGTAACTGTAAGGTGTATTACTTCTTCTAGTACTTCTCTGTCCTTGCTAGTGACTGTACAGAGCTTTCTGGAGCAAGTTTTCAAAAGTAATAGAAAAAGAAACTTACCCAACACTGCTCCCTATACAGTTTTCATTAAGCCTCACATACGGTATGCTAGGAGAAAGAAGCCATATTACAAAAAGCCAGAATACAGTGAGGGCTTAAATTTGAAAATCTTAATTTTAATATGTACCCTGATCTCTCAACTGAAACTATGGTAAATGGAAATTGCTCAATCCCTTGAAGCAGAAATTGTATGAACAAGGGATTAAATTTATAGTGTTATACCCTGCAAAAATAACATTTTGTGATCAATGGAAAATGTCTAACATTTGATGATCCAGAAGAAGTTCAAGAGGCATTTGAAGTGGCCTATAATGATCCAAGCAATAAAATGGCCCAAACAAAACAAAAGTAGCAATAGGCAGAGGCCTTACCCTCCTGTGTTAAACACTGCAAACTCAGTAGGACCAGCATATGAAATTTGGAGCAGCACAAATGAAAAAAATATATTACTTCTTGATTTTTTTTTAAAACCATAGCCTGGGAGTTAGAAAAAGAAATCAGTTGTGTTGTTAGGCATCCATTACTAACACAGATAGGTTGAGGGTAAATAAACACCTTGGATACAGGTGAGTCTGGTGGGGGGGACAGGGTTTAGATAGTGTGGATCATAGAAACATAGAAATTGTCAGCAGATAAGGACCACTAGGCCCATTCAGTCTGACTGTAAGCTCTATAATTGTTTGTGGCCTCTGATCCTATCTGGTCAGTGACTTTTCATCACTCCTTCCCCCCTCAAAGTTCCCTTGTGACTGTCCCAGGCATGTTTAAAAAACCCCACTGCACTCACTAACACCACCTCTTGTATCAGACTATTTCATGTGTTCACCACCCTCTCTGTGGAGAAAAACATTCTCACATTTTCTCTTAATCTGCTCCCCTTCAATTTCATATCATGCCCCCTCGTTCTTGTGCTCCTTCTACACTGGAAGATGTCTTCCCCCTTGCACCTTGTTTATGCCCTTGAGGTACTTGAATGTGTCCTCCTGCTCCTTCCTTTCCTCCATTGAGTACTTATTAAGGTCCTTTAATCTCTCCTCATATGTTTTGTGGTACAAGCCCCGTACCATCTTGGTCACCCTTCTCTGTGCCACCTCCATCCTGTCAATGTCCTTGCAAAGATGTGGCCTCCAGAACTGCATACAGTACAGTACTCTAAGTGAGACCTCACTAGTGTTTTATACGATGGGTGGCATCACCACCTACTGCCTTCTGCTTGTGATACCTCTGCCTATGCATTCCAGCATGACACTGGCCCTCCCTGCAGCCTTTGTGTTCTGCTTTGACATAGTCAGGTCATCTGAAATGATCTCCAGGTCCCTTTCTTCCTTGGTGATTATCAGCACCCCCAATCCTGTATCTTTCCCCAGGGTTCCCTCTTCCCAGGTGCATTATTTTGTACTTATTTGCATTGAACCTCAGTTGCCACACCTCAGACCAATTTTCAAGCTTCCCAGGTCCGTCCTCATTTTCTCCACCCCTTCTGGAGTATCCATCCTGTTGCAGATCTTGATGTCATCTGCAAGCAGGCAGACTTTTCATTACAGCCCTTCTGCAATGACACTAATGAAGACACCGAACAGGACTGGCCCAAGGACTGATCCCTGAGGTACCATGCTGGTCACCTCACTCTCTCCAGATTGGATCCCATTTGCTACACCCTCTGTCTCCTGACATTAGCCAGTTCCTAACACAGTCTACCACCTTGTGCCCCTTCCCCAGACTACCCATTTTGATAAGCAGCCTTTTATGTGTAACGGTGTTAAAGACTTTGCTGAAATCGAGGTAGGCGACATCCCTCACCCCTTGATTTACTTCCTTCATCACCCAATTAAAAAAATCTATAAGATTTGTTTGACAAGACCTTTCTGCTATAAATCCATGCCACCTCAAATCCTGGGCACTGTTGGCTTCCAGGTGTGCCACTATTCTTTCTTTTACCAGTGACTTCATGATCTTCCCCACCACCAAGGTAAGGCTGACCAACTTGTAGTTCCCCACCTCCTCCCTACTCCCACTTGTGTGAAGAGGGACTACATGTGCCCTCTTCCAGTCCTCTGGAACCATTCTTATGTTGAGTGACTCTGTGAACATGGCTGCCAGATGGGCTGCTAGTTCCCTTCACAGCTCCCTTAATATTTTCAGGTGTATACCATCTGGCCCCATAGCTTTGTCCACCTTCAGTTTTGTGAGCTCTTCAAGGATTCTCTCCACTGTGAATGGACTGGTGTCCACCTCTCCCTTCCCTTTGCACCTGTTGCTCAGCTGTGGTCCCTGACCCCCCTCCTCCTCCTCCTCCTCCACAGTGAATACTGAACATAAATATTTATTCAGTATTTCTGCCTTCCTTAGGTCTCTCTCCTTACACTCCCGTTCATCCCCTTTAAGCCTTACTATCCCTCCCCTGATTTTTCTTTTTTCACTGATGTACTGTATCTATAGAATGTCTTGTCCCCTTTCTTCACTGTCTGTGCTAATCCCTCCTCAGTCCTCAGATCAGTAAGGCAGTATGGTTCTGCATTTTTTTCTCTTTTCTTTCTTGTTTTTTTTTTCTTTTACCTATCTTATTGTTTGCCACACTTATAGTGAGAAATTATGTATTAGTGAGCCTGATATAAAAATAATGAAGCTGGACTTTGAGAAACAGCATAGGAGATGGCAGATCTTGTCATCTCAGTTACTATGGAGGTGGAGGAGGCTGGAGGATGGTCAGCCTTTCAGATGGCAGAAGGGAGAGATAGCGGCAGAAAGAGGAGGATTGTTAAGAATGCACTTTTACTTAACGGTCAATAAGGTGGCACTGCTTGTCAATTTACACTCATCATTGGGTCTCAAAAAAAGCAGATCAGTTTAGAACAAATGGGAAAAAGCATATTAATATGAGTACTTATTTCAGCATGAATTGATAATTTAAAAAAATGTGCAACATGGAATGTTAAGGACCTTAGAAATAGGTCTAGAGTTAATAAAACCATTAATTATCTGGATAAAAAACATATTAATTGTATAATGCTGCAAGACACACCTTTGTAAAACAAGATTTTGAATGGTTTCAGCATCACTTGAGTCCAGGAATATATTCACCTTATCATCATAACACTAGAGGTGTTGTAATATTTTTTAGAAAAACAAAACTCAATCCAGTTATAAATAAAACCACAATGGATGCACAAGGTAGATATATCATTGCAGAAGTCCAGATTTACAATAACAGTTGTACACTTTCTACTATATATGGTCCAAATGAAAATAACCCAAATTTTATCACAGAATATTTTCTACAATTGGCAATGCATCAGGCACCTTATCTGCTAGGAGAGGATTTTAATTTGACCTTATCCAAAAAATATAAATCATCTGGTACAGATAAATTGCACAGGACCTCAATTAATATTATTCATAAATTTAAACACAAATTATGGCTAACAGATCCATGGACAGTGCTTAATTCTGCAGAAAGAAAATATTCCTATTTCTCAGTGGTCCATCAGTCCTATTCATGAATTGATTGTTTTCTACTTTCAGAAACTATAATATATCAGGTCCAAAAAGTCACCAATCCTGGTATAGTAATTTCAGATGACTCACCATGTATATTAGACTATAAAGATGCCAACAATGGAAATGATAGTAGTACATGGAGAATGGATCAAACACTACTAAATTATACCCTTTTTGTAGATCAGTTTAAAAAAGACATGGAGGCCTTCTTTCATCAAAATACAATAGAGAATATCTCACATTTTACTATGTGGGACAGATTTAAGACCTGGACAATAGGTAGAGTCCAATCAGCAGCTATTCATAAAAAAACAGGAAAGGTCCAAATTATAAACTCAACTTGAATTCCAGGATCAATATCTTGAGTAGTTACATAGCTCAATCTCTGATACAGATATTTATAAATGACTGATTCAAAAAAGAGAAATCTATAATACATAATGTACAGATAAGGCAGACACACAGATTTTACAAATGATTCCTATGAAAATATTTCTTTATGTCAGACAAACTCTTACAACATTTGGCTTGGCAACTAAAAAAAAGATCAAGAACATAACTCTATCATAAGTATTAGAGATGATGCGGGAATAGTAAAAAAAATCCTAAAGAAATTAATAACCAGCTTCTAAAATACTATCAGGGTTTATATATATCTCAGATGGAAGCAGAATCAGACTGTCCTAAAAAATTTCTGGAAAAAAATACTAGCTCCCAAATTACCTGTATTACTAAGGGATTTTTTTGACAGTCCCAAAACTCCCCAGGAAACAGAAACAGCTATACAAACACTCACAAATGGCAAAGCTTCAGGACTGGATGGTATAACCAATGAATTCTACAAAAACTATAAAACAACATTAATGCCCATGTTAACAATTTTATTCAATAACTTTAATACAGTTCGGAACATTCCAAACTCATTTAAAGATGCAACAATTAACCTATTCCATAAAAAAGGAAATGATCCACAATATAATCACACATAATCCCTTGAATGATGCAATTCTATTGGCAATTGATGCAGAGAAAGATTTTTATGGAATTGAATGGGAATTTGTATATCAAACTATGCAAAAGCTAGATTTTGGGACATCATTTCTTAAATGGATTAAACTGATTTACAATAATCCACTAGCAAGAATTAAAACTAATAGTAATTTGTCTGAAACATTCAGCCTATCAAGGGGAACCAGACAAGGCTGCCCATTGTCACCTTTGATATTTGCCTTAGTAATGGAACCCTTCACCGTTGCTAGTAGGTAAAATCTAAGCATTAAAGGTATAACAATTAAAAATATTTTACACAAAATCAGTCTTTATGCAGGCAATGCCCTGCTTCATTTGACAGATCCAGCCAGTTCATTAAAGGAGTTCATTAGGTTGTCAGAATGTTTTGGTAAAGCATTAGGCTATAAAATAAATTGGAATAAGACTACCATACTGAAGTTGAAACAAGCATTTGTCCTACAACTACTAGAGAACTATCCATGTCAACAAGCTGAGAATATACACTATTTAGGGGTAAACTTATCACATCAAGTTGAATGACTGTTTCAAATTAATTGCCCTATAATGTTGGATAATAGTCAAGTGAATTAAACAGATGGCAATATTTGCCCCTCACTTTAGTAGGGAGGGTCAGTGTCATAAAAATGAACATTCTACCAAAACTGTTATACTTATTTTAAACACTTCCGACCCCATACCCATTTATATACTGTAAACTATATTTGGAAAAATAAGAGACCACACATTGCATATGATAAACTTATCTTGCCAAAAGGAAAAGGTGGCTTGGCTTCACCAGACTTTCAAAATTATTACTTGGCAGCACAAATTAGTACAATATGGTTTTGGTTTAATGAATCCAACACTACTCCAATCTTGGTAACTATGAAACAAAATACACACTCATATCCGAAGTTAAAAAATCTTTTATCTTCCACCTATTACCAGCAAAAAAAAAAGAAACAGTGGGCAACTATGCTACCCAAACTACACTCGAAAGTTGGTATAAAGCACATCAAATAATTAAATATAAAATCAATGTAAATCCATATACTCCTATTCACAATAACTATTCATTCTCCCCTAGTACATGATGATGTTTTTAAACAATGTCAAGATTCAGGTACATACTGTATGAAATTAGCCAGCTATTTGAAAACAATAAATTTAAAACATTTGAACAATTAAAATATCAGCATAATTTGCCACATGCCCATCTTTTTCACTATCTTCAAATGAAGAATTATATAAGTAAAATCAATGGTTCACTAACATCGAAACCTGGTTCACCTACATTAGAATCAATTTTGGATAAAGAGGAAAACAAAAAGCTTGTAACATCAATATATGAATCCAGCTCCAAACAGATTGGTAAGACTCTAACAAAATTAAAAGAAAAATGGACAGAAAATTTGGGCATCGGCTTGCCAGATTAATTATGGATTGACATACTTGTTACTCCGATTGCTAAAGTCAAGACTAGCAAACTCAAACAAATTCAATTTAATACTTTACATGGAGTTTATTGCACTCTGCTAAAACTATATAAAATGAATAATACAATTGCATCTTCCTGTTCAAGATGCACACATACTACTGGAACACTAATTCATTTAATACATGCATGCCCATATCTCACAAATTTTTGGTCTAAAATTATTATAATGTTGGAAAAAGTGGCCACTACAAAATTGCCATTAACACCACTTCTAACATTGCTTGCAATCCCACAAGTTAACCAGCAACTGGACATTTATCAAATAAAATGTATCACAATTGCTGTACTTATAACAAAAGTGTATCTTAATTAAATGGAAAACCCCGACCCCCACCCCAGTTTATGAGACTTGGGTCAACTTTATTGTAGACATTATGAAACATAAAAAATCCATTATATCAGAAAGGATAAGAAGGACATTTTTGAAAAACTCTGGGCCCCATTCCATTCTGTGATGCAAGAAGGGCTCTTGCAGTAGATGTAGGAAATGATGGGACTAAGAGCTTAGTTGGCTTATATGATACATGAAAGTTTGTATCATAGAAGGAAATTCTTTAGAATAATATATTTCGTCTACATTTTCCTTTTTGTTTTTCCTTTCCCTCTTGTTTTAACATAGGAGTAGGATAGGTAGTTATAGTTCTTAGACCCTTAGATAGGGAGGGGTTATGATGAGAAAGTAGGTTATCTATACTGACTTATACAATCAGTTGATGGGAAAGCCTTGTTATTCATCTGACCCCCCAAAAAAAGAAAAAATAGTATGTATTGTATGCTGACAAAAGGAAAAATGCAAGAAAAGGAATTATTGTATTACAGCGAACTCAACATGTCCTGACATTTGGCAAGGTAGTCTAAAGAGGGCATTTGATGCAGGGAGTGGTGTTTTTTGTTTCATTGGGGTGCCAGCAACAGCACTGAAATCTGGCTTGTCAAAGTAAGCAGTGGCAGGTTGTGGAGACACTTTGGGGCCATTGCAATGTTTCTTAATGCTGTTAATGATTACAAGAACCTTGCTAAATGCAGGCAGTGAAGCAGAGCCCCAAGGGACCAGGGTCACTCAATCTTTGTCCACCTGTCAGGGCTGAGGAGCAGCTGGCCATAGTTGGACAGAAAGGCCCCACAACAATCAAAAAGTTACAGAGATGGGGGTTAGGTAATGGTGAGTCAGTGGGCAGAAGCACTGTTCAGTACATGTTGGTGTGTGTGTGTGTGTGTGTGTGTGTGTGTGTGTGTGTGTGTGTGTGTGGAGGGGTCGGCTCTTTCACATATAGCTGCTAAAAGCAGTGTTAGGTACAGATGACCACTTCACACTGAACAGGCAAACTCAGTCTGGAAGTGTTCAGGCTTTGTTCAGCTTGGTGCAAACTATAAAGTGAAGTCAGACCCTGAGAGAAACCCACAGCTCTTTTATTGCATGTAGTGACACATTTGCAAAGGGTTTTGATGAAGCCCTATACTGTTGATGAGATTAAAAATAACATAACTGGAGATACTAAGATCAATTTTTTTTATTTAAAAACGTGTTGACTTGATAAGTACACTAGGCAATTCTGCTAATTTTTAGAAACGACTCTGACCAATTTAGTACAATGCTATAAAGAGTATAAAAAATGACAGTATATACAAAATATAACAATGCAGCTTCTAAGTGTCATACAATGCATTGTAAGGAACAAACAGTAATTGGCATGGACAGTTTTCCTTTTCTCTGAGTGGCTTTTGTAACTATCTCATAGTCAACAAAGATAACCCATAAAGCAAAGCAAAAGTCAATTATTTCATAGCTCATATACAAGACTTACAGTAGGCACTCCACCCTAATTTAGGAATCAAAATAGAAGTTTGAGTATAAATTCTAGTAATCTGTTTGAAGCTGTTAAGCACTAGCCGTAGCAACAGCAAAGGCATCTGAGATGGCAGGGCTTTCAGCAGTGGTCATGATCAGATCTTCTTGTAATAAATTTGAACAGGTCTGTCCTTCCTCAAATTATTTAAACTGGTTCACATCATCAAAGAACAACAGATCGTACTTCAAGGGTATCTTTTGCAGCAGGCCACACCAGTAGGACTTAGCCAGCAGGAACTAGGACCACATGGAAACTTTCTAGCTAGCAGTCTACCAAAGAGGACTGTCCACCACCAACATCACCGTCTGATGTCCGCCTAGCCTGTAAGTGTGGGTGGTCACATAGCCTCCCCAATTCTTTTCCCAACGTCGACCAATGCACATCAGACCTCTGGAAACTGCCACAGCTTCAGTTGACCATACTTTTCGTGTGCGTTTCAGCATTTGTCTTTCCTTTTCTCACTGTAGTTCTTGCCCATCATTTTTTATGTCTTCAAAACTGACTTTGGCCTCAGATCTCTCTAAAACCAAGTGTGCCTGCGGAAAACAAATTCCAGAGAAAGATGGCCATTCTGCCTGTGTCTGCTGTCTAGGACCAGAACATGGCATCTAAGGCTGTAAAGTCTGTCAAGGGTTCAACCAGGCCACCCGTTGCTGCCAGTGGACCTTAGAGAACTTTCTTCTGCAGCAGAAGATTGCCTCCATCAAATGGGAGTTACAGGCCAGGAGCTCCTCGGTCTCCCCAGCCCAGTCTTTGGGGTTTCAGTCCTTGAAGTCCTGAGATAAGGCTAGTGGTAAACACAAACAGTGGGATAAGGACTGGGATTGGCCACGGTCCTCCTCATGACTGCAGTCTCCCCACTATTCCTCAACCATAAAGCGGTCTTCCTCCTCCTCTGAGGAGGGTCAGCTCCAACTGCCATTCATGCCTCTCTCTCTCTCTCTCTCCCTCCCTCCCTCTCTCTCTATCACAGGGCCACTGATGGTACCACCTCCCACCACTCTTACAATCTCAGGCAGAGGCCTTTTGGGTCAGGGTTCCCTCCTCACTTCTCAGTCCCTGCTGTTCAGGCCCTTGCTCATGACAGGCACACAGCATGATGACTCGACCAGCGTGTCTTCATCCGACACAGGTTTGGTGGAAGCCAGACTCTCCTCTGACTCCTGCTGCCTGAAACCCATGCTGCCCCTCCTCAGAACTGGTACTGTAGTACACTGGTGTCTCCCCAGGGCTAAGTCCTCTACCATGTTTGCCAGTAAGGGCTGCTCCTACCTCGGCACCCTTGTTAACTTAGCTGGTTCCTAAGTGACCTTCACTGGCCTTGCCTCAGCCAGTGCCAATTGGGCCTAAACTAGGCTTGCCTCAGCCAGCACCCATCAGGCCTGTGCCCATCTACCCTCAATCAATGCCTGACAGACCTATGTCGATCTACCCCCAGCCAGCCAACACTGGTCTATCTGCAGCCAGAGATCTCTGGGTCTTTGCTGATTTGTCCTCAGCTGGCACCCACAGGGCCTACACTGGTTTATAGTTATCTGGTACCCGCTGGACCAATGCCTGTCACACTCAATTTAGAAGGCCTACTTACATCTCACTGGGGTTTTATGTGGTCACAGGTTCCCCTCCTCAGAGCTCAGTACTTCTCACTCCCAAGCAGCCTCTCTGAGCCCATCCACTCTGGTGTTCCCATGGTCGACCGCACCAACTAGGCTGGCTCATCCCCCTCGGTGGTCCACAGACGAGAGGGATGAGTATCACCCAGACATGCATTTGCCTGATAAGAAGGATGATCAGGGTGGGGATGAGGGGGATGAAGATGACATCAGTGGCTCACCTATCCCCTTCATGGGCTCCTCTGAAACTGCTAAGTATATCACCAAGTCACCACCAGATGACCCCACCTTCACGGTCATCATGTGACATATTCAGGAGGCCATGAGCTTTGAGATGGAGGAGCAGGACCTGGAGCCGTGCTGGCGAACTGCCTACCTTCACCAGCCACAATCTCCTCCATTAGAGGTCCCTCCTCTTAAAGATACCTACGAGGATGCCACCATGGTCACATGACATCGGCCCAATCTGGTCCTGGCCATGTCCTGAATGGTTGACAGGCTGTACCATGCTGTAGTGGGGAAACCATTTCTTTAGGAGCAGGCACAAGTGAGCCCCATAATGATAAACACCACTCACATCCACATTAAACAGCCTAAGCATCTGAGTTCCCTGCCACCCAACAAGGAGTCATGTCCGGTGGGCCTTCTGGGCAAGCAGACATTCGCTTCAGCCACATTGGTGATCCACATCCTCAGTTACTTGGCGCACATGCTCCAATACCAAAATGCCATGTGGGACCAGACAATGGATGTTAGCCAGTCCTTACCTGATGATCCTGCCAAGCAGCAAGCCCTAGGTTCCCTTAAGACAGCCTCCAACCTTAGTACCCATTTGCTCTGGGTTGCCTACAATATGGTGGATGAATCAGCCCGGGCGGTGGCAGATGGCATTCGCATTCATCAGCACTCTTGGCTTCAGGTGTCTGGGTTCTCCCAAGATATCCAGTTGTCCATCATGAATGCCCCTTTTAGATGATACAAGTTGTGTGGCGGAGATGTCAAAGATATCTTCTTTGCTCTACAGGTGTCTGGAAGCACCCTGAGGTCTGTACATTCTGAAGTATGTATCACACACAGCCTTTGTCTGGGTAGAGGGCACCCTTTTGTCAGGCTACCCACAGGTAAACCCAAACATCTGCCAAGCCACAGGGAAGGCAGTGGGCAGTAGCATCATCCCTGCCCACCCCCACCCCTACTGCCAGTAAGAGTTTTCTGGGAGGTCCCACAGCCCTGGCTGTGGCTGACCCCCCCTTCCTGACTCCTTGCCAGACCCCCTCCTTTCAGACACACAGGAGGTGTTTGTCACAGGTTGCTTCTCCATCCATCTGGACAGGTGGTGAGAGATAACTTCAGATAATTGAGTGCTGCAGCTCATAGAGCATAGCCACTCCCTGGAACTTTTAGAGTGGCCTCAGGACAAACCCCCAGTTCTGTCCTCGTACCCACACAATCACATCCTTTTGATCTAGGAAGCAATCCTTGCCCTGCTTCACAAAAGGGCCATCAAACCCATTCCACAGTACCAGCAAGGAAAAGGGTTTTACTCCCATTTCTTCCTGGTCCCCAAATGTATGGGGGACTTCAGGCCCATTTTGCATCTCAGACAGCTTAACGTGTCAATACAATACAAATGATTCAGGATGGTCACCCTTCAGGGTCTGCTGCAACTGTTACACCAGGGGGACTGGACTTGCTCCCTGGACATGCAAGATACCTATCTGGATATCAAGGTATGCACCTTCCACAGGCCTTTCCTCAGATTTCATTTTCAGGGAGCCCATTTCCAGTTCAGAGCTCTGCCATTTGGCTCATATTCAGACTCCCTGGGTGTTCACCAAGTGCATATCAGTGGTGGCAGCTACTCTCAGCTAGCAGTAGTTCTATGTGTTTCCTTACCTGGACAACTGGCTGCTAGCAGCACCATTCAGAGAGCATCTGCTCTAAACTCTGGCTCATACCTGACACCTGTTCCAGGATTTGGGGGTCAAATTCAACCTGCCCAAGCTGTTTCTGACCCCTTGCCAATGACTTCAGCAGTACATTGGGGTGATATTGGATATGGCTCAGTGGATGGTCTTTCTACCCCAAGACAGGAACACCTGATGGATCAAGCCCGTCAGTATACCCTCATAATAGCGACCGAATATGGGTGACTGTCAAAACGGTGACTCCATATTCAGCACAATTGGGATGGGCTACCCACAAGGGTAGCGACTACATTGACCACAAGGGTGGGGTAAAGGCGACTGGAAAATGGGATTGGCGAGGGGAAGGGGAGGGATAGGGTAGAGGGTTATTTTGAGGGACTGTGCCTGCTGCTGCTGAGCCAGCTATGTGGTGTGGTGGTAAGGGAGGCAGGGTCCAGCACAGTAGGTACAGGGTTCAGGGCCAGGAGGGTTTAAATTTTGCCACTGCCTACGGCTGCTGACTTAAATTATTTTTTCCAGAATTCGTGCCCCCTCTCAGACATGCATCCCCCTGGAGTTAGGAATCCTTAGTAAAGGGGGTGCAGGGGGCAAAGCCCAGCATGAGGGGGGTGCAGGGGGGCACAGCCCCTCCCAACAGAAACACTTTAGGTTACCGCATGTTGGCTCGCCGGTAAGTGTATATCGCCGATTTGTTTGTGGGAGATATACACTCACCATAATAGCAATTGCCATTCCACATTTGCTATTATGACATAAAACTAGCCCATCAGTTATACTCCAGCCGTCATGTCCCAGCACAGGTTTTTCTGTGCCTCCTGGGACTCATGGCTGCAGCCATCATTATGGTCCTCCAGCCAGGCTCCATATGATGATTCCTTAGGGGGATGCTTTGAGTCTAGTGGGACCAGAATATAGGTGACCTGCAGCAATCAGTCCTGGTCTCAGATCCAGTCAAGAAGATGTTGTTGTGGTGGCTAGAGCCCAGCAACCTCCTGAGACAGTGTCAGTCTTCATTCCACCCTCACAGCAAATCCTTGCAACAGATGCCTTGGACCTCTGCTGTGGGCTCACCTCAGTGTCCACCAGACTAAAGGGACATGGTCCACAGTGGAGGCAGAACTCTGCATCAACATCTTGGAAAGGTGAACGGTTCTGTATGCCTTGCAGGCCTTTCAGACCCAGCTGTACCTGGGCCCACTGCTGATTCAAACTGACAACACCAGCCTGGTTTATTATAACAACAGACATGGAGGGACTTATTTATAACCTCTGTGTAGGGAAGTAATGAGGGTCTGGTATTGGGCCATAGATCATGGCCTGGAACTCTCAGTCATCCATGTTTCCAGTGACCAAAACATCTTGGCAGACAGCCTAAGCCAGTCTCCATCACAAGCTCATGAGTAGAAGCGCCTGACCTCCATGGTGGAAGATGTGCTCAACCAGTGGGGTCATCCAGAGGTTGACCCTTTTGCGTTTCCACTCAATACAAAACTGCCACTTTTCTGCTCACTCACTCCAGGGCCTGGAGTTTTGTAGTGAGATGCATTGTCCCTCTCTTGGAAACAGAGATTTCTGTATGCCTTCCCTCTCTTCCCGCTCCTTCAGAGGGTCCTGATCAAACTTCAGATGGAAGGGGCAACTATGATCCTAATCGCCCCCTTCTGGCCTCATCAGCTCTGGTTTCCCTTCAATCAATCAATCAATCAATCAAATCTTTATTAATTCAGGCGATCATCATTGAGCAAGGCTCATTTACAAGATGGACCTGATAAGGTCAAGGTTCGAGTTGGTGCACAGCAATTACATCACATACTTATGAAACAGTTATACATACAGAAACAAGAAAATGTTATTTATAACACAATAATATACAGAGAATTCACATGTTAAAGCTTGGCAAGAGAAAGTTAAACTAACATCTACAATATGTACAATACATATATATCACAATGAGGGCCATGACAGTCACTCACATAATGAGTACAAGGATGGTGAAGGGAATATTGGGTGCCATATACTGGCGGTGTCTGGCTGGAAGGAATATGCCGTATGTGATTGGAATAAGGTTTTGTGGGATGACTATTCTATCTCTAGCGGTAGCAACTGCATTTCTCTGTGAAGAAGGCTGTACAGTGCTGCTTGAAGGATGTAAATGGAATGATAATGGACAGTTTTAGGGATTTTTGTAGGGTGTTCCATGCTATGGCTAGAGAGTAGCTGATTGCTGCCCTCCCTATTTTGGTGTTGACGTTGGGCAATTTGAGCAGGATGATATTGTTGCTTCTTAGGGCATAGGAGCTGGGAGTGGTCAGGTTGAAGCAGTCCAGTATATAGCTTGGGAGTTTTTTTGATAAAGCTCTGTAGATCCATAGAGCTGCATTTCTGCTCCTCCTGACATGAAGGAAACCCATCTAACTGAATCATAGAGAGAACAATGGTGAGTATTATATGGCAGGTCTGTAATGAATCTTATTGCTCTATGGTATAAGGTATCCAACTTTTGAAGGTAGGGAGTGGAGCAGTGACTATAGAGGAAGTCCGCATAGTCAATGACTGCTAGAAAGATGGCCTGGACTAATCTCATCTTTGAATCTCTATTAAGGAAGGGTTTTAATCTGTACAGGAGGCCAAGCCTTAGGTGAAGCTTTTTAGCAGTTGTTCTAGATGCTGAGTAAAGTCAAGTCTGTTGTCAATCCACACACCTAGGTATTTGAAATTTTCAACATACTCCAGATTTTCTCCAAGTATAGTGCATATCTGGGGGAGACTGATTGAAGAGGATGTGTTGGTGGAGTTTTGGGTTGTGAACATCATTGCTTTGGTTTTCTTTGCATTTAGCAGAAGCTTTTTCTCGAGAAGCTGATGTTGTAACAGGGAGAATTCTGTTTGTAGGATTTCATGAGCAACTTTAGGTGAAGGGCTGCTGACATACAGTACAGTGTCATCAGCAAAGAGATGTACTGAGGACTTGGTAAGGTTGAATCAATTTTATTTATATAAATGGCAAAAGGATAGGATCCAGAATACAGCCTTGGGGACTCCTCTTGACAGTGGTCTTAATGGGGAGAGGTCACCTTCAGCTTTTACCTGCTGTGATCTACCGGAGGGGTAGCATCTGAACCACTTAAGGGAGGATGGATCTAGGCCAATGGAGTGTAGGGATGAGAGTAGCAGTTCATGGTCCACAGTGTCAAATGCTTTGCTCAGGTCCAGGAATACTGCACAGACATTGTTCTTTTTATCCAGTTCAAAGTACCCTTGCTTCAGCAGCTAGCAATGGAATCTATGGTGCCCCGCCCCTATGCACAGGCTTGTTCTCCCAGGAGCAGGACATCCTGGTCCATCTGGATCTCAGATCTCTCCATTTTCATGCTTGACTCCTGAATGCATAGCCATTGTGAGATTTGGGGTGTCCTCTAGGGTGGCGGATATTTTGGTGGAGGCTAGGAAACCATCCACCAGGGCCACCTATTCCATGAAATGGAAACCCTTTGCTATGTGGGCTGCATTGCACCCCTTAGACCCCTTCACCTGTCTGGTGAATCAGATCTTGGAGTACTTGATCTCCATCTCGGACTCTGGTCTGAAGTAATCCTCCATCAAGGTACATCTCTCAGCCATATCTTCTTACCATGTACCTGTTGATGGTGCACTGTGGCTCAACTTGGGTACATGTCAATTTGCTCCCGCTAGTTAATTTCTAGACAACCCACTCCCGACAACTCGCTCCTTGCACATTTCACTCCCTGCAATACCTCTCCCTGTCAACTCACTCCCTCGCTCACTTACATCAGCTACCATCAGCTCCAACATGCTTACAGTGTAAATATTTCATTAAACATGAAGCAGTACTATAATTCAAAGTCACTCAGTGAAAACTCTATCAGTAGATACAGTTAGTTTCAGTTTAGGAAGGTGGGAAGTTGTCTCAAAGACCGAGCATCTTGTCACAGCAAACTCACTTTAAATCTACTACCAAAGTATCAGCGTCTAACATGTCAACATCTGTCACCAAGTTAGGACTGTAATCACTTAATTGTGCATCTTTGACACCTGTTTTTAATGGTTTACCTGCTGCTGTTGAAAGGTTCGTGGCTTCTACCTAAGGATTATGCATCAAATGACAACTTCCAACAGTCAAGTAAGAAATAATTTTATTATGAGTCCCCCCCACCCCAACTTTGCAATGCTGATGCAGATCTCCGTTCATGCTACTACTGTGTTTTGATACAATATCTGCTTTGCTTCAAGACCACTTTGCAGCTTCTAATAAATTATACTGTTTAGCAATTAGCATTGCTTTGCCAGCTTCAAGACCATTTCCATGTACTGGGAGACAACTTCCCAACTTCTGTAAGTGTGCCCAGTGACAGAGTTTTCAATGATTTATCGTAATGCTTATTGTAATGCTTCATGTTCACTCGTACCATGAGACAACTTCCCAACATCTGTAAGTGTGCCCAGTGATAGAGTTTTCAATGATTTATTGTAATGCTTATTGTACTGCTTCGAGTTCAGTCAACTAATTACACTATTAGTTCAGTTCTTACTTACAACTTATGTTTAAGCTGATGGGATTGAGTAAGGGAGCGAGTTGACGGAGAGTGGTATTGCAGGGAATGAAATGTGCAGGGAGCGAGTTATTGGGAGTGGGTTGTCAGGGAACAAATTAATGGGAGCAAACTGACGTGCTCCCATTTAACTTGTTTTGTCTCACACGTTTTTAAGAGGCATCCTGCACTATTAGCCTCTAATCTCCAATCCTGTCCTGATTTGGGACTTAAATTTTATGTTAGAGAAACTCACTCTGCCTCCATTTGAACTGGTCATGAGCTGCAAACTACATGTTCTGTCATGGAAAGCATTATTT
The DNA here is from genome assembly GCA_016271365.2 of Neoceratodus forsteri. NCBI lineage: Eukaryota > Metazoa > Chordata > Ceratodontiformes > Ceratodontidae > Neoceratodus > Neoceratodus forsteri. The sequence goes on from CM057453.1 coordinate 494,892,822, forward strand.
TTAGTTGCTATTACTTCTGCTCATAGGATTTCTGAGCTTCAGGCACTCATGTGTGAGCAGCCGTATTTGATTTTCCACAAAAAAATGGTGTCTTTGCATACCAGGCCTAAATTTCTTCCTAAGGTGGTGTCTGAGTTCGTTTTGAATCAATCCATCCACCTGCCAGTTTATTTTCTAGAGCATGCCAATGCAGGAGAAGCATTGCTCCATACTTTGAAGTCCATATAATTTTGAGGTGTTATACACAATGGACAAAGGACTATAGGAGGTCCTCCCAATTGTTTGTGTCCTTCACCCCTAGGAAAGAGGGTGTTCCAGTGTCCAAGCAATGTTTATCTAAATGGTTAGCCAATTGTATTGTTTTCAGGTACAGAAAGAATGGTAAGGAACTTCCTGGTGTGGTCTGTGGTCATTCAACCAGAGGCATGGCCACTTCCATGGCATGCTTCAGAACATTTCAGCTGTGGAGATCTATGCAGCTGCTACTTGGAGCACTGTCCATATCTTTACCAAACACTACAGTATGAACATTGCCTCTAGGCACAAGGCCAGTTTCAACCTGGCTGTTCTACAAGGCCTTCTCTTTTAGGTCCTTACAGCCAGCCACCTGGACTGCCTGACAATTGTTGCCAGAACTGCTTGGGACTTGTCCTACTGGTGTGGCCTGCTGCAAGAGATACCCTCAATTAAGACAGTACAGTTATGTAAGAACTTACTGTAACAGTAGATCTTCAAGAGAATCTCTTGAAGCAGGCCATGCGTTCCCTCCCTACTTCCCCCTTTTTTCTTCTTTTGTGGTCTTCGGGCCTTCTGCCTAGCTTTCCCTTTCCATAGCAGAGAACCTTCTGCTTCTCTTCTTGTGTGCTCTAAGGATATCTTGGATTTCTCCTTGGTTCCCTTAGGGGCTCTTGCATTTGGTCTCTGGTGGGAGAACTGAGGAGGCTATTGGAGCTGCCCTCTCATATAGGCTAGGTCAATGTCAGAGGGTGACATCAGTGGTGGATGGCCCCCTCTGGTAGACTGCTAGCTAGAAGGTTTTCTTGTGGTCCTAGTGCCTGGTGGCTAAGTCCTACCGGAGTGGCCTGCTGCAAGAGATCCTTTCAAAGATCTACTGTTACAGTAAGTTTTTACATAACTGTACTTTCCTCTCCAGTTCAATTTTATACTGGCAATGAAACCACACTGCCATTTTACCTCCCAGTTCTTCAGTCATAAATTTATATTGCCAAAATATTTGTGTTTTGGCTGAAGTGGCAGGAGATACATAAGAAACATCTTTAAATTTTTAGATTCTAAGTCTCCTCTTGAAATGTCTGCCATTCTTATCTTTGTCGGTGGGGAAAACCAATCTCACTATAATTAATGACTGACAGTGCCTGCTAGCAGGATAAAACAGTATCTAGTGAATAAGGCGACTGAAATTGGGCACCTACAAAAATGACAACTCAATTATGACGCCTATGTTCATGGCTGCCAAGGAGTAGGGTGACCTGATACTGGGGTGGGTGAAACCCCATGACTGGAAGTAGCGGGTATACGCACGCATGCACCTACGGTGGGGCAGTGGACAGATGGTATGTGGGAGGGGTGATGTGGGCAGCTGACAAGCTGAACCACTTGGGTCATGGAAAGGGTGGTTAGCTGGGAGGCATAGGGTACAGGGTTCGGTCCAATGTGGTGCGGTTTTTTTTTTAGCTGGCAGGCAGCATATATTTTTATTACGTTTTTCAGCCCCCAACGTGCACACCCCTGGAGTTGAGAATCCATAAGCAGGGGGGTGCCGTAGGCACAGCTGCCCACACTAAGAATGAGACTTGTAGGTCTCAGGCACCGTTTTCATCCGCCCTGTGAGTGTGCATCACCAAAATTGATTTTCAGAGATGTACTCTCGCCGTAATGGCGATCACCTTTCTGCGATCACCGTTATGACATGGAACCAGATGAAACATTTGTCCCCATGCCTGCCAGTGAATGGCAACAAATAGCAACATAATCTCATGGACTTTCTCTTTTAGAGTAAAGCGCAGAAAATTTGCATTTAATTTTGTGCGGTTCTGTTGCAAAATGGAAGTGATTAAAGTATTCTCACCACTTTGGTGAGTGGCCAGGAATTGATGCAGGTTCCTTTTCTTTAAAGGGCACCATTGGTAAGTACTGTAGTTAAGCTGATCACATGACCTCATTGTTCACATTCTCAAAGTAGAGCTTAAATACAAGTTGTGTCTCATGGTAGAGAAACACAGTGGAGCAGGGTTACATAACTGAAGCCGAAATCACAACATTAAGGACAAGAGTTTGTTTTTCACCTTAGTGCTGCTGAAATACAATACATGCAGTTTGGACAGTTCTGCTGGGAAGTTGTTAATTCTCAAACCTGCTTGGCTACTTGACCTTAGTACAGGCTCCTAAATGTCACTGCAAGGAAACAAAGACAAGAATTATTACAAAACAATGTGTAAAGTTAAAATTGAGGTAATGAGAACTGGGTGTCACACTTCCACAGAGAAATGGCAAATCTGCGTTTTTCACTTGAAGCTTTCACTTTCTTGTTTCCAAGGACAATGTCATTACAAAATATGGCAACACGGGAAATTCTCCACATCCCTTATACCCTAGGGGCCATAGGCAACAAGGCTATCTTGCATGCTGCTTCCATAACCCCTGGAACACTTAGCCAGATACTGTGAAAAGTGAATCCTCCCTACCCTTTTAAAAATCCATGCATTAATATATACACCCTGCCACTGTACATGATGAACAATTGTTATTAAACAAAGAACCTTGTTATTTTGCATTACTATACTAGTCTAATGACTGACTCTAAACTGTTGTACAGGATACTGTTTCACCTTATGAATGTACTGTATTGCTATTGCTGCTGCTCATGTTTTTCCCCTTATAACCCTCTGAAAATTAGGTTTTAACTTTAATGAAGCTTTCCTGGTATGGAAAAAATGTAATACATGTATGCAATGTAGGTGAGAGTCCGCCTTCATAGATAAATGATTTATTTTACGTACTGAAGTATTCTAAATGAAGATACATCATTGATCTTGGAACACCAAAAGAATCCAGGGTCAACAGGGCAGATCATATGAAGAATGGCTGTCAGACCTAAACATTTGTGTATGCTGAAGACCTGGAGGGAGAGGGAAGAGGGAAAATATGATCAAGACTTACAAATCCTTGGGGGGGGGAGTTTAAACAAAATTGCTAGTGAAGATCTTTTCACTGGAAATGGGGACACAGTAATGAGATGGCATGAGTGGAGATTAGTAGGTGGGAAATTTTATTGAGTTTGAGGAAGTTTTTCTTCATCAAAAGGATCAAATAAATAGATTGCCTAAGGAGGTGGTGGAGGCAGGGTCTATACATGGATACTAGGTTGAGTAGAACAGATACAGAAGAACTGTAGTACCTCAAAGGGTATAGAAAATGGAAGTGTGGTAAAGGAGTATGTTGAAAAGTGGATTTTAAGGAGAATCGCTCAGAACCAACAAGAAATTTTCTTCAACAGTAGCTGTTTTTTTTAAATACTGATTTAAATCATGTTTCTGTTCTATCTATGCAAATGCTGTAGGTACCACAGAAGGCAGTTCTGATTAGACATGTGGCAAAGTTTTAATTCGCAAGCAACGTTGATGCTAAGTTGAGAACTTTGCCCTTCACGAACATTTTGCAAAATTCTCAGTGGAAGCACCAACTTTGCATGTGGTTTTTCATTTTTGTTAAAAATAAACACACACGCACGCATGCACTCGCGCACACACACACACACAATAAAACCACCCCAACTCTCTCTGGCAGGTAGCCATCCCCCCCCCTCCTATCACACCACATGATTTTGAATAGATTCCAACCTCACATACCCTGCTAGGTCCTTACATCATTCCTTCTCCCGTACCCTGCAAAGCTTTAATGAAAGAAGTGACCATCACTATTCCCTTCCCACTGTCCACAAGGCAACTTCATCCCACCTCCCCCTATCCATCCCTCTTGTTCATCAAATAAACCTCTTTGCCAAAAAACAAGGTACTCTCCATAATGCTCCCAACCCCAATTTTTGATTGTAAATTCTGTAAATGAGAACAATGTCCCCCCATTGGAGTGAGTGTGTCCTCACTCTCCAAAATCTATGCAATGAATGACTAGTGAGTAAGGTATATCCTGCTAGTACAGAAATACCTAATTGGCTGTATATAAGTGGCATTCCTACAGTATTAGTAATACCTAATTGGCTATATACTGTACATTGCAGCCATCTTTGATGTTTGTGTACAGCAGAATAAAAAACAAAGGATCTTCTCTCTTTGGAATTGTCTATTACTTTATTCTGAAGTATGTATTTAGACTCTGCTCTGTTTGAAATAAATTAGTACTCTGAAATACTGTATGTATTCAGACCCTGTTGTCTTTTGAATTGTTTATTACTATAAAGTATGTATTTAGACTCTGCTCTCTTTGGAATTATAATCTGAAGTACTTTATGTACTTTATTTAGACTCCATGCTCCTTTTTTTAAAACTCAGTCTTTGTATTCCCTCTTGGATGGCCCACATTCCAGAGAGAGCCCCAGCCCTGTCCCCCCAATGTTCACCAGCTGACGCTGATCATCTTCTTCCAGGGCTTGCCCCCCCAGTGGGGTCAGCATGGGTACCCCATGTCCCAACCAAAGATCAGATCCAGTTTCTGGTCAGTGCTGTGGCTGGTTGGGGAGTGAGACCTGTGAGTCCCTCATTCATCCAGCTGTCAGAGATATTTTTCCCTTGGTTTTCTCCCAGAGGTAGGGCATGCAGTGATGCCAATGACGGTGCTGCACACATTCCCATGAATGTCCCATCTGGCATCTGCCTCACCTCTGCCCACTGTAGTCAGCACTGGTGTGCCAGCTCCCAGCCTCTGCTAGGGGCCAAGCAAGCACCGACCACTGATCCCCCCCTCCCCAGAGGAGGGAGAGCTGTGCCTGGGGCATTCGATCCTCCTCCTCTAAGGCTGACCCCTGGCGACCCACTCGCACCTCAAACATGGTTCACCAATGTAGCAGGAGGTAAGGCAGGATGCCTTGGCCCTCCACACCACTGGGCCAGATGAATCTGCTCACTTTTGAATTATTTAGTTACCCTAAAGTATGTATTTAGACCCAGCTCTCTTTAGAATTGTTTATTACTGTGAAGTACTGTATGTACTGTATTTAGACCCTGCTCTCCTTGAAACTGTTTATTACACTGAAGTACTGTATGTATTGCATTTAGACTCTTCTCTCTTTGGAATTATTTATGACTCTGAAGTACTGTACAGTATGTACTGCATTTAGACTCTGGTCTCTTTGGAATTGTTTATTACTCTGAAGTACTGTATGTACTGAATTTAGACTCTGCTCACTTTGGAATTGTTTATTATTCTGAAGTATGTATTTAGACTCTGCTCTCTTTGGAGTTATTTATTACTCTGAAGTACTGTATGAACTGCATTTATACCCTGCTCTCTTTGGCATTGTTTATTAATCTGAAGTACTGTTTATATTGTATTTACACTCTGCACTCTTTGGAATTGTTTATTACTCCAAAGTATGTATTTCAACTCTGCTGTCTTTGGAATTGTTTATTACTCTGAAGTACTGTATGCCTTGTATTTAGAGTCTGATCTGTTTAAAATGTGTTTCACTCTGAAGTATGTACAGTATTTAGTCTCTGCTCTCTTTGAAATTAATTATTACACTGAAGTATGTATTTAGACTCTGCTCTCTTTGGAATTGTTTATTACTTCAAAGTATGTAGTTAGACTCTGCTTTCCTTTAAATTAATTAATACTCTGAAGTATGTACTTATTTTATTTTTATTTATTTGATTTTATATTTTGTTTACTGGGTAAGAACCCAATGGCAAAACTATAAATTTTCAAAGAGGACCCAGGAAAAAGATAGGGTACAAAAAGAAAAAAAAATTTAAATAAGTAATACAGCACAAAATACAGATCAAACACAGAAAACAGAGAGAATTACACAAAGGATTTACACACATTGTTAGCTAACAGATATTTCTTATAATTATGTTTAAGTGTAGCAATATTAACAGCAGTAACATTTCAAGGCAATGAATTTAATTTTTTGGCCAATGTATAAGAAAATACTCTTTGGCCCTCCTGAGGTTTAAAAAATGGTGTGAGCAACAAACAATGATCAAAACTATGTGTTCCGTAACACATCTTAGAGGTAACAGAAAGGATTGGAAGAGATGTAAGACCTTGTCCTTTTAGAATATTCCAAGTGATATAGACACATCAAAATACATGACTCGCTGTTCTGGAGCCAACTACCGAATTCTTTAGACTCTGCTCCCTTTGAAATTAATTATTACTCTTAAGCGTGTGTTTACATTCTGCTCTTTTTGGAATTGTTTTTTACTCTGAAGTATGTATTTAGACTCTGCTCACCTTGAAATTATTACTCTGATGTCAATTTGTCATTTTCTCTCTTTAGACTCTGCTCTCTTTGGAATTATTTATTACTCTGGAGATTGTATTCTGACTCTTCTCACCTTAAAACTGTTTTTTACTCTGATGTCACTTTATCATTTTCTCTCTTATGCTATCTTCCCTTTGATTTATAATAAGACACACTCTCATTTTAGGTGCCATTAATGTATTTATTAAAATGTATTCATATGAGTTATTGAGGTAAACTAAGATGATATTGTGCCACCTCCTCTACTGGGTCATGCTATCAGTGGCAATATACAAAAGGGTCACTCCATGAAATGGGGTACCAATATACCAAATACTTTACACAAAAATTAAAAATAAATTAAAATAGTCACTGTAGTTATAATCAGTGAATTTAATAGATGGCCAGAAGTACAGATGCATCACAGCATTTGAGAAACTCAGGTGCACCCATTTTTCCAAAATATCCAGCTCCAAAAAGCCACAGATTTCTCACAGTAAACTGTGACATGCAAAACCACAGTATGTACCATTGCTTCTATGCAGGATTTTTTCTACAGTAGTTACATTTCAATAAAAACTGCCTCTGGTGTTGCCTTTTGTTAATGAAGGCATTTTCACCCTGGTTTTAAATGCATAAAAAAATTCTGGTTCATTCAAAGTTTTTTATGGCATGCATAACCTGTGGTGTCCCAGTAAGTTTCACTTTTTACATGCCCCAAAATATTTTAGCAAAAGCATCCATGATTTTTTTAAATCAGGAATTTACTTTTGGGATGAGTTTTTAAAAGTGATGTGGGACAATGGTGAGCAAATGGTCCAGATAATGCTTTCTTTAGTTTATACAGTTGTGTGGTGTCTATTGCTACATGTGTAACACTGTGTTGTCCATGGTTCCATATACAATGTTGTTTGGTGTCCACTGTTACATGCTCAACACAAAAGGTGCTTTTTCTCAAGTCTCTTTTGGGACGTTATCTCACAGTATGGTCCCTTTTTAACTCTGGGGTTACAGTGTCTTGAAATCCTTAGTAAAATAATCTATTACTTTATTTTGTTTTTTTGCAAATTGGTTACCAGGAAAGGCACACTGAGCCAAGGTTCCTTTCCAGGTGTGACCCGGGAAAGGGAACAGGGAATATAAAAATACATAGCACAGGCACAGTTCACAGTTACAATAAACTGCAATCAGAAAAACATGATGGATACAGGCACTGTATGAGTGCAGAATGAATGAATAAGCAAGGCAAAAACAACAATGAAGTGTCTCAGTCACACCTATGCTGGGGTAGATGGCAACTGCAGGGGAAATGTCAGGGAGAGGTAAAACAGGATCGGGGGAGGAAAGAAGTTTCAGCTGATACCCGAGTGAGCCAGGGGATGCTATGAAGTGGAGGTATGTGGGAAGTTGGTTCCAAAATGTGTGAAAATGATAGGAAAACACTGACTGCCCAGCAGAGCAGCAGGGATGAGGAATGGTGAAGGAGCAAGGATCCCTGGAGAGGAAGGAGCAGGTGACAAAGGGGAAGAGTGTGTGAGGGTAGAAGGAGAATGGATAAGGAGGAGTAAAGTGAGCAATGATGAATATGAGGGGGGTGTTGGTAGCAAAGTGAAGAAGGAGTTGAAGAGGGTGTCTAGTCTTGCCAGGGAGGTGGAGGTGGCAGTGCCATAAACCACATCTGCATAATGGAAGTCCAGGAGCACCATTTTGGTAACCAGCTCTCGGCAGACCTGCAGAAACAACAATATTTGTTAGTTTGTTTATTTAAAATCTGGAAAAGTCCATGGGCCAAAGACATGTTGACATGGACAACCAGATGAAAATACAAAAAAGAGATGTACAGATATAAACATATAAATCAGTAAATAGAACATCATACAAAAATGCATTCACAAACATTTGTAGAAGCTAACAATTTCTATGAATCAATAAATAGAAGACATCAAACATGATTGCATTCACAAACATTTGTAATAGCTAACCATTTCTTTAATTTAGACTTAAAATATCCAAGGAATAGAGCAAACTTTTCAGATCATATGGGAGATCATTAAAAACAGACGGAACTCTGTATAACAGAGACTTCTGACCTAATGATGTTTGCATGGTTGGCATAAAAAAAACTAAAAGTGTGTGAAGATCTGGTATGTACCCGAACAGATGTGGAATGTTTGTGAAAATAAGTATGAAAGCATGTCAGAACCCTGTCAAGAACAATCTTTTTAACCATAATCCCCACTTGGAGTTGAAATCTCTGATCTAATTGTAACCATCCACGTTTGTTATAAAGATTACAATAGTGTGTTGATTTTGGCAGCTGGGAGGCAGATCTTGCTATTTGATTAATCAATACCCTAATTTTATTCAAAAGTCACTGATTAGCAGAGTAATAGAAAAGTAGGCCGTAGTCTACTATAGGTAATAAAAAGCTCTGGGACAATTTCAATTGGGTGGAGGAGACCAACAGTGGGTTAATAAAGGAATAATGCATGACAGGGTGTGTGTCGTGCTGGGATAACGTCACACCTGGGGTGATAAGGCATGAGGCTGCAGGCCGAGTGTGACTAATCACCCCAGAAGTGATGTTATCCCTGCACGACACACACCCAGGAGTGCCTTATTCCTATTATACAATGGCTCGTTTGTAAAAAAGTAAATAAAACAATTTTAAAAAGGTAATTTAAAATTGTTTTTTATTAACATTTTCAATGAGTAGGTATACTTACATAAAAAGTAGTGCTGAATTATTTTGACCAGTGGGTGGAGCTGCAGCTGCTGTGGTGTAACTGCAACTCTGCCAGCTCCAGCCCAACAACCTCCCTCTCTCTAATGCTGCTGAATGTGTCTCTGTGGCATGTCCATTTTCTTTAAGCTACTTTTCTGTCCCCATTCCCCCTATCCCCACACACACATGCAGGTTTATCTGAAGTTTCTTTTATTTATTTGGGTCTACATTATTTGTTTTTCATGGTGTTTGGGCAGAAACATTGAGCAGCAGGGGAGCTAACCAACAACATGCATCATGCTCTCTGTTTTAATGTTTGGTTCTCCCGGTACAAACAGCATGACCATGGAGAAATTCTTCAAAAATACCTATTGAAACTGCCATCTGGAGCAGCCGGTGCCATTTCCCTTGTGTAAGTAGAGTGTGGGGTGCTGTTTAAAACTACACGCGCACATAGTAGGGGCTGTACCGCAAGTAAAGTAGATTATGGAGATGGCTTAATTCTCATTTCCTTTCCTTTTCTTGGGGATGGTGTTACTTGGAAATGCCATTTATTTTTATTTGTTAGGAAACTTGAGAGGTTATAGCAGCCAAGCAGGGTTAGTGAAACCGGAGCAAGAATTGTGAAATCAGTTGCCCAATACAATGTGAAGCCGATTGCGATGATGGCTGTTTCACTTCGCTCCCTTTCATTCAAAAATGTGCAAGTATCAGAATTACTATGTTTTTGTATCATGTGTGACACATTACTTCAGTTTTGGTGGTTTTGGGGTTAATTTGTGAATGTGGTATGGAGGGATTTCTGTTAAAAAAAAAGTGAAGTCCTGGCTAACTGCACAGAGGCCATGCCAAGTGAGGGCAGCTTGGACATGGCATGTGCAGTGATCTGTTTATTTTGATGTGGTTTTCTGTGTGCTGAGACTAGACCCTTGATGTTATGCTAGGATAACATCACGAGTCCATCCCTAGAATCACCAATGAGAGCCCAGCATTCTTTCTTGTCATTGTATAATTCTGTATAAAGCCCTAAATATTTAAAGCTAGTTACTTGTTTAATGCAATTACCCTCCAGGGTTTGTAACATTAGCTTGGGAGTAGCATTTAGTTTTTTTCTCTGATTCAAGAATACCATGGTTTTAGTTTTCTTCTCATTTAAGACCAATTTGTGACCAATAAACCAATTCTGAATTGCAGCAAAATCACATGCTAGTTGGTTACTTATATCTTTCAGATTGGATCCGCTCATGAGGATCTCCGCATCATCAGCATAAAGAAAAATCTGAGTGTTAGCACAGACTAAAGGAAGTGTATTCAAAAACAAAGAAAACAGTAAAGGGCCCCAGAACTGAACCCTGAGGAACACCTAGTAGAACAGCCACAATGGAAGAGTGAATATTCATTATTTTCATAATTTGAGATCAAACCTTGAGATAACTCCTGGTCCACCCCAAGACCTCAGGAGACCAACCCATGTTAGATAATACTGTTAGTAGCATATTGTGGTCAACCAGATCAAAAACCTTGGTCAGGTCCACAAAGTCAGCCACAGAAAAATGGCCATATTCTAGGGCCTGGTGGACTGTCAGTGTGAACGCGACCAAGGCTGTCATTGTACGATGTTCTGGCCAAAAAACATGCTGGGCCGGTGTTAAAAGATTGTGTTTTAGTATGTATTCAGTCATCTGATCAGATACAATACATTTCAAAATCTTAGACAGAGGAGAAAGCAAAGAAATAGGACAATAGTTTTTCACACTGGACGCATCCCTGGACTTGAGAATAGGAAAAACAGTAGCCTGCTTCCAAGACTCAGGGAAGCAGCCAGAGCAAAGAGAGAGATTAAAAATGATGGAAAGAGGGAAACAAAGGATGTCTGCAGTGATCCTCATGAGCCTATAATCCACCCCATCCTCACCAACACACAGGTGAGGACTACATCCAATCAAATAAAATAATACTTCATCTGGAGAGAGTATCTTAAAATAAAATTTAGGTTGGGATATGGGTAGAGTAGAGTTGTGCCCATCCCTTGCAGAGGATTGGTCACAATTTGTTCTGGGAACATAGATAGATAAATCTGTGAAATAACTATTAAATTCTTTAGCTATTCTAAGGGGCTCAGTTATCAGTTCATAGTCTGTTTTTAGACACTGAGGAGAAGCTGTTTTTTGTTTTCCAAGGAGCTCATTAAGTTCCATGTATCTTGTACATTACCAATCCCAAGCTGTTTTTGTTTCTCCAGGAAATATTGCCTCTTTAGTGTTCTGATCATAGTTTTACATTTATTTCTGGCCTGTTTATAGAGTAGTAAACTAGCAGAATCACCTGATTTTTGATCATTTTTCCATTTTTTAACTCTATTCGTAAGCAACTCAAGATCGGCGTTTACCCACTTTTGTCTATCTCTCCTAATCCTTAGTATTCTAAGAGGAACGACAGCATCACAAAGGGAATTAAACTGTTGACAAAAGGCCTGCAAAGCATCCTCTACCTGAGAAAATTTATCTAGATAAGACTAATCAATATTTAGCAGAGCCTCCCTAAATTTTCCTATGTCTAATTTCTTAAAGTTATAAGAAAAAATATAGGCGGGGGAACCCTAGGACTCTTGGCTGACCAACAGTAATACACTAGACTATGATCACTGATATAGTCAGCCAAGACACCAAACAAGGCACCCAGTTTAAGGTGGAGCTTGGCATGGATGGCTTCAGTGTGGACAGAGAAGTCTACCCTTGCTCTCTAGCCAAACACTGAGATTCCTGATGGATTGAACCACTTCTAGAGGTGTGCCATCTAAGGTGGAGAAGATGGATAAAGAAGGAAGTCTGGCCAGTTTCTGGCTGGCGACAAAGGACATTGACACAGTTTTTGTGTGTGTGTTGAGTTGGTTATATTGGGACCAGCTCAGGATGTTGGTAAAGTCTTGCTGTAGCAGACCTTCCACAGCTGTAATAGAGGGACCATTGGTGTAGATGACTGCAGCATCTTCTGTATACCTGTGAATATATGAGCTGACACAGGCAGAAGGGAGGTTGTTAAGAAAATTGAAGAATAGTATGGGACCAAAGATAAAGCCCTGTGAGACCCAAACCTGGATGGGAAGTGGAGGCAATAAAATAAAGTTTTCTTTTTTAACTTAAATCATTGTTTGGTGTCCACAGTTATATGCATAATGTTGAAGGTGCATTTAACTTTTTTTAATTTACTTATTTAAACATTTGGTAACTGGGAAAGACACGCTGAGCCGAGGGTCATTTCCAGGTGTGACCTGGGGATACAAGGGGGAAATGGAGTTTCAGAACAGATAACAAAAAAAAAATCTGAGCAAAACAGTAGCAGCAACTTAGTGAGTTAATTGACAATATAATCTCTTTTTGCTCATGTGTCACAGTGTCTTGAAAAGCTTATCAAAACTGATCTACAGTGGATTTGGAAAATTAACCCTCATGTCACACATTGGTAACCCTTTTTCAGGGACACACTCAGTACATGTTATAGTACAAATCATCCAAAGGCAACTAACTGAACACAACTAAAACCTGTGTAAGTTAAAACAGTCTATTGGGCATGGTATTGCACTCCTCTTGGATGGCTCATTTCAAACTATAAAAACTAGCAGCACACGTAAAGTTTTGTTGATAAATTATTTCAAAGACACAATGTTGTTTGGGTAAATCAGTTATGCTGTTCCAATGATATAGAGGGAATATGGTAAGCATTCATTTCTGTTTCTTGCACCAAACCCATGGAACACACTATCTGCCTAAACCAGGCACCTACTGTAGTGTAAGTGCCTTCAGTAAATTCTCCAGAAATACCTAAAGAGTCTTGCTAAAGTATTGCAAGGCTACTAGGGACAGAAGCTTCATTTGCTCAAAAAATAACCACTGATCCCTACTGACTAAGGTATCCAGTCAAGACAGCGGCAGCATACACATGCAGTCGAAAACTGCATGGGTATAAAAGCATGTGTGGTTTCAGAGTTTGTTTATATATTCTGGAACAGTTTTGGACTGGGCCATTTTGTGCTGACTGCACCACATGATTTTCACCCATGCCATTTTCGACCACGTGGACTTGACCTAAATCTCTGACTAATAACCCTGTATACTGTACGTCTTGTACTGATTGTGTCTTTTTATTGTTATATTGTGTAATATATTGTTTATATTAAAGTACTTCCCCTCATCCTGCATGTTGTTTTTGGAATATTCCTATAAGGTAATAAACACCTTTGAATATCCAAATGAGCAGTGAGGCATTCACAACTTTTAAACAGTTACTGTTCTGTTACAACAAAGGTTATCTCAAGTATCTACAATCTTGTCTCTATTTTTAAATGACAGTGATATAATAGCTATAACTGAAGGGGATCAGTGAGTCAGTCCTTGGGCATAATGGGACTGGGCACCCTGGATTGTGACTTAGGTCACTGTCCTTAATCTTGGTCCATGGTGCCCAGTGCCATCATTCCCAAGTAAACCCATGAATCACTCCAGTTATTGCTATAACATACAACAATGTGTGCATTGAGCTAGCTAATAATACCAAGTAGGCAGGAGGTATTGGCTTAAGACTGTCCAGGGCCTTATAGCCCCTGGATGGTTCAGTATGGCCCCTACTATCCACCTTGGATGGTGTCATTGGTCTTAGAAAATGGGTTTCTTGTGACATTTTTATAAAATACTTTGAAAATGTAAAACATTACTTAAAAATGAGTAGAAATGAATATAAATGTATTTTTTTTGTAAAGTAGTCCCTCTACAGGTACAGCTGCCAGTAGAGGTTATTGCTGTTGTTAATCTACTTTTTGCTTCTTTCTTATGTCCTCAGTTCTCAGAAGCTTAGACCCAACACTCACACTCTAATAGAAAAACTTTTACATCTGTATATGTTCAGCAGATTTATTCAAAATCCATGGCAACATGTGCAAAAAGTAATCAGCAGCAAAAACAGACCTCACCCCAGTCTCACACCAACAGTTTCGCACCTCTCGCCCTTTCAGAAGTGTGAGAAGCACAAAACTGTTGGTGGGAGTCTGGAGAGAGGTTTGATTTTGCTGCTGATTGCTGTTTGCACATTATTATTTATAAAGATTTTTATCCTTCTTTGGTCAGATCAGGCTGTTAGTCAGTCTCTCCCTGGGTGCCATCAGCTATCCCATACTTCCCTTTGCAGTCCAGTGCTGGATTCCCCCAGGAATTGCCCCCCATGACAGGACCAAGGAGGGGAGGGCCCACTTCCTTCAGTGCCTCACATCCAGAATTCACCCTCAGGACCCAATAGTGTATAACCACCCTCTGGGGCCTTACCTGATGCTGCCCAGGTTTGCTGAATTCTTCCCCCTTTCCCTCTTTGAGCTGGTGGTTCTCTGCCCCATTGGGAGTGAATCCCTCATTGCAAGTGGCCAGCATGCTGTTCTCAGCCTGCGCTCGCATAAGTGCATGGTGCGCTTTAAAGTTCAGACAGCCATTGTGGTCCACAAGTGGGGAGTTTGCCCATGGGTCCAGTGCCCCTGTTGATGTTCCTGGGGACCAGGGACCTAAAGAGAGTTGGGCAGAAGCCTGTGGTTACTGCATAATGAGAGTGGGACAGTGGGGCCGCTCAAAGTTCATGAATATTTTTTTTTTATCCCCTTCTGGTCGCCCTTGCCAATCCTGTCCTTCGGGCTAGCTCAATGTCCTCCAGTCCCTCACTGAGTCTGCCCCTAGAGTATCTCTGGTGACTCCTACCTGCCTCTTCCCTCCACGGAGCACCTTGCACAGCGGGGTCTGCCCGTGATTGCAGACTGGGTGGCTGGAGTGGCCGTCATCTGGAATGCCGTGGTTTTTTTTCCATTTTTCTGTCCCTTCCCTATCACAGTGAGGACGCCGGCTCAGGCAGAACATGCTTACGCATGCCTGCCAAGTGCCAGATGACGTCCTCCCCTCCCCAGCTCCCCCCAATGGAAGCCGCCATTGCCCCGAGAGTCGGTGCTTCCACTGGCTCTCCAGGGCGTCGGGTGCATTAAACACCCCTGGTATCCTTCTCCGAAGGAGGAGAGCATCCATGGGGACACTCTATCCTCCTTCCCCCTGCTGATCCCCGGCAACCAGAGTCCGTTCCCGAACCCGGGTCGCCAGCGTGGTGCGAGGTGTGGCATCCAGCGCCTCAACCCTCAGTGCCACCGGGCCGGCTAAAGTTCATGAATATTAATGAGTGCTGCCTGCTGCCTGGGGGGGCCAGAGTTGCGTTGGCAGTGATAGCTACACTGTTTGAGCTACAGCCATGAGAGTGGGCTCATTTAACATGTGGCAGTTTGGGCTACATTCAGGTGGGGCATTGGTGTGGATTAAGGAATGTGTTTGGTTGCACTAGGACTAAAGAGTGGAGAAACTGTGTGAACTGAAATGGACTTCCTGGAACTGATAGGAGCTGACATGTTGGTGATGCTTAACCCTTTTTATGTTGGCACGCTTGTGCAGCCAACATCTTGTGGCAGTGGAGATTTGGAGGGAAGGTCGCTGTTGGGCAAATGCAGGGCATGCATCAGTAGGTGCATCCCTCATTCCCCAATCAGCCTGCATGTTGGCACCACACCATGCATACTAATGTGGCAAGCACATCTGAGGAAAGGTCCACCGCAATCCAAGCAAAGCTCATCAGATGCAGCGGACCCTTCCTATGTCCTCGGCCACATTATATTCATGGCAGGCGGACGCCTAATTGCTGACTTCGGGGGTGCCCAATCCCCCCTGCGGGCTTACTGTGGCCATAAAGTATGTGCCGATGAGGGAGCCCACTCCCCATCAGCATAAAGCAATCCCCCCCATTTCTTATATGCCAAGGGGGTGCCTAATCCCCCTCGGCTCTGCCCTCCCCACTTTTCTTGTGTGCCGATGGGGTGCCCAATCCCTGTCAGCATAAATTAACCCCCTTTTGTTGTATGCCGATGAGGTGCCCAATCCCCATCAGCTGCAGCAACCCCCCAAACAGTTAGGTGGCATGCTGGGAGCTCACCCAGTGTGCCAAATCCTGAGGAAAAAACAATGTCCTGCGATGTTTTTTTTTTACCCTGTAACACAAAAACGGTCCCTCATAGTCTCCCTACACACCACCCACACCCACCCACTGTGCACCCTGCCTCACCACACCCCTCCTCACCCCATACTTACCTCTGGAGTCTGGCACGATGATCTTCAGTAGACTGGGAACGTGTCTGCACTCTTCAAACTGACTGTGAACTGAGGAAATGCCGGTAAGCTGTATAATGGAATAGATAGGGGGTTTTCAACTTTGATGCATATCTCAGGCATTTTTGGGAATTTTGGCACCAAATTTTCAACATGGGGTTTTTGGGACCCCTCCTCATGAATTCTTGCACTGTCGTGGCATTATTCACTCCCAAAAGGTGATTTTGCAGTCACTGCATGGAATCACCTTTCGGGAGCAAGGAATGAGGCGAGCAGTGCCCAGTGTTCATGAAGGGGCTCAAAAAAACCTATGTTACCAATTCAGTGAGGCTCTACAAAATGACTGTTTTATGAGCGATGCATTGCAAGTTACTCATGCGTTCATAACTAACGAATTTGCAATATTTTCCACACCACATATTCAACATTGGCATTTTCCACACGTCTTGTGAACCGTAGAGCTGTCATTTTTCACATCCTACCCGAAACTGTTTTCGCACTTCCGGTGCAGAATAGCGCGGTCGATGTGGGAAATCAGTGTCCAGGACAAATTACAAAAATAACAGTTACACTGTTCATGAGCAGAGGTCCTAAAATGCCTACGCTGGAAATTTGGTGATGATACTCCATAACATGACTGTGTTACAAGCAAGTGTTGCACAGTTTGCATGCACGCTCGTAAGTTCACGAATTTATAATATTTTCATTCCAGATTTTCAACATTGCCATTGTTCTGCACCTCCTTATGAACAGTACAGCTGTCATTTTTCACATCCTGACCAAAATGTGTTTTTGCAGTTCTGGCACAAAATAGCGTGGTCGCTGTGGAAAGTCCGTGTTCGAGTCACATTATGAAAATGACAGTGACAAAATGCCTATGTTGAAAATTTGGGGCCGAAAGTCCATAACATTAGTGTTTAAGGAGCGTGCGTTGCACAGTTTGCACGCACGCTTGTGACTTCATGCATTTGTAATATTTTCACTCCACATGTTCAAAATTGGCATTTTTCCACACCTCATTATGAACAGTAAAGCTGTCATTTTACATATCCTGCCTGAAATGTGTTTTCGCACGTCCGGCACAGAATCGTACGGTTGCTGTGTGAAATCAGTTTTCAGGGCGCTTTGAGGAAATGACGATTACACTGTGCATGAGCAGAGGTCCTAAAATGCCTATGTTGAAAATTTGGTGGCGAAAGTCCGTAAAATGACTGTGCTGCAAGTGTGTGTTGCGCAATTTCCACGCAGCCTTGTAACTTCATACATTTGCAATATTTTCATGCCAAATTTTCACCACTGGCATTTGTGCACACCTCCTTATCAACAGTACAGCTGCCATTTTTCACAGCCTGCCCAAAACATGTTCCCACAACTGTGGTGCACAATGGCGTGCTCGCTGTGGGAAATCATCTTTTGGGACACATTAACAAAATCACAGCTCCACTGTTCATGAGGGGAGGTCCCAAAATACCTATGTTGAAAATGTGACTAAAAAACTCCCACAAATAATTGGGTTGCAGACATCTGCTGCGCAGTTTGTATGCATGTTCATTGCTTCAGCAATATTTCATATTGCCGCTCCAGATTTTCAACGTTGCCATTTTTTACGCCTCCTCATGAACAATACAGTTGTCATTCCCCACATCATGCCCAAAACTGTGTTTTTGTCCCTCTGCCACCAAATGCAACAGCCACTGTGCAAAACCACCTTTCAGCTAACAAAGTGATTGTGCCGCTTTTCATGAGGTGGCCTGACAAGCAGCCCATGTGGAACATGTAGAGTGAAACTACTGTCACAAACCCACTCAGGAGGTCAGGCACTCTACTCCCAAAGTGCCAACCTCTGAGTGCAGTCTTGTGAACAGTGTAACAGACAAGGTAACCCTCTTGTCTGTTTTTGTGAGTTCGGATCAACCTTTGGTCTCAAGTTCTGGAGGGATTCAAACTGTTAACCTCTTGCTAGCATACGCAATGCACAGGCTTAGATATTTCTGTCTTCGGGGGGCCAGATATCTTTGCAAACGGGCACCTAACCAGGTATACAGAGATGAATCCTTAAACACTTTAATAAAGACCTCAGATTTAAAACGCTTCTCTTTCCAGTTTGGCACCACCATTCAAGCTTATGTTTAGTATCTGCAATAACCATATACTTTTCTTACAACTAAAAAGAAGTCAAAGACAGACCAAGTAAGTTCTAAAAAGAATTTTACTAAAATAGTTAAAAATATGTAAAACACAAAATACAGAACTCTTATACCACAAGACATACAAATCTTTTAAAAGAACAAGGTTTAAACAGTGCAAATTCCTACTTACAGTGCTTAGATTTGAAATCTTTCCAAATACTTGTTTACAAGTGCTCCAAAGATCTTTCCTTAGTCAGAGTCTAGGTAAAAGTGTGTCTGTCTAGTAAAACAGAATATTCCTTAAACTGTATGGGACAACCCATTTTTGTGTGAGGTCAGCTAGCTCCTCCTCTGTCAGATTATGCATAAAAAATATATATATCTTATACAAAAGTATTACATTCTGAAACTTCAGCATCATTCATGTCCTTCAAATGACACTTCTTTTGGTCTCATAATAAGCTTCCTCCTTCCAGGACATGAAAGCATCTTTATGATTTCGCACTTCTATGTAATAACCTGGGTTTTCCTTCCAACGTCATATAATGGATATGTTATAGCAACTATGGTTGTAATTAACTCAGACAGACAGGATCCTTAATTAAGGCCTTACATGTAACACATGGTCTCTAAAAACTGAGTGTATGTGAACTCACATGCCGTCAGCATTTTTCTTATGGCTTTCATCTTTTAGCTAAAATCTGAGGGGGGGGGGTGATGAATGAGGTCATTCTAAGAGCATCAGATTTTTTTTTAGCAGAGACAGTCAGTCATACATTTTATATTAAAAAAATGTATACAGCACTCAGAACTGGCTGTCTACGTCACACTCCTCCCCACCTAGACTGAATATGGGGATCTATCCCCTACATGGGATGAGCTTCCCAAATCAGTTCACTCCTCATAGACCCTAGACATCCCATCTGAGTTCTGGTTCTTCGCTCCAGCCCAATGTACGATTTTTAGATTATACTCTTGTAAAGCAAGACTCCATTTTAGTAATCTCCCATTGTTCTTTCCCATCTGTGTCAGCCAAACCAGGAGGTTGTGGTCAGTCTGCACCACAAAATGCTGCCTATACAAATATGACTCTAGCTTCTTTAGGGCCCACACTATGGCAAGATACTCCTTTTCCACCGTGGAGTATGCTTGCTCCCTGGGAAGCAGCTTCCTGCTCAGGTACACTACTGGGTGACCTGTCCCTTGGCTGAACATCTGGCTCAGTACTGCCCCAATACCCACGACTGAGGTGTCCATCTGAACTATAAAGGTTTTGCTATAGTCAGGACTTGTCAAAACAGGAGCACTGCACAGTGTCTCCTTCAGTCTGGTAAAGGCTTCCTCACAGGCTGGGCCCCAGGTAATTTTCTTTGGCATCTTTTTCTTTGTCAGGTCAGATAGGGGAGCAGCCAAGGCACTGTAATTGGGTACAAATTTCCTGTAGTACCCTGGTGTCCCTAGTAAGCTCCTGGCCTGCTTCTGGGTTTCTGGTCTGGGCCATGCCTGGATCACCTCTATCTTTATTTGGTTAGGACGGAGTTGTCCCCAGCCTACCACATGCCCAAGGTATGCCACTTCTCCCATGGCCACCTGGCACTTCTTGGCTTTGACAGTGAGTCCAGCCTTCTGTATCCTGCCCAGCACTTCCCTAAGGTGGGATAGGTGTTCCTCCCAGCTGGTACTAAAGATGGCAATGTCATCCAGGTATGCCATGGCATACTCCTCAGCACCATTTAACACCTAGTTCACCAACCTTTGGAAAGTGGCCAGGGCGTTCTTCATTCCAAAAGGCATTACTTTAAACTCAAATAAGCTTATTGGAGTAATGAAGGCCGACCTCTCCCTAGCTCTGTCTGTCAATTCTACCTGCCAATACCCCTTGGTCAGGTCAATAGTCATAAGGTAGGTTGCCCCACCCAACTTGTCCAGGAGTTCATCCGTCCGGGGCATTGGGTGGGCGTCAGACCTTGTGACTGCATTCAGTCCATGATAGTCCACACAGAAATGAGTTGAGCCATCTGGCTTGAGCACAAGGACTACGGGTGAGGCCCAGGGACTGTGGGATCTCTGGATTACCCCTAAATCCAGCATCTCCTCCTCTTCCCTCCTAATGTCCTTTTGGACAGCCTCTGACACCCGATATGCTGTTCGCCGTAAGGGTGTCTGTGTCCCTGTCTCCACATCGTGTGTCACTAAGGGGGTTAGTCCAGGCTTGACACTAAATAAGGGGGCAAAGTCTGCTAAAACCTCTCTTACTTTCTGGGCCTGGTCCGGGGCCAGCTGGGGAGACAATTTTATTGCCTCCACAGAGCACTCCTGCTTACTTTCTTCCAGCAAATCCAGAAGTGGGTCTCCTTCGTCCGTCCCCTTCCCATGACTACACACTGCAAACACCATGTCAGTCCAATTCACATATGGCTTCATCATGTTGACATGGTACATCCTTTCAGTCTGTCTTCTGTCAGGTAACTCCACAATGTAGTTCACGTCATTTACCTTCCTAACCACTTTGTACAGTCCTGCCCACTCAGCTTGCAGCTTGTCTTTCCAGACCAGAATAAGGACCATGACTTCCTGACCCACCATGTACAAGTGGGCTCTGGTTCTGCAGTCGTACCACACCTTTTGTTTCTGTTGGGCAGCTGCCAGGTTGCTCTGGGCTGTACCCATAAGCTCCTTCAGCCTTTCCCTAAACCTAAGGACATAATCCACAATGGGAGTTCCGTGGGTGTCATGCTTGCCTTCCCAGTCCTCCCGGATCAAGTCTATGGGCCCACATACCCGGCGTCCATATAAGAGTTTGAAGGGGGAAAATCTTGTCGACTCTTGGGGCACCTTCCTATATGCAAACAACAGGTGGGGAAGGTATTTCTCCCAGTCCCTTCCATGCTGTTCAGCAAATGCCGGGAGCATTGACTTTAGGGTACCATTGAATCATTCCACAAGCCCATTGGCTTGTGGGTGATACGGTGTCATGCATCTCTGCACCACCCCACACTTCTCCCATAAACATTTCATCAGGTCCGATATGAAGGAACCCGCTCAATCGGTGAGTACCTCCTGTGGAAACCCAACATGGGAGAAAATCCCAAGTAAGGCATCTGCCACTTTGTCTGTCCTCAGTGAGGATAGGGTGACTGCCTCTGGGTACCGGGTGGCATAATCCACCACAGTCAGGATGAATCTCTTCCCTGAGGAGCTGGGGGTATTTAAAGGCCCCACAATATCCATTCCCACCCTCTGGAATGGTTTCTCCACTATAAGCAATGAAATCTAGGCTGCTTGGGTATTCTTGCCCACTTTCCCTATTTCTTGGCACCGGTGACAAGACTTGCAATACTCCTTTACCTGCTGGGTGAAGTTAGGCCAGTAGAGATTCTGGGCCAACTGCTGCATCATGCGTGTGATTCCCAGATGACCAGACAAGGGAATATCATGTGCAATCTTGAGCAACTGCTCACAATACCTCTGGGGAATGACAAGCTGCCTGCCTAGCATCCCTCCCTCTGTCTGTACTGTCTGAGTATACATAAGTCCATTTTCCCAATAAACCTTATGTCGGCTGTCACCTCCCTGTGCTCCGTCAGAGTCTGCCCAAGCCCTCAGCTTCTCTAAACTAGGGTCACCCCTCTGAGTAGCTGCAAACCCCTCACACATTCCCAAGGTATGGGACAGGTCCCCTTCAGTAGCTAAACTAGGATCCCTAGCACTAGCAACAGGGTCCTCAGGATCACTGTCAATCCCAACCCTTGGACAATGGGTCATCCCTCCCTCTTCGGAGTAACCTTCCGTAGCTGTGTGGTCACTTGCTACTGGGGAAATTTCTACCCCCTTTTTATCAGTCTCCCCATCTGGAGACACCAGCTGGGGAACCAGCCTCTCAGTGGTTTCCACAATGGCTTCTGTGGGGTTCAGGGAACAACAATTTTCCCTTGCCGCTTGACTACGGGTAACTGCACATACCATCCCCATTGGAGATTGCTACCCAGGATCACATCCACTGCTAATGTTTTGGCTACAGCCACCTGTTGCACAGTTCCCCCTGTTTCACCCCAGTCTAAGAGAACACTAGCGAGGGGCAATGTTTTCCCTTCACCAGTGAACCCTTGGACAGTAACGAATTTATTGGGCATATGCTGACCAGGTTGTACCATATCCCCTTTCACCAAGGTCAGGGATGCCCCTGTGTCCCTTAACCCCTGCATCTGTACACCATTCACCATGACTGGGTGCATGTGTTCCCTCATGTTCACAGGCATGCTTCCAGGGACACACCAACAACCCACTTCTTTTCTAGCACCCTGTTGTATATTATTGCTTGCCTTTTTGGGACACTGTCTGGCAATATGCTCAGTCTCTTTACACAGCCAACATGCATTTCTTACTTCAGAGAAATCTTTTCTTTGAAACCTGGGGCTAACTGGTTTCGGTGGAGGTAATGAGGGCTTTAGCTGCCTTGAAGGCACGTTTTTCCCTTTCTGCACTGCCAAACCCACCCCATTCACTCTCAGAGAAGGTCTACTCTTGGCATTGCAGTCCAAGAGTTCAGCAACCTCTTGCACTGTTTTTGGATCTCGGTCCTCTAGCCAGGTTTTTAGCTTGGCTGGGCAAGCCCAATAAAACTGTTATAATAAAATCACATTTTCAATTTTGTCAATAGAGCTTGCCTTAATTCCTTCCCACCAACGTTTTACAAACTGACGTTGTTTCATGGCTAGCTCCTGGTAGCTCATATCAGAGCTTTTCCTGAGCTTACGGAATTTAGCTCTGTATGATTCAGCAGCTAATTCAAATTTTTTTAACAATGCAGCTTTTAGCTTTCTGTAATCATTGCTGTCTTCATTGTCCATTTGACCCAATGCATCCTGAACTTTCCCAGTAAGTAGCAGGGATAGCTGGAAGCTCCAGGACTCTCTAGGAATTTTAGCCTGAATACAAACTTTTTGAAAAGGTTTAAAAAGGCATCCATATCCTCCCCTTCCTTAAACTCAGCTATTAATTTGGAGTTCAATTTGTAACCCAGTCCTGCAGTCCCAGTTAAACCCAAGCCACTTACCTGCTCTAGTGCCGCTGGTCGGAGTCGTATCTTCTTCGGTTCATGTTGCCTCTGGCGCTCCTTCTCCTCACGGTCTGTGTCTCTCTGTTCTCGCTCTGCCTCTCGGTGTTCTCGTTCTCTCTTTTCCTCAACAGCTCACTGGCGCTCACACTCCTCATGGTATGCTTCCCTCTGTTCTTGTTCTGCCTCCAGTTCCATCCTGCACAACTCAATTTGCAGTTTGAGTACCTCTGGATTCAGGATACTGGTGGCCATTCCCTGCTGTTGTGGTCCTTCACTGACAGTGGCCCTGCTCTCCTTTTCAGTCACGGTCAGTGACTCACTGCTCTGGGTATCTGCTACCATCAGGGCCTCTATGGGGTTCTGCTTTTAGCTGTCACCTCAAATAGGACTCCCCTGTCCCTGCACAACTGCTTCAAGTAATCTACAGTGTGCCTGCTGTAGTTGGAAGCCATCTTCTTCTTTCCTGACTACAACTACTCTGTCTTGAACTTTAGAGAAAAAAAATAAAATGCGTAGGAACTGGACTGTACGCCAAGTGATATATAGTTCTGTTTCCTTTTTAAAATAAAACTCTGCCTTTTTCTCTTTCTTTGCAAGAGAGCTTACGGTCTCAGCTGACACAGAACAATACAAGCTTGTGATACCAAAAGTATGCCACCACTGCCAACCAATCTGTCACAAACCCACTCAGCAGGTCAGGCCCTCTACTCCCAAAGTGCCAACCTCTGAGCGCAGTCTTGTGAACAGTGTAACAGACAAGGTAACCCTCTTGTCTGTTTTTGTGAGTTCGAATCAACTTTTGGTCTCAAGTTCTGGAGGGATGCAAACTGTTAACCTCTTCCTAGTGTACCCAATGCACAGGCTCAGATATTTCTGTCTTTGGGGGGTAGATATCTTTGCCTATGGGCACCTAACCAGGTATACAGAGATGAATCCTTAAAAACTTTAATAAAGACCTCATATTTAAAACATTTCTCTTCTCGGGGGCAGTGAGAGGATCTCAGATCTAGAAGTGGGTTGCCATCTGGGAACAAGTGACCATCAAACAGTGTGGTTCACGTTAAACTCAGCTACAGAGTCAAGCCATACAAAAGTGAGGGTACTGGACTTTAGGAGGGCTGACTTTGGCAAGATGGGAGAGTGCCTCAGAAAAGCACTAGCAAACAGGCTAGAAGGAGGGGTGGTGCAACAATGGGGAATCATCAAAACTGCCATCACAGAGGCAACAAGCCTTTGTGTGAAGCAAATAAACCAATCAAAACAAAAGAAAAAGCCACTATGGTTCTCAAAAGAGGTGGCTGTGAAAGTCAGGAAGAAAAAGATAGCATTCCAGAAGTATAAGGAAACACAGAAGGAGCTGGACAGACAGCTGTACCAGTTAAGGCAGAAGGAAGCAGGGAGGGAAGTCAGAATAGCAAAGGCCCAAACTGAGGAAAAGATGGCCAACTTGGTTAAGAAGGGGGATAAAACCTTTTATAGGTACATCAGAGAGCGTAGAAAGACAAAGGGAGGGATAGTGAGGCTGAACAGAATGAACAGCGGGTGGGCAGAGGGGGACAGTGAAAAAGCAGGGATACTGAATGAATATTTCTGCTCAGTATTCACAAAAGAGGAGGGGGAAGTGCCTAATCCAATTAACAGAAGCACTCTTTATAGGGGGGGTCGATCCCAGTCCTTTCACAGAAGAAAGGGTTCTGCAAGAACTCCTAAAACTGAAGATGGACAAAGCAATGGGGCCTGATGGAATTTACCCCAGAATTCTAAAAGAATTAAGGGGAACCAGTGAAACCACTGGCTACTCTTTTTAATAAATCATGGGAGGATGGTGTGGTACCTGAGGACTGGAGGAAGGCTGATGTGAATCCCCTTCACAAAAGTGGGACCAAGACAGAGGCAGGAAACTACAGACCTGTCAGCCTGACCTCTGTGGTAGGGAAAGTGATGGAGTCACTTCTGAAGAAAAGAATAGTTGAGTACCTAGAGGCCAGTGGGGCACAGGACCCAAGGAAGCATGGGCTCACAGTGGGAAGGTCATGTCAGATGAATCTAATAGATTTCTTTGACTGGGTGATCAAAGTAGTAGACCAGGGAAGGGCTGTGGACATGGTCTAGCTAGACTTTAGCAAGGCATTTGACACAGTCCCACACAAAAGATTAATAGTCAAATTAACCAGCCTGGGAGTGGGTCCCAGGGTGGTAGCCTGAGTAAAGCATTGGCTGGACAACAGGACACAGAAGGTAATTGTAAATGGAGTCCACTCTGAAGAAAGAGGGGTAACTAGTGGGGTACCACAGAGTTCAGTATTGGGTCCAGTCCTTTTTAATGTCTTCATAAGTGACATTGCAGAGGGACTGGAAGGAAATGTATGCCTCTTTGCAGAAGACACAAAGATCTGCAACAGGGTTGATACACAAGGAGGCGTGGAAAGGATGAGAAGGGACTTGACAAGGTTGGAGGAATGGTCAGAAGTATGGCAGCTAGGATTCAATGCAAAGAAGTGCAAAATAATGCACCTGGGAAACTGGAACCCAAGGGAAGAATACACAATGGGGGGGAGGTAGTAACAACAACAAAAAAGGAAAGGGACCTGGGGGTAATCATATCAGGTGACCTTAAGGTTAGCAAGCAATGTGAGAAGGCAGTAGGGAGGGCTGGGGGTATACTGGGATGCATAGGGAGAGGCATCAGCAGCAGAAAACAGGAAGTTGTTATCCCTCTGTACAGACAGTTGGTGTGACCCCATCTGGAGTACTGCGTCCAGTTCCAGAGACCCCATTTCCATAAGGACATAGACAGGATAGAGGCAGTCCAGAGGAGGGCAACTAAAATGGTGCAGGGTCTGCAAGAGAAGCCGTATGAGGAGAGACTAAAGGAGCTTAATATGTATACCCATGAGGAAAGAAGGGAGAGGGGGGACATGATAGAAACTTTTAAGTACCTCAGTGGAATCAACAACGTCCAAGAGAGTAGCATCTTTCAGAAAAAGAAACGTGCAAGAACAAGGGGGCACAATTTAAAGATAGATGGGGTGGTGGTTCAGGGGCAATGTGAGGAAGTATTATTTCACAGAGAGGGTAGTGGATGCGTGGAACAGCCTTCCTGAAGAGGTTGTGGGGTCTAAAACTGTGGGAGAATTCAAGAATGCATGGGACAGACATAAGGCAATTCTTGTTGGGGGGGTAGGAAGAAATAGGCTGTTGGTTAACTAGGATCTGCAGCCTATTCTGTAGCTAGGGAAATGGGCAGACTAGATGGGCCAAGTGGTCCTTATCTGCTGTCAAAGTCTATGTTTCTATGTTTCCAGTTTGGTACCATCATTCAAGCTTATGTTTAGTATCTGCAATAACCATATACTTTTCTTACAACTAAAAAGAAGTCAAAGACAGACCAAGTAAGTTCTAAAAAGAATTTTGCTAAAATAGTTAAAAATACGTAAAATGCAAAATACAGAACTCTTATACCACAAGACATACAAATCTTTTAAAAGAACAAGGTTTAAACAGTGCAAATTCCTACTTACAGTACTTAGATTTGAAATCTTTCTAAATACTTGTTTACAAGTGCTCCAAAGATCTTTCCTTAGTCAGAGTCTAGGTAAAAGTGTGTCTGTCTAGTAAAACAGAATATTTCTTAAACTGTATGGGACAACCCATTTTTGTGTGTGGTCAGCTAGCTCCTCCTCTGTCAGATTATGTATAAAAAAATATGTATCTTATACAAAAGTATTACATTCTGCAACTTCAGCATTATTTATGTCCTTCAAATGACACTTCTTTTGATCACATAATAAGCTTCCTCCTTCCAGGACATGAAAGCTTCTTTATGATTTCGCACTTCTATATAATAACCTGGGTTTTCTTTCCAACATCATAAAATGGCTATGTTATAGCAACTATGGTTGTAATTAACTCAGACAGACAGGATCATTAATTAAGGCCTTACATGTAACACGTGGTCTCTAAAAACTGAGTGTATGTGAACTCACATGCTGTCAGCATTTTTCTTATGGCTTTCATCTTTTAGCTAAAATCTGGGGGGGGGATGAGTGAGGTCATCCTAAGAGCATCAGATTTTTTTTTAGCAGAGACAGTCAGTCATACATTTTATATTAAAAAAATTGATACAGCACTCAGAACTGGCGGTCTACGTCACAACTACCACTACACGCCTACGGTGTTAGGGTTTCCAACTGTAACACCCCAACCGGTATGGACTGACAGGCATCAGGGCTGTGACTTGTGATCATCGGATGTAATGCTCACGCCATTCCACCCCCCCACACCCACCCTGCAGCCACTGACAGGCATTGTGGTGTGTCTTGCACTGTTTGGCCACAAACTTCACCCCATGCTCCTATACTGCACCCATGTCAACATATTCCCTTATGGAATGGGGTAAGTATAATGCCAAAAGACCCCAAAGCACACCATGACACTTGACAGTGTCTACAGGGTAGGGTGAAGTACAATGGCATGAGCATTATAGTTGATGACCCAAAGGCACACCCAAATGCCTGTCACTCTCTACAGGGTGGGGGTGGGGTTGGCATCACTTCAGTACTTCACTGCCATTCCTATTATGCGCCTCTAGCTCCACCACTGCCACTGCCAATGCCAGCACAACAACATTCAGCATTGTCAAATGCTGGTTGTTACAGCCAATCAATGCTCTAGGCAGCCAAAATGGACACAGAGGGACTCCTGGAAAAAGGAGGGGACTAATTCTGGTGCCTAGATCATGCCACAATAAACGAGCAGGGAATATTGATCACTATGGATATCAATTATTGAAAGGCTTCAACAGCCAATCAGAACACTGGGATTTCAGCTGATACAGTGAGGACTTACTGGGATTTCTTCAGTCTGTGGTTGAACTCTGTACGAGTCAGGACTATGCTGTAGGAGCAGATTTTGGACTTCAGGGGCTTACCTAGGCCCTAATCCGAGGAATGTGGTTGCTGAAAGAATCCCCAGCTGCTTGCTGTAAGACTGGGTGCCAAGGAGAAAAGAGAAAAAGAGATTGAACTGTGATCCTGTTTCCCCAGGTACTGAGAAGTTGCTTATGGAGAGTCAGGAGAAACTAAAGGTAGCAGATACCCTGCACTGGGAAATTGAGATGAACAAAAGGACTGAGCAGATTATCTGAGTTTTACAGTTGCTGCCGAAAGATCATTTGCTTGTGCGGACTGCAATTGCATTTTTTCCTGAAGAGACAGAGCATCTCTGGTCATGAGGGTGCTAGCCAGGAATTGTGTGTGTCCTGAGTGAACTGGTAAAAGTTGCTGAGATTCGAGGTCTTGTTGCAACCAAAGATAGGGTTAGACACTGCTAAACTGGGAGTGTGGACTTGTGTGCAGCGGGGAGCTGTTGCTGCTGATTTCCTGCTGAATTGCACTGACACTGATTGAATCAGAGGCTAGCATCCACTCAAATTGACACTGGGCTTCATACCCAAAAACTTTGATTGTTGAGAGCTCAGTGCAGGGACCGCAGGAGGACCCTCACTGTTTTGGAGTCCTTACCCAGAGCCAGGGAGGGAACTTACTAACCCCTCCTGAGTGAGACTCACTGTCTCAGGAGGTCATGGGTCTTGCACCTGAGTGCTAGGGTGCTCAGGTCATGGGAGCCGGGCTGTGGAGCCACTTCCAGGTCTGGGCCTTCTAGGGCTAGTGTTGTCCTGCCACTGTGCTCTGCAGTGGGCCAGAAGTGGCTGAAGGAGACAAGCGGCCAGAACTGCAATCATGGTGACCAGATGCAAGATCCTCGAGCCAGTTCCATCTGGACAGATGGATCCTGTCTGGCCTGTTTCTGTGTTGCTACACTAAAATTCAAGGAGCTCTATCTCCCCTTGCGCAGAAGTCAACTAACTGTGAGTACCCAGGACCTGGTTCCAGGGAGGGTTTAAGAGGAGGAGTTGTTCTATTTAAAGTTCAGTTTTTCATCATTTCAGGGCCCCAACAGCCGGCCAACCCATGGTACTGAACAGGCCTGCAACTAGTGGGTACCCCTAGGGACAATACAGGGGCACTGGTACAAGTGGGGAGAGGGCTGGCCTGTGGGCCAATATGTTTGTATTGCCTATTACTGTAACCTTTTTCCTTGCTTTCACAGCCACCCAGTATCCTGGTATCCCTTTACCTATTCCTTACCCCAAATAAAGCTGTGAATTTGTTGTTTGAATCTCCTGTGGTCATAAACTTCATTGCATGCCCTCATTGCTGCATCATGTGGTTTATGGTGGGACAAGGTACTGGGGGACACAATGTATAGAGTGGTTGGTAGGAGAGGTGAGTAGTCGCAGCATCTCGGGGGCTGTGCCAAGGCGATATCTGGACCACTGATAATTTACTCTGGGTGGAGGCACTACATTATTTTCACTTTTTCTGGGAATGAACCCCCAATAGTCACGGTAGCAGGACCTGCGACCCTTGCCGAGAATCAAGGAGGAGTAGCCCCACTGGCATACGGTGCCAGGGCTACATCTTGGAGGCACCACTAGGATCTCCTGTTTACCAACCATGTCTGCACTGGAAGATCAGAGTGTTGGGACCCTGGGGGGTAGAGCCAGGGCTCTCCATATTTTTGGCACTCTAGTTCGGTTCTGGTTCTACAGTGTGGGGTTCTGGTTCAGTTCAGTTCTGCTTAAAAAATCACATGTTTGTGTTCTGGTTCAATTCAGTTCTAGGCTTTTGGTTTATTTTCTAGTTTGGTTATGGTTCTGGATCGTGTTAAGTGTTACTAAATTCACTTTATATTGCCAAATGTTATATATATATATATATATATATATATATATATATATATATATATAAAATATAAAACATGAAGACAAGACAACAGATTTCACATTGTTAACTTTATTCAAATCAACATTACCTTGAGTAAAAGAAACTAACAAACAGGCAAGCACAAGTTCAATTGTAAAGTATAAATGTTCAAGAATTTAAATAATACAGAACAAGTGTGTTAACTGATAGGTGAGATCTTCTGTCATCTAGAACTTGCTTGCAGAATGAAAACATTCTCTCACTGCTACTGCTGCTAGCTGGCAAGCATATGTACTTCTGTGCAAGCTTTGCTAGTTTTGGGAACAGGTGTCTTCCTGTCTTATTCCAGAATTCAAGGCAGTTGTCAATATAAGTGTCATGTTCTAAATATGTTTTTAGTTCACTGGATGACAATGATCTGGTTGCTGTTGAAGAAGGACCACCTAGAGGGAATAGCATGTCCTTAACATCATGCTTTGGCCTTTTTGCTGGTGGCTCATCATCATTGAATTTTGCTTTGATATTGACAGTCATTACTGATTTCAACAAAGAAATCATTTCACAATCTGTAGGCAATACTTCACGCAGCTGGAGAAGTGTAGAATAGCATGGATAGACTACTGCCTTCATGTAGGTTCTCATCTCACATGGTCTGGGTTCAGGTTCAGTTCGGGTTCATTGTTTTTTTTTATTTTAAGGGTTCAGTTTGGTTCGAATAGGGCAAAAATCAAATAGTTTTGGTTCGGTTCTGATTCGGTTCTCAGAAGAACCTTGGCTCTACTGTGGAGTCCCCAGCCCCAAGTCTGCTCCTCCCCAGCCTAAGTTCAAGCCTACTGAGTAGGATAAGCTGATGCTGGTGAAATGGAGTGAGGGAATGAAAAGAAATCCCCAAAAGGTTTTTCTCTTGCTGGGGTACCTCCCGAAATGGAAGAGGGGGAGGTTGAAAATTATGTGTCCACCATAAAGAGATTGGGAAAAGTTAAAGTTCAAGGGAAAATGTTTGACTCAGCTAGTAATGCATTGACCATGTTGATGGACAGTACTCAACCTGTTGAAGCAAGTTGGATGCCTGGGGTTTTGGTGGTGGAGGGGTTGACTGTGGCTCTACCAGTAATAACCTCTTTCAGTGTGATCTCTGGGGGGGGGGCGAGGGAGTCGAGGAGCCGGATCCATTCCTAAGATGCCAAAGTTTGAGAGACCCCAACCTGGTTCCATGCCTGTGGCCCTTGAGACATACCACAAGTTAAGAATGTTTCCAGGGGTGAAACCCACCCTGAATGGTGAAGACGACTTGGAGGTCTGGATGGACGGTGCCACCCTGTTAGTCCAGGATTGGCAGTGTTCCAAAGTTGAGAAGTGGAAATGATTAGTAGAGAGTTTACGGGGTTCCACCTTTGAAGTTATATGTTCTTTACGAGCCACAGATCCCAAAGCCCCAGCCCAGGTACAGTATATGTCTTGGCTTTGGAAAGTGTATTTGGGAGCCCTGAAACCTGCAAGGATCTCATGTGGAAGTTCAAAAACACTAGGCAGTGGGAGGGGGAAATGGTTGTCTTCTTTTCTGGCCCAGGTGGAGAGGGTCTTGCAGAAGGTGTTTCAGTAGGGGGGAGTAGCGGCCCAAGATCTAAATCAGATCAGGTTGGAGCATGTAGTGAAGGCCGCCTGTTATTCCCCATTACTAATGCTGCAGTTTCATTTAGCAAATAGGAAAAGTAATCCCCCTCCTTATTGGGTTTTGGTATGGGAGGTCCAGGCAGCTGAAGAAGAGTAGGGTCACTGGGGGATGTACGGGGTATCCATGGCAGTGACACAGGTGGACTGAGAGGTGCCCAGTGGTGAGGTACAGGGATTAAGAATGTTATTAAGGGAATACAAGGATGCAGTCACATCAGCTAAGCTGGTTGTGGGTTCAGGTTCCACTGAAACTCCCGGAATGAGTGATATAGTCCCTAATGTAGGCCCCACCTCGTTTGGCACTGGGCCCCCTATCCAGGCACCCCCCCAACAGGAGAGATAAGGCTCAAGTGGAGGAATTGGTATGGAGGGTGGTTGAGTTAGAGAAGGTAGAGGTACCGGCTACTGCCCAGGGAAATTAATGGGTTGTAGAATGGAATCATGCAGCTCAGAGTGCCCCAGTGGGCATGCTCGGGATTCATCTGGCCCCATCAGACTGGCTGCGGTCCCGGGAACCTATTATTTGTTATAGATGTGGGGGTGTGGGACATATACAGAGGGGGTGTTGGGCTCCCTTAGACCAGTCGTCTTACGGGACCAAGACACCTGCTAACACAGCCCACAAGCATGGAAATATGGAGGGGCCCGGCAAAGGAGCACACCAGGGCCCCTGGCAGGTCCAGCTCCATGGCTCACACAAGATTCTCATCTGGTAGAACCAACACATTGACGCCAGTAGATATGCAAAGGTTAGCGAGACCAACAACTGAAACTAATATCACCATGAATGGGGTCCCCACTCAGGCTGTTCTGGATAGCGACTCCCAGGTTACCATCATCTTCAAATCCTGGTATGATCAGCATTTACCCGACATGGAAATACAGTCACTCGATGGACTGCACATGTGAGGTCTCTGTGAGAAAGCATATCCTTATCTTGGCTATGTCAAGGTATGGCTGGAGTTCCCTACTAAAGTGGCTGGAGTGAGTGAAGCTGTAGAGACTTTAGCATTGATTTTCCCTGAAGCTAACATCTTCGATGGAGTGCCGGTATTGGTGGGCATAAATGCCCATGTGTTTGGACATCTGGCTCAACTGTGTTATGCTCGATTGACTGAACAAAGAGGAATGGAGGCCTACCAGAGGAAGGGGCAATCCTCTGTCAAACAGCTTGATGATCCAGTGGGAATAGTGTGGAGAAGGGACTGAGATGAAATTGTGCTCCCGCCAAATGTGGAATGCAACATTGCCAGTGTAGTGAGACTGAAGAAGGATGCTAAGAATCAGATATTGATGTTGGATGCTTCAGATGAACATGGATTGCCCATAGGACTCTTAGTCAAGCCTAGTGTACTGCCAGCCAGAGTGCATGCATATGTTCGAAGGATGAAAGTGCAATTGAAGAATGTTACTGATAAGGTGGTGGTGGTGGTCTGGAAAGGATGGACACTGGCTCAGATATATTGCACCAACACAGCAGTGCATACCACTGCAGAAAGCAGAGGCATCCCAGTGGGACTTGATCCTGAGTTGTTTGACTTGAGTGACTCCCCTATTCCGGAGGAATGGAAAGAAAGAGTGAGGAAGTAGCTGGCTGCTCGGACAGATGTTTTCTCCC
Organism: Neoceratodus forsteri; assembly: GCA_016271365.2. Lineage (NCBI taxonomy): Eukaryota > Metazoa > Chordata > Ceratodontiformes > Ceratodontidae > Neoceratodus > Neoceratodus forsteri. The sequence goes on from CM057453.1 coordinate 494,926,411, forward strand.
TGCACGAATGGGATGTAGGGTGTGTGAGTATAGAGCAGCATCTTATACGACTCACTCATGACAAGCCATTTTGAGAAAGATCAAGGCAGCTGGCCCCAGCAGATACTGATGCCATCCAGCGGCACTTGCAGGAGATGCTGGCCACGGGGATTATCCAGGAATCCCAGAGCCCCTATGCGTCACCCATCATGGTGGTGAGGAAGAAGAGTGGGGCCATATGCATGTGTGTGGACTACTGCACCCTGACAAGCGGATGGTGCTGGATCAGTACACTATGCCCAGAGTGCAGGACACATTGGACTGCTTAAACAGAAGTCAATGGTTCTTGGTTTTGGACTTGTGGAGTGGCTATTACCAGATCCTGATGGACCCAGAATTGGGAGAAGATGGCCTTTATATGTCCCTTTGGATTCTATGAGTTTCTGAGAATGCCCCAAGTGATATCGGGTGCCCCTGCCACCTTTCAGTGCCTGATGGAGAAGGCCATCAGGGACATGAACCGCTGGAGTGTTTGTTCTACCTGGATGACATCATCATGTTCTGGAAAACACTGGAGGAGCAAGAGGCAAGGTTCATGAAGGTGTTGGACCTCCTGGAAGAGTTTGGATTGAAGCTATCCATCGACAAGTGCCAATTCTTCCAGACCTCAGTCAAATATGTGGGGCACATTGTCTCTGAGAAAGGCATACAGACTGACCCCAGCAAGGTAGAGGCCCTCATCGCCTGGCCTAAGCCATGCACCCTGAAGGACTTGCAGTGACTACTGGGTTTCTGCAGCTATTACAGAAGATTTGTAAAGGACTACACCCGGGTGGTGCAGCCCCTTTTGAATCTGCTACAAGGGTATCCACCCACAAACAAGAGCAAGAAAACTGCTATGCATGAGGACTCTGCCAGACCTGTCAGTTATTTCTGCCCCTCTAAACCCTTCGGTGAGAGGTGGAATGAGGACTGTGATAAAGCTTTTGAGGATATCATCTATTGCTTGACTCATGCCCCAGTGTTGGCTTATGCAGACTGTGCAGAAATCCTACGTCCTTCACACTGATGCCAGTTTCAGTGGATTGGAGGCTGTACTGTAGCAGGATCACCCTGAAGGTTTACGTCCAGTTGCATTCACCAGTTGGAGTTTAAGCCCTTCAGAGCAGAGGTATCCTGTCCATAAGTTAGAGTTCCTGGAGTTGAAGTGGGCCATAGTTGATCAGTTCCATGACTGTCTATATGGGGCCAAGATTACTGTGAAGATGGACAATAATCCATTCACCTATGTACAGATCACAGCCAAGCTGGACGCAGCTGGTCATAGGTGGCTGTCAGCCTTGTCCACCTATGATTACTGTGTGAAGTACCACCTAGGTCTAAACCATGTAGATGTGGATGCTTTGTCCAGGTGGTCCCAAGCCTGTAAAGATGAGAACTTAAACTGGGTGCACATCTCAGAGCAAACTGTTGGCCTTATGTAAGAACATGATGGTGAAGAGATCTTTTCTGCCGAAGACACCCCTTGTCTGGTGGACTGTCTGGGAGCTCCAGGGGATTGTCTTCCAGTTGCATATTGCCAGCTGGCCACCCTAGATGTCAGATCCCTTCCACAATTGACCACTCAAGACCTGCAGCGGGATCAGAGGGCCAGCCCAGTCACTGGGCAGATTGTGCAAGTGTTGAAACATCAGGGGAACCAGGAGCAAGTGGACATCATTATTCCTCAGGCTCAGCTGTTGTTATGTGAATGGCCTAAACTATGTTTAAAGAAGGGGTTGTTGTACCGAGAGACCCAGGATCAGCAAGGGGGCCCCACGAGAGCAACTGGTACTCCCAGAGAAACATGTCAAGACTGTGTTGAAGGCCCTGCATGACAATATGGGGTACTTGGAAGCTGAACACACTTTGGACCTGTTAAGAGTTAATTTATTGGCCAAAGATGGGGGCAGATGTAGAGGCATATTGCAAAAGCTGCATGAGGTGTATAAAATGCAAAGCACTTCCCCAAAGGGCTGCTCCATTAGTCAACATCAAAACTAGCAGCCCCATGGAGCTTGTATGCATAGACTTCCTTATGCTGGGGCCTGACTCATGCAATATCTCCAACGCATTGGTGGTTATGAACCATTTCACCCAATATGCTCAAGCTTACCCCACCAAGGATCAGCGAGCTTCCACCGTGGCCAAGATATTGGTGGATAAGTTTTTTGTGCACTATGGCTCCCCCCAGAGGATCCACTCGGATCAGGGCTGTGATTTTGAGAGCCAGCTCATCAAAGAGTTATTGTCACTGTGGGGCATCAGGAAGCGCTGGACCATGCCTTACCATCCCCAAGATGACCCCCAACCTGAAGATTCAACCGAACTTTGTTAGACATGTTGGGCACCAAGGATCCCCAGGTCAAGCGCACATGGAGTCAGTGGGTGAGCGCTCTGGTCCATTCATACAACTGCACACAAAATGATGCTACAGAATTCTCTCCCTACCCACTAATGTTCAGGAGGGAAGCCCATCTGCCGGTAGACCTGTGTATTGGAGTCTTCTCAGATGAACTGGGTGCAAGAGACCATTTGCAGTATGTAAAAACTCTGAGACGACAACTGGATGATGCATACCGGCTCACTTCTGAGATGGCCACTAAAAGGAACAAGGAGAATAAAGAGCATTATGACAAGAAAGTGCAGGCTTAATATCTGGAAGCAGGAGAAAGAGTGTTACTACGCCAGCTGGGCATATCAGGAAAGCACAAGATCACTGACAGATGGGGAGACACCCCATATGTTGTAGTGGAGAAGCTTGCAGACCTGCCAGTGTACAAGATTTGACCTGAAGGAGAGACTTGAGGGCACAAGGTTATTCACTGTAACCATTTGCTGCCTATTGGTGATAAAGTAGTGAATGCCGAGGAAGTTGTGGATGATCTCTCATCACCCACCACCACTCGAACTGCTGCACACAGAAGACATAGGCAGAGAGACAGTGATGCCATGGGGGCTGGGCCTGCCCAGGGTGGGGAGACCTCAAATGAGGGAGATACCAAAGATGAATCTGAGGAGGAGGATAAAGAAGTTCCACATAGTCATTACTCTATTAGGAAGTTTGCCAGGTTATTCCAGGGATCGCCTCTGACACAGGATACATCTAGAAGACAGGGTAGGGTCGGGGAGTCTGTTCCAGCCATGCTCCTCGAAGGAATCCCTCCAGACTTGAATACTGGTCTGGCTGAGCCACTTGAGTGGTACCGGAGCAGTTCTCCTACAGATACACCCAGGGAATGGTTGCAGGGTGATTCTGAGGATCAAGAAGATGAGGGGGAAGATGTGTCTTTTGAAGGGCCTACATCAGAACTAAATACTGATCCAACTGAGTCCTTTGAAGTAGCCCAGATTACCCCCCCCAGAGTTGTGCCTGATATGGGTGAAGTGTTAGAGTCATTCACCCCGTTAGATGAGGAATGCGAGGAGGTTGAAGAAGATGAGGAGATCATCACCAATCCAGGGGTAGGTAGGGGCGCAGGTATTCAGAAGACCCCTCATAGGACAGGGAGGACAATAAGGCCTATCCTTAAGCTAACATATGATGACTCTGGGGTTCATACAGACTTACCCCTATTTGTAGTACATAAGGGAGTGTACATTACTCCTAGGTCCCTACAGAAGGTGGTTATGTGCCTTGTTGATGCTAAGCCCCCTAGGTCAGTGGGAAAGGTGACCTGAAGAAGGAGAGGGAGGTGAATAGGGTACCTCACAGGTTTGAGGCAGAGAAGTGTGTTCTGTGGGACTCTAGTATCCTATGATTGATGAGTCAATCTGATGAGCACCACTTTTCATGTGGCCCCCAGGCTCAGAAGGGAAGAAGACTTTGCTAAAATGTATATACAGTTCTGTGTTTGAATTTTTTATGTTTATTACCTGCTAGATAGGAATCAAGTGTATAGTTAAAAATTTTATTGATGTCTGATGTGTTTCTTGGGTATTTCCCTTACTCATGCCATGGAAGCCAAGCATTTCAAGGGGGGCTTACCTGTTGCTGCCTGAGTTTGCTGGGTTCTTCCCCCACATTCCCCATTGAGCTGGTGGTTCTCTGCCCCATTGGGTGTGAATCCCTCATTGCAAGCAGCCAACATGCTGTTCTCAGCCAGCACTCACTTAAGCGCATGGACTGCTTTAAAGTTCAGACCGCCATTGTGGTCCAGAAATGAGGAGTTTGCCCATGGTCCCAGTGCCCCTGTTGATGTTCTTGAGGACCATGAACCTAAAGAGAGTCGGGCAGAAGCCCGGGGTTACTGCATAACAGGAGTGGGACAGCGGGGCCACTTGCAACTCATGAATATTAATGAGTGGCCCTTGATGAATATTGATGAGTGCTGCCTACCGCATGGGGAGACAGAGTTGCAGTGGCAGCGATACCTTCACTGTTGGGGCTACAGCCATGAGAGTGGGCTTATTTAACAGGGGGCAGTTTGGGCTACATGCTGGTGGGGCACTGGTGTGGATGAAGAAATGTGTTTGGTTGCACTAGGATTAAAGAGGGAAGAGACTGTATAAATTGAAATGGACTTCCTAGAACTGATGGGAGCTGACATGTTGGTGACACTTAACCCCTTTTTGTTACAGCCAATCAATGATCTAGGTGTCCAAAATGGACACAGAGGGACTCCTGGGAAAAGGAGGGGACTAATTCTGGTGCTTAGATCATGCCCCAAAAAATGAGCAGGGAATATTGATCACCATGGATATCAATTTTTGAAAGGCTTCAATAGGCAATCAGAACACTGGGATTTCGGCTGATACAGTGAGGGCTAACTGTGATTTCTTCAGTCTGTAGCTGGACTCTGTATGAGTCAGGACTGTGCTGCAGGAGCAGATTTTGGACTTCAGGAGTTAACCTAGGCCCTAATCTGAGGAGTGTGGTTGCTGAAAGAATCCCCAGGTGCAGCAGGCTGCAAGACTGGGTGACAAGGGGAAAAGAGAAAAAGAGACTGAACTGTGATCCTGTTTCTCCAAGTACTGAGAAGTTACTTAAGGAGAGTTGGGAGAAACTAAAGGTGGCAGATACTCTGCACTAGGAAATTGAGATAAATGAAAGAACTGAGCAGATTATCTGAGTTTTACAGTTGCTGCTGAAAGGTCATTTGCTTCTGTGGACTGCAATTGTATTTTTTCCTGAAGAGGCAGAGCATCTCTGGTCATGAGGGTGCTAGCCAGGAATTGTATGTGTCCTGTGTGAACTTGCTAAAGTTGCTGAGAGCTGAGATCTTGCTGCTGCTGCTGAAGATAGGGTTGGACACTGTTAAACTGAGAGTGTGGACTGGTGTGCAGGGGGGGCTATTGCTGCTGATTTACCCCCTTGCTGAATTGCACTGACACTGATTGAATCAGAGGCTAGCACCCACTCAAATTGGCACTAGACTTCATTAGAGTGACTGCCCAAAGACTGTGATTGTTGAGAGCTCAGTGCAGGGACAGCAGGCGGACCCCCACCATTTGAGAGTCCTCACCCAGAGCCAGGGAGGGGAACTTACTAACCTCTCCTGAGTGGAACTCACTGTCTCAGGAGGTCACAGGTCCTGCATCCAAGTGCTAGGGTGCTCTGGTCATGGGAGCCAGGCTGTGGAGCCACTCCCAGGTCTGGGCCTTCTGGGGCTGGTGTCGTCCTCCCACTGTGCTCTGCAATGGGCCAGAAGTGGCTGAAGGTGACAAGTGGCCAGAACTACAATCAAGGTGACCAGCTGCAAGATCCTTGAGCCAGTTCCATCTGGACAGATGGATTCTGTCCAGTCTGCTACTGTGTTGCTGCACTAAAATTCGAGGAGCTCCATCTAGCCTGATGCAGAGGTCAATTAACTGTGAGTGCCCAGGACCTGGTTCCTGGGAGGGTTTAAGGGGAGTTGTTCTGTTTAAAGTTCAGTTTTTCATCATTTCAGGGCCCCAGCAGCTGGTCAACCCATGGCACCAAACAGGCCTGCAACTAATGGGTACCCCCAGGGACAATATGGAGCACTGGCACCAGTGGGGGGAGGGCTGGCCTGCAGGTCCATATGTTTGCATTGGTTATTACCGTAACATTTTTTTTTGCTTTCACATCTACCCAGTATCCTGGTATCCCTTTCCCTATTCCTTACCTCCAAATAAAGGTGTGAATTTGTTGTTTGAATCTGCTGTGGTGGTAAACTTCATTGCATGTGCTCATTGCGAAATTGTGTGGTTTATGGTGGGACAAGGTACTGGGGGACACAGTGTGCAGAGTGGTTGGTAGGTGAGGTGGGTAGGCACAGCATCCCAGGGGGCTGTGCCAAGGTGATATTTTGTCCACTGATAGACAATTTACTCTGGGTGGAGGCACCACGCTATTTTCACTTTTTCTGTGAACTAACCCCCAATAGTCACCATAGCAGGACCAGGGCCCTTTGCCAGGTATCAGAGACAGTTGGCAAGGGGGGGCTGGCACACAGCACTGAGGCTATAAGAAGTAGGGTGGGCTGCGATACCTTGGCAAGGCTTCACAGAGTACAGGTCTACCATTTTCCTCCATTTTCTCCCCATGTTCCCAGAGCTGTGGTGGCATGAGGATGCATGCACATGGAGGCATGCATGCAGTCCAGAAACACAGCTCTTTCTACCCTCCCAACATTCCATCAGCCTCCTGAACATCTGCTCTGCTGCCAGGCCTCCACTTGGTGGCAACTGAGTGCCTAGAAGGCACACCATCCTCATCTAGCAGAGGAGAGCTGCTAGGCAGCCACCCAACCCTCTACCAGCCCTCCCTCTGCCAACCTCCAGCAACCCAATCCCATTCCCAAAAGCAATTCACTAACATGGTGCAAGGTAAGACACTATACAGTGCCTCAGCCCTCTGCTCCACCAAGCTGGATGGCTTTTGCACATTTTATCATAGATTTTGAATAAAGCTGCTGAACTTTATTTATTTATTTAGTTGTTGTTGACTGGGTAAGTGCACTAGACAAATTCTACCTGTTTTCAGGCACGACCTGGGGGAGAGGGACACAGATGAATGCCAACTGACCTTGAACCAGATTAAGCTGTTGGTGGTATTTTTAGTGAATGGGATTAAATTTGACCATAGCACTGGGGAAATTCCTCTACTCACCAGTAGGGGAATTGCTGGCTGTCTCCCAGATGGCCACTCTGCAGGAGTCGCTGGAGGTGGTGGAAGCAGCAGAGACAGAGGAGCAGGCCTCCTTCTCTGTTCTCTTACCGCAAGAGGCTACACTTAAAAATGAAGCAGATTTGGAAATAGTGAATGATGATGGAGATAGTGGCATTTTCATATCAATGGAAGATTTAAGTAAAATGACTATGGACATGTCGATGGACAATGATACTGAGATACAAGAGAAAATAAAACAGGACCTTCAAGACGAAGAGAAAAGGCTTAAATGCTGAATGCTCCAGATCTGAAGAGACCTCACTCAGTTACAAGTGAAAGTGGAGTCTGTCAGAGGGTGAGGTGAAGCTGTCATTACTCTGGGAAACTCCTGTGACACAGGAGCATCAACGGGTATGGACACAGCAAGCGCTGTCAAGATCTTCTTTCCCAAGGTACCATCTAATATTTCTTACCCTTTTCCAGATACAGCTGGCAGTGAAACCACTTGCAAAAGTGGGTGCCTAGAGCCGCGGGAAGAGTATGTTTGTAGAAATCCTGGGAGGGAAAGCATGGGACAGCTATTAGAAATCACAGACTTGGTAGACACCTCACGCCCTATACTTGCACAAGTTGCAAGTTCTAACACACAAACGGAGAGTAGCTTAGCAGCTACAACAATTACGGGACAATTACAGCATGATAGTAACACAAATAACTGTATTAACCCACTCTCTTACCAAACAGACAATGGTACTCAAACAGGAGTCACAATATTTTCCTTTACTGCAAGAGGCTCAAGCAGGAAAAACAACAAAAAAATAAAATAAAAATAAAAGGGACGCTTTGATCCTGGCTAAACGCAATCTCTCCTCCATGATCACTACAGGCAATGATGATTCAGCTGATGATTTCCCGTCCCATACCAAAACACAAACCGTGGCTTCTGCAATTCAGGCTGCTTTTGATATTCACCAACAGAGCATGGACCCCTTTGCCAAATGGGCCCCAGAAAAGCCTTAAAAGAAGCAGGATAAAAGCAGTGTCCAGATGGCACTTGGTTGTCTGACCCAGAGTGGGACAAGGATCCCTTATCTCAAGCCTTCCCAACATGACAACCAACTATTCAGGGTCGTGTCCTATAGGACTGTATTTCATTTGCCTCACCAGGACAAACAGACATTGTTGAAAATAATACAGACTCATCCCACCCTCTTAAACTACTAACAACACAATAATCCAAAAATGCAGCTCTTCCACATTCTGTGTCTCCTGCTAATAACTACAAAGCTGAAAGGATGCATCCCAATGAACAGAGGGATCAGCAGAATGGGTTAACCAATATGGAAGAGACTTGTCCACACAGACCTTTATTGTCTGACTTTTCTTCTAAAACAAAAAAGGATCAGCCCCTAGAAGTAATACCGTTCGTATTATGTACGAGGGACGTCTGGATGGCAGGCCTGATAAGCATTATGTTGGGAAAATACTTCTAAAAGAGTCGTTACACTTTTCTTCTAGGGAAGTTGTCACTTTTATTAACATTTCAGGTGCAGACAACTATGATATAAGCTTTCGCTCTTCATATGCACTTGAAACTTTTTGGCAGAGGTACAATCAGATCAAATTTTCCCCCATATGGGCTCCCTTTTTGGTGATCACCTTAACTAAACCTTTGATCAAATATGTCACTATCATGTTTAGGAATGAGGGAGTCTATGTGGAGGACACAACCTATTGGCTCACACAAAAATTTGAAGTTCTTAGCCCTTCACAGGCAATTATAGACTCGGAGTTATTTTGAACGGGGGGGGTGGAAATACAAAATAAAGCTATGTCAAAATGAGAATGGCGTAGAACACATTCCAAATTCATTCCTGTTAGGCAGAGACAGGGGATATGTTTCTACACTGGGCAGCTCCATGCTTGATACAAGTGTGGGGCAAGGACACATCTGTCAAGTGTATGTGATAAACCCTGGAGCGACAACTGCAGGGAAGTTGGACACAACAGCCATCAGTGCGCAAATTTAACAAAGTGTGATGTATGTGAGAAAACTGGTCGTGTTTTCTGAGTGCCCCTAGGCGGCCAAAAACAAGGCCTCAGTGATTAGCCCTGAACTTTTAATTCAAAAGGCCCAGGATGTGGCCTCATCGACCCAGACAGAGTCCCAGGCCACCCCCCTCCTCCCTCCTACTCCTATCATCCGCAGGATGAAACACAGGTAATTACAATACAAGAGGAAAAAGTTCCAGCTCAAACTTTAAAGGAGGACGCAATCCCTTCCTTTGACGGTAGCAGCCCTCAACCCAGTATGTTACCATCATCCTCCAGACACAACCCCGAAGAACATTGAAACTCCTCAGATCCCCCCCCTAAACCTGTCCCCACTCCGAGAAGGAGGATAACATGGAATTCCAAACCATGTCCACCTCCCCCACCCCCACACCCCTCCAAAGGTTCAAAATACTTTAGTAATACCAACCTCCAACTTGTATGCAGCCTTAGCTACCAGTTGGGCAGAGTCTGCCATGGAGGTGGGTGAGCCTGACAATCTCAACCCTCCCCAGGCAGACACCGGAACCCAGGACTATAAAGGAAAAAAGAAAAAAAGGAGAAAGCAAAATTCATGAGGTTTCCACTCTCTGACTCCTCTCTCATTCAAATCTGTCCATTGGGTCCTTGAATGTTTGCAGCTTAATCAACAATGCAAAAAGACATGCTGTATTCCAATATATACATGAGTCACATATAGATATCTGTTTTGTGCAAGAATACTGGATGTTTACACTAGATCATGCGCACCTTTTTTCATCTGAATGGTTATGGGGACCTTCCTTTTGGTCCTTTGGCACTGACTGAGCAGATAGAGTGGGGATTCTTTGTAATTCATATTCATTTACACTGACTAAACTTGTAGATATAATTCCTGGTAGGCTGTTGACAATAGATGGCAGGTGGAAGCATACAGCCTTGCGTCTTATAAATAGTTATGGCACTCAAGTAAAATCAGAAACAGAGGCATTATTTTATCTCCTACCGCCATACTTGGCTACCACATTACATATTGTCCTGGGAGGGGACTTTAGCTGTGATCTGCCCAAAACAGGGCAGGGCCGAAAGGAAAAAAAATCCTACTGTGACTCCAGCTCCCTACTTAATTTGATCGAAACAGCCAAATTGGTTGATTGTAGGAGTAACCAGAGCAAAGGCCCTCGATACACATACAAAAGAGGGAAATTCTTTACTTTCAGAGATTACCTCTTCTTCTCAAAAGAGATGCCAATCCCTGTTCTAGAATTTTTCCCACAGAATTATCAGACCATTTGTTTCTTAGAATTTCCTTTATTAGTCCCACTGACATAGTACATCACAAAAGCTGGAAATTAAACATTTCCGTCTTACAGGATCCAGAAGTGAAAACAGGTATATCTCAGCTCCTGTCAGCCAGAACTTCTGTCCAGTTCTTATATGATGATTTATGTACATAGTGGTTAGATACCAAAATAGACCTTCAACTATGGTTCCAAAATTATGGGAAATCTAAGGGGAGGAATACATTTTTTAATTATTTACAGCTTCGGAGTCAGCTCCAATATTTATTCTCACTACCTACTAAATCTAAAAATGACTATGGACCACAAATCAAAAAAATTAAACATGAAATGAGGGACTATTAATATGATAGAGCTAGAACATTAAGGCCGTAATTACAGTATGGCACCCAATAATCTCCTATAGGGGACCCATTTGACAGTTTTAAAGCCAGAAACAAAAATATGACAATGCAGGAATTAAGAGACAGTCATGGATCCCTGACAGACTCAGAAGAAGAAATGTATAAAATCATCTCAGACCATTTGCATTCTCATAACATGTGTAATACTCCTTCAACAGAAGATTTACTCTCCTATCTAGCAAAGGTTAAAGTACCAAACCCTCCCGATAACCTTTCTGAATTGACCCTTCCCATGACTCCACTTGAAATTGAACAAACTATAACTTCCCTTAAACAAGGAACATCCCTGGGGCCAGATGGCCTTCCTTATGAATTATATAAAGCTTTTCCATTGGTATTTGCAGCTTGTTTGGCAGCTGTTTTTTCCCTATTGTTTTAAAGTTAAATCCATCCCTTCACAGTTCAGCTCAGGTCTGATGGTGTTTTTATTTAAATCAGGAGATAGGACCCGTATTCAAAAATTGGAGACCTATGTCTGTTCTAAACACTGATTTTAAAATTCTATATACCGTACTAAACAACAGACTGAAAAACAAAGCAGCTCAGTTAATACATTTTTTCCAGTTTTGCAGTCTCCCCGACAGGAAAATTCAATAACCCCTCATGATCATAAGGGATCTAATGTAATATTATAACAAGCAGAAAAAACAGGGTTGCATTATTTCATTAGATCAGTGCAAAGTGTTTGACTGGGTTAACCACCCATTTTTGCTTGTCACCCTGGAAAAATATAGCACTTCAACCAACTTTGTTGAATGGATAAAATTACTGTATTCCTCGGCCACAGTACAACCAGCCATAAAACAAAACATAGGCATGCAAATAAACATAACAACAGGAGTAAGACAAGTGTGTTCTTTGAGCCCCCTGCTTTATATTTTCTCATTAGATTCCCTACTAAGAATAATGCATGAAACATCCCATTGGCAGGGACTCAGGGGCCCTACCCAGGGGGATCTTCTCCTAGCACAGGCATATGCAGATGATATTGCAATTTTTATGTCAAAAACTAATCACATCCCTTCACTACTTCAAGTTATTACAGATTATTCTAGAGTCTCTAGCTCTCCTCTAAACATAGAGAAATGTAGTGGTCTCTTTATAGGCCCAGCCCCCAATCAGACATATCTATAAAAGGTATTTGGATTTCTACATCTCCCTTAAAAAGTTTAGGCGTGACCTTTGTTCAGGAAAATATGCCCTTGGAAAATTGGGAAACAGCGTTACAAGGAATGGAATCTAAGGTTTCCAGATGGAGAAGTTGGAAACTATCTGAGATAAAAATGATTCAGGTCATTAAAATTTTCTTAATGCCTTGCTTATTGTACTGTATATTGCACTAATCTTTCCTCTGCCAACTATTTTAGAATCCAGACTGTATGTTTCCTTCTTCCAGATGCTATGGGGAAATAGGCTGAATCCTATCAAGAGATGTTTCACTTATCTCTCCAAAAAGAAGGGTGGGCTAGGTATGATCAATCCTGTAACCTTCTTCACTTTCCCATTTCTTTCATTTAATATTAAAGCTGTGCTCCAAGGCTCAGATCCATTATGTACCAAATAGATCCAAAACATGTTAAGCAGTTTCCTTTCCCAACGGGTAGCATCTCCCCCAAAAATTACAGCCAGACTTCTTATTCCAGGACTGTTTAGACCTACAGCATCTAAACTGCACAAATGGGGGCTGACAACATCTCAAATCTGTGGTAAATCAGGTCCTCACCTCTATGCTTTTATCATCTCTCAAATATATCCTGAGGTCCCAAAATTAAAAAATTGCCCTTTAAGTAAAAATCAATATTTATTATCACAACTTAACAACCCCAGGATTCCACACCACATGTGGGAAATTCTATGGCTTACAGCTTATGGAAGATTAAATATACATGGCAATAACAAACACAAAGCGCAGGAGAAGTGAAATTGTCCATACAATGCATGCCAAGTGGAAGAAACTATGATGCATTTTTATTTTGAATGCTCATACGTTAAACTCTTATGGCTTTATTTAAAAAACATTGGAACTTACCTTGGATCACAGGCATGAAATATGAGTTATTCATTATAGGTCAATTGCCACAAAGTTTAAATGGATATGATGAAGAAACCCTAAGGATAATTTTTGCTACTTAAAATGTTAATATTTGGCAAGCTAGATGCCAGTGGGTATTGTACCAAAGAATAATGCCATATGAAGCTTTAAGTGTACTGGTCGAAAAAGCTATGCTATCTGTATACTCAAAAGACATGTCTCTACATACTTCTAGGAAAGTATTAAAACAGTGGAGAGGTTTTTCCTTTTTCATTAAATATAAATGATGTTGAATCACAAAAGAAACCAGTGATGTCGAAAAGATGGTTTTTATAGCAATCACTGGATAGACTTCATCAAACTCAGGTGTAGTGCTCTTTGTTCTTCTTTACTTGTACCCCCCTTTTTATTTTAAATTTTTCTTCCACTCCCCTTCCCATTATAAGATTCCTTCATCACTACAGAATGTTTAGTTATTTTTATTTATTTATTTATTTATAAAGCAATCAGTTTACAACCTTTGAGCCAAGGGCTCATTTCCAAAGGTACCTCGTCAACAATGGTAGAGAATTCGGAATAATACAAATAAAACAGATAATACAGGTAATATAGAAAAGAGGGGTACATACAGAGCAGTGCATGAGTATAAACGGACACGCATTAAAGGCACATGGTAACAGCAACATTGGTAGTGTGATACAGAGCAAAAATGGTATAATTGACAACAGTAGAATAAAAGGGTTTAGCAGCATAACGGTATTTTCATACAGGTGTGATTACAGACAAGCAGGTCTACTGTGCCAGATTACAGGAGCATTATGGATTGAGGCAGTCGCGGTACAGGGTGGTTGAGCATCTGTTAGGCACAGGGCAGCAGCGCTTGATGAATAGGCTCGCTTTTGAGGCATTTTGAAAGTGGAGATGGTGGGGTATCAGTGATGGCCCGAGGAAGAGTGTTGTACCAAGCGGGGCTCTGTGGCAGAAAGATCTCTGTCCAAGTGAGGTCCTAGCAATGAGAACCAGGAAGGTGGCTTTGCAGGAGGTCCGGTGCTGACAAGGGGCTGTGCTGGGAGGAGGGGAAGTCAGCCTGGGGAGAAAGTCCTAATAAGGTTTTTTGAGATGAGGCACGTTTGGTATAACAGGCGTTAAATCGAGGTCAAGCATTCCTGCAAGGTCATAGAGTTGGCAGGTATGAGTGAGCTTAGGGGCCCCAGTGATTAGCCTGCAAGCCTTATTTAGGAGGAGGCGGATTTTGTTGAGGGTCAGCCATGTTGGCAGCCCCATAGATAGGTAGCCCATATCCACCAGGGAGAGTATGGAGGAAGTAACCGCCAGCGGAGTGCGTCAGGGGAGACAGTTTTGTGGCGGTACAGGATACCAAGTCGGATATTGGTAACAGAAGCGAGTGCATCGATGTGGGTATGGTAGGAGAGGCTGAGTCAAATAGGATCCCTAAGTACTTATAGGATTGGACTTGTTCCAGTTGTAGTTTAGAGCCGGAAAGGATACGGAGAGGGTGTTGGATGATTTATTTTGAGGTTGGGCGAAGAGCATGGTTTAGACTTTTAAGATTTATGACTAATCTATGCTCTTTAAGCCAAGCTTCAAGCGCTGTCATAGGCCCTTTGTAGAAACCTGGAGGAAGTGGGGTTACGGTCAGTGGCAAAGAGGACGGTATCGTCTGCGTACAGCAGAATATTCCCAGGGCATGCACTGGGCAGGGTGTTAAGGTAAAGCGAGAAGATGAGGGGCCCCAGGATGGAGCCCTTTGGAACCCCTGAGTGGATGGAGCATGGGTTAGAAAGAGTCCCACCAATTTTGACTCATTGGGAGCGGGCAGACAGGTAGCTGGAGCACCAAGCTAGTGGTCCAGAGGCAAACCCAGTGTGACAGAGGGCTCCCAGAAGTAGGGGGTGGGAGACCGTGTCAAAGGCCTTTGATAGGTCAAGGAACACAGCCCCCGCCAGGGAGCCAGTATCCAATGAGGAGTGAAGGAAGGAGGAGAATTCAATAAGAGCAGTGCTAGTACTGTGTCCTGCGCGGAAGCCGTGCTGCTCCGGGCAGAGGATGTTGTATTTGGTCAGGTATTCAGATATTTGTGCGACAACTAGTTTTTCCAGCGCCTTGGAAAGGGGAAGGAGAATGGAGATCGGTCGATAGTTCCCAGCTAAGGACCTATCACCCCCTTTATGGATTGGTGTGACCGTTGCAGTTTTCCACGAGGAGGGGAATTGTCCCAGGCAGAGTGATTTGTTAAGAAGGCAGGTGAGTGAGGTGAGGACTTGATCCAGGACTAACCAGAGAATTTTGTGATCCAGGGAGATGTCACTGGAACTGTTGCCTTTTAGTGCATGGGTCAGGTGCAGTCTGGCTTCCTGGGTAGTAACCCTATGAAGGTGGAAGCAGGGGCGATGGAGGGCAGGGGTAGGATGGGTGGGTGGCTGATCAAAGAAGTTACTGGGGAGGATGGGACTAAGGTCTGTAAAGGCGGTGTTGAGGAGGTTTGCAATGTCAGCAGGGTCTGTAATGGTGGTGTTGTTGGTGGTAATCTGGGATGGGGGAAGGGAGCGGGCATTCCCATTCAGTTGTTTGACCTTATCCCAGAAGGTACGGGTGCTCCCCCAGGAGGCAGTGAGGGAGGCCTGATAGTGGTCGGCTTTGGCTTTCCTGATTGCCCAAGTACACTTATTCCACGCAGCATTGTAGGCCAGTCTGTCAGCTGGGTGCCTAGTTTCGGTGGCACGGTACCAAAGGTTGTCCCTGTGCTTGAGCAGCATAGAGAGTGCAGGGGTAATCCAGGGCAGGTTAGGTCTTTTGGAGCGGATGGCAGAGAGGGGAGCAAAGAGATCGCAGGCTTTATTAAAGGTGGAGGTAAAGAAGACAAGAGCGCATCTATATCGGTGCATGGAGAATCGGGGACCAGTCTTGCAGTTCAAGGTATTGTTTTAGGTTTTTTAGGCCATAAGGTCTGAAACGCCGGCGGAGAACGCGCTGAGCAGTAGGTCAGGGTAGGGTGGCCAACCAGTGGAAGAGCACAGGGGAGTGGTCGCTAAGTGAGTCCGGGAGGACTTGGATGTCCAGGATTTTAGGGGGGTGGTTTGTGATGATGACATCAAGGAGGGTGCTAGTACCTGTCTTGGGGTTCACACGTGTGGGTTGGGAAACTAGTTGGGTTAGATCCAGAGCTGTGAAGGAGTCCCGGGCGGGGGAGGATGAGGGACAAAGCCAGTTCACATTGAGGTCCCCAACTATGATTTTGTCAGCATTGTGGGGAAGGGTGGCAAGGTAGTCAGTGAGGGATAATAGCACTGGGTTTTTGAGCTTGGGCGGTATGTAGGCAGTGGTGAGGTAAAAGGGGGATCTGGTGGGGTCCAGGGTAAGCTTAATGGTGAGGGCTTGGGCCCCATTTACAAGGACCGGTGCAGGGAGGGCGATACCAGTGAGGATGCTCCTTGTGTAGATAGCGCAGCCTCCCCCACGTTTGGTTACCCGATCCTCAATGAGTAGGGGTGTAGCCAGGAGGGTAACAAGGGAGTCGGGGTGGAATTAGATAGCCACGTTTCCACCAGTGCAATGATGTCAGGGTTGTGCTGTGAGATCCAACATTGGAGGGTGTCGAATTTTTTCAGGACGCTGCATAAGTTCATGGAGGCAATCAGCAGCCCGGGACACCCTCCTGCTGAGGTGGTCCTGGTGGGTCCGGGGTTAGGGTGGATATTGCCAGATAAGAGTAGTAGGAGGACAACAGTTCTGGCCAGGGCACGGCGGTATTGATTAAGCCTAAGTTATGGTGTATACTTTGAATTTAGAGTTTTTGTGCCTGGTAAATGATGTATATAATTATAATTAATTGTACTGCTTTGATATTTTTCTATGTGTTGTAATGTGTTTTGAATAAAAAAATTCCCCAACTCTTTTCAAGAAAGGCCACGGGATCTTTAACAACCACCTGAACACGCAGATGGGACCTCGGTTTAACATCTCATCCAAAAGATGGCACCTTAGAAGTAATATCTCTGCATATGCACCCCAGCATGCCATTTGCCCTCCCTGCAGCCTTTGTGCACGGCTTTGATACCTTAAGGTCATCAGATATGATAACCCCTAGGACCCTCTCCTCTTTGGTGATGATCAGCACCTTCCCCCTATCCTGTAGCTCTCCCCAGGGTTCCTCCCTACCCAGGTGCATTATCTTGCACTTTTTCACATTGAACCTCAGTTGCCACACCTCCAACCATCTTTCAAGCTTCTCCACGTCCCTCTTCATTTTCTGCAACCCTTCTGCAGTATCCACCTTGTTGCAGATCTTGGTGACATCTGCAGATAGGCAGACCTTTCCTTCAAGCCCCTCTGCAATGTCACTAATGGAGACATTGAACATGACTGGTCCCAGTACTGATCCTTCTGGCACTCCACTGATCACCCATCTCTCTTTGGACTGGATCCATTTACCACCACCCTCTGCCTTCTGTCCATCAGCCAGTTTCTAACCCAGTGTATCACCTTATGCCCCATGCCCAGGCTACTCATCTTGTTAACCAGCCTTCTGTGTGGGATGGTATTGAAGGCTTTGCTGAAATCTAGATAGGCGACGTCTACAGTCCCTCCCTGATTCACTTCCCTAGTCACCCAATCAAAAAAGTCTATCAGGTTCATTTGAGATGACCTTCCTGATGTGAATCCATGCTGCCTCAGATCCTGGGCACCAATGAATTCCATGTGTGACACTATCCTTTCTTTCAGCAGTGACTCTATGAACAGGGTGGCCAGAGGTGCTGCTAGTTTCCTCCACAACTCCCTTAATATTCTCTGGTGTATGTCATCTGGACCCGTGGCTTTATCCACCTTCGGCTTTGTGAGTTCCTCCCAAACTCTCTCCACTGTGAATGGACTGGTGCCCACTTCTCTCCCCCCCCAATTGCCCCTGCTCCCTAGCTGTGGTCCTTGACCATCTCCCTCCTCGGTGAATACTGAACAGACATATTTGTTCAGTATCCCCACCCAGTTTTTCTTCTATTACTGATGTACTTATAGAATGTCTTGTCTCCTTTTTTTCACAGTCCGTGCTAAAACCTCCTCTGTGCCTTGGCTTTCCTAACAGCCTTCCCTGCCTCTCTTAGACATTCAAGGTACACCTCCCTGTCCTCCTCCTCCTCCCTTTGGGTCCCCTTATACTTCCTGAAACTTGTTCTTTTTGCCCTTACTTTGTCTCCCACCTCTTTAGAGAACCATAGTGGTTTCTTTCTTCTTTTCCCTTTGGCCACTATCCTAATGCATTGGTTAGTTACCTCCATAATGGCTCCTTTTAGTCTCCCCCACTGTTCCTCCACCCCCTCCATTACCTCTACCTTCTCCAGGGCTGCTCTTAAACATCTACTCATTTCATTGATATCCGCCCTCCTGAAATCTAATACCTTTGCCCTTTGTGTGGCTTGAGTCCCTGTCTCCATGTCATACCACACTATGTAGTGGTCGCTGGATCCCAACTGCCCTTCCACCTGGATTCTTTTGACTCTGTTCCCATTGGTCCATACCATGTCTAGAATCAATTTGTCCCTGGTGGGCATATGCACCAGCTGTCTGAGTCCAACCCCCTGCAGGGATTCCAGGATGGCCATGTTTCTGGCTGAAGCAGCAGCCTGGGTGGTCCAATCCACATCCTGCATATTGAAATCTCCTAGCAACAGGATTTCACCTTTATCTGCCATGTCATGAGTTTCCTCCACTAGTACCATGTCCACTTCCACCCTCTGTGCCAGAGGTCTGTAGATCACCCTTGTATGTATTACTGTGCCATTTCCTGGTTCAAGGGTGACCCACATTGCCTCAGCCTCCCCCTGCCTGCCCTGTACTTTTGTAGCCTTTATGCCTTTTCTGATGTACAGGGCCACCCCCCTCCCTTTTTACATTCCCTGTCCCTTCTAAACAATGTATAGCCTGGTACATTGACATCCCAGCTATGATTAGCAGAGTACCATGTCTCTGTCATTGCTGCCATGTCAAGGTCTGCATCCACCATCAAGGCTTCCAGGTCTGACACCTTATTTCCTAGACTGAGGGCATTTGTGAACATGACTTTCCATGTTTTACTCCCTGCCCTTCCTCTGTTCCTGTTTTCTCCACTTTGCCTCTTCCCCCTGCCCTGGTAATCATGCTCATGTGCTCCTGCTCCCCCTTTATCCCCCCCTTATAAACATTTCTCCTGCCTGCCCCTCACTGCTCGCTTCAGTCGTTCCTGCTGTCAACTTGTACTTTTGCATGTTCTCGCACGGGGTGGGGTGTTCCTAAGCCACCTGTCTCTCCGGGCACTCTCCCTCTTTGGCCAGTTTAAATGTTCTCTGCTGAAGCATTCCAACTTTTCACTAAGGACTGCATTCCCCTTTCCGGTCAGATGCAGGCCATCCTCCTGATACAAGCTCACGTCTACCCAGGTTGGGCCCCAGTCCCCTATGGAGCCAAATCCTTTTCATTCCACACCAATTCTTCAACCAAACAGAAAAGAGTAATCATTCTCCTTCTCTGGCTTTAGAGTACTTGTTCTTTGTTTCTTTTTTCCCAGTAATTGCCGTAGCAGAGGGTGGCATGCAGTTAGCCATATGGCAGTTTGTAGTGTTGGAGGGATGCTGATGCGGGCGGCAAAGCAGGGATTGGTTGGCAGAAAAATGGTAAGGAGAAGAAAGTACTTTGTGGAAAGATGGCATGAGAATGACAAAAGAGGAAAAAGGTAAATACCAGTGTTGATAGTGCAACAGTGCAACAATGGCAAAACAGGAGGGAGGGGAGCTCACTTGCTCGCTAAGCAAGAAAAAAATGGCAGTTGTTCATATTTAAAATTCTGAGAATGGCACATTGATTTGGTGGGTAAAATGTCTGGTTGGCACTGAACTTTTTTTTACCTGGTCTCTGTTGGCACATAAATGCACTCCTTGATGGGGTGCTCAGCCAATCAGGGCCTGGGATTTTTCTTGCCCACTTTGTAAAGCATTTTAATGAGCAGTCATGTAACATGTTTCAGTCAATCTCATATTTGCGAATTTTTCAGTGTCGTTTTATAAAAAATCTGATTTATTTAACCACAGTTGTCTGTTGTCCAAACGTCAGAGGTATGGACACAATGGGCTTGATTTTCAAACAGAAAACTTTGGCACAAAGTACCAGCAACAAACAGCTTTGATACAAGTGGCACCTTGCAGCAAAGTTTGTGGCACTTCCGATTTTCAAATGCAGGCTGCGTCAAAATTGGGATATCATGTGTCAAAGCTGCCCCATGCCACCCTTGCAGCAGAAGCACCCTCGTGCCTAGTCACAGGGGGCTTGTGCCATGGTGGGGCTGCATCCTCCCCTTATTTGGTTGCAAGAGGGGGCTCATGTCAGGCCAGCCAGGAGCTGGTCTAAGGGTGCTGCATTGCTGCCTGGCAGGGTGGCAATTAGGGGTGCCTGGGAGGTGGGGACTGGGAGCTGATGGAGCCCTGGTGGTGCCATGGGGCAATGGGGGCATAGTAGCAGTCTGCAGGACATGAGGAGGCATCCAGTTCAGGTGCCCTGCAATGTGGCACAGAGCCAATCAGGCTGAATATGGGGGTATGGCCAGACCACCATGACCTGGACCCTAGTTGATAGCAAACCTGGCACCTGTCACACAGGAACTACATTCCCCTTAATGCAGTGAGTGGCAGTAGGTGCTGGTGCAGCATGCACATGGTGGATGGGGATCTGCTCTGGGCACCACGACACTCCTCCGGTACACTGCCCTCCGTATGGTGGTCAGTGGATGCCCAACTACACCGCCGGTGACTGTGGGTCCTATGGGTCCTGTGAGACAGGTGCCAGGGCTGCTGCTAACTGGTGTATGGGTCATGATGGTCCAGTTATGCTCAACCAAAATGGCTCATTCGGCTCTGTGCCTCACTGCAGGGTACCTCTGCCTGGTGCCTCCTCACAACCCACCCACTGATATTGTGTCCCTGTTGCCCCCCATGGCACCATCAGGGCTCCATCAGACCCCGGTCCCCACCTTTCAGGCATAGTTACCCCCCAACCTCCATGGGATATCTTGCTTTGCATCAGGTGGGGGGGCATGACAGACCCATTGTCAAACTCCTCTGGTGCACCACATGTTTGGCACAACCCTGTGGCTATGGTAACCCTCAGAACTTTGGAGCAGGGACACCCCTTTTTATAAAATAGGGCACAGGGTCCCTGACACACCCACAGTTTGCCACAGCCATAGATCTGCATTGTTTGTGGCAATCTCTGGGCCAACTAAAAATCAAGCCCATTATGCTTACTAAGTGCCTGCAGCCCAATTCCCTACTTTATATCTTCAGAGTGCTGACTTGGGGGCAGGGCTACAGAGCTAAGTTGCTTCTCAGGTTGAGAATAAGGCATTATGAGTGTGGCAGTGTAAGTTTAATTATTGCTTTACAAGAAAATACCAATATGGGCTAAATTAGCTCCTTGGGCAGGCATCTCCTGGGTGCAAGTTGCCTGCCCAAGACTAAAATATCTGCCAGCTCTGAGCTCTCACTTACAGTTATCCATTCTTGAGTAAAAGACCCTGACATGCCTACAAATAGGAGAGGGCCTACTTTCCTGGATGTACAGTATTTCCACTCATGATTGATTCCAGAGATGTTACAGAGAAGACCAAAGAATGGAACACAATGTCTGAGAGATGAATCAATGTGGAGGACTGCAACAGCTTCAGTTACTGTATAAGGACTGACAGTACTTTAAAACATGTATGCCGTGGTTGCCCGAATGCTAATCTGAAGTTGTTGTTTTTATTTGGTGCTCTGAAAGATGGAAGCTCTGTTGATTTATTTATTTTTGGTTTACAGCAGGTACTTCTTTTGCCCTGGGAAAATGACAAAGTTTTAGACTTACATAGATACATATACAGTGTCGGCAGATAAGGGCCTATGGCCCACCCAGTCTGCCCATTTGAGCTTGTAAGTTCAGTTTGTTTTCCTAGAAGTCTGTTGCCCCTTACCCCTGACCCCCAGAATTCCTTTATGTCTATCCCATGCATTCTTAAATCCTGTGATTGTTTCAGCCCCCACCACTTCCTCTGGCAGGGTGTTCCACTTGTCCACCACCCGTTCTGTGAAGAAATTCTTCTCATGTTTCCTCTGAATCGTCCTCCTCCAACTTCATCCCATGCCCTCTAGTCCTGGAACATATTTTTGCTTAAAATAGTGTTTTCCTGCACCCTGTTCCTCCTGTAAGATACTTGTATGTCTCTATCATATCTCTCTCCTCCTCTCCTCCAGGGAGTACATGTTCAGTTCCTTCAACCTGTCTTCATAGGACTTGTGATGCAATCCATGCACCATCTTTGTTGCCCTCCTCTGAACCTTCTCTACCCTGTCTATGTCCTTACGAGGTATGGTCTCCAGAACTGTACACTGTACTCCAGGTGGGGCCTCACTAGTGTCTTGTATAGTGAAATTATGACCTCCTTTCCTGCTGGTGATGCCCCTGCTATACATCCCAACATCCTATTTGCTTTACCTGCTGCCTTGTCACACTGTTTCCCTACCTTGAGGTCATCAGAGATGACAACCCCAAGATCCCTTTCCTGCTTGGTGCATGCTATATCCTCACCCCCCAACTGATAGATTGTGCTAGGGTTTTTGTGCCCCATATGCTTGCAGACTTCCTATTTGGAGTGCTTGCAGCCACAACCCACTTTTGTTGCTGACCACTGGAAGTCCACCTCACTGGGACTGGGAGTCAGGCTGCTCCCACAAAGACTGCAAGAGGATGTGGAATGTGCCACAGAGTTGCTGAAGTAGGATATAGGAGTACAACTGATCAGAAGGAGGGAAAAGGCCTACTGTATGTTTAGTGAGAAAAAGGGATTGGGACAGTACCATTCAGCGCTGTATAGCTGTAAAGCCATTGTTTTTCTTTTAGGCTTCAGATCTGTCTAATGAGAACCTAAAAAATCTGAAATTACATTCCAAACACACAAGTACAATATTCACAGTATTTATTTATGAATTTGGTTTTTTTTTTTTGTTTGTTTTATCAGGAAAAGCTCCATTGAGCAAAACACTAGACTGAGAATGGTATAATATTGACTTTGCTTTTCAGTTTATTAAAAACCTATCTTTTTGTACTAACATGCGGGTTTTTAGCCTTGGAATAACCTATTCTGTGGTTTGCATTTTACATCTGAAATCAGAAATACATACTGGCTTGCTTGTATTAACTGTTAATTACCTCTATTGCCATTCTAGTGTACTTTTGTTGTGTAGAAATGTGTAAAGTGTCTGTATATTACCTGTATATTCTTGTATAATATTTAGCTATATTTACTGAATACTGTATTTTAATCATACTGTTGTCCTTCCTCCACCAGAATACATCTGGAAAGGAGGCATTTCAGATCAACATGCCTTTCCTGCTGAAACTCTTCAAGTAAATAATAAATACAATAATAGATAGGTGAGTGTCTATTACAAGGGAGTAATACCATGAGAGGTTCTGGGAACAAGGAAACCTCAAGAGCGAAGCTCGAGAGGTTCCTTGTCCCAGAACTTCTCGAGTATTCTCCTCCTCGTAATGAACACTCACCTTTTTTATTTTGTAATATATGGAGGTGAGTTTTATTTCGGTGGTACTGTGAGGCAGGCTCCCTCGCAGTGAGAAGTCAGACACTGACCGTCTCCGTCTCCACCCCCATCCCGTTGTGTCACGTCTGCTCACTCACTCGCTCGGTATCTCTCATGAGCGAGTTCTCTTTGGTACACAGTCCTACCTTTACTTGATATTTTCTTTCGGTGTAGGTAGGATTAGCCACATAATTGTGTTGGAAAGCAGTGGTACTGGAGCGATGGAACAATTTTCTCTCACTAAGCAAGAGACGGCTGCCATGTTTTTCCAAAGGTTTTGCCCGCCCACAGAGAAACCACGTCGAATCAGGAGGCGTGATTTTCTAAATGTCACCACGCATGGCAAGAGGTTGCTGTGGGGATGTCTGGAAAAGGCCTATGGTGTTGAAGTGTTTGGAGGCTGTGCTCTTCAGGTTTGGTGATAATACTATCATTGAGAGCTCGAATGATAATATTACAAGTTCTGAACAATATCATTATCACTTGTCAACGATGATATTATCACTTTGGGTACTGTGCTATTACCAGGATTTTTTTTGTATGGTATAGGATACTATTATTTGGCCATCTCCATGTATTACAAATAAATAAGCAACTCTGGCATTTTTAATATACAATTTTAATCTTCACTTTATAAAGTAGTAATTAATGTAGCGTATGGGGCGTCTTCTGTTTTACATTTTTGAATTAATGCATAGAATCAAGTCAGTGCATGATGGAAGTGCCCTGCCCCTATATAAGCAAGTTGCTCACAAACAAACAGCAGTCTGTCTTAGCTGCTGGTCAGGAAGGCTCGTGTTTCATCTAATTTCAGGACTGCCTAGATATTTGACAGTGTTTGCAGTTTGAGGGTGCTTTTTCTAGCACTGCAGCTATTAGCCAAACTATCTCTGTCCTTCTTGCTTGAATTGTTATGAGGCAGTCTAAAAGTGCTTTCCTGGTATATTTCTATAAATGTTATGGTTCCATTCAAAGAAAACATGGCTGAAATGTAAGTGGCATCTCTAGCATTTTTTAGAAACTGGATAATTTAATTGCTAACAATTATTTAACTCAAATAATTTATGCTAGAATTGTGTAAAACTGTCAGCAATACTGATAGCGCTTATTTTCTTTAAGAAAATCCCTGCATCTTGTGCAGATTTTATGGCTTTGTTTCATTAATGATTTTACAGAAATTCATCTCAAGCAGTAAGAAGGAGCTCTAAATTGGAGGCAAAACAACTGCCTTTTAAAAACATAAATTTTGCAGACAGTAAGGCCACAGAAATCATACTGGTCAGCTGAGACAGCTTGGAAGAAATTTCAAGAGTATAAGGACTGGTTTGACTTTTTCAACTCTACACATACATTTTTGAGTACAAAGAGCCTTTGAAGAAAACTTTTGAACTAACTTTAATACTCTCTTGAGCCAAATAACATTTCAGTTTAAATATTTTATTAATTTTATTGCTTTGATACTCAGATTGTTTTTTTAAAAGGATGGGAGATGGAAGACATCAACTAAAGGGAATATTAATATGTTTGTTGTAAAGTACCAAAACAATTTCTAATTACTTCATAACTCCTGGCTCCTAATTAGAACTTGTAACCAAAAGTGGTGCAGTTCAGATTAAGGATTTGTTCATTCCAAGAGGCTCATCCTCACCAATCAGAGAAAGTCATTCTCCCCCAATAAATATGGAGCTCCCCTAAATACTAGAGATCAAAGAATTATAAAAATCAAAGAAAAATGTGCAACCATCAAATAATATGGAAATACAGGAAATAGAGGCTTAACACCAAAGCTAAAGTAACCAATCCATTGACTTTAGTAGAAAAAAACCCTGCTAGGCATAAATGAAGAAAATCATTTTTAGTTTATGTTGAAAATTCCATTTCCTAATATTTTAGTAATTTACGTTTGGAACCACTTTTGGCTTGTCCCCTAGATATTACCCATCTATGGCCTCAGGAAGGTAATCAAGATAAAGGGTAAAAAAGCCCACAAAGAAACAATGAAAGCCCATCAATAACAACTGATAGACACATGGGTAACTGTGATATTGAGTAAAATGATTCAGGTGGGATGACATGAACTTAAAAATGGAAATGAGAAAGAATAATGAATTTTGAATCAAATAGTCTCTCTACTAACCTTACTGCTGGAAGACTAAATGAGATACAATATCCCAAGGAAGGAGAGTAGTGTTAAGAAGGAAAAGGACACTGAGCAAACATTAGGGGAAATAAGGAATTAATTAGAAAAACAACAGAGCTTATAGCAGAAAAGGAAGCACACAGTTTGGTTGAGTAGCTGCAGGAAAATACAGGCAAGGAGAAGTAGAAAAATGAAAACAAAAACAAAATCGATCTAGTAAAAAAAGGCAATCAGAAAAAAACACAGTTCTTCAGGGTAAATTAGAAAGACAAAAAGCTACCCCCTGCTACCCCCCCACGCACACATTGTTGCATGTTCTCATACAGAATTTTAATGAGATTCGGGTGTGGGAGGGTCCACCATCATGGTGCCAGGTCCAAATCACAATTCTACACAAAACTAGGAAAGTCCCTGTGCAGTGTGGGTCATACGATCAAGTAGTTTCACTCTTTATGTTCTGACATGAAGATTTTTAATGAAATTGTATCTCACAGGCTTCAGAACCATATTCAGTCTATTAATTACCCAGATTATACAGGTTTTATATGAGGTCACTTTATCCAAGACTACATACTAACATACTAGATGCCAGCAGAGTAGGTCTATTGGTCTATCAAGTCTGCTTGTGCATCAGCACCCTGATTGGGTACCACAACCCTCTATCTGTCTCATTCCACTGTTACTCCATCCCCCAGTCTGCCCCACCAAGAAAACCAGCCTGTGCTTCACCCCTTGCCTATACCTGTCCCACCCTCTCTTGAATTCCTCCACCATAGCTGCCTGCACCAGCTCCCCAGGCAGCGCATTCCATGGTTCCACCACTCTCTCGGTGAAGTACCTCCTCCTTCTTTCCACCCTAATCCTACCACCCTCAATATTCCAGTTGTGTCCTCTGGTGATTCCACCCTCCTTCAGTCAAAAGATCCTATCTCAGCTTACCTTATTTACTCCCCTGAGGTACTTGAAGACCTCAATCATGTCCCCTTGGTCACTCCTCTCTACCAGAGAGAACAGGTTGAGCTCACCTAGTTGTTCTTCATATGTCATATCCCCCAGGACCCAGATCATTCTGGTTGCTCTCATCTGAACCCTCTCCAGGAGCTGGATATCCCTCCTTAGGTGCAGTCTCCAGAACTGCACAGAGTAATCAAGATGTGGTCTAACCAGACTGTTGTACAGTGGCAAAATCACCTCCCTGTTCCTTGAGGTAAGCCTCCTAGCGACATATCCCAGCATCCTATTTGCCCTGACTGCAGCCCTCCTGCACTGCTCATTATTCATGTTAACATCCACCAAAACTCCTAGGTCTGTTTCCCCTGCCGTAGCTTGCAACTCACCCCCCCCAAGGTGTGCACATAGTTGGGGTTTTCCCACCCTAGGTGTAGCACCTTGCACTTGGAGGAGTTAAATTTCAATTTCCAGGTGCAGGACCACCTATCCAGAGTATCCAGGTACTCTTGCAGGGCCAATCTCCCCTCCTCCCCTCCACCACCACCCTCAGCTTAGAGTCATCTGCAAAGAGACTCATTTGGCACCCGATACCTTCCCTGATATCGGAAATGTAGGCGTTAAACAGGAGTGGCCCCAGGACTGATCCCTGTGGGACCCCACTTATGACCTCCCTAGGAGACGAGACCTCCCCTCCAACCACTACCCACTGAGTGCGACCTGAAAGCCAATCTCCAATCCACCTAACAGTCCATGGGCCTACCCACATCCACCCCAGCTTCTCCCTTAGGCCAGTGTGAGGGACTAATCAAATGCTTTGCTGAAGTCCAGGAACAGTACATCCACTGGTCTCCCCTTGTCGAGTGCTGATGTCACCCAATCATAGAACTGTACAAGGTTTGTTTGACATGATCTACCTGGCACAAACCCATGCTGGTCATCCAGATAACCCATCTCCTCCAAGAAACCTCCCAGCCTTTCCTTAAGTATACTCTCCATTACCTTCCCCACAACCGACATCAAACTGATGGGTCTATAGGTTTCTGGCTCTTCTCTCGATCCCCCTTTATGGATGTGCACAACATGTGTCTGCTTCCAATCCCTTGGCACCCTCCTTGTCTGGAGTGACAAGTTAAAGAGAGGCACCAATGATGCAGCCAAAACATCTGCCAACTTCCTCAGTACTCTGGGATGAATAACATCAGGCCCTGGAGATTTATCCATTTTTAGGGACTAGAGTGCTTCCCACACCTAACCAATAGGAATATCAGCATCTGTCCCCCCCATTCAGCAGAACCAGCCTGATATCTCACCCGTGGCCTACCTCCCCCAGTGGCTTATTCTTCCACAGGTACCCCAATAGTCAGGTCTGCTGCACCTTCTGTGTCCTTCAACCCCTTTTTTGGAAGTTTCCCAGCCTCCTCCCTAGTGAACACTGAGGCAAAGCACTCATTCAGTACCTCTGCCTGCTCTCCAACCCCTTCCAACAACCCCCCAGCTGTCATCAATCTACTGAGCTGGCCCTTGACCTTCTTTCGCTCACCAATATATCTAAATAACCCCTTTTCCCTACCCCATATCCCCTGCACCAGCCTCTGCTCTTTCCAGGCCTTTGCCCTCCTCACCACTCTGGTGACTTTCCTGGTTTCAAGGCAATAGTTCTCTCTATCCCTCGTTCCTTTCATTTTTTAGTACCTACCGTAGGCAGCCTTCTTCTCTCTTACCACCTCCTGGACCTCCCTGGTCCACCAGCATGGTTTACGAGACCTACCGCCCTTGCACTTCACTCTTGCACAGGTCCTGGTGGCCTTCTGTAGCCCCCGCTTTATGATCTCCCACCTTCCTTCCATGTCCAAACCTGGTTTTATCTCCCGCAAATGTCCCTTGAAATTTCACCCATGTTCTGAAAGTCTGCCCCCTAAATCAACTATCATTGTCCTTGAATGATCTTGAATGATACATAAGACACCTTTTTAACAAAAACAATGCCCCAACTTACAAATGGTAATTTCTGTGGATGCATAAAAGGTATTTGACAGGGTAAATTGGCACTTTCTAAATTATAATCTGTAATCCTTTCAATTTGGCCCCAAATTTCTTCATGCTGTAGAAGCATTGTATGTGAAACCTAAAGCCACTGTTAAAGTTAATGGATGTATGTCAGACAGATTTGAGTTGGGTCGTGGGACAAGTCAAGACTGTCCCCTGTCCCCACTCTTATTTGTCATCAGCCTAGAGCCACTGCCAGTTGCAATTCATCATAAACCTCGTATACAGGGATAAAGGTGGACCACAAAGTGCATAAAGTATCCCTTTATGCAAATGACTCCATATTCTTCCTCTCCCATGTGGAAACCTCAAGTTGCCAGGGTATAAATTAAATTATTCTAAGTCTGAAGTAATACAGATTAGTGGTAGATACAACCCTCAATATAAGAAAAATGTCACCTTCGCCTGGGCCAAAAGTAGCCAGATAAGTTATTTAGGAGTATAAGTGTCTTTCAAGACATCTAAGCTATTTATAATTAATTATGCTCCACTTTATGCTGTAAGGTAGGCAGATGTGGCAACACTTCTGCCACTGTCACTGCTCGGTTGCATTAATACATTTAAAATGAACTTACTACCAGATTCTTCCAGATGTTGTTGATCAGGATCCCTAATCAATACTGGGCTAGGGTTTTAAGAGAACTCTCTAAATTCATTTGGGGGCACACAAACCTAACCCTAGTGTCAGAAAGAACATCCTAAGGGTACCTAAGGAAAGGGGAGGCTTAGCCATGTCTTTTTTTTTAATACTCCTTCCTGGTCAGCCCCACCAATCTGGGCACCACAGCACCATTAGCTTGACATCCAGCAGGATTTAACACTGCCATCTTCCCCAAGAACCTGCTCCCCTGATGGGGTTGGTGGGGTTCCCCAACCCCTGCCATGCAATAGAGCCAGTTTCAATGGATGACCAGCTAGTCAGGTGCAGAGCTTGCAGATGTTCAGTTTCATTCTGATGCAGGCTTTTTCCAGTGTTCCTGTCCCCTGGGAGATGTGGTGTGCAGTAGCATCATGATGCACACCACACATTCCCATATGATGCGCGTCAACACCTGCCATGCTCCCCCTTACAGGCTGGCCCAGGCTACCTTTCCCCAGCTTCCACTGGGGGCAAGATAAGCATCATGATCTACCCACCCTCCCCCAGAGGAGGAGAGCAGTCCTACAGATTTTCAATCCTCCTCCCCCCCCCAGTTGACCTTCCAACATCTCAAATTCACTTCCAAACCTTTGTGTTGCAAGTGGTAGTGTTACCACTATGCTGGCAGTCTGGCTGACTTAGCCATGACTGATTTAAAACTGCATTACTTGGCAGCTCAGGCATCTTCACTGATGACTCTGACAAAAAAGAGGCACTCCTTCCAATGGTACCATATGGAGAACACCCAATGGCACCCACATTCCTCTTTTTTATTGCTCTCCATAGCAATTACTTTAGGTCTCCAATGCTAAATAACCAATCCCTGGATTCTGCATTCTCTAGGAGTACTTTTACAGTTGAGAAAACTAATCACAGTACCAAACACATTTTTATGTGATAAGGGTGAAAGTTAAAGGCGAACCCAGGATCGCGAGGCACAAGGGGCGAAACCGGAACACTGGCTTTTTCTTTTTTTGCAGGGGGCTTTGCCCCCTTCCCCACACCCCCTTACTATTATAACTAACTCTGAGGTCATAGCACCTCGGGGAAGGGGGGAAAACATTTGTCACCATTCCAGTTTAGCCCTTTTTGCAGAGCAATTCCAGGTGTCAGCTTTTTTGTTTTCACCCTGCTACCCCAAACACTATAGAGCCTTTCACTTTAATTAGACATACTGAGCTACTGAGAGATTTGCACTCCCAGCTCAGGACAATGGTTATAGGTTATAGGAGCAAGAAGGACTAACCCGCTTTCATAATGTCTGGTCAGAGAGCAAATAAAATGTTTTCCAGAACTGGCATAACAATACCACTTAGCCCACTCAGATTTTTTTTCATTTTCTCCATAGCATACATGACTTGTCCAGAGAATAAACTCAACCAGAAGATTTTTTTTAATTGGGGTGACCCTTAACACCAGATTCTGATACATGTCAGAATTATTCTGTATTGCAAAATTCAGAGTAGCCCCCCCCCCCGAGAGAGTTAGGTTGAAGTGTTGGGCAGAAAGTTGGTAAATATTTCCTCCCAAAGTTTGAGAGAGATTCTTACAGACAGATTGAAAAGTCAACTCCTCCGCCACACTGAAGGGAGTTTAGACAGGCAGTGACAGTCGATTATTTCCACACCCTGATAATTACCAAACACATCAATACCAAGAGCATAGACACTGTTGGAGGCTTTGTGAAGACAGGGGCTCAGACTTCCATATATTTGGGGAGTGCTCTAGAATACGAAGATACTAGACAGAAGTTCATGACAAGAACAACCAATCATGGGTATTATTATCCCATTTGGTTTCCCAGTTAACTACTTGGGATATTAGCCACCCCAGTCAAAAGCAAACAGCTGAGGGGGATATTTTACATGATGTTGCTTGCTGCCACAAAATATATCACTCCATTGTGGTTATCAGATGTTACCCCACAGGTCTTTTCTGGGATTAAAAAGTGTTGGAAATTCAGAGCATGGAAAACATAACTCCAGACATACAGCTATGACAGGAGCCATCTGTCACCTGCTGGTGTCCTTGTGGCCTCCTCTTTGTAAGGGCATAAACACACCAGTTTGGCTGCATCAACACTGTGACCTATGGTCAAAGATTATAAATTACTTTTATTTATGGCCTAACTTTTATCTGGCACAATACTACACTTTCTAATATTACTAACCTATAACATGATGTCTGTATATAGGGGAACATCTTTTTCTCATGCTAGCAGGAGCTTATACAAGGGAAACAACTACTTTCATGATCCTCTCTGAGGGGTAAAGAATGAAGTGACAGGGGAACTCCTCTAATTATCGCAGCCCTCCATATAATTAATTATATCACACATTCATCAACTACTGAATGTTATAACCTGCTGTACTGTTTTATTTTAGAAAGTTTTATGGGGCCATGTTGGACTAAGGGTTTTATTTCATATTACTGATCTGACACTGCATTTGCACTATCATATTGATTATCTGGACTGAAAGCCTTCATTTTATCTGATCAATAAAACTGAATTATAAAAAAAGAAACAGTAAAAAAAACGAGAGACAGGGAAAAGTATACAAGAGAGAAAAGAAGAATATATCAAGAAATGAGCAAGAAAATTACACAGATGACTCAGATTTTCTTTTCAAGTCAGTAAGGAACAGTTAAAGGAAGAAAGGAAGGAAAAACAGATTGAAAGGGTGTTCAGGCTTCCAACAATTTATATTAATGGCATTCCAGAATCCAAAAATTAAAACCCAACCACCTTAATAATTTATAATATTTGTAAGCATGCAATGGGACATCAAAGTAGCTGAATGGATATATATTTGGTCAGATACAAAACAGACAAAATGAAGGGTATAATCTGCCTTGCACTCAGATCAGCAAAAGTCAGGAAGACAGCTTTAGAGT
This sequence comes from Neoceratodus forsteri, assembly GCA_016271365.2. Taxonomy (NCBI): domain Eukaryota; kingdom Metazoa; phylum Chordata; order Ceratodontiformes; family Ceratodontidae; genus Neoceratodus; species Neoceratodus forsteri. The sequence goes on from CM057453.1 coordinate 494,958,563, forward strand.
TTAAATCAGAATTTAAGGCTTATGGGCAAATTTGGAATTATCACTTCTTAAAAATGAAATCACTAAAATGAAGATATTTTAAAAGAAAGATGCAAACAAAAAGCAAGATATAAAACTAAGGAAGCAAGAGGGAAAAAATTAAAAGGGATAATGAAAAATATAAGAGGAAAGTAACAAAATATGCCAAATCAATCAAGTGTATCTGTTCTACGGCAGAGGACAGTTAATTTGCAACTTAGAAGGAAAAGAAAAAGAATTGAATCAGAAGGCGAAAACAAAAAGATGTAAGAGCCTTAGTGCTAGAGGATGATTCAGAGACTGAATTGGAGCCTGCATCTAGTCAGAAAGAAAACACATCTAACTCTTCAGAAAGGAGGAAACACTTAGCACTATAATCTTAGACCGTGACTGACTTCATAATCAGCCATTGCAGTCCATTCATATTATAAGCTGAAATGTAACAGGACTTGCTGCAAAACTAAATAATGCAGAACAGAGATCAAATTAACCAATATGACATCATTATGTTTGCTTGCACACATGCGCAAGAAACATAGTGCCATCATCCGAGTTTTCGGAGGTGTGTCACCCCCTCTTCCAATTCAGTCAGTGTGTTGGCAGGCACGGCCCCAGTCCTCCAATGGATGCTGGAGCTGTCTGCGACAGCTCCAAAATGCAGTGGCGTACAGTTGAAAGGGGGAGCTACGCTTCAGTGAGCAGTGATCAGATATCGTCTGCTCATGCACAGCTCCCCCTACACACACATATACACATGCACGCATACTGCATGCTGCCCTCCCCACACACACACACACACTGTATAGCCGACGGGGGTGCCCAATTCCCTGTTGGCTGTGCTGCGCTCCCCCCCAAAAGCCTTCCACATGCCACGCTGGGTGCCCATCCCAGCATGGCAACTCATGGTATAGCTGACGGGGGTGCCCAATCCCCAGTCGGGTCCACTGTCCTCACCCTCCCAGAGTACAGGGTGCCACACTGGGAGCCCACCCCAGCATGGCAATAGATACTATGGCTGACTGGGGTGCCCAATCCCCTATCGGCTCCACGCCCCCCAGCCGTCCTTGTGCCACGCTGGGAGCCCACCCCAGTGTGGCAAACATCCCGCGCCGTCGTAATAATAAAAAACAACCTGTAAAGAAAAAATGGTCCCACGAAGTCTCCTGACCCCCACAACCCACACCCACCCACTGTGCACCCTGCCTCCCCACACCTCACCCGTACTTACCTCCAGAGCTCAGCGCGACGATCATCGGTGGACCGGGAACACGTCTGCACTCTTCAAAGCCGACCACGAACTGAGGAAATGCCGGTAAGCTGTATAATGGGATAGATAGGGTTTTTTCAACTTTGTTGCATATCTCAGGCATTTTTTGGAATTTTTGCACCAAATTTTCAACATGGGATTTTTGGGACCCCTTCTCATGATTGCTGTCACTGTCTTGGCATTATTCAGGCCCGAAGGGTGATTTCGCAGTCACTGCACGAAATCACCTTTCGGGACCGATTAACCAAACAACACTGCCAGTGTTCATAAGGTGGGCTCTGAAGAAGCCTATTTTGAAAATTTGGTGGAAAAATTCCAAAAATGACTGTTTTACGAGCGTGTGTTGCACAGTTCCTACGCACGCTCGTAAGTTCACTTATTTTCAATATTTTCACTCCAGATTTTCAACATTGCCACTTTACCACACCTTCTTATGAATAGTACAGCTGTCATTTTTCACATCTCACCCAAAATTTGTTTCCACCCATGTAGTGCACAATGGCACAGTCAGTGTGCGAAATCAATGTACAGGACAAATTAAGAAAATTACAGATGACACTGTTCATGAGCAGAGGTCTTAAAATGGCTATGTTGAAAATTTGGTGAACAAATTCCTTAAAATTACTGTTTTACGAATGTGCGTTGCGCAGTTCCTATGCTCGCTCGTAAGTTCGCAAATTTTTAATATTTTCACTCCAGATTTTCTACATTGCCATTTTACCACATCTCCTTCTGAACAGTACAGCTGCCATTTTTCATATGTCGCCCAAAATGTGTTTTCTGACATGTAGCGCACAATGGTGCTGTTGGTGTGCGAAAGCAATGCTTGGGACAGATTACGAAAATCACAGTTACACTGTTCATGAGCAGAGGTCTTAAAATGGCTATGTTGAAAATTTGGTGACAAAAGTCCATAAAATGACTGTGTTACGAGTGAGCATTGCGCAGTTTCCACGCACCCTCGTAAGTTCATGACTTTGTAATATTTTCAGTCCAGATTTTCACCAGTGGCATTTTTCCACACTTTCTTATGAACAGTACAGCTGTCATTTTTCACAACATGGCCGAAGTGTGTTTTCACACTTTCAGCGCAGAGATGCGTGGTCGCTGTGGGAAATCATTGTTCGGAACAGATAAAGAAAATCACAGTGACACTGTTCATGATCGGAGGCACCAAAATGCCTGAGTTGACAATCTGCTGTAAAAAATTCCCAAACTAATTATATTATGGGTGTGCGTTGCACAGTTTCTATGTACACTCGTGACTTCACCAGTTTTTTTTAATATTTTTACTGCAGATTTGCAACATTGCCATTTTTTACACCTCCCCATGAACAGTACAGCTGTCATTTTTTACATCCTGTTCAGAATGTTTTTGCACCCGTGGTGCTAAATGCCGTAGTCACTGTGCATAAGCAGCTTTCCGCTAACAAACTGATATAGATCTGTGGATGTGCCAAGTTTTGTTTTTGTAGGGTTTGCAGATTCCTGGTTCTGGATAGTGCAAAAAATTAATTTTCACTTATTGGTTTTGCTGTTTTTGTTTTCTTTGAACTTGCCTACAACCCAGACAGTTTGAAATTTTGGTCTGGAATTTTCAGGGTAGAAAGGGGTTGACCCACAGATGTGCCTTTTGCTTGTTTGGTGAAAAAATATGAATCCATTCCAAAATTATTCCATTTTAATAAATTTTGAAAGATTTGGCTCTGAGCATGATCTAAATCACTTCAGAATAGATGCATGAAATGAAAAAGGAATCCTTTTTCATATTGGAATAATCCTTTTTTATTTGCCACCATTGTTCCCTTCCCCCCCCAAAAAAATTTCAAAACCACAAATATGACATCCTGGAGAGAGACCAACACATTTATCTGGCTGATTGGGACCCTATTAGATGTAATCTTCACTTCATTGCTGGAGAAATGCCATTGGAATGCTATTTTTTAAATATTCTGAATCTTTTCTCGTGATGCACAATACAAAAACAGAATCTTTTTTCATATCACAAGTCACAAAAAAGATCATTTTTTGTGAAGGGAAATACTTTTCACTTGACATAGTGCTTAGGAAGTGCTAACTTTGTGGCTTGATGTTAATAGGACTCTCAGATTGCCTGACTGCATCCCAGTTCAGTGCTTAGGAGGTGCCAAAATGTTAAACTGCAGTTAGATGGATTCTGCACTTTATTGTTGGAGAAATAAACTGAAAATAAAACAATAAGTGTATTTGAATAACCGAGAGTAGAGATCAATTAGTACAAATCGTAATACCAACAATGACTACAATATAAACAGCATTTGTTTTACAGATAGACGCAGATCTGAATGTGTTGCTTAATTTAACAGAGAAATGGATGTCATTTCTTGGAGGCTGGCTGACATACTTAAGTAGCATCAACCTTTATCTGCAACACATCTGTGATGTGCAACTATGAAAATGAGCTCTTGCTTGCAAATTGTTTTGCCTTTCTGAATCCTCTACTGGGATTCTTTTATTATACTAGAATCTTTCACAACCAGTAAAATATTCACAACCAGTAAAATATCTTGGTTAAGTGATTTTGATTAATTAAAGATTCCATTTAAATTTTCTTGTAAATCAGAAACTGAGTAAACCTCAAAACATTTCTTGTCAGCACATTTTTTTATTGGTTTCCTTTTTTATTTCTGGAAAAGCAACCAACTGCTAAATGTGAATGGATGCCTGGAACATATGCATTAAGTGTTTCACTTGAAATACATTTTTATTTTTAACATTTCCTTCATCAGGTACTGATCCAACACTATACTACAGTACATCCCTCCCAGTGTCAACTTTCAGACTCTCTCCAGACAGTCCTCACATCTCTTTTTCTCAAGATTGTCACTGGAAAAAAATCACTTTAAACTCTGTTCTGATTATTTCTCCATCTTAACAACCTTACAAGAAATGTTTTGAGGTTTACTAAGTTTCCGATTTACACTAGTGACACCACTGACTACCCTCTTTAACAAATCATGGGAGGATGGGGTGGTACCTGAGGACTGGAGGAGGGCAGATGTGATTCTCCTTCACAGAAGTGGGAGCAAGGCAGAAGCAGGAAACTACAGACCTGTTAGTTTAACCTCAGTGGTAGGGAAAATGATGGAATCACTTCTGAAGGAAAGAATTGTTGAGTATCTAGAGGCCAAAGGGGCACAGGACCCAAGGCAGCATGGCTTCACAGTGGGAAGGTCATGTCAGACAAATCTGATAGATTTCTTTGACTGGGTGACCAAAGTAGTTGATCAGGGAGGGTCTGTGGACATGGCCTACCTAGACTTTAGCAAGGCATTTGACACAGTCCCACACAAAAGATTAATATACAAGTTAGCCAGCCTGGGAGTGGGTCCCAAGATGACAGCCTGGGTAAAGAATTGGCTGGAGAACAGGACACAGAGAGTAATGGTAAATGGAGTCCACTCTGAAAAAAAGGGGGTTAGTAGTGGGGTACATGGAGTTCAGTAATAGGACCGGTCCTCTTCAATGTCTTTATAAGCAACATTGCAGAGGGACTGGAAGAAAAGTATGTCTCTTTGCAGATGACACAAAGATCTGCAACAGAGTTGATGACACAAGGTGAGTGGAAAGGATGAGAAGGACTTGGCAAGGTTAGAGGAATGGTCAAATGTATGGCAGCTTAGATTCAATGCTAAGAAGTGCAAGGTAATGCACCTGGAAACAAAAACCCAGGGAAGAGTACACAATGGGGTGAGATACTAACAACAACAAAAATGGAAAGGGACATGGGGGTAGTCATATCAGATGACCTAAAGGTGGGCAAGCAATGTGAGAGGGCAGCAAGGAGGGCTGGGGGAATACTGGGATGCATAGGGAAAGGTATCACCAGTAGAAAACAAGAAGTTATTATCCCTCTGTACAGACAGCTGGTGAGACCACATCTGGAGTACTGCGTGCAGTTCTGGAGACCCAATCTCCACAAAAACATAGACAGGATAAAGCTGTCCAGAGGAGGGCAACTAAAATGGTGCAGGGTCTGCACCGGAAGACATATGAAGAGAGACTTAAGGAGCTTAAAATATGTATAGCCTCGAGGAAAGGAGGGAGAGTGGGGGGACATGATAGAAACTTTCAAGTACCTCAAGGGAATCAACAAAGTCCAAGAGGGTAGCATCTTTCAAAAAAGAGGTCGCAAGAACAAGGGGCACAATTTGAAGATAGAAGAGGCGGCTCAGAGGTAATTTAAAGAAGTATTTTTCACAGAGAGGGTTGTGGATGTATGGAGCAGCCTTCCAGAGGAGGTTGTGGAGTCAAAAACAGTGGTGGAATTCAAGCATGCATGGGACAGTCATAAGGCAATTCTAGGGGGTTGGGGTGGGAAGAAGTAGGCTGCTGGTTAACTAAGATCTGCAACTTATCCATCAGGTAGGGAAATGGGCAGACTGGGTGGGCCAAGCGGTCCTTATCTGCCGTCAAATTCTATGTTTCTATGTTTCTATATTTGTTTTAATCCAGCCAGAGTACAGTGACGGTTGCTTTATTATTCTATGACCTTGTTTGCCTTTCACTATCTCCTGATAATGGTTCATTCATCCAACTTATTTGCCCAACATTTTGTGACCTTTAACAATATACTGTAGGAATCCCTTCACTGTAAGAAATAGCCTCCATAATAGGATTTCTGGCACCATTCTGTCTGAGAATTCTGCAGCTCTCAGAATTTGTCACCCCACATTTGTCTCGATAATGGTGCATCAATTATCAACAAATCTTTATCAGTTACCTCAAAAACAGAGCCCAAACATTTGCCTGATTTACATTATTTTATGTAACTGGTCATTCAGTCTCTATCCTCAATGTTAAATATTATTTTAATACAGATTGCAAATGTCGGGTATCATTTCAGTCCTTCAGAGACACCTGCCTTTGCTATCCATTCTGCTTCCCAAACAGTCAGTGCATAACTTTGTTTCATCTTTGTCTAATTTAATGTACCTAGATTGCAGCAACTATTTTAAGTAAACACCTCCTGAGAGTCATGTCCCGCAGGTGATGTGCATATTTACACTCATTCTTTATAGCCGAATAGATGACATTAAAAAAGTGAAATGACAAGTTGTGGGAAGACAGTTACAAATGTTATCTAAATACTGCAGACACTGGACTATAAAAGTCATTGTTAATTGCATGTGGTGGTGTGGTTGTTGGGGTAGAAATTACTGTCTCTATGTCATCTTTCGGGTCATTAGGCAGTCACACATCATCCAAAAAGCATGCTGTGACCTGTACTTTATGAGTAATCAGTTGGCCTGCCCTAATGTAAATTTTATAGCTGTTCTTTAACAGACCTATCTAAGGTATTTGATATACCTGGCTTACAAAATATTTTATATGTTGTAAAAGATTATATATGTTGGCCAAATAAAGAAGCTATTCACAATATTTGTCATTCTTTTCTTTGGTAAGTACAACGCAAAATGTTGAAAAGTTATTACATAGATGGCTAGAAACACACAGGTTCAATACAATGGTTTTCCTTTCTTTCTTTCTTTCTTTCTTTCTTTCTTTCTTTCTTTCTTTCTTTCTTTCTTTCTTTCTTTCTTTTTTTTTCTAGGTAGGCTCACTGGTACAAAGATTCATTTTAGAGGAGTGACCCAGATGTCAATACAACAATGTTAATGCTGGTGGTTACAGTGCTGAATAAGATATACACAACACACTTAAGGATATAGTAACCCCAGTTGTTGCACTTTAATAACTTCAAAACCATTCAACAGATTTGCATGACATTTTTCATGCATGGTCTTGTGGGGTAGGTCTCTGGATGTGCCAAGTTTTGTTTCAGTCAGATGTGTGGATTTTGAGAGCTGGATAGTGCAAAAAAAGGGAAATTTTCAAGGGGTTTACTGTTTGTGGTGACACCTGTAGTGCCCATACAGTTTAGAATTTTGGTCTGAAATGTTTAGGGTAGAAATGGACTGACCTGCAGATGTGCCTTTTGCTGGTTTGGTGAAAAAATATTATTCCATTTCAAAGTTATTACATTTTAAAATTTCAGGTTCTGAGCATGCTCAGTAAGCACTTTAAAATAGCTGTATGAAACTAAAAAGCAATCCTTTTTCACATGGACCCAATCCTTTTTTGTGAGGGTTAAAATCCTTGGGCAGGATTCACAAAGAAAGCCAAAAATCCCGGAGCTGCTGGAAAAATACTTACAGCAGTGCGGAAACGCAGTTGCACTGTAGTCTTAAAGAAAACCAGCGCAGCTGCGGATTTCCACAAAAAATGCCGCAGGTGCAGCAATTTAACAGCTGCGGGAATTGCACAAGTGCTGCGAATCCACAACTGCAGATCCGCAGCTGCAGAAATGGCTGAGAAGGCACAGCAATAGTAAACCTCAGTAGCTGAAGCAGCAGACTTTAACATTGCTGCCATAATATGAAGCTGACAGCACACACACAGAGACCTGCAACCAGTCCCTCAACTGAGACCACTGCAGCACCACAGGTACCAGCGATACCATGGTACCACAGTGGCCGACTGTCACAGCAGCTCCTTCCTCCATGGGGTGTTCCTGTGGCCTGCGGGGGGCAGCACTTGCTGCTGGCTGGTCAGGCTCTACTACCTGTGGGGCTCCGTCATGTGCTGCACTGGGTCTAGTGGTTGTTGCCTGTTGCCATATCATGACAATGTGTGTTTTTGTTGCTGTAATATCAGCCACTGCTATACTTTTTGGGACGCTATTACCTGTGCCTCACCTTCACCTTAATTGATTCCAATTGTTGGGGCACTACTGTAGTTTGCTGAGGGAGAGTCACACCTCATTCAACTGTGTGTAACATTTTTTCCACAACTGCAGAAAACAACTGGCTGAGAATAGCCTGTCAGGGGCTGTGCCTTACTTATCTCACACCTTTTATTCCTCAGGGACTTCCGCAGCTACACTTTTTTCCACAGTCCATAGTGTTTTTTTCCTCGGCTGCGGAGGTGTTTGTGAATAGCTCTTAGTGCAATCTCCCCTTTTTTTTCCATAGCTGATGCAGTTTTGGGGACTTACAGGAAGGTTTTGCACCTTCTGACAGCTTTGAGAATCCTGGTCCTTGTTCATTTGCCACCATTTTGTTTTCTGTTTTTTTTTTTTTGTTTTTGTTTTTTTTTGTTCAAATAAAACAAATTCAAACCCCACAAAAATGACATCCTGCAGAGAGACCAACACATGCAGTTTGTTCATCTGGACTATGTTAGGTGGTTTCTGCACTTAACTGTTGGAAAAAAATTACCTCAAATTTTTTTTAATCCTTTCTCATAACTCGCTTCTGCTTTTTTCATTGGGACTGCAAGACAAAAATTGCTGTATGAACGGAAATGTCAAAACATTTTCATATGAACAAAAATATCAAATTAATATTTTTGCTCATATGACAATTTTCATGTGATATTTTCAGTGGGTTTTGCTGTTTCTGGTGACATGTTTCAGGTGGCTTTGAATTTTGGTCTGAAAGATTCAGGGTAGAAGGGGAATGGCCCACAGATGTGTCTTTTGCTGGTTTGGTGCAAAAATATTAATGCATTCCAAAGTTATTAAATCTTACAGTTTTAGGTTGTGAGCATGCTCAGTAACCACTGAAAAATAGCTGTATTATATGAGCATATTGGAGCAATCCTCTTTTGTAAGGGAGAAATCCACCCCCAATCCAATCACCATCAATATATTGTTTAATATTTCCATGGTGTGTAGTGGCACCCCAACCCTCTGATCGCTGTCCCCATATGTGGTCACTGTTTCCCTAGTGTCTAGTGGCACCCCTCTCCCCTCTGATTGCCATTTCCATATTTTGTAAAGTTTCCCAGGTATCTTGTGGCACTCCCCAATCCTCGTCCCCATCTGAAGTAAAGGAAACTGTCCATCAATGTATTTTTTACTTTTAAAAAAGAAAATAGTCCCTCGCTGGTCCAACCACCTAGCCTGACTTCCCACTGAGCACCCACAATCCCACATCCCCCACAGCCCACATACACCCTCACTCACCTGAACAGCTCAGTGGATGAAGATCCACTCTCCAGTTGAAGAAATGTCATGCTGCTGGAATCTCCAGCTGGAATGTAAGAAACTAAGGTAAGTGTGGTTCAATGTATTTCAATGGTATTTTCAACTTTAATGCATAACTTTGTTATTTTTGCATATTTTTAGCACAAATTTTCAACATGGCCTTTTTGGGACCCCACCTCATGAACAATGGTGGTGGAATTAGGCAAAACCCTGCCCAAATGGTGATTTCACTGTCACTTGGCAAAGTCGCCTTTCAGGCAGGATTTGAACATTTTTCATCACTGTTGTTCATAAGGTGGGGTCATATGAAGGCTATGTTGGAAATTTGGGGTCAAAATATGAAAAAGTGGAAAAGTTACTGTATGTGCATCTGTTGAAATTTTGTTATGCTCCCTCGTAACTTTGGTAATTTTAAATGTATTTTATATATATGTATATATATATATATTTTTTTTTTTCATATTCTCTTTACTCCCCTGGGTGCACTGTAGGCAGTGGCTCCTCCCATGCCTGCCACCTAAGTCTGTCCACCACTCCCCCGGTACCACCCAGCCCCATTTTTCCTCCACAGATTTCCCCCTGTGGCAGGGCCAGGAAGGGGAGGGCCTCCCCTCCACCCAGAGCACAATCCAGAATCTGGGCCTCTGATGGTCCAGTGGCAGAGTGCAATGCCAGTTGGCAGGTAGGGCTTCATGAAGCCTATGGGCACTCTACCCTTTTTTTAATTTTTCATCCCTCCCCTTAGGACCATGATCATGCATATGTGGAGGTGCACATGCACAATGTAGCCACATTCCTGCCTCCCTGACTCCAGTGCTGCCACCCGACCTCCACCAGGAGGCAGCCAAGGAGTGGAACAACATTTCTTCTGACCCTGGGAGAGGAGAGGAGAGCAGTGCATTGGATACTCAATCCTCTCCCTCCCCTGCTGACTCCCATCAACCTGAGCTTAGTCCCGAGCCTGGGTTGCCAGCTTGGCATGAGGTGTGGCATTCAGTGCATCAACCTGCACAGTCACTGGACCGGCTCCAATTTTAAATATTTTAACACCTGATTTTCAACATAGCCTTTTTTCACATCACCTCATGAACTTGACAGCTGCCATTTTTCAAATCCTGTCCAAACTGACTTTTTGCACCTGTTGAGTGAAATAATGTTGCAGTGCCGCGGAATCATGTTTTGGTGGGGATTAGAAAAATTTTCAGTACTGGGTAGATGAGGTGGAGTAATAATAACCTATGCTGATAGTTAGGTTGCTGCTGATATACAAATGGAAGTGCAGGGCTTAGAGGACCCTGCGCTTTCAAAGCAATATACATATACATATACACCTCTATGAAGAGATGAAAGGGATCCCACAGGCAAATAATGATACAATTACTCTATCTCAAAATATATGGATGGATGGGAGCACAGGACTCAGAGGATCCTGTGCTCCCAAAGGCAAATAAGGATATGATTAGACTATCTCAAAAGTAAGGGAATTTCTTGCAAAAAAATTGCATTACTGCATCAGTTAGGGTTCAGGATATAGTGACAAAAGTAGAGAAATGTAATGTTAGGGTTTTCAACCCTAAAACTGATGCCCCACCCCTGAAGTGAAAGAGGGGTTGAGTCTTCCTTGAGGTTGGCAACCCTAATGCTCACCCCATTGCAGTAGTAAAAAAGCTGACGTGATGAAGGCAGGTATTTAATTGGATTAATAAGGCAAAACAACTTCCTCCAGAATGGGAATGTGACCTCATAGTCGTCCTTTGTATAAAGATCTCCCCTTTGGTCCCTGAAATCGATTGTCCTATAACCCTTTTATGCTTATGGCTAAAAATACATAGCAAATTATTTTTTTTTTATTGGTTTTATTTTATTAAACTCTAGGTTTACAAATACCTTGGAACAGGAACTGCTCATTTACAAAGGTTCCACGTCAAAGGATGTAGGGTAACATACATACAAAGGTCAACAATGGTTACAGTCTTAAAAACACAAAGATGTCTAAGCATTTATTATACAGCCAAAAATGGAGAGAGACAACATAAGCCAGCTTCAGACAAGTTTTAGGGTGAACAGTATATAGTTAGTATAGGGTGAAGGGAGTCAGGAAGAAGTAGGCATGCTAAAGACCATTGTCGGGTAGGGTGGGTGGCAAAGTGTGAGGTGGATGTCTTGAGAGCCCCATATCTGAAAGTGCCATTAGAGAGGGGAGGGGATGGGTGAGGCAGTGTGGTGTGGGGGGGTAAGGGGTGAGAGTGGGGGAAACTGGTGTCAAAAAAAGTGGAGCTCTAAGGGAGGTTACAGGTTACCTTCGACTAAGGTAAAATGAGGAGGCAGTTATGAACTAGAATAGAAAATTGGTCTATAGAAAATCAAATCATCTCTAATGTTCAAGCTGGCTTTTGGAAAAGGATGAGTATGCAGGACAATTTGTGTACTTTAAACTATTTAATAGAAAAATACCCAAAAGTAAGGAAAGATAAATTGTATGAGGTATTCATACACATGAACTCTGCATTCAGCAATGTTAATAGGGAACTGCTGGTGAAGTGGGGTCTTCAAAAATTATTTTTTGTCCCTGCTCAAATGTATTCACACAGCCAATAAGGCTAAAGTGTGTGTTACAAGAGACAGTGTACTATCATACTCACAAAAGTTAAAAAAGGTGTTAAACAGAGGTGCCCTTTGGCACACCTACTGTTTAACCTTTACTTTGAAACTCTTATCATATCTTTTCAGGAAGTTTTAAGGGTCACTCCCAAATAAAAAAAAAATCCTCTTGCCGGTTTAGTCTCTAGACAGATCATGCTTGTTATTATTGGATTGAATAAAATGTCTGACCTGGAGAAAACATAAACATTTTGAGTGGGGTCAAATCTTGTTGCTCCAGTTTTTGAAAACATTTTATTTGCCCTCTGACCAGACTTTGTAAGAAACAGGTTATTCCTTCTTGCTCCCATAAGCCATAACCTTGTCCTGAGCTGGGGGTGCAAATCCCTCATGATGTACTGCAGTTAGTGTTGTCATATGTAAAAGTACCCTCAGAGAATGCAAAAACCCAGGATTTATTTATCTGTTGTAGGAAGCCTGAAGCAATTGCTATGGAAAGCAAACAAAAAAATAAACGTATATGCCATGGGTGTTCTACATATGGTACTATTGGGAGTAGTGCATCTGCCTTGTCAAAGTTATTAGTGAAGATATCTGAACTGCCAAAGAATACAGTTGTAGATCAAACATGGCTATGCCTCCCCTTTTGCTGAGTACCATTAGGATGTTTTCCAAACAAATTAAGGGAGCAATCACTTAAAACTTCAGCCCAGTATTGATTAGGGATGCTGATCAGCAATAACTGGAATAGGAACAGAAATTTTGGTAGCAGATTTCCAGTACATTTTAAAAGTGTTAATGCTGCCCCAAAAGTAGAGGAATTAATTTAGTCAATTTTTCAATATATGTGGATGGCATTCTTATTTTTCATTAACTACTCTAGATGTGAAACATGCCTTAAGCAATGCCATTACTTATTTGGATTCTTTGAGTTTCAAATTAAACCTTGCAAAATCCAATATCCTAGTTTTTGGAAGAGGAAAAAGTACTAGAAAGGGGAGCTTTCGGTTATTCAAGGATATTACTATAGAAGAATGTTACATTAGACACTTCCATGACCTGAAAGAATCATATTAGAAGCATTAAAAAACAGAGCATTCTGACCTCCAAGGGTATTATCAGGCACTCCAACGCTACAGATGGAAACTCGTTTTGACTGTCCCATTCACTTTGACTGCACCAGCCTAGCAAAACCTAGAGAGAGATGTAGTGCCAGCCAATTTGTGGCAATATTAAGGACTCAATGGACGGGGATAACATTTTATAACGTATGCTATTCTGTGAATATAAGAAATAAATCTTCACAGCTGCCTCTTTTGCACAGTATGATTTCTCATATGATACAATATAATGTAATAAGTACATGAAATGTATTGTACCTGATGGATATGATATTAAAAACAAGCTTTTGAAGCCAAAGTACAGTATTTAATATGTTACTTTACAGAACAGAGATTTGGGCCTTTATTAAACATAATTTGATCTAGAACATGCTCAGAATGTTTTTTACAAATACATAGACTCTAAGGTCACACTCCAACTGCCTTATTGAGAACTGAATTGAATATCAAGTCAATTACTTTAGGGGTTAAAATCAGAGCCATATGACTTTGTAAAAATATTGTAACTATGGAATCGGATAGAATGTTGTTTAAGTACTGGAATGAATGTACAACAATACCAAACTACTCAGCTGGTTTGACAGTCTGAATATGTACCTCAAAAAAGTTGGCCTCCCGGAAATATGGGAAGATTATACCACTCAGATTGTACTGAGGGGTATGTCAATATAGAAAAACAAAAATTAATAGATGGCTTCTTGTAAGAAAAGTATGGAAAGCTTATATACATTCTTAATATCAACATTTTCTGACAAAAAACAAGCAATATATGAATAATTAAAAATATCTCTCTCTTTCTGTACAAAGGAATCTCATATGGCAGCGTATTGTAGGTTTAGTTTGGAGCAATTAGAAGGGTGGAAAAATACAGTAAGACTAGGGAGATATTCATAGTATTAAACCTTTTGTAAATGTGACCCAAATTCTAAGCTATCTGTAAATCACTTGGTCTTTGGCTGTTCCAGACTAGCAAAACCTAGACAGAGATTTGGTGTCAATCAGTTTAGGGCAATATTAAGGACTCAGTGGACAGGGTTAAACTTTATAATGCATGCTATTCTGTGATTATAAGAAACAAATCTTCAAAGTTGCCACATTAGCACAGTGGGCTCTCTCATATGATACAGTACAATGTAATAAGTACATTAACTGTACTGTGCCTGATGGATACAATAAAAAAAAATGTGTTTATGTTTAAATTTGAAATTTTTGTATGTCATAAACATTGTTATTTTATACATATGTTTCCATAATAAACTTGAAAAGGCCATTCATAAACTGCAGCCAGCAAATAAATCCGCCTTCAAAGATCTAAATACTACATTTGATGCAGTTTCACAAACTCTGTCTATGACTGCTTATATAGTTGAAACTTGCACTGAACAGATGATGAAAAGGATTTTGACAAAGTGAGAAACACAAGTAAGCAATAAGACACAGCGTTGTGTGCACTAGACAGTTTTAATGCATGCCCAGGGGCTTATTAAGGCACAAGGTCACAGTCCACATTGCTATACAGCACGCAGTATCAATGATCTGCAGGCTTGTGCTCTCACTTACTAAACAAGCATTTGTCAATGCCGAATGTTGCTTGCTTCTATGTGCTGTTTAGGTATTTGGAAGTCATAGGGGTGCACATATTGAAAATTTGCGAACTTACGAGCGTGCGTAGGAACTGCGCAATGCACACTCGTAAAACAGTAATTTTTAGGAATTTTTTCACCAATTTTCAACATAGCCATTTTAAGACCTCTGCTCATGAACAGTGTCACTGTGATTTTGTTAATGTCCCATACATTGGTTTTACCGACTGCGCCATTATAGCTACATGAGTGAAACACATTTTGGGCAGGATGTGAAAAATGACAGCTGTACTGCTCATAAGGAGGTGTGGTAAAATGGCAATGTTGAAAATATGGAGTGAAAATATTGAAAATTTGCGAACTTACGAGCGTGCGTAGGAACTGCGCAATGCACACTCGTAAAACAGTCATTTTTAGGAATTTTTTCACCAAATTTTCAACATAGCCATTTTAAGACCTCTGCTCATGAACAGTGTCACTGGGATTTTCTTAATTTGTTCCGTACATTGATTTCGCACACCGACTGCGCCATTCTGCGCTACATGGGCAGAAATACATTTTGGGTGAGATGTGAAAAATGACAGCTGTACTACTCATAAGAAGGTGTGATAAAATAGCAATGTTGAAAATCTGGAGTGAAAATATTGAAATTTCGTGAACTTACGAGCTTGCGTAGGAACTGCGCTACGCACGATCGTAAAACAGTCATTATTTGGAATTTTGGCACCAAACTTTCAACATGGGGTTTTTGGGACCCCTTCTCATGAATGATGTCACTGTCATGGTGGTATTCAGGCCCGAGGGGTGATTTCGCAGTCACTGCGCAGTCACTGCGCGAAATCACCCTTCGGGCCCGAATAACGCCATGACAGTGACATCATTCATGAGAAGGGATCCCAAAAACCCCATGTTGAAAATTTGGTGTAAAAATTCCCCAAAATGCCTGAGATATGCAACAAAGTTGAAACCCCTATCTAGTCCATTATACAGCTTACCGGCATTTCCTCAGTTCACGGTCAGCTTTGAAGAGTGCAGACATGTTCCCGGTCCACCGAAGATCGTCGCGCGAGTCGGAGGTAAGTATGGGGTGGGTGGGTGTGGGAGGCTGGGTGCACAGTGGGTGAGTGCGGGTTGTGGGAGGGATCGGGAGACACGCTTGGCGGACCGTTTCGTTTTCAGGAAAAAAAGGCGTTGTGGGACCGTTTGCCACGCTGGGGTGGGCTCCTAGCGTGGCACAAGGATGTTGAGGGGCATTCAGCCAGCGAAGTTAGGGCACCCCGTCGGCCATGGAAGTTATTGCCACACTGGGGTGGGCTCCCAGCGTGGCACAAGGAGAGGCGTTCAGCCGGCAGAGATTAGGCACCCCGTCGGCAAAAGAACTGTTTGCCCACGCTGGGGTAGGCTCCCAGCGTGGCATCTGCTACTGGGGGGCAGGGGCGCAGCTCAGCCGGCGGGATTGGGCACCCGTCGGCTATACAGTGCGTCGTGGGCGCAACGGCAGCGTGTGGGGGGGAGCTGTGCATGAGCAGCCGATATCTTATCAGTGCTCACTCAAGCGTAGCTCCCCCTTTCAACTGTATGCCACTGCATTTTGGAGCGTGTCATAGACAGCTCCAAAATGCATTGGCTTACAGGGGCCGCGCCTGCCAGCACACTGACTGAATTGGAGGAGGAGGAGGTGACACACCCCCGAAATCTCTGATGATGGCACTATGTTTCTTGCACATGCGTGCAAGCAACATAAAAAATGACTAGCACATGATGCTTGCAGTCTCAGTGTCTACAACATTTAGATTCAAAAGTAAAACGAGTGTGTTTAGCAGGTTTTTTTTGTTAGTTTATTGTATTATGCAGAAGCACACGATATTTCACTTGTGGATAGAATTCCACCACATGGCTATTTCAAAAGAACCACACACACATGCACACGCACACTCACACACTCTTGCACACACATACATCTGAAACTATATGCATCTTCTACACACAGACGGTGGGATATTCATAAGGGTTGTGCATGGTGCAACAGGGTTGCACCATGCGCAGCCCACCGATGCACCCCGGCATGGTATTCAATGGAGCAAGTTGCTCTGTGCAACTCCTGATGTGCCAGGGTGCAACAGTGATGTCTGCGGCACAAGTGGGGGGGCGTGCCCATGCATATGTGACACATTCTGATATTCAGCCCGGGATGTGCGGTGCATATGCTGGCACATACCCACTTTGCACAGCCCGGGGAGGGGTGCAAAGATGTGCCTGGTAGAATCAGGAACAAGTACAGACCACCCACAGGCAAGCTCCCATATTGCAAGGTGCAACATGGCAGCCACCTGCTGTGGGTGGTCACCCGTCCACCCAGGACACAGTCCACATGCCCCCTGACCAAGGAGCATTATGACCTCCTGTGCCCATTCACTGGAATATGTTCCATACATCCCTGGTGGTCCAGTGGACCACTATCCAATGCCCGATCATGGGCAGAAGTGAATTAAATACCTGGTGGTCCAGTGGATTGCTTTTCAATGCCCGATCGCAGGCTTCAGTGAAGTATATCCCTGGTGGTCCAGAGGACCCCCCCCAAGTGCACAATCACGGGCATCTGTATAAAGTAGCCCTGGTGGTCCAGTGGACCACTATCCAAATCTCAATCATGGGCAAAAGTGAATTAAATTCCTGGTGGTCCAGTGGACTGCTTTCCAATGCCCAATTGTGGGCTTCAGTGAAGTATATCCCTGGTGGTCCAGTGGAACCCCCCCCCGCGCCTGATCGTGGGCGGAAGTAATGAAGGACACCCTGGTGGTCCAGTGGTACCCCCTCCCCACCCACCACTGAGGCCCCCATCACCCTGCACACCCCCAGTCAGCGGCAGGCAGCTGCATCCTCCTACAATCCATCCGGCTGCCATCCGACTGACAGCATACAGTAGGGTATGTATGCCTATTAGTCCACTGCATGGGCCAATGGGCATGCAGACCATACTATACTACCGGACCTGAATTGTGAATGAACACATTCATTCACATTTCGGGCCAGTGTAGTACAGTATGGTCTGCACACCCATTGGCCCATGCAGTGGACCAATAGACGCATACCCTACTGTATGCCGTCAGTTGGCGAGTGGCTGGGGGGTGCATGGTGGTGGGGAGCTCAGTGGGTGGGTGGGGAGGGGATATCACTGGATCACCAGGGTGTCCTACATTGATTCTGCCCACGATCGGACACTGGGGGGGTTCCACTGGACCACCAGGGATGCTGTCATCATATGCCCGTGATTGGACGATGGGGAGCGGTCCACTGGACCACCAGGGCTACGTTATACATATGTCCGTGATCGGCCACTGGGGGGGTTTCCACTGGACCACCAGGGATATACCTCACCGAAGCCCACGATCGGGCATTGGAAAGCGGTCTACTGGACCACTAGGGATTTAATTCATTTTTGCCTGTGATCGGGCATTGGAAAGTGGTCCACTGGACCAGCAGGGATTTAATTCACTTCTGCCCATGACCGGGTATTGGAAAGCAGTCCACTGGACCACCAGGGATTTCATTTACTTCTGCCCATGATCAGGCATTAGAAAGCGGTCCACTGGACCACCAGGGATTTCATTCACTTCTGCCCGCAATCGGGCATTGTAAAGTGGTCTACTGGACCACATGGGATTTATTTCACTTCTTCCTGCGATTGGGTGTTGGATAGCGGTCCACTGGATCACCAGGGCTTTAAATAACTTATGCCAACATTCAGGCATATGGGTGTGGAAACCGCCTAGGGTCAGCAGGGTGCTGGTCCCTGACGGCTGCAGCCTGGCATGGTGCCGGGTACAAGTCACCAGGGTTTGGCACACCACATGCAAATGGGGCCATAATGACATGCAAATGGCCCCATTTGTGCCTTGCATGCATAATGGCCTCATTTGCATGCCCAGTGCTGAATATCATGGTGGATGCACCTAGTACAACCTCACTTGTGCTGGCGCATCCCCTGCTCCCCTACTGCCACTTGCACTGGCGCAGTGCCACTGCACCATGCTCTGCATGTGCCCTCAGTGCCATATTCAATGGTGCAGAGCCATGGCGCAGCACTGTTGAATATTGCCTGGTCAATGCCCTGGTGCAGCCCAGTTGTGCTGCACCCAGGCTTGCGCCCCTTCCTGGCGCAGTCTGAATATCCCACCCAATGTATTCATTTGGCTCTAACAGTCACTTGCGGTAGAGAAACTAATGAAAAAAAAACACATATTTTAATTACATTGCTTTGTCAACATAGAGCTAATTTTGTTGTACTTTCATTTTAAACACATGTAGTAAATCTGCAGATAATAGGAAATGAAGCTATGACTGTGATAAGTAAGATCTGAAGATCGGAGCAGCACAACTGGGAATTGAACCTCTGACCATGAGACGCAGATGGCAGATGTATTAGACAAGCACAATTTTTGCTGAACTGTGCAGGGTCCCCTACTACATATAGATAAGAGGCATATGACTATACCTAGTTATGGTACACAAATGTGACACACTGAATATCTAGATTGTGGAAAAGTGTGCCAGACCATCATACAGAGTTAATCATAGACTCTGTCTACATGCAAATATAGTTCCGCTCTTCTATCAAGCACAGATACTTTATTTTTTATTATGTCTGCACGTGGCATTATTAATTTTTTAATACTTAGTAAGTTGCTGTTTCAAGTGCAATATGTGCAACAAAAAAATCTGAAGTTCAGAATAGAGCAAACAAGGTTTACGTGTGCCCCTATGATCCTGTGGGTTACCATGCTTGAACTCATTTTTCCTGACCCAAGTGCTTGTCATAATCTTCCTCAGGTGTTGAGCAGGGTAATTTGCCTGACACTTAAGGTGCTTTTTTTGTCAGATTGGTACATGCGTTCATGACCTTGAGGCTGGACTATTGTAACACTCCCCACTTCGGGGCTACTGGAGTTATGCTGCAACACCTGCAGTCACTGCAGAACACAGCTGCTCAGCTACTAATGGGTTTGTCTAGATCCAGCCATATATCTCCAGCACTGCATGATTTGCATTGGCTGCCAGATTCGGTTTGATAACCTATAAAGCCCTGCACAGACTGGGCCCAGCCTACCTGAGTGAGCTCCTGCATCCATACACCCCAGTTTAGTAACTCCAGTCTTCCGAGGAGGGCCTCCTGATGGTCCTGAGAGCAAGGCTAAAATCTTCAGGCCACTGGGCATTCAAAGTGGTGGGCTGGTGTTCTGGAATTCCTTGTCCAGGTCTCTGAGGGAGGCCCCCTTGATGGAGGTTCTTAAGAAGGGGCTTAAAACTTTTCTTTTTCAGCAAGCTATTGATTAATCATTTAACAGCTCAGCACATTTATTTATATTTTCAATATGGATACGTTAGCAGGTATTGTAATAATGTTTATCTGTTTAATGTCACAGAGCTTATTGTATGCAAACATTTATTGTGATGTGTATTTGAGTTTTATGTTATTTTATTGCAATGGCGTCCTGGGCCTCTGGGGAAGGGTGCCATATATAAATAATATCTATCTATCTATCTATCTATCTATCTATCTATCTGTCTATCTATCTGGAGGTTCAGTTCCCAGCAGCTGGTGATGTCATTTTGTCTAAGTAAAATTATTACACATCTTTAAAAAAAAAAAAAAAAACATTGCATCACAAACTATAGATAAAATAGACAATTTCAAAAGAGTTCCTGAGGTGTGAATGATCCACCGTGTGTGCTGCACAAATCAAAGCACTGTTGCATATGTAGAATATACACTTTGTTCTCCAATTTCACTTGATTCAAACAGTCAGCAAAGTACGCAATACAGTTCCTCTAGTGATATTTCCCAGTAGAAGCAGATGCAAATTACAGGGAACTTTGAAATCATTTCCATTAACAGAAAATGCTATTTTATGGAATCGACCAGTCCATAATCAGAGTTGCCATTAGTGGTTGTGCTGCTCCTCCACTCTTCAAAGCTTATTTATTTCAGTCACAGCTTAATTTCCTATTATCTGTGGATTTACCAGATATGTTAAAAATGAAAGTACAAAAAAAAACAGCTACATGCTGACAAAGCAATCTGTTTAATTAAAATATTCATTTTCTCACTAGTTTCTCTACTGCAAGTGACTTAAAGCTAAGATAATGCACTGTGGGTAGATGTTTATGGCTTTTGACAGGTCTGAGGGAGCCTTTTGAAATGGCCATGTGGCGGAATTATATCTGCAATTGTAATATCTAGTGCTTCTGCATGATACAATAATTAAAAAAAAAGCTACTGAACACACTTGTTTTATTTTTTAGCATAAATGCTGTAGACATTGATAATTGCAAGCACCGCGTGCTTGTCATTTTTCTAGAGAGTGAGAGCACTAGCTTGCAGGCCATTGGTACCATATGCTATACAGTTACATCACTCCATGAATGATGTTAATACTGACCTCCATCAGAGAATCTCAGAGAAAGCAGATGAACAGTTGATGTGGTATCAGGTGAGTATGAATAGAGCTTGTAAGATTTTAAATCTGCCTTGGCAGACCTCTTCAACAAGTTCTTTGTCTCCTGTGCCATCCCCAACTCCCGCCTCCCTCCCCCTACTCAGCTGAACCTTCCTACCCTGCCGCTGGTTTCATCTTCCCTCCCATCACACCCCTTGAAGTATACCATGCTCTCTCCTTCCTATACTCATCCAAATCTAACCCTGATGGTATCCACCCTAAAATGCTCTGCATCTCCGCAGCAGCGATTGTTGCCCCCGTCTCACATACTGAACCTCTCTCTATCTACTGCCACTGTACCTAAAGCCTGGAAATTGGCCAAAATCATCCCTCTGCACAAAGACGGTGACCCTTCCCAACCGGGAAACTATAGGGCCATATCACTTCTCCCCTCCCTAGCCAAAGTCCAAGAATCCCTTATACTGTCCAGACTGTCAGACTTTCTCACTGTAAACAATTTACTCTCACCAGTCCAGTCAGGATTCCGAAGACACCACTCCACCATCACCACCATTCTAAGTGTAACTGACTCTATACTCTCCACTATGGACAATAGCCAAATCACAGCCACCATATTCATAGACCCGGCAAAAGCGTTTGACTCAGTATCCCACCTGCTGCTACTCCGCAAACTCTACACTTTTGGCATTGGCCCACCAGCTATCACCTGGCTCCACTTGTACCTCCACAATAGGCAACAATCAGTTCAAATAGGTGATACTCTCTCTTCTCCTCTCCCAATCATATCTGGCATTCCCCAAGGATCTATTCTTGGTAACATTCTCTTCTCTCTCTTCGTAAATGACCTTCCTTCCACCTGCCTCTCCTTCAACGTACATCTTTACGCAGATAATACTGTCATCTTTGCCTCGGGCCCCTCCCATGACAGTGTCCTCCCCATTCTTCAAAATGACTTCAATAGAGTCCAATCCTGGCTCCTCGAGAACTGACTCACTCTTAATGCAAAAAAACGGTCACCATGGTTTTTGGCTCCAGACAGAAGCTAGCTACCTCCCAGCCCGCCCCACCCCAGGCACTCCACCTTGAACAGGTCACCTCTGGAGTGAGTCTCAGCCTTCAAATACCTGGGAGTATGGCTGGACAGCCACCTCAACTTCTCCACTCATGTCAAGGCAATCTGCACTAAACTCATAATCCTCTATCGCCACAAATCCTGCTTACCAATCCCCACCTGCTGCGAGCTTGTATGTAAAACAATCTTGCCAGTTATAGACTATGCAGACTTAGTCTATTGAATGGCCCCATCATCCTCCCTCTCCAGACTTGACATCTTGCTCAACTCCTTCTGCCGATTCACCACCACCTTCCCCCCACTCACTCACCACTGCCTGCTCTACGCTCCACTCTCCCTCGCCCCACTTTCCCACAGGTGTACCATCCACAGCGCCTCCCTCTTAGCTAAATTCTGGTTTGGTTCCCTCCCCCCATACCTCACTTCCCAGCTCAACCCAACCACCTCCCCAAACTACTCACTTCGCCACAGGGACCCTCGCATCTTCCACCTCCCCTGCTCTCGCACTCTTTCTGGCCAAGTTGCCTTCTCATACCGCCTCCCCCTTCTCTGGAATTCACTGCCCTCCAACCTTTGCCAGACCCCTTCTAGTTCTGCCTTTACCCAGCTCCTCAGGCTCCTACCCAATCCACACTGTTCTAAGTGCTCAAATGGTCCCAGTGTGCTACAGAGGCACCACACAGTCCCTTCTAACTTACCAAAGATGCCAACCCTAGGTAGACCTCACGTCATCTCTCTCACACTCCACACTGACCAAATGTTACATCTTCAACAATTGTACTGTACTATTTAAAATGATTGTGATAACTGTCTGTATTTCCTATTTCTTTTGTTACTCCCTGTACAAACTGTACCCGGGTCACACCTGGAAGTGAGCCTCGGCTCAGTGTGCCTTTCCCGTTCATCAAATTTTAAATAAATAAAATAAATAAATAAATTGTGAATATCTGAAAGAAATAAACACACACACACACACACTTGTTTGAATTTTTTATTGCACTGGACATATCTAATGTATGTCACATAAAAAAAAAATAGCACTGCCATTGATCTTTAATACATTTAATTCACAGTTCATACATACATTCTGCAGTTCACTGACTCACCGAACTGTGGAATGAATGTATGAATTGTGGATTAATGTATTAAACTGTGGAAAGAAATTCTGCTGAACTTGTCACTGTGCTTGGTTAAATAAAGTGATTGATTGATTGAATTTACACATTCATTCCATTGTTCTAAGTCAGAACCAAAGTGCATTCTGAAATTTTACAAAAAGCAAAAGCCAGATTTTCGTGGAAATTCCACCGGTGAAATTTTAATTTTGCCCAGCCCCAGCCATCTAGCAATCACACATGGCAATCTTTGAGGTGCTACTCAGCCATGGGAACACCCTCATGCCAAAAGAACACAAAGTGGTAGACACCCTGACATAGGTGTCACTACACAGTGAGTAGGAGGGCACAAACACACTGTCAAGTATGCCATGTGCCACATGGGCAGCCACAGAAGGTGACATATGGCCCAGCTAACTGCCTTCGCAATCTACTCCACAGATCCTGGACTAAACCTGTCACCTGATGCAGAGGAGGCCACACCACCCATAGATAGTTGCCTGGACCCCATGACCAGCCCAACCAGGAGAGAGATTGCTAAACCAGGTAGGTAACACTGGTTGTTGGGGTACAGACATCCCAGAGAATGACCCACAGTAATGCCACATGCAGTAACACAGGCCACAGGCTGTGTCTCCTTCTCCACAGGTGGCCCACAGAAGGGGCTAGCACCATAGTGTTCTGGAGGACCACAAGTTGGACAGGAGCAGAGCACCAGCCCTGGCCATGCAGGAGGAGGAAGAGGATGGAGAGGGCACCACGCATGGCATGAGACATCCCCCAGCACACAGGCATGGACACCACACAGAGGCACCCTAATACATGCCAATGGTATCAACCAGACAGGGCACCATGTCACCCAGCAGACATAGGGACATTGTGGGGACATGCACATGAGCACAGTGGCCAATGCCATCAGGCAGCCTCCAGGCACATAGCAGCAGATGGACCAGAGTGCCAAGCACCATCACAGGGTAGTAGGGTCACACACAGCAGCTTGGGTACAGTGGGGATGAGGGCCCCTCAGCCCTGTCCAGTCAGGGTGCATGACATGTCGCACAGAGAGGGACCTTCCATAACTATTACCATCAGGTATATAAGCTCAAATGGTACTGGCTATAGGTCCCACAGGAGCACAAGGAACATCTGCATGAGCTAACCACTAAGGTGAGGAACATACGAGGTGATAGAAACTGCATCAGGGACATCCTCAAGCAGATCATGGACAGCATCTTAACCTGGTTCCCCACACCACCATGGCCAGACATGCCACTGGGGCAGGCCCATCCACACCACCACACCCAGCTGTGCCACTGGAGCTGACCCCCTCCACTCTGACATGGTCAGCCATGCAACTGAAGCAGGCAACCCAGCAACTCACACTACCAACTGGGGTTGTGGACAGGCACATGGGGCTGACAAGGAAAAAAGGCACTCACAAAGACCTGCCATCTCTGCACAAATGCCTTGGCATGCAGGGGATGCCCACCCAGCAAGGACCAGGGGCCATAGCCAGTGATGGTCCCACACAAGTATGATCAAGTACAGACATCTGAGCTAGGCCCCCCAGTATGGCACAAGCACTGGAATGATCCCCCCCATTATAGTACAAACACCAGAATGAAATCTGAGTACAGCACATTCACCAGAACTACACCCTAGTACAGCACAAACACCAGAATGTCATCCCAGTGCAGCACTTGCACTAGACAGTGTGCCATGGACTCATGGCACTCAGTGTGGGACATCATCATGGTGCCACACCACACACCCCCACCCACACTGCTACGGGACCCCCATGTCACACAGTCCTCCCCCACACACTGAACATTCTCTGCATGAGGACACGCTATACCACCAGTCCAGACAATGTCTCTGTACACTGGCCATGCAGGGCCATGTCTCCCAGGATGCCCCATGAGCCATCCCCTTGTCCATCACAAGGCATGCATATACACCTCTGTACAGCTATGCTATGCAGCATGGTGCATGCAGTGAACACTCTGCACACCTTCCCATGGTCAAGCATCATTGATCTGGTCACACTGAGCACCAGAATGTTATTTTCAGGAGCCCTGTTATCCTCTCCCTAGATACCGTGTCTTCCTGTGAGCCTCATTGTATGCCTCCTCAACCTTATTGTGTGCCACTAGGTAAGGGGTCATCAGACATGTTTGTAATGGATATCCGCTGTCACCTGTTTGGGAGGCAATAACAATATTAGTACATGGTGGCTGCATGGCATGCATGGTGCAGCCAGCTGTGTAGGGGCACTGCCGCCACAGATCAGCCATCCCTCCCTGCTCTTACACGTCCCAAGCAGGGCACTGAGCCTGGAACCATCAAAGAAAAAGACATCATGACATGGAGTATATTAGTTTAAATCCACGGCACACAACAAGCAAAAACTGGATAATAATAAGGAATCCCATTGCAGTTATAAACAGCTATTGTCATAATGCAAGTGGGTAATAAGGAAAAGAACAAAAAAGGAAGACAAAGAGAAATCTGGCAATTAAAATTAAGAAAGGGGAAATTAAGGAATTAACTATGTTAACTCATTGAGGCATACCAACAGAGTGGTAGGCCCCCAAGTGGACAATGGGATAACAAATGATGGTCAGAAGGAGATGGCAGAGATATTTTAATAAATACTGTGGCGCAGTCTCTTCAGCATCCTGCCATGTAACAGTAAATGGGAAAATGACAAGATTGTAGAACGTGGTGCAGAAACAAATAGCTGCCTTGTATTTACAAAATCGGAAGTCCTAAATGGGCTACTTGCCTCATATCACCAAGTCCAGATGGACTGCCCTTGCATCTCCTAAAAACATAGCCAAGCAAGTACAGTAGCTAAGGCTTTAACCAGTACAGATAACCAAAGCCTGATGGATGGAGACATATCGACAGATTGGAGAAATGCGAGTGTCACTCCCCATATTTATGAAAGGTAAAAAAATCAGAAGTATCAAACTATAAACCAATAAGCCTGATTCCTGTTGGAGATGTGCAAAGTCAACAAACTTTGCTCCACAAAATAATTTGCAAAGTTGGCCAAATTCACAAAGTGTGAGGTGCCGACTTTGCAAAGTTCCTAGCAGATGAAGTGACACTTCTTCAAGCGAAGTTGAGGCGAAATTTCAACTTCATCCTAACTTCACCTTCAGATTACCTCGTCCTCAAAAAGAGCCATTTCCCCAGGAAAACGTAATGCGAAGTGGCAAAGTGGTGAAGCGGGGAACTCTCAAAGTTATTCATAAATCTGAATTTCACAACTCTGCTGGAACTTTGCCTGCAAAGTAAAACGCTGCAACATCAACTTGTAGTCAAGGTAACGGAACGTCTCATAAAAGAATAGAACAATAAATGACCTACATGATAAGTATGTAGGCAAAAACAAACACTGTTTCAAAAAAGGCAGATTGTGTATAACAAACTTATTTTGTTTCTATGCAAAACTTAGTTAGACCCTGGATGAATCAAGTGCAGTTGGTAGGAAAACTTTCTTCTTTTTCAGGAAGAAGTGATATGTATTTATGTTACATTATACAGATTTCTTTAAATGTAATGGAATAGTCTGTGCATGTACTAATTATGGAGCTTATGCTATAAGTATTTTTTTGTATTGTAGCCCCTATTGAAATAACAATAAAACAGTTTGAAAAAAGTCCAGTAGGCATAATATATCTACCGTAGATTTCTCAAAGGCCTTGAATCTGGTACCTCATGATCAAGGCCACTGATTTACAGTGATTAAAGTAATGAAATTATGTTTCCAAGACCCAAAATTCCAGGAAATGTACCAGTGTCTGTTAATATGATTTCCAGATTTTACTGAGATTCTATTGTTATCCATTAAGTATGTGTATGAAATCTAGAATACTATATGGGGTTGTGTGCTTAATGAGAATTTTACACACACCCGAGGTGTTGGATGCTACATAAACCCTGAGAGCGAAGCTGGAGGAGTTTAGTAAAGCATCCTATACCAAGGGTGTGTGCAAAATTTGAGTTTTACATACAATCCCATATTGTATTTTATATAATTGCTGGGTATCATTTTTTTGCCATAGCAATGACATAAAATAATTAGATATCTCTGTGCAGCCATGCTCTGACTGGGTTTCAGTGCGGTCTGAGGTCAGATGTGGCTGCTGAAAGAAGTTAGAATTTGTTTCCCTTTTTTTTTAAAGTAGCCCCATTTTAGCCCCGCATATTTTTTTTTTACAATGGATTTATCGCTGAGCCGGAGTGCCGGTGTAGTCTCCAGTGGTAATCCAAAGTGTCTGGTGGTGAGTGAGGGAAGAGTGGAGGCTGGCACACGTACTGGACAAGAGAAAACCAGCACATTTTTGCCATTATAAACATTTCTCTATAACAGCAAATTACAAGCAGGTTTCCCTTAGGGAAAAAAGGATAGCCAGCTATTATTGACCGGAATAAAAGAAGGTTTAATATACAGCTCTTTAAATGAAGCAAACTGAAAATAGTACAGGAAGCAATTATAAGAAAAATACAAGTTCTGTAGATTTACTGATCTGGTGTAAAGTGCCAAATTCCATGAAGTTCTTTGTTTTTTCTGGTGTGCAGGGAGTTCAGATTCCAGAATTTGGCAAGGTTTTCTGGTAAAAACCAAAAACTAGTGGCCTTGCTCATAACGCTATTATTGTTGGATAGAATGTCATTATGGACAGACAAATAGGGAATGAGAATAAGATCTGGAGTTCCCTACCTCACTCTACCCTATCCTGATCCACTCTCACCTTGTTTCAATCCTCCCTTCTACTCCATCTCTCTCCCTCCTCCCCATGCACATGTGTTTGTTAACCTTATTCTCTACCCCTATCTCTTTAGCTTGATACCTATGCTCCTGATTTTCCTCCCATACTTGAGTATATCTGGAAGTTTAACTGGTAATCTGTTTGAGCATTTGTTAATACAGTAATGTTAAGCTGAGTATGATGCAATGTATGAAAATGACTTGTTACTTATGTGGTAAATTGTATCTTGTAAACAATGCAACCAAATGTCAGTGTACCCCCAGTAACTGCCCTGTCATTGTCAATGAAGTGCACTCTGTAATCGTTTTGTCATTGCAATGCACTATCCGGGTCACCCATGAAAAAGAGACTGTATTGTCTCAGTGGGTTCACCCGGTTACCAAAATTCAAATAAATAAAAGAAATAAATAAAAGTTAATACTGAAACATGCAAAGTAATGTACTTAGGTAAAAAAAACAATCTGGGATCTAATTATACACCATTGGGTGGCATACTAAAGGCAACAGATGAGGGAAAAATTGGGGGCTTAATATCAGTAGCAACCTAAAGCAAAACAGACAATGTGAAGAGGCTGTAAAGAGCACAAGTAAAATAATACATAGCATACAACATAATATCAGTAGAAAATCAGAAACCATACTGCTCCCCTTGTACAGATCTTATGTTAGACCTTTTTAGATTTAGATACACCCCTCCTTAAAAAATCTTCTCTCGACCCAGACTGTCTTGCCAACTACAGACCTATTTCTATCCTGCCCTTTGTGGGCAATGTTATTGAGAAGGTGGTCATGCTGTAGCTGGATGATCATATTACCATCCATGATATCTATGATCCTCTCCAGTCGGGATTTAGGAAGAGGCATAGCACTGAGACCGCCCCGGTTCAAATGCTCAATGAATTCCTGATAGCAAGAGATTGGAGGACTTAATCTTCCTTAATCTATCTGCAGCATTTGACATCTTGGATCATGGTGTTTTGCTGGAGCATTTGTGGGTGATCTTTGGACTGTCAGATACAGTCCTCAGATGGTTCCACTCATTCCTCATGGGTAGATCTCAGAGAGTTGAGTCAGGAATTTATTCCTCTGGTGCATTCTCTCTATCTTGTGGGGTACCCCAGGGCTCTGTGCTTTCACCTATGTTATTCACGGTGTACATGCTGCCATTAGGAGACATTGTAAGGTGGTATGGCTTGAGTTTTCACTGCTATGCAGATGACACTCAGCTATGCTTGTCCTTTGCACCTGACCAGGATGATGCCGTCTCAGTGTTTAACAACTGCCTCACCAAGATTCAGGGCTGAATGAGTGCCAACTGGATGAGGCTGACCCAGGTCACCAGGTAGAGGGGTTCTCGGCTAGACAGGCCTCTGAACTTGTGCTTGGGGGTTGCCAGCTGATGTCCTCTGAACAGGTGCAGAGTCTGGGCATTATTTTTGATGAGGGGTTAACCCTGAAGTTTCAGGTGTCATCCGTCATCGAGATTTAATTTTATCATCTGAGGAATATCGCTCGGATTAAGCAACTGGTTCCACCTGGTGATTTTCCGACTCTGGTCCATGCCTTTGTGACCTCCCACTTTGATTACTGTACCACCCTGTACCTAGGGCTTCCAGGGATTGATATCAGCTGCTTGCAGTTGGTGCAGAACACTGCAGCCAGGTTGTTGAACAGGCTTCCTAGATCTAGTCATGTCATGCCTGTGTTGCATGGCCTGCACTGGCTGCTGGTTCAGTGGCGGATCACCTTCAAGGTTGGCTTGCTAACCTACAAGGCCCTACACAGACAGGAACTGAGTTATCTGCAAGAGCTCCTCTGTCTCTACCGCCTCCTCCAACCACTCTGCTCCACCAAGGAGTGATTGCTAGAGATTCCCAGCATTCACTTGAAGACCTTGGGAGCCCATGCATTTGCTTTTGTGGCTCCTACCCTGTGGCATTCTCTACCACCTCAGATAAGGGGGTGCCCGACTGTAGAGAGCTTTAAATCTGCTCTGAAAATGTATTTATTCTCTCTTGCCTCTCCTGACTATTAATTTATGGATTTTGTCATTTTAAGTGATTTTAGATTTTTATGATCTTATTGTTCTTGCAAAAGTGCTTTGATGTTTTTTGAACTGTGCTTCATATAAATAAAGTTATTATTATTATTATTAGATTATGGTAACTGCCTATGGGCCTCTCACAGCAAAAGGAGCTCAGCAGTAATTGAAAGGGTACAAAGATGGGCAACAAAAAGCATGTGAAAAGAGTTAAAGGATTTAACATACTATGAGGGATGAAACAATCTAAAATTAAAGGACTTAGAGAAAAGAAGAGCTATGGATAATTTATTTCTTTTAAATGATCCGTTAGGCAACAGTGCACCCATGGAAGATGTTGGATTAACAATCAAAATAGGAAATAGACCTACAAGGGGACATAACAGGCAGTTAAACAGAAGCAAAATACCTAGAACTAATAACAGGAAGTATTTTTATTCACAGAGAGTTGGGGTTCTCTGGAATAGATTGGCACAAGAAATAGTTAACTGTAGCTTGAAGGCCAGTTTCAAGCAGAAATTAGATAATTACTGCATATTCTTGAAGGTGGTAACATGAAGTACTGCCAGTTATAAACAGGCTGCAGTTACAAATAAGTCTCATGGTCACCTACTGCTCTATAGGTTTTATTACTTATGTGCCATAGTATATATTGTTGGAGCATTGTTATGGGACCTGAAGAATTGGGAACATTGACGATGAACAGGCTTTCATATGACCCAATTATAAAGACAATGATTCTCACTGTTGAGGGAGACAAGGATATTGATTTACTCAAGCAATCATCTACTCTTACCTCTGAGGGTAGCAAGGAAGTTTGGGACCTGCTTAGCAGGAGGAACACCCCATATCACACCTAAAGCCAGATTCAGACAGAGGACTGTGTGGCAAAGGTGAAGTCATAGCTGGTTAGCTAGTGAGGGAATGACTGTGCAGGATAAGCAAGCTATCATGGCACCAAGTGAAAATGCAGTAATACTGACTAAATCATTACTAAATGCAGTGGCATCCTTGATGAAAACGGTCCAGATATCACCAATAGACTATGCGGAATATACTGTACATTCTCCGGAACAGGTAACTCCAGGTGGGGATGTAGTCTTTAATATGTGGACAGAGAGACTACACAGATTGTGTAGGATCTGAAATGCTCTGATGAGGAAAACAAAGCTCTGGGATTCAGATGGGTAAGTACCTGACAGGAAAAAGACTTGGATGCCACTTAAGCTTTGAAGATATCCAGGCAAGCTGCTTCCACACTGGAAGGGATGTTCAGTAGTTTGGAGAGGCCAGGTCAGGTCAGGTTTTGACAAGACTGACATCAGTTGCTCTCTGATTACCTTATCAGGATAGAGAAATTGGTACAAGGGGCATACTGGAAGGAAGTCTGTCTGCTGTGGACATGAACTGAGTTCAAGTTGAGCACGTGTTCTAAGGAGCAGCATATTCTGAACAGGTACCAACATATCTGCATCTAAGAGATGGAACTGCCATCCTATGGAGAGCTTTATTTTTTTTGCAACTGAGTATACTTTATTGATCATTTTCAAATACAATGAAAAGACAACCATAAGTACATAACAGACATATAAAAACAACACAAAACATAACAGTCTCTGTGGAGAGCTTTATGAGAGATGCAGGAGCAAAAGGACAAAGTGGCCCATATTTGGACATCTACTAAAGTCACAAGGGATTTTTAGTGTCACAGCACCTTTCTGGGTTTGAGAAAGTGAGCTACCAGGGATAAGAATGTGCTTGAATGGCTTGTATAGTTGAACAACATGATCATTTTGAGGAATTTACTAGAGGAGCATGAGGCTCACTTACTAAAGGTTCTGTATCAATTGGCTGAGCATTCTTGAACCTTTCATTGATGTATCATTCCTTCCAGACTTCATCAAAATATTGGGGCTTATTGTGTCAAAGGCAGGCATCAACACTGACCCCATTAGCAGCAGCATTTTATTTACTTTAAAGAGATTTACCAGGAAAGACATACTGAGCCACGAAGCTCATTTTCAGATGCGTCCTGGGGGAGGGATAAGTACAAACAAGTAGAAGTACAGTAATAACAATTCAACAAAACACAGTATGTACAATAATATACATCACCAGAGCAAATAATAATGCAGGTTAAACATCAGAAGTGCAAAGTACCCCAGGCACACACAAGAAGGTAACGTCACAAAATAGGAAAGGGTAGGAGAGAGAGTAAGTAGAAGAGGGTAAGAAAGAAAGGCTGGAGGAGGGGGGGTTGAAAAGGTAAAGTAGAGGCATTAACCCCAGCTAAGTAGAGTCCCTCACCACCTGACCTAGACCCAGGAATCTAAAGGATCTGCAAAAGTTCCTCAGTTTCTGCAGATACTACTGTCATTTCAGAAGAGATTATATCAGAGTAATATGTCCCTTATTGAACCGAACCTAGGGTTACCCTCTGACAAGCAAGCAAAGGCAGCCCATCATGAAAGATGCTGAATCCAAGTTACTACAAGTCACATGATCCATTTGGACTTTGGTGAGATAGCACCTCTGAAACAGTATTCAAGGTGATTATCCACTGACTGACACACACCAGTAGTACTTGTGTACGGTGAGCCCACTAGGGCATAAACTGTGCACACTGATGCCAGCCTGAGTAATTTAGGAACAGTCCTTTGCCAATAGTACCCTGAAGGAATAAGACCAGCTACCTTCACCAGCAGAAATTTTTAACACTATCAGAAAAGAACTACCCAGTTTACAAATTGGAATTGATGGTGTTCAAGTTTGCCGTCATTGTCCAAGTACATAAATATTTGTACAGGGCTCAAATAACTGTCAAAACAGATCCATTGAACTATGTGATGAAAACAGTGAAGCTCAATGCAATTAGACGTCATGGGTTATCATCTTTATCAACATATGAATAACAGCATGGAATATCATCTAGCGTTAACTCATTGCCTCCTAGAATACGCCTTTAGGTGGCAGCAAATGTACTGCAGTGTGTCCCAGAATGACTACAGAAGTCACCTACAGACTTCCTGTGTGCCCTAGTAACATCTGGAGATGTCACTCACATGTTTTAATATTACTTGCCAGCCAGAATTTATTAGAATTGACTGCATAGCACCATTAGAAAGGTAATGTTGTGTTGGACAACTTTGCCGCTGACACTTTGTGTGTATCATGTTCACTTTAGGAGTTATTCACATTTGTTTATGACATGGTGTGTATTGTTAACATTTTGCCCATCGAGAACCACCTAAGCACTTTGAAGAAAACACACATTCTGTGTATCTCAGCAAGTATAAAGCAAAAAACGAATTGAGCACAGTTGATTGCATAGCACCATTGGAAAGGCAATTTTGTGTGAAACCACTGTGCCGCTGATACGTTGTATGTATCATGTATACTTTAGGAGTTATATGCATTTGTTTATGGTATGGTGTGTATGGTTCAGATTCATCCCTCAAACCTCACCAACGCACCTTGACTAAAATGGAGAAAAATTATGTTTAATACAATAGAAATAGCTGCTTTTTTACAAACAAATTATTAAAACTACATCTAATGTCTGGATGTTTCATTTGGTGTTGATATGTTACAGATTTGCCAACAAAAAATAGGCTTATGGTGCATTTTTTTAGTGGAAAAATATTTTTTTTTTGCTGTTTCAGCCAGCATAGAAAAAACTAAATTACCTATTATTACTTGTACACCACCATTGGAAAGGTAATTATATGCTGAACAAGTTTATAACTCATACTTTGTGTCTAGCACTTATGTTTTTTGTGCTATTAGCATTTGTTCGCGGCATGCCAATTATGGCTTGATTTTGCTTAGAAAGGCCCAGGATTCACTGTTAACAGTGTACAGGAGACAAGTGCTGCAACTTCAGAGAGTTCCTGTGGAGGCAATAAGTTAAATCATATTGACAAAGGCATCTCATCCAGGCACCAATCTTATTACACAAGGAAGGAGGATGAATGGATTTATGATGAATAATGAATTAAGGATGGATGCATTCATATCACAGAATTTGCCATCAAAACCTTATGCCAAACATATGACAGGGATTAACGTATTGCACCAGCTAACCCAAACAGAATCATGCACACCATGGAAGCATCAGCTGGATGCACCCCCCCAAAATCTATTGCAGCTTCACATCATAAGAAATGACACATTTGCTTTGTCTGAGCCTTGAGAATCTAACGCGAGTCCAGAGGGATGTGCAATGGCATTATTGTTGCCTTAAAAAAGAGAAGGGATGGAACTCATGTGATTCTGAATCTTCCAGATGCTCAGTTGCTCCTGTGAGAATGGAATAAATTCACATTGAAGGACAAGCTGCTATACTAAGAAATTCAGGTGCCAAAATCATTCCCTTGACAACAACTAGAGCTACTCACCACATACAGGGAAACAATAGTACACTAACTGAATGATGGTATGGGACAAATAGGAAGTAGCAGGACTTTGGATCTAGTCAGAGCTTGTTCCTACAGGCCCAGGATGAGCAAGGAAATGACAAAGCAGGCAGTGAATCCAGAGAAAGACCTTGCCAATGACGGCAGACCCTCTTGTGAACATCACAATAACTGGGCACATGTAACTTTTTAAATAGATGTCCTCAGTTTAGAACCTTACAGTCACAGCACTGATTACTATACCAGATATTCTCAAACTTTCGCACCCAAGGATCAGAAACTGACAGCAATTGTCAAGATTCTGGTAAAAATGTTCTTTGATCATTATGTTGCACTCACATTGATCCACTCAGATCAAGAAAGAGACTTTATGAGTAAACTCAAAAAGGAGTTACTGTCTCTATGGGGAATTAACAATTCCAGAACCATACTCGATCACTCTCAAGATGATCCACAGCCTGAACTGTTCAATTGTATGCACTGAAATATGTTGGGGGCCCTGGATCCCAGTCAGAAAGTTAAGCTTAGGCTTCAGGTAAATGAATTGGTCCACGCTTACAATTGTACCAAAAGTGACACTAAAGGATTCTCTCCCTGTTATCTCATGCTTAGATGAGAAGTCTATCTGGTCAGAACAGCGTGGCTAGAAGAGCGCGGTCTGAAGCATGCCTCCTAAACTGTGTTTGCCTTCAACAGTGACAAGAGTAGAATAACGAATGTTAGTAACCACTATTGCTACCCCTGTAGCTGTGAAGGCAAGGTGGGACATGGAGAAGTAGGGGGAAAATATGGAGGCTGGCCAAGCTGCTCCTGTGGTGCAGAGATCTAAGACACAAACAGCTCGGCCAGTACAGCTCGAGAGACCAAGGTTCTGTTCCCAGTCTCTCAGCACATGCAGTTATAATTCCCCCACACACACACACAAAGTGTTTATTTACTTTTTTTATTACAGACCGAGACCGAAATCCTCCCACCCACTGGTTTCTTTTTTACTCCAAGGTTCGCTCCCTCTCGGAGTTGGTTAT
Organism: Neoceratodus forsteri; assembly: GCA_016271365.2. Classification (NCBI taxonomy): domain Eukaryota; kingdom Metazoa; phylum Chordata; order Ceratodontiformes; family Ceratodontidae; genus Neoceratodus; species Neoceratodus forsteri. Next base: position 494,994,089 of record CM057453.1, read on the forward strand.
TTGAAAAATGGGGTGGAGGCAGAACCCCCTGTGTAGGGGGTGCTGGTGGTGGAGCCCCCCACAAAACACAAGTGTACTTATTTTGTTCTCTTGAATGGTAGCAGTCGTTGCTGTGGTGTGCGACCACTACCATGGATGCTGTTATGTGTGATGGTATTTTGTACTGCCGCTGTTGTTGTCAGTGCTGTTTGTACTGCACTGTTCTTGGTGGCACTTATATGGGTGGTGCTGTTCTGACCTAGTGCCAGTGAGAAGCCAAATTTTCTATGGACCTGCCTTTGGTTTGGAGTATCCATAGATGGAGCTTGACCAGAGACCTATCTGTACTGTGTTCAGTTCTTGAAGGATCAGTCGAATTCTGCCTACAAGCTTGCATCTGAGGATGCAACCAAAAGAAATCAAGCAAATATGGACCATTATGATGAGAGCATCAGAGGTCAAGAATTTCTGCATGACGACATGGTACTATGGAGATGCAGCAAACAAAAATTGTTAGAGATTGAGGAGCAATCCCATATGTCATGGTTGACAAACCCCATAATTTACCCATCTATAAAGTTCAACAAAAAGACGGTTGAGGTCCTACCAAGACAATCTTCAGAAATCATCAGTTACCCATTGAAAAGATCATCCCCAGTTCAGACACTATTGTTGCAGAACTACCAAGAAGACTAACAGAGGTATCACCCACAGGCACAAAACATGAAAAGCAAATGTTCAAAGGCCACTTGACACCCACATAGGAGCTCAGGACACTTCAGATAATGTGCTGGATCTGGTGCAATGGTATTTCATTGTGAATCTTTCTAGCTCAGTTTCAGATTCTACAGCCTTCTCTGAGGCCACATCTTTGGAGCAGTTCAACCCTGTAGAGCCAAAGTTGGATCCTAATGCAGAACCTAGCGTGACTTTGGGTGCATGGCCCATACCAAAAAAAGACATTCCTATGGTCAGCCATGTTTATCACCTCTGATCCCTTTCATCTTGTCTCTGGGGTCACCAGGTCAGACCAGCGGCCTACCAGTCTCAAAGGAACCTAGATGAGTCTGCAGTGCATCATGGGCTTTTAGAGGATTACGATTTGCCAGGGTTTTTGTAAAGCCAATCAGATGTCAAGTGACAGCCAGCCAACCCCTCCCCCAAGAGACTGACCAATGACAGAGATGTACTTGCAAAATGAGAGAGATGGACAATCTGGCAGCAGTAGTCAATTTGTGTCAGTCTGTGCTAGTGTGTGTGTGTGTGTGCCTGAATATCAGTCATTTTGGAGTCAATCAAGTGCTTGAACAACATAGAGGAGAAGAGTGCTAAACAGAGCAGTAAGAAGTCAAATTCAATCAGAGAGACATAGCCTGTGTGAATAAGTTGTCCAGAAGGGTAGAGACATGAGGGGGGCACAGACTAAGATTGGAGGGTGAAAGATTTAGGAGGGAGATGAGGAGGCGCTACTTCATGAAGAGAGTGGTGTCTAAATGGAATGCTGTACCAGAGGGGATGGTATCATGTAATTCAGTAGGAAGTTTTAAGAGGGCATGGGACAGAGTACGAGGGAGGGTCTGGGTGGAGGAGGCTGAGGCCATCATGGAAATAACAGATGGGGAGGGGGTTGGGGCAACTGAAATCTAGGGGGCTAGCTGCACACTCTGGAAGACACTGATAGACTGGGTGGTCTGTTTCTGCTGGCAGATTCGTATGTTCGTATGTACAGCTGTGCTTTTCAGTGTTAAAGTGAGAAACTTTGCTTGAAATAGACCCAAGGGTCTGTAACTTGTAAAATTGCCATAGTTTGTCTGGGGAAGTAAAGCCACAGCTATGACAGCCTGCTGATTGTCTCACAGTGCTTGGTACTGCATCGCAGCAGCACTGGTATGGGGGGCTCTTTTCAGGGCAGTGTTGTGCTAAGACTAAGTGAACAACCAATTGAGAGACACTGAGCTCTGATGATCTACTGGAGCCAAGCCAAGCTGCACCAGTAAGAGCAGTTGATCTAGTGACTGCAGCCAAGGTGTTTCATCAGCTGTGGCTGCATTGTCTAGAACTATGAGCAACCAAACAGATTCTTGGTCCTGCAACCTTTGTTAGACAGGGTTGCCATTTATTATTTGACAACTTGGACAAATTGAGTTAAAACACCCATCTGAAGTTGGTATTACAATTCAGGCTAACCAGACAATGATACATTAGAAGTTTGTTTTCCAATTATATTTCTCTATCAGCCATCTCACCTGTTACTCAGCTGTCAATGGGCCTGTTGTGATTTAGCAGCTGGGTAGTCAGTGACTCACATGAAGCACCCTAATGGGAAAGAGAGATTTACAGTATATGTAACCAGGTAATGGTGATTCTGGTATACTGTTCTAGTCTTATAAGCTCAAATAAGGTTGTGGGGCCCGGTTTTATAACCCATGTGGGGATTCGTTACCCAAATGATAGAAGCTATAACTGCGTTGTGCCTCTACACAGAAAAATATAAAATGTGCGAGGTGACAAGTTAGTACTAACCCCCAGAAAATAATACTAATCCAATGGTCTCCACTGATACACCACCCGCATCCCGTCCAATGCAAGATAATCAAAGTAAATCTATAAAACTGATAGTCTAATGATACCCCTTCTTTCACTTGATCCTCACTGTAATAATGGGCAAATGCCTAACACTATTTTTTGATAGGAGTTACTAGTCATCATTAAAGTGGTTATGAGGAGGGTTGGTCTGACAGCTGTCATCCAAGTTTGGTGAGGAAAGCATTGCATTTGGTCACATTACAGGCCGCGGAAATACTTTGTAGAAAATAAACAGTCGACACACATATATGGTAGTGCTTTTGGTGACTTAGTTTGTTTTCTGACAAGTCCTATGGCAATATACAGCTTTGTGCATCACTGCATGACATATGTGCAGCAGATTACAGCTGGACATAGAGGAGAGTGGTGGGTAAATTCTGGCACCATGGCAGGGGTGTTGGCATGGGAGGAGTGGTTAAAGGCAACCAGTAGGGGAAAGGGACCACTGGACACTAGGAATAAGTTCATTATTACGGCAGGGATCGGGTATGGGAGGTATACTAGACTATCAGGAATAATTACATTATTACAATGGGGATTGGCTGAAGGAGAGTTTATTACTAGATTAAAAGCTATGATTTCACTGCTACAGCAGGGACTGGGTGAGAGAGGGGGTACCAGCAAATTAGCTGGGATGATTCACTATTACAATGGTGATTGGTTGAGAGAGGGAGGTACCACTAGGCTACTGGGGATGCTTTCACTGTTACAGTGGGGAGTGGGTGAGGGAGTGGGTACCAATAGACTACCAGGGATGATTCATTATCACAAGGCTGAGCAGGTGAGGGAAGGGGTTCCACTAGACTAACAGGGATGATTTTACTATTACAACAGTGATCGAGTGAGGGTGGGTACCACTAAACTACCAGGGATGGTTTCACTATTAAGTGGGAACCAGGTGAAGTAAAGAGCATGTTCAGGGACACCACTGAAATAAGACAAGATCAATCTGATCAGAGTTAGACACAGCAGTCACCAACAGCATCTTTCACTGATGGCTTAGGGCTAGGAATTGATGACAGGGGCCAGCAGCATGTCACAGATCACATCAGCTGTCTTTTTCATTACAAATCTGAACTTTTCCACAGCCAGAGCTGCCAGTGAGAGACCTAAAGATAAAGAAATACAAGCCATTGTGTCCCCATGATCTACTAGTAGGGGCCAGGTGGATGCCACAGATCCCATCAGCTGTTTTTTTCAGGGCATGGGGTACAGAAATTGTCCCGTGGTCAGAACTGCTGGTGAGGAATCGAAAGACAGAATAGTGTCAGCACTTCCTGTAATGAGATGCTATAGAGCACTACATGATCTACAGCACTGTGTTACAGCTGTGTTACAGTAAGCACCCTGATGTGTTTTTTGCCCCCAAAGTGGTCAAAACAGCAATGGTCACTTTTTCCCATTGGCCATGCCCATTAGACTGCTAACAGGAAGTCTGTTATAAGCTTCACTAAGTAATGAAACACAAGAGAACCAGGGCTACGCGGCCATAGTACGTGCCGCCACTTAAGGCAAGTGCAAACTGAGAAAACAGCAAAGAAAGCTGAATAAATAATTTAATCCCCTGATGAAGTGGCAGCGTGCCATGAAGTGCCTTGAAGCTGGCTCTGTCTGTGAGCACCTTGATGTTCAAGTAAGCAATAAGACATGAGGGTGTGTGCATTAGACAGTTCTGACACACATCCATGGGTGTGGTAAGGCACAAGTGCCCTCAGCCCCTGGCCATGTGTTAGAACTGTCTAATGCACACCTCTGGAGTGTCATCTTGCACTTATAAAATTGGATGGTTTTTTAACATGCATAAAAATAAGTAAACTTCATAGGTTAAAATGATACAAAACAACATCTTTTTCTCAGTTTTACGTAAAATAGTTCCTCTTCCTGCATTAGTTTGAGACCTTTTTTTAGTTGTTTTTTTCCCCTTGGTAGGCTTCTGTAGTTTTTTTTTAACGGTTTCTGTTTGAGATCACAGAGAACAAGCGTGTCAGCAGCAGCAATAGTGAGAGATTAGCTGCCTTTAAATAATACACATTTCAACATATTTATTTTGTTTTAAATTCATGTCATGGAGGAATGTACAGAACTGCATGGCCATTGTTTGGAGCCAGGAGCACTTGTGTGAGCAAACCTGTGGTTAATAAGAAGAAAAGTGTACTGGCAAGCACTTTTTACTCTTTTATTTCTTTAAAACATTCATTAGCTGTTCACTGTAGGGCTGATTAAGCTGGCATGAGAGAACTGAGAGGAGGGGGGGATTAAGACGTTCGGCACAAACGAGCTCATGATGCTCACGGGTGGCGAGTAGAAAGAGGAGTGGAGGAGAGAAGTGATGAGATGGTTTCTGACTCTGCACACCACATGGAAACAGAGCGTGTGAGAGTCGAGATGAGCAAGTAGGGAACAGATCATGATGGCTGCACATGGAAAAATAAGGAGGTAAAAACAAATTCAGTTTGTGAGCAGGAGGCAGGGTCAGGGCAGTGGGAGCAGTAAGTAGAGCTAATGACTGACATGTGGGTGGGGACTGGGGACAGATCGCAGTGGCTCCACGCGAAACAAAATCTTTAAGTTTTTTGTTAGTGAACGAACAAGCCAGCAGTGGGTGGGAGTCAGTGGTGGGTGGGGGCGAGGAAAAACTAGGAGACACAAAAACAACATTACCATTATTTGTGTTTGAAATAAACGTGATGTCAATTTTTTGTTAGTGAGCAAAAAAGCCAGGGGCGGGTAGGAGCAAGGGGCGGGGGCTGGGCCCAACAGGAAAAGACTGCAATGGACAGGGAAAAGGGAAAAAATCCTTAAAGAAAATATTTAAAATAGTGTATTTTATTGCCAGTTCATTGTAATACTGTGTGATGTGATTTGTCAGACAAGGAAGGAAGTACCTACTATATGGTGGGATATAAGACTGTGGTGTACTGTCAGTAAGTGGGGAAAAATGGAAGCTGTTATTTCTTAACATTCTAAGCAGCTCAAGGATTCCTTTGATGTCCTACATCCAGGTTGGAAGCACTTGTTTTTAGCTGTGCATTGGACACTTCTAATGCACAGCTAACAACATATCAGAACACAGGATTTTCCCTTCTCATTTTATAAGAAATGATTTATGCACTTTAATAGTGTGCACCATTTTCTCTTAGCTTGACTAAGCAGCCCTAAAAATGGGTGTGCAAGTCATGCTACATCATGTTCCTTAAATAGTGCTCAGAGGATGTGGAGCTAGCAACCTCATGCTCCACCGAAATCCAGGCATTCTGTAGCTTTAAATTACACAAAAATAATTTCTACTGTATACTGTACATGCTTCAGAATGGGAGTTTATTTTTACTTCTCTATTTATTTATTTAAATATTGGTAACCAGAAGAGGTACACTGAGCCAAGGCTTGTTTCCAGGTGCAAACTGGGGAAGGGGACTAGAATGAACAGAAACACAGTACATGAAAAAGACAATGGAGCAACATTTGGTAAAAAAGTTGGTACATCAAATGGGTATTTATAAAAAAAAACTGTTACAGACAAATAAAGTGTGGTCACAGCTCAATATAAGACACCAATTGAAATGCAAAGTAAAACGGCGGTACACAATGTGCAGTTACTAAACTGACACAAATGAGAGAACTGTAGACAAACTTATGCCTGACCCCCCTGGCAGAAGAAACAGTGATGGTCTTGAGAAAGTGCAACCAGTAGGCAGGGAGTCGAGATCCAGCCAGAGGCCCAACCAGGACATTTGCGGCAAGGCCCAAGGGGTACCAGGAAGAAAGGTAACAGGAGCAGTTGGTGTGGGGTTGGAGTTTCAACTGGTGCCTGAGGGAGCCAGGGGAGGAGGAGAGGTGGAGGGAGGAGGGTAGGGAGGAGGGTAGATGGTTCAAGAGTGAGGTAAGATGATAGCAGAAGGCAGACCTTTCCAGCAAAGGAGCAGGATTGAGGAGTGGAGAAAATACTATGATCCCTGGAATGGAGGGAACAGGAAGCAGCGGAAGTTGGGAGAGGAGAGAGGAGAGGGAGGAGGGAAGGGAAACAAGCCAATATCTGGATATGAAGGAGGTACAGTGAGCCTGGCAATGTGCGCGAAGAAGGAGGATGGAAAGGGAGGAGCAGAGGGAGCAGTGGTGAAGGGGGGGGTTTTGTACTACATTGGCAAAAGGAGTTACAGAGGGTGCCCTGTCTAGCCAAGGAAGTGGAGGGGGTGGTGCCATAGACTACATCCGTGTAGTCAAAGAAAGGGAGCAACATTTAATAACAGGTTCCCTGTGGACCTAGAGAGATAAGCCGTCTTTGTTGTGGTACAGGGCACCAAGCTTAGGACAGAGTTTAGCATGGATTGTATTAATGTGGGCTGAGAAGTCAAGCTTACTGTCAGACCACACACCAAAGAACTTTAAGGACTGGACTGCTTCAAAGGGGTTGCATCACATGTGAAAACTTGTGTGGGGGGGACTGTGAGTCTAGCCACTTTTTGAATGGATCCAAAGGCCATAGACACCTTGTTTTTGTGTGTTGACCTGGAGTTGGTTCAATTGAAACCAGTGCATAACATTGTTAAAATCCTGCTGGAGCAGATTTTTAACAGTTTTACTAGAGGGACCAGAGGTGAAGATAACTGTGTCATCAGTATGCATGTGAATATGCAAGTTGGCACAGGCAGAGGGGAGGTTATTCAGGAAGATGTAGAAGAGGATGGGACCCAGGGTGGAGTCCTGTGGGACTTCAGTCTGGACAGGTAGTGGAGGTGACAGGATGACTCCTACCTATACCAATTGCTGCAGTTCTGTGAGGAAGGAAAGGAATCAATCAACAGTGGAAGCTGAGAGGCCAGCAGAGCTCAGCTTGTCCAAGAGGAGCTGATGTAACACTGAATGGAAGGCTTTGGCCAGATGAATGAAAATGACAGCCGTGATGTGTCCCTGATCTATGCCAAAGAAGATGGAATCAGTGATAAGCAGCAGAAAGGAGGCAATGAAATGATGCTTCTGGAAGCCAGACTGGAAGGGGGAGAAGGAGCTAAAGGATGAGAGGTGGTTGAGGAGTTTGGAATGGACCAATTTCTCTTGCAGTTTTAAGAGGGAGGGGAGAAGGGGATGGTACAGAAGTTGCCAGGGGAGGAGGGGTCACCCCATTTATGAAGTGGACTAACTTTGGCCAAATTCCAGGACTGGGGGACAGCAGGGAGGGAAAAGGAGAGTTGAGTAGGTGAGTAGGGGAGCTGCAATGGCTGGAGCTGAGAGGTGAAGGAGTTTGGAGTCTAGCCCGTCAGTGCTGGACTTAGACAAGTTGAGGGAGGAGAGGGCAAACAGGGTCTCCTGGGTGGTGACAGAGGGAACAGGAAACCAAGGGGTGGGTGGGGAGGAAGAGGGAAAAGAGGGGAAGGAAAGGAGCCAGAAAGGGGAGGAGAAGGGAGGATGCAGGTTGTGAAGAACTCATTGAAGTGAGCAGCAACAGAGGGACAGTCAGACAAAGGTGAACCATGATCTGCAAGGATTGGGGGAATGGACTTGGTAGAGGGGTTAAAAAGGGAGTGGATAATCTTCCAGAATTTAGCTGGGGTGGTAAGATTTTTCTGGAGTCTGGCCTTGAAATAGTTTGATTTTGTAGCCAGGACAGCCTTTGTTCAGTTGTTCCTCAGAAACCTGTAAGAGATGAGGTCAGAAAATTAGTGGGATAATCGATACTGGGCACAGGGAAAGGCCATGTAGACTGAGGCTTCTGAGATTTTGTAGCATTGAAGAAAACAACACACTATACAGTAATTTTGGTCTTTTTGCTGCTTAAGATGAAAGCACGCTGGCCAGCCCAGTGGCACGGAGGGTTGAGGTGCTGGACGCCACACCTCATGCCACGCCAGCAACCCGGGTTCGGGAGCTAGTTCGGGCCATCGTGGGTAGGCGGGGATGGGGAAGGATCGACCATCCCATGGTCTTCTGTCCTTCTCTGGGGAAGGGGGTTTCCACCAGCCGATGCACTGGTGACCTCTGGCAGTGGCTGGAGGCACTACAGTGCACCGCCACAGAATGCAGGGCATTAAAGCTGCAGCGGACGTCTTTTGGGTGTGTACGGGAGCGTGCACACACCAAGTGGGATGTCATTGCATGTCTGAGCTATGGGGAAAACATCTAAAAAAATTCCCTACCTCAAGGAGGTGATGGAACTTCCAGTGGCCTGGGTCCACACGCCCAATGTTGGCCGTATACCGACTCCACCCTTGGGGATCTCAGGCCTCTCCTAGAGGTCCGGAGAGCCGAGATCCTGAACCCGATTCCACTGTCGGGAGGACTTGGTTCAGACAGGTGGTCAAGTGCACCAGTAGACGAGTGTGGATTCCAAAGAGGTGCCCCGTCAAGTAGGAGCATAAATAAAGTGTACAAATAAAAAAAAAGATGAAAGCATGCTAAAAAAGCCAAATCTGTATCTGTTCTGTTTGCAAGCTGTTAATCAACATGTCTAATGAGGTAAACCTTGTGAAAACAGTGGTGTCTGCATATAAATAACTGTTTTTTACCACTGGAGAAGATGCGGGATCCTGACTTAGTGAGAGGTGACCCTGAGCTCATACAGGGGACCAGGCGTGGGAGACAGCATCCAAAGGTGGCAAGGAAACATGTGATGGATCCAGAAGAAAGCAATTTCTTGGTCTGGGGGACTCAATGATCAGGGGAGTCAAGTCCCACCTGAGTAAAGGTACACAACCTAAGGTGACAGTTACATGCCTCCTTGGAGCTTCAGCACAGCACAGTACTGAATGCATCGGGAGGTTGGTAGACAAAATGGAAAAAGGAACCAATGTTCTGATTCATCTCAGTACAAATGACCTGTCGCTCAAGCAGTGGAAGAAACCAAGCAAAATTTTATTAAGCTGGGGGAACGGCTGAGGCTAGAATGACTGCCCTGACATTCTCAGATATCCTCCCAGTGTGGGGTAAGGGGGATTGCAAAGACAAAATCAGGAATAAGAACATTGAGGAATTCAATGATTGACTACATGGATGGTGTCATGAAAAAGGATCACATGAAAGGCTCATGGGGGAGCTTCTGGGAGAGGAAACTATTCAGGTTTGATGGACTTCACCTAACAAAGGAAGGAGTGAGTGTGCTTGTGCAGAAATTTGACGTCCATCTTGACCATTTAAACTAGGTGAGGGGGAGTCTAATGCTAGGGAACCTATCAGAAAATACACTTCTGATAGGAACTTAGTCTTCAATCCCCCACAAGCAGGAACTTTTTTCCCACAACCTAAGAATACAAGCAGAAAATGGTTAGAAACTATTGGGAACAGAACACAGGACCACGCATCCACAGGACAAAGAGCAGAACCAATAGTAGCAAATAGCAGCAGGGTACCAGACTATGGAAATGGGTATGCATCAATGCCAGAAGCCTGGGAAACAAAATAAGTGACCTGCAGGCAATGATGGGGGATTCCCAAGTGGACCTGGTGGCCGTCACAAAGACTTGGACCTTGGAGAAAAATGACTGGAAACCTTTGGTCCCAGGCTATGCCCTGTTCAGACAGGCTGGATGGGAGGATGGAGAGAGGGGTAGCATTATATGTAAAGGATGGGATAAATGCCATCTCAGTAGAAAGCATCAAAAAGGAGGGTGTGGAATCCCTGTGGATGCTACTCAGCTCAGCAACAGGGGAGAGGATCCACATAGATGTGGTATACTGGTCTCAGGGGCAGGCTGAGGGCAGGGATGAAAAGCTCCTAGAGAAGATCAGAAGTGTAGCACAAAAATGGGATATAGTGGTGGTAGGAGACTTTAATATGCCCAGTGTTAACTGGCGCATCCCAGTGGCAGGTTTTACTTGATGCCCTACAAGACTGCCCACTTACACAACTAGTTAGTGCCCTGACTAGGCTGGACACCATCCTGGATGTGGTCCTCACTAACTGAGAGGTAGTAAGGGCTACAGGGATTGGGGAGCCACTGGCCATCAGTAACCACAACTCTGTGTGGTTTGAGTTAGCCCTAGGGGTATAAAAATCGCAATCCAAGACAAAGGTTTTAAATTTTAGAGAAGCCAGTTTTGACTAAATGAGGGATGTAGTCAGAAGCAAGCTGTTAAAGATCCAGTACCATTTAGATGGGGAAGAAATATGAGGGCTGGTTAAGTTAGCCATTTTAGAGGCTACCAGGATGTGCGTAAGAACAGTGACCTGAAAGAACAAACACAAAAAAAATTATGGTTCAGTAACCAGGTAAGGACCACAATCCAAACCAAAAGGGAGGCCTATTGGAACTACAAAAGATCTCAGGAAGATAGCACATGGAAAGCCTATGTTCAGAAGAACAAAGAAGCAAAGAGTATGGTAAAATCAGCTAAGACAGCAACGGAGCTTCGGCTTGCAGAATGCGTTAAACAAGGGAACAAACACTTTTTTTCAATATACACTATACAAGAAAAAAGAAAGAAAAGTGGAGGAATAGTTAGGCGTGATGGCAGCAGGTGCAGCACTGCAACCCCCCACTCCCTCAGGCGTGATGGGAGCAAGTGCAGCCCCCACCCCTCAGGCGTGATGGCAGCAGAGGCAGAATGACGGTACTCACCCAATGCCATGTACCAAAGCTTGACAGAGCTCAGATGTGAATTAAGCCGAACCACCAGACACCAAGGTGGACTTGTTTGGTTCGGTCCCTAACATCTAGCTGCCTGGAATGGTTTATACGTAAACAAAGTGCATCCAATTAAAAAAAATCCACAACTGATTAATGAGGATTGAGGATGCTAATGGAAAGATCAACAATATGTACCAAAGAATAAACCAATCAGGAGTTGCACCCACAGTAAATTGGGCACTTTCTAACTTGGTCCTCATGAAAATGGAGCCTCTTAGTTTTCATGCCGGAGCTCAAACTCATGAAAGGTGTTCTAACAGCACAGGTCAAGCCATAACCACTGAGCAGCTTGTGGCTTCATCTCTCCTATTCTCCCTGCAGTCAACAGAAATATTGATCTTTGCACCCAATCACCAGTTTGAGTGATCACTCAGGTGCAAAGATTATTTTTTAATATAGTGCCCGCAGGGGGGACCAGAGAGGTGAAGCCCCAATCCGTACACAGGTCAGGTCTTCACCTCTGCCAGTAGTTCACCTTTAAGAACTTATCAATTCTCTGTAGTTCAACACTTCCAAAAATATTCCATTATACATTCCTGCAAAAGACCAACTTAAATGTGGTAAGATTATTATTAACCTGCAGTTAGACAGTTTATCAACTTGTCTTTGTTTACCCCCTAGGTAATCCGATGCCTACATCCTCCACAATTTATCAAGGAAACCAAGGAAGAAAATCTGCAGTTTCGACAGTTTTGAAGGGCACAGATTAGACATGGTTTATTCAGTTTGATGTGGCTTAATAAAGTTATTTTGTCTGACTATGTCTATTATTCTACATGCACACACAGACACGCGCGCACGCACACACACACACACACACACACAGACACGCACGCACACACACTAGAAGACACATGCCCAACAAACCACGACGGACTGGCATGGACACTCTCTCCACCCCAGTGGACAAGCATGGCCACTTTCCACACCACGATGAACCGGCAACTCTCCCCACCCAGCCTGAACATCATCCAGGTTGGTGTCCCCCCACCCACCCCACAGGCACACAAAAATAATGACACATTTTATACACATTTTGTACTGTACTGTATTTCTTTCATGGAGAGTACAACCAACAAAATATAAAGCATTTTTCTACTTTATTTTTTTGTGGACTCCCCACCCCACCTCTGTTTCTTATATTACTCTGACCACAAGCCCACCACCCCACAGATCAGTCAAACAAACCACAGATGTACAATGCAAGGTGTGCAAAAAGGCCAGAACCATTTTCTTCCATCATGTGAACCAGTCCACCCAGCTTGCCCATCTGCTGACCATCAACCAACAACCACTGGAGCGTGGCACGGACCCAGCAGACTGGCATACATGTTGGAAAAAATGGTTCTGTGCCACTCTGCCCATTTGCCCCTCCCTCTGAGGCCAGAACCATTTTTCCCAGCATGAGAACCAGTCTGCCCAACCCATCCCTCAGCCGACCATCAATGACCAACCACTGGAGCATACATAATAAAGCATGCCAGCTCATCATGCCCCCCTACCCAACATCTTCCCTTCCTTGCTTTCTCCATTCAAATAAAAGCAGCAGGACTATCCAAAACATAACACTTACCAGACTACTGAAGGCACACAGAAAGGCAGTAGTCCTGTGGCAGTATATAGTGGCAAGGCAAGTCAGGTACAGCACAAGACAGCAGAAACTGCAGGTCAGGAGGCCAAGGCTGCTAGTAGGGTAGGTGAGCAGCCCACCCCGATGGACCAACCTGGCCACTCTCCCCACCCCGATGGACCTGCAGGGCCACTCTCCCTACCCCAACCTACCAGCCCAGCCACTCTCCCCATCCCAACTTACCAACCCGGCCACTCTCCCCACCCTGACGGACCAACCCAGCTACTTTCCCCACCCCTTCAGACCTGCATGGCCACTCTCCACACCCCCGACGAACCTGCAGGGCCACTCTCCCCAACCCTATGGACCTGCATGGCCACTTTTTTGAGCATGTATACCAGTCTGCCAGCCAGTATCCCTATCCCACACCACCATGATCAGTCCCCACCCTACTGTCTGTATCCACACCCCCACACCACCAAAACCAGTGTCTCCACCCTAGTGCCAGCATCCAGCATCCCCACACCACAACACAGCATGTGTCCCCACTGCCTGTAATCCCACCCCACTAATACAACCTGCCTCTACCCCACACCCCAAATAAACACAACCCCCTCTCATCATGATACATACACAAAAAATGTGTATTTCATGGAGAGTGACCGACTCTAAGCCCCCCCCCCATCAGCAAATGTCTGTGGTGGTCTTTTCAGGTGGCAGTACCACAAAAATCAGGAGCACACCCCAACAGTATTGTGACCCTTCCAACCTCCCCCCCGCTTCAGGAATGGATTGCGACACCAAACAGACTTGACCTGGCATTCGGTCCACTCACCTCCACCCCCCAAACCACCATGAACTTGAAAATCAGCACTAAAAATGAATTACAATCCTATTCTTTGTTTTAAAAATATTTTTTGCACCATTTGTGGAGTGTCTGTCCCCCCCTTAGGTCCGATAAAGGCCTTTAAATATGGTGGGTTTCAAAGGGGGGGACAGGTACATTCACCTCGCCCTGGGATGACAAAGCTGGACAGAGAAAACATTGAGAACTTTTTCCAGTGCCAGACAGACCCATGGAGTGAGTAGCAACCAAACCATCGCACCAGCAGAGAGGGTGACATGACCGAGTGACCAGCCAGTGGCACTGCGGTAGCCAGGGAGGGTCAGCTTCAAGGAGCCGGAGCAGTAGAGTCTGTAGGAGGAAGGGACTCCACAGAAAGTCTGAGACCAGCAAACCTGGACTGTCCCCTCTAGCCCCACCAAACAGGCCATCCGCCCCTCATCCCCACCAAACACAGACCATTCCCCCAGCTCCGTCAAATATGGACTGTCCCTCCAGCCACACCACACACCACCAACACACAGCCAGTGTGCCCCCACCAACACATGGTCAATGCTCCCACACCACACACACACATACACACACACATACACACACCACACCACACCAGCACAGCCAGTGTCCCCAACCCACCAAAACACAGCCAGTGTCCCCAACACACAGCCAGTGGCCCCACCCCACCAACACACAGTCAGTGTCCCCACCCCACCGACACACAGCCAGTGTCCCCACCACACCGACACACAGCTAGTGTTGCCACCCCACCAACATGGCCACAACCAGTATCCATCATCACTCAACCCCACCAGCATGGCCAGTGTCACCACTCCACCTAACCTAACAGACATTTCCCCTGCCCAACAAAACACAGACATTCCCCCTGCCCCACCAAACACAGACATTCCCCCTGCCCCACCAAACATGGGCATTCCCTCTGCCCACCAAACCCAGTCACCCTGCCCCACCAAATACAGTCACCCTGCCCCACCAGTCACCCTGCCCCAACAAACACAGACAGTCCCCTTACCCCACCAAACACACAGTCCTCCTGCCCAAAACACAGACAGTCCCCTTGCCCCACCAAACAGTTACCTTCCCCCTCACAATATGGACAGTCCTGCACTGATCCACCAAACACCCCTAGACACACAGCCAGCAGCCCCTGTGCCCCAAGACACACAGCCACCATTCCCCACCCCCTGACACACCACAGCCACCAACCATGGACAGTCTCCCTGCCCCAAAAAACATGGACTTTCTCACCACCCCATCAGCACAGACAATCCCTCCTGACCCACCAAACACTGAACCCCCCACCCAGACACATGGGTGGCCAGCGACCCCGCACCCCAAGACACAACAGCATGACAAAACAAAACTCTCTGCCCCAGTTAGCTACAAAAGAAGCACGGTTCTGTATCTTTGTAATAACAACCACTACAAGGGCAAAGATGCTGCTTTACTGCAAATCTTTTCTGCAGCATTTTATCCAGCTCAGCTTGCTCAGACTGAAGCAGTCAATAAAAATCAAGATTAAAAGCTGCTGTTCAGTAACTCACTACTGTGGTCTCTCTTCCCTTCCCTACCTAATTAACCTGAGGGCAACCATTTAATTCAGTCCTTTGCATCATCTGGCATTGTATCTCATATTTGGCACTCAGGCAACATATTTGACTATCCAGGGGCTGATACAAAAATCTCGTTTATTTTTTCGAGTAGTGGGAGCTGTGAAGCCATGTCAGGGCTGCATGAGCATTTGGACATGATGTGAATTGGACAAAATGGCTGAATTTTTTTACAAGCCTTTAGGAAAGATTTAGGAACTTTAGAAATTAAAACATATACAGTACATGCATTGGTTTCCTTGTTGAGGAGTTGCTGCACAGCGTCAAAGAAATGGTACAGACGGTTGGACGAACTTTGTGTAAATGCTTGTATGTACCAGAGAAGTAAGCCCATTTTAGGGCTACAGGCAGCACTTTCACATCCAAAAATTTATTTCTGCAGGTTTCAAAAAGTAAAAAAGGACTATCGTGATCATCAATCAGTTGGTGTAGGGTGACATATGCCGATTAAATGGAACAGCTGATTTTTTTTTTAAGTATTCCATTTTATTACCAGTAGTGCCACCTTTTTGGGAAAACATAATAAAACAATGCACCGACCATCTTCAGAGAACTTTCCTGTACTAAGAACAATGTTCTTTGCAACAATATCTTGGGTTATTTTCAGCACAAACCCCAGGCCATGAACAGTGCTGTACTGATGCCGTTTTCCTACACAATCTGATACATTTCTGTGACTAATATAGATCCCTGCCACGTAAAACATTCTTTTAAACATGTATTTTTAAACTTACTCAATTTTTCAGCAAAACGTTCACAGCAACGCAGTTTTGCAGATCAGCAGCAGGATAACAGCAGGAAAAGCGGATACAAGCAGTAGTAGAAGCAAAACCATGTGCTTTGTTCTGCCTTTTAAACACTTCAGATCTTGGCTGCTCTGTGAACAAACGCTGCTTCAGTTTTGGCACCGAAATTCCATGGACCAATGAGGGATCCACTTTTCTTTCCATTTCTCCGTGAAAACGGAAAACCAGTGTCCCTTGAAATCCATTAAAATTCCATTAAACCCATTACTTTTCACCATTACATTTTGCATCACTCTTTTTAATGGCCAGTTTTTATTCCCATTACATTTCCATTAATTGTTGATGTTTCATGGGCGCAAACCATTAATTTACTCACTCATGCCATAAATTAACCACTACAGGTATCCAGTAAGTATTTAATGTGTGTGGTACGTCCCTTAAATTTTGTATCAGGCTATTTTAATGGCATGTTTAAGAACCATTGAAACTGAGCAATGAGCTTTTCATTGCCATGAAAATGATGGTCACGTAGCGCCAATCCATTAATTGCCATTAAAACTGTCCAAATTAGCTTTTTATTACCATGAAAATAATGGTCATCTTGTGGCAATACATTCATGGCCATTAAGGATAGTTTTATTTATGCAATAGGAGTGGACATAAATGGAGTTTGATAAATCTGTTTATCTGAGCAACTGTGTGGATACATTTAATTTATCCACACAGTTACTTAATTATCCACACAGTTCGTATTTATCCACATAGTGCCGGACTACTTCCTAGTTTGACATACTTTCACTTTCCATGCTTCACAGACAGTAGCCTGAGATGACAATCAACTCATCTCTTCCAGTGTTCTCCTGTCTATCCCTCACAAACCAAGCCACTTCTACTTTGTTCTCTGCTCCCTCGACCACTGCCACATTATTCTTAAACATGCCATTTTTCATTCATGATTCTCATTTTTAAATTAAAAAAACATTGCTGCCAAACTGTACGTACCGTCACAGTCAGCACTGAACACTAGAAAATGAAAGTTGCGCTTCCGTTTTACTCACAGAGCCTCATAAAAAGAAATAACCACATTGCTGCAGCGCACTTTTCGATTTTAATCATGCAATGATCACGCTATTTAGAAACTGCTGCTCTACCTTTTCCACAGCCTCCATCGCTGACTCCAGTCCCATTACATCCTCTCGTCATCGCGGCCCGATTCACTCTCATCATCCTCATGACCTGCAGCTCCACCTCACAGCCGAAATACATCCCCTTGCTGATTTTAACTTACAAAGCAAACCCCAGCCATGTTTTTTAAAACATTTAAAAAATATACAGTCCATAAACCAGCACACTACTACTTACTCTTTCCCTCTTCAGTTAGACTCTCAGTTAGACACGCCTCCATTTTCT
This sequence comes from Neoceratodus forsteri, assembly GCA_016271365.2. NCBI lineage: Eukaryota > Metazoa > Chordata > Ceratodontiformes > Ceratodontidae > Neoceratodus > Neoceratodus forsteri. Next base: position 495,011,467 of record CM057453.1, read on the forward strand.
CCCAACTTTTTCAAAAACTAAAAAAACTCCACCAATCACTGACGACGTCAGCAGCTTAACTACACATCCCCACACTACATACATAGCGATGCCCTTAGCAACCAAGAATATAAAAGGTGCAGTGACATTCGTTCTCAAAATAAACTCACAATAAAATTAATAAATAAACCCACAAAACAGCCTACATTAAAAAAACACAGTAAATCAACAGAATCCCACATATCCTCCCCTATTGCATAAATGAAATATGCGGGGGGGGGGACTATGATACATGATTTATCTATGTTTGTGGTGTTTGACCTCGGCCACCACACCCGTGGCTATGCCACTCGTGAGGTTACCTGAGGTCAAACACCACTTATATAGATAAATCATGTATCATACTGGCGCCCCCGCATATCCTTTATTTACTATCTATCTGTACTACTTTTCCCTAAGAACTATGGGTCCCCTTTGACTCCTGTGTAACCTTTTGTTTTACAGGTACTCCCCATCCACTCTCCAGAATCAGCATCTCCAAAGAGTTTCCCTCACCTGGACCATAAAGTACCCATGAATTAGGTACGTGATTGGGGATGGGGAGTTTGAGCCATAATTGTATCTGCATCCAGTACAATGGGAGTCCAGATGGTTGTTGCCATGACGCTGTATTGTAATGAGGGACAGTTAAGAGGTATGGGATCAGTCTGTCCAGATCTGGTCCCCTATAGCTGGACTCCCACCTTGAAGCTGGACCCCCAGAGCTGAAGACTAACTTTTTGCTACAGCACCTTGGCAACACCATTTACAATGAAGGACATGGCAATGCTGAGGGATAAAATGAGGGACCTGTCACTAAGGGACTGTTAAGAGGTATGGGACAGACCCTTTCCCATGTGTGGCCACCCTGCACTATGATGCTAGAGATTTTATAGACTGTCACAGGGGTCGAAACTAACTTTTCAGCCACTAGCCATCAGGGTTAGTGATTAGAAAAATCCACTGGCCCAACAGGAGTTTCACTAGCCTAGCACAAAATGACCAGAAAAATCGCCATTGAAATGAATGGTCCCATCGAAATGTATGTAGACCTATTCATTTCAATGGCATTATGTTCTCGATATTTGCGTATCAACAGCAAACGGTCCTGGCTCAGACCAGATACCAGGCCAATAGGAAAATAAATCAGTGTGGGATGTGACTTCCTGCCAGAAGCTCATGAAGAGGACTGTTACTTTTGTACAAAGAAGAGGAAGGAGCAGTGATCAAAATGAGGGGGGCTATGATAGCCTCTTGTTTTAGAGGTAGTTTAATTTCTGAGTATGTTTTATTGGGCAGCAAAGGCAGGCGTGTAATATCCCCAAAGACTGGGGCACCAGCAAGCTCTGTTGATGCCAACAAGCCCCAGTAAGGTGACCCCAGGTGTCCCTATAGTTTAGGTTGCAAGGGGGGGTGAACATAGTGGCCGGAGCCATATAAAAATAAAGTGCTTGTCTGCAGTTAAAAAGTGTTTTTCTTCTTGTTGCAGCCTGCCCAGTAAAGGTGGCACAAGCCAGTGTCACATCTAAGGTCCAGCTTGCACTGGACAGCTGGTTGCTATGGATTCAGCATCCTGGATGCCATGGAGGATACTGAGTGTGGCCAATAATGGCCATTAAGGGAGTTTGAATTGACTGCAAAGGAGTACAGTCAGGGGAGTTCAGGTGCCCTGAAGAAAAACAAAAACACGAAGAAAGTGCAGCAGAATAAAACGGAGACACAGGGAAGTAAATTCAGAGCAAAAGGCAGTACCTGCAGTCCTCCTCTCATCCCTATGTCAATCTCAGTGGTCCCAGCAGTGTCAGTGGTCCAGTAGTTGTGGGAGTCCACAGGATCAGCAGTTGGCAGCTGTAGTATGGGTTCTGTTGGTATACTGTTACTGCAGCGATTCTGGCACAGCATAGACCACCACAGTGACAGGAATTGGGCAAAATCCACCCGTCACTGTGGTGGTCTGTGTGCCAATCGGGACTGCCTCTCTGGGTGTTTGCCCTCCCCCGGTCCAACTCCGACTCAGATTTAGAATCATAGAGACCTGGGAGTGTGGGGGGTGGAGCCCGCCACAAGGGGGGGTTCAGGGGTGCAGCCCCCCATTGTGTGCGCCGACATCCCCGTGGCTACAATGCCAACAGTCGGCATTGCAGCCATCGCTTTAGAGGATGTTGGCACTAGCGCAGTCGAAGCACTATGGGTAAACCGGTTCTGTTTAGTCCCATTTGTTTTTTTTGTAAAGAAAAAGTAAATGCCAGTTCCTTGGCAGTGGCCCCCACAAACTGGAAAGCATCATTAGATGAACGAGCATCAGGAGGAACCAGCTACCCATCAAGGGAAGATCTACCACCATCTGCAGCCATCAGGGCTTCCAGCATACTCTTAACCCACCTCCTGTCTCAACTTCTCCCCAGTTTGGGGTGGTGAGTTGGTGAGACTGTCATAAAGCAGGCACTGTCCGCCTGAACTAATACTGAAATAAAAAAAAATGATGTTTCTTTTCACGAAGTGAGTGCAATAAAGGATGGCCGTGGATGTTAGTGTGGTCAGGGCATGGCCCTGGAGCAAGGAACTGCCAAGGGTGGATCTATTCAAATGTATTCAGAAAGGGAGCATACAGTGAGATGGTGGCCTTATTCAGAATTACCTAAATTTATTTAACACATGCTTCTAAATGGATCACAGGGGTGGGCAGCTTTCAAATGAAGTAGTTATCAGAGGTGGAGCAGAGGGCAGGCAGGCCCTGAATTAGATGGTGAACAGGGTGCTAAGGAGCAAGGTTAGGGTAAAGCCCCAGTTGTAGCCAAGCTAGCCAGTTGAGCTAGTGAATAATTGCTAGCTGTCCCAAAGTTTTTTTTTATTCAGAAATAAGTGCCAGGGAGCTAGTTGTTGGAAGTAAGTCCCAGATTATAAAGTCAGAGTGCCCCCAAGGTGAAACAGGTGATTATAGTAGCCAAGTTGCCTCCAGTAGCCAGGCTAGTGCTATAGTGGTCTCTAGATCTGTTACTCAGGTCATTAGTTCTTTGCTGGGGCTGGGGCAACTATGCTGCTCGTGTGGATAACTGCCTGATCTACTCCTTTTCCCTTGATCCTGACTGAATATGATACCCAAGTGCACTTTAAATCAGTAAATTTTACTATATATACAACACTAGTTTGGCTACTGTTTGCCACTTGGCTATAGCCACTGTTATCACCCTGGACACACTTATACTAGGAGTTATACTAGGAGGTATAGACATACAGAAAGCCGAGGCCCATTTTGGTATGTCTCCAGCCAAGCTGGTAATTTCCATGTTTATTTTAACAGGATTGAATCGAGTTTATGCTTAAAGATTTTGTGACCTCTATTATCAAACAAGGAATTAGGTAATGAGTTCCACAAGGTTATTATTCTCTGGGTAAAAAAGGATCTCCTTTTATTATTTTTTGGGTATGTTACAGCTAATTGATATCTGTGGCTTCTTAAATTACAATTATGTTTATTATAAGATAGACTTAATAATGTTAGTAACTCTTCCTCCCCACATAATTTATGCATAAAAAGTACATCTCCTCTTATTCTTCTCTGCTTCAGGGAATACATCTTTAATTCGTCCAATCTTTGTTCATAGCTCATGGTCGATATGTCTTCCACCATTTTGGTAACCCTCCGCTGCACCCCCTACATTCTATTTACATCCCTTCTCAGGTATGGATTCCACAAGGGGGAGCAGTAATCCAAATGAGGCCTCACATAGGTCCTATAGAGTGGAATGATGCATTTTCTATTTCTGGATGTAAAGTTTCTTTTTATGTATCCTATTAGCCTGTTTGTTTTATTAATGATGTTATTGTAATGTGCATGAAATGCTAGATCCGAGTCTATTATAATACATAAGTCATTTTGTTGATTTACAGGTTTTATTATTTGTCTTTTTAATGTGTAACCATGATGCAAGTTATTTTTTCCGAAATGCATAACAACGCATTTCTCATTGCTGAATGTCATTTGTTTTTTTACAGCCCATAATTCAATTTTTTTTAAGTATTTACGAGTTCTTGGTAATCTTCCTTAGTATCTACCTGGGCTGTTAGTTTAGTGTCATCAGCAAATTTTATGGCTAAACTGTTTAAATTTGATGTCATATCTGATATAAATATGTTAAACAGAATCGGTCCCAAGACTGATTCCTGAGGCACCCCACTTGTCACCAATCTCATGCCTGATACATGACCTTTTATACGAACACACTGAGTACGATTTTTTAGCTAATCGGTTACCCAATTTGTGATCCGATTGTCAATACCAAGTTTGTCCAATTTATCTATTAGTAGTCCGTGTGGCTCTTTATCAAATGCTTTACATAGGTCAAGATAAATTACGTCTATAGCTTTATTATCTTCTAGACATTTACTTATGTGTTCATAAAAAAAACATGTTACTTGTTAGACAGGATCTGTTTTTTCGAAAACCATGTTGGGATTTGTCTTCTAATCCTTTTACTGTTAGGTAACTTTCAATCCTAGTTTTTAATATTGTTTTGAATATTTTACCTACTCTACTTGTTAAACTAATGGGTCTATAATTTGAAATTTGTGATCGATTTCCCTTTTTAAAAATAGGTGTGACAATTGCAGTTTTCCAGTCCATTGGGACATGCCCTGTATTTAGTGACATGTTAAAAAGTCTATGAAGTGGGTTAATTATCCATTCTTTAATTTCCTTCAAAAACCTAGGATGTAACTTGTCTGGACCAGGTGATTTATTTGTGTTTAGTTTGTTTAGGTTGTCCATAATCTCTTTTTTAGTTATCTCATTTAAAGTATCTTTTGGAATTTTATTGACTATTGATGGATATGTTTTAGTATTGAAAACTGAACACAAGCATTTGTTGAATTCATCTGTACTATCTTGAAGTGATATTTCACTATTATCTTTCACCAGTGGACCTATATTTCTAGAGTTTGATTTTTTATTATTTATGTAGGAATAAAAACTTTTTCCACCATCTTTAATGTATGCAAGCTTTGTTTCAAATTTTTTTTCACCATTCTAATTTTGTATTTACATTTTTTTTGTGAGATCTTGTAATTCCAGATATTATAATCACTACTGTCTCTTATCATTGCTCTATACAGTCTACATCTTTGTTTAATTAAATTTGTAATAGTTGAGGTCATCCAAGGTGGAATTTTACCTCTTTTATTGTACAAGGTTCTATTTGGTGTATATTTATTTTCTAAGTTTATAATTTTATTTTTGATTTTGTTCCATAATGCGTTACTGCAATCTATGTTGTTGTCCCATTTCCACTCTGATAGAATCTGTTTAATCTTAACAAAATTTGCTCTGTTATAATCTTTAACTACTGTTTTACCCAAAACTGGTTTAAAACATGTAGGGCCAGATATTCAAAACTTTTCCCCGGGGCAAAATTAGCACTGCCCGGTGGGCAAACCTAGCCCGGAGCACAGAGCAAGCTATATTCAAAAGGAATAGCCCAGGGCAAACAGCTTCAAATATAGCATGGTAATGAGACCATGCAAACTGGGCTGGAGTGCAGGCAAACATAGCCCTGGAATAAGACAGCACTGAATAAAGCAACCAGGAAGTGCAACCCACAACAACAACACAGTACACAGCAACATGAGGCAGGTACAGGCGAACTCACGTGGCCAATGTGTGCCAGCAAATGCATGGACTCAGTACAGCTGCAGGAAGCAGCAGATGTGAAAGAACAGTGATCAAAACTGTATAATATTCCCCGTACCGTTAGCGCAGCATTAGCACGGAGCTAAGCAGTTAGCCCGGAGCAAACACGTTTGCCCAGAGCTAAAATGTGCCATATTCAAAAGTGCCATGCAAATGAGCCTACTTAGGTAGTCTCTGGGCAAACAACCGGATTAGCATCTCATTATACCCTGATTTGCATGCAGTTTGCCCAGCATTACTGCAGGGTCCCACAGAGCCACCTGTAGGTCAGTCTAGAAGTACAGGGGTTGACCAGGTCCAACCGCAGCTCCACCTGTAGGTCAGTCTGGAAGTACAGGGGCTGGCCAGGTCCAACCGCACCTCCAATTGTAGGTCAGTCTGGCAGTGCACGATGATAGCTGCAGGTTACACGTAAACAGTACAGCATAGCATAGCATATTGTACCCCAGGGGACAGGACAGCATAGGCACAGGTGGCGGTGGTACTGCATGCAACTGTCACATTGTAGGGCATGCTACAGTGCACAGCAGCAACTACAGTAGCAAGGGGGGGCCAGTAGTGTGTGGACACAGCAATGCCTATGGTGTGTAGGGCAGTGATGATGACTGCACTATACACAGTGAGAGGCCCAACCTGTGGATGTTTACTGACACTGGACATTACTGTTACGCTGTTGTGTGACCCACAGATGCTGCACCTGTAGCATGGATGCTCACAGTGACATGTACATTCCTGGCTTTGTGTGCTATGGCAGTTGTGCAGCTGTGAGGTATGTGGCCGGGGGGGCATATATTATCCAAAAGGCACACTGGTGTTGGGGTATTCCCAATACTGGCCCATGTACACTGCATGATGTGTCCCAGCCTTGTGGCCACACCTGGTCTGTAGCACAGCCTCGCCACCCATACATGCTCCCCTCAACATCCTCCATGCCCACAGTGCTGCATGTGTGTATGCTGGCATCTGTTGGTGTCCACGGCAGTGCAGTCTGCAGGTGTGTGCTGTATGGCCACACTGCCATGCTGTCCACTGGTGGCAGGGTCACTACTTACTGCCTGGCATGGCTGGGACTGGTGGCAGATGATGGCATCATTGTGATGCCATCAGTTAGCAGCATGCTTCGTCTATGTTTGGCTTTATCTATGTGTCATATTTATTTGTTAGGGTCGCACTAAACCTGCGCAAACATCGCGTAAAGCCACAGTGTCACGCAAGGCTGATTGCCCAGGATTAAGATGAGCTTTTGCTGGGTGGTAATGTGCACTGCGCTAAGTGTCATGCTAGGTCATGCAAAACCACTTAGCGCAGCGCTAGCCACTGAATATAGCATTGTGCCTGTATTCATGTCAGTTTGCCCCTTGCATACATTATAATTTTGCCCAGTGCTAATGCAGTTTGCCCGAGCTATTTGGCCTTTTGAATATAGCAGACCCACGCTAATCCCGCGTTAAACCTGCACAAACGTTTTTTGCCCGGCGCAAAGTTTTGAATATCTGGCCCATAGAGTTATTAAAGGTAATTATCATATGATCACTACATAGTAATGGAGGTTTAACTATAATATTAGTTATTTTATCAGGCATGTCTGTCAATACTAGATCCAAAATATTATTGTTGTGGGTGGGCTGATTTATTACTTGGTACAATCCATTTGTTGTACGTGTATCCACAAACAGAGTTTCAATATTGTTACTACCAATGTTTTCATTCCAATTTATTCCTGGAAAGTTAAAGTTCCCCATTAGAATTATTTCGTTATAATTTGACTTATTATTTATACTATATATTATATCCTGGTTTATTGTAAAGTTAGAGTCAGGTGGCCTGTAACATAGACCAATCAGTAGTTTCGGAGTATTGTCACATAATATTTCTACCCATATAATTTCACTTAATGTACTATTAATTACATCCACGGTTTGTTTTGATTTTATGTTTTCTTTAACAAGTAATGCCACACCTCCTCCTTTTTTATCCTTTCTATTTTTAAAATATGTTGTATATCCTGATATGTTGTTACACCACTCAGAGTTATCGTTCCACCATGTTTCAGTTACAGTGGCTATATCTATTTCCTCATTATTTAAAATATATTGAAATTCGGTCATTTTTGCACCATGTATACTCCTTGCATTTGTTAGTAGAAAATTTAGACCTGTTTTCAATATCGGTTACTTACTTTCTTGTGTATTTGTTTAGTTGGTTTTGGGTTTTGTATCTCTAATCTATTCTCAAAATGGTATCCCATGTTCCCCTTCCTATTAGTTTTTGAAACATTAATTGCATCGTAAATGTTACACCCAGCAGTCTTGAACCATGTTTGTTTAGATAACCCATCATAACCATATACCTCATTTTGTTCTCAAATTTCTCCCAAGTTTTAATGCAAAGATATTATTTGTTAAACACCACCTGCATAGCCAGTTGTTAAATGATTTAATATTTCTAGCTCTATAGTGGCTAGCCCTAGGTACTGGTAAAATTTCAGAAATAATGGGAGTTGCACCATGCTCTTGGATACATTTAATAGCGTTTTCCATATCAGAAATAATTTTTTGTGCGTCTTGCTTTCTGATGTTATTTGTTCCAACGTGTAGTACAACAGTTTTTTTCCCACTCACATTTTTCAGTATCCCTGGAATCTCTTTTATTATGTCTTTTATCAATGCCCCACTATAACTACAACTAGTTACATTTTCTTTATTTCCTCTTGTTGTGTATCTATCTGTGTACTTTATTATTGAGTTACCTAGAATGAATATTTGTTCCGGTGGGTTTTGATCTAGATTTGATTCCATATCAATTGCTGGTAATTCCTGTTCATTATTTGGTTCTGATTGGCTTCCCAATAATGGATGTATAGCTAATGAAGCTGTTATCTCTGTATTAATCATAATGTTATTAGAAGAGGGGTTGTCGGGAGTGTGTGTTCCTACGTTCATTTGTGCTTTGTCTGCTGATTTGGGTGCCATTGTCACTTTCTGTTTTTTGAAACATTCCTTGTTTGATGTACTTTCTTGTATCTGAATTAATTCAGTTTGTGGTAAGATATCCCCATCTATTAGTGTAATCAGTGGGTCAAAACTATTCAATAGTGGTATAGTAAAGCATTCAGCTTTCCTGCCTTTCTTTTTTTTTAGGGATCTTCTAGTTTGGACCTCATACCATTCATTGTCTAGGTTATCTTGAATGTCCATATCTCTAGGTCTTTTTTTTTTATGCATTGCTATTTTGAATAGTTATGGTGGGTAATGGCTGGGCAATTTGTTGTTGTAATGCTATGTTGTTTACTTTTGTATTCTTTGTCTCATTTTCACAGGATAAGTTGTCACATTCTTCATTAACCATTTTCGTTATTAATTTCTGTTGGCTGATTTCTAGGGCCTTTAACCGTGTGCTAAATAAAGATAGTTCAATACTCATTTCTGCATTCTGTTTACACTTTAAGCAGGTAAAATGGAAGTCAATTATAAGTATATCTGAAAACAGGTACATATCACATTCAGTGCACTGAGTCCTGCTTTACCTTCAAAAGTTATGTTTTTCTCCATTTTTATTTCCAAACAATAGGCCAACTAAAGTTTGTGATCAAAATTTTACCTCAGAAAATAATCCGGTGGTGTTTAGTCTGTTTATCACGCAAACTATCTTCTCTACACAGGATTACTAATTTACTGAATTTATATGATCTTTAAATCTTGCCCCAGAAGAACACTTTACAACGCTTAACACGAGTAACACGTGCCGATGTACGTGTCTCTGCACACCCTGCTCTCACTCGCCCTGCTTGCAGGAGGGCTGCTTTTAACTGTAATATGACCCAGAAGTTAAAGATGGGGTCACAAATTCACTTGTGATTTAAATCACGTTTTTAAATGCAATAAAACAGTTTATGCTGTAACAGGCATTTTTCTATGCAAGCCCCAGTAAGATTTTACCTTTAAAGTTTAAAATAAACACAGTATTTGAAAACTGTAGTCCTCAAGACTATGCTGAGGAACTACAGTTTCAACTCTTCCTGGTCAGGAGACTTGTGATCTCAGGGCTCAGAATGACAATACAAAACAAACTTAAAACTGAAAAAACTGGCAAGTTTGATGCTAGAAATAGTATATTCTTACACACAACAACCTTGTAGGGTGATGCAGCAAGTTTTAAATGCTTGCCCTCTCACAGGAGGGCAGCTTTTAACTATAATGTGACCCAGAAGTTAAAGATGGGGTCACAAATTCACTTGCGATTTAAATCGCGTTTTTAAATGCAGTAAAACAGTTTATGCTGTAACAGGCACTTTTCTATGCAAGCCCCAGTAAGATTTTACCTTTAAAGTTTAAAATAAACACAGTATTTGAAAACTGCAGTCCTTAAGACTATGCTGAGGAACTACAGTTTCAACTCTTCCTGGTCAGGTGACTTGTGATCTCAGGGCTCAGAATGACAATACAAACAAACTTAAAACTGAACAAACTGGCAAGTTTGATGCTAGAAATAGTATATTCTTACACACAGCAACCTTGTAAGGTGATGCAACAAGTTTTAAATGCTTGCCCTCTCGCAGGAGGGCTGCTTTTAACTATAATATGACCCGGAAGTTAAAGATGGGGTCACAAATTCACTTGCGATTTAAATCGCGTTTTTAAATGCAGGAAAACAGTTTATGCTATAACAGGCACTTTTCTATGCAAGCCCCAGTAAGATTTTACCTTTAAAGTTTAAAATAAGCACAGTATTTGAAACTGTAGTCCTCAAGACTATGCTGAGGAACTGCAGTTTCAACTCGTCCTGGTCAGGTGACTTGTGATCTCAGGGCTCAGAATGACAATACAAACAAACTTAAAACTGAAAAAAATGGCAAGTTTGATGCTAGAAATAGTATATTCTTACACACAGCAACCTTGTAGGATGATGCAACAAGTTTTAAACTTACTTTACACTCTGGGTTTTACTTAACCTAATTGTCCATTGGTGCTTATTTCTGAATACATTTATTTATTTTGTTTATTTACTAAAAAGTTTCACCAGGAAAGGCACGCTGAATAAACAAATTTAGAAAACTCACTGTTCCAAGATCTGTACCGGCTGTGAACTTTTGCGTATACGCGCAAGACAGCCTGACTCATCACGGGATGGTAAAGAGAGTGGGAAAGAAATTAAAGTGGCCTGCTGCTGCTGTGATTTGAGTTGAGCTGCCTTGCCTGCCTGTGACTCTATGAGTGAGTCGCTCTCCGTATTCATGTTTTTCATCGGTCCATCCATGACTCCAGACCACAACCTAACCAGATCCAGCTCCAACAAGAGAGACTAAAATAAATTTGAGGAGCTGCACTTCCAGCTGCTGGGCACTGGCTTGCCTTAGAGAAGCCTCTTAAGACTTGGCTTGTGGCTGATTTTTGATTGGACAATCGTTGGGTGCCTTGGGGGAGTCAGTGGGACTGTGGTGGTGAGGTCTGTAGATGCCAGTGTCGTTGAAGTGGGAGTCTGACTCAGCATGGCCTGGAGGCGTGGGATAGAGCACAGAGGATGGAGCAGGAGCTGGAGGACTGATCAAGGCCTGCTTGGGGACAGGGAGTCCCTGCTGACTTGCTGGAGGCTGCACTGCTGTGACTTTTAAGACATTAATACTGCTCTGTCAAACTGTAATGCTCTTCAAAGTAATTTTTTTTTTAATACTACTGAATCATGAATGAAGATTAGCCAGCCAAGTATTTCAAGGATTTAAATTAGCCAGTCAAGGCTGGGTGCATTGCCATGCATTTCAGTTCTAGTCAGCAAGGAGACAGATAAAACAACCAGCAACATCAATGAATTTTAGAGAAGGTAAGCAATCATAAAATGTAGCTTTTTACCTAGAAATAATATGATGCAAAAAAAAGTTGGCAGCGTCCCTTTAAAAATCCATACTGAACTACATCAGTGAACTAATTCCCTCGAATCACTTCCTGTCCCTGCCTAGCCTGAGGAATTGCAGGAGCACTGACTGCCCTTACCCAAGCCAACTGCTACAGTATATTAACAGTATATTAGCATGCAGATGGCCTTCTGACTGCAAAAATAGAGTTCCATAGTAGTATTTTAGAAGTCAGTCAGTTTAGCATTCAGTTTAGTACAGTCATTCTCAGCTGATTCTAATGTTAAATACTGCTAACCATGTTTACTGTTATTAATAGTCATTATCAATCAGAAGCAGTATAAAGATTCCACAGAATACCCATACAGAACTGCAGTCACCAGTGTTTTTTGAGTGCTAGGTGTTGAGCACTTAAACTAAACCAGCACTCAACAAAAGCTAAACTTGTGCAGTTGAATGCTTTTTGAGTATTTAAATTAGTAACTGAGTACTGGTTCAGGATTTTAGTTTCAGAATATGTTAATTAGAGATGTATTTGAGCACAGATTGAGATCTTAAACTTTCAGAAAGCACTCAACAAAAACTCAACTTGCCAGATTGCAGGCTCATATAGTTCCCATCCTCCAACAACTGCAGCTGTATACTGATTCCACTCAGCCTTGGCTCTTAGTACCTGAAGACCCACCAAGCCAGCCATTGAATCTGGTTTGCCCCCCTCCCCAGCTGCAGGCTCCCAGACCCATCCCCAAGCCCATGCTGAGACTCCGTACACTGCCCACTACACGTGGGTGTCAGAGTGATCACTTCTGGCTCTAACAGTTGCAAGAAGTTGGCCCATCATTCATCAGTGTTCATCAAATGCAAAAGGACACTGCTGTGTTGCAGGACAGTAATTACCTTTACTGAATTCATTGTACAGCATCACACACGCTCACAGCTCATACCTCACAGATGCCCTATGCATTTTTCTTTTTTTATTTATTTATTTAGGTCTACGATTACAAATACCTTTGAGCCAAGGCTCTTTCACAAAGGTTCCATGACGTGAGTTACAGCAAGACAGAACATAACAGGCAAAAGAATACATGGATGTACATACAAATAGCATTAGAGGTACATAGCTTGTTGCATCTTTATAAAAAGAAAAAGGGGTGGGGAGGAGGAAAATAGGGGGAGGCAGCAAGTGAAATATGGTGGAGCAGGGGGAAATGGTAAGGTAAGATGGGTAAGGGGGTCTGGAGGGGTGGGTGGAGGGGACGGTGGGGGGGAAGAAGAAGGAGGGGGATGCAGCCTGGAGGCTTTGTCAGAGAACATGTGAAGTGCATGAGTTGGGCGGGGTGATGGCGGAAAGTGCTAAGAGGCTGTGGTCCTCATAGATGTAACAGAACAAGGGGAGCTTCAGAGTAGGGATCTGTTCATAAATCTGGGAGTCCAGACTGTGATGTTCTGTTGTTAGACATTGCAGTCACAGGTGCTGGAGGCAATGAATGAGTGGCAGAGCCTGGTTTTGAAAGCGCCAAGCGTGGAGGCGGTGGTGATATCACTAGAGAGTCCATTTAACTACCTTGCAGCCCAATAGGCAAACGCTCTTTGACCTTGGGTTGTACGGTAGTGGGGGAATTGGAACTGCTGCGGTTTGGACCCCCTGGTGTTCCGGCTGCATTTTTTAGGTTGTAAGACAGTAGCGACACCAGGTGGGGTGAGGCCCATCAGTATTTTCTTTGCCACTATGCAGGTTTGGTATTTTATACACTGTTCAAGTTGCAGCAAGCTGGTTTAGGAGTAGAGGTCACAGGTGTGTGTATGACGTTGAGACAAGCCTTGTTGAGGGAGATGGTTACCCGTTTGAGTGCGTAACAGTAGCAGAGCCATAGATGATGAGGCCATAGTCAATGGTGGCAACAATGGAGCACTGGACAGCAGCAGCCAGGGCTGCAGGGGAAAGGTGTTTCCTGTGGCAGAACAGCAGGCCTAGTCTGGAGTTTGCAGCTCTGGTGACGTTATTTATGTGGTCAGCGTAGGAGAGGTGAGAGTCTAGGGTGATCCGAAGGTATTTAAAAGTTTGGACCTGTTCCAGTAGGCTGCCATTACTGGTATAAATGGAGAGGTGGTGGTGTTTATGTTTATTGTGGGAGCTGCTGAAGACTATGGCCTTTGTTTTTTTCTGGTTGAGGATCAGTTTGTGCTGAGTGAACCAGTTCTCAACAGTGGAGAAGCAATGCTGGAGGTTGCCCTGCAGCTGGTTTGGATGCTGGTGTGAGGCTAGGATTACCGCATCATTGGCGTAGAGTATGATTTGTTCAGAGCAGGAGTCTGGCAGTGTGTTTAGGAACAGGCTGAAGAGGAGTGGTCCTAGGATGGATCCCTGTGGGACACTGGAGCAAACAGGTTTGGCTTCTGAGAGCACATCCATAATTTTTTACACATTGTGACCTGTCTGCAAGGTAGCTTTAGAACCAAGAAATAGAATCTGGGGAGAGCCCAGCCTTTTGAAGCTGGGCAAGTAGAAAGCAGTGGTGGACAGTGTCGAAGGCCTTGGTTAGGTCAATGTAGATAATGCCAGTGAGTTGCCCTTTGTCCAGGGAGCTGTGGATTGCCCCGGCGACTTCAAGTAATGCGGAAGCAGTGCTATGGCCTTTCCTGAAACATAGAAACATAGACTTTGACAGCAGATAAGGACCGCTAGGCCCATCTAGTCTGCCCATTTCCCTACCTACAGGATAGGCCGCAGATCCTAGTTAACCAACAGCCTATTTCTTCCTACCCCCCACAAGAATTGCCTTATGTCTGTCCCATGCATTCTTGAATTCTCCCACAGTTTTAGACCCACAACCTCCTCAGGAAGGCTGTTCCATGCATCCACTACCCTCTCTGTGAAATAATACTTCCTCCATTGCCCTGAACCGTCCTCCTTCTATCTTTAAATTGTGCCCCTTGTTCTTGCAAGTTTCTTTTTCTGAAAAATGCTACCCTCTTGGACTTTGTTGATTCCACTGAGGTACTTAAAGTTTCTATCATGTCCCCCCTCTCCCTTCTTTCCTCAAGGGTATACATATTAAGCTCCTTTAGTCTCTCCTCATACGGCTTCTCTTGCAGACCTTGCACCATTTTAGTTGCCCTCCTCTGGACTGCCTCTATCCTGTCTATGTCCTTGTGGAGATGGGGTCTCCAGAACTGGACACAGTACTCCAGATGGGGTCTCACCAACTGTCTGTACAGAGGGATAACAACTTCCTGTTTTCTGCTGCCGATGCCTCTCCCTATACATCCCAGTATACCCCCAGCCCTCCCTACTGCCTTCTCACATTGCTTGCTAACCTTAAGGTCATCTGATATGATTACCCCCAGGTCCCTTTCCTTTTTTGTTGTTGTTACTACCTCCCCACCCATTGTGTATTCTTCCCCTGAGTTCTCATTTCCCAGGTGCATTATTTTGCACTTCTTTGCATTGAATCAAGCTGCCATACTTCTGACCATTCCTCCAACCTTGCCAAGTCCTTTTCATCCTTTCCACGCCTCCTTGTGTATCAACCCTGTTGCAGATTTTGTGTTATCTGCAAAGGCATACTTTTCCTTCCAGTCCTCTGCAATGTCACTGATGAAGACATTAAAAGGACTGGACCCAATACTGAACCCTGCAGTACCCCACTAGTAACCCCCTTTCTTCAGAATGGACTCCATTTACAATTACCTTCTGTGTCCTGTTGTCCAGCCAATGTTTATTCCAGGCTACCACCCTGGGTCCCACTCCCAGGCTGGTTAATTTGACTATTAATCTTTTGTGTGGGACTGTGTCAAATGCCTTGCTAAAGTCTAGGTAGGCCATGTCCACAGCCCCTCCCTGGTCTACTACTTTGGTCACCCAGTCAAAGAAGTCTATTAGATTCATCTGACATGACCTTCCCGCTGTGAACCCATGCTGCCTTGGGTCCTGTGCTCCATGTTGTCGCAACCATGTTGTTGCCTGCAGAGGATATTGTGTTTGTCCAGGTATTCGGTAGGCTGGTCCAATACTATGCATTCCAGGGCCTTTGAGAGGGGTGGCAGGATTGAGATTGAGTGATAGTTCCCGTGGGCAGTCTTGTCACCATTTTGTGGATCAGGGTAACAGTGGCAGACTTCCATTTTGCTGGAAATTGGTTGAGTGTAAGGGAGAGGTTAAAAATCTTGGTAAGAGGCCCCAGCACCTCTTCTAGGGTGAGGGACAGCAGCTTGAGGTCGAGTGTATAATTGCTAGATCTGGATTTGCTGATGGATTTGGTGACGTACTTACAGACAATGTTCTTATGTACTACTTTAAAGTAGAAGGGGGTGACTGTCGGGAGTTGTGGAGCTGGGGGTTGCGGGTGCATCATCAACACTTAATAAATTTGGGGGAAGAACACTGCTGAGGTCAGTGAAAGCAGTGTTGAAAGTATCAGCAATGATTTTTGGGTCAAGTGTGATGTTCCCATTCACCTTTAGCATGGCCGGGGTGGATTTGGATTGCTTCCCAGTGATTTCTTTTAGATTGTTCCAGAAATCTCTCCCATTTCCTCAGGAGTCAGTGAGTGCTTTCTTGTAGTAGTCAGATTTCTGTGTCCGAATGGTTTTTGTGCAGTCATTTTGTGTTCGTTTATAATTTTGGATGTCACCTTGTTTCCCAGTGGATCTAGCCAGTTCCCATAGCTGGTCCCTAGATTTTACCTTTTTTAGGAGGTCACCAGTTAGCCAAGGGTTGCAGAGAGTTTTAACTTTGCACTTTTTTAGGGGCACAAATAGGTTACAGGCTTTATTAAAGATGTGGATGAAGTGGTCCAATGCCAAGTTTGTGTCTGATGCCAGGAAGATATGAGTCCAGTCTTGTCAGAGGAGGTGGGATTTGAGGTGAGTTAACTGGCCACCGAGAAGGACTCTGCTGTAGCTGATTTTAGGGGGTGGTTTGTGGAATTTGTTAGACCAGGTACAGCTGATGGGGAATGGTCACTGAGTGAGTCAGGAAGGACAGCGGAGTTTGAGATCCGGGAAGGGTGGCTAGTCAGGATCCAATTGAGCAGGGTGCTGGTCCCTGTTTTATAGTTCTTTCTGGTTGGGGAGTCCAGCATCTGTGTTAGGTTGGCCGATAGGACAGAGTCCTTAAAAGCACCTGCCTCAGCCGAGAGCCAGTTGATATTGAAGTCTCCAAGAAGGATGGATTCAGAGTCAGGTGGTTGTGATCTGACAAGATCCAAAACAATGGTTAAACCCATACCTTGCTCCTTGGGAGGAATATATACAGTAACGACTGTGAGAGCCTTATTTTGGGCACCTAGTAGGATTCTGATGGGTAGAATCTGTGCAGGGCAGGTCACAAAGGCAGGTTCTAATTGATGGCCTAGGATAGTGTCTTTCAGGTACAGGGCACAACCTCCACCTCTTTTTGATTTACGATCGAGCCTAAAGATATTATATCATGTGATGGTGACTGCCTGGTCAGGAACCGGGGGTGAGCCAGGTTTCGACAACTGCCATAATATCAGGATTATGTTGGCTAGCAAAGGCTTGTAGAGAATCAAGCTTGAGGAGTAGACTGCAGATATTCAGACATATGATTGAGAGCGTTCCAGAAGAGTTGTGTTGGGAAGAGACCATGCTGGTGTGTGAGCCAGGGTTCGGGTGAACATTTCCTGATAACAGTAGGGGAAGCAACAGAAACTTCAGGGTGCAGAGATGTAATTCCCTGAGGGACAGCTACATTTTATTTTTTGACAGGGGCATGCCATGGTGTGGATGTGATAGTTCAGCACGGGAGTTGCAAGGTAGGCAGATGTTGGTATCCATTGTTCACAGTCTGTAAGGGACAGTTTTTTTGTTGGAGGCTGTCACCAGAGGTCTGGGTTTGTGATATCCGGAAAGGTGCCAGGGTAACGATATACTATGATTAGTTGGAAGGTTTGGGAAGGGGAAGGGAAGCAGGCTGCGGGAGGGGTGAGGAGTGGGAAGAGGGCAGAGAGGAAGAGGAGAAGGGTGATATTAGAAAGGGGGGAGAACATAGTGAGCTGCAAGCGTCTACAAGTGAAAAAACAAAAAGGGCCAGGATAGGTAGCGGTCAGGGAGTGGTGCAGGTGAGGGGAAGTAGTGGAAGAGGGGAGGGCCTAGCACTGTACCAGTAAGGAGCTAGGATGGAAGGGTCTCTATGGGGGTGGGTGTGGTGAGGGTCTACTTAATTAAGGTCGGAGGTGGGGGAGGTGGGGCGGGCGTAACATTTTGGCCATTTTCAACTAAAGTCTATGGGCACACGTCCCTGGAGCACAGAAAATTAGTAGCAAGAGGCACAGTCCAATAAGGGTTCAGTGAGGAGAGCAGCAGTCCAATCAGAGTAGACCGTGGAGAGTGTTGGGCCAATGGCAGCAACTCGCTGCTTCCCGGTCATCACAGAGTCATACCTGGCTGGTGGTTCTCTATGTCAGGCAGGAGAAGAGCACCTGAGTGGCTGGGTCTAGGGTCATGGCCACGCCGGGCGGAGAGCTGTTAGAGCCCAGTCAATGGCAAGGTCAAGTCTGCAGGAGGAAGGAGAGAGTAGAGGTGATTAGAGCAAGGACAAAGGAGGGTGATATGGGGGCTAAATTGGGGGACATGGAGCTGGTAGAGAGAGATTACAGGTGTAGCGGGGGGGTTTGGCAACCAGAGAACAGGCGTAGTGTAGGAGCTTTGTCTGGCGCCACAGGGGGAGGCGGGAAGAGCGAGTCAGAGAAAGCAGAGAAAGTCTTTACAGGAGAGACAGAGGGATCAGGTGAAAAAACAGGGATATGGAGTGAGGGGGGTGGTGGTTTGAGCCCAGGGGAGAGAAGATAAGGGTAAAGGAAAGCACTAAGGTGACAGGGCTAAGCAGTCAAAAACAAATTAACAGTACAGTTTAAAATCAGAATCGGCTGTCATATTCTATTAAACCCACACAGTACAATCAAGGCCAGAGAAAGTGCTGGCAATAGGCAGCAGTTTGAGAGAGGGCCAACATTTCAGCTGCTTTCAACTAAAGTCTATGGGTGCACGGCCCTGGAGCACAGAAAATTACTAGCAAGAGGCACAGTCCAATAAGGGCTCAGTCAGGAGAGCAGCGGTCCAATCAGAGTAGACTGCCGAGAGCATTGGGCCAATGGCGGCAACTCGCTGCTTCCCCTGTCTGTCTGGAGTCCTTACCCGGCTGAGTGGTTCTCTAGATCGGGCAGGAGAAGAATGCCTGAGCGGCTGGTTCTGGGGCCGCACCAGTGGAGAGCTGTTAGGCGCCCGGTCAGGGCAAGGTCAAGTCTGCAGGAGGAAGGAGAGAGTAGAGGTGATTACAGCGAGGACAAAGGAGGGTGATGCGGGGGGGCTAAATCGGGGGCATGGAACTTGTAGAGGGAGATTACAGGTGTAGCGGGGGGGTTCGGCAACCAGAGTACAGGCGTAGTGTAGGAGCTTGGTCTGGCGCCACAGGGGGAGGCGGGAAGAGCGAGTCAGAGAAAGCAGAGAAAGTCTTTACAGGAGAGACAGAGGGATCAGGAGAAAAAACAGGGATATTGGAGAGAGAGGAGGGGCGGTTCGAACCCAGGGGAAAGGAAACAAGGGTAAAGGAAATCACTAAGGTGGCAGGGCTCAGCAGTCAAAAACAAATTAACAGTACAGTTTTTTCAAGGTGCGATGTTGAGAATGCAAAACCCTCTATTTATAGTGCTTAATGGTAAGACATTTAAAGAGGCAATGCAATTTCCCATCAAGATGCTTATATACAGTAGATACTCTGTGTGTGTGTGTGTGTATAAATATACATATATGTATATATATTTTCTTTTTAATCATATAAAGGGGCTGGACCAGCGGTGCTGAGGGATTGAGGTGCTGGATGCCACATGTCACTCTACGTTAATGACCTGAGTTTGGAAGTGGATTCCAGTTGCTGGGGCCAGCTTGGAAGGGGAAGAGACTGAGCTTGGGACTGCTCTCCTTTTCCAGGAAGAGAGGGCCTGTATGCCCCAACCTCTGACTGGTAATAGCACAGGCTAGGGTAGTGCAGATGAGAGGTACAGTGGGCTGGTGATGCTTGCATGCCTCTACATGCCTGCATCACAATGCTGCAAAAGGGATGGGAGAAAACTGGAAAATGGAAGCTATCATTTCAGTGAAGCCCTGCATGTTTGTCTGTGGACCCATACTGCCACCCTAACCATGGTCTGAACTAGACTGTGTCTCAGGTGGGGGTGGGAGTATGGCCCTTCCTCTCTTGGCCCTGCCATCGGGAATCTGTGGTGGCACCCCTCCATGAGATAGGCCCCGGGGCAGACAAGCACTAATCTTTAGGGAGAGGAACAATGCTGAGAAGCCCCCTAAATCATCCCACTCAGTAGATAAAAAAATAAAATGTGCAAAATGTAATGAGCTGCAAAGTGCTTTGTTTGCCATTGTCCGGTCACCATCCGTCCAACCCTGCCACCTAGCCCCCATCTCCAGGGTTTTACCCACCCCGCTGGAATGCATCTTGACTTACCCCCAGGGACAGGCTGTTGGCAAGGGACTTCTCATAAAAATATACAAGTTGTCAGCAGAAAAGGACCTCTTGGCCCACCTAGAATGGCCTAAAATGCCTTCCTACTGTGCTATTGCAGACCTTACTCTCTCCCCAAATGGATGCTGCTTCATGATCCTGGGGAGGGGGGAGTGCCTAAGTTGGTTACATGGGTCTAGTTGAGGGTGGACATCCTCCTGCATGGCTGATGTTGTCTTTTCTGAATATGCTGATCCCCAGAGAGGCATGGCATGCAATGACATAGTGGTGCAAAGAGCGTTGGATGTCTGACAGACCTCACGAAGATCTCAAGCACCGGCTGTCAGACCCCCACTCTCCGCCAGTGGTTGGTCAAAAGCCAAATTCTTCCCTCACCCCTGTAGAGGAGAGCAGTTGATGAGTCATTCAATCCTCCTCTCCCCCAGCTATCCCTCTGATATTCTGGGCTCACTTCCAAACCCAGAATGTCAGGTCACAAGTGAAAGCTATACTGCTGCATTGGCAGGCTGGCAAAGTTGAACTGTAAAGTGCTCAGCTGTGCTCTTTGTTAATTTCACCTAGCAATATTGACAAAAACACAATAATAAAATAAGGCAAATAACACACATTATTTTTTGTAGCATTTTAATGTATGCTTCTCACACACCGTATTTTGCCATTTGTATGCATCAATATTTGGTTTTACTCACCAGTGTTCAAAAGTGAGCAGTACCCACTCTGTATATATCTTATTAGGAGCCCTACATGCACAGCACAATGTTGGTATCATATGTGACACACTACAGTGTCTGCATTGCATGAGGAAAAATGTTGTGTCAGCATCACCATGGCACAGCATAGAGTTATACAGTAGTGTGCCACATGGCAGTGTTGTGTCAGCATTGCCTGTGGCACAGTGATGTGCAAGCAGTGCAAATGGCACAGATTACTGATGACAATGCACAGTGTGGTGCTGGCAGTGTATGTAGCACCGCACAGTATCTGCATGTCATCTAGCAAAACGCAATGTCTGCATAGAATGTGGCACCGTGACTGACAGCAGTGCACACGGCAGTGTGCGGTGTTAGCAGTGCATACTGAACTGCAGAATGTCAGCCCTGCAACTGGTACAGTGCTGTGTCAGCTCTGTTTGTGATGCACTGTGGTGTCTGCACTGCATGTGGCCTAATACAGGGCTGTTACTGCACGTGACCCAAGCAGTCATATTGCATCATCAGCACTTCATATTGCAGAGCACATCTTTCTTCAGTGAATGTGGCACAGGGAAGTGACAGCAGTTCCCATGGCACAGCAAAGTATCAGTAACACATGTTGCATAGTAAAGTAATAGTACTGCACATGGCACAGCATGGTACCAGCAGAGCATGTACAGGGACAGTGCAGTGACACTGGTGTGGGAGCACATGCAGTACAACCACAGTGAAATGCCATGTGTAGTGCCTGCCACCAGGATGGGTTGTCTCAGAAGCCTGCCATCTATGCTGAGTGGAATCAGAGGGGGAGTGGCCATTTCATATGCTGGGAGGAATGGTTGCAGGTGAGATAAGCCTGAGGTACCTGTGTCACTTGAGGATGGCTTCTACTCCCTTAAGCTACCTGTATCTGTCCCCATGAGCTACTTTGCACAATTGCTAGACACATACTATCCCTCAGTCAAAGCATAGTCTGTGGGTCTGGACCCCCCCCCCAAACAGCCTCTCCTCCCCCAAGCAGCACCTCCTCCCAGTACACAAAGTTGAGCAGAACTTCTCTGCTGTGGATCTTCCACTCTCCAGACCTCTCCCAATGGGAGAGAGGAAGTGGCAGCTGCAGGGGGTAGCTTGTCTGTAGGAGAGGGGTTCCTGCTTTTGGGTGGGGCAGAATATAGTATGTAGTGTCTCCAAGTAGCAGTGTCCAGGAGCCCTACTAAAAGAAATTGCTTGCCAGGCATCTCAGGCAGGGCATGATAGTGTGCTTGTGACCCCCTTTGGACCAATTTAGTTTGTTTGCAGGAGAGAAAAACATGTTTACTTTAGGCATATTCTGCCCAAACAAGTTGTCAGTGGCCTCAGTAGTCCCCACTAGCAACTACTGTGCCCAGTAAATTCTCCCACAGCTTGAGCTTCATCTGTGGCAGATTGGTGATGGCCGTGGCATTCTTGGTAACCATACAACAGCATGTGTTCCTACACAGCAACCTGAACTGTAGGTGGCCATTGAGAGAAGCTGGGAGGGGGCAAAAGCTCGAGAAAATTCCTCAGTTGGATGGCACTCAGCGACCCCCCAGCCCAGCAGGAATACTGTGGTTGCCCTCTTGGATCTCATGCCCCCATTCCCATTTTCCTTTATAGTCCCAGCTTAATTTCTTTGACTCCCCTCTCCATTAGGTTGAAGTCCTCACTTCTTCTTCATTATTGTAGCCTCCAATTAATATTCTCCCTTTCACTGTTGCACCCTCTCTAAGTCCCTCTTTTAGCCACATTCATGTTTTTTTTTTTTTTTTCTGCTGCACCTCCTTTTGCCATCATCCCCTTTGTCATTTCCAGTAGCTGAAAGTAACTTTTACAGCCACTATATCAGGCAGGGCTAGTTGACTGGAGAAGTCCATCTGCCTGACAAGATTTTCAGTAGTCCAGAACAATTCATTTCAACAATGTTGTTTTGTCATGCACATAGCTTTCCTATCTTTTAGTTGTTCCTACTTTTTTTCTGTTGGGGCTTACTTAGGTTCCTTCTAATGAACACAGAAAAATGTAGAAAAAATACCAAACAGCAAAAAAACTATGAGTAAAAGAAAAATAAATCACAATGAATGGGTAAATTTCTCTGGAAGGCGTTGCATTGAAAATATACTAGCTTGGAAACAGCAACACAAATATTAGGTCCAGTAGGAATATTCCACAGAGCAGCTGTGCATGTGGAGACCCTTTTCACTGTGGCACAAAACCAGACGTGTTCAGGATGGAATGTGGTTGCTCTGAGCCGTTGGAAAAGACATACTTCAGTGAGTACTATGAGACCAGCTACTACAGACAGACTTCAAAGCATACTTACACCAAGCAACAAGAAATGGTCTGCAAATAGAAGAAAAAGTTGGAGCAGGCTGAGGAAAAGGTAGAATTTTTTTAAAATCGTTTAAACAGTAATTTGATGAAAAACATCTAGGCCAAACTGTACCTACAGAGCAAGATCTGTCAGATCTGAAGGAGGGGCCACTAAAAGTTTGAAAATAATATACAAGTAAAAGTCAATGGGTCTTGCTCCAAAATCCCAGCCATAAGCTCTGAAGAGGATGCTGCATCTCTGAAATTCAAATCTGAGCGAGGGGGAAGGGAGTTGGGTTTATTGGTTAGTGCAGTAAATTAAACTTTGAGCTATGGAGGATAGCTTTTAGGGGTCTGTATTATAGCCTGTGAATTCAAACCTGAGATTAAGTAAGGGAGAAGAAAAGACTTAGATCTTTGAGGGGGCTGCTGTTCTATTAAAATTCAAACTCGAGGGGAGTTGGATTTAATTACTGCAGTATTGGAATTAAACTTTGAGCTATGACTCTTTAGATCTATCTTCCCATTTAATAGCAGTGATGTGTGGGCTACAGAAGTTCACTACAGAGTTTGGGGTTGAGGGAGACAGGGGGTTAAATGGTCCTGGGAGGGGAGTTGCATTAGCCTGTAGTTGCTGAAGGAAAGAGGGCCAAGGAAGCCTGTGGTGCCAATAGGAGAAGGCAAAGGGGCCAGTAGCGGGGGGGCCTTTTGACCCATGCAAGTGGGCAAATGATTGCGTCACAGTCTGCAGGACATGGTTACACTATGGACAATGCTGTACGTTTTTCACGCAGCGCATGGATTTCATGATTACCGTGAAAACCAGGTGTCTCCATGACATATTACATAAGTCCTAACTTATCATGTTTGTTAACTAATATGCTTGTTGCAGCTAAAAAACAAGGTTATTTCTCTGTCCTGCAGCGTTGGGAAGGGTGTGGGATGTTGCTACAAGTCCCGTTCGGCTGCCAGCTGTGCTAAAAAAGGAATGCAGTCTTGCATCATGGAACCGCTCGGCCTCCAGTTGCTGGATGGATGGGAGCACAGGCATCAGGTTGCTGTAAGGGTGGGGACTGTTGCTCTAAGTCCTGTTTGGCTGCCGACTGTGCTAAAATAGGAATGCAGTCCAAATATTTGCTGTCTCACATCTGTCCTAGATGGGAAAGGGGCTAATTTGCTCCATGCACCGATTGACTGCCAACTGTGCACAAAATCAAAGGCAGACTTGCTTCTGTGAAAACTCATTTTTTGCTGTGTGCTCACCGTGAAAATGGCAATTTTTAGCTTGAAAAACTTACAGCCACTATGGACATGCTCAGCGCTCTGTGCTGTGTAGGACCTTGGAAGTATGCACCACACTGCACCTTTTGCACTGAGCTGCAAACCTGGAGACCAGGGTTTGAATCCTACAGCCCTTTGTTACATACTGTGTAACCTTGCGCAAGTCACTTAATTTCCCTGTGCTCTTAGCTCACACCTGAAAACAAGCTTTGGCTTAGTGTGCTTTTCCTGGTTAATCAGTTTCCCCTTCCCTTTCCCCATTTCATTAAAGCTGAACCATAAGCCCATCAGAAGCTCCACTAACCCACCTGGGCTACTGTTCTGAAATTTATTTAAGAGTTTTACCAGGAAGGCATACTGAGCAGTGTACCACTCGATTCCAGATACACCCTGGGGGAATATGGGATGGGCAGGATACAGTAATAGTAGAATTTGCACTTGTACATGATTCAATACAATCATAATAGAGCAGGCAAAAATCCTTATAAATAAATAGCAATATACAGACAGGGTAGTAAAGGCATGGTAGCAACATGTGCAGAATTACATATTACACAGCAACCCACATCATAACAATAGGCAGGGTTGTCAACAGCAGGATAAAAATAGCGAAGACAAATAAACAACTGACATCAAGGCTGCAAGGACTTCAGTGGGGCAGAATGCAAGAGCAAGTAGTGGAAGGTAGTCCTGCTAAATGCCAGGAGCTTGAGCAATAAAATGCCTGAGCTCCAGGCGATGCTAACTGAGGGAGCAGTGGATGTGGCAGCAGTCACTGAGACTTGGGCCACTGCAGGACATGACTGGGACCTGAACCTGGAGGGTTACACTATGTTCAGGAAGGACAGGGGAGGAAGGGAGGAGGGTAGCAATGATAGTCAAAACTGCATTGGCATAGGGGAGTACAGGAGGCGGAGGGAATCAGGAGGCACTTGGGTCACCTTGAGGGGTCATAAAAAGAGAGTAAAAATAGGAGTGGTGTATAGACCCCTGCCCTGGCGGAGGAGCTGGAGAGCAGTCTGGTGGCAGATGTTGGAGACACTGCAGACTGGGCAGAGGAGCGGTGGTGGTGTTGGGGACTTAAACATGCCAGGAACAGACTGGGAGACTATGACATCCTCTGTGACCAGGGAACAGAGGTTGTTGGATGTCTTTCAAGATCGTTCCTAACTCAGCAGGTGAGGGAACCGACCAGGGAGAGCCTGGTACTCGATGTGGTCCTGGCAGACAGTGACCAGATTGGGGGCCTGGGTAAGGAACCCATTGGCGGGGAGTGACCATGCCATGGTCTGGTTCTGCCTGGACCTAGGAGGGGTAGAAGGCTGCACAAAGCGGAAGTAACCGACTTCAGGGGGCGGATTTAAGGAAATGGAAGGATCCTTAAGAAGCATTTGGATGGGATTGGGTCAGACATGGGCGCTGATAGTAGGTGGAAATCATCAGGAGAGGGTGCAGAATGCTACCAGCACCTGTGCAAGAGTAAGGCAATCGGTGGGGCCCAAAAACCCTGCTGGTGGACCAGGGAGGTCAGGAGGTGGTGCAGGGAAAGAAGGCAGCCTATAAGCAATTCAAGTGCTCAAGGAGTGAAAGGGATCGGGGAGTATGAGCTGAGTGGCTAGAAGGGCCACTAGGGTGGTGAGGCGGCTAAGGCAAGGAAGGAGCAGAACCTGGCCAGGGAAATTAGGAGAGGGACAAGGGTTCTTTAGATACATTGGGGAAAAACGAAGGGTGAAGGGGCAGATTAGCAGGATTAAATCAGGGAGAGGTGGGCACAAGACCCGGGGAGCAGGCTGAGGTACTAATGAGTACTTCACCTCAGTTTTCCTAAGGAAAATGGAGGTGCTGCATCATACATGGGAGGAGACAGAGATACTGAGAGAGGGGACCCTTGCCGATCGGCGGTCTGGGGAGAGGGGAGGCATCACTGGCAGAAGGGGAGGGCTAAGCAGGAGAGAGGTACGGAAGTGGAAAGCACAGCAGAGAGAGTGAGGAAGCCCTCAGCTCCCTTAAGACGGAGAAAGCACGGGCCGGATAAATTACATCCCAGAGTGCTGAAGGAACTGCGGATGTCCTGGCAAACCCTGGCGGGCTTTCACCATCTGTCTGAGGACAGAGTGGTGCCCCAGGACTGGAAGGTGGCGATATAGTGCCCATCCGCAGGGGGATCAAGGGAGGTGGCAGGGAACTACAGGCCTGTCAGCCTGACATCGGTGGTGGGCAAGGTGATGGAGGCATTGTTAAGGAGAGGCTAGGGGGACCTGGATAAGTCAGGTGCCTGGACGATAGACAGCATGGATTCATCCCGGGGAAATCATGTCAGACAAACCTGGTGGAGTTCTATAACTGGGTGATGAGTGCCTTGGACCTGGGTAGACCAGTGGACATCCTCTTTCTAGACTTCAGCAAGGCATTTGACTCTGTTCCTCACGTGGGCCTGTTGGATAAGCTGGGAGAAATGGGGGTGGGGAACCAGATGATCAGATGGATAGGCAATTGGCTCCAGGACCAGACCCAGAAGGTCGTAGTTGGCGGGATAGTCTCATCCCCAAGGAGGGTCATTAGTGGGGTCCCACAGGATCAGTCCTTGGGCCCCTTCTGTTCAATGCCTACGTCTCTGACATAAGGACAGGAATCAGGTGAGATGGTCTCTTTGCTGATGACTCAGACTGGGGGTGGTGGTGGATGGGGAGGAGGGAGGGTGGCCCTACAGGGGACCTGGAGGCTCTGGAAAGATGGTCTAGAAAGTGAAGCTGAGGTTCAATGCAGGAAATGCAAGATACTCACCTGGGGCCAGAAACCCGGGCCAAGTGTACACCTGGGGAAATGCTACAAGTCTCGATGGCTGAGAGGGACCTGGGGGTGGCGGTGGATGTCAAGATGAACAACTCTGAGACTTGTGAGGAGGCAGAAGCCAAGGCCAACAGGATGCTGGGATGCATCGCTAGGGGATCACCTCCAGAAGGAGGAAGTGATACTCCTCTGTATAACTGCTTGGTGAGGCCGCACTTGAGTACTACATGCAGTTTTGGAGGCCACACTAAAGAGGACATTAACCTCCTGGAGGGTCAGAGGAGGAGCAACAAAATGATTTGGGGCTTGGAGGACAGGACCTATGAGGAGAGGCTCGAAGAGCTAAATATGTACACATTGGAAGACAGAAGGGACTGGGGGGACATGATAGAGGTCTTCAGGTACATGAAGAGGGTAAATAGGGAGGAACAGTCAAGGTGCTTTGAAGGAGGAGGAGGGCCACTAGATGGCATGGGTGGAAGCTGAGGGGAAGATTCAGGGAGAAAGGAGGAGGTGCTACTTCACTGAGAAGGTGGTGGAGCCATGGAATCGCTGCCTAGGGGGCTGGTGGAGGCAGAGACAGTGGAGGGGTTCAAGAGGGGGTGGGACAGGTACAGGGGAAGGGTTCTGGAAGCAAAATCCAATGCAGCAAGAATATCTGGAACTGGGAAGGGAGAAGCCAGAGAAGGCGAGGGGGGCAGCAAGGTCAGCATCCAGGGTGGGGGCTGACCAAACGAGCAGACACGAAAGACCATTAGGCCTATTCTGCTGGCATTTTAGTATGTTAGTATGTTAGAATTGAGTCTTAAGTAGAGCATTGCGGTGCGGAGTGCTGGCGGCGTGTCTAATATCGGCCGACAGGGAGTTCCATAATTTGGGCATCCGGAAGCTGAAAGCAGCCTGTCCAGACCTGGTGGACCTGTGGGGGATGTGAAGTAGCTGAGAGTCAGTGTTCCTGAGTGAGTAGGCTGGAGGGGGAAGAACATTCAGGGTGGTTGCAAGGTAGGAGGGGAGGGACTGCGACCAGAATTTCACAGCGGTTCTAGCACAGTGTACCAATCTCCAATTGTGGAGAGAAGGGAGATCTAAGGAGTGGTAGAGGTCACAGTGATGTGTACTGGGATGGCAGTCCAGGGAGAAATGGCAGAAGGAGTTGAAGAGAGGGTCTAGTCTGGTCAGGGAGGATTTAGGGGCTGCACAGTAGACTACATCTCCATAGTCCATTATTGGGAGGATCATCTTTTGAACGATAGCCAGGTGTGTGGGCAGGGGGGTGCAACTTTTATTACAATATAACGCACCTAACATGGGGTATAGCTTTTCATGTATAGCATCAATGTACACAAAGAAGTCAAGATGCTGGTCTAACCAGACCCTGAGGTATCTGTAGGTAGTGCAACCCTCCAGGGGGGACCCTTCTAATGTGTGGAAAGTTGGTGAGGCTGGGAGACGGGACAGTTTGGCCCGAGTGCCAAAAGTTAGGGAGACAGTTTTTTTAGGGTTTAGAAATAACTGATTTGAACGGAACCAGCTTTGGACAGAGTCAAAGTCCTGCTGCAGGCATGCTGCCACGGCAGTGGGGGATGATCCAGAGGCATACAGCACCATGTTGTCTGCATACATGTGGAGAGATGTATGAGGGCAGGCTGCAGGCAGATCATTGAGGAAAATAGAGAACAACAAAGGGCCTAGTACCGATCCTTGGGGGAACCCGATGATAACAGGGAGTGAGGTGGAGATAGCCGAGCCAATAGTGACTGACTGGGACCTGCCTACCAGGTATGACTGGAACCAACTGGTGGCAGGCTCAGTCAGTCCAGCCTGGGTGAGTTTGGACAGTAGCAGAGCATGAGAGACCGTGTCGAACACCATAGCCAGGTCGATGAAGATAGCCACAGTAATCTCCCCTTTATCCATGCCCGTGAGGACTGTGTCAGAGACAGAGGAGAGAAGTGATGGTGGAGTGATTTTTTCTAAACCCAGTCTGGTAAGGGGTGAAGAAGGAGATGGAGTCGAGGTAGTGGGAGAGCTGGGCTAGTACAAGGTGCTCCTGGATTTTGGCTAGGATGGGGAGCAGCGATATAGGTCGGTAGTTGCACGGAGAGGAAAGGTCACCTCCTTTGGTGAGGGGTATGACTGTGGCGTGTTTCCATTTTGTAGGGACGGTACCAAGTCTGAATGACAGGTTATAGAGAGCGGTTAGAGGGTTGGCTATGGCTGGGGTAGAGAAATGGAGCATTTTGGAGTCAAGACCCGAGGAGCATTTTCCTTTGGCTGGATTTAGTGACCGAAGTATTTTTAGTACCTCAGCTGGTGTAACTAGGCGAAGTGAGAAATTGGCAGGTGAGGAGACAACAGGGGGAGCAGGGGGAGGGAGCGAGGAGTGAGAGGAGAGTAGAGAGGATGCACTGTTGGTGAAATAGGAGTTAAGCTCTGTGGCTACAGTGCACGGTGCAGTGATAATACTTCCTGCTATATTGAGCGTTGGAGTAGGGGGTTGGACCAGTGGGGTGAGGAGGGATTTAATTGACTTCCAGAATTGTGCTGGATGAGTAAAGTTATTGTGGAGCGCAGACTTGAAATAATTTGATTTGGCTTGTCGGATGAGTCTTGTGCAGGAATTCCTTAGTGAGCAATAGTATTGTAGAGCCATTTGAGTACCTGTTGCCTTGTAGGTTTTCCAGGCTCAGTCCCTGACTAGTAATTGTTCCAAGAGGTTGGCGGTTACCCAGGGTAGATGGGATCCTCTTACTGTGTAACTGGTCATCTGGCCATCCAGTGCACTAAGAGGATTTAGCTAACCCCCTTCCCAAATGCCTTCTCTTTTCTTTCCTGTATTATTTGATTTCATTTCTCTATGTGTCTTTTTTCCTACTTTGACCCAACTGTACCTTTAATTCTAAATTCACCCTTTTCCTTACTTATGTGTGGTTCATAGCTCAGTGCTTGTGCTACGTATTGTAACTGGATAATGAAGGTTTGTGCTTGGATACAGAGGCCAGATAGGTAAGTAGGACATGGCTCTTCCGATATGTAGCAGTTTGAGTTGATCTGTGCTTAGGTACTTTGAACATAGTTATATAGTCAGTGCTTATAGTACAAATGAGCTGGATAGTCTTGTGCAAAGTGCTTAAATGCTTGAGCCGATGAGTAACGTTGTTATAACTTAGTTTGGTTTGGCCTTACTCTGTATCCCACCGTAAAGAATGCTTAGTCCAGTATTATGAGACCCCCCCAAAAAGAATTATGATATCAATGATTGTTCTGTATCCGACTGATGAAGGAGTCGAGTAGGAAGATACCCCAAGAATATGCATAGCAGTATGATTACCTCCTCCAACTCGAGAAAGTGTGACCAGTAGCACGCAGGAGAGGAAAAAAACCCTTGTGGGGAACCTCTGAGGACCCATGGCTACTGACCTGCCCGTCCTTCTGGGCATACTAAAGGAGAGTAATCCTAAACCTAATCGGCTAATCCGACCCCCAAGTTCATAGAACCCAATCCAGAGAAACGAGAACTGAAGATTTATTGAATCGTGACATGTCAGGTGAATAAAGCAAGCATCCATTCTAGTAAACTCCAAGGTCGAGAATCCATGAGCAGGCCAGAATGAAGTAGAGTGGCATCCTTGGTTGAAATAAAGTTAAAATGAAGAGTCGCAGGAGGTGAAGCACTCCAGCAGGTGAGGATGACTTCGGAGAGGAGATCCCGGAATCAAGGCTCAGCATCCACATCAAGAAGGAGAACTGTTGAGTCAAGTTCTGCGTGGCAAGGTTAGCAATGAAGGCCATGGCGATGAAGCACAAGAACTGGCATATGCTACATAATAGGGAGGATGGAGCAGTAGGAACCTCCAATCCAGGGAGGGGAAGCAAGCATTAAGTAGGTAGAGAACGTAGTGAATATGTAAAAGAAGGTCGGATGTATTTCTAACTCACGGGCGCGCGGTATATTGTAATTGTGTGTTAGTCGGGATGACCTCTAGGTCCAGTAAGGGTGAAACAGGTAGTATGAACAAGTAGTGTAAATAAGTGGACCTGTACATAGATCAGTTGATGTAGTAATAAAGCTGCATGAGCAGACGTAGTAGCAGGGAAGTAGGAGCGAAAGATTAGGTACATTATAAAGCGAGGGGCATGAAGAATGGTACAGCAAGGGAATCAGAGAGCTTTGTGGATCCAAATGCTTGTGTAACAATGTCGACATCTACGTTTCAAGCCCAAATGATACCTTCGCTAGAATTGACTTGTGAAGAATATCCTGATGAGTCCTGAATAGTCGAGCTGAGGAATCCTAGATGGTGATAATTGAAGAGGCTGAGTCAAAGGAAGTAGCGTTGTCACAGGGTCTGAGAAGCGGTAGAGCATAAATCAGGATGGGGAAGGTCTTCAGGAGAAGCTCAACTAAGTGTCCTGGAAGGAGTGAAGCAGTAGTAATTCCATATGGCTGAAGCGGCAGGGCAAAGCATCCAAGAATAGATGATGAATGAAGAAACATCCAGATGCGAATCCACAGTAAAGGAGCTTCCAGCTGGCTGATACAGCAGCAGGTAGGCGTATAGTAGAATATGTGAATCCCCAGGCCCCGAGCTGGGCGAGACAGAAGTAGAGTAGAGTAGGTAAACCTCCCAGCCCGATGGGCGAAGGCAGGTCATAGAAGCAGGCGATTATGGCGCAGTAAAATATAGGAACAAAGGATCTCCGGGCCCAAAGGGGCACAGGTCTGACTAAATGCGATGGCTAACCTCCGGCCCCGCTGGGCGAGGCAGGTTGCAGAGCAGTGGTAGATAATGCAATGGAAATGTTGAACTGCATGCAATGCAGAGGGTCACGTCCTGGTATGTAGAGATCGCAGTAAACATGTAAAGATAGGTTAGATGGATGCCAGTTCATGAGGAGCGCAGTAGATTGTAATAGCAGGTTAGTCATGATGACCTCTAAGTCCTGGGAGGGCGAGGCAGGTAATATGAGCAAGTAAGGTAAAGAAGTGAACCTGTACATAAGTTGTAGTAGTAAGCACGCTGCATGATGCAGACGTAGTAGCAGGGAAGCAGGGCAAAAGCGTCCAAAAAATAGATGATGAATGTCGAAACATCAAAATGTGAATCCATAGTAAGGAGCTCCTTGGCAGGCTGCCACGGCAGCAGGTAGGTGCATAGTAGGATAAGCAAATCTTTAGGCCCTGAGCTGGCAAGGCGGTGGAGTAGAATAGCATACCCTTGGCCTGAAGGGCGAAGCAGGTCATAGAAGTAAGCAAATATGGTGCAGCTGGACCCCACGAAAGTCAGCTGGTAATGTGAGCAAGGTGGCAGCTAGAGCCACGTAAGCTAGCATGCACAGTTGGACCCCTCATAGATCAGTCGGTAAGGTAAGTAAACAGTAGCAGATAAACCCCAGAAAGGATAGCCAGCACGGCTGGACCACACATAGGTCAGCCGAAGAAACGCATAATAATGAGCGGAATGTATTAGCAATGGCAGGTCAGAGCAGGAATAGGCAAAGTAGGATAAACAGGTTAAGTGTGGTGGTTCGAAGATGCAGGAGTAATTCCACGGTCATGCTGAACGTTGAAATGAGCAGTGAGTGCTGAGACCATGCAAGGCCGATGCAGAACGAGTGCAACAGAATCCCAGAGGCTGAAGCCGAGGGATGGCAGTAGGCACAAAGTGACGGTTTGCGCAGGCAAGGAGCAATGGTTGCGTAAGCAAGTGTAGGCTATCACGTAGGTGAGCAAGTAGTAGGAAATAGTGGACTTGCATGGAGGTCAGTATAACGTAGGCTGGCGTAGGCATGTGTGGACGAAGGCAGGAACCAAGTAGTCAGGGATTTAATTGATTCGCAGAGCAGGGAAGCAGCTATGGCACAGTTGTTTGTAAGGCAATATTGAAAAGTGCTTACCGCCACCTGGTGGCTATAAATGGTAATGCAGAAGATGCAGTTCCATCCTAAAAACATAACTTAGAATTATAAGTAGAAGTAGCACAGCAAGCAGTAATATCCAAGTGCCACGACCGCTATAAGGTAGTACATATGCGGTGTCAAGTTCCCATGGTGGCACTATACAACTGGCATTCTATTAGAGCAATGAGTACTAGCTGGGGGGGGTGAAACAGGCAGCTACCGCTAGAAAGGTAGGAAGCATCCAGAACTGAAGGTCAAAACAAACGGCAGTCTGATAATCACAAGCAGCCCAGTCGTAGCCGGAAAATTAAAACTCCAACATAGTTCTGTAGTTTGCCCAAGGCAGTGGAAACGAAGATCTTTAGAAGTCTGCCTGATACCTTAGGTATCGTACAAGCTGCTCATGAAATGCATATGGCACCATGGTGGTTATACAGGGCCGAGTAAGGATATAAATAGCCCAAGACCGCAATAAGTAGGTAAATAAAGGAGCAGCACTGAAGTGCTATAAGACTGGAGACCTGATTAAGAAATGGCAATTGGTATGCTGAAAGGTGTAAGTACTTAGCTTGCCTGGGCTGTCTCATGTCTCGAAATGAAGGCGGCAACTGTGCGAAGCAGAGGTGATAATGACTCAGGTAATGAGCCAAGTTGTTGCAAGGGGGGCTCCAATATGGAAGAGGAGACAGAAATTCCAAACTGAATGGCCTCAGTGAGAGGGCTGAGTCGTAACGAAGAGAAACTGTGCTGTGTACGTTGAAGTGGGTATGGACGGGAATGCAAGCGAGCGATATCATGGCCCCAGTGCTAGTACTGAGTCTGTGCCGGTACGTGGAAGCTGCAAATGCAAGGTACAGAAGAGTATAGAGTCCACCGGTCATAAATGTCCAGAAGCATGTGGAGCATCGGTAGGCGGGCTATGGCGAGGTAAGGAGAGGAATCTGTCTGCAACTGTAAGGAGATGGATGCACACAGGAGATGTAGAAGCCCAGGGCAAGGCAGACAGGTAAGCGGTGTAACTGTAAATTAGAGCTGTAGGCAATACAGGAACTTCTGAAAGTAAATGAACAAAAGAACTACGGCGCTGCATCCGGAGGCTAACCCCCCCCCCCAAAAGAAAGAACAAGGGGAAAACAGAAATGACAGGGAAGGGAGGGCAGGGAAGAACCAAACAACCGGAGGAACAACGAGGCAGGAGTGGGGAGATGGGGGGGGGGGCAGGAGCCAGCACACAGCACTGAGCGAGCACAGCGAGTGCGACTCGCTCTAAGCAAAGCGGATGTAGCCTGCTAACTTATATAGGATGTGGGGGAGGAGCTCTTCCCCCACATAACCTCAGGCGAAAGCCTATCATTTCTGTGCTGTTCTATACCTGTTGCATTTCTCAGCTCATTGTTTCTGCTCTTGCTACAGTATTTTCTCCATATTAACCTGATTTTATTTTATAGGTCTGACAGGACACAAACTGTCCTTCCTCATCAGATAAGTATCATCTATCTTTAACTTGTTCTTTCCACTCTATTTACTTTCTAAGAACTGCAGATCCTTTGTGACACATTTTTTCTATTTTATTTCACAGGGTCCCATGTGCATCATCCCTTAAAGATCTGCCTCTAGCTCCCTATTTCTCAGATAAGAGACTTAGACTCTACCTATACGTGGCTTGGCTGTAATGCTGTGGCCATGCCCTTTGTAGTGTGTGTCAGTTGGGCATGTGGGAGGGAGGAGAGAGACACTGAGACACAAAGACACAGACAGGGACCATGGAGGGAGAGGGTTAGTGCTGTGGAGGAAACAGGGTAATTTTTATGTTGGCTTGCACTTACGCACGAATCAACATATTGCAGTAGTAGCAGATTTGGAGGTGCGGTCACTGTGGGCGAATGCAGGGGATGCATCAGTAGGTGCGTCCCTCATTCCCCAATCAGCCAGCATGCAGGTGCCACACCTGCAATTCAGAATGTGGCCACCAGATCTAAGAAAAGGTCCACTGCAATGAGAAGCAAGCTTCTCATTGCAGTGACACAATAACATGCCTCCTGACATAAACATGGCAGCACTGACTGCCGCCGCTCGACTTCAGGGGTGCCCAATCCCCCTGTCGCATGCCCTGACCCACTTCATTTGCCGACTGGGGAGCCCACTCCCGTCGGCATAATGACCCCAAAAGTGTGTGCTGAGGGGGTGCCCAATCCCCCTAGGCATCATGCGCTCCCCTCAACAGTCTTTCTTTGCCGACGTGGGGCCCAATCCCTATCGGCTACAGTCCCCCTTCCCTGTTTATTTTGCCAATGGGGGAGCCCACTCCCTGTCGGCATAATGTCCCCCCCTATCTCCTATGTGCTGAGGGGAGTGCTCAATCCCCCTCAGCTCTTGCCCCCCTTTCGTATGTGCTGATGGGGGCACCCAATCCCCTTCGGCTACAGTACCCCCTGCCCAAAACAATCAAGTGGCACACTGGGAGTCTACCTTAGTATGCCAAATGTCCCTGAAAAAAAAAAGTCCTGCAATGTTCCTTTTTAATTTCCACTTGTAAAACAGAAAATGGTCCATCGCGGTCTCCCTGCCCCCTTCCCCAACCCGCGCCCACCCTCTGCGCACCCTGCCTCCCCACACCCCCCTCACCCCATACTTACCTCCGGAGTCCAGCACAACAATCTTCAGTGAACCAGGAACACGTCTGCACTCTTCAAAGCCGACTGCGAACTGAAGAATTGCCGGTAAGCTGTATAATGCAGTATGGCTTGAGTTTTCACTGCTATGCAGATGATACTCAGCTATACATGTCCTTTGTGCCTGGCCAGGATGCTGCCATTTCGGTCTTTAACAACTTTCTCACCGAGATCCAGGAATTGATGAATGGGAGTTGGCTGTGGTTAAACCCAGAAAAGGCTGAGGTGTTGGTTGTGGATCCAGGTCGTCGGAAGGTGGGTTTGTTGGCTGGATCACCTTCAGGCTTATGGCTTGGGGGTGTACAGTTAACTACCTCAGACATGGTGCGGAATCTGGGCATTATGTTTGATGACTGTTTGACACTTAAATTGCAGGTGTCAGCAGTTGTCAAAACCTCTTTTTATCATCTGAGGAATATCGCCCAGGTGAAACACCTGGTTCCTTCCAACGATCTTCCAACTTTGGTCCACACCTTCATTACCTCCTGCCTTGACTATTGCAACTCCCTTTACCTTGGGTTATCGGAGATTGATATCCACCACCTGCAGCTCGTGCAGAACGCAGCAGCCAGGCTATTGACTGGTTCCTCCAGGTCCAGTCATATAATGCCTGTGCTTCGCGGACTGCACTGGCTGCCAGTATGGTGGCAGATCACCTTCAAGGTCAGTTTGCTGACCTACAAGGCCCTACACTATCAGGGACCTAGTTACCTGCAAGATCTCCTTCATCCCTACTGTCCCTCTCGCTGTCTCTGATCCACTATGAGGGATTGCTAGAGATTTGCAGGGTTCATTTGAAGACATCTGGAGCTAGGTTTTTCAGTTTTGCGGCCCCAACCCTGTGGAATTCTTTACCTCGTCAGGTTTGAGATAGCCCGACCGTCCAAAGTTTTAAAACAGCATTAAAGACTTTTCTTTTTAATATGGCATATGCCAATTATTAGTTTTGCAGCCATGGGATTTTATATGTTAATTTTTGCTTTATTAATCGTTTTAATGAATTTTGTACAGGTGCCTTGGTTTTGAAAGGCGCTTTTTATAAATAAAGATGATGATGATGATGATGATGGTGGTGATTATGGCATAAATAGGGTTTTTTCAACTTTGGTGCATATCTCAGGCATTTTGGGGAATTTTGACACCAAATTTTCAACATGGGGTTATTGGGACCCCTCCTCATAAATTCAGTCACTATCATGGCATTATTCGGTCCTGAAAGGTGATTTATGAGTCACTATGGAATCACCTTTGGGACCGATGAACAATGTGCCACTGTTCATGAGGGGGCTCTCAAAATGCCTATGTTGCAAATTTGGTGAACAAAAATCAAAAAATGGCTGTTTACAAGCGTGCTTTTGTGCAGTTTCCATACGCTCATAACTTTGCATTTGTAATATTTTCACCCAGATTTTCAAAATTGGCATTTTCCACACCTCCTTATAAACAGTACAGCTGTCATTTTACAAATCCTGGCCAAAATGTGTTTTCGCACGTGTGGCGCAGAATTGCGTGGTCGCTGCACAAAATCAGTTTTTGGGACAGTTTGAGGAAATGACGGTGACACTGTTCATGAGCAGAGGTCCTAAAATACCTATGTTGAAAATTTGGTGACAAAAGTCTATAAAATGACTGTGTTACAAATGTGCATTGCACAGTTCCCATGCACCCTTGTAACTTCGCAAATTTGCAATATTTTCATGCCACATTTTCAACACTGGCATTTTTTCACACTTCCTTATAAACAGTATAGCTGTCACTTTTCACATCCTGCCCAAAATGTGTTTTTGCACCTGTGGCGCAGAATAGTGTGGTCGTTGTGGGAAATCAACTTTTGGGACATATTAACAAAATCACAGTGCTGCTGTTCATAAGTGGAGGTCCCAAAATGCCTATGTTGAAAATGTGGTTTAAAAAATCCAAAAAATAATTGGGTTACTGACATGTGTTGCACAGTTTCGATGCATGCTCATGACTTGGCCAATTTTTCATATTTTCACTCCAGATTTTCAACGTTGCCATTTTTTTACACCTCCTGATGAACAATACAGTTCTCTTTCTTTACATACTGCCCAAAATGTGTTTTCAGACCTGTGTTGCCAAATGGCATAGCTGCTGTGCAAAACCACCTTTCAGCTAACAAACTGATAGTACTGCTCTTCATGAGGTGGGGTCACAAAAAGCCCATGCTGAAAATTTGGAGTGAAAATACCAACACACGCCTATGGCATTAGGGTTTCCAACTGTAACACC
Source organism: Neoceratodus forsteri (assembly GCA_016271365.2). Lineage (NCBI taxonomy): Eukaryota > Metazoa > Chordata > Ceratodontiformes > Ceratodontidae > Neoceratodus > Neoceratodus forsteri. The sequence goes on from CM057453.1 coordinate 495,049,436, forward strand.
CCACCCTGTACAGACTGATAAGCATCAGAGGTGTGACTTGGGATCATCGGCTGTAATGCTCCCTATTCCACCACAACCCAGCAGCCAGTGACACACAAAGTTTACCCCATTCTCCTATACTGCACCCACCTCAGCATATTTTCTTATGGAATGGGGGTAAGTATAATTCCCAAAGACCCCAAAGCACACCACGACAGTTGTCAGTGTCTACAGGGTTGGGTGAGGAAAATGATATGAGCGTTATAGCTGATGACCCAAAGGCACACCCCAATGCCTGTCAGTCTCTGCAGGGTGGGGGTGGGGTTGGCGTCACTTCAATACTTCACTGCCATTCCTATTATGCATCTCTAACTCCGAAACTACCAATGCCAATGCCAGCGAGACAACATTTGGCACTGACAAATGCTTGTTGAGGACAGTGGAGGTCAGGATATTGGCAGCCATTATGGAGGGAGGGTGTTATCTGGGGCAGTGGAGAAAGGGGGCTAGTTTAGGGTACTTTGGAGGGTGAGGCCTAGTATCTAGGAAGCTGTCTTGTGTTGTGGAGGAAGGGGGTTAGTGTTGGAGCATGGTGGGAGGGAGTCTATTGTCCAAAGCTGTGAAGTGAGGGCATTTGAATTGGGACTGTAGAGGGAAAAAACTGGTTTGGTGGGGGCCATTGTGGGAGGTGGCTGGTGGGTGCTTTTGGCTGGAGGTGGTTTGGTGTAGGGTGCTTTGGACAGAGGTGGCCTGACGTAGGGTTTCTTTAGATGGAAGTGGACTGGTAAAGAGTGCTGTAGACAGATGTCACAAAATGTCAGAGCGTGGGGGTATGGTCAGCAGACTGGGAAGTGGAAGGGATCAGCTGGCCAGTAGTTCAGCCAGAGTTATGATCCCGTCCATCTTTTACTGGACAGCATTAACATTTATAATTTTGACAAGGAGGGACTATCACTACAGCAGAGTAATGAGCTATTAAGCCCAAAAATCTGACACCTTTACTTTAACATGTGTGTTGTTTGGTCATAATAAGCTCCAAAATACACCACCGTGCATCTAAAACCCAAGAGCTCTTAACTGTTTCCTCCAGCAAAACAACTCCAATAATCCAACAAAACTTAAGGGTTCCTTCTACAGTATTTGTTGCTGTTAGTTCTTTATTATGGGCACTCCTGGCTGTTATGCTTTGTTCCTGCAGCCAATCCTTTAGAGCACCAGGGGCCAACTAATCAGCCACTGCACAAGTCTACAGTATGTGGTGCTTGCTGCTTTCATGCTCCTCTCAGGGAGTCCATTGATTTGCCCCTGCCTACCTCCCACAGCTACTTTTAAGCCCATTTTGGGCACTGGCCTTTAGCCGCAGTGCAGCTTTTCCATTGTGGCCCCATCTTCTTTTTTTTTTGTAGACTCTATTTTTGCATTTGGATACTCGTCATCCTTCCAGAATACCCACTCAACTCTGCCTTCTACTCCCAGTCTGCCCCCTCACACTCACATCGATCTCCCTTCTGATCCATGGCAAGTCCAGCCTCCAAGATCATCCCCCCAAGGGAGGGCCTGCCCACCCTTGGTGGCCTAGTCTTGAATTAGAGGGACCTACAGTGAGATCAGGTTGCCTGTGGGAGATCATGATGTGAATGGGTCTAACGGTCTCCGGGGTCGCCTTCATTTCCGCTGGTCACCAGAGAGTTTTTTCAACATGGTTGCCCCTCAGAGTTACAAATGTGCAATTGCGTCCAATGGCACTACATGCCGATGTATGCTGGAACTCTGTCCCTTGCAGCTGCAATGCTGCTTGTTCCTTGCACTGCCCCTGACCAACATCAGGGGCTGCCCAAGAGCAGCATGTTCCCTGGATCCCTCCCCAGGAAGGGAGAGCAGTCCTCCGGATGCTCGATCCCTTTCCTCCCCTGCCGACTTCAGATTGCTTGAGCTCGGTCCTGAACCTGGGTCGCTGTTGTGGCATTCAGTGTCTCAACCCAGCTGGAGTGAAATCCAGCAGAAGGAAACAAGCAGTTGGAGGTAGAAGATAAGTACTTTCTCTGTGTTGTTTGTTTTCCTTTAGGATTGAGCTAGCATTCCATGAGATGGCAATGTGTGCTGTGTGATTTCAACTGCAGAAGTCCCAAACAAATGATTTTGTCTTGGCTGGGAAGAAGGGGGGCATTTAACTGAGGGAGAGCGGTTGGAAATACACAGGAGGGGGAGGGTGGTCACGTGACTCGGACCAGCCTATAGTGGGGCTGGGATCCACTTATATTTCAAGGGGACCAAGCGACCCTGAAGCCTGGGTGCCACAAAACAGGAGTGTAGCATCTTGAGTAGCATCTGCAGGGCATCAGCAGGGAAGAGAGCAAGCAGCAGAACAAGCTGGTAGACAGGGAAGAGCCTAACTGGGAGGGCCACATACATCCATTACAAACATGGGGAGTTCAAGGTGGGGGAAGGGGTCCATGGAGTGGGGCAGGATCAGGTTAAGGGAAGAGAGGATGTGCAGTGGCAGTCACTTAGGGCATGAGATGGGAAGGGTTGTAAGTTGCCAAGGATGTGGAGCAGCCATATTCCTGGGTGTGGCTTGAAGGGCAGGGGCTGCAGGGTGTGTTGGCAGATGGGCCAACTCAGGCAGGAAATAGGGTGGATAATAAGGGAACTGGAGGCACGGAGGAGACAGAATAGGGGGAACACAACCAGGGGGAAACTAATGAGGCATTCAAAAGAGCTCATAACAGGCACAGATAAGGGGGACCTAGCTGGGACAGCAGGAGGGCCACACAAGCAGCTGCAGCCTAGGGAAGGAAGCGATGACTGGAGGTGGGTCCGGCACAGGGGCATGACTAATACTGGGTCGGAGCAAAGATATCGGCCTGGGGGAAGGGGAACTGGACTCATTAATGGAAAGGAGATTAGCACTGCAAACAGATTCTCAGGTTTGGCTAGTCCAGAAGACCAGGAAGCAGAGAGGAGGGAAGTTACAGTGAAGGAGCAGGGAGAGGTCGCAACAGGGGAAAAGTTACATAGCAGGGAGGCAGTAGGCAGTACACCAAGAAGATGTAGTGACAGGGGGGCTCAGCGAGGAGATGCAGTCTCTCTGGAGGGAAGTAAGGTGCAAGGAGATAAGAGGACAAGGGAAGCAGCAGTCAGCCTGGGGAAGGCTAAGGATAGGGAGAAGAGGGGAGTCAGAGTGGGGGAGGGCCACATTTCAGGGAAGACACAGGGAAGTAATAGCAGAGGATTTGGTAGCATAGTGGATGGAGCAACAAATGAATGCAAAGGGGAGGTTCCACAGAAGGAAAATAGTTCAGAGGTGGAGGTCAGTACCCGGTCATATTTGCGAAGGGGGGAGATGACAAGGCAAAGATTAGAGGAGGCAAAGGGGAGGCAGGATGGGGGGATGAGAGAGCATCACAAGTTGGGGGGCAGGGGAGTGATGGTCAACAAGGGTGTGAGCAGTATAAGCACCAGCAAGTCCTAATTCTAGGGGATTCTATACTTAAGGGTATAAGATGGGGAGAAGGGGTGCCAGAAAAAGTAACATCTGGATAGAATGCATGCCAGGCATGACAACAAGTAGAGTGGGGAAGAATATGGTTAGATATGTAGGGAAGCTGGAGGGGAAGCTGCGCATTGTGGTGCACCTGGGAACAAATGATCTGGAAGGGAGAAGGACAGAGGAGGTACAAGACAGCTTCAGGGAAGTGGGGAAACTATGCAGCAAAGAGGTACAACGTTAGCCTTCTCAGAAGTTCTGCCAGTGCCAAGGGCTAGTACAGACAGGAAGAGAAGAATCAGTGACTTCAACAAAATGGCTGAGGGAATGGTGTGTGTCCAAGGGGTATGGGCTGGTGGGGGACTGGGGTAGCACATGGGATAACACAGATCTTTATGCAAGGGATAGGTTACACCTCAGCAGGGCAGAGTTACAGGTGTTGAAGCCAAAGCTGGGGGATTTCATCAATGAGAGGTATCATTTAAACTAGGTGCGGGGGGGGCATTGGAGCTGGGAATCACCAGGACAGGGGGCCCAATGAACCTCCCCCCACCACTGAGATAGCTATGAGCTTAGGTGAAATAGGGGTTGAAGTGAAGGGTAAAGAAGCAGGAAGGCTAGGAGCAGTGTGGAGAATGGTTTCACTAAATGCTAGGAGCTTGGGGAATAAGTTGGCAGAGTTGCAGGCATTGATTGCAGAGGGGGAGGTGAACATAGCTGCCATTACTGAGATGTGGGTAACCAGGCACCATGACTGGAACCTAACCATCCCAGGATACAAACTATTCCGGAGGAATAGAGATAAAGGAAAGCTGGGGGGTTGTCATTACGTTAGGAAAGGGATCAGACGTAATTGGGAGGAAGGGGAGGAGAAGTAATCTGGCTGCAACTACACAGCCAGAAAGGGACCAAGAACTGTCTGGGGGTAATTTATATACCTCTGGCCCAGAAGGAGGACATTGACAGGGAACTGGGTGAGCAGATAAGGAGGCATAGTGGTAAAGGGGGCACAGTGGTGATGGGAGATTTTAATCTACCGAGGGTGGATTGGAGCATTTCAGCAACCACTTGCACCAGGGAGCAGATCTTCCTGGAAGCATTCCAGGATGGCTTCCTTACGCAGAGGGTAATGGAGCCAATGAGGGAAGGGAATATACTAGACCTGGTACTGGATTATGGTGAATAGGTCAGGGATGTACGGGTGGAGGAACCTCTAGCAAGCAGTGACCACCGCACAGTGTGGTTCTCAATCAATCTGGGTAGGGAAGTAGCCACTTCAAGAACTAGGGTCCTGGACTTCAAAAAGGCAGACTTTGGCAGGATGGGACAAATACTGGAAAGTCATATGGCAGGCATCCACCCAGAAATGGACACGGAACAAAAATGGGCAGTCATTAAGGCAGAACTGGCTGAAGCCTCTAAAACTTGTGTCAAGAGCCAGAGCAGGAAAGCCAGGACCAAGAAACCAAGTTGGATGAGCAGAGAGGTAGTGGACAAGATGAGGGAGAAAAGAAATGCATTTAGGATCTACAAGAGAGATCCAACAGGGCAGATGACCGAGAAGAGTATGTGAAGAAATCCAGAGAAGTGAGCAGAGTGGTAAGGGCAGCAAAGGCGGCTAGGGAACAGAGGTTAGCAAAGGGGATCACAGAAAGAGAAAAGGATTTCTTCAGATATATCAGAGAGATGAGGAAGAGCAAGGATCAAATTGTTAGGATCAGGAGGGGAAGTGGATGGGTAGAAAAGGGGGCTGAGCAGGCAGAAGTACTTAATGAATACTTCAGTTCAGTCTTCACCAAGGCGAAGGATGGTCCCGTACCTAAGAAGAAGGGCGAGGTGGGAGAGGGTGGAGGAGAAGCAACCATGGATGGGGAAATCATGATAGAAAGGGTGAGGGAGGGCCTAAAGTCCCTGAAGGTAAACAAGGCACCTGGCCTAGACGGAGGTCCAGGGTGCTGAGAGAGTTGGCAGAGGTCCTGGCAAGGCCATTGGCGGACCTATTCAATACCTCTCTGAACTCGGGGTGTGTGCCCAGAGACTGGAGGGAAGCACATGTGGTACCTCTTCATAAGAGTGGGCCCAAGGACGAACCGAGGAATTACAGACCTTACTGCAATTGTGGGAAAACTGATGGAGACAATCCTTCAGTGTTGGGTAGTAACGCATTACAAGTAGCAACTAGATTACATTAACCAGTAACTTGTTCTAGTTACAGATTACTTATACGAAAATGTAATTCTCCCCAGTTACTAATTACTTTTTTGTATCAGTAATGCTGTACTGTAAAGCGTTACAACATATTACTTTTCTTTTTTTTCCTTGCCCTCTCCGAAAGGAATAAAAATGCTCCAAAATTTAAAAAAAAAGGTTTTTCCCAGGCTCTGACTGGCTGTTGGCTAAATAATTTGTATTTTGATTGCCAGCCACTGTTGATAGGCTGAGCATTGCTGTCTGTCTGTTTCGGTCTGGTTCAGTCAAGCAATAAACAGCCAGACACTGACTCGATGAGGCAGGGTTAGAACAGCAGCAGACTGAATATCTGCACGAGAGCACTTACTGGCACCAGTCGCCATTTTAGGAGCAGCGCGGGGAGATGAGCACGCATGGTCACCGGCAGTCAGGGTGGTTGAGTGGCACAGAATAGTGGGGAATACACAAAGTCTAGAGATAGACAAAAAGGCAAAAGAGGTGAGGATTCTAATTATTTAAAAAAGTAAATAAAGAGATCCTCTGCCTTATCCTCCTGAGAAAAAGACCAGGTCTGGTGTCGAGTGTAGATATCGTCACACACCACCACGTGTGGTCTGGACTTGAGGCACTTGGAGGATGCAGGGTGCGACCCGACCCATCGCGTGTTTTGTGGCGTGGTGGTGGGTGCCAAATACCCCACTTGCCAGGTGGCAAGCCAAAAGGCACGGTGACCTTGTGTTTCCAGGCGACGGGCATCTGGGGAGGTTTATTTTTCTGCCACTGTGTGTGCAGGCAGGGAGGGTGCCATGGTTGTGGCTTGCTGCCTAACTTTTTGCCTGGCCTGGCTGGCTGGTGGTGAGGAGCAGGAGGAGGGAGGAGTGAGGAGATGGAAGTCAGACCCTCCGACCCACCAGTGAGGACAGAGTTGATTGATCAGAGTGAGCTGGGAAGGGTCAGAGAAGAAAACTGGTCTGGCGACTCAAGTGGCGGGTGTCGTGCTAAAGTAGTTCGGGTGCAGGCCGCTGCCTTGCAGCAGCAGAGTACTGGCAGCTGGTAGGCCAGGCAGGCACTGCTACTAAAGAACAGTGCACAGCATGAGGGAGGGGAAGGGAGCCAGCCAGCAGTAAGAAGAAGAAGCAGGTGCATAGGCCTGCCACCAGGGTCGGTCGAGGAGAAGACGTGAGGTGACGCAGTGACCTTCACCAGCACGAGGGAGCCCCACTGCCACAGGGTGGACAGAAGCAAACCAAGCCAGCAGCAGGCATGGTCCACCACAGACACCACCTCAACTAGTAGGTATAATTTATTTAATAATTAATTTTTGTACATTGTTAATGTGCAAGGGTGGGTCGTGGGTGGAACTGATGGCACAGCGCACAGCACACTGGCTCAGCTGCTGCTGGCAGCAGTCCCTCTCATTATTCTGGCTGGCATGGCAGCATGGTGGCATGTGGATGGCAGCCAAGAGGAGGCAGTACAAGTTGTCACTAGGTCAAGGTCAGTGGGTTACTGGAGTGGTCAGTGGGGGTGGTCCACACAGTTGGATGGAAGTAAGAAATATAAGATGGCATGTCATGTGATTAATCATGTGCATTAATTAAGATTGAGGAGGAATGAGTTCACTCACTCAGGCAACACAGCCCCCCCCCCCCAAGTCGGGACTGGAGGAGATGTATTGTAGTCTTGTCTCTGTTTCCAAGCTGTCCTGTCCGTCCCCAAGATGGAAATTATTGATTTTTTACTCTAAAGTTGATTTTAAGATTTTCTGTGTACTAAAGTGCCCCCGGTCACCCTGAATCATCATCACGCTAACTACTTCTAGACTGTGCCGTCATCAATCTTGTTGTTTGCTATTGTGTATGGACAAAAAAAGAATATGTGCTGTCTGAAGTGCCTGTGTTCTCTGAAAGGAGTATAAGTATTATGGTTGTCCATCCATGTCCAGCCAGTTTTATTTCGTTTTTATTGACCGGGTAAGTGCACTAGACAAATTCTGCCTGTTTTCAGGCACGACCTGGGGAAGGGGAATACAGATGACTATCAACTGACCTTGAACCAGATTAACCTGTTGGTGGTATTTTTAGTGAATGGGGGAAATTTGGCCAGAGTCCTGGAATTTGGGGAAATTCCCTACTCTTGTCGAGAAGTGCCATGGGATCTTTAATCAATCAATCAATCAAGTCTTTATTTATCCAGGCAAACACCATTGAGCAGGCTCATTTACAAGGTGGATCTGCATTACACAAGGTCAAGAATAACACTTTTATGTACATATAATAAATATACACAATTATACAGAAATAGAAAAAAAATTACACAGAGCAATAACAAGTATTTCAGGTATAGGGTTAACAAGGTAGGGAGAATGGTATGAGAAGGGGAATTATAACATTCTGAAACAGCCAGCATATTAAAACATTTTCAAACAGCATGGCATATCATTGGTCAGGACATGTACAAACTTAAGGGGCAGATATGGAGGGGAGGGGTACAGGATTGCAGCTGTTCTAGGATGGGTGCTATGGTAGATGGGCTGGGGACATATATCTTAGAAGTCTGAGGGTAAGAAAGCTAGTGGATTAGCAGAAAAAAGGGGGGTATAGGTGGAGACAATCAAGAGGCCGGGTTAGGTGGAGATGTAGTGGGCAGGTAAGCAGTAGACACCCTAGCACGCTAAGCGTGCTGGAAACAGCTGCATAGCTCTTTAACAGCCTTGGCATACAAGGTCTTGAAGGTGGTAAGACTAACAGGGAGACTCAGTTTCATAGATTTCTGTAGTTTGTTCCAGAGTGAGGGCAGCACAAAGCCTATGGCCACTCTCCCAAAGCATGTATTGGCCCTAGGTACCTTCAGTAGAAGCAGAGAATAGCTTCTCAGTGCGTAGTTGCCTACCAAGTATAACGGCAAACAGTCGGAAATGTATTGGGGTAATTTGTTGGTAATAGCTCTGTAAGTCCAGAGAGATGCATTTCTATTCCTTCTGTACTGAAGGGAGGTCCACCCCACAGCTACATATAAGGAGCAGTGGTAGGGGGTGATAGGTAGGTCAGTTATGAATCTCAAGGACCTGTGGTATAAGGTGTCCAGTTTAGTAAGACAGGAGGCATTATACTGACTATAAATAAAATCAGCATAATCAATTAGGGATAGAAACGTGAATTTAACTAACTGCATCTTGGCATCTTTGGTCAGGAGGCGGTTTATTCTAAAGAAGAGACCAAGCCTTTGCCTCAACTTTTCAGCAGATCCTCGACATGCTCCACGAAGGAGAGTCTGTGATCTAGCCAGACCCCTAGATACTTGAATTTCATAACAAATTCCAACCTCTCTCCTAGTAAAGTGTTTATGGGAAGTAAGGAGCCAGAGATAGCAGGGTTCGCCGAATGAGTAGCCGGAGAGAACAGCATAGCTTTTGTTTTTTTGGCATTGAGTAAGAGTTTTTTATTCAGAAGCTGATTCTGCAATAGAAACATGGAAATGTAGACTTTGACGACAGATAAGGACCGCTTGGCCCACCTAGTCTGCCCATTTCCCTACCTACAGGATAAGCTGCAGATCCTAGTTAACCAACAGCCTATTTCTTCTTACCCCCACAAGAATTGCTTTATGTCTGTCCCATGTATTCTTGAATTCTCCCACAGTTTTAGACCACACAACCTCCTCAGGAAGGCTTTTCCATGTGTCCACTACCCTCTCTGTGAAAAAATACTTCCTCACATTACCCCTGAACCACCCTCCCTCTGTCTTTAAATTGTGTCCCCTTGTTCTTGCACATCTCTTTTTCTGAAAGATGCTACCCTCTTGGACTTTGTTGATTCCACTGAGGTACTTAAAAGTTGCTGTCATGTCCCCCGTCTCCCTCCTTTCCTCAAGGGAATACATATTAAGCTTCTTTAGTCTCTTCTCGTATGGCTTCTCTTGCAGACCCTGCACCACTTTAGTTGCCCTCCTCTGGACTGTCTCTATCCTGTCTATGTCCTTGCGGAGATGGGGTCTCCAGAACTGGACACAGTACTCCAGATGGGGTCTCACCAAATGTCTGAACAGAGGGATTACAACTTCCTGTTTTCTGCTGGTGATGCCCCTCCCTATACATCCCAGTATACCCCCAGCATGCCCTACTGCCTTCTCACATTGCTTGCTAACCTTAAGGTCATCTGATATGATTACCCCCCAGGTCCCTTTCCATTTTTGTTGTTGTTACTACCTCCCCCCCCATTGTGTAATCTTCCCCTGGGTTTTTGTTTCCCAGGTGCATTATTTTGCACTTCTTTACAATGAATCCAAGCTGCCATACTTCTGACCATTCCTCCAACCTTGCCAAGTCCCTTCTCATCCTTTCCAAGCCTCCTTGTGTATCAACCCTGTTGCAGTTCTTTGTGTCATCTACAAAGAGGCATACTTTTCCTTCCAGTACCTCTGCAATGTCACTTATAAAGACGTTAAAAAGGACTGGACCCAGTACTGAACCCTGCGGTACCCTACTAGTAACCCCTCTTTCTTCAGAGTGGACTCCATTTACAATTACCTTCTGTGTCCTGTTGTCCAGCCAATGTTTTACCCAGGCTACCTCCTGGGACCCACTCCCAGGCTGGTTAATTTGACTATTAATCTTTGTGTGGGACTATGTCAAATGCCTTGCTAAAGTCTAGGTAGGCCATATCCACAGCCCCTCCCTGGTCTACTACTTTGGTCACCCAGTCAAAGAAATCAATTAGATTCGTCTGACATGACCTTCCCGCTGTGAACCCATGCTGCCTTGGGTCCTGTGCCCCACTGGCCTCTAGGTACTCAACATTTCTTTCCTTCAGAAGTGATTCCATCACTTTCCCTACCACAGAAGTCAAACTGACAGGTCTGTAGTTTCCTGCCTCTGTCTTGGTCCCACTTTTGTGAAGTGAAATCACATCCACCTTCCTCCAGTCCTCAGGTACCACACCATCCTCCCATGATTTGTTAAAAAGGGTAGTCAGTGGTTTCACTAGTTCTCCCCTTAATTCTTTTAGAATTCTGGGGTGAATTCCGTTAGGCCCCACTGCTTTGTCCACCTTCAGTTTTAGGAGTTCTTTCAGAACCTTTTCTTCTGTGAAAGGACTGGGATCGACCCCCCTATCAAGAGTGCTTCTGTTAATTGGATTAGGCACCTCCCTCCTCCTCTTTGTGAATACTGAGCAGAAATATTCATTCAGTATCCCTGCTTTTCACTGTCCCTCTCTGCCCACCCACCGTCCATTCTATTCAGCCTCACTATCCCTTCCTTTGTCTTTCTACGCTCCCTGATGAACCTATAAAAGGTTTTATCCCCCTTCTTAACCGAGTTGGCTATCTTTTCCTCAGTTTGAGCCTTTGCTATTCTGACTTCCTTCCCTGCTTCCTTCTGCGTTAACTGGTACAGTTCTCTGCCCTGCTCCTTCTGTGTTTCCTTATACTTCCTGAATGCTATCTTTTTCTCCCTGACTTTCCCCGCCACCTCTTTTGAGGACCATAGTGGCTTTTTCTTTTGTTTTGATTTGTTTATTTGCTTCACACAAAGGCTTGTTGCCTCTGTGATGGCAGTTTTGATGTTTCCCCATTGTTGCTTCACCCCTCCTTCTAGCCTGTTTCCTAGTGCTTTTCTAAGGCACTCTCCCATCTTGCCAAAGTCAGCCCTCCTGAAGTCCAGTACCCTCACTTTTGTATGGCTTGACTCTGTAACTGAGTTTATCGTGAACCACACTGTTTGATGGTCACTTCTTCCCAGATGGCTATCCACTTCTAGATCTGAGATCCTCTCACTGTCCCCATTTGAGAGTATGAGGTCTAAGATTGCTCCCTCATGAGTGGGTTCCGAAACTAGCTGTCTGCGGCAAGTCACCTGTAAGGCATTGAGAATGGCCCTGCTCTTGGATGTGACTGCAGCAAATGTGTTCCAGTTAACATCTGGCATATTCAGGTCTCCCATCAACAGTATCTCCCCTTTCTCTGCCATCCTAAGAATGCCTTCTATCATATCCTTGTCCATTCCCTCCCCCTGACATGGGGGTCTGTATACAACCCCTGTGCAGATTGTGATGTCATTTCCAGTCTCTAAGGTGACCCACAGTGCCTCCTCTCCTCCCTGTTTACTCTTTTGTTCAGTTGCTTTTATCCGTTCCTTTACATAGAGAGCTACTCCTCACCCTCTTCTCCCCTCCCTGTCTCTCCTGTAGGTTATGTACCCTGGTATGTTAACATCCCAGTCATGGTTCTCTGTGTACCATGTTTCTGTGACTGCTACGATATCCAGGCATCCCTCTTCCATCAAGGCCACCAGTTCAGGGAGCTTGTTGCCCAGACTACGGGCATTGGTACTCATTACCCTCCATTTCCTGATGGCCTTACTCCTTTTTGCCCCATCCCTGTCCTTATTGCCTTTGTCACTTTCTCCATTTACCCCGGCCTTCTCCCTATCGACATCTCTGTCTTGGAGTTTACCTCAGTTACTACCCTGACTTTTTTGGGGGGCTAGGAATTTTGTTTGTAAATCTCCACAGGCGGCTTCCAGAGTTGGGCGGCTTAGGTACAACACCGTATCATTCGCGAAAAGGTGAATATTGGCATCCTTGATGCCAACATCGATACTGTTTATATAAATGGCAAATAATAGAGGCCCCAGGATGGATCCCTGTGGAACGCATCTTTTTAGTGGTTTGAGTGGAGAGAGCTCCTCTTCGGCCTTGACCTGCTGAAGCCTGTCTGTAAGGTAATTATTGAACCAGCACAGAGAGGTCGGGTCCAGACCTATCACTTTTAGGGTGGAAAGAAGCAGGCAGTTGGTGACAGTGTTGAAGGCCTTGCTAAGGTTCAGGAACACGGCACATACAAATTTGTTGTTTTCCAGCTCTCGTTGCCAGTCATTAGCGAGCCGTAATGGTACTGTGCTTGGCTCCGAAACCAGACTGCATAGGGTTTAGAAGGTTCTTGTTATCTAGGTAGGTTCTCAACTGAGCATTCACAATTTTTTCCAGCAGTTTAGACAATATTGGTAGGAGAGATATCGGTCTGTAATTATTTAGGTCGTAGGGATCCCCTGATTTAAACAGAGGAATGATGTGGGCAATTTTCCATAGGTGTGGAAGAGTCCCCTGGGACAAGGACAAGTTAAATAGGTGTGTGATTGGTACAGCTAGGATGTGGTATGCAATCTTTAAGAAGTAGGGGTCGAGAGAGTCAGCACCAGTGCTTTTCTTGGTGTTCAACTGTAGAAGGAGGTCTTTGACCTCTCAACGAAGCAGGAAGGAATGAGAAGACCGCATTAGCAGTGCTAGGTTACATAGATACATAGATACATAGACAGTGTCAGCAGATAAGGGCCTATGGCCCACCCAGTCTGCCCATTTGAGCTTGTAAGTTCAGTTTATGTCTTCCTAGAAGTCTGTTGCCCCTTACCCCTGACCTCCAGAATTCCTTTATGTCTATCCCATGCATTCTTAAATCCCGTGATTGTTTCAGCCCCCACCACTTCCTCTGGCAGGTGTTCCACTTGTCCACCACCCTTTCTGTGAAGAAATTCTTCCTCAAGTTTCCTCTGAATCATCCTCCTCCAACTTCATCCCATGCCTCTAGTTCTGGAACATCTTTTGCTTAAAATAGTGTATTCCTGCACCCTGTTCCTCCCTGTGAGATACTTGTATGTCTCTATCATATCCCTCTCTCCTCCTCTCCTCCAGGAGTACATGTTCAGTTCCTTCAACCTGTCTTCATAGGACTTGTGATGCAATCCATGCACCATCTTTGTTGCCCTCCTCTGAACCTTCTCTACCCTGTCTATGTCCTTACGTAGGTATGGTCTCCAGAACTGTACACTGTACTCCAGGTGGGGCCTCACTAGTGTCTTGTAAAGTGGAATTATGACCTCCCTTTTCCTGCTGGTGATGCCCCTGCCTATGCAGCCCAGCATCCTATTTGCTTTACCTGCTGCCTTGTCACACTGTTTCCCTACCTTGAGGTCATCAGAGATGATAACCCCAAGATCCCTTTCCTGCTTGGTGCATGCTATATCCTCACCCCCAACTAATATATTGTGCCAGGGTTTTGTGCCCTATATGCATTATCTTGCACTTCTTTGCATTGAATTTCAACTGCCAAACCCTGACCATTCTTCAAGTTTCTGCAGGTCCTTCTCATTCTGTCTATACCTCTGGTGTGTCTACTGTGTTACAGAGCTTTGTGTCATCAGCAACAGTGAAATTCTGCCTCTAGGTCCTGTGCAATGTCACTGATGAAGATGTTGAATAGGCCCGTCCCAGCACTGATCCCTGTGGTACCCCACTGGTCACTCTTCCCTCTGTGGAGTGACAGCCATTTACCACCACCCTCTGTGTCCTGCCACCCAGCCAGTTACCTACCCACCACACTACTGTCCTGCCCACACCCATATTCCCCAGTTTGTGTAATAAGGTTCAGGAATCTGTGCACTAACCTGAGAACGTAACACAGATGCTGGTGAATTGTCGAATGCTAGGCCTGCCATAGCAAAGTGGTTGTTGAAGGCCTGGAGAATCTCCTTGCTATCATTGATAGTAAAATTGTCAGAGATGATTTTCGAGGGAAGTACATTTCCAGCTGTATGACCAGACAGCTCTTTGATTGTGGACCAAAATTTAGCTGGGCACCTTGAGGCAGGGTCAAGCTCAGAATGGTAGAAGTTGGCCCTAGCCTCTCTAACCAATTTGGTGCAGGAGTTCCTAGCCTTCCTGAAGTGGCACCAATCCTCAGCAGTTTTTGATTTGCGGGCTTTTTTCCAGAGTTTATCTCTCACTAGTGATGCAGCCTTGAGTTCAGCAGAGAACCACAGCAAGTTCTGGTCTTTACATGGACTTTTACCAAGGGAGCATGATAATTTATGACACAAGACACTATTTCACGAAAAATTTCATATGCCATACTGACCGATTTGGCTAGGTAAAAGTTCTGCCAGAGTACAGACGATTTTAGCTCATCGATGTAGGCAAATGGATCAAACCTGTGAGTCCTCCCGAACACTCAGGTCCTCAGCCACTCCACAGTTTTTAGTGCTTCACTGCTCTTCTAAAATGGGTGAACAAGCATTTTCTCTTTTCGCCCCTAAATTCTGGAATTCCCTTTCCCCTAGTTTAAAGTGTCACTTATCCCACTCCTCCTTCAAGTCTGCACTTTTCTCTCACCTCTATGCACTTGATACATGTAACTGTACTTGTCTCACTTGACCTGTCTTGAACTCGGTGTTTGTTTACTAAATTGTTTTAACCTGCCTCTATACATCCCTGTGTGGATTGTCCTTCACACGAGTTAGACTTGGCTATCCCTGTGTGGACAACTGCTGAGGATTGTTATGACTGTATTTATGTACTTGCATATGTAATGTCTGTTAACTGTATTCTCCTGAGTTGTGTTTGACAATAGACAGGACTAATGCCTAATGCTCCTACCCGGTTGCCAAAAGCAAATAAATAAATAAATAAATAAAATAAAGTTGTGTCTGGCCCTTCTGGTGGAGAACTTAGATGTGGAGGGGGGATTGGAGTCATATCATACACCGGCAATGAAGCAGTGATCGCTGACATCCAAGAAAAATATTCCAGCATAGGAAAAGGACTGTAGCTTGCTTGTAAGAAAGACATCCAATAGGGTGCTATTCCTGGGGTTTTTCTTGTTAGGACGCGTAGGTTCTTCAATGAGTTGTATGAGCCCAAGAGAGTCACAGAAGGATCTGAGGGGTAAGGAAGCCTTGGATAACCTGTCGTAATTGAGATCCCCTAGAATAATAGTTTTGAGGGTCTCATGTCCCATAATAGTCGATAGGTGAGACAGAAGCTGGGACCCAGCAGATGGAGGCCTGTAACACCCTATAACCCTGATAGCCATTGAGCGGGATGTTTCAACCGTAAGGGACAGACATTCTAAGCCATTTGCAACAGAGGAGGAGTCAATGGTAGTGACCGTATATTTGTCCTTCACATAAATGGCTACCCCACCACCCCTAGTCTTCCTGTCGGCTCTGAACAGCCAATAGTTAGGGATGTTAACCTCCCTGTCAGGGGTAGAAGATCTGAGCCAGGATTCCAAGACTACCAGCACATCTGGTTTGGTATGAATGACCCAGGTCTGGATCGATGTAAACTTTTTTAAGAGACTGCAAACATTAATGTGCATAAAGCTCATTCCTCTAAGCCTTGTAAGGTCAGACAGAGATGACAAGGCTTCTGTAGGACCAGGGTTAAGTTCAACATTGCCTGAGCACAATAGGAGGAGAAACACAATTTTCTTTAGGGCAGCCAGAGATAATTTGAAAGCTCTAATTCTTCCACGACTGCTTGGAATGACAGAACGAGAGTGCTGGACCCTGCTATTTATGCAGTGCTGTCCTAAGGATGCAGCTACTAAAACCCTTGCCATGTTGCACCAAGTGACATTATTACCCAGGATATAGGGGGGCGTAACCTGTATGGGTAGGGAGGTGCAGGTCCCACCCCCAGAAGCTACCTCAGACTGATGCAAGTATGGGAGCTCAGGGGTGCAACAAAAGCTATGACAAGAGTTGCTATACAAATAGCACTGTGACAGAGGGTCAGACTCCCACTGTGAGTTATTTCGGCCTTGGTGATACACTACATAAGGCACCAGCCATAGGAAGATGAAGAGAGGGAGCCAGGTATCAGCCCTCTTGTTGATGCCTTATAGTGAGTAATAGTAAGCTATGACTAAGGCAAAGTGTTTTTATCTGTAGATGGCATAGCCGGATTACAGACTCCTAGAGAATCACCAGACAGAACAAGACAAGTTGGTGTGTGCAGGTATTTGGGGACTTCACAGGGCTGAGCAAGATAGCAGATGGCACCAAGCCTATATGATCACTGAAGATGTGCGGTCTCCCTCGGTAGCTGGTACTTTAAAAGAAGGTAAGATGCTGCCGAAGTAGGCTGCACCAATGTGGTCTTACACCACTGTATGAGATGGTAATGTGTGTGGTAAAGTAGGCTGCACCAATATGGTCATATACCGCTGTATGAAATGGTAATGTGCAGCACTGTTATCCTATGGAGAGCGTCGATGTGAGAGGCATTTTAGATAGACAGAAAGAAGTAGACCAAAGAATGAGAGGGGGTTGGGGAAGGCTGTCTATATAATAATGAGCCTAGAGAGGGGATGGGTGGGTTTAATGCCTGAATGGTCTAGACGACCACCAGAACAGGCAGATGGTACCTCAGTTTAATGTCTCATCCAAAAGTTGGCATCTCAGGAGTGCAGCACCCCCCGGCCTCATGCTGCACTACAGTAGGGATTTCATTTAACCCAAGTGCCTGCACTGCCTGGTGTGCAGAATTCAATGTAGTTAATTAACACAGAAGAGCAGTAGTAGGAATGATTCATAATCAGAACTTACAGTTGAGTGACCACCAGAGTGGCAGAGCCCTCAGCCACAGTAGTTTTCATTCAGAGCAGGGGCTTTATGGCATCCTTGGCCCTGCCTGCTGCAACCATTATTATGTGTGTAGTGTTAGTACTAGATGCAGTAGACAAGAGTGACCTGGGTTTAGTTTAGCTTGTTTGGACCAGCCTGGTGGTGAACAGGACATCATGACTGACTGTGCCGGTGGCTAAGTGGCTTGAATATGAAAAAAGTAGCCCAATCATTGCAGCATTTTGTAATCCTGTCATCTGGGCCCTTTCGGACGCTGGCACGTGACATGATTTACCTCAGTTATTCATGGGCTGTTACGACTACTGCACCACTGCATTGACTGCTGTCCCCCCTCTTTTTCTTTCAAGTGTCTAGGTAAAATATTTACACATATGTCTGGTGTTTTTATATTCATTTCTGAATCCTGACAAGTGCTCAACAGCTCGGGTGCATACTGCCTTTGCTTTGGGCAGGATATAGCAGCTTTCAATGAACTACAGATGGAAGGTGGGGATTTGTTTACCATTAGTAGTTTCTCCTTTCTCTTGTGCCCCACAGAGGTAACAGCATTTTGGGTTGAGGACCCCAATGTGAGCATGTGGTTTCATTATACGCAGCACAGCATCACTCCCTTCCCCCCCCCCGTGTCCCAATCTCTAGCAGCCAGGGGTTGCTGTAGTCCTGTGGGATGTGGGTATGTGGCTCTCCTTCCCATAAGGATGACTAGGGCATCCAGAACATTGAACAAAATGCTCCAGCAGGGCTGGTGATCACCTGTGTCATGAGAAGTTCCCCTATCCCAGCACAATGTGTCATCTCAGACTAGGCTTTTTTTTTGTCCACTATGGCTGGGGGGGGTGTTACCTATGGTCCCCCCAGTCAGGTTAGTCTACAACTCCTGCGGCACTTCCAAGTCCCTCTCCCTCCCCCCTCCACTGATCCTCCACAGCGGCCTGCGGTGGGTATGTACTCCACCACGCAGGGCCGGGGGGGTCGGGTACAGGGGGAGCCTCCTGAATCGGAGCGGCGCAGCACTGCCAGACTGACCCTCATTCTGCACGCTGAGGGATTTTATAGTTTCTCCCCTGCGGAGTGTGGGTGTGCCATGACGTCCAGGCACAGCGTGCCGACGTCTGCCTCACTCTGCCCCCCCTTGTTGCACTGCTGTCTAGTAGCATCCCCCAATCATCACAAGGAGGAGCTACAGAACGGTGGGTCCCTGGATCCCTCCACAGGATAGGAGAGCAGTCTGCCGGATGCTCCATCCTATCCCTCCCCTGCCAACACCTGGCTCCCCAGGCTCATGTCCAAACCTGGGTCGCCAGCATGGTGCAAGGTGTGGCATCCAGTGCCTCAACCCTCAGTGCCACTGGGCCATGGACTAGTTGTCTTTTTAGAAAAAAAATATATATATTTCTTTCTTGTACCTGTGTCACATCCACTGAGTCCACCACCCTGTGTGTTAAATCCTTGGTGAACAACACCAGGGAGTCAACACACGCAATATATTTAGTGTTTATTTAGTGCTGTTCTAGGAGGTGTGTGAGGTTGGAAGTGTATATTTGTAACTTAATAAGTGTTATTCCACCAACAGTTGAAGAATGCTGGTTCAGAATCAGAATGCATCATTCCAGTCATTCAGCATAGCTAAAGAATGTTGAGAGGAAGAATCTATGTGCCATTGTGATCAATCAAGCTGTACCGTGCTATGGTACATGACAGTGTAACAGCCGACTGGGTGGAATTAATGTAAGGCTGTTGGAATAATCCTAACAGCCAATCAAACTGCAGCATTTCTGAGACCTGTTTTATAATAATGCTTCTTTACTATTACTTTATTTTTAGGTTGATTTGATGTTGTTTTTTTTGAAGAAGCAGAAGATTCCATGCGAACAAAGTTGAAAATTATGTACCAGCATACATAAGGTAAGTCAAGTGATAATGATAAGTCATAACCACCACTGATCTTGACACTTGAGTTCAAGGTCATGTACTGTCTATACTCTGATGACTCTGCCTTAGGGATGCTATGGTTGAAAGCAGTCATGCAACTTACAGATTTATGCATCGCATCGGATTGTGATCACTTTTTCTTTTTTATTTTCTCACGGTCCCCTGCCCAGTGGATTTCTTTATCCCCTGGTATTTTCGGCCATGCCACTTTACATAGTGTGAACCCGACATCATTCTGCTCGGGGCCGGGAGATGTTTTGCCTTTGGTTTTTCTCCCGGTCCCCCCTTACCCCCGAGGACACTGGAGTGAAGGGCGGAAGTCCAGGCAGACGATGTGCTGATGCACGCCATTGCCAAGCACCCAGAGCATCCTTCCTCCCCAGCTCTCTCTCTTTAGAGAGCTGTCATTGCCCCAGTGAGCCAGTGCTTCCACCGGCCCCTAGGAATGTTGGGTGTACAGGACACCCCCAGTAACCCACCTCTGAGGGAGGAGAGCATCCATTGGGACGCTTGATCCTCCACCCCCCGCCAGTCCCTGACAACTCTGAGTCCATCCCTGAACCCGGGTTGCTGGCATAGCGTAAGGTGTGGTGCCCAGTGCTTCAACCCTCAGCGCCACCGGGCCAGCGCGTGATCACTTTTTCTGATTTAGGATTTTCAGAGATGCAATCCAAAAGTCCTGTAAATCATGACTGACTGAGAGATAGTCTGGATACCTCTCGACTACAGTGCATGCTATAATATTCTGCTGTCAGGTCAGTGTCTGAGACCCCCCTCCCCTCAAATACCCCTCCAAACTCAGTCTGTATGAATGTAGAATCCCTGGTGTCCAGTGATTTCCAGACCCCTGTATCCACCAGTCCTATATGTCACTGACCACTGCAGCATTGCATTGGACACATCAACTGGCATGGCATAGTCTTCTTTCTCACCCCCACAGACAGCCACCATCTGAGCTGTCAGCTGTGCAGTCTCTCACAACTACTCACATTGCTGGTAGGCTGTGGTGGTAGGTGGAGGGCTGCTCTGGTAGCCATCTCCTGTGGTAGACCGTGGGGTGATGATGCATAGCACTGTAGGAGGTGTGGGGTGGTGATGGCCATCACAGCGAGATCATGGATCGGTCTGAGTAGTGGGGCCAGCCCAGGGTCTAGTGGTAAATACAGTGATGAAACCATGGTGCCTACATAGATATGGATGTGTATTCTATTCTGTGGTGGACGGGCTACTGGCTGCAAGGTACAGAACAGAATCTATTATGGAGGATTGTGGTTATATAGGTATTTAAGCAGTAATTTAACAATGGGGGGGTTACATTTATGTTTCAGTTAATCAACCTCTGTGGGTGTTATGTAGCATGAGGCATGGCCGAGCGTCATATTGCCAACATGGGTTGATTAACTGGAACAGTAACATAACCTCCTGTCATTCATTATTGCTATCATTAGAATTCAGTTACAATTCCAGATTAGGCCCATTTGCATAATATTGTTTTTCTAGTTTCCTTATTTTTGTGTGAAATTAACATAAAATTGTCCCTGAACTGAATAGGATGTTTTTTGTTATTCTGTGTAGGTGGGGCAGTGCCGACAGGTTGTGAGTTAAGCACTTTCTTAAATCAGAACACTTGATTTAATTTTTTCAAAGTTCGTTACAGTTCAGTTTTCCATTACAGGATGTGTTGGAACTTGGGCACTTGGTCATCTCAGCAGCCGAGCCAAGTATGTGAAGGTGAACATTCACCAGGTGTCCATGATGCGGACAGGAGGAGGGTAGCTGACTCATTGCCTGAGGAGCACACGTTCAGTGTCTGGTGATGAAATGGAGTGAGGTAAGTCTGTTACATTTTATTGTTGGGTACTGTGTGACTCCTTTTGATGTCATCACCAGCCAGGGCAGCACAAACAGAGCAGTAAAGGATGGAGTGTGTTCAAACCCCTCCCTCAAGTCAAGTGCCAAAACACTTAGAAGTAGTAGAGCACATAACCTACAGTGTATAGAGTGCCAGTGGATGGAGGTGAGCATGTGCTGTTCTGGTGTCTGGGTCTCGTCTGAGCTGACCATCCTTATTCTGTGATGTTTGCAGTTGCTCCTGACCTTTCCCTTGTGTGATGTGCCTCCCTGAGGCACACATGATCATATTAATCGCACAGCCTAAGGTAAGGTGGATGTGTAACAGCCTGGATTGATTGCCATACTACACTACACCAGGCCAGACCAACATGCTCATCTCAATTCACAGGTTATCTGCTCCAGCCACTTTTAAGTGTTTGCTACATACAAGCAACATAGAAAAAATATTTACTGTATTCACTGGTTAAAAAAAAAGAGACAGACACAGTTTTTTTTTTTGATATTTCTGATTTATTTACCAGTAAAAAAACACACCATTTATGGTCATGTCTTGTGATGTCATCATACATGAGCTAATATAGCATAAAGGTTCGGGCAATGCAAATGCAACTTGTGCAAGACAGTACAGTATTGATATATCAGGGTGGGTCATGATGAAAAAGGTATTCCTGGTATTTAATTTACAGAGGACAAAACAATTGATCTTTCACCACAAAAGTTAACCATATCAGAATATTGGTTCTAACTGACACTTAAGGGAAAACAGATAAGCATCTCATCAAGGCGGCTACAAAAATGTTTTCTATCTCCTTAAAGTTCAGAGAACTGACAACCTACTACCTTGTGCTGTTGTTAATGCATAACAATGTATGCCATCCTTGCACTGTCTGTCTGTACTTGTCAACCCCGCCCCGGCAGGGACAATCTGAAGTCAATAATAACATTACTCAAATCAATGACAGTTTGGGGACAATGTTATATTTCAGATAACAGAGAGAGAGGTATGGTCTGAATAACTGTGGTTCAGCTAATTGACGGAGATTGTATTGTACTGTACTAGTTAGATCTTAGAACAGATATGGTGACACACTGTGCTAAGTGTGCATACCATAGCTCTTTTTATTTGTTGTTTTTTAAAGGTGTGTGACAAACAACTATACGACTAACTATCCATCATCATCATCAAAATCTTCATGCTTCAGCAAGGGAAGGCTAAAAGGCAGATACCAGAGACAGAGCCCAGAAGATAAATAGCAGCACATTTTGTTGAATCAGGCCAGTAAATACCACAAAAAAGGACAGTATTATTTACATTTTTCACATTGTTTTTCATACAGTGTGAGCTTTTGTCTTGCAGTTTTTGCAATCATTCAGAATTTCTCATACCAAGACCCTGACTGTTTTCCATGTCTCACTGTTAGTAGTCTTGGGCAGGGTCATTTAATATTTATTACATAACCAGATAGAGCAAGTGAAAGAAAAAAAAGTGTTTGCACAGTCAAAAAGCAACAAGTCATACGTAATATGTAACGTAGAGATTGTCAATCTAGATGCACTGTTGTTTGAAGCAGTTACATTAGTATGTACAGTTATTGTTATACTGTTCTTAATTTGTATCTAGACTGTAATCTTAGTTGTAGGAAAACCATACTGTGATTACTGATTAGCCAGCGTCAGTGTGCAGTGTGTCTCTCTGTCTGTCTGTCAGTGTCATCACAGTGACCAGTGTTCTTAGATTTTCACATGGTGTCTTCCTCTGCAGTTAACATGTCTGTTAACCAGAAAGAAACACAACAAGGCAATGAGGCTGACCAGGCTGAATGGCAAAATGCATCCTCCTCCTCTTCTTCATCCTCTTTTACACCGCCACTACTGCAACATAGTGTCTCACAGTTACGGGGTGTGTCTGTTTTTCAAAAGTGGTATTTGGGAGAGTTCTTTGAGGTAAAATCTGATAAAGGAAAAAAAACATTTCTGTTCAGTGTAAACTTTGTGTGCTGAAAGTGAAGCTGCTGTCAACCTCAAAAAATAGTACGTTAAACTTAAAACATATGGAGCACATCCATCCTTCATTTTTGGAAAAATTCAAAAACTTGGGTCAAAAGGCAGCAGCAGTGGTACTAATATAGATTCAGACATGACCACCCTTGCTCATAAAAGGTCACGGGATGATCATGAAGAAGAGGTGGCTGATGATGACTTTTCCAGCTCAAGCAGCCGTGGAAGGTCTGTGTCATCAGAAGCAGCTGTGAAAAAAATTAAAAAATGCTTTCTACAACAATTATTTGAATCAACAAAGAGTTCCCTTGTCAGTCAGTCTCGCATTGACAAACTTATTATTCAGTTTGTTGTAGAAGAGCTAAAGCCATTCAATGTTGTTGAACAGCCTTCATTTGTCAGATTAGTCACGAGTCTGCAGCCAAATAAGAAAGTCATGACATGTAAAACACTATCAGGCAGAATAGGGAAACTGTACCAAAACATGAAATCAAACTTGATTTCTGAATTCAGCAGTGTATGTTACATCTGTACTACGGCTGACATTTGGACAGCACATACTAGGAGCTATCTAGGTGTCATTGCACATTAGCTAGATGTGAAAACATTGTTGAGAAAATTGGCAGCACTGGCATGCATAAGAACAAAAGGCAGACACACTTATGATGTTATTGCCTCAAAACTGGAGCAGATACACTTGAGATATTGCATTCAGAACAAGGTTGTTAAAACTGTCACGGATTAGGGATCAAACTTTGTTAAGGCTTTTCACGTGTTTAGTTCTGACAATATCACGCTCACCATTGGCACTGTCATGGTTCACGATGAGGAAAATGATGATGATGATGATGACCATGAGCAGCAGCAGCAGGTAGGGGGAAGCAGCAGTCATACTGCTGAAGAAGACAATGACACAGAAGAAGATGTTGTAAGCTGCACTGACGTATGCCACATTTTAGACGATGAGGATAAAGACATGGAAGAGACATACAATCTTCCTTCTCATCAATACTGTGTGGCTCATACCCTGAACTTAATAGCAGTGAAGGATGTACAATCTGCTACATCCAATGTTGCCTACAAAAAGGTGTTCCGCAGCACAATGGCCAAATGCTCACCTCTTTGGAAAGTTCTCAAGCCAGTGAAACTGTCTCTGACACAACTGGTACCAAACTAGTTGTCCCCAATGACACAAGGTGGAATTCGTACTATAGAGTGGTTGACAAAATAAGGTCTATTGTTGAAAAAGATGAAGAAGAGTTGCATAACATATGTGATGCACTTGGTCTTACAAGATTTAGAGCAAATGATATTGCTTTCTTAGTGGAGTACTATAAAGTAATGCAACCTTTAGCAAATTTGCTGGATATTTTGCAGGCAGAAACAAAATGTTACATGGGCTATGTTCTTCCAACATTGGTTGCTTTGAAAAAAGAATTGCTTGGTATGAGACCAGTATTACGGTATGCTTTGCCACTTCTGGATGCAATCTTGAAAGCAGTAGACACTCAGTTTAGTACCAGTTTCGAGCAGAGAGAGTTGATTCTCGCTAGTGTCACGTTACCACAATTTCATCTAAGATGGCTAGGGAATGATGGGGAAGACTGAGCTGCAAAAAACATGCTTGAGAATGAAGTGCTGTTGATGTCACATCAGGAAGATGCTGTTCGTGGCAGCCCATCATCTGAAGACAATCCTGAGGACGATGATGATTTCTTCAAATTTGATGAAACTACACAACCTACCCGTGGTGGTGGAGTTATTAATGAACTGGAGCAGTACCTGAAAGACACCAATAAAAATGTTGAAAGTTTACAAAACTTCCCAACAGTCAAGAAAATATTCTTGCATTACAATACAGCACTACCATCAAGTGCTCCTGTAGAAAGACTATTCAGTGTTGGTGGACAGGTCCTTACACCTAGACGAAACAGACTTGGTGATGAAAACTTTGAAATGCAGCTACTTTTACACTGCAGCAAAACTTACTGGGAATAAATAGCTGTATTCTGGTCATGAACTGCTACTGAGAATCTCTAGCAACGCTGCAACGTATGACACAATGTTGTCAACTGTGTGTGCTACTGCTACTACGCTATGCTAGTGCTTGTTGTTTCCTTGTCATCTAATTAAAAAAATACTTATCCAAATCTGAGTATACAGAGAAACATTCCATGGTTCCAAAATTATTAGTATTCTTTAAAAAAAGTGAGGACTGTCTAGGTGTACTGGTGTTGATGGCTTAACAGTTAACACAGTGATGGGGGTTGTACCCCCATCTAGGTGCCAATGCTTGCTTATTTGAACTGTCCCCTGCAGTCTGTAGATTAGTCTGTCAATAAGTATAATTAAGTTAAGTCTCTCGACAGTCTACCTCTCTACTAAGTTGCTTAACAGTCAGGCGTGACCTGAGCAACACCGGCGGCCACTTATCTGTTTTCGATCCCTCCGCTTGTGTCTATAGACAAGTCAATCAATGAGCATGATTAAGTTTAATCTCTTCTCCTTTGATGAAGGTCTTCTTGTCCATCTTATAAACACACCAACAGACACCACCACCACCTCTGGGCATCACCACTTCAAGTCATGTATCACAACTGTTCCCCAGTGTCTGTGGTAGACTATTCACTCATGAGCATAATTAAGTTTAGTGTCTTGATGACAGTCTACCTGTCCAGTTTAAAAATACACACTGACAGACACCACCATGGTCACACCACCTCTGGTCACCACAACTTTAACCCATTTATCTCAACTCTCCCCCACTGCCTGCGGTAGACTAGTCATTAATGAGCGTGATTACGTTTAGTCTCTTGATGATCATGACATTCTCCTTGTCTTGTTTAAAAAGACACTCTGACAGACACCACCACCTCTGTATGCCACAAGCCATTTATCTCTGTCCCGCGCTGTCTGCAGTAGACAAGTCAGTCAGTGAGCATGATAGTTAGGTCTGTTAACAGTCTACTGATCTGTAGGCAGCTTATCAGCAAGCACTACCTGTCTGCAATGCCACCAACCTATCTGCCCTGTCCTCCATCCCCTTCCCTGCTGCTGCCTAGACAAGTCAGTCAATGAGCAAGATACAGTTCACTGGCCTATGCAGCCAGCATAGTGTTATGCTTGTGCAACTGTGTTAGTTTGGTTTTGGCCAGTCGCACTCTGTATTCCAGAGGAATTACCACCCTGTAGGGGTACGAAGGCAATGAACCCTTGGAGAGGGTTCCACCCCTAGAGGTGAAATGGGATGGTTCCTATGGCTAAAGGTACCTTAGGAATCCCCCTTAGGAGAGAGTGCTGCCACTGGAGGAGAATGGGAGGATGGTGGGGCAAAGAAAAAAATGCTTTACAGTGAGGCTTAGAGGAACTGCTTATATAGCTCAGGAAGTGGGAGTGGCTGGCTGCTTGGCCACCGAACTACAGACAAGCCTTTCATTTCACTGGCCTATGCAGCCAGTATAGTGTTATGCTTGTGCAACTGTGTTAGTTTGGTTTTGGCCGTTCGCACTCTCTATTCCAGAGGAATTACCACCCTGTAGGGGTAAAAAGGCAAGGAACCCTCAGTAAGGGTTCCACCCCTAGAGGTGTAAAGGGACAGTTCCCATGGCTAAAGGTACCGTAGGAATCCCCAAAAAAGAAATGTAGTATCATCCCCAAAAAAGGAGACAACATGAAGCATATGAGCAAGCAGTAACTGTGACATAGGAGTAGTAACTGTAACGTAGTAGTAGAGAAGTATAGGCAGTTTGATAGTGCAATAAGATGCTCAGTAGTCGTAATGACTGCCCAGGTCTGTGTAGCATGTTACTGATGGTTTGCTTTGAGAGTAGAGAATCCCCTTAAGGAGAGAGGGAACAGCAGGAAATCCTCCACCTCCATCCAACAACGGAACCTACCTAAAGAAACTAGGGGAAACAACTAAGCTAACTAAGTGTTATGACCTGAAGCAATGGAGGAGAGAAAAAATTCCTATGAGGAGGAAATCTCTGGGGATCCAAGGCCTAGATCGCCTTCCCTCCAGGCTTGGGATAGTTTTATTTAGTGATGGCTCTGCAGCTGCAATTTGGAAAACCCAATTAAAGAGAGGTGAAAAATATTCCAATTTGGAGGAAGGCTCTCACGCAAACCCTCTAGCGGGAATGCCATGGAAGGTTGCCAGAAAACTCTGCAACAATACGTGCATCCAAGGTGCAGGAGGAGAGCAACAACTGCTGAGGCACTCACCTGGCCTACCCACCTTAAATCAAACCCGGTGAACCAGAGGCAGTTGTAGGGAGGATGCAGTGAAGGTGCCTTGCTAGGGAAACACTATATAGTGGAATACTAGAGCCAAAGGAGATTGTCGCAACCACCCTTCACTGCTAGTCTTAAATTCTACACCAAGAGCTGCTGTCACATAGTAGGCAGCTAAAGCCAAGCCCGGGGTGAGGACAATCCCAGCTATGGGCCAGGTGAGAAGGATCCCAAGTTGGCCACGCTTGAGATGCGGACTAAAGTAGAGTAAGACCGTCGGCTGCAGGAACCCTGTGCCAGAATAGAATGGCTGGCATGCCCCAGAAAGTGATTGAGAGCTGAAAAGCTGGTGAGCTGAATGAGCACAGCGTGCTGAGATCATAATGAGCATTGAGTGCTGAGACCTTGCAAGGCTGAATGCAGATAGAGTGCAGCAGAATCCCAGGCTGAAGCCGAGGGGATGCGGTAGGCATGAAGCAATGGTATACATAAGCAAGGAGCAATGGTTGCATAAGCAAGTGTGGACTTGATAGGTCAGTAAGCAGTAGTAGTGATAGGTGGACCTGTATAACATACTGTAGAGCAATTAAACAGCACTGAATTGAGGGCAAGCCAGTGTAAGGAATAAATTGTCTATTATATCATAACTTAGTAGAAACTAACAATGAATAAAACACTAAGCAGCAAATAACACTGATGATAAACAATGATATGGGGTTTTGTATGAGTTGTGGCAAAAAAACATCTAGCACTCATGTAACATTTTATAAACCCTTTATTAGGGGAACAAAGAAAAGGCACACTTACAGCATTGTCCACAAACTCCATAAACCCGCTCTGGCTATTTGGAAGCTTACAAAGCTATCATCATTATCAGAGTCAAATGTGGGATTTGCTGAAGCTTCTTCGGACTCTCTTCTGGTGTGGCCATGGAAGCACACACACCAAGCAGGGTCTCGGGCTGACATTATATACTCTTTCTACTTACATATGACCAAGATATCATCTTTTTTAGTAATTATGTCATAACTACTTTGTCAAAAACATTTTTTTGTATAGAAATTACAAATAACATTTCTTGATAAACAGGCTGTATACCGGGGGTTGGATATTCAGAGCAGATGTGCCATGCACAATATGGATGCACTTGTGCAAGAGCAGATATGCACCAAAATGCGATATTCAGTGGCATCAGATGCGCAGTACAAAACTCGATGCACCATAGCACAAAGGTAATGAATGCATGCTCAAGTGCAGGAGGTGTAACCAGGAATATTGTGCACAGTGCGATATTCAACAGCAGGTGACGTGCACAATAGTGGAGCAAGCAGAAGTTGTGCGATAGCGAAAATAAAAGGGAGCAAGTGAGGGGAGGATGAATGCATTAGAGAGGAGCCATAGTGGGGGAGTGTGGAGACAGAGTGGCAGGGAGCCAGGGAAAGAAACAGGCAGTCAGGGGTGGCCAAGAGGTGGACAGAGGGCCACTGAAAGCATGTGTGAGGGTGTGTGTGTGTGCGTGAGGGTCTGTGCATGCCA
Source organism: Neoceratodus forsteri (assembly GCA_016271365.2). NCBI lineage: Eukaryota > Metazoa > Chordata > Ceratodontiformes > Ceratodontidae > Neoceratodus > Neoceratodus forsteri. The sequence goes on from CM057453.1 coordinate 495,078,067, forward strand.
CAGAGGAAGGAGAGCAGTGGGGCAGAGGCAGTGCATGCAGTGGTGTAGTGCCAGGGGTGCACCCGGTACAGGGGCAGTAGCAGCAGCACACAGATGGGGGGAACCAGGTAGTCAGCCTCTGGGGGGAGCACCAACCAGGGACATGGCCAGTGCCATCTTCCAGATAGAGGCGGTAATGAGGGGTGTGAGGAGGTAGGCTACAGGGAGGCACAGCCGTGGAAGGGCCTGTCAGTGGCATGCCCAGAACAGGCTGTACTGTGCCCACACATGATTCGAGCTGTACAGTGGCATCAAGATCGTGAGCCGCTACCACCTGAACTGGGCCATTCTGAGGTGGCTCTGTGAGCTGTGCAGTGAGGAGATGCAGGCACCCACAAGGCGGAGCCATGCTCTGTCCATGGAGACAAAGATCACAGCTGTCATGTGCCTGCTAACCACGGGAACCTTCCAGAGACCAACAGGGGACACAACAGGCATAACCCAGTCAGCCACGTCACACCTACTCACACAATTCCTCAGCGCACTGCTGCCATATGCTGAGGAGTACATCTGTTTCCCCAGCACACAGCAAACATGCAGGTGTTCCACAGGGTAGCACAGTTGCCTGGCAAGCTCGGGGCCATCAACTGCACCCATGTTGGCATCTACATGCCACCTGGCCTGGAGGGGGTGACATATATAAGCCACAAGAGATACCCGAGTGTCAACTGTCAGGCAGTGTGCGATGCCTGGGGGCGCATAATCAATGTCTGTGCCATGCACCCTGGGGGAGCACATGATACCTTCATCTGGCACCAGTCAGCACTGTGCCATAGGTCCGAGAGTGGGGACATCCCCACTGGCCATCTGGTAGGTGAGTATGCAGCACACGCCAGATGCTGAGTGCAGCTGGGGGGTGTGGAGCAAGGGCAGGGCTGCCATGGGGAGCAGCCTGGAATGCCAGGGGCACAGTGCCACAGACCACCATGCTAACGATACCTCTCTACGCACAGGTGGCAGTGGGTATCCGCTGCAGCCCTGGCTGCTCACACCATACCAGCGCCCCTTGACCTCAGCACAGCAACAGTACAATGAGGCACATGCCACCACATGGAATATCATTGAGTCGGTGTTCGGGCTGCTGAAGGCACGGTTCTGTTGCCTGCACACTTCTGGCAGTACCCTACAGTACAGCCCCTCAAAGGCCTGCGGGCTATTCCTGGCCTGCTATATCCTGCACAACATGGCCACTGACTGTGGGATAGCCGGCAAGGTTGAGGAGGGGGACAGCAGTGGGGACGATGAGGACACCGGTCCAACTGGTGTTGGGCAGCCACCCCCTGGGTGAAGGGATCCCCGTCTGGCCCGGATAGCCCAGCAGCACCAGGACATCATTGTAGAGGAGCACTATAGACCACACAGGTAGGTGAACAGGGCCATGAGCAAGCACCAGGGGCAACAGCACAGCCCACAGACAGGCAGTGGCAGACAGCAGGGCAGGTTCGGCGGCAGGGGAGTGGGATTGGGCAACGGCCTGCACACAAAGGCAGAGAACAGCAGGGCTTCACACAGCATGCACACACAGGCACACACACCCCATCCCATGCCCACAGGGTGACACACACACCCACACCCATACACCCCCCACACCCACATAGGACCCTACATAACCACACCCAGTGCCAGGCACTTTGCATGTCTCAGATGCTGAGCACCACTGCACAGTGGCAGACAGTGCTATGCTGGCATCATGATGCACATGCCACAGTGGCCATCATCTGGGCGGGTGTGCACAGGGATTGTGTGAGTGCAGGACAAAGCACCACACCCATGCATCGTACACAGAACACCACAGTGCACACTGGACAAAGGCAGACAGCAGTCATGGAGGGGGAAGGGTCAGGCATACTGCACAGTTGCACAGCTGCTGTGGATGCGTGGGTGTCCCCACCGAGATCTACCAGCTGTAACAGGCTGATCAGTGGCCTCATGGTGTGGCACCGATGGTCCCCAAGGGTGACACTGCGTGAATGCGACTATGTCCGTGCAGGTGTCTGCAGGCCACCAAACATGTGGATTCATTCACATTTTGGGACTGTAGCACAGCACATCTGACACCCATTGGCCCACACCAGACCAATGCGTCATACTGCCATGTCGCACACTGTCAGTCAGCGGCTGCTTGTGGGCGAGGTGCTGGCGCCCGCCGCTGACTGGGGGGAAGCGGGGTGGTGGGACTGAGTGGGCAGGTTGGGAGGGGGGTACCGCTGGACCACCAGGGATATTAGAATACTGAAAGCCCGCGATCGGGCTGTGTGATCAGGTCCACTGGACCACCAGGGATATTAATATAGTGGAAGCCCATGATTGGGCTGTGTGATCGAGTCCACTGGACCACCAGGGATATTAACATAATGGAAGCCTGAGATTGAGCATGGGGGGCAACCGCGACGGACAGTGCCGTCGAAGCTCGGGTGGCCACCCACAGCTGGCAGCTGCCGTGTTGCACCTTGCAATATGGCAGCTCACCTGTGGGTGGCCAGCTGTTGCTCCCTTTTTTTTTTGGCACAACTGTGTGCGGTGCACATAGGGATTGCGCCTGCCTATGCTCAGCACATCCTGGGCTGAATATCAGGATGTGCAGTGTATGCATGAGAACGCCACCCCTACTTGTGCCGCATACATTACTGATGCACCCCGGCACATCGGGACGCAGCCGGGCACTTTTCCCATTTGAATAAACACACTAGGGTGTGCATCAGTGGGTTGTGCGTGGCACACCCTGTTGCGCCATGCAACTGTTTTGAATATCCCACCCTAGGAGCTGAAACCAACCCCCCCAAAAAAAGAAAGGAAGCACGCACAGCCGAAGTCAAAATACAAACCAGAAGGAGGAAATAAACACAGAAGCCCAGCAGAGACAAGCAGGAGCAGCGTGGGGGGGGCAGGCTCCAGCCAGCCAGGGAGGCCCAACCAGCTCAGAGGACAAATCAACAGAGCCTTCAGCTGCAAAGAAAAAATGCTTCACAGCGAGGCTTAGAGGAACTGCTTATATAGCTCAGGAAGTGGGAGTGGCTGGCTGCTTGGCCACCGAACTACAGGCAAGCCTTTTATTTAGTCTGTTGATGTCAGTATGTAGCTAACAAGCACTTGAGCAACAGCCATTGGATCGGTTACAGCAGCAGTAGTAGTAGCAGTCACACACACACACACACACACACACACACACTTGATTACCCAATTACTATCTCCCACTAGACAACGAGCGTATTATTGACTTCTATTATCAGTCTTGACTAGACTCTCAACAGTGATGGCAGCTTAACAGCAACAGGCATGGGCATCTAATGTTATCTTGCAGTTGCACTTCTCTCACCCTAAACAGTGAGCTTAATTATTGCAATACTCACATGTTCTGATTACAAATTTACAGACTACTGTAGCTCATAATGTTATTCATCTTTACATGATCTGATGAGAGGTAAACATGCATTGTACTGGTGCTTTTCACTTTTACCACGCACAAGAGCACATTGTGGTTCTTGGTTGCACTTTCAGGGGCCACTTGCTGGCTGCTGGCTACCTTTACATTTTGAGTTAACCAAAATATGAAAACCAAAACCCAGGGTGAGCAAGCAAAACAACAATCCAATGTCAGCTGTAAGGACCTGTGACTGTCCAACATTTTTTCATTGAAATGTTCTGCTTCTGTTGTAATATTCTTCATCATCATCATGAGATCTTCTGTCTGCAGACAGTCATAATAATGGTAATGCCATAATGTCATGGCCATCATCATCATCATCCTTCATCATCTTGCTCCACGGAGTACAGCCAATGGCTGAAAAGGCACTCATTCATCACAAAATCATGCCAGAAAGTGACTGTGATGAGCATGCACTAAGAAACCAGTAATGTGGCTGGGGCATAGGCCACACATGAAAGGGCATGGTAGGCACCACAGTTGACACATTACTCATGCACTGCACACTGACACTGGCTAAACCTGCCACTGCCACCTCATACTTACATGGGTGTGAAATATAAACTAGTCACTACATGTCTGCAGCCATGATGATCTGGTACAGTTGCACTGTTAACATCTCAGTCACAGCCACAGCCACATTCAGGTCTTCAAAATATTATGAGGATTTAACAACAATTATGTACCCTCCACTACCAGTCATAGTTGAGGCAAACTCAACAACTTCACCATGGGTGTGGGAAGTTGATGACTTAGCAGCTACTATGAAGGGACACTTGAAGGGAATGTACCAGTTTGATTAAATGAGCACGGACTGCATGGGCAAACTTCCCTTCCCCTCTAGTACCCCACCCCCCCAACAAAAGGCACTTAAATATGGTACTATATGTGTGCAGTTCTACTACGTGAAACATTTTGATTCCTAGTATTTTATTTTGTTTGATGTAACCCACCATGACAAACCAAGCAGTGGGGTACTACATAACATCACTCTATTTATTTTTCATTGAAATGGAACAAAAGAGACAGAGAGAGGCAGAGAGAGAGAGAGAGATGGATAGAGAGTCTGAGAGAGAGAGAGAGAGAAAGAGACAGAGCTGGAGACAGAGATGGAGAGAGAGAAAGAGAGAGACAGAGAGAGAGAAAGAGTAAGAGACAGAGACAGTAAGAGATGCAGAGAAAGAGACAGAGAGAAAGAGACACACACAGAGAGAAAGAGACACAGAGAGAGTAAGAGACACATACAGAGACTGAGAGAGAAAGAGACAGAGAGAGATGGAGGGAGAGACAGAGACAGACGGAGAAAGATTGAGAGACAGAGGGACAGAGGAAGAGGGACAGAGGGTCAGAGAGAGGGAGAGGGACAGAGAGAGAGAGAGAGAGAGAGAGAGACAGAGAGGGAGAGAGGGAGAGAGAGAGACTGAAAGAGAGAGAGAAACAGACAGCAAGAGAGGGAGTAAGAGACAGAGAGAGAGAGAGAGAGAGTAAGTGACAGAGAGACAGAGTAAGATGAGAGAGAAAGAAAGAAAGCAAGAAAGAAAGAAAAAGAAAAGAAAGAAAATAAAGAAAGAAAGAGATGGAGGGAGAGAGAGAGAGAGAAACAGAGACAGACAAAGAATGAGAGACAGAGGGTAAGAGAAAGGGAGAGGGACAGAGGAAGATGGACAGAGGGTCAGAGAGAGAGAGAGAGGGACAGAGAAAGAGAGTGAGAGACAGAGTGGGAGAGAGAAAGGAAGTGAAAGAAAGGTAGAGAGAGAGAAAGGGAGACTGAGAGAAATGGAGGGAGAGACAGAGAAAGACAAATCAGATGAAGTACCGTATGTACTGTCATAGTCTGTCACTGACAGTTGTATCATAGCATATATTTTCAGCTTTCCACACATGACAATAGGGAATAGCAGCATCCATGTAATAAGAACATTTGACATACTATACTATATTGTACTAGTAATACATAATATAATATGTAGTAGTAGTATGGTTCTTCATATTTTTAAGAAATATAATGTATCATCCTGTCATGATGTTATGTGCAACAACTGCTTTCCTATTTTCCATGGAAAACATGAAATAAAATAACATACAAACTGATTTCTTGTCTAAGACTCCATTTCTATTGTTTTTGATGATTTTTGGGTGTTCCAAGACCTCATAAATACAATCCATGAGTAAACGAACTTCATGTATCAAAAGTAATATGAAATGTAATATGCATTACAGTTACAGTTACTGATTACTTTTTGTATCCGAGTAATCTGTAACTGTAACTCATTACATTTTTGGGACAGTAACTAGTAACTGTAACTGATTACTTTTTAAAAGTAACTTACCCAACACTGCAATCTTCAAGGAAAGACTGGTGCAACTTCTTGAGGATAACAATCTCCAGGACAGAAGGCAGCACGGGTTTATTTTGGGCAGATCCTGCCAGACAAACTTGGTTGATTTTTACAGCTTGGTTACAAGGGCACTAGACTGGACATGCAGTGGATGTTCTCTACCTGGATTTCAGCAAGGCCTTTGACTCAGTGCCACACAGTAGGCTGACCTGCAAGTTGAGGAGTCTGGGAGTAGGGAGGAGACTGGTAAGATGGGTCAAGAACTGGCTGCAGGGTAGACAGTAGAAGGTAGTAGTGGGAGGGAAAGCATCTGAACCCAGGGCAGTAACAAGTGGTGTACCACAGGGTTCAGTGCTGCGACCAGTTCTGTTTAACATTTTCATAGCCGACATTGCAGTGGGGATTAAGAGTAAGATCAGTCTTTTTGCAGATGACTCAAAGATTTGTGCCAAAGTAGATGAGGAGGAGGGAGCAAAAGTACTTCAGGAGGATTTCAATCAATCAATCAATTTCTTTATTTATCCAGGGGAGCACCATTGAGCAAGCTTATTTACAAGGTGGACCTCCGGTCCTACAGTAATAATACAGAAAGACAAGTTACAATAGTACAAACAGTAAAAATAGCTGCTATTATAGTAAAAATGCACATTTACAGGTAATATACATTGAACATAGAACTACAAGGAGTCGTGGATAATGAACTTGTGCTGGATCCAAGCCCAAAAACTGTACATTTTGTAGTGGGAAATGTTAGGGAGAGGGTAGGCATACCAGATGGAAGATATCAAGTGCATAATGTAGGGAGAGGTGGGGAATAAGGGCGCAAGCGAAGAGGACCCAATTGTTAGAGCAGAATGAGGGAGTGGGAGGGCGGAGGACCATACGAAAGGTGACAAAGTGATTTTTGCCCCAAAACGTGGTGACATATGGAGGAGAAAAGCTGCCATTGTACTAAGTGCAAAAAAAGGAATATAGCAGCAGGGGCATACCTGGGAGGGTCCTGGAGGTTGGGGCAAAGGGAGGTGTTGGATGGATGAGAGACCGAATATTTTTGGGGGCGAAAGACGATAATTATCCCCAAGTGCGGTAGCATGTGCTAGAATCAGGCTGCAGCTGTTCAGAGCGTCAAAGAATAAGATATGGGAGTTCGGCAATAAATCCTGTGGATCTGTTAGCGGGCATGCTAGAGGCAGAGGCACACGTTTCAGCTGGGGGGCCGCCGTTTGAGGGAGGGAGGTTAGATAGTGTCTAGTAAAGCAGTTGCAAATTTCCATAATGTCATCACAGTAAAGCCTTTTGAACAAAAGGGTACTTACTGGAGTTTTCAGCTTAATTCTTTTTTGGGTTTTATTACACATTGATGGGAGTGCGAATCCAAAGGCAGCTCTCCCGACTCGTGTGAGTGCCCTGGGTATATTTAGCAGGAGTTCTGAGCAGCTTCCAAGGGAATAATTACTGGGCACAATCGGAGACAGACAGTCGATGCTATATTGAGGGAGTTTGCCACTGAGGACTCTAAGTGTCCAGAGTGCTGCATAAAAGTTGCACCTATAGTGAAGTGAGGTCCAGCCCGTGGTGGCATATAGTGCGCAATGATGGATAGAGAAGGGGAGGTCAGTGATGAAGCATATAGCTCTGTGGTAGAGCGTATCCAATTTTCCAAGATAGGAAGCCGCACAGCTACTGTATATGAAGTCTGAGTAGTCAATTAAGGACAGGAACGTGGCTTGGACTAGTCATTTCTTTGCGTCTGCTGTAAGAAGTCTTCTTATCCTGTAAAAAAGGCCAAGTCTTTGCCTTAATTTTTTCAGCAAGTCTTCCAGGTGGTCAGTGAAGGAGAGTTTACAGTCGATCCAGAACCCAAAATATCTGAATTTCGGAACGTACTCTAAGCATTCTCCCAGCATCGTAGTTATTGGGGGGAGGGAGTCACTAGCACTTGTATAGTTTGTGAGGGAAAATAACATGGCTTTAGTTTTCTTAACATGTAATAGCAGTTTTTTATTGATTAGTTGGAGTTGCAGGAGGTTGAAATCTTTTTGTAGGTCAGTACAAGCTTCTTTTGGTGTGGGACAACTCAGGTACAGCACCTTGTCATCTGTGAATAAGTGAATACTTGCATCCTTGATTCCCTCATCAATGTTGTTGATATACACTGCGAAGAGGAGGGAACCTAATATGGATCCCTGAGGGACACCTCTTTGTAAAGGTTTTAGGGCAGATAGTTCGCCATCCACTTTCACCTGCTGGTATCTGTCTGTCAGATATTCAGAGAACCAGTTTAGAGAAGTAGCATCCAATCCTAGTGTTTTTAGCGAGTTGAGGAGCAGGTCATGGTCGACTGTGTCGAATGCTTTGCAGAGGTCAAGAAACACAGCACATATTGACTTTTTATGCTCCAACTCCAGTTGCCAGTCATTGGTTACTTTAGCTAATGCCGAGACTGTACTGTGGTTGGCTCTGAATCCGGATTGAAGGGGATTTAGTAATTTTTCTCTGTCGATGAAGGATCTTAGTTGGCCATTTACTATTTTTTCTAGTAGCTTCGAGAGTGTGGGTAGGAGAGAAATTGGCCTATAGTTATTAAGGTCACAAGGGTCTCCAGATTTAAATAGCGGGATAACGTGTGCGATCTTCCATATTTGTGGGAGGGCACCTTGTGTTAGGGACAGGTTGAATAAATGAGTAATAGGCACTGCCAATACGTGGCATGTTATCTTTAGGAAGTATGGTTCAAGTGCATCTGTGCTAGCACTTTTCTTAGTATCCAGGTGGAGAATCAAGTCTTCCACTACCTTGAGGAAAACCGATGAGAATGAGAAATGTTGACTAATGGAGCCAACATTTGGTGGGGTCATGCCAAGTTGGGTGCGCAGGCTACATGCAGGTGAGTTATCGAAGGCTAAGCCTGCTGTGGCGAAGTGCGTCTTGAATGCCTGCAGTATCTCTTTTTTTTCATTGATTACTGTATTGTCAGAGGTAATTTTTGTAGGGATCATATTTTGTGATATGGCTCCTGCCAGTTCTTTGATTGTGGCCCAGAATTTGGTGGGACAATTGGCTGCAGTATCTAGTTCTGCTTGGTAATAGCAGGCTTTAGCTTCCCTAATCAGTTTGATGCAGCAATTTCTGGCTGTTCTAAAGAGGCGCCAATCTTCTTCTTTTTGGGATTTGCAGGCAGTTTTCCAGGGTTTATCCCTGGACAGTAGTGCAGCTTTGAGATCTTGAGTGAACCAATGGCATTTCCTAGCCTTTATGCACATTTTTGACAGTGCAGGTAATGATTTCATACAGTATAGAATATGCAGTGTCCACTGTTTTAGCAAGGTAAAAACTCTGCCACAAGGGGGAGTTTTTTAGGTCAAGTAGGTATGCCTTTGGATCTAATGACCTGGTTGACCTTTTGGTGGAGAATTTGGCCGTAGTTAGCACTTTGTTGGCTGCCCAAACTCCAGCTATTAGGCAATGGTCACTAATATCCACATCAAAGGTTCCAGCGTGGGAGAAGGAATGGGGTTTCTTCAGAAGCAGGACATCCAGAAGGGTACTTTTGGCTGTATTCATTTTGTTGATAAGGGTGAGCGCTTCGTTGAGTAGGGTGAAACCAAGTGAGTCGCAGAAAGATTTAAGCTGGTGACCTGCTTCCGACAGCCAATCGTAGTTTAGATCCCCGAGGATAATCATTTCCAGGGGCTAGTGTCCAAGATAGTTGTAAGTTAGGACAAGAGCTGAGTACCGGCAGATGGTGGTCTATAGCATCCTATGACTCGGAGTGCTAACGATGGGGATAGGTCAGTTTTTATGTCCAGGCACTCAAATCCTGCTACCAGTGAGTTAGAATTAAGTGTTGATGCCACAAATCTATCTTTGATGTAGATGGCAACCCCACCTCCTCTGGATTGCCTATCACATCTAAAGATCTGGTAGTTAGGTATATTAATCATGCTATTTGGCGTACAGGGCCGAAGCCAGGATTCTGAGATAACAAGCACATCTGGCATTGTATGGGCAGTTCAAGCCTGGATAAGGGTGAATTTTTACAGCAGGCTGCACACGTTAATGTGCGTAAAACTAAAACCTTTAAGAGATAGTGGCTCAGAAGGGGAGGTAAGTTTATTTATGGGCCCTGGATTAAGCTCGACATTGCCAGAGCAGAGAAAGAGGAGGAGTAGCAATCTTTTCAGGGATTCAAGTGAAAGACAATGAGCTCAAGGCCTTTTCCTGCTTGGCATGGAGGAGGAACCAGGGTGCCAAGCTTTGTTTTTTAATTTATGCAAGCCTAAGGACACTGAGGCTAATACTCTGGCTGTGTAACGCCAGTGGGAGTAACTCAAATTAATTAGAGATAAGGAAGGAGGCGTAGACAAACCTGCAATAGTTGCTCTTCGAGAAAGGTAGTCCACCTAGATCAGTTGGCAAGGAGCCTTGGCATAACATGTGATGTGTAGAGTCAGATTGGGCAAGCAGTCTTCAGGATGAGGATGTGGTGTACCCCCAGTCTCAAATTTTTTGGATAATAAGCCAGTAAGGGGTATGGTACACAGTGCAGTCAGGAGGAGGAATTGCCACGAAGCTGCCATAATTGCAGTTGTTGGGTAAATGAGGGAATTTTGATAACAAGGATAGCTCGCCGGCTGCTGGTTGCAGGATTCCCCTGGCAGAACCCTGGCAGTAACAAATTGTTTTAGTAAGAAAGAGAAGGCAGGAGATTCGTCAGGGATGGGAGTGGGCGGTGCTAACGGGTCTATATAATAGCACACAGGAGGGGGGGATGAGTGGGTGGGCAAAAAATTGCGGCTTTGCCGTACCTCAAGCAGTGGAGTCCGATGAGGAGGTCTCAGGCGGCGGCTTTGGAAGCGCCGACCACCTGGTGTCCGCAGTCCACGCGGACGGTGTCTGAGCTGGGATCCCTAGCAGGTTCTCAGCTAGAGAAAGGAGAGAGGAGCTCAAATTAATAGTGGGGCAGCACAAAGGCTAGCAGTCTGAGCAAAAACAGCTCAATTAGCAACTGAAAAGCCTGAGATTTCCTTCCGCCTTGCAGTCTGGAGAGAGCTACAAAGTCACGAAGGGGCTGTAACACTTGGTTGCTGGGAAAATTTTTAGACAATAAACACAGTTTTTTGGCAAATCAGTCACAGTTCAGTAATTTGTAGTACAAATTTCAAGTAAAACAGTGCCTTTGCAAGACAGGATATGATAGTTATCAAGACAGGATATGCTAGTCAGCAATAAGCAAACCTAAAGTACCAAAATGGTATGCTTCAGCAAGACAGAATGAGATAAAGCTGCTAGAAGGCTTGGTTGCAAAAAGGGGATGGGAGGAATTGCAGTTGTTGACAGTAAGTAACCAATAAATTGAAACATCAGATAGGAGTGGGCAGAGACTGTGTGCATTTAAAGGAGGCCTGGAAGGGAAAGGCCGGGTGGGACGAAAAATCAAGGGCAAGTTTGCAGAGCTAGCACTGCATCAGTGCACATACAGTTGGAGAGATACTGCACCGGGTTGGAATGGTAAGTTACTTTACACAGGCCGAGCAGAACAGGCTAAATTAAAATATATAAATTAGAAGCCGAGTACAGGGATGCAGGCTTACATTAAGCCACATGTCTCAAGTGCTCCTGTCTCAGGTGAGTGAGACCAGCCAATCAAGGAGCTCTACACAGGCATGGAGCCAATAGCGCTACCCTGAGAAGGTGCTGAAATTGAAAACAGCAAATTGCAATTGGTGATCCGGTTCAGCATTCACACAGCCCAGAGAAATCGTGGCAATTTTTCTAGCATCGTACCTTATCTATCTCTTTGGGGGATAGGTGGATCAGGCTCCTTGCACTGTAGAGGTGCTATGGCTGGATCGTGACTACTGCCTGAGGGGTGCAAGTGGCACCTTATCTATCTCTTTGGGGGGTCGGTGGATCAGGCTTCTTGCACCGTAGAGGTGCTATTACTGGATCGTGACCGCTGCCCGAGGGGGCAAGTGGATTTGATGAAACTGGAGGAATGGTCTCACACTTGGCAGCTTGATTTCAATGTCAAGAAGTGCAAACATAGAAACATAGAATTTGATGGCAGATAAGGACCGCTTGGCCCACCCAGTCTGCCCATTTCCCTACCTGATGGATAAGCTGCAGATCCTAGTTAACCAGCAGCCTACTTCTTCCTACCCCCACCCCCTAGAATTGCCTTATGACTGTCCCATGCATGCTTGAATTCCACCAGTGTTTTTGACTCCACAACCTCCTCTGGAAGGCTGTTCCATGTATCCACAACCCTCTCTGTGAAAAAATACTTCCTTAAATTACCTCTGAGCCGCCCCCCTTCTATCTTCAAATTGTGCCCCCTTGTTCTTCACACCTCTTTTTGAAAGATGCTACCCTCTTGGACTTTGTTGATTCCTTGAGGTACTTGAAAGTTTCTATCATGTCCCCTCTCCTCCTTTCCTCGAGGCTATACATATTAAGCTCCTTAAGTCTCACTTCATATGTCTTCCGTGCAGACCCTGCACCATTTTAGTTGCCCTCCTGGACAGCTTCCATCCTGTCTATGTCTTTGCAGAGATTGGGTCTCCAGAACTGCACGCAGTACTCCAGATGTGGTCTCACCAGCTGTCTGTACAGAGGGATAATAACTTCTTGTTTTCTGCTGGTGATGCCTCCCCATGCATCCCAGTATCCCCCAGCCCTCCTTGCTGCTCTCTCTACATTGCTTGCCCACCTTTAGGTCATCTGATATGACCACCCCAGGTCCCTTTCCATTTTTGTTGTTGTTAGTATCTCACCCCATTGTGTACTCTTCCCTGGGTTTTGTTTCCAGGTGCATTACCTTGCACTCTTAGCATTGAATCTAAGCTGCCATACATTTGACCATTCCTCTAACCTTGCCAAGTCCCTTCTCATCCTTTCCACCCCACCTTGTGCATCAACTGTGTTGCAGATCTTTGTGTCATCTGCAAAGAGACATACTTTTTCTTCCAGTCCTCTGCAATGTCGCTATAAAGACATTGAAGAGGACCGTCCTAATACTGAACCCTGTGACCCCACTGCTAACCCCTTTTTCAGAGTGGACTCATTTACTATTACTTCTGTGTCCTATTCTGCAGCCATTCTTTACCCAGGCTGTCATCTTGGGACCCACTCCAGGCTGGCTAACTTGTATATTAATCTTTGTGTGGGACTGTGTCAAATGCCTTGCTAAAGTCTAGGTAGGCCATGTCCACAGCCCTCCCTGATCTACTACTTCGTCACCCAGTCAAAGAAATCTATCAGATTTGTCTGGCATGACCTTCCGCTGTGAATCCATGCTGCCTTGGGTCCTGTGCCCTCTAGCCTCTAGATACACAACAATTCTTTCCTTCAGAAGTGATTCCATCATTTTCCTACCACTGAGGTTAAACTAACAGGTCTGTAGTTTCCTGCTTCTGCCTTGCTCCCACTTTTGTGAAGGGAATCACATCTGCCCTCCTCCAGTCCTCAGGTACCACCCCATCCTCCCATGATTTGTTAAAGAGGGTAGTCAGTGGTGTCACTAGTTCCATCATTAGTTCTTTTAAAATTCTGGGATGAATTCCATCAGGCCCCATTGCTTTGTCCGCCTTCAGTTTTAAGAGCTCTTTCAGAACTCTTTCTTCTGTAAATGGGTGGTATCAACTTCTGTATCCAGAGTGTTTCTACTGTTTGTTTTAGGTACCTCCTCTTTTGTAAATACTGAGCAAAATATTTGTTTAGTATCTCTGCTTTTTCACAGTCACCCTCTGCCCACCCTCCCTCCCTTTATTAAGCCTCACTATCCCTCCCTTGGTCTTCCTTTGCTCCTGATGTACCTATAAAAGGTTTTATCCCCTCTTAACTGAGTTGGCTATCTTTTCCTCGGTTTGGGCCTTTGCTGTTCTGACTGCCTTTCCAGCTTCCTTTGCTTTAACTGATACAGTTCTCTGTCCTGTTCCTTCTGTGATTCCTTGTACTTCCTGAATGCTTTCTTTTCTCTTGAACCTTCACTGCCACTTCCTTTGAGAACCATAGTGGTTTCTTACCTCGTTTCATTTTGTTTATTTGCTTTACACAAAGGCTTGTTACCTCTGTGATGGCAGTTTTATTATTCCCCATTGTTCTTCCACCCTCCTTCCTGCCCATTTGCTAGTGCATTCCTTAGGCATCACCCATTTTGGCAAAGTCAGCCTCCTAAAATCCAGTACCTTTGTCTTTGTATGGCTTGACTCTATTGCTGTGTTTATTGTGAACCATACTGTTCGATGGTCGCTAGTTCCCAGATGGCTACCCACTTCTACATCTGTGATCCTCTCTTCATCTCCATTTGAGAGAACCAGGTCTAAGATTGCTCCCTCTCGAGTGGGCTCCAATACTAGTTGTCTAAGGCATGCCCCCTGTAGGGCATCCAGAATAACCCCACTCTTAGAGCTCAAAGCGATGCATTTAGGAGGCAAGAACCCAGGACACAATTACTGGCTGGAGGGTGTCCCGTTAACAAAGTCCAGGGAGGAGAAGAATCTGGGAGTACTGGTAACCGGGGAGATGAACCACTCTGCTCAGTGCAGGAAGGCAGCAGTGAAGGCAAACAGGATTCTAGGGTTCATAGCAAGAGGGATTACTTCTAGGAGTGGGGAAGTCATCTTGCCCCTGCACAGGTCCTGGTGATACTGCACCTAGAGTACTGCGTGCAGTTCTGGTGCCCCTTCTTGAAAAGGGACATCAAACTACTGGAGGGGGGTACAGCGCAGGGCAACAAAAATGATCCAGGGGTTGGGGGACAGACCATATGAGGAGAGACTGAGAGACCTCAATATGTATACCTTGGAGGAAAGAAGGGAGAGAGGGCATATGATTGAGACCTTCAAGTACCTGAAGGGTTTGAACAAAGTAGACACCAGGTGTATGTTCAATCTGAAGGGCAGAAGGGAAACCAGGGGACACTCTATGAAGCTAGAAGGGGCAGGTTCAAGAGGGAACTGCGGAGGCACTATTTCAGAGAAAGGGTGATGGCAGGGTGGAACATTCTGCCAGTGGAAGTTGTATCATTGCAGAGTGTTGGGGCTTCAAGAGGGGTTGGGACAGATTCAAGGGGAGGGTACAAATTGGGAGGGGGTGGGAGATAGGAGAGCATATGAGGGAGGTGGGGGCAGCTGCAATGTAGTGGACTGAAGTGCTGCACACTCGAGCAGACTAGCTAGACCGAATGGCCTTTATCTGCTGGCAATTTCGTATGTTTGTAACCCCTTAGTGCCACCGGGTCAGCCTTGTGCACACTTACACTCAGCTGCCATGCAGCTTATCTAGTGTTTCTTGTCGCTTTCTGCTGGCTTCCCTCCAGACCCTCATAGCAAACCCCTTGGTGGTCTTCACAAAGGCACTGTGTGGCTGATCTGTAGAGTGAGGCATATTTGCCCTAGCCCCCTCCACCTCCCAAAAATTCCAATCTTTTTTTCCCACCCACATATTGCAGGCCACAGTCTGAACTCTGTGTGGGCTGAGACTTGAAAGCACCTGCCGGCACTGTCACTGTAGCAAGCTAGCACTAAACTGATGGCTGCAAAGCCACATCATTTCTGATTGGCAGTTTTCTGACCAACCTACCTGCCCGCTTCATATAGTCAGAGCCCACAGACCCCCCCCCCAGCTAGATGCCAGGGAAATGTTAAATATAATTAAAAATCAACATTTACCACCAGTGTCCTATTTTTTAAATAATATAGGGGCCACTAGCCCAAAAGCATCTCCACCTGCCCATCTGGGCTACTAGTTAAATTTGCTGGCTACTTGCAGATTACCTAGGGGCGCTAAGGGGGTTATGCTGAGCCCCAAATATCACTTTATTCTCTGTTCTTAGTTGTCTGCATTTTTTTTCTATCTTCAGTTTCCTTACTTTGAACTAGTTTATCTTTTCCTCCAAAACTCCCCTTCCTTTACTCCTATGCTGTACTGTATCCTTCTTGTATCTCTCTACTCTCGTTACTATAAGTTTCCCATGCTGATCTATTTTTCCCTTTATTTCTATAGGTCTGGCCAAACTGTATACCAATCAGATAAGTATATTTGTTTAATTCTAACACCCTAATCTCTCCTCTAGCACCTCCGACCCTTTGTGTCCCCTTAACCTTCTCTGTCCTTCCCTTTCAGGTCCTACCAGAATACCCCGAACCAAGGACACCCCAACTCTGATAGAGCAGGTAAGTCATAATTACTCAACTGCTTTAGAATCCTAGAAATCTGGTGACAGGAAAGGACCATTTTGGCCAATCAAGTCTGCCCCTTAACCCCCCCCCCCCACTCATCTCCTTTGCCAAGAGACATCCCACTCCTACAGCTGGTCAACTCCTGGCGTTTGTCCCATGCCCTCTTAAATCCTTTCACCATTTTTGCCCCCACCACCTCTTCCAGTAGTCTGTTCCAGGACTCTACTACCCTCTCAGTGATGTAATGCCCCCTCACATTGCCTCTAAATCTTCCTTCTTCTAATCTTAGATTATGATCCCTAGTTCTAGCACTTACATTCCTTGTAAATAAGCTTCACACTCTCAACTTACTAGTCTCCAGTGGGTACAGATCCAGTTCCCTCAATCTCTCCTCATAGGGCTTCCTATGCATAGTGTGCACCATCTTGGTTGCCCTTCTCTGAACCCTTTCAATCTTGTCTGTCCTTGCATAGGTGAGGCCTCCAAAACTAAACCCCATACTCCAGGTGAAGCCTCACCATGGATTTATAAAGGAGCATCAGCACCTCCCTCTTTCTGTTTTATACCCCTCCCTATGCACATCAGCATTCTATTCAGTTTGGCCACCACCGTGCTGCATTGGTTATTTGAAATTATAATCCCCAGATCTCTCTCCTGCTCAGTTTCCTTACCCCCACCCCGTGTGTAAATGGTTTGTGGGTTATTACACCCCATGTGCATTACTGTGCATGTTTTGGCACTGAATTTTGGCTGCCAAGTTTCCGACCACCACCCCCCAGAATTTTTAGACCCTGCCTCATTGCCTCCCCCCCCCGGGTGTCCACCCTATTGCAGATCTTTGTACCATCCACAAATAGGCACACCTTCCCCTGCAGTTCCTCCACTATATCATTGCTATAGATATTAAAAAGGGATGGGTCCCAGCACCGACCCCTGTGGCACACCACTCATCACCTCTTCCACCCTGATATGCATCCCCATTTACTACCACCCTCTGGCTTCAGTCCTTCAACCAGTTCTCTACCCACTTTGTTATTTTCTGTCCTGCCCCTAAGCCTTTCAGCTCATTTCCCAGCCTTCTGTGCAGCAAGGTGTCAAAGGCCTTGCTGAAATCCAGGTAGGCCACATACACCCCCATCCCCCCAAATCCACCTCCCTGGTTACCCAGTCGAAAAATTCAATAAGGTTCGTCTAGCACAACCTTCCTCCCATAAAACCAAGCTGCCTTGGGTCCTAGAGGCAGTATAGTGCAGTGGAATCCCACAGCAGCCTAGGTGCATACTGTGTAATCCTGAGCAGGTCACTTAACTTCCTTGTGCTCCTAGGTTACATCTGGAAACAAGCTTCAGCTTTGTGTGCTACTCCTGGTTAAACAGTGTTCCCTTCCCCCCTTCCCCTGTAGACCATTGACAACCAGGTGTTCTACTATTCTTTCTTCCAGTAGTATTTCCATGACTTTTCCCACTGTTGAAGTCAGGCTGACCAGTATGTAGGTCCTTGTATCTTCCCTGTTAACACTTTTGTATAGACAGGGACCACATCAGCCCTCTTCCAATCCCTGGGCACATCACCTGTTTACAATGACAGGTTGAACAGGGTAGTGGGAGGCCCTGCTAACACCTCCCTTAGCTCCCTCAGTGTCCTGGGGTGAGCCCTATCTGGCCCCATAGCCTTATTGCTGCCAGTTCCGTGAGGATCCTTTATTTTGCAAAGGGACCTGTGTCCATTTCCGTGATCTCCCTATCCCTGTTACTGGCCCATTTCCTGCCCCCTCCTTTGTAAAAGCCAAACAGAAGTATTTGTTCAGTATTTCTGCTTTTTGTGGTCATCATCATTTACCCTCCCCCCATTCTCCCCTTTCAGACTCACAATCCCTTCCCTTGCCTTCCTTGTCTCACTGATGTACCTGCATGTAAAAGGTTTTGTCCCGCCTTACCACTGCACCAACTGGCTGGCTTGTGTGGCAAGTGTGGGTCTGGTCCCAATGTTTATTTATTTATTTTTTATTTATTTATTGAATACAATTGGAATTACAATCCTTTGAGTCACTGACTCTTTTGCAAAGGCTCCACGTCGGTTACAGGGGGTGGAGGGTAGACAAATACAATAAAAGACAAACATAGACAGGCAGTATTTACAGTTTCAGTATGTGCACTTTGCATGTGGAGCCATTTGGGCTTGCTTGCTGTTTGCTGTAGTGTAATGGATTATGGTGAACTGGTTTTGCTTGATTCTGCACTGACAGCTTCATTTGCAGCAGATCCTGAAGTCCTCTGCGGCTAGCTTTGGTGCAGTGGGCAGCGGTGGGAGATTGTGTCCTACAGTGCATGTTAAGAGTTTATATAAGCTCTCAGCTTTTGTTTACTGGCTCCACTGCACTCCCTGGGCTAAAGTCTGTCACTGAGGACTGAACTTAGCCCCTGGAGACAAGCAGAAGTGGAAAACATCTGATCAGAGATTGTGGAAGCTCGAATGTGCACTGCAGGCTACTGGAGCTTCAATTGCGGCCTGTTGCTCTGGTGCCAGCTGCAGCGAGTTATGGGACTGGTTGTGGCTGGGGATGTTGGCCTAGAGATAGTCACATTTGGCCTGCTGTGGTCTGCTGTACTGCAATGGATGGTGGTTGGAAATTCCAAATTAAGGAGGGAAATTTAGAAGAAACATTAGGAAGTACTTCTTTACTGAGAGAGTGGTGGACAACTGGAATGGGCTGCTGAGGGAAGTGGTGGGGGAGAGGATGGTTGGAGGGATCAAGAGGGCATGAGATAAGCACAGAGGGCAATTGCCATGGCGGGGGGACTACAGAAAAGGCCTAGTGGATATAGGCAAACTGGGAAGACTAGATGGGCCTGTGGCTTTTCTGCTGTCAAATACCTGTGTTTCCATTAGGAAAAGGGAGGGAGATCCACTACACCACCAGGGAAGCAAATGTTGTGCCTGGGCAAAGTTTTTGAATATTTGTCCCTTGGTGTCTTTATCCTGCACTGTGTCAGTCAATGTGTGGAGCAACATGGCCTCCTACCCCCCAAAAAAATCAGTTCTGGGGGCACAGGGGCAATGAATCTTCCTCCCTTCCCCAACCATGACATCCCTTGAGTGACCAAGTCCATTCTAAAAGCCAGGTTGATGGTGTGTTGCAGGTCTGGTATTCCCCCAAAAAAAAAAAAACACACAACCCCCTTTTTTTTCTTTTCTTTTTCATACTGACCCATTTTCCCTTTTATATCTACAGGTCTAACATGGCATTGGCCAGGTGTAGGAGGACACTGACCATACGCATCAGCAAGTATTATTTTTTTTGTTTACCCTACACTGTTTGTCATAGTTCGTAAAGAGATGCAGATCCTTTGTGAGCCCATTGCTGTTCTTGTTTTACAGGTGCGAATGGCTGCTATATGAGGCACTGGTTGGAGCAGTACCTTGTGCTTTAGAAAGGAGACTATGGGATGGGGTGGGGGATGGGCATTAAGGTTGCCAACTCCAAGGAACACCACATAGCCAATTTGCCAAGACCTGTGAGGCTCAAACCCTGTTTTTCATTTTCTTGTTTTGTGTGCTTTGCATAATATCTGCATTAATGTAGTGTTTTTGTTTTGCAACAAGTACTGTATATACTGCATGTATATGTGGTGGGAACATTATGTGCTGTTTTTGAGGCACTTGGGCACTGTATGCTTGAAGGCAGAGCACTGAGTGGCAAACATGGACGGAGACACAGGTTTGAATCTCCAGCCCCCGCCCACTTACACACTGTATAATCAAGATCAAGCAAGTTAACTTTCCCTTTTACCAGGAAATGCAGTTAAAGACTTCCAAAGATGGAGGATTGCCTCACGGATGCCCTGGCAAGGAGGGAGACTAGGGAGTAGTAGAGGAACAGTGGGTGAAATTAAAAAGAGTTATAGTGAAAGGTGTTAGACATGTAAACAGAAGCTAGAGGAAAAAAGACCGCTATGGTTTTCAGAGGAGGTGTTGGGGAAGGTTAAGGCAAAAACATCAGCATTCAGGAGGGTCCCTTTTGAGCAGTGGCTTTCATTTTCTATCACAGGTTGCTTAAATGTCTGTAAAACCATTCTGAAAACGAGCCCTCTAGACTTGTATGGGGCATTCCCCGTGCCCTCTCTGGAGACATGTAATGTCAGAATGTGGGGGCAGAGAAGGCAGACCTGGAAGTGGAAAGGGGTCAGCTGGACGGCAGTTCGCCAGAGTTACCGACCCTTCCCTCCCTTACAGGACAGCAGTAAATTTTATAATTTCTGCACGGACAGACTATCACCACTACAGGATGGGCTTAATGAAGCCCAATACAGAATTTCACACCTTTATTTTAAAAGGCAATGACTGATCATGATTAAACATGACAAATTATGCAAATTAATTACAGCAGAAAAGCCAGTAAGAGCCAGGTACATCACTCATGATTAAACAGCAGCGTCTACGTTCTCTACTAACACCACCCCCACTGACACATATATGGCAACTGACCTGGCCAGGAGTCATTTTCCATAAATGATTCCTTTGTGGGCTATCATTGTAAAAAAGTTATTCCACTTGTAAATTTATTCCCTGACCCACCATCAAAAAATAGAGCCAGTTCCACATCCTACAGCCACACCAGCACTCGCAGCCCTGTTTTGTGTTGTCAGTAAACAAAGGCTGCATGAGCGTGACGCATTGATTTGAATGGGGCCAATTTTTCCTAAGGTTTTATGTATCTTTAATGTCAGGATTTTAAGAAATCAAATTGACCACTCAACTAAGAGGGATCCTCTTAGTCGAGCGATCACTTTGATTTCTTAAAATCCTGACATTAAATATGCATAAAAACCTTTGAGAAAATCAGCCCCATGCAAGTCAATGGGGTGCACTCATGAAGGCTTCATTTACTGACATCACAAAATAGGGCTGCATTTGCTGGTGTGGCAATATTTATTTTATTTTTTTATTTATTAAACTCTAGGATTACAAGTACCTTTGAGCAGGGACTGCTCATTTACAAAGGTTCCACGTCAGAGGATGGGAGGGGTAACATAACACAAAGGTAAACAATGGTAACAAACTTAACATGTAGATTACTAATGCCTAAATAGTTCAGTCAATATGTTGAAGTAGAACAACACAAGCTAGCTTCTTACAGAATTCATGGTAGAACAGTATCTTTGTAGGAGGAAGTCAGAAAGAAGCCGGCAGGTAGGTGCCGTTGTCAGACAAGGATGGAAAGAGCGAGGGGGACAGGGAACAGTGGCCACAGATATGAGTGTGTCCGTAGGGAGGGAATGGGTGGGTGAGGGGGGCAAAGGGAGAGAGAGAGGAGGCTGGTGCCATGAAAGCAAGGCTGGAATAGCAGGTTACAGTTACAATTAGGGTAGGGGGTGTTGAACATTGCTTAGGGGAGGCAGTCACACTGTGAGGTAGAGGGGAGGAATAGATGTAGTTGCCTTTTAAAGGGGCTTAGCGTTACAGCTGCAAGAGTTTCTTTGTTAAGGGTATTGAACCACTGAGGAGACCTGTGCAAGAAGGATCTCTGACCCAACGAGGTCCGGCGCCTGGGGACCTGGAAGGTCTGATATTGAGAACTGCATGTTGGCTGGGTGCTGCTGTTGGTAGTAAGGAGTCTTGCCACACCTGACGGCATGAGTCCAAGAAGAACTTTTTTGCCTATCAGACAGGTCTGGTATTGTATTCTACTAATGAGAAGTAGCCATCCAGCCTTGGCGTAAAGGTCACAGGTGTGTGTTAGGCGGTCAGCCCCATAAGAAGTCTACAGGCCTTGTTGAGTGTCACTGATATCCTCCTAAGGGCAGTAGGGGAGGCAGAGCCATAGATGACTAGGTCGTAGTTGACAATGGAGGTAACAGAGCTGTGGATGGCCAGTCTAAGGGCATCAGAGGTCATACAGTGTTTGTACTTGTGGAGCAGGCCGAGGCGTATGTTGGCAGACTTAGCAACCTTCCCAATGTGCTGGGAGTAAGAAAGTGAGCTGTCCATGGTGATGCCGAGGGATTTGAACTCTTGAACCTGATCAAGTGAGGTCCCCTCTTGATTCTTGATGGTGAGGTGTAGAGGTTTCTACTTGCTATGTGCAATGCAGAAAGACATGACCTCAGTTTTGCTAAAATTCATGACCAGTAGGATTCCATTTTCAGCCAGTGGGTCAAGGAATAAATTTACGAGTGGAATAACATTTTACAGTTATAGCTCACAAAGGAATCATTAATGGAAAAGACTCCTGGCCAGGTGAGTTGCCAATAACGTGTCAGTGGGGGGCTAGTTGAGAGCTGCTCTTTAATCATGGGCAAATATTATAAGTCTATTTATTTATTTTTTGTTTATTTTATTTGACTACATTATATTGACCCAGTAGGCCCATCGAGACTAGATGTCCCTTTTTCACAGGTGACCAGGGGGAAGGGGGATACAGATGGTAACCAACTGGAACTGAACCAGATTAAGCTGTTGGTGGTATTTGTTTTAGTGAATGCCTGTGACCAAGCATGATCTGTGAAGCAGATACTGATTAGCTGTCAATAACCTGCATCAGGTATTGATTAACTATGATGATAAAAGAAAACACCATCAGCAGTGAAAGAAAACTTATGGTTATTGGCGGCTTTGGGTATTGATTGATAATGATAGATAATGATTTAGCATCACCAAAATTACTGATTAAAAATTATGACTGAACAAAACTGTTGCATGTGTGGTCCTTATTGTGCAGCTGCAGATCTAAGTTTGGTGAGAACTGGTGAGGGGGAGATAGGCATGGGGAGCCAAAGTGGAGGATGTGAAAGGCATGCAGGGAGGGGGGCACTGGGGGGAGGATCTGATGTCAGTCTAATGGAGGGGGTGGGACTAGCAGGAGGACCTGGAGTGGTCGGTGTCATACCATATGAGAACCACTGTACTAGCATGCGCTACTCCCTGTGGGATTATCAATAGCAGTGGTAGTGCAATGTCATCATTGAGCTACCAGCATCCTCTCAGTGCACCACAGCACTACCATTGCTCACAGATGGTAACACAGTGTCCACAATGGTATGGCAATGGAATTGAAACAAATCCATTGTGAGACCAATTTCAGTGGTGTTGCAATGGCAGCTCATTGTGTTACCATTGATCATGGAAATCACCCCTGTGTTACCACCATGGTACATGGTACCACAGTGGCAGCAGTGGTGATACACTGGAATTGAAACAAATCCATTGTGTTACCAAACAGCAGTGGGAATACAGTGGTTCGTGTTTGAGCCATTGTGGTACCATCCATGTACACATTTTCATTGCGATACCACTGTCCATGTGGTACCACATTGGCAACAATGGTTTCACAATGGTATTGAAACAAATCCAATGTGTTACCAGTCAAGTGGATAAAGTGGTACTGCAGTGGAATTTACAATGGTATGGAAATGGTGGACAAATGGTAATGCTATGGTTTTCCGAGAATATTTTGATAAGGAATGGCAGAATAAAGCCAGCCATCTGTAGGCTCCACCCCACCAACTAAAGCCACCTCTACCACTACACAGAAGTCATGGAGGGTCTGGGGAAATGTTGACAGCCCACTATGGTGGGGGGGGGAGCAAAGTTTCCAGAGGTAAGGGGTAAGCTCCCAGAGAAGGCAGATGATGTAGCTGGGGGGAGGCTGTCAGAAAGGGCAGGTCAGAAAGTACAAGTGCATAAAAAGGAAAAGGAGTATTATGAGTGTCAGGCAGAGAAGAATAATAGCTTTTTTTAGATAGGATTTAAAAAAATGAGGGTGTGCTAATTGATTACCTAATTACTAGGCATGTGAGAACTACAAAAGGTTCTGAGGTTCCCAAAGGTTCTGATAAGCCATGAAAAGTTCTGATAGTTATTAGACCAAGCTTTATCAGAACTTTCAGAACCTCTGAGTCCAAAGTACAGACACTCTTTAACCATCAATTACTACCCTAAGCTATTATCAATGAAGGGGAAGAAAGCTAAACGCAACTTGGAGTGGTACAATAATACATAGACTAATACATGGGAAGGTGTGTATGATGAGAATTGTACACATTTGATATATGGGATGTTACATATACCCTGAGAGCGAAGCTTGAGGGGTTTACAAAAGGATTGAGGGTGTGTAAAAAGTTTTACACACCTCCCCATATTTTGATTTATATAACTGATGGGTACTGTTTTCTTGCCTTGAAAACACGATCCAACAATTACAGAAAACAGAATGGCCAGTAGTTCCTATAGCACTAAGTCAATAGTGTGCACATGCATGGAGCGAGAGAAACCTGGTGTGTGTTTGTGCTTATAACCAGCTGGTTATAACAGTGATTTATAACTGGGTTTCCCTATGGGAGAAAATTCCCTCCAATTATTATAAATTTAATGTGTGGCTCCATCAAGCCGTATCAACAGGAATTCTGTCAATTGGCATTACAACAATGGCACAATGCCAAGAGCCGGCATTGTGCCGTCAGTGGAAGCAAGTGTTTTTTGTGGGGGGGCTTTGCCCTCCACACCCCCGCACTGTAGATTATCAAGTTGGAGTTGTTTTGGGGAGGGGGCAAACTTCCCAGAAAAAAGTGTCAAGAAATCTGCAGACCATCACAGTGAACAGCCAATCGCTGTGATGGTCTTCGCTGTTTTTCTGTCACTGTGGCACCGGTATATGTAATGTGCCATATGGCTAGTTAGTACCCCATGTGTAACACCATTGCAAGTTGAACCACATAATACTGATCTGGCTTTCTGGGTCCGGTCAACACCCTCAACCTTCCCTCTTGTTCTTTCACCACCACTAGCAGTCTCTGTTCCAGATAGAGACCAGCTAAGGGAGTATATAACGCTCCCAAATCAATGTTTTTAAAATGATCAGAAACTTATAAGACACTGAAAAAGTTCTGATAACATTCTTTTACAGAAAAGTAGACATTCTGGAAGTTTCACAACTTTTCTGAACCAGCATCCCCATCTCTGCTAATTACTGTTAAAAAAAGTTCTAAAGATTTGAAATGCAAATGTGGAGTTAGTATATAATTAATTTTGAAGATGTACAGTAATTCCAAGGTGTGAAGGAGGGATTCAAAAACATGGGCTTAGATTGGAACCAGTTCTGATAAGAGCAAGAAAAGGTCCGCTGGTCTTGAATACCTGTGCCTCAGTTGTATGCACTCCACTCCAGGTTTTTGCTGCTCCTCTCATCTCAAAGCAATACAAAATCAGCCAGGTGCCAGCAAACCACACGAGTCTGCTTCTGAAAGCTGCTGAGAACTGAAACACTTAAAATGATTTGAGACATTTCAACTGTATCAACAATGCATCACTCCTTTACAAGTTCTGCAGTCCTAATTATGGTGATGTGGAGATGGATATCTGGTCAGAAACTGTATGATGGAGCCAGGACAAACCTTGCTGTAAACTGTCTGAAAAGCCAGCAGACAAAACTATTCTGGCCCCACTGTCAGCAGAGATGATTAGCTGTACTCTAGGGGGCCTTGTCTCCACAAAGAAGTTATATGACTCTCTACAGACAATATATCAGTGTACTACTGAACAGCTAATGGGGCTTCTTTGTAATGGAGTAGAATTTGACTTTAGATTTTATTTTTCATACACACTGTGTCTCACAGTGCTTTTCAAAAAAGAAGGAAAGGATTTGGGGTTTATATAGTGCCTTTCATGCACACGGTATCCCAGAGTAATTTAGAAAGTGAAGGAAGGAATTTGGGTTTATATAGTGCCTTTCATACACACTGTATCCCAATATGCCTTACAATGTGAAGGAAATTAATTTGAGTTTATACAGCACTCTTCATATACACTATATCCCAATGTTCTTTACAAAGGGAATGAAAGGAGTTTGGGTTTATATAGTAGCTTTCGTGCACACTGTATTCCAACATGCTTTACGAAGAAAAGGAAATAAATTTGAGTTTATACAATGCCTTTCTACAAGCTGTATCCAAAGGGCTTTACAAAGAGAAGGAAAGGAATCTGGATTTATATAGTGCCTTTCATACCCACTGTATGGAAAGACGAAATTGTTTAACTAGGAAAGGCACACTAAGTCACAACTTGCTTCCAGGTGCGACCTGGGAGCACAAGGAAGTTAAGTGACTTGCCCAGGGTCACACAGTATGCAAGTGGGGGCTGATGGGATTGAAACTCAGGTCTTCAGGTTTGCGACTTAGTGCCCTTAACCACTACACTATACTGCCTCCTGGAGAGGGAAGGGGAAAGGGGAGATACTGTATACCAAAGTGCTTGACAAAGCAATGTGCTAGAAACTGGTAAAGCTGGGTCTGTATGCAGTATACAGATAGCAGTCACTAAGTAGGCTAATCCCACACACAGCTTTTTATATTGCAATTGTTGTTACAGAGAGGCAGGAATGTTGGCCATGGCTGCTGGATAACGCCCCTGTTGTTTTGAAAATACCTTTAAATCCCACCTAGAGGCTGGATAACATGTGGAATAGCATGTCCAGTAAGTTTGTGGGTGCTTGCATTGTTCGAGCTTTCAAAGTAGGACTAGACAGAGTTCTGGGACAGGAGAGTACTGAGTGCTACAGCATACAGCTTGAATAGAGGCAGCATTCTGGTTAAGTTTCAATGTGTGTCCCTACACAAATTGGGTTCAGTCACTGCCATAAGGCAGATGCGGTGGGTAAGATAGACTTAAAGTCCTTTTACCTCATCACAGTAATACTAATCAAGAGCTGATTGAACTGAAATGCAAATTTATTTTGGAGTGTTGTGCCATGAAGTCCTTCTCAGCAGAACTCTAATTGTTTTTCCCAGTGACTGAAATCATTCTGTTAACTTACTTTTGAGAAATGACTTCTCATTTAGAAAGTTTAAATATAGAGCTGATTGTCATGTTTCAGACATTGTCAGCTCTTGACTCTGAATTAAAAGGAGTCTAAATCAGCTAGCAATGGGGGGAGGGACCATGTCACTTTAAACATCCATGTGGTCCAGTGACCACCACATGGTGTGGTTCAACATGGAGACGTGGACTCAAATTTTAAGCCACACACTGCTCCATCCTTATGTATCCCTCTCCCCAGGCCACACCGGGAGACGAGCAACTTGTAACTCAGCATGCCTTTCTGGTGAAACATTTCAATCAATAAATAAATAAACACAAGGGCAAGAGTATTAGATTTCAGGAGGGCAGATTTCACTGAAATGGGTAGATGTATACAAGCAGTCCTGGAGAAGTAAGAGATAATAGAGGGGGTGGAAGAACAATGGGAGAACCTGAAAGGAGCCATAGTGGATATAACAAACTAATGAGTTAGGATAGTGGCCAAAGGGAAAAGAAGAAGGAAACCACTATGGTTCTCCAAAGAGGTGGGGGACAAAGTCAGTGCTAAAAGGCCAAGTTTCAGAAAATATAAGGGGAGCCAAAGGGAGGAGGACAGGGAGGTGTACTTTGAAAGTCTAAGGGAAGCAGGGAAGGCTGTTAGGAGGGCAAAAATGCAAACAGAAGAGGGCTTAGCACAGTCTGTAAACAAAGAGGATAAGGTATGTTATACGTACATCAGTGAAAGAAGAAAAACCTGGGGGGGGGGATTGTGATCCTCAAAGAGGAGAAGGGAGAGTGTAAGGAGGGGGATCTGGACAAGGCAGAAATACTGAACAAATGCTTCTGCTCAGTATTCGCTAAGGAGGGGGAAGGTCAAGGATCACAGTAGGGTTGCAGAGGCAATGGGGGGGTTGAGGTGGACACCTGTCCATTCACAGTGAAGAGAGTTCTGGAAGAACTCACAAAGCTGAAGGTGGATAAGGCCATGGGGCCAGACGGCATCAACCCAAGGATATTAAAGGAGCTGCGAAGGGAACCAGCAGTGCCTCTGGCAGCCCTGCTCACAGAATGAGCAAACATGGGTGTCATTCCAGAGGACTGGAGGAGGGAACATGTAGTCCCACTGCAAGAAAGCAGCAGTAGAGAGGAGGCGGGGAATGACAGGCCAGGCAGCCTCACCTCAGTGGTTGGAAAGATCATGGAGACACTGCTGAAAGAAAGGAGAGTGGCACATATGGAATCCAGCAGTGCTCATATGTAATCCAGCAGTGCTCAGTCTGATGTAGACAGCCAGATCTAAAGTGCTGTATCATATTTTTTTTATATAAAATATATTAATGACTACCTCTGCTGAAAAATCTATGCTCTAGGAGTGACCTCAACCCCCCCCCCAGTTTTCGGCTGACAGATGCAAGCTAAGAGAAATGCGGACAACATGTGTATCACGCACACTCAGTTTTTAGAGGCAATGTGTAACATGGAAGACTTTAATCAAGGATCCTGTTTCTCTGAGTTAATTACAGAGTTGTTTAAGTTAACTTTGTTAAGAGAGAAGTCATAAAAAAAGGTATATGACATTGAAGAGAAAACACAGGTTATTGCACAGAGGTGAGAGGTTGTAAATGCTCATATGAAGCCTGTGTGAGGAGGATGCAGCATGAATCAAAAGAGGGGTAATTTGAAATTGGGTTATGCTAAGGTTGCAGAATTAATGCTTTGAAATTACATCCTGTGGTTGTGTAGAAATATATATTTTTTAGATATTTTGACAGGGAGGAGCCAGAAGACCTCATGCAAAAGAGTTGGACAAAATCAGCTTTTAAAGATTATTCTGTTTCACTACAGACACACTTTTATCTGACACTGACCAAGAAAACATCTGAGCACTGAAAACAGGTATTTAGAAAAGCTAGACAAATCTAAATATTGTTGTAGGAATTGAGCTGTTTTAAACCTTGTTTTGTTTAAAGATATGTATGTCTTGTGATATAAGAGTTCTGTATTGTATGTTTGACATATTATTATATATTTTAGTAAAAACTCTCATTTTAGAGCATACCTGGTCTGTCTTTGAATTGCTTTCTTTTGCCAAGTAATATTTATGGTTATAGCAGACAGCAGACATAAGCTTGTATGGTGGTACCAAACTGGAAAGAGAAGCGTTTTAAATCTGAGGTCTTTATCAAAGTTTTAAGGGTTCATCTCTGAATACCTGGTTAGGTGCCCATAGGCAAAGATATCTGGCCCGGCGAAGACAGATATATCTGAGCCTGTGCATTGGGTATGCTAGCAAGAGGTTAACAGTTTGAATCTCTCCAGAACTTGAGACCAAAGGTTGATCCGAACTCACAAAAACAGACAAGAGGGTTACCTTGTCTGTTACATTGTTCACAAGACTGTGCTCAGAGGTTGGCACTTTGGGAGTACAGGGCCTGACCTGCTGAGTGAATCTGTGACAGATTGGTGGCAGAGGTGGGATTATTTTGGTATCACAAGTTTTATTGTTCTGTGTCAGCTGAGACCATAGGCTCTCTTGCAAAGAAAGAAAAAAACAGAGTTTTATTTTAAAAAGGAAACAGAACTATATATCACTTGGTGTACAGTCAAGTTCCTACCTATATTATTTTTTTTTTCTAAAGTGCAAAGTCAGAGTAGCCATAGTCAGGGAAGAAAAAGATGGCTTCCGACTACAGCAGGTACACTGTAGATTACTTGAAGCAGTTGTGCAGGGACAGGGGAGTCCCATTTGAGGTGACAGCCAAAAAGCAGAACCTCATAGAGGCCCTGATGGTAGCAGATACCCAGAGCAGCGAGTCACCGACTGTGACTGAAAAGGACAGCAGGGCCACTGTCAGTGAATGGCCACAGCAGCAGGGAATGGCCACCAGTATCCTGAATCCAGAGGTACTCAAACTGTAAATTGAGTTGCGCAGGATGGAGTTGGAGTCCCAGGAGAGGAGAGAGTGAGAGAAGCGAGAGGTGGACCGTGAGGCACAGAAAGAACGCAGAGAGGCAGAGTGACAATAGAGGGAGGCAGACCGTGAGGAGCGCAAGCACCAGTGAGCTGCAGAGGAGAAGAGAGAGGAATGCCAGAAGCAACACGAGCTGGAGAAGATGCAACTCTGACCAGCGGCACCAGAGCAGGTAAGTGGCTTGGGTTTAACTGGGACTGCAGGACTGGGTTACAAAATGAACTCCAAATTAATAGCTGAGTTTAAGGAAGGGGAGGACATGGATGCCTTTTTAAATTCTTTTGAAAAAGTTTGTATTCAGCCTAATATTCCTAGAGAGTCCTGGAGCTTCCAGCTCTCTTTGCTACTTACCGGGAAAGCTCGAGCTGCATTGGGTCAAATGGACAATGAAGACAGCAATGATTACAGCAAGCTAAAAGCTGCACTGCTAAAAAAGTTTGAATTAACTGCTGAATCATACAGAGCTAAATTCCGTAAGCTCAGGAGAAGCCCTGATATGAGCTATGAGGAGCTAGCCACGAAACAACGTCAGTTTTTAAAATGTTGGTGGGAAGGAATTGAGGCAAATTCTGTTGATAAAATTGAAAATGTGATTTTATTAGAACAGTTTTATTGGGCATGCCCAGCAGAGCTAAAAACCTGGCTAGAGGACAGAGATCCAAAAACAGCGCAAGAGGCTGCTGAACTCTCAGACTGATATGCCAAGAGCAGAGCTGTTCTAAGAATGAATGGGGCAGGCATGGCAGTGCAGAAAGGGAAAATTGCACCTTCAGGGCAGCTAAAACCCTCACTGCCTCCACCGAAACCAGTTAGCCCCAGGTTTCCAAGAAAAGATTTCTCTGAAGTAAGACATGCTTGTTGGTTATGTAAAGAAACTGGGCACATTGCCAGACGGTGTCCAAGAAGAGCAAGCAATAATATGCAGAGTAGTACCAGAAAGGAAGTGGGTTGTTTGTGTGTCCCTGGAAGCATGCCAGTGAACATGAAGGAACACATATACCCAGTCGTGGTAAATGGCGTACAGATGCAGGGGTTAAGGGACACAGGGGCATCCCTGACATTGGTGAAAGGGGATTTAGTACAGCCTGGACAGCTTATCCCAAATAGATACGTAACTGTACAAGGGTTTACTGGTGAAGAGAAAACATTGCCACTCGCTAGTGTTCTCCTTGACTGGGGTGAAACAGGGGGAACTGTGCAGCAGGTGGCTGTAGCCAACACATTAGCAGTGGATGTGATCCTGGGTAACAATCTCCAACAGGGGGATGGTGTGTGCAATTTCTCGTAGCCAAGCAGCAAGGGAAAATAGCAATTCCCTGAACCCCACAGAAACCAGTGTGGAAACCACAGAGAGGCTGGTTCCCCAGCCTGTGTCTCTAGATGGGGAGACTGATAAAAAGGGGTAGAAATTTCCCCAGTAGTGAGTGACCACACAGATATGGAAGGTTACTCTGAAGAGGGAAGGGTGACCAATTGTTAGAGGGTTGGGAATGACAGTGATCCTGAGGGCCCTGATGCTAGTGCTAGGAACCCTAGGTTAGTGACAGAAGGGGACCTGTCCCATACCTTAGGACTGTTTGAGGGGTTTGCAGCTGCTCAGAGGGGTGACCCTAGTTTAGAGAAGCTGAGGGCTTGGGTAGACTTGGAGGCACACAGGGAGGTGATGGCAGACATATAGTTTATTGGAAAAATGGACTTATGCATACAGAGGCAGTACAGACAGAGGGAGGAATGCTAGGCAGGCAGCTTGTCATTCCCCAGGGGTATCATGAGCAGTTGCTCAAAACTGTATATGATATTCCCTTATCTGGTCATCTGGGAATTGCACAAACTACGCAGCAGTTAGCCCAGAGTTTCTACTGGCCTAACTTCACCCAGCAGGTGAAGGAGTATTGCAGGTCTTGTCACCGGTGCCAAGAAATAGGGAAGGTGGGCAAGAAAACCCAAGCCGCCCTGATCTCCCTTGCCCATAGTGGAGGAGCCATTCCAGAGGGTGGGAATGGATATTGTGGGGCCTTTAAATACCCACAGCTCCTCAGGGAAGAGATTCATCCTAACTGTGGTGGATTATGCCACCCAGTACCCAGAGGCAGTTGCCCTATCCTCTCTGAGGACAGACAAAGTGGCAGATGCCTTACTTGGGATTTTCTCCCGTGTTGGGTTTCTGCAGGAGGTAATCACCGATTGAGGGGGTTTCTTCATGTTGGACCTGATGAAATGTTTATGGGAGAAGCGTGGGGTGGTGCAGAGATGCACGACACTGTATCACCCACAAGCTAATGGGCTTGTGGAACGATTCAATGGTACCCTAAAGTCAATGCTCCGGGCATTTGCTGAACAGCATGGGAGGGACTGGGAGAAATACCTTCCCCACCTGTTGTTTGCATACAGGGAGGTGCCCCAAGAGTCGACAGGATTTTCCACTTTGAACTCTTATATGGACGCCAAGTATGTGGGCCCCTAGACTTGATCCAGGAGGACTGGAAAGGCAAGCACACCAACCAGGGAACTCCCATTGTGGATTATGTCCTTAGGTTTAGGAAAAGGCTGAAGGAGCTTATGGAAACAGCCCAGAGCAACCTGGCAGCTGCCCAACAGAAACAAAAGGTGTGGTACGACTGCAGAGCCAGAGCTCACTCGTACATGGTGGTTCAGGAAGTCATGGTCCTTATTCCGGTCTGGAAAGACAAGTTGCAAGCTGAGTGGGCAGGACTATACAAAGTGGTTAGGAAGGTAAATGACATGAACTAAATTGTGGAGTTACCTGACCGTAGACAGACAGAAAGGATATATCATGTCAACATGATGAAGCCATATGCAAACAGGGCTGACATGGTGTTTGCAGTATGTAGTCATGGGGAGGGGACGGACGAAGGAGACCCCCTTCTGGACTTGCTGGAAAAGAGTAAGTGGGAGTCCTCTGTGGAAGCAGTAAAATTGTCTCCCCAGCTGACCCTGGGCCAGATCCAGAAAGTAAGGGAGGTTTTAGCAGACTTTGCCCCCTTGTTTAGCACCAAGCCTGGACTAACCCCCTTAGCGACTCATGATGTGGAGACAGGGACGCAGACACCCATTCAGCAGACAGCATATCAGGTGTCAGATGCTGTCCAAAATCCAAAAGGACATTAGGAGGGAAGTGGAGGAGATGCTGGATTTAGGGGTAATCCAGAGATCCCACAGCCTCTGGGCCTCACCCGTAGTCCTTGTGCCCAAGCCAGATGGCTCAACTCATTTCTGTGTAGACTATCGTGGACTGAATGCGTCCTCGAAAGTCACGCCCCGCAATGCCCGAACAGGCGAACTCCTGGACAAGTTGGGAGGATGACACTGCCGACTAATGACCTGACCAAGGGGTATTACAGGTAAAATTGACAGACAGAGCTAGGGAGAGTTCGGCCTTCATCACTTCGATAGGTTTATTTGAGTTTAAAGTAATGCCTTTTGGAATGAAGAACGCCCCGGCCACTTTCCAAAGGTTGGTGAACCAGGTGTTAAATGGTGCTGAGGAGTATGCTGTGGCATACCTGGATGACATTGCCATCTTCAGTACCAGCTGGGAGGAACACCTTTCACACCTTAGGGAAGAGCTGGGCAGGATACAGAGGGCTGGGCTCACTGTCAAAGCCGAGAAGTGCCAGGTGGCCATGGGGGAAGTGGCATACCTTGAGCATGTGGTAGGCTGGGGGCAGCTCTGTCCTAACCAAATAAAGATAGAGGTGATCCAGGCATGGCCCAGACCAGAAACCCAAAAGCAGGTCAGGAGCTTTCTAGGAACAGCAGGGTACTACAGAAAATTTGTATCCAATTTCAGTGCCCTGGCTGCTCCCCTATCTGACCTAACAAAGAAAAAGATGCCAAAGAAAATTACCTGAGGCCCAGCCTGTGAAGAAGCTTTTACCAGACTGAAGGAGGCACTGAGCAGTGCTCCTGTTTTGACAAGTCCGGACTATAGCAAAACCTTTATAGTTCAGACAGATGCCTCAGACATGGGTATTGGAGCAGTACTTAGCCAGACATCTAGCCAAGGGACAGATCACCCGGTAGTGTACCTGAGCTGGAAGCTGCTTCCCAGGGAGCAAGCATACTCCATGATGGAAGAGGGGTGTCTTGCCATAGTGTGGACCCTGAAGAAATTAGAGCCATACTTATATGGGCAGCATTTTGTGGTGCAGACTGACCACAGCCCCCTGGTTTGGCTGACACAGCTGGGAAAGAGCAATGGGAGACTGCTAAGATGGAGTCTTGCTTTGCAAGAATATGATCTGACAATCATACATAGGGCAGGCATTAAGAATCAGAACTCTGATGGGCTGTCTAGGGTCTATGAGGAGTGAACTGATTTGGGAAGCTCATCCCATGTAGGGGACAGATCCTCCAAATTCAGTCTAGGTGGGGAGGAGTGTGACGTAGACAGCCAGTTCTAAAGTGCTGTATCATATTTTTTTATATAAAATGTATTAATCACTATCTCTGCTGAAAAATCTATGCTGTAGGAGTGACCTCAACCCCCCTCCCAGTTTTCAGCTGACAGATGCAAGCTAAGAGAAATGCTGACAACATGTGTATCACACACACTCAGTTTTTAGAGGCAATGTGTTACATGGAAGACTTTAATCAAGGATCCTGTTTCTCTGAGTTAATTACTGAGTTGTTTATGTTAACTTTGTTAAGTGGGAAATCATAAAAAAAAGGTTTATGACTTTGAAGAGAAAACACAGGTTATTACACAGAGGTGAGAGGTTGTAAATGCTCATATGAAGCCTGTGTGAGGAGAATGCAGCATGAATCAAAAGAGGGGTAATTTGAAATTGGGTTATGCTAAGGTTGCAGAATTAATACTTTGAAATTACATCCTGTGGTTGTATAGAAATATATATTTTTAGATATTTTGACAGGGAGGAGCTAGATGACCTCATGCAAAAGAGGTGGGCAAAACCAGCTTTTAAAGATTATTCTGTTTCACTACAGACACACTTTTATCTGACACTGACCAAGAAAACATCTGAGCACTGAAAACAGGTATTTAGAAAGCTAGACAAATCTAAATATTGTTGTAGGAATTGCACTGTTTTAAACCTTGTTTTGTTTAAAGATATGTATGTCTTGTGATATGAGTTATGTATTGTATGTTTGACATATTATTATATATTTTAGTAAAAACTCTCATTTTAGAGCATACCTGGTCTGTCTTTGAATTGCTTTCTTTTGCTAAGAAATATTTATGGTTATAGCAGACAGCAGACATAAGCTTGTATGGTGGTACCAAACTGGAAAGAGAAGCATTTTAAATCTGAGGTCTTTATTAAAGTTTTAAGAATTCATCTCTGAATACCTGGTTAGGTGCCCGTAGACAAAGATATCTGGCCCCCCCGAAGACAGATATATCTGAGCCTGTGCATTGGGTATGCTAGCAAGAGGTTAACAGTTTGAATCTCCCCAGAACTTAAGACCAAAGGTTGATCTGAACTCACAAAAACAGATAAGAGGGTTACCGTGTATGTTACACTGGTCACAAGACTGTGCTCAGAGGTTGGCACTTTAGGAGTAGAGGGCCTGACCTGCTGAGTGAATCTGTGACACTCAGGACCTGAGGCAACATGGATTCACAGCAGGAACGTCATGTCAAATGAATCTATTTGATTTTTTTGATTGGGTGACTAGGGAACTAAATCAGAGAGGGGCAGTAGACATCGTCTACCTAGATTTCAGCAAAGCCTTCGACACCATCCCACATAAAAGGCTGATTAACAAGATGGATAGTCTGGGCATGGGAGACAAGGTGGTGAACTGGGTTAGGAACAGGTTAACAGACATGAGAAAGAGGGTGGTGGTAAATGGGGTGCAATCTGGGGAGTGACCAGTGGGGTACCACAGGGATCAGTATTAGGATCAGTCCTGTTCAATATCTTCATTAGTGACATTGCAGAGGGGCTGGAAGGAAAGGTGTGCCTGTTTGCAAATGACATCAAGATCTGCAACAGGGTGGATACTCCAGAAGTAGTGCAGAAAATGAAGAGCGACCTGGATAAGCTTGAAAGATGGTCAGAAATGTGGCAACTGATGTTCAGTGCAAAGAAGTGCAAAATAATGCACCTGGGAAGAGGGTACCCTGGAGAGAGTTACAGGATGTGGGGGAAGCTGACTGTCACCAAAGAGGAAAGGGACCTAGGGGTTATCATCTCTGATGACCTTAAGGTATCAAAGCAGTGTACAAAGGCGGCAGGGAGGGCCAGTTGCATGCTAGGGTGCATAAGCATAGGTATCACTAGCAGGAGGCGGGAGGTGGTGATGCCATTGTATAAAACATTGGTAAGGTGTCACCTGGAGTACTGTGTGCAGTTCTGGGGGCCACACCTGTGCAAGGACATAGATAAGGTAGACACTATCCAGAGAAGGGCAACAAAGATGGTGCAGGGCTTGCACCACAAAACATATGAGGAGAGTTTAAGGGACCTCAATGCGTACTCACTAGAGGAGAGCAGACAGCAGGGGAACATGATTGAAACTTTCAAGTACCTCAAGGACATAAACGAGGTGCAGGTCAGGGACCTTTTCCAATGTAGAAAAAGATACAGAGGACACATAACCTACCCTCTCCTGGATGAAAACACCATAACTATGCATCCTAGCATCTCAATAGTTTTACCAACTGCCCTGTTGCACTGTCCCACCACCTTGAGATTGTCAGATATGATTTCCCCATTGTCCTTCATTGATTGTTGACTGTATTACCCATCTTATACACAGCCCCTTGGTTTCTCTTCCCAAGGTGCGTGACTTTGCCCTTTTTGGCTCTGAAACCCAGGTACCACCCTCTAGACTACTGCTCTAGCTTCCCCAGGTCCCAGTGCAATCTGTCCACTCCTTTATGGGCATCCACCCTATTGCAGATTTCTGTATCATCTGCAAAAAGACACTCCTTCACCTCTGGTTCCACATCAATGTCACTGATGAAGACATTGAAGAGGACAGAACTCAGTACTAATCCCTGTGGCATTCCACTGGTCACTCTAACATGTCCTGGGTGGCTTCTGTTTACCACCACCCTCTGTCTCCTATCCATTAACCAGTTTGATACCCAGCTTACTAACTTCTCCACAACCCCAGCTTGCTAAGTTTATTTATGTTTCTTTATTAGCCTGTGTGTCACAGTGACAAAGGCATTACTGAAGTCCAGATAGGCCATATCCATTGTCCTCATCTAGTCTTCCTCCTTAGTCACTCAGTCAAAGAAATCTATGAGGGTTTGAAATGAGCCTCCCCCCCAACACACACACCCACACTGGTAAAACCATGCAGCTCATTTGACTCCATGTAGTCCATTAGCCTCTCCTTCAGCACAGCCTCCATTAATTTCCCAAGCACTGATATTTGCTGAGGTTTTCTGCCACCCCTACCCACACTGGAGCCTCCCACATGAAGGATCTTCACATCCTCTCTTGCCACTATCACAGGTGCCTCCCTCTTGGCAGTCTTATCTTGTCAGAGCACCAAAAGAGTTGTGTAGTGGCTGAGGAATGAGTTCCTGTCCCATTACCTCCACCATACTAGAGCCCACCATAGTCCAAACAGTCTTACTTCTTGGCACCCTCTGAGGCACAATAGTAGCAAAACAGCATGGCATTGCCTCGGTCTATGCCAATGAGATGGGACCCAGAAAATGGAAAAGTTGCCCGTCTTGGCCTGTCAGATGATGACTGCCTATCTCCTCCCATGCCACACGTCCCTGTAGAGCACCCCTCCTGCTCCCCCAACCCTGCACACCTTGCAGACAGACCCCTCCAGGAATGCTACTCCCCTTCATTAACCCAAGTAGAGGGGTCACACAGCAGGGATATGCTGAACCTGGCAAGATTTACGGATACTGGGAAGCCAGGTGGCAGAAGTGGCAGTGAAGGGTGAGACTAGTGGGGGGTGCAAGGGAGGAACAAAAAAAAATAATAATTGTGACACACAAGAATCCATATATTGACTATAATACGGTACCCCCCCAACACACACAATACTCCATATATTGATCATAGCACATAACACCCTGTACCAGCCATCAAATGGTTGTATATTAACAAAGTGATAAAACTTTGCCACCCATATACACATGCAGTCAAATTTTGACATTATCACATGCACCACTCTCTGCCCCCCCCATCCACCCACAAAGTCTGGACTATTGACAAAATGCTGTGAATTCTAATACACACACACACACACACACACTGGCAGCTATTGCCCACAGTACTGTCCATCTTCTAAAACAGCAGTTCAAGTATAATATATAAATGCTGTAGTATGTACATCCTACAGTACAAACAAACACCCACAGAAAGAAGGAGCCCTCCATGGCAGGTATTGACAACAGCACCCTCCCATAACCGTCAGAAAGGTATTGGCTATTTAGAAATCCTTGTATACTATGTATCACACACACACACACACACACACACACACACACACATATGCACACCTGTATCTACACATATGCATAAAACTGCCTATATCTATACAGACACATGCACATGCACACGCATGCACACACACACACACACACAAACACACACAAAACCACCTGTATCTATACACACACAATCCCTGCTGGCAGCAGTTAAGCATAGCATACATTCTATCTAACAGATAGCAAACTTTCATGCAATAAAAAAATAATTGCTGTGGTATATGACTAGCCAGAAGGCATGGAGGGCTGAAGTTCAGTGTGCCTTACCTCAGTCATGCCTCTGACCTTGGTTTGGGTGCTAGCTTGGTTGCTGGGGAAGGGGGGTACTGAGCATCCATCAGCAGACAGCTCCTCTCTCTCAGGGTGGGGAGGCATGCTGATTCAGCCCTTGACTGCCCCAGGTGGAGATCTGTGGGTGGTGCTGGAAGCTTAAGCAACATAAAAGGGAGGGGCAGTTGTTCTGTAGCAGTTGTGCACATCCTTGCATGCATGTTTACGTACCACCACAGCAGAGGACCTAAGGGAAGAAAACTTAAAAATTGCCAACACAAACTTAATGAAACCCTGGCTGCTTGCATCTATCGGCTGTGGGAGTACACGACCATGGGAGGTTTTAAACAGGCCTTAAAAACATTTTTTATGGTGCCAGGCCTTTAATGGCACTGAATGAGGGATCCTAGTCACACTATTGTTACTGCGCTGTATGGTATTTACTGATTTTACTATTGTTGTCTTAATCTTTTGTAACGCACCTTGAAAGGTGCTTATGCGAAATAAAGTTTATTATTATTATTATTATTATCCCATGCCACCAACTAAACCACTGGCCCAATTCTGGAAGTGACTCACTGGGTGGGTGGAAAATGGCCCTTACCTCCAGGCCCCAACACGGGCGGGGGGAGACAATCTATGGGGGACTTTGAGTTTCTTGGATATGGTCTAGGTCAGTGCTGGATGGGTGAGGAGGGAACAGGACTGAGAGTTCACAAGTGTCAACCTTCAAGGCAAAAATGTTATTAAAATAAATAAATAAAAATGCAGAGCAGCACCATTACAGTAAACTCAAGTGTAGACAATATGTAGAAGATATCTTACCTGGGAACTAGGGAGCCAGAGCAAGGAGTCTTGAAGGGGAAAACGTACATCGGACCTGTAGAATAAAATATAGGAAAGAAGGCACAAAGGATCCGTGGTTCTTAAGGATTAAATAGTAAGGACAGGACAAGTTAGATGTAGAGCAATACTTATCTGATAGAGAAGGGGTCAACATCCTCTCAGATCTGTTAAAAGCAAAATAGGTTAGTATGCAGAAAATACAGTAGTGACAGCAGAGAGCAGATAGATAAGAAATGTATATAGGACAGCATAACAGTAAAAAAGGGAGAGTTAGACAAAAAGTTACAGTTGGGGCACAGGAATAAGGTAAAGATTCAGAGAATGATGGAGAAATAAATAACATTAATAAACACATAGCAAAAGAGACTATAAAGTGGTATGTGTGTTGAGGGGGCAGCAAAACCATTTATCATCCCCTAAATGGCCTAGTGGCCAGTAAGTAAAATTAGTAGCCCAGGTGGTCAAGTTTGGATTCTTTGGAGATAACGGCCAGCATTATTAAAATAATTTAACACTGGTGGGGTGGGGGGCTAATGTTGTAACAGGTATGTGAGGGATTTCTGTAATACTCCTAAGTGGGCTACTTTACCATGTGGCCAGTGACCAATGTATTTAAACTAAAAATAATCTTTTCCCTGGGTCTAGTGGTAGCGGGTTTCTTGGGTCCTGATAAATATTTTGTTTGGCAGCAGCCAGCATGAATGTGGAGTGTGAGGAGAATGAGCTGGGGCAAGTAGCATGATTGACCATGCTAAAGTGAACATCAGTGGGTCGGAGTGGCTCTACTCCCAGCCAGTATGGAGCTCGGGCTGTGGCCTGCTCCATGCAGGTGGGAGAGTGAGGGGCAGCAGCTCATTGAGAGGTGAAGGAGGCTAGTGTAGGAGTACCTCCCTCCACCTACCCGCTTCAGTGGCAAAATGTTTCCTTGAGGGCTCTGGAGAAACAGCAGCATCAGGGAGGCTGTTACACAGCAAGCCACACTCATGGCTGTTATAAAAGATATAAACATTCATAGCCTGGGGGCAGTTACCACAAGGGAAATCAGCTGCACTGCGACTTCTTTAACTGGCCAGGGGTAGGGGGTGAGTGCTGATAACTAGCCCAGTGTGGGCTTTTGTTGCAGGTCCAGGGATGACTGCTGCTGATTAACTAGCTCTGTGGGCTTTTGATGCTGGTTCAGGCAGGGCGAGAACAGCCAATTAAAGCTGAACCAGCGGCTAAGTTTAAAGTAGTACTCGTTGCCCTCCACTTCTGATTTGGAGAGCCATCAGACAGCTGAGCCACACTGGGGCTGTACTGAAATAGCCCAGTGGCAAATTTGATGCAGGTGGTGGTGGTATGGCGAGAACAACAGTTAAAGCCACATGGTGTCTAAGTTTACAGTGCCTGACTTGCCCCTTATTTATCTAAATAATGCATGCATAGGTAAGAACAGGACTGTTGCTGTAAGTCTGCTCCAAGGGGCTTCGTGTGAGTGGTGGTGTGGAGGAGATTGACAAGGAGAGGGGATTGATGCAGGAGCATGTATATCCCAGTAGTGACACTCTATATAAAAGGTGGTACCCATGCTCATCTGGACTTTTTTGAAATGACCCCTTTCCTTGTTTTGGATTTATAAATTTGCACCCCTAAAATACCAATTCAAGGAGTCCATTCTGGACCCCTGCCCCCCCTTTAGCATAACATGAGGAGGCAGAGTATAGTACACATACAGCAATTGCATAATACATGTGTGATTCTGGCCCAAATCTAATCCATCTCAGCTCCAGAGCTCTATCCTTCTCCGATTCTCCACATCCCACCATTAGTCTATTTCATGTTACTGTTCTATGCACTTATCTGACTTCAACACATGCCAGTTGCTCAGGAGAAACATCAAAAATACTTTTCTAAGTCTTAATTAAAATAATTTTCAAAGTACCCTTTAAAAATAAAATGAATAAAAAGAAATGAAAGAAGCACTCACAACATTCAGAAATTTTGTAGTGATATTCACCAGTTTATTGTGGCTGACTGCCTGGACAATAGATTCTCCCCAGCACTTTGACCCTAGCACTTGTCTTCCTCAGGGGGTGGGTCTGAGGAATTAGAAATCAAGTGTCTTAAATACCAAATCAATTAAAGTAACACACACCCATTGTGTACACATTTACATAAAAATATAACAATTAACATTTAAAACCCCACAAACAATTGATGAGCATTTTTTTTTTATTCTTTTTCCTGCACATTTGACTTACTCTTTTATTTACTATTTATAAATTATCGTTATTTTTACAAATATAACTAAGCCAATGGTGCAATCATAAGATTTCCCAAATAGTGCACTAAAATAGAGGAAATTATTAGTATTTCCATAATTATTCTAAATGACAAATATTACTTATCATAAAGGAACAGCCTAGTATAGTGTAAGGCAGACATTATTCCTTATGCACCATAAGCATCTCAAAAACAGGTTTCCTGTGTTTTTTTTTGTTTGTTTTTATATGGGTGGGTAAAAAGCCTCCAATATATGGATCTCTGTATGGTTTACAAAAGAGAGCTGCTTTAATCTTATTCACCTTTTAATTTATTATTTTTATTTTATTTGTTATCAAAATCTGGAAATTCAGGTAAAAAGAAAGTATGAAAGTATAACAATTAAGTTAATGAAGAATGATTAATGTAAATAATATGTAAATAAAC
The DNA here is from genome assembly GCA_016271365.2 of Neoceratodus forsteri. Classification (NCBI taxonomy): domain Eukaryota; kingdom Metazoa; phylum Chordata; order Ceratodontiformes; family Ceratodontidae; genus Neoceratodus; species Neoceratodus forsteri. The sequence continues at coordinate 495,120,072 of CM057453.1, forward strand.
AGGACAAAGAATCAATTGCCATGAAAATTATATTTTGTTTTCATCATATAATGGTTTATCTTATCCCTTCACTCCTTTTATTCTAACATACATCTTATTATGATACTTAGATATACACGAAATACAGGAAATAATTTCTCATATTAAACCAATACCATTGTCATGGCAAAACTTAAGTAACTTAGTTTAGGAAAATTTTTTCAACTTAATAATTGTTTGTATTATGTTTCATTTACATTCTGTATTTACAAACAGATTGTATAGTCCACCTCATCATTTAATCCATCCGGATTCATTGTGCCCTGATTCACTATCCATTTTGTCTCTTTTTGAGATAGTAATTTAGCTCTATTGCTACCTCTTGGATGTCTAGGTACATGTTCCAGAACTGAAAACCTAGATGTTTCTGGTTTTCCTTGGTGACAGAAATGAAAATGTTCACCAATTGCATTATACAAATTGCCATTAATAATGGCTCTTACATGTTCTTGTATTCTCGCTCTCTTTAATAGGTCTTGTTGTTTTGCCAATATAGTAATAACTACATGGGCACCAGCAACTATACACAACAAATGGCATGGAACATGTCAAGAAATTGTTAATCCAAAATACTTTCCCATCCATTTCAAATTTATCACCTTTTTGCATATATGGATGGATTAAATGATGAGATGGACTATACACTTCATTTTTATACTTTCATGCTTTCTTTTTACCTGAATTTCCAGATTTTGATAAGAAATAAAAGGAAAATAATAAATTAAAAGGTGAATTAGTTTAAAGTAGCTCTCTTTTGTAAACCATACAGCGATCCATATATTGGAGGGGTTTTACTACCCCCCCATGTAAAAACAAACAAAAAAACATAGGAAACCTGTTTTTCAGATGCTTATGGTGCATGAGGAATAATGTTTGCCTTACACTATACTAGGCTGTTCCTTTATGATAAGTAATATTTGTCATTTAGAATAATTATGTAAATACTAATAATTTCCTTTATTTTAGTGCACTATTAGGGAAATCTTAAGATTGCACCATTGGCTTAGTTATATTTGTAAAAATAACGATAAGTTATAAATAGTAAATATAAGAATAAGTCAAATGTGCAGGAAAAGGAATTTAAAACGATGCTCATCAATTGTTTGTGGTGTTTTAAATGTTAATTGTTATATTTTTTTATGTAAAGGTGTACACAATGTGTGTGTGTTACTTTAATTGATGTGGCATTTAAGACACTTGATTTCTAATTCCTCAGACCCACCCCCTGAGGAAAACCCTGTGCTAGGATCGAAGCGCTGGGGACAGTCTATTGTCCAGGCAGTCGGCCACAATAAACTGGTGAATATCACTACAAAATTTCTGAATATCATGAGTGCTTCTTTTGTTTCTTTTTATTTTAAATTTTGGGCTGCCAACCCTTTTAGAAGCACCAACTGAGAAGTCCTGTGCACACTGAATTCTGTGTTCCTTGAAAAAATAAAATGAAGTCTGTTTCCTTTTTACCCATAACTCAAGGATCATGGATTCAATGGTAATATTGGTGGGTCCACAAGCCCCCCCCCCTCCAAAACACACCAGTCACATAAACATTGCATCATTAAAACAAAAATGTAATTTCACTACACACAGTAAAGCCCCTGCAAGGCAAATAAATAAATATGGGTCCTCCACTTTTTTGACTAGGGTTCCCTGAAAAGCTGAAGCTACAACACACACACATCTGCCCCCAGCCTCTCACCCAACACATGTGCAAAGCTCACCATCACCATGGCCCAGCCCCCTATACACACACACACACACACAAACACACACCACCCCCAGACACAGCCAGCTCCTCCTCCTCCCCTACACACATGGTCAGCACTCCCCTCCATACACACACATATATGATCAGCCCCCCAAACCCACGCAGGCAGTTCTCCCTACCCCCCAGACATGTACATCTGTGCGCACGCACGCACACACACACACACACACACACACAATTATTCAGTATTCAGTTTTTTAGTATTAAAGTCATTAATTTATTTATTTTGTTGTTCCCAACAGCCTGATATATTGTATATGCAACTTGACCCCTTCACCTCTCTACCCACTTTAGCTGTTACATGAAAATGTGGTGGTGTATCTTTTTCAAAAGTTAGATAGAAGGTGCTGTTTTACTGTACTATACCTATGCTGTGTTTACCATGCAACTCAATCCCTGACTGTGCCACTGTACAGTAGTTTGAAGCCAAACTTGCAAATACCATCTCATTCCCTCACACACCAGAAACAGAGCCCCCTAATGCTGACATGCTGCAACATCATCTGAACTACTTAACTCTGGAATTAACTGAACATTTCTGGCTGAGACCAGGACTGAGATAATTACATGACAGATAGATAAATGCAATACTTTGTACTCGGAGAATGAACATTACAAAGTGAACACACCTGGGAAACTCACGCTTAACTCTCTCCTTGAGGTTCCGAGATCTCTGGTCCCCCATCGAGTCCCCTATTCTGCCACATTTCCTTGGTCCTGGGTGAACCCTCAAGAGCCCAACTATAACAAATTTACCTAATTGCTGGAGTGAAAGAGAAGTGGAGCAGACTTGTTACTCCAGTCAGCCAGTTTAGTTGCTTCCATCAGCATGTCATGCTCCTGGTTGTACTCAAACAGACTGGCTTGCAGACCCACTTGCATCACTGTTAACCCCGGGTGTTAGCCCTATAGTGCTGGGTTGCTATAGTGCTGGGATGAGGAGCGGGGTGGACAGCATGCAGTGGAAGGGAGCAGGAGGGTTTACATGTACTCCAGAGTACGGGAACGGAGGGAGCCGGGCAGACAGCATGCAGTGGTAGGGAGCAGGAGGGTTTATTTTCACTTCGGGTGCCAGGACGGGGAGCAGGGCAGACAGCAGGTAGTGGGAGGGAGCGGGAGAGTTTATTTTCACTTCAGGTGCCTGAATGGGGAGTGGGGAGGACAGCACGCAGTGGGAGGGAGCAGGAGGGTTTATTTTCACTTCGGGTGCCTGAATGGGGAGTGGGGAGGACAGCACGCAGTGGGAGGGAGCAGGAGGGTTTATTTTCACTTCGGGTGCCTGAATGGGGAGTGGGGAGGACAGCACGCAGTGGGAGGGAGCAGGAGGGTTTATTTTCACTTTGGGTGCCAGGATGGGGAGCAGGGCAGACAGCAAGCAGTGGGAGGGAGTGGGAGGGTTTATTTTCACTTCTTGTGCTGGGATGGGGAGCAGGGTGGATAGCACAAAGTGGGAGGGAGTGGGAGGGTTTACTTGCACTCCAGGGTATGGGAACAGAGGGAGCGGGGTGGACAGCAATGCAGTGGGAGGGAGCGGGAAGGTTTACATGCACTGTAGGGTATGGGAACGGAGGGAGCGGGGTGGATAGCACACAGTGGGAGGGGCAGGAGGGTTTATTTTCACTTCAGGTGCCAGGGCGGGGAGCGGGGCAGACAGCATGCAGTGGGAGGGAGTGGGTGGGTTTGTGTGCACTCCAGAGTATGGGAACAGAGGGAGCAGGAGGTTTTTTTTTTTAACTTTGGATGCCGGAACAGGGAGCAGGGCGGACGGCATGCAGTGGGAGGGTTTATGTGCACTCCTGGTGCCACAATGGAGGGAGTGGGGAGAACAGAACTATTTCGGCATGCAAGACACACACTGCAATGACGGGGTGCTCCCTAATCACAACAGAATTGCAGCAGCCAAATCATTTCATGTTGGTGACACTTCTGCAGAACCACTGTCATCAGGACACCGGGCCTGCATTGGGTGCACACCGCCAAGCCCACAAATGCAGTGCTGGCATTGGTCGCCACACTGCCGCACCTCCACAACCCGCTTCTCTCCTAAGCAGCTGCATAATGTTTGTTGCGCATGCGCGCAAGCAAACATAAAAACTATAAATTAATATAGTTGTTTTCAAGAGATTGCTTGGTGATCCCTCCCTTCCAGACCACTACCATATTGTGGTACTCGCCTTTGTTGAGGTTTTATGGTTGCCCTTATATAATAAAAAAAAATTGTGGTATTAACTAAGTAATAACACATTACAGATCTTTATTTGTCCAGACACAGGTGATCTGTATTTAAATGCGCTTTTTCCTTGTGTGTGTTTCTTTAATTCCTGTTTGGGGAAAGAAAAAAGTTACCTTTTTGGTTTTACTAGAATAGGCTACCTACCATATACAGTATTAGTAGTGCTGCTACCCAGGGCTGGATTTACACTGCCATGGGCCCTATGCACAGTTATATCTAAGGGCCCCCCTCTTTATACTCCATGACCACCCCCTTACCACCACTCTACCATTCTCCCCACCACCACCCTTCCAGCACCCTTGGCGCTCCACAACCCAACTCCCACTGAAATACTAAGAGAATGCCTGACCGTCACTAGGTTTAAAATTGAGTTAAAAACATATTTATTTAATTTAGCCTTCCCTAAATATGAATGAGTTGTTTTATTATTGCTGTTTTAATTTTTATTTAAAATTTGCTGTACTTGGTTTTATGTACAGCGCCTTGGTTTTGAAAGGCACTATAAAAATAAAACTGATTTGATTTGATAAGCAAATGTACTGGTCCTGCCTCGGTTACCCCTCCCCGACAGCGACATTTCGCCAGCGAGGTCCCCCACAGCGACTACAGTGCCTAGCCGTGGTGGGAGACCCGCTGGAACCAGGCGCTGTCCGTCGGGGGTCCTGCAACCCCCCAATCAGCTCTGACTAGAGTTGAGAATCCTTAAGTGGGGGGTGCAGTCCCCCATGTGGGGGATTCAAGGGGCGAGCTTCCCAAAACAACAGAACGAAGTGCGGGCAGCCGAGTGCCGGGAATACGGTCCAACCTGCCAGTGTCGCTGATGGGCGTTAAACAACATTTTGTCTGACTTCCATCATGGCTCCATCCTGACTTAACCCCCACACACACACACACACACAGATCCAGTCTTGCATGTCCTGGCATGGATCTGACCAGATGTGATTTTTGTCCTGCCTGTACACCCCCACTGTTCCTATCTTGGCCTACTGCTCACCCCCACCCACCCCACTGGATCTTGTCCTGTCCCTGGCATTTCTACTCCTGCATGTAGCTGGCCTGACATGGCACTGTCCTACTGACATGGTGTCAGCGTGGCTCAGTGTAGCACATCTACCTCTGGCACAGACGGGTGTAGATTCTAGTCCACATTGGGACAGGGCTCACACCATACACACTGGCACCCAAGTCCAGTATAGGGAGATGTTGTACTGCTCTGTTGTGGCATCCTTTGGATAATGTGCTAGACAAAGATCCCATCTGCCCATCTCTGGTGCTATCCTGATGGGTATCCAGGTAGAAATGAAAGAACCCAATGCACTTTTCACAATAGTAGGGGATTTTCTCCACTGTCCTGGCCAACATTCTCTTTACTATAAAACTGGTTCATGCAACTGTCCAAGACTGTGTGTGGGTGTTGATGTGTGATATGGCTGCCAGTACACCAGTCACTTCACTGCCAGTGTGTCATTGCTTGTAAAGTACTTTGGGATACAGTGTGTAGGAAAAGCTATACATACATACTAATTTTTCTTCTTCTTCTTCTACTTGTCCCCACCTCCTAAATTATTCCCATTTTGGCCTGCCTACCCTCTCCTATGGACCCTGGCCTGCCTAAACCCCCTAACACCACCCCCTGTCCTGCAATCTACCCACGTGGAGTCTGGCCTGATATGGCCCTGTCTTGCCACTAACAGAACTGATTGAATTGGATAACTGGGGCTGTCTGTCTCTTTAAAGCAGACAATCCATCACTGTAAACAAACAGCAGGCAGTACAGTGCAGTAGTACAAGTCTCTCTGAGCTGCAAACCTGGAGACCTGGGTTTGAATTCCACAGCCCCCGCTTGCATACTGTGTGACCCTGAGCAAGTCACTTAACTTCCAGTTACTTGTGCTCCCAGTTTGCACTTGTAAACAAGTTTTCAGCTTAGTGTGTCACTCCTGGTTAAAAAAAAAAAAACAGGAAGAGAAAAGTCCCTTAAACATTTTGAAAACTGCAACTCTGAACCCTTCTGTTCTCATACAATTTACTTTGCCAATACAGCTTGTGCACTTATAGGCAGTATTTTATCAATTATCTGGTGCCTGACATGATTAATTTACTTATTCGTCTCCTCTGAGTTGCAGTCTGCAGACAGTGGTGGTGGCTCTGACTGTGACCATCTCCGAATTCCTGCACTGGGCTGTGGCGATGACTTGTCCCACACTCCAACAAGAGTCCCACTCCCTCCCACCCAGTCCAGTGAAGCACACATAGCCGAGCTGAGGTTAGGTTAGAGCTGAGCCATCATCCGGCGGCGGCGCACAGTGCCACTGATGTTGTGACAGGCCAGCACGATGATGACTCCGACGACTCGAGACTCAGTCTTCCTGCTGCCTGCTGGGGACTTGTCACCCACAACACTCACCTGGGTGAGAAGTAAAATAAAAATACAATTCCCCAACCCGGCAGCTAGCCGCAACCCCCACTGCTTTTTTTTTAACTCTCCCAAGTCCCAACTCCCGTTCTGCATTTGATCCCTCCAAGTAAATGGTGACTCATGGACTGGCACCAAAACTGAATCTGCCAGCTGGTACTGCTGCTGGGCTCGCATGCAATGCACGCATGATTCGTGGTTCTTCACAGATATCACACAAAGTTTGCTGACAAGTGAGGGAGGGTAGTAATGAGCACACATACTGCTCAGCGGTGCTGGCATTTCTTTTTTTTTCTGTGTAACCTGCTTAGTGCTGACTAAAAAAACAGAACAAAAAAGGGAACTTAGAGCAGCTTGAGGGCCCCCCAAAACACGGCGCCCAATGCATGGGCGTAGTTGGCATAATGGTAAATCCGGCCCTGCTGCTACATGTCCTGATTGTGTTTGGACTTGTAAAGAAGCCAGTACTGTAGGTGTGTTGTGTGAGGTGTTATTCACACAGTTAGTAATACATCCTTTCTTCAAATACTCCCAGAGAAAGGCAAAGCTTTGAAGCAGCAGTCAGCAAAAATGTCTGCTATTAGAAAGCTCAGTACAGGGGGGAAACATGGCAGAGGGGGATGAGGGAGCTAAGAAGTCTGCTGAAAAAAGCACAGTTTCAGTTCCAGTTCCTCATATCAGTGAAAGCACACGTATGTCTGCATCAGTGGCTTCTGCTGTGGGCTCTGGTGGTGCGGCAGGATCCAGCAAAGGAGTTGTTGGCAGTACTGAGTCTGGCAAACCTGTGTCTTACTTTTTTAAGGCTCAAACTGTTGCATCCATGCTAGTGGGGGATGATGACAGTGAGAAGAAGGGAAGCACTGACACCAGCACAGGAACAGTGGTCAAGGAGGAAGATGATAAGTCAGTCGGTGTGACTGTCCATGTTCCTGCAGGAGTTGGTGATGATAGTGTTCAACCAGAGTCTGATAATACTGAACATAGGGATAGTCAGCCCCCGAGATGGTTGTAGAGAAAGAAAAAGGTGCCGTGCTGCAAGAAGACAGTGATAGGGAGGAGGAAGAGGAGGAGGAAGACAAGGACATCATCACTATTGGTGGTGTTGATGATGACTGGGATGATCCCACATGGGAGCCTGAGTTAGAAAAGGTCAAGGGTGATGTAGGCCATTTACATGCACAGCCCTTGGGTCAGTCTGTCACCAAGCCTATAAGCAAACCTCCAAGCAGTCAGGTAACCCCCCCTCCCAAAAGTAGTTTTATGGAAGTGATGAGAGCAGTCCAAACAACACACACTTCCACACCTGTTTCTGAATTACCCCAGTCCCAGAAGCATCTGAAGTCCAGAGGTCAAAAGTCCCTAGTTTGGGTCTTTTATGTGCTTGATCCTGCTGATGACACCATAGCAATATGCCATCTTTGTCAAGCACGTGTTAGTCGGGGGGGGGGCAACATAAGCACCAGTAACCAACATGCCCTCTTGAAAAACAAGCACCCACTGAGATGGCAGCAACATCAGAAGGATGTCAGAGCTGTTGGTGGCATCTCCCTTGGCAAGTTAAATGTGGTAGAGCAAGAGCAGAAGGAGGAGGGAGGACAGAGTGAGTCGGGGGGTGGAGGAGGATGAGCAACCCTTTGATCTCTCGAGTAGTGGAACAGCAGTGGAGGTGCCAGCCTCAGTCCCTTGAGTCTCTTTGGCCTGGCAAAACCTGCATGAAACAAAATTGTAGTGATAGCTACACATCTGGTATTCAGCAGCATGCAACCGTGAGTATGACAAGTGTTACTTGTTCACACATGGCTGCAAAAATGCTTAATGTTCTGCTGGACGAGACTGATGGATGGCTACACACACAGTCACTCATAGCAGGATTCATCACAAGTGATAATGGCTCCAATGTAGTGAAGTGTATTAGTGATGGTGTTTTTTTTTAAGGTGCCCAGCTGGGCACACTGCCTTAATCTTGTTGGTCAGCAGTTTCTCAACCATGCTGACATTAAGGAAATAGTTACTGTCATCCGTCGCATCTCTGTCCACTTTGCCTGTGCTGCAAAGACCCATGACCATCTATGTGAGCTACAGCACCATAACCATCTACCTCAGCACCGGATGAAGCTTGATGTTGTGACCAGGTGGAACTCCACACTGTACATGCTTAACCAGCTGTATGAACAGTATAAGGCTGTGTCAGAATACCTGCTGCTGTACACCACCCATGACAGTGCTGGAATGTCCATCGCTCTAACAACAGAGCAGTGGCACCAAATGGATGGGCTAATACGTATTCTCCATCCATTTGAGCATGCTACACAGGCAGTGAGTGGGGACACTGCATGTATAAGTCAATCCATGCTCCTCATACATGTGCTGAGGCAGACACTAGTGAATGTGTGACTCCAGACAGACGCAAGTGGGGATCATGGCAGTTGTGATGTAATGGATCACATGCTCCATGTGCTGAACACAAATACCGATGTATCCAGCATTTTACAGTCAGCTGACTTTGGAATAGCCACCATGCTGGATCCACGCTACAAACATGACCTCCCTTCTATAACTGAAGGAGGTCATCAGAGAGTACAACAGTTGACTGAGAAGCTCATTATAATGGTACATGCTGCACACATGAAAAAGGTATGCACTGTGGCAAAAACAGGTGTTGCTACCACCACCAGCAGCTCACAGGCAACCCAATCAGAGAAAATGGGCAAGGCACAGCAGAAAACAGCAAGCAATCCCATTTGGGATGTTCTCTTTCAGGTGGGAGTGGAAGATATGGAGGAAAAGGAGTAGGAGACAGATGAGGCAACTGGACCTCGGGCAGTAGAACGAATGGTGGAGGCCTACATGGGGGACCCAAAGCATCTTGCCATTATTGATGAGCCACTGCTGTACTGGAGCAGCAAAATGGCTGACTGGCCAGCACTAACATTGGTTGCTGTAAAATACCTGAGCTGTCCACCATCCAGTCTCAGTGTGGAACAAGTGTTTAGTGTGGCTGGGGTCATTGTAAGTGACCGTAGTACCAATTTGTCACCCAAGAATGTGTCCATGCTAACATTCATCAAAATGAACGAAAGGCACATTCCACACAATGCCATGATGTCAGTGGTGTTGCCACAGGAACTATGTCTCAGTAATGAGGATGATGACAATCCCTCTACTAAGGCATCCACCAGCAGTGAGGTGGATGAAGCAGCAGTGGTGAGAGAGTTCCCGCTTGGTGAGAACTCCAGTCTTGAAGACTGTGAGGGGTGCTTCTTTTGGATGATGTGGAAGTGGAAAAAGGCTGAGTTTACCTGCCTAAGTACAATCACCCATTTGACCAGCAGTCTAATGGAGAGAGTAAGTCATGTGGCAAACATTTTTTCCCAATTTCGCCAGATACTAATGTAAGGCAAAAACATACCAGCGAAAACTAAATTTACCAGCAAAACTGACAGCGAAATTTCACCTTAAGGGCCCAATTATGCAAAATGTTTCGCATGACAAAATTTGCAAGTTTGTCAGAATTTCACCAGCGAAATTAAGTTTCTCTGCAACCCTAGATATGATTGAAGCATACAAGTTCCTGAGAGGGATAAATAAGCTGCCATCCTCAGACATGTTCAACAGAGTCTACGATTCTAACACTAGAAGGCACGAGTGGAAGTTGGGAGCTTAGGAAACACTATTTTACAGAAAGAGTCATGGAACCATGGAATAAACTGCCAGCTGAGGTAGTGGAAACAAAGTCTGTGACATCATTCAAGCTGGGGTGAGACATGGCTAAAGTACGTTCAAAAGTAACAGGAGCAGCAGGAGGCATTAGACAGAAGGAGGGTTAGGTCCTGGGATCTGAGAAGATCCAAGGAACACATGGGCATACTAGATGGACCCTTGGTATCCTTCTGCCATCTTTTCTTCTATGTTTCTATGTTCCTTCAGTAACTGCACTTCGGAGCTTCTTAAAATGGCAGACAGACAATTAACAAATACGCAAAACAGGTGTGCTACTCAGACTGAGCCATGTTGGACCCTAAAAAAATAGATCACATGGTTTAGAGATTACCCAGTTATGTGCTATGACTTCAGATCTCCCAGACTGGTAATCTCTGTGCCACATTAGGGAGGTATAATCCATATCCGTGTATTAGAGCTTGTTGATTTGGATGCTGTGATTTTCTGGATCAAACACCTTTGTGAGGGCTATGAGAATTGCTCCAAGGAGCGAGCCAGGGATAAAGGTATTGGCTATATCATTGGTCACGTTTAATTGTGCTGTGACCATGGAGAGCTGTGATCTGAAACCCAAGAGTGTGTGTTAAGTGGTGGCGCTGAGGACTGAGGCACTGGACACCACACCTCGCGCCACGCCGGCAACCCAGGTGCAGGAACAGATTCGGGTCATTCGGGGGTCGGCTGGGGAGGTAAGGATCGAGCATCCGGAGGACTGATCTCCTTCCTCAGGGTGGGCAGTTTGTGTGCTGAACGCATCAGCACAAGAGGAGTTTGACCCACGCCCAGGTGTGCTTGGCCACCTCTGCAGAGGTGGAGATGGCTGATGCGCCCATTACATGAGGGCAGGGGAGAAAAAATGGAGGAAAATACCAGGACCCGACAGGACCCATGATGGCCCTGATGGGCCAGAGGACATACCCCTCTGAGGGGAGGGGGGGTTGTAGCCCCTGCCGGGTCCACGGAGGAGGTGATAAATAATGTGATAAAAAAAGTGTGTGTAAGTGATGACATTACCGATGGTGTAAGTCAATTTTTAGGTACCAACAGGCATAGTTTGTAAGCACTGATTCTGGTCATGCATACTATTTTGCTGCATTTCAGTTATGTTTATGAAGACCTTTTGCGTTAGTGATTTGCCTATGTGTCTTTTGTGTGGGTGATCTACCCTGACAACCAGCACATCACTCATGTTCTCTGATAGGTGCTATAGCAGAAAAAAGCAGAAACAGATCTGCGCTGCACAGAAAAGGCAGGTGCATCATAAAACCACAAATCTGCCTGCTGCCACACAACCCACTCCCACCAATAGAACCCTGTTCCACCAGCATTGCAACAGAACAAAACACCAACTCCAGGAACCAGTCACAGATTTTCAGCTCCTATTAGCTGTTTGTACGGATCACCTTGAAAACAGTCAGCAGACCTTTTCAATCATAAGAGTGTAGTGTGCATATTTATGGAACACATACAAACAGAAGAGAGAAAGAAATAAGTGCCTCAGCTGGGACTGGAACCCAGGCTGCCCAGAATACTGTTCCAGTCATGTTACCAGCTGCATCACCATGCCAACTGGAAACTGGGCTGTCCTGGAGCACATTACTCTTTCTCCAATGCACAACCTGGTGATGCACAAATAATTACATTTTCAATCACAAGAGTGTGGTGTGCGTATTTAAGGAACACATACAAACAGAAGAGAGAAAGAAGTGAGTGCCTCAGCTGGGGCTTGAACACAGGCCACCTGGAATACCATTCTGGTTGTGTTACCAGCTGCGCCACCAAGGCAACTGGAAACTGAGTCATCCCAGAGCACATTACTCTTTTTCTAATGCACAACCTAGTGCTGCACATATAATTACAGTTTCAATCACAAGAGTGCCGTGTGGGAAGGGGAAAAAAAGATGGCTGCCTAAGCAGATGTGCTGACAGTTAGCTCTATCAGTGCTTGAGTACAAATCGTTTAAAAATCACAGTAAATTACGCCTTACTGTACCTTCTCAGCTTGCGAGTATGCTGGTTAAAAGAAAAGACAGGCAGAGTGGTTTGTCTGAAGAATATATTTCCCCACATATTCAGCCTATGGGAGACTCTTACCAACCGGCTACCAGCCCAGGATGGTTTGGAAAATCTGACGCAGGCTATGGATCTCCAATCCCGCAGGGAGTTGCTCTCCTCTCGACTCACTATTCATTGCCCCCGAGGGAGCCTGTGAGACTGCAAATAGAGTGTAATCCAGAGACCCCTTCTACGGCTACTACAGCAGACGTTGCAGAAGTGGTGTTTAAAATGCAGCCTTTTGATGGAAAACTGAGGACTGACTTAGCAGTTGCGAGAGAAAAGGAATCGGACTGTGGCGTATTTGTTCAGCCAAAGCATACACTGGAGTCAGTAGGTGTTTCCATTGAGAAAGTACTTGAAGGCATACATAGATTGGATCAGAAGTTTGCGGCGCTTAATTCAAAGATGGATTTTATACAGACAGAAGTAAAGCAGAATAAAGAAAGCATCATGTGTGTTCAAAAGCAGGTGACAGAGAATAATTGTGATCTGCAGAAATTAAATGACCAGATGAAAGCAGTCGAGTTATCGAGTTTGGGAATGACGAAGGATAATTACAACCTGAATAGGAAAATTTAAATGTTGGAGAATCAAGCAAAGTATCGCAACCTTAGAATTATTGGACTACCTATGAAACTTGATGATGATTTTAATTCTACCCGGGATCTGGTGAAAGATGTATTCGTTTCCGTTTATGAGCTTCCGCTTGACAACCCACCATTAGTTGTAAAAGCATTTAGAGTCCCCAAGAAAGTGGAGAAAATATTACAAAGGATTGATCCAGAAGAAAAAGCTACCATTTTCTTCTTGTTAGCCTTTGATTCTGACAGAGACCATATATTAAAGCTCTCATGAATTAAAGGGGCTGTGCTCTATAAGGGTTTTAACTTTAGTGTGTTCTCTGATTTTGCTTTTTCTACGCAGCAGTGAAGAAGGAAATTTTTGGCTTATAGACAAGATATCCTTGAACTCAGGGCACAATTTCAACTATTAGCACCTGCCAAGGCTCAAGTTAAGCATGAAGGAAAAACTTTTATCTTTTTTGAGATCGACCAGATGGCAGAGTGGTTAAGGGGACACTATAAAGATTCAGAGGGAGAACCGGAATCTCCAGTAAATTCAGATCTTGAGATGTCTGCTGCAGCTGAAGCCATGGAGGGAGTCGAAAATTTGGACTATTAATGGATTACTAATTGGTTTCTGTGGCTCATCATGTGGGGGTTATTAATGGGTTTTCTATTGTAAGAAGTCATTGAGGGAGCATATTATGTAATTATATTAGATTTGTAAAGGTATGGTAGAATATGAAGCTTTAGCTTTGTTAAATGCTATCTGCTGAGGGATTGATATTATTATGATGTATTATTTGTTTTTCTTTTTTCTTTTTTTCCCCTCCACAAATGACATGGACTAGAGATATTCCTAAATTGATTTGGTCATTATTTTATTTTGTTATTATCATTGTTGGAATTGTAAGTGTAAGCGTGTATCTTAAATGAATACAATCACAATAAAATATTAAATGATAAGAACAAGAGTGCTGTGTGTGTATTTATAGAACACATACAAGCAGACTTGTTTCTTGCCCACCCACTCCCTTAAAGATCAATGGCAAGCAATTCAACAGCTGGAAGTGAGTAGTGCCTGCACAGTACAGAGGATGCATGCCCTGTGCTATACAGAGGACGTGTGCTCCCTGCCATTTCAAATGGCAGCCAGCCAAGGAGGTGAGAGGTGGGCTGTGCTGGTCACCGTATCTGAGCCGCAGCACCTGTGCTTCTGGTAAAGGGGTTTGGCCTGGTGGGTAGTCGGTGCCCGTGTTGCAGTGAGGGGCAGGGCTGCTAGACACCAGTGACTACTGTCTTGCAACGGGAAGGGTGAATGGAGGGTGGGGGATACCACTGGACATGCAAAAGAAGTCCAGGGTGAGTGGGTTACCTTCTAGGTTCAAAATATGATTCGGTGCACTTGAGAGAAGGCTGCAGTCAGAAAGATCGTTGTGTAAACACAACAAAGACTATGAAAAATACAGTGAAAGCTAATGAGGAACATGCAGTGTGATGCACCAGTTTAGTCAAGCACACAAGACAGCTATAACATCACAAACCCTAACAAAATGGTTTAAAATACACAAAGCCATACAGAAAGAAATCTCAATCTGTCAATAACTTAAAGACAATTAAGAAAGAACACTGACTTTAATACAAACAACAGATCCCCATCCCTGAAGAAGCCTCAATCTATGAAAAACATTGGGTATTGAAGATCTAAGTTTATCAGAAATATTGAAATAAACTAGATTTGAAATTTACTTGGAGTGGCTGGTTTATCTATTCCTACCTTGGATACCATTGGATGCCAGGCAACATCACATTTTTGTTTTTTTTAACATTGTTTCTTATTATGAAACACCAATCTATACAACAGTAGAACTATTGTATTTTTACCAGGGCCAGGGATCAGAGACCTGGCAGGGAACCACTGGCCACCAGGGAGTACGCATGTTTGTATGGGACTGGTGGTCAGAGAATGGGGGCATCAGTGGCCACCAGGTGGTATGCTTACTTTGACAGGGCCAGGGCTTGGAGAATAGGGGGGACCAGTAGCCACCAGGGACATTTACGTCATACTGAGTGATGGTGATTGAAGACTGGGGGACCACTAGGCACCAGATCATTTTTTTTAGGGCTGGTGATCGGTGAGCGGGGGGCATTACTGGGCACCAGAGACTTCATTACACCTACTGGGGCTGGTGATCGGTGGGCAGGGGTGAACTACTAGGCACCAGGACATCATTACATCTACCAGAGCTGGCAATCAGTGGCAGGGGGACTACTAGGCACCCGGGAATTCATTACACCTACCGAGGCTGATGATTGGCAGGTGGGGGAGACTACTAGGCACCAGGGGATTCATTAATCATACCGAGGCTGGCGATTGGAGGGTGGAAGGGACCACTGGATGCCAGAGACACTTACAGAAATGATGGGGCTGGCGACTGGTGAGTGACAAGGACCAATGGATGCCAATGACAATTATGGGAATTATGGGGACGACTATCAGAGGGTATGAGGGACTGTTATGCACCAGTGCATTTTCTACACTTATACAGAATGGCAACGGGGTGCACTCCATTTTACAGGACTGGACAATTTGGTTGGGAGCAGAGCCACTTGCGAGGGTATAAACCTGCTGCTACTTCCCATGCAAATGTGCCCATAATGGGCATGCAAATGGCCCCTTAGTGCCTTGCAATCCCAGTGGACTCATTTGTATGGCGACTTCTAAATATCTTGTTGGGAGCTACAGTACCAACACAGTAGTGTTTGGGATGCTATTCCTTGCACTGCAGGGATCCATGTTTGACAGCGTTATTCGACTAGGTGCTGTGCTGACATCCCCTTATATTCAGTTGGATAGCGTCAGTGTGATATCCACCAGAATATAGCATCCTTGGGATCCTGGGCAGTGGGCAAGTGCAGCACAAAATTTTGCACTCCACTTTGCCCAGTTTTGAATATCAAGCCCCTGGTGGGTTTTAATCTTCCACACAGTAGAAATTGACACCGATAGTGTCATGGAGTTTGTGATTTCCATGAGGGGTTGGGAAAAGTACTGTACACTGCTTCAGTTTACAGACTTTTATTCCAGCACGCAGCTGTGTTTTAATAGTAATCAGCTGTTTTCTAATCTGATAGATTTGCCAAAACAGGCAATAACAGACACAGACTTTATGTCACCACTGGTGTCAGTTTGAAATGTGTATGTGGGGTGGGGGGGGTAAAACACAGGTGACTGTGGGAATATAAGCCTGCAAATTGGTGCAGCATATCATTGCCAACGTCACAGAAACTGCACTCTCAATGACACTAACACCGTCAATTTCTGATGTGCAGGGGATTAAAATACAGCTAATTTTGTGAGAGAAAGTCAGCAAAATTAAATAAGGTGTATAGCTTCACCAACTCTTCACTGACTATATGAGCCCTCAGAGACACTGACACTGTCTATTACAAAAATCACTAATTCTCGTGAGCAAGAGAAATAAAGCCAATTATTTAGAGAGACAGTCTGCCTTAAATTGTTTTTTAATATTGACATTTTTATTGAAGAAGCACAATACATACGCATGAAATTTCTGATCATTGTACAGGACAGAATATGTAACCATTTTTTTACATTATTGACATTTAGTTACTTCAACTGTAAAGCTTTATTCTTATGGACTTAGGACTGAACTCTCCTCCCCGCAGCACTGCCCATTTTAAACTATTTCTTATATACCTCATGGGAAAAACTCCGGGTCTACCATGGCTGCATATTATAACCATCGTTGCCATTTTAAAATAAACTATTCCATTCTGCCATGGAATTCCGCTGTAAGCTTTTCATAATAATAGATTTCAAAAACTATCTTGTGCCATTCAGTTATAGTTGGAACTAGTGGAGTTATCTATTTCCATGTTATTGCCTTTTTTGTGGCTAACAAAAATATCAATACTAAGGGGCAGAACCAGGCACGTTGTTCTCTAGATGGAATCAAGAGCAGAGCCAGCTTGATCGTCAGATCTACTGGTTCTCCCATTAGTCCTCCAGTTCTTGTATTAAGGCTTGCCAGAAAGATATAATGATTGGATAGGACCAGAGCACATGTACATGATCCACTGGTGTATATACCCGCATCCCCTCCAGCAGGATTCTGTGACTGTGAGAGTATATTTAGGAACAGTAGCCAGAGTATGGAAATAATGGGACCAGCACTTATACACATATTCTCTCCAGTAATTCAAGGAAGTTGTTTTCACCACCGGCATAGTGTACTTCCATCCAGGAGACGTCTGTTATTGTCATTTGTAAATCCCTATTCCAACTATCCCTTATAGAGAGGGCTGTGTCCCCCAGAACTTAATGTCTTGTAGAGGTGTCCTATTAAATGTTCCTCTGATTGACCCCCCTGTGCTGCCATTATGATCTCTAACATGAGCAGTGCAGGAACTGCAGGAACAAGGAACACAGCGTATTTCTTTCATTTGTGTAATATATATATATTTATATATATATATATATATATATGTTCATACTGTTCCTGTAGGTACCTATAGTGTTCCCGGCCTGTTAGCCCATATTTAGCTTGTAATATTTCAAATGGCATGATCCCAGATTGTTCCAGGAATTGATGGATATATTTCAAAACCTAGGTGTCTCCATCTGTTGAATGACAGGTCCATCCTTGCTGGTAGAAATTCAAGATCTGATGAAAGCAACCTACAGTAGTAGAAAATTTTCTCCAGCTTGGGCTGGGCCCATAATTTATACTATACGTATAGTGTATTTGCCATTGGTTTATTAAAATGGCTTAAAGGGAGCTGTTTTCTGAGTGACAAAAACAAGATGGGATCTAAATCATACAAGTCATTTAATGCAAATTACACAGCTTTCCAGGGGGCTGAATAATTAGGTGTGAGCCACATAAGTATAGTTTTTAAAAAAAAGCTGCTTGTGCATAAAATACCAAACTCAGTAGATTAATCCCACCTTGTGCTAATGATAATTGGAGTATTGAAAGACGTATTCTAAGTCTATGCCCACCTCATATGAATTTAGAAATTATTTTTTGCCACAATGAAAAAAGGATTTTGTTGGGTAAGTAGGTATAGTTTGGAACAGGTATACTAGCCGTGGCAATATATTCATTTGAATCGTTTCTGCTCTCTAAAATATGGAAAGAGGTAGGTGTCCCCATTTTTCCGAATCTTCTTGTATTTTAATGGTTAAGGGTTCATAGTTAACTAAATCCAAGTTGTTGATATGTTTAGGGATGTGAATTCCTATATATTTTAATTTTAGTGCTGTGCCATTTAATAGGAAAAGCTTTTTTGAGGGACTCCAATGGGGAGTAGTTTAATAAGAGTACCTTGGTCTTGTGGGAATTTAATTTAAATCCTCACTGAGTTTCAGTTTATTTTAAAATAGTCCATGCTGCTGAGATTGGCCCTTCAGGGGACAGCACTGTCAGCAAAATGTCATCCACATTCAATGCTATCTTATGACTCATTTGATCTAAAGGAATTCCTTCTATGTGAATCGAGTTTCTCAGTTGCACCACCAATGGTTCCATGTATATGGCAAAAAGAAGTGGGGACAAGGGGCACCCCTGATGCGTGCCTCTCTGTAATGTTATTGGAGTGGTCAGTGATCCATTAATGTGGGCATAGGCTTGGGGGTGATTACACCTCAGCCAGGCCAGGAATAATTTGGGAAAGTTAAGGATTGCCAGAGTGTCCCACAAATAATCCCAGGACACCCTGTCAGAAGCCTTTTCTGCATCTAAACTAATAATTGCTCTGGTATTTCTTAAGTTGTACAGTATGTGTTCTACCAACAACAATGTACAACATATGTTATTCATTGTATGTCTTTGTTTTATAAAGCTTGCCTGGTCTGGGTGTATTATAGTGGATAAAATTTGCTCCAGTCTCCTGGTCCATATAGTCATAAATAACTTATAGTCTATATTTAGTATTGATATAGGGCGATATGATGAAGGGTCTATGGCATCCTTTCCTGGCATGGGGAGGGCAGTTATTACTGCGTATGCCCATGACGGGGAAGGGGATTCTACCGTCTGCCACCTCATGGTAAGTTTGAAGTAGCTGTGTGAGTAAGTTGTCTATAAGTCTTTTATATCATTCATTTATAAAGCCACCGGGGGCCGGGGCATTTATCTGTATCTTGATTTGGTATACTACCTCCTCCCCTCGTGTCGGTGCTTCTAGTAGTTCTTGTTGTTCCTCTGAAAATCGAAGGAGCTGAATTTGCTGTAAATAGGTTTGTCTTTCTATAGGACTTGCATTTATTTGTTTCTTTAAGATATATATTTTGATAGCAGTTTTTAAATATCTGGTATATACTTTCTTCATCATGTAGGACTGTTTTTGTCACTGGGCATTTCCTTTTTAGCATAGTAGATGACTGTTTTTGTGCTCGAAGCTTCCATGCCAATAATATAGTGTCCTGTGGGCCAGTTTCCCAATTAGCCTATTCTAAGAAGGCTAGGGCCTGTTGTGTTTTTAAGTCCATAATTTTTGTATTTCCCTTTTAACTTCTTTTATTTTTTCCTTAATGATGTCATCCCCTTGAAAATATAGCATTTGGTATGTATTAAGGTCTTGCAAAAGTTTTTTATAGATTCTCTCCATATCCTTTTTTTTTTTTTGCTGCGTAAGTAATAATATGACCCCAAATTACTGCTTTGATCGTATCCCACATTCTTGCATATTAGTTACAAATTGTTTGTCTTTTAAAAGGGAGGAACTGAATTGCCAAAAGGCATTTTTTTTTCCTAAATCTATCTTTAACAACAATGAGTGGTGATCAGACAGTAAAAGTGGCCATATGACATATCACAGATCTGGGCAAAGTGCTCACAGGTGACAAAAAATAATCAAGTCTTGAATAGCTGTTTTGGTGACTGAAATAGTATATATATATATCTATATGTATATAGATATATATATATATATTTATATGCCCGTTGTTTAGGGAGCAATCTCTGCCAAGCATCCACTATTCCTAAATGTTCAAAGTTATTTTTTAAATAAAGCATTGCATTAGAGGCCTTGTGTTTGGAGGGGTTGGTGGTGTCTAGCTCTGTGGGAAAAAGCATATTATGAAATGGGTAGAAAGAATGCTGGCTCCTCATTGGCTAACAGCAGCTTTCAGTTGGACTGTTATCGCAGCACAACAGCCCAGCTAAAAGTATGTTTAAAAAAGGCATAATATTTACTAAAAATGACCCATTTCATAATAGCAACAAGGCACTCCAGGGGGTGTGTTATGGTGGGCTAATGGCCCTTCTCAGGTGGTGGAAGCACTCAGCTATGATTTGTGCTTCAACCCACCCTAGGTGGGCTGCAATACCACAATAACACACTCCCTGGCATGCCTTATTGCTTAATTAGAGTCAACCCCCCCTTCATCAGTTGCCCTTAGAGCATGCCCATGAGTTTACCTAGAAAAGCTTGAATCACTGGGATTAAAGAGGTCTGTGTAAGATTAACATTAACCAGGATTACTGCCTATGGGTGAAGATAGCCTTGCAGGATCATGTACCGGCCCTGGGCATCGATGTGTGTATTCTGTATTTTCAATTGCATATTAGATGGAACTACAACAGCTACGCCTCTTTTTTTGCCTGACAAGTGTGATGAGGCATACACCCTATATGGTCCGTGCCTTCTATTTCAGTTTAGCCTGTTCAGTGTCTGATAAATGTTTCTCCTGGATATAGTAGGCATCCGCAGCATTATTCCTCAACTGTTGCAAGAATCTTGTGTGTTTTATTGGATTATGCAAACCATTAATATTTTGTGAATATATATAGGTGTGGATGTCATCACATTTAATGGTAAGAAAACTACCAATGCAGCCAAGAAGGAGCTCCTCCATATTCATATATACTTAGCAACAGCATGATAATAACTATCCAGTCAATCCTTTTCCCTACTTCAGTATTTCCAGGGTTCGATTCAAGCCCTTCAATTTTAGAGAAAGCATCTCTGGGTAATTGTTTCCCTTCACCCTTCTTTTCTTTTCTTTATCATGTAATAAAATGCAATTCTGTCAAAACCAGCTGTGCGTGTGTTTCTTTTGTATTAATTTGGTTAAGGTTGCCATACTGAACTCATTCAAGTGGGAATTTAGCCTGAAATGTCCAATATTTAACCTTAAAACCATATGTTCTAACCATGAGATGAAACCTGTAAAACAAAAGTTTAAGACCTTCTGACTGGTCTTGAACCAACATGGAACTATGCACATCACTGCTTCCATGATATAGGTGGGTACATTCTTCCACATATGTGACCCTGGGATTAGACACCAATAAGGCATTCTATCACCAGAGCAGGGGGTACTTCCTGCTACTAAGCTGAGTTGAGCCCAGGGAAGGGAGAGGAGAGCCCTGGCATCTGCCTATCAGCCAGGGTATCAGCAGACTCCCGCCAGCCATCATCCGTGTCTAGAGGGGTACTCCCTGCACCCAGGGCCTGTATCTATCTATCTGTCTGTCAAGGCAACTCATTTGGCTATCTGGCTAATAATGGTATTTTGGCAGTGCAGCACCCCTATCTAGCCCACTGGGACAGTTCTTGGATGTGACCATTTCCTTTTTTTTTTTTTTTTTTTTTTTAGGTCAGCCCCCAATGCAAGTGGATGTCCCCCCTTCTGGATTTTTAACACTCAATGATAGCCCCCTGAGACCACAATTCATCCCCCTAACACCCCATGAACTGTAAAATACCCTCCTCACTCATCAAGTTCAGTTGTGTTGTCAAGTTTCATCCCCTTCATTTAAAGGCTGCAGGACTCTGGAATTGCTGGAGCTGGGCTACACTTGCATTCGTGTCTATGCTTGCAGTTTGGGTCCCCCTTTTACTCATTGCCTGGGTCTGTCCTCTGGAAGAGCACTGGTTTTGTGTGGGTTCCCCACCATCTTCATCTGCTGCCATAATCCCTTGGGTTATGAGATTGATGCACGCCTCCCTGGCTGACTCATAGATATGTTGTCCAGAGGGGAACCGTGTACGCAGTTTCACCCGGTATGGTGTTTTGAACTTTAGTTTCTGTGATCAGAGGTATGGAAACAATGGCATATATTCACTCCGTGACTTTTCCGTGGCAGGAGAGTAGTCATTGTCGATAAAGATCCTGGTAGAACCATAGTAAATCTTTTGTCCCCTCCGAGCCATCTGAAGAATTTTGTCCTTCACTGCATAGTTTAAGAACATAGAATCATAGAAATCTCATGGCAGAAAAGGACCCCTCCAGCCCATCTAGTCTGCCCAACCCTCCCCTTTCACATACCCCCTCCAACATGATGGTGATTGAGTGCCATCGGGCATTCACATTGGTGGATTTCAGGTCTAGGGCTCTATGAGCCTTTGTATGTAATAATGCATGTTTTGACAACTTTTTGTAATAATGCTGCTTCAAGAACCTCATTGTAAATGAGCCTTGGCTCAGTCGAGTTTGTCCTTTGTTCGTTTAATTGTGAATAAAAATGTTTTACTCCTACTACTACTATATCAGTAGGAAACTCCAGTTCGATGTCAAAAGCTGTGCAGAGTAACTGATCCACAAATGTGGCCATGTTCTGTCCCTCATCGTTCTCCAGAATACCATAAATCCTTACGTTATTTCAACATGAACAATTTTCAACATCCTCCTATCTCTGTATTATCTGTAATTGAGTCTCAGTCAGGGCCGCGATCCCTGCTTCCACCTGGTCCAACCATGTGGTGTTACTGGAAATCTGTTTGTCTGCCCCGTCACTTGTTGTTGTAGGTTCACCAGGTCCTCTCTAAATTCCTTAACTGAGTCCTCCATCTCTGTGTGAAAGTCCTGTATTTCTTTTAGAATTGTCTCCATTTGCATTTTATGTGAGGTCATTTTACTGGATACTGTATATCCTCCATTGTTGGGGCCTTGCTCAGGGTTGCGTGTGTTTCTACGTCCGGTGCTCCACTATCCATTCCATCTCCTTCCTCCACTAAAAGTAGAAATCAGTTTATGGTGTTTTTCACTATAGATTCACTGACTCTTTGTTGCCATTGTTGAAGGATTTAATACTAATTCAAAGTTCTGTTTTTAGGGTTTTCTATATTTTAAAGAAGGAGAGTTCTCCTCCTAGGCTGCTTCCCATTCCATGACATCACCAGAAGTTAGTCTGCCTTAATTTGATCCACTGAGTGTGACCACTCAATGACACCACCAGTGTCAGTTACATAAGTGTGTTTGGGAGGGTGGTGGTGAAGTAATAACAGTTGATCTCAATAGCAAACAAAAACAAAAAAAAAAGAAATTCAGAGTCAATCTGTGTATCACACCATTGGTGTCATTTACACACATATGTGGGGAAGGGAGGGGGGTACAAACAGCTGACCTAGGGAAAAACTTCTAAATATAAATGGAGTGTTATACAATGGTCTGGAAAATCCTACCTTCTGGTTGGCTAGCTGGCATGATTTACCCATTGTAAATCCTGCGATATACCAATGAGTAAAAGTGCCAGCCAGCCACATCTGCCATCCCCAGTCCGTAAAATCCATCCAAGCCCCCAAAGATGACAGCAAAACCACCATCTTGAATCCCCACTAAATGGGAATCACCCACAAGTCAAAGGCATAACCCATAAAATAAATGAGACTACGTGTGGAAAAACACCCACAAAAGTAACAATTAACCTCAAAAGAATTCCTGAAACACTCCACAAACCCACAGTATACTGCCAAAAACTTTCCCACTACTGCTTCCATGTGGCTCACCTCAAAAAGCTTATTTTCCTTCCAGTTTCACTCAGCCTCAGCTCCATTGCAATTTAAACACTTCCTGGCTCTGTAATTTTTAGGGGTCTCTGCTGTGTGTCTGTTAGACTAAGGGACCTCAGCTGTGCTCTGCTGGGACACTGACAGGCAACTGGATCCCACTGCTGTCACCTGCTACCAGCTCTTGCCACCAACTCGTGTTTACAAAACTGATGGCAGTGCTCATCGCAGCCGAGCCCGGGGCTATTCCAGCACTTTTAAGGGAGCGCACATATAAGCATTTGGAGCCAGTAGGGACCATCATCTTTGTTGTCCCTTTCTCAAATTCAGAAGCGAAACAGTCACTGCCATGACATCAGCCCCTGCTGTAGGTGCTGGATGGGGCAGTCATGGCATGAACTGAAAGAATGGTCAATTATGTATGGCAGGAGAGTGAGGGGGTGTCTTGCCTAATCGAAGAGTCACAAAGGAATAATCACGCTTGGCATTCACACATCAGCACAATTTATTGCAAGCAAAAGATAATTACACTTCATTTAGCAGCAATGTCACTATCAGCATTAATGATTACACTTTAGCATTCATTCATTAGCAATATTACTATCAGCATTAATATATACTTCAATTAAGCAAAACATGATACATCACTGATTCTATGCTACATCCAAGCCTTTTCCCAGTAGCTGGGGAAGCCCCCTAATCATCTCACAGCCTGGCCAGGAGTCTTGAACCGGGAGAAAGTTCCACAGCGATGCGTCCACCCTGCAGATGAGGCTTCCAACCAGGCATTGAGAAAGCTACATTTATATCTTATTCTATGCTAGAAATAACCATGCAGCCTTCATAGTGTTGTTTTGCCACATTCTAGAAGCTGGCCGGGCTCCCAGGATGCTGCAAATTCACACCATAAGGACTGCTCAGAATTCCCACACTGCTAGGTCACTGTGCTCCAAACACTGGCCGGGTGCCTAGAACACTATGAGCTACAAGAAGTTTAAACAAAACTACAAAAACAGGTTGCCTGATAATATGCAACCTTCAAGTCAGCAAAATACACTGTCTGAAGCAAAACATAATAATGAGGCTATCTAAAGAGCAAAACATCAATTAAATGAAGCAGCATGTAAAATGGAGTCACACAATACAAAATGGAGTATAAAATGACATACATTACATGAAATAGCATACAAAATGGAGTGACAATAATCAACATATACTATCACTACATTCGGTCCTTTGATTATTGTGAATACGATTTGTATGATATTGGTACCATAGCAAAATTACTACGAATATAACATGATAAGTAACAAGTCCAAATAAGCAAGATAATTGTCACTACAGCAATGATTATGATAGGATGTATCAGAATATTTAACACTTTTGTAGCTGATGGAGACCATCCTGTAAAAATATCCCACCAATAATGAGTAGTCTCTTGTTGAATCTTGGAACTTAAATCAATCATTTTATTTTTAACTATCGTAGTTTGCACCTGACTTTGCACTAATGATTTATTTCTTATTGCCAAATGAGCCTGCATTACATCTGTTTCCTGAATTATCTGTTTAATTTTATTTAATGAGATACTCAATCTTGATTGATCTAAAATATTGGCTGCCAATACAAAATAAGCTTCTGCTCATTATCAGGGACAAGGTGTAAGTAGTATTTTCCCACCACAAATGAGTCACATTTCTTAAACAACCTGAAAAGGGACGAGTTAAGTTATACATCCTAACAGTATTCTCCTGATTAGTTACTATACAAACATACTGGGGTCCTATTTCTGTAAACATGGTAAAGGTTATGGGTAAAATTGTCCATTGACACAAATTTATCGAATGCTCCAGTAAACAAGGTTCATAAAGTCTGGAATGCTGTCCACATAGTATTCCATCAGCTGTTTTGAACACAGACTTAAGTCATGGGTGGTGTTCTGACTATCTATATAATCTCCATAAAATGTGGTAACCAAAACTCAGGATCAAATAATGGGGACCAAAATTACAGGTAATATTACATATTTACACATTATTTCAGGGTCACTAACATTATAATGTACCAATTGCCCTGAACAATAGGTATCTGTGCATTTTACTGTGGTGGATGACATTACAATCCAATGATTACTAGGAATCCATGATTTGAACACGGTCCTCCACACATATTCATTATTACTCATTAAATCACTCTGGGCCTTATTTCTTTGCAGTATAGAATACATATGTGCGATTGTGCATTCTGTCCAATCAATAAATCGCAAATATTTTCTGCTACTCCCATTCCCCATACCTGTGAAGCATTAAATAACTGCAAGAACTCAAAATCATAATTCAAAGTTAATCTTTGGGGTAAGAAAACAGTTGGCATCCATTGAGCTTGTAAGTTAATTAAGCTAAATACATCAATTCCTACTGCCTGAAGCCTGTTAGTCAGTGTTTCTATATCAACACTATTTAAAATTCCCATGCCTGCCCCTGCTCCACCTAATAGCGTATCATACCAAGCTCTTTTATATTTGCATTTTCTACTAAACATAAACGTTATGTTAAAATGGATTACATTTTTCTGATACCGCTGCGCTACTGATGTACATGTGGATGGAACCTTAACTATACTATCATTGCTAATTACAGGATGATTTTTCAACACTGTAATGTGATCTGCCCAAGTAGTTCTATTAGTTATTGCAGTAGCATTCATGCAGAATAACGTATCTATGTCAATCAAAGTAATACTTGCATTGAAAATGTCTGTTTGATTCATGCAGCAATCAAGTCTATGTTGTACAGTCACCATGCAACTATTCGGTAAGTTGCAGCATCTAATAGCAGTCTGGTTCTGTAATTTAATCCAATTTGTGTCCTGCATAGGTTGGACATATAATCGTCCTGCCATTGTCTCAACTGGTTTCCAAATGTTCACATCTGTGAAAAGTAATGTTCACTATAGGACATCCTTGGTTTTCAGGGCAAGTAAAGTTGTCTTGCACCCATAAACTGGTGGAAGATTTCCAACCCCATTGTACAAGTGGGTCGCCAAGCTTCAATATTCTTCCACCTGGGGTAATAGGCTTTACCGAATGGACCGTGAGAGAGTGTATTCCTTTAGAATCCATTGAAGAACCTAGAAAATACACAGACTGATTATTCTCGAAGATAACATGTGTTCGCTGTACATATTCCCATCTCTCTTCCCTGACCTGATGATTAACACTGTGTTGTCTCGCCTGGTGGCTATCACCTCAGCTGGTTCAGGAGGGCCATTTGGGTTTGTAACCCATATTTTGGCACCATTGTTAAAACCTCCTGTAGATCTAAAACCTTTATCCCCCTTGCTGTTAAGAGTGTGGGGCTTGTCCTTTATAGGGGTCACTTTGTTAACTGGAATAATTAACAATTGAGCCACTCTGTCATACTGTTGAATTAACAGATTTTGTTCTCACTATTCAACAAAATTACTTTCATTTCTCCTTGGTAATCACAATCAATCACCCTCCCAAAATTTGTATTCCTTGAGGGCTAGTTCTGATTTAGGTGCTATCCAACCAAAATGTCTCTGTGGAATTTGTATTCCAATACCAGTTTCTATCACTTGAATGTTTCTGCTGTTTATTCTGTATTCTTGAAGGGCATGTAAATCAAGTCCAGCAGCTTCTGGGGTTGCCCTGCAAGGAGACAGAGCTCCTGGTGTAATTTCCCAATATAACACTGTTTCTGTAGTTGAGTAAGCCTGCACTTGCAAATTAGGAGTTATCATTCGCATTAAGGGGGTCTCAGATTCTCCAATTGGTCTATTATTTAAAATCTGTAATGCTTCATGCAAATTCTCTTTCCATTTTCGTAGGCTCTCCCCCAATTTCCTAAACTGTTCTTTCAGCAATCCATTCATTCTCTCAATTAACCCTGCTGCCTGCGGGTAATAAGGGATGTGAAATACCCACTGTATGTTATGGGCTTGAGCATAAGCTTGTACCATTTTCCCCCTAAAATGGGAACCATTGTCACTTTGTATCTGCAAGGGTATTCCATAGTACAACATAATTAGTTAATTGCCTTAATGGTGTTTTTTTGTGTAGCTTGTTTACAAGGGTATGCCAATAAATACCCTGAATATGTATCTACAACTGTGCAAGCATATCGACATCCTCCACTAAGGGTAGAGGTCCAATGTAATCAATCTGCCAAATTTGTCCCGGTAATTTTCTCCTCCCAATTGTCCTTTCACAATATGAGGGATTGGTCTTTGTTGCCCATGTTGGCATATAGGACACTGAGCATAACAGTTTTAACCAAATCCAATGTTAGGGTACACCC
Organism: Neoceratodus forsteri; assembly: GCA_016271365.2. Taxonomy (NCBI): domain Eukaryota; kingdom Metazoa; phylum Chordata; order Ceratodontiformes; family Ceratodontidae; genus Neoceratodus; species Neoceratodus forsteri. The sequence goes on from CM057453.1 coordinate 495,147,949, forward strand.
TACTATATGCCCACCTGTAAGTGGCTTTCTCTCCAAATGTCCACATTTTTGATGTGCCCATTTTGCCAGCCCTGATAACTGCTGACTTTGAGTTTCTTCAATATCCACTGGAAGAATCTTAGCTTTTTCATCTGCAATAGAATTATACCATCGTTCTAGTGTATCTGAAGCACAATGAGCATCAACATGAAATACAGTGGTCTGAGTATTTTGCACCATAGTCCATATTTCCTGCCACAGTTCTTTTTCCCATATTTCTTCGAATAAATTTTCCACTCATCCTTAGCCCAAGTGGCAGCCAGGTTGTTAAACCATTGGCTACAGACCATGAATCAGTATAAATATGACATGTACCTGGGTTTTCTTGTCTCAAAGCCTGATATACTGCATACAACTCAGCATATTGACTGCTTTTCCCTTCTCCTGATGTTACCAAAAACTTTTCAGTGTGTGGACAATAAGCTACTGCTTTCCAGTATCTCCTATTTCCCACATATTTGGCTGAGCCATCTGTAAACCATACATGTGCTCGGTCAGAAACGGGCAGCTCATCAAAAGGCTTGCCCCATTTCACAGGTGATTCTTGAATTTCAGGCATTTTTCCCTCAACCTGTTCTCCCTCTAGAGGAATTTCAGCTACCTTCTCATGGAGGGCTGCTATTCCCCCAATTCCTACCTTTGCTCGATCCTGAATATACCATTTCCATTTGATAATGCTAGCTTCCTGAGCATGTCCTATTTTGTGAGTTCTAGGGGAGCTTTTTACCCATTGCATAATGGGTATCTCTGGTCTCAATGCTACCTCAAGACCCACTGTCATTTGTTCTGTCTCTATCAGAGCCCAGTAGCATGCTAGTAGTTGTCTCTCAAAAGGTGAGTATCTGCTACCTACCTCTGGGAGTTTCCTATTCCAAAAACCTAGTGGCACTTTCTGTCTCCCTTGCTTCTGCCACAAACTCCAGTTTGCATACTGCCCAGTTATGGACACATTTAATTCTACCTCCCCCTCCTGCAGGGGCCAAAGGTCTAAGGCTTGCTGCACTGCTTCCTTAGCCTATCAAATGTTTTTTGTTGCTCATCCCCCCATTCAAACTCATATTTCTTTCTGGTCACTTTAATAAGGGGAGCTAGTATTTGCCCTAAATGGGGTATATGCTGTCGCCAAAATCCAAACAAACCCACAAATCTTTGTGTTTCAGTTTTGTCTTGTGGAGTCGAAAAGTCCAGTATTTTCTGTCGTGCCTTGGGCAATATTTCTCTATGCCCCCTGTTCCATTGACTTCCCAAAAATTTTACTGTTTGGGAAGGACCCTGTACCTTGTCTGGATTAATTTCCATCCTTTCTTCCTCATATGATCAATGGTCTCATCTAGTAACTGTTGTACTTTATCTTGATCAGCCCCTGGATCAAGATATCATCAATGTAATGAGAAATCTGCATGCCATCTGGCAGCTTCCACTATCCAGTGTTCTGCCACCATCCGGTGCAGATGGTGGGCTATGTACATATCCCTGAGGTAATCTGAGTGAAAGCATATTGCCTCCCTGCCATGTGAAGGCAAACTGGTCCCAAAACTTTTCCTCAATCGGAATAGTAAAGAATGCATTAGCTAAATCAATAACTGCATACCATACCCCTTTGTGCCTTTGTATTTGTTCTATCAGGGTGACGGTGTCTGAACGCAGCCGCAATGAAGGAGTGTACTTGTTCAATCTCTATAATCTACTGTCATCCGCCATGACCCGGCACTTTCTTTTGACCGCCACACAGGATTGTTCCAAGCTGTTGTGTGGTTTAAGCACTCCTGCCTCTAATAGATCTTAATAGTGGCAGTTATCTCCTCATGCCCTCCTGGTATTCTATACTGTTTCATACAGATCATTTTGTAGCAGGTGGAATGGCTACTGGAGGCATCTGCACCTTCCCCACTACTACTGGTCTTGCTGAAATGTAAGGTTTTACTCCAAATTGATATTGTCCATCAGACAATTGCAACGTCATCCCCTTTAGTATGTCTATTCCTATAATGTATTCCGGAATCGGAACAATCATTACACAATATTTTCTCCGGGGCAGCTGACCTATTTTCAGTTCCAAAATGGTCTGCACTGCCTCAATTTGTTTACCTCCTAATCCTGTAATTACCACTCGCTGACCTTTGTGTTTTGCTGGGTTCCCATAAATTAATGAGGCCTCTGCCCCAGTGTCAATTAAAGCTCGTACTTTTTGGGGTGAGCCACTCTTCCACTAATTTCCAATTCTACATGAGGTCTAAAATCCCTCCTAGCCCACCCTTCTACTGGGGCTTGGCCTTCATTTCAGTCATATTTTAGGTTTTTCAGTTGCTGCAACTCCCTAACCAGGTACAAATCACTAGGATACAGATCTGCATATTCCTGCTCTGGTCGGGGTGACTCAATGGATCCCTGAGTGGGAGCCCCCCCCAACCCGGGACATACTTTCCATTTCATCATCAAACTCTGCCGGGGGAGCAGTTGGACTTACAGACTCCCCTGAAGAGACATGTACATCTGTCTTTAACTTTGAATTGATCTGCTTATTTACTCGCTTCTTAGTGTTCAATCCCCTCTTTTGTACATCTCCCACATATCGGGTACTGATCCCATCAATGTTTCCTTGCCACCCCATCCTTTAAGAGAGCCAGGAACATATCTCTCCTAGAAACTCGACCTCAGGATTGGACCGCTGTTTATCCTGTCCTGAAGGATCATATAAACTAGACCCCTTTGGGCCCCAATCTCCCAGTTCCCTAACTGCCGATTGCCTCTAGCACTACACCTACTGTTTTCCCCGTCTGATTAATCAACAAAGTCATCATTACTGCCTTATATGCAGGTGGTGCAGTTTTGATAATCTTATTACGCATAGACACTGGCACAACAACACTCATTAAATCAGCATGGTCTTCTGTGGAGACCGCAACTTTCATCATTTCCATTTTAATGTTTTGTATACAGCCCTTTAAGGTAAACCATGGTTTACTATCCTCCTGCCAGTCACTCACCGCCGGATACTTGTGTTTGCAAGCTCATAGCCACCACGCCCAGCATCGTGGCATAGCCCCTGCTCCTGTATTCGGAGGGTCCCAAACGCCTCCTTCACCACAGGGTCATAGCTTAGTGACAGAAACCTAGGGCATCAGTTTCATCTAAGCTTACTCCATCCGCCCTGTGTCATACAACCTCACCAGCCATCTCAACAAACCCCCTCTGGTGTACCGCCCCAGGAGGTCTGATACTCTCCTGTTGAGAAAAATCCTCCACTACATCTCGATTCCTAGGATTTCCTGATCCAACACTTCAGCACGCCTTCTAGACACTGGCTGTGCATGCAATATTGGAACCTTCACGCCCTCAGCCTTTTCATCTTTATCTGAGGCTGACCTTCCTCATCTGTAGAAAACCAAATATCTCCATCCCATGTTTCAGGATCCCAGTGGGCTCCTGCCCTAGCTATTGCTAGGCTTACCTTTTCCTACTAACTCTGCCTCCTCTTTTATACTTGTATTGTGCCACCGGACAGCTGCATTTTCTGCAACTGTCCGATAGGTATCCAATTTATCACTCAGCAAATGATGTTGACATTGTAACATCACAGCTTTACTTTCCAAATCACAAATCTTTCGTTCCAACTCTGCCTTTTCACTAAGAAGTCCCACTACCTTTTCATGCATCTTCCTATAGGCAGACAATAAAATCCACCCCCTGCGCCCCAAGGCAGCACATTCTTTCCCTTTTGCCACAGGCACTTTTTCATACATGTAACAACATCTGCAGGCTCAGAATCCTTTAAACAGGATTCCCAGTGTTCACTCAACCCTGCACAACATGACCACTCAGTGGCTAAATCAGCATAAGGTTGGTTTTCCCAACCAGGAATTTCCACTTGTGCACGTGCAACATTAGACTCTTTCCTTTTAAACATTTTCACTTCACCTTAGTGTGTACTTTCCTTTATGAATCCTGCCGACTACGCCAAAAATTGTCTTGCCTAATCAAGAGTCACAAAGGAATAATCACACTTGCATTCACATATCAGCACAATTTATTGCAAGCAAAAGATACTTACACTTCATTTAGCAGCAATGTCACTATCAGCATTAATGATTACACTTTAGCATTCATTCATTAGCAATATTACTATCAGCATTAATATATACTTCAATTAAGCAAAACATGATACATCACTGATTCTATGCTACATCCAAGCCTTTTCCCAGTAGCTGGGAAGCCCTAATCATCTCACAGCCTGGCCAGGAGTCTTGAACCGGAGAAAGTTCCCAGCGATGCGTCCACCCTGCAGATGAGGCTTCCAACTCAGGCATTGAGAAAGCTATTTATATCTTATTCTATGCTAAAATAACCATGCAGCCTCATAGTGTTGTTTTGCCACATTCTAGCTGGCCGGCTCCCAGGATGCTGCAATTCCACACCATAAGGACTGCTCAGACTCCTACACCTGCTAGGTCACTGTGCTCCAAACACTGGCCGGGTGCCTAGAACACTATGAGCTAAGCAGAAGTTTAAACAAAACTACAAAACAGGTTGCCTGATAATATGCAACCTTCAAGTCAGCAAAATACACTGTCTGAAGCAAAACATAATAATGAGGCTATATCTAAAGAGCAAAACATCAATTAAATGAAGCAGCATGTAAAATGGAGTCACACAATACAAAATGAGTATAAAATGACATAATTACATGAAATAGCATACAAATGGAGTGACAATAATCAACATATACTATCACTACATTCGGTCCTTTGATTATTGTGAATACGATTTGGTATGATATTGGTACCATAGCAAAATTACTACTTAATATAATATGATAAGTAACAAGTCCAAATAAGCAAGATAATTGTCACTACAGCAATGATTATGATAGGATGTATCGAATATTTAACACTTTTGTAGCTGATGGAGACCATCCTGTAAAAATATCCCACCAATAATGAGTAGTCTCTTGTTGAATCTTGGAACTTAAATCAATCATTTTATTTTTAACTATCGTAGTTTGCACCTGACTTTGCACTAATGATTTATTTCTTATTGCCAAATGAGCCTGCATTACATCTGTTTCCTGAATTATCTGTTTAATTTTATTTAATGAGATACTCAATCTTGATTGATCTAAAATATTGGCTGCCAATACAAAATAAGCTTCTGCTCATTATCAGGACAAAGGTGTAAGTAGTATTTTCCCACCACAAATGAGTCACATTTCTTAAACAACCTGAAAAGGACGAGTTAGTTATACATCCTAACAGTATTCTCCTGATTAGTTACTATACAAACATACTGGGGTCCTATTTCGTAAACATGGTAAAGGTTATGGGTAAAATTGTCCATTGACACAAATTTATCGAATGCTCCAGTAAACAAGGTTCATAAAGTCTGGAATGCTGTCCATAGTATTCCATCAGCTGTTTTGAACACAGACTTAAGTCATGGGTGGTGTTCTGACTATCTATATAATCTCCGTTAAATGTGGTAACCAAAACTCAGGATCAAATAATGGGGACCAAAATTACAGGTAATATTACATATTTACACATTATTTCAGGGTCACTACATTATAATGTACCAATTGCCTGAACAATAGGTATCTGTGCATTTTACTGTGGTGGATGACATTACAATCCAATGATTACTAGGAATCCATGATTTGAACACGGTCCTCCACACATATTCATTATTACTCATTAAATCACTCTGGCCTTATTTCTTTGCAGTATAGAATACATATGTCGAGACAGCATTCTGTCCAATCAATAAATCGCCAAATATTTTCTGCTACTCCCATTCCCCTATACCTGTAGCTATTAATAACTGCAAGAACTCAAAATCATAATTCAAAGTTAATCTTTGGGTAAGAAAACAGTTGGCATCCATTGAGCTTTGTAAGTTAATTAAGCTAAATACATCAATTCCTACTGCCTGAAGCCTGTTAGTCAGTGTTTCTATATCAACACTATTTAAAATTCCCATGCCTGCCCCTGCTCCACCTAATAGCGTATCATACCAAGCTCTTTATATTTGCATTTTCTACATAAACATAAACGTTATGTTAAATGGATTACATTTTTCTGATACCGCTAAGGCCATTGATGTACATGTGGATGGAACCTAACTATACTATCATTGCTAATTACAGGATGATTTTTCAACACTGTAATGTGATCTGCCCAAGTAGTTCTATTAGTTATTGCAGTAGCATTCATGCAGAATAACGATCTATGTCAATCAAAGTAATACTTGCATTGAAAATGTCTGTTTGATTCATGCAGCAATCAAGTCTATGTTGTACAGTCACCATGCAACTATTCGTAAGTTGCAGCATCTAATAGCAGTCTGGTTCTGTAATTTAATCCAATTTGTGTCCTGCATAGGTTGGACATATAATCGTCCTGCCATTGTCTCAACTGGTTTCAAATGTTCACATCTGGTGAAAAAGTAATGTTCACTATAGGACATCCTTGGTTTTCAGGGCAAGTAAAGTTGTCTTGCACCGTAAACTGGTGGAAGATTTCCAACCCCATTGTACAAGTGGTCGTCAAGCTTCAATATTCTTCCACCTGGGGTAATAGGCTTTACCGAATGGACCGTGAGAGAGTGTTATTCCTTTTAGAATCCATTGAAGAACCTAGAAAATACACAGACTGATTATTCTCGAAGATAACATGTGTTCGCTGGTACATATTCCCATCTCTTTCCCTGACCTGATAATTCAACTGTGTTGTCTCGCCTGTGGCTATCACCTCAGCTGGTTCAGGAGGGCCATTTGGGTTTGTAACCCATATTTTGGCACCATTGTTAAAACCTCCTGTAGATCTAAAACCTTATCCCCCTTGCTGTTAAGAGTGTGGGGCTTGTCCTTTATAGGTCACTTTGTTAACTGGAATAATTAACAATTGAGCCACTCTGTCATACTGTTGAATTAAACAGATTTTGTTCTCTACTATTCAACAAAATTACTTTCATTTCTCCTTGGTAATCACAATCAATCACCCCTCCCAAAATTTGTATTCCTTGAGGGCTAGTTCTGATTTAGGTGCTATCCAACCAAAATGTCTCGTGGAATTTGTATTCCAATACCAGTTTCTATCACTTGAATGTTTCTGCTGTTTATTCTGTATTCTTGAAGGCATGTAAATCAAGTCCAGCAGCTTCTGGAGTTGCCCTGCAAGGAGACAGAGCCCTGGTGTAATTTCCCAATATAACACTGTTTCTGTAGTTGAGTAAGCCTGCACTTGCAAATTAGGAGTTATCATTCGCATTAAGGGGGTCTCAGATTCTCCAATTGGTCTATTATTTAAAATCTGTAATGCTTCATGCAAATTCTCTTTCCATTTTCGTAGGCTCTCCCCCAATTTCCTAAACTGTTCTTTCAGCAATCCATTCATTCTCTCAATTAACCCTGCTGCTCATGGTAATAAGGGATGTGAAATACCCACTGTATGTTATGGGCTTGAGCATAAGCTTGTACCATTTCCCCTAAATGGGAACCATTGTCACTTTGTATCTGCAAGGGTATTCCATAGTACAACATAATTAAGTTAATTGCCTTAATGGTGTTTTTCTGTGTAGCTTGTTTACAAGGGTATGCCATAAATACCCTGAATATGTATCTACAACTGTGCAAGCATATCGACATCCTCCACTAAGGGGTAGAGGTCCAATGTAATCAATCTGCCAAATTTGTCCCGGTAATTTTCCCTCCCACATTGTCCTTTCACAATATGAGGGATTGGTCTTGCTGCCCATGTTGGCATATAGGACACTGAGCACAACAGTTTTAACTAAATCCAATGTTAGGGTACACCTTCACTATATGCCCACCTGTAAGTGGTTTCTCTCCCAAATGTCCACATTTTGATGTGCCCATTTTGCCAGCCCTGATAACTGCTGACTTTGAGTTTCTTCAATATCCACTGGAAGAATCTTAGCTTTTTCATCTGCAATAGAATTATACCATCGTTCTAGTGTATCTGAAGCACAATGAGCATCAACATGAAATACAGTGGTCTGAGTATTTTGCACCATAGTCCATATTTCCTGCCACAGTTCTTTTCCCCATATTTCTTTCGAATAAATTTTCCACTCATCCTTAGCCCAAGTGGCAGCCAGGTTGTTAAACCATTGGCTACAGACCATGAATCAGTATAAATATGACATGTACCTGGGTTTTCTTGTCTCAAAGCCTGATATACTGCATACAACTCAGCATATTGACTGCTTTTCCTTCTCCTGATGTTACCAAAACTTTTCAGTGTGTGGACAATAAGCTACTGCTTCTCCAGTATCTCCTATTTCCCACATATTTGGCTGAGCCGTCTGTAAACCATACATGTGCTCGGTCAGAAACGGGCAGCTCATCAAAAGGCTTGCCCCATTTCACAGGTGATTCTTGAATTTCAGGCATTTTTCCTTCAACCTGTTCTTCCTCTAGAGGAATTTCAGCTACCTTCTCATGGAGGGCTGCTATTCCCCCAATTCCTACCTTTGCTCGATCCTGAATATACCATTTCCATTTGATAATGCTAGCTTCCTGAGCATGTCCTATTTTGTGAGTTCTAGGGGAGCTTTTTACCCATTGCATAATGGGTATCTCTGGTCTCAATGCTACCTCAAGACCCACTGTCATTTGTTCTGTCTCTATCAGAGCCCAGTAGCATGCTAGTAGTTGTCTCTCAAAAGGTGAGTATCTGCTACCTACCTCTGGGAGTTTCCTATTCCAAAAACCTAGTGGCACTTTCTGTCTCCTTGCTTCTGCCACAAACTCCAGTTTGCATACTGCCCAGTTATGGACACATTTAATTTACCTCCTCCTGTAGGGGCCAAAGGTCTAAGGCTTGCTGCACTGCTTCCTTAGCCTATCAAATGTTTTTGTTGCTCATCCCCATTCAAACTCATATTTCTTTCTGGTCACTTTAATAAGGGAGCTAGTATTTGCCCTAAATGGGGTATATGTTGTCGCCAAAATCCAAACAAACCCACAAATCTTTGTGTTTCAGTTTTGTCTTGTGGAGTCGAAAAGTCCAGTATTTTCTGTCGTGCCTTGGGCAATATTTCTATGCCCTGTTCCATTGACTTCCCAAAATTTTACTGTTTGGGAAGGACCCTGTACCTTGTCTGGATTAATTTCCCATCCTTTCTTCCTCATATGATCAATGGTCTCATCTAGTAACTGTTGTACTTTATCTTGATCAGCCCCTGATCAAGATATCATCAATGTAATGAGAAATCTGCATGCCATCTGGCAGCTTCCACTATCCAGTGTTCTGCCACCATCCGGTGGCAGATGGTGGGGCTATGTACATATCCCTGAGGTAATCTAGTGAGCATATTGCCTCCTGCCATGTGAAGGCAAACTGGTCCCAAAACTTTTCCTCAATCGGAATAGTAAAGAATGCATTAGCTAAATCAATAACTGCATACCATACCCTTTGTGCCTTTGTATTTGCTCTATCAGGGTGACGGTGTCTGGAACGGCAGCCGCCAATGAAGGAGTGTACTTGTTCAACTTCTATAATCTACTGTCATCCGCCATGACCCGCCACTTTTCTTGACCGCCACACAGGATTGTTCCAAGCTGTTGTTGTGGGTTTAAGCACTCCTGCCTCTAATAGATCTTTAATAGTGGCAGTTATCTCCTCATGCCTCCTGGTATTCTATACTGTTTCATACGATCATTTTGTAGCAGGTGGAATGGCTACTGGAGGCATCTGCACCTTCCCACTACTACTGGTCTTGCTGAAATGTAAGGTTTTACTCCAAATTGATATTGTCCATCAGACAATTGCAACGTCATCCCCTTTAGTATGTCTATTCCTATAATGTATTCCGGAATCGGAACAATCATTACACAATATTTTCTCCGAGCAGCTGACCCTATTTTCAGTTCCAAAATGGTCTGCACTGCCTCAATTTGTTTACCTCCTAATCCTGTAATTACCACCTGACCTTTGTGTTTTGCTGGGTTCCTATAAATTAATGAGGCCTCTGCCCCAGTGTCAATTAAAGCTCTTGTACTTTTGGGGTGAGCCACTCTTCCAATTAATTTCCACCCTACATGAGGTCTAAAATCCTCCTAGCCCACCCTTCTACTGGGGCTTGCCTTCATTTCAGTCATATTTTAGGTTTTTCAGTTGCTGCAACTCCCTAACCAGGTACAAATCACTAGGATACAGATCTGCATATTCCTGCTCTGGTCGGGGTGACTCAATGGATCCCTGAGTGGGAGCCCCCCCCACCCCGGGACATACTTTCCATTTCATCATCAAACTCTGCCGGGGGAGCAGTTGGACTTACAGACTCCCTTGAAGAGACATGTACATCTGTCTTTAACTTTGAATTGATCTGCTTATTTACTCGCTTCTTAGTGTTCAATCCCCTCTTTTTGTACATCTCCACATATCAGGGTACTGATCCCATCAATGTTTTCCTTGCCACCCCATCCTTTAAGAGAGCCAGGAACATATCTCTCCTAGAAACTCGACCCTCAGGATTGGACCGCTGTTTATCCTGTCCTGAAGGATCATATAAACTAGACCCTTTGGGCCCCAATCTCCAGTTCCCTAACTGCCAGTTTCTAGCACTACACCTACTGTTTTCCCGGTCTGATTAATCAACAAAGTCATCATTACTGCCTTATATGCAGGTGGTGCAGTTTTGATAATCTTATTACGTACAGACACTGGCACAACAACACTCATTAAATCAGCATGGTCTTCTGTGGAGACCGCAACTTTCATCATTTCCATTTTAATGTTTTGTATACAGCCCTTTACGTAAACTATGGTTTACTATCCTCCGCCAGTCACTCACCATCGGATACTTGTGTTTGCAAGCCATAGCCACCACGCTCCAGCATCGTGGCATAGCTCTGGCCCTGTATTCGGAGGGTCCGAAACGCTCCTTCACCACAGGGTCATAGCTTAGTGACAGAAACCCGGGGCACTGCTCATCTAAGCTTACCCATCCACTTCCCCTGTGTCATAGCAACCTCACCAGCCATCTCAACAAATCCTCCCCCTCTGGTGTACTGCCCAGGAGGTCTGATACCTCCTGTTGAGAAAAATCCTCCACTACATCTCGATTCCTAGGATTTCCTGATCCAACACTTCAGTACATCTTCTAGACACTGGCGTGCATGCAATTGGAACCTTTACCCTCAGCCTTTTCATCTTTATCTGAGGCTGACCTTTCCTCATCTGTAGAAAACCAAATATCTCCATCCCATGTTTCAGGATCCCAGTGGGCTCCTGCCCTAGCTATTGCTAGGCTTACCTTTTCCTACTAACTCTGCCTCTCCTTTTTATACTTGTATTAGCTACTCGGACAGCTGCATTTTCTGCAACTGTCCGATAGGTATCCAATTTATCACTCAGCAAATGATGTTGACATTGTAACATCACAGCTTTACTTTCCAAATCACAAATCTTCGCTCCAACTCTGCTCTTTCACTAAGAAGTCCCACTACCTTTCATGCATCTTCCTATAGGCAGAATAAATCCACCCCCGCGCCCTAAGGCAGCACATTCTTTCCTTTGCCACAGGCACTCTTTTCATACATGTAACAACATCTGCAGGCTCAGAATCTTTTAAACAGGATTCCCAGTGTTCACTCAACCCTGCACAACATGACACTCAGTGGCTAACTGCGCATAAGGTTGGTTTTCCCAACCAGGAATTTCCACTTGTGCACGTGCAACATTAGACTCTTTCCTTTAAACATTTTCACTTCACCTTTAGTGTGTACTTTCCTTTATGAATCCCGCCGACTACGCCAAAATTGTCTTGCCTAATCAAGAGTCACAAAGGAATAATCACACTTGGCATTCACACTATCAGCACAATTTATTGCAAGCAAAAGATAATTACACTTCATTTAGCAGCAATGTCACTATCAGCATTAATGATTACACTTTAGCATTCATTCATTAGCAATATTACTATCAGCATTATATACTTCAATTACAAAACATGATACATCACTGATTCTATGCTGCATCCAAGCCTTTTCCCAGTAGCTGGGAAGCCCTCAATCATCTCACAGCCTGGCCAGGAGTCTTGAACCGGGAGAAAGTTCCACAGCGATGCGCCCACCCTGCAGATGAGGCTTCCAACCAGGCATTGAGAAAGCTACATTTATATCTTATTCTATGCTAAAATAACCATGCAGCCTTCATAGTGTTGTTTTGCCACATTCTAGAAGCTGGCGGCTCCCAGGATGCTGCAAATTCACACCATAAGGACTGCTCAGAATTCCCTACACCTGCTAGGTCACTGTGCTCCAAACACTGGCGGGTGCCTAGAACACTTGAGCTAAGCAGAAGTTTAAACAAAACTACAAAAACAGGTTGCCTGATAATATGCAACCTTCAAGTCAGCAAAATACACTGTCTGAAGCAAACATAATAATGAGGCTATCTAAAGAGCAAAACATCAATTAAATGAAGCAGCATGTAAAATGGAGTCACACAATACAAAATGGAGTATAAAATGACATACATTACATGAAATAGTATACAAAATGGAGTGACAATAATCAATTATATACTATCAATATATCTGGTCCTTTGATTATTGTGAATACGATGTATAGGATATTGGTACCATAGCAAAATTACTACGAATATAACATGATAAGTAACAAGTCCAAATAAGCAAGATAATTGTCACTACAGCAATGATTATGATAGGATGTATCAGAATATTTAACACTTTGTAGCTGATGGAGACCATCCTGTAAAATATCCCACCAATAATGAGTAGTCTCTTGTTGAATCTTGGAACTTAAATCAATCATTTTATTTTTAACTATCGTAGTTTGCACCTGACTTTGCACTAATGATTTATTTCTTATTGCCAAATGAGCCTGCATTACATCTGTTTCCTGAATTATCTGTTTAATTTTATTTAATGAGATACTCAATCTTGATTGATCTAAAATATTGGGCTGCCAATACAAAATAAGCTTCTGCTCATTATCAGGGACAAAGGTGTAAGTAGTATTTTCCCACCACAAATGAGTCACATTTCTTAAACAACCTGAAAAGGACGAGTTGTTGTTATACATCCTAACAGTATTCTCCTGATTAGTTACTATACAAACATACTGGGGTCCTATTTCTGTAAACATGGTAAAGGTTATGGGTAAAATTGTCCATTGACACAAATTTATCGAATGCTCCAGTAAACAAGGTTCATAAAGTCTGGAATGCTGTCCACATAGTATTCCATCAGCTGTTTTGAACACAGACTTAAGTCATGGGTGGTGTTCTGACTATCTATATAATCTCCGTTAAAATGTGGTAACCAAAACTCAGGATCAAATAATGGGGACCAAAATTACAGGTAATATTATATATTTACACATTATTTCAGGGTCACTAACATTATAATGTACCAATTGCCCTGAACAATAGGTATCTGTGCATTTTACTGTGGTGGATGACATTACAATCCAATGATTACTAGGAATCCATGATTTGAACACGTCCTCCACACATATTCATTATTACTCATTAAATCACTCTGGGCCTTATTTCTTTGCAGTATAGAATATATATGTCGATTGTGTATCTGGTCCAATCAATAAATCGCCAAAATATTTTCTGCTACTCCCATTCCCATACCTGTGAGCATTAAATAACTGCAAGAACTCAAAATCATAATTCAAAGTTAATCTTTGGGGTAAGAAAACAGTTGGCATCCATTGAGCTTGTAGTTAATTAGCTAATACATCAATTCCTACTGCCTGAAGCCTGTTAGTCAGTGTTTCTATATCAACACTATTTAAAATTCTCATGCCTGCCCCTGCTCCACCTAATAGCGATCATACCAAGCTCTTTTATATTTGCATTTTCTACTAAACATAAACGTTATGTTAAAATGGATTACATTTTTCTGATACTGCTGCGCTACTGATGTACATGTGGATGGAACCTTAACTATACTATCATTGCTAATTACAGGATGATTTTTCAACACTGTAATGTGATCTTCCCAAGTAGTTCTATTAGTTATTGCAGTAGTATCTATGCAGAATAACGTATCTATGTCAATCAAAGTAATACTATGCATTAAAATGTCTGTTTGATTCATGCAGCAATCAAGTCTATGTTGTACAGTCACCATGCAACTATTCGGTAAGTTGCAGCATCTAATAGCAGTCTGGTTCTGTAATTTAATCCAATTTGTGTCCTGCATAGGTTGGACATATAATCGTCCCTGCCATTGTCTCAACTGGTTTCAAATGTTCACATCTGGTGAAAAGTAATGTTCACTATAGGACATCCTTGGTTTCAGGGCAAGTAAAGTTGTCTTGCACCAGAACTGGTGGAAGATTTCCAACCCCATTGTACAAGTGGGTCGTCAAGCTTCAATATTCTTCCACCTGGGGTACATAGGCTTACCGAATGGACCGTGAGAGAGAGTGTTATTCCTTTTAGAATCCATTGAAGAACCTAGAAAAATACACAGACTGATTATTCTCGAAGATAACATGTGTTCGCTGGTACATATTCCCATCTCTTTCCTGACCTGATAATTAACACTGTGTTGTCTCGTCTGGTGGCTATCACCTCAGCTGGTTCAGGAGGGCCATTGGGTTTGTAACCCATATTTTGGCACCATTGTTAAAACCTCCTGTAGATCTAAAACCTTTATCCCCCTTGCTGTTAAGAGTGTGGGCTTGTCCCTTATAGGGTCACTTTGTTAACTGGAATAATTAACAATTGAGCCACTCTGTCATACTGTTGAATTAACAGATTTTGTTCTCTACTATTCAACAAAATTACTTTCATTTCTCCTTGGTAATCAGCAATCAATCACCCTCCCAAAATTTGTATTCCCTTGAGGGCTAGTTCTGATTTAGGTGCTATCCAACCAAAATGTCTCGGTGGAATTTGTATTCCAATACCAGTTTCTATCACTTGAATGTTTCTGCTGTTTATTCTGTATTCTTGAAGGGCATGTAAATCAAGTCCAGCAGCTTCTTGGGTTGCCCTGCAAGAGACAGAGCTCCTGTAATTTCCCAATATAACACTGTTTCTGTAGTTGAGTAAGCCTGCACTCTGCAAATTAGGAGTTATCATTCATTAAGGGGTCTCAGATTCTCCAATTGGTCTATTATTTAAAATCTGTAATGCTTCATGCAAATCTCTTTCCATTTTCGTAGGCTCTCCCCCAATTTCCTAAACTGTTCTTTCCAGCAATCCATTCATTCTCTCAATTAACCCTGCTGCCTGCGGGTAATAAGGGATGGAAATACCCACTGTATGTTATGGCTTGAGCATGCTTGTACCATTTCCCCTCAAATGGGAACCATTGTCACTTTGTATCTGCAAGGGTATTCCATAGTACAACATAATTAAGTTAATTGCCTTAATGGTGTTTTTTCTGTGTAGCTTGTTTACAAGGGTATGCCAATAAATACCCTGAATATGTATCTACAACTGTGCAAGCATATCGACATCCTCCACTAAGGGTAGAGGTCCAATGTAATCAATCTGCCAAATTTGTCCTGTAATTTTCCTCCCCAATTGTCCTCTTCACAATATGAGGGATTGGTCTTTGCTGCCCATGTGGCATATAGGACACTGAGCAATAACAGTTTTAACTAAATCCAATGTTAGGTACACCCCTACTATATGCCCACCTGTAAGTGGCTTTCTCTCCCAAATGTCCACATTTTGATGTGTGCCCATTTTGCCAGCCCTGATAACTGCTGACTTTGAGTTTCTTCAATATCCACTGGAAGAATCTTAGCTTTTTCATCTGCAATAGAATTATACCATCGTTCTAGTGTATCTGAAGCACAATGAGCATCAACATGAAATACAGTGGTCTGAGTATTTTGCACCATAGTCCATATTTCCTGCCACAGTTCTTTTTCCCATATTTCTTTCGTAATAAATTTTCCACTCATCCTTAGCTCAAGTGGCAGCCAGGTTGTTAAACCATTGGCTACAGACCATGAATCAGTATAAATATGACATGTACCTGGTTTTCTTGTCTCAAAGCCTGATATACTGCATACAACTCAGCATATTGACTGCTTTTCCCTCTCCTGATGTTACCAAAAACTTTTCAGTGTGTGGACATAAGCTACTGCTTTCAGTATCTCCTATTTCCCACATATTTGGCTGAGCCATCTGTAAACCATACATGTGCTCGGTCAGAAACGGGCAGCTCATCAAAAGGCTTGCCCCATTTCACAGGTGATTCTTGAATTTCAGGCATTTTCCCTCAACCTGTTCTCCTCTAGAGGAATTTCAGCTACCTTCTCATGGAGGGCTGCTATTCCCCAATTCCTACCTTTGCTCGATCCTGAATATACCATTTCCATTTGATAATGCTAGCTTCCTGAGCATGTCCTATTTTGTGAGTTCTAGGGGGCTTTTACCCATTGCATAATGGGTATCTCTGGTCTCAATGCTACCTCAAGACCCACTGTCATTTGTTCTGTCTCTATCAGAGCCCAGTAGCATGCTAGTAGTTGTCTCTCAAAAGGTGAGTATCTGCTACCTACCTCTGGGAGTTTCCTATTCCAAAAACCTAGTGGCACTTTCTGTCTCCCTTGCTTCTGCCACAAACTCCAGTTTGCATACTGCCCAGTTATGGACACATTTAATTCTACCTCCCCCTCCTGCAGGGGCCAAAGGTCTAAGGCTTGCTGCACTGCTTCCTTAGCCTATCAAATGTTTTTGTTGCTCATCCCCATTCAAACTCATATTTCTTTCTGGTCACTTTAATAAGGGAGCTAGTATTTGCCCTAAATGGGTATAGCATGTCGTCAAATCCAAACAAACCCACAAATCTTTGTGTTTCAGTTTTGTCTTGTGAGTCGAAAAGTCCAGTATTTTCTGTCGTGCCTTGGGCAATATTTCTCTATGCCCCTGTTCCATTGACTTCCCAAAATTTTACTGTTTGGGAAGGACCCTGTACCTTTGTCTGGATTAATTTCCATCCTTTCTTCCTCATATGATCAATGGTCTCATCTAGTAACTGCTGTACTTTATCTTGATCAGCCCCCTGGATCAAGATATCATCAATGTAATGAGAAATCTGCATGCCATCTGGCAGCTTCCACTCATCCAAGTGTTCTGCCACCATCCGGTGGCAGATGGTGGGGCTATGTACATATCCCTGAGGTAATCTAGTGAAAGCATATTGCCTCCCCTGCCATGTGAAGGCAAACTGGTCCCAAAACTTTTCCTCAATCGGAATAGTAAAGAATGCATTAGCTAAATCAATAACTGCGCCAACCCCCTTTGTGCCTTTGTATTTGCTCTATCAGGGTGGCAGTGTCTGGGCAGCCGTCAATGAAAGGAGTGTACTTGTTCAATCCCCTATAATCTACTGTCATCCGCCATGACCCGTCACTTTTCTTGACCGCCACACAGGATTGTTCTGTTGTTGTTGTGGGTTTAAGCACTCCTGCCCTAATAGATCTTTAATAGTGGCAGTTATCTCCTCATGCCCTCCTGGTATTCTATACTGTTTCATACAGATCATTTTTGTAGCAGGTGGAATGGCTACTGGAGGCATCTGCACCTTCTCCACTACTACTGGTCTTGCTGAAATGTAAGGTTTTACTCCAAATTGATATTGTCCATCAGACAATTGCAACGTCATCCCCTTTAGTATGTCTATTCCTATAATGTATTCCGGAATCGGAACAATCATTACACAATATTTTCTCCGGGCAGCTGACCTATTTTCAGTTCCAAAATGGTCTGCACTGCCTCAATTTGTTTACCTCCTAATCCTGTAATTACCACTCATTTGACCTTTGTGTTTTGCTGGGTTCCCATAAATTAATGAGGCCTCTGCCCCAGTGTCAATTAAAGCTCGTACTTTTGGGGTGAGCCACTCTTCCAATTAATTTCCAATTCTACATGAGGTCTAAAATCCTCCAGCCCACCCTTCTACTGGGGCTTGGCCTTCATTTCAGTCATATTTTAGGTTTTCAGTTGCTGTAACTCCCTAACCAGGTACAAATCACTAGGATACAGATCTGCATATTCCTGCTCTGGTCGGGGTGACTCAATGGATCCCTGAGTGGGAGCCCCCCCCACCCCAGGACATACTTTCCATTTCATCATCAAACTCTGCCGGGGGAGCAGTTCTACTTACAGACTCCCCTGAAGAGACATGTACATCTGTCTTTAACTTTGAATTGATCTGCTTATTTACTCGCTTCTTAGTGTTCAATCCCCTCTTTTTGTACATCTCCCACATATCAGGAGTACTGATCCCATCAATGTTTTCCCTTGCCACCCCATCCTTTAAGAGAGCCAGGAACATATCTCTCCTAGAAACTCGACCCTCAGGATTGGACCGCTGTTTATCCTGTCCTGAAGGATCATATAAACTAGACCCCTTTGGGCCCCAATCTCCCAGTTCCCCTAACTGCCGTATTGCCTCTAGCACTACACCTACTGTTTTCCCCGTCTGATTAATCAACAAAGTCATCATTACTGCCTTATATGCAGGTGGTGCAGTTTTGATAATCTTATTACGTACAGACACTGGCACAACAACACTCATTAAATCAGCATGGTCTTCTGTGGAGACCGCAACTTTCATCATTTCCATTTTAATGTTTTGTATACAGCCCTTTAAGGTAAACCATGGTTTACTATCCTCCGGCCAGTCACTCACCGTCGGATACTTGTGTTTGCAAGCCATAGCCACCACATCCAGCATCGTGGCATAGCCCTGCCCCTGTATTCGGAGGGTCCGAAACGCCTCCTTCACCACAGGGTCATAGCTTAGTGACAGAAACCTTGGGGCATCAGTTTCATCTAAGCTTTCTCCATCCGCCCCTGTGTCATACAACCTCACCAGCCATCTCAACAAACTCTCCCCCCCTCTGGGTGTACCTCCAGGAGGTCTGATACCTCCTGTTGAGAAAATCCTCCACTACATCTCGATTCCTAGGATTTCCTGATCCAACACTTCAGTACGCCTTCTAGACACTGGCTGTGCATGCAATATTGGAACCTTACGTCCCTCAGCCTTTTCATCTTTATCTGAGGCTGACCTTTCCTCATCTGTAGAAAACCAAATATCTCCATCCCATGTTTCAGGATCCCAGTGGGCTCCTGCCCTAGCTATTGCTAGCTTACCTTTTCCTACTAACTCTGCCCTCCTCTTTTATATGATAGCCACTCGACAGCTGCATTTTCTGCAACTGTCCGATAGGTATCCAATTTATCACTCAGCAAATGATGTTGACATTGTAACATCACAGCTTTACTTTCCAAATCACAAATCTTTCGTTCCAACTCTGCCTTTTCACTAAGAGTCCCACTACCTTTTCATGCATCTTCCTATAGGCAGACAATAAATCCACCCCCCTACTTCCAAGGCAGCACATTCTTTCCTTTTGCCACAGGCACTCTTTTCATACATGTAACAACATCTGCAGGCTCAGAATCCTTTAAACAGGATTCCCAGTGTTCACTCAACCCTGCACAACATGACCACTCAGTGGCTAAATCAGCATAAGGTTGGTTTTCCCAACCAGGAATTTCCACTTGTGCATGTGCAACATTAGACTCTTTCCTTTTAAACATTTTCACTTCACCTTAGTGTGTACTTTCCTTTATGAATCCTGCTGACTACGCCAAAATTGTCTTGCCTAATCGGAGAGTCACAAAGGAATAATCACACTTGGCATTCACACATCAGCACAATTTATTGCAAGCAAAAGATAATTACACTTCATTTAGCAGCAATGTCACTATCAGCATTAATGATTACACTTTAGCATTCATTCATTAGCAATATTACTATCAGCATTAATATACTTCAATTAAGCAAAACATGATACATCACCGATTCTATGCTACATCCAAGCCTTTTCCCAGTAGCTGGGAAGCCCTAATCATCTCAGCCTGGCCAGGAGTCTTGAACCAGGAGAAAGTTCCACAGCATGCGTCCACCCTGCAGATGAGGCTTCCAACCAGGCATTGAGAAAGCTACATTTATATCTTATTCTATGCTATAATAACCATGCAGCCTTCATAGTGTTGTTTTGCCACATTCTAGAAGCTGGCCGGGCTCCCAGGATGCTGCAAATTCACACCATAAGGACTGCTCAGAATTCCCTACACCTGCTAGGTCACTGTGCTCCAAACACTGGCGGGTGCCTAGAACACTATGAGCTAAGCAGAAGTTTAAACAAAACTACAAAACAGGTTGCCTGATAATATGCAACCTTCAAGTCAGCAAAATACACTGTCTGAAGCAAAACATAATAATGAGGCTATCTAAAGAGCAAAACACCAATTAAATGAAGCAGCATGTAAAATGGAGTCACACAATACAAAATGGAGTATAAAATGACATACATTACATGAAATAGCATACAAAATGGAGTGACAATAATCAACATATTATACTATCACTACAGGGGGATGACTTCCACCAGCAGCTCTGCACTAATGATGAAGCTAGGCAGGATCTCCCTAGCAATGTAAGACTATGTTTTTGTAGTGGATCAATAAAATAAGTAACAATGATTTATAATATAAAAAAATATATTTATTTTTTATCA
Source organism: Neoceratodus forsteri (assembly GCA_016271365.2). Taxonomy (NCBI): domain Eukaryota; kingdom Metazoa; phylum Chordata; order Ceratodontiformes; family Ceratodontidae; genus Neoceratodus; species Neoceratodus forsteri. Next base: position 495,168,545 of record CM057453.1, read on the forward strand.
CTAAAAAGAGAAACATTGTACAATCACAATATATCACTCCAAGGTGTGGGTAATGCTAGGGTTTACCACTCCTGGTGTGTTTTGCTCACCCAGACTGTGGTCTCGTGACCAAACAACACACCAGGCATGGTAAATCTTAACATAACCCACACCCTGTTGTGATATATTGCTTAATTAATTTACATTTGCTTCACTGACTGCAAGCACTGATTACCCCTCCAGTGTCAATTTCAGACATGTGAGAGTTTGGTTAGGTGAAAACAACTGATCTTAGTAATAGCAAGCTTTCAAATTTAAAGTACAATACAGTGAAAAAAAGTTTGACCACAAGCTAGCTTTTTGCACTGAATTTCAAAGAAGCTGTCAACGTCATGATCTGACTGAGGTCGCAATGCGAGCCTGCTACCACAAAGAGCAAGGAAAAGGCAGGCAAACAGAGTGGAGTTGGTTTTGATATAAAACAAACTAAAGCAATGCACAATTACTAAAAAACACAATATTTTACATATAGATTTTATTAAAAGGGACAAAACAAACTATTTATAAGCAATACTCACTTCCCAGCTATTTAAATATTTACTATTGCTCTTTAGGGAAGCTTGGGTACGTTTCTGATAGGGAGCACAGGATGTTGACCTCAATGTGTACTGAAAGAAGTTGAAAGTTCAGAGTTTGTGTGTTGTTTGGGTGTGTGTGTGTGTGTGTGTGTGTGTGTGTGTGTTTGCATGGAAGTATATGTTTATATGGTATAGTAACATGTACCTTGTTTAACACATATGTCTTTTACTATAAAAAATGACACCTCAATAACTTGGCACAACTCAGTAACATTGGTACATTGATTGTTTGTGGACTTGTATTTATAAGACTGTAGTTATTGAGGATAATAAGCCACCCTCGTTTTATGAATAGAGGGACCTTAATAAAAAGCTTTATAAATGCAGTTCTAGGAATGAACCTGTTGAAGAGTAAGGCCTACCACAGTTGATGCAGGCTTCCATTGCTTGCTGTTACCCTATGATCTATGCCAGCTCTTTGCAATATGCTTCCTGGCTAGTTTTAAATCTGTGACATCAATTAAATAATTGGTCTAGCACATATTTGCTGTTCATAAAAAAATCTGAAGAGTTGCAGAAATATTGATCTTAAATCAGGTTGAGGGGATATTTTTTTTTATTTTGTTTTATCAAAGCCTATGATAAATGGTTAAGACTGTGCTACAATTATAATTTGCTTAATTATATGCATTATTATATGGCACAGCACAGTCAGAATAGGTGAACGAAGGTCTACATAAATAGAAGTAACACATAATTGCATTGTAGGCACACTGTATTGGCCCTGTAGTTAGTATATAATTAATGTAGTTATAATGGAAAGTATTATCAAGAATTTCTAGAAAACTGTATTGCGTAAATGTCATCTAAAATTTTCACGCAAAGTTAAACATTAAATCCAGTGATTCTGATTTTATTCTATTTTAAGCCATCCTACTCTGTTCCTACAATTCGGTTCTATTTTTTATTTAGGGTAAATACCCAGAACAGAGCTCATTTACTAATGTGTCCTGTTAAAGCAGGTTTCAGATGATATACCTGTGTATTTCTGACAAAGATTGTACTTGGTACAAGGTACAAAGGCATTGCATAGTTTACAGATGCATTGTATAGCTCATTGTGCAGAGGTAGAAATCTAGTGCAGGTGAGATGTACAGGATGTAAGCATGAGGTTTTGGTCATTGTGCCTACAGTATATTACACTTCTTGATGGGTGGCAGCAAGATCTTTGCCCAGAAGAGATGGAATGGAACCAGTTCATAAATTTTGGAACTTTTGTACTACAGGACAAAGGACAGTTGGCCTTGTATAGGAATTATGGCAGGGACTTCTGCGCTGTTGGGCATCTTTGATTGAAGGTGAGGCACCCACAGACTGTGTTAATGTGGGAAATCATCATCTCAATTGACCCAGTAAAGCACAGGGGTCTAGAGTAACTCTTGCCAGCAAGCCTTATATAGTGTGTGGGTGTGTGTGTGTGTGTGTGTGTGTGTGTGTGTGCACGCGCGTGTGTAATTTGTGAGAACCTTGCCTTTAATGAACTTCAGAGAGAATGGAATAAAGTACAGTTCCCTTCTGTGTCACAGGGGTAGCTAATTTAACCCACTGTAGAGTTCACAGTAGTGAGTGTCATAGGGGCAGTCAAGGATCAGTCTGGCTAAGCTGCTGTAGAGCACATCTAACCTGGCCTAGCTGGTCTTGGAGGCAAAACAGAGAAAGATAGCCACACAGTCAAAAGAGGGACTACATAAAAGACTGGGTTGTTATTTCTCTGCAGTCATAGGGCAGTAAATATTTGTTACTAAACATTAAACAATCTTTGGACCCAGATTTTTGACAAGTTTGTCAATGTGGGTGTTCACTGTGAGAAGTGGGCCATCCCAAAAACCCACATATTTGCATTCTCTAACAATCTCAATGGGGATCTGTCTGTAGAAGTACTGACCAGCTGGTCAGAGCTGATATAGCTCTTCAATTATTCCGAAGAACTGAGCTCTATCGCGTTGGTTTTACCCACATTTAAGGACAGCATTGAGTCATGGAGACAGGACTGCAGCGCATGGAATTTCCTTTGGAGAGTGGTCTGCATGGCAAGGATATTTCCTCCAGTGGCATAGTACTGTATCATCAGCAGGGCTACTGGAAAATTGCTGAAAAAGTTACCCCAAATTGTGGAGCATTTTGCAAAATTTGTGGGGAAATTGTGGGAGTTCTACTATAGACCCTGAGTGCTTCACAATAAATATGTTACTGTTTCCTGCAGCATTCATTAGTCAGTATAAACTGCTAAATGAATACACTGCCACTTGAACATGTTTTAAACATAAAGAAAAGCTCATATTCCTAAAATGAATATGAAACTGATAAGCTGTCGTAAGCATTGCCTATTTTCCAAAATTTAAAAACATCTGCCTCATATAGTGCTAAATTGATTCTATAAAGTGAGTCATAGCAAATCAATATTAAATAAATGCAGAAAAAAACATTTTTCTGTTTGTGGATGTAGAATAATGAAGCCTGATCAACAGCTGTTTACAGTGCTCTGTCAACTACTTGGTATCCTGTGATGAGGGCGACCGCTATTGAGTGCTTTGAAAAAGGGTGACTCAATAATGATGCCTTCTTTACAGGACTACTGGACATGGAAGGCAACCGGATAGGGGGCAGCAAATAAAGTGACAGAATGTCGCTATATGTACACATGCACAGGGGGAGCGAGCATGCCGTACAGCAGGTGGAAGGGGAGGGAGGGTTTATGAGGCATACTGTGGTGGTGGGCTGCCAAGCTGGCCCTGTGGCATGGTGGGTTGGTGGCAGGCTAGGGTTGTGAGGGTGTAGGGTTTGGTTCCGGGTGCGGGTTCGTTTTGTTGCACCCGGTGGTGATTTTTTTGTCTACTTTTGCACCCCCCTGACGTGCACCCTCCTTGAGTTGAGAATCCTTTAGTAGGGGTGTGCGGGGGGGCACATCCTCTACATAAAAAAAAGTCTCCGGTGCCATTTTGCAGTGCACCACGAGTTTTACATCACCGAAATTGATTTTTGGTGATGTACACTCGCTCCAACGGCGATCGCCTTTCCACGATCCCCGTTATGACATGGAACCAACTATTTACCCACTCTGGTACAAGGAAAATATAACCAGAGACAGTGGTGAGTAATTGAGTGTTAGTAAAATGTTTCGTGTTCATAATTTGCACTGTAGGTACCATACACTATTTTTGAAATCACATATTTAAACATTAAATCTCGGGGTAATTGGGTCTGGCAGTATATCCTAAAGGTTAGAGTTACTAACTGTGAATGAGCTGGGGACATCTAGCAGACCTGAGATACTGCATATTTTAGGGTCTTTCAATCCCTTAGCAATGTTTCAAACATCTTTAGATCATTAGAAATGATAATGAATACATTGTTGGTAAATGATTTCTTGGTCACCCTGACTAGGCATCCACAAAACACGTGTCTACCTAGTCTTGTGTCCATAAGACACTTGGCTCCATCCTCTGATAAATAGGATGAGGCTTGGGACTTTAACTGTAATCAGTCTATCACCCCCTGCTCTGATTCAATTCTAGTTACTAAATAGTTAACAGAGAGCAGAGAGTTTAGATCTGTAAATACAACAAACCAGAGTGGAGGATCCAGGACTCAGCAGTCCACACTCAGAAAAGCCCAAATTTCTTAAAACTGCTCAAAAAAGAAAACCATGTACCTGTTGTCTGCAGCAAACAGACTTTATTCAGGCTCTATTCAGTGCTTTAGAGCATGGTGCAAGGTGCTACAAAAATGAAAGCCCCTGAAGTCCCCTGACATCTGTGATGTCAGCAAAACACAGGTATGTACTTTTCTTTTTTGGTCAGCTATAAGACATTTTGGATTTCCTAAGTGCAGACTACTGAGTCTGGAGTGCCTCACTCTAGTCGGCTGTTTCTACATGTTACTATAAATGGTGGCATTGAGCTCTCCAGCTGCAACTTCTTCTCTCAATTTTTTAGCATTCCAGATGAGAAGAATACAAGACTTTGTACAAAACAGTCTCTAACTGAATATTTTAAAGCATGCTCAGATGGTTGTCTGGTGGTGCTAACAATAATAAAGGTAACAGAAATAACAGGGACCCCTCTGATGAATCTGGCATTGAAGCCTCTAAGGGAAACCAATCCCCTTCTTTGTCCTGTAAGTGTAGCAGTGAATGAAACAGCTGAAATATTGTAGCAGGTCCACTGAATGTGAGACAGTAAGGAGGTCTTAATGGCAGAAAGGATCTTGATCAGCATACGTGGAAGCTGATGTATCTCAAGGGACTGTAGACTCTTCCAAGAAACTGATTGAATGGATTTTAAAAGTTAACAGAGGATCAACTTAAAGAGGTGGCAGGGGATTTCAAATAAAAGGAGGAAGTAGTTTTAAAATTCTCTAGCTCTACAAAATATGAGGATCTGAGTGACTCAGTAAAACAGCCACTACAGAAACTGGACAAGGAAATTAAAGAGATTAAAAGAGGGTTACAAATGATTATGCCAGTGCCAGTACTTTTATTTGGATAAAAAAACTTGCAAGGATCTTCAAGCCAAATAAACAAACCAAAAAGCCACATTGAGAACAGTTGTTGGATTATGGTACAGGAAGAAAAAATTACTCACCTTAGTAATTATGTTTCTTCTAATGGAGTCTTGCTGCATTCTGACTATAGCAGTTAGCCCCAGCATTGAAACTGCCCTGGAAAGTAGAGGGTTCATTTCTATGTAGAGGATAGAATGTAGAGCTCGAGCTCAGTTTAGACCTCTATCTGCTGCACTTTGGAGTGCAACTGTCAGATTCTTACAAGCTAATACTAACTAACTACTATGTGGAAATTGTAACATTTTTACTAGCCAAATGGCAACCAAATATTTTGGATCCCCAAAAGACTCAAGTCAAGAAATGCAAAATCAAAAACCAGGTAGTGAACGACTTAAGACTGTTAAATTAATAATATAACCCACTCCCCCTCTCTAAAAGGAGGGAGTATACAAATGTACCCCTGGGGTGCAACATTCGCCTGCCAGCCCACTTCCCAAAAACAGGTTCTGAGAGGAGGTAGGGAGGTCAGAATACAGCAAGACTCCATTAGAAGAAACATAATTACTAAGGTGAGTATTTTTTTCTTCAAACAACATGAAGTATTGCTGTATTCTGACTATTGCAGACTACCAAGCAGTACCTCCATGGAGGAGGGAATCAAACCTACCGTGGGAATAGGATCTGCAGTACTGCTGTACCAAACCAAGCATCACTCCTAGCCTGGATGTCCAAGGAGAAATGCTTGGTAAATGTATGAACTATTTTCTAGGTGGCTGCTTTACATATCTCTAGCAAAGGAATGTCCCTGGCTGCAGCCAGAGAAGCAGCTGTACCTCTAGTAGAATGAGCCCTCAGGCCCGAGGGAGGTATTTTGCCTAGCTTCTCATAGCAGAATTGAATACAAGAGACAACCCACCTGGCAATAGTTCTCTTAGTGGCAGGTTTGCCCTTCTCCACTTCCCCATAAGTGAGAAACAACTGGAGGGAGTCAAACCTGTGAGCTTTGGTATACTCAGTGTAGTAACTAAGGGCTCTTTTAACATCCAAATGGCGTAAACTTCTTTCTCCTGAAGAAGAATGATCAGTGAAGAACACAGGGAGAGACATAGATTGGTTCAGATGAAAATCTGAAACCACTTTAGGTAAAAACCTCCTATTAGTTCCAAGGACCACCTTACCTCTATGGAATGAGATCAAATCAGGCTCCACTGACAGAGCTTGCAATTCACTGATACGCCTGGCAGAGGTAATAGCTACCAGGAACACAGTTTTCCAAGTCAAGTACTTAAGCTCTGCTGAAGACAAAGGCTCAAAAGGGGGTTGCATGAGCTGAGCAATGCAAACATTATGATACCAAGCAGGGGTAGGTTCCCTAAAGGTGAGAGTGATATGAAGCAATCCCTTGAAAAATTTACAGAATACAGGGTGAGATGACAGTGAGGAAGGCTTTCCCACTGACAGAAAAGCAGAAACAGCTGACAAATGCACTTTGAGAGTAGCTGGTCTGAGGCCTAGGTCATTAAGATGAACCATATGATCCAGAACTGTAGACAATTCAGCAGTGCCTGGGGATATATGCTTCTTGGAACACCAAATGCTGAATCTTTTCCATTTGGAGTTATAAGTTTTTCTGGTGGCAGGCTTTCGAGAGGCTTTGAGAATATCCAGAACCCCTTGGGATAGATGCAAATCTGTATACTCCAACTCTTCAAGAGCCATGCCTTGAGATTGAGAGACCGAAGATTGGGGTACCAAATCCTCCCCTGAGAGGAGGGTAACAGGTTGTAATTCCTGGGAAGATACAGGGGAAGATGGACTGCTAGGGACAGCAATAGGGGATACCAAGGCTGTCAGGCCCAGTCTGGAGCAATCAGAATCACTTTGCAAGGTTGTGACCTTACCTTGACCAGAACGTTGAACAGTAGAGGAAAGGGAGGGAAGACATAGAAATTCCCCTCCCCAGTTCAAAATCAGAGCATCCAGAGGGACTGAGCCCATGACTGGGGGTCTGCAACTAAACAGAGGAAGTTGGTGATTGTCTGGGGCTGCAAAGAGATCTATCGCTGGAGTGCCCCACCTTGAAAAAATCACTTTCAACACCAGAGGGTCCAGGGACCATCATTCATGATGGTCCTAGGAGATCCTGCTCAATGCTTCTGCTAGTACATTGTCCTTCCCTGGAAGGTGGACTGCTATCAGAGAATAAGCTAGGGACCACAATTTCATGGCTTTCATGCACAAAGCCATGGACCGAGTGCCTCCCTGCTTGATGATGTACCACATGGTGATGGCGTTGTCTGTCCTGACCTGAACCACTAGATTTGAAGAAGGGATTCCTGAGGGGACCACAGTCCCTGGCTGTGAGAGCCCCCAGATGGGCTCCCCACCCCAAAAGAGATGCATCCGTGGTTAGGACCACAGAGTGAGACTGAGTGATGAATGGGACTCCTTGCCTGAGGTTGCCTGGATCCTGCCACCAATGGAGAACCTGGATCAGAGTCTGGGTCACTGGAACTTGTTTGGTTAGAGAATCTTTCTTCTGAGACTAAAAGGCCCTCAGGTGAAACTGAATGTCCCCCATCTGAAATCTGGGCCCTTGGACCACTGCTGTAGAAGCTGCCATGTGGCCCAGAAGCTGAAGGAAGTGCCTTGCTGGTTGAGAGACCAGAAGGTGGAATAAAGAAGCCAGCTCTACAATAGCCCTTGCCCTGTCCAGGGGAAGAAAATCTCTTGCTTTGACTGTATCCAGCTCTGCCCCTATGAAGGTGAGGAGCTGTACAGGCTCGAGAACTGACTTGGGAAGACTGAGAAGGAATCCTAGGGAAGTGAGCACTTGCTGAGTCACTTGAAGGTCTGACTTGACTTGGTCTGGGGACTGACCCACAATGAGACAGTCATCTAGGTATGGAAATATATTTCCTTCTTAAAAAGACCACTACTACTGATAGGCATTTTGTGAATACCCTTGGAGCTGATGTCAGGCCGAAGGGCATAGCTTTGAACTGATAATGGCCTGAAGGCAATTCAAACCTGAGGTACTTTCTGTGGGAGCACCTGATGGGAATGTGAAAGTAGGCATCTTTTAAGTCCAGGGAGGCTAGCCAGTCACCTTTGCCCCTGTGCAATGTAGGAACACTCTCTCTCTCTCTCTCTCTCTCTCTCTCTCTCTCTACAGCCTATAGAGCCAGTAGAGATGAAACCTCTGCCTCTAGGGCAATGGCTTTGGAGATGCTTGCAGGTGGAAAAGATCTGCTTTGGAAATTCTTAAAGCTAAGAACCAACCCCTGGCTTACCACCTACTGGACCCACTTATCTGAGGTAACAGACATCCAGTCCTGGATGAAGTAGGCCAGCCTGCCTCCTACAGGAATGGGGGAGTCAACCCGGGCTGACACATCAGGGTGTCAGCTTGGCAGGAGTCTTAGGTTGAGGGATGGATGCAGCCCTGCTCATCCCCCTTCTGCCTGTCCCTCTGAAGAACCTCCTCTGAGGAAAGGGAGAAGAGGCCTGTGCTTTGTAGAAAGGCCTATGAAAAGGCCTGCCCCTGCCCCTAGCCTGCTGCCTTTGAGGAGTTGCCTGCCTTTCCTTGGCCTGTGCACTCCTATATGTGGTCCTATATGCATCCATCATTTTCATGTAATTCTCTGTCTGCTCCCCCAAACAGAGAATTACCCACCACAGAGAAATCCATGGCCTTAGCCTGGGTGTCCTGTAAGAGGCTAGTACATCTGAGCCAAGCCATTCTCCAAAGAGCCACAGATGTAGCCATGACTCTAGATAACACATCATTGGAGTCCACAGCAGCAGCATGGAACTGTACCTTAGATGCCTCAGTTCCATCAGCAGTCACCCCCCCTCCAACTCCAAGGCTAGCTGGGAGGAAGCCTGCTTAGCCAGTGCCAGTACAGTGTCCCACCTGGACTTCTGGTACCTGGCTGCATAGGCCATATAATTAGCCTGCCTGAGTCCCAAGGTGGATGCCATATACTGTTTCTTTCCCATGACATCCAGCTTCCTAGAGTCTTTATCTGGGGGGTGTGAAGCCAAGGGTATATTAGCCTTATCACAGGCTGTAGCCTGCACAACCCCAACATGGCTGCATTGTTGATACAAGTACTCTGTACCTGAACCTGATTAGGTGTACCCTTTTGTCCATCCTGTCAACAGGAGGTACAAAATTTGGAGTTTTTAAAATCTTTTGTGTCTGTTTCCCAAAAGACTTATGAAGGGGAATAGACAGTCCCCGTGGACTCTGGGATGTCCATCATCTCCATATAATCAGGTTCTTCTTGTTCCTCTTCAGCTTCTTCCACAGGGAGCTGGAGGGTTTCTGCCACTTTCCTGTAAAACATGTAGTGGGAAGGGAACTCAGAAAGCCTAGGAGGAGAAACACCAGAAGGCCTGTCTGGGAAGATGTCCGGTTCAATGGGCTCAACCAGACCTCCCACACCATCGTCATCATCATCATCATCATCATAATCTTCATCCCTCTCCAAATCCGGTTAATAGAAATCTTCAGGGGCATAATCTTGAACCAGAGGAACCGACCGAACAGAGCACCTGCCAGAAGGTGTTGGATCAGACGGAACTGGGTGAAGCAATTCTACAATCCTTATCGTTTTGGCAATCTCTTCTGCGGTTGGGAAAATGAGTCTCTGGATCTGAACCGGATGATTTTTCTTTTCTTTTTCCTTTTGTAGGACCTGATTCCCCAGGATTGGCTCTCCTCTTGCCAGAAGTATCGCCCTGGTCAGAGGGCACTCCCTCAGGTTCAGTCGGAACCGAACCGGGTTGGCCATCCGGGTCAGCAGACTCCTCTGCCTCCTTATCCCTAAGCCTACCTAATCTTTTTTCCAGGGTAGACTTAGGGAAATTTTTACAGATTTGGCAGTCTGAATTGAGGTGGTCAAATCCCAGACAATCATCACAGGTGGTGTGGGGATCAGCCTTTGCAAAGACCTCCCCACACACACTGCAGTGTTGAAACCCAGTGGGCCTGGTTTTTCTTTTGGGTTTCTCAGACATAGCCAAAAAAACCCACAAACTTACCCTTTTTATGGCAAACAACCAGGCAAGACACCCTTATCAGTTTATAACCGTGTCACGGGTATTAGTAAAAAACATAAGAAAATGTTTGGTTTTTTTAAACCGATAAGGACCAGTAACAACACTCTAAGTTTAGAAACAAAGACAGAATATATAATTCACTAAATGTCCGGTACAGGCGAACTGGTCAAAAAATAAATTTTTACAATTTCCACAAGTTTACTATGTCTGGTTCACTACCTAGTACTTACTGTACCACAGACAGAGATCTGAACCAAAACTTGCAAAAATAATCGGTAAAACTGAGGACTTTAACCGACTTTTGAACCATGAGCAAAGGAGAAATCTCTGGAGCGGCCGTTCAGTTAGGCAGAGTAAAGAATCTGACAGTTGTGCTTCAAAGTGCAGCAGACAGAGGTTTGAACAGAGCTTGAGCTTAATGTTCTATGCTCTGCATAGAAATTACGCCTCTACTCTCTGGGGCAGTTTGAGTGTTGGGGCTAACTGCTATAGTCAGAATACAGCAAAACTTCATATTGTTTGAAGTAGTGAGCATGTACAGGAAAGAGAACTCTTTTTTTTTCTAGAGGAAGAAGAGGAGGAGATTAGACTGCTCCCAAGGTACAGCCAAAGTTTAAATCACTACAGAGGCCATACAAGAGGACCAAGAGCAAGGTAAAAGAAGAATGATGTACAGGAGGAAACAGAGGCTAGCACAACTACCCCAACAAGAAGAGGAGACAAAAATCCTCAATTTCTCCCATAGGGCCTTCTCTGAGGCAGAAATTAATGTACTGAAACCTGCACAGCCTTTAGCCAGATTAGTAGATTCAGACTTTGAGGAGTTCGTCATCAAACTGAGGTCACATACCAAAGATGAAGATAAATTATGCCTCACTATACCCAAATATCCCTGATGATGACCTAAGGGTAGTTTGTGATTCACCCACTGAAGTAATAGTAGAAGTGACTTCATTCATTCTGATAAGTAATAGTATACACAACTTATAATGGGCACCATTATAATGGCCCTCACCTTTTTCACCCACACCTTCAACATGGCCTGTGATCTCTTTGCACCCTTAACCAAAACCTGGTCCAAAAAACAGAACGCACCCTGGGTTAGCCCGGCCCTCCTACAATTACTTAGAAACCGGGATAACCTCTGGCACCTTGCCACTGAAACAGGTCGTCTGTCTGATAGGCAAGCATACAATGCAGCCCGAAATAAATGCTCATGGGCCATCAGGAAAGCCAAGGCAGACCATTACCAGGCCTCCCTTACTCTCCTCCTGGGGCTCAGCCCGACCTTCTGGGATAATATTAAGCAACTCAATGGTAAAGCTTGCTCCTGCCCCATCCCAGCTCACTAGAAATGGCACAACCTCCACCGAGCCTGCCATCATAGCTAACTGGTTCAACACCACTTTCACTGACCTTAGCTCAGTCCTCCCTAGTAATTTCTTTGACCTCCCCAGCCAAACTCCCCTGTCCTCCAGCACCCCAGCTTCCTCCTGCGAAGATTTCCACCCGGAAGCCAGACCCATCCTAATCAAAGCTCTCAATGGCAACAATCCCGGCAGTGACTCACTGGACCCCAGCATCCTCAGGCTGGTGCTAGATGAAGTCCTTGCACCTCTCACAAGCCTAATTAACCAGTCACTCTGCCTGGGACAATTCCCACAGCTTGGAAAACAGCCATTATCACACCTATTCATAAAGGAGGCGACAGGTCATCGGCCAACAACTACCGGCCAATCTCCATCCTCCCTCCCCTCTCTAAAGCCCTGGAGAAAGTGGTGGCCATTCAAATCACTGATTATCTGGCTAAGCATAACATCTTATGCCCAGAGCAACATGGCTTCCATGCGGGTCACAGTACCAGCACTGCCCTTATTGAATTCTCCAACTTCCTACACTCCTCCTTGGATACCAGCTCCCTAGCTGGTGCAGTGTTCATTGACCTCTCAAAGGCTTTCGACACTGTCTCCCATCCACTGCTGCTGAATGCACTCTGCCTCACTGGTCTCTCGGCTGGCCCCCTGGCATGGTGTGCTAGCTATCTTGACACTCGATCCCAGTGTGTCAAGATTAATAACACTCTCTCACACCCGTCCCATTCTCTCTGGGGTCCCCAAGGCTCCATCCTGGGCCCCTTCTTCTCGCTGTATCTGAACACCCTGCCCAGTGCATGCTCTGGCAAAATTCTGCTGTATGCAGACGACGCTGTCCTTTTGCCACCCATCGTAATCCCATCTCCCTACAGGACTCCCTACAGCAGTCTTTCAACAGTGCCGAGGCTTGGTTTAAGGAGCATAGACTCGTCATCAATCTTAAGAAAACCAAAACTATGCTCTTTTCACCCCCAAAACAAAGCTAGCAACCACCCACTCTATATCCTTCCAAGCACCAACCAACCACTGGAACAAGTCTGCTCCTACAAATACCTTGGGGTTACCTTCGATTCAGCCCTCACATTTCACAACCACATCGACGCCTAACATCCGCCACCAACACACAGCTTGCATCCTATTCCACCATAAAACCTGCCTTCCACCAAATGCTGTCCGCTAGCTGTTACATCGTCTGTCTCTGTCCCTTGTAGACTATGGTCTCACTAGTATACGGGTTGCCGACACCACTGCACTCAACAAAATTCACCTAACCCCGAATAAAGCATGCAGATTGATTACTGGTGTCCCCAGGCTCACACACACCTGTCAGCTATATGTCGATGCTAACCTGCTTACCCTGGATGAACGGCTCCGATACCAGACCTGTCTTCTCACCAAAAAAACCCTACTCGGGCTCTCCCCCCCTGGGGTAACGGCATCCATCCACCAGAGCCTCCCACCATTGCAACTTGGTCTTCCTACAAGACCACTCTCAAAGGTCCCCAGAACGAGAACCAGCCATGGCCAGAGGTCCTTCAGCTATAGAGCCCCAACCTGGTTTAACTCTCTCCCTGCCACCATCACCAATGCCATCACCATCTCCACATTCAAACCGCACTTCGAACCACATCTTCAGCACTCAGAACTGCTCCTGTCTCTGAACATAGCCTCCACCTCTTTCTCTTGACAATGCCCCTCGGGCAGCTCTCCACCCTACCATCCTCCACCACTTCCCTGTACACCATGCCTAGGTTTAACCCCTGGCCAGTGCCAGCTGTTTTCAATGTTTATCTACCAGAATGCTCACTTGATACCGACTTGTGTAATACCTGTTATCAATTACATGTACCCTGTACCCAATTGTATTTGTCTGACCACTATGTGACGTGGCACCTCTGGTGAATGCCTATTGATTTTTTGCAAATCTTTGCTATGTAACCGAAACGCAATGTATGTCTTTATGTGATGAAGTACCTTTGGAAACGAGCCTCTGGCTCAAAGGTTGTAAACTGATTCTTAAATAAAAATAAAAAAAAACGGACAATCAGTTATTACAGACACAAACTGATTTCCCAAACCAAATATGGCAAATCCAATTTATTTTTCTCTGGCTACAATGGACAGAAACATTGCTTATAATGGGCACTATGAAGCTTTCCTGGGCACTTGTACTGCTCTTTGGGGGAGTGCAGAACTGTTTAGGAGATTTGGCAAATGTGACATTAAGATGAAGACGCTACAGAGAGTCAATTTCTTACAAAATAATTCTTCACAAGCTGCATTAACTTTTATTAGTTAATTACCCTAAAAGAAAATTATTTTATATTTCAAAAAAGCCCTCACAGTACAACTGCATTTGCTCTTACAGTCCTGGAACTCCAGCATCCAGCCACTAGAGTTATTAGCTTCTTCTTAACTTCTGCAGTAAACTTCCTTAAAATAACTCATGTTCCCTAACAGACAAACAAGTAAACACAAAGAATACTGCAACATACATGATAGGCAGCTTTCGGAGTAACCTATGAAGTTTTAGAATAGGTTCTCATTCACTCTGAACCCCTGTTCTTGCACGTGCTATAGACACACGTAATTCACAAAAAAAAAAAAATACCACCAACAGCTTAATCTGGTTCAAGGTCAGTTGGCATTCATCTGTATCCCCCTCCCCCCCGGGTCGTGCCTGAAAATAGGCAGGATTTGTCTAGTGCACTTACCCGGTCAACAAAAAGTAAATAAATAAATAAAAACACATAGACTCCTCCTCCTCTGAATATAATGGACACTGGATATAACAGACAAAAGATGTGTGCACAGATGTGACCATTGTAACAGAATTGCACTGTATTTCTGTTTCAAAAATAAATGTTTCCTACAAACTAAGGTATGGCTATGGTGCCATCAATTGTCCCCAACTAAGCCAACTTCTATTTAGGGAAGTCAGAAAAAGAAGTAGTACCTAATTCTGAGGTCAACACTTTTCTTCATTATAAAAAGGGTCTGAAAAATAGAGCTTTTTGATTGGCTGTAAGCATTCTATCAGCCTTATGTTAATCTTGATGGACCCTATGCATGGCCCTGTGGAGTGACTATGTGCTGCGTAACTTGGGCGCGTAGCCACTCCACATCCACTATGCCCCCCTGCAGGATGCATAAATGGGGGGGTGCACTGACTCAATGCACCCGAGCCCTGGGCCCGTGCACCGCAATGCACCAGGGGCAGGTGGGGGTGTGTGCCAGCACTACACGCCAAGCACTAAGGTGTGTACTGCTGGCTGTGGTGGTCTAAAGTAGGGCATAGGGTATGCCAGTGAGAACCCTGCCATAAGCCCCCTATGTGCCCCACACACACATCCTGACTCTGCCCGGTTGGGGCAGATAGCCCACAGTGCCCCTAGGACTACTGTGGCAGGACCCATCTATGGCCACCCAGTGCCTCCTGCCCCAGCACACATCGGTGCGTGGCCCCCAAAGGGGCGCCCTTGTCACCCAACACATGCAACTCAGGGGCACCGGCCCATGGATGCTGTTCCCCTGATCAGCAATGCCAGCCCACTCCCACCACCTGTTTCACCAGACATATGGCAGGGCACTGTGTCCACCCAACACTGCCAACAGACCACCCCCACCTCATCCCTGTGCCCATCTTCAGTTCCACATAGGGCTGGTGGCTTTGCCCTCCTGTCACCTTCACAGCCGCTGGCTGATAGCCATCCATGGGCGTGCTGCCAACATGCTCCCCGCTGCATAGGGGATCCACTCGGTGACTAGGTCTAGGATGCCCAGCTGGGTCCACGACTCCGGCCCTGTCTGCTTTGTGGTGTCATGTGCACCGGGGGGGCCGCAGACAGGTGGCCGTCAGTTGCAAATGCCACCAGTGCACACCTATTCACAGGTGTGGAGCTCTGTGGGCAGGATACGCTCCTCTGATCCATAATTCCCACCCACTGGTGCATAGGAACCTTAACTCTTATGCTGCTGACAGAATTAGAACACATAGAAATTCATGACTGATATATCAGTCAATGGCACAGCAAGGGTTAACAGTGTATGGGAGAGGACTTATGTTAATTGAATTTGATAGATTCCTAGTGTTGTTGTACAATGGAACCCACTTATAAAGGACACCCTTATAGTGGACACCCGCTTACAATGGAGGGATCTGCCTTGCCAGAAGCCAGAAGCTATGTCTGTAATGTTAAAAATCACATTTATACCATACTCTGCAGCTTTGCATAGTGGACACTGTAAGCTCCTTTGTGCCCCATTATATGCTGCAAACTACCTGCTAACTGTCATCTGATCACATTTTCTGCTTAGCCCCCTGATCCCCCAATCAGCACAGGTACTGTTTAACAAAATCTTTCTAGTCTTATTTACTGTTCAGTTCCCATTCAGCTGCAAATAGTAGTTCCCCATTCCCTTGGTTGGCAGAGGAGGGGGCATGTTTTGATTTTAACTCTTGTGTGTGAGCTGTGGTAGAGGAGAGTTACATTTTAAGAATTTAAGACCACAGGATATAGTGGACCCCCTTTATAACACACAAAACCTGCTTGCGCAAACATGTCCATTATAAGAGGATTCAACTGTACTATTGTTGTAATGGCAAGAGGTTGTTGTACCCTCTAGGGCATGTCACTACAAAGGTACAGTAACATGGAACACCAACATGTGCTACTCTGATCATTCAAACTACATTGAATAATATCCGTTTACCTCTTTGCGCAGAACTGGGTGAACCGTGTCATGGTGGACTCAGATAGACACTGCGGTCCCTGGACATAAGTAAGCTCATTCTGATTTAACATACCTGTAGCACCTAATCATATGCTGAACAAAGTTTAACAGTTTAAAAAACACCTTTTATTGTAGTAGCAGTAAGGCACTCCCGGAGGTTATGTTAATGGTCAGTTAATCACCCTCTAGGGGCATGTGGCACTCAGCTAAATCTCGTACAACATCACACCAATACAGGATGATTAACAGACCATTAACATAACCCCTGGTCATGCCTCATAACATAATAGGATTGACCTTTATCATCACTCTATCGATAATAAATTCATCATATGGTGGGGGGTGGGTGGGTGGGGTGAATTTGGAATAGTACATTAAATTCCTCATGAAGAGTAATAGCAATTTCAAATTTACAATAAATAGGAGTCAACTGGAAGCTAGAATTCTCAATTTCATCATGAGAACAGAAGGGGAAAGTTGGGGCTATTATTGACCTATTTTACAGGCCAGCAGGAAAAATAACCCAGCGGGAGCTAAATGAACTTTTTGATTTGCTATCATGAATTTGTTGATGCCCATAGCTTCCACATGGTAGCACTAAAATGCAGAATGTAACTAGTTTGTGCACTTTAATGTATGGCATGTCTTTGACTTAAATACTGTAAGTAATGCCCTTCATCGGGGCTGCACTGAGCTGTACTGTATTCACTTGTAATCTTCCCTATTGACACTGACTCTAAACCCTCTGTAAATAGGCCCTGCATAAAGTGTTTTATGTGGAATGAATACATACATACATACATAGATACATAAATAAATAAAGGCTAACCATTACCACACATACTTTATGCCACGCCACACTATGGAAAGAATCTCCAAGATCAAGTTTACCAGAATTAGGAGAAATTGTGTGGATGACATTACATAGAAGTAAAAACAAACAGTATCCTGTGCACCCCACCCAAATACTGTTCAAAAAAGCCAGCAAATCTTTTTAAAGTTTTTTCTATTTTCATACTGTCTTCATTCCATGGTTTTAAAATGGGTTCTTGGCACCTTATGGGACAGCACTCTTTTTAAAAAGGAAGCAAAAGAGGGGTCTTCACACTAGACAGACAGAGAAACAGTGAGATCACAGCTCATATTAGCATGTTAAAATTAAGGGTAGACATGACCTATGTGTAGTCACCTGGTCATTGTTGGTCAGGCTTAATCATGACTCAGCAGATTTATGACTCCATGGGCACCTTTTAAAATCATGGAATACAGAAAGAAAGTGAGTAAGAAACTAGAAAAATCTTTAAAATGTTTTGCAGGCACTTTTGAGCAGCCCTTCAGGGAAGTCAGTGGATACGGTTTGTTTTTTTTTATATTGGACTTTAGGGGCCCGGTTCTCAAAGCACCCTTGAACTTGCACCAAAAGATGCGCCCAGAGCAATTCTCAAAAGCAGTCTGCATCAAACGCAAGCTACGTGTACCAAAGAGGGCTTGCACCATCCTTGCAGCACACAATGGGCTGTGGCATGGCACTAGGGGCTTGCAGCAGACACAGGCTGCCATATCCCCTAATTCAGGTAGAGAACAGCAAGAGGAAGGAGCTGCTGTTATAACTGTACTTCTCTACTGGGACCAAAGAACTAGAACTCTACTACTGGGACCTTCAATTTAGGGTAAAAACAAAACAAAAAAGAAAAGAGTTAGTGTGTTTGTCTGAGTTGGCTGAAGTGAATTGTTATCTGTGCAGTTATCTAGGTGTTTGTCTCAGGTGGCAGAAGGGAATTGTTATCTGTGCAATTAACTGGGTGTAGAAAGAGCTGTAAAGTAGGGGGAGTGGCTTAGCTGGAAGGAAGCCAAGTTAAAGCCAGATTTAAAAACTGCCTTAGATAGCTTCTGCCAGAGAATAGGCAGAGAATACCAAGAGGAAGGAGCTGCTGCTATAACTATACTTACCTACTGGGACTATATTGCCCTCCTTCCCTCCCTTCCAGCCCCCCAGCCTAAGCCAGTTCTACTTTTATAGGCACAGGATTTGACTGACAACAGGAACTTCCTGTTTGGGAGCAGGAAGTGAATGATCACAGAGCCACAAAAGACTCACCATCCTAGAAGGAAAAAAGTAGCTCTCTATCCCCCCCCCCAGCTGCTGGAGGTCTGACTCTGAGCAAGTAAGGAGACTACTGAGAAATATAAGAACTTCTTGTCTCAGAACAGGAAGATCAGGAGATTAAAGGGCACAGAGGCAGTAAGTAGGGAGAAAAGAAAAGGAAAAAAAAATTAATTAATTAAACAGAGGAAAGAGTAAGTATTCAAAACAACAGTTAAGGGACCAGAAATAAGACATGATGGGAGTGGTGCAGTGCAGTGACTGTGGAGCAGCAGTCTTCTGGGAGACATTCTGGAGGATGTGACGTTGTCCTATCTGTAGGCACCTCTCTGGGCTGAGGGAGGAGGTTGCTCATCTCCTGGCTGAGTTGGCCAGGATTTGGAGGACCTCCTCTCCCACCCAGGGACCACCAGGGCCACTGTCATTGCCTCAGAGGTTGCCAAAAAAGAGGAGTGGTTTGACCACAGTGGGCTCAGGGAGAGTGAGGGTGGTGGAACAGAGGCACATCCCTCCAGCTGTACCTTTCCACAATTCATATGCCATTCTGGCAAAGTGTGGTTCCTCTATGGAGGCACCCGCAGTGGAGATCAAGGAGGATGCTGGGAACCTCCACAAAGGAGACCCACAGGAGGGTGGCATGGGACCCCACAGGGAAAGGAAACAACTCCTGGTGGGGGACTCCATTGTTAGGAGGGTAGAACTGGGGGAGGAAGGGGAGAGGGAGGTAAGGTGCCTGCCTGGCACCATGGCTTGGAGAGACAGGGAGCGAATCCTTAGGATCCTGGGAGCAGCTGCACGGGGAAGGATCTGGATGTCATTGTCCACCTAGGGACAAATGATCTGGCTGAGAAAGGGATCAGAGCAATGCAGGAAGAGTTTGTGGAGTTGGGGAGGGGTCTTAGACAAGTAGCATGCACAGTAACCTTCTCGGAGGTGCTGCCTGTCTATGGCATGGGTGAAGGTAGGGTGCTCCACACCATGGAATTCAATCAATGGTTGAAAAACTGGTGCAGAGCTCAGGGGTTTGGCTTCATAGGGGTCTGGAGGTCCACCTGGAATGATGCAGGCCTGTACTGGCATGATGGTCTGCATCTGTCCAGGAGGGGAACCAGGATCCTAGGTAATAGGTTTAAATGCTTCATTTGCAAGCATTTAAACTAGCCAAGGGGGGGGCACTGGAAAGAAGCAGGGAAATCCTAGCCCCCCCCATGAAATCAAGGTAGTAAGTGAGGTAAACACCAAGATAGAGAAGTTGATAGGGAGAAGGGCAGGGGTAAACGGAGAAAATGACAAAGGCAATAAGGACAGGGATCGGACAAAAAGGGGAAAGACCATCAAGAAATGGAGGGTAATGAGTACCAATGTCTGTAGTCTGGGCAACAAGCATCCTGAACTGGTGGCCTTGATGGAAGAGGGATGCCTGGGTATTGTAGCAGTCACAGAAACATGGTACACAGATAACCATGACTGGGATGTTAACATACCAGGGTACACAACCTACAGGAGAGACAGGGAGGGGAGAAGAGGGGGAGGAGTAGCTCTCTATGTAAGGGAAGGGATAAAAGCAACAGAATAAAAGAGTAAACAGAGAGGAGAGGAGGCACTGTGGGTCACCTTAGAGACTGGAAATGGCACCACAATCCACACAGGAGTTGTATACAGACCCCCATCTCAGGGGGAAGGAATGGACAAGGGTATGATAGAAGGCATACTTAGGATGGCAGAGAAAGGGGAGATACTGTTGATGGGGGACCTGAATATGCCAGATGTTAACTGGAGCACCTTTGCTGCAGCCACATCCAAGAGCAGGGCCATTCTCGATGCCCTACAGGGGGCATACCTCAGACAGCTAGTTTTGGAACCCACTCATGAGGGAGCAATCTTAGACCTCACACTCTCAAATGGGGACAGTGAGAGGATCTCAGATCTAGAAGTGGGTAGCCATCTGGGAACAAGTGACCACCAAACAGTGTGGTTCACGATAAACTCAGCCATACAAAAGTGAGAGTACTGGACTTCAGGAGGGCTGACTTTAACAAGATGGGAGAGTGCCTTAGAAAAGCACTAGCAAACAGGTTAGAAGGAGGGGCGGAGCAACAATGGGGAAACATCAAAACTGCCATCACAGAGGAAACAAGCCTTTGTGTGAAGCAAATAAATCAAAATGAAAGAAAAAGCCACTATGGTTCTCAAAAGAGGTGGCGGGGAAGGTTCGGGAGAAAAAGATAGCATTTAGGATGTAAGGAAACACAGAAGGAGCAGGACAGAGAACTGTACAAGTTAAGGCAGAAGGAAGCAGGGAGGGAAGCCAGAATAGCAAAGGCCCAAACTGAGGGAAAGATAGCCAACTCGGTTAAGAAGGGGGATAAAACCTTTTATAAGTATATCAGGTAGTGTAGAAAGACAAAGGGAGGGATAGTGAGGCTGAATATAATGGATGGTGGGTGGGCAGAGAGGGACAGTAAAAAAGCAGGGATACTGAACTAATACTTCTGCTCAGTATTCACAAAACAGCAGGAGGGGGAGGTACCTAATCCAACTAATAGAAGCAATCTGGATGGGGGGTCAATCCCAGTCCTTTCAGGGAAGAAATGGTTCTGAAAGAACTCCTAAAACTGAAGGTGGACAAAGCAATGGGGCCTGATGGGATTCACCTCAGAATTCTAAAAGAATTAAGGGGCCAACTAGTGACACCACTGACTACCCTTTTTAACAAATCATGGGAGGATGGTGTGGTACCTGAGGACTGGAGGAAGGTGGATGTGATTCCACTTCACAAAAGTGGGAGCAAGACAGAGGCAGGAAACTACAGACCTGCCAGTTTGACCTCTGTGGTAGGGAAAGTGATGGAATTGCTTCTGAAGGAAAGAATTGTTTAGTACCTAGATGCCAGTGGGGCACAGGACCAAAGGCAGCATGGGTTCACAGTGGGAAGGTCATGTCAGACGAATCTAATTGATTTCTTTAACTGGGCGACCAAAGTAGTAGACCAGGGAGGGGCTGTGGACATGGCCTACCTAGACTTTAGTAAGGCATTTGAAACAGTCCCACACAAAAGATTAATAAACAAATTAATCAGCCTGGGAGTGGGTCCCAGGGTGGTAGCCTGGGTAAAACATTGGCTGGACAACAGGACACAGAAGGTAATTGTAAACGGAGTCCACTCTGAAGAAAGGGGGGTTACTAGTGGGGTACCACAGGGTTCAGCACTGGGTCCAGTAATTTTTAATGTCTTTATTAGTGACATTGTAGAGGGACTGGAAGGAAAAGTATGCCTCTTTGTAGATGACACAAAGATCTGCAACAGTGTTGATACACAAGGAGGCGTGGAAAGGATGAGAAGGGACTTGGCAAGGTTGGAGGAATGGTCAGAAGTATGGCAGCTTGGATTCAATGCAAAGAAGTGCAAAATAATGCACATGGGAAACAAAAACCCAGGGTAAGATTGCACAGTGGTGGGAGATAGGTAGTAACAACAAAAAAAATTGGAAGAGACCTGGGGGTAATCATATCAGATGACCTTAAGGTTGGCAAGCAATGTGAGAAGGCAGTAGGAAGGGCTGGGGGGATACTGGGATGTATAGGGAGAGGCATCACTAGCAGAAAACAGGAAGTTGTTATCCTTCTGTACAGAGAGTTGGTGAGACCCCATCTGGAGTACTGCGTCCAGTTCTGGAGACCCTATCTCTGCAAGGACATAGACAGGATGGAGGCAGTCCAGAGGAGGGCAAATAAAATGGTACAGGGTCTGCAAGAGAAGCCATACGAGGAGAGACTAAAGGAGCTTAATATGTATACCCTTGAGGAAAGGAGGGAGAGGGGGGACATGGTAGAAACTTTTAAGTACCTCAGTGGAATCAACAAAGTCCAAGAGGATAGCATCTTTCAGAAAATGAGATGTGCAAAAGCAAGGGGACACAATTTGAAGATAGAGGGGGGACGGCTCAGGGGCAATGTGAGAAAATATTTTTTCACAAAGAGGGTGGTTGACGCATGGAACAGCCTTCCTGAGGAGGTTGTGGGGTCTAAAACTGTGGGAGAATTCAAGAATGCATGGGACAGACATAAGGCAATTCTTGTGGGGGTTAGGAAGAAATAGGCTGTTGGTTAACTAGGATCTGCAGCTTATCCTGCAGGTAGGGAAATGGGCTGACTAGGTGGGGCAAGCGGTCCTTATCTGCCGTCAAAGTCTATGTTTCTATGTTTTTATGTTTCAGGATTCTCTAAACCCTCCCAGAGGGCAAAATTCTAAGTACCCTTAGACCAGCCAGGGATGGTCTAAGGAAACATAGAAGTGTGTCCCCTGGGAGGGTTAGTGACCTTGCACCATCCACGGGCAGAAGGGATCATGTTCAGCAGTCCTCCCCCCATCCCCAATCTTCCCATTCTATGTACGAAGCCCCAGCTCCAATCCACATTTTATTATAATGATCAATGTCCCTGATGATCTAGCAGACCCCCCAGCCCCAATCCCTGTTGTATTATAATGATTCACATCCTTGGTGGTCTAGCAGACCCCCCCACTGGCAGGCAGTGCCCCACCACCCAACTGCTCCCCACCCATCCCCGAGAAGGCCACAGGCACAACCATTCACTCTCTACTATGGCAAGCCACCGACTGAACTGTCAAGGAGCGCATACTGTATACAGTATGCACTTCTTGACAGATCAGTCAGTGGTCAGCCATGGTGGAGAGCAGAGGGCTGTGCCAGTCCCCTGCTCAGGGATGGGTCAGTTGGGAGTGGGATAGTGTCCTCTAGACCACCAGGGACATGAATCATTATAATAAAATGGTGATCAGGGCTGGGGGGGTTCACTACACCACCAGGGACATAATTCATTATTATAACACAGAGATCTGGGCTGGGGGGCCACTAGACCAGCAGGAGCATGGATCATTATAATAACACAGGAAGTGGGACTGGAGGGTCCACTAAACCACCAGGGATGTGGATCATTATAATAAAATGGGGATCAGGGCTGGATGGACTGCTAGCCACCAGGGAATGTTTTGTTACATGGTTCTATTGATGCATGGACACCCGTAGCTTGCTGCAAACTGTCCAGATGTGCTGTTTGTGTGGTGCATGGCCATGACTGCCACAGGCCATGGGACTTTGCCACCAGGACTTTATCTGATAGAGAATCGGGCGCAAGTTCCCTGGTGTACCGGCAGTCGCCGCAGGCTGCCGTTAGCACAGCTTGCACCTACCTTTGAGACTCAAGCCCCAGGGCTGTAAGGAATGTTAGAAACAAAAACATAGACAATAAGGGCAGAAAAAGACCCGTGGTCCATCTAGTTTGTACGTAATACCCTATAATACCGTAAGACCTTTTATAATAAAGGATCTTTGTCTATATGATCTACCCCTTTGCTCCCTGTAGTAGTAGTTTTACTACTACTCCCTAAGTAACTACTAAGCCGTTAACTCTGCCACAGCCACTTCAGCAACTCTTATTACATACTTTCTGAGTATTAGGAACACCCCCAAACAATGCAGCCACTCATGATGCCATATTGTCCTCTCCATCCACTACATTATCAGTGTCTAGACTGTGTGGGGGAATTTCCAAGTGGCACAGGGTCATAATGCCTAATGCAAAAACAGCTAACATATAGACAGTGCAGGCAAAACAGCTAACACCGAAACAGCTAACATATAGAATGTCGCATCACAGAAACAGTGCATGCAGGTCCACATGGTGGGACCAGAAACAAAGAGGCAGGACACTGGAATGGTGTGCAGTGTGTGTTTACTAGTGCAAGTCAGGTACAGTATACAGTGCAGTGCTGATGATGAAGCAAACATGAACCCCCACCCCCCAAACAGTAGGCCATACCCACAAAGTCCATCACACTTGGAGGGACAAACTGAAAGCAATACCCCTCAGGTAGTCCACATAGGTGCGTTTCCCATAAGCTGCCATGATAAAATAAAATGAAATTAAACTTTATTTATATGGTGCCTTTCTCAAACCAAGGCGCCTTACAATATTTAAAACAATAAACAAATAAATAAAAATCCATAAATAATTTATAAAACACTAAATCTGTACAACACTAGATCTGAGCTCCAATTCACAATCAATTAATTAAAATTAATCTTAGACCATAAATAGGTCTTGAGGGCTTTTTTAAACTCCTCCATGGTCACACACTGACAGAGCGGACGGGGTAGAGAATTCCAGAGGGTTGAAGCAAAGAACATAAAAGCATGAGCACCTGATGACTGTAACAAAACCCTCGGAATCTCTAGCAACCCCTCGTCCGCAGAGTGGAGAGATCACCCAGGGCGGTAGGGAACCAAAAGTTCTTTCAAGTAGTCTGGACCCAGTTCGTGTAGGGCTTTGTAGGTCAAAAGACCTACTTTGAAGGTGATCTGCCACTGTCCTACAACTGGCATCCTTGTAACAGCACTTGGTGATTGGCATAGTGTTCCCAGCTGTCAGCTGGGCCAGCTTAACAGTGAGCTGCTGCTCGGCGCCCAGTGCCCAGATGACATGCCAGAGGTTAGGATGGCACACCCTGAGCCATGTGCTAAACCCCCAGTGCCACACCTCCACTGCATTGGTAGTACAGGGAGTGCCATCCTGTGCCACCATGTACACACTCCAGCATGGAATGGGGCATACAGGCCTGCACCTAACAGTGTGATCCACAGGCCTGCCAACCTATGTGTCCTCGAAGTAATCCAACAAAGTTGACAGCATCTCTCCATTGGCCTTGTAGTAGTCCATGTCCCGCAGCTCATTGAATGAGGACAGCACCTTGTCGGGGGCACAAGTGCCAAGGTCATGAGCATCTGGACATGTAGTGTGAATTTAGGGTCTTCCGAGTACTGTGCGACAAGACCCTCGACCTGCTGGCATTTCCTCCATACCACCTGCACTGGGTGAAAGAAACAGCCATGCAGCTGGCATCCTGGTAACACATTGCTGAAGGCCGTAATGGCCGCCTGTTCAAAGTCCATGAGCATGGTGGTCAGTGCAAGGCCAGGGCACAGGGACTTGACCTGCTGGGGGCAGACGTGTATGCATCAGTGGTGCGGGCACTCATGAGAATGTACACCGCTGGGAATATAGAGCCCTCGAGCAGCCTATGCATGGCGTAGAGCTGTGAGGAGAGGTGAGGTGTGACATGGAAGGTGCTGTTGGCCAGGACAGTCCCACATCCCTCCAGCTGTACCATCGTCAGCCTCATGGCAAAGATGAGAACCCTGTTGTCACCAGGACCACTGTCATGTTGCAGGAAGCACACATCTATCTCAGTTGTTGTGTACTCAGCGGGTATCACCAGATCCTGCAGGGACATGGGCTGGGCCAGTGGCCTGTGTGCTGCAGTCCTCACCCTGGCACAAGTATGCTTAATCAGTGGCATTGCAGGCAGTCTCTCGGTAACAGCTAATGTGATACCACTTGTGCAGGCTGTCACCACCAGGTCTTGGTAGTGCAACATGCCCAGTCCTTCACTACCACCAACACCTCCCTGGCAGCAACATCCACCACATCGGGGACATGGTTGTAGTTGTCAGTGTCATGCACCACCTCCTCCTCTGCATGTGAACCCTGCCCAGGCAGCATGCTTTATCATATTTTAAGTACTTCCAATGCACACGTTGTAGGTATACATGTCCCCTCCGATCTAAGTAACCAGTGTGGAGCAGCAAGGAGGAACCCTTCTGGCTTTTCACATATGTGAAGGGCATCCTGACAGGCTTTCACACTCCAAGGTCTCCTGTGACTGTCTGAATACCAGGCCTGCAGTGGGACAGCCCTTAAATGTGGGCCTGCTGGGTGCCTGAGTGGAGGCACTTGTTGCATGCTGCAGGAGCACGTCAGTCCCCCCCCACTGCCTAGGTGAAGCAGCCTCATCCTGTGCAGGGGTGTGTGCACTATGGAACTCACTGCTGCAGGCAGGCCCTAATAGGTGCCAGCTGCAGCCTGTTAGCCTGGCTCATTATGTGATTGGAGGGGGCCTGTCTTCCATTGGCCACCGGTGTGCATGTGGCAGCTCGAGTATGGTTCGCATGTCCCATGGCCCCCTCCTTACCTGCTGTACACTGCAGGCTGACTGAGCTTCACAACAGGTGAGCACAAACAGGTAGGTGTTGGCTGCTTGATGCATACTCATTAACACTGCTGTTCACAATGTTGGGCAGGCAACCCTGACGATGTACACTGCATGCAGTTGCGGGCTGGGGGACATCTGGACAGGAGACGCACACAGCAGCTGCTGGCACCCCACCATGTTGTACACTCTTATACTCAGCCGCTCATCTGCCCAGGCAATCAGGAGGCCTGTGGGTGTGTACCTGGTGGCAGAACAGTGCTGCCAATGTTTGTTGGTCAGCCCATGTGCGCACTGCGGCTCGGATAGGCAGCATGCCACAGACCGTTGTTGCAGATAAACGGCACACTATCAAAAGTGGGGGAGGTAACCAGTGGGGTATCCCAGGGCTTGGTGTGGGGCCTCTACTATTCAATGTATTCATAGCCAACATTGCAAATGAGCTTGAGGGAAAGGTGTGTCTGTTCGTGGATGACACCAAGATATGCAACAGGGTGGACTCTCCAGAGGGAATAGTCACTAGTGACCTGAAGCACTCCATGCAGTACAAGAAAGCAGCAGTAAAGGCAAACGAGATGCTGGGATGCATATCTAGGCGGCTCAGTAGTAGGAGAGAGGAGGTTATACTGCCCTTGTGCAGGTCTATGGTAAGGCTGCATTTAGAATATGGTGTTCTGTACTGGTGCCCACACCTCAAAAAGGACATTAACCTGCTGGAGAACATCCAGAGGAGGGCTACAAAGATGATAGTGGGTCAGCAGGGTAAGGCATATGAGGAGAGGTTGAGGGCACTGAACATGTACTCCCTGGAAGACAGGGGAGAGAGAGAGAGAGAGAGAGGAGACATGTTTGGTATCTTCAAGTACTTGAAAGGGATTAATAAGGTTGATAAGGAAAGTCCCTTTAAGCTGAGTGACAACCATAACATGTGGGGGCATAGTCTTAAGCTGGAGGGTAGGAGGTTTAGGAGGGAGGCCAGGAAGCACTTTGCTGGAATGCATTGCTGGAAGAGGTGATCTCGTTGAAGACAGTGGGCAGCTTTAATAGAGGCTGGGATAAACATATGGGGAACGTAAGGATAATGGATAGGGAGGATGGGAGGAGTGGGGAGGGAAGGCAGGGACATTAGCTCAAGCTGTGGACCCTGCAATACAAGCAGACTTGATAGACCAAAATGGCCTTCTTCTGCTGGCTTCTTCATATGTTCGTAATAAAGAAAGTGGAATCAGATCTAAAGAAACTGAAAGAATGGTCCAGAGCATGGCAGCTGAAATTCAACACCAAAAAGTGAAAAATCATGCACCTAGGAAGAAGCAACCCCAAAAAGGAAGTACTACTTGGGTGGAGAAAGAGAAGCTGCAACCAACCAGGAACTTGACCTGGGGATCATGATATCAGATGACTTGAAAGTGGGTAGACAGTGCGAGAAGGCAGCACTAAAGGCTAGTGGTGTGCTGGGATGCACTGGGAGGGGAATCACAAGCAGAAGAAGGGAGGTGATATTGCCACTGTACAGGCCACTTGTCTGCCCTCACCTGGAATACGGCGTGCAGTTTTGGAGACCACACCTCAGAAAGGATATTGATAGGATAGTGACAGTGCAAAGCAGGGCAACAAAAATGATACAGGGGTTACACCAGATGACATATGAGAATAGATTGAGAGAATTAAACATGTAGTCCCTGGATCATAGTAGGGAGAGGGGAGACATGATCGAGATCTGCAAGTACATCAAGGGTATACATAAGTTACAGACATAGGAACTCTTTCACGTCAAGGAAGGGAGTACAACAAGGGGACATGATCTGAGACTGAAAGGGGTAAAGTTCCGGACCAAAAGTAGGACGTTCTTCTTCACTGAGAGGGTAGTGGATACCTGGAACAGTCTGCCTCCAGAGTCTGTGGGTGCCAAAATGGTCAGGGGGGTCAAGAGAACTTGGGACACACACAAAGGTATCATTCTCCAGAAGGGCATATAGGGAAGGGGTTTGAAACTGAGAAACCTTGGTGGATTAGATGGACCTTGTGGTACACTTCTGCCGTCATCTTCTATGTTTATATGTTCTATGTTACACACCAGAGTCAATCAGGTCCAGAAAATTGTTTTAAAG
The DNA here is from genome assembly GCA_016271365.2 of Neoceratodus forsteri. NCBI lineage: Eukaryota > Metazoa > Chordata > Ceratodontiformes > Ceratodontidae > Neoceratodus > Neoceratodus forsteri. The sequence goes on from CM057453.1 coordinate 495,197,122, forward strand.
ACAGCCAATAGTCAGACATGACTCAGCTTTGAGAAGCATAACTAAAATTTCACTCAGTATGGTATACAAATGCAGAAAAATTTTAGACACTTAAATCCATTCAAGTCATCTAGCACCAAAACCCACTATTAGAACTTGCCCCCCTCCACCCCAATGGTTGCATTGATCATGGGAACTGTAAATGGTGTAAGGCAACTGTCTGAGGAGATGTTCTGATGGTTTCAGGTACAAATATAAATTTGTAGATCACAAGTTTAATTATGGCTCCATGGAGTTGGTGCAGCTGTTTTTTAAAATTGGCAAGACCATTCACTAGTTAAGGACAAGGGCTGGAGAATGTTTCCATTCAGTGCAAAATACAGTAAAAAGATCCAGTCAATGATTTGGGGCAGCATGTCCAGAAATATACTAATGAGAGGTTGCATGTTATCAGGTTTCAAGGAACTGAAAAGGTAGAAAGAGACATGGGGGAGACTTTCACGTGTTACTTATGAGAAGATAATTTTTGGATTTTTAAATTGAAAGCAACTAAATGACCAGGATGTAATACCCAGCTGGAGTTAGTTTTGTTTCTCTAGGTATTTCAGAATAGCTTTGTATAGTCTAGCCACTAGAAATGTGTTATGGGGATCTTTTAACCACTACTGGATCCTGCTATATAGTACAGTAGCATCTACTGTATTACCCCTTTGGCAAGCAAACAGTAACTGTTGTAGCCATATTTGAGCTTTAATTGGTAACATTTTGTATTTTAGAAGGAAAATACTACCTCCTAACAGAATTGCATTTTTGCTCCTCATGCAGTAGATTAGTTTTATTTTGCCATCCATACCTACCACCCCAGATTTGATCCTTCTTTTGAGTAATTTCTCCTATTCTGCCTCTGTGACAGCATAGGTCTGTCCTTTGCCCTTCCCATCACTTTCTGGGCCTAAGGGGGTTTTATCAGCAGCTCTGGAGGGAGCGGAATCAAGATTTGGCAAAGTAAGCCATTTGGAGCTTAGCCTTCAAGACCACAGAGCAGGGAGATCTGTTAACTTGCAGTCAGTCCTCAACTGGATAATTGAAGCAGCTGCAGGTAGAATCTGAAGCGAGAGGGTGATAATTATAAACCCTGCAATTCTCAGAGCTGAAATGAAACTCTGAAATAAATTGCTGCTGAAGGTGTAGGGGGAGGTAAACCCTACAAGCCAGAGACAGGCAGGTATGGGGAAGTCTGTCTGGAGGCCTGCTTGAAAGCGAGGAGAGCTGATGAAAGCTTTGACAGACAGAACTAACTCAGTATTGGCTGATTTGGGGCCTTACAGTTAGTGGCCAGAAAAGCTTGTGAGAAAACCAATTAAGTATAGGCTGAATTGGGGCCCTAGAGTTAGAGGCCAGAAAAGATAGAGAGAGACAGAAGGGGGGGACAGACAACCAATTCAGTTTATAAAATGGGGAAAGAAGCATAGAAACATAGAATTTGATGGCAGATAAGGACCGCTTGGCTCACCTAGTCTGCCCATTTCTCTAATGGATAAGCTGCAGATCCTAGTTAACAAACAGCATGCTTCCTCCTACCCCCTACTAGAATTGCATTATGTCTGTCCCATGCATTCTTGAACTCCCCCGCTGTTTTTGACTCCATGACCTCCTCAGAAAGGCTGTTCCATGCATTTACAACCCCTCTGTGAAGAAATACTTCCTCACGCTACCTCTGAGCCATCACCCCTCTATCTTCAAATTGTGCCCCCTTGTTCTTGCACATCTCTTTTTCTGAAAGATGCTACCCTCTTGGACTTTGTTGATTCCCTTGAGGTAACTGAAAGTTTCTATCATGTCCCCCCTCTCCCTCCTTTCCTCGAGGCTATACATCTTAAGCTCTTTTAGTCTTTCTTCATATGTCTTCTGGTGCAGACTCTGCACCATTTTGGTTGCCCTCCTCTGGACAGCCTCCACCCTGTCTATGTCTTTGAGGAGATGGGGTCTCCAGAACTGTACACAGAATTGTGGTGCTTCTGACTGGCTGTTAGCCATGTGTTAGAAGTGTCTAACACATGACTAAAACTACTCCTGAGAACCTGGATGCAGTACACCAAGAGAAATCCATGAGCCTTCTCCTCAGAATTCATAAAAGAAAAAGCCACCATTTTTTTCCCACTTAGCAAGATTGCAGCACTGCACTAGCACACAACAGTTGCCTGTCACTGTGTAAAAAAACACATATCTGCAAAGCTAAAGCAACTCTGAAAATACATTATTTTACCTTTTTATTTATATCTCTGTCTCTGTGATTGGTCACCAGCCCACCCACTCCAGATGGTAGCTCGCTCACTCGCTTTCTGTGAGCAACTTTGCCTCCCTCAGCAGTTCTCACAAGCTCCATTTACAGCTAAATATGCCATCTACATTAAATCATTCACAATGCATACACAATTAGAAGTTACAGCTCAGCAGCTTGTGATTTTTTTTTCTTACCAGATCTAAAGAGTGTTCTCCTGTGTCCTGTCAGCTGTAATGCCACGACTTTCTTCCTGCCTGCACACTCAGCTGCCCGATCACTCACGGCTTGCAACCACTGAGGTGATTTTCAACAAATGCAGGTATGAGAAATAAGCGTTTTGTAGTCAACCAATGATTGCCAGCACCATTTCCCACCAGAATCTCTGTTTTTGTTATTATATATCATTACATCATTCTTAGCTAATCAATAGCATTTGTTTCTAAACATTCCCGGTACTCTTATATATTAATATGTCCCCCTGAGCCACTCGTTGTGGGATAAGAGTGGTTTCACTCAAGTTCTGCTCGAGAGAAAGTACAGTGAAATGAAGTTGAGCTGTTCTGGCTCAAGCAGAACACAAGTGAAACCATTTTTATTCTGCAACGAGTGACTCTATATATTATAGATCGAGCATGATAAATCTTTTTTTTTTTTTTTTTTAAACTGTCCCAAAATGTGCCCGATTCCAGGGCATTTGCACATGAGATGCTCTTCACAGAATAAGAGTGTCTCACGTGTAGGGGAAAGAAGCACTCTGATTGGTCAGGAGTGTTCCCTCTTTCTATAATAACCATAAGAGGATGTCTCATGCAAACAGTTCTAAACTGTTGAAGTTTGAAGTTCAGTTGGCACAGTCCATTTTCAACAAAGGGGATTTTCTAATATTCTGCTAAGCAAAGCCTACTGATTTTAAAGCAGCAGTATTTGCTAGTAATCATACACATATTTTTTTTTTCAGCAATAATGTTTGTCTGGAGAAATATTGAGACATATTTTTCTTTTCATTTTCTTGATTCCTGAGCCAAGATAAGGGATTTTGAAGTTTTTAAAAGTTCCCACTCCTGTGCCATGCCCGCCATGAAAAACTTAAATATTTTGGTACAGTGCTGGGATGTTTACTGTCAGAAACAGGTGGTGGCACATCCTAATACATCCACAATATGAATCTAGGATGTACATTCAACAGATCCCTCAGCAGAAGAGATTTTTAAAAATTACAAATAGTGGCCATCTTTAGTGACATGAGTCATTATTACAAAATTAGCCATAAATGCAGTTTTAACAATATCTGAGAAAATTAAAAATACACTGAGCATGAATCTCAGGATGCCAGAAATACATCTTTGCTGAAAAGCTATATGATCAATTTTTTTTGTTGACTAACACTGCTTCTTTAAATTCAAATTTCTTTTTTTTTTTAAACAAAGGTCTTTAATATAATTTATTATATGTTTATATGTACTGTTACTGTGTCTCTAATGGTTATAAGAGTGTGTTTTCAAGTCCTCTGTGTGCCAGACCTGCTCAGCTTCAGTATGCAGCTCTCTCACCCAAAGAACTTGAGAATGCACTCATAACCATAAGACAGACAGTAACTATGCATATAAACATATATGATTGTGTGAGTGTATGGGGGGGGTCCACAGGAACCATTGCAACCCATTACATGCTCAGTAACAGTGGTGGTAACTGGACAAAACATATTTGATCAAACTAAAAATGTGAATGCTAATGCAGGTGGTGAAACTATATGCCGACGACATATAAGAAAAAAATGCTTTGTAGTTTCTTCTTTAACTTTGTTACTATTGACACCTATAAACTTTCATTTCTACCCCCATGTAAAATGCCCAATTTTAAAAGTGCAATAAGACACTCCAGGTATGTATATTAGACAGTTCTAGTGTACAGGCAAGGGCTGAAGCCCTAACCATGTATCAAAATTGTCTAATGCACATCCCTTCATGTTTTATTGCTTACATAGGCTGAATTGGGAGCCCAGGAATTAGGGGCTAAAAAACAAGAATGTCGAGAGAAAGGGAGAGGGAGGGAGAGACAGAGACAGAGACAGAGAGAACCAGTTCAGTACAGGCTGAATTGGAGCCCTAGAGTTAGTGGCCAGAAAAGATAAACGGAGCCTTGCGAGAGAACCAATTCAGTATAGTCTGAACTGGGGCACTAGAGTTAGTGGCCAGAAAAGATCAGGGAAAAGCAATTCATTCCTACTGCATAATAAAGAAGTGAAATTTCTGATGAGGTTTTTTGGGGGGGACTGGAAAAGAAATTGAATTTAGAATTGTTAAAACAAGTGTAAAATAAAGAGTTCAGATGTTTGAACTTTGAAACTTGTCTGATCCATCATTTTGAATATTCCTGAATAGCCTAGGCACACAGTTATACACTACCTGTCATGTGTGGTTGACTGACATAGTAGAACTCAGAGGTCCTGGCAGTTTAGGGAAAATAGGAAAGGAACATTTGGGGGACTGTCCCTGAGGTTAGGGATTGTACAGCCTAGCCAGCAAGGGCTTGGTGGGAAGAAGTTCAGCATTAAGGCACAGTAAGCAGCTGGAGCAGACCATGGGAGCAGCACGATCCAGGTTTGAGTGTAAGACCTGAAATTTAGTTTGGCCCAAAAACTTCAGGAGCCTATAAGGGGTGAAACCTGAAGACTTCTTTGATTGTTATGCATGTAGTCTTCCTAAATTTGGTAAGAGTACCTGGACAAGGGAAATATTCCTCATGGTTGTGAAAAACAGTCTGCACTTTTGTAGTGCTGTGTTTTCTTCTTAAAGTAGATCTTCTGACCTGAGGTGGTAAACATACCTTGAAGATAATAAACCGTGTGGCCCTTTTGGAGGACATGAAGAAGGAGTAGCTAGCAAAGTCCAAAGTAAAGAGAGAAGAATGGCTGAGATGGTTTGGGTTCACTCACCAGAAAGAACAGAACCAACCACCTTCATTGCAAGCTGCAGTGGAAGCACTTTCTGTAATCAGATAGCTTGTACAGAGGTCAGTCCAAGATGAAAATCCACCAAAGGAAGTGGTGAAGGGACACTGGGAAGTTACGCAGATGGTTGTGAGCATGTTATCCAAAGGTTGGGAAACTGTTAAAACTGTTTGCTTCCAGTGGGGGATATCAGAGTGCATCCACAGTCTTTGTCCCATTTGGAAACGTGAATATGCAAAATGCAGCACTGCCATGTGTTAAACTGAACCCCATGTTATTAACCAAACAATTGACCCTGAACTTCCCAAGTGGAGAAAGGTATCAAAAGTAAAATCCATGTATATGTGGAGGATGAAACAAATGGAAATGTTTTTCCTGTTACTAACAGGTATGGACGGCAGAACCAAAATGTGTGGGATAGACCTTGCTATGTTTCTGGTAAAAGCAACCTTGATGTACATGATTACACAACAAGCAGTTAGGCAAAGAAGGCTGACAGGGAAGGTTATACCCTAAATAGAAACAGAGCCACAAATGTGGACTACAGCAATAATACCCAAATGCAGACAGGAGACCAAAGTGTTGGGGCCCTGTTAGACCTGGGGGTGGGGGGGGCAGACTTTGCTAAAAGAATAACTTATGAGCCCACAAGGGTATTCAGGGAAACTGAGACAAGGGACTTATGTATTCAGGGGGTGTGAAGTGATAGATTTGCAGGCAGATAGGTCTAATCAAGGGATAACTGATAATCGAGTAGAACTACTATACTATGGTGGAAAGTGTCTTCCGATGGAGATGGCTATCAAAAACCTAAAAATGACTACAGAGTGTGTCCTCAGACATAAAGGGAGTGACCCAGATATTGAAAAGTAACCCAGGCTCAGGAAAAGTCAGTCAGAGAATAAAGTGTGTGCCCAGTGTAAAAGTAGTCTCAGAGAGTAAAGTAGTCCTAGAGAGAGGTGGAGTGACTTGAAAATGTTTGAAAAATCCTTTCAAGAGGCTTGCACTGAAGAGAGTATTCTGAAGCTGTGGTAGGTGGAGGGGCACATTTCCAGAAGTCTTCTCACCACTTAAACCAATACCAGTATGTTCTGATGCTTTGCAAAGGAACATAAATAGTGGCACCCAGCACCTTTAATCCAACACTGAGGATGGGTTTGTGGTGCTGGCTTTTAAATAAAAAGTAAAAGCTGAAACTGGGGATGGGCTCGTGGTGTTTGTATTTAAAACAAGCTTTCACAGCTTTCCAAACTCCATATCAGCTACATATTGGTCACATATCTGCATCACATGCAGATCTGCATTTCAACAAATGACTCCAAGCCTTACAGGCAGATTGACACCTCGGCTGAAGAATCACATCCAAGTAACATGACTTTCCATAGGTAAGCATTGTCAGGTAGCTAAGTGGGTAATTTTGTCATGCAATAGACTATAGCTCTCTGTAGAAATGGTCAGATGTATGCATTGAACCCAGAGGGCCATGGCACCAATGACTGCCAAAGGGGAAAGGCTGCTTTCTTCATCCCTCACTAGTTAATAGCCTGACACAGCTACAGACCACAACACAATCCCAATATGTTTGCTTTGCAACTTGCAAGCAAACATAAAATGGGGACATGTTTAAAATGTGATCCAAGTAACCTGTAGCAGCATGGATATACCCAAGGTTTGGTAGTTCATCCAACCCACTCAGTGTGCCTAATGGGAGGTCCCACCTGCAGTGGTATCAAGATGTCCCCACTTCCACCCCACCCCCACCCCCCATTAATTGGCCGGAGTTAATAATTGGGGACCTAGACAGCATCAAAGAAGATGAGGAAATCACTGTTACATAATTCAGCCCTGTGTATCTATGGCCAGATGGAAGCTTGGGTACAGGAAGGAAATGCTCAGCAAACTTTGCCGATGTCCTGGCAGAGGGTGTTGGATTTGCCACTCCCATGTGAGAAATGGGCTTGGCATCTGTCATGCAATGGTTGTGTAGTAAGGTGATTGGGGGTGATAGCAATCCATTTGTGCCCTTGTACCATATGAATTAACATGAGACTGGTGGGAGTGATCTCCTCTGAGGACTCACCTGCTCACAGCTCTGCTCTCTGTCTGTTCACTCCTGAGCCCACTGTCATGACCTCCTCACCTAAGATGATACCAGTTGTGGAGGAGCCAGCACCTGTTACCTCAGAAGAACCCAAAAGGCATGCAGTGGTAATCCTAGAAGTGCCTGTAGAGCCTGCTGGGGCTAAAGTGGCAACTGCACCACCATGTCCACCAAGGGGTAAGGACTTAGTTCTTGTTGTCCCTCTCCCTACCAGTGAGGAGGCCATACTAAAAAAAGATGGAGGAGTGGTGGGATGCAATATGATTACCCTCAAGAAAGACTGAGCATTGCTGACTCCAAACTGTGTGAGGCTGACTGAGTCATCAAGCGAAAGATAAAAAAATTAATGTGTATTGCTATCCCTGCATTCCTGGCTGATTATGGCAGGAAGTGGAAAGGCTCTTGAGAGATCCAGCCCAGCCTCCAATGCTGAAAAAGTAAAGATTCTAATCAGGGAGTAGCCTGTTCCTGTGCAAGTCAAATAAGAACATCAATGCAGGCACCAGAAAGTAAGACTCACTTATCAAAGGTCAAGATTGGTATTCACATGTATTTATAGAGGATCCAAAAATTATTCAGTGTCCCAACAATGTTTTGGGGGTGTCAGTACCCCTTTAGCAGGGTGGACAGGGATCTACAACATTCAAATTATAAACCATAATTCACTATTGTCACGGAAGGTGTTTACATTTTGAAAAAGATTTTGGGGGTATAAAGTGCTAGTCATATGGCAAATAATCTTTTGACATTACTGCTTGTCATTCCCTTAACTTTGTTTTTTTTTTTTTTAATTTGAAACTTATTTACGTGAAGGTGCTAAACAACTGCCTGGCCAAGATCCAAGACTGGAAGTCCTCTAACTGGCTGTGACCGAACCCCGACAAGACAGAGGTACTGGTGAACAATCTTGGTCACCAGCATGACGTGGATGCTGCCGGATCAGGAACAGGGTAATCCCTTGGCCCTACTCTGTTGGTGGCATCCACGAGGGTGAGAAATCTGGGCATCGTCATTGACGATGGTCTGACATTTGAAGCTCAGGTATCTCCCATCATCCAGAGTGGTTTTTACCGCTTAAGGAATGTCACCCAGATTAAACCCCTAATTCCACCTGGTGACCTGCCCGTGCTGGTGCATGCCTTTGTCACATCAAGTTTGAACTACTGTAATGCTCTTTACTTTGGGGTCCATGGAGGGAACCTCTATCAACTGCAGCTGGTGCAGAATGCAGTGACCAGGTTGCTGATGGGACTGCCCAGGTCCTCTCATGTGACCCCGGTCCTGCGTGATCTGCACTGGCTGCCTGTCAGATGGAGGATCATCTTCAGGGTAGGATTGCTCACCTATAAGGTCCTATACGGCTCAGGTCTTGGCTACCTGAGTGACATACTGCCCCCTGCCCCCCATGTGTACTCTTTCCGCTCCTCCACTGAGGGCCTCCTAGTGGTTCCGAGGGCCAGGCTGAAAACCTTGGGGGGATTGGGCATTTGAGGTGGCCGGCCTGGCCTTCTGGAACTCACTCCCCAGATCTCTGAGGGAGGCTCCATCAATGGAGGCTTTAAGAGGGGACTGAAAGCTTGCCTTTTTAAAGAAGCTTTTAACTAGTTGCAGCACTGATTTTATTGTTATTTATTCATCACTGGTTTTAAATTGTTGTTTGTTTGCTGACTCTTTGTATATTTTATGTATGTAACTTTGCTATGTTCTACATCTCCTGTAAAGCACCCAGAACCTCCGTGATTGGGTTCTGAGCAAATAAAGATTTACTTACTTACTTACTGACCTGACAAGTCTCCAGGCCCCGATGGTTTGCACCTCAGGGTGCTGAGGAAGCTGGCAGAGGACTTCCAGCCCCTCTTGCACACCTATTCAATGGGTCACTTAAGTCCAGGATTGTACCAAGGGACTGGAGGGTGGCAGACATGGTATCACTCCATAAGAGTGGCGATAAGGGGGAGAGAGGTAATTATAGGCCAGTCAGCCTCTCATCAATAGTGGGGAAGCTGATGGAGACACTTATTTAACAAGATCTGGTAGAATACCTCAAAGAAAATCACCTCCAGAATGATAAACCGCATGGGTTTGTGGTGGGCAGGTCATGTCAAATGAACCGTATTACTTTCTTTGATCATGTGTCCAGGGAATTGGATAGGGGTCATGCAGTGGACCCGCTTTACTTTTACTTTAGTAAGACATTTGACACAGTTCCACACAGACACCTCCTAAATAAGTTGGAGGACCTGGGAGCAGCAGAGCAGATAGTAAGGTGGGTGCAAAATTAGTTGGATGACAGGAAACAAAGGGCATTAGTAAATGGGGTGGGATCTACCGAAAGGCATGCCACTAGTGGGGTGCCTCAGGGGTCAGTCCTGGGGCCGATCCTCTTCAACATATTCATCAGCGACATCCACAAGAGTATAAAGATTAACATCGCCATGTTTACAGATGACACAAAACTTAGCAGTAGAGTGGACAGCATATGGAGGAAGTCAGGGAGTTTCAGGAGGATCTTAAAAATTAAAAGGTGTACTCATATATGGCAGTTGAAATTCAACACTAAGAAGTGCAAGGTGATGCACCTGGGTAGAGGTCACCCTAAGTCAGAATACTGGCTAAATGGGGTCAAACTTGGCTCCTCAGCTGAGGAACGGGATCTCGGGGTCATCATTAGGGATGACCTCAAGCAGCAAAGCCAGTGTAATAAAGCTTACAGTAAGGCTAGCAGGGTACTGGGATGTCTTGGATGGGGCATAGATAGCAGGGACAGGGAGGTGATGCTTCCCCTCTACCAGTCCTTAATGAGGCCTCACCTGGAGTAGTGTCCAGTTCTGAAGGCTTCACCTTAGAAGGGATATTGATAGGTTAGAGGTGGTCCAAAGAAGGGCAACAAAGATGATAAATGGCCTTCGGAAAGTCACCTGTGAGGAGAGGCTAGGGGCTTTGAATGCTTACTCATTGGAAACTATGAGGGACAGAGGAGATATGATCAAAACCTTCAAGTTCCTTAGAGGCATAAACAAAGTGCTACACATTGCTTTTCACCAAGAACGCTACTTCTGTAACATGAGGGCATGACTGGAAATTAAACAGTGGAAATTTCAGGAGGGACATCAGAAAGTATTACTTCTTAGAGAGGGTGGTGGAGCCATGGAATAGACTGCCACCCGAGGTGGTGGCTGCAGAGTCAGTGCTGAATTTCAAGTGCATGTGGGACAAGGCTTGAGCACAATCACACAATAATGGAGAAGACTAGGCTGGACATCTCGAGGGACAGGACCCTAATGTGACAATAGGTCCCAGGAAACCATGTTTGGGCAGACTTGATAGACCACAGGTCCCCTTCTGCTATCATTTTCTATGTTTTTATGTTACTTATTTGAACAGTTTCTCTGTAACAAAACATGCATGTAATTGCTTTATTATGCCTTTATGCCCTAAACATGACAGTACTGTGCTGTTTATTAGGGAAAATACAGCAATAACAGACTACAGTTCCTTCATCCTTCAGGGTGAATCTGAGTCATGCTACAGCTTCAATCTCCAAGCAAGTTGGCCCAGTTCCTATTGTATCAGTCCTCCACGGGTGGACCATTCCACCAATCTCAGACCTTACATTGCACCAAATTTGTGGTCTATTTTACTTGCCCCAGAATAGATTCAGATAAACAATATGAATTCAGCTTCTGTTTTTAGTGAAGTCTTCCTCATTTACATAACTCATTGGTCACCAAGTAAAATAACATTTTGTGCCCACAATACCACTTTGTCCCAGGTCACAACAGTCACCTCTGTTTGGACTTTGACTCTTTCATGTTTGCAAACTTTCTTACCCTCACAATAGCTCACTGCTGTATCTTCAATTCTTATTCTGACTAGTGGAACTGTCTCAGTTACCCTTTTTCATTCATAAGGTCCCTGCTTGGTAATTAAGTTGCTAAGGCTTCAAAGTTGTATGCACAAGCAACCTGCCTCCATCATATGACTTCCAGCAGAAAATAAAATATCATCACCAGAAGCCTGTAGATTGTGCTTTTTTTTGCTTGTTGCTACTGTGGTAGGAGCAGCAGAATTTATCACAACATGGCCATCATTTGAAGTCCTCCCTTCCATTAAGCAGCTGTTGCAATGCAGTATCATGCAGCTAGAGCTCCCAGTTCTCTTTAATAATGTCCCACTGGCTAACAGACTGCCCTGGCAGTAGATGTATCTCATTATTCCAGTCGTTTATCCTCTCCTCCATAGTTCATACTCATCTGCCTTTGGAAGAAGTGGACTTAGAGTCCTGATGCCCTGGGAACTTGGACACAGGAGGTGCACACTGCTGAGGCTGAGGCTGTTTCTTCTCTTCTGCCAATGCAGGATATGACTTTATGTGACCAAACAGGAGCCTTGGTATGCTGGAGCTGGAGTGAGCTTGGCCTGGGGTCCTCACTGGCAGAGTTGTATTCTTAATTTCAGAAGGCATGTCACTCCCTTTGCCTTGTTTGGTGACAATTCACATATGTAAGGGCCTCTCCATTGGAGAAACCATCCACAGACTCCTCCCCACTGGTGGTCCAATTTCTCCACAAGTTATATTTACCATAGACACCTGCCAGGCCAGTGAATGCAGCAAATGACATGAGTACAGAATCTTGGAGCTCAGCCCGAAGGGGCTTAAGGAAGGTGGGGATTTTCCCTTCAGGATGGATTGATGTTTCCTCCTCTGATTGACTGGTGATGTCCTTTGCTTCATTATGGCTGATTAAGGCAACCCCCATTTCTTTCTTGGATATCTTGGACAGGGTCTCTATCTTGACCAGTACTGTGGTTGATTCCATAAGTAGGGCTTCTTGGCCAGGAGGCTTGACACTCTTAGGAACATTTCAATTTAATTTACAATATTGCTATACTGTCACCTAGTTCAAATCCATATGGATGTACACTATCTCAAAAACCTGAATCAATGTGGGGTTCACTTTACCTAATAAGGCACCAGGGGAGATACTTGTTTCCTTTGGAAATAGCATCACATGTTACTGGGTTACGAGGGTGGACACCTCTTAGGTCCAGGATTTTCTTTTCGCCATCCATGGACCTCCATTTATTGTGCCTAAAGCATAAAAGGACTCTGAAGTAATTGTTCATGTTCTAATTGGGAACCACAGCTGTACCAAGCTCTGCCATGCCACCATCAACCTTCCTGGCCCCCCACGAGGCAAAGGCCCATTAAAGTTGGACACCGAGGATCATTTTACTAATGGATTCTTCTTTTTTTCAACATGTCTACCTTTCAAACTTATTTACTGCTTTTGATATAAACTTCTTAACACATTCAATCCGTACTCACTACCCCTAGGATATTCTTTTTAGCTTGTTTTTCTACCCAAGTGTGGCAGTCTCCCTTGGGACAGCCTCTGCCATTTCAGCTACAGGCAAGTGTCACTAATCTACTCGCAGTTGCTCCCCAAACAATTAAACATATGGTCTGCTGTAGCTCAGTGGGTACAGTGACACATTTTATTGACCCAACATAGATATTGTACATAGATTTTGTGATAGACAAGGTTAATTAGTTGCTACATACTGTAGGTCCCATTCATAGGTAACAAGCTATAACATCTATGCACATTATCTATAGTAGATTGGCCTTCACCTTCCCATGCCCTGCTAAATGGAACAGACACCCACTTAGTAACCCCCAACCTTCCCAGCTTCTTATAGCTGATGCTGAAGCAGCTCACAGACCCTTGTAACCGTTGAGGTAGCAGCATTGTTCCATTAACTTATTATAGCTTCCCCACCTCCCACCAGAGGATTCATATGAGATAACAGTCCCCACCTCCCACTTTGCTCCTCCCCTTCATAACTGTGACTAAGGGAACATCTGTATTTGCTGTCAAGATAATCATGACTCTCCTCTGTTTTTTCATTGACAAAATCCTGGTCTAAGAAGCTTGAACTGTTTTCTCTGCCACTTGGAGGTAATTGATCTGCTATAAATTCAATGCACCCATGCCTACTGCCTGAACCTATGCAGAGTTGCTTGCATTACTCATACGAACATACGAACATACGAAATTTGCCAGCAGATAAAGGCCTAGAGGTCTATCAAGTCTGCTCGAATGTGCAGCTAGCACCCCTTATTCTGCAGCTGCCCCTCCCTTCCACCCTTCCCCTTCATTAACCCTCCCCCTTGTCCTGTCCCATCCTCGTTTGAAGCAGTCCACTGTTCTACTGCATACCACTTCTGCAGGTAACGCATTCCACCCAGCCACCACCCTCTCTGTAAAAATGTCTCCTCATCTCCCTCCTGAACCTTCCTCGCTCCAGTCTCATATCATGGCCCCTGGTGGCCCTCCCTCCTTACTTTGAACAGCCCCTCTGTACCTGTCTTGTTTATTCCTTTCATGTATTTAAAGGTTTCAATCATGTCCCCCTGTCTCTCCTCCTCCAGTGAGTACATGTTCAACTCCTTCAACCTCCCTCATATGATAAGTCCCCCAGACCCTTGATCATCTTTGTCGCCCTGCGCTGCACTCCCTCCAGTAACTTATGTCCCTTTTCAGATCCCGGACGCCAGAACTGCACGCAGTACTCCAGGTGTGGTCTAACTAATGACCTATACAGTGGCAGAATCACCTCCTTCCTCCTTGAGGATAAAGCCCTTGCAATACAACCCAGCATTTTGTTGGCCTTTGCAGCTGCCTTCCTACACTGTGCCGAGTTGTTCATTGACCCTGTGATGAGCACACCCAGATCCTTCTCCTCCTCTGTCTGGGCTAGCTGCACACTCCCCTAGCTGGTAAGTCCTCCTTGGGTTCTTCATCCCAAAATGCATCACCTTGCACTTTTTGGCATTAAAGCCCAGTTGCCAGGTGTCCGACCAGGTTTCAAGCTTTGCCAGATCATCCTGCAACCCTGCCATCCCCTAGGTCATCCATCACCGCCAACCTTGGTATCATCAGCAAACAGACTGATCTTGCTCTTGATGTCCCATGATATGTCTGCAATGAATATCCCAAACAACACTGGTCCCAACACCGAGCCCTGTGGACACCACTCGTCACTGCCCTTGGGTGTGAGCTCCCCACCCACCACCACCCTCTGTTGCCTTCCCTGCAGCCAGTTTCCTACCCATCTCACCAGCATTGCACCTGCCCCTGTGCCTACTAACTTCCTTCCCAGCCTTCCATGTGGCACTGGGTCAGATGCCTTACTGAAGTCCAGATACAGGACATCCACTGCATGTCCCCCATCCAGTTGCCTAGTTACCCAGTCACTAGAACCCGACCAGGTTGGTTTGGCAGGATCGGCCACGTATGAAGCCATGCTGTCTGCTGTCCTGTAGTCCTTTGGCCTCTAGAGGGCCACCAGCCTCTCCTTCAGGATAGTCTCCATTAGCTTACCCACGATGGATGTGAGGCTCACTGGTCTGTAGTTTCCTGGTTCATCCTTGGGGCCACTCTTGTGGAGGCACCACTGAGCCATCCTCCAGTCCTGAGGTACACACCCAGATGTAGTGAGGCATTAAATAGGTCTGCCAAAGGTCCTGCAGGACCTCTGCCAACTCCTTCAGTACCCTGGGGTGGATGCCATCTGGGCCTGGTGCCTTGTCCACCCTCAGTGCCTTCAAACCCTCTGAACTCTGTCCTCCATGATTTCCCCATCTGTCACCACTTCCCCCTCGTCTGCCATTTCACCCATCTTGGGTGTCACCCCTCTTCTCTTTAGTAAATACTGAGCAAAGTACTCATTTAGTGCTTCGCCTTATCATACCTGCTTCCACCCAACCCCCTCCTTCCTAATCCTTACTATGTGGTCCTTACAGCTCCTTTTCTCTGATGTACTTAAAGAAGTCCTTCTCCCCTTCTTAATGCCTTGTGCCAGCCTGAGTTCCGTAGATGCTTTGGCTCCCTTACTGCCCTTGTCACCTCCTTGATTCTGTCAGTACTCCTCTCTGTCCTCCCCTCCCTGTTTTCTTGTATTTCCTAAAAGGCAGCTCTTTTCTTCCTTACCTTTTCCATGACCTCCTTGCTCAACCAGCTCGGTTTCTTAGCTCTAGCCTTCTTGCTCTGGGCTTTGCAGCAAGTTTTGGTTCCTCACTATCCCCAACTTTATGAGCTCCATCTCTGGTTAGTATCCATACTAGATTGAATTCTGGCCAGGTACCCTTTACCACTTCCCCATCCTCCCAAAGTCAGCCCTCCTGAAGTCCAGCACTCTTGTGCCAGATTCCACTCCTTCCTTGCCCATATCCAATGTGAACCATACTGAGTGGTGGTCACTCCCTGACAGCGTTCCTCCACTGTAAGTTCTCTCACAAAGTCCCCATTTGCCAGCACAAGGTCAAGGGTATTCCCTAACCTGGTTGGTTCACTGACCATTGCAGCAGGAAGCTGTCCTGGAAGGCATCCAGCAGTACCTGCTCCCTTCTGTTCCTGGTTGTTGGGGTGCTCCAGTCCACTTCTGGCATGTTGAAGTCCCCACAATCACCACACTACCCTTCTCTGAGGTCCTCCTGATCTGTCCCGCTAGTTCCCTGTCTAACTCCTCCATCTGAGATGGTGGCCTGTCACCACTCCCATTCTAAGACTCCTATTCTTGGAATCCTGGATTTGCACCCAAAGTGACTCTGTACTGCCCTCCTCCCCTTCCTCCCTTACACACTTCAGTCCTTCCTTCACATATAGTGCCACCCCCTCCTTTCCCAGTCACCCTGTCCCTACGAAATAACCTGTACCCTGGTACAGACAGGTCCCAGTCATTATATTGGGTGGCCCATGTTTCCGTGATGGCTGCAATGTCCACCTCTCCCTCTGCCATGAGAACCTGCAACTCTGCAGTTTTCCTCCCAAGGCTCCTAGCATTAAGGGTAACCACCTTCCACCTTTTCCCTCTCCCATCCTGCCCTCCTTTCCTAGCATCACCAATAGTACTTGCCATTTGTCCTTTGTCACTGTTATGGAGGGTAGCTCATATGATTTCCCAACCTGTGGTCCCTGCATATCTCTTCCCCAACTGCCACCCCCACTCTAGTTTAAACTCAAACTTCCTCTATATATTCTTCCATCCTCTGCTTCAACACTTTCTTTCCTTCCTCACTCAAGTGTAGTCTGTCCTTGGCATAGAGACTACTGTCCTCCCAGGTCCCTCCCCACCCCCAACAGCCCATACCCTTTAGCACAACACCAGGTTCTTAGCCAGCCCAAGTCCTCTGGAAACAATCAGGTAGCTGAGGCCTCTAGTCAGACAATTAGCACCTTCCCCACTCAAAACTTTGCAGCTAGTGAAGCCAGCAACAATGAATAAATTCTACCCAAAGAAACAGGACACCAATTCAAACAGCTTCACCAACAATACATCAAAATAGGTTTGGAATTATAAGATATAGGTCTCCAATTCAAAGAAACAGACCAGTTAAATTACACCAATTATGTTTTAAAAGAGAAGAAATAGGCCTCTACAAATGCAGCCTGCCACACGTAAACCAAACAAATGAGCCCAATTTTAGCTACCAAAACAGGTTTCAAAATTCCAACAGCCCCAAACAATACCCTGCTAGCCCCTTAGTAGTAAGAAAGAAAATAAACATTCTACCAAGTAGAATCCATGAAAAACAATGTAAAACAAGAAGCTACTGTACTGTAGATCTGATCCTGTCCTCCTTCCAGTTCCTTCAATTTGTTTTGATATATATGCTTCTATGAAATTTCTTTTTTGAAAATGCAAATAGCTTGGAATAGTGATAGAATGATTCTTATATTCTTTATCTGCACTAACATATAGTGTAAATACATCTTTGTCTGTCCTATTGGGATAAGTCAACCCTTGCCGCAGTACTGGTCTATTCTGTACAAGTAGCTAAATTAAGAACAACTGCTGTGTTGCCTTCGAATCTTGTTTCTTTTTTCCACTTGAATCCATTTTTTTTAGTTTTAGCCAGTGCTGGCCTTTTCATCTAGCTGAATATGAACTGAGATGAACTTGTTTGTTTATATTTCTTTGAATTTCGTAGTTACCTTATGCTTTCAGCTGGTTTTAAATCTGTGTAAAGTCTTTTGTTTCCTGCATATTAATAGAACATTATATAAATAAAAGTTTAAAATAGAATTTCCTTTGTAACCTCTGTATGTAACATAATTGTTCACACCACCCTGACCTACAAATATACCTCACTGCATTGCACTACAGTTTATGCAAGTAGTCCTGACCCGAAGTAGAGCCAGCATAGGTATGATTTTCATTTTGTCATCCTGCAGAGCTGCACTCCTGATCAATTTACACATATGGTGAAATCCTCAGCCCTTGGGAATCTTGACATGTGAGCACAGAGGCCCACACAGAGGCAGAGGGCAATCTGGGATGGACCTGGGCTGGATGCCAGTCATCCAAATGGATACCCAAATCTGCCAGCAGAGAAAGAATCCCATGCATGGGGCAGGGATGTGAGGGATATAGAAGTTCACCTGGACTGCCAAATTCCCCTTAGATAAAACTTAAATGCTTGTTAAAAAATGTCCTGTCCTCCATGCTGTATTGGAGGGCTGGGGACAACTGTGTAGGGGACTGCTAGGAGACAAACTCAGCTAGCAGCATCCTACCTGGGAGCATGGAAGGCATACTGCTGGGGTATCCCGTGAATAGCCACCAGTGCTGTGAAAAATTTCTAGTACTTTTGCGAAACTGTGCAAATTCACCAATTTTGCATTCAAGCAGTTTTCACAAAATTGCATAATTTTCCCCCAAATTGCATATTTTTAAAAATGTCTGTCATTTTTTCCATAATGTGCATTTTAAAAATGGTAAATCTTAAAATGTGCAATTTCAACAAAAAAATGTCACAGGCTGTGCTCATAAGTGACACAACTTTCGAAAGTGTGCAGTTTTATATACCTTAATTTGCAAAATTGAACAATTTTGCTCATTTTGTGCAAAAAGCTATGTGGTAGTGTATACTGTGCTCAGTTTGCAAAATTGCATTAAATTTTGTGAAAATAGAACAATTTTGTGAAAAATGCATGAAACAGATATTTGCAATCTTGTTCAACACTAGTAGCCACCATGCCTTTTTGGAAACTTCCCCGTCATGCATCTTGCACTGAGAAGTGCCCGTGAAGATCCTAAGCTGACTGATCACATCAAGCTACAGCTCAGGTCAGCCATGTTCCACATGTGGTACTCAGCTGTTTTTTAGGATGTGAGGATGCCTCTGCAATTGCAGGGAGGTGCCTCCAAATATCTTTTCCCTAGTGGAATGGGCCCTAAGTTTGTACTCTAAGGGCAAGATATTCAAAGCTTAACACCAGGCGAAAATCCGTTGCACTGGACTAGCGCTGAATTTGTGCCTGATTGCAATATTTAAAAGGACATGTAGCTCCGGTGCTAGGTGTAAGTGCCGTTGCTAAATTATAATGTATGCAATAGAAGGACTGAGGGGAGGGGCCCTGAATGCTGGTGCACTGGCATATTCAAAAGTATAGCACCACACTACAGGCATTAGCGCAACCTGTAGTGCAGCACAAAATACTGCTGACAAAAAGCAGGCAGTGATGCGGCGGTGCCCCTTCCAGCACGAATCCCTTCCAGACCCCCATTCCATGTAAAACAAATGATTTTCCCTGGTAGTCTAGTGGTCCCCCCACTCCCCAGCATGAATCTTGTTCCACATAACAAAACCAATTTTTCCTGCTAGTCCAGTGGTCCCCACGGATCCCGACCCCTGTTCCATGTAGCAAAAATAATTTCCGTAGTAGTCTAGTGATCTCCCCACCCCCCACCATGAATTCTGATCCCTGTTCCATGTATAAAAATGATTTTCTCTGGTAGTCAGTTATTGTCCCCAGCAGGAATCCCGACCCCGTTTCATGTAGAAAAAATTATTTTCCCTGGTAGTCTAGTGGTCCCCCACCCCAGCATGAATCCGACCCTTGTTCCATGTAGAAAAATTATTTTCCCTGGTAGTCTAGTGGTCCCCCTACCCAGCAGTGATGCCCCTGCTTATCTGTACCTCAGTCAGCGGCTGACCATAGTGGTGAGATGAGGCTGAGCCAGTTGCCGGCTCGGTTCATGGGTTTTGATTGGGATGAGCAGGGCATCACTGCTGTGTGGGGGACCACTAGCTACCAGGAAAATCATTTTTACTTATGTGGAATGGGGGTCAGGATCAGCGGGGGACCATTGACTGCCGAGGGAAAATTGGTTTTGTTACATGGAACAGGGTTTGGGATTCATGCCAGGAGGTGGCTGGACCACTAGACTACCAGGGAAAATAATTTTTTCTATGTGTAACGGGGGTCAGAATTCATGCTAGGGGGTAGGAGGACCACTGGACTACCAGGAAACAGTCATCTCCTTGAAGTGGAATGGAGGCTGGGATTTGTGCTGGGGGGGGGGACCACTAGACTACCATGGTTTAAAGTGAATTGCAGGGCAACCAGGGGTCGGGGATCACAATGGGGGGTGTCATACCTCTCAAGCTTTTGTCACTGACATGTGGGACATGAACATTTTTGGCCACTCAGACTGAGGGACACAGACCCTCAGAAAGAGGGACATATCCTCAAGCATGGGGATACATGCCCAGACCACTGTGAAAACTATAGTGTGTACCTGTACAGAATATATTTCAGAAGTAGTATGTTACACTTCAGTGTTTAAGCTTTCAGGTATGATTTACACCACATTCACTATGTGGGCTGCACCTTTTCCATGAGGGAAGGAAGAGGGACAGAGCAGTTTTAAGTGGCCAAATGAGGGCTGTCCCTTGTAATGAGGAACACTGGAGAGGTATGGGGACTGTCCTCCAGGGCATAGTTTGACTCAGGAGGTGTAGATATATTTCTATAGCTATATACCTATATATACACACACATATACATGTATCGATATATGTATATGTGTGTGTGCACGTGTGTGTGTGTGTGTATATATATTATGGTAGCACGGTAGTGCCACCATAGTTGGGGTTGTGTACCCCATTTAAGGTTAAATGGTGAAACTTTGCACCTTAATAACTTTGCCACCATTCAACAGATTTGCCTGAAATTTGGCAAGTGTGGGGTGTAACTATAGTTCTTGGGATCTGCCAACTTTTGTACTGGTCAGATATACAGCTGTGGAGTTATTAAGCAACATTCTGGGGCACATTTATGTTTTTTTGCACATTCTTTGCTCATGCCTACAGGTCGCATGGTTTGTGCGACTGGTCCAAAAACTTCAGGGAACATGCATCCAGGGTTCCTGATGTGCCTTTTGAAAATTTCATGAAAAAATATTGAACGGTTCAAAAGTTATTCAAAAAACAAGTTTCCCATTATAGTCAATGGGAAAAGTTAACAAAAAGTTTGACAGTGTCACAAATGCACTTTTTAGTGTCACAAATGACCCTAGTAGTGTCGCAAATCCACCATTTTGTTTCCAGTTACTGATCACAGAAATGCTTGGCATTTAAAATTGGGACCATCTAGGGACATAATTCTTTTTATGTTTACCTAGTCGAGCCCTGAGGATGCTAGCCATGTCTTTATTTTGGGGTTAAACACCCTAGAAATGTTTATCAAATTTCTGGGAAAAGAAGTGTCGCAAAGTAGTATCGCACCTGCGACACTGTCGCACTTTTTTGTGAAAGGTGTCGCAAATCACGACACTACTTTTCTACACTATGGCCAAAATGATAGGAATTGTTTGCCACCCTGCTGCAAAAGAATGGTTTGGTCATTTGGGCTGAAATTTGGAAGGAAGAGAGCCAACATCCCACAGATGTGCCTTTTGGTGGTTTAGTGAAAAAATATTAGATGGCTGCACAGTTATGGCACTCCAAATTTGATGCTTTTTCCCATAGACTAACATTACAGTATCCACCGCATGACAGGAATTCTTTGCCACCCTGCTGCCAAATAACAGTTTGGTCTTTTGGGCTGAAATTTGGAGGGAGAAAAGACAACATCCCACAGATGTGCCTTTTGGTGGTTTGGTGAAAAAATATTACAGGGCGGCAAAGTTATGGCACTCCGCAGTTCACATTTTTTCCCATAGGATAACATTATGGCGTCCGCCGCGCATTTCAGGGCCCGTATCTCGGAAACAGTGTGAGATACAGACTTTTCATTGGAAAATTGATTAGCCCCCCCCCAAATAGGAGCTAAGTGCAAAACTAGCCAGGAAAGTCATAATTCATACAAAATTTAATTTTTTTTCTACGTTGTACGGTTCCTGAGAAATAAGCAATTTAGCATTCCAACTCCTCATTTTCTGCTCCGAGCCCCATTATTATGCATACATTCTTTGTACTCACTGTGTTTCTCTATGCAGCTGTTGGGGAAAACCAGGGTGTGCACTTACGTTACTGTTACCCTTACCGTTTCCGTTTGTGGTTTCGTACCCGTTTGCATTACCGATCCCGTGTACACCACCATGTGCATTACCCTTTGCGTTTTTGCTTGCGCTTGCATTTGCATTACTGTAACCATTTGCATTTCCACTTCTGTTTGTCTTTGCATTTACATTTGTGTCACCGTGTGCATTTTCATTTGTGTTTGCAGCCGCCCTTCCATTTGCGTTTGTGTTTCCGTTTGTCTTTCGTTTGGCATCATCATTGCACTTACCGTTACCATTTGCATTTCCAATTGCATTACCATCATCGTGCACATTATGCTTTGCATTTCTGTACACACTTGCATTCGCATTTACATTTCTGTTTCCTCTGGCGTTATTTTTGCTGTTACCGTTACCATTTGCATTTCCAATTGTGGTACCATGACTGTGTGCGTTACGGTTTGCATTTCCATACGCATTTGTGTTTGCATTTGTGTTTCTGTTTCCTTTGGCATTATTGTTGCTGTTACCATTACCATTTGTGTTTGCAATTGCGGTACCGTGATGGTGCTCATTACGGTTTGCGTTTTCATATACGCTTGCATTTGTGTTTGCATTTCTCTTTGCTTTGGCATTATTTTTGCTGTTACCATTATCATTTGCATTTGCAATTGCGGTACTGTGACCATGCGCGTTACGCTTTGCGTTTCCGTATGCACTTGCGTTTCTGTTTCTGTTTCCTTTTGCATTATTGTTGCTGTTACAGTTACCATTTGTGTTTACAATAGTGGTACCATGACCGTGCGCCTTACCAGTTGCATTTCCATATGCGCTTGTGTCTCCGTTTGCATCACTGTTCACTTTGGCATCAATTTCTGCTTGCGTTTCTATTGTCATTTGCTTTACCATTTATGTTTCTGTCACCAAGTGCATAAATGTTAGCACTTGCATTTGCGTAGCAGTTACCATTACTATGTCACACAAAATCACGTGGTGGGAGCAGGCCCTGCGCTCCCACCACCACATTCCATTCACTATTTATAGTCCTCATTCTCAAAAAGAAGGAAATTCACGGCAAAAATCCATTTAATGCATCAGTTAGGGTTGTTCCACAGCGACAAAAGCGAGGAAATTCGGTGTTAGGGTTAGCTCCCTTGCACCACCAGCCCGCCCCCAACCGGCATCAGGGTGTGCATTGGGGTCATCGGTCCTAACTTTACCCTATTCTCCTATACCTCAGCTTGTTTACACATGTGATGGGGTGAGAGTTAGAGCTGACAACCCCAATGCACACCCGATGCCAGTTGGGGTGGGCTGGGATGGTGCAGAGACTTCAGCCTAGCTGATATCTCGTTTGTCACTGTGGAACAACCCTAACTGATGCATTAAACTGAGTTTTGCCATGAATATATATATATATATATATATATATATATATATATATACAGTATATAGATATATATGTATGGCCATAGTGCTCTGTAGTCCATTCCTACCAACAGGGCTGCTGTGGGCATGCCTTGACCTGCAGCATCCAGCCTGTACTGCCATTCCAACCAAAAGGTAGAGCTGTGTGCATCATGCAGTAGCACTGGGCAAACTGCATGGTAATGTATGCTAAGCAGCATATAATGAGATGCAAATGTCGCTGTTTGCCCATGGATTACCTAAGTAGGCTTATTTGCATGGGAGCTTTGAATATAGCTCCCATTTGCCCAGAGCTAATCAGTTTGCACTGGGCCAATGTGTTGACACTGTACAATCAGGTTAGCCCGGGCAAACCTCACTTCAGCATAGCACAGTTCTGCAGTGTGTGGCTTACATTGTTGTTTGCAATAGATGTGAGACATCTCTGTTCAATCACACACAATGTTCTCCACCTGCAGCACTGGCTTGCTCCAGAGTCTAATGTGCTGCAGTTGCAGTGTGCACTTCCCTGTTGCTATGTTCAGTGCTCTCTTATTCCCAGGCTATTTTTGCCCTGCACTCCTGGCCTTGTTTGCCCGGCTTCCTTTGCTTGCTATATTCAGCTGCTTTTGCACCGGGCTATTCCTTTTGAATATTGTTTGCCTTTTGCTCCAGGCTAAGTTTGCCCACCGGGCAGTGCTAATTTAACCCAGGGGCAAAGTTTTGAATATCTGGCCCTCATTGTCTAAAATTATCCCCTTTTAGAAAACTGCACATTACATCCCATAAGACCCTCCCATAATCTGTACTGTACTGTGCAATTTCAAATAAATCAATGACACGTGTGCACAGGTCAGTATTAGCATTAGAGATGACAATAGACAGCTTCATATTTAACTTCAGTCAAAGTGTTCACGAAATAAAAATGGCAGTTTTGATACTAACATATAGATGTAATTTATATCTAATTTAGCACAAGTCTGTATACTTGTACAAAATGAAAAATGGTGGTAGTGGTGGTGGAAATGCTAACAATATACTTTTTGAATTTTACCTCCAAAGGGAAGTTACAGTATATGAAGACATGGAGGATACAAGCCCCTTAAAGTTTACATCAAAGAGAAAAATACTCCACAAACTGAAAAATGTGTTATTTGTCAAGAAAATCAACAGAATGCAAAACTGTCAAAAGCCACCAGTGCTGGACAGAATTCTGTGATGCTGGCAGCAGAAGCCGGGAGAGATGAATTGTACTGGTGGCTACTAGGTGAGTTTTCTAGTTTACATGATGTGCCACCTATACTCTAACACAGTGGTTACTTTCATAAATACACAAGCAAGTTGAATTTGGCACATGTCAGAGCTGTATTCAACCCAGGAAAGAAAACAGACTCTGAATCCGATCAGACAGCATTGTGTTCACCTGCTTCTATAGCCACCAGAGCAAGCGTGTCCTCCAGCTATTGGTCCTGTTGCATTGTTTGCTTGAGAAAAATACAGAAGAAAGACAAGAAACTTCATAAAATTTAAACAATTTAGAGATCAACCAATCTAAGGGAGGCAGCACTTCAAAGAGAAGATGATGACATGTTGTGCAGAATATCTGAGGAAGACTTGATTGCTAAGGATGCAGTTTATCACTCAACATGTCTTTCTTCCTACTTGAGTAAAACAGATCTGAAAGCAATACCATCCAGTTCCACTGCAACAATACAGTCACCTGATGACATTGCATTTATCTGATAGACAATGATCTTATGTATAACAAGAAGGCTCTTCTCCTGCCCAGACTGCAACAAAGATATAAAGCCCTACTTCCCTCAGATGTAGAAACTGACAACTATTCCAGTAGCAAATAACAGGCAAGATTAAAAAAAACACTATAGGTTCTGCTATTTAATTCCATGCACAGTATGGACCAGGCAAGCCTACCACTGTTCTATGCAGCTCAATAACATTAGCTGATGCTATCCAAGCTGCTAGTAATCTGAAGCAAGAACGTAAGTCATCCAAATGTTTTCTGGATGTTCTTCTGTCAAGTGAGCCTGATGAACAGCTTTCAAATGAATAAATGGTTTTGTGTAATGCCGCTTCAATCCTTCAGTCTGAAATACCAACAATGAAACCCTCAGAATATTATCCAAAGCTAGGGAATTGTAGTTTACAGAGATCAGCTACTTTTGTGCCCCAATTGGTGCAGAATTTTGGCCCTTCTTTGATAGATAAAGAGGCATATAATTCAGCCAGCAACAAGTATCATCATTCAGAAGATATTCAGAGCATGTGGCTCTCAGTTGCGGAGTGCATAATATTTAACAGTTCCAAAATTATCACACCACTGCACATAAGCCTTGCTGCACAGCTACACTATGGGTTTAGGTCTCGCAGTTTAATTGACATACTATAGCTTCATGGATTCTGCATCAATTATGATGAGCTGAGGCAGTTCATGACTAGTGCTGCAAAAACTGAAGTAGAAAGACTCCAAGGAAGTGTGTTCATTCCAAATGGAGTTGTACCACTTCATGCTGGTGGAAATCTCATCAATGAAGGAGATGATAATATAGACATCAACGTAGAGACCACTGAAGGAAAGAAACATAGAAACATAGAAAAATAGACTTTGACGACAGATAAGGACTGCTTGGCCCACTTAGTCTGCCCATTTCCCTACCTACTGGATAAGCTGCAGATCCTAGTTAACCAACAGCCTATTTCTTCCTATCCCCCACAAGAATTGCATTATGTCTGTCCCATGCATTCTTGAATTCTCCCACAATTTTTGACCCCACAACCTCCTCAGAAAAGCCATTCCATGTGTCCATCACCCTCTCTGTGAAAAAATACGTCCTCACATTGCCCCGAGCCATTTTTCATTTATCTTCAAATTGTGTCCCTTTGTTCTTGCACATCTCTTTTTCTAAAAAATATTACCCTCTTGGACTTTGTTGATTCCCTTGAAACACTTAAAAGGTTCAATCATGCCCCCCTCTCCCTCCTTTCCTCAAGGGTATACATATTAAGCTCCTTTAGTATCTCTTCATATGGCTTCTGTTGCAGACCTTGCACCATTTTAGTTGCCTTCCTTTGGACTGCCTCCATCCTGTCTATGTCCTTGTGGAGATGGGGTCTCCAGAACTGGATGCAGTACTCCAGAAGGGGTCTCACCAACTGTCTGTACAGAGGGATAACAACTTCTTGTTTTCTACTGGCGATGCCTCTCCCTATACATCCCAGTATCCCCCCTGCAATCCCTACTGCCTTCTCACATTGTTTGCTAACCTTTAGGTCATCTGATATGACTACCCCCTGATCCCTTTCCATTTTTGTTGCTGTTATTACCCTCCCCCCCACTGTGCACTCTTCCACTGGGTTTTTGTCTCCCAGGTGCATTACTTTGCACTTCTTTGCATTGAATTTAAGCTGCCATACCTCTGACCATTTCTCCAACCTTGCCAAGTCCCTTCTCATCCTTTCCACCCCCCTTGTGTATCAACCCTGTTACAGATCTTTGTGTCATCTGCAAAGAGGCATACTTTTTCTTCCAGTCCCTCTGTAATGTCACTCATAAAGACATTAAAAAGGACTGGACCCAAAACTGAACCCTGCAGTGCCCCACTAGTAACCCCCTTTTCTTTGGAGTGGACTCTGTTTACTATTACATTCTGTGTCCTGTTGTCCAGCCAGTGTTTTACCCAGGCTACCACCCTGGGACCCACTCCCAGGCTGGCTAATTTGTTTATTAATCTTTTGTGTGAGACTGTGTCAAATGCCTTGCTAAAGTCTAGGTAGGCCATGTTCGCAGCCCCTCCCTGCTCTATTACTTTGGTCACCCAGTCAAAGAAATTGATAAAATTTGTCTGACATGACCTTCCCACTGTGAATCCATGCTGCCTTGGGTCCTGTGCCCCACTGGCCTCTAGGTACTCAACAATTCTTTCCTTCAGAAGTGATTCCATCATTTTCCCTACCACTGAGGTCAAACTGACAGGTCTGTAGTTTTCTGCCTCTGTCTTACTCCCACTTTTGTGAAGGGGAATCACAGCCACCCTCCTCCAGTCCTCAGGAACCACACCATTCTCCCATGATTTGCTAAAAAGTGTAGTCAGTGGTGACCCTTGAAAAAGTACCAGTTTGGGTACGAAACGCTGTCGGGTATTTCTTTCAGGCTGTGGGAGTGTGTTTTGTATTTTCCATTCCACTTGATGAGAATAAAAATATTTATACCTTCATCTTTTGGTTTCTGAATCTATATTTGAGCATAAGACTCTGGTTTGATATGTGATGTAGTCAGAGGTGTCACTAGTTCTCCCCTTAGTTCTTTTAGAATTCTGGGGTGAATCCCATTAGGCCCCATTGCTCTGTCCACCTTCAGTTTTAGGAGTTATTTCAGAACCCTTTATTCTGTGAAAAGACTAGTATCGATCCCCTTATCCAGAGTGCTTCTATTGATTGGATTAGGTACCTTCCCCTCCTCTTCTTTTGTGAATACTGAGCAGAAGAATTAATTCAGTATCCCTGCTTTTCTGTCTCTCTCGCCACCACCTCCCCTTTATTCAGCCTCGCTATCTCTCCCTTTGTCTTTCTTTACTCCCTAATGTACCTATAAAAGTGTTGTCCCCTTCTTAACCAAGTTGGCTATCTTTCCCTTGGTTTGGGCCTTTGCTATTCTGACTGCCATCCCTGCTTCTTTCTCTTTAACTGGTATAGTTCTATGTACTGCTCCTTCTGTGTTTCCTTATACTTCCTGAATGCTATCTTTTTCTCCCTAACCTTTACCACCACCTCTTTTGAGAACCATAATATTTTTTTCTTTTGTTTTGATTTGTTTATTTGCTTCACACAAAGTCTTGTTGCCTCTGTGATGGCAGTTTTGATGTTTCCCCATTGTTGCTCCACCCCTCCTTCTTGCCTGTTTGCTAGTGCTTTTCTGAGGCACTATCCCATTTTGACAAAGTCAGCCCTCCTGAAGTCCAGTACCCTCACTTTTGTGTGACTTGACTCTGCAGCTGAGTTTATTGTGAACTACACTTTATGGTGGTCACTTGTTTCCAGATGGCTACCCACTTCTAGATCTGACATACTCTCACCATCCCCATTTAAGAGTACCAGGTCTAAGATTTTTCCCTTCCAAGTGGGTTCCAACAATAGCTGTCTGAGGCATGTCCCCTGTAGAGCATCGAGAATGGCCCTGCTCTTGGCTGTGGCTGCAGCAAAGGTGCTCCAGTTAACATCTGGCATATTCAGGTCTCCTATCAACAATAACTCCCCTTTCTCTGCCATCCTAAGGATGCTGTCTATCATTTCCTTGTCCATTTCCTCCCTCTGAGATGGGGGTCTTTATACAACCCATGTGCAGATTGTGGTGCCATTTCCAGTCTCCAGGGTGACCCACAGTGCCCCCTTTCCTTCCTGTTTACCCTTTTGTTCCATTGCTTTGATCCCTTCCCTTACATAGAGAGCTCCTCCTCCTCCTGTTCTACCCTCCCTGTCCCTCCTGTAGAGTGTGTAACCTGGTATGTAAACATCCCAGTCATGGTTCTCTGTGTACCATGTTTCTGTAACTGCCCAGATGTCTAGGCATCCTCTTCCATCAAGGCCACTGGTTCAGGGAGCTTGTTACTTAGACTATGGGAATTAGTACTCATTACCCTCCATTTTTTGATGGCCTTACCCCTTTTACCCCATTCCTGTCCTTGCTGCCTTTGCCTTTTTCTCCATTTACCTCTTCTCTTCTCTTCTCTTCTCTTCTCTTCTCTTCTCTTCTCTTCTCTTCTCTTCTCTTCTCTTCTCTTCCCTTCCCTTCCCTTCCCTTCCCTTCCCTTCCCTTCTCCTCTCCTCTTCTCTTCTCTTCTCCCTATTGACTTCTCTATCTTGGTGTTTACCTCACTAACTACCCTGATTTTTTTTGGTGGGGGGCTAGGATTTCTCTGCTCCTTTTCAGTGCCTGCTCCCTTGGCTAGTTTAAATGCTTGCCAATGAAGCATTTAAACCTGTCACCTAGGATCCTGGTTCCCCTCCAAGACAGATGCAGACTATAATGCCAGTATAGGCCTGCATCCCTCCAAGTGGACCCCCAGTCCCCAATGAAGCCAAAATCCTGAGCTCTGCACCAGTTTTTCAACCATTGATTGAATCTCATGGTGTGAAGCACCTTAGCCTCACCCATGCCATAGACAGACAGCACCTCTGAGAAGGTTACTGTGCGTGCTACTTGTCTAAGGCCAGTCCCCAACTCCACAAACTCCTTCTGCACTGCTCTGATCCCTTTCCCAGCCTGGTCATTTGTCTCTAGGTGGACAATGACATCCAACTCCCTCCCCTGTGCAGCTGCACCATGATCCTGGTTTGCTCTCTGACCTCAAGCCATGTGCCAGGTAGGCACCTTACTTCCCCTCCCCTCCTCCCCCAGTTCTACCCTTCTAACAATGGAGTCCCCCACCAGGAGTTGTTTCATTCCCTGTGGGTCCCATGCCTCCCTCCTGTGGGTCTCCTTTGTGGGGGTTCCCAGCATCCTCCTTGGTCTCCACTGTGGGTGCCTCCATAGAGGAACCACACTCTGCCAGAATGGCATATGAATTGTGGAGAGGTACAACTGGAGGGATACACCTCCGTTCCACCACCCTCACCCTCCCTAAGCCCACTGTAGTCCAGCTGCTCCTCTTTCTTGGCAACCTCTGAGGCATGCAATGGCTAGAGTTGTATTTCAAGAACAGTCTGCAGAAAGTGCAGCATCACAAGAAATATCACTGATGCATGGGAAAGAAAAGCCACTTACTCTTCCTGGGCAATCAGAGTCTCTTATGCAGTGTGCAGCATTTGAAAAACTTAGCACATGTCTAGAACTGACTCACCATGAAAAAGTACTTGAGAAAATAAACTCCTTTCACCTACAAGTGAAACCTGTCTGAGATCTCTCCTGGTGTCATTTAAGACTACTACCTCCTGATGTCCTACCAGTACCAAATGACGTTGATATTGTTCACACCCAGGTGATTCCATTTTGGACTGGTTTCAACCACAAGCTTGCCACAATGAAGAGCACCTACACAGCAGTTGCATATGCACCTATTGTGGATGCCAAACCAGTTGACATGGCCACAGTCTGTACTACAAGCTGAAATGTAAGGAAATGTGAGCAGCTCTAGGTCATCAGCATCCCATTCACACCATGGATCAGCAGCTGTATTCTGTTGCTCAGCAAGTAAAAAGGACTCTCCCAAATGGACCTGGTACAAATGTGATTCGCCTGGGTGGTTTTCACACCGTGTTGTTTTATTACATGTGTCACAACCCCACTCAACAGGTCAGGCCCTCTGCTGCCACAGTGCCAACCTATGAGTGCAGTATTGTGAACAGGAACAGAAACAGAGTAACCCTCCTGTCTGTTTTGTGGGTTCAAATCAACCTTTGGTCTCAAGTTCTGGAGGGATTCAAACTGTGAACCTCTTGCTAGCATACCCAATGTACAGGCTCAGATAATTCTGCTCTTCATGGAAATTCCAGATATCTTTCACCTATGGGCACCTAACCAGGTGTACAAAATGAACCCTTAAAAACTCTATGAAAGAACTCAGAATAAGCTCTTACCATTTCCCAGTTTGGTAAACTAGTAAGCTATGCACAATGTCAGCTTTAACCATATATGCTTCACTTGTCAAAGAAAGAATTCCAAAGGCACACCAGGTAGTCTCTTAAAATAGTGGTTTACTTTAAAATAGATAAAAATGTAAATACAGAACAATATATCACAAAACCAAGCAATCACTTAAAAAAACAAGGTTATAAATGCAAACAAAATCTCCTACCACAGTACACTTAGACTTGTCTTTCTAATGTATACCTTCTAACAGTGCCTGATGTTGCTTTTTCAGAGTCCAAACATGTATATGTCACCCTAAAGGTCAGTCACAGCATAATTAAAACAACTGTCTTGAACCTGCCTTCTCCATGATGTCATCCAACTCCTCCTCTGTTTATTAAAAATCATACACCCAGGATGTCTCATCATTCAGAAGGTAAATTAATTAAGGTGACATCAGCAAAAACTTGTTTCCCCATGACCCTTTGATCTAGTGTGTCTTTTTGCCCTTCACAGACATCAAAGGAGTGTTTATGACTTAGCACCTAAGTGATATAACCTGGTTTCTTCCTCTAAATGTCATAAAAAATTATGATTTTCATCCTAGCAGCTGGCAGCTCCAATTAAGCCAGATAAACAGGCGATCCTTAATTTGTGTCTCTTCTAGCCTGTAATTATCTCCTGGCTTTTAGGTTAACAGCTTGTAGTTGAAACCTGGGGGGTGGGTGTGGTCATCCCACAGGCTGTCTCAGCATGTCTCATGAGAGACACTCAATAACACATTTTTATATTACAAAAATCATAGCACAATCAGAACCAGCTGTACAAGTGTCCCAGCATGTACTGAGAAATATTGGGGAGACACAGGGTTGCTAGACCTTTTTGTTGATTCTGATGTGTATGCAGCTTGTACTGCAGATCAAATGCTTGCTGATAAGCAATTCAACCATGCTCTATGTGGCTTGACTCTAGCATTTGAGGCCCTGAGTGCTCTGAAACTTTCTTCATTTGTTAAATGGTATGAGCAGATAGGAGGTACTCATGGAGTTCTAGCATTTGTCTGGCAAATGTTGGCTGACACTCAAAAGGTGTTTGAGTCTGAAGACATTGAGTCCTTACAACATGTCATTAAACAGCTTGATGATGCTCTAACTCAGCATATGCTACCACAAGAGAGGGATTTTAGACAGGGGGGTATTCCCAGTCTCCTACTTTCAAGTTCTGGGATCATTTTCTCCAGGTTATGCAGATACTACTTCTAAATGTTTGTGCAGAGTGAGAAGGTGATTGGAAACTTCACCTACACATACAGCATGTCATGCTGCTATACTTCTTTGCTACAAACAGGCCCAACTATGCCAGGTGGATTCCAGTCTACATTCATAAATCTCCCTGAGGAAGTGCACAGTACCTTTGAATCTGGGGAATTTGCTGTGCATCAGACTCCTGGTTCTTTCAATGGAATTTGAAGTGACATGGGAACAGAGAAAACTGTCATCAAAGACTCAAAGGGCAGCAGTGGGACCGTAGGATTGACAAGAAAGAAGTCAGCCCTTGTCAGATGGACCCTCACAAGACATGCCCTGAGTGAATATGCAAAAGCTATGAGAGAAAGAAGTGGCCTATCAACAAGCAGTTAAGACAAAGTCCATAAACAAGTCCTTGCCTCTGCCCTGAAGAGTGATGAAGAGCATGTTACAGCCCTTACCAACCATGTCATCAACAATATGACAAACCCATTTGACCCTGAATCACATCCAGAGGTGCTCATCAACATACCTACTGGACTGCATGTAGCATCAGATGTACAAGAGTGTCTACTGAAAAGAGCAGATGTTGGTGAGAAACAAATGGAGAGATCTGCAAGAGGTGCACTTGATTCTGTTGGGACACATTGCTTCATCAGCCCCATCAACAAATCTGGCATCAAAACATTTGCTGACATGGCCAAGAAGACTAAATTTATGTCTGGAAAGGGAGGGACAATCACAGCAGCTATCAGTCCAGAAATTGTTTCTCACAGAGCCCTGTCCTTAGAAAGATGCAGAGATGATGTTTCAATGGCAAGTGTTCTTAGTCACCCAATAGGACCTGTGCCTATGTCTCTGTTGTATGCTGATGGAACAATGAGAAAAACAGACAAAGCTGAATTAGGGCATCAGCTGGAAGCTCAAGCTGAAAGCATCCATGAGTCATGAGGATGCAACAAAGAAACCACCATTTACATTAGAGATGCCATAGCTGTTATTCAAATGATGGCTGGAGACAAATTCTACACATTCGATGAATTGGCTGCTTAGTACTTGAGGCAGGTCCTAAAAGGATTTCACAAAGCTAATTCTGTAATCAAAGTCTTTGACAGATATGGCAACAATAACTCTGTGAAAACTATAGAAAGACAGCATCGGGCTGGATCTAAGGTTGGATGCAAGCACCACCAGGTGATTGGTGGATGCCCTGTGCCTCCATGGAAAAAGTTTCCAAACACAGCATCCATCAAGCAGTCACTTGCAAAATTCATTTGTGAATACATGATTCAAATTGCATCTGAGAGTGTAGGAGCACACCCAGCACAAACACTCCTTCTTGCTGGAGGTTTTTTGAATGGAGAAGTGGCAAAGTCCATCACCAGTAGAGGTGTGGAAGAAACCCTAGACTTTTACAGTACTCAAGAGGAAGCAGACACAAGGATGCTTCTTCATGCTTTATGTGCCAATATGTCTTTTGGGTCCCTTGCTGTCAAAGGAACTATAGTAATTAGCTCACCGGATGCGAATGTTTTGGTCCTTGCTGTTCACTACTTTCCAAAAATGGAACACATACATAATATGTGGATAGAAACAGGCACCATTACCAGCATGACTGACAAGCATTGCTGCATACCCGTGCATGCAATTTGTGATGCACTCACTCCTGACTTCTGCATCATACTTCCTGCTGTGCACACAATAACAGGATGTGAGTCTGTGTCATCCCTGTTTGGTATTGGGAAAAAAATCTGTGTTTAATGTTGTCAAAACAAAGGGAACTTACTGCTTCATAGATCTTGCCAAATTGGGAGAGAGTGACAAACAAGCTGCAAATTCTGCAGCAAGAAAGTTAGTAGCAGTGCTGTATGACCAGACTGAGAAAGAAAAGGAGACCAACAGAGACCTAAATTGCTTGTGCCTCAATCTAGCTGTCAAAAAGGACAAGTCACTGACCAAACTCCCACCATGTGAAGACAGTTTTGACGAGCATGTCAAAAGAGCATCTTGGCAAACAAAGATTTGGATGTCTTTGCACATAGGTAAACCAGATATTGGATCACCATTGCATCATGGATGGAAAAATGTGGATGATGAACTACTTCCTGTATTCGTCAAGGGCCCAATGGCATCTGAGCTTCTACGAGATCTTATTTGTGCCTGTACCAGTAGGGGTCACTGCACAATCAACTGTGTCTGTAGTCAGGACAATCTTGCCTGCACAGAACTGTGTACGTGCCAAGGCAATGAAGACTGTGGTAACCCACGCACTCTCGACAGGGATCATGATGATGAACAAGATGATATTGATATTGACTACAAATGTCACCAGTGATATTACATTTCAATGACACCTGTGCAAATGTACTATTAGATTTTGTTTTACCCTTTAGATTGTTGTTGTGATGCTTTGAGGTCACAAAGAAATCCTATTTTATGTCTTAAAATAATACATAGCATCATTAAACTAACAGAAATGAATGCAAATATTTCAAAGTGTTTATTCTAATGTGTTGAGGGTGTCATTGTTTAGCCCGCTTTTATGGTAGTGGCACCACTTGACAGCTTCACATCATACCATATCTTAAAGTAAACATAATAATAAGCTTTCAAATGATGTATGATGTGTATGTGTGTAGAGAAGGTACATTAAGTCAACCAAATTTGGTGGTGTCTGCCGCTTGCCTAATATCAGTGCCGAACCAGCAAAACAGTAAAAAGTATCACACTGTCTACAGTATGGCTGTCATAATCCTCAAGGACCATCCCCTCCACATTCATGTCACTACATAAGCTAAAGGGGAAAGTTTAAAATAAGGGTTAAATGCACAAGGAACATAAGTTTTAACTTTTAAATTAAACAATTTTTTAAGGATACCATGCATTAGAAAAAAATGACAATGTAGAAAACATACCTACCTACTGTATATTACAGAGTGCCATAGAGGAGGTGATGAGCCAATGCATCAGGTTGGTAAATAATGGCAAGAGAAGAATGAAACCACTGTGGTTCTCAAGAGAGGTGGCAGACAAGGTAAGGGCCAAAGGGCAGGTTTCAGGAAATATAGGAGACTCAAAGGGAGGAGGACAGGGAGGTGTACCTAAGGAATCTAAGGGAAGCAGGAAAGGATGTTAGGAGAGCAAAGGCACAGACCGAAGAAAGATTAGCACAAACAGTGAAGAAAGGGGACAAGACATTCTATAGGTACATTAGCGAAAGAAGGAAGACAAGGGGGGATTGTACGGCTCAAAGGGGATACAGGGGAGTTTAAGGAAGGAGACATAGAAAAGGCAGAAATACTGAACAAATACTTCTGTTCAGTATTTACTAAAGAGGGGGAGGGTCAGGGACCACAGCTGGGTAACAGACACAAAGGGGGGGGGGGGGGGGGAGAGGTAAACATAAGCCCAGCAGTGGAGAGAATCCTGGAGGAGCTCACAAACTGAAGGTGGATAAAGCAATGGGGCCAGATAGCATACACCTGAGGATATTAAGAGAGCTGCTAAGATAGCTAGCAGTGCCTCTGGCAGCACTGTTCATGGAGTCAGTCAACACAGGAGTGATTCCCAGAGGACTGCAAGAGGGCACATCTAGTCCCTCTACACAAAAGTGGTGGTAGTAGGGAGGAGGCAGGGAACTATAAGCTGGTCAGCCTCACCTCAGTATTGGGTAAGATCCTGGAGACACTGCTTAAAGAAAGAATAGTGGCACACTAGGAATCCAGTGGTGCCCAGGATCCAAGACAACATGGATTCACACCAGGAAGGTCATGTCAGATGAATCTGATACATTTTTCTTTGACTCGGTGACAAGGAAAGTAAATTGGGGGGGGGGCATAGACATCACCTACCTCAATTTCAACAAAGCCTTCAACACCATCCCACATAAAAGGCTGGTCAATAAAATGATTAGTCTGGGTATGAGGCACAAGGTGGTAAACTGGGTTAGGAACTGGCAAATGGACAGGAAGCAGAGGGTGGTGGTAAATGGGATCCAATCAGAAGAGAGGGGTGTGACCAGCGGGGTACCTCAGGGATCAGTCCTTGGGCCAGTTCTGTTTAATGTCTTCATTAGTGACATTGCAGTAGGACTGGAGGGAAAGGTCTGCATGTTTGCAGATGACACCAAGATCTGCAATAGGGTGGATACTCTGGATGGGGTGGAGAGAATGAGGAGGGACCTGGAGAAGCTTGAAAAATGGTCTGAAGCATGGCAGCTAAGGTTCAATTCCAAGAAGTGCAAAATAATGCACCTAGGAAGAGCTACAGGATGGGTGGGGAGTTGCTGACTATCACCAAGTAAGAAAGGAATCTGAGGGTTATGATTTCTGATGACCTAAAGGTGTCTAAGTAGAGTACAAAGGCTGCAGGGAGGGCTAGTGGAATTCTGGCATGCGTAGGCATAGGTATCTCTTGCAGAAGGCAGGAGGTGGTGATGCCATTGTGCAAAACACCAGTGAGGTCTCACCTAGAGTACTGTGTGCAGTTCTGGAGGCTACACCTTCATAAGGACATTGACAGGATGGAGACGGTCTGGAGAAGGGTGACTAAGGTGCTACAGGGCTTGTGCCAGAAAACATATGAAGAGAGGCCAAAGGACATCAAGATGTACTCGCTGGAGGAGAGGAGGGATTGGGGGGACATCATAGAAACATTCAAGTACCTTAAGGGCATTAACAAGGTGCAGGGGGAGATATCTTCCAGTATAAGAGATGTAAAAGAACAAAGGGGCATGATATGAAATTGGAAGGTGGCAGGCTAAGGGGAAATGTGAGGAAGTTTTTCTCCCCAGAGAGGGTGGTGGACACGTGGAATAGACTGACATAGGAGGTGGTGGGGGCGAGCATGGTGGAGGATTTTAAACATGCATGGGACAGGCATAAGGGTACCTTAGAGGTGGGAAGGAGGGGTGAATGTTGCTTTGTTGGTCCAGCTAAAATAATTCTTCTAAACATCCTGAATCAGTCACATTCAAATAAATATCTATGTGGTCCAGTAAAATAGTAAAAATATCACACTAAGTCTATCTATGTGACTGGAAACACATTTCCTTAATTAACTCTATCAAGCAGTTGCACAAGGTCAATAAACACGTTATTCATTCATTACCTGCCACTTGTCTTGCAGTTACAATATCATTCATTACCTTGGAAAGAGAAATGTTAAAGTTTGATCTGAATCCTGGTACTGTGAGATCATTGGAGGGAACGGAAATGTTTAACATATGGGATATGAGCTAACTGTAAGGATGTCAGTGTTCAAAGCACCCAGAACAGATTCAACTTTTATATTAGTTTCTAAGACAGATGCTGTTTGTCCTTTTGAAGGTCAAGCTTTATTTTCTGGTAATGCACTAAAGACTCAGTTCTGTAAGAATCAGTGCTTGTGCCTATCATTGCTATAAAAGTAAATCCTCATTGTTCTTTTTAATTTCCACAATATCTGTATCTGAGATCAGCCTTTCAAGATCAGGGTTAATTATTCAGAACTGAAATTTAGCAGGTGAATTTTTCTGTTAAAATTAAACAGCAATTTATGACACATTTTTTTCTGTCAGTACAGTTCCTGCACTACTGTAAAAAAATGCTGAAAGCTACACTGATGAAGTAAAAGTACTCTGATTACATTTGGCCATTCCTCAGGTACCATATGTAGTACAGCATATGTATTTCTGAACACTGGGTCCCTAAGCTCTGTTCTAAAAATACCCTTTTTGTGTTGCTTGCACGCATGTGCAAGAAACACATTTCATCAGCTTCCTTCACAAGTGGGTTGTGGAGGCGCGGCAGTGTTGTGCCAAATGGTAGCAGTCCGTTCTGGGGCTGGTCTCTGCTGCGGCGAATAGAGGAGCATGCTGTCGATGATGGCAGTTAATAAGCATGCCACTCTGTTCAAAGAAACTCGGCCACTGCAATCAGGGAACACCCCATCACTACACAATCAGCTGTTTTTGCAGCAGGGCATCCCTGATTGTAGCACCCTATTGCAAGCTGCATTGTGTGGTGTCCTCATGGTGATGGCTTCTCCATTGGCCTCTCATAGCCACCACAAAACCAACAGAAAGCCGCTGCCTGCTTCTCCCAGTTCTAAAAGCTGACGGGGGTGCCCAATCCCCCGTTGGCATGCCTCCTCCCAGTTCATTTGCTGTGGGTAAGACCAATTTCATGACATGATGCACCCCATTTGTTGTGTGCAGAGGGGTGCCCAGTCCCTCAGCTCATGCATTTCCCCCAGCACACACTCCCCTTTCCCAACAAACATCCAGGTGGCACGCTGGGAGCCCATCCCCATCATGCCAATAGTCCCATGGTGTCCTTTTTCCATTCATTTTTTTTCAGTCCTGTAAAAATAAAGAAAACAGTCCTGCGCTGTCTGTGGCGCCCCCTCACCCAACCCACACCCACTCTTCGTGCACCCCACCTCCTCACAGCCCCCCCCTCACCCCATACTTACCTCTGGAGCCCGGTGCGATGATCTTCGGTGGACCGGGAACACGTCTGCACTCTTCAAAGCCGACCGTGAACTGAAGAAATGCCTGTAAGCTGTATAATGGCATAAATAGGGTTTTTTTCAACTTAAGTGGATATCTAGGCCATTGTTAGAAATTTTTTCACCAAATTTTCAACATGGGGTTCTTGGGACCCCACCTCATGAACTCAGTCACTGTCATTTTGTTATTCGGTCCCGAAAGGTGATTTCGTGGTCACTGCATGGAACCACCTTTCAGGACTGATTAATGAAATGACAGTGTCACAGTTCATGAGGTAGGCCCCCAAAAACCCTATGTTGAAAATTTGATGAAAGAATTCCCCAAAATGACTGTTTTACAAGCATGTGTTGCACAGTTCCTACGCACGCTTGTAACTGCAAGAATTTTTAATGTTTCCACTCCAGATTTTCAACATTGCCATTTTACCACATCTCTTTATGAACAGTACAGCTGTCATTTTTCACATCTTGCCTGAAATGTGTTTTCGCACTTGTAGCGCACAATGATGCGGTTGGTGAGTGAAGTCAATGTTCAGGACAGATTAAGAAAATCACAGTGATACTGTTCATGAGCAAAGGTCTTAAAATGCCTATGTTGAAAATTTGGTGACAAAAGTCCATAAAATGACTGTGTTACGAGCGTGCATTACACAGTTTCCATGCAGCCTCGTAACTTCACAAATTTGTAATATTTTCACTCCAGATTTTCAACATTGGCATTTTTCAACACTTTCTTAGAAACAGTACAGCTGTCATTTTTCACATCCTGGCCAAAATGTGTTTTCGCC
Organism: Neoceratodus forsteri; assembly: GCA_016271365.2. NCBI lineage: Eukaryota > Metazoa > Chordata > Ceratodontiformes > Ceratodontidae > Neoceratodus > Neoceratodus forsteri. The sequence continues at coordinate 495,236,244 of CM057453.1, forward strand.
CTTCCAGCGCAGAATAGCGCGGTCGCTGTGGGAAATCAGTGTTTGGGACAGATTAAGAAAATCACAGTGACACTGTTCATGAGCAGAGGTCCCAAAATGCCTATGTTGAAAATCTGATATAAAAAATCCCCAAAATAATTACAGGTGTGCGTTGCGCGGTTTCTACCCACGCTCGTGACCACCAGTTTTTTTATATTTTTACTCCAGATTTTCAACATTACCATTTTTTTACACCTCTTCATGAACAGAACAGCTGTCATTTTTCACATCTTGTTTAAAATGTGTTTTCACACCTGTGGCGCCAAATGGCTCAGTGGCTGTGCAAAATCACCTTTTGGCTAATGAACTGACAGTGTCACTGTTCATTCAGTGGGGTCACAAAAAGTCCATGTTGAAAACTTGGAGTAAAAATACCAAGAAACGCCCAGGGCATTAGGGTTTCTGACCATAATGCCCTACCCTGTAGGAAATGAAAGGTGTCAGGGGTGTGACTTGGGACTGTCGACAGTAATGATCACCACGTTCCACCCCCAACCTCACCCTGCAGCCAGTGACAGGCATCAAGATATGCCTTGGACTCTCTGGCCCCAGAGTTCACCCCATTCTCCTATACTGCACCCATCTCAGCATATTTCCTTATGGAATGAGTTGAGTGTAAAGCCCGAACACCCAAGGTGCCCATCGACACTTGTAAGTGTCTGCTGGGTAGGGTGAGGTGAAATGTCATGACCGTTATGGGCGATGACCCAAAGGCACACCCCAATGCCTGTCCTTCTCTGCAGGGTGGGGGTGAAGTTTGCATCAGTTCAATACTTCACTGCCATTCCTATACTGCAGCTGTCTAACTCTTGCACTTCCACTGCTAATGCCAGCAAGCAATTATTCAGCATTGACAAATGCTTGTGTTCATTTGCAAGGCATGCAAACATACTGGTATTGGTCTGAACTGTGAGGTGGCTTCGGGACCGGGAGGCCTTTCCCTTCCCCACCTATCAAAGCTTCAGAATACTGAATCTACTCCCTAATTACATTCACTGTCTGCCTTTCTCTTCCTTTTTATGTTGCTTGTGCTTGCACAAGAAATGTTTTGCTACAGAGAACAACATTGCAGAGGTGTATCACTCACTAGCCCAATGCAGGTCAAGCTGCATTGGGCACATCCTTGACAGGCCAATTATCATGCAAGCTAAGTATGACAATGGTTTACAGTTTATGGGCAGAAACTTAGTGTACTTGAAACAAAAGAAGCGCTCCAATGAGAGAACACTTCTTCTGTTTCATATACAAAAAGCCGTCCCCCCCCCTTCCCTCCATCGCTCTGTTTTCCTTGCTGTCTGTCCCTCCTCCCCTACACACACCTTTTTTCTTATGTGTTCACCATACCTCAGTTCTCCCTTGTTGTCCCTCTGACCCTCCTGTCTCCTCATGTTTTGCATTTCTTCGAGCCAGGCTCCAGTGACCATGCTAACATGACTGGCTAAGCTGTGCTGCTGTCAGCCTCACAAATTACGGGAGGAACCAGAGAAGCTTTAGTTTAAATGATGCACCACAAAGCTGCCTAGTGCTCTGTGGGACAAGCGTTGCTGTAAGAGCTGAAACCTGATATGCTCCGAGAGCCAGAATGGATGACTGACTCAGACTATGCATGCATTTTGTGAATAGCAGAATACTCCAGTAGCGCTCCAAATATTCCCGCAGCTCTAAGAATACTCTTCTTTTCTTAAAGCGAATCCATACAATTCTTCTTTCGAATGGATTTGATTGACTGTGTGGCAGCACCTGATAGTGCGATAATGCAGACCTCCGTGCAACCAGAGAACAGTTAACAACTTCTGTGTACACACTCAGCCACCCCGCAGACCACCGGGCACCGAGCCCACAGTGAAATCAGTACTGTCCTGCACAATGTGTAGCTTCTAAGGCCCCAGTCCATGCTGTGTGCAGTCAGATTGCATTTTCAGACTGCAATCCAGTGGCACAGACAGATTATGTCCCCAAGTCGGTGAAGTGCAATGGGGACAAGCTGGGTGAAGTGATCCCACTTTGCAGTCTGATGCTGAGAGAGAGCGACCAGGACAGAGACAATGTCAGGCAATGGTATGGCAATCTCATGTCTGTGTGACAAGTTGTGGCTAGGGGACACAGAAACACCACACAGTACAAGACAGCGAGACGTGCGTGGCAGCTGTGTAGCTGAGAGCTCTGAGACAGAGCATCAGTGTGTGTTCCACCTGCCACTACCCTGTCCAATTTGCAGATAATCAGCCATCCGAGTTGGCAAGGAGGTAGTTGAGAGTGACAGAGGCCATGCGGTCTGGCATGTTAGACAGAGAGACACACACACAGACAGTGGGAGACAGTAGGTACCAAAGTTGCGGCAATGTGCTGTGTCTCTCTTTGTCTGTCTCTGTCCACAGAAACAGTGGAAGCAATGATCAGCAGTATGGAGCCCTCTGACAGGCTGTACTACAGGAGAGCAGAGGAGAGAGAGTGAGCTTGACAGTGACCACCCAGAGTTTCCTTTCCTGGCACCCCCCCCAACTGTGGCTGCCCCATTGCCCATTTCCCACCCTCAGTGCACAGACAATAGATAGAGTGAGAGACAGCAACATCATTCTTCCACACCTGCACCATGGCTGAAATGCCTTGTGAGACAGCAAGAGAGAAAACATTGGGATGTTGTTGACTGTGGCCTCCCCTTGCTCCCAGGTACAGAACAGTGTTACAGTTTGTATTTAGGAGAGACCTGTGTATTTGCTGTCTCGTGCTCTCTCTCTCTCTGACTCTCTCAGTGTCTTTTTCTTTGGGAACCTCTGTGTTGCTTTCCCACCTCCCATACAACAAGTTCTCTGTGTCCCATTCTGCCAACCCCCCCCCAATCCCAGTGAAAGAGAGTGAAAGAGCGCAACTGATTTTTTTCCCCGATGTTCAAGAATGGAGCTTGATGCTTAGAGAGAGAGAAAGAGAGAGTGACATAGAGAAAGTGAGACAGGGAGAGTAACAGTGAGAGAGAGAGAGACAGAGACAGAGACACTGGGGGAGCAGCATTGAAGAGACAATGTGTGCTGTGTCCTCTCTCTGTGTGTCTGTGGATAGTAGTGTGTTAGGGAGGACATAGTGGGGAACAGCACATGCAAGTGGCATATGCATGTGTGTCTCTGTCTGTCTGTCTGTAATTCATAAGAGAAAGAGACACAGACATAGAAACATAGATATTGTCAGCAGATAAGAACTGCCTTGCCCGTCTAGTCTGCCTGTAAGCCCTTGTACTGGATTACCGCTTCTGACCCACTCGCTGCTGTACCTCTGTGGTTCCCCTATGCCTGTCCTAAGCATGCTTGAATACATCTACAGTCCTCACTGCCCTCCACCTCCTGAGGCAGATCATTCCACATGTCCACCATCCTCTCTGTGAAGAAGAACTTCCTTACATTCCCTCTTAACCTCCCACCTTCCAATTTCATGCAATGCCACTTCATTCTTGTGCTCCTCCTGTATTGGAAAATATCTCCTCCCTGCACCTTGTTTATACCCTTGAGGTACTTGAATGTTTCTATCATATCCTGTCTTTCCGTCCTCTCTTCCAGTGAGTACATATTGTGGTCCCTTAATCTCTCCTCATAAGTCTTGTGTTGCAAGCTCTGTACCATCTTATTCGCCCTTCTCTGGACCATCTCCAGCCTGTTAATATCCTTACAAAGGTGCGACCTCCAGAACTGCACACAGTACTTCATGTAAGGCCTGACCATGGTTTTATATAATGGCATCACTACCTCCCTCCTTATGCTGGTGATACCCCTGCCTGTGCACCCCAGCATGTCACTGGCCCTCCCAGCTACCTTAGCACTTTACTTTGACATTTTCAGGTCATCTGAAATAAGAATCCCCAGGTCCCTTTCCTTCTTTGTGACTGTCAGCAACTCTCCCTCCCCATCCTGTAGCTTTCCCTGGGGTTTCTGTGTCCTAGGTGCATAATTTTGCACTTTTTTGAATTAAACTTCAGTTGCCAGTCCTCAGACCATTTTTCAAGCTTCCCCAGGTCCCTCCTCATTTTCTCCACCCCCTCAGGGGTATCCACTGTGTTATAGATTCTGGTGTCATCTGCAAACAGGCAGACCTTTCTCTTCAGCCCTTCTGCAATGTCACTAATGAAGACATTGAACAGGACTGGCCCCAGAACTGATCCCTGTGGCACCCCACTGGTCACCCCCTCACCCCAAAGTGCACACCATTTATCACCACTTTCTGCCTCCTGTCTGTTAGCCAGTTTCTAACCCAGTTTACCACCCTGTCCCCCATGCCCAGCCTACCCAGCTAGTTTATCAGCCTCCTATGTGGGACGGTGTCAAAGGCTTTGCTGAAATAAAGGTAAGCGTTGTTCCGCTGCCCCACCCTGATTTACTTCCTTTGTCACCCAGTCAAAGAAATCTACCATATTTGTCTGCCATGACCTCCCCACTGTGAATCCTTATTGCCTATGGTCCTGGGCTCTGATGGCTTCTAGATGCCCCACTATCCTTTCTTTAAGCAATGTCTCCATGATCTTCCCCACTACTGAGCTGAGGCTGGCCTGCCTATAGGTCCCTGCCTCCTCCCTGCTGCTGGATTTGTGTAGAGGGACCACATGTGCCATCCTCCAATTCTCTGGTATCACCCCTGTGTTGAATGGCTCAGTGAACATGGCTGCCAGAGGTACTGCTATCTCCCTTCTCAGTTCTCTTAATAGCCTTGGGTATATGCCATCTGGTCCCATCCCTTTGTCTACCTTCAATTTAGTGAGCTCCTGCAGGACTCTTATGCCTGTGAATAGATTATTGTCCACCTCTTCACCCCCTTGGCAACTGCTGTACTGCTGTGGCCCTTGCCCCTTCCCCTCTTCTGTGAATACTGAACAGAAAGACACAGTGGATGTCTTGGGGGGGCACATGACAGTTCTTAGGCATGGTACTATCACTTCCAAATACCTAAACAGCACATGCAAGCAAGCAACATTCGGCATTTACAAATGCCTGTTACAGTCATTCTTGTACACGTCTATGGTACAGGTTTTTTTTTTGCCTTTACCATGTCACTGAAGTGTTGATAATATTGAGCTGATTTTAAAAGCTGGAAATAGATTGACAGCTTTTGACAACTCCTTTACTAAATGAACATACAGTAAATCTGCTCCATCCAGCACAGCAGCTCATTGAAAACTCATTAAAACAAGTTAAAGGAGTAGCCCGCCCAGAATTTGCAAAAACATATGTTGTGCAGAGTGTTTTGATTTGTGTATGAAGTTCTGATGTGTCCTTCCCTCTGTCTGCTATTGGGAGTATTTCCTAAATTAGCCTGCTAGCTTTATGGTAGTTTTACAACCCCTGGGATCTCTATCTGAGCTAAGTTTATTGCATTCCTTGTACCTACAATGCATTCTGTCTCATGTGAGAGTGATATAGCACAGACCATAGATTCAACAGAAATCATTGCTTTACAATCAGTCCCCAACAGTAGAGATGACTATATTTTAAAACTATAGAGAGTTCAGCTTACTGTCTACGCTTGTTGTAAAGTTTTTTTGTCCTGTGCAACTTTTGCTACTAGTCATTTTTGTGTAGCTTGTAAAGTTTCCAAGATATTTAGGTTTGTTTGGCATGTGTGTGCTGATCTATGGTCTCAGCTGCATCACTGTCACATGAGACAGGATGCATTGTAGGTACAAGAAAACCAATAAACTTAGCTCAGATGAAGACCCCCCCCCGGGGTCATAAAACTACTATAAAACTAGCAGGCTACTTTAGAAAAAAATCCTAATTGCAGACAGACAGAAGGACACACTAGGACTTCATACACAAATCAAAACACTCTGCACAACTTATATTTTTGCAAATTCTGGGTGGACTACTCCTTTAACTTGTTTTAATGAGTTTTCAATGAGCTGCTGTGCTGGATGGAGCTGATTTACTGTATGTTCATTTAGTAAAGGAGTTGTATATTGGCCATTCTTTGGCAGACATATTTAATGAGTGATCACTGATGTGGAGCATACTTAAGCTTTACACTGCCCCACTAAATAATTGGAATATTGATGTATCACCTGTCTTTGTTTGCTTTGCCATGCCCATTATGTGGCAGTGGCACTGAGAAAACCACAGTCTGAGTTAATGGTGTGCTGTGAGATCACTGTAGCTGAATAAAAAAAGCTTTCTGCTGATGATCACAATGTAAAGGAGTTGGAAGAGGCTACCTATTCTTCAAGGCTATCTAGTAAATCACTGGCAGGGGATAGGCATATGTAGGGACAAAGGATAGGAGTGCTAGGGGCAAGGGCAATAGAGGTAGTAGTAGAAGTCAACAGGGAAGATGAGAGAGAAGCTACTGAGGTTGAGGGGGTTAGGGATCAAGGCAAGGTTTCAGGAGTGGGGACAATGAGGGACAGAAAGGTAGAACAGACACTGGCATCTCGGGGAAGGAGAACAGTGACACAGGTGATCCAGAAGAAAAAAGGGGGCAAGGTGCTACTGATTGGTGATTCTATCATAAAGGGTATCAAGTGGGGAGGCTGAAATAGTGTAGCTTGGGTGGAGCACATGTTGAGGATGACAGTGCTGGAGGTAATCCACCATATTCCCTCATGGGCTAAGGAACAGGATAGGGAATCACATCTGGTGTTCCACTTGGGAGCTAACAACCCGGAAGGTAACAGTCTTCTGGAGGTACAGGTGAGATTAAAGGTCCTGGCTAGGTTTTGTGGTGGTCTATGCTTCAAATCTCTAGCCTTTTTGGAGATTTTGCCAGTTCCCAGAGCTAGAACAGAGAGAAAACAAAGGATGAAGGGTTCAATAGTTGGCTAGAGAGATGGTGTAAGATGATGGGGTATGGGATGGTAGAGGACTGGGAGGGTAACATGTGATGATTAGAGCCTCTTTGTCCTGACATGCTACACCTCAACAAAGAGGGTGCAGCTGTACTGAAATGCAGGCAGTGGGAGTTCTTTGAAAGAGCATTTAATTTAAACTGAATGGGGGCTAGGAATAAAACCACATCGTACTATGGCTGAGATGGGGCCCTAGGTCCTCTCCCAGGAAGGGATGAAGAGTTAGGTTCTGGCATGGCCTTGGGGAGAACAGAGGTAGGGGAGTGATGATGGAGGGGTTTGGTGGTCAATGCTAGGAGCCTGGCAAAGAAGATGGAGAAATTGATAGTCATCATTGTACATGACAGACTGGACATAATTGCGATCACAGACACTTGGTGGACGGAATATCATACATGAGAAACAGCTATTTCTGGCTTCAGATTGTTCAGGAAGGACAGGAGAGTCAAGAAGGGGGGTGGCCTTATACATCAGGGAAGACATAAAGATTACAGAGGGATGGATGGAATCACTTCTGCAAGAAAGAATTGCTGAGTACCTAGAGGCCTGCAGGGCACAAGACCAAAGGGCAGAATGGATTCACAGTGGGAAGGTCATGTCAGATGAATCTAATAGATTTCTTGACTGGGTGACCAAAGTAGTAGACCAGGGAGGGGCTGTGGATATGACCTATGTAGACTTTAGCAAGGCATTTGACACAGTCCAACACAAAAGATTAATAAACAAGTTAGCCAGCCTGGGAGTGGGTCCCAGGGTGGTAGCCTGGGTAACAAACTGACTGGACAGGAGGACGCAGAGGGTAATAGTAAATGGAATATATTCTGAAGAATGGGGGATTACTAGTGGGGTACCACAGGATTCAGTGCTGGGACCAGTCTTCTTTAATGTCTTTATAGGAAACCTTGGGGTGTCCATGATGAGGGCACTGGGGAAAGGGCACTGACAATAATGGCAACCTGCTCCCCAGCACATTGCAGGAATGGCTGACAGGGGATACGGCATCCAGATGGGGGGTGGGTGACTATAGCGACATCCTGTCACTATACATACATACATGTGGGGGGGTGGGAGCAGGCACGCATAGCTAGGGATGTGGGGGGTGATGCCATGGTCGGTTGCCATGCTGACCCTATGGCATGGTGGGTGGGTTGCCGGCATTGGTCAGCAGGGTACTGGGTTCGGGTCCAGGTGCTGGTGCATTTTTGTTGCACCAGTCTGAACCTTTTTTTTTAATGTTTTCACCCGACACCACCCCCGAGTTGAAAATCCTTTAGTAGGAGGGTGGGGGGTGCAGTACCACAAAACATTAAAACGAGTCCTCAGCACCATTTGCTGTGTGCCGGGTGTCAGAGTGCCGAAATAAATTTTTGGCACTCCTGACTTCTGCATAACGGCGAATGCTTTTAGGCTTTCGCCATTATGACATAGATGCAAAACATTGTGGAGGGTCTGGAAGGAAAAGTATGCCTCTTTGCAGACAACACAAAGATCTGCACCATGGTTGATACACAAGGGGGTGGAAAGGATGAGAAGAGACTTGGTGGGATTGGAGGAATGGTCAAAAGTATGGCAGCTTAGATTCAATGCAAAGAAGTGCAAAGTAATGCACCTGGGAAACAAAATCCCAGGGCAAGAGTACACAATGGGGGAGGAGGTACTAACAACAACAAAAATGGAAAGGGACCCGGGGTAGTCATATCAGATGACCTTAAGGTAAGCAAGCAATGTGAGAAGGCAGTAAGGACAAATTGAGGGATACTGGGATGCATAGGGAGAGGCATCACCAGTAGAAAACAGGAAGTTGTTATCCCTCTGTACAGACAGTTGGTGAGACCCCATCTGGAGTACTGCATGCAGTTCTGGAGACCTCATCTCAGCAAGGACATAGACAGGATGGAAGCAGTCTAGAGGAAGGCAACTAAAATGGTCCAGGATCTGCAACAGAAGTCATGTGATGAGAGACTAAAAGAGCTTAATATGTATACCCTTGAGAAACGGAGAAAGTGTGGGGACATGATAGAAACTTTCAAGTACCTCACAGAAATCAAACAATATCAAAAATATGTGTGGAATAATAATATGGAGAGATGGGATATATAGTGCTTGTGTAACTTGTAGCACTTTTTCTGGCTTTACTCTGTTCTCACCCTTGAGTAGTAGGTATGTAGGTAGTAATTTGTAGGGAATAGAAGGCCCAGGAACAAGGGTGAGAAGAGCACAGGAGAAGGAGGAGGAGGGGATTGTGGTGGAAAAAACACTCCCTAAGCAAGGGAGGTGCATTACAGGACGGCTTAATAGAGGTCGTGGGAGAAGCTCGTCCCCACATTGAACTTCGGGCAAGCCCTCCCATTCAATGTTTGTGGAATAGCAATAGGGAGAGATGGGGTATATAGTGCTTGTGTAACTTGTAGTACTTTTTGTGGCTTTACTCTATTCCTGCCCTTGAGTAGTAGGTATGTAGGTAGTAATTTGTAGAGAATAGAAGACCCAAAAAGATACCTCCTCCAACTCACAGAGTGTATGACCCCCTGGCACTCAGGAGAGGAAAAACCCCCAGGTGGAGGAAACCTCTGAGGACCCATGGCCAGAGGTCTGCTCATCCTCTGGGCATACTAAATGGAGAAGGACCTAGGTTCTTGCAACCATAGCTAATCTGAGGTTGGTGAGCTGCTTGGAGAGATGATAATCCATCCTCAATCCATGGATGATGCAGATCACATGATGATCCTGAAGTTAAAGAATAGGTCTGTTCTGAATGAGTGATAGAATCTTACGTATGAAGTAAATCCAGGTGAAGGAGGGTGAAGGGAGTCAGTTTCCAAGATGATGAATGATGCTTGTCCAATGGAATAGCAAGGGTGTAATGAGCAGAGGGACCATGACTGGATCAATAAGGTACTAAGCTGGGAATGGTGGAAATGCAATGGTAGAAGAAGTCATGTGTGCATGATCCAACTTGTGAAAGGTTTGAATGTAAAGTTATGGTCTGGAGGCAAGGAGCTCTGTATTGAATAAGGAGTCGCCAAGGAAGCATCCATAGAGTAGAAATAGTAGAAGAGTCTTTGAGTGCCCTAGAGATGATGGCTCATTCTCGATCCAAGGATGATACAGGCTGAATGATGATCCTGAGGATGAATGGTACATCTTTTCCATAGGGTTGGTAGAATCCTATGTGTGGAGCAGATCCAGTTAAAGAAGGGTTAATGTAGTCCATGTTTCCGAGGTGACGAAGGATGCATGTCCAAAGGGATTGTAGGGGAGAGCATAATTTCATTGATATAAGACCAGATAGTACACTGTGGGGGTTGTGATGATTTGTAAAGTTATGGGTGACTGATACAATTCATGCAAGATTTGATATTCGAGGTGGTCTGGAGGTGAAGAATTGATTAGCGAGTGATAAGTCACTGGGTAAGCATCCCAGAGTAACATGAGTAGAAGAGATTTTGAGTGACTGATGATAGCAGTGCCATAAGTGATTAGTAAACAATAGAGGAAGATTTGTGGAGCGGTCCAGATGGTAGCCTAATATATATGGGGAATGAATGGAAATTCGGTATAAGGAATGGATGGCGTCTTTGGTCATAATGTTCGTGACTTTATACTAAAATCATCTGCTGGTACACTGCCTGAAGTTAGTGTGGGTATTTCTATGGTGTGATCATTTAGGAGATGCACTGTGGTAGCATAGGTTCGTTAAGTTTACGGGTAATCCTGATGCTGAAGTACTTGAAAGAAGTTTGGGGGTGGATGTTAGGAAGAGTCTGTAGGCAGGATTGGTAGTGAGAATGATTAGTGCAGGATGCCATAGGATGTTAGTGCTGTGGCTGAGTAATACCAATTGGGAGGCAAGGCTGAGTTGGTGAATTTGTCTTGGCTGTTACGGATTGCCAGTTAGAATTCAGGAGAGCCAGTTCTCAGTGATGATCTTTGCTGTAGAGATTACGGAAGACACTTCGAGAAGAAGAGGGTGAAGGATCCACTGGAAGAGTGGTTAACCCAGCTGAAGGTACTAGGTGAAAAGGTGTGGATGATTGTATAAGGAATAGCGATGACTGGGAGTGAAATCAAAGGTTTGGATGGTGTGGAGTCAGTAATCAGCTAGGCTGTGGAGATCCCATGACAAATATTCTATAAGATATCTGTGAAATTCCTAAAACTAGCAATGACTGTTGAGAAGTAGGAGTAGAGTAACTTGGTCATCAGAGTCAATGTTGAAAGAAGAGGTGGCAGAAGGTAAAATGGATGATGTCCGTAGTTGAATGGGCTATCTTGCGATTCCCAGTGTCCATAGAAGCAGTGCTGATTAGAAAGTCTGAATATAACAGAAGGATTTAAATCCTTTCCATGTATGAGGATAGCCAATGAGACAAGGCATACAGGGAATTCATGGTGATTGGATGGACAGGGATCGGAAGGTATAACCAATAGAGATGGAGGAGATCTTCCTATTGTCCAGGTGAATGGGATTCCATGAATGATTGTGAAGAACTGAATGGGCAGTATGAGACTCTATGATAACGTAAGAGTCTATGGGGCATGTGAGCCAAGGAATGTTGCTGGCAGTAGTATTACTCCAGAGTAATAAACTAATGATCCAATGAGTAGTGGAAGGGTACTGTTAGAAGGGCTGGAGTAGAAGTAGGGGATGGATCATATGGAAGAGCAGATGACCAGGCAGGAGTACTGGTCAGAGATAGGATACAAGGCCCAAAAGAGTCACAGCAAATAGTTCGAAGCCCCGGGCCAACAAGGTGAAGATGAGAAGGCAGCCATTCAAAATGGGAAGGAAGTCCGGAGTGGATCCTGAGGAACTGAAGAAATACGCAGAGGACTCTATGGGCTAGGCAAAGCCGGATGGCATCCAAAGCAGTAAGGTACAGGATCGGGTCAGTGCCTTGGCAAACAGCAGCGAATTGCAGGAAAGCTGAAGCAAGGCATCAGATGATGATCCACGGAAGGCCAAGGAGCCAAGCCAAGTTCCATGAGCAACTGAGGTGAGACACAGGAGTCCCACATTTGATGAAGGCTGGAAGCAACTAGAGAAAATGATGGAAGGTGCTGGGGCGATGAAAGACGAGGTCCCAAATCTGCAAAGAAAACAAGTTTATACAACAGCTGAACTAGTGAACTGCAGCAAAGAAGTCCATGAAGCAGTCAACCTGGAGTGAGAGAGGGACTGAACGAGCTGGCAGGATCCATACGATGAGGGAAAGGAGGCCAAAGGGGCTAGAGAACGAAGGTTCATGGAAGAGAGGGATGGTGAGTGGAGTCATTCAAAGCAGAAGGGTCCTGTGATGGAAGGGAAGTGGCAAACTGGCAGGATGGAGGCAAAGAAGTTGAAGAGGTACAGGTTCCACAGTTGAAGTAGCAGGCAGAAGTAAGAGGTACAGGTCCAGAAGGATCATGGCATCAGGTAGCAGGGGGAGAAAAACATGTGTGAAGGAACAGAATGGAAGGACATACATTCAGATGGGATGTCCGAGGCAAGATGATCCGGTCTGGATTCGGCTAGTGAATGTAGAACGATGAGAGAACTTGGTTGAAGAAGTTCCATTCCTGAATGGAAATGACAATCCGCATCAGTGTAGATGCAAATAGTGGAGACAATCCATGTTAGAGTCAGGCTCCCGGCAATGAAAGTAGGCAAATAGGATGAAGAGTCTAGGCTGCAGATGAGATAAGATGGAGAAGTAAGTCAGGCAGAAGTCCTGTTCCTGAAGAGAGCAGCAGCCAGGTATCAGGCTGAGAACATAAAAAAGAAGCAGTAGACTGTAGACTCAGGCAACCATCAGGGATGGCAGAAGTGGATGGTGGTGACCTGAAGCAGCATAAGTAGAATGATGAGGGTACGTAATGTGTGAGAGTTCCATTCCCAAAGGGAAGTGGCAACTGGCATGAGGTAGAAAAGGTATGGTATAAGTCTGTAGATTGGAGACATAGCTCCCATCCCTGGTAGTCGGGGCAAGCCAACCTGCACTTGATTCTACCAAGCAGAGCTAGGGACAGAGGATGTTGATTTGGTAAGTAGGAGGCAGTTCCATTCCCGAAGGGAAACGGCAACTGGTATGAGGTAGAGAAGATATGGAGACAGACTGTAGATTGTAGACATGGCTCCCATCCCTGGTAGTCAGGGTGAGCTAACCTGCACTTGATGCTGCCAAGCAGAGTTAGGGACAGAGGATGTCAAGTAGGAGGAAGTTCCATTCCTGAAGGGAAGTGACAACTGGTATGAGGTAGAGAAGGCGTGGTAATGGTCTTTAGGTTGTAGACATGACTCCCATCCCCAGTAGTCAGGGGTGAGCTAACCTTCACTCGATGTGGCCAAGCAGAGTTAGGGATGAAGGATGTCAGGCTGGTAACTAGTAGGAGGTAATGATTGTAATGGAATCCCATCCCCGGTAGACAGGGGAAGCCTATCTTTGCTCAGCACCTCAGAAAGTACAAGTTAAGGATGGAGCCCGGAATACTGCTGGTATGGGCTGGCCAATGCACAACACTGCTGTAGAGAGAGGAAATGTAGTAATGAAGCTGGTATAGGACAATGAAGTAGTAAGTGGTATTTGAAATCATAGGTATAGTAGCACTAGTAGTGGGAATGAGAGACATATTCATGGAGGGAATAGTAAACACAGATGACAAAGGTATATGGGATAAGTGCTCTGAAACATACTGTGAGGAGAAAGTTAGGGAACATTATGCGGAGGTCAGCCGCTGAAATCATGGCTTTGGAGGGTACCCACTGTCCCCGAGTTAGGTTAAAACAGGAGAAGGAGGCTGTACTACAGACTCACGTACTACTGATTTGAAGTTACATTTCTGAATTGGACCTTCCTTTTGTGGAAGAAAGTTGGGCCATCTGTAGTGAACAGCAAAGGGTGCAAGTAATCTCTCCTTTCTTTTGCCAATGACGTTGTATTATTAATACAGCTGGTCTGTTGTGATGGAGTGAAAATATATGCTGTGGGATATTGAATAGCTCAAAGGAAAACAATGTGTTAGGATGATGGTCATCCGTGAGAAAACTCTGAAGGATGGAAGTTGGTGAAAGCCAGTCCTTAGCATGGTAGGAGAGCTAGTATTTTTGTGAGAATCAGGTAAAGGGTAGTACAGGTAGTGAATGCGGCTAGAAATTGTAAATAAAATTACTTATTGGTGGGCCATTGGTACCTGCAGGAGTTGAGTCCCATCGTAACCAAGTAGTTGGAGAGGATGAGTGAGTATAGTAAGCCAAGCAACGCAGGGTGAAGCAAGACAGTAGTGATCCATGTAAAAGGGCTTTGCAGTCAGAGGTCCATAATGAAACAGCATGGATGCGTGCATGAATGGAATAGGTTCCAAGGTATCAAGAGGAGGAGTGTACGATAGCTGTTGGAATGAATGGATACATGGGCCACATACTGTGGAATGCCGGCGTCATTCGTGGCCTGCAACTGGAAATGGAAAGGGGAGCTAATGCTAAAGAAAAGCATATGAGATGGGGAGACAGCTGGGAAGTGTGGCATCCACCAACAGAGTTAGAAAAATGCCCAAAAAAGAACTAGGGAAAGAGGAAAGGAAGCCCCAAGACAAAGGAAGGAGTGAAAGGGAGTGGGAAGGTGCCGAAGTGGCAGAGGAAACTGACAGACACAAAACAAGGGGAAGCAAAGGACACAAGGAGGGGTTGGGGGTGAGAGAGGAGAGAGAAAAATGAACCAGGCAGCAGAGAGTACAGAATGAGCACAGACGCACAAGCCACGCAGGAGCCCAGGGAAAAAAAACACTCCCTAAGCAAGGGAGGTGCGTTAGAGGAGGGCTTAAGTAGAGGCTGTGGGAGAAGCTATTCCACACATTGAAACTTGGGAAAGCCCACCCAAAGATAGAGGGGGGGGACAGCTCAGGGGCAACGTGAGGAAGTATTTCTTCATGGAGATGGTGGTGAACGCATAGAACTGCATTCCTGAGGAGGCCGTGGGGTCAAAAACAGTGGGTGAATTTAAGAATGCATGGGACAGACATAAGGCAATTATAGTGGGGGGTAGAAGGAATTAGGCTGTTGGTTAACTAGAATCTGCAGCTTATCCAATAGGTAGGAAAATGGGCAGACTGGGTGGGCCAAGTGGTCCTTATCTGCCATCAAAGTCTGTGTTTCTATGGGCAGGAGGGGTACAGGGAAACTGAACTCCTTTGGGTGACACTGGGCAGAAGGACAGGGGGATCCTTGACTAGGAGTTGTTTACAGACCACCTACGCAAGGGGAAGAACAGGACAGGGTGATGGCATAGACCATCCTGAGGATAGCTGTTAAGGGGAAAACACTTTTGGTGGGGGACCTAAACCTCCCAGATGTAGACTGGACCATACCAGATGTGGCTTCAGCCAGAAGCAGGGGGATTCTGGAGGCACTGCAGGTGGTGTTCCTTCAACAGTTGGTCAGAGATCCAACTAGGGGGAACAATCTGGTGGACATGATCTTAATGAATGGGGAGAATGTGGAAGTGGTGGTGTGGGGGAGAAGCTGGGAAACAAAGACCATAGGACTGTCAGGTTCAAGGTGAGAGCAGGGAGGGAGGTGAGCCAAACCAGCACAATGGTGCTGGACTTCGGGTGCGCAGACTTCGACAAGATGAGAAGGATAGTGGGTGAGGCAATGGAAGGCATGGGAAAAATAAATGACGTGGAAGAGTTTTGGGGAGCTATTAGAGACCAAGTGAGGGAGGTCATACAAACATATATTAGGAGGGCTAGGAAGGACACAAGAAGCAGGAGGCAGCTGTGGTTTAATAGGGATGTGGCGAGGGTGGTTGGGAGCAGTGCGACAGGGTTGAATAAGGCCCTGCCCCAATTGTTATGCAGAAAGAGTTTAAATGCAAGGGTCTGTTCTATATTCTCCTTTTCTGTCTCTTCTCTGTCTGGGTGTGCAACTAAATTTTCTTGTGAGACTTAGGAACTGATCACTCTGGCAGTTTCACAATTCTCAACCTCTCGCTATCTCTCTGTCATCCCTTGCTATTTCTGTATTTTCTTCCCCCTTGCATATCTGCAAGTATAAAAATATATATGAATCTTTATGTGAAAATGTCACTGATATTGGGATCCCTTTGTTTAAAACTGTATATAGTTATACTGTTGACATTATTGCAAAAAGCTATTTGGACCTCAAGGGGTTAACCTGAGAAGCTGGTTTGCAAACTCTCTGCGATGCTGGCAACAACGGGTCAGTTCTGGCTCACAATGTTCTTTTTGCTGCACCTGCTGAAACTGACAAGAACATTGTGTGAAAACCATGCTGTTTTCTTAATGAGTTTCCCAAGCACAGACATATAAAAAGAGCAGCAACGTTTTGTAAGAGACAGAGACTGAGATTTGAAATTGAGAAGAAAAAACTCAGAAGAAGGACTCTGTTTTCTATGTTTGTATTGCCATTGTAAATAGTTGTAGTGAACAATTTTTATTTTTTATTTTGCAGTCATTGATAATGAAACACTATTTGCAAATGTTACAACTGCTCCTGGTTTTCCTATGCTTCCTGACCTGTCCCTCGACAACAGATGGTGTTAGCAGTGGGATTTATGCTGTACATACTCTAAGCCAGGAGTTTTGTGCATGGGTACTAGAATTAGCACCAGGGAAGCATAGCAGAAAGGCATGGAATCGGCAGCAGCAAGTCCAGGAGTGATTACCAGAAGAATGGCAGCCAAACTTGAAGCAGAAACAAAAGTCCAAACTGAGACTGTACAGCCAGCTCCAGTCATGGAAAAAAAAGAGCAGGCAGTGACAGAACCTGAAAGCCTGACTGCCTTTTTCAAAGGGTGGGCATACCTAAAGAGATTATTACTGATCAGGGTAGTAATTTTGGTGCTGCATTACTTAAGGAGCTGTACCGACTAATAGGTATCACTGCCATAAGAACCTCCCCTTATCACCCTCAGACAGATGGTCTTGTTGAGCATTTTAATCAAATCCTAAAATGCATGTTAAAAAGGTTAATAAAAGGAAAAGACTGGGACCAATACTTACCTTACCTGCTTTTTGCTTACAGAGAAGTGCCACAGGCATCAACAAGTTTTTCACCATTTGAAATGATGTATGGTGGACAACCTAGAGGGCCATTAGATGTAATAAATGAAACATGGGAAGATGACCCCATCAGAAACAATCAATTACATCTCGTATGTGTGCCCTGAAAAAGAAGCTGGCAAAATATGTTGAAATCGCCCATAGTAATCAGGAAGAGACCCAAAACCAGCAGAAGGTGCATTATGACCATGGGGTAAAAGAAAAAGTTTTTGAGCCAGGTGAAAAGGTCTTGCTACTGCTACCTACTGCAAAAAATAAACTGTTCACGAAATGGCAAGGGCCTTATAAAGTTCTTAGATGTACTGGCACAGTTAACTATGAGATTGAGACTCCTGATAGGAAAAAGCCTACTAAGATATACCATGCTAAGCTCTTCAAGAAATGGGGATTGAAAAAACATCAAAAGCTGTTTTGATGGTTTTACCAGAAACTGATAAAGAAGATGTTGATGTAGCTTATGACAGACTGAAACAAACTGTAACTGCTGATACTATACAGGTGAATGTTTCCTTAATCTCCGAACATACTGCAGAGATCTGTAACTTCCTAAAGACATTTAACAGTACTTTTACCACAGTGCCAGGCCAAGCAAAAGGGGTAGCGCACAAAACAGTGACAAGGAATGCTCGCCCTAATAGACAAAAGACATACAGATTACCAGAGCAGTTAATAGCTGACGTGGTTAAGTAAATACAAAAAATAAAAGAATTGGGTATCATAGAAGAGTCAAGAAAAGCTTGGTCTTCACTAATGGTGATTGTAAACAAAAAAGAAGGCAGTGTAAGAATCTGCCTTGAGTTTAGGAAACTTAAACAAGTGTCAATTTGACAGTTACCCTATGCCCAGAATAGATGATTTGGTGGACAAACTGGGAAGTGTTAAGTATATCAGTACCCTCGATGTCACCAAGGGTTACTGGTAAATCCCTCTAGCTAAAGAATCCAGAGACAAAACTGCATTTGCCACTCCTATAGGATTCTATCAGTTCACCACCATGTCATTTGGTTTACATGGTGCACCCACTACATTCCAGCGGTACATGGATATAATTTTATCCTCTCACATTGGTTATTGTGCTGTGTACCTGGATGATGTCATGGTGTACAGTCCAGCCTGGAAAGGCCACCTAGAATGACTATGAGCAGTTATCCAATCAATCAAAAAGGCAGGTCTGACAATTAATCCTACCAAGTGTGCATTGGGCATGCAGGAAACCAAATATTTGGGCTATGTTTTGGGAAATGGAGAAGTCAAGCCAGAGGTTTCCAAGACAGAAGCTGTAGCTAACAGCCCTGTTCCCAAAACCAAGAAACATGTGAGAGATAGGAGGAAGACTGGCCAAAGGATCGCAAGGCTGTGAGGGGAAGGAGGGGAGCCATTAGAGGAGGACTGGGATAAAGCAGAGGAACTAAATAGGTACTTTTGATCTGTATTTATGAAGGAAGGGGATGGCAGAGGACCAGAGTTAAGGAGGAGGAGGGAGCACAGGGGTGGACAAGAGACCCTTCAGCACAAACAGAGTTAGGGAGGAACTAGGCAGGTTGAAGGTGGACAAGGCCATGGGGCTGGATGGGCTGCATCTGAGAGTGATCTGGGAACTGAGAGAGGAGTTGGCTGCCCCACTGGTGAGGCTGTTCAACCTGTCTCTGGATTCCGGACATGTGCCAGAGGACTGGAGGAGGGCAACTGTAGTACCGATACACAAGGGGGGGAAGCAGGGAGTTGAGGGAGAACTATCACCCAGTCAGCCTCACCGCAGTGTAGGGAATGTCATGGAGGAGCTCATCATAGAAAGGGTGACAGAATATCTGGAGGTAAATGGGCTGCTGGATGACAGACAGCATGGGTTCACATAAGGGAAGTCAGGCCAGTCCAATTTAATTGAGTTCTTTGACTTGGTGATGCAGGTAATCGACCGGGGGGAGTGGTGGACGTGGCCTATCTGGATTTCAACAAGGCCTTCGACACTGTACCCCACAGAAGTCTGGTCAACAAGCTGGAAAGTATAGGGGTTGGGGACAAATTAACTAGATTGGTAGAAAACTAATTGGCAGACAGAAGCCAGATGGTGGTAGTAAATGGGGTGCACTACAGGACAGAGTGGGTGATGAGTGGGGTCCCCCAAGGGTCAGTGCTAGCACAACTCCTTTTCAATATCTACATAAATGATATAGCAGATGGACTGATGGGTTGTGTGGCCCTTTTTGTGGATGATACAAAAATCTGCAATAGTGTAGGCTCTGCAGGGAGTGTTGAAGACATGAGACAGGACCTGAGGACACTGGAGGAGTGGGCAGATACCTGGCAACTAAAATTCAATATCAATAAGTGTGCAGTTATGCACCTGGGCCACAGAAACCTGAGGGCAGGATACACACTTGGGGGGGAGGAAGTCAGGGTTATGGAGCAAGAGAGGGATCTGGGGATAGTAGTCTCCAGCAACCTCAAGGTGGGGAAGCAGTGTACCAGGGTGGTAGGGAGGGCATATGGGATGCTGGCAAGTATAGGCAGGGAATCACTAGCAGAAGGAAGGAGGTCCTGATGCCCCTGTACCAAGCCATGATGATACCACACCTCGAATACGGAGTCCAGTTTTGGAGGCCATACCTGCACAAAGACATAGAGTTGATTGAAAGGGTTCAGAGAAGAGCAACCAAGATGGTGCAAGGGATGAAAGGCAAACCATACGAACAGAGATGTAGGGAATTGGGGCTCTACACACATTGAAGACTAAAAGGGAGAGAGGGGACATAATAGATACCTTTAAATATGTCGAAGAGATAAACAAAGTGGACCCAAAGCAATTATTTCACAAGAAAGAAGGCACCATAACAAGGGGGCACGGTCTGAGACTACAGGGGGGGGAACTACAGAGGCAATGTGAGAGGACGGTTCTTCACTGAGAGAAAGTGATGGAAGCATGGAACAGGCTTCCAGAGGAGGAGGTGGTGGAGTCCGAGACTTTGTCGAGTTTCAAGAGTGCATGGAATTGGCACATGGGGTTACAGGGAGGTGGGGTGGGCACTTTAAGAGGGGGAGGGGAGATTAGTGGGGGGGAGGGGCAGACTAGATGGGCCAAGAGGTCCTTTTCTGTGGTCAAGTTCTATGATTCTATGATTTTATGAATCAGTCTGGGTGTCCATTATGTTTATCATACAATGGATTGAATAAATGAAAGTCCACTGTGCAGGGAGGTTTGCATAGGCAGCAGCAAATGAAAGGCACGGCAGCACTGTAGAGAAGGCAAGGGTCTCTGTGGCAGACCACCAAATACCTCAGTACCATACTGTAGAGGCAACACTAAGGAGAGAAATACAAAATCACGCATACCCCATAATGCAAAGCATTGTGAGCTGTATATGCAAATCACCACAAAATATTATGCTGGTTCAACTTTAAGCAGAATTGCATGGGTGCCAACAGAAGACACAGACATGTGTTTCATCCTACCAGGACTCATCAGTGTGCTTCATCTGTATGACACCCCAATGGAATGAATCAGCTGCTCTAAGTTGGTTTATCTGGGTTGGGTTGTGATGAGCCCAATAAAAACAAAAAACAAGCTAAAAGACAAAGAATCTTAGTGTGCAAGCACTGAGTCAAGGATTACCCCAAAGGGCATTGGCCAGGAAGCCAAGTTTCAAAGAAATACAAAATAACACATACCCCCATAATGCAAAGCATCATGGGCTGTATATGCAAATCACCACAAAATATTATGCTGATTCAACTTTAAGCAGAATTGCATGGTGCGAAAAGGCCTCTCACACAGTCTGCAAAGGGTGCCAACAGAAGACACAGACACGTGTTTCGTTCTACCAGGACTCATCAGTGTGCCTTGTCTGTATGACACCCCAGTGGAATGAACCAGCTACCCTAAGTTGGTCTGCCTGGGTTGGGTTGTGGTGAGCCAAATAAAAACCAAAAACAAGCTAAAAGACAAAGAACCTTAGTGCACAAGCACTGAGGCAAGGGTTACCCCAAAGAGCATAGGGACTAGTGAGAGGAATTAGCATAGGGAGTTGAAGTAAAAGTTACTGGGCTTCCAACTAGAATCTTCTGCTCTGCCTCAGATGGATCCCACTTACATAGAACCACAGTAATTTAAGGTCAGACAGGACTCTCCCCCAACTTCATAAGCAAGATGAATAAGTATGCTGTGCAAACATACTAATTTAAAAAGAGTGAGACATCTTTTTTGTGCTAAAAAGTTAGAGTACTATGGGTAACAGTTGTACGAAAGGAACCCTATACCTTTGAAAACAAATGTTAGGGTGACAACATGATTGTTTTTTAAATAAATATTTAAATAATGTCTAAAAAGGATAACTATTACAGCTGGCAACTTTGTTTTTCATATTAAATGTTTGCTGCATTTTGGGGTGTGTATTTAGTATTTAGTGCTATGCATAATTGTACTTATGCTTGCGAAATTGCTCAAAATTGACAATTTCCCAAATTGTGCATTTTTCAGAATGTCATATTTTTACAAATGTGCAATTTCAACAGATAGCATTGAATCTGTGAGTGGTGCTAATTGTACGCAGTTCAAGTAGTGCTAAAAAACATTCACATTCAGTGTATGTTTAGAGATAGTGCATTTTTCCTGAATATAGCATGGCACAATTATAGGAATTACTTTGTCAGGGTTCACAGAGCAGAGAGAAGAGTTAGGACAGAAAAAGAGAGAAATAGATGATAGATAGATAGAGAGATACATAGATAGGTGATAGATAGATAAATAGATAGATACATAGATAGATAGATAGATAGATGGATGGAGAGAGAGAGAATAATGGATGGGCAACTGTGTGTTACGGAATTTTTTTACACACCCAAGGTGTGTGATGGCCCTTAAACCTCGAGAGCAAAGCTCAAGAGGCTTATTCAATCATCACACACCGAGGGTGTGTAAAAAGAAATTCTGAACAACACACTTGCCCATCCTTAATTTTTTTATAATTACTGGTGTAGGGAGTAACTGCCAACATAAGACAGTTCTGAATGACACACACACACGCATGCATGCATGCACGCATGCATGCACACACACACACACACACACAAAACCTCCCTGTCCAGCAAAGTAATTTTTTTGTCTTTTTTTTGCGCGTAGTTTGCGCAGGGTTGCGCAGTGTTTTGATCTAGTAAAACAAGTTATTGAAGGTGGTCACCAGCAATGATAGATAGATAGATAGATAGATAGATAGATAGATAGATAGATAGATAGATAGATAGATAGATAGATAGATAGATAGCTGTTGACCACCATCTCAATGAAAAGGTTGAGGTGATGGTGCCCACCTTTGCCCTGCAAAACTACTGTATATGTGGTGGTACTTCGCCACCAAAACTGTGTGGCAAAGTGCCATTACACATAGTGCATTTTTCAGAACAAAACCCTTATTTATTTTTTTCTATTCTATTTTTCCTCCCAGGCCACGACAGGGTAGGCTCCTTTCTGCTGGCCTCCACCACTTCCCTCATCATCCACCTGGGCTTACCTGATAGCTGGTTTCCCCCACAGTACCCATGCAGATTCCCCTCCATGGCTTGGTCAGGAGAGGGAAGGCAGTGTTCCCCCCCCCCCGGAGTACATAATCCTGTAGTCGCTGCAAGTCTGCCCGGTGATGTGGCAAGTAGGGGAGCAGAGAGCAAGCATCATACATCCCTGCTCTGCTTCTTTTTCCATCTGGTTTTGCCCTCCCATCCCCATAGCTGTGGCTTACTTAGGTGATGCATGTGTGAGGATGTGCACATACATCCCAGGACTGCAGCTCCACCCCCCCCCCAGACTTATGTCTCCTGCTCGCTGCTGTTATAGGAAACCAACAAGCCTCCACCTGGGAGCAGCCAAGAACCAAGTCAGCCAGCCTCTCTTATCCAAGAGATCCTCTCCCAGCCCCCCTGTCAATCTGTGCTGATTCCCAAACACAGATCACCAGCATGACATGAGGTAAGGTACTGAGCCCCATAGCCCTCCATGTCAGTGGGCCACAAAACCCTTATTTTAACATTTTAAACCACACCACCTGCTGCACCGTCAAGTTCTACCTCCTGCCACCAGCCAAACCCTTAAAGGAGAAGTACCGGCATGTTTGAAGCCCCAACCACTGCACAGATTTGGGCTTAACTCCACAGATCCCCCCTGCAGGCACCCTATAAAGTTAAGACTTTAGATACCTGAACACTCATAAAAATGAGTTAAGCCCTTAGTGCAGTTGGCATTATCAAACATGGTGCTTTCTAACCAGGTCACGATTGCTAGTATTAGCAAGATGATACCACGCTTCTCATTGTTGCCCTCATGTACTGAAATATATTAATCTCCATGTCTCGGATGCCCATCGTTATTGTTACAGACCTTGCCAACCATACACATGGCAGTTAGGCAAAACCTGTAAAAATACAGATGGGCATCCGAGATACGAAGATTATTATATTTCCATACATAAGGGCAACAATAAGGAAGGGGCAGTGGAGCGTCATCATCTCACATTATTACTAGCAGGATCATGACCGGGTGAGGGGCACCATGTTTGAAAATGCAGACTGCACTGGGGACTTAACTCATTTTTACGAGCGTTCTGGTAACTAAAGCCTTAACTTTATAGGCTGACTGCAGGGGGGGATCTGTGCAATGAAGCCCCAATTCTGTGTAACGGTTCGGGCTTCAAACATGCTGGTACTTCTCCTTTAAACCAATGTCAACTCATCCTGCCAACCTCTAGCACCCACTTTATGTCTCTCCCCCACAGTCCCACTAAAGTTTCCTTAATAAGTCACGTAGTACAATAAAATAAATCCCTTCCTCCTCCTGTGCCATATCTCATAGCTACCCACTTCCCCTCACTCTGTCAATTAATTTGACTCCTAAATTCAAATGAGAAACCCTCTACCACCCAGCCACCCTCCTCCCCCCGAACCCTCAAACTATAAGGATACATCATACAGTAGCACCTAGAAACTAGCAAATGTTGCAACAGTGGAGCATTTATGCTCTTTTCAGTGTTCCAAATTTATGAATGAATAATGACATCCTCGTATGTTGGCTGAGCAACGGTCGATCAGGTGTTACTATAGCAGAACATCATCATTCATGGGGAGTTCATTGTTTTTAAAGGTCTGGTGATAGTAGAGGAGTGGAACAGTGGGTGGGATACTTTAAAGGTGAAAATAAATGTTTTTCTACAAATAAAAGAGAGAACTTCACAAGCAAAGTTGGGGGTGAAGTCCGGATCTCTGCTATGCATATTGACGTTTCCTAATTTACACCAACTTTTCTGGCAATGTTTAAACACACTCTGGCTGGGATAGTCAGAGCAGTTGCATCATGCACAATAGGGATGTGCCTGCACAATCACCGAAATGCACCAAAACGCGATATTCAGTGTCAGCAGATGCGCAGCACAAAATCCAATGTGCAAGAGCGCAATGGAAATAAATGCATGCGCAACTGCAGGGGGCGTAACCATGAATATGTGGTGCAGTGCGATATTCAACAGCAGGCGACATGCGCAACAGAGAAGCAATCGGTAGTTGCACACTAGCGGACTTGAGCCAAAATGAAAGGGAGCAACCAAGGGGAGGAAGCTTGCACATGAGAGGAGCCATAACGGCAGGGAGACAGGACATAGCAGCAGGGAGTGAGGGCAGCAGAAAGCAGCACAGGAGTGGCCCAGAGGTGGACAGGGGTCACAGGCAGTGTGTGTGCATATGTGTGTGTGTGTGTGTGTGTGTGTGTGTGAGTGTGTGTTTGTCAGAGGGACTGTACGTGGGTGCCACAGAGGAGGGACAGCAGAGGGGCCCAGGCAGGTCACACTGAGTGGCGCAGGCAGTGCAGTGCCATGGGTGCACCTGGTGCAGGGGTAGGGCCAGCAGCACACAGCTAGGGGGCCAGGTAGAGAGCCACCCGGGTGGGGAACAACAACCCTGGACATGGCCAGTGCCACCTTCCAGATGGAGGCAGTCATGAGGGGTGTGAGGAGGTAGGGTGCAGGGAGGCACGGCCGTGGAAGAGCCCGTCAGCGGTATGCCCAGAACAGGCTGTACCGCGCCCACAGCAGCTTCAAGCTGTAGAGTGACACCGAGATCGTGGGTTGGTACCACCTGAACCGGGCCATTCTGAGGCAGCTCTGTGAGCTGTGCAGTGAGGAGATGCAGGCACCCAAAAGACGGAGCCATGCCCTGTCGGTGGAGACAAAGGTAACGGCCGCCATGTGCCTGCTTGCCACGGGCACCTTCCAGAGACCAACAGGGGACACAACAGGCATAACCCAGTCGGCCGCATCATGCATCCTCACACAATTCCTCAGCGCATTGCTGCCACATGCTGCGGAGTACATCCGTTTCCTCAGCACACAGGCAGAGCATACAGCAAACATGCAGGAGTTCCACAGGGTAGCACGGTTGCCTGGAATGCTCAGGGCCATCAATTGCACCCATGTTGGCATTCACACACCACCTGGCCCAGAGGGGGCAGCATACATTAACCGCAGGGGATACCCAAGCGTCAACTGCCAGGTGGTATGCGATGCCAGGGGGCGCATAATCAATGTCTGTGCCACACACCCTGGGGGAGCACACGATGTCTTCATCTGGCACCAGTCTGCACTGTACCACAGGTTCAAGAGTGGGGACATCCCCACTGGCCATCTAGTAGGTGAGTATGCAGTGCAAGCCAGATGATGGGGGCATCAGGGTGTATGTGTGGTGCAAGAGCAGGGGTGTCATGGGATGCAGCCTGGAAGGCCGGGGGCACAGTGACACAGATCCCCATACCTCACAACACACAGGTGACAGTGGATACCCACTCCAGCCCTGGCTACTCAGATCATACCAGCGGCCCTTGACCCCAGTGCAGCAACAGTACAATGAGGCACATGCTACGACACAGAACATCAATGAGCAGGTGTTCGAGCAGCTGAAGACTCGGTTCCATTGCCTGGACAGGTCTCGGGGTGCCCTAGAGTACAGCCCCTCAAAGGCCTGCGGGCTATTCCTAGCATGCTGTATCCTGCACAACATGGCCACCGACAGTGGGATAGCCATTGAGGTTGAAGAGGGGTACAGCGTTGGGGATGATGGGGACGCCAGTCCAGCTGGAGGTGGGCAGCCACCCCCTGGGTGAAGGGATCCCCGGCTGGCTCGGATGGTGCAGCAGCACAGGGACGCCATCACAGAGGAGCACTATGGACCACACAGGTAGGTGAGGTATTGGTAGTGGAGTCGAACAGAGTCCGTGATAGGTTGGCCTCTGACACAGAAACTGGGCTTGTTCTTGGAACTGTGTCATTGAAGGCCTCCTCTTGGGTGTGAAATCTGGGAGTGATTCTGGACAGGGACTTAACCATGGAGGCTCAAATATCCTCCACGGTTCGTATCCATGGCTGCGGTCAAGTCCACCCGCTGCTGAACTAATTCTGTCAGGAGAAGGGCATGGTCCCTGCTGCGCCGCTCCTCTGCCTGGCTCAGCTCCACATGGAGTTCATCCACTGCTGCCACAAGCCGGACCTGCTGATCCACAGAGGCCTGCAGCAGATGGCTGTGTTCGTCCAAGGGGTCATCTGCATGGGCACCATGCCGACCCACGGGTGAGACCTGGCCCTGCAGTGCAGCGCCCCACAATGGTGGGCACTGCACAGTGGTGCCATCCTGGGGTATTACCTTATGTGGTGCACCACTGCTGCCCACCACCACCACCAGGCCCCCCTTCAACACTGTCCAGCTGCTGCCATCGCTCCTCTGACTGCTGAGCGCTGGGCATCACCAGCGCAGCTGCATTGGCACCACCTACATCACTGCTGTGGCTGCACACCACTGCTGCCCCACTGGACACTGAGGACATGATGGGCACAGCAGCCGGTGGGTGGTCAACCATGCCAATGCTGCCTGCATAGCCGTTCTGGCAGTCACCTGTCAAGGGTGCCTGCTGTAACACACCAGCATCACTGTCCGGGATGTACGTCACGTCATCATCGGTGCTGGAGTCGGCCCCAATCTGTGTCTCGGCACACAGAACACCGTGCCTGGCATCATGCTGGAACACAGCCAGGGCCTCGTCTGCACCCGTGCCACAGGCATCAGCCCAGACAGCTGTACAGGGCTGTTGGATGTCGGACCCTTGGACACCGTTGGAGGTGGATGGGTGCTCCACCTATTCCAGGGCCACACCCTCGGTGGACACACCCAGCCCTGCTGCTCCATGCAGATGCTCGGGAGCTGAAAAGGAACACAGTACCATTAGCGGTGCTGACCAACCCCTGTCCCCAACCCCCTGCCACCCTCACACCACCACCACCATTCCTACCATGCAGTGTTGGGCTGCTGCCCATCTGGAAGCCTCCGCCAGGCACACCCTCAATGGCACAGCACCACATGCTGCCGGCCACCTGCTCCTCCCGCGGCAACAGGCATGGCACAACCTGCTGTCCCCCGCCTGTGGTGGAATGCACCACCTGGATGGTGGCCACCTTCTCCTTAATCCTCCTTCTGTCAGTGCCAACCTTCTTCTTGCATTCCTGTGCAGAATTCTGGTGGCTGCCAGCTGGTTGACTGCAGATGCCACCTCCTCCCATGCTGTCACCCGGGCCTGTGGTGTGCCCCTCTGTCCACTCAGGAGTAGCTCCTTGTCCAGGTAGGCCTTGAATAGGGCATCTGACTCTGCCCTGGTAAAGTTCAGCCTTTGCTTACATGCCCTCCCCTGCTCCTCATTCTCCTCACGTTCGGATATGCCTGTGCCTGTGGAGGTGAACAGGTGTTACCATGGACCGTTCAGTGCCACACCGCCCTTGCAGCCCACTGTCCTGATGGCCCCACAGCATGATGCTTACCTTCAAAGGCTGCAATACTGATCCATGGCCTGTGCAGTTCCATGGTGCCCTTATAGAGCAACACATGCAAATGAGGTCATGCGCAACTGTAATGGGATGCAAATGCAGCGGGTGCGCCGCAGAATGGCTCATGAGTTGATTTGCATATCATGGCTGAATATCACGTGGCTGCACCTCGTGCAATGGAGTTGTGCATGCTCAAGTCGGGGAGCAACACTGTGACATGTGCAGTCTGCCCCAAGGCATGCATGCGCGTGCTGCCAACACGTATGCCAGTGGTGCAGCATATGCACATTGTGCAGGAGGCAGCACAGTGCCCGGCCACTATCGTGCCTGTGGTGTTCGTGCGCTGTACAACCTATGGGGCACACACGCTATAGTACAGCTAACACAGTGCCATAATGCCCTTATTGCACCACTGCGCCGTGGTTCTCATCACGCCTCTGCGCAGTAGGCCACTGCACAGCGTTGGTGACATGCTCCTACCGCGCACCATACGAGGGGCCCCCAATAGCTCAATGGTTCTCTGTTTTTGCGGCCAGACCCTTGACCCCGCAGATGACATCTGCCCTCTAGGCACCATGCGGCTGCATGGCTGCTATCCTATAGCGCCGCTCGGTGCCTGCACTATTGCGAATGGCAGTGCAGCACCACGCTTGTTCCGCATGTGGTCCACATGTGCTACTGGCCACCATTTTAATGTCTGGTTAGCAAGGAACTTGCTGTGCACCTGGGAATGTCATGCTGCAATATGGGGCGACCTGGAGCTCACCAACCTCATGGCCCTTGTTCAGCCACACACTGGGGCCTTGTTCGGCTAGGTGCCCCTCCAGAGGCCATGGACAGATGTGTGGCAGGAGGTTACAGATGCCTTGGAGGAGGCTACCAGCAGACAGCACATGGTGGAGCAGTGTCACCACCGCTATGGTGACCTGTAGTGGAGGGACCCAGACAGGCTGAGGTGCCTGCAGGTGTGGGTACAGAGGGGTGCAGTGCCACAGCCAGGTAGGTGCACATTGACCTTCACCAGTCTCATCCAACAGTCCTTGGGGCACAACGGTCACCATGCCCCATGTCCAGGGGGTAGGAGTGGGTCAGCATGTGTGTTGGCAGCTGTGGGGGTGCACTGTGACTGCCCTGCACCACCGCAACCCGGACACACTGTGCGGCACATCACACAGGTTGGAAGTGGGGGACCTATGGTTCAGACAGGTACTGATGTGTGTCTCTCCATGTTTCCCTCCTAGGCCCTGAAGACAGGCAAAGAGCATGGCTGGCAGTGGCTGGCCAGGGGCAGAACCACACAGGGGGAGATGGGCATCAGCCAGCCAATACGGGTGTTGCTGCAGGGCAGCAGCACCAAGGTGACTGGGATGCAGGTGAGTACCATTTTCCCCTATACATATGTGCATGGTGGCTTGCAGGGGTGGGGGTGTGGCATGGCCCCTCTGCACATGGCCCCCCTCCAGCTGTGCACCATCCATGGTGTCCTCTGCACCATCCTGTGGTTTTGCATATGTGGGCAGGTATCGTGGGTGGGCTGTGGGTATACAAGGTGCCTGGCTGTGCCACTGCCATCACACTGCATTGCTATGATGCCAGGGCGGTGGTGTGCAATGCATGGGTGGTGATGGTGTGCAGTGGCTTGCATGGCTGTGATTACATGGGTTGCCAGCTCATGTGGACGCACCCACTGTGGGTGGTTGCATGCCATCCCGGGGTGCCAGTCACTGATGCAAGCCATGCACGTTGGGTGGGCTGCATTATCCTGGCCAGGCACTCATACTGTTTCTGCTCCCTTGTCCTAGGTGGCCATCATTGGGAGGCAGTGGAGAGGGCCCTCCAGGAACTCCTGCAGGTTGTGAGGGCCACACTTGAACTGCTGCAGCGTCATGACCAGAGGTCTGGGAGGAGGCACCACAGGTACTGGAGGGCGGTGGCTGAGGACCGGGGCCACCAATAGGGCCTGATAACCTGCATCTTTGCCCCTCCTCACCTGGACTGTTCCCCACACACCCTTGACCCCTACCATTGCCTTTCCCCATGTCCCCTGCCCCTTTTCCCTACCCCCCTTGTAGCATCCTACCCATATCCCTCCCCTGATGTACATATATGTAAATAGGTTTTGTTCCCTTGTTGTTGTACTAATACATACATTTCTATTTACATCCGTGTCTGTCTCTGATTTGCAGCTGGTGCATGGAGCCTTGCTGCAGTGGTTCATGGCTGCTGTATGGTGGAGCTGGGGTGGGCATGGGTGTGCCTGGTGGTGCTCCTCCACAGGTGTGGGTGGAGGCCATGGGCTATCTATACAGGGCATGTGTGGTGTGTCCTGTGCACTGTTCACCTGTGTGATGCTGGCTGTGGTGCATGTGGCATTTCCCGGGCCCCCCTGTCGGTGTGGCCATTGCCTGTGCGGCTGTGGCCATTACCACTGCCCCGCCTGCATGCACCACTGGGGTCCGTGTGGTCATGTAGCTACCACCACCACATGCTCACCTGCCAGCATGCCTTTGGGGGCAGGCCGTACCTGTCACCTTGCAGACACTGCACCCTTGCAGCTGGCACTCTGACCCCATGCCTATCGGTCTGTCGTCCCTGTTGCCACTGTAGGCAGTGCCACTGGATGACCCCTTCATTCTGTCCATGTAGACTGGGGTGGTGTCTGTGGGCTGGTGACTGTCACATGGGGACCCACTGCATGCGGGTGATGGACAGGTGGCTGTGGGATGACCCAGGCCCATGCGCCTGCCATCAGTGTGTGCGGGCTCATGGGGTGCCTGCAACATGGCAGGCGCAATGGCTGCCTGGTGGCAGGGGGCCTGCAGGTTACACGGCACCATGGGATTCACACAGGCAGTGCCTATCACATAGCTTTGATGGGATGCTTGCTGGGGTACCCATGGGACCGGGTCGGAGGGGGGCATTGGGTGTGCCCTGTGTTGCTTCTTGTTTGGCTCATGCCTCCATGCCCCACGGGAGGGTGCTGTGTTGCCTGGTGGGATCAGTGCTGTGGCAGGGGTTGGTGCATGGGTGTGGGCTCTTGCTCTGCTCCTGTGTTCAGGGGCCTTCCTACATGTGGTGCCATCCGTGGTGGACCTGGTCACATGCGGGTTCCCTCAGGTACTGGTGCTGGGTCACCCACCTTGCTGTGTCTCCATTGGAGACATGGTGGAGGGCCTTGTGTGGGTTGTGGTTGTGTTGGTGGATGGTCCCACCACCTGCACTGGGTGGTCACAGTGGTGATGTGGCAGGTGTGCAATGCACTCTGAGGCAACTGGATGCATAGGCATGCGGGTGGTAGACTGCCTTCATTGCCATGCACTGTTTGGTCACATATCTGGGCAAGGTGTCTCAGACGCACTGTCCTGGGGGGGCATCATTGGGATGGAGATGTGGCATGGATGGGGCTTGGCCATCATTGTGTCCTGGTCCCTGTTGGCCGGCGGACAGTCCAGGGGTGCCGTGGCCAGCGGCTGGGGTCTACTGGTGCACATCTGCTGATGGTTTACCACTGTGGTTCAAGGGTCGGTGGTCCCTTTTGCACCTGTCTGGCTGTGCTGCTCATGGGATACTGGGTCCACCTCTAGAGGCCTTGCCCTGGTCAGGTGTGGGGGGGCTGGGTCTGTCTGTCCTGGTGTATGTTGTCAGTTGCCAGTGGCTCAGTAGGTAGCACACTCGCCTCTGAGGGCAGGAGATCAGAGGGCTGTGGGTTCAGTTCCCACATCTGGCACTTGTGTTAATATCCCAATACTGACACTGTAGTGCAATATGAGAGGGGTGCTGCACTTCTGAGGTGCCATCTTTTGAAGAGACGTTAAACCGAGGTCCCATCTACCTGGATTGGTGGTAGTTCAGGTGGATGTTAAAGATCCCATGACACTTATCGAAAAGAGTAGGGGTGATTTTATTAATATATAATAATGATAATGATGAAATACAAAGCAAACATAATACAGAAACTTCATGAACTGTACAATTCCTAATATTTACATTTCAAAATTTATAAAATTATAA
This sequence comes from Neoceratodus forsteri, assembly GCA_016271365.2. NCBI lineage: Eukaryota > Metazoa > Chordata > Ceratodontiformes > Ceratodontidae > Neoceratodus > Neoceratodus forsteri. The sequence continues at coordinate 495,268,008 of CM057453.1, forward strand.
TGAGAGTAAGGGAAAAAAAAGACAATGACCTTTAAAGAAAAATAAAAAACAAAATTAGGATAAATAATCTTACAGACTCGTAATCAATAAACTACCTATTTATACTTAATAATGTGTGAAAATCCTTTCCACCATACCATAACTTTCTCTACATTATACAATTGTAAATCCTTCAGATATACTTTTGTAGTTCAAGAGTGACATACTGACAAAATGCTTCCTCTGAAGTTTTCTTTTGGTATAAAACCCATTGACATCGAACTTGCCACAGACAAAATCTTAAACAGGCTAAAAACACCCATAAAGTACTTTTCTCATATTTTTTAGGTTTTAGAACATTACCAATTATCAACAAATAATAAGATGGATTTATCAACCAAGTTAATGACCATTTCTTTGCTAAATATGCCATACTGTTGTTGAGAAGGAACAATTAAGAAAAAATGTTCCATAGTTTCTTCTTTATTTATACATTTTAAATAAGGGCAGTTCCTCTTCTTTAGCTTTATATTTTGCTGTCCCTAATATTGACGCACACACGATTAGCTATTGAGTCTCTCCCACATATAGGGAGGTAATCTAGGATTGTTTAACTGGTTAATTACATTTTGATTCAAAGCTGATGGACAATTTTTAAAGACAGGAAGCTTTGGGTAAATAAATGCCATTACTTTGTATATAATCTTTGAGAGGAGCACCTGCTAATTTGGTTTCTAACTATCTTCCATTTATAAAGTTTTTGAGCGTGAGGCCTAAAAGGCCGGAAGGGAATGTAAGGTTCTAGTTTAGGTGCATAATGTCTCCAAACTGCTAAATAACGATCTATTGCTGACTTGAACCTTAATTCTCATATCTGGCTGGAGACCTATAGTATTTTTAAATAATTGTGCAAAAACAAAGTAAAGCAGAAAACCACCGGATCAATAATTCCTACACCTCCCTTAGTTTTATCCAAATATGTATACTATCTCTTAATCAGATTAAGTCTATTGCCCCAAAATAACTGAAAACAGAGACTATATAGTTTTGTTTCTAGGTGAGTGGGTAAGGGATAAATTACCGCTATATTTTGCAAACATGGTAATATAAATTGTTTTAATATTGGAACTCTTTTTATTTCACTAAAGTGGAACTGCTTCCATCTATTAATTTTCCTTGTACTTTATCCAATACTATATTCCAATTATTTGTTGAAGATTCTATGCTCCATAAATGACCCCTAGAATACTAATAGGTTCAGTTGTTATTTTAATAGTTCTGTATTGTATGGGTGTCTGAAAGGTACAACTCCATTAATAGACTTCTAGATTTTGAATAGTTAATTTTAGCATCAGAGGTTAGTATATATTTGAAACTCTTTAAAAAGATTTCCAGTTGTTCTACCTTTTAAAAATAAACACACATCATCCGCATAAGCTTGGATTGTTAGAAAAGAATCTGTGTAGGAATTTTAAAGCCCTCCCATTTCGGATAAGACTTACAGCTCTAATCAGGGTTCTAATGCAAATATGTACAGTAATGGACTTAATGGGCAGCCTTGTGAACCCCAGTTTAATTACCAATTTTATACCTATTGTCCTTTTATGTAAGGATATACCGTGGTTGATGCATACAAACCTTTTATCAGACTAAGTAAATCAAATGAAATTCCTAAATAATTTAAAGTTGTAAATAGAAATATATGGTTTACCCTATCAAATGCTTTTTCCAAATCCAATGAACTCAGACAGCCCATAGTACCCAATTCAGTCAAATGCTCAATCATATCCCTTATTGTAGTTAATACAGATTGAATTCTCCTATCAGTTAATCCACAATGTTGTACTGGTGAAATGACTATATTTGCCATTTTTTTGAGTCGATTATTAATTAAGGTAGCTAAAATGTTGCAATCTGAGTTTAGCAAGGTAATTGGTCTCCAATTCTGTATATTCCCTTTATCCCCAGATTTAAAGATGTATATTTGCAGCCCTTCAGAAAATTACTTGGAATGGCTTCTCCAATGAGGAAGTGATTAAATAATACTGTTAAGCAAGGTATTATTTCTGCATGAAAAACCTTGTAAAAAGGATTAGATAAACCATCCAAACCTGGGGAAATATTATCTTTAAGGTTTGAAATTACAGCCTTCATTTCCTGTAGTGTAAAGGGATTTTTCATGTTGGCAACCATTTCTTTATCTAAACTTATTGGAGGAAAATACCTAAATAATTATTAATTTCATGAATATTAGGATCATTTTGAGGCTGAAGTTCCTGAAAATGTGTTTGAATACAGGTGCTAATTAATTTCACATCATTTACTCTACCTGACTTAGTTTCTAAGAAATCTAGGTTGTTGAATCTCTAATTCTTGCATAAAATATAAGGGTCCCCGATAACGGACTTTCCTGTATAGGTTATTTAATAAGGCTTGTAAAGTTCTAGCCCTGTCATATTGCAACTGTCTCATTTGTAATTTAATATTATTAATTTGTAAGGAATAATCCTGTTTTGAAGTGTTTGCAATCGAAATCAAATGTTGTAGATGAGCTCTGAGTTTCAAATATGTCAGAATTTAGAGTTCCTCTGATGAATGCCGTATTTTTTAAACCATTTAATACAATCTTTTTGTTTCCTCCCACCAGACTCCTAACTCTGAAATATAGAAAAACTACCGATAATCTGCGTTAAGATCAGTTTTATTGAGTTTGTTACCATTTGCTCCTGTAGAATGGAAGTATTTAATTTCCATCTGTTGTTCAGTGGGTTCTGATTTTATTAACTTCTATTCCCACTTGGAGTAGCATGTGATCTGAAAAATTCTACAGGTACTCTTTTAAATTCTGAGACCTTAATGTGCTAAGAAATCAACAAATAATCTATAATCGAACCTTTCTTCCCTTTAAAAAGGTACAACCATAGCTCTCCTTTCCATCTGGTTACAATTAACTAAATCTGCCAGTTTAATGATTGTTTTTAAACAATTTGAATCACAATAAATTTTTTGGTAGTTACCCTTTCATCATAATATTACAATTAAAATCTCCTCCCATAGAATAGGTAGAGGTAACTCAAAAGAGCTGAATATCTTCAGACATGAAATTCTAGATGATTTTGTTTGGGGTTGTAGAGATTAATTTAACCTATAGGTGTTAGACTGCCACTCACCGCTCTATTATTAATACTCCCAGGAACTAAATCAATTAACTTATATAGTGTAAAATTGTAAGAATTAAAAGAATCCCAATTCCGTCTGCTTTGTCTCTGCCAAAAGACCAATAGGAAGGTCCCCATGGCCAATCATGCTTAAAGGAATAAATTTGTTCTATGACATCCAAATTCTTGCACCATCATTGGGAGGCAGTGGAGGCCTCAGGAACTCCTGCAGGTTGTGAGGCCACCTTGAACTGCTGCAGCTGACCAGAGGTCTGGGAGGCACACAGGTACTGGAGGCGTGGCTGAGACCAGCCACCAAGAGCCTGATAACCCATCTTTGCCTCCTCACTGGACTGTTCCCCACACAAGCCCCTACATTGCCTTTCCACAGCGTCCCCTGCCCCTTTCCCTACCCCCTGCAGCATCCTACCCATATCCCTCCCTAGATGTACATATATGTAAATAGGTTTCGTTCCCTTGTTGTTGTACTAATACATACATTTCTATTTACATCCCAGTCTGCCTCTCTGATTTGCAGCTGGTGCATGGAGCCTTGCTGCAGTGGTTCATGCCGCTGTATGGTGGAGCTGGGGTGGGCATGGGTGTGCCTGTGGTGCTCCTCCACAGGTGGGGTGGAGGCCATGGGCTATCTATACAGGGCATGTGGTGTGTCCTGTGCACTGTTCACCTGTGTGATGCTGGCTGTGGTCATGTGGCATTCCCGGCCCCTCAATGGTGTGACATTGCCTGTGCGGCTGTGGCGCTACCACTGCCCCGCCTGCACACCACTGGGGTCCGTGGTGGTCAAGTGTAGCCACCACCACCACATGCTCACCTGCCAGCAGCTGTGCCTTGGGGGCAGTTTACCCGTCACCTTGCAGACACTGCACCCTTGCAGCTGGCACTCTGACCACATGCCCATCGGTTCGTCGTCCCTGTTGCCACTGTAGTGCCACCGGATGACCCTTCATTCTGTCCATGTAGACTGGGGTGGTGTCTGTGGGCTGGTGAGCTGTCACACAGGGACCCACTGCATGCGGGTGATGGACAGGTGGCTGTAGGATGACTCCAGGCCCATGCGCCTGCCATCAGTAAAAGTGGCTCATGGGGTGCCTGCACATGGCAGGCGAATGGCTGCCTGGCAGGGGCTCAGAACGGCACCATGATCTACACAGGGCAGTGCCTATCATATAGCTTTGATGGATGCTTGCTGGGGCAACGGCCAATCGGGTCGGAGGGGGGCACTGGGTGTGCCTGTGTTGCTTCTTGTTTGGCCTATGCCTCCATGCCCCAACGGGAGGGTGCAGTTGCCTGGTGGGATCAGTGCTGTGGCAGGGTGGTGCATGGGTGTGGGCTCTTGCTCTGCTCCTGTGTTCAGGGGCCTTCCCACCATGTGGTGCCATCCAGTGGTGGACCTGGTCACATGCGGTTCCCAAGGTACTGGTGCTGGGTCACCACACCTGCTGTGTCTCCATTGGAACATGGACACAGGAAGCCCTGTGGGTTGTGGTTGTGTTGGTGGATGGTCCCACCACCTGCACTGGGTGGTCACAGTGGTGATGTGGCAGGTGTGCAATGCACTCTGAGGCAACTGGATGCATAGGCATGCAGGTGGTAGACTGCCTTCATTGCCATGCACTGTTTGGTCACATATCTGGGCAAGGTGTCTCAGACGACTGTCCTGGGGGCATCATTGGGATGGAGATGTGGCATGGATGGGGCTTGGCCATCATTGTGTCCTGGTCCCTGTTGGCAGCGGACAGTCCAGGGGTGCAGTGGCCAGCGGCTGGGGTCTACTGGTGCACATCTGCTGATGGTTTACCACTGTGGTTCAAGGGTCAGTGGTCCTTTGCACCTGTCTGGCTGTGCCTCATGGGATACTGGGTCCACCTCTAGAGGCCTTGCCACTGGTCAGGTGTGGGGGCTGGGTCTGTCTGTCTCGGTGTATGTTGTCAGCTGCCAGTGGCTCAGTAAGCACACTACCTGAGGGTAGGAGATCAGAGGGTTGTGGGGTTCAGTTCCACATCTGGCACTTGTGTTAATATCCCAATACTGGACACTGTAGTGCAATATGAGAGGGGTGCTGCAATTTGAGGTGCCATCTTTGAAGAGACGCAAACCGAGGTCCCATCTACCTGATTGGTGGCAGAATTAGGTGATGTTAAAGATCCCATGACAATTTATCAAAAGAGTAGGGGTGATTTTATTAATATATAATAATGATAATGATGAAATACAAAACAAACATAATACAGAAACTTCATGAACTGTCACAATTCCTAATATTTACATTCAAAATTTATAAAATTATAATGAGAGTAAGGGAAAAAGACAATGAACTTTAAAGAAAAAAAAAAACAAAATTAGGATAAATAATCTTACAGACTCAGAATCAATAAACTACCTATTTATACTTAATAATGTGTGAAAATCCTTTCCACCATACCATAACTTCTCTACATTATACAATTGTAAATCCTTCAGATATACTTTGTAGTTCAAGATACATACTGACAAAATGCTTCCTCTGAAGTTTTCTTTGCATAAACCCATTGACATCGAATCTCAAGCACAGACAAAATCTTAAAACAGGCTAAAAACACCCATAAAGTACTTTTTCATATTTTTTAGGTTTTTAGAACATTACCAATTATCAACAAAAATAAGATGGACGACAACCAAGTTAATAATTTCTTTGCTAATATGCCCATACTGTTGTTGAGAAGGAACAATTAAGAAAAAATGTTCCATAGTTTCTTTATTTATACATTTTAAATAAGGGCAGTTCCTCTCTTCTTTAGCTTTATGTATGCTGTCCCCCAATATTGAGACGCCCATACACGATTAGCCATTGAGTCTCCCACATATGGGAGGTAATCTAGATTGTTTAACTAGTCATTACATTTTGATTCAAAGCTGATGGACAATTTTAAAGACAGGAAGCTTGGGGTAAATAAATGCCATTACTTCTGTATAATCTTTGAGAGGAGCTACTGCTAATTTGGTTTCTAACTATCTTCCATTTATAAAGTTTTTGGGCAGCAGGCCTAAAAAAGGCCGGAAGGGGAATGTAAGGGTTCAGTTTAGGTGCATAATGTCTCCAAACTGCTAAATAACGATCTATTGCTGACTTGAACCTTAATTCCTCATATCTGGCTGGGAGACCTATAGTATTTTTAAATAATTGTACAAAAAACAAAGTAAAGCAGAAAACCACCGGATCAATAATTCCTACACCTCCCTTAGTTTTATCCAAATATGTATACTATCTCTTAATCAGATTAAGTCTATTGCCCCAAAATAACTGAAAACAGAGACTATATAGTTTTGTTTCTAGGTGAGTGGGTAAGGGATAAATTACCGCTATATTTTGCAAACATGGTAATATAAAATTGTTTTAATATTGGAACTCTTTTATTTCACTAAAGTGGAACTGCTTCCATCTATTAATTTTCCTTTGTACTTTATCCAATACTATATTCCAATTATCGGTTGGAAGATTCTGCGTTCCATAAATGACCCCCAGAATACTAATAGGTTCAGTTGTTATTTTAATAGTTCTGTATTGTATGGGTGTCTGAAAGGTACACCCCATTAATAGACTTCTAGATTTTGAATAGTTAATTTTAGCATCAGAGAGGTTAGCATATATTTGAAACTCTTTAAAAAAGATTTCCAGTTGTTCTACCTTTTTAAAAAATAAACACACATCATCCGTGATGAAGCTTGGATTGTTAGAAAGAATCTGTGTAGGGAATTTTAAAGCCCTCCCATTTCGGGATAAGACTTACAGCTCTAATCAGGGGTTCTAATGCAAATATGTACAGTAATGGACTTAATGGGCAGCCTTGCTAACCCAGTTTTAATTACCAATTTTGTACCTATTGTCCCTTTTATGTAAGGATATACCGTGGTTGATGCATACAAACCTTTATCAGACTAAGTAAATCAAATGAAATTCCTAAATAATTTAAAGTTGTAAATAGAAATATATGGTTTACCCTATCAAATGCTTTTCCAAATCCAATGAACTCAGACAGCCCATAGTACCCAATTCAGTCAAATGCTCAATCATATCCCTTATTGTAGTTAATACAGATTGAATTCTCCTATCAGTTAATCCACAATGTTGTACTGGTGAAATGACTATATTTGCCATTTTTTTGAGTCGATTATTAATTAATTGCAGCTAAAATGTTGCAACTGAGTTTAGCAAGGTAATTGGTCTCCAATCCTGTATATTCCTTTATCCCCAGATTTAAAGATGTATATTTGCAGCCCTTCAGAAAATTACTTGGAATGGCTTCTCCAATGAGGAAGTGATTAAATAATACTGTTAAGCAAGGTATTATTTCTGCATGAAAAACCTTGTAAAAAGGATTAGATAAACCATCCAAACCTGGGGAAATATTATCTTTAAGGTTTGAAATTACAGCCTTCATTTCCTGTAGTGTAAAGGGATTTTTCATGTTGGCAACCATTTCTTTATCTAAACTTATTGGAGGAAAAATACCTAAATAATTATTAATTTCATGAATATTAGGATCATTTTGAGGCTGAAGTTCCTGAAAATGTGTTTGAATACAGGTGCTAATTAATTTCACATCATTTACTCTACCTGACTTAGTTTCTAAGAAATCTAGGGTTGTTGAATCTCTAATTCTTTTGCATAAAATATAAGGGTCCCCGATAACGGACTTTCCTGTATGGTTATTTAATAAGGCTTGTAAAGTTCTAGCCCTGTCATATTGCAACTGTCTCATTTGTAATTTAATATTATTAATTTGTAAGGAATAATCCTGTTTTGAAGTGTTTGCAATCGAAATCAAATGTTGTAGATGAGCTCTGAGTTTCAAATATGTCAGGAATTTAGAGTTCCTCTGATGAATGCCGTATTTTTTAAACCATTTAATACAATCTTTTTTTGTTTCCTCCCACCAGACTCCTAACTCTGAATATAGAAAAACTACCGATAATCTGGCCGTTAAGATCAGTTTTATTGAGTTTGTTACCATTTGCTCCTGTAGAATGGAAGTATTTAATTTCCATCTGTTGTTCCGTGGGTTCTGATTTTTATTAACCTATTCCCACTTGGGTAGCATATGATCTGAAAATTCTACAGGTACTCTTTTAAATTCTGAGACCTTAATGTTCTTAGAAATCAACAAATAATCTATAATCAAGACCTTTCTTCCCTTTAAAAAAGGTACAACCATAGCTCTCCCTTTCCATCTGGTTACAATTAACTAAATCTGCCAGTTTAATGATTGTTTTAAACAATTTGAATCACAATAAATTTTTGGTAGTTACCTTTCATCATAATATTACAATTAAAATCTCCTCCCATAGAATAGGTAAGGAGGTAACCAAATAAGGTTGAATATCTTCAGACATAAAATGCGATGATTTTGTTTGGGGTTGTAGAGATTAATTAACCTATAGGTGTTAGACTGCCACCACCGCCTATTATTAATACCTCCCAGAACTAAACCAATTAACTTATATAGTGTAAAATTGTAAGAATTAAAAGAATCCCAATTCCGCCTGCTTTGTCTCTGCCAAAAGACCAATAGGAAGGTCCCCATGGCCAATCAATGCTTAAAGGAATAAATTTGTTCTTTTGAAAACATCCAGGTCTCTTGCAAAAAACTGATTGAAATATTCATATCATGTATCAAATGGAAAATTGCTTTACATTTAATATTGTTCAATATACTGTGAGTGTTTAATGAAGCCCAAAGAAATCCCATTGTCAAACCATATTAGTAACTTAAGCCTTATTTTTTTCTTTTCTTTTTTTTTCTTTGTAGTTTTCTATAGGTACTCCCAAAATTCCCTGTACTGATTTTTGTGAGTCAGAATCTCCAATTTCCATTTCCGAGTCTCCCCAAGTAGGAAAAAGAGCTGCATATGAATTCTGTGATTCCACAGATTCTGTGGCTGGGGGTAGGACAGCTTTAAAGTTCCTAGTGGACCTCCTTGGAGGTAATGGTAATTGCTGTGTCAAAGCCACTGATGTCTTATCCTCTGGTTCCTTATAACAGACAGGTTCTAATAATTCTGTATTTTGGACAATCTTTTCCACTTTTAGTGATGTGGTTTTTATCTCTAAAGGTGGAGGGGGGGCGAAGGGAGAATCACCCTTTCTACTGGAAGAATATCAACGTCGTGGGGGGGTTCCGCAACCTTAAGCTCACTTACTGATCTATTCGCTGCCTCTTGGGCATGATGAATGATCAAATCAATGCTTCCGCTTGAGGTCTTGTTCTTTACCGCCATGGGGCATTCTCTAAAAGCGTGGCCGTATTCCTCACAAAGATCACACCTTGTATTATTAACACACTGCATTGTGACATGGCCTACCTCTCCACAATTATCACATCTTGGTCGGTCGCAAGTGCTTGAGATGTGAGTTTTTGAACCACATTTATAACAGGCTCTAGGCTGTCCGCTATAAAAAACAAACCCCTCTATCTCTTCCCAGCAGGAAGGAGTTAGGAATATGTTCTACCTCTTTTTCAGATTGCCTTAATTTAACTTTAAATTTCCATCCACCAGTCCAGAACTGCTCTGTATCTAGGATTGACTCAGGATCTCCTTGTATATCACATTTCAGGGATAACCAATAAGTGATGTCCTCAACGTGAACTCCCTCATTCCTAAACATAACAGTTACATGTTTTATTAAAGGTTTGGAGAGTGGAATAACTAAACAAGCATTTGTCAATGCCGAATGTTGCTTGCTTGTATGTGCTGTTTAGGTATTTGGAAGTGACAGTTTCATGCCTTCCTCCCAAGACATCCACTGTGTCTTTCCGCTCAGTATTCACAGAAGAGTGGGAGGGGCAAGGCCACAGCAGTACAGCAGCAGTTGCCAGGGGGGGGGTGAAGAGGGTGGACAAAAGGAGCCCTACAGGAGCTCACTAAAGTGAAGGTAGACAAAGCGATGGAACCAGATGTCACGCTAGGGATATTAACAGAACTGCGAGAGGAGATAGCAGTACCTCTGGTAGCCATGTTCACTGAGTCATTCAAAATGAGTGAATTGGAGGAGGGCACATGTGGTCCCTCTACACAAGTCCGGCAGCAGGGAGGAGGCAGGGAACAATAGGCCATTCAGCCTCACCTCAGTAGTGGGGAAGATCATGGAGACATTGCTTAAAGAAAGGATAGTGGGGCATCTAGATGCCATCGGAACCCAGGACCATAGACAAGATGGATTCACAGTGGGGACATCATGTCAGATAAATCTGGTTGATTTATTTGACTGGGTGACAAAGGAAGTGAATCAGGGTGGGGCAGCAGACAACGCTTACCTTGATTTCAGCAAAGCCTTTGACACCATCCCATATAGGAGGCTGATAAACTAGCTGGGTAGGCTGGACATGGGGAAAGGGTGGTAAACTGGGTTAGAAACTGCTACACAGACAGGAGGCAGAGAGTGGTGGTAAATGGTATGCAGTCTAGGGAGAGGGGCGACCAGTGGGTGCTGCAGGGATCGGGTCCTGGGGCCAGTTCTGTTCAATGTTTTGATTAGTAATATTGCAGAACATCTAAAGGAATTTTTTCACCAAATTTTCAACATAGCCATTTTAAGACCTCTGCTCATGAACAGTGTCACTGTGATTTTCTTAATTTGTCCTTGCGATGATTACTCTCATGATGTTCTATCGCACATTGTGCGCTACATGGTGGAAACACATTTTGGGTGAGATGTGAAAAATGACAGCTGTACTACTCATAAGAAGCTGTGGTAAAATGGCAATGTTGAAAATCTGGAGTGAAAATATTGAAAATCACGAACTTACCAGCGTCGCAAGGAACTGTAGCGCCGACGGCTCGTAAAAGCAATAATTTTTGGAAATTTTCACTAAATTTTCAACATAGTCATTTTAAGACCTTTGCTCATGAACACTGTCAGTGTGATTTTCTTAATTTATCCGTACATTGATTTCACACACAGAGCATGACGCCATTGTGCTACATGGGTGGAAACTGCTTTGAGTGAGATGTGAAAAATGACAGCTGTACTATTTATAAGAAGGTGTGGCAAAATGGCAATGTTGGAAATCTGGAGTGAAAATATTAAAAATTCTTGAACTTAAGAGCGTGCATAGGAACTGCACATCGCACGCTCGTAAAACAGTCATTTTTTGGAATTTTTTCATCAAATTTTCAACATAGCCATTTTAACACCTGAGCTCATGAACAGTGTCACTGTGATTTTCTTAATTTGTCCCGTACATTGATCTCGCACACCGACTGTGCCATTGTGTGCTACATGGGCAGAAACACGTTTTGGGTGAGATGTGAAAATGGCAGCTGTACTACTCATAAGAAGGTGTGATAAAATGGCAATGTTGGAAATCTGGAGTGAAAATATTGAAAATTCGCGACCTTACGGTGTGTAGGAACTGCGCAATGCACGCACGTAAAACAGTCATTTTTAGGAATTTTTCACCAAATTTTCAACATTGCCATTTTAAGACCTCTGCTCATGAACAGTGTCACTGTGATTTTCTTAATTTGTCCCGTACATTGATTTCGCACACCGACTGCGCCATTCTACGCTACATGGGTGGAAACACATTTTAGGTGAGATGTGAAAAATGACAGCTGTACTACTCATAAGAAGGTGTGGTAAAATGGCAATGTTGAAAATCTGGAGTGAAATATTGAAATTTTGTGAACTTACGAGCCTGCGTAGAACTGGCATCAACGCACGCAAAAGTCATTTTTGAATTTTTGTACAGATCAACATGGGGTTTTGGACCCTTCTTCATGAATGATGTCACTGTCATGGTGGTATTCAGCCCCAAAGGGTGATTGTGAGTCACTGTGCAGTCACTCGCGAAATCACCCTTCGGCCCGAATAACGCCATGACAGTGACTATCATTCATGAGAAGGGGTCCTAAAACCCTATGTTGAAATTTGGCAAAATCCCAAAATGCCTGAGATATGCAACAAGTTGAAACCCCCTATCTAGCCCATTATACAGCTTACCGGCATTTCCTCAGTTCGCGAGTCGGCTTTGAAGAGTGCAGGCGTGTTCCTGATCCACCGAAGATCATCAGCCGGAGTCGAGTAAGTATGGGGTGGGGTGTGGGAGGCTGGAGTGCGCAGTGGGTGGGTGCGGGTTGTGGGAGGGGTCGGGAGGCCGGCGGGGACGTTTTGTTTTACAGGTTTAAAAAAAGACGTTGTGGGGCGTTTTGCCCACGCTGGGGTGGGCTCCCAGCATGGCACAAGGATGGAGGATGTTCAGCCGATGGGGATTGGGCACCCATCGGCCAAGGACTTGCTTGCCAGCGTGGGCTCCCAGCGTGGCACCTACTACTAGGGACGGCGCAGCTCAGCCGGCGGGATTGGGCACCCGTCGGCTCTACAGTCTGCGTCGCGGGGCACGCGCCTGCGTATGTGTGGGGGCAGCTACGCTTCTTATCACTGCTCACAGGCGTAGTCCCCTTTCAACTTGTATGCCACTGCATTTTGGAGCGTGTCATAGACAGCTCCAAAATGCATTAGCCAGAAGCCGCCTGCCAGCTCACTGACTGAATTGGAGGAGGAGGTGACACACCTCCGAAATCTCCGATGATGGCACTATGTTTCTTGCACATGCGTGCAAGCAACATAAAGGGGTCCATATGGGGGAAAACTTCACCTGCTCATACCTTTCCCAAAACTTATCTAGTAAATATGCTGAACGGAAGCTAACATCATAATTATCTTCTCCCCGAGATGTTAATAAAAACAAATACCTCTCTGGGAGAGAACTGAAGAGAATCTTTAATAAGTCATTTCCCCACATAATACCTATCTGGCCTGTCGGCCAGCCCCCCCTTTATATCTAATGCATACAGCGTTACGTCTAGGCGCTGCCTCTCTTTTTGCTTTATTAAATAATGAAGACATTAAAGGTTTATCTAAGGTATGCAGTTCACTAAGTAAGTCTGTTAGAAGAGTCTTGGTAACATTTTCCTTTACATCTACATTAGCATCAGGATTGTCTTTTCTGACTGTCTGAAGGGTAATCTTTTCAACATCCCCTCCTGTTTCACCCAAATCAAGTTCACCACCATGTTTCCACTTAGGGGAGTCGCTAGGTAGATCCAATGTTGTGTCCCATGCTAAGTCTGGAGACCAGACTCCATTTACATTTTTCTCCCAACCAGCTGCTAACAGGGCCCCTTGAGGTGACCAAGTGTTATCATGCGCTAGAGGAGCAATTCTTGTGACAGTAGAAGAAACAGGTATTTCTGCATGTGACTCAGAAATGTTTGTTCGGTTTTCTGAAGGTGTTAGCAGCTTCCCAATATCCATCTTCGTAGTTATCTTTGTCCCAAAACTAAATTCTGTTACCCCTCTTGATTGTGAACATCCGTTTGATATTTTACCGGGTATTGAAAAGAGGAATACATATTGATCCCTTCTGCAGGTTTAAAAACAAAACCTGTCTCCTTGTTTAAATTAACAGTTTTAGCTTCAGTGTTGGATTGAGATGTACTCACCGGTTGAGCCAGTATTACACTAGAGAGAACAGACTGCGTAACACTCATGGTCGTCGAATCTTTCAAACCATCTGGAAACTGTATTATTCCTGGGTTCATGACGCTTTTCTCCGAAAGGATCTCTTTATCATTCACAGGCTGTGCTGCACTCAGTTGCAACTGCCTCTCTGTTGCGTTTAGTTATGCATTCCGACTAGTGACCCGGACGTCTCGGGTGATCAGTGCATTTGCTTCTGAACTACACTCTGCAACATTCATAGTTGAAGTTATAGCAGGATCCTCCGCTGACATAGCAATTAAGGAACTCCTGTTGTCTTCTTCGACTTTAGTAGTTTCAGTCGTTAACTCAAACAGCTCTATAGTCGATACCGTTTCATGGTAGATTTCTTCCCCATCACACTCCAAGAATGAAATTAGCTGTGAATCTGTCTCTGCAAGTTGTGCAGTCTCCTTGCTTGCCACTTCCACAACCTTCTCCTCACCAGCCACAGCATGTCCTCCTCCACTGTCCTTCTCCTCCGCCATCTTGGTCCTACCAGAAAATGGGCCCCCCCTGCTCACAGGAAGCAGGAAGTAGGGAAATTTCCCCGGTGTCCTGGCCAAATTTCTCTCATTCACTAAAAATACCACCAATAACTTAATCTGGTTCAAGGTCAGTTGGCATTCATCTGTATCCCACTCCCCCAGGCCGTGCCTGAAAATAGGCAGGATTTGTCTAGTGTACTTACCCGGTCAACAAAAACTAAATAAAAAATTAATAAAACGTTGCTCTGCACCTTGTGCATCCCTGGTTGCTGCTCAGCTGATTCCTGGCTTTGTCCCTGCTCATCCCTAGGGGCACTATTGTGCATCGTCCCAGCCCCGTTGCACATTCCTCATTGCGTTATGGCACATTGGGGGTGATATTCAGCCGCATTGCACAGGCGAACCTTGTCCTGCGCATGGCTTGAATATCACGCCCGTTGTGTCATGGCGCACTGGATTTGCTCCTGCTCCTCTATTGTGCATCATTCTGGCGCAGTCTGAATATCCCGACCTCTGTCTCTACTGCTGACTCCAGTCTAAACATTTCAAGTCATATTGTTGTTAGGGCTGTATAAAACAAGTATTATTTGGGACAAATACACAATAAATACTGTGCTTTTTACAACTTCAAATAGTTAAATATTTGTATCTGTGTTAGACCACATAATGTATACAAGACCTTGGTTTACGCTGACATGAAACACCTATGATTACTATGGCTGATTACATAAATATATATTTATTTTGGTAACTCTGCATATTTTATTGATAACTTTCAAACCTTTGGTCTCATGTCATTATTAACAGAAACAAGTCTAAAATGTAAAATAAAATATTTTGCAAACACTGATATGCAAACAAATACAGATACAAAGTGCAAATACCAGACACACAAATACAAATAAGAAAAATCCACCCTGTGCACAGCCCTAATTGTTGTACATACTGAGGTGGCAAATGAGCAGTGGTTGGGGGGGTTATTGTCAGTGTCCCTCCTGTCACAAGCTGCAAATACAGATGTTCTGGTCACAGCAGCCCACCCTTAGAGACTGTATATGCTACACACTATCATTCCTACTTATATGCAATCTCTATGGGGCTATCCTTGGGAAGGCAGAGTAAGGTGGAAGCAGACACAGATATTGAAAGCTGTGCACTATTTTGGGCCAGGTACGTGCAAGAGATGCACACCCAGCCCCACAGTTTCGCATCCCCCAGACAGGCACATGGTGGCAGGCATTCACTGTGTGCAGGATCATGGGAGGTGGATCGGGGGACACAGGTGGCATTCAATCAGATGCCCTTCCTGACCTGGTAATTTATCCCCTGCTCAGCACAGAGCAGGGGATTGTGGAACAATGTGGTACCATATTTTTTTTTTAAATTCTTTTTATTGAAACATTTTTCATATATCAGACAAACAGTACAACATATACATGCATATGCTCAGGTACACATAAAATAATTGATTACATTTAGCACAACAGGTAATTTCATTGCACATTGAGTTTTGAGACTAAAAACACTGCTTTTAGCTAAAGTCATATGTTATGCATGGAACGTAAGACAACAAACATTAACCACAATGAACATGACACCACACTTAAATTTGTTACCATTCAATGAGATGCCTTTTAGGCCTTACCAAAAAAAAGTAAGTACATAGTTGTGCAGATAGTATTTGATGGGAGAAATGACACAGCTCCCTTACCTCCTAGTTGTAGCTGGACCTTTTTAAGGTTTACCCTCCTATTTTGCTATTCGAATCAGTGCAGCTTCTATAGGAGAGAGTAGGAGAGGGTCGCCAGATAGGAGCCCCACTGCCTTTCAAACTTAGCTGCCCATCACCTCAGCTCATACATCATGTGTTCTAGGGAAAGAACCTTAATCAGGAGTTCTCCCATATAGCCACTCGGGGCATGTGACACCCAGGTGTTCTGAATACATTTTCCTGCCATTAGGAGCAATATTCATTTCGCTGTCTGGTAAAAGTCCCACTCTTCACCTTAATGTGTTTCAACTCCAAACAATAGTGACAGGGGCTCCATCCTTAATCTGTACTTTCTGTATAGTGGTAATTGTCTGAACTATCTCAGTCCAGAAGGCCCTCAGCTGGGGCATTCCCAGAAGTAGTGGATGTAGGTCTCTATGACCTCATTACATCTCCCACATATTGGGGACACCCCTACATTGAATTTACTCACTGTATGGAGAGGCATATAGAGCCTATGCAAAACTTTATAATGTGCCTTCTTGAACTTTCTGCAGATTAGAAGGCCCGTATATGTTTCACACAACATGCCCCAAGCCTCCACAGGGATCTGGTACTGCAGGTCCCTCTCTCTTGATATTCTCACTTTCTGGGAAAGGTCCAGAGAGCCTTCCCTAAGGGAATGATAGGCCCTTGCCAATGCCCCCTTGGAGCGGTTTCATGCCTGAAGTACACAAATCTCTATGCTATGTATAGAGGACTCCTTAGGGTCCACCCTACCCATCTTTTTTGCCCAGTCTTACTTGAAATTATTGGAACCGGTGGTTCTGTAGCAGGCTCAGTCCCTTGCTCAATATGGGGAAAGTTTTAAAACCATTTATGTCATAGAGATCAGACATTGAATACCTCCTTTTTCCCACTCACAAAAGCTGTGGTCCTTTAAGCCTGGCAAGATTTCAGGGTTCTGTGTGATAAGGGCCAGGACTGGATAGGAGCAACCTGCTGCCATCTGCTTTTTAACCTTATCCCAGGCCTCTAACAGGTGACTTATCAATGGGCAGTATTGGCCCAGGCTTCTAAGGGATCTCTGGCCTCCTGGTTAAGGTAAGCTGTAAGGTAAGCACTGAAAGCTCATTATAGTGAGTATCAGCAGGCAAACACTCTGAAAAAGCCAGCATTCCTGTCATCAATGATTGCTGCTGGAAGGAACCGGCCTCCAATGAATGACAGTACCCAGACCTTGGCAGACAGAGGAACTCCATCTCTATGGAATGAGTTAGAGCCAATGCTGGTGGTTGATTCTTCTTGGGTGATTTCTAGCATGTGTCCCACCTTCTGTGAGTTGAACCCTGGGCTGACCCAGCTTCTGTTAGAATGCTGGGATTCACTTGATCTGATTGTGGTGGAGAGTGGGAGGTCTTCCCTTTTGGGAGAGTTTTTTTCCATCTGCCCTTAAGAAGGTGGTGGTGAGACCGCTGCTCAAAAGACCCTCTTTGAACCCTGACATTCTCTCCAATTACAGGCCTGTCCTGAACCTTCCCTTTTTTGGGAATTTGATCAAGAAGATGGTGGCAATGCAGCTGGAACAACATGTGGAGAAACATGACATCTACCAGCCCTTCCAGTCTGGGTTTCAACCTTATCATAGTACGGAGACTGCACTAGTCAGGGTATACCATGATCTCCTTCTTATGAGGGATAGCGGACGACATTCCATCTTGTCCTGCTTGGCCTCTTTTCTGCTTTTGACATGGTAGATCATGGGGTGCTATTGGCCCACCTGTGGCACCATATGGGACTTTTGGGAACGGTGCTGCATTGGTTTAAATCCTACCTGCCTGGTATGGTGCAGCAGGTGACATTTGGCTTGGTTACACTGAGCTGTGCTGCACTGTGCTGTGGGGTTCCTCAGGGGTTGATCTTGGCCCCTGTGTTGTTTGCTATGCATAAATTGCCACTGGGGGAGATCATTAGACACTATGGCTTGAGCTTTCACTGTTATGCAGATGATACCTGGCTGTATGTGTCTTCTGTACCTGATGATGCGGCAGTAAGTTTGGAACTGAAAGAGTGTCTTTCCTAAACCCAGGAATGGATGGCAGCCAGTTGGTTTAGGCTGAGACCATCAATGACAGAGGTGTTATTAGTGGAACTGGAGTGGACATGTTCTGCAACGCTGAGCAGCAGCGCTTTCCTCCCGGTGATGGGTGCATGGCACTTCAAGCTGCAGATAGGGTAAAGGAATATGGGGGTCACTGTGGACCCCAAGCTGGCCCTAGAACATCAGGTGTTGGTTGTAGTCTGCAATGGCTTTTACCACATGCGAAACATCACACAGATGAAGCCCTATCTTGAACCATCTGATCTGGCAACACTGGTGCACACCTTGGTCTCATCAAGACTGGATTACTGCAGTGCTCTTTACCTTGGGTTATCTACGAGGCTGCTGCACCATTTGCAGCTACTAGAGTCCAGCATGCAGCAGCCCGGCTGGTTGCGGGACCTCTCAGTCCAAGCATATCATGCCTGTTCTCTGTGCTTTGCACTGGCTGCTGGTGTGGAGGAGCATCAGTTTCAGGGTATGCTTGTTCACATACAAGGCCCTGCATGGACTGTGCCCAAGCTACCTGAGAAACCTCCTGGTGCCTTATGCTCCTGGTAATCCCCTCCAATCAGCGGAGGCAGGTCTTTTGTCAGTACCAAGGTCTCACCTGAAGTCTTCTGTTGATACAGCATTCGGGATTGCTGCTCCGTTGTTGTGGAACACCCTTCCTTGGGAGATAAGAGATGCTCCCTCATTGACCATCTTTAAAAGGCTCTTAAAAAAACATATATTTATGTTATGCTTTGGGCCTGACTCTGTATCCTAATGTCACAACATAGATTTTTTATTGTTTTACTATGATTTATTTATCTGGGCTTATTGTGAGGTGCCCAGAGCCATTGAAATTGGGCACCATGTAAATAAAACTGCCTTGCCTTGCTTTGCCTGTCATGTGGTGAGGTACTGTGGACCATATATTTTAAAATCAACAGGCAAGTGTCTGAATGGCTGACCCTAGCCCTCCCTCCATGCCCAGAGGGCTGTGGCAGCATGGTGGGGGGGGTGTTTCCTCCCAGCACAGCTAATCTGTAATCTGGGGGGGCACACAATGGATACAGCAGGGTTCCTACTGCCATATCTTGCACCCCCTCACCCAGCATTCGGCACCTTTGTGAATGGCATGGAGTGTAGGCACACACCCCCACTCCACCCTGACACTCTCCTGGACTGTTCCTGTGCATAACTACATGAATGACTGGGGGACAAAGTGCAGAAGTGACGTGCACCCCTTCCATGAATGCTGCCAGGGGTCTGAGGGACCTCTGGCATGCAGCATTCCAACTTAGGGTTGCCTACCCACTATGGATACACAGTGTGTGGCAATTTCCTTGTTTGTGCATAGACCCCATTGTCCCTAATAGAAGGCTAAATTTTTCATTTCCTTCCTATCAGATTCATACTCATTGTGACCAGCAATCCACCTACTGGCTCTGGCAGGCAGCTTTAAAAATTATTCTTAAAGGGAAGCTGTCGTTTGCAGGGGCTCCTGCCTCTGCAAACTTCACCCTCCAGTTAAGCTTTTGGTAGAAAAGCACCTTTTTTCATGAGGTGCAAAGTAATTTAATTTAATTTCTTAAAGTCCGCTACTTGGAAGTACAGCGGACGCTGGAGTGGCTCCATTAAGTGTTACGGTGCAGCGTGGCACCATGCACTTCAATGCATTTGTATAGAAGCGCACAGTGCTGATACACTTTCAGATAAATAAACTCATTGTCTCTGTACAGTTACAAAAGCATTTATTTTCTTTTTAGAAAACAAAAACATAACCTAGTAGTGACCCCTTTATCACACTGATTATCCGTGTGATCAAATGCTGTAATAACTGGGTATGATGTCATACCCGGTTATGACAGCATTTGGAGTGCTCACACTTCCCTTTCCCCTTTCTACAGTTCAGCAGTGAGAAACATGACTCACATACAGTATATCTGCCTGGTTGTTTTTTTTTGTGATTATGTCCCTGTACCAGTTATTATAAAAAATAAAATATAAGCAACTGTGTGCTTATGAATTTTTTTTTACACACACCTCAGTTTGCAATGTCCATATAAACCTCTCAGATTTCACACACCTCGGTGTGTGATGTCCACATAAACCTCTCGAGCTTCACTCTTGAGGTTTATGGGACATTACACAACTCAGGACTGTCAAAAAAATTTCATAACACACAGTTGCTTATTTATTGCTCTCTATTCTCATCGGTGCTGGGAGACTGGAAACAGAGGAGAGAACAGAGCACCTAGCCTACACTAAAATCGCCTTTTATTTAATACTTAGAGGGACAGTGTGGGTTGGTAGGTGAGGTAAGAGCTCATCAGTGTTTTGGTTCAGTGGTTGCTTACCTAGTGGTGGAGGAGAGCACAGGCACCATGAAAGCCAAGTATGAGAGGTCTTACATACAGTGGAGCCCACCAGGATGCAATCAAACACTGTAAAATTCTGCAGCAGAACTACTACAGGAAACAAGTCAATTTCAATAGCAGGTAATCCCTTTTGTCAAGCAGAAATCTGTGACATTGTATTGCATCCTAGCAGGCACCACTGTAGGTGCTCAAAGGGAAGAGGTGAGAGGGAGTACTTTCAGGTTATGAGGCAAGAATATATGAGCACTTCCCATGAGCATGAGTGAGTTGTGCATTAGTGCAGCCATGTCAATCAGTGAAGTGCCATGAGGTTAATACTACAGGGACTTGCTGAAAGAGGGACTTGACAAGTGAGAGGAGAGGGGCAGAGAGCGCTAATTAGGGGCTTCTGTGCAAGTAAGTACTCAAATCTAGAAATAAACCATTGGGAATAGCATACAGCCAAGGTGTGAGCACAGACTGGTGACACTGCTCAATTAAGGAGGAATCAGGGTAGTACAATTTGCATATATAACACTATGCACATACTGTACGGGGAGCTCCTGGGGGGTGGTCAGCTGTGGGGGTTGTGGTGCAACTGATTTCCAGAGGGTGCTCTGGATAAAAGGCTACTGACCAGTTTTTAGGAAATAGGGTGCTTTGACTTCTGAACTGGCTTCTGCAAGGGCTGAAACATGTTTGCTAAGGAGTTGGTGTCAGAGGTGGGTAGAGGTACCACCCATTCCACACTTGCAGTGAACTCCTAGGATCCGAAACAGGGGTGGGATGAAGTGTGCAGGGGGGAGGGCAGAGGGGGCATTGAAGAGGTTAGAGGAGAGTTTCCAAGTAGAACCCAGGAACGGTTTTGAGTCTTTGGCTAACACACATCTTACCAGTCCCCCATGAGAGGATTCAGTAACTGGCACCACTTCATGGTATTCAAATAAAATGCAGCACAGTGTTTTTTTGAGCACTGTATTTATTGACACAGCAGGTGAGATGAATAATTCACAGAGCAGTCTTGACCCATTTTATAAATGAAATTAAATTGCAGATGTCAGCTACGTAATCTGTAGCAAGGAAGCCATTTCATCAAGCCCCCGACAAAGGATCTTGAATCTCTACTATATGCATTTTTTTAACAAAGTAAAATGCAAGTTATATGGTAAAATGCCCAGCATTACCATTAGGAAGTATTTCATTTATTGTAAAACTCATTGAGCATGCATTAGTTTACAATGGTAATCATAAGTTTAAATGGATTAAAGGGTGTGCATGATAAGAGTTAGTAGCTTGCACTCCAAACAAGGTATTTAATTAGCATTTTAAGCTGCTTTTGTACCATAGAAGTGTGTTCAAAAGGTACAGTACCTAATTTAAATTGTATAGACAATAATTAAAATGTACCTAATAAGAAGTTTTTGAATACACATCAATAATATTTTACCAGAGTACCACTGGACCGTCCTTAAAGGTACTCCACTGAAACGTATCAGCTGTAATTTCAAGGTACTTAAGTAACATTTAAGGTACATTACTTGCCTGGAGTACAGTAGAAGTGTGTCCAAAGGTATTCAGTTTGAAGTGCATCCACAGTAATTATCAGGTACTTAATTAAAATTTTGAAACACACTCCAACAATGTTTTAGAAGAGGAGTACTATTGGAGCGCCTGTGGAGGGATCCCACTTGAAGTGTATTAGTAGTAATTATCAGGTACTTAATCAGCATTTTACTTTGGCAGTGCTCTCGACATCTGAGGGACTAACGTCAGTGATAACTGATAGCACATACTGAAGTACCTTGATAGCAAGTCAGGCAGCATATCAGAAAGGCTGCACTTGAGAAAGTTGCCACAGAAGATAAAGAAAAAAGCTAGACTTCACTCACAAATGCCCAGTGAATACAATTTGTTTGTGAACCATGAATCAAAAGGTAAGACAATAACTAGAACCACCCTGGTGCTTTAACCAAAACTGGTCTTCATCAGGAAGCACCCAGACTGAGCTTTGTATGCAAACTAATAGGGTCACAATGCATCTTGAAAAAAATATGGTATAGATGTATCATTTTACCTCCCCATTAAACAAAAGACAAAATCACCCGGCACTCAGAAAAAGTTTGCTGCACTGAAACAGACTAGAACTAGAAACAAAAGAGGTGCACAAAAAACAGTCTAGATACCTGCAAACTGCTGCAAGAGTATGGCTTCATTGTGAGGCACATAACACCAACAAAACAGCTGAAGAAAGCCCCAGCATTTTGAACCCCTGAGGCTTCTTTGTCAGGGGGAGCTGAAGAATCTGCAGGCTTTCTTTAGCTGTTTTGTTGCTGTAATGACTCTCAATAAAACCATGCTCTTGCAAGTAGCTGCAGTATCTAGAATGTTTTATAATAACACCTCTTTATTCCTACCACCCCATTAAGAATCAAGTACTAGCTGGCTCCACCGGTGCAGTGGTTGGATTTCCACTTGTGATGCCGACAGACCCAGGTTTGGGAACGGACTCAGGGAGTCGGAGGGCTGGCCAGGGGAGAAGGATTGAGCATCCCTTGGACTGCTCTCCTTCTCCAGAAGGAGGGAGGGGAAGAGTATCTGGTGCCTGAGGGACCCCTAGCAGAGGCTGGGGGGAACTACAGGTGACTGGTGCCAGCACGTCAAGGGGGCAGGGCGGACGCTAGACATCATTGCATGTCCCCGCCCCTTGGAGACAACTCAGAAAAAGTCCGCTGGCCACGGTTAATGAAGGGGCCCGACACTTGGCCTCTATAGCTCCCCACCTCCCTGCCAACCAAGTACAGCCATGAGGCAGCGCCAAGCCCCGAATCCCACCCTGCGGGGAAGCCAGGGAGGCAATGTCAGTTCACTGACACCTTCTCCCATTGTAAACGGGCTTGCTTAGCCGGGGGTATCTGCAGGGGTATGGCAATCGGGGAGCGAGGCAGGTGTTCCAGGACTGGCGGATGGTAAGAACAAAAGGCAAAAAAAGCATACTAAATAAAAAAAAGAATCAAGTACTACTTTGTAGAGTGCAGCCAACAAGTAAAGGTAAAGTAAAGTCAGGAATTTGATTAGTTTGACAAATTTAACATCTTAATGATCGGTTTGAAGGTGAAAGGGAAATGTTTTTACATAAATAATGGCCCTCTCATATCCTTTTCCATGCTAGTTATGTATTCTGATATGCTTTGACCTATTTTTGATAAATAAATAATCTAGAGTAGCTTTGAGGTGCCTTCAGATCTACATAGAGGTCCACTGTGCTCAGTGGCTATTGCTCTTTCCTTTTCATATTTCTAAGACATCCCATGACAGTGCTCATACCATTCCAGCTAGTCATCTGAATAGCCTGGAATGGTGTTACTGATGTCACAGAATGTTCAAGCAGTAGTCAAATAGAAAGCAGTTGCTCCTGAGGAGAAAGGGATTCTGAGTACTTTCAAAGTAAAAAAAATTAGTTATTAATTTAACACAAAAAGGATAACATGTATCAGAATATTAGATAGACACAGAGGGAAACAACAGGACAGCTAGAGGTGTAAAAACTGTTTCCCATCAGGTTTAGTACCACTTCACCAATTCAAATATTTTCTGCATAAAGTTCACCACCTACAATAAAATGTATAGGGTGATTTAAATGATAGAGACTACAGTACTTCATATGTTAATTTTCAGGGAAACTACGAGATTATTAACAATAGTCTTGTGTACTCCACATAACCTAAAAATTGGAAACGCAGCTTTCCATCCGTGATCATTTACACACAGACAGACAAAGTAATACAAACTGTCCTGTGAAATACACTTGCCATCTGTAAAAGCATGTGCTGAAATAAATAGAACTGTGCCCTACATAAAATAAACCTTTCAAAACAAACAGCATACATTTTCAATAATGTCACTAAGCTGTGCTCCTCTTCAAACAACTAAAAAGAAAATAGAGACCTCCCACCCATACAAATGACATCTCTCAGGCACATGATATATCTGAGTACCTTAGAAACCAGATTTTGAAAGTTCCAACCCAGCCATTTCTCAAACTGGAGACATATATTCATTTCTTAAGTGCCTCTGAAACCAGAAAATGAATATAACGGGTTGCTGTTGAGCTGAAGAGAGGAGACCGCCACTGCAGTCATCAAGGCTGGGAGGGCTCACAGCAGATTTAGCCAATCCTCCCTAAGCACATGGAGAAGGAGATCAGAGCTCCTGAAGCTGGAGCTCACCTTAGTAGGCTGCTTCTGTGTTGTATCTGGAGCTAGCTGATCAGCTGCCAGATCCAGAGTGAAACTGCACCTCCTGCTTTGCTGGTCACCAGTCAGGTGCTACCAGGAAGTTTCCTCACTCTACAGCTATCTACTTAACACCGGCCTTGCCAAGCGACCCTCCGCTTACAGTCTTTGCACTAAGGACATGTGCCAAGGACAGCGACAGCTGGAGTCTACCTGGAGTCAGCCCAGGAGATGCTGACAGCCAGGACCCTTGTCTGATACATCCTGGGTACACCTAGTGCTGTACTTTGGGGGCTTGCTGCTAAGCATTTGGAGTTTTAGTGTGACTGTGGACTTGGGGCCTTGCTACTAAAACTGTTGCTTAGTATTATTGTAATTGTGAGTTTGGGGGCTTCCTATTAAGCTGTTGTTCAATGTTTGTGGAATAGCAATAAGGAGAGATGGAGTATATAGTGCTTGTGTAACTTGTAGTACTTTTTTGTGGCTTTACTCTATTCCAACCCTTGAGTAGTAGGTAGTAATTTGTAGGGAATAGAAGGCCCATGAGCAAGTGTGAGAAGAGTGCTGGAGAAGGAGGAGGAGGAGGAGAGGATGGTGGTGGATGAAAACACTCCATAAACAAGAGAAGAGTGTTAGAGGAGGCTTATGTAGAGGTTGTGAGAGGAGCTATTCCCCACATTGAACCTTGAGCAAGCCCTCACATTCAATGTTTGTGGAATAGCAATAAGGAGAGATGGAATACATAGTGTTTGTGTAACTCGTAGTACTTTTTTGTAGTTTTACTCTATTCCCACCCTTGAGTAGTAGGTAGGTAGGTAGTAATTTGTAGGGAATAGAAGGCCCAAATATAAACCTCCTCCAACTCATGGAGAGTATGACCCCCTGGCACTCAGGACAGGACCCCCCCCAGATGGAGGTAACCTCTGAGGACCCATGGCTGGAGGTCTTCCCATCCTTCTGGGCATACTACATGGAGAAGGATCTAGGTTCTAGTAACCATAGCTAATTCAAGGTTGGTGAGTTGCTTGGAGAGACGATAATCCATCTTCAATCCATGGATGATGCCAATTGCATGATGATCCTGAGGCTGAAGAGGAGATCTGTTCTGAATGAGCGATGAAGTCCTAAGTATAAAGTAAATCTGAGTAAAGAAGGATGAAGGAAGTCCAAGTATCCAAGATGATGAATGATGCTTGTCCAACAGAATTGTAATGGGCAAAGGGATCATGACTGGATCGATAAGGTACTAAACTGGGAATGGTGGAATTGCAATGGTAGAAGAAGTCATTGGTGAATGATCCAACTTGTGAGAGGCTCAAATGTAAGGGTACGGTCTGGAGGCTAGGAATTCTGTATTGAACAAGGAGTCACTAAGGAAACATCCATAGCATAGAATTTGTAGAAGAGTCTTTGAGAGCCATGGAGATGATGGTTCGTTCTTGATCCAAGTATGATACAGCTTGAATGATGATCCTGAAGATGAAGGGTACATCTTTACGTAGGGATGGTAAAATCCTATGTGTAAAGCAGATCCAGTTAAGGAAGGGTTAATGTAGACCATATTTCCAAAGTGACAAAGGATGGGTGTCCAAGGGATTGTATGGAGGTTATGAGGTGGGAGAGCAAGATGAGATTGATATAAGACCAGACAGTAAACTGTGGTAGTTGTGATGATTATTAAAGTTATGAGTGACTGCTCAAATTCATATAAGGCTTGATATTTGAGGTAGTTTGAAGGTAAAGAATCGATTAGTGAGCGAAAATCACTAGGTAAGCAGCACAGAGTAAAATAAGTAGAGGAGTTTGAGTGCCTGATGAGAGTAATGCCACAAGTAATAAGTAAAGCCCAGAAGATCATTTGCAGAGCCATCCAGCTGGTAACCTAGTGTATATGACAAATGATTGAAAATGTGGTATAAGGAATAGATGGCTTCTTTGGTCATGATGTTCATGACTTTATGCTTAATCCTTTGCTGGTACGCTGCCTGAAGTATGTATAGGTAGTCCTGTGGTATGATCATTTAGGAGATGCACTGTGGTGGCATAGATGGTTAAGTTTATGGGTAATCCTAACACTAAAGTATGTGGGAAAAGCTTGGGATGGATGAGAGGAAGAGTCTGTAGGCTGGAATGGTAGTGAGATCAATCAATGCAGGATGCCATATGATTCAGTGCTACAGCAGATAAATACTGATTGGGATGCAAGGCTGAGTTGGTGAATTTGTCTTGGCTGTTACGTATTGCCAGATAGCATTCAGGAGAGCCAGTTCTCAGAGATGGTCTTTACTGTAGAGATAAAAGAAATTACTTTGAGAAGAAGGCTAAATGGTCCTCTGGAAGAACGGTTAACCCAGCGTCAGTACTAGGTAAACAGGTGTGGATAATAGTATAAGCAATAACAATACCTGAGAGAGAAATCGAAGGTGTGGATAGCGTGGAGTCAGGAATCAGCTAGGCGATGGAGTTCCCATGATGAATATTCTGGACAATATCTGTGCAATTCCTAAAACTAGCAATGACTGTTGGGAAGTAGGAGTCGAGTAACTTGGTCATCAGAGTCATTGTTGAAATAAGAGGCAGCATAAGGTAAAATGGATGAAGTCCATAGAGGAATAGGTTATCTTGTGATTCCCGGTACCTGTAGAAGTGATTCTGATTATGAAGTCTGAATAGAAAAGAAGGATTTAAGTCCTTTCCAAGTATGAGGATGGCCAATGAGACAAGGCATCCAAGGAGTCATGGTGATTGGATAGACAGGAATCAGAGGGTATATCCAATAGAGACATAGGAGATCTTCCTATTGTTCAGACAAATTAAATTCCATGAATGATTATGAAGGACTGAATGGGCAAGTGTGAGAATTCTATGATAACGTAAGAGTCTATGTGGCATGAGAGCCAAGGAATGTTTGCTGGCAGTAGTAGTACTCCAGAGTAATGCATAAATGATCGAATGAGTAGTGGAAGGGTACTGTTAAAAAGGCAGGAATAGAAGGATGGAATGGATTGTATGGAGAAGCAGATGACTTGTTAGGAGTACTGGTCAGAGACAGGATACAAGGCTCAACAGAGCCACAGCAAACAGGACGAAGCCCAGAGCCAGCAAGGCCAAGGCACTGGATGAGGGTCCAGGGAAGGCCAAGGAGCCAAGCCAAGCACTATGAGCAACAGGTATCCCACAGCTGACAAAGGCTGGAAGCAACCAGAGCTAATGAAATAAGGTGCTGGAGAGACGAAGGATGAGGTTCCAAATCTGCAAAGAAAACAAGTTTGTACAGCAGCCGAACGGGGGGCCTGCAGCAAGGAAGTTCATGAGGCAGTCGACCTGGAGCGAGAGAGGGAGTGAACAAGCCAGCAGGATCCATATGATGAGTGAAGGAAGCCAAAAGGGCTAAGGAATGAAGATCCATGGGAGAACGAGATGGCGAGCAGAATTATGCAAAGCAGAAGAGTCCTGCAATGGAAGGGAAGTGGCAAACCAGCAGGATGGAGGCAACCAATCAATGAGGTCCTGGTTCCACAGTCAAAGTTGCAGGCAGAGCTGAGACGTGGAAGACTGGAGGAGTGCAAATGCCCCAGTCCTGAAGGGAAGCAGCAACCTGCAGTAGGGAAAGAAGCAGACAGAGGACACAGCGATGTGAGCTAGGGCCATGGACTAGGCAAGGTATAGTCTCTGCATTGCTTGAATGGTGAGGCTTGAAGAACAACTGTGGTGAGCAGAATCAGAGACCACTCAGCAGTAAGAGGTCAAAGTCCAGGAGGGTCATGACAGCAGGTAGCAGGTGGAGAAAACAAATGTGAAGCAGCGGACTGGAAGGGCACGGTCCAGATGGGTCATTCCAGGCAAGATGATCCTGGTTGGATTCGGCTAGGGAACATGAACGATGACAGAACTCAACTGGAGAAGTCATGTTCCTGAATAGAATTGGTAATCCGCATCAGTGGAGAAGCAAACAGTGAAGGTGGTCCATGTTAGAGTCAGGCTCCTGGCCAGGGAAGTCGGCAGATGGGACGAAAAGTCAAGGCTGCAGACGAGATTAGATGGAGAAGCAAATCAGGCAAGTCCTGATCCTGAAGGGAGTGGCAGCTGGGTACCAGGCTGAGAACATATAAGATAAAGCAGTACACTGGAGACTCAGGCAGCTGTCAGGGATGGTAGATGAATGATGGTGACCAGAAGCAGCATACTGTAAGTAAAATGATGAGGGTATGCAGGGAGTGATAGTTCTGTTCCTGAAGGGAAGCGGCAACTGGCATAAGGTAGAGAAGGCATGGTTTAAGTCTGTAGATTGGAGACATAGCTCCCATCTCCAGTAGTCATGGTGAGCTAACCTGCACTCAATGCAGCCAAGCAGAGTTAGGGATGGAGGATGTCAAGTTGTTAGGCAGGAGGTAGCTCTGTTCCCAAAGGAAAGCAGCAACTGGTATGAGGTAGAGACGGTATGATAACGGTTCATATATGGTAGACATGACTCCCATCCCAGGTCATCGGGGCAGCAAACATTCACTCAATGCAGTCCAGCAGAGTTAGGGATGGAGGATATCAGGCTAGTAGTAATAGGATGTAATGATTGAAACAGACTCCCATCCTCAGTAGACAGGGGAAGCCTACCTTCACTCAGCACCTCAGAAAGTGCGAGTTAGGGACGGAGACCGGAATACTGCTGGTATGGGCTGGCTGAAAGCATAACACTGTTGAAGAAATAGGAGAGATTTAGGACATGGAAGCAGGGACAGGAGGATGACTCAGTAGGTGACATAGAAATATACACTGTGATAGCAGAGGTAAAACAAAGTAGAAATATCAGATAGGGTAATTGTCATGAAGAGTACGTGGGAAGGAGAAAACATGTAAAACAAAGGCAGAAATGGGGAGCTAATACTGGTGGCAGATGCCTTGTACCTCAGAATCAGAGGAGGTTCGGAGTGCTGCTTGCAGCTGGTAAAATGCAATTGCAACTGGTTCCCCTACCTTTCAAAGGCCAGGTGGCGCTAAGGAAGGCGTGGCATCAATGACGCCTGAAGCAATGGTCGCGGAGCTGAAGCGCAGGGTTGCGTTTCCTTCATCCTGTGGGATAGTAAATTTTCAGTTATGTATTAGATTTATTGTATGTTATTTGGTTTGGTTTAAGCAGGAGAAACACACTAAGCCAAAGGCTTGTTAATGGATGCGACCTGGGAGCAAAATTAAGTTAAATAACTAGCTCAGGGCTCGCAGTATGCAAGAATAGGCATCTGGGGTATAGTAAGACATCGGTAGTAGAAGTGTGGGGAAGGAGAATAAACTCATTGCACATCCAGTTTGGAATAAATCAGGCCAGAATTTCACATCACATCACCCCAGTATTAGAAGTGCGATAACGCTGAGCCAGATGATGCCAATGGAGACTGTGTCATGTAGCCGGACATACGGAATAAACATATGTAACACTGTAGATAAATATTGTGAGCAGTAATGATTGCATGAGACAGGTCCAGTGGGAAGGAGGGTATCTGGCTTGGAGAGCTGGCATAGTTTTGAGCCCTGTAAGGCATACTGAGGAAGGAGAGATAGTTGTAGAATGGCAAATCTTACATTACAGAGATGTACTCACTGAGGAGCTGCTGGGGAATGAGGAGTGAGAATCCAGACATCCAACAGGGGGAATTGGCAAGGAGGAGAAAGCCCTTGGAAAATGAAGAGTCTCGAAGGAGCATGGGTTACGGTAGGAAGAGGGAGGTAAACGGAATGCGTATGGGGAGGACAGGAAGGGAGGTTGCACGGAAGCACCAGTGGCGAGGATAGGAGAAGCCCCAAAAAAGAAAATCAAAAGAATGGAATGGGGAACCCCAGGACAAACAGGCAGAGGGGGGCCAAGAAAGCAGAGGAAAACAATGAACAAACAGGAGGCACAGACAAGGTAAAGGGCAGGAAGGGAGACAAGCAAGGGGCACAGACAAGGAAACAAACAAAAGCAGCAGGAGTGAGAGGAAGCACAGCAGCACAGCCACACAAGGAGCTTCAGAAAAAACACTCCCTAAGCAAGGGAGGTGTGTTAGAGGAGGGCTTATGTAGAGGTTGTGGGAGGTGTTATTTCCCACATTGAACCTCGGGCAAGCCCTCCCATTAGGTATTATTGTGTTTGTGGGTTTGAGAGCTTGCTATTAAACTGTTGCTGGGTATTAGTGTGTTTCTGGGTTTAGAGGCTTGCAGTTTAACCATTGCAGGGTATTATTGTGTTTGTGAGTTTGGGAGCTTGCTATTAAACTGTTGCTGTGTATTAGTGTGTTTCTGGGTTTAGAGGCTTGCAGTTAAACCGTTGCTGGGTATTATTGTTTGTAGGTTTGGGAGCTTGCTATTAAACTGTTGCTGGGTATTAGTGTGTTTCTGGGTTTAGGAGTTTGCTGTTAAACTGTTGCTGCGCATCATTGTGTTTCATGGTTTAGGGGGTTGCTGTTAAACTGTAGCTAGGTATTACTGTGTTTTGGGTTTAGGGGCTTGCTGTTAAATGATTGATGGGTTTTATTGTGTTTTGGAGTTTAGATATTGTTGTTAAAATGTTGCTGGGTGTTAGTTTACTCTTACTGGGTTCTGGGACAGGAAGACAAGAAGTACAAGGAGAGCAGGAAAAAGGAAATGTGGGGAATGGTGCAATGCAGTGGTTCTGGGGCAGCAGTCTATAGGGAGACCTTCTGGAGGTTGTGGTGCTGCCCCATCTGTGTGTACCTCTCTAGGTGGAAGGAGCAGGTCTAGACAGCACTGGCTGAGAGTCAGGAGAATGTCATTGGACTCAAAGTTGCACTGACTAGGAGTCAGGGGACTGTTTCTCCCACCCAGGGGCCATCAAGCCAGACACTGCCGTCTCAAAGAATGCCAGAAGGAAGGAATGGCTGGACTACGGTGGGTTCATGGAGAACAGGGTGGTGGGATATGGAAGGCCTGGAGTAGAGATGGGAAAAGTTCATAAAATTCACTATGCTAAATAATTTGAGAATTGTGAGAAATTTGCAGAGCACAATTCATAAATTTGCATAGGAGGACTGACCAGGTGAAATTCCACTCTTCCCCATAAAACCTTTTCTGCTGTTTAGTGGGTTCCCCAACCCTGCCGATCGTCAGCCCCAATTAATAAAATATATATCCCTGGCATCTAGTGATCCCCCACTCCATGCCGATCGCCGTACCTATTTTGAATAAATATATATATGTTTATAAAAATAAGTAAAATCCCTGGTGTCTAGTGGCCTCCCACCAATCACCAGCCCCAGTTTAAAAAAAAAAATATTTATTAGTAAAATCCTGATTCCCTGGTGTCTATATTGCCCCCCTTCCCCCACTGATCGCCGGCATCAGTTGTAAAAAAAAATATATAATAGGGCCGCAGTTACACCCCTATAGTTAGATTTGAGTAGGCAGTTCAATGGTAAAGTCAAACTTTTGCACTTTAATAAGTTTGGAACTATTCAATGGATTTTCACGAAATTTGGTATGAGCCTTCCTGTGGGTAGATCTCTTGATCTGTCAAGATACGTTCTGGTGAGATGTATGGTTTCCAAGTTATGGAGAGATGAAAAAAACATGTTTTCGCTAATTGTCTTTGCTGGGATTTTTGTTTGAACTTGCCTACATTCTAGATGCTTTCTTTTTTTGGTCTGAAAATTTCAGAGCAGAAAGGGACTACCTCACAGAGATGCCTTTTGCTAGTCTGGTGAAAAAATAATAAGCCATTTTTAAGTTATTTCAGTTTAAAAATTTGAAAAAAATCATTTCTGAGCATTCTGAGTAGGACTTTTCAATATACAGTAGCTGTATGAAACGAAGTAGGAAATCTGGTTTGTATGGAGAAATTCCTACTTCAAATGACCGCCATCTTTTTACAGTTTCGCCTGAAATTCAAATTTGGTAACCTCCTAAAACGCTATTCTGGGGAGTAACCAACACATGTAACTTGCTTATTGGGACCCCCTAGGTGCATTCTGCACTTCATGGCACAGAAAATGCCCTTAAAATAAAGTTATTTTCACATTAAAATTCCTTGTTCGTATCGGCATCATACAAAGTAAGATCCTGGTTTGTATGACGAGATACGAATTTGGATCCTACTTCGTGAGCTGAAAATAAGGTTTTATTCATTAATGCATTAATTCTTTGTGCAGCAAACGTTTCTGCTGACATTAGGGTGCTCAATCTCCGTATCGGCGGTAGGAATACACCCAACCCCCACACTTGCCACTGTGGGACACTGGGTAGCCCACTGCCAGTGCCCCGAAAAGTTTATTTTGAAAAATGCTTCTGCCAACATGGGGGTGTCCAATCCCGATGTTGGCAGTAGAAATCCACCCCCTTCACCCCCTGCCAGTGTGGTACACTGGGGAGCCCACACCCAGTGTACCAAAATATGTCAGCCAACATTGGGGTGCCCAATCCCATGTTGTATTAACTCCCCAACAGTGAGGACACTGGTAGCCCACCTTGTGTCCCCTGAAGGTGCTTATCCCACCCAGTACTGTGGAATACTGGGGAGCCCACCCCAAGTGTTCCAAAATATTGATTTATTTCCCTGTGAAAAAAGAAAACAGTCCCCCAATGTCTTTTTTTTAATTCCCATAAGAAAAATAAAATGGTCCCTCGTCGTCTCCCCATCCCCCTCCCCAATCCCTACCCTCCCTCTATGCCCCACCTCCCGTATCCCCTTATTTCATACTTACCTCCAGAGGTCAGGGATGTGATCTTCTCTGGACTGGGACATGTCTGCACGTTTCAAAGCCCAGCCATGAACTGAAGAATAAAGGTAAGTGCTGTATAATGGCTGTCAATTGAGTTTTGAACTTATGTTGATATCTCGGGCATTTTTCAACATTTTTGCACCACATTTTCAACATGGGCTTTTTGGCACCCCACCTCATGAACATTGTCACTGTTATCTCATTACTCAGTCCCAAAAGGTGATTTCATGGTCACTGCACTGACAGTGCCCCCACCTGCATACCTAGACACTATACCTCCAAAGGAGCAAGTGCTTTCTCCTGTCATGCCCCCCAATACTAGAACTCCTTCCCTTGAGCCGTGCACTAAGCACCATCACATGCAACATTTAAGAAAAAATTGCATTCCCATCTTGAGTCCTCCTGCATGTGCCGCTGTTTCAAACCCCCTTAGCTCTCACCTCCTCCCCACCTAGTCTCCTGCTTTTACTCTACTATATAAATAGCATTTTCTCCCACCTGTCTGTCCTACCTCCCATTTAGACTCATCCACTGTCCTCTTCCTGCTTTCTCTTCCATCTCCCTTACTCTTATACCCCCTTGCTTTTCCCAACTGTCAACTCCAAATAAACACTATAGCATTCACAATCTATCTTGTTTTTCCTCAAAAAAATAAATGTTATGTAACCTGTATTTTGAATATGTTCCTGTTTATTATTCCCATCACACTGTTATTGCATCTACCCTGTTGGTAGCCACTTCTTTTGCATATTACTTTCTCACACTGTTAATACTTTCTACCTTGTCTGTAGCCACCTTTCCTTTTCTCTATTTACTCTGTATGCTATTGTCAATTATGTCATACTTGTTATGAAATGTTCTGTATGCATTGATGTACTGTACCCTCCCAGGTCATGCCTGAAAATAGTCATTGCTATGGCTAATGCACTTACCCGGTAAACAAAAAAAATAAAAAAAAATAAAAAATCACCTTTCGGGACTGATTAACAAAATTACAATGCCAGTGTTCATGAGGGGAGGTCGGAAAAGCCCATGTTGAAAATGTGGTGCAAAAAATCCAAAAAACAGCTGCATTACGAGCGTGCATTGAGCAGTTTCTACGCACGCTCATAACTTCACCAATATTTAATATTTTCCCTCCAGATTTTCAACATTACCATTTTTTCACACCTTCTCATGAATAGTACAGCTGTGATTTTTCACATCCTGCTCAAAATGTGATTTCATACCTGTGGCGTGGAATGGAGTGGTTGCTGTGTGAAATCAACTTTCAGGATGGATTAATAAAATCACAGTGCGAGTGTTCATGAGGTGGGGTTCCCAAAAGGCCATGTTAAAAATTTAATGAGAAAATTCCTGAAAATTCCCAAGTTATGTGCATCCGTTGAATTTATTCTACACAGGTGCATAACTTTAGTACTTTTAAATATTTTGCCATCAAATTTTCAACATAGCCATTTTATCACACCACCTCATGAGCAGTACAGCTGTCATTTTTCACATCCTTCCCAAAATGTGTTTGTGTACCTGTGATATAGAATGGTGTTGCAGTTGTGCATAATTATATTTTTCTTGCATTTCACAATTTCTCTGTACCAGGGTACATGAGGTGGGGTAATAACATGGCTATGCTGACAATTGGGTCACTGCTGTTGGACATATGGAAACACAGGGCCCAGAGATCCATGCGCTTCCACACCTATGAGCATCAATGAAGGAACTGGAGTGCAGGGTCCAAAGGACTCTGTGCTCCCACAGTAAAATAAGGATACTATTATACTGTCTCAAAAGGAAGAGATATTCATTGCAAAAAAACTCCATTAATGCATCAGTTAGGGTTTCTATTACACGACAAAAGACTGGAAATTCAGTGTTAGGGTTACCAACCTTACCACCCCACCCCCACACTCCACACACCAAAAGGCGGGGTGTGCCTTGGGGTCATTGGGCCATCTCTCACCCCATTCTCCTATACTGTAATGTCTCAACTTGTTTACACATGAAATGGGGTGAGGTTTAGGCCCAACTACCCCAAGGCACACCCTGACACTTGTTGGTGTGTGGAGGGTAGGGGGTTGGGGTGGTAGAGTTGGCAACCCTAACAGTGAATTTCCAGTCTTTTGTTGCTGTAATGGAAACCCTGACTGATGCAGTAATGGAGATTTTTGCAATGAATATATATATATATATATATATATATATATATATATATGTGTGTGTACAGTATATATACAGTATATATATTATGGTAGCATGGTAGTGCTACCATACTTAGAGTTGAGGAGCCATTTACATGTTAAACCTAAAGTTTTGCACCTAAATAACTTTGCAACCATTCAATGGATTTGCATGACATTTGGAATACACAATCAAGAGCCATACATCTTGGGATCTGCCAACTTTCGTACTGTTCGGATATACGGCTGTGGAGTTATTAAGCATGATCTGCGTGCACATTTACGCTTTTTTGCAATTCTTTGGTCATCTCTACAGGTGGCACGGTTTGCGCGACTGGTACAAAATCTTCAGAGAACGTGCGGCCAGGGTCTCCAATGTGCCATTTGAAGATTTCGTGAAAAAATATTAAACGGTTCAAAAGTTATTAAAAAAACAAGTTCCCATTATAAGTCAATGGGAAAAGTTAACAAAATGTTCGACAGTGTCGCAAATGCAGTTTTTACTTCCGAAAATGGCCCTTTTACTGTTCTCAAATCTGCCATTTTGTTTTCAGTTGGTCATCAGAAAAATGCTTGGCATTTAAATTTGGGACCCTCTAGCAACCAAATTATTTTTGTGTTTACCTAGTCGGACCCTGAGGATGCTAGGCATGTCTTTATTTTGAGGTTAAACACCCTAGAAATATGTTTTTCAAGTTTCTGGAAAAAGTACTTTCACAAAGTACTGTCACACTCACGAAAGTGTTGCAAATTTTTGCGAAAGCTTTCGCAAAGTTCGGCAGTACTTTTCCAGGCTGTGGGAAAATGACAGCAATTCTTTGCCACCCTGCTGCAAAAGAACGGTTTGGTCTTTTGGGATGAAATTTGGAGGGAACGCAGCCAACATCTCACAGATGTGCCTTTCAGTGTTTTGTGAACAAATATTACAGGGCAACAAAGTTACAGCACTCCAAAGTTGACACTGTTTCCCCATAGGATAACATTACGGCGTCCGCCGCATTACAGGAATCCTTTGGCGCCCTGCTGCAAAATAACGGTTTGGTATTTTGGGCTGAAATTTGGAGGAACAAAAGCCAACATACTACAGATGTGTCTTTCAGAGGTTTGGTGAAAAATTATTACAAGGAGCCAAAGTTATGGTACTCTGAACTTCTCTTTTTCTCCCATAGGATAACATTACGGCGTTCGCCGCGCCTTTCAGGGCCCATATCTCGGAAACTGTGCAAGATACGGACTTTTCATCAGAAAAATGCTTAAAGTACAAAACTAGCCAGGAAAGTCATAAATCATATGACTTTTAAATTTTTTTCTACATCGTACGGTTCCTGAGATATAAGCAATTTAGTATTCCAACTCCTCATTTTCTGCTCCAAGACCCATTATTATGCATACATTCTTTGTACTCACTGTCTTTCTCTATGCAGCTTTTTGGGAAAACCAGCCTGTGTGCTTACATTACTGTTACTGTTTCCACTTGTGGTTCCATACCCGTTTCACTTACCGTTCACGTCTGCGCCACCATGTGCGTTACCCTTTGTATTCTCATTTGCGCTTGCATTTGCATTATTTTTACCATTTGTGTCTACAGTACTGTTTCTCTTTTTGTTTCACTTTGCGTCACCATGTGCATTACTATTTTCATTTGCGGGCACCATGTTACTATGTGACAAGACATTCGGGCCCTGCGCTCCCACCACCGCATTACATTCACTATTTCTCATTATTATTCTCAAAAAGAAGGGAAATTAGAGGCAAAAAACTCCATTTAATGCATTAGTTAGGGTTGTTCCACAGCGACAAAAGCGAGGAAATTCGGTGCTAGGGTTGAAAGCCCCCCAGGACCCCCCTGCCCACACCCCCAACCGGCATCAGGGTGCGCACTGGGGTTGTCGGTCCTAACTCTCACCCCATTCTCCTATACCTCTGCTTCTTCACACATCTGATGGGGTGAAAGTTAGGGCCGGCAACACCAATATGCACCCCGATGCTGGTTGGGGGTGTGGGTGAGGGGTTCTAGGGGGGCTTTCAACCCTAACACCGAATTTCCTCACTTTTGTCACTGTGGAACAAACCTAACTAATGCATTAAACAGAGTTTTTTCTCTAATATATATATATATATATATATAAAGAAAATCCCTAGTTTCTAGTGGGACTCATCTTCAGTCAGGAGTGCTCCCTTCAAATTCAATCACCATTTCTCCCCACCCAGGCCCCAAGCAGGTGACCAGCACAGCTCTCCACTCTCCACCATGGCTGGCCACCTGACTGACCTGGCTGAAATGAATGAGTGCATGCTTGTACAAGCACATGCTCATTCATTCGCCATGCGATCACAATCTAGCTCATTCACTGAGCTTTCTTTGGGGGTGCAGACAAGAGTGGAGGACTGTTCCGGTGCCAGTTGGGAGGTCAGGATGGGGGGAATGGTGTCATGGAAACCCAGGTTCACGATGCTGTTGCCCCCTCCGGCACCAGAACAGCCCTCTGCTCTTGTCTGCGCTCCCAAAGAAAGCTCAATGAATGAACTAGATTTTTCTGAATGAATGAGCACAAGCTTGTACAAGCATGTGCTCATTCATTCCAGCCAGGTCAGTCAGGTGGCCAGCCATGGTGGAGACTGGAGGGCTGTGCTGGTTGCCCACTTGGCATCTGGGGGGAGAGAGGTGATGATTGAACTTGATGGAGGGAAATCCCTGACTGGATGGGAGGGTGGGGGGTCCACTAAACACCAGGAATTTTATTAATAATTACACATAAATTTTGTTTCTTAAACTGATGGCGGCAATCAGTGTGGGGAGACCGCTAGACACCAAGGAATCAGGATTTTGCTAATAAATATATTTTTTTAAAACTGGGGCCAGTGATGGGGGGGCACTAGACACCAGGGATTTTACTTACTTTTATAAACATATATATATTTTTTTAAACTGGGGCCGGTGATCAATGGGGGTGGGTGGGACCACTAGACACCAGGGATAGATTGGGGATGGTGTTGGAGGATTCCCCATCTGTAACCTCTACTTGCTTTGGGTTTTTTTAAGTGCAATTTGCACTTAAAAATCCCAAAAGACAAAACAAAGTCACAAATGGTGAATTCCAGATCATTTGGAAAAATTTCGTAAAGTGCTCCTTCGAGGCGAATTTGGTGATTTCACCGCATATTCACCCGCAGTGTAAACCTTTGCTGCATCTCTAGCTGGGAGGAGTGGGTCACAGGCACATTTCTCACCCAGTACCACCAAGAAATTCCTATGCATTTTGGTGGAGCAGGACTGCCAAGAAGGAGCACTCGAGGTAGTGGACAGTGAGGATGTGGGGGTCCTCCCTAGTGGAGTCCCTGGGGGGAAGAAGAGCATCCCAGAAAAGGAGGAAGCAACTTCTGGTGGGGGACTCTATTAGCAGGAGGATAGAGCTGGGGAAGGAAAGGGGGCAGAGAGGGAGGTAAAATGTCTAGTGTCTGGTGCAATGGCTTGGAGGGATGGGAAGTGTATGCAACACATCACAAGGGAGGGAGGAGGAAGGAAGGAAGGAAGGAAGGAAGGAAGGAAGGAAGGAAGGAAGGAAGGAAGGAAGGAAGGAAGGAAGGATGGGAGGGAGGGAGGGAGGGAGTTGGACATCATTGTCCACCTGGGGATGAATTACCTAGCTATGAATGGGACAACGGTAGTGGTGAACCAGTCTAGGGAACTGGGGAAGGGTCTTAGGCAGGTAGCACACACTGTAGCCTTTACGGGA
The DNA here is from genome assembly GCA_016271365.2 of Neoceratodus forsteri. NCBI lineage: Eukaryota > Metazoa > Chordata > Ceratodontiformes > Ceratodontidae > Neoceratodus > Neoceratodus forsteri. The sequence continues at coordinate 495,307,184 of CM057453.1, forward strand.
GTGCTACCTGTCTGATACTGGGGGGGGAGGTGAGGGAGCTCTGCACTAAGGCCATTAACTCATGGTTGAAGGAATGGTGCAGAGAGGAGGGGTATGGCTACATTGGAGACTGGGGCTATACCTGGAGGGATCAGAGCTTGTACCTGGAGGATGGCTTGCAACCATCCAGGAGGGGAACAGCAGTCCTCAGTGGATGGTTTAAATGTTACTTCAATGCACATTTAAACTAGCAAAGGGGGGTGGCAGAAGACAGAGGGGAAGCAGTAACTGCCCCCCCCCGAGAAGAGAAAATCCTACCAGGATGCAAAACAATCAAGGTAGCAGGGGGTTAGCAAAGGAGGAGGGGGGAAGCGGAGCAGTCAAAATAAAAAGGGGAGGAAGGAGGAACAGCTAGAAAAAAGTGGAAGTGGCACAAAAAGGACTAACAAAACCTGGAAAGCCATGTGTGCCAATACTATAAGTCTGGGAAATAAGATGCCAGACCTGTAGGTCATCATGGCAGAGGCAGACCTGGATATTGTGGCCATTACTGAATCATGGTGCACTGACAACTTTGTCTGTGAAATAGTCATATCAGGCTACATGATATTTAGAAGGAATGGGATATGAAGGAAAGGAGTGGAAGTGGTGCTTTATGTTAAGCAAAACATAAAAGAAATGGAGGTACAGGAAATCGGGGGCAAGGTATTGTGGGTCATCCTCGAGTCAGAAAATGGAGCTGCTATACGGACAGGAGTGGTCTACAGACCTCCGACACAGGATGAGGATTTAGATAAAGAAATGTTAGAAGCAAATGGCATAATGGCTGAAAAGGGGGAGGTGTTCTGGTCGGGGACTTTAATCTGCCAGTTGTAGATTGGAGCTCCCTGCTGCAGCATCAGCTAGAAGTAGAGACATCCTGGACTCCCTCAGGCAACTAGTCAGTGAACCCACTCTGTGTGGGGCAATACTAGACCTTGTGCTTGCTAACAGGAACAGTGTTATAGACATTAGGGTGGGAAGTCATCTGGGGACCAGTGATCATCGCACAGAGTGGTTCAATATAGGAACAGTGACAGAATCCAACCACACAAGGGCAAGGGTCCCAGATTTCAGAAGGACTGACTTTACAAAAATGGGAGAATCCCCCCCGAAAGGACCTGGCTGGAGGATATGTCCTGGTTGGGGTGGAGGGCAAATGGGCCAGACTAAATGATGGCATGGTAAAGACAACAAGCCTGAATGACAAGCAAGCATGCAAAAGCAGAAGGAAGAGGAGACCATTATGGTTCTTGAAGGAGGTGGCAGAAAAGGTGAAGGCAAAAAGAGTAGTGGTCAGAAGGTATAAGGAGACCCAGAGAGTAGAGGATAGGAAAGTGTATCTGGGGAAACGGAGGGAGGCACACAATGCAGTAAAGAGTGCAAAGGTGCAAACTGAGAAAAGAATAGCCCAGGCAGTATCTAAAGAGGAAAATACATTTTCAGGTATGTTAGCAAGAAAAGGAAAACAAAGGGAGGGATTGTACAGTTAAAAGGGGGGGCTATACAGAGGGGGACCAAGAAAAGGCAAGCATCTTAAACAAATACTTCTACTCAGTGTTCACGGTAGAAGGGGAAGGGGAGGGACCACAAAAAGGCACCATGAGCTTTGAGCAGAGAGAAGTGGACACCAGTCCCTTTTCTGAGCAGAGGGTCAGGCAAGCACTCACTAATCTGAGGGTGGACAAAGCAATGGGGCTAGACAGAGCACATCCAAGAGTGCTGAGGAAACTCAGGGAGATACTGGATGCACCCCTGGCAGAATTTTTTAACAGTCCACTGGAGATCGGTGTGGTCCCGAAAGACTGGAGAATAGCAGACATAGTCTCACTATACAAAAGTGGTAGCAAGGAGGAGGTGGGCAATTGTAGGCCTTTCAGCCTGTCTTCAGTTGTAGGGAAATTAATGGAAACACTATTAAAGGAAAGGATTGTGGAATACCTGGAATACAATGGACTGCAGGACCCAAGGCAGCATGGCTTCACAGAGGGTAAGTCATGCCAAACAAATCTGATTGATTTTTTGACTGGATGACCAAGGTGTTGGATCAGGCAGGGGTGGTTGACGTGGCCTACCAAGATTTCAGCAGAGCCTTCAACATCATTCCACATAGAAGACTGCTAAACAAGTTGGGTAGCATGGGGAAAGCAATAAGGTGGTAACCTGGGTAAGAAACTGGTTAGAGGATAGGAACCAGAGGGTGGTGGTAAATAGAGTTCATGCTGAAGAGGGGAGAGTGACCAGTGGGGTACCTCAGGGGTCAGTGCTGGGGCTAGTCCTCTTTAATGTCTTCATTAGTGACATAGTGGAGGAGCTGGAAGGGAATGTCTGCCTCTTTGCAGATGACTCCAAGATCTACAACAGAGTGGACACTCCGAGGGGTGCAAAAGATGGTAAGAAATTTAAAATGGCTGGAGCTGTAATCAAAGATTTGGCAGCTAGGGTTCAATGCAAACAAAAGTGCAAAATAATGCACTTGGGTCACAGACACCCAGGAGTGGAGTACAGAATGGGCAGATATATACTTGCAATGACCTGGCAGGAAAGGGACCTATTAGTAGTAGTAGTAGTAGAAATGTTTTATTTTTATACAGGACTAGATCTCATGGAATAGATTACCTGGAGCTAATGATATCGGATGACCAAAAGGTGGTCAGACAGTGTGACAAGGCAGTCGAGGAGAGCTAGTGGGATGCTGGGGTGCATAGGTAGAAGTATCACCATCAGGAAGAGGGAAGTGGTGTTGCCCCTTTATAGGTCACTAGAAAGACCCCAGCTAGAGTACTGTGTCCAGTTCTGGAGACCACTTCTTTGAAAAAACATAGACATAGTGGAGGCAGTCCAGAGGAGGGCTACCAAGAAAGTGCAGGGTCTGCATCAAAAACCCTATGAATAGAGGCTAAAGGAGCTCATGTGTGCACCCTTGAGGAGAGGATGGAGCGGGGGGATAACAGTTCCTAAGCACACAATAGCAAGTATGAGTAAATACAAATGTACTTTATGCTGCAATAATGTATGTAATGAGATGCATGAGGGTCTATAGGGCATCCAGGTCTACATATTCCCCCTCTTGTTCCCTAATAAAGAGGCAACTCCAAAGAGATAATGTGGAAGGCTACAGCTTGGTGGATTGGGTGGCATAAAGAAAGTGCAAATGTGCCCGATGTTGTTGGAGAGTGCAGCATAAGGTAATAATGAGAAAAATAATCAAGAAAACTAAGAAAACTTGAATTATAACAAAACCTCTAAATGTAAGTTCTAACCAAGTGTTGGACAATGCAGTACTTAAATCACAATCATGAAATAAGTAATTTAGAGAATTGCCTGTTTTAGTAATATTATTACTAATATGAATGAGATGTGCATCCTTTCTTTCTAATAAGGATTTGAGATTCTGGATGAGTGAGTCAATATGCACATGAAACACCGGTAGATACCGTTCTATAGCATTAACATAGTCAGGGTCACTATCGATCAAGTTCCAGGGTGGGGACAAGGATGATAACAGTATGGCCAATGATAGTGCGCTCATGTGGTACAAACAGAAGTTGGGCATGTCAACACCACAGGTGAGAGGTCCATAGGAGATGGTTTCATAGTTAGTCACAACACAGTATTGTCCATCACTGTTGTAGGTAACAAACTTGAGGAAGGCACCACTTTGTGAGTTGTTCAGGGCAGGTAACGGAGGCACTGGTCATCTGGCTGGTGAGGTGTTGCATTGTCTGTTGCTGCACGTACATTGCATTAAACAGCAAAAGAGGTGATATGACATTACCAGGAGCAGAGACACTGTCAAAGAGGTCATTATCAAAGGTATATGACCAGTGTATGGGGTTTGGCGAGTAACCATACACTGGTGTAGGTACCTCAAAGACGTCACATTGACACAAATAGTGGTAACCCCTTATGGTACAGCAGTCAGTATGTGGGGCTACCCAGGTGTCCAGTTGAGGATGAAACACCAGTAGAGAAGGCAGGTTGGCACATTCTCAAGAGATGCTGCCCTCAAGATAGTCCATGGAGTGGACTTTAGCAAGCTTTTCAAAGACTGAGAAATCCTTGTTGAAAATTGGTAGGGACACGGTGAAGGTAATGTAAAAGGTGTCCCTCATGGTACACTGGCCTGTCATGTAGCAGGGTCCTTGATTCAGATGTGGTGTGACATAACCCAAGTTCTTAGCTGTGGACAATGAAAAGGACATAGTCCTGGCCGTCCACTTGATAGTACATGTCAAGGTCTTATAATATGGGCAATACCATTTAGTCATACATTTGTCGTGGATCAAATAAGTGAGCCGCCTTGACTCCAGATCTTGGAAGAGATTGGTGATAGTGTTTATGGCATAGCTACCATAAGTTGAATAAATTATGTCCCTGCCTATGTGTTGCTCTCTAGCTTCTTTATTGTTGTATTAGATCAATTCATTGATTTTGTTTTGGGTTTCATTAAACAAACGTGCAATATCATGCATGTTTTACACTGAGAAAATTTCCTCCTGAGATAAATCAGTAATACCATGGGCTGTATCACATTTTTAGCTAGTTTACTATTAAAATATTTAATATGATGCTGAATGTTTGCTAAATCAGCTCTATTCCAAATTGACATACCGAAGCCAAACATATCTGTAACAGTACCAGCTATTCTTGTTACATCTGATATGCCTACACTCCACCTAGGGTGTTTGGGGCAGAACACTCCTCGGTGTTCAATAGTGTGTTGCCCAGCTACAGGATCATGTGAACATGCTTGATATGCAGTAATGAGATCTAGTAACATAGCAGCATGAAACTTAGATACATTGGTGCTGCACAATGGCCAAACTCATCTATGTTCCAGTGCATATGGTTCAAAACAACAGGAACATGCTTAAACTGAACATTGTTGATTAAGTGTCCCAGGAATGGCAGCTGCTGCCAGGCCACTGGTTGGACCCGGTTCCATTAGTGAGCACTGTCAAGGTTCATCTGAGGAAGCTAGTGTGACTGCAAGGAAAAGAGCAGCAGTTGCAATTGATTGGGTTAAACAATTATGGTGCATGGTGGTGTTAGAATATTGGTTTCAAAAGTCTGGTCCCAGCATCGCCATCATGTTGTATGGCCAAGTATGATGTTGATTGACTTGGCGTATGCACAAAATTCCACTGGGGCAAATGCAGGTATTGGGCCAACCTTGGAAAGTTCCTTTGGTGAGGTGGGCCACTGGAAGGCCCTGTTGTGTAGAGTTACCAGTTCTCCATTCAGTTTGCACATTGGAGTTGTCTGGAGAGGCCACAATGGCATTAAGATAAGCATCTTTTCCTTCACGTATAGTCACATGGGTAGATGGGAGACGAATGGCCACCCCTCCATTGGGAGATGCAGAGAGGTGGGATTCAGGATGCACAGGATCTAGGAGATGAAGGAGTATCTGGAGATTTCTTGGGTTTGGTTCCAAGATGCTCACTAGAGCAAACAGCAGGTGGTAAATGGCAAATGGTGACATTCTGAAAGAACAAATAGAAAAAAAAGAGGTAAGGACATAGGCCTCCCCCCCCACCCCATCCAGGAGAAGGAGCATTAATCACCTTTATACAGTTTCAGTTGATTGGCATGGTATCACTTGTCCAGGGGCTTCTTGCAATCTGTCAACCATACCTGGTAAACAGCAGTGCTCAATTTGTTCACCATGTCATAGGGGTAGCCCACTTGCTCATTAGAGGGTGGGCTGGTGTGACAAATTTTGGAACCATGATTCAGTCGCCTACTTGCCAATTGGACTTTAACATTTTTGTCAAAGTACATTTTGGACTGTTATTGGGCCTTGCCCAGATTTCGAGCAGTGAAAAGATGAGTTTGGTCTAGATTGTCCTTCAGCTGTTTGACATAAGTGTCAGCCAACACTCTGTCCATGGTTGGGGTATTGATATCTATCTGCAAATGTTCTGGCAGTCTCATCTGCTGGCCTGTCATCACCTCAAAGGGTGTGCACTGGGTTACTGTAGCAGAGGTAGTTCTGATTGCCATTAGGAGTAAGGGCAACAGGGTATTCCCATTTTTGGCATTTCCATTTGTAAACTTACACAACATCAAATTAATCTGTCTGTTGGCACTCTTTATCTGTTCAGAAGACTGAGGATGGTAAGCTATATGGAACATTTGTCTGACTCCCAGTAGCTCCAAACATTCCTACAGTAGTTCCCCTGTGAAGCTTGTCCTATCATCAGAGTCTACCTTAAGAGGTAGGCCCCAGCTGGTAAATATTTGTTCTACCAGGATTTTGGCAGTGGCTTTTACCATATTTGTCCTGCATGGAAAAGCTTCCACCCATTTAGAGAAGAGGTCCGTGATCACAAGTGCGTACTTGTTGCTTTTGCTGGTCTTGGGTTGCAGTCCAATGAAATCAATTTGTATTGCATTCCATGGGCTGGATTTAGAGGTGTGCAAAAAAAAAATTCTGCCTGAGGAATTTCCGCAGAAGTGCGACTTTCGCTTCCATGAAAGTTCAGAAATCATTTTGGCAACTTTCATGGAAATTCCACCTCAAAACTGTGGAATAAATGTACTGGCTGCTGGTTATTGTATTAAAGTGCGGCAAAAAAAATCTGCAGAACTGATGACTGTCTGTGGTCAGTTCTGAGGCTTTTTTTCCTGCAGTTTAATATATTAATCCCCCCACCCACCGATAGTGGGTCCCATGTAAAAAGAAACAACCTCAGATCCCTGCTATCTAGTGATCCCCCCCCCACTCACCAATCATGGGTCCCATGTAAAAAAAAAAAAACTCTACTCCAATCCCTGGTGTCTAGTGGCTCCCCCATACCCGCCAATCGCAGATGCCATGTAAAAAATAATCCTTCTCTCTGATCCCTAGTGTTTAGTGCCCAACCCACACCAGCCAATCTTTGGTCCCATGTAAAAAAAAACTTCGATCCCCAATGTCTTGTGGTCCCCCCCACCAGCCGATCATGGGTCCCATATAAAAAAATCCTCCACTCTGATCCCTAGAGTCTAGTGGCACCCCTGCATCTGATGATCGTGGGTCCCATGTGAAAAAACTCCACTCTGATCCCTAGTGTTTAGTGCCCCCCGACACCAGCCAATCACGGGTCCCATGTAAAAAAAAACTCCACTCTGATCCCTGGTGTCTAGTGGTCCCCCCACCTTTCAATCATGGCCCCCAAAAAGTTATAATTCCCTGGTGTCTAGCGGAGCCTCTCCCTTATCCAGGATCCCCTTAATAAAAAAAAAAGTCCATCAATTCCGTCCAAATAATTTTCTGGTGTCTAGGGGACCCCCTCCCTATCCCCAATCCCCTGTAAAAAGAATAAATAATAATGCCAATTTCCTGATGCCTAGTGGACCACCCACCCCGATAGTTAGTTTGCCACCACCTCGCTCCCCCCCACCCCGACCCTGAGTGGGCCACTGATACAGCCCTCCTTTCTCCTCCATGGCTGGCAGCACAAGCACGTGCTCATTTATTGACAGTTCTGTAGGCTGCCGGCCATGGAGGAGAGAGGAGGGCTGACAGGTGGCCCTCTCAGGGTCGGGGTGGGGGAGTGGGATGGTGGCAGACTAAGTGTTGCAGTGTGGGGTGGGAGGTTAACTAGACACCAGGGAATTGGGATTATTTTTTTTTTTACAGGGGATAGGGAAGAGGTAACCTAGACACCAGGGAATTACGTGAATGGACAGAATTGATGGATTGTCCTTTTTTTTTTTAATTAAGGGGATCATGGATAGGGAAGGGGGTTGCACTAGACACTGGGGAATTATAACTTTTTTTGGTTGCCACGGTCAGCATGTGGGGGACTAATAGACACCAGGGAGAGGAGTTGTTTTTTTACATGGGATCCATGATCGGCAGGTGTGGGGAGGCCACTAGACACCAGGGATTGGAGTAGTTTTTTTTTTTTTTTTTTTTTTTTTACACAGGACCCACGATTGGCAGATGCAGAGGGGCCACTAGACACCAGGGATAGGCACAGAGGTTTTTGTACATGGGACCCACTATCAGCAGATGCAGTGGGGGCACTAGACACCAGGGATATGAGTGGAGGGTTTTTTTTACATGGGACCAACGATCGGTGAGTGTGGGGGGGCTAATAGACACCAGGGATTGGAGCTAATTTTTTTTTTACATGGGACCCACAATTGGCAAGTGTGGGGGGCCACTAGGCACCAGGGATCAGACCAGAGGGTTTTTTTTTACATGGGACCCCTGATCAGCAGGTGGGGGGACCACTAGACACCACAGAGTTTTATTGGACAGGGGGCCAGCCATGGGGGGGGCTGTATTATAATTTACAATATGAAATAACACATTAAGCTGCAGATGGAATAAATTCTGCAGTTTATATGTATTGCTTTGCAATTCTGCAAAAAAGTCAGTGGAACTGGGCAAAAATCCATGAAAGATACCAATATTGCCAGTAGTGGAAGTTCCAAACATTTTTGCCAAAGTTTAGAAACATTATGGAAGTTCTGCGAAAGTGGAATTTGCAACTTTCGCCCACCTCTAGCTGGATTGCCTCTGGAGGTGTAGTTTGGCATTTTTCTTACCAGGAATAGGGTTGTTCTGGGCACAGGTGATGCAGTTGTCCACATAGTACTGGACATCAGTTGGCTGGCCAGGCCACCAACCCACAGTTTTCAGTCCCTGTAGTTTTTTCTACACCCTGGTGTCCGCCTGTGAGTGTATAATGTACCTGGTGGATGAACTCTGATCAGAGATCCTTGGGGACCACCCATAGTTTCATGTCAACAGATTGGTATAGGACCAACTTCTGGTCTGCAGAAAGCAGAAGATTTTCAGAATGTCTCTTGACTTCCAGACATTTCTTTTTCTATCTCCTTGGGGAGGTATTCATATTCATGTTTTATCTCAGGATCTGCCTATTGTACTGCAGCCAGATCCAATGGGGCCACTCAGGTCCTTCTCTGTGCAGCCACTGGGTGGGTCTCAGTTTGGGGTGGCATCACCCATACTTACCCCCCCCCCGAGCATCTGCCTTGGCCAAGGTGTCTGCTCGATCATTGTACTCATGACAGAGTTCAGTTTTGGAGTGAGCCTTGACCTTATGTATTTTAAAGCCTGAAAATAAAATGCTCAGATAGGCTGTCAGTGTACCTGAATATGTCTCTATATTTGACTGGAGTCCCCCTTGAGGAGGCATAGTCATGGGTCTTCCAAAAAAGGGAGAAATTACATAAGAAAATTATATACCCAAGATGAATCAGTGAAAATGATGGTATCCTCTTCCTCTTTGTCCTGGATAATTTCCAAGGCACAGGCAATGGCTGCCAATTCTGCATATTGTGAGGATCTAATGGTACACTGTCTGGATACCGCAAAGGTGTGACCTCCTGAACAAAAGACCAGAATCTCAAACCCAGCCACTTGTTCTCCGTCTTGATAACAGGAGGACCCATCTGTAAAGATACAGTGGAAAGTAGGATTTTTGAGAATGTATTTAGTGGTGGGATGAAAAGGGCTTGGTTCTGGCAGAGTGGGTGTCTGCAGGCCACATTCATGTGGGTCTCCTTGGTACAGGAGCCCATGTGCTAGAATAGATGGCATATTTGTGGGGTGCACAGTAATATCTCTGTCCTGTAGGGACCAGTGGGTAAGTCTGGTGTTTGAGACATTAGCATCCTTGATTTGATCTGATAGCAGAAAATTGGTGGGAGTGCGGTTGGTGTGAAGCACGATGGGAGAAAAACCTATAATATAGGTAAAGTGTTTCACAGCCCAGAATGTGGCAAAGAGATTCCTCTCACATAAAGAATACATTTGTTCCACTGAGGACAAAACCTGGGAGGCGTAGGCAATGGGCCGGAGTTTTCTAATGTTCTGTTGTGCCAAAAAACACAGACATTGCAGTGTCTGAAGTAGCAGTTTCCAAATGGAATGGTAGTTCTGGGTTAGGATTGACCAAAGCTGGGGCTGAGGCCAATGCCTGTTTTAGGGAGGTAACAGCAGCTGTATATTCTGGTCCCTATTGTCAGGGAACATCCTTTTTCATTAACTCATACAGGAGTGAAGCCTTCTGTGCAAAATCACAGATGAAGTCTCTGGAATAGTTAACCATGCCCAGGAAGTGCCTATGAGTGGAAACACTAGTAGGCAGGGGTAAGTCCTGGATACCCTGGACATTGTCCAGTGCAGGGCTTCTGCCTTCTGTGATGATGCACAGGCCCAAAAAGGAGACTTCTGAGATACAGAGTTGCACCTTAGCAGAGTTGCACTTCAGGCCTGCCTTTTATAAGTGTGTGATGAGCTCCTCTAGGAGCTGCAGATGTCTCTCTAGGCCTGCTATAGTCAAGAGAAGACTATCCACATACAACAAGAGGCAGTCAAGGGAAGAGAAATCCTATATGGTATCCCTCATGTGGATGTGGAAAAGGGAGGAGCTGTTGTGAAACCTTTGGGGAGACAGTTCCACATGTACTGGCATCCTTCAAAGGTGAAGGCAAACTTGTATTGGCTCTGAGGGGCCAATGGTAATGACCAGAAATCATTGGAAATGCCCAAGGTGCGGAACCATTTGTGTTGAGGTTTGAGGAGCTTCAGCACATTGGAGGCAGATGCCATGGTGGGTGCACAACTTGGAGTGACCAGGTTGAGCTTCCTGTAGTCAATGGTTAGCCTCCAACTGTTGTAGGACTTTTTCAGAGGCCAAATTTTGGAGTTGACTGTGGAGACAGCAGGGCCTGATAACCCCTTGTTTCAGAAAGGATTCAATTGTGGCCCTGAGAGAGGGGATCACCTCTGTTGGAAAAGGGTACTGTCTTTGGCGTGGTGGGTCTGCACAGTAATCTGTATGAGGGTATTCATTCTGTCACAGTCATGTTTATTTTTGGCAAAAGCATCTCGGTGTTTTTCCAAAACAGACCTCAGCTGAGGAAAGAGGGAATGGTATTGGAACATAAAGATGATGTCATATTCTGCGTCATTGGCTTTCACTGCTGCCATGACATACAAGTCAAAAATGAGGAGCAGATGGCTGAAGCCAGGTACCTGGAGTAGTAGCCTATTGTCTAGGTTCACCATGCACCCACATCGAGAGAGAAAGTCTATACCCAGGATGGTCTGATGGTGACGAAGGACCATAAGGTCAAAGTGGTGCTTCACTTCTAAGGTACTGATGGTGATGGGTATTGGTTTAGACTGATAGGTTGTAACTATGGTCCCCTCGAAGGTCTGGGCAGAAGTGGCATTCCAAGTCAACTAGCAAGACTGCTGTGGATCATCCTAATGCAGCACTGAGACAGCAGCACCCAAGTTCAGAAGTAGTTCTAACTGGCACCCCCAACCAGTGCTTCCACACATGGACATCCAGAATCATTGGTAACTACAGTAGTGAGAATTCGAACCGGGGCTTGACACCATCAGTCTGATCTGTTTTGTTCTTGTGAGGTGTTGTAAAGTGTAGGGTCCACCTCCTGGAGCATTTTTACTGCTTCAGAGTGTGGGGACTTTGACTGCCCGCCCCCATCAGAGTCTTCCACCATGGGGGAGCAGAAGGAATGGCTGCCACTACTTTAGTGGAGGATTGTGATGTAAGCAATTGGACTTTGGCCTTGTACTCCTGAAGTTGCTCGACTTCTTCTGTCAGTTCTTTATACAAGGCTCTGGATCGTTGTTCCCATCTGTTGTTGCCCTTCACATTTGACTGGTTCAACATCGGTCGATATTTTTGTTTGTTGTTGTATTCTCCTCGGTTTTGGTATGAGGATTTATCTTGTTGGGGGTCTTTTGATTTCCCTTCCACCACATACTGAGTGGAGGAATCCACATCAATTTGCACAGTGGCCACCTTGGGCTTAGAGCCTGAACCGAGGTCTTTTGTGTGGACCTGGTACACGTGCTCCACCCACTCCATGATGTCACGTAAGCAGTTATGTCTAGGGAATACAGTGTCCTCCACCTTTTCATGGAGGGTTGGCTGGAGGTTTTTCAAAAACAGGCCTTTGTACTCAATCGAGTTTTTGTCCAGCTGCTCACCGGCCAGGTCTTTGCACTGTACGCGAGCCATGGTTGCTCTCCTATTGGGCTGAGGTTTCTTTAACATGCTGCTTCACCTGTGTCACTAGCATGGTGCTGACCATGTTAGGGTCATGCGCTGCCGAGAGATGAGATGCAACTGTGTCAAAGAAGGCTGTGATGTCATTACATATGCCTTCCGGCAGCATGGCCCACGATGTGGGATCCACAGTTTGCTTTAAAACCTGTACTTTGTGCTCGGCCGCAAGGCTGAGCATTTGGCAGTGGTTCTGCACTTTTTACAAATGGCAACTAAGATTGTCGCTGAGGGACATGTGGCTGAGTTTGTCCACAATGTTCTGAATGGCCTGCACAAACTGCAGGGTGCTTGTGCCTGCTCCATGTCCCATGAGGGTTTTAGCAACTGCCTCAGCCACAGCATTATCCATGCCCTGAAGGAGCGTCTATTTCTCCACCTCCATCTTCAGCGTATCGCTGACTGCTTGTTTCAGTGCTTTCTCCTGAGAGTCGGAGATCCCAGCTTTTGAGATCGCCTTCTGAATCAGGGCTTCCACCTCTTCCTTATCCTTTTTTGTTTAATGCAGCTACCGGTGTGCGAGGCCTCAACCCTCTGGAGTCCCAAGGAACACCATCTTGGACATCGTCATCGTCTTCCATTGATGACAACATGATAGGTGGGGCAAACAGCATCGCTTTTACATGACCTCTCAGTTTTGCCAACTGCTGATGTAACTTCTTCATCTTAATTCTATACATTGAATGATTCAAAACTGTCCCTTACTGACATGATCCTGCAAAGCTCTGTAAACGGTGCTTACGTCACAATTTTCCCTAAGCTCCTTTTCCAATGCATTCTGACATCTCTCAAACTCCTGCGCCAACTCCTCATACTCACTTCTCAACGAATCATTAATACTTATAAGTAGGGTTTCCGGTTTTAGGTTATAACCGATAAACACTGATAAAACACCACCGTGGTGAAAATCAGGAAATCAGTTATAACTGAAAAACATCGGATTTCATTGTGTCCCCACTCTTCCAGCTGACCAACTGTGAGCTGGATATGTGGGTGGATCGTGTTTTTTTTGTATTACACCTTTCACTCATATGGTGGAACAGAGCTCTAATACTGTGCTGCTCCTAGCTCACCATCACTATCTACATATTTATATATGTATAGTTCTACAGTTATGGTGCACTATTTTGTAAAACTAATGCAGTATTAATACAGTGCAGGGATTTATTTAACTCTAAAAATTGATTAGCATTTTGCTCATAAAAGTGCTAAATCTTTGTGAAAATGCATGGCTCTTGCCTCACTGTGTTTAACAAACACAGCACTTCTAGAAAATCTATATAAATACTTTCTGTACAATTAGTGTAGTCCCAAGAAAAAAAGTGCTAATCAATTATTTAAAACCCTGCAGTGTAATATCTATGGTGCTAACTTGCAATAGTCATGGTACACAGTTTGAAAAAGTGTAATATCTATTTTTTAACTGGAGTGAATAAACACTGATTTATAAAGATTTTTTTTGTCCGAGAAATTGATTACACCTAAAATAACAGATTTTTGGTACTTCTGAAAGGGGGAGAAAAATGCTAAAAATAAACACCTTTTTTTACAAAAAATAAACACCTAAAACCAGAAACCCTACTTATAAGCAAGTCATTCAACTGTAACACACGCCTCTTATGCTGCTGCAACCTTTCATTGTCTTCCTTCAACCTAACAAATTCCATCTTTTTCCTGTACCAGACTCTCATGTTCATTCTGAGTCTCATTCCTAAGCTTTTCAATTTCTCATTCCAAATCTTTCCATTGCTCTCCCACTTCCCTGGATTTGGAGCCCAGCTCTTTTTTCAGAGCCAAGACCTCTGATTCCATTGCTTGGAATAAAGCATACAGGGCAGCAACCAGAACACCTTTTTGGTCATGTTTATTCACTGTAGACTTTGCCTCCGTGTACAGCTTGCCAACTTACTGTACCAGGTTAGCCTGCGATTTTGCATCCAGTGCAAAATCACTCCAACCTGCATGGGAGTTCAGAAAATTTAAGACATCTAATTTGAGCTCAGTACTAATGCCCATTGGTGGAGGATCCTCTTTTCTGCATTAACTGGCAGTGCAAGGCATATTGATTCATCTTGACCCCAACAGCTAGACAGCCACACATTCTGGTATGGAGGGCCTAATGGTCCGATGCTACAAGTTTAACGGAGGAGGTCATAGATTCGAACACTTTCGTGACTCCTCATCCCATTCACCTGTGTACCTTATGGTGTACTGGTTCAGTTCTATCCAAACAGGTTCTGCCACAGTTGCCAATTTGTTAGCTGGCAGGATTCTAGACCTGTTGGCAAAATATGACACAGAAGCCCAGACATTACAGAGAGAAGTTTATTCCAAAACATGTAGAAAAACAGTATTACCTGCTGGGAGTTTGGAAACCTCTGAAAATCACAATGTCATCATACAAACTCAGTGAAAAACAGTCTTACAGACATTCTTATACTGTAGATAAGAAAGTACATTACTAGGTAATGGACTCTCCCACAAAGGCAGAAGAGTAAAATACAGCAATTCTATTGGTGGACAGTGGTGGGCAGTTAACACTTAGGACAGTTAGGTTTTGCACATACACACTGATAAGAGTGAGTTGACTAAGTCTACTTTTGGGTAACAATACAGCGATTCATAAAATATGCTGATCATTGCGTCATGGCAAAAAGCTGAAGGTGGTGCACAAGCACTACCAAAATAATCATGCAGGAAAACATTTCTTCGGCACATAATAGCAAGTATGAGTAAATACAAATGTGTCTTATGCTGCAGTATTGTATGTAATGGTATGCATGAGGGTCTATAGGGCATCCAGGTCAACAGAGGAAATCATTAGATGGTATGATGTTGAGTTTCACTGCTATGCTGATGATACTCAACTCTAGCTGTCCTGAACCCCTGATAGGAGTAATGCTGCCTCTGTGTTGAAGTGGTACCTTGATAATATTAATGATTGGATGGCCTCCAACTGATTATATCTCACCATGGTAAGAGAGATTTTGATTGTCAAGCCAGTTTGGTGTGGGATGGTAATAATGGGTGCAGTGGCTTCCTTACCTTCAATGAGTGGCCAACCACTTAGAGCTTACGATGTGGTATGAAAACAGGGGGTCATTATGGACAGTGAGCTGATACTAGAGCAACAGGTGAGAGCTGTTGTCCAAAATAGCTTTTACCATCTTCGTAACATCACCCAAATCAAACTGCATTTGGCACCTGTCAATATGGTGATGATAGTCCAAATCCGTATCACCGCTAGACAAGACTATTGCAATGCTCTGTATCTGAAGTTATCTGGGGATTTGTTACATTGCCTACAATTGATCCAGAGCACAGCAGCCTGGATGGTGCTGGAACTTCTCGTAGCAACCACATCACACTGGTCCTACGCAATCTACACTGGCTGCTACTTCAGTTGCATATCACCTTCAAGACTGGCATGACATTCAAGGCCCTACAAGGTCTGGATCCTAACTACCTCAAAGATCTCCTGATTCCCTACTCCTTTTGCAATCTTCTCCACAGATATGGGTTTGTTCGTGGTCCTCCACTCTCACCTTAAGCAGTTCGGGACAGGGCTATTTGAGTTGCTTCCCTACTCCTCTGGAACACATCACCTGTAAGCATCTTATCTGCTGCATCATGGAGGCCTTTAGAATCTCTTTTAAAACATATCTGTTCAGGCTGGCCCGCTGGTGCAACAGTAGTGCTACCATTTGCGACGCTGGCGACCCAGGTTCGCTAGTGCGCTCAGGTCGTTAGAGGGTCAGCCAAGGGGAGAGGGATTGAGCAC
Source organism: Neoceratodus forsteri (assembly GCA_016271365.2). Lineage (NCBI taxonomy): Eukaryota > Metazoa > Chordata > Ceratodontiformes > Ceratodontidae > Neoceratodus > Neoceratodus forsteri. The sequence continues at coordinate 495,323,051 of CM057453.1, forward strand.
CCGACGGGCCGCTCTCCTTCTCTGGGAGGGGTGGGCTGCAGCCCTCGCTGCGATACCACCACCTGGGTGACCACAGGTGGAGATGCAGCGAAGGGTGCAGAACACAACGGAGGGGCGGGTGCTGGCCGAGGACCTGAGAGAGGACACATCTCAGCATGCCCCCATCTTATTGACCCTCTTTAAGTGCCGACATCCACAGGGGGTGGGGTAGAAAACCAGGAAATGCCTCACATCTGGGTTAGGTGAAGGGCTCCCACATCAGCGACCGTGGGATCCGGGGTGCTGCCTTAGGTGCACGTTCCCTCATTGATTCGGGGTGGAGGGGCACTCTTCTACCCCACCCGGGGGGAGATATCTGGTTGTTAACTGGCACACACAGGAGTGGGGCACTAATGGGAGATGAGCCCCCGGTCCCAGCGGCACAGCCTGCACGATGCATAGGAGACCCAGAGAGAGGGTCCAGATGTGGAAATGAATGGGGGCTTAAAGAATAAGTACAAAAAAACTCCATATCTGTTCATCCAGGCCTATCCAGTTGAATTTGAGTTATTTAATTTTATTGTTTAATATATTTATTATTCATACCCCATTTCACTGTATGTTGATAGTGTTGTTTCTGTTTTGGTTTATTCTGTTTTGATTGTATGGCACCCTGAGCCCTAGGCATAAGGCACCAGATAAATAAAATTGTCTCACCTCGCCTTTCCTCATACAGAACCTGGGTTCTGATTTCAAGAATTACTGGGTTATAGGAAGATTCTATGAAACCAGCACAGAGTTTATTTCCCCCCTGCTTTTCGCCTGTCACCTACCTCAATCAGTGGGCCCCCATTACTGCATCCTTCCCCCAAGAGGGCAGATGAGTGCCTGCCTTTCCAGCCAATTCCACTTGGGCTCCTTGAATGGCTGACAGGAGTCCTGGGAATGGCAGATGTACCATTTTGACCCTCTCAGGAGCCAACCACCTCACCTTTGTAATGGATCTGGACCCCAGTCACCCTCAGTGTAGAATTTCATAGATTGCACCCATACCCTAGTCCAACCACCACACCAATGGGCCAGACAATAATTTATTTTAAATAAGATAAAATAAACACTGAATCCAGAGTGCTCCCAACCAATCAGAATGTTCCTTTTCTCTGAGCATGAGACACTTATTCTGTCAAGAGTACTGCATGCACAGCTGCCCTGGAAACAGACCCATTCGGGTAAGGTTTTTTTTTTTTTTTTGTATTATCGTCTTTATTCGCCCCGTCATGCTCGGTGACCCCCACTCCTTCAGGCTCCACAAGTCCCCTTCAAGCCCCACTGTCCTTACCCGAGCATCTTCTAACTCCTCGCATTGCAGCCGATCCCTGGGATATCCTGGGCATATCCCTTCACCGGGCGGTTCCCCTCCTCCGAGGGGAAAGGCACCAGGGGAAGGACAGCCCCAGCACACACTATTAGGGCCCAGGGATGCTGCCGAGGAGAGAGAGGCCCCGGGAAGGCACCGGAGGTCTCGGGGACAGAGAGCTGTCATCCGGCAGCCAGCGAGCAGTATTTCCGCTTTTCTAGATTCCCCTGCAAGCCGCTCATGTAGTGCCCCCAGTCTCCACTGGGAGCCGCTACTGAGTGAGGCCATCCCCAAACCCACCCCAGGATAGGAGAGCAGTCCTACGGACGCTCGATCCTTATCCTCCCCTGCTGACCCCCAGCAACCCGAGTCCATTCCCAAACCCGGGTCGCCGGCATGGGTTGAGGTAAGGCACCAGCGCCTCAACCCTCTACATCACCGGGCCAGCGGGTAAGGCTTTTTAAATAAAAAATGTATTACTGATCGTGCTGGATCAATAATATATTAATACAGATGATTAGACCACTCTCATGGTGGTAAGAGTGGTCTCACTTACATCCTTAGGGTAGCAGAACTGCTCACATTTGGTCCACGGTTCTCATACCCTAAGAATGTGCATGAGACCATTCTTACAACCGTAAGAGTGGCCTCATTGACTGTATTAACAAACAACTGATAAAAGATTTAGGAAGTAGTTTACATTACAGTACGCTACAGAATCTCCTCAAATACTAATAAATCTGTTAAAAGAACAATGAAATCCCTTTAGCTACGAGATCATTATGCATTGTAGTATAGAGGGAGAAAGTGTGGAGATCTTCATGCCTTTGGCATACGCTAAGTGGAGGCAATGTTGTGATTTTTTTTAAACACAATGATACTAACCCTTGTTTTAAATAGGTATGTAATGTCTCTGGTGACCTTGAAAAGTTATCAATGCAATCCATGCTTTATAAGTAACAGAAATAGCAGCACTGAGCTCTTATTGTCTTCACCGTTTTTGTCTTTTTGATTCATACCAACCCATTTCCTTGCGAATAACACCCTGGTTACACAATTTCCTGCATGATTTCCTTGACTGCTGAGCATTACTACATCAATCAAAAGTAACTACAAGTCATTTCTTCTAGATGTGCATTGACATGCAGTCTGGGAGTGATTCCTTTGTTTATCCCTCGACCTGTAGACATGGGAACTCCCCTAACCCCTGCCTTGACACATCATGCAGCCATGATTTGATCAACTTGCAGCTGCCTCAGTTAGGTCTGCTACAGATGTTTAAAGCTGTCACAGATGGGTCTGCTCCAAAAGGTTGCAGCTGTTCCGGCTGCCTGTGCTTCATGCAACCAACCCCAGCTGTTGGTTACTGTAAGGACCTTCACCATGAGAGAGGGCTTTCCAGGGTTCTTACAATGCTTTTTTTGGTGAGAACACAGGTACAGAGATGGAGGGGAACCTTTACACTTCCAGCAGTACATTATAGATTGAGGTAGCACTCCTGACCAATCGGAGTGTTTTTTTCCTCTACGTGTGTGACACTTCTCTTCTGTAAAAGAGTGTGTTATGTGCAGTTGCCTTGGAAAGAGGGAAGTTCAGGACTTTTTTTAACATTTTAATATACAGTATTATTGATGGATCTTTATCAATAATATATTAATATCGCCACAGAGCCCACTCTTATGGTTGTTAGAGTGGTCTCCCTTACATCCTTATGATGTCAGAACCACTCACCTTCAGTTTACGGTTCTCATACCCTAAGAATGTGCATGAGACCACTCTTACAAGTGGTGGCAGTATTAACATACAATAACAAATTCATTGTCCACACACATCTTCTCCAGTCAAGCAGTGGTGGTTTATTCAGAATAAGCTGTACTCACTGGCTGCTCCCCAGCACAGAGGCAGGACAGCAGAACCACCACAGAACGTTGGATGCTACAGAACCATGGCGAGGAGACCTCTGTAATTCACAACAACATCACCTTGGCTGTTATAATAAATCAGTAGCTTAGTCAGTAGCTCACTTATTGATGGCTGCCTGACATATCCTGTTACCTGCATCGAGAGCAGTTTCACAAATTGCACACTGATGAGCATTTGCCTGCACAAGTCAGATCTGCTTCCTTTTGGCAGGGCCCACTGTCTGGGGACCAGTGCTCAATTAAGGGATGCTCATGGGCATGTCCACACTCCAGCCTTGCTTGCCACCTACAAGGATTACATTAAGTCCACATTTTATGGGGGACTACTCTGGTGGGGGGGGGGTGCCCCGTAGGACACTCTGTAGCTAATTTTCCCTGAAGTCTTCCTGCTGACCATAACTGTTCACAGCACTGGTTGCTTTCTGATGATTCTTCTCACAACTGGGATTTTTGGCTCAGTGCATACTTGACTTGGTAACCAACCTCTGAGCCCTGGAGGAGCTGCTGTTTGATGGCATCTGGTACTTCTCCCCAGAGCCGCTTGGGCTCAGCTTCTGACTCAGGGAAAGGAGCAGGCCCAGGCCTGTTTACCAGACAGGACAGGCCAGTGCTCACAGCTACTTCATCAAGAGTTTTGGTTTTTTATTAGTGTAGCCCACCCACTCCCCAGTGTCTTGGGGTATGCTGATGGTAGCTGTCTGTGGGGAGAGGGGACCACAACAGAAACTACAACCAGGTGGCTTTCGCTAACCAGGTTCCTGGCAGAGAAGTGCTCTTGTCTCCGTTGGGTACTGGGCTAGGGAAGAATTGAGGGTTAGTAGCAGCAACAATCACTGAAGAACTGCGGCAGCACTTCATTTATGGTAAAACAGTGGGATCCCATTTAATAACACTGTGCAGCTCCATAGAGCAAACAAGGCAATTGATTTCAAACAGGGCACATGTTACACTGGACCGAAATGGTTACTTCAAGTTCAGAGTCCACACATTCACACAGTATAATGTCCATACTGTAGGGAGTGATCCAGACAATCCCAGAAACTTAGGCAGCAGATCAAATATTACACAGCTCTCTCTCTCTCTCTCTCTCTCTCTCTCTCTCTCTCTCTCTCTCTCTCTCTCCCTCCCTCCCTCCTCCCTCCCTCTCTCTCTCTCTCTCTCTCTCTCTCACGGACCCAATATGATTTATTCCTCTGCACTCCTACCCTTCAACTCAGGAGAGCCAGTCCGCTTCTCAGTGATGCTCCTATCTCTCTGATCCCACCTGGGCAACTGTCCCCTAGACTTACAGTGACACGTCCCCAAAGAGGCTCCAGCTCAAACTCTCCTCTGAGACGTCATAGCTAAACTGCTGTGTACCTTTTCAGATCTCCCTGGGGCTTCATACCCAGGTTCATTATTCCCACTGGTGCTCTGGCTCATATGTGGCAGGCTACTGAACTCAGTTCCCCCCAGCCAGGGAGATCCCTCAAGATGGCCACCACCACGTCAGGTGTTCCATTCCCTTTTTTCTCACTCCACTGCAAAATCCCTCTTAGTATACCTCCATACACTGCCGACCGCGGCAGGTAGCAGGACACGAGAGCCCCTTCCTGAGGGGCAGAATACAGCGTTCTACTGGGAAACAGCCGACGAGGTAAAGAGCACCTCCACTCACCCTCCAGCTTGATCTTCTGTTGTGGGGTGCTACCTGAATTGGTAGCTTTAAGGACCTTTAATTTTTATCCCCACAGGAGTACTGATTGTTTTATTTACAGCCTTGTTAGCATGCATACTGCTTTAGTTTGGACTGTACCTGGAGGGAACCTTAAGGCTGAAGCCCCCATTCTAGTTTAACCAGTTTGTTCAACGAGTGCTGACACTTAGCTACTGCATGTCTCTTTGGCCAACTTTCCGTTATTGAGTTTTCTACTAAGTCTGGAGTTTAGTATTGTAATTGCTGAATATTCCTCCTACCTGCTCACAGGTGCTGCCACGCTTGAAAGCTGCGCATGCGCAGTTGAGCTCAGACCTTACACAGCCTCATACTTCCTGCTGCATACTAATTTTAGGTTTCTTTGTCTCCATTCCCTTCTTAGGCAGCATACCCCCCCTCACAAGCACACTGCCGACCGCGGCAGGTAGCAGGACACCAGAGCCCTTTCCTGAGGGGCAGAATACAGCGTTCTACCGGGAAACAGCCGACGAGGTAAAGAGCACCTCCACTCACCCTCCAGCTTGATCTCCTGTTGTGGGGTGCTAGCCCGACGACGCTTCACGTCATCTGCCCCACCCGCCCCAACCACCCACCCAGGGGCAGTGTTTAATTTATAGAGCCTCCCCTGTGACATCATTTCCTGCTACTGTAATTCTATCTCCCCACTTTTCCATTTGCAGGTTATACTTGCTGACCACCAGAGGGACTCAGCCATCTCTCGCTTTATTTCCAGCCCTTACAGCACCTGTGCCCCCTGCCTGACTCTCCTCTCCTACTTATAGCTTTCCCTTACCCCTCCCTCTGGCCTTTAGTTCTCCTTTTTCCCACTTAGCCACCTGGTAAACCTACTGGTTCTCTTCATTTGTCTGCTGCATCCCTGCCCCCTCCCCTGTGCACTATTCTCCCTGCCTGTCAGCCTCTTGTCTAATCTATATTCGCTACCCTCCTGGACCCCCTCTGGTTATGACCCCAACCTTTTGCAACTGACCACTAGGAGTCGCTACGGAGCTCCCTGTCTTTAGGTCCAACCCATACTGCCCTGACGCCCGGACATCGTCTTCCTTGACCTCTGCCCTGGTCCTTTCTCCTAGTACCTGGGGTGAGTCTTAAACCTGGTACCCTGTATACCCAAGGCGGTGTCACTACCACTGAACCAAAGTGGCACTAACGGTCTCAGGTAATCCGTCTCCACTTTTTTCCTCTGTACCTGTCTTAGCTCTTTAGCACTATGGTTGCCACTCACCTCTGGACATGCCTCCTGCTCAGCCCATGTCTACTACTGCTGTCGGACCCAACCAGCCCATCACCATTGAAAGCTAGCCATGTGGCGTTGCCCCTTTCGGGGCAGGTACTGGACCCCTCCTACGCATCCGTGCTGGTGCTAGGGCACCTGGCAGCCACCGGGCAGTGCTGCCCTCCATGTGCGCCCAGCAACCTCTGTCAAGCTCCCACCCCTGACTCACAAGTAAGCCTTATCATTCTTGCCTTCCCATCCTGTGCTACCTTGCCCGCCCCTGTATACAGAACCCCCCCCATCCCTCCCGTGTCTGTCGTAGAAATACCTTTCTCCACCACCTGACTAGGGTGTTAATTATGCTACTCCTCCTGTCAGGTAACATTCACCCCAATCCTGGTCCTGTTCATAACAACCCTGCCGCAGGCCCTGCTGGACTCTGCATGGTTTCCATGAACATTTGTAGCCTCATGAAAAAATTTGACTCACTCCAGTGCTGGGTCAAATCTCATAATCCTGACATCATTTCCTTGACTGAGACCTGCTGAAAAAATCCACCCCAGACTCCTTTGTCTCTCTCTCCCTCTGGATACTCCCTCTTCCGGGCAGACCGGATTGGTAAACGGGGTGGTGGCTGTGCCATCTACACTAAAGCAGCCCTCCCTGGACTTGCCCTACCAGCTCCTACCCTTGACTCTGGAGCTCAGGAGCTGACACTGAAGCTAACCCCTGACCCGTTAAAGGGCCCGCTCTATCTAACAACTGCTTACATACCCCCTAGAAATCAAACCCCGGCACTAACCTCCCTTACGGATTACCTCTCCTCGCTGCCTCACCCCTCGTACCAAATACTAGTGGGTGACCTTAACATCAATTGGCTTAGCCCCACTTCCTCCTCTGCCCGTGACTCCTTTGCTGCAGTAGATATGACCCAACTCGTCACCCACCCCACTAGGACCAACCCAAAGAGAGGCACTAGTACTCTTCTTGATGTGGTCCTTTCCAATCTCCCCAATCGGATTGCTGACATCCAAGTCCTTCCCGACTCGCTTAGCGATCATTCTCCCATACTTTTCACTGGACTTCCACAGTAGCCAAATCATCTGCACAGTCCTTTCCCCGGCGGCGCCCGAAGCCCGGAGACCTGAAAAAACTCAAGGAACTTCTGGCCCAAATTGATTGGTCGCCTATTCTGTTTGCCCCTGACATTGACACTGCACTTACCTTCTTTATCCAAACATTCAATAAAGCCTGTGATATCTTTGCTCCTCTGTCAGTCCACCGATCCAAGGTGCAAAATGCTCCCTGGGTGACCCTGGCCCTGATCCAACAACTTAAACATAGGGATAATCTATGGCACCATGCCACTGAGACTGGCCGGCCTAGTGATAGACAGGTGTACGTGGCTGCCAGAAACAAGTGTACCTGGGCCATCAGAAAGGCCAAGGCTGATCATTATCAGGCCTCACTTACCTCCTCTTGGGGGAATCCCAGAACCTTCTGGGATAGTATCAGACAGTTAAATGGAAGTATGTGCCCCCCCCCAGATCAGCATCAATGGCTCTATCTCCTCCGATCCTGCCCTTATTGCTAACTGCCTCAATACCTCCTTTACAGATCTTAGCCCTATCCTCCCTAAGGACTTTTTCAACCCTCCCCCTCATCTGTACCAGTCTTTACACACCCGTACTTTCACCTCCACCAGGTCACTGTTCAAGAACTCAGACCTCACCTAGTCAACGCCCTTAGGAGCAATAGTATGAGCAGTGACACCCTGGACCCCTGGATCCTTCGGCAAGTTCTAGATCTGGTCCTTTCGCCCATTACCAATCTATTCAATAAATCTCTCTATCTGGGGCAATTCCCAGCTATCTGGAAAATTGCCACAGTCACTCCCATTCATAAAGGTGGAGACAGGACCCTGGCCGGAAATTACCGGCCTATCTCCATTCTCTCTCCTCTTTCCAAAGCCCTGGAAAAAATAGTGGCCTCCCAATTTACTGACTACCTCTCCAACTATGACATTCTCTGCCCTGAACAACACGGTTTCTGGGCTAGCTACAGTACCACTACTGCCCTCCTAGAATTCTCTAACTTTCTCCACTCCTCCCTGGACCAGGGCTTCTTGGCTGCGGCTGTGTTTGTAGACCTTTCGAAAGCATTCAACACCGTCTCCCATCCCCTCCTTCTGGATGCCCTCAGTTACTCTGGCTTTGCCACTGGGCCTATCTCCTGGTGCGCTAGCTATCTGTCAGCCCGCTCACAGCACGTAAAAATTGGGGGGGCTCTCTCTGACATACGTCCCATCCTTTGCGGTGTCCCCCAGGGCTCCATTCTTGAACCCCTACTCTTCTCCCTTTACCTTAACTCCCTCCCGGGTTCCTGTAGTGATAATATATTATTGTATGCGGACGACGCTGTTATCTTTGCCACTGACCGTAACCCTATCGCTCTCCAAGACTCCCTGCAAAGATCCTTTAATAAAGTTGAGGGTTGGTTCAAGGAGCGTAGGCTGGTGATAAATCTCAAAAAAACTAAAACTATGGTCTTTGCTCACCCACAAAACAAGTTTTGCAACTTTCAGCTCCAGATACACTCAAGCTCCAAGCTCATGCTTGAGCAAGTCTGCTCCTATAAATACCTTGGGATCCACTTTGAGCCTTCCCTCTCCTTCCATGGCCACATCTCAGCCCTTGCCACAGCGGCGAATATCAGACTAGGCATACTACAACAGCACAAAAAGTGTCTCCCCCCCGAGGCCCTTCGACTCGCAGTCACCTCATCCATACTGTCACTAGTGGATTATGGGTTGCCTGTGTATGGCGCTGCTGATCAGACAGCTCTCAACAAAATTCGCACCATACTGAACAAAGCTTGCAGGCTAATCACAGGCGCCCCCAGGCTAACACACACCTGTCAGTTATATGAGAAAGCTGTATTGCTTGACCTTGATGAATGGCTCAAATATCAAACCTGTATCATAACTAAAAAAAACCTTCTTGGGCTATCCTCACCAGGTCTGATGGCCACCTCACAATGTGCTAACTCGCAAGTGCACACTCGTTCCACTGACAAAACCACCCTATTGATCCCTAGGGCTAGGACTGCGCACAGTCAATGAGCCTACGGCTATAGAGCCCCCTTCTGGTTCAACACTTTGCCCCCATCCATCTCCAATGCACCTTCTATATCCTGCTTCAAAACCTCCCTACGAAATCACCTAATCAGTATTCGTAGCTGCACTTGCCACTAGTTTTTAGCCTGGATAAACAATATGACAAGGCCACCTGAAAGCTGCTTATGACTACTGTATGTTAGATTGCTGGTTGATATTTTTTTTCTCTCTCTATTGTTTTCACTTGATGCACCACCCATTGTTTTGTACCCGTTACTGTTTACATGCTGTTTTATTGTGACCTACCTTTATGTGACAAGGTACCTTTGTAAATGAGCCTCTGGCTCAAAGGTCTTCCCAAACTGCTGTACCAATAAATAAAAAATAAATAAATAAAAAAGCATGGTATTACCCCATCACTAGCTCCAAGCACCACTTTCCTCCAGCTGGCATGCTCCCATGCCCCCACCAGACTGGTCTGCCCCCAAGATACTCCCGTGACAAGGCAGTCAACCTGGGGCAAAACAAAAAATAGATTAACCCTTTATAGGCCGGGGTTGTCATAACCCAAAAATATATATCTATAAGGTGCACATCCTAGTACACTACATTAATGCCCCACTTCGGGGAAGGAGTTACATTAGCTAAAGGCAGTCTAACCCTGCCCACAGCCAGAGGAGGTGGACCACACTTTTAACCTATAAATGCTCATTGGAGTTACATAAGAAGGTTGCAGTCATCCTAGTTGACCCTGCAACAGAAGGTTGCAGCTGACCAAGAAGGTCCTACTATAAATGGATGCAGCTGCCCCAGATGGCCCCGCTACACAAGGTTGCAGCTACTCCAGATCATCCTGCTACAGATGACTGAGGCTGTTACAGATAGTCCTGCTACAGTAGGTTCCAGCTGCCTCAGTTGCTCTCACTAGAAACAGCTGCAGCTGCCCCATATGGCCCTGCAACAGAATGCTGCAGCTGCCCCAGATGGTTGTGCTACAAAAGGTTGCAGTTCCACTACGTGGCCCAGTCACAAAAGGTTGCAGCTGCCCCACATGGTCCTGCCACATAAGGTTGCAGCTTTCCCAGATAGTTCTGCCGTAAAAGGTTGCAGCTTCCCCAGATGGTCCTGCCACATTAGACTGTAACTTCCCCTAGATAGTTTTGATATAAAAGGTTGCATATTCCCCTAGATGGCCCTGCTACAGGTCATTGCAGCTGCTCCAGACGGCCCTGTTACAAAAAGCTGGAGTTTCTGCAGATGGTCTTGCTGTAAAAGGTTGCAGCTGCCATAGACACTCTGGCTACAAAATGTTTCAGCTGCCGAAAGGTCCTGCTGTAAAAGGTTGCAGCTACCCCAAATGACCCTGCTACAAAGGGTTGCAGCTCTTCCTGATGGCCCTGCTACAAAATGTTGCATCTTCCCCTAATTGCTCTGCCACAAACGGTTGTTGCTGTCCCATATAGCCTTTCTATAGAAGGTTGCAGCTGTCCCATATGGCCTTTCTACAGAAGATTGCAGCTGCCCCATATGGCCTTTCTTTTTTTATTTATTATGCTTTTTGTCTCAGCCAAGCACCGGAACTGAGCCCTGGTCATGGCCCCCACTGCCCCCTGCTCCCCTATGAGCTGTGCTCCCCCCATGCCCCCTGGCTACCCCCCCAGGTGGGGTCGCAGCACTTACTAGTGCCACTTAACGCCGGGTCCGGGTCTGGGGAGCCAGCCTGAGAGCACATCATCAGAGGCGCAAGTAGGAGGGCATCATGGAGGCACTGGCTGGGGATTTTTCTGTCCCGAAAGGATGACTTTTTCCTGGGGTGAGGACATGCAATTGCAACCCCGTCGCCCCCACCCTGGGCGATCCAGATGCCGGCTGCGGTGGAACCCCTGCCTCTGCCAGGGGTCCGTAGCACCAGATGTTCGTCCTCCCTTCCCCCCAGAGAAGGAGAGCAGTCCAGAGGATGCTCCATCCATCTCCCCCCGGCTGGCCCTCCAGCGACCCAGATCTGTTCCCGAACCTGGGTCGCCGGCGTCGCCAGCAGAAATCCAACCGCTGCGCCGACGGGCTGGATCCCCATAATGGCCTTTCTACAGAAGGTTTCAGCTGCTCCATAAGGTCCTGCAACAAAAGATTGCAGCTCTCCCAGATTGTCCGGCTATAAAAGGTTGCAGATGGCTGAGATGGCCCTGCTACAGAAGTTTACAGCTGCTCAAGATGACTCTGCGACAGAAGGATGCAGTTGCCTCAAATGGCCCTTCTTCAGAAGTTTCTAACTTCCACGGATGTCCTTGCAACAACAGCTTGCAGCTGCTCCCAATGGCCTACTGCAAATGGTTACAGATACACAGACAGTCATGCTATTAAAGGTTGCAGCTGCCCCAGATGGTCCTGCTACAAAAGGTTGCAGCTGCCTCCTGTTCCTGATGGTCAGCACCTCTGTCACAAGGCAGTTTTAGTGTGTTGATAACATTAAGAGCATTCTACTTTATATTATTGATAGTATTTGAATGTACACTATGCCTGATTCCAAATGCAGCGTGCAGTCTTTGCCATTGACAAGTATTGACAGTAGTGGGGCAAGATTTCTGTTTGAGATTAAAACATCATTTGCAAGCACTGATGGAGCAAAAAACTAGCTGTGCAAAATCCCCATCCTTATTGTTACTGGAGCTGCTCTAATTTGAAAGAGTCATCTCTTAAAGGAACAGCATTTCTTGACTCTGTTGCACACATCTCACAAGTGGTGTTTAACAGCGGAAAACACACGTAGTATTTCCTGTCCCATCTTTTGGGTGCGTTTTTCCTATGAGCTAGTTGTCAAACAGCTTGGTGTTAGCAAGGAAATGTCTCAGGCACAACCCTTTGGTTCCTTCCTTTTTTCCAAGAACTGCCCTGAGAAACTATAAGCCTTATCTTGTGAGTGTTATACTGTATCTTAAGAAAATCCTGTCAAAGTGAAAGTGCAAAACCAACCCATCTGTTACTCGTTTATCTTCTTGTTACTATTAATAATTAGAGTTACAGTAGTTCAGCTGGATTACCACTTTAGTCCAGTGTCAGTCTAAAAATGTGATTAGTGTAATTTCTTTTTTTTTTTGCTTTTTTTTTAATTTAGATTTTTTCTACGGCTTTTTCTGGGGAGCTGGCAAGCGGCTCCACCTCCTTTCTTTCGCGGGGGGGGGGCCACATCAGGTCCCGACTGGCCACCAGAATCATCATGGAGCCTGCCAACTCTGTTTTTTCCCCCCACCCCTGCTGTGGCTGCACCCGTTCTAGTGGAGGCACACACGCTGTGGTCCCACAGCACTTACCTTTTCCTGTGTCACTCCCAACCTGTGCTACCCTCAGGCCTCCACTTGAAGGCAGCCATATGGTGGGAGAGACAAGATCCCTCCCCGGGAGAGGACAGCTGCCTTGCAGATGCTCAATCCAACTCCTCCCTTCCCCCTGGCTGACCCCCAATGACCCAGGCTCATGCCTGAACCTGGGTCACCTGCATAGCGCGAGGTGTGGTATCCATCGTCTCAACCCTCAGCACCACCTGGCCAGCCTGGAGTGTAACTTCTCATCTTGCTGTTAGATTCTGACTCCATTTGGGAGGTCACAGTTGTAATTCGGCATTCTGGCAAACATCTACAAATTTTATTTACAAGTATACATAAATTTAGATTATGGAATTTAACTGAGTGCTTGCTGGGTTAACTGCCCTGGTACTCCCTTGCTCTTCCTCCTGTTGACTCTGTGTTTTGAATCCAAGAGGAGTAGCAGCTTAGATGGCATTTGTTTAAGTATTTTTAGAAATAGTGTGGTCTTGCTTTCTACTTGTATTACCTTCAGTCAGGTTATTATACTCAATTGCAAAAATGAATGAATACATTAGTCTTAATTTTTAAAAAACGTAAAAATAAAAGATTTGTGAACTTATGCTGACCTTGTAAATGAACACTTTGTTGTTGCTAACATAGATTTCTTGGAGTAAACTAGCAAGGACTTTCTCAATCTATACCAATATATTTAAATTTGCCCGCACTAGTTGAGCCAGTCTAGCTGTCGTGTCACTACGGGTTGAACAAACAGTGGCCTGTCTGATCTACCAGGATATCTGAAGGCTTGGCCATGGTACAGTCTAAATGTATTCAACCCATTTTGCCTGGATAATGGATTTAGACATTTCACTATCCATTAAGGGAACATGGACAGTTCACTTTATCCAAGCTATCCAGAACTGAACGGAGCAAACACTACATGCAAAGTGGTGAAGCTTCATCCAGAATGAAGGTGATTGCATACAAATTGAGTATTGCTTTTACTCACAAAGATCACTGCATCCAAAATGCAAGTGGCTTACATCCAAACTTACTTAAATAAGCACAGTTGAAAGTGAGGCAAGTATGTTAATTTGGGTATAAGGATGGTGCTGCACCCAGATTTGTAATACAATACCCCATTAATGCAGTTCACAAACAGATGTGAATATTAGACTAAGTGCCAAGTGGACATAGCCGATAGACCAAAAAAAAAGATGATCTAAGCAGGCCAACACACACCTTTACTGACAGAAAACAGTACGGCATATGGCACTGGCAGTGGAGGTCAGCATGTGCTGGGTATAATATGACACCATTGTTTTACCCAGGCAGGATAAATCACCCACCCACCATTTTCATTGGTTTTTGGATTAGGAGGGGAGGTTGAAGAACATAGTGCCAATAAAAATTGAATAAGAAACTTGTAGTTTATAGCATGATACATTACAGGGTGATAACCTCCTCCATGGCTGCAGTATGAAAATGCGCACTCAGACTAACACAGTAGCAAACTAAGACAGGGACACATGTAAATAAATCACCACATGGGTTAGTTATGCAATAAACCATGACAGGGTGTGAGTTATGCTGGGATTTACCCATGCCTGGTGTGGTTCTGTCACGGGGCCACTGGTCAAGTGACAAAACAACACCAGAAGTGGTTAAATTCCAGCATAACCCACACCCTAGAGTGGTTTATGTGATTATACAATGTCACCCTTTTTTTGCGGGAAGAAAAAGTAAAGAAAAATAGTTTCTTTTTTTTTTTGCTTGCATTTGAAATTATTTCTATTTAATTTATTGCTGCACCAGAAAAAATAGCCCTGGGTTGCTAGGGCTTTGGTTTTCCTGTGTATACACAGTACTGTGTTGTCATTTCCAGACTTGATGCTTTCCCTGGGGCTGGGAAACCTTGTTAACTGTTTGAGTTGCATGTTTTTTTGTTGATGTTTTTTTCTGTCTTTGAATGAAATTACAATATTTCATTATGTTGTTGTGAAGAAACATAAAGGGTGCAGCTGCAGTTGAGTGGCACACTCTGTGAACGGCAGCCCAGTGCTTTTCATTACTCATTGGGGTCAAGAGGAGTGGAGTGCAGGTGGGGGGTGCTCCAATGTGGGGTGGACTTGGGAGCAAGCCATGGTGTAAGCGTGGCCCATATTCTCGAGCACTTACTGGAAAGGTATAGAGGGAGGAGTGAAGAAGGATTTATTTCCAGTTTTATGTTCTTTGTGATGTATAGTGAATTTGGGGACTGTCGGGGTCTATCACTTAAAAACAGCAGTCATTTTTGAAACTCCCGCCTTTGTGTCGCTGTTTAACAGGGAATCAATTAGGCATCTTTAATGTTTAGATTTTTGGGAGTCAAATAGATTTTTCAATGTGGTGACTGAGATGCAGCTGACTGGGTCTTTATCCATGAGTTATGCTGGGATTTACTCATGGATAAAGAACCAGTTAGCCACTCACCTTTCTAGTTTTAAAACTGCCATTGTATAATTGTGCATGGCAAACATGCATTGCTGGTGCACCACTTCCTGATTTAGCTTTGGCCTCTTTTGGATGTAGATGCCCCTTTTTTTTATCCCTCCCCCATGTGGATGTAGTTTGTGAATAATATGTAAGCAAATGAACACATTAATCAGTCTAAGTCCGGTTTTGGGCTCGGCATTCCTTGCTTGCCCTGCTTTTTTTTTAAAGCATGTCCAAGGTCTCTTAGTGAGGGAAAGGAGGGTGTTAAAGTGTGTCAGTGAGCAATAGGTGATTGTGGGTATTTGCTGTTGCACTGTGCAAAACCATGAGGAAAAAATGGAAGAGAAAGGGATACAGGAGGAAGGATATAGGAGAAGGGAAGGATTCAAGCAAGCCAATTCCATCAAGTAACATTTCTGAAAGGGACGGTAATGGAGAAGGAGTCAGGATAGGGACAGAGAGCAGGATTGGTAGGGCTCTGTATGAAAGGAGGACTAGGGCTGGGGGTGCAACAGTAAGGCCAAAGAAACCATGGTTCCTTAGTCCTCAAAAGTCCACTGATTCCACTCCCACTGCAAGCAGTTTTCCCAGCTGGTCATGTCATGCATCTAGTGATGAAACCTCCCTGTGCAGTCCAGAAGCACAACTGTCCTCCCTCTTCCTTCTTTCAGTGCTTTTAGTTCCACAGTCTGAGATATAATAGATCATCCAGATTTATAAAGGCAAGTTCCCCCATCCATTCCATCTGAAAACCACAAAACAGCTGCCACCACAGACACCTGTGCACAGGAATGGACAATTCCCAGTCTACCTTGAGCACTATATGATCCCCCTGTCCTCAAACAATGTACCAATAGGGCTGGCTCTATTGCACCAAGTGATGGGTGTTCACTTGGCATGCTGACAACCCGAGTTCATGCCCTGAGCCTGGATGTCAGGAGTGGAGGCCGGTGGGGAGGGGGTTCAGAGTGTCCTTTGGATGCTTCCCTCCCGAGGGTGTGGGCTGCATTGCGCTGCTCTCACAGTGGCTCCTGGTGCAGGCTAGAGTAATGTCCTAGGTGGTGTGGGTGACCAGACATCCCCACCCCAGGATGCAGCTGTGTGCCACAGGTGCTTCAGGTAATATAGTCCCAGGAGGTAAAGGCTCCATAGTATTTATCTCAGTAGCAGGTGAGGGGGGGCAGTTTCAGGGAGATCTTTTCTTTCAGCATGGGTAGCTTGTATTGGTGGAACACCTGGAACGGGGGGTGAAGACTCCAAGTTTACACCCAGTCATAAAGTAGGGTTTTGTGTCAGCTGCAGTTCAAAAAGTAGTTCCAAATCAAGTGATTCAGTGATGGTGATATTTTCCTGTAAGGCAGAATATTTGTGCAGAACTGCAGTCAGTCAGTTTCGCCATTATCTTGGGCTGTCTGTATTGTGAGTTTGGAACTGTAATAGGGGATTTCCCCGAAACCCGCTGCTCTGTTTCAGAAGAGCTCTCCCATCCTGCTGCTAAGAGCACTGTATCAACCATCCAGTGCTGAGTACTTGACGTGTATGCCTATGCTGGTGGGTGGGACCATAAACTGAAAATTGACCCATCCAGCTTCACAGGATGATGGTCGCCATCCCCACCATGCTGCAGTCCCCAGAGCACACCACTCCTGTCTCCCTGTGGTTCTGGGTAGGGTCATGTTCAGACTTCTCTTCTCCCCCACTACCGCTGCCTATAGGAGGAGGAGATGGGGGTCGTTTTGACAGGGTTAAGCCAGAGACCCTCCAGCCACAAGGCTTTGCGGGGAGTAGGTGGCAGGTGCTGGCAGTGGGGGTGAGACTGGCAGGCATCAAGGGACTTGTGCAGGCCTGAAGGAGTGGTGAGCTGGGTGCCGGGGCAGGCAGTAAAAGATAACACAAAAGAAAAAATTATGTACCAACAGCAGTATCACCCAACCCACTGCTGCTGCTGCTCAGTCCTTGCATAAGAAGTGTAACAGTGAGTCAGAGTCTGTGAGGGTCACTACAGTTATCTCGTCACCAGAGGAAAAAGTACAGTTGTTCAGGGACATATGGGGCAAGGCTGGAGCAGGGCAATGTATACCAACCCTGCAGTTCTGGAGGTAAAGCAGAGACTACAGGGAGTATACACGTTGAAGCCTTGAAGTTTGCAATGACTAGTAACTTACTGTAACTCACAGTGAGAGATGGCAGCCTTCATGTGTTTTGTAGACTCCTTTACAATACCACAAACAGCAATCAACAGCAGCTGCATGCCAACACTTCCATCCACAAGCAAGCGACAGTAATTAATATTCATTGCTGCTCTCAGCGCTTTTTTTACCACCCTGCCCCGAGACATATATTAGAGCATAAAGTTAATTTGCAAAGAACTTCGGAGTCTTTAAGCAAAGTTCTAGCTACAAAGATCCAGTCAGGAGCCTCTGCCATTTCACCATTACAACATTGGTGGACTGCATTGTGTCATTTTGCAGGATAAATCAGACTGTGAAAAAAAGAGGTGTAAGGTCTTGGGTTAGCTTTGTTTACCTTGTGTAGAGGTGCTTCAGGTAATATAGTCCCAGGAAGTAAAGGCTGCACAGTATTTATCTCAGTAGCAGGTGAAGGGGGGGGCAGTTTCAGGGAGATCTTTTCTTTCAGCATGCGTAGCTTGTACTGGTGGAACACCTGGAATGGGGGGGGGGGGCGGTAAAGGCTCCAAGTTTACACCCTGTCATAAAGTAGGGTTTTGTGTCAGCTGCAGTTCAAAAGGTAGTTCCAAATCAAGTGATTCAGTGATGGCGATATTTTCCTGTAAGGCAGAATATTTGTGCAGAACTGCAGTCAGTCAGTTTCATTGTTATCTTGGGCTGTCTGTATTGTGAGTTTGGAACTGTAATAGGGGATTTCCCTGTAACCCACTGCCCTGTTTCAGAAGAGCTCTCCCATCTTGCTGCTAAGAGCACTGTATCAACCATCCAGTGCTGAGTGCTTGACGGTTTGTCTACTGTCTGGGAGCTCCATTTTAGGCTGAGCACCGAGCAGCTCATTTGTGCCATTCCCAGTGGATTGTCTCTGGGTCAAGAACTAGCTGCTTCAACAATTGGAGGTACTGAATGTAAACCAGGCTTGTCAGCAGTATGCTATAGTTTATCACTGTTATGTGAAATAACAGTTTTGTGAGCTTTGAGCAAAGTCGGGGCTTTCTGACTGACTGGAGGTGTTTTTTTTTTTTGATGCAGGTGTATCATCCTGACTGAGCTTGTCAGTTTTATTAGCAGGTGTACAAGGCACTGGGGAGGGAGTAACCTGCATTGTGATATTTAAGAGTTCTGCGTGTAGTTTTTCTTTTCTTGGCAAATATGGTGCTTCTTCCTCAGCCAGCATAGTGTACAAGTTTTCTATTTTATCTTTTAAACTGTGAGAGCACTGAGTCAGAAACTGGTTCATGAGCATGCATACCTTGTGTGTTAGAAGTCTGTATGCAATCCTTGGAGCCCAAAGTTGTATCCACAGGTCTGTCGACATTAAAAATGCAGTCCTCCATTACAATATCAGTAACAGGGTTGGTCTCTTATGCTGATGAGGCGGGGAGGAGACCCGCTCCACAGCCTCATTCCATCCTCTCCCCTTCTCACTCAGGAGTGGCCATCTTGGCAGCCAGTGAGCCAAAAATGAACAAGGGTTCCCCCTACTGACAAGAGTAAGGAGATTTTCGCAGTGTGCTTACCAAATTTCTTCCATTCACTAAAAATACCATTAACAGCTTAACCTGATTCCGAAAGTTTTTCAGTTTGCATCTGTATTACCTGCCACCCCCCCCCCATATGAATGAGCTGAAAATATGTAGAATTGACTAGACCTCCTTTTCCTGTCAACAAAAACTAAAATAAAGTCAAACTGAATTTGTGGGCAAAGTTCAAAGCCGAATTGAAGTATTGTAGCCTCTGGCCCACTTCTCTCACCCTTACTAAGGGACCTACTGTAAGTCTGTAAGTCTAAGTGTCGCACAGGTCTCCAGTCGGGTCTGGCCTCTGGTTTGGTCTCTAGTGGGGATTCCCACTCAAGTGGTTCATCTGTATATGGCTTTACCATTGGTGGTGCTTCCGATCCTGCAACACTAGAGGTTAGAGGCTGCAGTTAGTTCTTTGGACATGACAGTTTTTGAGGTACTATATCAGCTCCCCCCTCAACCAGGAGTCTGATTATGGATATAAATTAGCCACACTGAAATTACTATTTTGAGACTGTGAATTGGTGTACAATGGAGACACTAAGTGCCCAAACAAATGTTTGCCTGCCTAGTAAGCCACAGGGTTAAGACCACATTCAGGAACTAGACACTCAGGGGGTGAGGGAGTGTGTAAACTGGGAAGCAGAGTAGGAAATTCCACATTAACAGTGCCCGTGCCACAGGTACTCCAAACTGGGGAGGGGTTTACGGGGCTACCTGTCTGGCAGGGTAGGCAAGACACTATGAAATGTAATGGACCCCTGTAATAAAATGTTCTACTAGTCCTGAAAGATTAGAATTTTTTTTTTCTTTAATCTTCTATTTGGAGAGGGAAGTGCTACTACACCAAAACCAAGACCAGAGAAAGAGAAAGAGAGAGACACACACTCTATGTGAGTGCCTTTGCCAGAGTGCCACCATAGTCTTCCGGCAGTCACCACTGAAGCTGCAGTGCATGGCCTCTAACAGGAGTGGTCATCCCAAGGTCTAATTCAAGCCAAATTCTCCAATAAGGGAGAAAGGGTACCTTTAGCAACAATGAGTCAACTGTCTTGCTTGTAATCTGATGTGTGATTAGATCTGAGACTTGCGCTCAAAATCTGAAAATGAACTTGTTCCTGGTTTTTTTGCACCTTTAAGTCTATTGTGACCATGTGTCTGCCTAATCTGATGAGCAGAGATGCCCACCGAAGACCAAGGAAATTTGGGAAGCTGTCGGATGATGTGTGGGAGATAGCTGGTATTGGGACAGTATATGGAGTTCCCCGCTATTGAGCATCCTGAGTGGTATACTAGACACCCCCCACCCCCAGGGGACTGGGGTCATCATGTGCAACATACCAACTGTATATTTCCAAAGGGGCAGTCTCCTTGGGTGGAGGCACGGCAGCATTTGATCCACAACATGTGCCATCAAGCCAAGTGTCATCTGCCACAGGACAGGTCCTTTATGTACCTTGTAATGAATTATGTGCCTCAGCTCAGCCAACCTTTGTAAGTAGGAGTTACACATTTAAACTGCAAATAAGTGAGCTACCCTTTGTTTGTTTTTCTATTCCACTGTGTGGCTGCCACCTCCGTAACTCAGCACCTGAATTACCTAGCTTGGCTGACCTAGTACTGTACATACATTGGACCATGCCCCAACCTTGATGGTAGTGATCTATAGAGGCTGCCATCCTAAACTTCCCTCTTACCTCAGAACTCGTGGCTGCACATTAAGGTACTGCAAAACAGTATTCATGCCTTGTTACTACTCCCATTACAGACAGTTTGACCTGCAGTTTCATAGTAGCCAAAGCACTTGTGGTTTATCATGTCATCTAGCCTTGGAGGTATGCGCAGTCAGTGAACACTGGGGGCCAAACTTCTCACAAAGCTAGGGGGGTTCGGGCTATGCCCTCCAGGAAATTTTTTAAAACATCATTGTAAATGGTACATTTTCCTGCATTTTAGAGCTAAATAAGACATACTGTAGCCCACCAGGATGAAACATTCTATGATAAGGATGTTACTGTCTCCTGCAAGAATGTTTTAAAAATGTAACTGTTTATGAAATGGTATTCTTTGCTTCTTGTGTAAAGTGGATTGTTTCTCACTCTCCGTTTCTCTCACACTCTCTGTGAAACAGACCCCTCAGATCACACTTAGCCTCTTTGTTAATTACCCCTTCTTCCACCACCAGTCCCCTAGGATTTTTTGCCAGCCCACTGCCTGCAAGCCATGCATCATACCCTAATCGCAAGAAGTGGACAAGCAAGGCAGTTTAGGCAAAGGATTATTATTACTGTATCATGTGAGCTGCCATTCTGATCTGAGCACAAGCAAAACAGGGACACAGCAGCAGTGCAACAGAGCAGCAGGCAATGAAAACAGAGGGGGAGTGGACCCAGTCTGCTACAGCTGAGGGACAAATTAAAAATATAACAAGTTGCACCCATATAAAAACACAAAGTCTGCGTGGACTGGGTCCCTTCTGTTGTTATTGTTTGCTTTTCTGAGTATAAAAGGTCGCAATGCTAAATTAAACACAACAGGGACAATGAATAAAACAGCATGCATGCAGCACAAATCCCCCATGCCATCTACTTGTACAGTGAGTAACAGAAAGTGTCTGCCACTGGTGTTGTGAGTCAGTCCAGTGAGTGGCATGGATGGAGTGCCCTGTGTTTGGAGGATGATAAAATTATTGCACTTTTCACAACTGCCAGCGCCGCCGGGTCCGCTCCGCGGGGCGGGGGACTGCTCTGCTCATCCATGATGATCATCTCAACACTCTCAGACCGAACCCTCATGGTGAGTGTATGCATGTGTGTGATTGACCAGAAATATCATTTGCATGTGGCGAGTTGGGTCACCTGACCTGACCTGCTGCACACAGCACACTGACACACAGAATGCCCTCCAGCTCCAATCCAAACCCCAGTCCTGGCCGAGTCCAGCCAACTCCCAAATTAAAAAGCAAACAAACACTGCACCTTATACTCCTCATTAACCCTCTCCCCTCTTCCTCCTGGCATCAAAACCACACCTACATCTTCACTGCCAAATACTGGCTTGGTTCACTCACCCCTTACCTCACCTCAATCCTTTCCCCTGCCCCCATACCTCCTACCAATTCCACTCTAGGAAGCCCAGTACTTTCTCCCTTTCCCATCCCCACTCAAACTCCACGAACACAGCCTTTTCTTATCATTTCCCACACACCTGGAACAGCTTACCCATTTCTCTCCACATGCTTCCCTCTTTACTTTTCTTCAAATGCATCCTTGCCCAGTCTCCCCCTCCCCCCTGCTCCTGTTACCAGCCCTAGGACCTCTCCACCCTACTCAGTCTGGAACCTTGATCATTCTTTTACTTTATCTCTGACTAACTTGCACAATTTTTGCACTTAGTGAATGCAAGGATGCCCTATCTTCTTTACACCTGCCTTATTTGTGTATAGTATTCTAGACCCTGACTAACTATAACCAGCCAGAAAATAATTGTGTAACATAAACCTCACAACAGGCTTCTGTTGTAACCATCCTGCAAATTAACTGTCTTTTTTAACACCTGTCTTCATGCGATTGTTCTAACCAGCCTGACAATTATCTTTAATGTTCTATAAGCTGCATCCCCCTCCCCCGGGTCAGACCTGGAAATGAGCCTTGGCTCAGTATGTCTCTCCCAGTCACCAACTTTTAAATAAATAAATAAATAAGCAATAATTATTAAAATTTGGTTGGAGGATGACTTTTAATGGGGTGGGGGGGTTAGGGTCAGGGTTGTTCTCTGCATGCCTATGCCTAGCCTCCATTTTGTACAAAACGGTACATCTTTCCACCAAACAGCATACAATACTGCAATAATGTGCCCACAATAAGCAAGCACATACCAGCATGCAGTACGTGTCTGCAGCATTGATTGGTCAATGTGTGTGCAAAACAGTTAGCACATGATGCCATATCCTAGGTGTAAGGTGAGATAATGTGAAAGGCAAATGAAATAAGTAAGATAATTAAATGACACAGCCTCTGGTGCCATGGTGTGCTGCATCTGATGGGATCGAGATGCATTGTGGTGTTGAGGTCATGCCACGCTGGGTCATGGCAGAATCCAACATGCTGCTGTCCTTCATTATACATTGGCACACACATTCATGCAAGACACAAACACTACGGGCGGGATATTCAGAATGTGCCAGGCAAGGGGGCAAGCCTGGGCGCAACTCAACTGGGCTGCACAGGGCATGGACCAGGCGAGATTGAATGGTGCTGCGCCATGGCCCAGCACCACTGAATATGGCACTGGGAGTGCCTGCACTGTGCACAGCACAGTGGCACTGCGCCAGCACAAGTGGCAGGTGAGGAGCAGGGGGCTGTGCCAGCGCAAGTGCAGCTGCACTAGATGCAGAAAGAGTGATATTCAGATGTGTGCATGCAAATGAGGCCATTATGAATGCAAGGCGCAAATGGGGCCATTTGCATGTCAGTATGGCCCCATTTGCATGCAGGTGCGCCTATCCCCGGTGACTTACGCCTGGTGCCCTGCCAAGCTGCAGCCGTCAGGGACTGATGCCCCCTGCCCCTCGCCTAATTGCAGGCTGTGGTTAGGTATTAATTCCCTGGAGGTGCAGTGGACCCTACCCCAATGCACAATCGCGGGCAAAGAAATAATTTAAATCCCTGGTGGTCCAGTGGATGTGCTCCCCTGCCCGATCGCGGGCAAATAAAG
Source organism: Neoceratodus forsteri (assembly GCA_016271365.2). Lineage (NCBI taxonomy): Eukaryota > Metazoa > Chordata > Ceratodontiformes > Ceratodontidae > Neoceratodus > Neoceratodus forsteri. The sequence goes on from CM057453.1 coordinate 495,346,556, forward strand.
AAATGTACTCCTGGTGGTCCAGTGGCCCAATCACAGGCAAATGTATAATTCAATTTCCCCCGATCCCGGTCCCGATCGCAGGCAAATGTATAATGTAAGTTCCCCCGATCCCGATCATGGGCAAATGTATAAAGTAAGTTCCCCCGATCCCCAGCCCCATCGCAGGCATCAGTTGTAAATGAATGCACAGATGGGCCATCAATACCCCCCTCCCCACCTGCCCACTCAGACCCGTGACCCCCTTCCACCACCCCGGTCAGCGGCGGGGAGACAGCTCCCCACCCGCCTAAGCCGCCCGCCGACTGACAGCATACAGTTCAGCTGTACACCCATTGGTACTGCATGGGCCAATGGGTGTGCAACTTACACTATCCTACACAATCCCAAAGGGTGAATGGTTCATTCACATTTAGGGACTGTGTAGTACAATCTTGATCTGCAGCCATTAGCCACACAATCAGACAATGGGAAGTACAGCCGTGATTGTATGCTGTCAGTCGGCAGGCGACCAGGTGACTTGTTTGGGGAGCTGCCGCCAGCTGCTGACCAGGGGAGTGGGGTGGTGGGTCTGAGTGGGCGGTGAAGAGAGGGTTACCGATGGCCCACCTGGGTGTTCATTTACAACTGATGCCCGCGATCAGGCTGGGGATCGGGAATAATAAAATTATACTTTTGCCCATGATCGGGCTGAGGATCGGGGGAACTTACATTATACATTTGCCTACGATTGGACTCGGGATTGGGTCCACTGGACCACCAGGGAGTACATTTCTTTATTTGCCTGCAATCGGGCAGGGGAGCAGGTCCACTGGACCACCAGGGATTTAAATTCTGTCTTTACCTGCAATCGGGCTTGGGGGTAGGGTCCACTGGACCACCAGGGATATTGATCCATTATGCCTACGTCCGGGCAGGGGCGCACGACTCCTGAACTGTGTCTGGGGTGGTCGGGTGGCCACCCACAGCTGGTGCTGCTGTGTTGTGCCCTGCAATACAGCAGCTCACCTGTTGGTGGCCAGGACTTGCTCCTGCTTTTCAGGGGCAGATCTTTGCGTCCTTCTGTGTGGCGCAAGGTGGGTTTGTGCCTGCATATGCGCTGCACATCCTGGGCTGAATATCGGGATGTGCAGCATATGCATGGGCACACCCCCTGCACTTGTGCCACATACATTACTGGTGCACCCCGGTGCATCAGGAATTGCGCAGCACAACATCCCCTTTTGAATATCACGCCGGGGTGTTTGAGTGGGTTGCGCATGGCACAACACTGTTGCACCATGCGCAACCCCTTTGAATATCCAATCCTACATCTGTACACACAGACTTAGTTATTTATATGTTTGTTTAGTTATTTACTGGATTTTATTTATTTATTTATTAATTTATTAACAGGGTAGGGTGCACTAGGCAAGGGTCTGTTGTTAGACATGACCCAAGCTAAAAATACGGCACAAGTTACAAACATATACTGTAGCAGAAGCAAAATTATTTAAACTACATAGAGTCTGAATAGATACAATAAATAGTTATCAAAAACACTTTCAAACAAAAACTTCCGAAAACTAGATTGGAAAATAGAATTAGACACAGGGCTCAAAGTATAACCATCCAGAAACATATTACATTTGCACAGTATTTTTTTTTTTTGGATAACTTGATTTAGTCATTTTTTTAATGCAGGCCTACTGGGGCACCCTGTTTCTTGAAATATGTTGTTGCAATGCCAGGGAAGCAGCATCCCAGTTTTCCTACCCCCTGCTTCAGTGTCTGATTTGTGTGAATCGACAAATTCAAGAGGAAATGCAAACTTGAAAGTATCTCTGCTTTGAGCGGACTGAACAGATAGCAGGCTTAGAATCACAGGCTAATAGAGTGAGGGTTAAGAAACTGTCAAGATCTACAGACAGCACTTGGCTTTAGTGAGCTTTTTTTTTTATGCAAAGTCTGCTCCATGCTCCACGAGAACCTCACCAGCCAGTCTCTTCCTCTATAGGCTCAGCTGCCTTTTGTTTTCACACAAGTTCACACACACACACACACACACACACACACACACACACACACACGAGACACCGAACCCCATTCTCTTCCTTTTACATATCCAGTCTGTAGTGTAAATGACCATGGGGCTACCATACCTTTAAGGCTCCCTTGCATTGGAGCATTAAAGGTACTATCTGCCACAAGCAGAGATGATGCATCAGCACTCCTGACTAGACTGAGACTCTTCTGATCATTGCCATAACCAAGCTGGACAAGTAGGTGCACCCATACAGAACTGGTTTGGGGCACAGTTTATCGTTTGCAAGTAGGACATTGTGTAAATTAACTGATTTGTCACCTCTGACCTGAGCTGGCATGGTAATGGGATCAGAGGGTAAAGGGGCAATGAATCAGGGTTGGATTGCTGGTTGAATGAACCCAAAGGCTACTGGGCGTTTGACAGACATAATTAATTCAGGCATGTTTAGGGCAACCGATTGCTTGATGAGTGACAGACCTCCCTGAACTGAGTGCTTTGATTAACTCATTGGAGCTGCTTATTCCCCAGTGAACAGCAGGGGATACAACAGGACCAATTCAGTCTTCAGTAAGCCTGAGTGTGGCTGCTGAATAGACTGGGAGAAGGAGAGAGAGAGGAAAGAGGAGAGAGGAAAGAGGAGAGAGGAGAAAGGAGAGAGGAGAGAGAGAGAGAGAGAGAGAGAGAGATATGGCTGGAGTTGCTGGAGTACAGAAACAGACTGTCTGCCAGAAACAGCAAAACTAAGGTGCAGTACTCAGAGTACAGAAAGAAGGTAATCACATGAAAATGAAGCTGAAGGCTGCAGCAACTAAGAGACTCATTTGCTGTGTAGTACTGCACCACATGATTGGTATTACAGCTGGTACTGGTTAGTGTCTGCCTTTGAAACTGGATGCCAGGTCATGCTGTATGGAGTGGTTTAATCCAGAGTCTCAAAGGTGTAACTGGCCAGGAAAGCCAGATCCTCTGTTGACACCGACCACTGTCTCAGATGGCAGAGAGCTGCAGAGAGAGAGAGAGAGAGAGTGTAAAACCAGTCAGTGAGGGACTCGCTTCAAACTCCACCACCACCACCCCTGCACTGTGGAGGAGATCCTCTGGTCTGAGAAACTCTGAGTCAACTCAGGATTTGCCATACAACAAAACAAGTAACGTAGTTGGGAAGCATTTAATGAACTAGGCCATCCAACCATTACAAATACCTCAGGGGATGTTTAAAAGCATTTGGTATGGGGGCATTGGTTTCTGCAAAGCACTGCTTTCTTTGGCTAAGTATACCACCGCCAGCAAACCACATCCCACATCATTGAGCCTTACACCATTTCCAGGGATCTCCCTAAGTAGATAGGTTAGTTACTTACCAGTAGCAGTAGATCTTCGAGAAGATCTCCGCCATGGAGCAAAAATATATTGGACTAGAGCTGACATGCACAAGGACTCTGCAGGATTTTTCCATAGCTGGGACCACAAATCTTACGCTGACTGAACCTACTCTCCTGTGGCAATGCCTATATAAGGTGGGCAGGCCATTATCACCTTCAGTTCGGTGGGGTCCTGTTAGTGACATGTTGGAACCAATGCAGCATTACTTGACACAGAAGCAGACCTGCAGATTCCCCCCAGAAGAGTAGGGAAACAACCAAGGAGTAATGGGGTAATGGCCCATTCCAGAGGACAGTGCTTGGGAAGACAATAACACCAGTGAAAAGTGGAGGTCTGAATCAGAAAAGCTGACAGGAACCAGGAAATCCAACCCATGACGGTCATACAGGGAAGACAGTGTGGGGAAGATAAATGTACAGTAGTGTCTACCAGAGTACGACACAGTGTGTCACAGGGTTCTGCAGGACAACAGACATTGAACTGCACTGTTTCCTGCAAAATTCTGCAACATTTTGTTTGATTTGGCAGGATCAGGCATCTGACCTTGGCAGGTACCACTGTACTTATGCTACCCAAAGTAACAAACTACCAAAGGTGAGACACACATCAGACTGATGCCAAAAGACCATAAAGAGATACAGTAAATGGAGGCTGGGAAAGTATGGCTTTATGGAGAAGATCCTCTCGAAGAGCTACTCTTACTGGTAATTAACCTATCTTTCTTGAGGGTATCTCCTCCATACTTCTCAGTGGAACTCTAGGAGCTTCCGTGATCATGGAAAATACAAAAATAGGGCATAGCCTTTTCTTAGGTAATTATAGTAACATCAGAAAGCACATAGGAAAGAATCGGCATGCACCACAGTTAAATTGGTATGAAACAGTTTTATTAATGCATACATCTAGTGGGTAACTGTATATCACAAATGTTTCATGCTTTGTTATGGAGTGAACTCACTCCATAACACAGAAGGAGCTGGAGGAGCTGAGCAGCAGCACTGTCAGCATGAGAAGCCAAGTTTGTTGGGTAAAGATTAAAGCAATACAAGGTCAAAAAAGAAAGAAAAACACCAAGTTTCTGCCACATACATTCAATAACATTTTGCCAGAGGAATGCTGTTCACCCTGACAAAGGGGGCATCCACACCCCAAAACAATGGTGATACGAGGCAATTCTCTAGGAATATGCGTTAATAAAATTATTTCATCCCACTTTACCTTGATGAATGACTAATTCTTTCCTATGTCTTTTTATGTTGATTGCTCGCATGTGCAAGAAACATATTGCGGCAGCTTGCCAGAAGCAGGTTGTGGAGGCACGGCACTGTTGTGGCCAATGCCGCCACAGCCTTTAAAGGCTTGGTCCGCTTTCCCCAATGGGGTGGTATGCTGCTGTTGACACTAGTTCAGCCAGCGTGCCACCACCTTGAAATGTTTCAGCTGCAGCAATCGGGGCTGCCTCATCATTGCAGCATCAGCAGAACCGCTGCAATGAGGGAGCGACCCGTCATTGCTGGACGAAACTTGCCAACTGTAATATTGTTTTTGAACATGGCAGGTGGCCTGCTGCCTGTTCACAAACAATATTAATTACCCTCCAGTACTGAGGGGGTGCCCAATCACCCTCGGCAGCATGTGCCCCCCAAAAACAGTGTTTTTGCCGTCGGGGGCCCCAATCCCCGTCAGCTTCAGTCCCCCTCTTAGTTACCATTGCCGACAGGAGCCCACTCCCATTGGCATTATGTCCCCTCCCACTTTGATTTGCTGATGGGGAGCTCACTACCTGTCAGCATAATGCCCCACAAACACCCAGTACATTAGTGCCGAGGGGTGCCCAATCCCCCTCGGCTCGCCCCCCTTTGTGCCAACATGGGTGCCCAGTACCCGTCAGGTACAGCTGCCCCCCAAGAAATACTCCGTTGGCATGCTGGGAGCTCACCCCAGCGTGCCACATGCCCCTATAAAAAAGAAATGGCTCGCAATGTTGTTTTTTTTTTGGTTTTTTTTACCTGTGAAAAAAAAACGGTTCTTTGCGGTTTCCCTGCCCCCTTCTCACAACCCATGCCCACCACTGCACACCCTACCTCCCAACACACCCCCCATACCCCATACTTACCTCCGGAGTCCGGTGTGATGATCTTCAGTGGACTGGGAAAACGTCTGCACTCTTCAAAGCCGACTGAGGAAATGCTGGTAAGCTGTATAATGGAATACATAGGGTTTTTTCAACTTTTATGCATATCTCAGGCATTTCTGGAATTTTGGTGCCAAATTTTCAACATGGGGGTTTTGGGACCACTCCTCATGAATTCTGCCACTGTCAGGGCGTTATTTGGCCCTGAAAGGTGATTTCGCAGTCACTGCGTGGAATCACCTTTCGGGATGATTAACAAAACAACAGTGCCAATGTTCATGAGGTGGGGTCTCAAAAAGTGTATGTTGAAAATTTGGTGGAAAAAAATCCAAAAAATGACTGTTTTACGAGAGTGCATTGCGCTGTTGCTACACACACTCGTAACTTCACCAATTTGCAATATTTTCACTCCAGATCTTCAACATTGCCATTTTTACACACCTCCTTATGAACAGTACAACTGCCATTTTTCACATCCTGATCAAAATGTGTTTTCACAGTTCCAGCGCAGAATAGCGCAGTCGCTGTGGGAAATCCATGTTTAGGACACATTAAGAAAAACACAGTGACATTGTTCATGAGCAGAGGTCCTAAAATGCCTATGTTGAAAATTTTGTGACAAAAGTCCATAAAATTAGTGTGTTATGACTGTGCGTTGTGCAGGTTCCATGCACGCTGGTAACTTCGCAACTTTGCAATATTTTCATTCCAGATTTTCAACATTGCCATTATTCTGCACCTCCTTATGAACAGTGCAGCTGTAATTTTTCACAGCATGACTAAAATGTGTTTTTGCTTTTCGGGTGCAGAATAGCGCGGTCGTAGTGGGAAATCAGTGTTCGGGACACATTAAGAAAATCACAGTGACACTGTTCATGAGCAGAGGTGCTAAAATGCCTCTGTTGAAAATTTTGTGATGAAACTCCATAAAATGACTGTGTTACGAGCATGCGTCATGCAGTTTCCATGCACCTGTGTAACTTCGCAAATTAGTAATATTTTCAAGCCAGATTTTCAACACTGGCATTTTTTCACGCCTCCTTATGAACAGTATGGCTGTCATTGTTTTAACATGCTGGCACAACTGTGTTTTCACACTTCTGGCTCAGAATACCGCAGTTGCTGTCAGAAATCAGTGTTTGGTACAGATTAGGATCGAGCGAGTGAGAGAGGGGGAGTGACCAAGCACAACTGAGCTCTGTTGGGACTGCTGCAGATTTTTTTGTGGGCAGAAAAAGACAGCAATGCACACAGGGGCCCAGTACAAAAGGGCAGCCTGCAGCGGCAGGAGAAACAGAACAAGCGAATGAGAGGGGGGGAGTGAGCGAGCTCAATGAAGCTCTGTCATGACTGCTGCAGATTTCTTTGTGGGCAGAGAAAGGCGGCAACGCAGGCAGGAGCCCAGTACAAAAGGGCATCCTGCAGCACCGGCAGAAATGGAACAAGCGAGTGAGAGAGAAGGAGTGAGCAAGCTCAACGGAGCTGTGTCGGGACTGCTGCAGATTTCTTTGTGGCCAGAAAAAGGTGCCAACAGAGGCAGGAGCTAAGTACAAAAGGGCAGCCTGCAGCGCCAGGAGAAATAGAACGAGCAAGTGAAACAGGGTGAGTGAGCGACCTCAACGGAGCTATGTTGGAACACTTGCGGATTTCTTTGTGGGCAGAAAAAGGTGCCAACCCAGGCAGAAGCCCAGTACAAAAAGGCAGGCTGCAGCGCTGAGAGAAACACAACGAGTGACTGAGAGAGGGGGAGTGAGCGAGCTCAACAGAGCTCTAGTATGACTGCTGCGGATTTCTTTGTGGACAGAAAAAGACAGCAATGCAGGCAGCAGCCCAGTACAAAAAGCCAGCCTGCAGCACCGGCAGAAACGGAATGAGCAAGTGAGAGAGGGGGAGTGAGTGAGCTCAACAGAGCTGTGTCGGGACTGCTGCAGATTTCTTTGTGGGTAGAAAAAGGCAGCAACACAGGCAGGAGTCCAGTACAAAAGGGCAGCCTGCAGCACTGGCAGAAATGGAATAAGCGAGTGAGACAGAGGGAGTGAGCAAGCTCAACGGAGCGCAGCCTGCAATACGGGGAGACACAGAACAAGAGAGTGAGGGAGGGGGAGTGAGTGACCTCAACGGAGCTCTGTTGGGACTACTACGGATTTCTTTGTGGGCAGAAAAAGTCAGCAATACTCACAGGGGCCCAGTACAAAAGGGCAGCCTGCAGCAGTGGGAGAAACAGAATGAGTGAGTGAGAGAGGGGAGTGAGCGAGCTCAACGAAGTTCTGTTGTGACTGCTGCAAATTTCTTTGTGGGCATAAAAAAAGCAGCAATGCAGCCAGGAACCCAGTACAAAAGGGCAGCCTGCAGCACCGACAGAAACGGAATGAGTGAGTGAGAGAGAGGGAGAGAGTGAGCTCAATGGAGCTCTGTCGGGACTGCTGCAGATTTCTTTGTTGCCAGAAAAGGGTGCCAATAGAGGCTGGAGCCCAGTACAAAAGGGCAGTCTGCAGCGCCAGGAGAAACAGAATGAGCGAGTGAGACAGGCGGAGTGAGCGACCTCAATAGAGCTCTGTTGGGACATCTGTGGATTTCTTTGTGGGCAGAAAAGGGTGCCAGTGCAGGCAGGAGCCCAGTACAAAAGGGTAGCCTGCAGTGCTGGGAGAAACACAATGAGCAAGTGAGAGAGGGGGAGTGAGCAAGCTCAACGGAGCGCAGCCTGCAGTGCAGGGAGACACAGAACGAGTGAGTGAGGAAGGGGAAGGGAGTGAGTGAACTCAATGGAGCTCGGCTGGGACTGCTGCGGATTTCTTTGTGGGCAGAAAAAATCAGCAATGCACACAGTGGCCCAGTACAAAAGGGCAGCCTGCAGCGCTGGCAGAAATGGAAAGAGTGAGTGAGATGGGGGAGTGAGCGACCTCAATGGAGCTCTGTTGGGACTGCTGCAGATGTCTTTGTGGGCAGAAAAAGGCAGCAATGCACGCAGGGGCCAGTACAAAAGGGCAGCCTGCAGCGGCGGGAGAAACACAACTAGTGAGTGAGACAGGGGGAGTGAGTGAGCCCAACGGAGCTGTGTCTGGACTGCTGCAGATTTCTTTGTGAGCAGAAAAAGCCACCAACACAGGCAGGAGCCCAGTACAAAAGGGCAGCCTGCAGCGCTAGAAGAAACAGAATGAGCGTGTGAGACAGGGGGAGTGAGCAACCTCAACGGAGCTCTGTTGGGACTACTGCAGATGTCTTTGTGAGCAGAAAAAGGCAGCAATGCACGCAGGGGCCCAGTACAAAAGGGCAGCCTGCATGGGCAGGAGAAACACAATGAGCAAGTGAGACAGAGGGAGTGAGCAAGCTCAACGGAGCCATGTCGGGACTGCTGCAAATTTCTTTGTAGGCAGAAAAGGCCACCAATGCAAGCAGGAGCCCAGTACAAAAGGGCAGCCTGCAGTGCTGGGAGACACAGAATGAGCGAGTGAGGGAGGGGGAGGGAGTGAGTGAGCTCAACGGAGCTCTGTTGGGACCGCTGCGGATTTCTTTGTGGGCAGAAAAAGGCAGCAATGCACACAGGGGCCCAGCACAAATGGGCAGCTTGCAGTGGTGGGAGAAACAGAATGACGGAGTGACGGGGGGAGTGAGCAAGCTCAACAGAGCTCCATTGTGACTGCTGCGGATTTCTTTGTGGGAAGAAAAAGGCAGCAATGCAGGCAGGAGCTCAGTACAAAAGGCCAGCCTACAGCGCCAGCAAAAATGGAATGAGTAAGTGAGAGAGGGGGAGTGAGTGAGCTCAACAGAGCTGTGTCGGGACTGCTGCAGATTTCTTTGTGGGCAGAAAAAGGCGCCAACACAGGCAGGAGCCCAGTACAAAATGGCAGCCTGCAGGACCAGGAGTAACAGAATGAACGAGTGAGGCAGGGGGAGTGAGCGACCTCAACGGAGCTCTGTCAGGAGACCTGCGGATTTCTTTCTGGGCAGAAAAAGGTGCCAATGCAGGCAGAAGACCTGTACAAAAGGGCAGCCTGTAGCACCAGCAGAAACACAATAAGCGAGTGAGAGAAGGGGGAGTGAGCAAGCTCAACGGAGCTCTATCATGACTCCTGCGGATTTCTTTGTGGCAGAAAAAGGCGGCAATGCAGGCCGCAGCCCAATACAAAAGGCCAGCCTGCAGTGCCGCCAGAAATGGAACAAGCGAGTGAGAGAGGGGGAGTGAGCGAGCCCAACGGAGCTGTGTCTGGACTGCTGCAGATTTCTTTGTGGGCAAAAAAAGCCACCAACTCAGGCGGGAGCTCAGTACAAAAAGGGCACCCTGTAGCGCCAAGGAAAACAGAATGAGTGAGTGAGACAGGGGGAGTGAGCGACCTCAGTGGAGCTCTGTCAGGACTGCTGCGGATGTCTTTGTGGGCAGAAAAAGGCAGCAATGCACGCAGGGTCCCAGTACAAAAGGGCAGCCTGCAGCGGCGGGAGAAACACAATGAGCGAGTGAGGCGGGGGTGAGTGAGCTCAGCAGAGCTCTATTGTGACTGCTGCAGATTTCTTTGTGGGTAGAAAAAGGCAGCAATGCAGGCAGCAACCCAGTACAAAAGGCCAACCTGCAGCACCGGCAGAAAAAGAACGAGCGAGTGAGAGAGGGGGAGTGAACGACCTCAACGGTGCTCTGTGGGGACTGCTGCAGATTTCGTTGTGGGCAGATAAAGGCGACAACAGAGATAGGAGCTCAGTACAAAAGAGCAGCCTGCAGTGGCAGGAGAAACAGAATGAGCAAGTGAGATGGAGGAGTGAGCGACCTCAACGGAGCTCTGTCAGGACTGCTGTGGATTTCTTTGTGGGCAGAAAAAGCTGTCAATGCAGGCAGGAGCCCAGTACAACAGGGCAGCCTGCAGCGCCAGGAGAAACACAATGAGCGAGTGAGAGAGGGGGAGTGAGTGAGCTCAAGCAGACTCTATCATGACTGCTCGGAGTTTCTTTGTGGGCAGAAAAAGGCAGCAACATGAGCGGGACCCCAGTACAAAAAGGCCAGCCTGCAGCGCTGGCAGAAATGGAATGAGTGAGTGAGAGAGGGGGGTAGTGAGCAAGCTCAACAGAGCTCTGTTGGGACTGCTGCAGATTTCTTTGTGGCCGGAAAAAGGTGCCAACAGAGGCAGGAGCCCAGTACAAAAGGGCAGCCTGTAGCACCAGGAGAAACAGAATGAGTAAATCAGAGGGGGAATGAGCCACCTTAATGGAGCTCTGTCAGTACAGCTGCGGATTTCTTTGTAGGCAGAAAAAGGTGCCAATGCAGGCAGGCGTCCAGTACAAAAGGGCAGCCTGCAGCACCAGGACAAACATAATGAGTGACTGACAGAAGGCCAGTGAGCTAGCTCACCGGACCAAAGCAATCAACATTCGGCATTGACAAATGCTTGTCTGATATCGCCCCCATGGACCATAACACATTGGATGATTATGGTACCAAGCAGTACAAGCTTCATCAAAAGGGGCCTGCAAACCAGAGTAGAATACAAATACATACATAGATACATATATACATACATAAATAAATAAGCCAGAGGGAATCCCCGACAGAGTACTGACATCTACACTGAAGTCCACCAGGATGCACATAGAATACTGCAAATACTGCAGAGTTACTAAAGGAAACACTGCAGTTTCACTGGCAGGTAATCCCTTTTGTCATGCAGGAATCTGTGGCACTGCATTGCATCCTGCAAGCTCCATTATAGACACTGGTACACTGTTGGGTGTTCCCTCTGGTTCTGATTGTACACACAATAGTGGGAGAAAGAAGTGATGGTGACAGGGGCCTTTCCACCTTATTTACTGTAGGCAGAGTCAGAAGGGGGGCAGCCTGCATAAGGTGGGGGGCCCTAACTACAGGTATGAAAAAATTATCTGTGGAGTCCTAGTGACTGCCAGCTCTAGTCTAGTGTATTATGTCTCCAAGGAGGATATCCTTGAAGAAATAAGGGTATTGCACTGGTTCCAGAGGGAACAGTGTAGTGCCCCCATTGCAGGAGGATAGAAACATAGAAAGTGATGGAAAAGGGGAATGCAAGGTCCATCGAGTCTGCCAAAGAACCTACCTGGTGCTATTCTCCTCTCCACCTTTGCCTTTCTGTATGCTACCTTTATGTCTATCCCATGTGTTCTTGAACTCGCTTACCGTTTTGGCTCCCACTACCTCCTTGGGTAGGCTATTCCATGGGTCCACCACCCTCTCTGTAAAGAAGAACCTCCTTGTATTACTCCTGGACCTCCCTCCCTTCAGCCTCTTGTCATGCCCTCTTGTTCTCCCGCTCTCTTTCAATTGGAAAAGCTCTGGAACGTTAAACTTATTTATACCCCTCATGTATTTAAAAGTCTTAATTATGTCACCACTCTCCCTCTGTTCCAGGGAGTACATGTTGAATTCCCTCAGCCTGTCCTGGTATGCCATATGGTGCAGTCCCTGAATAATTTTTGTGGCCCTCCTCTGTACGGTCTCGATTCTGTCTATGTCCATTTTGAAGTGCAGTCTCCAGCACTATATGCAGTCCTCCAAGTGGGGGTGCACCAGCGCCCTGTAGAGTGGTAACACCACTTCCCTCCTGCGACCGCCCTCTCAGCTGAAAATGCCCCGTTCACCTGAACTCTCTGTGTTCTTCCTCTCAGTTAGCTACTCTCCCACTCAACCACCTCCCTGCCCACCCCATGTTGTCCAGCTTCCTTACCAGCCTTCTGTGTGGAACAGAGTCGAAGGTTTTGCTAAAGTCCAGATAAACAGCATCTACCGCCACTCCCTGATCTACTATCCTTGTAACCTAGTCAAAGACGTTGACTAGGTTAATTTGGCAAGACCTACCTGCCATGATCCCATGCTGTTTTTGGTCTTGCTGCCCACTGGATTCCAGATATGTTATGATTCTCTGTTTGAGTAGTGTCTCCATCAACTTTCCTACCATCGACATGAGGCTTACTGGACGGTAATTGCCAGCCTCTTCCCTGCTCCCTGTTTTACAGAGTGAGACCACTGTTGCCCTTTTCCAGTCCTCTGGTATGGTCCCACTCTCTAGTGATTTGGTGAATAGTTCTGCTAGTACACTCCCCAGCTCCCTGAGAACTCTAGGGTGAATCCCATCCAGTCCCATGGCCTTATCCACCATTGGTTTATTTAAAGCTTCCAAGACTTGAGTCTTTGTGAAGGGGCTTGTGTCAACCCCAGGGTCCCTGAGTGTTGCTGCTGTTCAGTCTTGGCCCATCCCCGTGTTCTCTTTGGTGAACACAGAACAGAAGCACTGGTTTAAAACTTCTGCTTTCTCGCAACCTTTTTCTACCAGTTTCCCTCCAGTATCTGCTAGTCTAACTATCCCCCCTTGGTTTTCCTCTTTTCCGTTATGTACCTAAAGAAGGCTTAATCTCCCTTCTTTATTCCCTGTGCAATCTCAGTTCAGTCAGGGCTTTAGCCTTCCTTATTGCCTTACCAGCTTCCCTCTGTGCTACCTTATAGGTTTCCTTATCCTCATCTTTCATTAGAACACCCTAAACTTCATGTACACCTTCTTTTTCTCCCTTACTAGTGAAGCCACCTCCCTGGCAAACCAGAGGGGTTTCCTTTTCTTATTTGCCTTACTCACCCTTCTGACACACTATTCAGTTACCTTCATAATAGCGCCTTTGAGATATTCCCACATTTCGTCTACTCCTTTCTCTTACCTGTATCTAAGACTGTCTGCCAGGCTATCTCTCATCTTCAGAAACTCTGCTTTTCTGAAATCTAAAACCCTGATCTTGTAATGACTTCACTAATGTTTACTTTAAATCCCACCAGGTGGTGGTCACTATTTCCTAAGTGGCACCCCACCTCTACCTCCTTTACCCTGTCTCTGTTAGTTAAGACCAAGTCCAGGACAGCTTCACCTCTGGTAGGAGTTTCCACAAGTTGTCTCAACTCTGCACCCTGCAGGGCCATTACAAAGTCCCTTCCACTTGATGAAGATGCTGTACAAGATTTCCAGTTTATGTCTGGCAAGTTCAAATCTTCTATTATTGTCTCACCCTTTTCTGTCATTTTGTGGAATGTCTCCATCATTTCCTTATCCCCAATATCCCCTTGTGACAGGAGTCTGTAGATGACTCCTATCCTAATGACTGCCCAAGATCCTGTCTCAGCTGTTACTCATAGTTCTTCTGACTCATTAGGGATCCCCTGAATCTCTGTAGCCTTGATTTCCTCCCAGACATATAATGCTACCCCACCCGCTTTCCTACCCTTCCTGTCCCTTTTGTACAGGTGGTAGCCTGGGATAGCCATGTCCCAACCATAGTTCTCTGTGAACCATGTTTCCATCACAGTCACTAAATCAAGTTCGGCCTCTGCCATGATGGCCATGAGGTCAGGGATTTTGTTTGCCAGGCTTCTGGCATTTATTGCCATTGTCCTCCATGTTCTACTCCCATTCTTAGCACAGATGGGTTTCCTTTTGTGTTGTCTTGCCTCTTTAGTACCCTTAATAGATCTCCTCTGGCCTGCTCCAGTGGTTTCAAACAAAAGATTTATGGGGCTCTTTCGGTCTGCACCTGTGATTTTGGATGAAAAGTTTTGTTGAAAATGTTTACACCCCTCGTTTGTGCCCCTGCCAGGACTTCTTGGATCTGTACCTGTGATTTTGGATGAAAAATGTTGTTGAAGAGTTTTGCCGCAGGTATTGACAAGACAGTTTTCCCTAATTTATATGATATTATCGTGCTTTGGAGTAGTTACCCTAGCACTTGCTGCTCTCAGGGGGTTAGTGCCATTCTTACCCTTCACCTTGGTAAGTGTTATCACCACCTCCCCAGCCTTCAGTTTAAATGGACCACGTACACATCAAATTTTTGACCAAGTGCCCTCAACCCTTCCTTTGTCAGGTTGAGGCCATCGTACTGAAAGAAACTCCTCTCCCAGAAGGACTGCCAGTTGCCAATGAGAAAGTAGCTGTTTTCCTGGCACTATTCCCTCAGCCATAAGTTAAACTCGTGTATGTCCTCCTCTCTGACCCTCTTGGTGCTTCCACTCCACCCCCAGACTGGAAGCACCTCCGAGAATGCCAGTGTGGATGAAAGAGAGGCTATTCTGTTAGCAAGTTGTACAATGTGTTCCTTTGTCTCTGCAACTGATTGAGTGGATAAGTCATTTGTGCCTAGGTGAACTATTGAAATATTAACTGTACTGTGAATGAATGGTTTAGGGTGGGCTGCATTTAGTGTGTTCAGCCTGGAGGGGCACATAAGCATAGCCCAGGGAGTACTGTTGTTTTTGGCTGAGACTTGGAGGGCATGGAAGAGAGATTTGATTTGAAGTAGGCTGGGCCTGGATGGACATGGAAGAACCAGTCAAGGAGTACTTTACTGCACTACCTCATCGCTGCTTGCCAACCTCTTTACCCATTTGGGGCCTGAAGCCTGGACCCTATATAATTCTACTGTTCTTTTGTGCAATTTCTTGTTTGAGTTCTATTTAAGTTTAACGTGACCAGTTGAATGCTTTGTGAGGACTGATGATACACAGATCTAGTTCATTGGTGGGTCTATCATGCGGGGAGCTGGAGGGTTAATAAATCCCAGAGGACTGTACCAAATTTACACCAGTTGCAATTTAACTTTTCTCTCTCTCTGGAGGCATAGGGCTATTTTAAATCTTTAACCTTGGAAATGAACCTCCACACCAAGAGAAAAATGGACCCAGGCCCCTCAGCTTTGCAAGGCAGGGGTAGCCACGATAACATTAGAGTAGAGACCCTGTGGTGATTGTTCCACTTTATTCATCTTTGGTAAGACCACAGTTGAACTGTTGTGCTCCATTTTGTGCTTCCAAAGTATTGTGAGTTTTAAGATGATGGAACAGGTACAAAGAAGAACAACAAAGAAAATCACGAATCTAAAACATATGTCATGCAGGGAAAGGTTGAGTGAACTGGGCATGTACTCCCTGGAGTATAGGAGGATAAGAGAAGACTTGTGCTTTGTATACAATGTTTTCAATAATGAGATGGTTTGGGAAAGCACAGGGTTATACAGAAGTGTAAATAATAGAGTAACTAGGTCACATAGGCTCAGACTAAGGGTAGAAGTTTATGGTACTGAGATATGGGGTAGATGGTTTACTCAAAGGGTTGTGGACTTGTGGAACACTTTGCCAGAACCAGTGGTCTCTAGCAGTTCTATGGAATTGTTCAAGAAATTATTAGATGATGACATGGGTAAAGAACTAACCTGAAGATACCATTGATATGTGGTGAGTTGTAATAGGTTCCAAACCTCCTGACTTGATTTTAATCCATGAAGTATAAGGAAACACAGAAGGAGCAGGACAGACAGCTGTACCAGTTAAGGCAGAAGGAAGCAGGGAGGGAAGTCAGAATAGCAAAGGCCCAAACTGAGGAAAAGATAGCCAACTCGGTTAAGAAGGGGGATAAAACCTTTTATAGGTACATCAGTGAGTGTAGAAAGACAAAGGGAGGGATAGTGAGGTTGAATAGAATGAACGGTGGGCGGGCAGAGGGGGACAGTGAAAAAGCAGGGATACCGAATGAATATTTCTGCTCAGTATTCACAAAAGAGGAGAGAGAAGTGCCTAATCCTATTAACAGAAGCACTCTTGATAGGGGGGTCAATCCCAGTCCTTTCACAGAAGAGAGGGTTCTGCAAGAACTCCTAAAACTGAAGGTGGACAAAGCAATGGGGCTTGATGGAATTCACCCCAGAATTCTAAAAGAATTAGGGGGAACTAGTGAAACCACTGGCTACTCTTTTAATAAATCATGGGAGGATGGTGGTACCCGAGGACTGGAGGAAGCGGACGTGATTCCTCTTCACAAAAGTGGGGACCAAGACAGAGGCAGGAAACTACAGACCTGTCAGTTTGACCTCTGTGGTAGGGAAAGTGATGGAGTCACTCTGAAGGAAAGAATAGTTAAGTACCTAGAGGCCAGTGGGGCACAGGACCCAAGGCAGCATGGGTTCACAGCGGGAAGGTCATGTCAGACAAATCTAATAGATTTCTTTGACTGGGTGACCAAAGTAGTAGACCAGGAGGGGCTGTGGACAGGCCTACCTAGACTTTAGCAAGGCATTTGACACAGTCCCACACAAAGATTAATAGTCAAATTAACCAGCCTAGGAGTGGGTCCCAGGATGGTAGCCTGGGAAACATTGGCTGGACAACAGGACACAGAAGGTAAATGTAAATGGAGTCCACTCTGAAGAAAGAGGGTTACTAGTGGGGTACCGAGGGTTCAGTATTGGTCCAGTCCTTTTTAATGTCTTCATAAGTGACATTGCAGAGGGACTGGAAGGAAAAGTATGCCTCTTTGCAGATGACACAAAGATCTGCAACAGGGTTGATACACAAGGAGGCGTGGAAAGGATGAGAAGGGACTTGGCAAGGTTGGAGGAATGGTCAGAAGTATGGCAGCTAGGATTCAATGCAAAGAAGTGCAAAATAATGCACCTGGGAAACAAGAACCCAGGGGAAGAATACACAATGGGGGGGTAGTAACAAAAACAAAAAAGGAAAGGGACCTGGGGGTAATCATATCAGATGACCTTAAGGTTAGCAAGCAATGCGAGAAGGCAGTAGGGAGGGCTGGGGGTATACTGGGATGCATAGGGAGAGGCATCATCAGCAGAAAATATGAAGTTGTTATCCCTCTGTACAGACAGTTGGTGAGACCCCATCTGGAGTACTGCATCCAGTTCTGGAGACCCCATCTCTGCAAGGACATAGACAGGATAGAGGCAGCCCAGAGGAAGGCAACTAAAATGGTGCAGGGTCTGCAAGAGAAGCCGTATAAGGAGAGACTAAAGGAGCTTAACATGTATACCCTTGAGGAAAGAAGGGAGAGGGGGGACATGATAGAAACTTTTAAGTACCTCAGTGGAATCAACAAAGTCCAAGAGGGTAGCATCTTTCAGAAAAAGAGATATGCAAGAACAGCGGTTCAGGGGCAATGTGAGGAAGTATTATTTCACAGAGAGGGTAGTGGATGCATGGAACAGCCTTCTTGAGGAGGTTGTGGGGTCTAAAACTGTGGGAGAATTCAAGAATGCATGGGACAGACATAAGGCAATTCTTGTGGTGGGTAGGAAGAAATAGGCTGTTGGTTAACTAGGATCTGCGGCCTATCCTGTAGGTAGGGAAACGGACAGGCTAGATGGGCCAAGCGGTCCTTATCTGCCATCAAAGTCTATGTTTCTATGTTGAACCTATGAACATCAATGATGATCTAGTGGCATTTTAAGGAGGGAGCAGCTCAGATGCCCAAGACATGCCTGGTGTCACGGGAATGACTACGTCAGCTAAAGGTAGCTTAAGAAGAAGCCACTGGAGGAGGAGGGGTGGATGGTGGGCTACGAAAAATGAATTCTGGAGAATCCCAGGATGAGTAGCTTTATAAGTCTGATGGGGGAGTGACGTAGTTGCTCTGCCCATTGAACCTTGGGCTTAAAGCCCTCCCATTCAGTTGTGCTTATGCAACTAGAGATGAGAGGATGCTTGTGTGATTCAATTTACTTTTGTGGCTTTCCGCCTATCTGTGGGACATACCACCCTGTAGTGGTATGACGCAAGGAACCCTAGAGGAGGGTTCCGCCCCTACAGGTGCTGTGGAAATGATTGCGTCGGCTAAAAGTAGCTTAGGAAGAAGCCCCAAAAGAATACCCAATCGGGTGTTGAGCATCGAAGAGGTGAGGATGATGAATGAAAGATTTCTGAGAAGACGCTTGAGGGCAGACTTCCTAAGGAGAGAGGGGAAAGCCGGGGCCACCATCTGCCTCCATCCAACAGTGGAACCCAACTAACTAACCTAAGAAAGCATTAACTCTAACTAATATTATGACCATTGGCACAGAGGAGAGGAAAAAAAAACCTTTTAGGAGGAAACCTCTGAGGATCCAAAGCCTAGGTCGCCTTCCCTCCAGGCTGATGAAGTTTGATTTAAGGATGTATGTCGCTAAAGAGAAGAATATGAGTAGGGCAGATGACAATGGGATAGGAAAAAACAAAACAAAAAGAAAGCACTGATCGAAGAAGGAACATGAGGTAGCAGGGACCCGAGAGGGGTAAGCTCGAGTAGTCAATGGGAAGGAGTAGAGTGATTAAGATTAATGATGACGATCGCCACAGGAGGGCAACAGGTTAATGAGGTAGCATAAGACCCAATGACAGGAATGCTTGATTGAGAGGTGCAAGTAGGAAGACGCTGAGGCCGATAGGGCAGGCTTGATTATATGATGGGAACGATTAATCCCTGAGGTTGGAGTCGATGAGGTAGCATAGAATTCAATGATAGGAATGCTCAAGTAAATGATGTAAATAGATAAACCTTGAGGTAAGGTTGAGTGAATGATGACTGGAGTCAGGAACCTGATACATGCGGCAGGATGGCCACGGGTCGATGAGGCAGCATAGGAGTCATAATAGGTATGCCCAAAGAAATATCGAGTGCAGGCTTCGATTGGAGTAAATCCTTGAGGGGCGATACAGAACGCGAATAAGAGGAGACAGGAATAAACTTGAAAAATGAACTTGTACGAAGGCAGTATGCTCGACAGTGTGGTGTGAGTAAGTAGGCTCCTCAAAAGGAGGTAGACTCCCAAGGCCAAGGAGATATGGCGGAACCAGAGGGTATGCGAACCAGAGGGTATGCTCAGGTTGAGCGGTCAAGGAGCAAAATTGGACGATGTATGAAGAGGAGTGAAGCTATGAGTGGAGTGAATCCATGATGGCTGGTATGAGAAAAGGAGCTAGGATGAGGAAGGTAAAATTAGGAAATGGATGAGGTATGATGATGGATTGAAGCCATGGAGGCTGGTACAGGAAAGTGAGGTATGAAAGGACAAAGGATGGTAGAGAGGTCAATGATGTAGCATAGGACCCAGCTGATACGGGATGAGAACTGCAGTAGGGCAAGCTGGATGAGGTGGCACATGAGTCATGATAGGTATGCCGGGATAATGGAACGACTGAGTGAATATGCGATGTGAATGATGAAACCCTACGGTCAGATTTGAAGAGGTAGATGCCCAAAAGAAATAATGAGTGCAGGCAAGAGGGAGGCGGCCAGAGAGAGCCAAATTAAGGCTATCAGCAAAGATAACTGAAGACTCAGGCAGTTGTAAGCAGTACACGGCCCCACATACACACACCATGAAATGCACAAAATGGGACTGTGAACATCACCAGACTGTAGAAAAGAGAACACAGTAAGTGGTACCGTGACACAAATGGCAAAGCAAAAAAGGAAAGGATGGGGCATAGACAGGACGAGGAACAGGGTGGGGTTCCACTGACACAGTCACTCCAGAAACAGAAAATGCTGGAAAGTATGGCGTTTGAAAACTGCATGGACTAGAAGATAGAGAGATGGGAAAAGTAACAGTATGTCCCAGGTAGACACCACCATGTCCCAATGAAATCCCCCGAAGTTATGACAGACACAATGCATCCCAAAGCGCTGTACAAGCAATGCTAGATTGGTATGGAAGCGGCAACAATAGTGAGACCAAGCTAAAACTAACCATTTACAGATGAATTGAATACATGGAATCTGGCAGAAGGCTTCCGTTTCGATGACCCTCAAGCCTTGCGAATACATGAGCCCAGTACGCAGAAGGGATGCTCCTGCCATCAGCAGCAGTCCAATGCTTGATAGAAGCGAAGCTGGGCCACTGCAGGGCAGATTAAATACAGGCGATAGAGACAGAAGTGAGCTGAATGACAACTAAATGAACCCACTGAACTGGAGAAGCGCTGCCGAAACATAACGGGTATCCCATATTGGAGCCATAGAAACAGCGTGCAACAGAGCCGGGGAGGAGAAAGTGAAGGGGTGGTCACAGGAAAGGACTGGAAGCAGGCCGAGATGCAGCGATTTACCACTACAAAAAGGCTCTGCAAGAAAACTTGATTCGAGGAGAGGCATGAAGTCAGGAAGGCCAGATGCAGGAGGCTGATGGACAAAAATAGAGCAACCATACATTAAATGCCACGGAGTGTCTATGAAACAGCATACACCATCAACTGCGATAGACGACGAGGCGTCCGGAAGGCAGACAAGGATATCTGAGTCACCAATGCAGAGGCAGAAGAAATATGGAAAGCCGGCTAGTCCCGAGAATATGGACTTGCACAGCCAGCAATCATGTCGGGGTGGCTGGAAAGGTAGAATCGTAGCAGGTCCCCAGGAAAATAGGAAGGTGCAATCAGATCCTGGAACACGGGGGAGAGGGAGCTGAGGAAAAGCGGTAAAAGAAAGGAGGTATGGGGAGAACCCGAATGAGCAATGTGGGAGAGCAGAGCGCAACTCAGGCACCAGAGACAAGCAGCTAAGCCACTAAGGCACAGCGAGGGGAAACAAACAGATGGCCGGAGGTGACTACAGAAATGAGAACTAACAGGAATCAGCAGAGCGGAGGGGAGGAGGAGCGACACCTCTGGCCACTACAAAAAACGAATCCTGGAGAACCCCAGGATGAGTAACCTTATAAGCCTGATGGGGGAGTGACGTAGTTGCACCGCCCATTGAACCTCGGCTTAAAGCCCTTCCATTATGTGTAGGGTCCCAATTAGGGTGTTTATCCAATCTATTTTGAATATCTCAAAGCTCTGCAAATCTATAAAGTATTGCGGGAGCTTGTTCCAAACATCAGCTGCTCTTACTGAGAAGAAATTGTCTCTTTTTTTTTTTAAACTTGCAATCTTTATTTACTTTTTTATAAAAATAACATCAACAATATCATCAAGGACACAGTGCATTCAAACTTACACAAATTACATTGAGCCTGATATAACTTAGTACAATGGATTACAAAAACAATATAAGATGGAGAGTACATAAATAAATAAATACATACATATATAAGGAGGATCTTTTATGTTCTGTTATATTATTATCCTAATGGAGGGTAAATTAATACTGATATAAGGTGATTCTCCGGGTTCCGTCAGTCAGATAGGCCTCAGGAATCCCAACTATACTGATCAGATAAAACCAATGAGGGGTCATGGCACAAAATCTTGTCTTAACTGAGATAAGTATAAAACCCACCTCCTCCACAATATCTCAGCTTGCTCCAATTGTTTGTTGAGCAGGGCTGTGATCTTTTCCATTTTATATATGTCTATCATCGCATCCTGCCACATTGACAGTGTAGGTGGCCTATCCTTAAGCCATAACCTCGTAATTGATTTTTTTGCAGCTAAAATAGCAATAGTTATAACTTTCCTAATGACAGGAGGCCTACATTATGGGGGTTAATCTGCAATAAAGAACAATCAGGGTGTCACAATTAAAGTCGGTGAAATTATCTGCTGTAGGGTGTTCTGCAGCGCCATCAGAAATGGTTGTAATTTCTGACAACTCCAGAATATACGTGCATGAGATGCTGGGGAGTATTCACCCTGCCTCCAGCATGCTGCTCCTGTCTCAATCTGGTATTTTTGTTGTTGTGCAGGGGACCTAAAAATCAAATAGTCAATTTCCAAGAGAATTCTCTCCAGCTTTTGGAATGAAGGCCCCACTGGATTGATTTTACATGTTTCTGCCAAATATCTAAAGGTATCGGCAGTCCTAGATCCTTTTCCCATGCCCGATGGACTGAATCCAAGCAGTCTTCCTCTAACTCTCTCACTGCCTCATATAAGATTGAGATCAGGTGAGAGGGCACAGGGCCTCTTTCTAATGCTCCTACTAATATTCCCAGTATACGTGGCAGGGGTAGATCTGCTCGCTGTCCAGCCAACCTAGTATTTAAAAAATTCCTGACTTGAAAATATCTGAATCTGTCATTATAGGAGGTCCCATATTTTTGAACTAGTTCTGTTAAGGAAAGTATGGCTCCCTAGGGGGCAAAGTGGTAAATCAGGTGTAAGCCTAGGTGTAGGCCTAGTCTTTCCCATCTATGATAACCCCCGTCCAACCTTGCGGGCATAAACGAAGAGAGCTGAGGTAGGGAATATAACAGTGGTCTCCATCTAACAAAGGCCCTTGATGCTAAGATGCTCTGCCAGTATTGTATGCTAGTACAGTTACATGGGTTAGTCATCTCCCTTAATACGACTTTTGGGGGTGAAGACAACAGCGTCTTGTTTAGGTCTGCCAGATCTGCTTCTAAGTTCTCCAGTTCCTTCCATTTGGCTGAATAGTCCACTTTACATTGTCCTGAGTCTGCCTGCCCAGGACAAAACCCGTTTGATCCAGATCCACCAGTCCAGGTAGCATGGTCTCCAGCTGCCTAGGCCAGGATTGAAGCAAACAACTTGTAATCAATATTAAGGACTGAAATTGGTCTGTAGGAAGAGCAAGCTGTGCTATCTTTCCTGGGTTTCAGAATGCTAGAGATGCATGCATACACCAGGTAACCGGCATCCCCTTACCTTCCTGGGTCTCCCGGCAAGCCCTCAGCAAAGCGGGGAGTAAATCCTGTCTAAACATTTTATAGAAATCTTCCATGTAGCCATCTGGGCCAGGGCTCTTAAAAGATTTTAAATTAGTGATTGCTCCCGTTAATTCCCTATCCGTGATCGGACGTGTTAATGCTATCTGCTGGTCCTACTTTAGTTTTCGTAATTTGAGGCCTGCCAGAAAATTGCTCACTGCCTCCGGCTCAGTTTCCCGTTCAGGAGTATATAATTTCTCATAAAAGTCCCGGAAGATCTGGATAACCTGTGAGGGCAGCGTGACCAAATTACCATTTGCTGAGTTCCTAATTTGGGATATGGTAGACTGCGCCTGTTGCTGCCTTAACACATGGGCCAGCAGGCGAACATCATAAAATCTGTGTTGCAGGGACTGCAAAGCATGCTCTGTGCGTGTGTCCATAATTTGTTGAATCCATTCCCTGGTAGCATGCAGGAGGGGAAGGGCTCCCCATCCCCCACTGCATGCCGTGCCTGAAGTTCCTTAAGCTGGGAGGGCAGTTTATCCAGACAAGCCAGTTGCTGTTTCTTATAATGTGAGCCGTATTTTATGATATTACTCCTTAACACTGTTTTAAGGGTGTCCCAGAGAACCCCCTTTGATTTATCCGAGGTGCAGTTTCCCTGGAGGATCTGCATGATCCTTTGTGTGATCAACTCCTTAAAATGTTTAAAAGAAAATTAATAAACCTCCACAATGTTTCCTTTCCCCCTCCCAATTCAGTTTAAGTGTTAACAGCAAGTGGTCAGAAAACACCAATGGTGCTTGTATACACTCTGTAACTCTATATAGATGTTCTCTAGATGTGTGAAAGTAATCTATCCTCATGTACACTTTGTGAGGGGCTGAGTAGTGTGTATATTCCCGTTTACCCGGGTTCAAATCCCTCCAGGCGTCCACCCAATGCACCTCAGAAAAATACACCTGAGCGGCCCTCTGGGCTGCACTTCACCTGGCAGGTTTGGGATTCAAAGTATCTAAATTGGGGAGATCATATTATGATCTCCACCAATCATCAGCACCCCTTTGTGTAGCTCAGTGAACTTAAAGTCTTCACCGCTTCAGTATCCGAACCCGGGGGAATGTACTTGGAGGCCAACGTGATCTCCTGTCCCTCCAGCCTCACAACCACAATAGCCAGTCAGCCCTCTGGGTCCACATAAGAGGCTGTTAATTCAAACAGACTGGATTTAGGGACTAAGATGGCTGTTCCTCTTCTCTTCCCCCTTCTATATGCAAAGGTCACTACTGTACTAAAGCCAAATTTGGTTAGTTTTAAATGCTCCTCTCTGCTCAAGTGTGTTTCTTGAAGAAGTGCAAAAGTAGGTTTTAATCTTTTAATTGAGGTTATAATTTTATAACGTTTAATTGGGCTGTTTAGTCCATTAACGTTATGTGAACAAATTGTTATAGGTAATTTCTTAGCCATCCTCATTCAAACCTCCCTGCAGGGCTGAAGGGGGGCCATTCAGAGAAATCCCCAATGCTTCAACCCTGGTAACTTATTCCAAGGCCCCATTCCTAAATTCAGACCCTTTGTCCTCTGGCCATGATCCCCCTTTCTCCAAAATGTGCAAATCAGGCATCTTTTGTATATCAGGCACAATAATTAAACAAACACATAACATGAACTTGAAACTATGTACAAAGGTACTTCCAAGATAGGAGGGTAGCAACGTATGCCCTCTATCCTATAAGGAGCAACCTTCTGAGGAGGAAACGACCCCCACAGGGGGATTAGTGGCAGAGATGTCTGTCAGGCTTCCCTGGCCTCAAATAAATTCAAGACTGGATGCTTCATGCATCCTAAGAGGTGTGTCAACCATCTGGAAGGGGAAAGCAGACGATGAATTTCCCTCCCATCTCCTTAGGCCTCCTAACGGAAAGAGCTACCAATGCTCCATGGCCGACATGCTTCTCCTATTTCTATTCTAAAATAGTAGAAGAGAGACCCTCTAGGAGAGGCTCATAACGCATCTCCTCCGGGGACCCTCCCCAAGCATGTCATCAACCCCAGGAGCCAAGTGGAAATTTCTCCAGTGTGTGACTCTCAGGAGTCAATGAGAATGTAAAATTGCTTTTAAAACCAGAAATAACACTGCTAAGCATTGTTAGACAGGTCCAAAATAAACTTAGATATAACAGCTGGGTCATTTTCTTTGATCAGTTTAAACCTGTAAGGGGGAGAAAGAACTTGATTATCCAAAGGGAGCAGTCACAAAAGAAAGTCTCCCTTCCCCCCATCATATCTATAAGTTTGTTAAGTAGATGTCCCATAAACAAGCATTTAAACTATAAGGTGGTGTCTAACTCAGCTTCATCAACTGTATCACATATAGTTCGATCTATTCAAGTTCAGGGCCTTGCATCGAGTAACCGTCTGTAAAGGCTATCAAGGCCAGATGTTCTATTTACCATAGCTTGCAGTTCATTCCAGGAAATTGCAAGTACCGGTCCCAAGAAGATGTACCTTTCCATGTAATGGCTTCACGGCTATCCTGTCAAGAAACAAGCCACAATTTCACCCCAAGAAATTAAGTCTATGCTTACTCTTCAGGTATTTGGTGTTTGCTGCATATCTCCGCCTCCACTACTAAATTTCTGCAAGGCCATTTTCACATCCTGCAATGTGCGCAGGCCTTCTGCTTGGGCTCTTTTTGTCCCATGCCATCCAGTACCACTGTGACCTCTGGGGGTGGGAGTTCTGGTCTGCTAAGCGTCCCAGCTGAACATCCCAACCCTTAGATTTCAGTTCTTTTTGTGCTTCTTCCGGAGTATTATAAAGCTTTGACCCAGATTCCAAAAAAAACTGAAGTTTCACCGGGCAAGGGGTTTGAAATCAAATTCCATGCTCTTGCAGCACCTTGAGAATGAGTGAGTAGGCCATTCTCTGTTGGAGAATCTCCATAGGGTAATTGTTGTCAAACCATAACCTGGCTGTGTTATAGTGTACATTTTTTTTCGCCCAGGCTGTACGGAGAATAAATTCTTTGTCCTTAAAGCTAGCCAATTTAAGGACAACCGACCTAGGTCTAGTAGCAGGGTTTTTTGGTTGTTGTATCAGGGACCTGTGTGCTCTTTCAACCCGAGATTGAAAATGGGGAGAGATCGAGAACATCCCAAAGGAGATCTTCCACAAAGTCCTCCATTCTCCCAGTCTCCGCTCCTTCTGGGAGACCGTAGATCTGAAGATTATCTCGTCTGGAACGTGCTTCAAGGTCTAATTGCTTTTCCTGTATTGCTTCTTGTTGATCTACTAAGAAGTCTACCGCCGTGTGTAAGTGCTGGGTCTCCTCTCTAATCTCCCCCACATGTGTCTCCGGTGCCTCTAGCCTTCCTTCCACTGTTTGCATTCGGGCTTGCAGGTCATGAAATTCTTTTTTTATTTTCTGCCCAGAATGCTTTAATTTCTGCTAACAATGTCTCAAGTTCACTCTCCTGGTCTGTGTCTGGATCCCAGCCTGCACTGCTAGCTGGGGAGATACTCCGGCTGGCTGGTTCTCTACTCAGGATTCTAGAGTCATCCTTTTTCCTCCGATGCCTCCCAGAGCAATGTTTAACCATGCCTTTACCCCTAGACATGTAATTTGCCATTTTACCCAAAATGAGTATGAATAAGTGCTGATCTATGGGTATATTGGAGCGTAGGAGCCAGAGAGCGCTGAATTCAGGCAGCTATCAGGCGGATGACGTCACCGGAAGCCCTCGAAATTGTCTCTTTTGTTAGTATTAACTTGGAGAATTATTAGTCGTTTGTCGTGACTCCTTAGTGTGATGCAATGGAGGGAAAAGTGCAGATTACACTGATTAGCTAAATTGGGATCTTGAAGGATTCTGTATAATTGTAAGAAGTCGCCCCTCCTTCTCCTTTCCTCAAGGCATACTGAACCTGTTATGTGCAACCTTTCATCATAGGAGTTATTTTGCAGTTTTGGTATCAATTTGGTTACCCTATGTTGTACCTGTTCTGTTAGATTAATGGCTTGTTTTACATGAGGGTTCCAGAAGGGGGAACAGAAACCTAAGTGCGGTCTTATGTATGTTCTATACAAAGGGATTATGTAGTAAGAATTTTTGTTTGTGAAAGAGTGTTTAATGCAGTTGACTAACATGTTTGCTGTTTGGGTTACCTTCTAGGCAGTGTCCTGCTGATGTTAGTGAGTTGTCTATGATGACCCCTAGGTCGCGTTCCTTGGTAACTGTTCTAAGCTGTAAATTGTTTATGGTATAATTATAATGTGGGTTATATGTTGATTGACATTTTATTAACTATAGTCCATTACATGTCATTAAGGTCATTAACGAGTGACATGTGTTTATCGAATGTGTAGACCTCGGCTCCTATCTTAGTGTTATCAATGAATTTCACAAGTTCTGTTTTTGATGGTATTGTTCATATCACTAATAAAGATGTTAAACAGTGTGGGTCCCAGGACTGAGCCCTGTGGCACACCACTACTCACCTCCCCCACAGATGAGAGGTGACCATTGATCCTCACCTGTTGTGTTCTTCTGAGCAACCAGTTGCCTACCCGGTTCACTAATTGGCGATGTAACCTGCTGTTGACCAGTTTATCTAGTAATTCTAAATTGTCAAAAGCTACCGACCCAGTGGTGCTGAGGGTTGAGGTGCTGGATGCCACACCTCACATCACACCAGCGACCTGGGTTTGGGATTGACCTCGGGTCACCGGGGTGCCAGCTGGGGGGAGCTGGAGTGGCATTTCCCCTCCAGGGGTGGACGCCCACTCCTCCTTAGTCCTGCATTCATTGGGTGGTGGTCTGATGGGTGTGCAGGTGGCAGGAGTGGTGATGCAAGTCTGTGGTGGGGTGGAAAGGGTCACCGGATCCTGGCGTGCATGCATATGCATGTGTATGCCATGACCCCAGGTAGGGGAGAAAAAGAGGGAAAAAAGGAAAAAAATGTATATAAAAAATAAATAAATAACTTGTCAAAAGCCTTGCCAAAATCCAGTGGTATGACATCTGCAGGGGTTCTATTGTCTAGGCTTGTGCTGATGTATTTATAAAATGAAATTAAGTTGGTGTTACATGACCGCCCTTGCATAAACCCATATTGCAAGTTATCAGAACATTGATCAGAAGCTAGTTCTTTTTCGATTTTGGTTTTAATTAATTATTCCAAAGTTTTGCATAAGACAGATGTCAACCTAATGGGTCTGTAGTTATTTACCTTGTCTCTTTCTCCTTATCTTTTCATTGATTCATTCACCTTGAAAATGAGCTTGCTCAATGGTGTTTATGCCTTGTTAAATAAAGTGATTGATTGATTTCAATGGGGTTTTTTTCTGAATTTTTGCTCTGATCTAGATAAAAAACTATAAATATTTAAATAGTGAACTTTTGTTGTGTAGGTTGTTGGGGAAGGATTTCCTAAGGGGTGGTTGATGCTTGGGAGTTTTGTATTTTTTAAGATATTTAGATTTGAAATATCAGGTTTTTCATGTTACGAGTCTGCTGCATCACTTGGGCTTGGAGTTAAGGTATTGCATGCGCAGAACAGTTTCAGTGCTGTTGAATGCGGATGGGAAAAGTGAAAGGAGTTGGGCTGTAGTTTAAGTACCGCATGCACAGAGGACTTATGAGAAAGAGCACTCTATCTATTGGTAGTGGGAAGCAGAGACTTGAACAATGGCTGACAGGAATAATAAGCTACTACAGTAGATACATCGTATATGTGCTGCTGGTTGCTCGGATTGCAGCGGACCTTTTCTTGGATGTGCTCGCCACATTATGTATGCATGGTGTGGCGCCAGCATTCAGACTGATTGGGGAATGCAGGACACACCTACTGGTGCGTGCCCTGCATTCACCCAACAGCGACCCCACCTCCAAAGCTGCACTGTCCCATGATGTTGGCTGTGCAAGTGCACCAACATAAAAAGGGAACCTGCCTATCAGAAATATTCTAATGCCCAACAAAATCAAGGAGCTGCAGGCTGTGGTGGTGGTGATGGTTGTTGTTGTTGTGACTGCTGCAGCTGGCTTTGTATCACAGCCAGAAGGTTATGGATGGCCCTGGTGTTTTTCTCCTCCTGTCCAACATTCTCAGCAGTCAGACATAGCACTGGAGCAGATCATCCATGCCCTCCTGACTACTCACATCCTGCTGCCTTCCTGTGGCACCCCGGGCACCTATTTAAAGATATACACTGAATTCAGCCAGCTGTGCACACAGGACAAGGGACATGAAAGTGGCATAACGTGCATAACAGAAGTACTGTACAGTTGGACAACATATGAGCCACCATGCCACACATAGGTGGAGAAAGTCAAACAGCCACAATGGAATGTATGTGTCATCCCAAAGACAGCACTGTGGACCTGAACAGTAGAGCACTGCATATACTGTACAATGAGTGTTCCATGCTGCAATTGAGCATGACCAAGCTGTGTAAGGGACTCACAACACTGGTAGATATGCCAGATGTGGAAACACAACACATACAACAGCAGCACCAAGCCAGACCACTACAGGCAATGTAATAACCCATTTGACTAGAAGATGCACACACTCTGTGCCCTACAGACCAGGCATCCAACACATAGGCCAACACAGATGTGCAGGACAACAGACATCCATAAGCCACCCCGGTCAGTGGCTGCGGCTGTCCCAGGCACACACACACACAAATGTGGTAAACACAGCACAGCTATATATGGATGGAACAGTTATGCAGCACTGTGTGCAGCAGGCAGGGTAACATGCAAGTGCAGCAGTCTTGTACTCAGGTGGGTGCCTGACACACTGTACCATGGTCACCACAACACTGTTGTGAGATGCAGAACCACCTGGAGACACTCTCTGTCCCAGTAGACACAGATCCCACCCTAAGTAGAGGGTTCTCCTCATACAGAGCCACTGCAGGACATTGGGCCTGCAAAGACCCAGTTGTGTTGCAATGTATGCATGGCTCTGCCTGTGTAACATGGAATAATCACACTCTGAACATAACTGTGTTGGTTAGACACTATCAATTATGCATCACAATGTCAATCAAATATGGTAAGGTACACTCTACACCCATCAATGACTCCCTCTACTGTTGACCCCATGCCACTTAAGGCCATCTCTGGGGAGAAGCAATGGTGTGACACCTACTGCATACAGCACTGGAGATGGCACTAAGGCAGACTCCCATGGGTGCTGTGTGCCACACATGACATGTCACAGTGTGTACTGGTACAACAATGGCCCATGCCTACCTCTGCCAGACAAATATGCATACCTAGTCCTGACCATGTGGAACAACAGACCTGACTGACAATGACAGGCATACCACCTGGGGTGTGAGCATTATTGCCAATGCCCTGATGTACCAGGTCTGTGGCATAGGGGATATGCCACTACATGGTGTAATTCATGCCAAGGCACAGGACACATACTCGGCAGCATGCCTGTTGCAATGACGAATGAAACAGTAGACTGCACATACCCTGAAACACCACAGTATCATCAGTGGAACAATGCCCCAAGGGTCAGGTATGTGTCCCCTTATGTGTACTAAAGTACTTGATAACACAGACTGTTTGAGAGGGTGACTAAAACTGCATAACAGCAGTGATGGCTGCGGCAGTTTTTTACCAGCATTACTGATTTTTGGTTTGGAAGAGAATTTCCAAAAGAAAGAAATTAATATATTGTGCTTGGTAGTTGTGTGTACTTAAGTGACTGAGATCAGGACACTTGAGAGAAATCATAGAAAAACAGAAGTAACGTGTATTGTGATTAACACACAAAAATTAACACAAAATGCATAAAGAACAGTGTTGGGAGCAATGACACACAGAACAGCACCATGTAGGAGCAGTAGTTGAGAACAATTTTAGTGATAGTGTAAGGACTATGCAGTTGCACAAGAAAGACAACAATAGAGTTGAAATCAGATTTTTTTCTCTTCTGAATGGATGAGAACAGGCAAATTTCAATAGATAGAACAAAGCAGTACCAGAAATCAATAAATACAGGGACAGAGAAATAAAGATTGATAAACATTTTTTTCCTTTTTGAGTTTTTTTTTTTCCTTTTTAGGGTTTAACAGCACAGCACTAACAGAAATGAAGAAATACAGACAGAAATAAGAACAAATGAACAATTTTTTCTTTTTAAGTTTTTTATTAATTTTTTTTCATTTTAAGGGTTTAACTGAGGGTAAAAGAGAAACATAAAATAAAATATCTGGGTTGGAGGGCTATGACCTGGGGACAGAGGGTGTACCACCATTTTGCAGTTCAGCCAAACCCTCCAAAATGGTTTGATGATTTCACAGCACCACCTCCAATAGCTCCTTCATGCCCGCAACTTGCCAGGAGAGCTCCCCTACCTCCTATGGAGCTGTAGTATCTTCACATGGGTGGATGTAGGAGGAGGATCTGAAGCTGGTCTCTGAGGTGCCCTCCCACAGCACCCAAGTCTGCCTGCAGGTTCCTCTCCCAGTCCCCTCCATCACCCCCTCCTGCATCTATGCACCACATTTCTTTCTCTTGCCTGGCAGAGAAGAACCAGTAGGGGTGGCACCACCTCCACCCTTCTCAACAACTTTATTTTGCAGATGCTCTTCCCACTTCTTGCAGTGCCTCCATCTAAGGTGTTTGTGCTGCCCACCTTTTACCACACCAAACAACAGTGTGGCATAGTTTGAAGGTGACCACACTGTTGTTGGTGGGGTCAATATCAAAAAAGTCCCAGACAAGGGACTTTGGCTGCTGCCCACAAGGGGAGGAGAAATATGGTCCTAGCTGCATCTCCTCCTCCTCCTCCTGGTGTGCAGGTGGTGGTAGTGATGGTGGTAGTACAACAGCTGGCTGAGCTGGAATCTCCTTTGCTGTTGGTGGTGGTGCCCTTGCCTCATCTTGTTGCTGGGGGTGCTGCACAGTGGGGGGGGTGCTACTGCTGTCTCCTACAGCCAGGCCCTCTTGATGCAAAAAGCATGGCCTCTCCCATCTGCTGCCTGCACCCCCTCTCCTCTTGACCATTCCTACTCATTTTACCCCCCCAAAAAACACAAAGTAAACAGACAGAATAAAAAAACATGCTAAAAGAGATGAAAAATAGCACAAATGAATGTGTTCAATATAAAGAAAATAACAGTGAAAGAATAATTAAATAAAGACTCATAAACTCTACAGTAAAAATAAGATGAAGAACAAGCAAAAGAAAGTTGAATTTTTTTTGTCCAGGTTTTACTATGAAAAGAGCAGCTCTGTCCCCTTCCACTGACTAGCTCAGACTGCAAAGTGAAACTAAGGATGAGTCAGTACATAGAACAGTAGTATGTGACTTGCAGTTGTTGATTCCTTGTGACCTCAAGCACTTGTTTGCTACCACTAGCCTCGTTTTGAACAGACTTCACCTAACTGTTTTAATGGCAAAGTTACCAGCTAAGTCCCTGGCAATGTTAATACAAGCTGATGGAAAAATATGTGTGGATTACTCCACAAAGGTAGAGTTGGTAATTTGACCAGAACTTCACTAATGAGTTAAAACTTCACCACGTCTCTAATCTCCACCCTGTGGGCAAATATTGACTTTCTTCAGGCCAAGAAAAGAGAAGACCTGTCCATTCTCACTATTCACGACATGACTGACAAGGGCATTAGTTTCATCTCTTTTTTCTGTCACTCTTATATGTTCCCTTATTATGGTATGGCTATGCCTTATCGACTTCCCCACACACAAAAAAAAAGCCTTGAGGGTGCAGGTGGCTAAATATACAACTGCTTCTGTTCCACATGTCATTAAGTCCCTTATTTCAAAGGATCTCTCTGTTCTCACACTAGTAGTGAATCTCCTGTTCTTATTGATATACCTAAATGTGTTGCAATCACATTAGCACTTTAAAATTACCACTAAATGTGAACACTTCTGTAGTCTTGAAAAAGCATGAGGGATGCAACACTGTTATCATTCGTGAGGAGGTTTGTTTTTCTGTCATTGTGTCATTTTTCAGCATTAACAAACTTAAAATGGATATTCAAAAAAACTCCAGACTTGATTGTAGGAGCTGGTAAGTGCAATGTTTCTGGATTGGTACTCTGATTTTACTCTAACAGGTGACCCAGCCACCTGTGGGTTGTTAACATATATGGCTTCTCCTAAGTAAGCAGAAGTTGATCTGGGCTGGCACCCCAAACTGCAAAAAAGAGGCTTCACATACCAGCAATTCCATATGGTGAAACTGAGTTTGGGCAGAATATCAAGGAACATTAGCATAGTGCCCGGGAAAGCTACATCCCTACAGTCAAGAGCAGCTGCCAGATATATCAGCTGCTCCCCTGGACTTCGCGGAGCTGATCCACAGCCATTGTTTCTCTTTTGAACCAACAGTCTGAGCACTCTGCAGACAAATACCTGGTCTATAGATAGCAACAGAACAATATTATTTTATAGAATTTTTTATGTGCATGTTTTGGAATCCTTTTTGAATTTTATGGCATGTTTTGCTGGTGGAAACATATTTTCTTTTCCCCTCTCTTTTAGCTCACTGCTGTGCTGTTTAGCATTTGTTTAACCAATGTTGTCTTCCTGCCCAGCCTTGTTGCCTTTGGTGCCCCATAAAAGTCCACTGCCTTGTATCTGTAAGTAATCTTCAGTCCAGTACACAGTACAGTACAGTGGTACACAGTACAATACTTTCCCGTTCAGTCTGATGTCTGTTATAGCAATCTTCAGTTTCTGCAAAGCCCCAAATCCAGAACATCCAGCACACAGCTGTTGATTGGTTCAAACTTTTTTCATGTCATAGTTACATCATTCCTACATGCTTCCCAACAGCTGATTGGCTTGCTCCTGAATCTTTAACTTGTGATTAGTCTAATTTCAGTCACATGCCTAAGTGTCACTCTAGTAGTACTGTACATGTCAATGGCATTTAATCCAATATTTTGGAGGTCATATGAAGAATGAGAAACCACCACCTTCATACTATTATCATGAACAAGAAGTTGTATGCAGGAATGAGCAATGCTGCTTGTGAAATGCATGAAAAGGGGACTCCAGTGAAGGCAATACAAGACTACTTTACAGTGGCCAGAACTCTGTCTATCTCTAGCTTTTGCAGTAACCTCACAAAGAGCACCCACACAAGCCAATGGGGACATCTGTGACACCGTAATACAGTACAGTTGCCCACTGTGCTGCCATAGTGCCCTTGAGCAAGCCACATTCCGTGGCAGTGAGATGATACTGTACAGTGCTGTACTTTCATGGCTGCCATTACATAATGTGTTTTACTTTCTTTCCCAGTGAAGTTTCCTATGTTGTGGATCAGCTAACAATGGTGGATGATGAGAGCAGTGCTCAAGAGGTCCATCAGACACTTGCAAAATGGAGGTACTCAGTATCCAAAGTTTCAATGCTATGAATGAGATGAAAAAAGGATGGAATTATGGCAGGTCATAGAAACATAGAAACATAGGCTTTGAGGGCAGATAAGGACCACTTGGCTCACCCACTCTGCCCATTTCCCTACCTATTGGATGAGCTGCAGATCTTAATTAACCAACTGCCTACATCCTCCTACCTCCCATTAGAATTGCTTTATGTCATTCTCATGCATTCTTGAATTCCCCCAATATTTTTGACCTCACAACCTCCTCAGGAAGGCCATTCCATGCATCCACCACCCTCTCCATGAAAAAAATACTTCCTCATGTCTTCCCTGTGTGACGATGATAGCAATCTGCTTCTCATTATGTGTATTATATTTGTGATATAAATATATGTTTCTTTGAAAGCCTGCTTGAGAAATATGGCAGGCCAAGCAGAAGAGCATCATGGGACCTGGGATTTTAAAAGTGTGGTAAGGAGAGATTACACTCTCCATGACCCAGTGGAAAATCTAATTAAGAGCTTCCTTTAGAAACCAGTTTGTATAGGTTGTAAACCAGCCACTTGTATAAAGTATTGCATTTCATGACCTATTAGCAGGAAAGCAACTTCTGACAGATACCTGTTAGATTTCTCACCACTAAGAGAAACAGCTCTGGAATTTCATCTGAAGATCAAAGGGGTAATTCTGACCTGCCATAAAACAGGCTTACCAATTATATATATATATATATATGTATATTCATTGCAAAAAAAAACTTTGTTAATGCACCAGTTCGGGTTAAAGTGACAAAATTGGGGAAATGAGATGTTAGGGTGGAGCCCATAACACCAAACACCCCCACACAGCCCCATCCTCCACAGACCAACAGACGCCAGGGTGTGCCAC
Organism: Neoceratodus forsteri; assembly: GCA_016271365.2. Classification (NCBI taxonomy): domain Eukaryota; kingdom Metazoa; phylum Chordata; order Ceratodontiformes; family Ceratodontidae; genus Neoceratodus; species Neoceratodus forsteri. The sequence goes on from CM057453.1 coordinate 495,381,740, forward strand.
GTGGTCGTCAGGCCTAACTCTCACCCTGAAGAACACAAAAACCAAAAACAAAGCAGCAACTGGGGACAGCAATAAATAAGTCAGGCAAAAGTTAGTGCATATACGCAGAGGAGCCCGTGGCTACTATCCCCGGTGCTTTGGGTCTAACTTGTGACACTTTCTCAACCCCTTGAGAAAGGGTCATGAGTTAGACCCGAAGCGCTGGGGATAGTAGCCGCAGGCTCCTCTGCATTTATGCACTAATTTTTGCCTGACTTATTTATTGCTGTTACCAGTTGCTGCTTTTTTTTGTGTGTGTTCTTCTGGTTGCACCCACTGCCAGCGGTGTGTTCCCTTTTCTTGTGTTTCAATAAAACTAACTCTCACCCCATTCTCCTTTACTCTAGCACATCAACCTGTTTACACATGGAATGGGGTGAAAGTTGAGCCTGACAACCCCATGGCACACCCCAGCATCTCTCAGTCTGTTTAGGATGGGGGTGGGGGGTTAGGCTCAACCCTAACATCTCATTTCTCCATTTTTGTTGCTTTAACCCTAACTGATGCATTAACAATGTTTTTTTCCAATGACACTATATATATATATATATATATATATATATATATTCTTTGCAAAAACTTTGTTAATGCATCAGTTAGGGTAGTTTCCACACTGACAAAGGTGTGAAAATTCCACATTAGGGTTACCACCCCACCACCATCCCCCCACCCTCCACACACCACTAGGTATCGGGGTGTGCATTGGGGTCATTGGCCTAACTCTTACCCCATTCCATGTGTAAAGAAGCTGTGGTGGTGTAGTATAGGAGAATGGGGTGAGAGTTAGGCACAACCACCCCAACACACCCCAATGCCTGGTGGTGTGTGAAGGGTTGGGAAGTGGTGGTGGTGGAGTGGTGGGGTGGTAACACTAATGTGGAATTTCCACACTTTTGTCAGTGTGGAAATAACCCTAACTGATGCATTAACAATGTTTTTACAAAGAATTTCCTTTCTTTTTTTTAAAAGTGTAATGTAAGTAGTAAATGGAATGTCTTGGTGGGAGCGCAGGGCCCATTCAAGCTATCCATTTGTGCATAAGGATATGTGTCTGTGGGAGCACAGTTCCTCTGGGCCCTGCGCTCCCACTTACACATAGCTATGGAGCCATGCCACAGCCCTATAAGGCAAGAAGGCCTTGTAACACTAATTTGCCCATGTCTCGGGGAACCGTAGCAGCTAGAAAAAAAATTCAAGTGTCATTGTAATCATGAGGGTTAGTAGTTCATATGGCAATGATTGACTGAACCCATATCTCACATCATTTCCAAGATACAGGCACTGAAAACCAATGTGAGTGTTAATTCTGAAGGCGTAATACTAGCCTACAGCCATGAAAATCAGCAATTTGGAACACTAATTCTTAAATATCTCAACAACCATACAAGCTAGAAAAAAATCAAATTGCGTGGGTTTCATGGCTTTTTAACCTACTTCTGTACTTAGTTTCTCTTTAGGGGGGACTAAAAAATTTTGTGACGAAAGGTCTGTATCTCGAACCGTTTTCGAGATACGGGCCCTGAAAGGTGCGATGAGTACCACAATGGTATCCTATGGGAAAATGTCTGAACTTCGCAATGCTGTAACTATGGGCGTGTTCAATGGTTCTGTACCAAACTACCAAAAGGAACACCTCTGGGACTAGGGCTTTCCACCCTGGAAAGTTCAGACCAGTAGCGCAATCCACATTGCCACAATGAAAGGACAAAGAAAACAACCACCATAATGTTATCCTATGGGGAAATTTCTGAAATTTGGAATTGTGTAACTATGGGTCTCTTGAATCTTTCCACACCAAACCACTGAAATGCACATCCATTGCACTAGGGCTTCCCTACCCTGAAAATTTCAGGCCAATAGCACAATCCACCTTGCCACAATCAAGTGACAAAGAAAAGCAACACACAGCAAAATTCTCCTATCTCTATAATAGCAATGCTGTCATGCACAAAAAAATGTTATCGCAATCATAATTAGAGTTTTCATGATTGTTTGCAGGGCACAAAACATGTCATGATCAAAAAATGGAAAACATTTAAAAAACATATTTCTGGACTAGATGGCGACAAATTAATGTCGGGGTATGTTCCTTGGGGCCCGATTAGGTAAACCCAATGGTTGGTGTGTTGAAAAGTGCAGCATTTTTTGAGTTATACTGTTTTTTTCTCTCTCACTAACTGAAAACAAGATGGTGGCAGCACATTTTAGGCAAGCTGCATCAAAAAATGTGATCGAGATTGTTTTTGCAGTGCACGTATAAATTTTCCCATAGGCTATAATGGGATATGAAAAAATGGCATAACTTTTGAACGGAGCAAAGTTTTTTCACCAGATCTTCAAAAGGCACCAGTGCAGCCCAGGACCTATGCAGACAACCCAATTTTAACCCACTCACATGCATTCTTCAGTGCATTATGTGTGGACAAAGAAATCGCAACTTTGGGGATTTTTCACTTTTTGAGCGTGCAACAATTCCGCAACTGTGCATCTAACCAACATAAAAATTTCTAAATCTGTAGATCTATGGTAGATCTTTAAACATTCCAAATTTCTGGCAAATCAGGCAAACAGTTCAAAAGTTATTAAAGTGCAAAATTTGAGGTTTAATATACATACAGTATATATATATATATATATATATATATATATATACACACACACACACACACACACACACATATGTGTATATATATATATTTTTTTTTTGTGGGATGCTTAGCAACATGCAGGTGCCTGAGACTAATTTGGTATGTGGAAATGTGAGTGACCTCACAGCCAGCATCACCACTGAGCTGTGACCTCACAAGCTGGGTGGGATCCTTGTTCCCTTTCGATGGTCAAAGCTAAGAGAACATAGTGCTTTTTATCTCTGGACTCCTGAAAGGACACACTCTCTAGAAGCACTTCTACCCAAGGTTAAGTAAGTCAACCACCACTATTTGTTAATTGAAACTAGGGTAGGTTTAGATAGTCAATAATAAGGTAGTTTTGTTCAAATTGTCCATTTAATTTGTATGACTGCACCTTCAATGTTATATGTTCTGTGTTTTGTATCTCATCTACTATTTTTAATTTTAGTAAACTTTGTTTTCCTTGAAATCCTGCCTGAGCCTTTTTCCTCATTTTGAATGTGAATGCTGGGACAGTGTTGATAATTCTGACAGAACTGTTAAGCGCTTACAGTGTGTTACCATATGCACCAAGGTAAGAAAAATACCTAGGTCTCAACTGGGTCAAAACGGGGATAGTGAACCAGGTTGGGTGCCCGCTGGGTTAAGTACTGCACTGCATTTCCCCAAAGAGGGTGTGATATTTGAACCTGTTAACTGGATGTGCTAGCGAAAAAGGGTTCATATTTTACCCCAGGACTCAAGACTGGTAGTTGTTCAGACCCAAAACAGACAGGAGGGTTACCCTGCTTGTCTTCTGTTCACATATTGCACTTTGAGGATTGTCACTGTGGGAGCAGAGGGCCTGATTCCGGAGTGCGTTTGTAAGACCCTGAGCCATCCACCCTCTATCTTCAGTTTTGCCCCCTCATTCTTGCACATCTCTTTTTCTGAAAGATGCTACCCTCTTGGACTTTGTTGATTCCCTTGAGGTACTTAAATGTTTCTATCATGTCCCCCCTCTCCCTCCCAGTAAGGACTGTACCCACTGTAAACCATGGGTACCTGTTCTGCTTATTCCATGATGCTAAACAGTTTTTAAATTGTGAACATTTAGGTGATGAAGCTGTCATTGTACAGTAACACCTAATGCTGACAGCCTTTTTCCTACCCTACAGTACATGCCCTCTCATTTATGAAGCTAACAAAATCTAAGATGTTGGAGCAGGCAAAGGCATGGATGGAAGTGAATGAAAAATTCTAGGACATGATTTTTACAGACAGGAGTACTATAGCAATGCAGTCCTTTTGCCCTGTGGCTTTTAGGACAAATACACTTCTGGTACTAAAACCACAGCTAAAACCTCTACTGAAAATACACATCTTGGTTGCCATCTTGTGCCAAGGACCTGGGCCAATACTGCTCTTTACTGGCATAATTAAGGGTGATTTCTTCAGAGAGCAGATATTGTCCAGTACTTTAGTGCTGTTTATCCAGTGAGTATTTGCAGATGGGCATCAGTTTTTCCAAGATCTGATCCAGGTTCCAGCAGTGCTGGACATACTGTAGTTTGCACTAAATGACATTTCTTGTTAGACTCATACGTTATTTCTGTGAACAGTTAATCTGTATTCAGAGGAAAACAACAAGGCAGGATGTGCAAATGTCAGCCAGTGCTCCATTTCAAAACAAATGCAGGAACAGCACAATCTCAGGCACTCGTGAACTCCAATGGATAATTAAAACAAGGCTGACAGTGATGTACTGTATGTATGCTAATCACCTCAGTAATTAAGTGTCCATGTTGTAGTAAGACCGTGCCCTTTGAAAAAGCTGTAGAGTGTGTACAGGAAACTTTGAGGAGTTTGCCTGTGCTACCTTGGAGCTCTATGGGTGTCTGCAAGTTATAGCAAAAATGACAGTGAGTACTGTCAACCTTGTTTTAAATATCCTTTAGACATTATGAGTGCCTAAGATGGTTTGTGCTGGTTCTATATTCAGGAGATTAGACAATCTGTTATACAGTATTGTTCTGTTGGTTTTATAAGGCCCACATTCTTTCTAGTTTACAGCTAATGACCCAAAACATGCAGCGTCAGGAGTCTATATAAAGGACATGGGACTGAACTGAGTTAGGACACCACCCAAATCACAAGATCTGAACCCAGTAGAGATGGTGTAGCATCAGAGGAATCACTACATCAAGAGGCGGGTAAAACCATGTGGGCAGCTGATAAAAGGTCATGCCACTTGTTGTTCATATCAATGGTTGCACCACAGCAATGTAAAGCGAATGAATACTAAGCACAGTATGTTTTGTATGTAAACATTAAATAAAATGAAACTCTAGAATTCAGATGTGTTTTTGGATTTTTTTTTGTATTTCACATCATGGTGGTATCAAGTTCTAAAACCTAGAATCCAGAGGTGTGATTTCAGTTTTCTAATGCAGACTGTTGTGGGGGGGTGTTGTGAATGAATTCATGGATGGTTTTAAATTCTAAATAATAGGCAAAGGTGTTGTTAAGAAGCTGCGAGGAGGGGGGATGAAATGCAGAGCCTTGTTTTTTACAGCTGTCAGGAAAGGTGATTAACAATTCACATCACTACAGGGAAATGCAGACATACAAGGAAATTCTTCCTACAAACATTTATCACTTGTGTTTTTTTTGTTGGTTTGTTTTTAGTTGTTTAACCAGGAGTAGCACACTAAACTGAAAGCTTTTTTACAGGAGCATCCTGGGAGCACAGGAAGTTAAGTGACTTTCTCAGGGCCATACAGTATGTAAGTGGAAACTGTGGGATTCAAACCCAGGTCTGGTCTGCTGGATGTCACCAGATTTGCAGCTCAGAGCCTTAAACCACTGCGCTATACTGCCTCCAGTATGTAATCTGTCAATCTGAGGGGTCTCCTCAGATTGACAAATTACATAAATTGCAGAAAACAGCTCATATCTAGTGATGCTGCTAGCCATTTTGTTCACATGCCACAAAAATTTTGCCAAACTCATTCATGGATGAGTCCAGCAGCATTCAGCCAGTATCACTGTCAGTCAGGAGCATTCAGCACAGAATGGGTCGGGATGACTAAAATTCATTTTTTTGTAAAAATTAATGCTTTCCTCTACAGCAACTACAACTGGAAGCTCGGGTAAGAAACTGTTTTTGGGGTACTATTTATAGACCCAGACAACAGAGGGGTCATAAATTATGTAGAAACCTGACAGTGTCTCTAATATGGTTCAGACTAGATTTCATCAGTATTCTCTGTGGTTTTTGAACACCCATTGTCTAACATCACTTTCCTTGTGACTAAAATGAACTAGGATGCAGAAGGCACTGCTCCCTCACTTTACTGGACAACAAGTGTACAGAAACAGCAGAGAATACTGCTGAAAACCTGGTTCAAACCATGGTAAAAGGAGCACTCTTTTTATTATTTCAGATGTGAAGAAAGTGTTTAACCAGACTCAGAAAGGAGAAAGAAGGGTAGCATACCAGTTAGGAGATTAGGGACAATCTAAAACAGAACAAAAAAGTATAGGTCAAAATTGTCACTGCTATCATGCACTGCTGTTTTAAATTGTGCAGTGGTTTTTGTCTAAGTGGTGTCAGGAGCCTTTCAGAAATTACAGAGCATCTTGGGGGTTCTCATGCATGGTGCCGGTGCTCCCTGTCTCACAGTCACACCTAATGAGATTCATTTGGCAGCATGTAATCAGAGAAGAAACATGCAGATGCAAACATCAAGGGAGAGGCAGGGGCCAATGAGACCTGTTGCAGTGATCAGGCCACAGCAAAAGAGTCAGCCAAGGAGTCTCTGCCATACGACCCTCAACTGGATTGGAGCTAGAGGTGTGTCAATACCTTTTCCTGAAACTTCATCTGAATATTTGATATTGGGATGCCAGATATTCAGGTATCTGGGATTCAGGTATTTTTATTTCAATGCTTAAAAACATTAAAAAAAAACTACTGCTCCACCCTTGCTTCTTTTATACTGCCCCACCCTCCTCACCCAGCTAAACACATTAAATAATATGACCTCCCGTCCCTTCACCCTTTATTAGCACCCTGATCCTACCCTCCTCCCCCCCAGTACCCACAGTATTTTATTTTATTCCTATGGTTGGCGACCAGAAAAACCATCCCATCTCAACATCCAGCAGCCATCCTTAATAGTGAAACTTGCTTGTTTACACTAAAGCAAAGAATTCCCCAATGTCTCCCCTTCCCTCCATTCTGACAGGACCCTGTCACCACCCTCCTCCCCCAGCACTGAATTGTGATTTTGACAGGCATCCATCACAACCCTCCCTCCTCCACAGTCAGCAGACTTCATATAAATGAAAGCGCTTGTGTGCTTGCTCAGTCCATTGTTAACACTCAGTGTTTCAGCTTTTATTCAGTAGCCCTACCATTCATGGTATTTTGGAAATACTATTCAGCTCTGGAGCACCCTTGTTGGAGCTCTCCTCTATGAAGACTGAAAAAACACACAGTCACATCGTGCCTAAAAAAGGTGGTTGATACTTGCAACACTAATAGCGATCTCCAGGGCCAATGATATGTATGCATGTTTTCTTTGCAACTATCTACTCACTGCTCTCTGTCTTTATCTTTTAGCCATTGCATGGATGTTCAGTGGAATTTGGGCTGCACACTATCAGTCTGAAAATAAAGCACAGGTGACCAAAAAACACTTTGCAGGTTTAGTTTAAAGGACAGAAAACACAAACCACTGTTTTATCCATTGTATTTGTACTGTCATTATTTTTTTCTTTTTAAATATGCCTTTTTTTTTTTACATAAGACCTTTCATGTTATATTTAGTTTTGAAATTTGATGAATCCAATTGATTTTACAAGTATGGTTGTTTATATGTTACCTGGAATCTACCATTCCTGTTTTCTCTGAGTTGTAGTAAGAATGCCAGTTTTGCAGTGGCGTCTCTATGCTTTGGTGTCCTTGTGCCAAGCACTGAATACTATCACAGAGCAGTCACTGAAACACCATGCATAAACATAATGAAGAACTGACATAGCTTTTTATATGTACTCTAAATTAACAATAGTTTTTTACTCAGTCTGTATCTGCAAGTAACATTGTCCATATTATTTATGAAATGTAAGTGATTTTTAATAATTTTTTGATAAGTTTGTTTTGGGTACACAATACAGAGCAATAAACAAATGATTTATAATTCATATAATGTTAAAACACTGCAATTAAAAATGTAGTGCCTAACTTCTCTTCTATGGTCCTCTGATAAACATGACTTGTATTGGATTGTACTATTTATTGCAACCCTATGATCATTTTACTGACAGATTGTTTAATACCTGCAGAGGAAATGGATAGGGTTTGTTTTAAGAATAAATGCACCCTTTGCTGCTAGGTGTTGATTTATATTTTTATAACAAATTGAATCAAATATTTTCCATATAGATTAATGTCCCAGATCTTTTTGTTTTTAGTCAGATTCTTCTAGCATCTATCACTGGGCAGGTGTCCTGAAATGAAACAGAAGCCATGCCTGCTCTATCTGCTTTGATTTTGTTTAGCGCTTTAAAACTAATTGAGAAGGAGAGAGAGAGATCTCAAAAGAAAGAGAGAATGTTTTTTTCTTTTTCAAACTCTCCAAATGTCAGAGCTAAAAAGACAGATAGGTGGGATGGTGGGTGAATACATTTCTGTCTCTGGTGACAGAGAAAACGAGACAGAGAATGCTGTAGCTTTGGAGGGGGCGGGAGTTATGTCTCTATCCCTTCTTTTAGGAATTGTTCTTGCATTTCTTATATACTCTATCAATCAATCAGATATGTGTGTGTGTGTGTGTGTCCATGCCTGGGGATGCTAAGAACTTTTCATTTTTATGTTGAGAGCATGTTGCCAGATGTAATTTGTGACCGCATGCAGTATGTACTGCAAAATACAGCCAGGAACTGTGTGAGTTTATTTAAAGGCATAGTGCTAACATAAGTAGAAAGAGATTAGGAATATCTTGTTTTTTTTTGCTGAGGGGCAGAATGCAGCACCATAGGCTAGTGTCCAGAGATTAAATCCAAAGTGTACGAGATCATGCATGGCTGTTTCCTTTAATGTTTTGTTGTTGCATGTCACTGTGAGGAGGGGCATGTGTTTATAAGCTTTCGTGTCAGTGTGTTCATGTTGCATACTCACAGGCATCGTAACAAGACAATCAAGTAATGGAGCACCCACCCACATATTGTAGATTGGGGAACGTACATGCACATGTTGCACTAATCTTGTAAGTTTGGAATAATCATCTTGAAACAGGGCTCCACCTTGGCGCTTATGTTTACCCACTGAGCAGGCTCTGACGTGCAACAGCAGCTCCTGCAGCTCCATGGAGTGGATCATGTCTTGCTCAGTTACTCATTTGCTTGCATACCATCAGGCTCTGGTATGCTTCCCAAAAGCAGCTTGGTATTTATCTTGCTCAGCAGGGGGTGTTCGGTGTGGGGGGGGACCACTGGACACCAAGGATTACTAACTACAGTCTGTCAGGGGTGTTCAGGTGTGGGGGGACCACTAGACACCAGAGATTATCTACAGTCTGTCAAGGGGGTTTGGGGAATGGGAAGCTGTGGTTAGGGAGTGCAGCCCATAACACCTTGTTTGGGGAGGCACTAATAGCCACTTACTGCCTCTTCAAACCTACCAATATGCCAGTGCACCTGACTACAGTACATTGGTGGTGTTCAGGGGTGGGGGGACCACTGGACAACATGGATTATTAACTACAGCCTGTCAGGGGTGTTCAGGGGATGGGAGCTAGAGTTAGAAGTTACATCCCATAAGACCTGGTTTGTGGAGGCACTAATGGCTATTTACCATCCCTCCAAAGCTAACAATATTACTGTGCATCTATATATAAGATGCTACCAACTGCTTTGCATAGTCATACTGTCATATTATATGTTAGGGCCAATCACAAATGGATTAGCAACTCATGAAACGTGCCATCCCTTATGACATTCTGTGGTCCCTTCCTGTTTTAGGACCATGAAGTGGTGTTAGCAAGTTGCTAACCTGTTTTATGAATGCTAAATGCATTTGAATATCCCAGCCCACATTTAATGTATTCTAATCTCTTGGAACTTCCCATGTTTCTAAGGACCCATTGAACTGTTCTGCTAGAAGGGCTCTCAAAGCCTGGCTAGCTTCTTACAGCACACTAGAGGAATTCCATCTAGTCTGGGGATTTCTAGATGTTGCAGCCCTTTGCTCACCCTTTCCACAGAAACTGCTCTCTCCATAACCTTGGCTCTCAGGGACCCCTGAATTTTACCCTGCTTTCAGGTACATGACCTGAAAATGTTGTTAAGGATATCCACTTGCCTACATCTGCTTTTCAGTTGTCATCAGCAAAACTCAACACACAAATTCCCACTAATATGTGAATTTTAGGACCTTTAGTTGTTTATTATTATTAACAACTCATTCTGTCCTGGGCAGCCATGTTGGGTCGGGTTAACCAATGAATGATTCAGCTGCCATATGGCGCTACTGGAAGTAATGAGCTTAAAGAAATAAAAAAAAAGATAAAATTATTTCACATACTCATCATTTGTCATAATCCTCTGTTTATGACATCACAACCTGTTGCAATGGAAATGATTCTCGTTAGACAAGTTGAGGATTATGATGTCAGGACAGTAAAAGCAGCAGGGACACATTGTGTTATAAGGACCAAAGAGCCTGGTTTCACCTAAATGTCTGCAGTAATAAAACACTGAATGTCTTGAAATTTAGTGGATCGGGGTTTGTTATACAATGTGAGACCTGTTTATGCCATAATCATTTTTCCTATATTTTTTGCAGTAAACTGGTGAATTACTCTATGTGATAGTAGCATTACTGAGCTACATAAGTACTGCATATACCACAACTAGTTAACTACCTTATGGCATTCTTAGCAAGCTGTTGATTACTAAAATTGCAGACTGGAAACTACTTAAAGCATATAATTATATGGTGATTAACATCTGAAAAAGTCCATGTTTCTTAAAATATTTAATTCTCATTGAAAACAAGCTCCATCAAGACTCTCCTGACATTATTTTTTTGACTGATAATAAAAGAAGCAGCCAACAATGATTATAAACAATGTAATTTCTCCTCATTATCTGTAAATAATTGTTCTGTGAAGGTCTGTAGAACTCTAAGGAAATTCTGCACAAAAGAGTGCTACTGAACTCCGTAGAGTAATCATAGGGGGAGGAGCAGTTCAAAAACTGGGGGGATCAGAATGAATGATGTCATGATATGACAGTTTCACCATCTCGGAAGTCATGTTATTAATACTGTGGGACGGTGATACTGCCATCAATGGTTCATGGTATACCACTATTTTCTGGTCTTTTAACCAGCTCAGAGGGATGTTTTTTCATCTGTGCCATCTCTCCCTAAATATAGTAATAAGAAATCTGTACCTTTAATTTGTCAGTCTTGTACCTTCCGTGCATGAGCCGAGTAGCCATAGCGTGCTGCAGCTGCAGCCCCGCCCTTAAAATACGTTTAATGATGACACAAACTAGGGATGGGGTTGGGAGGTGCTCTATGTAGAAACAAGATTAACAGGATTGGTGGGGGGCTGTCAAAACCTAGCTGCATTAGTTTTGCTGGCAGTTCTACATTTATAGGGTAAATTATAGAACCATATATATATGGAACTTCCAGCAAAAGTAATGCAGCTACATTTAGAGAGTCCCCCTCTCCATATATCCTATTTATATCTACATAGAGCTCCTGCAACCTGTTCCTTACTTTGTGTCCTCGTTAAGTTCATTTTAGGGGCAGGGCTGCTGCAACACTCAACAGCCGCTTGGCACATACGCAAAAGTTACAAGTCAGGCAAATTACAGTATGTATTTCTTCTAAAGCTAGCTCTTCAAGAAGCCAACTCCTTGGTACAAGTTGCCTACCTGGGATATGTCAGCTGCAGTTTGAGATACTGTACACACATGACCCCACCCTCATGCAGAATGCCAGAACATCTGCAAATTATGTCTCCCTGCATTCATTACTGGACTCTGCATTCTCACTGACCAGATCAAATCCAAAGTGAGGGTTTAAGTGAAATCAATGGTCATGCCAGCAATATATAAAGGCCCAGATATTCAAAGCATAGCACCAGGCGCAAAGACGTTGCACTGGACTAGTGCTGAGTTTGTGCCCAACTGCAATATTTAAAAGGACAGTTAGCGCCGGCACTAGGTGTTAGCGCTGACACTAAACCAAAATGTATGCAGGGGAGGGACGGAGGGGAGGGGCCCTGAATGCCGGCGCACTAGCATATTCAAATGTATAGCACTGTGCTACAGGCATTAGCACAACCTGTAGCGCAGCACTACTTTCCGCCTACAAAAATCTGCTGTTAATGCAGTAGTTCCCAAGGCAGTGCCCCCACGATTCCCATACTCCATCTCAGTAACAGGGTTTCTCCTGGTAAGTCTAGATCCACTTCACATGTGCATCCCTATTTCATCCACCATAGAAAGTGCTGAGCTACATGCAGCTTCAGTGATATTGTCACCAGCAGTGACACTTCAGGCATCCCGCTAAAATCAGGAACGCAGCTGGTGATCAGCCAGTTTCTTCACTCATCACTGCCAGCCACCGGACCGAGGCACGAACGAGCACTCTTCGACCTCAGCCCGCGGCTGGCCATGGTGTGAGAGGAGGGCTGAGCCGGTCACCGCACAGTTCCCTGATTATTGCTTGGGATGCACAGGGCATCACTGCTGGGTGGGGAACCACTAGACTACCAGGGTATAGTCTGCTTTTCACGGGTGGACAGGGTCGGAATACATGCGGGGGTGGGGGACCAGTAGACTACCAGGAAATGATTATTATATTACATGAAATGGGGTTGGAATAGTGCTGGGGCTGGGGGGACCACTAGACTACCAGAGAAATGATTATTGTATTACATGAAATCGGGGTTGGGATACATGCTGGGGGTTGGGGGGACCACTAGACTACCAGGTACACTATCACACTATCGTGGCTATGGGGGTCAGGGATCGTGTGGATGTGGGAGAGGGGGACCACTAGACTACTAGGGTGTGCAACAGGCACACATGACAACAGGGACCATGACGGCAGGGCAGGCTGCCTGGCCCAGCTGGTCTGCTCAGCTCACCTTAATGGATATGCTGCACGCCCTATGCAACCTACAGCCTATGTCCTCCCACCCCCATTAGGCATGCCTCATGCCTGTCCCATGCATTCATGGGTCCCCCCACTGTGTTCCACCAATACCTGCCGTGGGGTGCCTATGTTGTTGGGGGGAGCATCTACAAGGGCACATATGGCCAGTGGACGTGTGTGTGTCTATATATAGATATATATATATACACACATACATATGTGTGTATTATTTGTATATCTAGCTATGTGTCACATAGTTATCACTCTCTCCCTGTCTCTCTCTCTCTCTCTCTCTCTCTCTCTCTATATATATATATATATACATATATACACCTTGTGCTGTACTGCTTGCAGTGCTGCATGGGCAGGTTGTCTGCTCTGTTTGTGCCTGTCAGCACACAGTTTCTGCTGCTTCCAGCCTGTACTTCCATGCTGACCAACAGGGGACACTGTGGGCATGCCTTGGACTGCAGCATCCAGCCTGTGTTTCCATTTCTACCAAAAGGTGGAGCTGTATGCTCCATGCAGTAGCACAGGGCAAACTGCATAGTAATGTAGGCTAAGCAGGAGTTAAAGAGATGCAAACGTACCTGTTTGCCCACAGATTATCTAAGTAGGCTAATTTGCATGGGAGCTTTGAATATGGCTCCCATTTGCCCCGGGCTAATGTGTTAGCATTGTGCAATCAGGTTAGCCCGGGCAAACTACATGTCAACATAGCACAGTTCTGCAGTGTGTGGCTTGCATTGTTGTTTGCAGGTGTTGTGGGCCTTCTCTGCGCAATCACACACAGTGGTCTCCACCTAGCACACTGGCTTGCTCCAGGGTGTACCGGGCTGCAGTTGCAGTGTGCACTTCCCTGTTGCTATATTCAGTGCTGTCTTATTCCTGGGCTATGTTTGCCCTGCACTCCCAGACCAGTTTGCCTGGCTTCACTCGCATGCTATATTCAGCAGGGTTAGCACCGGGCTATTCCTTTTGAATATGGCAGGTGATTTGGGCCAGGCAATGTTTGCACACTGGGCAGTGCTACGTGAGGCTCTGGGCAAAGTTTTGAATATCTGGGCCCTAGGCTTCTAAGCAATGAAACAGTCTTTCAAGTGCCTGGTGGTATTATTTTTATAGTTGTGTGGGTGGAGCTCCTCAGACATAATGCTGTCATTCTTTTTAGGAGCACTGTGGAAGTACGTGACCGGACTGCTGTCCAGTGTGCTTCCCCAGTGCTCAGGCACAGTTCAACTCATTGTGTTTATGTGGCTCTTCCCTTCCGCTGGATGCATAACCCCCCCCCCTTCCTGGAGCACTCCTTTATCTTCCACAATTGCGGAAGGGATGGCCACCATGCACGAGATGGCCACTGATGCATACTGTGAATGCATGCGTATCGGACATGCACAGTTCCATTCTTGCCTCCATCTTGTGCATGATGGCTGCTCTTGCAGCAAGAACAGGTAAAAGTTGCAGAGAAAGCAAGTTCTTTCCCTTTGCTGTGCATGTTTGTTTTTGTCCCCAAAGTATTAATGCCTTTTACTTAAACTGCGTTTACAAACAGAAAGCAAGCAAACTGAATTTTTCAAATATCCTTCTTTGCCTGTTAGCGCTTGCATGCATAATCCAAAAAAGAAAGTTATGTGGACCCAGGTGAGTGCAAGTCGCAGAGAAGTTCCTCCTGTTCTTAAAACTCCATGCCTCATCAAGACAGGGGAGCAACCTCCCCAGTGGCAAAAGTTCTTACTAATTCTACCCTCTCTTCTCACTTTCATTTGGCAAGAGGAACCAGACAAGGATACCCTCTGTCACCCTTTCTGTTCATTTTAGCCATGGAACCCCAGATTGCTAGTCTTCGTCAGTCCACAGACATTAAGGGAATCCCTGTTGGCAATTCAAGATATGTTTCCCTTTCCTACGCAGATGACCTTCCAATCTTACTTGAAAACCTAAAAGAAGCTGGCCCACCACTGATTGACTTACTCAATAAGTTCACTAACATTTCAGGCCTTGCTTTGAATTATGGGAAATCAGAAACATTACCCCTTAATGACCATTGTAAACCTTCTATGAATCTACCCCTTGGATTCCATTGGTCCCCACAAGGCATCACATACCTAGGTATCAAAATAACCTGAAACCTGGAAAAAATCTGGGACACTAATTTTAACCCCTTAATTGATAACATCAAGACGATTCTCGACAGGTGGAAGCTTCTTAACCTTTCTTTTATGGGGAAAATCATTGCCATTAAGATGTCCATTTCTCCCAAGATTCTTTACCTTTTTGCCAACATTCCCTTGATCTTACCATCTTCTTTCTTATCTAAAATTGACAAATTAATTGATAACTTTTTATGGGATGGGAAACCACCAAGATTCAGCCGTAGCAAACTTCGGACACAAAAGAAAAAAGAAGGATTTGGACTCCTCTGGTTCAAAGGTTACCTGTGGGCCTTCCAAACCACTCAGACCATTAAGTGGTTTCAGAAGCCCTCATCTCACTCCCCATAATGGGTTGCAATGGAATCGGCACTGTGCCCTGGAGGAGTTCCCACTTCCTTCATCTTTAATCCTCTCCCTTCTAAGTTAAAATCTCATCCAACTATATCATCCTCTGTTCTTTATTGGAAATTAATTCACAAATGTTTGAAATCTAACCCAACTCCTTGGCTGTATGCCCCCCTCTGGGGCAACCCAACACTCGCTTAAGATAATCACCCAATTTTCTGCTGTTCCTGAAAAAACAAAGGCATATTTTTCTTAGGAGACATCCTGGACCAGAATTCACTCACTCGCAAAATGTTCTCAGACTTACAGAGTATCTGGAAGATCTCTAAACAAGACTTCTGGAAGTATTTACAAGTTAGGGCTGCTTATAATTCTCTCTCCCGTTATGTGTATAAACATACCCTACAAGATCATTACATTTCACACTGGACTAACTTGTCTGTAAAATGGAATAGCTCCATTTATAAGGATATCATAGACAATTTACCTGACCATTCTATTCCAGCCAAAAACAAATGGAGTGTACTACTTAACTATAATATTACAGAAGCACAATGGCGTAATTGCTGCCGTCTGTCCCACAATACATTCAAAGATGCCCGTAATTCCTTAATACAAATTAAAATCCTACATTTATGGTACAGAACTCCTGCTATACTTCATTGCATGGGACTTTTAAATAATAACAATTGTTGGCGCTGTAACTCACCTAGTGGGGATTTACTTCACATTTTATGGTCTTGTGCTCCCATTAATAAGCTTTGGAGCAAAGTCTATTTATTGGCTACTAGAGTTACTGGACAAAATATTCCCTTAGACCCTAAACTTTTTCAATTAGGTATCTTTATCTCAAGTAACCCTCCCCTCTCACATGCACATTTTAGATGGCTAAACATACTATTTCTCCTTGTTAAATGCCTGATTCTAATGAATTGGAAATCAACCCATATCCCAACCCTTTCAGATGTCCTTCAAAACCTTTCCCAGTATGCATCCCTAGATCGACTATCTCATGTCATCCATGACCGACTCACTGTATATGATAAATGCTGGCAGGACTATTTCAGGTATATTGAAACCTTCGGCCCCTCTAGACCTTAATTTACAGGTATTCAAGTCTTCCCTTTTATATCGACTTTAGATTAGGGTCATCTCTGTTCCTATGCACAGATATCTCTCTTGTCTTCTTTCTCTTCCTTTTTAATTCTCCACTGTCATTTCCCCATTTTACTAAATCCCTTTCACACATTACATTTCTACTCTTATCCTCCTAATACTGAACACCGATTGTATTCTCTTCTATATCACTATATGCATTTTATTTAAAATCCAGGTTAAAACATTTACTAGTACTCACTTTGTATATGGTGGATCTTTTTGAATTAACAGTTGCCCTGCTTGATTTTAACCCTGCCATTATCCACCTGCACATTTGTTTTGGTTTAAGATCTAAGAATAATCATGCAATAAGACCTCTGTATTTCTATAACCCATATATTGTTATGCATAATGTGATGTTCTGTTTCTTTATAATGGATTATATCCTCCAAATGTATTGTATGTTTCATTCCTCTTTATATATTCAAAACATCAATAAAAAGATAAAGTGAAAAAAACACGGGAGCAAAATAATTAGATTATCAAAAAAAATATATATATACATAGATATACACATACACAGTATATATATTTATACAATGGGGGTGAGACACATTCCAGTGAAATAAACCATGTTATTTTCACTGCAGTGAAATAAATCCTGATGACGACAGCAGAGTTAAAATAGATACCATTTATTACACCCCTGAAACCCGCACTAAACCCATGCTAAATCTGCGCTAACCCCGCATAAGCCACGCTAAACCCACACTAACCCCGTGCAAGCCGCGCAAATTGTACATTTTGCAACAGTGAGGCCCCATTGTATAAATAGGACACATGATGGGCACATCGTGGAATATGAAAATATTTCCTCCTGCCTGGGTGAGCACTGTATATTCCCACTCAGGCTCGCACCTCGTGAAATATCCAGGCTCACTCTGCAGGAGTGAAAATATTTTCCATATTCCACCTATGCCCATCATGTATCCTATTTATATATATATATATATATATATATATATATATATATATATATATATATAACACACACACACACACATACACACACATACATATACATACATACTGTCCATATATATAATACACACATATATATATATATATATATATATATACTATATACACACACACACACACACACACACACACACACACACACACACACACACACAGACCCCTACCTTTGCAAAACACTGGACTTTGTCCCACTCTCTGCATCTAGTGTGCTTTTCCCCTCTCTCTCTGTCTCT
The DNA here is from genome assembly GCA_016271365.2 of Neoceratodus forsteri. Classification (NCBI taxonomy): domain Eukaryota; kingdom Metazoa; phylum Chordata; order Ceratodontiformes; family Ceratodontidae; genus Neoceratodus; species Neoceratodus forsteri. The sequence goes on from CM057453.1 coordinate 495,399,438, forward strand.
TAACCTCACTTCTACCAAACTGGAATTTGTAACCAAAGCAAACTTCCATCCTAATAGCCACCCAGATGAGTTCCAAAGTAACTGAATGTTGCGTGAATCTGGAATGCTTGCTGTACTTGTTGCTGCAGGCAGCATCTTCAAGCCCTCCTGCCCTTACCCTCATTGCTCCCAGCAGTAGCCAATCTATCTCAGCTGATTCTGCCCAGTTTGCATAATGAGCACACTCCCCCCGACAGGTAGAAGGAATCTGACCCTGGTGTTCTTTTATGCCCCCAAAGAAAAACAGGGAGGTAAGCGCCACATGGACTGTCCACATCAGTGTCATCAATTCCCTATAAACTGATGTTTTGAACTGAAGATGGAAATGTGTGCTCAGAACTTGGGAGAAAGATGGTATCAGGGTCCTGCTAGATGTTCAACTACAATGCAATTCTAAGCAATATAGTTTTGTTTTCTATAGCATTATTCATATAAAAATCAGTGTCAGGAAATGCTTTACAGTTAATGCAGTGCTAAGATAAAATGGTAAGTGTACTTAGATAAAGGAGAGTATAGAGACCAACGAGTAAAAATCATAATGCCAACAATGACTACACTATATACAATATTGTTTCACGGACAGACACACATCTGAATATGTTGCTATACTTAACAAAAGAATTGAAGGTCATGACTAGGATGCCAGCTGAGTGTATTAAGTAGAATCGTCCTGAAAGGAATTTTTGAAAATGAGCTGTTGCTTCCAAATTGTTTGGCATTTCTAAGCAGTCTATTGGGATTCTTTTAGTATAGTAGTATCTTTTACTGTGGTAAAATGTCGAGGTTTAATGGTTTAGATTCATTAAAGATTTTGTTGAAATTTTCCTGTAAATCAAGCTGAGTAAACCTCAAAGGTTTCTTGTGAGCACTTTTTTCCTTTTTTGGTTCCTGTATTTATTTCTGGGAAAGCAACTAACTGCTAACTGTGGGTATTCAGTGATGATAGTGACTGAAAATGAGGGACTACAAAAATAACGACTCATTTTCTGCGCTATCATTCTGGGCTACCCTGCCAGGTAGGGACCATACGGGAAAGTGACCATGGGAAAAGGCGACTGGAAGGAGGAATAGTGAGGGAAGGGAGGGATGGGGGTTTAGAGTTGTGTCTGCTGTTTCTGAGCTATCCATGTGATGTGCTGCGGTGGCTAGGCTCTGGCACAGCAAGTACTGGTTTCGGGTCTGGGGACCAGGGCATGTAAATTTTGATGCTGCCTGCAGCTGCGGGACTTAGTTTTTCTTTCTTTAAAAAATCCGGATTATGCCCCCTCCCAGACATGCTCCCCCCCCTGGAGTTGAGAATGTAAATTAAGGGGGTGCAGGGGGGGCAGCCCCCCACAAAAACTCTTCTTAATGTTCTGGATGTTGGGTCAACTGGAAGGGTATATCACTGATTTGCTTTTCGGCGATATATACTTGCCATAATAGGGATCTCTGTTTTGTGATTGCTGTAGTGACATGGAACCCTAACTGTGAATGGATGTCTGGAAAGAAAAAATGACTCACCTTAGTAATTATGTTTCTTCTAATGGAGTCTTGTATTCTGACTATTGCAGTTAACCCCAGCACTCAAACAGTCCCGGAGAGTAGATGGTTAATTTTCTAAGCAACACATAGAACGCTGAGCTCGAGCTCAGTTCAAACCTCTGTCTGCTGCACTTTGAAGCACAACTGTCAGATTCTTTACTCCGCGTAACTGAATGGCCGCTCCGGAGATTTTTCCTTTGCTTACGGTTCGTAAGTCGGTTAAAGTCCTCGGTTTTACCGATTATTTTTTGCAAGTTTCGGTTCAGATCTCTGTCTGTGGGACAGTAAGTACTAGGTAGTGAAGTAGACATAGTAAACTTGTGGAAATTGTAAAATTGATTTTTCGACCGGTTCAGCTGAACCAGCCATTTAGTGACTTATATATTCTGTCTTTGTTTTTAAACTTAGAGTGTGGTTACCGGTCCTTATTGGTTTTAAAAAAACTACATTTTCTTGTGTTTTTTTCCAATACACGTGACATGGTTAGAAACCGATAAGGGTGTCTTGCCTGGTTGTTTGCCATAAAAAGGGTAAGTTTGTGGTTAGGATGGCTATGTCTGAGAAACCCAAAAGAAAACCTGGGCCCACTGGGTTTCAACACTGCAGTGTGTGTGGGGAGGTCTTTACTAAGGCTGATCCCCACACCACCTTGATTCAGACTCCCAAATCTGTAAAAATTTCTCTAAGTCTACCCTGGAAAAAAGATTAGGTAGGCTCAGGGATAAGGAGGCCATGAAGTCCGCTGACCTGGATGGCCAGCCCGGTTCAGTTCCAACCGAACTTGAAGGAGTGCCCTCTGACCAAGGCAATACTTCTTCAGGCAAGAGGAGAGCCGATCCTGAGGGATCGGTTCCTACAAGAAGAAAAAGAAAAGAAAAATCATCCAGTTCAGTTCCAGAGACCCATTTTCCAACCGCCGAAGAGATTGCCAATGTGATAAGGATTGTAGAATTGCTTCATCCAGTTCCGTCTGATCTGGCGCCTTCTGGCAGTTGCTCAGTTTGGTCGGTTCCTCCGGTACAAGATTATGCCCCTGACATTTCTATGAACCGGATTTGAAGGGGGTTGAAGATTATGATGATGACGATGGTGTGGGAGGTCTGGTTGAGCCCATTGAACCGGACATCTCCCCAGACAGGCTTTCTGGTGTTTCCCCTCCTAGGTTTTCTGAGTCTCCTTCCCACTACATGTTTTACAGGAAAGTGGCAGAAACCCTCCAGCTCCCTGTGGAAGAAGCTGTAGAATAACAAGAGGAACCTGATTATGTGGAGATGATGGACATTCCAGAGTCCACGAGACTGTCTATTCCCCTTCATAAGTCTTTTGGGAAACAGACACAAAAGATTTTAAAAACTCCAAATTCTGTACCTCCTGTCGACAGAAAGATGGACAAAAGGTACACCTTATCAGGTTCAGGTACAGAGTACTTGTATCAACAATGCAGCCAAGTTGGGGTTGTGCAGGCTGCAGCCTGTGATAAGGCTAACATACCCTTGGCTTCACACACACCCAGATAAAGATTCTAGGAAGCTGGATGCTATGGCAAAGAAAAAGTACATGGCATCCGCCTTGGGACTCAGGCAGGCTAATTATATGACCTAAGCAGCCAGGTACCAGAAGTCCAGGTGGGACACTGTACTGGCACTGGCTAAGCAGGCCGATCGCGGGCATCAGTAATTAAAATACATTTCCTGGTTGTCTAGCAGTTCCCCCGCTTCCCGATCTTGGGCATCAGTATTTTAAATCCATCTCATGGTGGTCTAGCAGTCCCGCCACTGCCCGATCATGGGCTGTTGTAAATGCAGACTGTATCCTGGTGGTCCAGTGGTACCCCCCACCCTCCCACTGAGGACCCCCAGCCACCACGCATTCATTCACATATCTGGTCCTGTGTAGTACAGTATGGTCTGCAAGCCCATTGGCCCACACTGTGGACCAATAGGCATACAGATCATTCTGTATGCTGTAATTTGGTGGGCAGCCGGGCAGTAAGCGGGTGGGGTGGTGCTGCCCGTCAATGATGGAGGGGGTGCCGGGTGACCGGGGTTCCTCAGTGGGAGGGTGGGGAGGGGGGTACCACTGGACTACCAGGATACAGTCTGCATTTACAACAGCCCATGATCGGGCGGCGGGGGGACCACTACACCATCAGGAGATGGATTTAAAATACTGATGCCCATGATTGGGCAGTGAAGGGACCGCTAGACAACCAGGGGTTGGATATGTAGGGCAGAAGCCCATGATGGGGCATATGGGGTGGGAGGGGTATCCACTAGACTATCAGGGGGTCCAGGTGCTTATGGACGGTGTTCCCACTGGGCGGAAGGCCACCCACAGCTGGTGGCTGTTGTGTTGTGCCTTGCAATACAGCCACCTGCCTGTGAGTGGCCAGCGTTTGAGCCTCTATTGTACGGCTCAACTTTGAGCACCAGTGTGCGGCGCATGTAGGGGGTTGCACCAGCATATGTGCCGCACATCCCAGGCTCAGAATCAGGAGGTACCGCATATGCATGGGCACGCCCCCTGCATCTGCACCGCATAGGATTACATTGCACCCAGCACATCGGGATTTGCGCTACGCCGTCCAGTCTTTTCAGTATCCCACCAGGGCACAATGTGGGGGTTATGCCAGTGCAACTCAGTTGTGCTAGGTGCAACCCCTTTGAATATCCCAGCCATTGTGTTTATGCAGCCCTTCTCTTCTGCTGGCCACATAAACACACCCGCTTCCCGGAGCACTATTTTTTCTTCCACAACTGCGGAAGTGATTGCCACCATGCACAAGATGGCCGCTGATGCAAACTGTGGATACGTGAGTATCGCCCATGCACAGTTTTGTCATCGCTGCCATCCTGTGTATGGCAGCTGTCAGTATGGCGAGAACGAGTAAAAGCTACAGAGAAAGCTAGCTCTTTTTCCTTTGCTGTGCGTGTTTGTCTTTGTCCCCAAAGTATTAAAGCCTTTTACTTAAACTGTGTTTATAAACAGAAAGCTCACAAACTTAATTTTTCAAATAGCCTTCTTTACATGTTAGCTATTGCATGCATAATCGAATAGAGACAGCCAAGTGGATCTGGGTGAGTGCAAGTCACAGAGAAGTTCCTCCTGCTCTTAAAATGCCTGCCATTCCTCATCAAAACAGGGGAGCAAAATAATAGGACTATCGGGAAAAAAAGAAATGATAACAGTAGCAAAACAGATATATGTATGTATATATATATATATGTATTATATATATACTGTACATACATATATATATAAAATAACAAAAACAGTTAAACACTGGACTTTGTCTCACTTTTTCTGCAGCCAGTGTGTTTTTACCCCTCTCTTTCTTTCAATCTCAGTTCTGCTAAATTGGAATTTGCATCCAAAGCAAACTTCTCTCCTGACAGCCTCCCAGATGAGTTCCAAAGTGACTGAATGTTGCATGGATTTGGCATGCTGACTATACTTGTTGCTGTGAGTAGCACCTTCAAGCTCACCTCTCTTTACCCTCACTGCTCCCAGCAGTAGCCAATCTAGCTCGGTTGATTCTGTCCGATTTGTATAATGAGTACCCCCCCCCCCGACAGGTAAAGGGGCTCTGATCCTAGTGTTTTTCTATGCATCAAAGAAATGGCAGCCAAAAACTTAGCTCTGAAACTACCTCAATCAAGGATGTAGGTACAGCACCTAGGGTTGCCACCTGTCAGGTTTTTTACCTGATGATCAGGTTTTCAGGGTCCTTATCAGTTAATCCAGTTTTGCTCTTGTGCTGGTCAGGTTTTTGAGCCATTTTGAGTGCTGAAATACTTTTTAAACAAATGTTATACTATTCATTGTTTCAGGTACATGACCAGGTTACAAACAAGTTCTGTTTTCAATATAGCCCTTTGTTGGTGCGAACAGTCAACCAGGGAGGTGTAAAGTATGGCCATTAGCACTTATTTAACCTAATCTTTTGCATTGCATCTGAAAGTGGCAAAGCTGGCTAAAAAGCCTACAGTATCCCACCTTTTGTAACAATAATAGAGCCAGTTGTCTTCCACTTTCATTTGCTTGTAAACATTTTTATCTCCAACAGAATTTAGGCATGTTTAAATGTTTTATTTTTTTTCTCAAGAAAAAAGTATGGTCACTCCTTTGGCTTTCAGCTAGTACTGCGGGCATGAAAAGGAAACCGAGCTGCAAAAAGATATAATGTACAGATTATAGGAAACAATTTCTTTATTGTGAGTTATTACTGTACATACCATGTATACTGTTTACAGTATTTCCCTTGTCTCCCCCCAGACCATATATGTTAATGAGATTTATTTTTTGTCTGTGTGTTTCTCTGGTAAACCAAGGTTAATAAATTAAGCAATAATACATGACAGGGCATGTATTGTTGCAGGATTTACACACGCCTTGTGTGGTGTGTCATGAGGCGCAGCTGAGTGACTTTAACCACACAAGAAGTGTATAAATCCCACTACTACATATGCCCTGAAGTGCATTATTGTGATTATAAAATGAATCTGTTATTAAAAATTAAAATAAAAATAAATTAGGTTCAAAGAAAGTTAACATTTGATCAGTAGAATCTTTACCAATTGTCTGTTGCAGGATTTACAGATGGTCATGTGACTGACATGTTTTGACCAATGAGGTTACAGGATTTTCAAGACCCATTTTATAATAAATAAATACATAAGTAAATAAATAACTAGGAAGAACCTAGGAAAGTAACTTTAACAGGTACAGTATAGTATCTTCAGATTTTTGTTGAACTGCAGCTTTAAGTGTTGTCATTTGGTGATATAACAAATGGCTTTCTAGGAGGAGCAATGCATGATGAGTCATGAAAAGGGGTGGGGCTAGGAGCAGAGGTGGCAACCCTAACAGTACCTTATGCCACTTTCTCTGCATCCAGTGTGTCTCCCCCCGCTTTCTCTCAACCTCAGTTCTGCCGAACTGGAATTTGCATCCGAAGCAAACTTCCCTCCTGACAGCCTCCCAGACAAGTTCCAAAGTAATTGAATGTTGCACAGATTTGGAATGCTTTTCTGTATTTGTTGCTGCAAGCAGCACCTTCAAGCCCTCCTCCCCTTACCCTCACTGCTCCTAGCAGTAGCCAGTCCAGCTCAGCAGATTCTGCCTGAGTTGCATAATGAGCACACTCCCCCCCCCCAACAGGTAGAAGGAATCTGATCCCGGTGTTCTTCTACGTGCCAAAGAAATTACAGCAAAAAACTTAGCTGTGAGACTACCTCATTCAAGGATGTATGCACAGCACCTCATGTCATGGCTATCCTGAGGAGAGCCAAAAAAAAAAAAGAAAAGGGAAGCTGGAATATATTTGCTATTAGCTCAGAACCCCATTTAGGCATTTACAATTTGCAGAAGTGACGGTCACCATTCACAAGATGGCCACTGATGCAAACTGGGCATGCATGCATGCATATCGCGCATGTGCAGTTCTATCATTGCAATCATCTTGGACATGGCAGCTGCTGGTGTGATGAGAATGAGCAAAAGCTACAGATCTCCTCCCAAGCGACTGCAACACAAACTCTAGTTGCCACCATAAACCATGCCTTTGGCTACTATTCTGTTGGCTGTCGATAATACCATATGGGACTTCATCAAACCTGATCAGGTAAGCCTGTATTTCATGGGCTGGGTCACCATTTTTATTTACTGATCCATGTGAATCAAATCACTGTTTACTCTGTGGGGTCACGGCGAGAGCTCCAAGTATTCTTTTACTCACTCTCACCATTTTGCGCAGCCATATTGGCTCTGACCAGAGTTTGTTTTCTACAGAGTACACTCTGCCTCTTGTTTTCCTAATCAAGATGGTTTACAAATAAAATTTGTGGGCTTTATCCCCACCATTCCCCTCATGCACAAAAATATCTGGCTTATCCTACCTCCTGGCATAACTGCAGAACAGTGGATCAAAGAATAGCTTAGCACGTGGTGGTAATGCTTCTCTGTAAAAATAACACAGCACAGTCTTAAGCTGGAGGGTAGGAGGTTTAGGAGGGAGGTCAGGAAGCACTTCTTCACAGAGAGGGTAGTGGACACTTGGAATGTGTTGCCAGAAGAGGTCATCTCATTGAAGACAGTGGGCAGCTTTAAGAGAGTCTGGGATAGGCATGGGGGAAGGTAAGGATCATGGGTAGGGAGGATGGGAGTACTGGGGAGGGAGGGCAAGGACATTAGCTTAAGCTGTGGACCCTGCAATATGAGCAGACTTGATAGACCAAATGCCCTTCTTCTGCTGGTTACTTTGTATGTATGTATGTATAACCACTACTTAGCATTAGATTGTTTTCCCATTTTCTTTTCTTTCTTTACAGCCCTAATCCTCACTTACATAGATACATAGAAACTGTCAGCAGATAAGGACCACTAGGCCCATCTAGTCTGCCCATAAGCCTTATACTTGTATGCATTTTATGACCATAAGTGATTAATGGCTTTTCATTACTCCCTCCCCACCCAATGTTCCCTTGTGCCTGTCCCAGCCATGTTTAAACCCCTCCACTGTGCTTGCCCCCACCATCTCTTGTGGCAGACTGTTCCACTCTTCCACTACCCTCTCTGTGTAGAAACATTTCCTCACATTACCTCTTAATCTCCCCCCCTCCAATTTCATATCGTGTTCCCTCTTTCTGATATCATTTCTACACTGGAAAAATTCCCCCAGTTGCAACTTGTTTATGCCCTTGAGGTACTCAAAAGTTTATATCATGTCCCCCCTTTCTCTCCTCTCCTCCAGTGAGTACATACTGAGGTCCCTTAGTCTCTCCTCCTATATTTTGTGATGCAAGCCATGCACCATCTTTGTCTCCCTTCTCTGGATAGCCTCCACCTTTTCTATGTCCTTACACATGTGTGGTCTCCAGTACTGCATGCAGTACTCCAGGTGAGGCCTTACCAGTGTTTTATATAATGGCATCACCTCCTCCCATTTCCTGCTAGTAATGCCTCTGCCTATGCACCCCAGCATGCCACTGGCCCTTCCTGCAGCCTTTGTGCACTGCTTTGGTACCTTAAAGTCATAAGATATGATATCCCCTAGGTCCCTTTCCTCTTTGGTGACAGTCAGCACCTTTCCGCCATTCAATAGCACTCACCAGGGTTCCCCCTACCCATATGCATTATCTTGCACTTTTTTTGCATTGAACCTCAGTTGCCACACCTCTGACCATCTTTCAAGCTTCTACACATCCCTCTTCATTTTCTGCACCCCTTCTGGAGTATCCACTCTGTTGCAGATCTTGGTGTCATCTGCAAATAGGCAAACCTTTCTTTCCAGCCCCTCTGCAATGTAGACATTAAACAGGACTGGTCCCAGTACTGATCCCTGTGGTACTCCACTGGTCACCTCTCTCTCCTTGGATTGGATTTCATTTACCACCACCCTCTGTCTTCTGTCTATCAGCCAGTTTCTAACCCAATGTATCACCTTATGCCCCATGCCCAGACTTCTCATCTTGTTAACAAGCCTTCAGCGTGGGAAGGAATCGAAGGCTTTGCTGAAATCTAGGCAGGCAATGTCTACCTCCCCTCTTCGATTCACTTCCCTAGTCAACCAATCAACAAAATCTAACAGATTTGTTTGACAAGATCTTCCTGCTGTGAATCTATGTTGCCTCAGATCCTGAGCACCATGGGATTCCAGCTGTACCACTATCCTGTCTTTCAGCAGTGTCTCCATGATCTTCCCCCACCACTGAGGTGAGGCTGACTGGCCTGTAGTTCCCTGCTTCCTCCCTACTGCCACTTTTGTGCAGTGCCACATGCACCCTCTCCAGTCCTCTTGAATCATGCCTATGTTGAGCGACTCTGTGAAAGGGGCAACCAGAGGCACTGCTAGTTCCCCTTCTCAGCTCCCTTAATATCCTTCGGTGTATGTGGTCTGGTCCAATGGCTTTATCCACCTTCAGCTTTGTGAGTTCTTCCAGAACTCTCTCCGCTGTGAATGGACTGGTGTCCACTTCTCCCCCCCCATTGCTTTTGCTCCCTGACTGTGGTCCTTGACCCTCACCCTCCTTAGTGAATATTGAACAGAAGTATTTGTTCAGTATTTCTGCTTTGTCTAGATCCCCCCTCCGTACATTCTCCCTCCTCTCCTTAGTATGTACAGGGTTGCAAAAGCTGTAAGGTGGTTACTTCCAGTTCTGTTTGTTTTTCCCAGTTATTCCAGGAGTCAGGAAGTCTTATCCCAGATGCCATTACTTCTGTACCCACCACAGTTCACCAGCTATGCTGCAGCCAGCATGATTACAATGCTATGGCTATGCCATGCATTAACAAGCATAACATTTTATGTGAGTCAAAACTGAAAACTGTGTATAGCCTAGAGGTTAGAGTAATAAATTGTGAATGGGCTTGCTACAACCAGCTGAATGGGGTTTGATCCCCACAACCTCCACTTGCATACTGTGTGACTCTGAAGAAGTCATTTAACCTCTCTAGTGCTTCCCAGTTGACCCTGAAAACAGGCACTAGTAAATAAATAAACACTGTAGCTTTTCTTCTTCATTTTGAGACTGCTTTAGCATTTCTGCTGCTTTAGGCTATAGTTCTAGCACTGAGCTAGCAGTATAGCCTAGATGTTTGAGTAAGGATCTGTAAACAAGTTTGGTACATCCAGCATACAGGTTTGATTTCCACAGCCTCCAAATGCATACTGTGTGACCCTGAACAAGTACTCCCAGGTAGCACCTGCACCAAAGAACAAAAATAAATAATGAAATAAAAGAAGCATCTACAGTATAGGCTTTCATCAGTATTCTCAATATGTTGTTTTTGAATGCTCATTAACAGTCGTTAGGTTTAGGCTCATGACAGGGAAGGATGTGAGCTGCACTACCATGAGGGCAATGGATTTCTGGAGGGTGGATTTCAACAGAATGAGAGAGATTTTTAGGGTTAAGATGGACGTCAGAAAAAAAGCTTGGAGATGTGAAAGAACTGTGGGGGTTAATAAAGGGAGGATTAGTGAGGGCTGCTGATCAGTGGATTAGAAAAGCAGGCAACAGAAAATGGGGAAGGAGGCCACTTTAGTATTCTAGAGAGATAGCAATGGCAATATGGGAGAAAAAAAGGCCTTCAAGACATATGAAAGAACACAAGGAATGGAGGATAAGGAGGCATACAGGGAAAAGCTAAGGGTGGCAGGGCAGAAAATCAGGAGGGTGAAGGCAGATATGGAGGAGAGGAAAGCAAGAGAGGCCAGAAGGGGAAACAAAAAGTTCTTCAGATACATCAGTGACAGAAGGGAAAGCATGCAGGGTATAATGAGACTTTAAGGGAAGGGGGGAGCACTATTAGAGAGGGACTCAGAAAAAGCAGACTTGCTGAAAAGCTATTTCTGCTCAGTGCTTGCAGTTGAAAGGGAGGGACAGAGACTGGTATTGCATGGGATAGGCAAAGAGGGTAGGGAGGTGAACACTAGCCAGTTCAAGGAGAGCAGGGTATTGGAGGAATTGGGGAAGTTACTGTGGACAAGGCAATGAGTCTGAATGCCCTGCACTCCAGGGTGCTTCAAGAGCTTAGGGAAGAGCTGGCAGAACCACTAATGAGGCTGTTCCACCTATCTTTGGACACAGGGAGGGATCCAGATGAATGTAGAAAGGTGGATGTGGTGTCACTGCACAAGAGCGGAGGTAAGGAGGAGCTGAGTAACTATTGTCCACTCAGTCTTACATCAGTGGTAGGTAAAATTATGGAGGCACTCCTCAAGGAAAGGATAGTGGAATACCTTGTAGAACATGGGCTACAGGACAACAGACAGCATGGGCTCATGGAGGGAAGGTCATGCCAGATGAACCTCATTGGATTCTTTGACTGGGTGACAAGGGAATGTTATCAGGGAGGGAAGGTGGATGTGGCCTATGTGGATTTCAGTTAGGCCTTTGACACTGTTTCTCACAGGAGGCTGGAGAGCAAGCGGGCAGTTTAGGGGTAGGGAAGAAAATAAAGTGGGTGAAAAACTGGCTTGGTGACAGGTGTTAAAGGGTGGTTGTAAATGGGATTCATTCCTGGGAGGAAATAAATGACAAGTGGGGTGCCCCAGGGGTCAGTACTGGGGCTGATACTCTTTAACATTTACATTGGGGATATTGCGGAGGGACTGAATGGGAAGGTGTGCCTGCTTGCGGATGATGCAAAAATCTGCAATAGCATGGACACACCAAGGGGGGGTGGAGCACATGAGAGAGAACCTGATAAGGCTTGAGGGGTGGTGGGGGAGTTGGCAACTGAGATTTAATGCCAAGAAGTGCAGAATAATGCACATAGGGCACAAGAACCAAAGGGCCACATACACTATAGGAGGAGAGGATGTGGTGATAATGGAGCAGGAGAGGGATCTGGCGATTGCTATTTCAGACAACCTCAATGTGGCAAACCAGTGCAACAAGTCCATTGGAAAGGTGAGTGGTATGCTGTCATGAATCGGGAGGGGTATCACAAGCACGAGATGGGAGATGATAATTCCCCTATACAGGTCCATGGTCCACCCCCTCCTAGAGTATTGGCTACAGTTCTGGAAACCTCACCTAGAAAGAGATATAGATACGGTGGAGAGAGTCCAGAAGAGGGCAAACAAAATGGTGCATGGCATGTATCCAAGGACCTACAAGGAGAGGATGGAGGAGCTTGACCTGTATTCCCTAGAAACCAGGAGGGGGGGGTGATATGGTAGAAACTTTTAAATACCTGAAGGGAATAAACAAGGTGAAGACATGGAGTATCTTCAAGATGAAAGAAAATCCAATAATTAGCGGGCGCAGCTTGAAGCTGGAGGATGGACAATTCAGAAGTAATAGGAGAGGGCAGTACTTCGCTGAGAGGGTGGTTGGCCCCTGGAATGGGCTACCGTAAGGGTGGTTAGGTTAAAAACAGTGGGGGGATTCAAGACAGCATGGGATAACTACATGGGTTTAAACAAGAGAGGGCAGGATAGATACCCTGATGAGAAAAGGGGGCTTGGAATCTATGGCTGGGGGGCGCAGGTGTTGGGTGTAGGATGGTAGAGTCAGAGCTACCTGTGGGGTAGGGGACAAGGGCAGACTAGATGGGGCAATGGAGTCATTTTCTGCTGACAAATTTCTATGTTTCTATGTTATGCATCTATTATTTCTGGTAACTAAAATGAACTAGCATGCAACAGGCAGTGCTCCATGGTTTTATAGGACAATTATTGCTATGATTCACTATGAAGAAGGTGGGGGGAACAAAAGGCACAGGCCCATAACTGCTCCCAACAAACACCTGTAATAATTTAGGGAATGATTTGATAATAATAATTTATCAAGATTGTTCTTGAAAGCTTCTTTTGATTTGCTTATAACTATTTCAGTTGATAAAGAATTCCAGGGTTTTATTATTCTTTGAGAAATTAAATAACTACGTTTGGTAGGACAATACCTCTTCCTTTTTAATTGTAATCCTCTTGTGTTGATGTTTATCTGTTTAAATTCAAGAACCATATCAGTCATCAGATATTCATTGTTAATTACTTCTCTTGCTAACATAAGGTCACCTCTTAATCTTCTCTTTTCCAGAGACATTAAGCCAAATTTAGATCATCTTTACTTGTAGTTCAGAGTTTCAGCACCTTTTACGTATTTTGTTACTTTACGCTGTATATTTTCCTAGCCTTGTTATGTCTTTACTCTTATAGGGGGACCATAATTGGGATGAATAATCTAGTAAAGGTCGTACATAGGGTAGAGTAGGGCATAAGGGTAGGATAATCTTTTCATTTCTTGAGTTTATATTTCTCCTAATAGACTACCAAACACTATTTGCTTTATTAATATTTTCTGTTACTTGCTTCTTGAAATTTAAATGTGTTTGAATTTAAATACCTAGATCTTTTTCGGTTTCTGATTGCTTTAGTCGTTGGTTGTGTAAACTGTTTCAGGGTTATTAGGTCCAAAATGCATCACACTACATTTGTTTGTATTGAAGAGTAATCCCCATTTCTGAGACCATAAAGTCAGTTTGTCAAGATCTTTTTGTATGTAACTGTTTCTTCTGTTGATTCGCATGGTCCTCCAATTTTACAATCATAGGCATATTTTATGATCCAACTATCTATATTCACTGAAAGGTCAGCAATAAAAATTTGAAATATGAATGGGGACAAAACTGAACCTTGGGGTACTGTGCTGGTAACTGGTTTCCAGTCTGAAGTATAACCATTAATTAATACTTTTTGAAAACAGTTGGAAAGCCAATTTTTGTGTTTGCTTGCAAGCATGTGCAAGAAACATAGTGCCATCATCCAAGTTTTCGGAGGTGTGGCACCCATCTTCCAATTCAGTCAGTGTGTTTGCAGGAGCAGCCGCAGTTCTCCAATGAATGCTGCAGCTGTCTATGACAGCAGTTGAAAATGCAGTGCTGTAGAGTTGAAAGGGAGAGCTATGCTTCAGTGATCAGCGATCAGATATTGCATGCTCATGCACGCTCTCCCCCCACACACACACATGCACACATACTGTGTGCTCATGCTCCCCCACATGCACACACTGTATAGCCAATGGGGGTGCCCAACTCCCCGTCGGCTGTGCTGTGCTACCCCACAACAGAGTTCCAGATGCCATGCTGGGAGCCCACCCCAGTGTGGCAACATATCATATGGCCGATGGGGGTGCCCAATCCCCTATTGGCTCCACTGTCCTCCCAAGAAACTACAGGGTGCCAGGCTGGGAGCCCACCCCAGCATGACAACAGATCGTATGGCCGACAGGGGTGCCCAATCCCCCATCGGCTCCATGGCCCCCACAAACAGCTTTTCAGCTGCCACACTGGGAGTGCACTCCAGCATGGCAAATGTCCCACATTGTCCAAGTAATTAAAAAAAAACCTGAAAGAAAAAAAACCTTCCCTCGCTGACTGTCCTGACCCAATCTCCCCCCACCTGTGGCCACCCTCTGTGCATCCACGTCCCCAGACACACACCCTCACCCCATACTTACCTCTGGAGCTTGGCGCGATGATCTTCGGTGGACCGGGAACACATCTGCATTCTTCAAAGCTGACCGCAAAGTGAGGAAATGCAGGTTAGCTGTATAATGGAATAAATAGGGTTTTTTCAATTTTAGTGCATATCTTGGGCATTTTGGGGAATTTTTTCACCAAATTTTCAACATGGGGTTTTTGGGACCCCACCTCATGAATTCTATCACTGTCGTGACATTATTCGATCCCGAAAGGTGATTTTGTGGTCACTGCGTGGAACCACCTTTTGGGACTGATTTACAAAATGACAGTGTTACAGTTCATGAGGTAGGCTCCCAAAAACCCTATGTTGAAAATTTGGTGAAAAAATTCCCAAAAATGACTGTTTTACGAGCATGCATTGCGCTGTTCCTACGCACGCTGGTAAGTTCATGAATTTTCAGTATGTTCACTCCAGATTTTCAACATTGCCATTTTGCCATACCTCCTTATGAGCAGTACAGCTATCATTTTTCACATCTGACATCATGTTAAAAATTTGGTGAAAAAATTCCCAAAAATTACTGTTTTACAAGTATGCGTTGCGCTGTTCCTACGCACGCTCGTTAGTTCACGAATTTTCAATATTTGCACTCCAGATTATCAACATTGCCATTTTACCACACCTTTTAATGAGTAGTACAGCTGTCATTATCCACATCTTGGCTAAAACATGTTTCCGCCCATGTAGCGTACAGTGGCGCAGTCGGTGTGCGAAATCAATGTTTGGGACAGATTAAGAAAATCACAGTGACACTGTTCATGAGCAGAGGTGTTAAAATGGCTATGTTAAAAATCTGGTGAAATACGTCCATAAAATGACTGTGTTACGAGCGACCATTGCGTAGTTTCCACTCACCCTCGTAACTTCATGGATTTCTAATATTTTCAGTCGAGATTTTCACCACTGGCATTTTTCCACACTTCCTTATGAGCAGTAGAGCTGTCATTTTTCACACCATGGCCAAAATGTGTTTACACACTCCCAGCGCAGAAATGCGTGGTCGCTGTGGGAAATCACTGTTTGGGACAGATTAAGAAAATCACAGTGACACTGCCATGAGCGGAGGTTACAAAATCCATGTGTTGACAATCTGCTGTAAAAAATCCCCAAATTAATTGCATTATGGGTGTGCATTGTGCATTGTCTATGCATGCTCGTGACCACTAGTTTTTTTTATATTTTCACTGCAGAATTTCAACATTGCCATTTTTTGCACCTCCCCATGAACAGTACAGCTGTCATTTTTCACATCCTGTTCAAAATGTCTTTTTGCACCTGTGGTGCCTAATGGTATAGTCGCTGTGTGAAATCAGCTTTCGGCTAACAAACTGATATTGCCACTGTTCATAAGGTGAGGGTCACAAAGAAAACATGTTGAAAATCTGGAGTGAAAATGCCAACGAATGCCTGAGGCGTTAGGGTTTACGACCATAACGCCCCAGCCTGTAGAGATTGAGAGGCATCGGGGTGTGACTTGGGATTCTCGCTTGTAATACTCATACCATTGCACACCCTGCAGCCAGTGAGAGGCGTTGAGGTGGGCCTTGGACTCTTCAGCCCCAAAGTTCACCCCACTCTCCTATACAGGACCCATCTCATCGTATTTCCTGATGGAATGGGGTAACCATAAGGACCAAAGATCCCAAGGCACACTGTGACATTTGTCAGTGTCTGCAGGGTTGGGTGTGGTAAAATGGTGTAGCTATTATGCCTGATGACCCAAAGGCACACCCCAATGCCTGTCAGTCTCTGCAGGGTGGTGGTGGGACTGGCTTCAGTTCAATACTTCACTGTCATTCCTATTATGCAGCTCTCTAACTCCTACACTACCAACGCCAATGCCAGCAAGCAAACATTCAGCATTGACAAATGCTTCTTAATCTAGGTCATGTATCCTGATGGAATTTTAAGATTTATGAGTTTATTAATAAGAGCCCAAAGTGGTACTGAATCAAATGCTTTTCCAAAATCCAAGAAAACTATGTCACATGGTATTTTGTTATCTAAGTTTTCGCTGACATGCTCATAAAAGCATAATAAATTTGTTTTAAAACCAGGACCACCTGGTAAATCAGCATCGATCAGTGGAGCCTTTTCCAGGTAAAACACACACACACACACTTTGGTGTCCATTTTCAGGGAAGCAATTAAGTACTTGACAATTTATAGCCCTTGTCACATTCCATTACTAGGGAAAGGCCAATTTACATACAACTCAGATTTCAGACTTTTTTAAATTTCTGAATACTACCAGTTCTACCCTATGGGCCAGATATTCAAAAGAGTTGAGCCATGCGCAATAGGGTTGCGCCTGCGCAAGTCCGAATTTGTGCCATTCTGCAATATTCAACAAGAGGCAGTTGCACCCCCGAAATCATGCTGAGCAACAGTGCAATGATAATGAAGGCATGCACAACCGAAGGGGGAGGAACATGCATAAATGGCGCAGTGTGATATTCAAAGACTTGCGCAATGCGCAACAGTGGAGCAAGCGGAAATTGCGCCATAGCGGAAATGAGCCAAAATAAAAAGGAGCAAGGAAGAGGCGCAAGAACGCTACAGGGAAGCCACATGTGTCAGAGGCAGAGGCACAGACAGGGCAAGTGGCAGGAACAGGGCGGGCCAGGAAAAGGCCACAGTAACAGACAGGCACAGGGAAGTTGTGGAGAGCCACACAGCTCAGAGGCCAGCACAGGCAGGTGTACCCGGTGCAGAGGAGGTAGCAGGCAGGACAGCGGGGGGAATACAGTAACAGCTGCCGGGGGGGTGAACGCAAGCCAGGGACATGGCCAGTGTCACCATCCACATGGAGGCCATAATGAGGGGGGTGAGAAGGTGGGAGGCAGGGGAACGTGGCCGTGGAAGGGCCTGTCAGCAGTATGCCCCCAACAGGCAGTACCGAGCCCACACCAGCTTTGAGCTGTACACAGATACTGAGATTGTGGGCCAGTACCACCTGAACAGGGCAATACTGAGGTGGCTCTGTGAGCTGTGCAGTGATGTGATGCAGGCACCCACACGACAGAGCCATGCCCTGTCAGTGGAAACCAAGGTAACAGCCTGCACATGCTTGCTCGCCATGGGTACCTTCCAGAGACCAACTGGGGACACCACAGGCATAACCCAGTCAGCCACGTCATGCCACCTCACCCAATTCCTCAGCGCACTGCTGCCACATGCTGAGGAGTACATCCATTTCCCCAGCACAGCGGCAGAGTGCACAGCAAACATAGAGGAGTTCCACAGGGTAGCACGTATGCCTGGTGTGCTAGGGGCAATAGACTGCACCCATGTGGCCATATGTACACCACCTGGCCATGAGGGGGCCACATACATGAATCGCAAGGGCTATGCCAGCATCAACTGCCAAGTGGTGTGCGATGCCAGGGGGTGCATCATCAATGTCTGTGCCACGCACCCTGAGGGAGCACACACTTCATTCATCTGGCACCATTCGGCACTGTGCCACAGATTCAAGAGTGGGGACATCCCCACTGGACACCTAGTGGGTGAGTATGCAAAATAAATGGACAAATATAGGGCCTGGGGGGGCATGGCCAGAGGTGCCATGGGTAGTAGCCTACATGGCTTGGGGCAGGCCGATGCTGATCACCAAACTAACCTCCACCCTCTACACAGGTGACAGTGGATACCCACTCCCTTCCTATCCCATCCCATTTGTCCACCCCATCCCCCTGCCCCCCCCCACCATTTTTGTGTCCCCCAAAAAATGTATATAGTTGTTGTTCATGTAAATAGTTGATTTCTCTATTTTTATAATACATATTACTTTTCTATGAATACCGTGGTGGTCTCTGATTTGCAGCGGGCTATAGGTGCTCAGCTGCAGTGGTGTGCATGGCATCAGGGTGGTGCAGTCATGAGTTTGTGTGTGTGTCCGTGTGGAGGTGTCGATGGTGTGGGGGTAGATATCAGTCAGTGTCTGTGTTGTGTGTGTTGTTCCCCGTGCACTGGATGACTGTGTGCAGTGGTCCATGGCACGTGCTCTGTGTCCATGGTGCACCCATCGGCCCATCCATGGCCTGTGCAGCTGACACACATGCCTGTCTGTGACTTGCATGATCTGCTGGCATGTCAGTGGTGGCATTCCCTGCAGGCAGACACTGTACCCGTTGCTTTGCTGGGTTGCCCATGTCACTGGTGTGGTGCATGCCTGGCTCAGGTGGCACTGTGGGCAACACAGTGATTGTCCCACCTCCATGTTGTGGCTTGTGTGTGTTGCAGGGGATGTGCCTCACTGTCTGTGGCTTGTGCTCCGGGTGACACATGGTGGGGTATTGGTCCATGGTGCCTGTGCAGGGTGGTTGGCACTCCAGTGCCATGGTGGACTGCAGGTTGTATGTACACGGCTTACATGAGCCCACAATGGTGGCTTGGTTGCCCCACCACTGCATCCCTGTGTTGTTGTGCCCTTGGGTATGGGTGGGTGTCTGTCCAGACCCTGTGTGGCATCTGGTGTGGTGCATGCTTCCACGCACCACTGTGGGTGTCTGTGCTGGATGTTGTGGCCAGTGGTGGGCCGGGGTGTGTTACCGGAATACTGTGCGGAGCGCTGTACCACTGGGGCAGGTGTCAACTACACGACCGTCCAATATGGGGTCACTCTTGTGACAACGCATGGTCGGTCTCTCAGCAGTACCTCGGGGGACTGTGCATGGTGGCACTTTGTCTGCCATTGTTGCATTGCCGTGTGCTGCAGCCTGCTGATGGGTGCTCATGGTGGGGCTGGCTTGCATGGTTCTGTGGTGCACAGGGTTGCATTGACACTGTGGGTGTGGTGGCATGCATGGGGATTCCTGCAGTGGTATTCACTGCTCATGGGGGGGTGTCTGGGGGTCACGGTGCACGGTGTGCTGTGCACTGGGGGGGATGGTGTGGCACAGGGTGGTCCGCCCTCCTTGTGTGCCAGTCACAGCTTGCCGGTAGGTTTGATGGGGCACCATGGCCAGGCTGTGGGTTGGTTGCTTGTCTCCATGGACCAGTGGTTATTCCAGCCCTCTCCCCTGGTTGTGCATTGCTTGGGGTGTGGGGGGGCAATGTCTGTTCTGCTGTGTGTTCCTGTGCCCATCTGTGGCATGGGTGGTGGGCCCCTACCTCCCTGATTGTGCAGTTACATTGCTCTGCAACTGGGGGGCTCCCTGCTTGCACTATGGTGCCTCTGGACTGCTCAGCTGAACATCCCTTGTTGCGCTATAACGCATCATATCTGCTCAGCTTCCCCTCACTAGTTGCGCTATGGCGCAGGTTGTGTGATATTCAGACATTGGCTGTAGGTGCAATTTGGCCTGCTCCTTTTTTGAATATCATGTCTGTTGCGCATGGGCGCAATAGACTTGCGCTTGCTCCTGCTATTGTGCACATTTTGGGCGCAGTTAGAATATTTGGGCCTATGTATTTAAAGTGAGTTCTTTGCAGAGTTCTTCATTGTTTGATGAAAAGCTCTGCATAGCTCAAGAGCTTATATTCTATAAATCTCTTAAATCTTAAATTTGTTTTGTGTGCCAGTGGGGGAAGCGTACGTAGCAATTAGTACAATTCTATGAACTCATCTGACCTTGCTCTCACTGACTTCCAGTGAATGTGTGTGGTGTGTGCCAGACTTAAAGCAACACTAACAGGCTAGTAAATCCTGTATCAGAAGTGGGGGATCAAAATGTACATTCTGACCTCTTCGAGAGGTTGTCATGGCGACGTTTGGAACCTCAAGAGCGAAGCTCGAGAGGTTCAGTCACCATGACGACCTCGAGAAGAGTTTTCAAACTTGTTGCGGATAGAGGACCATACATTATCTTTTATAGTGTATGGTCACCTATCTATTGCATTTCAAGTTTGAAATCAAATTACATGTGCAGTTACCCTTATGCTTTTGAAAGAAACGATCAGTCAGTACAGTTGGTTACCGAAATATTTACTCACGTTTGGTGTGTACAGCGGGAATCACCATCACTAGTGTCACATTGAAAAAAAACAAACAGTATTTTAACTCTTTTTTTTACTTAGACATTCAATCTATTTGTCAATTAGTCTATTGTGGTACCGATGTGCTGCCATGACCTCCAGAGCTGAAGACGTGACCTGCAAGGAGACAAATAAGAGGGGAAGTTGAAGTCAAAGTTCAAAGGAAGTAATTTTGTTAGGGCAGGGGTCACGGGAGTTTTGTACTTACCTTACAATTCATCGTGGTCCACATTGCAGTTTTGCTGATGACCACCTGTGAGGTTATTAATAATTTTTACATTTACAGCCCCTTCTTGAAAAATGCAGTTATCGCCGAACAGCTTTAAACAACACTCGCTTAACTATTTACTGTTTGAAGAGTGAGCAGCTCGTGCCGCCAGTGTTTCTTACAAGATTCTAATCTGTTATGCTGCAGTAGCTACGTACCTGGTGCAGCATAACAACTTTTCAGCTTGTATGGATTTTTATTGGTAACAGCGTTCTACCATACATTATATAGAGGATAATATATGGTCCTCTATCCGTAACAAGTTTGTAAACTCTTCGAGAGGTCGTCATGGCGGTGTTTGGAACCTCGAGAGCGAACGATTTCTTGGCCCTCTACTGCAGGGTGCACTGGTAGAGGTTCACTGTGTCTTGAAGCTCCAGCTCCAGCCTCCAGCTGCTTGACTTGGGCTTGCTGGTACTTGCTCTCACAGCTGACATGATGCCTGCAACAGGCTGACTGTCTGGATTCACTGGTGTCCACCTGAGTTGTGAGTGACAGCAACATGGGAAAATTATAGGGGCAACCATTGCTGGACCCAGGCAGGCTTACGGCTCAAAGAAGCAACTGCAGCACATGTACAAAAAGTGTCCAATTGCTCTGCCGCCACCTGCTCACCTCATTAAATTCACTTGCTACGGCGTTGCAGTTGTCCGATTCATATCCCCCCCAATGGCTGACCAGGGTGCGAGAGTTTGGACACAGGCAGCTTATTACAAATAAAAAATGTTATTTTAAAATGGGGACATTTTTTTTCTGTATGCAGTGGCGTACAATAAGTATGCATGGTTACGCCACTGTATGAAAGCAAGATTTAAAGAAAGAGGATATACTACTGAGATGTAAAGTACTGCTAAACAAATTACAAATAGAGTTTTAAGACAAGAAATCATAGAGACAGAAGTAGATAATCAGAATAGAACTGAGAATTGGACAGTGCTAATGATGAAATTTAATGATGATTTTTACAGAATTAAGGCAACAATATTGAAACATTGGCATGTTTTAAAATCCACTGAGCTAGGAGAGAAGGTATTTTGTAACCAACCTCTGATAGTAGCAAAGAAAGTGAAATCCATCCAAGATAGGGTAGTACATACAGATCACAAAATGCCAGTACAAACACTTACTTTGGTGTTGTCTGAGCTAAAAGGGAATTTTTCATGTGGTAAATGCAAACATTGCAATTACACACAGAGAATAAAGAAAATGAGAAATGTGGCAAAGGGAGAGGATGTCATAATATGTGACTTTATAACATGTCAAACAAAAGGAATGGTACATGGCATTAAATGTCCCTGCGACCTGATTTATATAGGAAAACGGAAAGACAACTTAAAACCAGGATAGGAGAACATAAAGGCTACATCAGGAGAAAGGACTTGAATTCTCCAATCAAGGCACTTCATGGTAGCAGCTCACCAGCTTCTAACACTGAGACTTTTTGATATAGAAAAGGATGTTCCAGATTGGGGTTGGGAGCAACTATAGACAGAAGTTACTGAACTGAGAAGCATATTATAATCATTTGTTGGAGGCCCTAGACATCAAATATGGTTTGGCTGATGGAATAGACTGGCTTCCACTTTTGTAATGGGCTAAAAGAAAATTCCAATGAGAGAAGAGGTTTAAACAGGGATTTCATGATGGTCCAGAAATGCCAATTATCCTCTACACCTAGAAAACCTCCACTGTCTATTAGTGAAAAGAAAGGAATAGCTCTTTGTTTATAGCATAGAATGTATGAGGGTTCTTGAGAGAAGTCAAAGTTTAAAATAGAACAAGGAACTAGGAGAACCAGCATGGATGAAAATGGAACGTCAAATTACATACAGAAGGTCACTTTCTTGATAGAGACAGAGTATAATGTTGGACACCTAACACTAGGTGCTGCTGTAACAACATGGGTCCAGCACCAAGGCAGGTGAGTTCACCTGCCCTGATTTGCACGCCAAGGGGTTTGAAAGGGCTACGCACTGCCGGATTTCAACAGTGGGGTCCAGTATAAAGGGACTCACTTACAGGAAGCACAACACATTTCTTACTGTGTAGGAGCAGAGGCATTACATGAAGAAGCTTATAAAAAGGTAGAAAAACTTTCTGATACTTGTCCTGTTGAATAATAAATAACTTAAATGAGAATAGAAATGCAGTAACAGTGTAAACAGCCCTCGTCATCTTTAGCGAGCATTTAAAGAAGTAACTGATTTATAATATACTGTAGCACAATAAACTTTAGAACATGTTTGTGTACAGAGATTATGAAGTGGGCTTAAGCTGGTAGCACAACAAACTTTAGAACATTTTTGGGTACAGAGATTATGAAGTGGGCTTAAGCTGGGTCGTGTTACTTGCTCTAATATGATTATGGTTAGAACAGAGGGCTTGTTGCAATTCGGATGTTGTTAATATTCTGAAGTAGGAAATGTATTTGTAATGTTAAAACTAGAAAAACGATTGAAAACAACCCTGGTACAGGAAGAGAACATCTTGTAATTGAGCCATGTTGATACAAAACAGAGGACAGGGTATGAATAAAATCATTTCATGTTTTATGTGTTCTAGGAAGGTGAATTACTGGGTAAAAAGGAGTATAAAGCTTCTTATAAAAGGCCCTCATACATCTCTGGTTAGTAAAACTATGCACTTGAAATAGATATACAAGCTGTATATGGGCGCCCTGTTAAAGGGGAAGCATGATTACATTGCTTTTTAACAATAAAAATGAAGGCTAGTAATTGAGAACATGTCTGTATCCAGCAGGAAAATCCTAGAAAACTAACTACAAGAATTAAGAAATTACATCAGAGAAAAGTGTTTGAAATATGCCCGTCTTCAGGCCACACTGGACTGTAGTAAGAGAACCTTCCCCCAGGCCACACTGGACAGTAGGAAGGGAACCTCCCCCCATCCAGGGAGCACCAGATCCACCACCACTACCTCAGAGGTTGCGAAGAAAGCACAGCAGTTGGACCACAGTGGGCTCAGGGAGGGTGAGGATGGTGGAACAGAGGCACACCCAGTCAGTTGTTCCACTCCACAATCCATACACCATTCTGGAGGAGCATAGCTCCCCTATGGATGCACCCACAGAGGAGACTAAGGAGGCTGAGGACAACTGTCACAAGGGAGGCCCACAGGAAGGAGCCAGAGGACGCCACAAGGAAAGGAAGCAGCTCCTGGTGGGGGACTCAATTATTAGGGGGATAGAACTGGGGGGAGCAGGGGAAACTGAAGTAAGATGCCTGCCTGGTGCCATGGCTTGGAGGGATAGGAAGCACATCCTCAGGATCACGAGAACTGCTGCACGGTAGTCTGAGCTGGACGTCATTGTCCACCTAGGGACAAATGACTTGGCTCATCATGAGATTAAAGCAGTGCAGAAGGACTTTGTAGAATTGGGAAGGGGCCTAAGACAAGTAGCACACACAGTGTCCTTCTCAGAGGTGCTGCCTGTCAATGGCATGAGTGAGGCGAGGGTACTTTGCACCATGCAGTTTAATGAATGGTTGAAAAAATGGTGTGGAGCACAGGGGTTTAGCTTCACTGGGGACCGGGGTTCCACCTTGAGAGACACCAGCCTATACTGGCAGGATGGTCTGCATCTGTCCAGGAAGGGAACAAGTCTTTTGAGCAATCGGTTTAAATGCTTCATTGGCAAGCTTTTAAACTAGTCAAGGGGGGAGGCACTGATAAGCAGCAGAAAAATCCCAACCTCTCACTACAAAACAGGGTACTAAATGAGAAAAAGACAGAGGTAGAAAGGTCAGTGGGGGATGCTGCAACAGAAGGTAAAGCCATCAAAAAATGGAGAGTAATGAGTACCAATGCCCATAGTCTGAGTAACAAGCTTCCTGAATTAGTGGCCTTGATGGAGGAGGAACATCTGGATATCATGGCAGTCACAGAAACATGGTACACACAAAACCATGACTGGGACATAAACATACCAGGATACATTATCTACAGGAGGGACAGGGAGGGTAAAAGAGGAGGAGGAGTAGCTCTTTACATAAGGGAAGGAATCAAAGCAACAGAACAATCGGGTAAACAGGGTGGAGAAGAAGCACTGTGGGTAAATTTGGAGACCGGCAATGGCACCACAATCTGCACAGGGGTTGACACGACCTCTCTCAGGGGAGGAAATGGACAAGGAAATGATAGAAAGTATACTTAGAATGGCAGAAAATGGAGATATTGCTGATGGTGATCTGAATATGCCAGATGTTAACTGGAGTGCAGTTGCAGCAACCACTTGAAGAGTGGGGTTATTCTAGATGCCCTACAGGGGGCATGCCTTAGACAACTAGTATTGGAGCCCACTCGAGAGGGAGCAATCTAGACCTGGTCTCTCAAATGGAGATGAAGAGAGATCACAGATGAAGTGGGTAGCCTTCTGGGAACTAGCGACCATCGAACAGTATGGTTCACAATAAACACAGCAATAGAGTCAAGCCATACAAAGGCAAAAGTACTGGACTTTAGGAGGCTGACTTTGCCAAAATGGTGAGTGCCTAAGGAATGCACTAGCAAATGGGCAGGAAGGAGGGTGGAAGAACAATGGGGAATAATAAAAACTGCCATCACAGAGGTAACAAGCCTTTGTGTGAAGCAAATAAACAAAACAAAACGATGTAAGAAACCACTATGGTTCTCAAAGGAAGAGGCAGTGAAGGTTCAAGAGAAAAGAAAGCATTCAGGAAGTACAAGGAATCACAGAAGGAGCAGGACAGAGAACTGCATCAGTTAAAGCAAAAGGAAGCTGGGAAGGCAGTCAGAACAGCAAAGGCCCAAACCGAGGAAAGATAGCCAACTCAGTTAAGAAGGGGATAAAACCTTTTATAGGTACATCAGGAGCTAAGGAAGACCAAGGGAGGGATAGTGAGGCTTAATAAAGAGGAGGGTGGGCACAGGGTGACTGTGAAAGGCAGAGATACTAAACAAATATGTTTGCTCAGTATTTACAAAGGAAGGGGGAGGTACCTAAAACAAACAGTAGAAACACTCTGGATACAGAAGTTGATACCAGCCCATTACAGAAGAAAGGGTTCTGAAAGAACTCTTAAAACTGAAGGTGGACAAAGCAATGGGGCCTGATGGGATTCAGCCCAGAATTCTAAAAGAACTAAGGGTAGAACTAGTAACACCACTGACTACCCTCTTAACAAATCATGGGAGGGGGGTGGTACCCGAGGACTGGAGGAGGGCAGATGTGATTCCCTTCACAAAGTGGGAGCATGGCAGAAGCAGAAACTACAGACCTGTTAGTTTAACCTCAGTGGTAGAGAAAATGATGGAATCACTTCTGAAGAAAAGAATTGTCAGTATCTAGAGGCCAGAGGGGCACAGGACCCAAGGCAGCATAGATTCACAGTGGGAAGGTCATGTCAGACAAATCTGATAGATTTCTTTGACTGGTGACCAAAGTAGATCAGGGAGGGCTGTGGACATGGCCTACCTAGACTTTTAGCAAGGCATTTGACACAGTCCCACAAAAAGATTAATATACAAGTTAGCCAGCCTGGGAGTGGGTCCCAAGATGACAGCCTAGGTAAAGAATTGGCTGGAGAATAGGACACAGAGAGTAATAGTAAATGGAGTCCACTCTGAAGAAAGGGGTTACTAGTGGGGTACCCCAGGTTCAGTATTAGGACCGGCTTCTTCAATGTCTTTATAAGGACATTGCAGAGGGACTGGAAGGAAGTATGTCTCTTTGCAGATGACACAAAGATCTGCAACAGAGTTGATGCACAAGTTGGGGTGGAAAGGATGAGAAGGGACCTGGCAAGGTTAGAGGAATGGTCAAATGTATGGCAGCTTAGATTCAATGCTAAGAGGTGCAAGGTAATGCACCTGGGAAACAAAAACCCAGGGGAAGAGTACACAATGGGGGTGAGATACTAACAACAACAAAAATGGAAAGGGACCTGGGGGTAGTCATATCAGATGACCTAAAGGTGGGTAAGCAATGTGAGAGGGCAGCAAGGAGGGCTGGGAGGATGCACTGGGATGCATAGGAGGCATCACCAGTAGAAAACAGGAGATTATTATCCTCTGTACAGACAGCTGGTGAGACCCCATCTGAGTACTGCAGCGCAGTTCTGGAGACCAATCTCCATAAAGACATAGACAGGATGGAAGCTGTCCAGAGGGGAGGGCACTAAAATGGTGCAGGGTCTGCACGGAAGACATATGAAGAGAGACTTAAGGAGCTTAATATGTATAGCTCGAGGAAAGGAGGAGAGGGGACATGATAGAAACTTTCAAGTACCTCAAGGGAATCAACAAAGTCCAAGAGGTAGCATCTTTCAAAAGAGGTGTGCAAGAACAAGGGCACAATTTGAAGATGGGGGGCCGCTCAGAGGTAATTTAAGGAAGTATTTTTCACAGAGAGGATTGTGGAAGCATGGACCTTCCGGAGAAGGTTGTGGAGTCAAAACAGTGGTGGAATCTGCACGCATGAGACAGTCATAAGGCAATTCTAGGGGGTGGAGGTAGGAAGTAGTAGGCTGCTGGTTAACTAGGATCTGCAGCTTATCCATTAGGTAGGGAAATGGGCAGACTGGGTGGGCCAAGCGGTCCTTATCTGCCGTCAAATTCTATGTTTCTATGTTTCTAAGTTTGAAATAGGTACTGAAGTTAAGGGATATTTGTCAATTTTAATTTTTAAATCTGATGTATTTTTTACTGCTTCAGTATACTGGCCCAGATATTCAAACTGCGCCCAAAAAGTGCGCAATAGCAGGAGCAAGTGCAAATCTATTGCACCAATGCGCAAGAGATGTGATATTCAAAAATGGAGCAGGCCAAATTGCGCCTACAGCTGATGACTGAATATCGCACCATCTGTGCCACAGCACAACTAGGAAGGGGAAGCTGAGCAGATCTGGTGCGCCATAGCGCAACAAGGGATATTCAGCTGAGCAGTCCAGAGGTGCCATATCGCAACCAGGGAGCCCCCCAGCAGCAGAGCAATGTAACTGCACAACCAGGGGGGTAGGGGCCCACCACCCATGAAACAGATGGGCACAGGAACACACAGCAGAACAGACATCGTCCCCTCCACACCCCAAGCACTGCACAACTGGGGGAGGGCTGGAATAACCACTGGCCCATGGAGACAAGCAAACAACCCACAGCTGGGCTATGGTGCCCCATCACACCTACCAGCAAGCTGTGACTGACACACAAGGAGGGCAGACCACCCCGTGCCACACCATCCCCCCCAGTGCAAAGCACATCCTGCAGCATGACCCCCAGACACCCCCCTATGAGCAGTGACCACCACTGCAGGAAACTCCATGCATGCCACCACCCCCACTGTGACACTGCAACCCTGTGCAACACAGAACCATGCAAGCCAGCCCCACCACGAGCACCCATCAGTGGGTGGCAGCACATGGCAATGCAACAACGGCAGACATGTTGCCACCATGCACAGTCCCCCTGAGGTACTGCTGAGAGACCGACCATGCGTCGGCACAAGAGGTACCCCTCATGGGACATGGCGTGCCCTTGACACCACCACCACTGGTACAGCACCCAGCACAGTATTCCAGTGACACACACCCTGACCCACCACTGGCCACAACAGCCAGCACAGCCACCCACAGTGGTGCATGGAAGCATGCACCACACCTGATGCCACACAGTGTATGGACAGATACCCACCCATACCCAAGGGCACACCAACACAGGGATGCAGTGGTGGGGCAACCAAGCCCCAACAGGGGCCCATGTAAGCGTGTACAACACAATCCTCATGGCACTGGAGTGCCATCCACCCTGCGCAGGCACTGTGGACCCATACACCACCAGCAGTCACCCGGAGCACAAGTCACAGACAGTGGGGCACATCCCCTGCAACACACACAAGGCACAGCATGGAGGTGAGACAACGGCTGTGGTGCCCACAGTGCCACCCGAGCCAGGCATGCACCACACCAGTGACAGGGGCAACCCAGCAAAGTGACGGGTACAGTGGCCGCCCTGCAGGGACTGCCACCATTGACATGCCAGCGGACTGTGCAGGTCACAGACATGCATGTGTGTCAGCTGCACAGGCCATGGACGTGCCAATGGGTGTGCCATGGACACAGAGCATGCACCATGGACCACTGCACACAGTCATCCAGTGCACAGGGTACAACACACACACCACAGACACTGACTGATAGCTACCCCTACACCATAGTCACCTCCACACGGACACACACACATACCCATGACTGCACCACCCCTGACACCATGCACACCACTGCAGCTGAGCACCTATAGCCCGCTGCAAATCAGAGACCACCACAGTATTCATATCAAAATCAAATGTATTGCAAAAATATAATATTCAACTATTTACAAAAATACAAAAACTATATATATGGTTGGGGGCCCACAATAAGGTGGGGGTGGGTAGGGCAGGGGTGGACAAATGGGATGGGATAGGAGGGGTGTGAGGGTGGGTCCAGGGGGGTAGGAGAATTCAGGGACTGAGGGATCCCTAGCGGGAGCGCCGTTCTGTGCTGTGCATCCTCCGGCCTCTGTGCCTCCTCAGTACCCCGCTGCTATCCAATCGCCGGAGGATTTCCAATGATTCCCGGGCCAGCAGTAGAAGTTCCCGCACAGCCTCCCTGATGTCCCATAGATGGCGGTTACCTAGGACAAGGGAGCACAGTCAATAGGTGTGAATGCACAACCCCATGCAGCCCGCCCACTGTGCATGGCATATGGCCATGGGACATACCACTGTGATGGTGTTTGACCACCCGCAGTGATCACGTCCACAGGACCTGCCCACCCAGGCACATACAGCCATGTGGAATGCTGCACGCACCCACCGGCCAAGTCACGCACAGCACCACCGTGGTCATTTAGTGACATGGCTATGTGGTGCAAAGACAGTGGCACAACCATGCACCTGGTGCACGCATGGACCACCATTGACGCACTCCCAGACATGCATTGCCATTGGACAGTGTTGATAGTTGCGTGCATGGCAGTGGTGTCGATGAATGGTGGCCATGTCCCACTGCCCACCCTGTCACACAGCATGCAATAGTAATCATGGATGTATGGCACTCACCTTCATCGGGCCAGTCAGGTGGGCGGTGATGGCCCTCGCCCCGCCTGGCTGCACCGTCCTCCTACCTCCGCTGCTTGTCTCTCAACCTGCAGCATTCGTCCGGGCCTGTGGGGAAAACAAGGAGAGAAAAACATCAGTACAATTCTGAAACAAAGTCCCCCTGCCCCAAGGTGTGTGCCCTCCCACCCAGCCAGACCCACCCACCCCACACACCTGTGAACACAGCCACAGCCAACCCCAGATGGTCTCTCCCAGTGCTGGACACATACAACACTGTTACCCATATGGACGATAAAAGTGTGTTGACGGAACCCCTACCTGGACATGGCACCGTGCCCCTCCTGGCACGTGCCCACAGTTGTGCCAGTAGCTCTGGCTCCCTCCTCCTCAGGTCCCCATAACGGTGCCTGCACTGCTTCATGCTCCTCCCCCATCCGGTGGCCTCCTCCAGGGCAGTGGCCACCTTCTGCCACACCTGGGTCCTGG
The DNA here is from genome assembly GCA_016271365.2 of Neoceratodus forsteri. Taxonomy (NCBI): domain Eukaryota; kingdom Metazoa; phylum Chordata; order Ceratodontiformes; family Ceratodontidae; genus Neoceratodus; species Neoceratodus forsteri. The sequence continues at coordinate 495,429,804 of CM057453.1, forward strand.
CCCTGTCCAGGGGCGCCTCCCCAAAGAGAGGCCCATGGTGTGGCTCAACAATTGCCACCAGACTGGCTAACTCAATGGCTTTCCACCGCGCTGCTGGTCTGTGTGCCATCCTTACAGCTATAGTAGGCAATATGGCGCTGCTGCAGCGGCTCCCTCACGCAGAGATGCTGCGCGCCAGCGCTAAAGAGTTCTATCGCCATTGTTACTGGAACAGCGCTGATAGAGGTGCACCCATGCCTGACGCATGACATCTAGGGGCAAAGGTCGGGCACAGGGTCAAGGGTCTCTGGCACATGGCCACGCACAGCGCCATTGGAAGACAATGTGTGTAGTGCAATTTGCTGCCTGTGTGCCAGAGCTATAGCGGACTACCGAGCAGTTGGGCCATTGCACCTATGACGGCCCAGTGCCACAGCGCCATGTAGTGACCATCGCTATAGCACCACTGTCACAATGGTGGCCATGCCCTGCATTGCCTACCGCACACAGCACATCATCAGCACGGCAGATGCCTGCATCAGCAACCCAGGCATGCACAGTGAAGTGTACTACGCATGTCACAGAACTGCGCCATTGGCTCAGCACGTTCAACACAATTGCACAAAGCGCAACAGCACAATATTCAGCTGTCATATGCAAATCATCTAATCAGCCATTCAATGGCGCAGCACTGCAATTTGCATCTACTTAAACTTGCTCCTCATCTCATTTGCATGGATTGCGCTATAAAAGTGCGACAATGTGCTGCAGTGGTCATAGTCAGTTACTGCAGTCTATTGGTGAGTTGCATGCTGGATTCAGGGACATGCATGGGACTGCACAGTCACAGGTAACAACTGCCATTCTTACAGGCTACATATGACCGAGCAGGTTGTTGGAGAGGAGGAGCACAATGGTGGGAGGAGGAGGAGGCCTAACTTTACAAAGGCCAAAACCGAGGCCCTGTTCGAGGCCTACCTGGATCAGGAGCCACTTCTCAGTGGACGGCAGGGAACACCTCAAGCCCATGCTGCTGCATGGGAGGAGGTAGCACGTGTTGTGAACCTGCATGGCAGCCACCAGCACTCCGTGCAGGAGTGTAAGAAAAAGATGGGCATGGACAAGAGGAGGGTAAAGGAGAAGGTGGCTGCCATCAGGGCAGCACATGCTGCAACAGGTGGGGGACAGCCAGAGGTGGTACAGCTGACCCCAAAGGAGGAGAGGATTGCTGGAAGCATGCAGCGCCGTGTCATTGAGGGTGTTCCAAGTGGTGGCTTCCAAATGGGTGGTGGCCCATCACTGCATGGTAAGTCATGGTCTGTCTATGGGGGGGCAGGGTAGGTCACACGCACTAACGTGACTTTGCTTTCCCTTACAGATCCTGAGCGTCTGCATGGGTCAGCGGTGGTGGGCCTGTCCACTGCAGACAGTCAGCTGGAGTTGGAGGAGGGACCATCCACCTCCACAGGTATACATGGATCACTGCGACAGTGGGGCTGCCTGGCTGTCCACACTGATGTCGTTGTAACAGGTGTGGAGGAAGCCCTGCCTGTGTCCCAGTGTGCTGGCGTCCATGGATGCCAGCATGCTGTGACTGTGGCCGGTGCAGAGTCCGTCACCAGTGATAATGACACGACCATCATGGGCAGTGACACGTGTGTGCCACAGGATGGCCACACAGCAGGGCAATTCGCACCCATGGCTGTGGTTGGTGCTGCCGTGGAGGCCTGCATGTCAGCACAGTCCCAGGCTGTGCCTGTCAGCACCAGTAGGACAGCATTGGTGTCTGTTCAGGACAGTCGGACTGTTGCAGCCACTGCGGTGGCACCACTGAGCCCTGGGGAGCGGCAGCTGGAGGGGCAGCATCAGCAGTCGCCCAATGGGATTGGGGGTACAGGGTTCAGGAGCGGCATCTGTGCACCGCCTGTGGACATGCCCAGACCTGGTCCTGGTGCGCAGCACCCACTCTCAAGGGGTGCTGATCATTGGGGCTGTGCACACCCTGAGGGACAGGATGCTGAGGAGGGTGATGACCTCTTGGACAAGCACACCCACCTACTGCAAGCATCGGTCCAGCAGCAGATGCGGCTTGCGACATCCGTGGATGCACTGTGTGTGGCTCTGGAGTGGGTAGAGGAGCATTGCAGCAGGGACACCGCACTGATCCTGGCAGGGATGGACCGTTTGTGGGAGGATGTGACCACTGCCATTGACAGGCATGCACAGGCATTCATTGCTGTCATGGCCACAATGGGCACACAGTCAGGTGCCCATGCATCGCAGACACCACGCAGTGCACTATCCACCCCCCATTCCCGGCGTCATGTGACTCCCACCCTGTCGATGCCGGGTTCAGCTGTGGGCATCCCGAGCACTCCTGTGCAGGCATGTTCGGTGTGCTGCAGACCCCTGCGCGAGCAAGGTCGTGTTCACACAGTGGAACCCCTGGGGAACCATCGGTGCCACCCCATGAGGTCAGTGGTCAGCCTGTCAGTGCTGGCGGGTCTCAGCAGAGCTGCCCACACATCCATGGTGGCTGTGGCACTGTGTTGCATGACTGACCTGTCTCCCAGTGCGGCTACTGTCTGGCGCTGCCCTGTGTGCATTGTGTGATTCAGTGGGCAGTGCAGGGTTGGGTACCCGGCCCTGAATGCAGACACACAGTCCACCTGCACACCCTCCCAGCTGCTGTCCACAGTTGCGTGTGCATGATGATGCCTGCATTGCGCTGTACACCAATGTGCAATAGTGCTCAGCATCTGGCACACGCACATGGACAGGCAGTGGGCGTGGTGGCCTGTGGACATGTGTATTGCTAGGGTGTGCGTTCTGGGTCGGTGTGCCTTCTGTCCTCTGTGCATGTTTGTTGCGTTGTGTGTGAGCATGTGTGTGTGTCCATCCGTGTGACATGTTAATCCTCACCCATCCCTGGTTGTGTGTGTGCTTCTGTGCCCTGCCACTTCCCTTGATGGCATGCACCCCTGGTGTGTGTCCATGCATGTTTGTGGATTGTGCCTTAGCCACTGGTGGTTGTGCATGGCTCCATGACTTACCTGGGTTGGCTGAAGTGCTCCTCCATGATGGTGTCCCGGTGCTGCTGTGCCAGCCGGAGCAGTTGGGGGTCCCGTCGGCCAAGGGGGCTGCCCATCACCATCGTCCCCAGTGTCCCCATCATCCCCATCGTCCCCATCGCTGTCCCCCTCTTTGACCTGTACGGCTATCCCACATTCATTGGCCATGTTGTGCAGGATGCAACAGGCCAGGAATAGCCCACAGGCCTTTGAGGGGCTGTACTGTAGGGCACCGCCAGAGGTGTCCAGGCAATGGAAACGTGCCTTCAGCATCCCGAACACCCGCTCAATGACATACGTGGTGGTGGCGAGTGCCTCATTGTAGCATTGGCGATGGGATCCACCGTAGTGTGAGCAGCCAGGGATGGAGAGTGGCATCCACTGTCACCTGGGTGTAGAGGGCGGAGGTTTTTGTGATCAGCATCGCCCTGCCCCAGGCCATGTAGGCCACTACCCATGCCACCTCTGGCCATGCCCCCAGGCCCTATGATTGTCCATGTGGTTTGCATACTCACCCAGTAGGTGTCCAGTGCGGATGTCCCCACTCTCGAATCTGTGGCACAGTGCCGACTGGTGCCAGATAAAAGAATCATGTGCTCCCCCAGGGTGCGTGGCACAGACATTGATTATGCGCCCCCTGGCATCGCACACCACCTGGCAGTTACTGCTGGCATAGCCCTTGTGATGTATGTATGCGGCCCCCTCGGGGCCAGGTGGTGTGTGTATGGCCACATGGGTGCAGTCTATTGCCCCTAGCATGCCAGGCATATGTGCTACCCTGTGGAACTCCCGTATGTTTGCTGTGCGCTCCACTGCTCTGCTGGGGAAATGGATGTACTCCACAGCATGTGGCAGCAGTGCACTGAGGAATTGGGTGAGGTGGCATGACATGGCCGACTGGGTTATGCCTGTGGTGTCCCCAGTTGGTCTCTGGAAGGTACCCGTGGCGAGCAAGCACATGCAGGCTGTTACCTTAGTCTCCACTGACAGGGCATGGCTCCGTTGTGTGGGTGCCTGCATCACATCACTGCACAGCTCACAGAGCTGCCTCAGAATTGCCCTATTCAGGTGGTACCGGCCCACAATCTCAGTATCAGTGTACAGCTCAAAGCTGGTGCGGGCTCGGTACTGCCTGTTGGGGGCATACCGCTGACGGGCCCTTCCACCACCACGCCCCTGCCACCCACCTTCTCACCCCCTCATAATGGCCTCCATTTGAAGGTGCACTGGCCATGTCCCTGGCTTGTCTTCCCCCTGGAAGCTGTTGCTGTATTCCCCCCACTGTCCTGGCTGCTACTTCCCCTGCACCGGGTACACCTGCCTGTGCTGGCCTCTGTGCTGTGTGGCTCCCCACACCTTCCCTGTACCTGGCTGTTCAGACTGCCCTTTCCCTGGCCTGCCCTGTTTGTGCCTCCTGCCCAGTCTGTCTGGCTAGAGTTCTGCCTCATGTGGCTTCCCTGTAGTGTTCTTGAGCCTCTCCCCTGCTCCTTTTTATTTTGGCTCATTTCCGGCTATGGCGCAACTTCCGCTTGCTCCCCTATTGCGCATGGCGCAAGTCGTTGAATATTGCGCTGCGCCATTTATGCATGGTTCTTCCCCCTTCAGTTGCACATGCCTTCATTATCATTGCACTGTTGTTCAGCATGATTTCAGGGGCGCAACTGCCTCCTGCTGAATATCGCAGAATGGCGCAATTTCGGACTTGTGCAGGCACAACCCTATTGCGCATGGTTCAGCTCTTTTGAATGTCTGGGCCACTGTGTGTATATCTATACAGAAAAGAAAACCAGTTCCCTGATGAAGGGGTTCTTTGTACCCCGAAACGTAGGAAAATAAATCTGAATGTCATATAGAGAGATAATAAAAATAAATATATGATATTTTGGTGACTGGGCCTGTTTATTCCAATCTGCTTCTCTAGTTTTAGCATGATTGGTTTAAGGCCTCTCCCACTTGGTAAAAACCTTTTATTTTTCTCTTTCTTCTGAGGGTGGATGTGACAGTACTCTGATTCTTCTTGGATTCTTCTTATACAGAAATGAGCCATAGAAAATAAATGTTTTTTTCCATATTTCTTTTCTCTGCTGGTTGCTATCAGGCAGGGCTTTGGCTTTCTCACTTGAGAGGGCATGATTCCACCCTTGGCCTTGTGCCTCTCTGACCTGGCTCTTCCCACAGACAGATTCCCCCTTGGATTCCCTCCCCACACCATGGTGGAGCAAGGGAGGGGAGGGCTGTCCTCCCTCAATGTATAATCCAGATAGCCCAGGGTGGCTCCATAGTCAGTAGTGCAGCCATGGCTTCATGAAGCCTACCAGTACCCCGCTTCCATTTTCTCCCTCCCCTTCCCCATTGCTGGGGCATGCATGTCACTGTGCGCATGTGGAGGCATGCACATGCTGCAGAGTCCCGCAACACCCTCACATCATTGTTGTCTCAGACCTGCAGTACCCCAGGCCTCCACCTGGTGGCAGTCATTCGACAGGAATGACGACACACTCTCCACAGGACGGGAGAGCAGTCCTCCAGATGCTTTATCCTCTCCCTCCCCGGCCAACCCCTGATGACCCGTGTCCACTTCCATACATGAGCCACTGGTGTGACAAGAGGTGAGATGTGCAGTGCTGCTGCCCTCCATGCCACTGGGTCAGCTTGTAGAAAAAAACTTGATACCAAGTGGTGAAATGTTACCCATCTTGCTTTCTGATCATGTGCCTTTGGTACTAAAACTTAGGTGGGCAGTCTTCCAGTGGGAGACTTTCTGGTGCTTGAATAACTCCTTATTGAATCTGTCCGCTTTTAAAACTATGACCACAGAATGCATTGAACAAATTATTGAGGAGAATAGGCAGAGTGGGATTGTCAGAGGGCATTTTGTGGGATACTGTTAAATCAGCATTGAGGGGAGATGTTATTCAGTTTGCTTCACGTCACAAGAAGGAGCCATCTGCTTTATTGGACTCTCTCCATCAGTAGCTGAAAGCCCTCTAGGATCAACATGCACAAGGGAACCATTCTGCTGCCCCATTACTTTTAGCTACTAGCCAATAGATTCGGAGAATCCTGGATACTAAAACTGATATGGCCTTATGGTATCTCAAACAGAGGCGTTATGATGGAGGAGGAATGTGCAGCCTGTACCCTGGCTTTTCCTAACCAACAAAGAGTGGGGAGAATGATGGTAACTTAAATTACCTGTCCAAATTCTCGACCATACAATTCTCAAACCATAGTCATTGATCCTGAGGATATCCTGAATGCCTTTAGGGTGTAAATTACACTGCGGGTACTTTGCCACTTGTCCAAGACCTTAAAAGGTATTTGGATCCTTTGAAATTGTCCAGGTTGCCAGAACATTGAGTCTTTGTTGGCCCCTGTTAGCTTGGAGGACCTAGGACTGACATTTAAGAATTTTAAAAAATGGGAAAAGCCTGTGCCTGGATGGGTACAGTGGGGAATTTTATAAGACATTTAGTGATCAGCTGACTCCCTTTCTGTTGGAGGTCTGTAGAGAGGTGATGGAAGAAAGAGTGATATCCCTACATGGAATATAGCAACCATCTCAACAATATCCAAGCCAGGAAAGGACACCCAATGTTGTGCCTCCTATAGTCCAATATCGATATTGAACATAGGTTACAAGTTGCTCACAGGCATTCTGGACAAACACCTTGATAAAATCCTATCCTCCATTATCAATCGAGATCAAAAGGGGTTTGTGGCCTCTAGACAGATGCAGGACAACATCAAGAGGACGTTGCACATCCTTCACCATGTCACTTGGTCAAAGATGCCTTTTTTACTACTTAGTCTGGATGCAAAGAAGGCACTTGACTGGGTGGCGTAGTCCTTGCAAAGTGCCACTTTGGGGAGATGGGTTTCCTGAAACAGTTTGGGGATGTTATAACACATTTACAATATTGCAACTGCTTATTGTTTGATGAGTAGTCATATTTTCACTCCTTTTAAGTTATTCAGAGGGACTCGGCAGGGCTGTCACCTATGCCCTCTCCTTTCTGCTATTTATTTGGAACCATCAGTGAGGGCCCAGAGACAAACTACAGTGATACAGAGAATAGACCTGGAGGGGTGGGCGTAAATAACAAAAGGTAGCATTATATGCAGATGACCTACTGGTCAACCTTTTCAATCTGGATTCTTCTTTAACTCCTTTGTGGCAAGCATTTGAGGACTTTGGAGCCTTGGCCAGTAATAAATTTAATATGGCCAAGACTGAAAAATTGCACTCCCACTATTCAACCACTCCTGTTTTCAGGCTAAATATGCATTCTGGTGGGATCTTTCCTCGCTAACATATTGAGGTGTCTAGTTAGCCGCAGATCACACATAGTTAATTCCTTTGAACTATGACTCATAGACAAAGCAAACAGTGTCAGATATTTCTTTATTGAATAACTTATCCCTCTCTTTGTTGCAATGGAGCAACACAGTCTGGATGAATATCCCCAGGACATTGTATTAGGCCCAGACCCTGCTGCTAACACCTCTCCTGTCCCACTTCCGAGAGTTGAATCAATTAATTTCCAATTATATTTTAATGGGAAGAAACCACACATCTGATGCTTGGTTTTACAACTGCCAAAGCACATGGGGTGGGGGGGGGGCTCTTGCCTTCCCACATATTTCTTTATATCACATCGCAACACAACTTCATAGAGTTCACTAATTGCTGTCACGGGAATATAAGGCACATTGGAAAACTATAGAACTAAGAGAAAAGGACTTGTTTCATTTTAATAAAATACTATTTACTTATCCATTTCTTCCCCTGGCCACTCTGATGTCTAACCCATATACAACTACTGTTCTTCAGACCTGCAGACAGGTCCTCAGTACCCCACAACTGGCCCCATTTCATTTTCTATTATATGCTACACCTTATTTAGTCTTTTTCTCATCAGTGTCCCTGAATCATAAATTTCACAGATGGGAAAGACTAGGGATTCATTTAATCAGCCATGTCCTATGAGAGGGACACCCTTGGCCCTTTGAGGAGTTGCAGACCAAATACTCTCCTAGAGCTCAGGATAGATTCCATCACTATCAGGGGATAGATTTTATTAAGTCTGTGATAGGCACGTCTCAAGTGATAGGAGCTATCTCAGGTATAATCGCATTCTTTGATGTTGCATTGGAAGGCTCTGTGATGCTACCACACATGATTTCATCACTTTATGGCATTCTGGCCCACTTAAATGCAGACAGTGTCTCCTCAATTAAACAGGCATGGGAGGGAATCTTCAACTTACTTTAATGGAGAACACACAGAATTAGAGAATCAGTCAATTGCCATATTGGTCCTTGTAAGAAGAGATCCAGAAACAAGTAGTTTGATACCTTTTATTGGACCAACACAGATGTAACAAAAGAAAACAGTGCTTAAGCTTTCGGACCAACCAAGTTCTTCTTTCGGACCAACAAAGTCCTTCCTCAGAAGGACTTGGTTGGTCCAAAAGCTTAAGCACTGTTTTAATGGAGAAGGAATGGCAGAGGCATCTTAATACCATGCACTCCGTCACTGGATCACATGTGTGGAAGGAGTATTCTTGGAAATGTTCTGTGCATTTTTTCCACACTCCTGCAGTTCAGTATAAATACTTACCAGGAAGAGGGACATCATGCTGGAGAAACTGCAGGGGTGCTTTAGCCACACAAAGGGACATATTTTGGGGATGTGCAGCCCCGCAGTGTGTTTTTTTTTTATTATTAGTCTGTATAAAGAACTGTCAGAACTTTTTGGTCAGCAGATCGCTTATTCCCACAATCCCTACAATCCATCTATGGCAAGATCTGGTAACTGAAGTAGATAAAATAGAAAAAATGATGATGGATTTAAATCACTGCCCAGAACATTTTGAGATACTATGGATACACTGGGTAAGATACATTACATCTTCTCAGATGGACTTTGTTCCATAAATATGTAAACTAGGCTACGTTTCCTCCCCAACCAGACCCAATCAGAGCTTATGTCTTGCATTCTGTTGAGCAGGTTCTTCTGTCCTCTGTGGCCCATTTTTGGGGTTGATATATTGGATAAATTGTACAGCCTTAAATCATTAACTTCATTTTATCTTAATGAAAGACTCAATACTTGCTGTTGACATCTGTATCACAGCTGTTGTTGTCTGTTATCTGTGGTATTGTTTGTTACCAATACAAAAAAAAAACATATTTTCAAATAGTACAAAAAAAGAAAAGAAACTTGAGTATAACTGAGACAAATGATAACTACTATATTTGTCACTTTATCACAAAAGAAGCATTCCTGGATATTACAATATTACATACATATAATTACTGGTAAACATTCATACCATATTGATGTCTTAGAGTTTACAGCTTCATTAAATACAAGGGACTCGATTCCAGAGCAGTTACACATTTCGCAAAGTGACTTGTGCCAAACTAAATGGCGCAAGTAGCACTTTGCACCATGTATTACGACAATTGGTATTGCAGAAGGCAGCCTGTAACATGTCACAGGATGCCTGCGCCAAAGGTGTGCTATGCCACTGGTTACACCATAAACCCCCTGCGACATGGCACAAGGAGGTTTATGGCAGCATTTATGCCAGATTCCAAGTGAGTGGCTGTCAGAATAGCAATTGTATTATTCCAAGACAGCCCCCGGAAGACTTTGGTCTAAGTAAAATTAGACCAGCTATTAGCTAGTCAAAGTATACCTGACGTCAAAGGGGGGGGAGCACCTCTGTGCCTGGTGCCCCAACAGCCACTCCCCCCATGGTCCCACATAGCCCCCCACCTGCTCCCCATTGGCAGGGAAGTCCTCTGTGAGCTGCTGGCATCCCCACTCCCCCGTCCCAGAGTATTGCCCCGCAGGGCAGTTCACATTCCCTGGTCCCCAGGCCCCAATCCCCAACTTGCCGCTACTGGCATGCGTGACGTGCCAGGCAATCCCTGGTAATCCAATGGGCCCCAACCCCTTCACCCAGCTGTGCCAGTCCATCCCCACCCCCACACCCATTACCAGTCGGTGACTGGCACAACCACCGCTCACCTCCATGACCAGCCACTGACTGATCTCCATCCGAGCGCGTACTACTGTATGCATTATGTGCTCAATAACTGTTGGAGTGCATACTGTCTACAGTAGTATGCACTCTGAGGGAGCCCTGTCGGTACCTGGCTGTGGAGGTGAGAGGTGGGTATGCCAACCACCAACTGGGTGTGGGGGTGGGGCCACTAGACTACCAGGGATGTCAGGATTCCAGGTGGCTACCATTGGGGTGGGGGGGCATGAATAGCCCTGCAAGGCATTATCATGGTATCAGGGAGTGGGGCTTTTGGGGGGCCTTGCCAGTTGTAATTTGAGCCCTGTTGGAGGGCATTACTGTGGCTTGTGGCACCCAGTTCAAGTGCACCCTTCCTTTGGCACACCGCTGGAGATGCCGCAAGTCACAGGACATAGTCGTCGGGGACCCTGCCTGTTCTGGAATCTGGCACAGGGTCCCTGGCGTATCGGCATATGTCGCAACTCGCAAGTGCCGGTGAGTTGCGACATTCGTCTTGGAATCAGGCCCAAGGTGTGCAAGTTCTCAGCTGCTAATAAAGCTGTAGACATTCACTTTATGTCAGGTTCTTTTTGATGGCTGATCTCATTGTTTAGTAAACTGAAACAACTGCTCCACTGAACAGCTAAGTATAAGAAACAAGCATTTGTCAATGCCGAATGTTTGCTTGCTGGTATTAGCATTGGAAATGCAGAAGTTAGACAGATGCAGAATACAGTAGGAATGGCAGTGAAATATTGAACTTCATGCCAACCCCACCTCCATCCTGTAGAGATGGACAGGCATTGGGGTAAGTGTTTAGGTTGTCTCCCATGATGGTCATGCCATGTTACCACACCCTATTCTGCAGACACAGACACATGTTGAGGTGTACCTTGGGGTGTTTGGCTTTACAGTCCCCCCTTTCCATAAGGACATACAGTATGCTGAAATGGGTGCACCATAGGAGAATGGAACGAAGTCTGGGGTCGAAGAGTCCAAGGTACACCTTGATGCCTGTCAGTGGCTGGGAGGGTGGGATGGCATGAGCAGTACAATCAGTACAATCAAAAGGCATACCCCAATGCCTGTCAGTCTTTACAGGGTGGGATGTTATGGTTAGAAACCCTAACACCCCAGGCGTTTGTTGGTATTTGTACTACAAATTTTCAACATGGCCTTTTTCTGACCCCAGCTCATGAAAGCATTTGGGACCTCTTCTCACGAAGAGTGGCAGTGTGATTTTGTCAATGTGTCCTGAATTTTTAGTTCCATCAGCGACCATGTCATTCTGCGTCACAAGTACGAAAATACAGATTGGGCAGGATGTGAAGAATGACAGCTGTACCATCCATACGGAGGTGTGAAGAGATGGCAATGTTGAAAATCTGTAGTGGGAATATTAAAAATGCTTGCACTTCCGAGCATACATGAAAACTGTGCAACACATTTGCGTAACACAGGCCTCTGCCCACAGCTCTTAACTCCATTTTTCCAGGGACTGTTAAGCATCCAGTTTTTAACTGTCTTTAACAGCACTAGTTCCTGAATGTTAGCCTAACTGTTCCTATGACAAACCTAACTTTACTCTGTAACAATTACTGTATTGTGTGTCTGTATCTATTATATGTGACGTGGAACCTTTGTAAAGGAGTCTTTGACTCAAAGGTATTTTCTGAATTCTGAAATAAATAAATAAATAAATTGTATGGACTTTCATCACCAAATTTTCAACATAGGCATTTTAGGACCTCTGCTCATGAACAGTGTCATTGTGATTTTCTTAATGTCTCCCAAACAGTGATTTCCCACAGCGACCACGCTATTCTGCACCGGAAGTACAAAAACACATTTTGGCCAGGATGTGAAAAATGACAGTTGTACTGTTCATAAGAAGGTGTGGGAAAATGGCAATGTTGAAAATCTGGAGTGAAAATATTACAAATTTGCGAAGTTACTAGCGTACGTGGAAACTGCACAATGCACGCTTGTAACATAGTTATTTTATGGATTTCATCACAAAATTTTAAACATAGACATTTTAGGACCTCTGCTACTGTGCTACACACACTCATAAAACAGTAATTTCTTGGATTTTTTCCACCAAATTTGCAACATAGACTTTTTGAGAGCCCACCTCATGAACATTGACACTGTCATTTTGTTAATCGGTCCCAAAAGGTGATTCCACGCAGTGACCACAAAATCACCTTTTGAGATGGAATAACACCATGACAGTGCCTGAATTCAAGAGGAGGGGTCCCAATAATCCCATGTCGAAAATTTGGTGGCAAAATTCCCAAAAATGCCTGAGATATGCACCAAAGTTGAAAAAACCCTATTTATGCCATTATACAGCTTACCGGCATTTCTTCAGTTCGTGGTCGGCTTTGAAGAGTGAAGACGTGTTCCTGGTCCACCGAAGATCATTGTGCCATGCTCTGGAGGTAAGTATGGGGTGAGGGGGTGTGCGGAGGCAGGGTGCGCAGAGGGTGAGCGAAGGTTGGGGGGCAGGGCCACCGGACTCGACAAGGGACCGTTTTCTGGTTTGCAGGTAAAAAAAAATAAAAAATCACGGGATGGTTTTTTGTTTTCACAGGGGCATTTGGCACACTGGAGTGGGATCCCAGCATGCCACCCAACTGTTTTGTTTTGGGGAGCTGTAGCCGATGGGGATTGGGCACCCCCATCGGCACTCTCAAGGGGTGGCGCAAGAGGCAAGGGGATTTAGGGCATCCCCTTCGGCAGAAAAGCAACTGCTTTTAGGAGAACAATATGCCTATGGGAGGGCTCCTGTCTGCAAATTAAACTTGGCAGGAGGGGACTGAAGCCTATGGGGACAGTTTTGTTTGGGCGCATGATGCCAAGGGGGATTTGGCACCCCCTCGGCATTGGGAGCTGTGCAGTGTTGTTCATGAACATGGTGGTGGCATGCTGCCACATTCACAAACAATATTACACTAGGCAACGTTCTGCCCTGCAATGACGGGTCACTCCCTCATTGCAGCGGAATGGCTGACGCTGCAATGATGAGGCGGCCCCTGATTGCTGCGGCAAAACTTTTACAAGTTGGTTGCACTTTTGGAAGCCAGTGTCATCAGCAAACTGTGCCTCCATTGGTGCACCACTGCCAAGCCCCCAAATGCTGTGCCTCCATTTGCTGCCACAGTGTCGCGTCTCCACAAGCCACTTCTCTCCTAAGCTGCTGCATAGTGTTTCTTGCGTATGCACACAAGCAAACATAATAAATGATATCCAAAAATGTGTACATACTGTAAATAAGCACTTGTGATTTATAAATGTGTGCAGAACCACTGGATAAACTTATACACTTATGGTAGATAAAAATTGCAGACCTTGGTGGGGTTGTTTCTATGTTAATTCCTGCTCTGAGACTACTCCTACAGTTGTAAAAGTGGTCTCACATGCATTCTTAGGTATTACTAGGATTACTAGGATTTGTAGACACAAGAAAGCCAAGGCCCATTGGTAATGTCTCCCACCGTAATCTGGATGGAGATCAACATTACATTTTCCAGTTTAGATGTGTATCAGTTCTCTGTTTGAACATGTCAAAATTAGTTGAATATATAATATATTGAGAAAAAATATTCCCGAGTTTAGCAGATCTTATTGAGAAAAAACTCTCCCTCCTATTAGTATGGACATATGGGATGATTAACTGTTTGCTATGACTTCTCAATGGAATATAGTGATCATGAAAAAAAAAGGCCACAGTCTTTTGATAGGGCTGTATACTGGAGTATTATATAGATCTGTAAAATATCACCCCTAACAAAAACTGATATGAAAAATGAAAACCGAAGGTAAGCAGTTCTGATACTCTGTGGATGTAACAGTGGTCTCACATGCATTCTTAGGTATGAAAACTGAAAACTGAAGGCAAGCAGTTCTGATACTCTGTGGATGTAAGAGAGACCACTCTTACAAATGTAAGAGTCATCTTGACAGTGATATTAATATATTAATGATCAATAATATATTATATATTAATGATCAAGAATGATCAATAATATATTAAAATAAAAAAAAATGTCCTGGAACATAACCATTTCCAGGGCAACTGCACATGAAAAACTCTTCACAGAATAAGAGGGTCTCATGCACAGAGCAAAGGCACACTCCAGTTGGTTGGGAGTGCTCCATCGATCTATAAAGCCAATAATATTAGATTTTTGTTACTACTCATTTTATAAACTCATTTATACTATATATGCATTTATTTAGTTAGACAACACTAGATTATATAAAATAAGAGGATAAAAAGTGATATTTGTGTATCTAATATGATATCATATTGCTTGTGTGCATTACAGTGGAATAATTATTGGTTGACCCCATTATCAACCTGAAATAAACAACAAGATACACAGAATAAGGTATGGACATCAGTGTGTTATGAGGTTTTTTACAACCCTGAGGTGTGTGATACTCAGGGGATAAATTGGGCAGGAGCCCACAGCAACTCAGTTCGGCCACCTCTTAAAAAATTGCATGACAGTTCCACCACCTCGGTCATCTTTCTCCATTGACTACTATAGGAGATTTCTGCCATCTAAATATGACAGCTCCACCACCCAGAAATCTAGATATGAGAGTTCCCCCACCTAAACATTTCCAGTTGAACCACTGGTGATACTACAGTACATAACCTATTGAACTGAATCACAAGTGGTTTATAAAAGTATAACACACCAAGGGTTAAAAAAATTGAGAGCAACACTGATGTCCATTACTTTATCATGTATTCCAGCATGCGTGAATCAGAGAAACAGGTAGGGAAAAGTAGCTAGGTGCAATATCCTTTATTACAAAATGTGTCTCAAATACATCTGGAAAAGCTGGGGTGGTGGTCCCGGATCTGGTAGCTTGGCTTCAATGCCCAAAACTGCAAAGTTATGCATATTGGAGCCAAGAATCCCAGGACAGAGTACTACCTGGGTGGAGTCCTAGTATCTGCATCAGAGGAGGAAAAGGACCTGGGAGTGAGGATCACTAGTGACCTGAAGCACTCCATGCAGTGCAAGAAAGCAGCAGCAAAGGCAAACAAGATGCTGGGATGCATATCTAGGGGGATCAGTAGTAGGAGAGAGGAGGTTATACTGCCCTTGTTCAGGTCACTGGTAAGGATGCATCTAGAGTATGGAGTTCAGTACTGGTGCCCATACCTCAAAAAGGACATTAACCTGCTGGAGAAAGTCCACAGGAGGGCTGCAAAGATGTTAGTGGGTCAGCAGGATAGGGCATACAAGGAGAGGTTGAGGGCACTGAACATGTACTCCCTGGAAGATGGCAGGGGGGGACATGATTTGGACCATCAGGTACTTGAAAGGGATGCATAAGGTTGATAAGGAAAGTCTCTTTAAGCTAAGTGGCAACCATAACACTAGGGGGCACAGTCTTAAGCTGGAGGGTGGGAGGTTTAGGAGGGAGGTCAGGAATCACCTCTTCACAGAGAGGGTGGTGGGCACTTGAAATGCACTGCCAGAAGATGTTATCTTCTTGAAGATAGTGGGAAGCTGTAAGAGAGGCTGGGATAGGCATAGGGGGAAAGTAAGGATCATGGGTAGGGAGGATGGGAGGAGTGGGGAGGGAGGGCAGGGACATTTGCTCAAGCTGTGGACCCTGCAATATGAGCAGACTTGATAGCCCCAATGACCTTCTTCTGCTGGCTTCTTCATATGTTTGTATACAAAAAACAAAGCTCCAAAGGTTGTGAGCTACCTAACATGTTTAACATTTCACAATGCTTCACAGTGCTTTTAGAGTGAGCAGGGCACTGGACAAGGGCATCACAGTGGATGCGGTTTTTGAGGACCTAAGTAAGGCATTCAATAATAGGGAACTAGTGAAGACCCTAATTGACATTGGACTAAACCCTAGGCTAACATCATGGATTGAATCATGGCTATTGGGCAGAACACAACGGGTGGTACTGAGGGATGTTGCGGGGCAGCAGTGATGAGTGTGGTTCTGCAGGGCTCAGTTCTGGGACTGTGCTTATGCAACATCTATATCACAACTCTTCAGGATAATAAGGAAGTGTGGTTGACCAAGTTTTCTGATGACACCAAGCTGGGCTCTGTTGTCAGCAACAAGGAAAAAATTTTAAACCTACAGTGTGAGTTGCTAAGGATTGAGAAGTGGGGACATGAACACAAACTTGACTTTAATATTGAGAAATGTGGTATAATGCATTTTGGTGCAACCAACAGAAGAGCATCAGTTTTTGGAGGGCAAATCTTTAAAACCACTTCTGAAGTGAATGACCTGGGAATTACAGTTTCTAATGATATGAAGACCAAGAGACACTGTGACCAGGTGACAAGAAAAGCTTTCAGGACATTGGGTTGTATTAAAAAGCATATCACTAACAGGGATAGAGGGGTGATACTGCCACTTTATAGCACAATGATTAGACCACATTTTGACTATTGTGCACATTTCTGGGCTCCATCAACCAAAAATTACATCCATAAATTGTAACGTGCATAACGCAGAATGACTAAGTCAATAACAGGTATGAGAGGTCTGAGTTATGTTGACAGGCTGAAAAATGTGAATTTGCACACCCTGGAATACCAGAGAATGAGAGGGGATGTGTGCCTAATATTCCAAGCTTTAAACAATGTTGATCACTGGGATAGTGTAGGCCTAGAATTAAAAGCATGTCAATATAACACAAGATCTCATGTGCTCCAACTCAAAAGGCATGTAAATTGTACCAACAAAAGAACAACCTGTAAAACTCTAAAATATAAAGAAAGGGTCCCATGGAATTTGAAAAAAAACTTGGGCTATAAAGGTATCCTCTGATAAGGACATCTGCTATTAAGCACTCACAAAAAGGGTGACTCAGTAGCAGTGCCTGTTCACAGGGCTACTGGACGGGGGGAGCAAATACAGCTATAGTGACCATCCTGTTGCTATATGTATCGGTGTGCATGGGGGGAGCAAGCACACCGTGCGATGGGCGGAAGGGGAGGGAGGCTTTGTGAGGTGTAGCATGGTGGTGGGTTGCCGAGCTGGCCGTGTGGCATGGTGGGTTTGTGGCAGGCTAGGGTTGGGAGGGTGTTGGGTTCGATGTTGGGTGCATCAGTATTTTTGCACCAGTCCATAAAATTTTTGTTTGTTTGTTTTCAGCCCCCTGACATACACCTCCCTGGAGTTGAGAATTCTTTATGCAGGGTGATGCGGGGGGCACAGCCCCCCCACAAAAAGAAAAAAAAACTATGTTTTTGGTGCCCTTTTGGTTTGCGCCGCTAGTGTACATCAGTGAAATTGATTTCCGCCGATGTACATTCACCCTAACAGAGATCGCCTTTATGAGATCACCGTTATCACATAGAACCAGCTGTAAACGAGTTTATACAGCCTAAAGGTTGCTGCTAACTAGGAAATTTGTATTTGTAATTGTTTTGTTATGTAATAATCTGTATTATAAACTATGATAACTGTTGGAAAACTTATTTTTAATGGCATTGCAAAACGTTTTGATATTATTGTGTATGCTGTGTAAATGATGGACCCCATCATAAATAAACTTTTGCTAAACTGGGTTATAATTTTCTTGACTTCAAGAATAAATGATTACAAACAAACAAACGTGGTTTTCGGAGAAAGTAATTTTACTGTGGAATAAGTTTATCCTTGCCTTAGTAGGTTTTAGAACAATAAATGAATTTAGAATAAAGCTAGACAGCTACTGCCTTGTGAATAAACTCATTGGGTACATTTTTAAAAGCCTGTCAAGCGTATATGGACAAACTGTCCACTTAGCTTGTAACTAACCAGTGAACCTATACGTTCTGAAGCTTTGTTGTTTTTTGTATCTGAGACATGTTTTGTAATAAAGAATACTGCACCTAACTACTTTTCCCTGGCTGTTTCTCCAATTTGCGGATGCTGAAATACATGATAGCAGGACTGGTTTGTTTCGGTAGCACTGTGGTCCCATGGTGCGAGATTTACTTTGTTTAAAAAGTTGTCCGTTTCTTTATTTTTTTATAATTACTGGTTTGATAACAGAGACATTTTGATAAGCTTGGGAGAGTGAATCTCTGGGCTGGGCTTTGCCCCCAGAGCATGGAATCTCGTACTCGCTAACTGATAGACCACGCTAATCAGCCATGTGGGGCAATAAGCAGCTGCAAAACTACCTCATGAGCACTGCCAACCGCTCATGCCCTCATAGATAGTAATGCAAATGCCTTTATACATTGTATTGCACTTAGCTGCTACAGGACCACCAAACTGCTCCAGCCACCGCTGACTCCTTCTATACTTAAGTATCATTATAATGAATGGCTGAGCCTTTTTAATCTTTGTTTTTTGTCACTTTGCCAGGCTGTTGTACCACCACAGTGACATCATGATGGTGTTATATTATCATGGGTATGTCACCTCGATGGTATAACAACATGGAATGCACACACACTGCAGTTACCATGGCAGCATCGTCGATCGCACGTTCCACAGGTTTGAATACTTCGAAGTGCACTAACAGCTCACCCCCCCCCCACACACACACACAAAAAACAATGGTCTATCAAGATGGCAGCAACTGTGTTTTCAAAGCCTGAGGGCACTGACAGGAATATATTAATTGAACAGCAGCAGAACAAATGAGCAATTAAAAAGAGACTGATGTGAAGCTTCTGAAATCTTACCCTGCAGACATAGGGGAAACACGGAGCATAGCTGACATCCCTGTAACAGAATTAGACAGTCTCCTGGCCGACTTCATCTACAAAATAAAAAAGGACAGAAGGGACTGATTATGAGTCTAGTACTTTGAGAGGCATCTTGGGGAGTGTTGATCGATATTTGTTGAAACAAAATTACGGGAATTTTGTCTTTCGTAGCAATAGCAAGGACTTTTCAGACACACTTGCTACTCTTTCTGCCAAACAAAAATACTTAAAAAAGATGGGTAAAGGCAATAAACCCAATAGAGTCAAAGCCCTGTCACCAGCAGACATTGAAAAGCTTTATGTAACTGGCACTCTTGGTCTGCACAGACCTGTGGCACTTCTAAATGTGCTTTTTGTCAACAGTGGACTTTATTACGCCCTCAGGACAGCCAAGCAGTATACACATAGATAGGGTGATTTATGTCTACTACAGGACAAAGATGGGTACCAGTACCTAGAATACATGGAGCGACAAATTAAAATCCACTTTGGTGAAAACCCAAGGAATGTACAGGCAGTGAAGCCAAGGATGTACTCTAACCATGAAATACCAGACAGGAATCCCATGAAGGCATACACCACCTATGCTTCACAAAGACCACTAACCATGCAGGCACCGGACTCTCCCTTTTACCTGGCACCAAACATCTATTTCAAGCCAGGTGTGTCATTATGGGTCAGGCAATGACACTAGGAGAGAATAAGATTAGGAACATGCTGTAGGTAATCAAAACACCTGCCAGTCTACCTGTGGGAAAGTGGATAACAAACCACTCAACAAACAAAACTACAATTCAGAGTCTGGTGGATAGTGCAGTACCACCTATGGAGGTGCAGCAGGTATCGGGTTATAGGTGCCTACAGTCCATTAGTGACTATAGCTACCTATCTGAGACAAAGCAGAAAAGAAATTCTCAAATATTTGGTGGCCAAGGCAACACACAAACAGCAGCCTTCCACCTCCAAATCTACTGCTGCCATTTCAATGTCTGTAAAACCTTCCTCAGAAAATCCCCTGAAAAAGTACCCGTTTTCTGACTTAATCAGTTTCAACCTGCTTGGTGACAACTGTATCTTCCAGCAGGGCATCACATTGAATATTAACAAATACTTCACCCCCAGATGAAATTAGTGACTCCTCTTCTGATGATAAACAATGAAGGTCATTTTTTGTTGCCAACCCCCATACCAGTACACACTCACCCTCTATTTGCTGCTGTTATTAACCCATCTGGTGATAAGCAAAATTTGACAGACATTGTTCCCTCTTTTTTCTCTTAGATCTGCAGCAAAGTTTTAGATTCATGCTCCCTCCATACACACTTCACGGCCGTTATCCAGCATAGACTATCCAACACTTTCGATTGGTCAGAACTGCCATGTGATCATGTCCAATGATTTTCTTAGTGCTTCCAGCTGAATAACTGTAGAGTTTAAGTTAAAGTTTAAGTTTATGGTTCCTGCTTTGCTTATTTGTTGTGATGCGATTATGCCGTACTAAAATAAATATTCATTTTAGTGAACTCACAAACCACCTCAGGGTACGCAGTGCAGGATAAGCAAGCCAGTGCCTTGGCAACAATGGTCACTTGTGCAATGCCTTATGATTTTGTGGCAGTACTAAAACTGAATTGATGGCACCAGTATCCATACACTATAAAAGACAATGTATGGACATCAGTGAATAACCACGCCCCGCTCACTTCTTGCGGTTGCCAAGACAACATAGGTAAACCTCTCTTAGCTGTGGTCTCAAGAATTAATTAAGTTGTCATGGCAACCACTTGAAGCGAGCATAGAGTGGTTGTTCACTGATGCCCATGCATTATCCTTTATGTTCTATATCACATTGACAACTGTGTTACATACCTCTGTGATAAGTATATGTCTTCAACTGTTTGTTGTTTCTGTGTTACTTGTGCTGACTCGGGTTGCCTCTGAAAATGGGCACTTGTTCTCAAGGGCCTTCCTGTACATATTTGCATGTATATATATATACATACAAACATAAATAATAAATACCTAGACTTAAATATACTGGGGAAGTGGGTCACCAAGTATCCAAGCTGTACTGAGGCAGTGGGCCAACAAGTGGTAAATGAATTTCAATATGGCTACATGTAAAATCCTTCACCTAACCTAAAGAATTCTGGGGGGGGGGGGGCACTATTTGAAAGAAAACAAGTAACAGCAACAGACCATGAAACATACCGATCTTATGGTTTCAAAAATGTATTTACTGACAAGGCAATGGCCCACATTTATTGCAGCAACTTAATATACAAAACTCAAGTAACAACCTGATGGCATACCGGTCGATATCTTGCAATGGCTGCTTTATAATGTTCTTTGTCATCAAAGTCCCTCTTCACTGAGAGCAGCATGTTTTTTTCTAACCTTTGGCAAACAAACATAAAAAGGAAGGTGAGTGCATTGAGGCACAAGGGACACACCTTTTATGTCCTGAGAAGTACCTTTCAGTTATGGAATAATTTCTAAGAAAATGATTTGCAAAACATGTTATGGAAGAAAGGAAACTGAAACTGTTCTTTGAATCAATCTTCCAATTCCCTTAAAAATATTTTGCAAATCCCCCCACCTCCTTCCTGACAACATCTGTGCTGAAGTGTCCGGAGATTGTTTTTGTAACCACAGATGCATTTGCCATTTCCTTGCTGCACCCCTCCTCCTTTTGAGTTATAACTATTTTAAAAATAGATTATGAGACTGTACTGCCCAAGTCCATAACTCAAGGTTTCGATTTCAATCCGTACCAGACATGGCAGGTCAGCCAATGTAGCAAAGTGAGGTACTGGGTAACAGATACTGCCCTGGGAGAACAAGATGTGCTGTCCACACTGTAAAAAGGAGCAAAGCCATTCATTATTGTCTAATGCATCCCTCTCAACTGCCCCACGTTACAAAAGGCAGCCCTAAATTTTCCCATGTGAAGCCCTTTTTCCACATCTATCAACCTTTCCACATTAGGAGGAATAGTCTCTCTTTACAACCCTCAGAACCCCTGTGCCCATACTGCTCGACTGTCCGATATTAGGAGGGGCATCAGCAATCTTACCCCTCAAAACCCCTCTGTCCATATTTCTCAACTGTCCCACATTATGAGAGGCATCCCTCATTTTATCTTTCAGAATTCAGCCATCCCATGTGGGAAACTTGCTGCCCACACCGGGAAAGTGCTGCTGGTATAGTCTCACATCAATCAATCAGTCACTCACTTTATTTATAAAAAAGCACAATTCACATGAAGACCAAAGCACTTGTGCATCGATTGTAAAATCTGAATTAAAATATCTCTAAATATTAAAATACATGGCTACCTTATCTAATGATTAATTAATACTCAGGAAAGGCAAGATTAAAAGGTGCTTCTTCATGTAGATTTAAACTCTCTACGGTCAGGCACACTCTTATCTGCTTTAAAGCCTGAGTTTTATTGTAAACTCAGGGTTTAAAGCATAACTTCATAATACTGTGTGATGGTAAATCAAAATTTATCTTTGCACAAATAAAAGCACTAATTTCCACATGCTTTTGATGTCACAAACATGTTCTATGGAGTTTGATTTGACAGCAACTGGTTTTAGGTTGATAATGACCTTATCCAGTAATTATAATGCTATGATACATGGGAACGATGTCATACCCATATATTACTGCAGTTTCTCACACTAAACACACCTGTTTTCCAACAGTTTGTCAGCTGCTGGTAGCGCAATTTCACAACAAGCTGTACCTCTGTTTTGATTTGTTTTTATGTTACCACAACATAAACTGTGATCATCATTCACTGGTGCTAACATAAAAACTGTGAACCCCCGTAAAATACTGACTAAATGCCATGGAAACCACAGTGCTCTATCTTTCCCCACTTGTAACTTCCCTACATTCAGAACTTTTCTTCTGATTTATGTAGCATCATGTACTCTCTGATATATCCATTTTTCGGTCATACTTATTAAAGTTCATACTTTAGAAATGTTTAAAATCTGTTCAGTTTTTTAAAAGTTCTTTTTATTAATTTTACTGCAAAATACACATATGTAAATGCAACAAGAAATGGTGTTACACCTCATAATAGATGCCACATAAAATCAATGTAGGAGTCACTGCGTCTCATTTCTAGACAGTACTAGAGTCAAGCCATTCAAAAGCAAAGATCCTGGACTTCAAGAGGGCAGACTTTGCAAAAATGGGGGAACACCTCCGGGAATTCCTGGCAAAGGGGAAGGGGGGGGGAGGAGTGGAGGAACAGTGGCAGAAACATAAAGGATCCATAGCAGAGACAACAGGCCTCCATGTAATGCTAATGAACAAAGCAAAAAGAAAGAAAAAAAACGCTATGGTACTTAAAAGAGGCAGCAGGGAAGGTTGGGGAAAAAAAGATGGTCAGAAAGTACAAGGAAACAGAGGGAGGGAGACAGAGAAGTGTACTAGGCCAAACAGAAGGAGGTGGGGAAAGCAATCAGATGTGCAAAGGCACAAACTGAAGAAAGGATAGCAAAGTCAATAAAAGAAGTTGACAAAACCTTCTTCAGGCATATCAGGGAAAGGAAGAAGACCAATGGAGGGATTATGAGGTTAAATCAAGGGGGGGAAGTGTGCAGAGGGGGACCTAGAAAAAGCAGCAGATCTAAACAAATACTTCTGCTCAGTATTTACAAAGGAAGGTGAAGGGGAGGGATCAAACTTAGGGGGTAGAAACACGCACGGGGGGGGCACCAGTCCATTCTTCGAGGAGACAGTCCTAAAGGAACTCTAGAAACTAAAAGTGGACAAGGCAATGGGATTAGATGGGATGCATCCCAGAATATTGAAAGAACTCAGGGGGGTACTAGGGGCACCACTGACAGCCCTACTTAACAAATCACTGGAGGAGGGAGTGGTGCCGAAGGACTGGAGAAGGCAAATGTGGTACCACTGCACAAAAGTAGGAACAAGGTAGAGGCTAGAAATTACAGGTCAGTCAGCTTGACCCCATTGGTGGGGAAAATCATAGAATCCATGTTAAAGGAAAGAATTGTGGCATATCTGGAGGCTAGTGGGGCACAAGACCCAAGGCAACATGGATTCACAGCAGGGAGATCTTGTCAAACAAATCTGATAGATTTCTTTGACTTGGTAACCAAGGTGGTAGATCAGGGAGGGATGTGGACATGAACTAGTTAGATTTTAGCAAGGCACTTAACACCATCCCACACAGGAGGCTAGTAAACAAGCTGCGCAGTCTGGGAGTAGGTCCCAAGGTGGTACAATGGGTCAGAAATTGGCTGAGCAGCAGGACACAGAGGATGGTGGTGAGCAGAGTTCAATCCCAGGAGAGGGAAGTGACCAGTGGGGTGCCACAGGGTTCAGTTCTGGGGCTGGTTCTATTCAATGTCTTCATTATTGACATTGCGGAGAGGCTAGGAGGGAAGGTGTGCCTCTTTGCGGATGACACCAAAATCTGCTATAGGGTAGATGCTCCAGATGGGGTGGAAAAAATGAGAAGAGACCTAGTTAAATTGGAGGGGTGGTCAAGAGAGTGGCAGCTTAAATTCAATGCAAAAAAGTGCAAAGTCATGCACTTGGGCCACAAGAATCCTAGAGCAGAATGCAAAAATGTGGGTGGGGGGATACTAACAACACCAAAACTGGAAAGGAACCTGGGGGAAACATAATGGACAACCTGAAGGTGGCCAGGCAATGCGAAAATGTGGTTGGGAGGCTGAAGGGATGCTGAGGTGCATACAGAGGGGCATTACCAATAGAAAAAAAGGAGATGGTAATGCCACAGTACAGAAAATTGGTTAGGCCACATCTGGAATACATTGTTCAGTTCTGGAAACTGCATCTCCAGAAGGACATTGACAGAATAGAGGCAGTCCAGAGAAGGGCAACAAAAATGGTGAAAGGGTTGCACCAGAAAACAAATGAGGAAAGACTGAAAAACCTCAATATGTATGCCCTGGAGGAAAGGAGGAGTAGGAGGGGGGATATGATAGAGACATTCAAGTACCTCAGGGGAATCTACAAGGTCCCGGAGGGCAGCATCTTTCAAAAAAAGAGATATGCAAGAACAAGAGGTCACAATATGGGGCTGCAGGAGAGACTTAGGGGAAACGTGAGGAAATATTTTTTTCACAGAAAGGGTGGTAGATGCATGGAACAGCCTCCCAGTGGAGTCGTACAGGCTAAAATGATTGGTGAGTTCAAGAATGCATGGGATAGAGAGAAGCAACCCTAGTGGTAGGAAAGAGAGGGTAAGCTGCTGATCATTTAGGATCAGGAGTTAAGTAGGTAGGGAAAATTGGCGACTAGGTGGGCCAGGCAATCCTTATCTGCCATCATAATCCATGTTTCTGTGTGTACACTTTGGGGGTACAAAGAAAGGTAACTGTACTCACGGATATTAAACATATTGTAATATGGCCATGATGCAGTCTGGTGTTCAGTTCAGAATATAAGAGGATCATAACATCAGTGTATTCTGGAAATAGGAACCACCCTTCAAATAAAACTGAGTCTAAGCATAGTAAGTATTAGCCAACAACTATTGTAATAAAATCAGTTTTAAACATAACCAGAAAGGGTTTCTAGTAGTGAATAAGTGAGCACCGCATAAGCAATCAATAATACCCAACAGGGTGGGTGGTATTGGGCAATACCAGACCACCCAGGGGTGCAATGAGGCCTGATGTCACAGGCAGAGGGCCATATAACTCCTGGAAGGTCCAGTTTTGCCCATACCTCTCACACTGGAGAGTATTATTGCACTTAGAAAATGGGCATCAACTTAATGTTGTTTCAGTAGTTAAAAAATAGGTACAAAATAAAGAAAAAAATACAAAAAATACTTAGAAATACAGAAAAAAAGTTTTATGGTAAAGTAGTCCCTGCCTGTCAAAGTTGCCCTCCCTGCCTGACACAGTTGCCAGTAGAGGGCATTGCTATAACAGGCTAACTCAATGATAAACTCTCTCAGGAATCTCTCTGACTACAGTGTTACAGTTTTTTTCTTCTATGGTACTTCCACTTGTGTTCAGTTCTTGCACCCCCTTCATTTCATTTAAAGAAAGATCTGAGCCCTCATCATTCTCCATTTTAGTTATGCATCTCATAACTCCTCTCCACTTCATGGTGAATGGCATAGCTCATAACAGCACAGATGACTGTACTGGAATCAGGCAGGGTGTCTCCTTGTGGTGAGAAGTTACATGGTTCACTGTACTGGGATCAGGCACGGTGTCTCCTTGTGGTGAGAAGTTATATGGTTCACTGTACTGGGATCAGGCATGGTGTCTCCTTGTGGTGAGAAGTTACATGGTTCACTGTACTGGGATCAGGCATAGTGTCTCCTTGTGGTGAGAAGTTACATGGTTCACTGTACTGGGATCAGGCAGGGTGTCTCCTTGTGGTGAGAAGTTACATGGTTCACTGTACTGGGATCAGGAACGGTGTCTCCTTGTGGTGAGAAGTTAAATGGTTCACTGTACTGGGATCAGGCAGGGCATCTCCATGTGATGGGAAGTTAGTGTCACAGATGCAGAAGGAGAATTTTTTTTTTAATTAAGCAGTTTTGTTTTGTTTTGTTTTCAGCACGCAAAACAGTCAGGGTAAACAGGGAAATAGCATGAGCATAGTGCTGTAATGAAGTGACACCTCTATTTTAGCAGTTTCTATTAAAAAAGTTTGTTTCTTTCAGTGGAAAATGACTTTATCTAAGGCATATTAGGCCTGGTGATAGTGGTAGGAGCGAAAAACATGGCAGCGATTGCAGTGGAGTTGTAAGCAGGGTTGTGCATGTGTGTGCTGGGGCTCAATCAGTCTTTCCTCTTGCTTAGTGAGCAGAAAGTAAAAATGGTAGCTACTGAATTGTAAAATTCTAACTGGCACAGGGATATTAGTTTGACAGTGGAGCATGGCAGGTTGTAAAATTGTATTTCCTGGTTGCCTATTGAAAGTTAATGTAACCCCCCCACCAACACCACCACCCACTCGCCAGCAGAGGTACCAGCCAATCAGAGACCAGAAAATAAAAAGTCCATCTTATAATCAGGCATACCTTGTTTAAAATAAAGGATTCAGTGGCCACACTCCATTTGGCAGCCCTGCTGACCCAGGACTCCAGGAAGAAGGCTTTCTTGCCTCCAAATTCCTACACAAGGCACTCTATGTGACAGTTAGCTCGCCATATTGCTCAACCTGTTTCTGCCCATACTGAAAACTGAGCACGTTACCTGTTTCAATAGACATTGCAAGTAATAATTATAACTCAGTAAACAGTTAAATATGCAATCGCTGGCACAGTACAATTCTTCCAATCTGTAAAATCTTTTATGAATGCAATTTCTTCATATATGGATTTCATATTTTCTTACAACAGTCGAATAGAAGCATAGTGGAACAAAGTACACAAGCCATATATTTTTGGAAGAGTCTATACATGCCACCTTGGTGCAGGTTGGTAGGAAATACATAAAACAGTCAAGAAGTAGGTTTAAGGAATGTTGTACATCAGGATCGAAGATGACAACGGTGCTGGGAAATCCAATGCAATCAGAAGTACAAACAATAAATCAGCACACGTTGCAGCAGGAAACATACAGACCAAGAAGATTCAATGGTCATTTTTCAATCATGTGCAGACAAACCAAAAGGCACACAGTGCAGAAATACAGATGCCCGGGTGGGCTAGTGCCAAATAGATGTCATTAACATTTCACCAGCCACTGCTAGGTTTCATCAGTGTGATCTAGTGTACTACAAAGAGTGACCATATTTAAAATACGTTGACAGGTGCTCCTTGTAAACTATCCTCCAGTCAGCGCAAACTTTATTCACATCCGAATTCATTTGTAATATTAGTCAAGCACTTAAAATCAAACTTGATCAAGCACATCGCCCTAATTGCTATTACTACATCTATTGTGTAATACTTAATTGCATTTATTGTTTTTATAACTCAAGTTATAAAAGTTAGGATTCTTTTATAAACTTTTTTCCATCTACAAAGATTTTACTTGGTGTTTCTTTATATATAAAAACACAATGTGGTGTGGTAAGCCGGTGTGCTATAGATCAGGCACATACTCTTAATAATAACTCATCAGTTCACTGCATTATAATGTAGGTGGTATCCACACAATATCACTTGCACTATTTGTGCCCAGTCATCGACAAATAATGTATATGTGTGTGGAGGGGGGGATTTTCATATCTACAGAAGAATATTAGCACATCAGCATCTGAATTTTTTTTTAATTGCTGAGAGGTCTATGTTGTCATTAAGACCCCCTCAGCCCTCACTCCCAGTTCAAAGATCCACAGACTTTCCCTCCTACCTATCATTTTTCCAGATTCCCCTCGGACTCCAACTTGCACTTGTTCTATTCCTTTAAAGAGTACACTATGTTTTCTATCTAGTGAACCTTTAACATGACTAACTATCGCGTAGGATTCGTCACCATTGTTGGGAGCTCAAATGTGTTCACCCACGTGGGTCCTGAATTGCCAGGTGGTCCTACCAACATAAAAGGACCTGCAACTGCATTTTAATAAGTAGACCACCCCCTTACTGCTGCAGTTGATAAAGTGTTTAATGGCTATTCATTTCTGTGTTCTAGGGTGTTGAAAGAACTTGCCTGGCTGTATATATTTGTAATATATACATTTTCCACATTTGTGTGTGCCTTTTGGGGGGGGGGGGACTTGGTCTGGTTACTTCAGGTCCTGGAATAATATTGCTAACAACCATATCTCTGATTGTCCTATTTTTTTCTAAAGACAATCTCTGGTCCTTTAACTACTACACTTTGTAGTTTTGGTTCAAGTTGCAATATTGACCAATTGCTCGTTATAATTTCTGTAACTTTTTCTGCCCTTCTGGAATATGCTGTGACAAATATGCCACTGTTGCTGTAAACCCTTTCTTTGAACCTCATAATTTGGGTTCTGCATTTGTCTATGTACTCTGATTCCTCCACAGTGGACTGTAAGATACTATCTTTATCACATAAATCATCATCCAAGTTGTCCCAATAAGAATTAAATAATAGATTAAGTTCATTAGAGACCAAATTCTCACAGTCACTAGACCATATCATTATTTTCCTATTTCTAATTTCTAAATTGTTCTCTATTATGGGATAAAACTGTTTCTGGGTATTAGAAGATGCTGTATCATGTTGAGCCAACAAACAGACTAGGAAGTGATCACGTTCAGAAGGACATTTTACTTCCAACAATCTCCAGAAATCGGGTGGACCTCTCCATAATGCTAAATCTAGAACAAATTAATTTTTACATGCATGAAAGGTACCAACACCCTGAGGATCACCCAACAAATATCCATTTAAGGGGAAAATTTTAGTCCATTGCTGTTAATTGTATTATCTTTAGAACTTCTTGGAAAGAGATTAGCAGATGGAAACATGTCGTTTAGAATAGTGTCATATGCGAGCCCATCATGAGTTCCTATTCTTGCATTTAAATCTTACAAAATCAAAAAATAATGATCTGGATATTTGCAGCTGAGTTTAAAAATAAAAGCCTCAAAAATCATCCAAGTCTGAGAATGATAAAACTTGGATTTGACGGGGGGACATATATATTACATAATAATGTTGTAAATGCGTTTCCTTTAAGTCTTAGTATATAAAGAAAATCATTTTTTATCAATTACTATTATTTGCAGAAAGACATTTAGTTTAATGAATGTGATTAAACCTTCTACACATCTACCAAGTTTTGAAATTCTTCTACCAGTAATGTAAAACATGAAAAACATTGAACTGAGGCAACTCATTTTGGGTATGCCATGATTCTTGCATGCAAATCACTGAGAAATCATTTAAGTACTTAGTGAAGTCACTATCTGAGGTTTTTGCTTTGAAGCCTGCAATATTCCATGAAATAAAAGATACCCCTGACCATAATCAGAGCAGATGGACTCCCTCAGTTACACACTTTATTTTCTAGAGTTAGTTTGAAGAATTGTTGACTGTCAATCATTAGTTTCTGCCCCGAGATTATGATTACTTATGAAGTTTATCGTCATGTTCTGAATACTAGTTTGCAGTCCCAACTCATCCTGCCCATGTGAAATCCAATCACTCCTAGATCTTATAGTATTTTCCTCGCCCCTACAGGAAGCTGTTGTAATTAATGATGATTCTACAATATATATTCCCATTTGATCCAAGGCATCCAGCCTTGTGAATATTCTGTCTCTGAGCTCTCTGCTGCCACAGAGTAAATTGACCTGACTTTCATTACAAAGATAGGGGTGTCTAAAGGCATCCACAATTCCATTCCTTCCAAGTTTGATACCCAGAATATTAGAAAAATGATTACATAATGCTAACCTAAGTTTCATAGTATTCTCTGTAAACATTTTCTTTAGACCAGACACTGAAAGTGAGACAGGGCTGTCATCCCGGACCCGCTCCCCCTCTAAGTCTCTCTGGGAGTTGTCCAACAATTCAGCTTGTAGATTTCCAGTTTTATGTTCAGATAAATTTCTCCTGATACAGTACAGAGTTCTCTTGTGATTATGGTACACATCAACATGCCCTGTCATATTAGATACAGGAGTATATTTAACAGCTGAGATATCACTATCCTCCAGGTTAAGACCCAAGCTGTCTCTTAGGATTCCCATTATTCTAGATCTCATCATTCTGTTGTCAACCAGCTCAACCAAGATCACAAGATAGACCCTTAAATCTTAGCATACTGAGTGAAGCTTCAGGGTTTATCTTATCACATAAAACTTTGTTTTTAAACTGCATCTCTCTCTCCTCAGTGAAAGTAACTCTTTACAGAGGCAATGGCACTTCTTTCTCTATAGGGTTTAGTTTACTGTTTCCACTGGTAGGTTGTACCTCCAACTTTACAAGTTGTTGCTTTATATTTTGGATTTTATTCTCCTCAGTAGGCATTTCAAAAGTTATTTCAGGAATTAATATCTCTAAGATCTCTTTATCATCAACTGCTGTCTTTACTTCTGGAGATGTTACACCACTGTGATTTTCCTTTTCTTTCTTATTTTTCTTTTTTGCGACTTTCCTTTCTTTGATCTCTGTCCTATATTATGGATTTTTTCTTTCTGTACAACTAGATTCATATTTTTTCTCCTTTTTTTATTTTTTTTTTTCATTATAATTATTCTTTTTAATAGTCACAAAAGGTTTTTTCAATGAAAATTATGGATGAAAAATCTGGTCTGATTTGAGGCTCTGAAGGCACATCTTCCTAAGGACTCAACAAGGAAATAGAGGAAGATTCCCTGGGTGGATGAATTTCCTGTAACAATCTGACAATGACCTCCATTCTTGCCCCATTTACGGCAATATTTACTTTGAGGTTCTCAATTTCCTCTCTTGCCACTATAAATTGCTCCATTAAAATTAAGTTGGCAGCATGTTGGTTCTTCATGATGTCTATAATCTCTTGACTTAGAGCAGTTGGATAATACATTACAGAATCTTCCTTATATGGAGTTGTCCCAGAGTTAGAGAAACTAACCACCCTTGGGACATGATTTGCAAGGTTTATTATTTCCACTTTAGGAATCTTATTTATACTAATTTCTAAATCAAGTGCTTTCAGCCCTTAAATAGTATTTTGTAAATCATTCCTAATTGTATCCAAGTTAATGTTTGATGAAATCCTACCAATGGAAACACTCACATTATCAGTACCTTTAGGGGAACTCACTGTTTCGCTAGAATATGTTAAATTATCACCATTTTCTCTAAAGGCAACCCATCCAGACAGGTCAGATAAAGTTTCTTTTAAAAAATATTTTTCCCCCATTATCTATACAGGGGGACATATCCTTACAGTCATAAGATTCATCTTCACTATAAAATGGTTTTAAACTAACATACGCACCACTTGCCTTAAAGTTTATTAAGTTCTGAAAATTACCAGAGGGTACTAAAGTAATGTTTTTATTACTCAGTGAGGTGGAATACAAGGAGGGATCAAAGTCAAATTTATTTTTAATTTAACATCTGCAAATCCCTCCTTGTCCCCTGAATCCCCCAGGAATGATGGACACCACACCAATTTACTTGTTGGTTGCTTGTTGGAAAATTTATTCATGGCACAAAAGATTATATTTACAAATCAATTAACTTTGAATTCACAATTCAATTTACATCAACATTCTTTCCAAATTTTTCTGGCTCCAGCCTCTGTCCTTCTTCTGGTCATTTCTTCCTTCTTGCTTTCAGGGCCTGGACACTGTGAATCTGGCCCCCTCCTCAACACCAGAACCAGGCCGTTCCACTTCCCCAGGCTTTCACCCTCCAGGCCCGGACACTTCTGAAAGTTGCACCTGGCCCTATCCCCCCTGCTTTACCACCACATCTGGATTCTTTGTCCCCAGTCTGTGATCCTACCCCTCTCCCTTTCTCCCCCACTCCCTTTCCTTCCTTCACCCCTCATGGGCATACATGCCCTCCTGCCAGGGGCCTCTGCCCTAGCCCCTGGCCCAGTGCTGCCTCCCACAGTGACCACCTTACCTGGCTCCATGCCCAGGGCCCCTCAGTCTTGACCTGTCCTCCATTTCTTTCCTTTGCACCATACCTGCCCCCATCGCCTTCCTTAATAAGGGTGGGAGGGTGGGAAAAACTCCCAGCAAAAGGGTTGTCCTGCCTGAGACCTGGCCTATTATACCACTAGGGGCCCCTGGTCAGGACCCCTTTGCTTCTGCCCCCAGCCAATCCCTGGGGCTATGGCTTGTTCTTGTCATATTATTCTTTCCTGCCTGGTGATGTCATCGGGCTCCTCCCCCTATCCCTCTGTTCCCTCCCCCTTTCCCCTTCCTCTCTTATGTAGTTATTCCTGATGGGGATCACTGGACAACCTGGCCTACCTTTTAATGGCAATCCTCATTCTCCTGCTCCTTCTCCTTCACATCAGGTATAATTTCCACCTCTCTTTTTACATAATGAGATGTTTTCTGGGTCTGAATAGACTGTTTAAGTTGTTTATTAGGGGGCAGAAGGTCCTGGTTTATTACATTGTCCACAGTAACTTCACTACCCTGACTCTCCAAGTTACTATCTTTTGGATTTTCCTTTTTATTTGGTCTGAGAATAAATTCATCAATTTTACCCTGTTTATTCTTACTTTTTAACTTTTTTAAATGTTTCCATTTTGGCAACACCAAAGATGCTTCAGCAACAAATGACTTCACTTTTGGATTCAAGAAAGAAGAAAGCACTAGATTAGAACTCCTTTCTAGATGGGGTTTCTCCTCCTGCTCACTCTCCACTTGAGATAAATTTTCCACTCTTGTTAGTACCATCCTAAGGCCTTATATTATGGTCAAATACTAAGATTGCAATCCAAAATATAATCACTTTCCTAAAAAAGAACAATTTCTACAGTATAAGCATACAGCATACAACTAGTGCCTAAAGTGCTATAATAATGTATAAAAATAGATTCTATTAAAATAATGTCCAGAAAGTGTCCTTAAAATAAAAATCACTTATCCAAGGTGTCTAAAGTCCAGTAGTAAGCTACTTCCAGAGACTACACCAGACTTCAGCAGGGCAACAAGGCAACAGTTTTTCTACCTTGTGCTGAATTGGTAGCACTTCTTTTTAAAAACTCAAGTTCCACAGGTTCCACAATCTGGATATTGAATATGTAGAAATAAAGTTCCAGTAAAGTTCCCAATGTGATCTCAAGTTGATCACAGTTAACATAAACTGGTCCAGATGTCTCCGCGATGCTTAAGAAATGCTTTCAATACATAAACCAAACAGATGCTGAAAGGAAAAATAAAAACTGGCCAGGAAAACACAGAAAAAAATTATAAATATTAAAAATACTAGAAGGAGACACTTCTTTATACTTTATACTCTTTGTACTTGTTGTTATACTTGTATACTTATGCACTTTACGAAAATATACCAAAGAGGTACGTCCGAAACAATTTAAAGCCACAATTATAACTCATTAAGGTTTAAAATAAACTTCGAGTACTTTAACTTTTAAGCAGTGAAATCCCCTCTTTAAAACAAACTTTGAGTACTTTAACTTTTAAGCAGTGAAATCCCTCTTTATAAATTTTCACAATCCTAAACATACTTTTCACACAGTTAACAAACCTTAAGGAACTTAAACAGACTTTAGTGTAAAAATGCCAAATTCACCATATATTATATACTATATACCTTTTTAAACTGGCTATTTAAAGTTCTCTTGACGTAGAGAATCAAAAAGCAACACCACCTCGCATGGACCGGCACGCCATCCTGAAGCCAATTCACAATGAGCTACAACAAAGCAATAAAAATATCTGCTATAAGACGGTAGGATAACACTCTTTAAAAAAACATATTTTTACAATTTAACTTCAAAAGTGCCCAAAAACACAAAACATTATTCACCCTACCATTTTTCCACAGCAAATGAATTGCTGTTTTGCCGTTTAGTGAATAACGATATAGCCCCGACTGTCTCTCCCATCTTTGCCGTCTGCCTTCTCACATCTCACATCTAACACATGTTAAACCAAACTTAGAATGTAGCAGAATCTTGCAGAAGAAGGATTAAAAGCTCACCGTGACTTCAGAACTGCACAACTAAAATGCAAAATCCACTATTGATCCTTGGGGAATTGCTAGGAAATGCTGGTACATGCACAGTAGGAGCCTTAACCATTACTTTAATTAAATTCAGTTTGCTTCTTTATAGAATGATCAAATCAACCGTGAACCACTTAATTGGAAACAACTTTTTGAGGTATCAGTGATTCATTACCTATTCATTACCTGCAAAGGGACAGCTCAAAAAACATGCTACCTCAATCTCAAGACAAAAAAAGCTATTATGTGAATTTGCAGCACAAATCACCTCAAATCACCGCAAAGCACAAGTTAACAATTCAACTAGTCAGCCTTATCAGCAACATCCAAAAAATAACATATTCCAGTACATAAGGCACCTCAGACTGACAGCAAAAATGAAAAAAAGTAATAAGCACTTTGCTTAGGTAATAACGGCAAAAGAGTAGCTCCTTGATGTTGCGGTAAAAATACAAAGTACTTTTCAAATGGGCTGAAACAGTTTTTACAAGCACAACAAGTACATAGAAATATATAAGACAGTACAACTAGTCCCAGTTCTCTAGCCTGACAAAAAATTTGAGCAGTTTCAGACAAAAGTAGTAAGAGTCAACGCCTTCTACTAGAGTCTTCAAAGGTTCCCACAGGTTTCTGGTCCTGTATAGAGACAGGATAACTGTGGCATAACCCCCACAGGGCTTACTCATCTCAGTGTTCTCCTGGGCTCCTGCCACCTCGGACTATTATAGGGGAGCACTCAGACCAGAACCAACAGACCACTAGAATCTTTTAGCGACTTAAGATAATCTGAAAAGGCTGTGCAGGGGGTTTATACTGCCTGAGCTTGACACCAGAAAAAAGACTTTCCTGCAGTTTAAGGCAATGGTGGCATACCAGTTATAAAAGAACAGAAAGCATTGTGATTGGTTGACCATCCATGGCACTCCAGACATTACCTCATGGGTTTTAGCCCACCTGATAGGCTGGTGATGCACATGATTCTAGGATCAAATTTCTAGTATATTCAGGTCCCAGAAACCCCTGCTCTCCAGTTCAAATCGTGCATCTGATCAGTCAACAAGCACACTAGGGATCCCTGTCTGCTCCACACAGAAAGATAGGCCTCTGAGTTCATATTTATCAAGAATATGTTACTAATTGTTGAGGTATTGCTGTTCACATACAGCCCAATACAGGGTAGAAAAAGCCAGCGAGGTGGCTTTAGCTTGCTCAGTCATTTTTCTCTAACCTTTTGAGCTGTATAAGACAATTTTGTTATTTGGGTTCAGGGATTTTTTGATCTCTGCAGAAGCAGCAAAAAGATATATGTCTAACCTGTTTAAATCAGACTTCTAGCCTGTATTTTGTTATCTCTAAGTGTTCTCTGTGAACAGTAGATCGCTATCCTGTTGGCTTTCAGAAATGTTTGCGCTACAAAGTGTGCTAAATTGTTTCCCTTTAGTGGGTAAAGGTTT
Organism: Neoceratodus forsteri; assembly: GCA_016271365.2. NCBI lineage: Eukaryota > Metazoa > Chordata > Ceratodontiformes > Ceratodontidae > Neoceratodus > Neoceratodus forsteri. Next base: position 495,465,664 of record CM057453.1, read on the forward strand.
TGTTTGTTGAATTGCGCTGGCGAACCGCATTCCCGCAATACAAAAAAAGAAAAGACCACTCACGCTCTGTCTGGCTTGCTAGGAAGTGTTGTTTGCTACTGCCACACCTCTCTCATGACCTTACCCTGCACCCCGCAGCCCTCGAGGTATTTCTGGCGCAGCTCGCCAGTCGGGACCCCCCTCCACCACCACACCTCCCACGAGGTCCTCTCCTCGGTGTCTCACCTCTCCTTCCCTTTTTCTCCATGCAGAGGAAGCGCTTGGATAGCTTCCTTCGGTCCACACTTCCAGATCATGCGTTTAGCGTGTCTTCAGGCTTCTGGCCTATCCTCCATGTGGTGCTCCGCCCCTCCCCCATGGAGTGTTCGCTCTGGATCTGGCCTCCAGATCTTCCCATGGGGCTGTGCCTAGTTCCCTTACAAGGGTCATCACCCGTTAGCATTTCTGACCTCGAAGGACCGAGGCCTCCTTTGGGGGGTGGACGACCGCTTCAACAGGAGGGGGGGCGTCTGCCTCAGCCTACTCTGGCCATTCTAGTGCTTCACAGGGGCCCAGCTTTCAGGATCAGTGGCCTTCCTCTGGAACAGCCTTTTCTCTAGGCTCCCCCCTTCTTGCAGGTGCATAACAAATGCCGACCGCTACAGCGGGGTGAGGGGGCAGAGGCCTCTGGCTTTTCTCCTAGTACCCCCATCATAACCCCAGGGTTGAAGATCCCTTTCGGGAGAAGCCTCGCAAGCAGCTGCATAGCAAGGCCTCTCTGAGCAGGACGGCACAGCAGGTCATTCCCTGCACTGCTCCCCAATATTATGGGCCTCCCCAGGGCTCTACGTGCTTACTACACCCCCGGAGACAGGGGCTTTCTCCATTAGGGGCTAGAACACCAAGTCTACACCATAAGGGGTCCCTCCCACAGCAACCCCCATAATTGACAACCAGGCCAGGTCTTTTCTCTTCCCACCTCACACTCGGGTCCCTCCCATAGCGACCTGGTGTTGGAGTACACTGCTTTTACAGAGCCTTCAATTTCTTTTGTGCCATAGGTCCCTTCCTACAGTGACCCATGTGCTCACATATCCACTGGAGGTCCCTTCCTACAGCGACATCCAGTCCTCTACCTTGCATGAGGGGTCCCTCCCATAGTGACCACACATGCTGGCATCACACCCAGGGAATAGAGCGTAGTAAACCCCCCCTCAAAGGAATCGAGGGGCTACGCTTACCTTATATATTAATTACTAGGGGACGGAAAGATCCCCACAGTGCATTGCACTAGCACTAATCTCAGCCTTGCCTTCTTCTCTCTCACCAGATGGTCAAGGCCAAGAAGTGTTCCTATTGCAACGCTACTCTCTTGCCCCAAACTCCGGGCCCCCTTTGCTCCACCAGTCTACTCGACGACGATGACTTATCCATGGAGCAAACTCCAGCCATGGGCTCCAGCAATCCGGGACCCAGCGGTACCACATGGATGGACCCTGGCTCCCTCTTGATCCAAAACCAACAGGCCATAGTCGCAATGATGGAAAGCCAGCAGAATTTCATGCTGAAGATAATGGAAAAACTTGAATCCCTCACTCAGCATAGAATAATACCAGCGCTTCTGGAACCAGACAAGACAGGGGGGCAACTGGAAGAGCATCTGGATCACGAGGATACCGTACCAGAGAACCCTTGACTGGACTCTGGAGAGGATAAGGATATCCCAGAGGAAGAGGATGGGGTGGACGCAGATGAAGAGGACACGGAACCTCAGACTACTCCATCACTGACCTCAAAGTTATGCTCATTCGACATGGTTCCAGGTCTCATGAAAATTATCAAAGTCACTATGGGGTTTGACATCAAGGAGAGTAAGCCCGAGTCCAAACTTAACCCCATGATACAGCAGAGGGTGTCCACCTCGGAGACCTTCCCAGTACGCCCAGCTATTGAGGACGTTTTCAACAAGAAGTGGCAATCCACAGAACCAGGCAGAATGTCGAATAGGAAAAACCTGGACAGAATGTATCTGGTTCAAGTGGAAAAATCTGATATCTGGTGCAAAGCTCCCACCATTGACCCCCAAGTGGCAGCCCTCAGCAAGAAAACAATCTTACCATGCAGCACAATAGCTCTAAAAGATTCAACAGATAAGAAAGTGGAGGACATGCTAAAGAGGGCATTCGAGGTTGAGGGCACCACCACAAAAGCGGCCACAACTGCCATCTACACAGCTCGAGTACAAATCCACTGGCTCAAAGAACTCCAAGAGCAAGCCAAACCAAAGTCCAGAGAGGCAGAGCTCTTAAAGTGCACCCTAGATGCGGCAAAATACCTGGCCGACATAGCAGTGGACACCCCGTGTCTACACGCCAGGGCCACAGCTATCACCAATCGCGCCAGGAGAGCATTGTGGCTGAAGTTGTGGGATGCTGACAATGAATCTAAGACTCTATTGCATAATTTACCTATGAAGGGGAAGCATGTTTTGGGGGAGGGGCTACAGGACTACCTAAAACAAAAGGAGGAGGGAAGAGACCTCCTTAAGAGCAAAATCAGATACACCTACCTCCCCTCCTCAAGGCGGAGGTTTCGGGGTGGGAACAGACTATACCAACCCCTCAGGGACACATCCCCTCAAAACAGTTCCTTTCAAGGCAGAGGTACATCCCACAGTTACCGTAGCCCGTATTCCCAAGCTTACCAACCGTCCTCCTTCAGAGCCCATGGCCAAAAATTTGGGGGAAGAGGTAGAGGTTACAGGGAAAATCAGCAATGACTACGTCTTCATGACCCTTCGGAGTCAGGGATCGTACCCCACTGTGGGGCAAAGAGTGTCATTATTCAAACACCAATGGCTCAACACAACCTCGGACAGGTGGGTCTGAGAGGTGGTCACAAGGGGGTACTCCATAGAGCTGTCCCATGCCACAGTCACTCACAGGTTTATATCCTCCCCAATAGCCAAAAGGAAGCCAACCCCGCATCAGGTCCAACATATCTTGTTGGAACTACTGCAGAACAGAGCCATCCAGCCTGTCCCCACGCACGAACAGAAGCTGGGGGTCTACTTCATCTTCTTCCTAGTGCCCAAGAAGTCAGGAGAACTCCACCCCATTCTAGATCTAAAACATCTCAACGAGCATGTGGTGTGCCACAGATTCAAAATGGAGACCATACGATCAACTCTACGCAACATCCGGGTAGGCAACTACCTTACATCCATAGACTTAAAGGACGCCTATCTCCACATCCCTATCATACAAAAACACTGGCAATTCCTCAGATTTCACATCTTGGGACACCACTAACAGTATCAGGCCTTGCCGTTCGGCCTCACCTCAGCACCGAGAGTGTTCACCAAGGTCTCCATAGTCCTCGTGGCCAAACTCAGGGAACAGGGGCTGGATATCATACCCTACTTGGATGACTGGCTCATTCAGGCACGATCCAAGGAGCGGGCACTACAGGACACTGCAACCACCCTACAGGCACTCGAGGAGCACAGCTGGGTGGTAAACAGGACAAAGAGCCATCTCATACCCACCCAGCAGATCAAGCATCTGGAAGCGTTAATCAACTCAGCCCAGGGATGGGCAAAACCCTCTCAGACAAGGTCACCAACCTGATAGCACTGGCCCGTCACATGAGAGCCCACCATCAGACAACCATGGGACGCATAGCCCAGCTGTTAGGGTGCATGGCATCATGCATAGACCTCATACCCTGGGCCAGGTGGCACATGCGACCGCTTCAGACATATGTCCTTACTCAGGGTGCACCAAACGAGTACAACCTACAGGTCATTGTACCGCTAACCCCATCAGTGAGACAATCACTAACATGGTGGACAGCAAAAACGAACCTTACCGGGGGTCTCCCTGGAAGCCTCCTACACGGCCACAATAGAGATGGATGCGAGCCTATCCAGCTGGGGAGCATGCCTGGGTGACTCAACAGCTCAAGACCTATGGTCACTGATGGAAACCAAATTATCCATCAACATCCTGGAGATGAGGGCTGTATTCCATGCTCTCGAAGTCTTCAAACCCCTCATATACGGCCAGTCGGTTCTGATACGCTCCGACAATCAGGTAACAGTAGCCTACATCGCAAAACAGGGTGGCACCAGGAGCAGAGCCATGCTGAGGGAGGCAACGTCAGTCCTCAATTGGGCTCAGACCAACCTCAGCCATCTAGGCGCAGTGCACCTCACAGGAAAACTCAACGTGCGCATGGATTGGCTCAGCAGGCAACAGGTTCACCCAGGGGAACGGCAGTTACACCCCGATCTCTTCCAGATGATCCAGAGAGCATGGGGACCAATACCCATGGATCTCATGGCAATGCTGGAGAACACACAGGTCCAAGCCTTTTACTCACGGTTCAGGGAGGGTCACTCCCAGGGAACTGACACCCTATCTCAACCATGGTCTCGGGAACATGCGTACATGTTCCCACCCCTTCCCCTAATTCCCCAGGTACTAGCCAAGATCCGGGCATCTCGCAGTGCCATCATACTAGTGGCCCCCTACTGGCCACGGAGGACATGGTTCGCCACAGTACTCGAAATGTCCTTGGCCAGCCTCAGGTTGCCTTACCGAGTGGATATGCTCTCACAGAGCCCGGTGGTTTACCCGGCTCCATGGACACTGAAGATCATGGCCTGGCTCCTAAGAGGAGGAGACTGATGAAGGCAGGCTACCATGACTCCGTCATTGCTACCATATTACAGTCCAGACAGGCCTCCACCACTTCCACTTACGGTAGACAATGGTCTATATTCTCGAAGTGGTGTCGAGAACGAGGTAAGGAACCCGAACAGACAGACATGTCTACCATCTTGCTATTTCTACAACAGGGAGTAGACAAGGGCCTGGCCCACTCTTCCCTCAGAGTGCAACTCTCTGCAATAGGGGCAGCCACATTGGGGGATACAGCCCTGGGGCACATCCCGATGCCCTGCACTTCCTAAAGGCAGTGGAGGTACTCCGACCAAAAATACAACCGACCATCGCACCATGGGATCTCCCTCTGGTACTTGACTCCCTCAGCCAGGCTCCTTTCGAGCCAATTCACGAGGTAGACCTTTTCTGGGTCGGCCTCAAGACATGCTTCCTGGTCACCATCTGCTCGGCCAGAAGGATCGGAGAGCTAGGGGCATTATCGTGCAAAGAACCCTATACTGTCTTCACCCCCAGGGAGTCCGTCTACGAACAGTCTCAGCTTTCCAACCAAAGGTACCCACAGCTTTCCACAGGGAACAGCCCATCATGCTGCCCACCTTCCCGGCGGACACACAGCAGAGCAGTCGGCTGATTCTGCATCACCTGGACGTGTGGGGTGGCGGCAACAAAATGTTTGTTGGGTGATTACATGCACAAGATGGAAGTGTAGGTTCTTTGTTTTTTCTTCAAAAACTGAAGGGGTACATTGTATAATCGCAATATACCACTCCAGGGTGTGAGTATATGGTAGGATTTGCCACTTCTGGTGTGGTTTACTCCACTTATTCTGTGGCCTTGTGACCAAACCACACAAGGCAAGGTAAATCCTGCCATATACCCACACCCTGTCATGGTATATTGCTTAAATCACCCCTCACAATGACCCCATTCAGCCTGCCTCACAAGTACACCAAAATGGTATCAGTTCCTTGTGGCTCAACCCTTGCCACATACCCACTTCTATTGGTATTACTATCCCTTCCAAACATTTTTACCTGGTAGTGCAGCGGTCCAACCAATTAAAACCAATTAAAATAATTACCCCCCCCCGCCTTCTGCTTTAACTGTAACAATGGTCCTATCTTGTTATGCTTTTCTCCCCACCACTATTGCATGGTCCTTGTGGCAGAGAGACATGGAGACTGAATGGTTCACATAGAAGCCACAGCACCAGGACTTACTGGTTCAGGCTCTGTGCCTGACAACTTCACAGTCTGGGCTATCCGTACAGCTACAGAAATAGAAATTGAGCATACTGGCAGAATAAAAATTAATTATTTTCATGCTCCCCATCCCCATTTGAATACTTTATAGGAGCCAGGGCCACAAACAAGTTACATTATCAGTGTGGCTCTGGTCGCAAATGAATATAAAAAAATGCAGTATGTTTTTCATGCTTCCCAGCCCACTTTGTCCACTTTGCAGGGGCTGGGAGACCAATTATGCAACGATATCAGTGCAACTCCAGTCACAGAGAATTTAAAAAAAAGAGGCATACTTTTCCGTCACACTGCTCAGCTCCATTTGGCCACTTCATAGCGGCTGGGAAAGCAAATGATTTATCTTCACTGCATGTCAGACAGAATGCAAGCATGCAGCTGAGATGATTTTATAAGAAACCAGCAGCAACTTATGCTCCCTGGTCCCACATAGCCAGCTTGGGGGGAGCCAGGTGAGCAAAGCAATCAGCACCGTGTGAGCAAAAATCATTCAGGACTACTCCGAAGGACTGCACTACTGGGCACGGATACACAACGTAAGGCTGCACCAGGATTTTTTTCTTTAGTTTACACCAAGTCGAATGTAAGAGGTAGCTGCAAGGTGTTGCCCACAACAGGGAGGCTATTGTATGTCCAGGTGACACCAGTTAGTGGTGCACTGCACAGTTCCAAGGGAAACACAGGTTAGTATACTGAGCTGGAGTCTCCTTTCTTGGTTGGGCCAGTGGGGCATGGAGCACAATGCAGAGCCATCCTGTCCTGATCCCAGGTAGAGGCTGATACATGCTTCAATGCATAGGTTTGCAGTCTGAGAGGACTCACCTGTTCTGCCCCTGTCCTAGGCCAGCACAGTATGGCACAATTCAGTGGCATCATATCCTGATCTCAGGAAGTGGATGATACATGCTCCAATGCACAGGTTTGTAGCCTGAGCAGACTCCCCTGTCCTGGGCCAGTGCGGTGTGGGCACAAAACAGAGGCATCATATCCTGAACCACTGGGGAAGAGTGATGTGTCCTCCCCTGCACCACCCCATGGGAAACATAATCTTGTAACCCAAATGTCTTGCTCTGGGTCAAACTGTTATAAAAGTTACAATGCAAAGAGATCAAGCTCTGATCTTGAGGGAGGATTATGTGTGCTCCACTGCACAATCCCGTGGGAAACATGGGTTTGTATCCTGAACCTGACTTCCCTGTCCTTGACCAGTGGAGTGTGGGGTGCAGTGTGGAAGCATCATGGCCTGATCCACAGGGAGGGTGATGTGTGTTGCACTGACCTATTCCATGGGAGACACAGGTTCATATCCTGAGTCTCCCCTGTCCTGGGTCAGTGAGTGTGGGACACAATACATAAGCATCATGTCCTGATCCAGGTGGTGGGGGTGATGTGTACTCTGATGCTTGAGTGGAGTGCATCCTATGGTGGGAAGTGGTGAAGTACTTGATGTCATGGGTGACCACAAGATGTTTGCCACCATCCACCAGTTAGAGTGCTTGGCCAAGGGGCATAGTCTTTGGCCAGTGAGTTGGGAGAGTAAAGAGTCTGAAAAACCATCACTCCTGTGAGTATGACAGTACCAGTATCCATCCAATTGTTTAACCAGGTGAGACACACTAAACTGAAATCTGGTTTCCAGGTGCAACCTGGGAGCACAGGGAAGTTAACTGACTTGCTCAGGGTCACACAGTATGCAAGTGGGGGCTGTTGGACTCAAACCCTAGTCTCCAGATTTGCAGCTCAGAGCCTTAAACCACTGCACTATACTGCCTCCACCACTAATACCACAGAACCACCTCTTTTATTATTATGGTTCCGCCTCTGTGGCTAATAGAATGAGGGTTGTATGTCAGGGCCACATTGCTGGGGTGGGGAAAATTATTAAAATTTGTGTAGCACCAGGTTGTGCATTTGAGAATGAAGGGGGTGTCTCTTAGAGTGCCAAGGACATGATTTTTTTTCCATATACTGTTTCTGGGTTTTTACAGGTTTTCTCCCAGCCCGTACACCCATGTGTCCTCGACATAGTGTGTATGCATGCCATTCGGGATGCCCCTCCCTTCCAGTCACCATTAACCACCTGTGCTGACACCGAACCTCCATTTAGTGATGGTGGAACTACAGGCGGACGACCCCACCCCTTACCTAGGAGAGGAGAGTCAACACTTGATCCTGCTGCCACCCTCCCCCCAGTGCCAGCACCCTGGTGACCTGAGATTGCTGGGTTGCCAGCATAGCGCAAGGTGTGGCGTCCAGCACCACAACCCTTAGCGCCAACAGTCCGGCCTTAGGGACATGGTTTTAAAAGGCACCATTAGATCGACACATGGTACAGTGAACCACTGGCTGTTCCAAACCTAGGTGCAACAGGGACCCTGCACCTGATTTTATAAAAAGTGGTGTCCAAGAGCCAAAGTCCCCTGGTTTGCTGCAAGCTGACAGCTGCACCGCAAAACCAGTGCATGCGAGACTGGCTTGCAGCAGCAGGGGACAGTCCTTGGTGGCTGGTGGGTCATCCGGGCATGCCCTGGCTCATTGGTGGGGGAGGATAACAGGAGGCTTGATTAGGAGAGGAGGTGTCATCTGCCCCCAACTGGGGGAAAAAAACATGACCACCACCTGCAGTGCAGGTCTGTGGGGGTGCAGATGCAGCAGCACCACTATTGGGGGAAAGGGGTCCCAGGCTCATACTGCCATGGCCACCAGCCCCTCCAGCAGTGGTCTGGCAGGTGTTGCGGGCTCTGAGAGCACCTTCCTCAGGGGGCACAGGATCACCCCCTACCCAGAGATGTCTCCTGGAGTGGTGCACAGCGGGTTACATCAGACCCAGGCTCCATGCACCCATGGGGAGGCTTGCAAAATCCCACTTTAGAGGATATTGCAGCTCTTCCCCAGTGCAAGCCCCCTTCTGTCATGATGCACTGATGCGGCCATTGCAAGAATGGTGCAAGCCCAGTTGGTGCAGGCAGTCTCCCTAGTGGTGCAGGGTGCCTTTTAAAATCTGGACTGGCACAAGGTGTGGCTCATGGAGCCCTTTGTGCCATGTCTCCTTGATACAAGCCCCTTGTGCCAGTCCTGATCATTATAAAATCAGGCCTCAGGTTTCCAGCTGCTTGGATAGCATAACTGGTACAGCAGCGGAATGGAATGCAGAGGGACCTAGGTTCAAATTCCAGTTATTGCCTTAATTTGTTCTCACTTCTGTTGGTAAGTCACATACAGTATATTCACATTGCATCATTCTGAAATAAATGTCTCAGTAACTCAGTACATAAGGAAGTAAGCCCTTGTGACCTCGGCCAATCTCTGACCTTCAACGCTCCATGCCTCTGGAGTCCTCATTCTATATCTGAATGTTTGTGGTCATCAGCATCAGCTGACCAGCTTTCAAGGTAAGAGAAATTATCCATTACCTTCCCCTGGGAGGATGACCAGACAGGCATGGAGGCTTCAGCACTTCATTTTGGGAATTGTAGTTCCTCCCAGGGGAAGGTAAATGATCATTACTTGTGCCTTGAGAGCTGATCCCAAGGTGGGACTCCCTTGTAAATGAAATGGTACAGATGTGTCAATGCAATGGAAAAGCTACAGATAATTTCAAGTGCAAGAGTGTTGCCAGACTGGGGAGGAGGTAGGTGGGGCAGATATTTATTTATTTGTTTAGTTACTTTATGTATATGCTCCCCCTCCTGCCTCTCCCCCCCTGCCACCAGCACACTGGCACATTGTGAGTCTCCAAGGCATCCCCACAGCTGTTGTCCCCTCCTTACCTGGAGCCCAGTGACCGAGGTAATCTCCAATGGAGCTGTAGCTGCACCCCCATACATGGATGAGGTGGGCAGGTCTTACCATCAAAATTCTGCAGTTTTGTTGGAAAGCTGGGCAATGGGGACAGGCAGGGGAGTTCCGGATTGGTGCCGGGCACTGTCTTCCTGGTGAGTTGGGGCCATTTTTCTAATTTTTTCTGGAGGCGTGATATGTGATTGGGTGTCAGGGTGCATATGCCAACATCCATCATGCCTCCCCCTCCAAGTCTGGACTGGTGCTCAAGGTGTCGCCGACTTCCACCAAAGGCCAGACAAGTGCCAAGTCTTAATCCACTCCCCCATCCCTGGAGAAGGCAAACAGTCCCACAGATGCTCAAGCCTTCTACTCTGACTGGCCCTACAACTCCCTGGGCTCATTCCTGAACCTGGATCACTGACATCACTAGCGGTGCAGTTAACACTGCACCGGCAGGCCAATCCAAGGTGGGGAAGATAGTAAGGTGTGGGGTAGTTACAGGGCAGAATATATGGTAGCTGCAGAAGTGTTATTAAAGTGAGGGTAGCAGTGGGGCAGATATTATTGTGTGGGGTAGTAGCAGGGAAGAATATTAGCTAGTTGTGAGTTACTAGAGTGGGGATGATGGGACAGATTTTTAGGTTTGGGGTAGTTGCAGAAAAGAATACTGGGTTACTGTGAGTGTGTTATTAGAGGCTGGGTAGTTGTGGGATCAACACTGGGTTGTGGGGTATTTGCAAGGCAGAATACTGGGTAACTACATGAGCATTACTAGGGTGGGGGTAGTTGTGGGGCAAATAATGGGGTATGTGGTAGTTGCAGGGCAGAATATTGGGTAGCTGCAATGGTGTGAATAGAGTGAGGGTAGCTGTGGGGCAGACAATGTAGTGGGTGTAGTTGTAGGGCAGTATATTGGGATGTTTTGAGAGTGTCACTACTGTTGGGTAGTTATGGGGCTGATATTGTATTGTAGGATAGCTGCAGGACAGAATATTGGGTTGCTGAGAATGTGTAATAACTAGAGTTGTGGTAGTTCTGGAACAGATACTGGGTAGTAGGTATTTGCAGGGCAGAATATGGGTAACTGCAAAAAGGTTACTACTGTAGGTGTTGTTATGGGTTAACTATTAGAACATGGGGAAGTTGCAGGACACAAAATAGGGTAGTTCAAAAATGTGACTAGAGTTGGGGTAGCTGTGCTCAGACATTGTAGTAAGGGCTAACTGCAGTGCAGAATATTGGGTAGCTGTGAGAGTTACTACAGTGGGGTAGTTATGGGGCAGAGATTGTGGTGTAGGATAGTTGCAGGGTAAATACTGGGTCACTGAGAATGTCTTACTAGAGTTGTTGTAGTTGTAGTGATATTTGTAGGATAGGTATTGGGGGAGTGGGATAGTTACAGGACAAAATATTAGTTGGCTTCTATAGTGACACTAGGGGCTTGGTAACTGTGTGGCAGATAATGTGGTGTGTGGTAATTGCGGGGCAGAATATTGAGTTGTTATGATGATCTTGCACTGGGGTAGTTGTGATGTAGATATTGTGGCATGTGACAGACGAAGGGCAGAATATTGTGCGGATGCATTAGTGTTGGAAGAGTGAGGGTAGTTGTGTGTCAGATAGGTTGTGGGAAGCTGCAGGGCAGAATGTTGGGAAGCTGTGAGAATGTCACTAGAGTTAGGGTATCTGTGGACAGATATTTGGGTGGGGTAGTTACAAGGCAGAATATTAGGTAGTTATGAGACGGATGCTAGAGTGAGGAGTTGTGAGACAGATATTGGGGTTGAGCAGTTCCACATAAGAATATTGGGTGCTAGCTGTAGGGCATTACAAGAGTAGGAATACCTGTGGGACAAAAGTTGGGGTGTGAGGCAGTTGAAGGTAAGTACTGTACTCTTACTTTTTGTGGACAAAATGCCTTTTATCTGAATCCTAAGTATACAATATAATGTAGACAAAATAGTCATGTTACAATTGGAGCCCATGTAAATCAAACCAGATAACTCTCAGACATGTAAACAGATGGACTGAAACAGTTTATTAAGAGAGACTGCATGTAAACAGCACTGCAGAAAACTCAATCAGATTTTCAAGTTATCTGATTTCTTCAGATATCTGATTACTTCCTGACATGTAAACGTGGTGATTGTGTGTTTTTTATATATAAAGAAACACTGAGCAAAATCTCTGTAGATGGAAAAAAGTTTATAAAAGAATCCTAACATTTATAACTTGAATTATAAAAACAATAAATGCAATTAAATATTACACAATAGATGTAATAACAATTAGGGTGATGTGCTTGATCAAGTTTTATTTTAAGCACTTGACTAATACTACAAATGAATTTGGATGCGAATAAAGTTTGCACTGATTGGAGGATAGCTTACAAGGAGCACCTGTCAACGTATTTTAAATATGGGCACTCTTTGTAGTACACTAGATCACTCTGATGAAACCTAGCAGTGGCTAGGTGAAATGTTAGTGGTGTCTATATGGCACTAGCCCACTCAGGCATCTGTATTTCTACACTGTGTGCCTTTTGATTTGTCTGCACTTGATTAAAAAATGACCATTGAATCTTTTTTGGTCTGTGTGGTTCCTGCTGCAGTGGGTGCTGATTTATTGTTTGTACACAAAACAGTCAACATGACTCTCTCAGTTCTCAGTCACATATTCTGGAGGATTGGCTCCAGGCACTGCTTTCTGATTGAGTGGAGGGAGTTCTGCAGCAAATTCTCCTGCTCCCTTAGTATCAGAAAAGCTGTATATTTTATCTAAGTTGGTAAACTGGAGACGAGCTGGGTACAATATTCTATAGACAATCCCAGTCAATCTCAATATCATAACTTCTTCCTCGAATGCCTCATGGCATAAGAATAGTTGGGATGGAACAAAACTCTGCTGCTCACCAACATCAGTCACGATGTGTCTCAAGCCACCCGCAAGACTTGATCCTGCAAGGTGGAAGTTGTGGTTAAAAGTACAGTGCAAGGTCCTTCCCAGTTGCTGCTGCTCTGTGAGGTGTAATTCTGTATGCCTTGATTACCAGTATTGCAAGTCCAAGTGCAGCAGTCGTCAACCTCTCAAGAAAGATCTTTTGATCTCCCCTGTCATCCTTCTGGCACCCCCAGAAGTCTCACATTAGGTGACCTTGCCAAATACTCTAGCTGCTCAAGATGATTATGGACCAGCCCTTGCTCCTTAATAACAGTAGCGGTTGCAGTCAGCTATTTTCCCCACTGTTTTACTGTGCTCCTCAGCTGAGCTGGAAATTGCAAGTCTCTGCTCAACAACCACAGCTATTTCATTTTACCAGTTTCTCTTTTTATCGAGTCTCTGAAAAGTTTGTGTCAGCATTGTAGAGGCTCTCTGAACAGATTTGTTCATGGGTAGATCATCCATGGCCTCCAATACTTGCTGTTCTGGTGGAAGTTTTGATGGCCCAACGCCACTGGTATTTAAATCCATCTTGCTGGCTCCTCTCAGTATCACATCTCTCAAAAGTAGGTAATTATGTTCAGAGGTAATGATGGTTTCTGAAAATAGTAAACTTTGATAGAAAAAACTCAGTTTTATACAATTTTGAGTAATTTATTTATTTTATAGATCTAGAGCTGAAATGGAAAATGTCTTACTCACTCAGTTTCTGGCCAAGCCTCCTGCAATTAAAAAGTTTTTAAGCATTACACTTAGTCTCCACACAGTGTTTTTTTTTTTCAAATAAAAAAAAATCACACAAGCAATAATTATAAAACATAACGCATGGAGGGCAGTGTACATATGATTTTTTGTTTGTTTTTTCACACACGGTGCATGACCATAAAAAGCTCAAGAGCTTTGCCGTTAAGGTTTACTGTATGTGTCATCACACATCTCGGGTGTGTAAAAAAACTCATATAATGCACTTATCCCTATGCATTATTCTATATATAATGTACCAATCACTAAGCAGTTTTCAGAATGCTGATGACATAACAATTAACATTGTACAGCACTGAAGCCAGAAGTTGAAATCAAAGAGAAATAGATAATTTTAAAACATATAGAAGATTTCAAAGCTATAACTAGTAAACTGATGCTCTATAAATCAAATACAAAATGGTATGGCTCAAAATATACAGTTTGCCATCCCTTGTGAGGGGCAAGACTTTCATTACTCACTCATAGCTTTGCCATACACTAGGTATGGTCCTGCTCTCTCACACTTGAAGAAAATTGTATGTTTTGAGTCCAACTATTGCATATCCCTCATGCAGTATATGCATACGGCTATAGAAGGACGATCATTGTCCATCATTTTCCTCCCTCACATCAGCTCAGTGGATCTACCCCATCTCAATCAATGTTCTCTAAACTACAGTACCTATGACGTCTGAGCTTAATGGTTGTTACCGTGTCAGCTGATATGCTGTGGCCTGCTTTGGAAGTGTATTCCAAGTAGTCACCACATAATCTGTGACTGATCAGTGAATGAGTGTGTTTGCAAATCTCAATACTGCACAGCAAAACTACTGAATATTGAGTTTTTTGTATATTTTCTTCAGTTCCTTTAACACAGCTACTTATTTATTTATATGTCCCCATTTTCTGTAAATGACTGACCTTTTCCACCAGATGACAAAATCACCATAGAAACACGTCTGTGACTCTAGGAATATCTTAAGGTTCAGAGGACAGAAACGGTTAATCAAGAGACCTTCTAATTCACAAGAGAGAGAGGGCTCTTATGCATTACCTCCTCTGCTGGATGAAACCAAGTTAATCCAAAGTGCATAGAGGAAATACACTTTTTTTCCCCAAACCTTTTGCCAATTTATGCTTTAATATAATAACTGGTAGGGTCTGATATCAGCCACAAATCAGACACACATTCCCCATATTAACCTAGTATGTTGTTACACTAGGTTGATACAGAGAAAGTCGCAGCTAATGAACACCTGTGTGGAAAGCTGTTATGCTGTCACACTAACTGAATACAGCTGTTTCAGCATCTGTTGGCTTACTTGTGTTCTCTCTTTCTCTCTCTCTCTCTCTCTCACTGTCTTTTTATACATGCTAACTTGCTCACTCTTAGTTCTGGGTGATATCATATCCAAGCAGATATTAAAAAATAAAATATGGATCATTGTGCAATTACTTGTTTTTTTATGCACTTCACTTTCATGGTTTATGTGGCAAAACACACCTCAGGTGTATAAATAAAACTTGCTATCACACACTCATCCATACATCATCTATATATTTTGACAAATAAATGCTGTACCTACAGTATCTCCCTTTCAAGTTAGAGTCACTGTTATGTCTATTCTCTCCATTTGGACAGACACATCTCCTGCCCTTGCTGGGAATCATCAGTCCCCGGGTCTCAAAGCAGCAGCTCTAACCTTTCAGCTAAAGAGTAATTCTCCCTATCTTGGAGACAAGAGGGTGCTAGCAACTTTCATAGTGCTGTTCCACTGACTACCATGAGAGGTCACTGTTTGCTGTTACAGTTAGCACTGCTTTTGATTGATACAGTTTTCACTACTAGATGGCATTGTTTTGCATGAACTGCCTTTTCTTCAGAAACAGCAGCCACTTCTCATTCAGAGAAGAGTGTTAAACACAAGTACTCTGTCTTTGCACTCACACTGCCTTTAAATAAGCCACTTTTCATGAGAGGGAATTGTAGTCTACACAAAATAATACACATACACTATAATGAACTAATAAAGATTAAAGGAACTGTTATTTAAATAGTGGTCCACAGAGGTACAAATGTGCTATTTCTGCAACTGAAAAGTATGGTGGACCAAAGCGGCCATGTTAAAAATCACTTACAAAAATGATGGAGGATTCTTCCATCATGAGCTCAAGCCCCAATCAGTCAAATGAGGCTCCATCAGTGCTCATGCAACGTGCTCCAGTTTTGAGTGAACATGGGGAGCAAACTTAACTTTTGCAATAGTCCATTAATTTGAAGGGTCAGAAATATAAACATCTTTCTTGCCACATTCCAGCTATTGACAATAGTATTACTAGCCCTTATCTGCTTTGCAATATAGATTGAGGCTAGTAATACTACTGGTATTAGCAATAATATGGCATGGGAGCAATTTAGTGAGTGACACATTCATTTCTCTGCCCATACCAGGAATTCCCCAAACCTACACCACCACTGTCACCTTACAAATGGGACTATGGCTGGCGTTGATGGTCCAGTAGGACTTTTGAGCATCTCTGAGCCTGTAAATGAGAATCCCCCCATCATCTCATCACCCTAGGAGCAACCTTGACCATGAGGCAACCAATGAGGAGCTGCCTATCAGAGACACTGCAGCCAGTCAGATGACTGCAGGGCTTTGAATGCAGGATTTCTACCTATAAAATTCCTCACAGGGATAAATAAGATTTTTTATTTATTTATTTTATTTTATTTTAGCTTTTGTTGACCGGGTAAGTGCACTAGACAAATCTTGCCTATTTTCAGGCACGACCCGGGGGAGGGGGATACAGATGAATGCCAACTGACCTTGAACCAGATTAAGCTGTTAAGATACAGGATGGGAGTATTTTTCAGTGGACGAGATGCACGAGAACAAGGGGACATGCAATGAAGCTGGGAGGGGGAAAATTTAAAAGAAACATGAGGAACTACTTTTTCACTGAAAGTCTGGTGGATGCCTGGAATAGTCTTACAAAGGAGGTAGAGGGAGATAAAACAGTGGTGGGATTCAAGAATGCACGGGATAGGCACAATGGAATCTTAGTGGTAAGCAAGGGGGGAGCCAGAGATCAAGTAGAGTCTGCAGTAGCAGTATAGGCAGGGAAAAATATGGGCAGACTTGGTGGGCCAAGCAGTCCCTATCTGCCGACATAGAAACATAGAATCTGATGGCAGATAGGACCGCTTGGCCCACAAAGTCTGCCCATTTCCCTACCTAATGTATAAGCTGCAGATCCTAGTTAACCAACAGCCTACTTCCTCCTACCCCCCACTAGAATTGCCTTATGTCTGTCCCATGCATTCTTGACTTCCTCTCTGTGAAGAAATACTTCCTCACATTACCTCTGAGCCATCCCCCTCTATCTTTTAATTGTACCGCCTTGTTCTTACACATTTCTTTTTCTGAAAGATGCTACCCTCTTGGACTTTGTTGATTCCCTTGAGGTATTTGAAAGTTTCTATCATGTCCCCCCTCTCTCTCCTTTCCTCGAGCTATACATCTTAAGCTCCTTTAGTCTTTCTTCATATGTCTTCTGGTGCAGACCCTGCACCATACTGGTTGCCCTCCTCCGGACAGCCTCCACCCTGTCTATATCTTTGTGGAGGTGGGGTCTCCAGAACTGTACACAGTACTCCAGATGTGGTCTTACCAACTGACTGTACAGAGGCACAACAACTTCCTGTTTTCTACTGGTGATGCCTCTCTCTGTGCATCCCAGTATCCTCCCAGCCCTCCTTACTTCCTTCTCACATTGCTGGCCCACCTTTAGTTCCTCTGATATGACAACCCCCAGGTCCCTTTCCATTTTTGTTGTTGTCAGTTTCTCACCCCCCATTGTGTACTCTTCCCCTGGGTTTTTGTTTCCCAGGTGCTTTACTTTGCACTTCTTTGTGTTGAATCTAAGCTGCCATACATTTGACCATTCCTGCAACCTTACCAAGTCCCTTTTCATCCTTTCACCCCACCTTGCATATCAACCCTGTTGCAGATCTTTGTGTCATCTGCAAAGAGACATACTTTCCTTCCAGTCCTTCTGCAATGTCACTTATAAAAGACATTAAAAGGACCCGGCTCGATACTGAACCTCCGGTACCCACTAGTAACCTCCTTGCTTCACTGTGGACTCTATTTACTATTACCTCTGTTTCCTGTTGTCCAGCCAGTGCTTTACCAGGCTACCACCCTGGGACCCACTCCCAGTCTGGCTAATTTGTTTATTAATCTTTTGTGCGGGACTGTGTCAAATGCCTTGCTAAAGTCTAGGTAGGCCATGTCCATAGCCCCTCCCTGGTCTACTACTTTGGTCACCCAGTCAAAGAAATCAATTAGATTTGTCTGACATGACCTTCCTGCTGTGAATCCATGCTGCCTTGGGTCCTGTGCCCCACTGGCCTCTAGGTACTCAACAATTCTTTCCTTCAGAAGTGATTCCATCATTTTCCCTACCACAGAGAAATTCTATGTCTCTGTTATTCTATACAAAGGAACCATGGTCTTTCCTCTCCCCCCATTGCATCAGATGTCTGATGAATGGGACCGCATCTTGAGCTGCTAGTCCAGCAGGATATTTCTGGGTCCCTTAACCTGTCCAAGACGCTTCCCCCACCCCCATGCAACCACCCTAGGAGCCACTGACTTTGCCAAGAGGCAGCTAAGTAGGAGTTGCCAATCAGAGCCATTGCAGCCAATCAGACTGATTACAGGCTATGAAGGCAGAACTTCAGTCCTCCTCTTAACAGACTGATACCCTAGTGGTTCCCAGTATGAGGACCACAGAAGGAGAGTGTCTACATGGGCATCTGTATGAAGTTTCAGCATGACAGCATGTCACATTGCATAACTCCTTCCTGCACCCCTCCACTAGTACAGTAAGGTAATTGTCTGCTAGCTACCTGGAATACTGTGTAATACTTTTTTTGTTATTCACAATTTAAAGATGGGGGGGGCAGCTCTGGGGCAATGTGAGGAAGTATTTTTTCACAGAGAGGGTGGTGGACACATGGAACAGCCTTCCGGAGAGGTTGTGGGGTCTAAAACTGTGGGAGAATTCAAGAATGCATGGGACAGACATAAGGCAATTTTTGTGGGGAGTAGAAAGAAATAGGCTGGTGGTTAAATTACCCAGCCCCATTCTGCTCTGCCCTCCCCCAACACCTTTGGAACAGTCCCACTTTTTAGGCTCGTCACCCTTCTGCTTCTGCTGTTGGGAGTTTTTGATCATGACCTTGCCCTCACCTGCTTTCCTCCCTCTCCCCTCCCAAAAGGGTCTGAGTGTCATCCATCTTAATGCCAGCTGGAGCTCAGTCTGCAAGTTAGCTCAACTTCGGCTGTGAGCTCTGCAATACTAATCCTGGCATCCTTTTTATTAGTGAGTCCTGGCTCTTGGCAAGGATCAGAAATGTGTATATCCCTATTGCGGGTTATACAGTGCACAGACAGGACTGTGGTGTGTGTGTGTTTGTGGTGGGGTGGGGTAGTGTGACCATGCATGGCAGTCTCATCCTCAGTTGTGATGAAATACTTCATTTCTCCCCTCCCTCCTCACACAGACACCTTCCTAGGCAAACTCTTTACCCTTCTTACTCGCTCATTTATGGTGTCTAATGCCACCTTGGTACCAAACCAAAGGCCTTTCTTGACATCCTATCTTACTTGTCCAATACTTTCCTCCTCTGGTGAGCTCCTGGATCTTGGCAAGCTCAACACATGTCAAGTCAAGTTTATAGCAGGAATGACTCCACTGAGCACGCTCTAGATCTGCTTGTTGACTTACAAGGCCCTACCCAGTCTAGGTCCTGACTACTTAAAAGAGCTCCTTTTCACTACTACTAATGCATACGTACTGCTAACTAGTTGAGGCCTATTGGCCATTGTATACTGCTAACTAGTTGAGGTCTATTGCCCATGGTATACTGTTTATTAGCTGAGTACTTTACCCAATGCATACTGCTTACTAGTTTGGGCCTACTCCCCATTTTATACTGCTCACTAGTTGGGGCTCATTGTTCATTGTATACTGCTTGCTAGTTGAGTTCTATTGCCCATTGTGTACTGCTAACTAGTTGGGCCCCTTTACTTAATGTATACTACTTATTAGTCGGGGCCCATTGTATACTACTTACTAGTTGGGGCGCCACGCCCATTGCACACTGCCTACTAGTTGAGTGCTATTGCCCATTGTGTGCTCCTTACTAGTTGAGGACTATTGCTAGCTGTATACTGCATACTAGTTGGGCCCTATTTCCCATTATATACTGCTTACTAGTTAGGGCCTATTGCCCATGGTACACTGCTTACTAATTGGGTCCTATTACTCATTGTATGCTGCTTACTAGTTCAGGCCCATTGCCTATTGTATACTATGTACTGGGGGGCCTATTGCCCATTGTATACTGCTTAATAGTTGAGACCTACTGCCTGTTGTATACTACTTACAAACTGGGAGCTATTGCTCTTTGTATACTGCTTACTACTTGGAGTCCATTGTATACTGCTTACTAGTTAGGGCCTATTGCCCATTGTATACTGCATACCAGTTGGGGCCCATTGCCCATTGTATACTGCTTACTAGTTAGGGCCCATTGCCCGTGGTGTGCTGCCTACTAGCTGGGCCTCTTTGCCATTGTATACTACTTGCTAGCTGAAGTCTATTGCCCATTGTATACTGCATACCAATTGGGGCCCATTGCCCATTGTATACTGCTTACTAGATGGGTCCATTTGCCCATTGTATACTGTTTACTAGTTAGTGATTATTCCCACTGTATACTACATACTAATTATGGCTTGTTGCCACTGTATACTGCATACTAGTTGAGGCCCATTGCCCATTGAATACTGCTTATTACAATGCTTGTGATTGGTGTATACATGTCAGCTTGTGATACACTGTGTTTTTTAATTGATTAATTATTTGTATATATTATTTAGGTAAGTTGATGTGTGCATGTGCAATACTCTTGGCAAATCGCAGTGTGCCTGTGCGAAACGTTGAACACTTTGTGGGTTGGCGTGGACAGATGATCGATGTGTAATTTGATGCTTCTGATTTTATAATAAATAAAAGGATTCAAACACTGCAAAGGACATGGCTTGTAGTTCTTATTCATAGTGTGAGTGTGTGCTACAGTTTCTTGGATTTTTCCTACACTACTTACTAGTTGGGGTCCATTGCCCATTGTATACTACTTAAAGGTTAGGGTCTATTACCATATAATGCTTACTAGTTAGTGCCCATCATCAGATTCATACTACTTACTAGTTGGGGCTTTTTGCCCATAGTATTCTACTTACTAGTTAAGTCCTCTTGCTCATTGTATACTGCTCACCAGTTGAGACCTACTGCCCACTGTATACTGCTAACTAGTTGAGGCCTACTGCTCACTGTATACTGCTAACTAGTTGGGGCATATTGCCCAATGTTTACTGCCTAATAGTTGGGACCCATTGCCCATTGTATACTGATTACCAGTTGGGGCCTATTATTCATTATGAAATGGATAGAAAAAATCTAGAAATGTTGTTGTCTAAGAGATGTCACCTGACTGTGTATTAACTCTACAAATGCACTGTCAGGTGCCAAATCTCATTTTCCTCCACCCAAAGCATACTTAGAACCATTTTATCAGTGTACTAAGCTCCTCCAGGTTGTGCATCATAGGATTTTAATGCACTTCCCAGGGGCATAAGGACACTCGGCCTTTGGCTTCATGCCTTACTACATGTGTTTTTACACTTTGTGTGCAACTTATGAGCGACCCGGAGGAAGAGTCATTTCTGAGTCCCTGCACTTGAATTGTGACCCCTTTGTGAGGGAGGAAAGTGACTGAGCGGAGTGTGAGGTCCATGGTTGGTCTGTGAAATTGTTGGACAGCTGACTAGCAGGGCTGAATGTAACACTGTGCTGCTATAACATTTATTTTAGAAGGGTGGTGTTTTACCCAGAAATTGTACAGGGTTGCTAGACAATATCCACAGCTGCTGGGTGTTGTAGTCTCTTCGGTGTCTTGAGGAACTACTAGCTCTACACTTCTATATTTAGCTATCCTATATTTTAGTGGGGAACTTTTAATAATCCAAGCAAACTACATGGAAAATAGCGGTGATGCATTTTAGTGTTTTTACACTTTGTTATTGTTTGTTTGTATCAGTACAGTAGGACAGCAGCTTAATGTAACACATAGGGGCATGTTTGTCTACATATTAGTGACCTTGGTTAGTCCTTGTCAGAGAAGATTCAAGTCTTTGTGGCTGAATCTAAATATCTTATTAATAACACTAGGAAAGTGCATCAGGAGAGTGGGTGATGCCACTTTATATGAGACTTGGGATGCATCTGTAAGTGTCACCTGTGATCCATTATGGATGGCAATACTCTTGCCAGTGGGGAAATTGGACTAAAATGTAGCATCTGTGATAAGTTTAGCATGGAGGTTAACATGGCTTTACACCTTATACCTGTAGACAGTGTCTAGAGCTGAAAGGGCTTAGAATAAACATTTTGGGGCTAGAACTGGAGGTTGAAACTTTAAAAATACTGATAATAAGCAATGGGTCTGAAACTGATTGTACTTCTGAAAATTTGGACAAAGACACCAATGAGGAAGGAACGACAAAAAGGCTAAGGCAACAGGAGGAAGGGGATGATTGGTGTACCATTGAAACAAACAATAGCAGAAAGAAAGGCAGGAGGGCCATGGAATTTAATTTCCCATTAAATAATAGATATGCTCCCCTCTTAAACCTTATTGTTAATTTGGATGATCAGACTCAGAAGTTGTTGGACATTGTCACAGACATGGATGCAAAAGAGGATGAGAACAAGAGTGAGGAAACCGCACATGAAAAGGAAATGTAAGCTGATAACACAGAGATGCAAGCAGAGAATAAAGAAATGCCAACAAAACAGGTTTACATACCAGGAGACTCCATCTTAAAATATACAACAGCAGGCAAAAAGGGGTATGTAACTAGTAATAGTTTTCCTGGAGCTTGTTTAAACAACATTAGAAACCTCCTGTACAATATAATTAAAGCTCACACGTAACCACTTGTAGTAATCCACACAGACAGCAACAATATCAGGAAAAAAAGAGAGGATGAGATTTCTAATGAATTTAAAGCTATATACAGTACGCACTCCTGAAGGATAACAATTGTGAAACTATCTTGTATGAAATTATACTAGTCCCATGGGCTAATTACAAATGGACTAGAAAAACTGTGAGATTAAATAATTGGTTACGACAGTGGTGCCTGATAAAGCAAAGCAAGCAAGCAAACTTTATTTATATAACGCCTTTCATAGTCAAGGCGCTGTACAGAATATAGAAATATAAATACAATATAAATCACTAAAATAATAAAATATTTAAAAATCAATTAATTAATCAATGCATTAGGGAAGGCTAAAGAAAATAAATACATTTTCAGCATAGATTTAAAATTGCTGATGGTCAGGCATTCTCTTAACCGATGAGGTAGAGAATTCCACAGGGTTGGTGCTGCAGATGAAAAAGCACATGCTCCAGATGTTTTAAGACAAACCCTGGGAATCTCTAGCAATCCCTCGTCTGTGAATCAGGGAGGACGACTGGGGGAGTAGGAAGTCAGGAGAGCTTTCAGCTAGTTGGGTCCCTGTTCATGTAGGGCTTTAAAGGTAAGCAAGCCCACCTTATAGGTGAGCCACCACTGAACTGGCAGCCAGTGCAGTTCACGCAGCACAGGCATAATATGACTGGTCCTAGATGTACCAGTCAACAGCCTGGCTGCAGCATTCTGCACTAGCTGCAGGCGGCTGATATCAACCCCAGACAGCCCTAGGTAGAGGGCATTGCAGTAGTCAAGATGGGTGGTAATGAAGGCATGGACCAATGTTGGAAGGTCGCCTGGAAGAATCAAGTGTTTCACCCGGGCAATATTCCTCAGATGGTAAAATGAGGATTTGACCACAGCTGACACCTGAGACTTCAGGGTCAGACCGATATTAAAAATAATGCACAGCTTACACACCCGATCTGAGGTAGAGAGTTAGACACCA
Organism: Neoceratodus forsteri; assembly: GCA_016271365.2. Lineage (NCBI taxonomy): Eukaryota > Metazoa > Chordata > Ceratodontiformes > Ceratodontidae > Neoceratodus > Neoceratodus forsteri. The sequence goes on from CM057453.1 coordinate 495,489,122, forward strand.
TCAAGCCACAAGCCTGACATGAGCCCAGCTTCAGAACCCGCCTCCGGGTGACCCGGATCCACAACCAGCACCTCAGTCTGATGATATCTCCCAATGGCAGCATATACACTGCAAACAACGTGGGTGCTAATATGGAAACCTGCAGCAACCCGCGGGACAGGGGGAGGGAGTCAGAGAAATAAATTCCAGTGACCACCCTCTGAGACCTGCCTACGAGGAAAGATAGAAACCATTCAAGGACTGTACCCAACAGTCCGCAAAGGAACCGCAGAGTTTGCAAAAGCACCCCATGGTCCACAGTGTCAAAAGCTGCTGAGAGATCGAGATGGACCAAGATGGTACGAGCCTTTTGATCTCTAGCCATCAGGAGGTCATTTAATACTCGAACAAGGGCAGTCTTCGTGTTATGCCTCTTCCTGAAACCAGACTGAGAGCTTCATAGACATTGTGAGTTACCAAATGATCGTCCAGTTGCAGCGCAACCACCTTCTCAATAACCTTCCCCACAAAGGGAAGGTTAGAGACAGGTCGGTAGCTAGCTGGATCGATGGGATCCAAGGAGAGTTTTTTAGGGAGTGGTCGAATGACGGCCTCCTTTAGGGGGTCCAGAAAGATTCCCCTCTCCAAGGATCTCCATACAATTTCAGCTAGGATCAGGCAGATGATATCTACACAACCCACTAAAAGGGAGGTAGGGCCCAGATCCAAACTACAACAGGTTGGGCGCAAGGTCTGGACAATCTTCACAATGTCCATGAATTCCAGTCAGCTGAAAACCGTCCAGACAGTCAGGGTGTTCACCACCTCCCATTGACTTCCGCAACCCCTCACAAACAGAGCCGGGCTGATTCCAGACCTGTTGCTGGCAACCTCATCTGTGAAAAACTGAGGTAGCTCATCACACCCAGTTTGTGAAAAAACTCTTCCAAACTGGAGACAGATTGGATTGCACAATCTGTCAACAGTTCAAAAAAGTAGAGCCGGTCAGTTCTGCGCAGCAGAAATCTCCCTGGACAGGAACTCTGCCTTCTTACGGGTGATTTCTGATTGATAGCCCTTACAATGTTCCATCAATCTAAGCCTGTCAGCATCCAGGCCAGACTTCCACCATGCTCTCTCTAGCCTTCGACCAACCCCCCTCAACTCCTTTAAGGACCCATCATACCACAGGGACCTTGGGCAAAGAGTGAGTGGTCGAACACGAACAGGAGCAATCCAGTCCATGGCCTCTCCCACTGCTTTATTATAGGCTAGTACAAGGTCCCCTGGACTTGTGCTTTCACAGAGCAATCTCAATAGGTCCAGCACCACCGATAGACCATCTGGTGTAACTCCCCTTAAAGGGCAGTACTGGACCATCTCCAAAGGGGTAGGTCCATTTAGGGGGGCCCCAAAACTGAACATTATGGTGTGATGGTCAGACCAGCTGACTGGTTCCACCCCCAAGTCAGTGATCTTCATCCCCAGGAGGAACAGCAGATCCAATGAGTGACCTCCAATATGGGTAGAGGTGGTAACTACCTGTGTAAGGCCCAGCATTGCCATTAGCTGGAGGAGATTTTGACCAGACAGTGAGAGTTCATCATCAACCCAGGCACTGAAGTCCCACAGAATTATCCATCTGGGAGACTCCAACACCATGTTGATGACGAAGTCCACAATCTCCTGCAGGAATACACCCCCATCATCTGGTGGACGATAAATGAGGAGTATCCTTCAGCCTACACCCTCACCCATGATGCACTCAAAGGATCTGGTGGTCCCCACTGGAACATCCACAAGGCCCAATTCGGTCTTAAAAAAGATGGCTACACCCCAACCCCTATGATCCAACCTCAGGTGGTGAATCACTGAAAACCCAGCTGCAACTGCAGAAGCCAATATTGGGCTTGCATTTTTGTCCAGCCAGGTCTCAGTGATGCATGCCAGGTCCACCATTTCAACAAGATCAGCTATAATGGCTGTCTTGTTTTTGATGGACCTAGCATTACACACCACCCAGGCTGGATGAGATGCTGGGGAAGACATCGACTCCTGACCAGCATTAATTGCTGGACCCTTGGGTATGAGAACAAAACAGGGACTACCCCTGTCCCATTACCATTTCACCCCAGGGCGTCGCCTGGTCCCCACCACCTCGATATGTCCCTCCCTTTCCATTTCCCCACCAGGCCCAGTTCTGCCCCCCTTCCTGTGCCTCCTAGCAATCCTGAGGGATTAACAACTTATGTATGTCTCTGTTGGTAAGAAAGGACAGTCAAAGGGGCACAGTTCCCTGAGCCTAGTGGAGGAATACTGCCTGACAATCTTTTGACCCTCCCTACACATACAGTAGCAGCCACAGACACTGCCAGCTATTTCCTGAAATTTCTGTGTTATTTCCACATATATCTAATGCTTTCTCCATTTCTACAGTAGGAGCAGCAGAGAGAAACTCTTTAGACATTTCGCGAAATATCTGGAAATAGCTGGCAATGTCTGTGGCTACTACTGTACTAAGACACTAATCCCAAAATATAAAATAAATTGTAAACATAAATAAATCAGTCTTCAAAATCTAGGACAACAGATTGGTCAGCTTAAAAGACCCAGTCAATAACTAATCAAATTTCTTAAACTATAACTCAAATCCAAAAATATTACATACATTCAAATAAAAATAACAAAAAACCATCATCAGCCCCCTGCGGCCCTCTCACAGCCTGAGTCAGGCCAACTAAATACAGGTACTTTATCACCCCTTTAGATGCTCCTCCTCTCTCTCTCTCACCGAGAGGGTAGAACATCCAACAATTAGACTGACTTAAATGATAAATAACTCTATACACTCACCCCACACATACAATAAACTATATTAAAATATAAACTATAATGAATTAAAAATTATAAACAGACACTCCAATTTAAACTGTCAGGCTAATCACCAAAGTCCCAGACAGAAAACAGCAAATCAAATATGGTCCAGTTTTGAGACTGAAATTAAAATCACAAAGTTGCAAGTTATCCAGTAACACAGTTCACCAAGAAAAATTTGCAGATGGAAAGGAGGGCTTTCACCACCTCCTATTTGTTGAAGTAAGTCCAGTGGGATAACCCTTCCATGGGCAAATCCCAATTATACAGAGTAAATTCTCCAAAAAAGAAGCCTCTCACTGCCTCCTCAGAAAGTTTAAAAAGTTTTCTAACCTTAAACAATTTCAACGAGCGTGGATAGAGGCCAGATGAAGGTCCAAACAGTGGGTAACAATCAGTCAGACTGATCAAGTTAATAAGGAAGGTAGCAATGATGAAAATTATCTGGTTCAAATAAAGCCAAAACCCAAACCAACCCAGGGCAGGTCCCAGTATATGCAACCATCCCCCTCCAACCTGGATCACTGAGGAAAGTCCAGCCTCTGCCAGGTAAACACTCCTGGCCCTCTCGGGGAGAAACAGCTACACCCCACACCCACCTCTAGGATAGCCGGGCTGGCTGAACCTCTCCTTCTCCTCTTCTTCCTTCCTTCAGCACACCAACTCAATATCAGGTCAGTAGATAAAGTAATCCTCTAGCACCAAGCCAGATCCAAAACACTCAATTTATCCATTATTCCAGGCTAACTCCAACATGCAGGCAAAAATATTTGGGGACAGCATACAAAACTCCGAAAAGTAACAGCTAAAAAAGTCAGTACTGATGCCGGCAATAGTCAAATAGCTTGAATTATATATGGGCTCCAATAATTCAGGCAGTGGAGGCAAAACACAAACAGAATGCTCCTAAAACAACTTTCCCTGGTTCCTTAGGTTTTGGAGCGTTTCACCCGTCAGGGTGAGAAACATCAGCAGTTCCGTGGAAAACGCTGCAAACGCCCGTGTCCCAAACCTCAAAAACATCAAGCATAGACAACGAACTGACAAGCATAAATGACAAAATAACTAACAAATGTTGCAACATAGAACATAAGAACTGCATGTATAAGCTAAAAATAAATAAAATCTACGGAGCTAAATTCATGGCTGGCCCAGCATTGCCGCCATCTCACAAGACGTTATGCCACAATAAAGGGAGTAAAGTGCATAAGAACATGAGAAATTTTTAATGAAATATGAGATTTATATTGCTGAGATGGTTCTCACTTAAATGGAAGTGGCAGTAAACTTTTATGCAATATTATTAACTCTCAAATAAACAATGAACCTTAAACTAGACATGATGTGAACAGGGGAAAACGAAACAAAATATTTGAATTTAGATGGCACTCCAGCTGTAGTAAAAAGTAAAGATTTGCACAGTATCAAGGAACAACTTAGAAAAAAATATAGACAGTTCAGTAATGGAAACACAATCTCAAGATATCAAGGTCTTAGTTATTAATACAAGAAGTTCAAGAAATAAAAATAATTAGTTTGAAATATTAATTAAAAGGGAAGGAATCCATAAGTGTGTAATTTACGAGACATGGTGGAAAGCAGAGGACTGGGGGAAAGAGATAATCAGCTATAATCTATTACACAAAGACTGCTTAGACAGAAAGGGTGATGGGGTAGACATGTATACATCTGATAAGCTCAATGCAAAGGAAATAGTAATTCCTAGAGATCCTAAGGGTAAGACAGAACACATTTGGATTCAGGTCACTCATACCAATAAAAAAATCACTGTGGGAGTTTGTTACAGAGCTCCAAACTTTAACAATGAGGAGAATAAGCTTCTTACGAAGACAAATGAGAAAATTGACGTCAAGGGCAGAACATTAATTATGGGGGACTTCAATCTCCGGCAGATTAACTAGAATACCCTTACTAGGACTTCAGGTTTAAATAATAAATTGTTAGACATAGCAATTAGTAAAAACCTAGACCAACATGGATCAGAATACAAGGGGTAATAACATACTTGATATTGTACTTAGTACTGTAACATTGAAGAAGATATAGCCAGCTGTGAGGTCAGAAAACGGTTATGCAACAGTGATCACAATATGGTACAAGTTGTAATAAAAGGGAACTGAAGTCTAGACAAGGGAAGCACCATGGTCAAGTGTTACAGCAGAGCTAAGTACGAGGAAATAAAAAAGCATTTGGCCAATTGGGACTGGAAATCAGACCTGCATGGGCTGCCTCTATACCAAAAGTGGATTAAAATAAAAACTCATCTGGATTTTTGTGTTAAAAAATGCATGCCAGAAGTAAGCAACTATAACAATAAAGAAAGAATACCAAACTGGTTTAATATTAACATAAAGAGAGCTCTTAGGAAAAAAGCCAAATATGACAAAAATACAGGGGTAATCCTACCCTATATATAATAGGTGGACAAAGTATAAAGAAATAACCAGAAAATGCAAAAAAATGATAAGAACAGCCAAAAGGAATGAAGAACATAGATTAGTCACATTAACAAATGATAATAAAAAAGCTTTCTCTAACTATGTTAATAGTGTAAGAGGAGGACAACAAAGGGTAGGGCCCATGCAAGTTGGGGAGGTAAAGACTGAAAATTAAACAGAAAAGGCCAAAATATTTAATAACTATTTCGTAAGTGTATTCTAACCTAAAGGAGATGCTATGACCAAAACAATAGATTTTGGCACAACTGGGAAGTTTGAGTCTATAATCACCAAGGAAAGTCTAAGACAAAATTTAGAAAAACTAAAGATTAATAAATCACCTGGACCTGACAATATTCGCCCTAGGCTATTGAAAGATCTTGCTAAGGAACCTGCTTGGACCCTGGCATCACTGTTTAAGTCCATTTTGGATGAGGAAAAAGTAATTCCTGAATAGAAAGAGGCAAATATTACACCTATTAATAACAAGCATTTGTCAATGCCAAATATTGATTGCTTGTACTGTATGTGCTGTTTAGGTATTTGGAAGTGAAAGTACCATGCCTAAGAGCTGTCATGTGCTCCCCCCCCCCCAAGACATCCACTGTGTCTTTCTATTCAGTATTCACAGAAGATAAGGAGGGGCAAGGGCCACAGCAGTACAGTAGTTGCAAAGACTATAGGCCGGTCAGCCTCACTTCAGTAGTGGGGAAGATCATGGAGACACTGGTTAAAGAAAGGATAGTGGGGCATGTAGAAGCCAAAGGAGCCCAGGACCATAGGCAACATGGATTCACAGTGGGGAGGTCATGTCAGACAAATCTGGTTAATCTCTTTGCCTGGGTGACAAAGGAAGAAAATCTGGGTAGGGCAGAGGACAACGCTTACCTTGATGTAAGCAAAGGCTTTGACACTGTCCGACATAAAAGGGTGATAAACTAGCTGAGTAGGTTGGGCAGGGGGGAAAGGGTGGTAACCTGGGTTAGAAACTGGGTAACAGACAGGAGGCAGAGAGTGGTGGTAAATGGGGCGTAGTCTGGGGAGAGGGGGTGACCAGTGGGGTGCCGCAGGGATTGGTCCTGGGGCCAGTCCTGTTCAGTGTCTGCTTTAGTGACATTGAAGAAGGGCTGAAGGGAAAAGTCTGCCTGTTTGCAGATGACACCCAGATCTGTAAGACAGTGGACACCTCGGAGGGGGTGGAGAAAATGAGGACGGACCTGGGAAAGCTTGAGAAATGGTCCAAGACTGGCAACTGAAGTTTAATTCAAAAAAGTGCAAAATTATGCACCTGGGACACAGAAACCCTGGGGAAAGGTACAGGATGGGGGGGGGGAGTTGCTGACAGTCACAAAGAAAGAAAGGGACCTGGGGGGTTGTTATTTCAGATGACCTGAAAATGTCAAAGTGGTAAGGCAGCTGGGAGGGTAAGTGACATGCTGGGGTGCATAGGCATGGGTATCACCAGCATAAGGAGGGAGGTAGTGATGCCATTATATAAAGCCATGGTCAGGCTTCACATGGAGTACTGTGTGCAGTTCTGGAGTTCGCACCTTCATCAGGATATTAACAGGCTGGAGATGGTCCAGAAAAGGGGGAATGAGATGGTACAGAGTTTGCAACAGAAGACTTATGAGGAGAAATTAAGGGACCTCAATATGTACTGAGTGGAAGAGAGGAGGGAAAGAGGGGATAGGATAGAAACATTCAAGTACCTCAAGGGTATAAATATAACTACTGAGAAGCAGGAGGCAGCTGCTATAGGCCTATGTGCCAGCTTCTGTGTGGTATTCTTTTGTTCTTCTAAATCTGTAATCTCCAGCATTTCAGTAACCACATGACCACAGTGCCTTCTGTAGGCAATTTTATGCTGGTTGATGCCTGGTGTCAGATGGCAGACAGAGGGCTCACCAGATTGTGTTGCCATTTGAACAGCTTCATAGAGTGTTCTTTTGCTGGTAAACATTTTGGAAAGCTGGTGAAGGTCTCACAATTTTTATTATGATTGTATCTCCTTATGTCTGTCCCCTTTGGTCTCCCCATCCCCACACCCCAACAGTCATCAGTGGCCACAGCTGCAGCCTTCTTCTTGCCAAGATGGTGGGTGAGAAACATAGAATTTGACAGCACATAAGGTCCGCTTGGCCCACCTAGTCTGCCCATTTCCCTACCTTATGGATAAGCTGCAGATTCTAGTTAAACAGCTTATTTCCTCCTACCCCCCAGTAGAACTGCCTTATGTATGTGGGTGAGCAGCTGCCTTCAGAGTCTGTGAAGTCTGACGTCATTCAGTGCCGCTTATTGGTCATCTTCCAACAGAGCGAGGCACTGCCAGCTGAAAAGTAACTCAGGACAAGCAGGTTTCAAAGTGGGGAAGAAATGGAGTGAGCAAGAATGCAGTACTCATTCAGATGTGGCGTCGATTTTAAGATCAGCATACTGGTGTGGACACTGCAAATAGAACCCCAGCTCTTTAAGCAGCCTTATGAAGAGTAAAGGCTTCTCGAAGCACTGGGGTTGTGTTTATTGTACTGTAAGTAGGCTGCATCTAATTCTGTAATTTACTGTACCTTACATCTGGATGTATGGTAGGGCCAACTTTAAATAAACACTGCACCTGAATTAACACATGATGCCACAGAAACATAGAATTTGTCAGCAGAAAAGGACCGCTCAGCCCATCCAGTCTTCCCAAGTGTTCTCTACCTACTTGTAACTCCTGCCTGTATATGTAACTGCAGGTCTTATTCTGCCCCTTGTGAATGAGCTTGCTTAATTGATTTTTTCCTGCAATGAACTTGAACCTACTCCACTTCCATAGCCCTATTGATCTCCATTGATCCCCTCCTTCCCCTTTTTCTATACCCCTATGTTTATCCCATGCATGCTTCATGCCCCCTACCATTTTAGGTTCCACCACTTCTTCTGGCAGGCTGTTTAAGGTGTCTACCACCCTTTCAGTAAAGAAATATTTCTTTACATCTATCCTGAATGCCCTCCCCCCAGCTTCATTGTATGTCCCTTGGTTTGGGTGCTCATCCTCATTTGAAGGAAATTCCCCAACTGTACCCTCTTTACCCCTGTGAGGTACTTTGTAGGTCTTGATCATGTCACTTCTCGCCCTCCTCTCTTCCAGAGTGTACATGTTGAGATTCTTCAGCCTTTCCTTGTAGGGATTCCTGTGAAAATTCTGAACCATTTTAGTTGCCCTCTTCTGGAAAACCTCCACCTTATGTCTTTCTGAGGTGTGGACTCTAAAACTGGACACAGTACTGCAGCTGGGGGTATACCACGGAGTGAGACAATGGTAGAACAACATCCCTCCTCCTCCTACTGGAGATGTCACTCCTTATGCACCCCAGAATCCAATTTGCCCTGCCCATAGCCTTGTGACACTGTACTGCCATCTTGAGGTTCTCTGATATAATAACTTCAAGGACCCTTTCATGTCTAGTGAGTGTCAGTACCTCCCCACATCCTATACCCAGCATCGGGATTCCTTTGCCCTAGGTACATGATTTTACACTTGTTGGCATTGAACCCCAAGTACGTAAGACAATGGAATTGATTTGAATGAATTGCAGGCTTTTAAGCAGCTTTTCAGGGAGTGTGTATATGTGTGTGTGTGCTACTATAAGTATTTGCTTTTGATTTGGTATAATGTGCGAACAGACTAACCCTGCTCCCCACTCCATATGCTATATCGGAGATAAAGAGCCCACATAGCACTGGGCCAAGCACTGAGCCCTGCAGCACCCTTCTTGTCACTGCTCTGGATGCCAAGAGCTACCCCACTACCACCATCCTCTGCACCCTCCCCTGTAACCAGTTCTCTATCCATTTAGTCAGACCATCTTCCACCCGTACCCCTCCTTCTTCTCACTCTTCTCCTCCTTGGCCTGTGTTCCTCCTCCCAGTAGTCCGCACCCTTTCTTCTCCTTATTCTTACCGGGTGGTAGTGCCTTCTGTATTACACTCAGACCACTCTGCCTGCTCCCTGCCAGGGTTACTACATCTCTGTCTTTACCTATATCTAGGGCACTGAGCTCATCAGGCTCCGCTGTCCAGACCTTTCTACCAGCCTCAGTCTTTTGACCCCTCCTCCATTTGTTTAAATCCACCTTAGTAGAGATATACCCCTCTAATCCTGGCTTTTTTATTTTTTTTGCATATTTTCTCACAGGGCTACGGTCGGCTTGATCATCCCGACCGCCCCCCCCCCCAGCCTTGCCACTGACATCAGACCAACCTGCTCACCTCCACGGATTACTTCCCGTGCAGGGGTGGTGAGGAGTTTCCCAGGTCAACCCACCGGAGCAGGATGCTCAATCCTATCCCTTTCTTGCCAACCACTGGCGGTCCGGGCTTGCGTCCAAACCTATGTCGCCAGCATGGCGCGAGGTGTGGCATCCAGCACCTCAACCCTCAGTGCCAGTGGCCCGGCAGCAATGCTGCTTTTAATACTCCCCTCCCCTTCCTGCTCCAGTGTACCCTGTCCCCCGCGTACAAGTCACTATTCCCCCCAGACCCTACCCCAGTTAGTCACTAACCCATAATGTTTCATGTGGCACCAATCCCTTAGCCACTTGAACTCCTCAAGCCTACCCTTCCTCCCCATGCTTACACATGGTACCAGCAGTACCTCCAAGAATGCCACCGACTTTCCCACCCCCTTACACTGTCTGCCCAAGTACTCAAACCTCCCCCTCATTACTTCCACAGTGTTCCCCGACAAGTCGTTTGTACCCACATGCAACAGTAAAGGAGGTTTCTTCCTCTCCCTTGCTGCACGCTTGAGCAGTGCCTGCCCTGCCCCTCCTGCAGTCAACCTAGGGACAGCTTCAATCCAAATATGGCTGTGCCTTTCCCCCTTTCTGCCCCTTCTCACCCATTTCAGTATAGAATCCCCCAGGATGAGTACCCCCTGCCCCTCACCCTTTCCTCTCTAATGCCCCTTCCACTACCCCAGTATTCATTCTTCCCTGTCCCTTACCCCCACCAACTGCACTCTCTGTGACTTCTGTATCTGTACCCCCTACTTCGGCCTCACCCCTTTTCTCTGCCTTATTCCTCCCATCGCCCTTGAACCCCTTCCAAGCCTGACTACTTCCTACTGGGCTTCCCATGTTGACCTCCCCTCCTCCCCTGCTGATTTCCAACCTCTTTCCTATCCCCACTGTTGTCAATTTAGAGCTTCCATTCCCTTTTACCCCAATAGTAATGCCTCCCCCATCCTTCCCCCTTCCCGTAGCCTTATCTCCTTCAGTCACCACCCCTCCTTCCTTACTAGCCCCCTTCTACCCTTTTGTCCTCGCTATCTCTTCCCCTACCTCTTGCCATCCTCTATGCCCCGCTTGTCCTCCCCCTTCAGTATGTTTCCTGCTCCTCTCTCTGTCCGGATAGCAGAGTTTCGAATCTATTCCTAGTCAATACCTGTCCTACATCTCTTCCCCTATCAGTTCCCCCCCCTCCTAGTTGTTCCCCTCCATGCCACCCCTGGTCCCTCCCTACCTACAGCAATCTGCTCTCTTCCCTGGTACTCCTCGTGGTCTCTTCCTCCCCCATCAGGAGGCCCCTCGCCCTCACCTCAGGCACCCCCTTCCTTCTCCTCTCTTTTCTGCTAGTGCCTCTGATACTGGGGTCGTTTTCAGTCCCTAGTTATTCTTCCTCTGTCCCCTTTTTCCCCCTTAGGATGCCTACCATACTCATCTGCCCTGCCACTAAATGAAACTATATGAGAGCCGAGAACAAAAAGTATAGTAGCTGAGGGGTGAAAAACAGACAAGGAGGCTTTAGGATTGCTACAGTAATACAGTATCTAATGGATGAGGTTTGAGACTGAATTACCCTGGTCAGCAAGAGGTCAGTAGAGGGACTACTGTGGGGGGGACAGGAATTTGAATAAATAGGGGCCTAACAGTTGTAGTACAGTACAGAACCTGGGAATAAGAGCCCATAACATAAGATGTGGGTCAAAATGGGGCAGGTGCCACATGTCAATAGGGCGGGCATCTTTGGAAGGGTGGAGGGTTGTACAGGGTGTGGGTCTGCCATGATCCTGGACTGGGCTTGGAGGATGGGGGGATGTATGGTCTGTAGATGACTGGCTAGTTTGAGGGAGGAACTGTGGAGGTTAGGGAGGAGTCTAAGTGACCCAGTTAGAAATCCTATTGCACTCTAAGTATTACTCAGCTCAGTTAGAGAAATAAACAGAACAAATAAATATGTATTATTACAGCAATCATAACAGTATAGCTCAGTACTTAGGTCAGTTAGAGAAAGAAACAGAACAACTAAATCAGTATTATTACAGCAATCCTAAAGTATCCAGTCATTGCTTTGTCTCCACTCCAGAGACATTGCTGTAATATAGGACCACAGAGAACCATGGGTGAGGGTGGGCAATATAAAGTCCCAGCAGAGCTCCATTGAGCTTGCTCACCCCTCTCACTCGCTCATTCTATTTCTCCTGACACTGCAGGCTGCCCTTTTGTACTGGGGTCCTGCTTGTGTTGGCGCCTTTTTCTGCCCACAAAGAAATCCTCAGCAGTCCCAACAGAGCTCCATTGAGCTCTCTCACTCCCTCTTCCTCACTTGCTCGTTCTGTTTCTCCCAGAGCTGCAGGCTGCCCTTTTGTACTGGGCTCCTGCCTGCATTGGCACCTTTTTCTGCCCACAAAGAAATCTGCAGCAGTCCTGACAGAGCTCAGTTGAGCTCGATCGGTCCCCCTCTCTCACTCGCTCAAGCCTAATCTGTCCTGAACACTGATTTTCCACAGCGACTGCGCTATTCTGCACTGGAAGCGTGAAAACACATTTCAGCCAGGATGTGAAAAATGACAGCTGTACTGTTCATAAGGAGGTGTGAAAAAATGCCAGTGTTGAAAATCTGGTGTGAAAATATTACTAATTTGTGAAGTTACAAGGGTGCATGTAAACTGCACAACGCATGCTTGTAACACGGTCATTTTAAGAAGTTTCATCACAATATTTTCAACATTGGCATTTTAGGACCTCTGCTCATGAACAGTGTCACTGTGATTTTCTTAATGCGTCCCAAACACTGATTTCCCACAGCGACCGCGCTACTCTGCGCCGGAAGTACAAATACACATTTTGGCCAGGATGGGAAAAATGACAGCTGTACTGTTCATAAGGAGGTGCGGAAATATGGCAACATTGAAAATCTGGAGTGAAAATATTACAAATTTGTGAAGTTACGAGGGTGCATGGAACCTGCGCAACGCACGCTTGTAACACATTCATTTTATGGACTTTTGTCACAAAATTGTCAACATAGGCACTTTAGGACCTCTGCTCATGAACAGTGCCACTGTGATTTTCTTAATGTGTCCTGAACACTGATTTCCCACAGCGACCGCGCTATTCTGCACTGGAACTGTGAAAACATATTTTGGCCAGGATGTGAAAAATGATAGCTATACTGTTCATAAGGAGGTATGTAAAAATGGCAATGTTGAAAATCTGGAGTGAAAATATTGCAAATTGGCAAAGTTCTGACATGCATAGCAACGGCGCAATGCCGCTCATAAAATAGTCATTTTTGGATTTTCCCAACAAATTTGCAACATAGACTTTTTGAGACCCCACCTCATGAACACTGACACTGTCGTTTCGTTAATCAGTCCCAAAAGGTGATTCCGTGCAGTGACCGTGAAATCACCTTTCGGGACCGATTAACGCCATGACAGTGGCTGAATTCATGAGGAGGGGGCCCAATAACCCCATGTTGAAAATTTGGTGCCAAAATTCCAAACAATACCTGAGATATGCAAAAAGCTTAAAAAAAGCCCTATTTATGCCATTATGCAGCTTACCGCATTTCCTCAGTTCTACAGTCGGCTTTGAAGAGTGCAGACGTCTTCCCGTCCACTCAAGATTGTCACACCAGACTCTGGAGTAAGTATGGGGTGGGGGTGGGGAGGCAGGTTGCCAGTGTGTGGCATGGGTTGTGGGAGAGGGCAGGAGACCGAGGGACTGTTTTCTTTTTACAGGTTTAAAAAAAATTGCAGGATTTTTTTCTTTACAGAGCATTGGGCACACGGGTGGGCTCCAGTGTGCCACCTAAATGTTTGGGGGCTGTAGCTGACAGGGGTTGGCACCTTGTCAGCACATATGGGAGTGCTGGGGACAAGAGCCAAGGGGATTGGGACCTCGCATAAACCAACGCTTTGGCAAGTGGGGAGATGCCATTATGCCGATGGGGAGTGGGCTCCCCTGTCAGCAATGTGAACTCACACGAGAACTGAAGCCAATGGGGATTGGGGCCCCAGTCGGCAAACAAACACTGTTGTGAGGGGGCACATGCTGCCAAGGGGGATTGGGCACCCCCTTGGCACTGGGGGCTCAGTCATATTGTTTATGAACATGGTGGCAAGCCACCGCCATATTCACAAACAATATTACAGTACCAACGTTCCGCCCAGCAATGATGGGTCGCTACCCTCATTGCAGTGGAATGGCTGACGCTGCAATGACGAGGCGGCCCCTTATTGCAGCGGCTGAAACGTTTCAAGGTTTTGGCACGCTGGCTGAACTAGTGTCAGCAGCAGCATGCCACCACATTGGGAAAAGTGTGCCAAGCCTCAAAAGACAGTGGCGGCATTGGCCACAACAGTGCTGTGCCTCCACAACCTGCTTCTGCAGCAAGCTGCTGCAATATGTTTCTTGCTCATGTGCGCAATCAACATTAAAAGGAACCTAAACATGATATTCACAACTATAGACCAATTAGTCTGATGTTAACTTTAGGCAAAGTGAAGGAAGAATAAATTAAAGAGGAGATTAGATAAGCCTTACTAATTTGTTGCAGTTTTTCAAGCCTATTAGTAGTGCACTCGACTTTGGCATCCCAGTTGATGTTATTCACCTAGATTTTGCCAAAGCTTTTGCTTTGGTCCCTCATATGGAATTGGTACAAAGACTGATCGAATTGGACACCAATATAATTATAATTAGGCGGACTAAATCATGGCTAGAGCAAAGCAAGCAGAGAGTCTGTATTAGGGAGTACTCTTCCGAGTGGGGACAGGTGACGTGCATATTCCCCCAGGGGTTGGTGCTGGGGCCATCCCTTTTTAATGTATTTATTTCATCGATGCAAACTTTTCCAACATCCTGGATCTGCAAATCTGCAGACAATACAAATTTGGAAGCAATTGTAAACAACGAGTGTGCTATAGCACATCTTCAGAATAATTTATATAACTTAGAGCTTTGGGCAAAAACACATACATTGAGATTCAATTAGGATAAGTGCAAGATAATGCATTTTGGAACCCCAAAAAAATGGGCAGATACGCCCTTAATGGTAAGGAGACAGAAGTCACTGATAAAGAAAGGGACCTTGGAATTTTAATAACTAACGATATGTAATTCAGTGCTCACTCCAGGGAAATTGTGAAAATTGAAAACAAACTACTAGGATGTATATTGAGACATATTAGAAGTAGAGACAAAAAGGTTTTAATGCCACTCTATTGTGCCCTGGTGAGGCCCCACTTGGAGTACTGTGTGCCCTTCTGAACACCTCACAAAGTAGGCAACATCTGCTTGATTGAGAAGGTACAGGAAAGAGCAACAAAAAGAGTTAATACATAAAATCTGACACATGAAGAGAGATTAATAGAGCTAAAATTATATTCATTGGAATACAGAAGACTAAGGAATGACTTATGCTTGATATACAGAGCATTTAAGGAGCATGATTTTGGGGGGTGCATTGGTTTAGACAGGAAAACTAAAGACAGAGGCATGAGGACACATAAATCACAGCTTAAGGGTGAACATTTCAAAACAAATCAATGAGGAGGATGGATAAACCAATTGGTAGTAACAACATTTTTAGGTAAAATTCCCACTTATTTGACTGAAAAACAGCAGGTTAGGAAAATAAATGCTTCACTTAGTAAATAGGCGTACTGTGAATTACTTGTCCCGAAGATAAGACTAAATAGATCGGCGTATTTTTTTTAGTCACCTAGTTCCCTCATAATGGAATAGTTTACCTTCTAAGTTTCGATTGCTGAATGCAAAATGTTCATCTGTACATGTGGTAAAGTAATGGTTCTTGAACAAGACAGCAAGTCTTGTCAAAGATTGCTGTGCTGTTTAAATCAGATAATATTGCACATTGAAAGTATTAATATAATTTATTGTATTGTATTTTACTTATGTTATTTGTGTATATGTGGAACTGATGTGTAATGTAATTGTTTTGTATTGAGAACAGGTCACCATTTTAAATGAGTTTTTCACTCAATGGTCTAACCCCTCTAATAAAATGAAATGGAACAAAATGCAATTCAATTGCTGCTACAGCGGTTGAGAGCAGTACAACAGAGGCTTAAAGAAATCTCTGGACAATTACTTGTAATACATGCACTAGGAAATTCCATTGAAATATGATGAATTGTGTATGGCTAATGCTGATTGACCTAGTAAAATATCTATGATATCTATGACCCCTGCATCGTGCATTAAAATTCTATAATGCACACCCTTTCATGGCTTATTACTTGCTTGTATACTGTTTACTAGTTGGGGCCTATTGCCCATTGTATACTTGTATACTGCATACTACTTGAGGCCTACTGCCCATTGTGTACTGCTTACTAGATGGGGTCCACTGCCCATTGTATACTGCTTACTAGTTGGGGCCTCTTACTCATTGTATACTGCTTACTAGTTGAGGCCTATTGCCCACTGTATACTGCTAACTAGTTGACGCCAATTGCTCATTGTACACTAGTTGGGGCCTATTGCCTATTGCATACTGCCTGCTAGTTGAGGCCTATTACCGATTGTGTATTGCTTACTAGTTGAGGCCTATTGTCAGTTATATACTGCTTACTAGTTGGAGCCAATTGCCCATTGTATGCTGCTTACTAGTTGGAGCCTACTACCTATAGTATACTGTTTACTAGTTGAGGCCCTATTGCCCATTGTATACTGCTTACTAGTTGAGGCATATTGCCCATTGTATACTGCTTTCTAGTTGGGGCCTACTGCCTGTTGTATATTGCTTACTAGTTGGAGCCTATTGCCCATTGTATGCTGCTCACTAGCTGGAGCCTACTACCTATAGTATACTGTTTATTAGTTGAGGCCCTATTGCCCATTGTATACTGTTTACTAGTTGAAGAGAGACTGAGATAGCTTAATATGTATACCCTTGATGAAAGGAGGGGACGGGGGGACATGATAGAAACTTTTAAGTACCTCAAGGGAATCAGCAAAGTCCAGGAGGGTAGCATCTTTCAGAAAAAGAGATGTGTAAGAACAAGGGGGCACAATTTAAAGATGGAGGGGACGGCTCAGGGGTAATGTGAGGAAATTTTTTCCACGGAGAGAGTGGTGGACACATGGAACCACCTTTCTGGAGAGGTTGTGGGGTCTAAAACAGTGGGGGAATTCAAACATGCATGGGACAGACATAAGGCAATTATAGTGGGGGTTGCAGGAAGTAGGCTGCTGGTTAACTAGAATCTGCAGCTTATCCAATAGGTAGGGAAATGGGCAGACTGGGTGGGCCAAGTGGTCCTAATCTGCCATCAAAGTCTATGTTTCTATGTTTCTAAGTTGAGGCATATTGCCCATTGTATACTGCTTACTAGTTGGGGCCTACTGCCTGTTGCATACTGCTTACTAGTTGGGGCCTATTGCTCATTGTATACTGTTTACTAGTTGAGGCCTATTGCCCATTGTATATTGCTTACTAGTTGGGTCCTATTGCTCATTGAATACTGCTTACTAGATGGGGCTCATTGCCAACTATATACTGCTTACTAGTTGGGGCCTAATGCTCCTTGTGCTCTGTTTTTCCATTGCCAATTGTATACTGCTTACTAGTTGGGGCCTATTGCTCATTGTATACTGCTTACTAGTTGGGTCCCACTGCCAATTGTGCACTGCTTACTAGTTCAGGCTTATTACTACCTGTATTCTGCTTACAAGTTGGGGCCTATTTCCCATTGTATACCACTTTCTAGTTAAGGCCTATTGCTCATTGAATACAGCTTGCTAGTTGGGGCCCATTGCCACTAGCATACGTCTTATTAGTTGAGACCTATTCCCCATTGTATACTGTTTACTTGTTGAGACCTATTCCCAATTGTATACTACTTACTAGTTGGGGCTTTTGCCCATTGTATTCTGCCTACTAGTTGGGGCCCATTGTCCGTTGTATACTGCTTACTATTGGGGCTTATTACCCCTTGTACACTGCTTTCTAGGTGGGGTCTATTACCCATTGTATACTGTTTACTAGTTCCGGCCCATTGCCCACTGCATGCTGCTTACTAGTTGGGCCTGTTCTCCATCGTATACTGCTTACTATTTAGGGCCTAATACTCATTGTATACTGCTTACTAGTTGGGTCCTATTGCCCTTTGTAAGCTGCTTACTAGTTGAGAACTATTGCCTTTTTTAAACTGCGCAGTAGTTGGGGACTATTTCCCATTGTATACTGCTTAATACTTGAGTCCTATTGCTCATTGTAAACTGTTTACTAGTTGGGGAAAATTGCTCATTGTATACTGCTTACTAGTTGGATCCTATTACTCATTGTATATTATTTACTAGTTGGGGTCCATTGCCCATTATATGTTGCTTACTAGATGGGGCATACTACCAGTAGTATACTGCTTACTAATTGGGGACCATTGTCAATTTAATACTACTTACTAGTTTGGGCATGTTGCCCATTGTATACTACTTACTAGTTAGGGTCCATTGGTTATTGTATACTTCTTACTAGTTGGGACATATTGCTAATTATATACTGTTTACTAGTTAGGGCCTGTTGCTCATTGTACACTGTTTACTTGCTGGAGCCTATTGCTCATTGTGCACTGATTACTAGTTAAGTCCCATTGCTCATTGTATACTGCTTACACATTGGGGCCTGTTGCCATTTGTATACTGCTTACTAGTTAGGGCCCATTGTTCATTGTATACTTCTTACTTGTTGGGACCTATTGCTCATTGTATACTGCTTACTTGTGGGGGCTTATTGCCAGTTGTATACTGCTTACTAGTTAGGGCCCATTTCTCATTGTATACTGCTTACTTGTTGGGGCCAATTGCTCTATGTATACTGCTTATTAGGTGGGGCGTATTGTCCATTGTATACTGCTTACCAGTTGGGGCCTACTGCTCACTGTATGCTGCTAACTAGTTGAGGACTATTACTAATTGTATACTGCTTACTTGTTAGGGTCCATTGCTCATTGTGTACTGCTTACTAGTTAGGGGCCCATTGCTCATTGTATACTGCCTATTTGTTGTCGCCAATTGCTCATTGTATACAGCTTACTAGTTGGAGCCTACCACTCACTGTATGCTGCTAACTATATGGGCCATATTATCTTTTGTTTACTGCCTAATAGTTGGGACCCATTGCCCATTGTATACCGATTACCAGTTGGGGCCTATTGTTCATTATAAAATGGACAGAAAAATCTAGAAATGTCATTAGCTGAGAGATGTCACCTGACCTTCAATAACTCTCTATAAATGCATGGTCAGGTGCCAAATCTCATAATCCTCCCCCCAAAACCTACTTAGATCCAATTCATCAGTGTAATAAATGCTTCCAGGGTGTGCATCATAGGATTTTAATGCATTTTCAAGGGGCATAAGGACACTTGGCCTTTGGCTTCATTCCTTACTACTCCCCTGCCACATGTATTAAAATCCTATAATGCACATGCTATTGCTGCTTATTACTTACTTGTATACTGCTTAGCAGTTGGGGCCTATTGCCTATTGTATAGTAATTACTAGTTTGGGCCTACTGCTCATAGTATACTGCATAGCTGTTGAGACTTATTGCCCATTGTGCACTGCTTACTACTTGGGGCCTCGTACTCATAGCATACTGCTTTCTAGTTGAGGCCTATTGCCCACTATATACTGCTTAATAGTTAGGTTCATTGTCCATTGTATACTGATTACTAGTTAGGGCCCATTACCCATTGTATTTTGCTTATTATTTAAGGCTTATTACTCATGGTATACAGCTTACTAGTTTGAGCCCATTGTCCATTGTATACTGCTTACTAGTTGAGGCATATTGCCCATTGTATACTGCTTACTAGTTGGGGTGTATTTCTCATAGTATGCTGCTTACTAGTTGGGTCCTATTGCCCGCTGTATACCATTTACTGGATGGGGCCTATTGCCCATTGTATACTGCTTACTACTTGGGACTTATTGCCAGCGTGTACTGCTTACTGAGGCCCATTACTCATTGTATACTGCTTACTAGTTGGGGCCCATTACCCATTGTATATTGCTTACTAGCTGGGCCTGTTACTCATTGTATACTGCTTATAGGTTGGGGCTTATAACTCATTGCATGCTGCCTACTAGCTTGGGCCTATTGCCCACTGCATCCTGCTTAATACTATTTTGGGTCTATTGCCCACTGCATACTGCTTACTAGTAGAGACCCATTGCCATTGTATACTTCTCACTAGTTGGGGCCTATTGCCTAATGTATACTGCTTACTATTTGGAGCATATTGCCCGTTATATACTGCTGACTATTGGGGACACATTGTTTACTTCTTACTAGTTGGGGCCTATTGCCCCTTGTATACTGCTTATTAGTTGAGGTATACTACCCATTGTGTACTGCTTACTAGTTGGGGCCTGTTGCTCATTGTATACTGCTTACTAGTTGATGCCTATTGCCCACTGAATACTGCTTACAAGATGCTGCCCATTGCCAATCGTGTACTGGTTACTAGTTGGGGCCTATTGCTCTTTGTGCTCTGCTTTTCCATTGCCAATTGTATTTATTTTTTATTTTATTTTTTTTATTTTATTTAAACAGCAGTTTGGAAAACCTTTGAGCCATAGGCTCATTTACAAAGGTACCTTGTCACAGTAAGACAAACCAAAATACACAGTATAGCAGTACAACACGTATAACAGTAAATTAAGACATAGATACAAACAAGCTGGTACAGGTAGGATGGATGCAACAATACCAGAGTTATGTTGTCCTTAGCAGCTTAGTAATAAGCTTTGTCATAAGTATTGAGTAATGTTTTGACTAGCGGCAGTTACCGCATCGGGTGTTAATAAGGTGGTTACGTAAGGAAGTTTTGAAGCACGATATAGTTGGAGCTTCGGAGATGGAGAGGGGCAATGTGTTGAACCAGGAGGGGGCCCTAAAGCTGAAGGCTCTTTGGCTGTGAGAGGTCCTAGCTCTAGGGATAACAAGAGAGGTTTTCCCAGAGGTCCGAGTATGAACTAGTGGGACAGAGCGGCGTATGGTGGTGGACAATCCTGGTGGGGAAAGCCCAAGGAGGGTCTTTTTTGTAAGGGTACAGGTAAGATATTTGAGGCGCTTCGTGAGATCAAGTACCAGCGCTTTAGCATACAGTAGACAGGTGTGTGTCATCCTAGGTGCTCCAGTAATTAACCTGCAGGCCTTATTCAGAGTAGTAGCTAATTTTATGGAGTGCGGTCTGATCAGCAGCACCATACACCGGCAGTCCATAGTCCACTAGGGACAGGATAGAGGAGGTGACTGCGAGTCGAAGAGCCTCCGGGGGGAGGCAGTGTTTATACCGATGTAAGATGCCCAATCGGATATTGGTGGCAGTGGCTAGGGCAGCGATGTGTCCATGGAAGGAGAGGGAGGGGTCAAAATGGATCCCTAGGTATTTATAGGAGCAAACTTGTTCGAGTGGGAATGAGGACCCAGAGTGAATGAGGAGTTTGAAGTTGCAGGACTTGTTCTGGGGATGAGAGAAGAACATGGTTTTGTTTTTTAAGATTTATCACCAATCTATAGTCCTTGAACCAGCCTCGGTTTCAGTGAAGGACTTCTGCAGCGAGTCCTGGAGGGCAATAGGGTTACGACTTGAGGCAAAGATGACTGCATCATCAGCGTACAATGGAATGTTCCCCGAGCAAGAGCGTGGAAGGGTGTTAAGGTAAAGGGAGAATAGTAAGGGGCCCAGAATGGAGCCCCGGGGAACCCCAGAAAAGATGGGACAGATGTCTGAGTATGTACCATTAATTTTTACACGCTATGAGCGGTCAGACAGATAACTGGTGCACCAGGAGATAGGCCCAGCAGCAAAACCAGAGAGACTAAGGCATCAAGAAAGAGGGGTGGAGACAGTGTCGAAAGCTTAGAGGTCAATGAAGACAGCACCAGCCAGAGAACCAGTGTCTAAGGAGGAGTGGAGAAAGTTGGAGAACTCTAGGAGGGCTGTGTTGGTACTGTGGCCCACTCGGAAGCCATGCTGCTCAGGACAAAGGACATTGTAGGTGGAGAGGTAGTCAGAGATTTGAGAGGCCACCACTTTTTCCAAGGCCTTGGAGAGAGGAGAGAGAATGGAGATCGGTCGATAGTTTCCAGCCACAGTCCTATCACCACCTTTAAAGATAGGGTGACAGTGGCAACTTTCCAGGCAGTTGGAACCTTCCCCAGGCAAAGACAGTGGTTGATGAGGCATGTGATCGGGGTAAGGACTGTGTCTAAGACCAGCCGTAGGATACACGGATCCAGGGTGTCACTGCCTGTACTATTACTCTTGAGGGCAGTGACAAGGTGCGGCCTAAGTTCTTGGGCAGAAACACGGGAGGAGAAAAATAAGGGCGAGAAAGATTTACGGCAGGTGCTGGGGAGGAGGGTCAAAAAATTGTAGGAGGATAGGGCTAAGGTCAGTGAATGAGGTGTTGAGGTGGTTGGCTATGAGGGCTGGGTCTGAGGAGATCACACCATTAATGTTGATCTGGTGGGTGGGGAGTGCACCCATTTAACTGTTTAATGTTATCCCAGAAGGTTCTGGGATTCCCCATGAGGCAGTAGTGAGGACCGATGGTGCTCAGACTTGGCCTCTGATGGCCCGAGTACACTTGTTTCAGGCAGCATATAACTCTGTCATTGGGCTGGGTCTCTGACTGGCACGTGCCAAGGTTGTCCCTATGTTTGAGCTGGTGGATCAAAGCTGGGAAATCCAGGGCATTCTTCCTTTAGAACGGCGGTCAACACTGGGGCAAAGATATCACAGGCATTATTAAAAGTTTGGGTAAAGAAGGAGAGAGCTGTGTCGATGTCAGGAGTTGCCAGTATAGGAGACCAGTCAATTTGGGACAGAAGTTCCTTAAGTTTTATCAGTCCACCAGGTATTAGACACCGCCGGCATGTGGACTGTGCTATGGGTTTGAGGACTGAGGTTGACCAGCGGAATAGAATGGGGGAGTGATCGCTGAGAGAGTCTGGGAGGACTTGTACATTGGGGATCCGATTAGGGCGGTTGGTGAGTACCACATCAAGCAGGGTACTGGAGCCTCTCTTGGGGTTAGTCCTGGTAGGGTGGGTAATTAGTTGCATTAGGTCTATTGCAGAAAAGGAGTCTCGGGTAGAGGAGGAGGAGGGGCTGAGCCAGTTGACATTTAAGTCACCCACCAGAATTTGATCAGCGGAAGGAGGCAGAGAGGTAAGGTATTCTGTAAGAGAGGCAATGGCCTGTGTTTGGTCTCTGGGGGGCACTTATGCAGTAGTCAGATAAAGGTCCCTTTAAAGGTCAGGGTTAGTTTCAGCATAAGCACCTGGGCCCTGAGTCAAGGATGGAGCGGGCAGGCTGTAATGGGAGAGATTCCTCATGACAATAGCGAGTCAGCCGCCTGCCTCCCCAACACGGTCGGACCGGAAAAGGGTGAAACCAGGAAGGGACACTAGGAGTCAGGGGAGGATTTGACAGCCAAGTCTCAACCAGGGTGATGCCATCAGGTTAATTGATGTGACCAGGCATTGTAGTGAGTTAAACTTTTAGGAGGCTACAGATATTCATGGAGACCATGCATAGGCCTGTGGTGCAGTTGGGGAGCCCTGGGAACCGGGCCAGGTTTGATGAATGTTCCCTGACAGGAGTAGTAGCATGACTAACACCCTGGCTGGGAGATGGTGAGAGGTTTTCCTACGATTGACATGAGAGGGGGAGGGAGGCTAAGGGAGCAGGGAGGGCAGGGAGGTGTTGGGAGGGAAAGCAAGAATAAGAAGACGCCTAGATGTGCCTGAGGTGAAGAGAAAGCTATGGGGAGGGCAGGGAGGACGGGACACAGAGGTCCCAAGGGCAGGAGAGGAGGTTCAGGAGCAAGGGAGGAGGGTGCCAGGCACAGTGTGGACTAGCAGATGGGTAAGTGGTAAGTGCACTGCTAGTGGGGATAGGCACAGGAAGAGCGTGATGCAGAGCCAACATTGTGGTAAGCAAGATCCCAGGAAGTAGTGCTGTACAGGTAGGAGTAGGAAGTAGTGAGGAGCATAGGTCCTCTAGTGGCCAGCAGGTATAACCTGCAAATGGGAAAGTGGGGAGATAGGTTCTGGGCAACAGGACGTGATGTCACCGGATGTGATGTCACGGTGGATCCTTAATTGACAGCCGCCGGGCTAGCACCCCTCTGCAGGTGTCCAGATGAAGAGAAGAGGCTCTTCTTCCTCGAAAGTTATCAGGCTGGAGATTTGGCTTCTCAGCTACTCAGGTGAGCTGCTTGTTGCTTCAGTTGCTTGATTGTCCCGAGTGCCTAGCTTGGGGGAGCTTGCCTATGTAGTGGGAGAAACAAAGCCTCTCATTACTATGCAGTGGGAGAATATGTTGTGACTTACACAAAGGAGCTCCACTCTAAGCAAACAGGGCTATTCCAAAATGAGGTCACACTAGGACCCAGCTAACCTAATGCCTTCAGTTACAAGCACAATTAGCTCAATGCCACCATATTAAACAAGTCTGATCTATATTAGCTGCTTGGTATATCTGGCTTTAAAATGTAATCAGCAATTAGCTCCAAGTACCACCATATTAAACAAGTCTGATCTATATTAGCCACTTGGTATATCTGGCTTTAAGATGAAATCAGCAAGGCAACTCTAGAAAAACCAGTGAGTCCTAGCTTTACACTTCAGCATTAGTAGCACAAAGAGAAGCAAATAACAAGCCCACCCAGTGGTGAACAGGAACAAAGTTCATAAAATATAAGTGTTCATCAGGTAGCACCCCTCTGCAGGCGTCCAGACGAAGAGAAGAGGCTCTCTTTACCTCGAAAGTTATCAGGCTGGAGATTTGGCTTCCTCAGCTACTCAGGTGAGCTGCTTGTTGCTTCAGTTGCTTACTGCTTACTAGTTCGGACTTATTACTCCCTGTATTCTGCTTACTAGTTGGGGTCCATTTCTCAATGTATACCACTTTCTAGTTGAGGCCTATTGCTCACTGTATTTCTGTTACTAGTTGGGGCCCATCCATTGTGTACTGCTTACTAACTGGTGCCTGTTACTCATTGTGTGCTGCTTACTATTTGGGGCCTATTGCTTACTGCATAATGCTTACTAGTTGGGACCGATTGAATACTTCTCACTAGTTGGGGCCTATTGGCCATTGTATACTGCTTACTAGTGGGTCCTGTTACTCATTGTATACTGCTTACTAGTTGTGTACTGTTAACCTCTGTATGCTGCTTATTAGTTAGGATCCATTGACATTGTATACTGTTTACTAGTTGGGGCATATTGTCTAATGTATACTGCTTACTAGTTGGAGCCTATTGCCCACTGTATACTGCTTACTGGTTGGGTCCTATTACTCGTATACTGCTTACTGGTAGGTCTTATTACTCATTGTATACTGCTTACTACTTGGGGCCCATTGCCAATTATATGCTACTTCCTAGTTAGAGTCCAGTACTCTTTGTATACTGCTTACTAGTTGGGGCCAATTACTTATTGTGTACTGCTTACTTGGTGGGGCCCATTACCTAGTTTGTACTGCCTACTTTTTGGGGCTTAATACTCATTGTATATGGCTTACTAGTTTGGGTCTCTTGCCCTTTCTATACTGGTGACTATTTTGAGCCTATTGCCCACTGCATACTGCTTACTAGTTAGGACCCAGTACCATTGTATATTTCTCACTAGTTGGGGCCTATTACCTAATGTATATTGCTTACTAGGTGGGGCCTAGTGCTCATTGTATACTGCTGACAACTGGGGACACATTGCCATTGTTTACTTCTTACTAGTTGGAGATTATTGCTGATTGTATACTGATTACTAGGTGGGGTCCATTGCCCAGTGTATGCTGCTTGCTAGTTGAGGCCTATTATCTATTACATACTGCTTACTAGTTTAGGCCTATTGCCCATTTTATACTGCTTACTAGTCGGGACCTATTGCTCATTGTATACTGCTTACTAGTTGGGGCCTATTGCCCACTGTATATTGCTTACTAGGTGGGAACAATTGCACACTGTATACTGCTTACTAGTTGGGTCCTATCCTGTTATCCATTGTTTACTGCTTACTAGCTGGGGACTATTGCCCATTGCATGCTGCTTACTACTTGGGGCCCATTGCCAGTTGTATATTGTTTTCTAGTTGGGGCCTAGTACTCTTTATATACTGCTTACTAGTTGGGGCCTATTACTTATTGTGTACTGCTTACTAGGTGGGGCCCATTACCTTTTTTCTGCTGCTTACTATTTGGGGCTTAATACTCATTGTATATGGCTTACTAGTTTGGGTCTCTTGCCATTTGTATACTGGTGACTATTTTGAGCCTATTGCCCACTGTATGCTGCTTACTAGTTAGGACCCAGTACCATTGTCTGTTTCTCACTAGTTGGGGCCTATTGTCTAATCTATACTGCTTACTAGGTGGAGCCTATTGCCCATTGTATACTGCTGACAACTGGGGACACATTGCCATTGCCCCCATCAAAGTGGCCTGTATGCAAAATGTCACGTGCACAGCACAGAATCTTCTCTGTATAGGTTGTTCTATAACTTTCCTCCTTCTACATGGAACAGTGCCATTAATTTAAATATTTCCATTGCACATCGTGAACTCTGGAGAAAAACACCACACTTGACGACTGCACAGAACAATACAGCACTCCTTCATGCAGATGACCCTTTACTTAGAAAGAAAAAAAAAAAAAAAAAGCTCAGAGCCTAACATTTCTAAACAATCAAATGGGAGTAAGAAAATAGGTGCAAAATGACAGAGTCCAGTCAAAAATGCCAGTTTACACATAGAAAATGTGTGACAGTATACAGGGATAAGCATTCAACTGTCACATCACAAGATAAAGCCTCACAGAAGATGTCGTTTACAGTCAGCTGCGCTTTCTCAGTGACAAACAGCTGTAGATCTGCTGCCGACTGAGAAACAAGAAATAACGCATTCCATCTCCCACTCATCTGTTTCTTTTAAACTTTGGCAATCAAACAAGCAAATCCAGATTTACATTTAAAACCCCCGATTACAGTAGGGAATCATTATCGCGCTTCGCACCACAGTGCCTTGCCTCTGACAGCTAAGCAAGTCCAACAGCTCAGCTGGGAGGCTGTGATTTGTGCGCTATCTCAGGGCAGGAAAAGCAAGCAAGGGGAAGCCAACAGGACTATCCAAAGAAGCGGCGCTTTTCCCTTGGGCACCAATCTATTGAAAACCTGACCCCCCAAAAAAATTAACCTGAAAGATAATGGCAACAATACATTTAACACAACCACAGGATCGCATTACAGAAAGGAGACACTATACATAGGGAAAGTTTTCAATGAAACTGTATTACATTTCACCTTAAATGTCAAAAAAGAAAGGGTGATGGACTAGAAAGATTGATATTCTGTGGCCACTTTCTCCTCCTACATGGATGGCTTTGTGGTGCTAAAGCATTTGCTTTGTGTATTATTGTGGAAGGTGTAGCAGCTGAAGTATACTTCTCTTAAGGAGAAAGCCCTGGTTTGGAAAGGTTACACTATTATAGATATGGGGATGGATATAGCATATCCATGCTTTAAGTGATGTAGCATATCCACAACTGCTACAGAGCGAATAGCTTTTCAGACAAAGCGCTTAATGATATAGTGGTTTATAATGCAATTTGGGTCCAATTCCTGACTCACAATCAAATTAATATTAATGCTTCTGCACGGGAATATTCTAAAAGCTGGATAAATATATGGGGAATGCTCAAGTAACCCCTACAATTCCCTGAATTGTACAACAGCTGTAAACTTTACCTCATGACACATGTCTCTAAGAATAGTCTATGGGGCAGGGAGTAAATTGAGAGATGCAAGATTAACCCCCAGGTTATTTTTAAACTGCCCTACTGCAGTGTTATGTTACCAAGTTATGGGTTTTATATATATATTTGTCTTCAGAGTTTGTTACAAGGAAAGCATGGCTTTAAGCCACAAGGTGTCTTCCCAGAGGTGTAAAGACACTCCGCCTGTGGCCTCATGCTTAGCACAGACCTGGGACATGCATTAAAATCCTTTAATGCACACCCTGTTCTGTCTTATTACTTACTTAGTCAAGAAGTCTCAGCACACTTTTTCAAACTGGAAGTTTCTCCTTTTGAGGGAGTGTATCGGTCAGCTTCCAAACCTCAACTCCATGACCCGGACTGCCATGCTGGTTGGCATTTGTTTGAAGGAAACATGATTGCAAAGGAAAAGTATAATCCCAGTTTTTTGAGGAAGGAACACATTGCACCTACCTTATTGCTTATTCCTCTCCTCTCTTTCCACAGTATAGCAGTACTGTCTGTAGAGGCTAATCTGCGTAAATGACCAAACTGGAAAACATGTTACAGTGAGAGTAAAGCATATGTTTAATGATTAGAGTCAAGTCTTATCTATTCAGAAATATTTGGTCTTGTCCTCACATTTAGCAGTGTTGTTATAGATCTATTTTTAGAAAAAAATATATAATATGTTCTAGAGCAGAGCTTTCCTTAACTGCCCTCAAGTTACCATGAGCTCTTAATTCCTGCCTTATGGCTATTGCCAGTGCTGCCTGCCTGTTACTGGATTTGCCTGTAAAGTGTAGTGGAACCAACATGGATTGGTATGTGTTTTGGGATGTTGCAGAGTGTAAAAAGGCAGGGCGTGAAACCAAATTCCCTTCCTTTCCTGCTGGCCTTTATTGTGAAAGGTTTAAAGGAAATCTTCAGGTTAATGTTCCAGTGATGCCAGCAGACATGTGAATGTACATTCACAGAGGCAGTGGGTTAGGGAATTGCATGGGTCACAAATAGAAGAAGAAGAATCAGCATTTATATAGTGCTTTTCATATATCCCAAAGTGCTTTACAAGCGATGCTAGACTGGTAGTGAAGTGACTGAATGTGTGGTGGCAGCCATATCACACATCATCACCCACACACAACCTGGATAATTGCATGGACCGGTTTATGGGAAGGGGAATGTTGGCCAGGACACCGGGAATGTTCCCTACTCTTTGTGAAGAGTGCCCTGGGTTCTTTTACTTCCACCTGGACACCCACCAGGACAACATCAGGATGGGCAGAAGGGACTTCGGTTTTAACATCTCATCCGAAGGACGGCACACCCCAGCAGTACAGCACCCCCTAATACTGCACTTGGATGCCAGCAATTTAAAATGCTGGTTTAGGTAGTAGAAGTGACCAGTCATTGCATTTAGGCCAAGGGAGAAAATTTTTATTTTGAATAAATGGATTCACTGACAAACACCGAGCTTAGCTTCCTGGTAAAAGTTATCAAAAGTAATAGAAAGTAATAGAAAAAGCAATATGCATTACAGTTACTGTTACTAATTACTTTTTATACAAAAGTAATACGTAACTGTAACTGATTACATTTAGTTGAGAGTAACTAGTAACTATAACTGATTACTTTTTTAAAGTAACTTACCCAACACTGACAACAAGCTATGTCCTAATAGCAAACTGCTAATGAAAATAGTCCCTAATAGTAGTCAGTCAGTACCCTGAAGCAACCTTTAGTTATCGCTGGACCAAATTAAGTATATAATGAATCCAGAGTACCCCCTTCCCCCAAAATATAGTTACAAGTAGAATCTAGTGCCATACACTCCCTAAAATATACCTTACCAAAAAGATCCTGAACATCTGCCTCAAGTTTTACTTCATTCATTCATTCACTCGTTCATTTATCCATCCAAAAAGGGCCAGTAAATCATTTAAGGTTTTTCATCTTTCTTACTCACATTTATTCTACATTCCATGATATTAAAAATGGTTCTTTGTTTTTTGTTTTATAAATTATCTGAGAGGCTGATATTGAGCAAATAATAATGATGAGTTTCTGAAATGCTGTAATTTGAAATGGAGGGAAACAGTGCAGAACATTAGAAGTCACAGTGTGCAATTGATGGGGAGCCAAATTAGAATTGAACAGAGAAAAACCTTCCTTACTCAGAGGATTGTGTCTATGTGGAATAGTTTACCTGACTCCCATCCTCACTGTTATACTGCCACCTGGAGGGCCATGGGTGGCAGTGCACCTTGGTGCACCAGTGAGGGGGAGACATAAGACCAGGAGCCAGAGCACCACACATGCTTAGCGTGCACAAGCTCCTCGACTCTCTCAGTGAGCCTGTGTATCAGGGTTGGGTTAACTAAGGACAAAAAAGCCCCCAGCCAAGCAGGATGACTGTCCACCTCTGCTCACAGGCCTAGCACTACCGACTGCAGTACCACTCCACAGACACTGGCTTGAGTTGCCTCAAAGGGTCTGAGCTCCCCCCTACGGACCCTAATGGAAAGACCCCCCACTGTGGGAGGTAAGCCACAGGGGTAAAGCATGGAGCTGGGTGTAAGTCCCAGAGAAGGTGGGTATCATAGCTTAGGTTGCATGGGAGACAAAGGAGGCAGGCTGGTGGAAGGGGGCTTGATAAACAGAATAACAAGAACTTGAATGACATTCAGGAAGTTGATTTCCTTACAATCAAATTGGGAACTGAACTTTAAGTTTGGTTCATATTGTTCAGATATTCTACACACTGACTAGGTTCATCAGCAACCCACTGCACACAGTCAAAATATCACCTATAAAACATACCCAGGTGTGCATTGTTTCCACAGACGGGCTCTGCTGCAGCATTTGTTTGAGGACATATGTTGCTAGAGCTCAGCTACTGCCAGTACAATGGGAGGGTATTACTAGATCTGTGCAACAGGCACTACAAACAACATAAAAAAATAGTAAATGTTTTATTCATAAAAGTACAATCATGAATAAGAAGTACCCAGTTAAGCAGACTCATTTACAAAGGGGTCCTGATTTCAACATGCAGACATCGTGCAAGGTTGTTTTTACACAAATTATGTTACAATGGAATCATCATTTCGAACATCTTCACACACAAAAGAAAAAAATATGCATATTAATATATAGTAAATAGTGCAAGTGAGCTATCAATACAATTGGGAATTTATATCAAATCTTGGTAGATATAGTTTCCCATAGAATAAAAAAAAGGTAAAAGAAATACACAGTAAGCACAAGAACATAGTTGAAACTTGGCTGTCAGACTCTACCCCTGACTCCCTGGTCTCACTCCCTGGCTGCTCCCTCTATCGGGAGGACCGTGTTGGTAGGCGAGGTGGGGCTGTGCCATTTATGTCAAAGACCCTCTCGTTGGATTAGCCTTCCCAGCCCCTGTCCTTGACTTCAGGGCTTAGGCCCTAACCCTAAAACTATCTCCTGATCCCTCTAGGGGTCCCATCTACCTGACTACAGCGTACATACCTCCAAAAAAATCAAGCACAAGCACTAGGCCCACTAATTGATTATCTTACCTCCCTACCCCACTCCTCCGACCAAATCCTTGTGGGGGACTTGAACATCAATTGGCTTAGCCCTTCATCCACTTCCTCCCGTGACGCCTTTGCAGCCATCGACCTAACCCAACTAGTCTCCCAACCCACTAGAGTGAATCCTAGAATGGGCTCTAGCACACTCCTGGATGTGGTCCTCACAAACCGCCCTAACCGCATCAGCAATATCCAGATCCTCCCGGACTGTCTTAACGACCACTCCCCTGTTCTCTTCTATTGGTCAACCTCCTTGCCCAAACCCACAGCACAAACTACCCTTTGGCGACATCTTAGACCTGGTGGGCTGAAAGGCCTTAAGCAACTCCTAGCCCTCATAGACTGGTCCCCTATACTAAATGCCCCAGATATTGACACGGCCCTTACCTTCTTTACCCACACCTTCAACTCTGCTTGCAACATTTTTGCACCCATAACTGCATGCCGGTCCAAGGTAAGGCATGCCCCCTGGGTTACCCCCCACCCTGCACCAACTTCTTAAGCACAGGGACAATCTATGGCACATTGCCACGGAAACAGGCCGCCCAGTTGACAGGCTGGCTTATGCTGCTGCCCGGAACAAATGTACATGGGCCATCCGCAAAGCAAAGGCTGAGCACTATCAAGCCTCCCTCACTTCCTCATGGGGGAACGCTAGGACCTTCTGGGACAATATTAAGCAGCTGAATGGTGGCACACGTTCCCCCCCACCTTCGCTTATCAACATTAATGGTTCGGTCTCCTCAGACCCTGTCCTTATTGCCAACCATCTCAACAAATCTTTCACAGACCTTAGCCTGGTGCTCCCAGATAATTTCTTCACCCCCCCCCCTCCTGGTCTGTCCCTATTCTCCCATGCCCCTTGTTCTACCTGCACCGAGTCACTGCCCAGGAAGTCAGACCTTACTCAAGGCCTTAAAGAGTAACACAATTGGCAATGACTCCCTTGATCCCAGTCTTCTCCATCAGGTTCTGGATCTGGTTATCTCACCAATCACCAGCCTCTTTAACAAATCCACTCTGCCTAGGGCAATTCCCCTCTGCCTGGAAGATAGCTACTGTCACCCCAATACACAAGGGTGGTGATAGGACCCTCCCTAGCAATTATCGACCTATCTCAATCCTCTCTCCTCTCTCTAAGGCCTTAGAAAAAATTGTGGCCACCCAAATCTCTGAATACCTCGATAAATATAGCATCCTCTTCCCAGAACAACATGGTTTCAGAGCAGGCCACAGCACCAATACTGCCCTCCTGGAGTTTTCTAACTTTCTTCACACCTCACTGGACTCTGGCTCCCTAGCAGGTGCAGTGTTCATTGACTTATCAAAAGCCTTTGATACTGTCTCCCACCCCCTCTTGCTAGTTACCCTTAGTCACTTAGGCTTTGCCACTGGGCCTGTTTCCTGGTGCTCCAACTACTTGTCGGCCCGCTCACAATGTGTCAAAATCAACGGGAAACTTTCCAGCACCTGCCCTATCCGCTCCGGAGTCCCTCAGGGCTCCATTCTTGGGCCCTTGCTCTTTTCCCTTTTTCTCAACTCCCTGCCCAGTGAATGTACTGGTAAAATCCTTCTTTATGCAGATGATGCTGTACTCTTTGCCTCCAACCGTAATCCCATCTCACTTCAGGATTCTCTGCAGGAATCCTACAATGATTCAGAAGCCTGGTTTACTGAGCACAGACTCGTAATTAATCTGAAGAAAACCAAAACCATGCTCTTTGCCCACCCCCAAAATAAATCCAGTAACTATCCTCTCGCAGTCCACTCCACCTCTAAACTCCCTATTGAACTAGTTCACTCTTATAAATACCTAGGTATAACCTTTGACCCTGCCATCTCTTTTCATGCCCACATCTCTGCCCTTGCCTCAGCCTCTAACACTCGGCTGGGTATCCTCTATCATCATAAAAACTGCCTCCCCATGGATGCCCTCCGACTTGCAGTCACATCCTCTGTTCTATCTCTGGTAGACTATGGCTTACCTGTGTATGGTGCAGCAGACCAGACTGCCCTGCACAAGATCCGCCTCACCTTAAACAAGGCCTGCAGGCTCGTAACTGGGGCTCCTAGTCTAACCCACACTTGCCTTCTTTACACCATGGCTAATCTACTCAACCTAGATGAGTGCCTCAAATACCAAACCTGCCTCCTAACAAAAAAATCACTCCTTGGGCTATCCCCACCGGGTCTGTCAACCACTAGCCACCGAGCAAACCCTACAGTGCATACCCGTATATCCCTCAAAACTGCACTGGTTATACGAGGCGAGAACCTTCACAAGATCAAAGGCTTACCCCTACAGAGCCCCTGTTGGTATTCACGCCCTCCCGGCCGGAATCATTGATGCCGCCTTGTTATCTTATTTTAAAACTAGCCTTAGAAATCACCTGCTCTCAACATGCAGCTGTACCTGCCTCTAAGCCTCCTCCTATCCTTCCAGACAAAGCTCGCTGAGCCGCTCTCTGACCTTCTGTCCAGCTCTACCTTTACTTGCTACTATCTTCCCCACACTCCTCTTCTGTTGTCTTCCACCCAGCCTTACCTTTATCTGCCCACTGAATCAATCTCCATGTAACTACTGTATATTGTCTACTCTGTAAAGCGCACATGTAAGCCTGTTGTATACTGTGTTTGACATATGCCTGTATTTTTGCCTGTTTCCTAAATGTACTCAGATTTTTTGTCTGCCCTGATGTTTGTTGCTTGCACTGTTTTGTCCTCTCTGTGACGAGGTACCTTTGTAAATGAGCCTCTGGCTCAAAGGTTGTTAAACTGATGTTCTAATAAATAAATAAACAGCCTGGGTGGAGAGGAACACTGCCAATTTCTTGTTTTTAGCTCACATCATAACTTTACCAGCATGATAAAAGTTTATTTGTAGCTACTGGATGGCTTCAAAGAATAAGGAATCGAGTTCCAGGTTTTGGATCCATAAAAAAAGGATCTCCCATATTTAGACCTTCTTTGGGGCAATATGTATTCTGCTCCAACTGCTGTTGTCAAGCCCTACTTAATCTTTCTTTATGTATCCTGGGATCCTGTCATTGCACAAATGCAGGGTGTTACAAGATCTTTGCAACAGACACTACAAAAGCAGGGTATTACTAGAGCTATTTAGAAAATGGGGGAGAGAAATGCAGACCTGTGACTGGCTGACAGTATTCTGTACCCATATGTTTATCCGGTAACACTGCCTGGTTAAAAAAGAGCTGGTATGAGGCTCGCACTTCCATATTCGCAACTTAGCTTCCACTAAAATCCCTCTGCACTGCTCACCAAGGCATGTATCAGGTTCAAGGGGCATTGCTCACACAACACTCCAATCTTATATCACTTAGAAATAGGGCAATGTTGGGCCAACACAATCCATTTTAGAATTATAAGACAGTTCAGGGTGTAGAGTGCTGAAGAACAACTGCCCTTCCAGAGGCTACAAAGGCTGTCAACATGCTACGTCAGGCTATGCCCTGGAGTGGGCAGGAGTCCCACAGTACCCACACCCTGTCAGGACATACCACTTATGCAACAAACACTATAAAGGCAGTGTTACTAGAGCTTCTATGCAGCAGATACTTCAAAGGCAGGGTGTTACTACAGCTGTGCAACAGGTATTTCAAAGGTAAGATATTACTGGAGCTGTGCAATGGAGACTTTGTTAATGTTGAATGTTACATGGGCTGTGTGAGCCTCAGAATGATCAGACTTGATAACAGTTTCATTCAAACTAGAGTTAGTTAAAAATACTCTTTGAATTTGATATGTATTACCTTGTGATTTACCTTTGTAATATATATTTGTTTTGCATCTTGGGTGCATACCATTTGTTTGAATCTCAAAGTTTAACGTGCTGAAACCAGTTTTGTACATTATTTGGTTAATTTTTGTTGCCAGTACCACTGTATATATTATCAATTGTACATATTGCTATTTTATTTCGATTATACATATTACTAATAATGTTGGCCACTGTATGTATTGTTTCCTGTACCCGTTCCCTAGGTTGCACCTAGAAGTGGGCCTTGGCCCAGTGGGTCTGTTCTGGTTACCAGTTTTCAATAAATAAGCACATTTTCACACAGCTTCATCTCTGGTTGCAAAAAAATCAACCCCCTGTCTGGTGGGTAACAACTGGAACCATGCCCCAAGCAAAATTTCATCCATTAGATCCTTAAATTTAAAAGCTGTGTTTCATACAGAACCATTGATTTTAACTGCAGACATTTCCATTAGAATAAAGTTGAATGCAGGAAGGAAGGAAGGAAGGAAGGAATGCATAAATAAACGAATGAATGAATGAATGAACAAACAAATGAATGAATGAAGGAAGGAATGAATGAATGAATGAATGAACGAATAAATGAACAAATGAATGAATGAACAAATGAATGAACAAACGAATGAATGAATGAATGAACAAACAAATGAATGAATGAATGAATGAACGAAGAAAGGAAGGAAGGAAGGAACGAACGAACGAATGGTTGAATGAATGAACAAACAAATGAATGAATAAATGAACAAACAAATGAATGAATGAATGAACAAACGAATGAATGAATGAAGAAATGAATGAATGATCTATTTATTGATTTATTTATGTGGCAGCTTTCAGCCCAGCATTCTGCAAATCTGTTACGATGAAGTGACAAGGCCCAACATGGGGTAGACCACATCTAGCAATCACAGATCCATCCACATAGCAAATGACATGGGACTAAACCAAGTGCTGGTCATGTCAGGAGTGGGATCACATGATGGGAACTAACCTCCCAGAGTGCCCTGTGATTATAAAACGCATGGCAAGGTGTATTTAAAGTATGCAAAGTCTGACTGCAACCTCCCTGTGCACATGCCTCTGAGGCTTCACACAATGGCAGTGTATGCAACTGCACCCTTGTGCATGCCATGAGGCATCAACAGGGATCATAGCCAATCAAATTGCTGGATTTCCATCAGCTGTTTTATATGATAAAATAATAAATTAAATAAAGTGCACATTTATCAACATAAAAGAGAAACATATATGACAGCTAGAATACTAGGCAAAATAGCATACAAATGCATGTATGGAAACAAACACACACACCAATTCTATATACTGTGTATACAGATACACATTCGCATATACAAAGGTGTCTAAGAGTGGTGTTTTATAGGAGATCCAATCTGTTCATGGCAAGATACAGCACAATCATTTGTTCTTTTTTTTTTAATTATTTTTCTCCCCTGTCCTGACTGGCCCCCATCCCCTGGGTCTCCTCAGCCTCACAATCTGGCATCCTCCATTGTTTATCTTTGTCCCGTGGCTCACTTCTGCCATCAAACAGGATCCGGTGCACTCAGACTGTGCCTGGGTAGCCAGGTGCAGGTCCTGCTGGAGCCGGCATCATCCTGCCAGTTGGGAAGACATTTCTCATCTTGGCTTCCTTCCTGGGAGGTGTGGACATGTATTGCCATCATGATGCACCCTTCACACTCTTGTATGGCACCTGTCAATGGCCACCACACCTACTGTGCATCTTGATGGCCCCGGACTGCCTTATCCCTGGTTTCTACCAGGTATCGGGAACATGCCGGCCTATATGTCCCCTAGCCCTGGAAGAGGAGAGCAGTCCCTCAGACGCTCAATCCTCCTTCCCACAACCACTCTCTGACCTACCAAGTTTGCACCCAAACTCATGTCATCAGTGTTTTAAGCAGTAGTGCTACTGCTACTCCAGCGGGTCTTCCACATCACGGTCATTTTAACACAGAATTAGCTAATCTGAGCATGAGTTGCACATTAAAGAATTTGTCTTGTTCTTGCCTAAAGGGGTAGTAGATTAGCCCTGTCTAACCTAAAACTTTATTACTAGGTGTCCCACCTATGTTTTGAGGCACACCTCCACCTTTGACCCCCACGTACCGTGTGGCAAAAATTGGAAACAGCGATACTTCCCAGCTCAGAGTTCACCAGAGCCATGTACCACATGGGTACACAGCTGCAATTCCCAGCAGATTTCAACCTCTAGCTCATGTCACAGGTCTTGTCGTGGTTGGGAGTCCATAGTACACTTCACTTAGTACCCTTGCTAAGGTTAGTTTGCCCTACCCCACTGCTAAAATATTTTTATCTGGCCATTATAGAGCATGATTTCTGCAGACGGGAACGCCTTCTATTACAGTACCTTTACCAGTTAGTTAATGGAAATACCTTTAAAGTCTTTACAGAGGTCCAAAGGGAGTTTTGCTTGCAACAAATGGATTTTTATAGATACTTACAGGTCCAGCACTATTATGAATCCCCCCATATAGAAGCCCATAATCCCAATTCCCACCCGCATTTATTACTGCTTTCATTACTATGATGCCTACCGGGTACTCCAACCACTTGGTCTCCTTTTTAGGGCTGCAGTGGATGGAGCTCCGCAGACCTCTTGCAGTGAGAAAAAGGACTCAGTGCATTCCTTGCAAATAAACAACATGATGGAGTTGTGTCACAGTCACCTTTGCATCCATGAAGCCCTCTGCTCATGTTGTCTCTATGGCCATAGCACTGCACTATTTTACAGTGTCTGCGGTCACAGCAGAATATGGCACAATATGCCATGTCCAAGATGGCTGCTGCACTCTACTGAGCATGCACTAGTAGCAGTGCATGCACAGTAGCATGCGGTGGCCATCTTGGTGGCAGCGGAGTGTGCAGTGTTCTGCCATGACCACCTATTTTCATTTTTTAATTTTTTTTTTACTATAAAAATTCCCCCCATCCTCCCTCTCACCCCCCCAGAAACATAGCAATGACACTGGGGTGCCCAATCACCCAGTGTCACAATCCTGTTCTCCTCTGATGCCAATCCTTGTTTGTTTTTCAAATATTTTTCTCCCCCCCCACCTGACCCTCCCTCTCAGCACCCACCACCCCTCCAAAACATAACAGTGATGCTGGGGGTGCCCAATCCCCCAGTGTCATGATCGTGCATCCTCGGTCCTTATTTCTTTTTCCCTTAACCCACAAAAGAAAACCATCCATTAATGTATTTTGTGCCATTTCTGACACCTCACCCAACCCTCCTACTCAGCACCCACCACCCCTCACCCCCCAAGCCCTTACTTACCCATCAGGGGTCCAATGCCGTAATACTCTCTGGACAACTGACACGCTTTCACTTTTCAAAGCCAGACTGCAAACTGAAGAAACAGGTAAGCCAGTCAATGTATTTTAATGGGGTTTTGAATTTAGAGGCATAGCTTGGGCATTTTAGCATATTTTTGGCCCACATTTTCAACATACCTTATTTGGGACCCCACATCATGAACAATGCCACTGTCATTATTAGGCAGATCTGCCCAAATAGGTGATTTTGCAGTCCCTGTGCAAAATCACCTTTTGAGCAGGAGTTGAACATTTTATCTGCCTTTGTTCATGAAGTTGGGTCATAAGAAAGCTATGTTGAAAATTTGGTGTAAAAATATAAAAAAAAAAACAAAGTTATGAGCCTACATTGAATTTTGTAAATGCAGCCTTGTACCTTTGCTAATTTTCAATTATTTTTACCCCAAATTTACAACATAGCCATAGCTTTACAACACCTCATAAATATGACAGCTGTCATTTTTCAAATCCTGGCCAAAATGTGTTTTTTTTACATCCAAAAAGTGATTTCATGGTCCCTGCATGAAATCACCTTCTGGCCAGGAGTTGAAAATTTTCTCTGCCCTTGTTCATGAGGTGGGGTTATAAAAAGGCTATATTGGAAATAAATTTGGTGTAAAAATATTCAAAAACAACAAAGTTATAAGCCTACATTGAATTTTGAGAATGCAGGCTCGTAACTTTGGTAATATTCAATATTTTTACCCCAGATTTTCAACATAGCCATTTCTTTATAGCACCTCGTGAATGTGACAGCTGTCATTTATCAACTCCTGTCCAAAATATGTTTTTGCATCCTGAAAATTGATTTTGCATTCCCTGCACATAATCACCTTAAAGCCAGGAGCTGCACATTTTCTCTGCCCATCTTCATGAGGCAGGGGCATAACAAGGATATTTTGACAATTTGGTTTAAAAATATTACAAAACAACAAATGTATGAGCCTACATTCCCTTTCCCAATAGCAGACTTGTAACTTTGATAATTTACAATATTTTACCCCAAATTCCTTTGCTGCAGCCCGATCGGCTCTGGCCAGTCCTTGTTTTTTAAAGCCATAGCTGATACAGTAGGAGATCACACAAAATATATACTTCAAAAATGGCAAGAGGAATTAGATACCCCTTCACTACCACTCAGTGGCATCCAGCATGCCAAATTACATCAAAAGTTACTTCATTCCCAGGGCTGAATTAAGGCATAAGCAACATAGGCACTGGCCTAGGGTCCCCACCTGTCAGGAGGCCCCGAGCAGTCCTGAAAATATATTAACTACATACCCTTTTCTTTCTGCTTGAGCTGTATTTTTTTGTAATGGGCTTGACTGCTGAGTAATTTGAGCAAGGCAGGAGCTGACCATTGATGTGAATCTCATCTTTCTGATTAGGTGTTAAGTGCAACTGATAACTTCATGGGGCTCCAGCCAGCCTGACCTTTAAGGTGTAAACAGGCCCATTTCCTTTGCTTTGTCTCCCACACCCCATCCCGGGATCCCAAGTGGGGAGAAGTGTCTAGAAAGATCCTTCCCCCCAAGTTGGTGTTCCTGATAGGGACAGTGACTGGTACAAATCTTTTTTTATATTTTTATTTTTTTATTATTCTTTATTCATTTTCATTAATAGAAAATAACAAGGGAATTTCATAACATAACAATCAAAAAGTTAAGAAAACCTCTAGGAAAAAAAACAACTGAAACAAGATAGAAACAAATAATCTGATCAATTATAAAAAAATAATAAAATATGACATCAGCCCCCCCCCTTACTCCAAGAAGGCCAAAATCATAATAAGAGCAAATTAAATTATACCTAGTGTAAATGGTGAATATTGTTAACATAATAAAGAATAGGTAAAAACCAAGCATCAAAGAGGAAATAAAATGAAAAAAGAAATAATGAGTATGACAATACCAACTTAGATGGGAATATGAGTAAATATAAATGCAAAAATATAAGTTTATAACTATGTAGGTTTATAAGAATGTATGCCTTGAACCAATGATAATATGAGCTTATCGATGTAGGGACTCACTCCAGAAATTTAAGTTAAAAGTAGACTATAAAGTTTACCCCAATATGTGTGAAACTTGTGAAGCTTATTATTAACACATGCAATGACTCTGGCTAGTTGTAAGTTATGTAAAATGTTTGTAGACCATTCCTTAAAAGTTGCAATGTCACTATCCAGCCAGTGTCTCAAGATTACTTATTTTGTTGACATTGATATGAGAGCCAACATTGCTTGCTGTAGGTGTAATTTGTTAATAATTTTAGTTCTAATGTATTCCCAAAGTGGCTTTACTAATGGACAACTCCACAATATATGGCTTAAAGTACCACTTCTAGTATTATATCGAATGCAGTTATTTGAGTCTAGCGGTCGGCATTTAAACAGTTTACACGGCATCAGATAGGCATTATGCAAAATTTTAAATTGCATTAATCTTAAATTATAAAGAGGGATAAATGTATATACATTATGTTATTCCAAATTTGTGACCAGTCCTGTGACTGACTTTCAGATTCCAACTGCCAATAAGTGTGGTGAATAGGAACAACTGAGAATTTTCTGGATAGCAAGATTTTATATATACAGTATCTGAAATCAGGTGCAAATTACTGCAAGCATTTTTAAGTGAGTTAAGAAACTCCTTATATTCTTTGGCCCAAGGAGGGGGAACCTACAGTAAATGTGAAACAAGTGCTGTTTTTGGCGAAAATAAGTTTATAATGCATTTCTTACTAATATTGCAATGAGCCAATATTTCTCTGAAAGGTAATAAATGCCCATCTTTTAATAAAGAGGCAACTCTTAAGTCCCTATCTTCTGAAAACCATGACATTATAAGAGCTTGCTTATTTAATCTAAAATTGTGGTTATTAATGAGAAGTTGATTTATATCTTTGAAAAAATTTACATCTATGAAATTACCTAATTGATTATGTACCTTGGATGAGATACCAATTACTGTATTTTTAATTTTTGCTGGTAAATTAGCAGTTTTCATATATAACATAGCCATGGGAGATAAATATTTTTTTAAAGAAGATGTAACTATATATCAAGCCACATGGGTATGTAAGTGTTTCCAGTAGTGATGGTGAAAATCCACATAAGATATTTATTTATATGTGTGGACATATAATAGAGTATAATATTGGGAATGTTGATGCCCCCGTAAGATTTTGGTAACATTAATTGTTTCAGTGTGATTCTTGGAGGTTTATTTTGCCATATAAACTCATTTAGAAGGGTGAGTATAGGAGCAAACCATTTTAAAGGGAGATACAGATTTCACATATTGAGAGGGTAAAAAAGTCTGGGAAAAATATTCATTTTTATGATACTTATCCTACCCCAAAGTGAGAGAGGCCGCTTTTTCCATCTATTAATGTTGTGTTTAATTTTAATTAGTACGTTATTGAAATTTAGATTAATGATTAGGGTATTGTCTTGTGAGAGAAAAATTCCAAGATATTTATTTGATCAGATGACCATGCTAATCCTAATTCTATAATGTTATTTTTGAAACATAGTCCATTTAAAGGAAAGACCATAGTTTTGTCCTTATTTAACTTGCAATTTGACATCATACTAAAATCTTGCATTGCTTCTAAAGTTGCTGATATAGACTCTCTCAGATTAGAGACATGTAACAACATGCCATCTGCATATGCAGAAAGCTTTAAATGAAAGGGACCTAACCTAATACCATTAATACATGGATTATTGTTTAAAAAATAGAGAAGGGGCTCAAGATAAAAATTAAATGAAGCAGGAGACTGTGGACATCCCTGACGAGTTCCACAAAATAGTTTTATTGGGGAAAAAATTTACCATTACAATAAATTCTAGCTGTGTGGTGGCAGTATACAATTTTTAACCAATTTGAAAACATATTTGGAAAACCAAACTTTTTTAAGTGTTTCAATAAGAAATTTTAAGTTGACTCTATCAAAATCCTTCTCCGCATCCAGGGACACCAGAGCAGCAGGAGATCTGGAGTGCCTGGAGGTGGAGAAAATGTAGGACAACTTCCTTATGTGATCAAAAGCTTGTCTAGAAGACACAAAGCCCACTTGTTCTCTTGAGATCAATACATTTCAGACATTTTTGATTCTTTGGGCTAATATGGATGTCATAATTAATACATGAAATAGGACAGTAACTATTTATCTTTCTTTAGGTTTATCAGGTTTAGGGATAAGAATTATTAATGCTTCATGTAGTACGTAATAATTAAAGCCATATTCAAAATATAATTAAATAATGATAGTAAGATGGGTTCTCAAATTTCCTTAAAAGTGTTATAAAAATTAGCTGAAAAACCATCAGAGCCAGGAGATTTTTCGGCTTTTAATTTATTAATGGCTTCAGTAATTTCTTGACTGTTGATATGTTTAGTTACTTCCGCTGTCTGAAAAGGGTTAATTTGTGGACACTTACATTTACCTAAGTAGTTATTAATTTCACCCTTGGAGGGAGCACTGGAAATTGGGCCATATAAAAAACTATAAAAATCTATAAATTCAGACAAAATTTCTTTCCAGTCAGTTTTGATTACACAATCTTTCTCCGAAATGATAGACACAATATTTATTGATATTTCTTGATCTTTCAGTCATCTGGCAAGAAAGCTGCTTGTTTTTGCTCCTAAATCTACTGTAGGCCCCTTTGTCCTTAATAAGTTGATTATTCAGATGTAATATAGATTGTTTAGTTGTTGAGCAAGCAAAATTATGTTTTCTTCAGATCAGAGAATTGTCTGAAAGAATTCTTTGTGTAATTTGGGTATCAATTATGCCTAGTATTAATGAGTTACTAATCAACAAATAGTCAATTCTTGAAAATGAATTATGAACCGGTGAAAAGAAGGTGTATTTTTTAAAGTTGGATTAATGGTTCTCCATGGGTCTGTCAGATCAAAAATGTCTATAAGTTCTCTTAATACTCTGTAATCCAAGTTTTATTTGTTTCCTGATATATCAGATTTACCAAGCAGTGGGCATAAGGAAGTAGTCCAGTCTCCCCCAAAAATTATTTTATGTGAAGAAAATGGTGGTAATACTTCTACTAGTCATACAAAAGAGGCTGTAGAATCTGAATTTGGTCCATATATGGAATCTAAAAGTACTTGTATGTTATTTAATACCCCTGTAACTAAGATATAGCGCTCCTCAGAATCGGTGATTATTTGGTTGCAATTAAAGTTAAGCCCTTTCTTCAATAACATGGCAACCCCCTTCTTAGCAGGGGAATTACCAAAATCATATAATAATCTAATTTTCTTAACAAATTGACCTCCATAGCTAAAAGATGAGTCTCTTGAATGAACAAAATATTACAATCTAGTGATAATGCATGTTTTAAGATTTGCAGTTTTTTTACTCTAGAGAGAGCCCCTTAACATTGCATGAAGCATATTTAAAGACACTATTCATCTGGTAACATAGTACCATACCTGATTTTAATAAAATCACCCCCAAAGATAAATAAAAGTAGAGCTATAACAATATAGTAGCGTTGGAAACAAAAGGCCTTCAAAACCTTCCCATTTAAATTCCTGTAAAAAACACCCTAATAATGACCAAAAGCTACACTTGATATTCAAGAGATGCAAATTCACATTAATGATATAAACCAAAAAATTGAAAATACTATCACCTAATATGGTTCCATATCATAACAGCGATTGCAAAACTGCAATCACTATTATGGCATGTTTATATTGCTGAAAAGCATATAGGCGATATACAATTCTCGGCAACCCCACTTCCGGGAACACTTAGTGTTTTTGCGTAGGGGGACTGCACCACCCGCACCTCCCACCATAATAAATGTAAGGTCAAAATAAAGTCACCTTATAGTCAAAGTTTAAGACCAATTCAAATCTGCCTGATCTGCAACTTAAAACAGAATCAGGTTATTAAACTTTCCTTATTAAAAGAATATGTACCTTCAAGGTTTAAATAAAATGTGTTCTCCCTAATGACTTCTTGCCGACATCAAATGCTATAAAGAAAGGTTAAGTAAGGTTATGTAAAATCGACAATCTATAATTACTGTAGAATATACAGTAGTAGCCAAAGACGTGGTCAGATATTTCCAGATATTTTGTGAAATTTCTAAAGAGTTTTTTTCTGCTGCCCCTACTGTGGAACTGCAGAAAGCAGGAGATTTCTCTAGAAATGTCACAGAAATTTCAGGAAATATCTGACCATGTCTTTGGTTGTGACTGTTTATTGATTTAGACAACTTTAAACTCAGTGGTTGTTATTGCTGCCTTGTATGGAGCTCAAATAGTGGATTTTCAATTATAACTTCAGATTTAAAACAGATGCAAAATAAAGTACAATTGTTGAAGACGCAGCTGTGTTGAGATTGACAAAGCTTGCC
Source organism: Neoceratodus forsteri (assembly GCA_016271365.2). Classification (NCBI taxonomy): domain Eukaryota; kingdom Metazoa; phylum Chordata; order Ceratodontiformes; family Ceratodontidae; genus Neoceratodus; species Neoceratodus forsteri. Next base: position 495,533,611 of record CM057453.1, read on the forward strand.
TAGACAAAATAATCTGATCGACTCAAGGTAAAGAAACAAATGGTTGCAAAAATAAATGCTGTTACATTACCATTGTGGGCTCCATTAAGAAGAGAACTCAATTCTGCACCACATAACTTTCCAGAATTACAATGTGGAAAACTACCAGCAAAGCAGCGCTATTTCATTTGAATATGTGTCAACTTAAAAGTAAAAACTACATCATTCTGCCTTCTGAGGTTAAAACCAAAACATTTGCTTAATTTATATATGTCTATGAAAGTCGAGCCCACAAAACGTTATTCCGCAAATAAAATTCAAATGAGCCTGAAAGAGAAAGAGCCCATTAAAGCTCCAAAATAGAGTTGTCACATAGGTTAAGTTTAAAACTGAAACAAATCTGCCTGACCAACAGTTTTAAAACAAATTCGGGGTGTGAGACTATCCGTACTGAAAGAATATGTAAAATCTGAAATTAAATAATATGTGAACTCCTTAAAGACATCTAAGCAACAGTAGTTGCTAAAGGAAAAGGATGAATAAAGTTAAACAAAATCCCTGATCAACAAGTTGTTGTGTACCTTATGTTTATTTTAAACATCTTTAAAACTAACATGTTGTGACCACTGCCCTACATGAAGCACTAAAAGCAATGATCCAATTATAACTTTAGGACCAAAACAAATGCAATGTGAAATATTATTAGTATAGACACGGCCTCTGTTGAAATTTGCAGAGCGGGATTTAGACAAACTAACCTGATTGCCTCAAGTAAATAAACATATCATTACAGAAATAGAAAACATAATGTTAAATTACCACTGTATGTTTGCATAAAGAAGATAACTCAGTACTGTGCCACATAACTTCCAAAATTAAAAAGTAAAAAACTCATGGAGAAGCAGAGCTTTTCCCTTGCATAAGCACTGCTCTGCCTCCGTGGCTAAAACAAAACATGCTTAAATAAGACGTGCCTGTGAAAATCAAGTCTAGTAAGTGTTGCTCCTCAAGAAAGATTAAAATTAACTAGAAAGAAAATGAGCCCATTAAAGCTCTTTATAATTATCAGAATAAATTTAAAAAGAACTTTCTTAATCGGCACAGAGCAGTCATTAAACTGCTTTTCACCATATTGTAGATCAGTGGTAAAAATAAGTCTAATAAAAATGATCAGGTATCCAATAGCACAGACAGACTGTAAAATTTCCACATCAAGAAGCTTGATAGTCTCTTCAATCTGATTTATACAAGTCTGGGAAGAGTTCTGCAAGAGTCTTTCTCACTTGTTCTGGCAAGTCGAAAGAAGAGACTTTGTTATTGTTGGTTACCGTTAGTTTCGCAGAATGTCATTTTAAATTTGATGTCAGCAGCAATTAATTTGGCAATTATTGGGGAAAACTCTCTTCTTTGATTTCGAACTGACTGAGGCAAATTTTGCCTAACATGAATTGTCCAACCTTCCCAGCTTGGATTCAGAGCTAATTTGGTTTTATTTATGACGTGTTGCCGATCCAGATAGTTTTAAAATTTTATTATAAATGGTCTGGGCTGTTCTCCTTTTTGTGGCATCAGTCTTAAGGCTCCATGAGCCCTTTCAATGATGTGAGCTTGTCCATTTGGAGAGGCACTAGCAAGGTTTTCACACAGCACTTGAGCAAAATGCACTGAGTTCAAGCCTTCAGTAAATTCCAGTAAATCAAAAACAATAATATTATTTCTCCTGCTTCTTCCTTCAAGAGCCTCCAATTTTGATACCAGTTTAGCCAATCTCTATCTGATTGCTGGTAATTCAGATTTAGTACAGTAGCACCCGTCTTCTACAGATGAAATTCTAGCCTCAGCGTCACCAATTCTTTGACTCAGTTCCTCAGTTTTCGCTCTGATTGCCTTACTATTGTCAAGGAGGGTGAGTATAGCTTCTTTTAACCAGTTTAGTTCTGCAAGAAATTTCTACTCCATTAATGTTGTTGTTGATGAGTCTGAGGTAGATTGTTTTTCTGAGGCCAAGGCCTGTTTAGCTCATTTAGATCCACACGTTCTGTCTGGTGTTGGTGGTGGCGTATGTTTAGGTGGTGGATTTTTCATTTTGATATCCATTTTAACATAGAAACATAGAATTTGACGGCAGATAAGGACCGCTTGGCCCACCCAGTCTGCCCATTTCCCTGCCTACTGGATAAGCTGCAGATCCTAGTTAACCAGCAGCCTATTTCTTCCTACCCCCACCCCCTAGAATTGCCTTATGACTGTCCCATGCATGCTTGAATTCCACCACTGTTTCTGACTCCACAACCTCCTCTGGAAGGCCGTTCCATGCATCCACAACCCTCTCTGTGAAAAAATACTTCCTTAAATTACTCTGAGCTGCCCCCTCTATCTTCAAATTGTGCCCCTTGTTCTTGCACATCCCTTTTTGAAAGATGCTACCTTCTTGTACTTTGTTGATTCCCTTGAGGTACTTGAAAGTTTCTATCATGTCCCCCCTCTCCCTCCTTTCCTCGAGGCTATACATATTAAGCTCCTTAAGTCTCTCTTCATATGTCTTCTGGTGCAGACCCTGCACCATTTTAGTTGCCCTCCTCTGGACAGCTTCCATCCTGTCTATGTCTTTGTGAAGACTGGGTCCCCAGAACTGCATGCAGTACTCCAGATGGGGTCTGACCAGCTGTCTGTAAGGAGGGATAATAACTTCCTGTTTTCTACTGGTGATGCCTCTCCCTATGCATCCTAGTATCCCCCAGCCCTCCTTGCTGCCCTCTCACATTGCTTGCCCACCTTTAGGTCATCTGATATGACTACCCCAAGGTCCCTTTCCATTTTTGTTCTTTTTAGTATCTCACCCCCATTGTGTACTCTTCCCCTGGGTTTTTGTTTCCCAGGTGTATTACCTTGCACTTCTTTGCATTGAATCTAAGCTGTCATACATTTGACCATTCCTCTAACCTTGCCTCTTTTTTTGTCTTCATAAGGTCAATCTAAAATGCTTAGGTAATGTAAATAAAGTTTTATGAAATCCTCCTTTATAAAAAATTGGACATCTTCACAATGAAGATATTAATTTAAAGGCAGGATGATCCTGAGTACTCTAGAAATGCTGCTACTCCATGTAAACCATCACTTGATCTCCTGGTGCAAACCTTAAATGGGGGTCCCCCCATCATTCATATCAAAAGGATCGGAGAGCCAACAGAGCCTGATTATTGTAGCCTGCTCCAAGTTCCAGGTGCCTCTTATTAGCACATGGATGTTCTGTGACTTGCCCTGGCCCTAGGCCAAGCAGTATGCAGGTAGAGGTTGTGGTTCACTAATCCAAGTGTTCTGAGTCTACATGTTTTCCAGGTTCTTGGCTTGGGGCTCTAGCCACAAAGCTTTACTGTCTAATGTATTAGTTAATTTCTACACTCCTTGACTAAAAGTGGATTATCACTGTTAAATGCAATTCTCCTCTCAGGGAAAATTAGTATGGGGGGGGTGTCCTGGTTGAGTTTGGGTCAGGGTTATGAGTGTCATGAAAATGAGCATCAAAGTTATGAATAAAAGAAAAAAAAGAGGCAGAATTGTCAAAGCCCTTTGACAATACTGTATTGCAATTTGCAAACAGTATGCTAAGCCTGATCTCTAGCACAACCCACAAAACCACACTTTAATGACACAAGATAGTGAAGAGGCTACAGTACTATAGGTAGGCTTACAATGCCATAAGGGGGCAGCAGTCATGTTTAGATCATACAGCATTTGTTTAATTAAACATGTTATGGAGCTATATATTACAATACTACCCACATTATGTACAATTGCCTGCAAAGTAAACAAATAATATCTGAAGGTCACCACTAACCCTGACCATTATAAAAGTCTATCTATAGCACTGCAACCACTGTCCTATGTGATTTTGTGATTGGGGATGTATCAGGAAGTAAGATTGTAGTTGCAGTAAGTTAAGTAGCATAAGAAAGGTGGCAATCAAGTATACTGAGAGTAGTCCTGCACATGCAATGATCACTTGATGATCCTCCAAATGTTTGTACAAAATGTTAGCTATTCCATTGCCCTTTATTATCCCACACTCTTGATTATCCCCCCGATTTTGCTTTAATGAAAATGGGTGGATAATCAAGGATGCACTATAGATTATCAAACTGAAATTAAACAGTATGTGACACTTGGGGAAAAAGGAGAGGAGAGAATGGTGTGCACTGTCACTAACATGATTTAGAGAGAGGGGAACGGAAGGATAGGAATTTTGATTTGTATTCTGTTGCCTGCAGCTCTTTACATATCAATAATAGTCTAACATGGGATATAGTTTGTATGTAAATGGATTCCCAAGGAGCCTTACAGTCTCTGACAGGGTCCCTTTGTGGCAAAGGGGCATGGTCACAATGAAGGGGGTCCCAGATTTGGGTCTAGAGCCCCAGGTTGCCTTAATCTGGCATGCATTCCCTCAATGATGTGAGTAAGCCTGGAAACATCTTGAATGCTATATTTGAACTCCTGCCATTATGACACACTGCCAAGCCACACAAGATGCCATCTGCTGGAGAAACTGTTGCGAATCACAAGTGCACCATACCCAAATCATGTGGGCTTGGCCAGCTTTATGCCCTTTCTTTCAAGTTCTGCAGAATGAGTTGGAGGAGCTTTTTGATAAACCCGTTCCACTTACTGCAGGGCTGTACTAACTGTTGCACTTTCCACAGGGATTGCATGATCCCCGCTCTCAATAGCAGGTGGGTATTCTCCTTACAGCAGCAAAGAAGACTATCACAAGAACATGTCCCACTACTCATATCCCTACAATAACGGCCTGGAGCACTACAGTAAATCAGATTTATAGAATGGAAAAAAATAACTCATTCTCTAAATGACCAGGTAGAATTGTGTTTCTCTAGATGGAATGGGTGGCTCCTGTACATAATGACTAAGGATACAGAATTTATCCTGTGATGCAGTATTTGACCACTCATCTCTCTTCCCCCCCCCCATCATTTGAACTCTCACAAATGGAGGGTCACCAGGTACTGATGAGCTCCCTGAATGGACCAGTTTGGTTGTCTGCCTCCTCCCCCCAAGGGTATTGAGGCTTATCAACCCCTCATGCCTTCCCACCTACTGAATGCTCAGTCATTTCTAGGGCTGCAGTGGGCAGAGCCCTGCTGACTTCTTGCAATCGGAGAAAGGGAGATTTTTTTCTGACTGAACAACAGTGTGGAGTTGCCTCACAGTCACCTCCATGTCCATGAAGCACCCCACGCAGTCCATTACAATCACACAGCACTATTTTTCTGTAACCAAGGTCATGGCAGAACACAGCACAGTCTGCCATGTCCAAGATGGTCAACAACCTGTATTGCACATGCAAGACTAATTGCACATGTGCCGTAGAGGAGTGGTCTATCTTGGACAGAACGTGCAGTCTTTCTTCTATGACCTCTAAGCAGCAAGGCTGCAGACACAGTTCTTTTTTTTAAATATGTTTTCCTCCCACCCACCCAACCCTCACTCTCAGCACCCACCACCCTCTCCTCCCCACCAGAAATGTTGCGGTCACCCTGGGGTGCCTAATCCCCCAGTGCAGGAATCCTCAGTCAGTTGCACTGTGGGTACCCAGTCCTCCAGTGTGCAAATCCACTGTCCTTTTTTTCCTTGCCACCCACCCATCTGTCCATCTCAGCACCCACCACCCCACTCTCCCCCGCTCAAAATGCTATGGTCACACTGGGGGTACCCAATCCCCAGTGCAGGAATCCTCAGTCAGTTGCACTGTGGGTGCCCAATCCCCCAGTGCAGAAATCCTCAGTCCTTTTTTTTATTTCTTTTCCTCCCACCCAACACTCCCTCTCAGCACCCACCACCCCACTCCATGCCAGAAACATTACAGTGACACTGGGGGTGCCCAATCTCCTAGAACAGTAATCCTCAGTCTGTTTTTTTTTCTGTTTCACCCTGTAAAAGGAAAAACTTTCATAGATGTCTTTTGCATCTGTTACAGACACTGCACCCAACCCTTCTCCTCAGCACCCAGCCCCCAAGCCCTTACTTACCCATCGAGGGTCCACTGCCATAATCCTCTCTGGACCACAGACACATTTTCACTCTTCAAAGCCAGGCCATGAACTGAAGAAACAGATATGCGGTTCAATGTATTTCAATGGTGTTTTGAACTTATGGGCATAACTTGAGCATTTTAGCATATTTTTGGCCCACATTTTCAACATGCTTTTGTTGGGACCCTACCTCATGAACAGTTGTACTGATATTAGGCAAATCTGTCCCAAAATGTGATTTTGTGGTCCCTGCATGAAATCATCTTTTGAGCAGGAGTTGAAAATTTTCTCTGACTTTGTTTATGAGGTGGGGTCATAAGAAGGCTATGTTGAAAATTTGGTGTACAAATATTGAAAAACAACAAAGTTATCAGCCTACATTTAATTTTGCAAATGCAGGCTCATAACTTTGGTAATTTTCAATATTTTTACCCAAAATTCACAACATAGCCATGTCTTTACAGCACCTAATTAATGTGATAGCTATCATTTTTCAAATCCTGGCCAAAATGTGTTTTTTTTTTTACATCCTGAAAGGTGATTTTGCGGTCCCTGCATGAAAGCACCTTTCGGAGAGGAGTTGAAAATTTTCTCTGCCTTGCTCATGAGGCAGGGTCATAAGAAGACTATGTTAAAAATCTGGTGTAAAACTATTAAAAAATGACAAAGTTATGAGCCTACATTACATTTTGCAATTGCAGGCTCATAACTTCGGTAATTTTCAATATTTTTACCCCACATTCCTCAGCTGCAGCCCTATCAGCTCTGGCCAGAGTTTGTTCATATTAGATTTTATTCAGAGATTAGGAGGCCCACTATGCAGCATTTTAGGTTAACAGCTTTCTGTTCTGTGCTGGAACTTAGGAAGTGGAAGGTATAGTCATATTGCCCTCTCACCTATTCAATGTATTTTGTCAAATGGCTGGCTCACGACTGTACATTGCCTTGTATATTACTGCCAATGACTATTACAATGGATATGTAAACATCAAAAAATTAATAAAGATTATATTGACAAAATAAGACTTCGTCCTGCTAAACCTTTCCACTAAGCTTCATGTCTACACAGTGTTGAAACTGCTGTAGCAGGAACAAGACCTGTTAGTGTCAGAATTTAATGAACTGCCTGGCTCAATCCACTTTGCACTGCATTGAAGACACAATGTGATCAATTACACCACACTACAAGGTGATTCTGTTATGATGCTCATCAGTCACCTGTAAAACCATGGACATTCTCCTCATGCCTTTAGGCATGTCTTCATTTGTTTTGATATCCAGTCTATTACAGAGATCCACACTTTTGTAAAAAGGAAAACAAGTCCCTGAAATTTTTGTAACGTCCTATTAAAGATATAGGCCTGGATGTTCAAACCCTTTAGTTATCGCAAAATAGGTTAGTGAGTTGCTAACAGCACTTTAAGGCCCTAAAGCACAGAAGGACATCAAAATGCCATTTTGGATGGCATGGTTAGTGAGTCGCTACCCTGTTTGTGACTTGCCTTAGCATATGTTGGTGTGCCCATGCAAAGCACCTGATTGTACCTTGCATGTAGGCTCAGCATATTGGTAGGTTTGGAGAGGTGGTAACTAGCCATCAGTGCTGTGCTAATTACCACCTCCCCAAACCAGGTCTTAATGATTGCACCCCCTGACCATGCACCTCCACCCCAAACACCCCTGCTGGTATTTTTTAATGTTTCCCTGGTGTCCAGTGGTCCTGCTGCCCTCAAACTCTTGCTAGTATTTATAACATTTTCCAGTGTGTCCTGTGGTTCCCCATCCCAGAACACCTCTGCCAGTATTTATTACAGTTTCCCTGTTGTTGAGTGGTATCCCCCGCCCTCAAACACCCCTGCTGGTATTTATTAAATTTCCCTCCCTGGTGTCCAGTAGTCCCCCTGTACCCTGATCACCCCTGCTAGTATTTTATTTACAGTTTTCCTGATGTCCTGTGGTCCCCCTGCCCCTGAACCACCATGCTGGTATTTATTACATTTTCCATTGTGTTCAGTGGTCCCCCCTGTGCCATAATGCCCTGGTCAGTATTTATTACATTTCCCTTGGTGTTTTAATGGTACCCCACCACCACCAAACACCCCTGCTGGTATTTATTAAATGTTCCTTGATGTCCAGTGGTCCCCCTGCCCTAGAAACCCCCCCCCACCAGTATTGATTAAATTTTCTCTGGTGTCCAGTGGTACCCCCCACACCAAAACATCCTCACCAGTATTTATTACATTTTCCCTGGTGTCCAGTGGTGCCCCATGACCAGATTCAAATCCCCCTACCTGACCTGCATGCCCTAAGTGCAGTAGGTGAATAATCGTGACGTGTCAGTTGGCAGCTGGCCATGGAGGTGAAAGGAGGGTCTGTGCCATTAACTGAGGGGGCACTGGTTATGGCAGGAGATTCTGGGGGATTGTGCCAGGGACAGGGTGGGTGGGCTGGGGATTCAAACCAGGGTGAAGGGACAACAGGACACCAGGAAAATTTAGTAAATACCAGCAAGGGGGTTTGGGGTGGGGAACACTGGATACAAGGAAAAACTTAATATATGGGTGGGGGATTCAAACCAGGAGAGCAGAGGGACAACTGGACACCAGAAAAAAATTGTAAATACCAGCAGGGGGATTTGAAGGGGTGGGTGAAACCTGGACACTAGGGAAAATTTAATATAAACTGACAGTGGTATTTGGGGTTGGGGGACCACTGAACACAAGCAAAAATTTAATAAATACTAGCTGGGGTATTCAGAGGCTGGGGGGACTACTGAAACCAGGGACTAGCTTATTCAAAATCAGTGGGGTGTTCAGAGGTGGATGGCAGTAGACCAACAAAACTGTCAGCCCTGATAGTCACTGGAGGGGTCCAATCTCTGTTTGCTCCTACCCTGTAATAATGCCCTAATGAGAAGCAAATGACCCCATAGCACTGTGCTAGTGCTATAGGGTCATTTGCATCTTAAGGTATGAATACAGAAGATTGCTTCAGAGGAGCAATTGCCATTAGTGGGCCCTAACAGCCCAACTGTGATCACAATCTCAATAGCATCTTAATGGCAACATACCTACTGTGGCTAATAGGGGGCTGGGGTTTTCAGTCACAGTCTGGATAGTACCAGGTTGGTATATTCTTGGTATATTGAACCATGCCTTTAGTGTTCTCAAAGTGCCCAAGCATGTTCCAATATACTTATCCATGGTATGCTCCAGGTACTAATTTGCTCCTGGGGTAAGCATTTAGTGAGTCCTAACCAGGACCTATTAATATCCTGGCCAGGGAGTTCTATTCACTAAAGTTAACATAGAAACATAGATAATGATGGCAGAAAAAGACCATTCTTGAAGGTCCATCTAGTCTGCCCATAAAACCCTAACAAACCCAGGACCTACTGTTCATACAGGGTTCCAGCTGTCAGCTGACATGCAATTCATATGTTGCCAGTCCCCAGAGAACCATACTGTGGATGCATGCTGCCTAGTATGCACCATGGCATTCATAGCCTGTGGCCACCCATATTTATTCACATGGAGCACCACAAAGGGATCAGGAGAGGCCAGGTAGGAAGAGCCAAGCCAGTCACTGTCCTTCCAACTGGAAGTCTAATGCAGCCACCCAGTGATTTCCTTGCTCTCCACCCACCGGGGTCCTGGAAAACTGCAGTTAGTGGTGGGAACTGCTATATCCCCTAGTGAAAGATGATTTAAAAAAAAGACTTCCTTTACTAGCTGGCCCATGTTCTGGCCCCTGTGGCAAGGTGGTTTGGACACAGGCCAGCATTTCTCACTGGGGGATATAGCAGCTCTGGTAATGGAGGATGTATGTGGGGGGGGGTGCAGATGCACTTACAGCAAGATTCTCCTAGTGCTGGACACACACCTTCCTTGCCATCCTCAGTGATGCGTATATGACTTTCTGCATCATGCTGCTTCGAGTGGCCACTGCCCCCCCCCCCAGCATGGCCTTGACTGGGTGGGGTGGGCCCAACACTGCAGTGAGTGGAAGCAAATGTTGCAGGAGTCCCTCTGGCTCATTCACATGGCATTTAAGCATAACACTGCCTACGTACTATGCATTAGAAAAACATGGTAATCATCAAATCCATAAGCAGTTTTAATCAGGGACAGAGCAGAAATATGGGGCTAGGATTGGTTGAGGGGGGGCAGAAATTAAGGCACAGGATGGTCACTAGGGCCATTGTGAGAGTAGATTGCCAGGGTGGGCAGACAGGTACAGCAGACAGTGCAGTGCACCTGCTTAGTGAATCAAACCCATGAAGCATCATTTTCCTAGGGACCTCAGGAGGATCCATCTGCCCATAGTTTTGTACTGCCGGCTTGCATTCATGTCAGCCTTGAAATGCAAGACCATCTTATACATTAGGATTAACCAGAGTTCTATTCCTCCAGCTGAATGTGTGCCAAAATGCAGATGAAAAGTGAATTTGTGTCGTAATTATTGATACATTGCAAATTGCCACAAACTGTGACTTTTTGTTGCAAATTGTTTTAACATGTATATTTTGAGTGCATTTTTGCCCATGTTTTGACTTCATTCAATTTGTAATATTTTTTCTTTTAGGCTGTGTGTTTTCATCGCTGTACTACTGAATTCTCTGTATTTTTGTAGTTTTGTCATATACATTTGAACCTTCCCCTATGATATCATCCTCTCCCCCTCTTTGAGTCAAACCTGAAAAGTATCTTAAGTGCCTGTCTCAGTCACATTTTACTGTAAATAAATGGGCACACCATTTGAGATGTGGATGCATATCTGGATGCAAATTTGGATTCAGATTCAAGCACAGATGCAAGTACAATGCACTGTGGCATCTGCATCTGTCACTTCTGAAAACCTATTAGTTTGGCAACCAGTTCATGAGGAAAAAAATTGTTAAAATTCCACTTTTATAGGGTAGTACCTGACTACAGTTACAATGTAACTATCAACAATGCTTCTTATTCCAGAACAACTGAAAGCAAATTCAAGTGACTTCAGGTGGGTCTGTGTTAGTACCAGCAGCAACTTTTGGTAGCCTTGTTGTTTCCAGTACAATGCTCCGTGCGGCTTGTTGAGAACATCATCATGAACTCTATTCTGATGGATGTCAGAGGTCTCGTACCTAGAAATTTCACAGATAAGGACTGCCAGGCCCATCTAGTCTTCCCATTTCACTGCCTGTGAAAGTGACCCATGACACTACAAGGTCATTAGTTTTAGCTTTGCTTTCCCATCCCTAGTGCTCCTTGATTCCTGTCTCAAGCATGTTTAAATCCTGCCACTGTATGTGCCTTCCTGTTAAGTGGACTCCCTCTAGTCATATGTCATGTCCTCTGGTCCTGGCGTATTTTTAACTGGAACATATTTTCCCCTTTAATCTTGTTTATGCCCTTGAGGTGCTTGAATGTTTCAATCATATCACCCCGCTCCCTCCTTTGCTCCAGTGTGCACATAATGAGGTCCCGTACCCTCTTCTCATAAGACTTGTGCCGTAGCCCCCTGACCATCTTTGTCGCCCTCCTCTACAGCATCACCATCTTGCTGATGTCTTTACGAAGGAGTGGCCTTCAGAATCGCACACAGTTCTATCATTGGTTCTGCTTCTTCTCATGAAAACTCAGTGGAAGCTCAAAGAAATTGTTTCTGCCTTTGGTCCTGCTGTTGGAAGAACAGGTCTGAGTTAATAAATATCCAAGTGCAGCTAGTGTACAGTTTGCACAACATGTCGTGATGGTACAGTACTTGGAAAAGGTGAGACCGAGGCAGCTATCATGGTTAGATTGTTGTAACATGTTCTATGTGGTCCTACCAGGCAGTGTTATTCAGCACCCTAATCTAGTCCTAAATGAAGTGCCAAGGGTGCTGATGACAGCAACTAACAGGTCAGACCATATCTCGCCAATACTCTGTTCTACATGGGCTGCCAATACAGTATCCAATGATAGGGTGACTCCACTTGAGTGAGTACATTTGAGCAACAACATCTGAGTGCCTTGCAAGACAGCGAGTAGGATATGCAGTGAACATGGATATAGCAAGGGAAGGAGGAATAAGAATAGTGACAGTGTAGAGAGAGTGACAGTGGAAGGGATCTATGATGCAGATGATGTGGGACATGGTTTTGGTTGGTCATTTCGAGCTGGTCGTGTGGTCTAGTGGAAGCAGCGTATGCCTCCAGTGGTGAAGGATTCGGGTTCAGACCTGGGCAGGAGCTCTATATTTTACACATTTGTGTGTGTACACACTTGGTTACAATAATTAGATGGGGTGTGGGGAGCACAGGGGGCATAGCCCTCCACATTAAACATAGTGTCACTGTGCTTTTTGTGTTGTGCCCCGGACCATCGCTGTTAGTGGTCCCGCTGTTGCGTACATCACCAATGCAGTTTTTGGGTGATGTGCACTCATATGTCAATTGCTATTGTGCATTAGCTCATATGACGTGGAACTGCCAATACAAATGCATTTAAGATTCTTATTTTGTCATATACTGTAAGTCCAAAAACTGACTAGACCTGCTCTATCCCGTTCATCTGGTGCCCTTTATCCCATCTCATTCTCTTAGATATTCAAGGAACCAATTGCAATCAGTAAGCAGAGCAAGGCTTCTCACTGCTGGGGACTGCGCCTTGCCACTGTGACTCCACTAAACTAGAATGCACCCTCCTGAGGAAATTCCTACTGCCCTTCATTAAACAATTTAAAATAACTTTTTAAGAAGTCAGCTGTTAAGGCCATCTTTTATTTTCAATCAGTCAATCAATCAATCAAACTTTATTTAACCAGGCTATACACCTTTGAGCAGGCTCATCTACAAGATGGTCCTGGAAGACATAGCGGACATTACCAATACAATGGCAGTTATACAGATGGTACATAAACACAATAGTGCATCTTGCAAGTAAAACGGCTCAAGTGCAGTGAGTTGCTGACTGTAGTATTTGGGCAATTATTGATGGCATATGCAATTTTTGAAATGTTGTTCTTTATTGGCTGTGTATACATATAATGTACACAATCCTGGATGTTACTGTTTGTATAGTGTTATGATGTACTTTGTTCTAGGTCTTTTGGGAAGGGTGAAATTTGTGAATTCTTCTGATAACTTACATAAGTACACTGAGCACAGTGCTTATTTTCAGGAATAACCCAGGCTATGTAAGTAATATTAACTTTCATTATACTTGTGTTGGATGAAACATTCAGCTGTATGGCCAACTACTGTATATCTGTACTTGGCCATTTTTGGCTCAGGTCATGCCTGAAAATGGTTCCTGGGATCAATGTACCCACCCACTGAAAAAAAAGATGGACAAATAAATAAATCAGTACATACATATAGATGACAGATCATTTAGTAATACAAGTGACATTACTATCTAGACCGTAGATGAGAACAGAATACAGGCAATTGTCAGTTTAACAAAAACATATGTACAACAGTACCGGCCATAAAGAATAGTAGAATGCAGGTATAAGACATTTGATCACATTTATTTATGTGCAGGCAGTGTTTTATTCCAGCTGACTCCACATGCATTTCTTGAACATTCAGTGACTGGGGACAGTGCATAGTAAAAAGTGACATGCAGTTTGCTTGTCCACCTTGTGCCATTTAGTTGTTTAATGTTTTTTTTTTTTTATATTATGTGAGCACACCTTGGTGTGCATTATATATTTTTCTTCCTGATGATATCTTCATTGAGTCTGAGTACTCTCTAAGAATGCGTACTGTGTCAGACGTACACCCAAAGCACTTATATCATATTTATTTTCAGCACTCACTATGTCAAGGTTGGGTGTGCAGAATTAGGAGTTTCAAAAGCTTTTCCAAAAATACACCCACTGAAAAGATACTGGTATGGGACACCTACTTGCTCTAGGTTTCATCTTATCTCACAGAACTATATTAATTATACGACTCAGCTTGGAAATCCCATAGGATGACTGCATTAACAGGTGATCTCAGGGGGTATAAACAGCAGAGAAATAGATGTAAAACTAAACTCGAACTGCCTGATGTAAACAATTGTTTCACAATTTGTTTATTCAGGAATGTCCAACTAAAGACACAACATCTCATTTTCAATGGGATCATGTTTTTACCCATTTCTACAGCTTGGAGTGCTGAAAGGGTTATCAATGACTTGTTCAATGTTACCCAGTGAAAAAATGGCACGGGTGTTATTTGAACCTGTGATCCGCTGGTGCCCAAGCCTTTACCCTCACCATTACACCATGCTGGCCTACACATGACCTTTCAAGGATATCAACAACAACTCTCAATCCTGATCTCAATCTGCCATTATATTTTAGAAAGCAGTTAGTACATTGTAAACATAGCTCTTTGATGACCACTGCCAATACAGGAAGACTTTTCTCAAAGGATCTGGAGATTGCTACTGACATTACTAATTATTGTGTCAGTTTTTGTAGCTTATCTTATGTCCATCTGCTTCTGTTGCTGTTTCCAGCAACAGTCCAACTATCTAGACTGCTCTAGACTGCCCTTACAACCAACTTACTGATAACTGCATTCTCTGACTCTAAATTTAGGCTGGCTTCAGTACTACATGGTAAAGTTGAAGCATTGATTAAATCTGGCAGTGGTGTACTTCCTGAAGCAATACAACTTGAAGTTACTACACCCACCATTAGTTACTGAATAATTAATGTTGCCACTTGATCCATAGTGTTATTCCATTTGCTACAAATCCATCCATTTACTGATTTGTATTGTTGGTGCACATTGTTAGTTTGTATCTGATCTTGCTGATGTACTTTGTGAATCATTTTAGGATACTGTAAAATGGATCTATAAAATAAAACTGTATTGCATTCCTCAGTCAGTCATTTACTTAGGGTCTGGTTCCAAAGATCTGTCAGACAACAAGAGTTGTCCTTTTATATAAAGGAGGCAACACTTACTATTTTGATTTATTATTAGTTTATTCCTGTTTCTATTCTTTCTCTGCTATTCAACTTATTAGAGAATCTTGTTCACGGAAAATGATACAGTTACCTTAAAGCAGCAGTCCAATGAGAAATGTTTTTCAAAAAAGCCAGTTTCAGTTATTAATAAAAATATTAGCATACCTGTAAAATGTACTTGTCTAGGTACCTCCTATTCTGCACACCACTAGGGGCTTGATATTCAAAAGAGTGCAAAGCGGAGTGCAAAATCTTGCGCTGTGCCTTGCGATTGCCCAGGAGCCCAAGGATGCTATATTCAGTTGAATAGCAAACTGGTGCTATTCAAATGAACATAGGGTCATGGCAGAGCAGTGCTAAGTCATGTAGCGCTGCCCTGACATGGATCCCGAAGTACACTGCCAGAGTGGATCGCGCCAGAGTGCTATCTGCAATATTTAAAGGGACCCATGCAAATGAGCCTATTGATCATGCAAGGTACTAAGGGGCCAATTGCATGCCCATTATGGATTAATTTGCAGGCAGGATAGTGTGGTGCCACACCCCCAATTGCCCAGTCCCAGATGTGTAGAAATGTCTGGTGGTAGTGGCCCCCCTCCCTCCATTCACCAGCCTGTACTGTAATAAAACAAATCCCTTGTGCTAATGGTCCCCACCCTCTGATCACCAGCCTGTACTGTAAGAAAAAATATCCCTGTGCTAGTGGTCACCTCCCTCCGATCGCCAGCCCATAGTGAAATAAAACAAATTCCTGGTGCTAGTGGTTCCTCCCCCCCAAATGATCACAGGCACGTACTGTAATAGAACAAATCCCTGGTGCTAGTAGTCCCCCTCCCTTCAATTGCTGGCCTCTTCTGTAATAGAACAAATTCCTGGTGCTAGTGCTCCTCCCTCCCTCTCTCCCTCTGATCACCGACCTGCACTGTAAGACAAAAAATCCCTTGTGGTAGTGGTCCACCCTCACCCCCCCACCCTCTGATTACCAGCCCGCAGTACAATGGAAAATCCTTCCTGGTGCACCGTGGTTCCACTTCTGCACCAATCCAAAGTACCGCTGCTTGCAATGCCATATTCCCTGGCATCTAGCGGCCCCCCACTGTGGCACAGAACACCCCCCTAGTCACCTTACCAGTCCCCTTGGTGCTGCTGAAGCATAGAGTGACTGGCACAACCCTCATCACGCCTCCTCAGCTGGACACCATATGTCCAGACAGTGAGCATGTGTCTTATTTATAGGACAAGGTGACGTGCCCTGTCCTATAAATAAGGTGCCTGCTTCTGTCTAGACATGCAGTAGCCAGCTGAGGAGGGCTGCTCCAGTCACCGTATCCTCCCACAGCACCGAGGGACTGGGTAGGACACTGGGGGTTTGGTGTTATGGTTGGGGGTGTGCTAAATACCAGGGATTATTACCTTGTGAGCAGCAATAAAGCGGATCAGTGTCCAGGTGGACCACTGGATGCCAGAGGATTTTTTCCGTTGCACTATGGGCTGGTGATTGCAGCGGTGTCAGTGGCTCAGCAGGTTGCACACTCACCTCTGTGGCCGGGAGATCAGATGGCTGTGGGTTCTATCCCCACACCAGGCACTTGAGTTAATATCCCAATACTGACACTGCGGTGCAGCATAAGAGGATGCTGCACTCCTGAGGTGCTGTCTTTCAGATGAGACGTTAAACCGAAGTTCCATCTGCCTGTTCTGGTGGTTGTTCAGGTGGATGTTAAAGATCCCATGAAACTTCTCAGAAAGAGTAGGGGAAGTTTTTATTTAAAACCAAAAACAAACTTTGCAAAGGAACTTATTCAAAACAAAACCAATAAATACATAAACAAAATTAACAAAAGATTACATCAAAATATGATCACAGTATCTAGAATGACTCATTCTTTAGCCTATATATTCAACTTTCCTCCACATATTCAACATTTGTTTTTCCCCCATATATTTTCAGCTCTTTCTGATGTATCCCATCTAGCTCAGCTTGGATTTTAAATAACAGTTCAGTTAGAGAGATGTCTTTATTCTGTATAAATCTCTGACACTCACATGCCAGATAGCCCACTTTATAACTGCAAACACCAGATACAGTACAGTGTGTGCTTGTCCCCACTTACTCCATTCTTCCATCAGTTGTCCATATACTAATATGTCATAATTAATCCCTTCAAACTGCTTAGTACCCCATGTATCTGTCAATCGCTTCCAGTATGGTCTAATGTAATCACAGTCAAAAAATAAGGGACTCATTGATTCTTCCATATTAATACAATTCTGTCCCAGATATAATCTTTCATCAGTTTTCTTGTGTTTCAAATTTCCTTTAACCTGCAACTTCCCATGACTACATAGCCAAATTGTTTCCCTCATCTTCTGAGATATTCTTTTCTCTAACATAACTTCTAGAATTAGATCTTCTTTCACCCTCTGTGGTACTAGGAAAACAGGTGTCTCATAAAATCTGCTCTGAAGCATTTCTTTATACAGCTGCTTCCTATTTTTTGTTAGTATCATGTCCACTGATACTGTCCAGCTATCTAAATATTTCCTGACTGTTTTAATATATTCTGCCAACGTTTCCCTGTTCTTTTTCTTATACCCCCTCTCACCCCAAGAGGCCCCATCTCTTCTTTCCATTCTCCCCCCAAAGTACCCCAAATGTAATTCTTACCTTGCAATACTGGCACTATAGTAGCATAAACAAAGATATTTATAAACAACACTATAGGATTGAACATATTTAAGCCCCCATCTGCTATAGGTCTGTATGTATGATTCCTTTTAACAGGGTTTAATCTATTTCCCCACAAAAGCTGAAAAAATAAACCTCAGATCCTAGTCTGATCCTTCCAAGAAACAGGAAATACATATGCAATTATATAGAAAGATGGGTACAATAAAAGTTTTTAACATGTCCTTTTTTGTTTGGTGATATTCCAAGCTTTCCATCTCGCAACTTTTTTCTGTTCTATACTTATTTTCTCATCCCAGTTACCCTGTATAGGGTCTTGTCCACCAAAGCTCACTCCTAAAATTTCTGTACTTCCTTGCACAATTTCTATGCTTCCATTTCTGTTCACTGGATTTTTCCCTATGACTAGAATCTTACTTTTACCCTTATTCACCATTATACCTGTCACATTCTCATTATTTAAAAAAAAATTAAGCATTCTTTCTCCTGAGGTCTGGTCTTTCAGTAAAAAAATACAATCATCAGCATATGCTAGAGTTTTGTGAATGTTTCCCTTATCATATTCCATGGCTTTAATACTCCCCTCAGTTTCTATTCCTCTCAACAAAGGGTCTAGACATAAGACATATAGGAGGGGGCTCAGTGAACATCCCTGACGGACCCCATTATGTATGTACATTGGAGTACCCAAATGTCCATTTATCTTAGGTAATACCTGAGCTTCATTGTACAGGCTTTTTACCAGTCCTATAAATTCATCTGGGAACCCATACTGTTTTAAGACTTACTATATGTGCTCATGCTTTACAGCATCAAAGGCTGTTTCTTGATCTATTAGATACAATAGCTCTTCCAATTCACATTCTTGCCCTTTATTTACAAGCTCTCATATATATATATATATATATATATATATATATATATATATATATGTATATATATATATCACATTTTGCCTTATGTTCCTTCCCGGAATTGCACATAATTGTGTTAGAAGTATTAAGGTTTGTGCTTGCTCCATTAATCTTTTGTTTATAATTTTTGCCAAAACTTTATAGTCTGTGGTCAACAGACTGATAGGCCTCCAGTTTTTCATATCCTCCCTGTCTCTTTTTTTATGCAGAAAAATTGTGACCCCCTGTTTCATACTCTCTGTTAGAACATTTTTGTGAAAAACATAGTTGTACACTATTCACAACATAGGAGTGAGCATTTCTTCAAACTTTTTATAGAAACAGTTTGGTATTCCATCTACCCCTGGTGCTGTATTATTGGTCAGTGAAGCAATAGCTTCTTTAATTTCTGCATCCCTAATATGTTTTTTAACCTCCTCCTTCACCTATTGCCCTATGACTGGCACTTGGATTTGATCCCATAATCTGTTAGTCTCTTTTATGTTCTTCCTCTAGAACTCCTCCCTTAGAAAGTCTTGGGCTGTTTTTGTAATGTTCTCTGTATCTGTATGTACATTCCATTCCTTATCCTTTAAACCATACATTACCTTATTTTCTAGTCTCTCTTTATTACTTTCAAATGGATTAGTCTGAGCCTTTGTGCCTTGCGTTCTACATTTTTGTTCCAATATTAAGGATCTCTCCCTATTATATTGCTGCTCCCACATTTGATTTTTTTATACCTTGTATTTTCTCTGTAAAGTTTTATCTTGTTTCATTTTGAGTTATTTCTTTATACAGTTTAGCTCTTAAACTAAGATAAGTTTGATATTTTGACTTCCCTTTATTGTTTGCTTCCATAATCATTAGTGATTTAATGTCCCTTTTTGTGTCCTCCCACCATTCCAAAGTAAATTCATACAAATCTAGTACAGAGATTCTTGCTGCCACTATATCCTTAATATTTTCTATTATTTGTTCATCCTGCAATAATTCCGTGTTCATCCTCCAGACCCCTCCCCCAAAAGATGGACTATTTATTAGATTAATTTTAAGGTGAAGCACCAAATTGTCCGATGTTCCTGTTGGGGCTACCCTTACATCTTTAAGCTTTGTTTTTTTCCCACAAACCAAAAATCTATCCTTGTAGATATGCTCCCTTTAAAAAGGGTGTGCAGTGAAGCTGTGTTTACATTTTTATATGCATCCACCATTTGAGCTCCCAACAAAATTTTTTTTAAACAATTAGTATCACAAAAGATTTTTTCTGTTTTTCTACCCCAGTCTTTTTTGGTCAAACCTTAATTAAAGCCCTTCCCCTCCCCCCCAAAAGGTAAGTTTGGAGGTGTGAAGAAAGGGCTCAGTTTTCTCCATGGTTTTACATCTTTCTGCTTTACTTTGGGGGTTGTATAAGTTAATCAGTCTGACTCCTGTTTTTTTTTTATTATAACATCTAAAATTAAAACTCTTCCTGGAAGTAAGTCTACTAGCTTTAGTATCTTAACCTCTGGAGACGTAAACCCAATGCCAACAGTACAGCATGTTTCTTCTCCTATGGATCACATAGAGGTCCCCCACCTCCAATCCTTTTGGGCTTGTTTTAATTCATTTATGGTGTATAATCTTGTGTCTTGAAAGAAGTATACATCCCCCTTAAAATCTGTTAGTGAGGAAAATGTTACCATCCTTTTGTCTTTATTTTTAATGCTATTCGCATTACTAGTAATGCAATTCAGAGCGTTCATTTTAGCAGATAGTTTGTGCAGTCCCTAGCTGTTCTTCATTTTCTTCCTGAGGTTTTTTCCTTCTTTTTGAAGCTTGCGTGTCCGTAGTTTCATACTCAGAGGTAAGTTCCCCTTCTGATGGTTCGGATATTATAGTTATGTCTGAGTCATCATCTACTGTGGCCCATTCCTTGTCCTGTAATGTCGCATATTTATTAGACAGAGGCACCGAGTCCTTTCCTTTCTTCCTCCCATCCCATTTGGGGGGTTGCAACTCCTTTTCTTTGATCTTGTCACCACTGTATACCCATCCTCTCCATGTTCCTTATTTCCCTTCATTACTCATCAAAACTGCTGATTGCTTAATTTGTCCACCATCACTCTGGGCTTCCAGTGATTTGCTTGTCTTTGGAAGAGGTGAGTTTTTTTCCCCTTCCTTGGGCACTGCTTTTTTCTTGGTTTATATTTCCCATTTCTGTGGTATCTTCTACAATGTTCTCTTGTTTTGCTTTTTCTTTCTGTGCCTGTGCCAAGTATATATCTTGCTTAGCTTTCTCCAGCTGATCCAGGCTGTTGTGTGTTGCCCATGGGCAATTATTGAAGATATGCCCTGATTCTTCACAGAGGCTGCACTTAACTGGGTTTTTGCAGATAGCCCCATGATGCCCCAATACTTCACACAGTCCACATTTAATTTTTTTCACAGGCATTACTAAGATGTCCTTTTTCTCCATATTTATAACAAGCCCATGGCTGGCCAGCATAAAAATCAACTCCCCTATCACTCCCCCTCAAAAAAACAATTTGGCAGGTGCTGAAACTCTCCATCTACTTGTTTAAGCATCACCTTGAATTTCTAACCCCCAGTCCACAAACTCTCCTCATCTAGTTTTGGCTCTGGGGTTCCAGTGAGGGTATATCTCTGTTTGAGCCAGTATGAAATATCCACTACGTTTACCCCTTCATTTTTAAATAAGACAGTCACCAATCTGTAAGCTGGTTTGGTTAGGGGGATTGCCAAGAAATCTCTCCATAAAGCGATTCTCTTCACTTGATGGTACAATTTCCAAAATCTGTCCAATCCTGATAGGTGCTTAAAACTTACATCATAAGTTGTTTCTCCTGGGGAATGTATCAAAGCATAAATTTCATATGCATAAAACTTCAAGCTGGTTTTGAGGAGTTGTTTTCCAACAAAAATGCAGTCTGAGGCCTTATCAGGAACACACCTAAATTTTAACCTCGTTGCATTCTTTCTTTTAGCTGGCTCTGAAAGTCTATTTATTGCATCAGGGAATAACCTTTCAGCTACATTCGTACTCCACACTGAAGGGCGCTCATCATTGTTTTTCTCTTTTCTTTCCTCATTTATTGCTGCATCTCCTTCTACCCCATGGATACATTTAGGCCCTCACCCATGACTAGGCCTTCTAATTCTTTTGTATCATTTCCATTCTCTATTTTATTTTGCCCAACTTCAAGCAACTGCACCTCTATATCCTGTGTCCCCACATCTGGTAATGCAGCCTGTTGTTCCGTTTTCTGTATTTTATCTGGATTTGGGAGTTCTTGTCCTACTGACCCACTTGGTCTGTTAGGATCCCACCCTCTGCCATCCTCTGCTCTCTTCCATCCCACTTGTAATAGTGCCTTTGCAACCCATTCTGGTGTATCCTGTATGTTGTCTGACCCAGTGGCCCCAGCATACTCTATTGTCCCTTTTCCTTCACTCCTGCAACTGTCAGTGCTATTTTGTATTATAGCCTGGTTATTTTTAACATCTTCTTGTATTTCTCCATCCTTTTCACTCTCAGCAATAATACTTTCATCAATTGTTTTGTTTTTTCCTTACGTAGCCCTTCTTAGGCCGGACCGTTTCCGACCCTTTCTGGCCATCCTGTTCAGGGCTTCACTTTCCCTTGGGCCTGCTGCTTTAAAACCAGCTTTTTTTACACTTGGCTTGGCTTTTGATAACCCTGCATCAGCGCTTACCTGCTGACTTTGACAGACCACAATCTTACCGTCAGTTTGCTCTGCCTTTCTCTTTTGCTTAATTCTGCTGTGCAGAGCCATTCTCCCCTTATTTTTTTTTAAACTTTAGCTTTGCCACCAACAACTTTACTGTGTGGTTTCTTACCTGCACTCTCTGACTCCTTGGAAGGCGCACTGTTTATTCCTTGCTCTTTAACCAGTGCCACACCTTCAGCAGTTATTTGTGCATTGTGCCCATCCTCCAGTTCTGTTGTCATTGCATCCAAACTCTCCTCATGGCCTGACCTCATGCCAGCTTCTCCAACTGATCTCCTCACATCAGAACTCATTTTTAGGCCTCTAGTAGTATACAAGACAGGGGAGGAGGCCCTCTCCCCTGCCACATCAGCACTTCCTCCTCCTCTTCTGCTGTCGAGCTCCAAACTGTGCTCCTCCACTCTGCTCTCAGGAAGTCAAGCCCCCTGCTGGCACAGTAGGGGAATTTCCCCGGTGTCCTGGCCAAATTTCCCCTATTCACTAAAAATACCACCAACAGCTTAAAAAATCTGGTTCAATTTCAGTTGGTTACTGTCTGTATTTCCCACTCTCCCTGGTCATCCCTGAAAAAGGGACTTCTAGTCTCAGTGGGCCTACAGGGTCAACAAAACTCAATAAATAAAAATAAAATTATCAGAGAGAGCAAGGGGGCCACAAGCACCAGAGATTCTTTTTTCTTACAGTACGGGCTGATGATTAGAGAGGGGGGACCACTAGCACCAGGGATTTGTTTTATTACAGTAAGGACCAGCAATCTGGGGGACCACTAGCACCAGAGATTTTTTTAATTACAGTACAGGCCAGCAATCTGGGGGACCACTAGCACCAGAGATTTTTTTTTTATTACATTATGGACCAGCAATCTGGGGGACCACTAGCACAAGAATTTTTTTTATTATAGTACGGGATGGCAATCATGGGGTGGGGCAATAGCACCAGGGATGTGATTTATTGCAGTACAGGCCAGTGATCAGAGGGATGGGGAGGAGGGAGGAGGGACCACTAGCACCATGGATGTGTTTTATTACAGTATGGACAGTGATCAGAGGGAGAGGGGGACCACTAGCACTAGGAATTTTTTTCTTATAGTATGAGCCAGCGATCGGAGGGGGAACCACTTGCACCAGGGATTAATTCTATTACAGTATGGGCTGGTGATCAGAGGGAAGGGGAGGAGGGCTGGTGATTGAAGGGGAGACCACTAGCATTAGGGAGTTTTATTTGTACATTGTGCACTGGCAATTGGTGGGGGGTGCCAGGGACCACAGAGAGCATGTGTTCTCCCCCAGTGGCTGACCAGTTAGGTGGCTGCATTACCTCCAGCAGCCACTAGGGTACCCAGAGTAAGTCAGGGGGGTAGGCAGTATTTGTGCTGTGCAAAAGGTCCCCTTTAAACCCTTCTGTGCAGTGCAAAGTTGCTGAATGTGGGGTAGCATGGCTGTTCATGGCCACATCCCTTCCCTTGCCTACCCACATACATTATGTTTTGCATGAGCGCTAACCCTCTTTGTCTGTGCAATCATTCCTTTTGAATATAGGGATCCAGCACAAACCCCAGTTTGCACAGGAAAAGACCCATTATTGCCTACACAAACTTTTGAATATTGGGCCCCATGAGCCTTTTTTTATATTCTCATTCCTAACCATTGGCAGGTCTACAGTGATATTTCTATGCAAAAGGTGGCGGCTATCTTTTTATTCTTGGGAAAAGACTAAATTGAAATATTTATAAAATAACCAACTTTTGGTAGAATTAGAAAATTGTAGCACCAAATAAAACTGGAAGATGCCTGGAGAGCTGGAAACTATTATAGTGAAAAAAGGCAAGGTCAATGTTTTTGCCCAATTTCATTGCACTGCTGTTTTAAACAATCTAGCAATTTAAGTTTCACCTTCTCAGTTTCCAGAGTCTACCCTGTTAAAGGACATGGGGGGGTGTATGTACTCATATGGTGAACACAACCTATTTTTACAGTAGCTGTTTTTATAGATCTGTGAAAGGCTATCAATATGATTGATCACAGGCTCCTTTGGGAAATCTCTGAGATACAGGTATTGGTAAACATGGTCCAGCTGGCTTATTATTTTCCGTATGTCACAACACTTGCAGCACATCTCCATTAATCACAACAAGGTACCTATATTACTGATCCAAGGGTGCCCCACAAATCATTCTTTTCTAAATGAGTGTTTTTGTCAATGATATTTTGTCAGCTAGTTAGACTAATAATTATTTGCATGCATCCATGGATGACATGATCATCTGTAGTGCCTGTTTTGAACTCTGTACCTAAACCTGAAATCATAGTGCAAAATAATTCTAAACCGGCACTCTGGCCACTAGCCAAAGAAATCACAGTTTGCACCAGCAGAACTCTGTTCCATGATATTCAAATAGAAGAGCTGGCTAGTCAACTGCTTTTGCAGCTAGCATGTGATGACATAAAATGAAACACAGGCACACTATAAGCAAACTGATACACACACCTCAACAGAAATGAAGACATATGGGCACAGCCAGATATGCACACAAAGACACACATGTATGTTTAATGTTTATCTACGTACATGTCTGACCACCCTCTCAGGACAGAGACTTACTGTTCTCTTTTCAGAGCATGGGAAAGAGGATTCTTACACACAAGGAACAGCTTTTCTGTAGTTCCCATGGACTTTTTCCCTCAGCCAGATCGGGTTGTAGCTAGGAGGAACCAGGAGGCATGGTAGGAGTGTATTAGCTTTCGATGCCTGAAAGAAGAGCCAAAACACTCTTGTGATGCTTGGGTAACACCAATTGCCTGACACGGGGTTCAGGGGTGTTTGTCAGTTTTTAATTCCTTTGAGCCAATGAGTCACCAGGGAATGCATGAACATGGCATGCATGCCGCCTGAATTGTGCATGAGAATTTTGTCTGTGAAAATAGATCAATGAGAGGGTTCCAAGTACCAGAGTGGATGAATGAGACTGGGACTACTGAAGAAGTGTCCTAGACTACAGCAATAACATCTGCTTGATTGCCTGAGAGAGAGACACACACACACACACTCACACTTACACACACACACACACCTATATATATATATATATATATATATATAAAATTATAGGGGTGCAGGCGCACCCTATATTTAGGTTGAGTAGGCACTTTAATGTTAAACCTCAAATTTTGCACGTTAATAACTTTGCAACCGTTCATTGGATTTGTACAAAATTTGGAATGCACAATCTGGTATGGTAGATCACTTGATTTTCTAAATTGCATTTCGGTTGGACATACGATTTTTGCACATCGAAGCACCAAAAAATGCACTTTTCACCACTTTTGTGCATTTTTTGTCCATGGCGCTGTGCAGACACCGTGTGGTCTATTGGTCTGAAACCTGGGACGTAGAAAGAGCTTGGGTCATCATTTGTTTGGTGAAAAAATATTAATCTGTTCAAAAGTTATTACAATTTGAAATTCCCATTATATCCTATGGGAACATTTATATGTATTTTTTGCAATGTTAATGAGAAAGACCAGATGGCCCTAGGAAAGACCAGATGGCCCAAATTGGGATGACCATATCTCAATCACAGTTTGGTCTTTTTACTTGAAATTTGCAGGGTGTTGAGGGGATGTCATAGAGATGTGAATTAATCTGTTTATGTACTGGTGAATTAATTGGTTGCAGAGATATTCAATTACTTAATTCATATTTTTCCCATAGAATTACATTGCAGTCTGTGTCATGACTTTCGGTGCCATTATCGTGGAAACAAAGTGAGATACAGACTTTTCACTACAAGTGGCATAGTTTTATGCCACTGGAAAAAGATTTTAATCGTAGAGTAAGCCTGCAGTGAAATTTTTTTCATACATTGCACGGTTCATGAGATGTTGTGAAATAACTGTCACAAGGGTTCAAAGAGTGCCTGTCCAGTTCTTTTCAGTGCCCATATCTTAGAAACAATGTGAGATATTGGTACAGTCTTTGCAATGTTGTGTAAAGTACTTGCTGTCACAATTACAATTAATTTTTTTTCTAGCTCTTACGATTCCCATGATATGCTCAAATTAATGTTACAAGGGTTTGGTGCCCTATAGTGCTGCTGCATGGCTCCGTAGCTTTGTGTAAGTGGCAGCATGGGCCCAGATGCATATTGTTATGCAAAAATTGGCAGCTTGGTGGGAGCTGGGTTCCACGCTCCCACCAATATGTGTTTTTTACTTCTTATATTACACTTTTCCAAAAAGTAAGGAAATTCTATGCAAAAAACTGTGTTAATGCATTATTTAGGGTTAAAGCAAAAAAAAGTCAGGAAATGAGGCATTAGGGTTGAACCCCTAACTCCCCCACACTTGCCTCACCCTGATCCTCCACAGACTGACAGATGCCAGGGTGTGTCATTGGGGTCATGAGGCCTAAATCTCACCCTATTCTCCTTACTGTAGCATGTCAACATGCGCACACTAGGAAGGGGGTGAGATTTGGCCTCTAACAGTGACACACCTCATCTGTCAGTCTGTGTGAGCTGAGTGGGCGTGATCTGAGGGAGGGACAAGATGGCCAGATTTTATAATGCATTAGATAGGGCAATTTCACCAGTCTTTAAGTTTAAATATCTCGGAAATGGTTAGGTCTTTTTACTAGAAATTTGGAAGGTGTTCTTGGCATGTCCTGTAAATATGAGTTACAGTGTTTACATGTCAGAGAATATTTGTTTTGTGGAGATATTGTGTGATGTTTTGCATTGTGCTGGTGGCTTGAAATTGATAGGTTACCTAGCCTGTAAAATGTTAACAGGTGTGGAATTCTGCAACTCTGATGAATGAAAATGTCAAACTTTAACATGTTATATCTCGGACACGGTTTGGTCTTTTGCATTGAAATTTGGAGGGTGTTCTTGGCATGTCCTGTAGATGTGAATTATGGTGTTTATGTGTTGGAGAAAATTTATTTTGCAGAGATATTGCGTGATGCAATTTACATGTTGCCGACAGTGTTTTGCATTGTGCTGGTGGCCTGAAATTGATAGGGTACATAGCCTTAGCGTCATGGATGTAGTTTTCAGTCATTGTGCCTGTAAAACATTAACAGGTACAGAATTCTACATCTCTGACAAGTGAAAATCTCAAACTTTAACATGTTATATCTCGGATATAGTTTGGTGTTTTACATTGAAATTTAGAGGGTGTTGATGGTACACACATGTTTACAAGTTGGTGGGAGCTCAGGGCCTGAAGGGCCTGCCCTCCTACCACCTTCTGCAGGTTGGTGGAAGTGCAGGTCCTGAAGGGCCCGTGCTCCCTCAAAGTTCTGTAGGTTGGTGGGAGTGCGGGGCCCGAAGGGCCTGTGCTTCCACCATGTTCCGCAAGTTTGTGGGAGTGCAGGGCTCTCACTAGTCTGCACAACTTTCCACAGTATTACCAATGAAACAGATTTGTTCAGCCACTTTAAGTCACACACCCCTTTTCTTTTAACAGAGCTAAGGTTATATTGTACATCGGTATCTTCTCGGGCCCAGCCTTACGATCTTTTAATTCAGGGTCTGATCTTCTTCCACCATGTAAATTGCCCAATTCAGGTCAGGGACCAGCTTATTCATACTTTGAATACCCCGGTCATCATCCCCAAACCTTCCTTTCGGAGGAGTCGAGCAGCATGCACTCCGGCCCACTCCCGCTTCCCCCTAAAACTGAGGGACAGAATGCCCCCCTTCAGGGACAATCCACCCCACCTCCCATCTATTCTGAGAGTCGATCTTCCAGGGACACCCCCCTTTTTGCTTGCCCTTACCTCTCTCAGTAACCAGGCACTCCTAGCATCTTTCCTTATTTCATCCAGCCGCACTCCACAACCGCAGCAAATCCTCCAGCATGTGAATGTGTGTATATATACATATATATTATAGTGGTGCAGTCGTGCCACTATAGTTAGGGTTGAGCAGCCAGTTGCATACTAAAGTCGAAAGTTTGGATGTTAATAACTTTAGACCCGTTCAATGGATTTGCCTGAAATTTGGCATACACATTGGGGTGCACTAGATCTCTTGATTTGCCAAATTGTGTTTTGGTCTGATTGCCAGTCTTCGTGTACAAAAGCACTGAAAAATGCAAAATTATCCATTTTTGGAGACACCTTTTGGCATTCTAAATGTGGTCCTGCACAGCCATCATGTGGTGTGCTGCTCTGCAAGATGGCTTGTTTGAAAGAGCATTGGTGGCTGAATATGTCACTTTTTGTTTGGTGAAAAAATATTAAGGCATTCAAAAGTTATGGCAGTTTTAATTTCCCATTATAAGTCAATGGGAAAATTTATATGTATGTCTTGCTATCAAAGAATGGGGGTTCTGGCCATCTCATCCCGCCTGGCGGTCAAAGAATTTGCAGCCTCATGGTTCAAGAATCTTTGATCCTGAGGAATTTCAAAAATTCTTTGACCGCGAGGTCCGCCATCTTGTTTTCAGTTTTCCGATTGCATAAACACAAATATCTCGGCTCAGGGGTCACTTCTGAAGTAAAACTTCGATGGGTTTTACTCAGGGGACCCCGATCTATTGAGCCATGCCTTTGGTTTCATCCAAATCAGTCAAAAAATAGAGTTATAAGCTTTTAAAATCTTAAGTCACAGCTCGCTAACGATCTTTGATCGCGAGCCTGCAAATTCTTTGATCGTGAGATTCTTTGATTGCGATCTTTCATCGCGACCTAAAAACACTAATATTTTGGCTCAGGCGTGGGCTAGGGACACAAATGAGGGTGGGTTTTGCTCAGGAGGGTCCGTTCTATAAAGGCATGCTGTTGGTTTGGTAAAAATTGGTGAAAAATTCGCGTTTCACCATTTTTAATTCTTTGTTCATGAGCCTGCAAATTCTTTGATTGCGAGCCTGCAAATTATTTGATCGTGAGATTCTTTGATCGCGATCGTGCATCATGAGCGAGGGACGAGATAGCCCAATTTAAAAATCAATTTTCTCAGCCCAGGGGTGTCCTAGGAAGTAAAATGAGGTTGGGTTTTACTCAGGGGGCTTCATTCTGTTGAACCATCACGGTGGTATACTGCAATTCCTTCAGTTTTTTGATTTATAAGATTTTTTATTCTTTGTTCGTGAGCCTGAAAATTCTTTGATCATGAGCCTGCAAATGCTTTGATCGTGAGATTCTTTGATCGCCATCTTTGATCGCAAGGGAAGGACAAGATGGCCAGATTTTTTATAATGGAATAGAAAAAGAAATTTTACCAATCTTTAACATTGAATATCTCTGAAACGGTTTGCTCTTTTTACTTGAAATTTGGAGGGTGTTTATGGCATGTCCTGTACCTATGAATTATGGTATTCACATGTTGGAGAGAATTACTTTTGCAGAGATATTGCATGATGCACTTTATGTGTTGCGGGCAGTGTTTTGCTTGTGGTGGTGGCTTGAAATTGATATGATACCTAGCCTTAGTGGCATGGATATAGTTTTCAGTCATCGTGTGTGTTAAATGTCAACAGGTATGGAACTGTGCCAGTCTGATGAATGAAAATCTCATACGTTAAAATGTTATATCTCAGACACGGTTTGGTCTTTTCACTTGAAATTTGGAGGGTGTTGACAGCATGTCATGTGGATGAAAATTACAATGTTTCCGTTTCGGAAAATTTTTTGGGTGCAGATATGGTGTGGTGCAGTTTACGTTCTGCGGACAGCTTTTTGCTTGTGGTGGTGGATTGAAATTGATAGATACCCAGCCTTAGTGTCATAGATATAGTTTTCAGTCGTTGTGTGTGTTAAATGTCAACAGGTGAGGAACTGTGCCACTCTGATGAATGAAGATTTCAAATTTTGACATGACATATCTTGGACACAGTTTGGTGTTTTTACTTGAAATTTGGAGGGTGTTGATGGCATGTTCTGTAGATGTTAATAGAGGTGTTTACATGTCGGACAATATATTTTTTGTGGCCATATTGTATGGCGCAGTTTACGTTTTGTGAACAGTGTTTTCTATTGTTCTACTAGATTAACATTTGTTTGGTGGCTGGCCTTGCTGTTGTGAATGTACTTTTTAGTCATTGGGTGTATAATATGGCCTGACACTTATAAGTTGGTTCAGGCCCCGTGCTCCCACCAACTTGCGCAACTTTCTACTTTTCTATTCTTTCTTAAAAAGTAAGGAAATTCTATGCAAAAAACTTCATTAATGCATCAGTTAGGGTTGTTCTACAGCAAAGAAAGTGAGGAAATTCAAGGTTAGGGTTGAAAGCCCCTTGGACCCCCAGCCCCCAACCAGCATTGGGGTGTGCGTTGGGTCGTCGACCTTAACTCTCTTAATTTCTTTTGCACTGTTCTGGTTGCCACTTCAGATATATATATATATATATATATATATATATATATATATATACTAGTTCTGATGCAGACCCACATCCATAGTAGAGAAAATATGCAGAAATAAATATTTGCTTTTTAATATAAACTGCTTAATTGAATATGAGTCTATAAAGGATTATGCTAACATTTACATTATTAATTTTATGCATATACTGTACCTGTTTTTAGCTTTTTAGTAGACCAGTACCAGTTCTGTACAATATATGAACCATTATAGAGCACTACATACAATGCTGAAAATATTTCCTTTCTTGTTAGGAATACAAAACAATTTTTGTGCAGGCTACTGATCACTACTACAGGAATACGTCCTACTCCTGGTGCAGACCCACATCTGTAACTGAGAAAAAAGGCAGGAAAAAACATGACTTACTTAGATGCTAGCTGCTTCATTTATACATAGATCTATTTCAAGTACTCTGCATGTTAGCATCATGCATGTTTATGCTTCATACTAAATTATGCCAATTCTCTGCAACCTGTAGTTTATTTTATATATGGGCTAATATCAAAGCTACCATTTAATCCTAGATACTTGCATGCATGCAGCATGTAGATCCTGAATCCTTTTTGTTTCAGTAGAAGATTGTCAAAATCACCTCCTCGGAGCTTTGTACATACCTTATCTATTGCTCTGAAAGTGGAACCTTGATTGTCATCATCATTCATCTGCATCAAGTGCATGGCAGCAGCATATCTACCACGCCTATTATGAATAACTCTGCAGCATTTCCCAAATCTGACTTTAAATTGTCTTTTAGTTTTGCCCACGTAAAATGCTGCACATTTGCATGTGGCCACATACACTACGCCCTGGCTTTCACATGTAATGAACTGCTTGATCGAGAACTGCTTACCACTGTGTAGGTTTTCAAACAGATTCTCTACTGAAGCTGTTTTGCAATACACACATTTTTTACACATAAAACAGCCTCTACTGGTATTTGTCAGCCAGGTAGAAACAGATGGTTTGGTCTCCCTGCTGTGAACTGATCTATCTTTTAGTGTCACCACTTTCCTATATGCCATGTGTGAATGGCCATGAAGAATCCCTTTAAGGCCAGGATCCCTTTTCAGAACATGCCAGTTTTTGGTAATAATGTGCTCAACTCTAGATGCATGCACTGAATAAGTTGTCACAAAGTTCAATCTGTTGTGTTTCCCCTATTTCTATAATTTCTTTCTACTAGCAATCGAGACCTAGAAATTCTTTTCTATTAGCAGCCACATAAGCTTGTTTTAAATCATGTTCGCTGTATCTTTGTTCTACAAACCTCAAAGTCAGATCCTCAGTTGCTTGTTCATAATTTTCATAATTACCATCAGTACTGCAATTAAGTTTCGGTCTGAGATATTGACCTTTTTGTGTATTTTTAGCTGTATGCCTGGGGTGGCAACTTGATGCTAATAATAAAAGTACTCCTGTCATTTCCCTTTCTGACACCTTCCTTTCTGTAAATGTCAGTACCAATGTTTCCCTCCAGATCCTTGGTAATGCATAAATCAAAAAAATGTTCCTGATGTTTACTAGCTTGATAGGAAAATCTTAAATTTGGGTTATAGTCATGTACTGTGTGTATCTGTATGTATATGTGCAGGTGTGTGTGTGTGTGTATATATATATATATATATATATATATATATATATATATATATATATATATGTGATGAGATAACCCACTTAGTAGGGTCGCGCTCTGACATAATGCACGCCTTTGGTGTGCATTGTATGCACGAGGCCACAGGCCGAGTGTGTCAACCACCCAAGACATGCATATATCAGAGCGCGACCACACATCCTAGAGTAGTTTATCTATCTTATAAAATGGTAAACTTGTTTTAAGGGGGGTAAAAGTGCAGGTGTGCGGTCGCACTCTGATATACGCACGGTCATGTAATGATCATCCTCCAATAGGTTCCAAGCAATTTCCCTACCCATTTTATAAATATATATATATGTGTCCTGAATCATCCTGGTCACTCTCCTCTGAACTCTCTCCAACAGTGCAATAGTTTTTGTTCATTTACATGTTTGTCTGCTGGGAATACCTGCGCCATTCTTGCACACAACATTGGTGAAAGTCTCCTGAACTGAATTTCTGCAAATCGCCATCATCAGGT
The DNA here is from genome assembly GCA_016271365.2 of Neoceratodus forsteri. Lineage (NCBI taxonomy): Eukaryota > Metazoa > Chordata > Ceratodontiformes > Ceratodontidae > Neoceratodus > Neoceratodus forsteri. The sequence goes on from CM057453.1 coordinate 495,566,390, forward strand.
ATCAGCTTTTTAATTTTAAATCAACTTTCTTGAAGCCTCCCCAAGGAAGCATATGCCTTACAACTAGTCTTACAAACATGGTGATGCTAGGTCCTGCAACTGAATCAACATTTTCAACATTCTCATCTGACCACTCTTAAAGCAGCTGCACTTTTGGACTTTTAAGAACAAGGAATTTTAACACATTTTGTGACTGAATCAACATTTTTGTCTGACCTTTTCCAAAGGTATTGTACTTGTCTCTGAGGACTTTGAAGATCAAAGGAAACATACAGACAAAAGGATTTCACACATTGCATATGCCTACTGTCTGACCTACTCCCAAGGTATTGTACTTATCTCTGAGGACTTTGAAGAACAAAGGAAACATATAGACAAAAGGATTTCACACATTGCATATGCCCAGGCCACAGTTTATCACCTTTCAGGAATTTTAACATATTATGTGATCCTGGATCTCAACAGTTAATTTCCTGTGGATGAAATTAACCATCAGCATTTTTCCTTTGCTATCTCCTGGTGTGATTGTTAGACCACTCAAGTGCCACCGCCTCTGCTCTACCATGGATTACTCTATCCTCCTAGTTCTTTTATTCGCTGTGGGTGCTACAGGCCCCCGATGCCAAGCTGGACCACTACCACCCCCGCGAGAACCTGCTCTTGACAAAAATGGACTATATGGCACCCCAATGCCAACTGTGCTGAGGGAGCTCCAGCTTTCCACCACCTGCATCCCACCTGCTAGCCTGGAGCACCCGATACCTGCCACGGTTATCAACATTACCATTTTCATGCCCATAAAGATCACCCTGGTGAACGCTCACCTCCCCCACTGCAAGAGCAGGAGGCACAAGATATGCTCCACCATTTACATAAACCTCTCAGCCAAGAAAATAATATTCATGCTCCTTCTTCTATCAGGTAATGTCCATGCCAGTCCTGGCCCACCACCAGTATCAAACGCAGGGGTAAACACGAGTAAAGGCCTGAAAGTAGCTGCACTGAACATCTGCAGCCTCACAGCAAAGTTTGACCTACTCCAAGCATGGATGTCCGACCATGTACCTGACATTCTGTGTCTGACAGAGACCTGGCTGTCAAGCAGGATAAAAGACAATGAAGTGATGCTTCCAGGATATCAAACATTCAGGAAAGACAGGTGTGGCAAGAGAGGTGGAGGAGTCCTTATCTATGCCAGGGATTACCTATGCTGTTCGGTCCTCCCTGTTACCAGGGTCGAGGATGATCATGAACTACTAGCAATAAAAGCACAGGTCAGACGGCACGGCAAATCTCTAATCTTAGCATCGGTTTATCTTCCACCCACTAAAGCCAGGGATGGCCTCCCAAAAATACTGGATACAATTGCTACCCTTTCTCAGGGCACAGAGCTTCTCATAACAGGTGACTTTAACATCAACTGGGAGGGCAGGGAATCCACGCGTTTCAAGGACATGGTCGTTACTTCCAATCTGACCCAACTTGTAGACAGCCCAACAAGGTGGAACCACAAAACAGGAAGAGACACCCTCCTCGATTGGCTCCTCTCAAGTTACCCTTCTTGGATCTCTGAACTTAAGGTCCTGCCTGACACCTTAAGTGATCACTCCTTGGTCACTTTCACATGGTCAAACAAATTGAGCAAGCCCCCGCCTATCATAATTAATAGTAGGGTCTTGGGGAAGGGCAAGCTTGGGTCCCTCTCCTCTGCCCTCTCCCAGTATGACTGGTCCCCCATCGATCATGTGCCTAATATTGACCAGGCCCTAAGTTTCTTTATAGAGGACTTCAACAAGATCTGTGATATCTTTGCACCACTGAGGAAAAGAAAAATTCAGGGTCAAGTTAATGGTTGGATCACAGGGGATCTCCTCACCCAGATGAAGGAAAGGGACAATCTCTAGGAAAAAGCCAGGTTCTCTCACATTAAACACAACTTCCAATGCTACAGAGCTGCAAGAAACCACTGCACCAACCTAATCCGCCAAGCAAAGGCCAACTTCCACAAGGAGCAGCTTAAAAAAACTTGGGGCAATGGGAAGAATTTTTGGGATAACATCCAAAACCTTCTTGGGAAGGATGAGAAGAAGATCCCCCACTCGCTCAACATTGACAACATCACGGTTACTGACCCTCAGCACATTGCGGATTCTCTCAACACAGCATTTACTGACCTGACTGGAGTGCTACCCCCTGACTACCTGTACCCTGCTGGGGAACAAACCAACTGCACGCCTCAAGAGGGCTCAATCCCTGTCTTCTACTTCAAAAAAGTGTCAGTGAAGGAGGCTTACAAATACATAAAAAGAAATACTAGGCAAGACCAGAATGGGGAGTGATGGAATCGATATGAAACTCCTATCCCTAACACTGGATGTCATCATCATGCCAGTTACAAAACTATTTAACAAATCACTGGCTCTTGCACAGTTCCCCGGGATCTGGAAACAGTCTCTCGTGACGCCGGTGCACAAGAATGGTGATATGACATGCACTGCCAATTACAGGCCAATATCCATCCTCTCTCCCTTATTTAAAGCCCTGGAAAAGATTGTGGCCACCCAACTCACAGATTACCTCAACAAATACAACCTGTTATGTCCAAACCAACTTGGCTTCAGGCAGAATCATAGTACCTCCACAGCTTTGCTGGACTACACTGACTACTTGCACAAGGAACTAGATGAAGGAAAGCTGGTGGGGTCAGTCTTCATAGACCTTACCAAAGCCTTCAACACTGTCAATCACTCTCTCCTCCGGACTCAACTACAGAACCTGGGGGTTGCAACCAATGCTGTCTGCTGGTTCAAGGACTACCTAACACACAGAAGCCAATGTGTAAAAATTGGGAACACAGTATCTAGCTCCAACAAGGTATCTTTAGGGGTCCCACAGGGGTCAATACTGGGGCCCTTACTATTCAGCCTCTTCCTAAATAATCTTCCTGAAGCCTGTGACACTAAACTGATACTTTACGCAGATGACACTGTGCTTCTCACCAGCAGTTCATCAATAGTTGCCCTCCACTCCCAGCTGCAGGCATCCTTCTACAAGCTGGAAGACTGGTTCTGTAGCCATAAACTTCTATTAAACTACAAAAAAACCAAGGTGATGCTCACAGCCAGCCCACAGCACAAAAAGAAGCTCCCTCCCCTCACCATCTCCAATAAAGTCAGTGAGCTGCTGGAACAAGTTCAGACCTTCAAGTACCTGGGGGTCACCGTTGATGACTGCCTCACCTTCACCCAACACATCGACACAGTGGTAAAGGCAGTGAACACCAAGCTGGGTGTACTATATAGGCATAAAAAGTATCTCACTCCAGAGGCCCTCCATCTCTCAGTCTCCAGCTCCATCCTTTCTACCATCGACTATGGATTGGTGGTCTATGGTGCAGCAACAGACACTGCACTAAAAAGGATTCACATTGCCCTCAACAAGGCATGTAGGCTCACAATGGCTGCAGATCGAAATACCCACACCTGCTCCTTATACAAGGAGACCAATTGGCTGCCACTAAAGAACAGGATTATATTCCAAACATGTCTCCTTGGAAAAAAGGCACTAATGGGTAAAACTGCCCCATGCATTTCTAGCATCCTAACACCAAGTACTACCAGCTCTACCACCAGAGGCAGGATGAGGGGGGCCCTATCAACACCTTTCTGTCGAACTGTGCAGGGATAGCATGCTTTCAGCTCTAGGGCCCCCCAATGGCTCAATGAAATCCCAGTGCACATTCTAAACTCCCAATGCATCTCGCAATTCAAAAATGGCCTAAGGCAACACCTTCTTACTAGGATAGTTTGTGACTGCCACTAGGACTCTAACACCCACAATGCCCACTCACCCACACTCTCCTTCCTCTTCCTTTTACACCCACTCTTCCCTATTGCCCTATCCCTCTGTCTTCCTCTCCCCCCTGTGCCTTTTCTCCTGCTGGATCAACCTTAAAACCAACATACTACCACTACCTCCCCAACCTCCTAGACAAAGCCACTTCTTCTGGCTGCCCACTCCCCCCGTCTCCCTTCCCCCTCACCTTGACTCCTCCTTGGACTCTCACGCTAGGTGTCACACCTGTTTATCTCCTTAGCTACATATAAACACTGTCCTTTACCCTAGTTGAATGCTCTTGACGCTGTACTATCACCATTGGTACTATGAATGACATTGTATCCTTACTGTATACTAGCTACCTACTATTCGAGTATTATATGTAAACTGTTTGTTATTGCTGTCATTGTCGCTGTTTGACGTGGAACCTTTGTAAAAGAGCTCTGAGCTCAAAGGTATGATCTGAATCCCTAAATAAATAAATAAAATATATATATATAATGGTTTAGTTTAGTTTATTAGTCTAGGAATTAATACCTTTGAGCCAGGGCTCTTTTACAAAGGTTCCACGTCAAAACGAACATTTAACAAAGCACAATACACATTACAGGTAAAACCAGACAGGAAAGTTACATCATAAATTTGCTATTAACAGTTTAAGGCAGTAACGTTTTTAAGTTTCATAGAAAAACAAGCTATAACAGGTTCAAGCGGTAGACAATTTCGAGGTTAAGAAACTTCCAGGGAGAGGGTGATCATTAGGCACCAAAAGGAGGCTAGAGAGGAGGGAAAGGTGGTGAGTGGGAGAGTAAGTGAGAGGGGACAGGAAAAAAGGGGGGGAGTGAGTTTGGGTGGGAGACAGGAAGTAGTAGAGGTACCAGAGGGTGCATTAGTCAGGGAGGAAGAGGCCTCAGATGTGAGGATGGACATGAGGAGTAATAGTCTTTATCTAGCATAGTGCCACCATAGTTAAGGTTGTGTACCCCATTTAAGGGTAAAGTGTGAAATTTTGCACCTTAATAACTTTGCCACCCGTATGACGGATTTGCCTGAAATCATAGATGTCAGGATCAGCCAAGATTCGTACCAGTCAGATATGTGGTTGTGGAGTTATTAAGCAACATTCTGAAGTGCATTTATGCTTTTTTGCTCATTCTTTGCTCAAGCCTACGGGTCGTAGGGTTTGCATGACTGGTCCAAAACCTCAAGGGAATATGTGGCCGGGGTTCTCGATGTGCCTTTTGAAGATTTCGTGAAACAATATTGAATGGTTCAAAAGTTATTCAAAAAACAAGTTTCCCATTATAGTCAATAGGAAAAGTTAAGAAAAGGTTCGACAGTGTCGCAAATGCAGTTTTTAGTATCGCAAATGGCCCCAGTAGTGTCGCAAATAGACCATCTTGTTTTCAGTTACTGATCACAGAAATGCTTGGCATTTAAAATTGGGACCCTCTAGCGACACAATTCTTTTTGTGTTTACCTAGTCGAGCCCTGAGGATGCTAGGCATGTCTTTATTTTGGGGTGAAACACCCCAGAAATTAGTTTTTGAAATTTTTGGGAAAAGCAGTGTCACAAAGTAGTGTCGCACCTGCGACACTTTCGCGATTTATTTTGAGAAAGTGTTGTATTTTGCGACGCTACTATTAGACACTATAAGGAAAATAACAGGAATTCTTTGCCACCCTGCTGCAAAACCCTGGTTTGGTTTTTTGGGCTGAAATTTGGAGGGAAGAAAGCCAACATCCCACAGATGTGCTTTTTGGTGGTTTGGTGACAAAATGCTGCATGGATGGAAAATTACAGTGCTCCAAAGTTTACATTTTTTCCATAGACTAACATTGCGGCGTCCGTCGCACTTTTCAGGGCCCATATCTCGGAAACGCTTCAAGATACGGACTTTTCATCGGAAAAATGCTTAGCCCACTACTAAGGGGCTAAGTGCAAAACTAGCCAGGAAAGTCATAATTGATATGAAATTTTTATTTTTTTCTACGTTGTATGGCTTCTGAGATATAAGCAATTTACTATTCTAAGTGGTCATTTTCTGCTCCGAGGCCCATTATTATGCATACATTCTTTGTACTTATTGTGTTTCTCTATCAAGCTGTTGGGGAAAACCAGGGTGTGTGCTTCTGGTACTGTTACACTTAGCATTTCCACTTGCGTTTCTGTACCCGTTTGCGTTAGTGTTCCCGTGTACGCCACCATGTGCGTTATCCTTTGCGTTTCCATATGCCCCTGCCCCCAGACCAGTTACTGCATCCTGAGTGGAGAGCAACAGCAAAAGTAATGGTATGGATATCAAAGATACACCTCCCTGATTGCAGGTGCACAGAAGTTTGCACAGTTAGGAGTTGCACAGCGTCAGCCAGGCAATGCCCCCCCCACAGGCCAGGTATTGCATGCTTAGTGAAGACTCACAGCAAAACTAAAGTCATGGACATCAATGGTACATCTCCCCGATTGAAGGTGTACACAAGTTTGCACAGTTAGGAGTTGCACGGCGTCAGCCAGGCAATGCCCCCCCACCCCACAGACCAGGAACTGCATCCTGAGTGGAGAGCCACAGCAAAACTAGAGCCATGGAGATCAATGGTACAGCTCCCTGATTGCAGGTGCACACAAGTTAGCACAGTTAGGCCTCAGCCAGTCAATGCATCCCCCCCAGGCAGGTACTGCTTGCTGAGTGGCTAGCCACACTAGAACTACAGCCATGGACATCAGTGGTAGACTCCCCCAATTGCAGGTGCACACAAGTTAGGATGATGAGGAGTTGCACGGACTCAGCCAGGCAATGCCCCCTCCCCTGCAGACAAGGTACTGCATCCTGAGTGGAGAGCCACAGCAAAACTGAAGCCATGAACATCAACAGTACACCTGCCTGATTGCAGGTGCACAGAAGTTAGCACAGTTAGGAGTTGTACGGCCTCGGCCAGGCAGTTCCCCCCCACCCTGAGCAAGTACTGTATCCAGAGTGGAGAGCCACAGCAAAAGTACAGCCATGGACATAAAAAGTATACCTCTCTGATTGCAGATGCACACAAGTTAGGACACCGAGGAGTTGCACAGACTCAGCAAGACAATGCCCCCCCAGAGCAGGTACTGCATCCTGAGTGGAGAGCCACAGCAAAACTAAAGCCATGTACATCAATGGTACACCTCCCTGATTGCAGGTGTACACAAGTTAGCACAGTTAGGAGTTGTTTGGCCTCAGACAGGCAATGACCCCCCGAGCAGGTGCTGCATCCAGAGTGGAGAGCCACAGCAAAACTACAGCCATGGACATCAACGGTACACCTCCCAGATTACAGATGCACACAAGTTAGGACACTGAGGAGTTGCCACGGACTCAGTGAGGCAATGCCCCCCAGACCAGATACTGCATCCTGACTGGAGAGTCACAGCAAACTAAAGCCATGGGAATCAATGGTACAGCTCCCTGATTGCAGGTGCACACAAGTTAGAACAGTTAGGAGTTGCACAGTGTCAGCCAGACAATGCCCCCCCCAAGATCAGTTAGTGCATCCTGAGTGGTGCATCACAGCAAAATTAAAGCCACAACAGTACACTTCCCTGAGTGCAGGTGCATACAAGTTAGCACAGTTAGGAGTTGCATGACCTCAGTCAGTTAATGCCCCCCTGAGCAGGTGCTATATCCTGAGTGGAGAGCCACAGGAAAGTATAGCCAATGTTAGACCTCTGTGACTGGAGGTGCACACAAGTTAGGATACTGAGGAGTTGCATGGACTCAGCCAGTCAATGCTCGCCCCCCCCACGCAGAGTACCTGCTGTATCCTGAGTGGGTAGCCACAGGAGAACTAAAGATATGGACATTCATGGTACGTCTCTGTGATACCAACTGCAGACTACTTACGACACTGATGAGTTGCACAGCCTTAGCCAGGTAATGCACCCACGCCCCACAGGTCAAGTACTGGATCTTGAGTAAGGAAGGGGCATGAACATCAATGGTATGTCTGTCTTTTATAAGATTTTAACCAGTTAGGATTCTTTCTGTTGTGCTTTAGGATACTTTCTGTTGTACAAAATACTAATAGCTTTAGAACAGGTACAATAAACACACATTTTGTTTTTTTGCAAAAATATTTATCAAAACTTTTTTTTATAAAATACGTTTTTGTAAAAAAATAGAAAACATATGTATGATTAGTAAATTTTTTTAAACATAATTTAGAAACAAAAATAATTTTTTTCTGCAGAAAAATATTCACTATAAAAATGTTTTATTTTCTGTAGTTTGCAAAAAGAGAGGGAGGTGTGCTGTCTTGATAGAGGTGGTTCAGGAGAGAAAGTTGGATGGATGTGGAGGCGCAGTGGAAGTGGAAGCTGCTGCACCATGGAGGAGATACCAGATGACTGTGGAGGCCCTTCAGCTGTGGCCAGGGAGACTTGATGTTTCCTTTGCAGGTGAAGCAGTGCAGCTGTTGGTGGCGGCATCTGCAACTGTGTGCCCTGGCTCAAGCAGAAGGCTGACCGTGCCCTGTTGCGCCTGCAACAGGGACATTTGTTGTTGTCCCTGTTGCAGGGCAACAACTTTTTCAGTGAGCTGGTCAACCTTCTGCTCGAGTCGGTGTACACAGTCACAGTGCCCAGTGCAGGATGGACTTGCTTGCACATCTGTGAACAGAAAACAAAATTAATCAGCATGTTACAGTGATAAGTGTACTTTACTGGCTCTGTTCATGATCTGATTAGAACATCAATAGTATCATGAGTGAGATGCTCATTCGAGTTTTAAGTTAAGTCTTAGACAGTGCTGTTATATGTGTATGAAAGCACTTCAAGACAAGTCAGGACTTTCAGTACTTCTATAGACTTAGTCATGTGCTACCCCTACTGATCGAGAACAGTTAACGGTCATGACTGGACGATTATATCACTACTTAGGAGTTGGGGAGGTGGATAAGGTCAGTCAGGTGATGTACATAGGTCCGGTAGGCCAGAATTTGCACCCTGTGTGTGGGCGACAATGGGTGGTACTTATTTATCCGCAAAACACATCTCCTATATATAAAAAAAAAAAAAAATACTTCATTTATTTCCTCACCACCTCGGCTGCTCAAATGTGCATGTGTAGCCACATTTGATCTTGTTTTACTGTGCTACTGATGGACCCGATGCGGCACAACATCATTGTGATGCACCAAGTGCTGTAGTACAGTACTGCTTCTGGCATGCATTTCCATGTGGAGCACCGTAACATCATGGACTAGATGATTGTTCTGCTACACTACTGACATTATCATGCTGTTCTGCTGTACTACTCATTTCAGTACTGTGGCACAATCACATGCAATACTGATACATTGTATCTTACCTCGTTCATATTTTCTGTTGGCAGTATTTCAGAACATGTATAGACTTCACAAGTAAGCTTTATTATGAAGAATATAAATAACACTATGCAGATATTGTCACATATGAGTATCATGGAGTATTTGAAAATGTTGTGTTTACGACTTTGTGCATCATCTTTGTATTCTGTCACCTCTTGCATTTGGAGGGGATCAGAACCATTCTGTGGTGTGACACAGTGGTTGACCATGGTTGACCATGAAGCAGTCTGTATATATACAGAGTGATATTACCTCAACATAAGTAGTTCAACACCACTTAACCATAGACTAGGAAACAGAATGTGGCAATGATGTGGTTAGCAGTTTCCAACAACTGTATGTCTTTCTGTTACAACACTTATGTTCAGCACTGGTGCCGGGCTCCTGCTTCACCTTTGTCAGTGGTCGCTTGTCAACAGTCTCCCTGGACACTAGAGAATACATAAATACATTGTTTAATACAGAGCATGTCAATATGTTCATGGACAGCAAGAGTGTTATTGTCTTTCATGTCTCTTCCTATGTAATAATTGCAGGACACTACAATGTGGTACAGTTAAGACTGTGGCTACTGATAACTGATAGGTGTGAGATGAAATCCATGGTAAAAAAAATTAGGTACTGGATCCTGAGTACAGAGCCACTGCTGAAATGCAGGCATGGACATCAATGATATACGTCTCTGATACCAGATCTATACAAGATAGGAAACTGAGTTATTGGACAGTCTCAGAGAGGCAATGTGGTCACCCCCCGATCTGGTACTAGAGCCTCAGTTGAGAGCCATAGTCCAACTAGAGCCATGGACATCAGTGGTATACACCCCTGATTACAGCTGTACGGAAGTGACAACACTGAGGAGTTGCAGAGACTGAGCCAGGCACTGCTCCTTCTCCCCTTCTCCACCGCCCCAAAACACGTACTGTTTGCTGAATGCAGAGGTACAGTCCAACAAAAGGCATGGATATCATCAGTATATCTTCACGGTACCAGCTGCACACAAGTTAGGACACTGAGGAGTTGCACAGCTACAGCCAGGCAATGCCCCCCACCCCCCCAGATCAAGTACTGGATTCTGAGTGCAGAGCCATAGCACAACTTAAGCCGTGGACATCACTGTGATACCTGTCTGGTACCAGCTGCACATATCTTATGATACTGAGGAGTTGCACGGCCTTAGCCAGGCAATGCCCCCCCAAGATCATGTTTTGCAACCTGAATGGAGAGCTACATCAAAAGTAAAGTAATAGACATCAGTGGTACACATACTTGATTCAGGTGTACACAAGTTAGAACACTGAGTAGTTGGACAGACTCAGCCAGGGAACTACCCCCCACACACACCAGATACTGGATCCTGAGTGCAGAGCCACAGCACAACTATAGCCATGGACATCGATGGTATACCTTCCTGACTGCAGGTGGAGACAAGTTAGCTCACTGAGGAGTTGCATAGACTGAGCCAGACAATGCCCTCCTTCCCGCCCCCCCAGACTAGGCACTGCATCCTGAGTGCTAAGCCAGAGGTAAAGTAAAGCTATGGACATCAATGGTATACCTCTCTGATTGCAGATGTACTCAAGTTAGTACAGTTAGGAGTTACACGGGTTCAGCTAGGCAATGCCTCCCCCCAGACTAGGTGCTGCATCCTGAGTGGAGAGCCACAGCAAAACTAAAGGCATGGATATCAATGGTACACCTCCCTGATTGCAGGTGCATGCAAGTTAGCACAGTTAGGAGTTACACAGCATCAGCCAGGCAATGCCCCCACGAGCAGGTATTGCATCCTGAGTGGAGAGCCACAGCAAAACTAAAGTCATGGACAGCAACGGTACACCTCCCTGATTGCAGGTGTACACAAGTTAGCACAGTTAGGAGTTGCGTGGACTCAGCAAGGCAATGGCCCGCCCCACCCCAGAAAAGGTACTGCATCCTGAGTGGAGAGCCACAGCAAAACTAAAGGCATGGATATCAACAGTATACCTCCCTGATTGAAGGTGCATGCAAGCTAGCACAGTTAGGAGTTGCACGGCGTCAGCCAGGAATGCACCACCCCAAGCAGGTACTGCATCCTGAGTGGAGAGCCACAGCAAAACTAAAGCCATGGACATCAACGATGGACCTCTCTGATTGCAGGTGCACACAAGTTAGAACACTGAGGAGTTGCACGGACTCAGCCAGACAATGCCCCCCCCCAGACCAGGTACTGCATCCTGAGTGGTGAGCCACAGCAAAACTAAAGCCATGGACATCAACGGTACACTTCTCTGATTGCAGGTGCACACAAATTAGCACAGTTAGGAGTTGCACGGCCTTGGACAGGCAATGCCCCCCCCAAGACCAGTTACTGCATCCTGAGTGGAGAGAAACATAGAAACATAGACTTTGATGGCAGATAAGGACTGCTTGGCCCATCTAGTCTGCCCATTTCCCTACCTACAGGATAAGCTGCAGATCCTAGTTAACCAACAGCCTATTTCTTCCTACCACCTACTAAAATTGCCTTATGTTTGTCCCATGCATTCTTGAATTCTCCCACAGCCCCCACAACCTCCTCAGGAAGGCTGTTCCATACGTCCACCACCCTCTCTGTGAAAAAATCCTTCCTCACATTGCTCCTGAACTGGCCCCCATCTTCAAATTGTGTCCCCTTGTTCTTGCACATCTCTTTTTCTGAAAGATGCTACCCTCTTTGACTTTGTTGATTCCACTGAGGTACTTAAAAGTTTCTATCATGTTCCCCCTCTCCCTCCTTTCCTCAAGGGTATACATATTAAGCTCCTTTAGTCTCTCCTCATATGGCTTCTCTTGCAGACCCTGCACCATTTTAGTTGCCCTCCTCTGGACTGCCTCTATCCTGTCTATGTCCTTGAGGAGATGGGGTCTCCACAGCAAAAGTAAAGCTATGGATATCAATGGTACACCTCCCTGATTGCAGGTGCACACAATTTAGCATAGTTAGGAGTTGTACAGCCTCAGCTAGGCAATGCCCCCCCTCCCTGAGCAGGTACTGCATCATGAGTGGAGAGCCATGGCAAAACTACACCCATGGACATCAATAGAAGACCTTCCTGATTGCAGGTGCACACAAGTTAGTACACTGTGGAGTTGGATGGACTCAGCCAGGAATGCCCCCTTCCCCAAGCAGTTACTGCATCCAGAGTGGAGAGACACAGCAAAACTAAAGCCAAGGATATCAATGGTAGACCTCCCTGACTGCAGGTGAACACAAGTTAGCACAGTTAGGAGTTGCATGGCCTTGGCCATGCAATACCCCCCCAGGAGCAGTTACTGCATGCTCAGTGGAGAGCCACAACAAAACTAAAGCTATGGAGATGAATGGTACACCTCCCTGATTGCAGGTGTACACAAGTTACCACAGTTAGGAATTGTATGGCCTCAGCTAGGCAATGCTCCCCCTCCGAGCAGGTACTGCATCCTGAGTGGAGAGCCATAGCAAAACTACTGCCATGGACATCAACAGTATACCTGCCTGATTGCAGGTGCACACAGGTTAGGACATTGTGGAGTTGCATGGACTCAGCCAGGCAATGCCCCCCCCCAGTTACTGCATCTTGACTGTAGAGCAACAGCAAAAGTAAAGCTATGGACATCAACGGTATAGCTCCCTAATTGAAGGTGTACACAAGTTAGCACAGTTTGGAGTTGCACGGCCTCACCCAGGCAATGCCCCCCCAAGGAGGTACTGCATCCTGAGTGGAGAGCCACAGCAAAACTACAGCCATGGACATCAATGGTGCACCTCCCTGATTGCACATGCACACAAGTTAGGACACTGAGGAGTTGTCCAGACTCATCCAGGCAATGCCCCCCCCAAGACCAGGTACTGCATCTTGAGTGCAGAGCCACAGCAAAACTAAAGCCATGGTCATCAATGGTACAGCTTCATGACTGCAGGGGCACACAAGTTACCACAGTTAGGAGTTGCATGGCCTTGGCCAGGCAATGCCCCCCCCACAAGAACAGTTACTGCATCCTGAGTGGAGAGCCACAGCAAAACTAAAGCCATGGACATCAATGGTTCACTTACCTGATTGCAGGAGCACACAAATTACTACAGTTAGGAGTTGCACGGACTCATCCAGGGAATTCTCCCCCCCTCGGTACCAGATCAGGCACTGCATCCTGAGTGCAAAGCCACCTTGAAACTAAACCTATGGACATCAACGGTATACCTCTCTGATTCTAGGTGGACACAAGTTAGGAGACTAAGTACCTGCAGAGGATCACCCATGGTATGTCTACCAACTACCCAGAACAGCCGTTCATATAATTTCAATAGGATTGTCTTAACTTCCGACTCTACAAAGATGACATTGTCAGTGTCAGACTCTTGGGCCTCCACAGCCTCAGACTGTGCTGGTACTACCTCCATGTGTGGAGGGGAGTGCCTGTGATGTCCTGTGAATGAATAATAATATATATATATATTTTTAGAGTGTTGTATGTATGTCTCCAGTAATGCAGTACAGATTTGTTTCGACAGAGGAGCTGACTTTGATAAGATGGCCAACAGAGTTAAGCTAGCCCTGGCAAAAAGAAATACAGGTGAGGGGGTACAGGCAAAGTGGGCAAGCATTAAGGATGCAATACTTGAAGCAACATCCCATTGTGTTAGAGAAGAAAGGAAGTGCAAAAGAAGAAGGAAACCACTTTGGTTCTCAAAAACGGTAGCAGAAAAGGTCAGAGCCAAAAGTCTGGCCTTCAGGAAATATAAGGGAACACAGCAGGATGAAGATAGGGAGGCATACCAAACTTCCCTAAGGGAAGCAGGGAAGGCAGTAAGGCAGGCAAAGGCCCAAACTAAGGAAACACTAGCACAAACAGTAAAAGAAGGTGACAACACTTTATATAGATACATTAGTGAAAGGAGAAGGTTCAGAGGGGGTATTGCTAAGATCAACAGAGATAAGGGGGCGTGTGAGGAGGAGGACCATGTAAAAGCATCTGTTCTAAATAGATACTTCTGCTCAGTATTTACTGAAGAGAAGGTAGGGCAGGGCCCACAGCTCAGCACCATGGACAAAGGGAAGGGAGGTGAGCACTAGTCCCTTCATGAAAGAAAGGGTCCTACAAGAGCTCAATAAGCTCAGAGTGGACAAGGCAATGGGACCTGATGGCATAAATCCCAGGGTACTAAAGGAGCTAAGGGTGGAACTAGCACAGCCATTATCAGAACTGTTTAGTGAGTGTCTGAGCACAGGAGAGGTCCCAGAAGACTGGAGAAGGACTCATGTGATCCCGCTCCACAAGAGTGGTAGCAGGGAGGAGGCAGGGAACTACAGACCAGTCAGTCTTACCTCAGTAGTGGGCAAGATTATGGAGACACTCCTTAAGGAAAGGATGGTGCAACACCTAGAATCCATAGGAGCACAGGATCCAAGACAGCATGGGTTTACAAAAGGAAGGTCCTGTCAAACTAATCTCATAGATTTCTTTGACTGGGTAACCAGAGTGGTGGACCAAGGGGGAGCAGTTGATGTTGCATACCTTGACTTCAGCAAAGCATTCGATACTGTTCCACATAGAAGATTGATTAATAGGCTGGGTAGGCTCGGGGTGAGTCAGAAGTTGGTCAACTGGATGGCAAACTGGTTGACAGGCAGAAAACAGAGAGTGGTGGTAAATGGTATACAGTCAGAAGAGATGCAACTCACAAGTGGGGTACCTCAGGGATCAGTCCTGGGGCCAGTCCTCTTCAATATCTTCATCAGTGACATTGCAGATGGACAGAGGGTAAGGTTTGTCTGTTTGCAGATGACACCAAGATCTGCAACAGAGTAAATGATCCAAATGGGGTGGGCAGAATGAGAAGAGATCTGGATAAACTAGCAAAATAGTCAGAAGAGTGGCAACTGGAGTTTAATGCAAAGAAGTGCAAGATCATGCACATAGGGAAGAGAAACCCTGAAGCCACTTATAGGCTGGGAGGGGAGTTGCTGGCAGTCACAAGGGAAGAAAGAGACTTGGGTACCATCATCACCAATGACCTGAAATCATCCAAGCAGACCACTAAAGCAGTAGGTAAAGCTAGGGGGATGTTAGGGTGTATTGGTAGGGGTATCACAAGTCAGAAGAGGGAGGTAATAATCCCTCTTTACAAGAAACTGGTTAGGCCCCATCTGGAGTACTGTGTGCAGTACTGGAGGCCACACCTTCACAAGGACATTAACCAAATTGAGGCAGTCCAGAGAAGGGCAACCAAAATGGTGCAGGGACTGCATCAGAAAACATATGAGGACAGATTAACAGAGCCCAATATGTATACTCTAGAGCAAAGGAGAGAGAGAGGTGATATGATCGAAACATTCAAACACCTTAAGGGCATTAACAAGGTGAAAGAGTCTAATGTTTCAATATTTTACTTATTTATTTATATAAGAAAAATAACAGGACAAGAGGACACAGCATGAGATTAGAGGGAGGCCGTTTAAGGGGTAGTGTGAGGAAGTTCTTTTTCACAGAAAGGGTGGTGGATGCATGGAACAGCCTACCTCAGGAAGTGGTGGATATGAATACAGTGCAGGGCTTCAAACAGGCATGGGATAGGCATAAGGGAGCAATACAGATGAATATGAATAGATAGGCCATTGACAGAGCAAAGGCCGATGGCACATTTATAAGGTAGAAAAAGAAATGGGCAGACTGGATGGGCCTTGCAGTCCTTATCTGCCATCAACTTCTATGTTTCTATGTTTCTCTGCTGGTTAAGAATTCACTTGTCTTGAGTTTTCTGTTACTGTCTGTATACCTATGTACTACTGTATGCCTTAAGGAAAATAGCATTCTAAGGTCTCCTCAGGTAGATAACATGAAACAGCATTCATTAAACACATAATTATAGTCAATAAAACAAGACAGTGACTGTACTCTTTTATATCTACTATTTTAAGACCATGTACAATTATATATCTATCACTAATCTTTCTTAGCACGGTTTTGTTCCATGTTCACTCACAATTGCTTATTGTTCCTGCGTACATTTTTGAAGGTAGATGTACTACAGCTATGGTATGTTCTGTACATTTCTCTGTTATACAGTGCTAATACTATGCAATAACTGATAGTGCAACCAAATTTTACTGCACATCATTTTTAAAAGTGTCATATATATTGTGCTGACTAGGAAATGGCTTCTATACTCACAATGTTGCAGGTGCTCCCCAACAGCAGGCTTGCCAGCAGCCTCCCACATCTCATATGCAAGGTAATACCAGCCAGTGTCGTTGTCCGGTATCTCTTCGCGTTTTTTAATAAGCAAAAACGCTGGCACAACAGCTTCCACTTCCATTTGCACATGACTGCTGTTTTATTTTTAATTTTAAAGCAGATGTGCAGATGTGTGTTTATGCACCTCCACATCACATCCAGCTTTCTGTTGGTGCTGCGCAACAGCACCTTCAGGTTGCCTTTTTTTTTGAGCCACCTCCACCAAGCAGCACACCTCCCTCAGGCTCCAGAGTCTCATTTTACCATTCTTGTTGTTTTTAGTGCTGCAATAAATAGAAAGACAGACAATAG
Organism: Neoceratodus forsteri; assembly: GCA_016271365.2. Lineage (NCBI taxonomy): Eukaryota > Metazoa > Chordata > Ceratodontiformes > Ceratodontidae > Neoceratodus > Neoceratodus forsteri. The sequence continues at coordinate 495,583,127 of CM057453.1, forward strand.
TACGTCATTATGGTATATTCTTAAGTCTGTATGTTTGTCTTCTGTTCAGCTTTTTAACTACCCATAAGCAGACACCATGGTTATTAAGATTTTATAGTTCTGATTACAAGTTATGACATATGAGAACAGTGATAGTTACATTACATCACAGAAAGAACACACTACTACGTCCCCTATGTCATGTTTGGACTGCAGTGCACAGGCATACTCAAACCACATGCCTAAACGTTAATATTACATCTTGCTGACAGAAGCTGTACACATGTTACAATTCTCAACATGTCATGTATAAAACCTGCTATGGTAGTGTGAAAGAGAGATTGAATGTGTTTATTATTTGTGTTAACATAGAAACATAGAATTTGACGGCAGATAAGGACCGCTTGGCCCACCCAGTCTGACCATTTCCCTACGTGATGGATAAGCTGCAGATCCTAGTTAACCAGCAGCCTACTTCTTCCTACCGTGTTATGTATGAAGCTTTTCTAGTTTTTGACCAAGATTTTGTGGCTCTTAAAATAACCATTTTTTTAAAGGTGCACATATTAACAGTCTGATATTTTTAGAGGACTGTGAGGATTCCATCTCAAAGGTCTCCCAGGAAAAGGCAATTGCCAGCATGAGAGAAGTGAGCACTGTCTGGTAAGTATACTCAATCATTACAATACTTAATTTCAGGGTGACGTATGGTGTGCATCCCAGACATGCGCAGATACCCAGATATTTGTATGTTCACCTTTCTTCATGCCCTTTCAAGCAGGTACATGTGCTGTTCTGCTTGCCAGACCCTATGCTCTGTAATATCTAAAAAAATTATCTTCAGCCGGCTCGGTGGTGCTGAGGGCTGAGGCGCTGGATGCCACACCTCGTGCCACGCCGTCGACCCGGGTTCAGGAACGGACTCGGGTCGCCGGGGGTCGGCAGGGGGAAGGAGGATCGAGCGTCCCAACTGATGCTCTCCTCCTTCGGGGAGGGACACCGGGGGTGTTTAATACACCCGACATCCGGGAGAGCCGGTGGAAGCACCGGCTCAAGGGGCAGCGGCGGCTCCCATCAAGGGGAGTTGGGGAGGGGGGATGCCATTCAGCACTTGGCAGGCGTGCGTAAGCACGTTCCATCCGAGCTGGTGTCCTCAGTGGGAGGGAGGGGAGGGACAGAGAAAAACCGGAAAACAACCCATGGCACTCTGGATGACGGCCGCTCCAGCCACCCAGTCTGCAACCATGGGCAGACCCCGCTGTGCAAGGTGAAGGAGGCAGGTAGGAGTCACCAGAGAAGGCACTCTAGGGGCAGACTCAGTGGGGACTGGAGGGCATTGAGCTAGCTCGAAGGAGTAGAGTGACGAGGGCGATCAGGAGGATAAAAAGAGATTTAAAAAAAAAAAAAAAAAGATGATCTTACAGGCAGGTAACATACCCATAATAGAAGCAAGGTCCAATTTTGCTTCTGTCACTAAATCTACCCATCGTTTGGTGCCTAAATCATCTAAATCATTGCCTCCGAGATGAATCAGCAGTATATCCGGTCGAGCTTGAGTGCTCAGTAGTCTGTGCATTGTTGGCATGAGATGTTCCCACCTCATGCCTACCCTGCCAAACCACTTAACAAAGCAATTTGGAAGCTGCAGGTCTTTCCCAAAATCACTCCTCTGAGCATACTCTGAAGCTCGTCATACTATGCTGCTACTGACGATTCACACAGTCCATTTGCTGTTTTCTGCCATTCTGAGGTTTTAAACTGAGAAGAGGACAGAGAGCTACCAATAAAATCAGTGTTGGTCCTGCAGTGTCTAGTCACTACTAAATATGAAACTGAAATGTCCCTCTCTCCTTCAACATTGCTTTGGTGGGCTGTCCCAAAACACAGTGATTAACAAACTAATTGATTAATGCATTCTCATGGTTAACGAATACAATGGATGCATGCACTGTGACTACACTGAATGGCTGCAGCGCCTGTCAAACAGAAATGTTGCAAGGTTTCTAGGTGGGAAAATATTACATTTGCATAGGCTAGTTCAAACAATCACGAGTAAACAGACAGCTATCATTGGTTGCTTCTTGTGTTATGATACATGTGCTGCTTGCTTTCTGCCTCCATTTTCAGCTCTGTCTGTGCAATATGTACTCACTGACACTCTGACTTTAAACAGCAATAACTTCTTTTAACAGCATAACAGGTTATTTATATTGCCATAGTCAAACACAGCAGTAAAAACATTTTGTTTAATGCTATTTTTGTGGTAGTATCAGTTTTTATAATGCTTGAAAAATTATATAGAAAATGTGATGTACTTACACAGAATAAAGCAGTGCATCTTAGTTTCTTCTAAGATGGCTGCTATGTTCTTCTTCTCCAGTCTTCAGCAGTTGTGATTGGTTGCCTGACATGGCCTGATCAATGTTATGTTCCATTGGTGTGAGCGTCCGTCACTCAAATACAAAGCAGTGTCTGACTGGCTTAGCCTTAAAGAGGGTGTTTATTTAATGTAATTATTCGACATTTTTGTGCTCACGACACTATTATTCGACAGTTTCATGCTGACGACATTATCTTGTGACAGTACTATTCAGTAGTGTCATGCTGATGACACCAAAATTTGTGAAACTGTCGTGTTCAAGACACCAATATTTGTGACACTGACTTACATTCAACACTACTTTTTGAAAATGTTGCAAAAAAATGTTTTTTGACAAAAATAGTGTGGATAGTTATAATTTTCATAATAATTAAGTTTCTTCCATATTAATAGATATTTTCTCATGCTATAAGTCAGCTTCTGTTCTGTGACATTTAAATGCATTGTATGTTGCCTTCACTAGTGTTCTGTTGTGAGAAGGATTATCTGTGCAACGTTTTGTTAGCAGTGCCATTTATTCCCATTACAAGACACATGAACAGTGTGTGTGACTATGTAATGTTATTACAAAAAAATTTGCTCAGCACTAAATATTTGTTTTTCTGTATTTCTTATACAGGTGTCTGATACTTATGGAACATTTTCCCACAGTACTGTGAATTTCTAGAGAAGAAAGATGCCTTCTAAGGAGAGACACAATTCTATGCAGAGAAGAAACAGGTATCATAGTAGTACACTGTTGCTTAAGAGTGGTTAGAAAACCACACATGGTACATCAAGACATAAACTGAATCAGCATTCCACTCAAGGAGTGACTTCACAGGTTGCACACTCCACAGAAACAATACGTGCTTGCTCAACTGCAAGACAAAAATGCAGACTTCAGCAACAGTTGCAGAAATCTTTCAGATGGAAGACTAATGTTGCAAAGGCAAGCATAAAGAAGCGTACCAAGTAGCAGCGTAAAAGCATGGCTGCTGATGCTCTTCTGAGGAAGCAAAAGTTTTTCCGATCACTAGCTTCTAAAGCTAAGATAGACAGACTTATTGTTGCTGTGATGAAACATGAGTGCAAAAAACTAAAGTGTCATCTGTCTTTGATGAAATTGTGTCTCAGAGTCCGTACATTTGTCAACAGAGCACTATCTGTTCTTAAACGCTTGTGGCGTAAAATGGCACATGTTCTTGAGCAGTTCAGGAAAGTTGTGTACAGCATTAAGATAAGGCTACATTGCTATCCTGTCTTGAACCAACACAAGTTCTGTGATATTTTCATAGGTAGCTGGCTACACACACAGCACTCAGAGGCATATTTCTGGGAGGAGTCACATTACTCACAGAAAAAGGACTGCGACTTCTGCATTGATGAGTCTGGTAAATTGTGTAATGTGCTAAGTGTATGTGATGACACTACAATGCAGTCAGATGATGAGTCTGAGGCAACTGTTCAGTCTTGTAAGTGTCACTGTCTGTCATGGACATGTGATGCAACTTGCAACTGGAGGCAATCATCATTTGACAAAGTCGAGCACTTCATCAACCTGTTTGTCGTTACTGCTCGTAAAGACAGACATAAACTCTTTGAGACTATAGACCTTTATTAGATCCATCCACATACTGGACTTATGGGTCATTCACTTGCATGCCTAGATAGTGGTGTTTGCAACAGTGTATTTCATCACACGTGGATGCTGGAAGTGCATCAATCAGGGATGCAGAACTTTGTATATAGGGTCTACGAGGTGTGATGAGTTGTTGTGCAGTATTCTCATCTGATTGTGTTACTGCAGTCTGGTGACATGCATGGTGCCATGTCATTTCTGAAACAGCTGTGACGTGTCAGCAGTGTCACAGATACTGTGATTAATCAGTCATCGATTGCTGATGGAAATTCTGTCTCTGTAGAAACAGATATTCTAAAGCAGTTTGGGAAATCCATTGCCAAATTTGAGTTGGCAAAGACAGAGAAATTTGACTCTGTATGTGTGTCATGTGATCGGCTGTGTTACGGGAAACAAACAGTCACAGTGAACCTGGGAAACCATGTCACTGTACAATGACATGTGGTTTCGACTGTCAGCATTTCTGCTGTTAAAGTGTGACTTCCCAGTTAGACCCAATCATTGTGATGTGCAAGCACTGTTTCTCCAAGGTGAAGGCTAACACTCTGCCACCAAGGTCACTGTTGAACAATATGGAGCCACATGTTACACCTGCTGAGATTAGCACATTGAATATGTTTGAACAGATTCTTATTCAGACTATGAAACCGTTTCAAACTATTCTATGTCTGAATACAAAAACACGGAACATTCCACAAAAAGAACTCATAAGGTTTCTTAAGGGTTCCATTATGTATCTTCCACTTCCTCTGCAGGAAAACGTGGAGGCCATTTCCAGTGAGAACAGTTTGATGATTCTTGCAACAGTGTTCCAACAAAGTCAAAGGTCATTTGGCAGAATGCTGTCAATGTAGAAAAGGTGAAGGTTGCTCTTACTTACTTGAAGAGCAATAATCCCTTTTATGCAGACGTTGACATTGATCGTATGAGTAGCATGTGTGCTGAACATGATGTGTTGGATACCACAAAACCAATGACTGAGAAGGTCACCGTACAGACAAATGATAACGTGTATGAACAGTACGCAATACACCCACTGCATGGCAGAGATCCAGTTGGGGATAACATTGATCTGTACCAAATGAAACAGGTGGAAGGTGAGCCTGTCAGCATTTGTGAGGCAACACTGGAAGCATGTTGCTTTCCAGATTTATTCACAAAAGGGTCAGGTGGCTGTCTAGATGATAGAGAAGTGTGTGTGTGCAAGGTGCTGAATACCGCACTAGTCGTGTGCTCAGTAAGGATGGCAAATTCAGACGCAACATACAGTACCTGTTCCATCTCCTCTGAGAGAGTGAGCTTAGCATACTGTCTGCATTTATTGCACATACTATACTGCTCACAACTCCACTTGGTGGAATCACTGCTGTAGAGTTTTTGCAGAAATTAAAGGCAAAGGATGAAAATGTGCAAGTCAATTTGTCTTCCATACTGTCAAGTCTACGTAGCACCAAAGAATACTGGTATCGCAAACACTCTGAGGTGATAACTATGCTGTGAGAATATGGCACAGCCACATGGTTTGTCACACTCACAAAGAACTTGGGTCACAGAAGTGCCTTTCACTGGTTTGATGAAAGAATATTAATCTGTTTCAAAGTTATGCAATTTTAAAGTTCCCATTATTTTCAATGGGAATTTCACTCTCCAGAATAGCTTCCCGGAATGAAAAAAGGAATTTGGTCTCATGAGAAAGGATTTTTTTTCATGAGGGCCCATTCCTTTTTCTTGAGAAAAAATTCCTTTTTCTTGAGCCACCATCTTGTTGTCCATTTTTTCAACTAATAAATTTTAAAACTCTCCAAAATGATGTATAGCACAGACATCAAAACATGTATCTTGCTCATCGGGACTTCATTGTTGGATTCTTTACTTCTTTAGTCCTACAATGGCCCTGGAACTTTTTTTAACATTATTTAAATCCTTTTTCATGACTCACTAACATCCTTTATAATGAATCCTTTTTCATGGTCACTAGATGGGATCCTTTTCCACAGCCATGAAAAGGTATTCCATCTTGCGAAAAAGGATTAAAAAAAAACTAAGTCCAAAATCCTTTTTTGCAAGACAGGATCCTTTTCCATGACCAGAAAAAGGGATTCATGAAAAAGGATCCTTTCTCATGAAAAAAGATAAAAAGGTAACCAAGTCTAAAATCCTTTTGAATGACAATAGATCCTTTTTTGTGCAAATGAAAAAACATGTTGAAAAAGGATTTAGTGCCACACGAAAGGATTTCTCATGAGTTTGTCAATCCATTTGTCATTGGTGTCCAGTGGTACCCCCCAACCTCCAGTTCTGCCTGGTCCCCATTACTTTTATGTTTATAACCCTGGTGTCTAGTGACAACCCCACCCTCCGATTTCCATATATTTTGTTTTAACATCTTCATTGGTGTCCAGTTTTATCCTCCCCCACACACCATGCCATGTCCCTTGTTTCCTGTAAATAACAAAGTGATTCCTCCATGTCTTTTTTTAAAGCTGTAAAAAAAAAATCCACCGCCAATCACACCTGCACCCCAACCTGATCTCCCACTGTGCATCCACCACCCCTAGACCCCCCAAACACCCTCACTCACCTGAACTAGTCCCACACTGAAGATCCACTCTCCAATTGAAGACACATCTTGTGCTGGAACCAGTGACTGTTGTATGAGAAATAAGGTAACTACGGTTCAGTAGTTACCTTAGTTCTCATACAGCAGTCACCAGTTCTAGCAGCAAGATGCATCTTCACTCAGAGAGTGGATCTCTCACTGAAGGACAGTTCAGAGTGAATAAGGGTGTGTCTAGGGATCTATGGGGTGTGGGCCAGGTGCACAGTGAGAGGTCGGGGGGGGGTGCAGGTGCGATCGGTGGTGGACTTTTTTTTTTACAGGCTAAAAAAATGAGACATCAAGGAACTGTTTCTTATTTACAGCATGCAAGGGACATGGCAGGGTTGGTGGGGTACCACTGGACACCAATGAAGGTATTAAAATAACATATATGGAAATAGGAGAGTGGGGTGGCACTAGACACCAGGGCATCTTATTTATAGCATATGAGTGACATGGGAGGGTGGGGGGTACCACTGCATGCCAATGAAGATATTAAAACAACATATATGGACATCAGAGGGTGGGGTGCCACTAGACACAAGGGTTTCTTATTTACAGCATTTGAGGGACATGGGAGGGTGGGGGGTTACCACTGCACACCAATGAAGATATAATAAAAACAAAACATATGGAAATTGGAGGTTGGAGGGTGCCACTAGACACCAGGGATATAAACTTAAAAGTAATGTGTAATGGGCTTAATTGGAGGGTGGGGGTACCACTGGACACCAATGAAAATATAAAAAAAATGGAAATAGGAGGGTGGGGGTGCCACTACACACCAGGGCTATTACCTACACATTAATGGGGACGGGGCACAACTGTAGGGTGGGGGGGTTCCACTGGATAACAGGGAAAAGGGAAATTTAAGTTTTAGAAAAAAAATCTGAAACAATTATGTTTCAGACCCTGCACTCCCACAGCAAAATAAGAATATGATTATACTATCTCAAAAAATAAGGAAATAAATTGCAAAAAATGTTGTTAATGCACTAGTTAGGGTCAAAGTAACAAATGCTGGGAAATGTGGCATTAAGGTTTCCAACCCTAACACCCTACCCCCCACATCCAGGCAGCACAGCAGGTGTGGGGTGTGCCTTGGGGTTCTCAAGCCTAACACCCACCCCATTCTCACGCAGTGTACATATCTGACCTTATTTACAGATGGAATGGAGTGAGCATTAGACTTGAGAACCCCAAAGCATACGCCACACCTGCTGTGCTGCCTGGCAGTGGGGGGTGAGGTGTTAGGGTCCGAAACCCTAATGCCACATTTCCCAACCTTTGTCTCTTTGACAGTGCTAATTAATGCACTCATGAAGTGTTACCACAGGACTTGCACCAAGCCCTGAATCAAACCCTTTTTTTTCTTTGGCACAGCTGCACCAATCACTTTTGAGCCAGATTTTGGTAGGTCAGGTACAGTTACGACACTTTACTTAATTTATGCAAGCTCTGTTAAAAAGTATCTGAGATTGCCTCAAGCTAGTCCAGAAAAAGTATGTCTAACTTGCGGCAATTGGCACATGGGATTGAAAATCTCAATCACTGGCCAGGTGATTGCCTCAAGCCCCATGCACTATATCTTCAGCATACCCAGGTCTTGAGGCAATCGAAGCCATTTGAAAATCCAGCCCAGTGTCTCTTCTGGTTATAAGATTGCATTCTCTAGTATTTTGGGCAAGAGGACTGTGAAGCAAAGATGAGCAGTTCTTGAGCACAGAGGAATTGAGTAGAAACTCTTATAACCACCAGAGACACAGGAACTGTAAGTATAAACATACAATAAATCATGTTAAAGACCTATCTTTAAAAAAAGTGGAATTTGAATTTAAAGCAGCAGTGCAGCAAAACTGGGCAAAACATTTGACCTCACCCTTTTTTCACTATAAAAGATGCCAGGCATCTATCAGCTTTATTTGGTATTAAAAAATTTAGTTCCACTAAACTTTTGAGTATTTCACAAATGTTTTAACTTGTTTTTTTCTCAAGAGAAAGAGGTGGCCACTGCATTTGGCTTAGAAATAGCATTGTAGACCTGGAAAGGCTTAGGCTCAAGAAAATAAAGAAAACTCATGTTGTGTAGCAAAGGCAGTACATAGAAAAGTAGATTTGACAGGTATGCTAATAAAACTGTAGCTAAAACTACCTTTTTGAAAAGATGTTTTTGTAGCATGCTGCTTTAAAAATCAAAATGCTTTGCTTAACAGAATATTAGAGAATCTCCTTTGTGAGAAATGGACTGTGCCAACTGAACTTAAAACTTCAGGGGCAAGATATTTCAAAGCTTTGCACCTGGCTCAAATCCACAGCACTGGAATAGCACCAAATTTGCACTAGACTGCAATATTTAAAAGCTCTTTTAGTGTGTAGCACAGCGCTAAATACCACCTGCAAAAAGCATGCGGTAAGTGGCAGTGGAACCCAAAGTAATTCGAAATGACACTTCGAATTACTACCATAATAATTCAAAGTGTAACTTCTAATCACCACCAGGTCCAATCCTGGTAGTCTAGTGCCCCCCAGCCCACTTGTATTGTCAACAGGGGTGCCCAATCCCCCTGTTGACATCATGAGTCCCCCCAACTCATGTGGCAACTGGGAGCCCACCCCAGTGTGCCCAAAAGTTTAATTTTTTATTAATTGCCTTGCTGACGGGGGTGCTCAGTCCTCCTGTCAGCAGCATGTATCCTCCCTCAACACATGTGACACACTGGGATCCCACCCCAGTGTGCCCAAAAGTTAATGTATGTTTTATTAATTGCCTTGCCGATGGGGGTGCCAATCCCCCTGTCAGTGGCATGTGTTCCCACAACTCATTTGACATACTGGGAGCCCACCCCAGTGTGCCCAAAAGTAAATTTATTTTTTATTAATTGCCTTATCAATGGGGGTGCCCAATTCCCCTGTTAGCAGCATGTATCCCACCCAACTCATGTAGCACACTGGGAGCCCACCCCAGTGTGCCCACAATTATTTACATATTGTTTGCTCCTGTAAGTAAAGAAACCATCCCCAATGTGTTATTTGTTTTGTAACCTGGAAAAAGAAAATGGTCCCTTGTCATCTTCCAGTTCCCCCTCCCCATCCCCCACCCTCCCACTGAGCACCACCCACCGCACCTACCCTTACCTCATACTTACCCCCGGAGGTTGGTGCTGTCATCTTCTGAGGGCCTGGACACATCTGTGCTCTTCAAAGCCGAACTGCAAAATGAAGAATCAAAGATAAGCACCGTACAATGGCTGTCAATGGCTCCATATAATGGCTGTCAATGGGGTTTCAGTTTATAATGATACCTCAGCCACTTCAAGGATGCTGTCCAGGCTCTCCACTTCACACAGCTTATTGAAGCCCCAACCCGGACTAACTACTGGACTTGCACTAGCACCCTGATTGACTGGGTGCTCATCAATCGACCTGAGCACACCTCAAATGCCTCTGTCCTCCCAGACAATATCAGCGACCACTCCACTGTTATGTTCAACTGGACCAATAAATTTGCCAAACCACCTCCTAGAACAGTCACAAACAGAATCCTCAGGCTCGGTCACGCTGACCACCTAAGAGCTGATCTCTGTAACGCCAACTGGTCAGCCGTGTATGGGGCACCTGATGTCGATAGTGCGCTAGACCACTTCATCCTCCAATTCAATACTATCTGTGATACCCATGCCCCCACAAAAAAGTGGAAAACCAAGGGCCATTACAACCCCTGGATGAGCCCTGACATCCTTAAACTTATGAAATACTGAGATCATCTCTGACACATAGCCAGAGCCACAGGAAAGCAGTCTGACACCTTAAAGTACAAACAAGCCAGAAATAGCTGCACTAGGGCCATCTGGACAGCCAAAAACCTCTACTACAAGGAGGCCCTGTCCAAACACTGGAACAATGGCCGTAAATTCTGGGCAAACCTTAAAGAGGTTACCGGCACGGTGCCCAAAACTGCCCCTGACATGATCAGCGATAATGGCTCCCCTATCCTCGACCCAAAAACCATAGCTGACACCTTCAATCTAGCCTTCATGGACCTCAGTCATGTCCTGCCTTCCAACTTCTTCCACCCAAGCAACCTCATCATTTGCCCACAGTATTCTGTGCATCCCTTCTTTCATTTCAAGACCATCTCAATTGGGGATGCTTGGAAATACCTTAGGAAGGTGCTCAGTAAGGGGAGATTCATCGGTGGCGCCTTTGACTTGAAAATAATCTCACTCTCCCTGGAAGAAATCTTGTCTCTGCTCACCCACATCCTCAACTTGTCACTTCAACTAGCTGTATTCCCTCATAAATGGAAATCTGCAACAGTCACTCCCGTACATAAGAGTGGGGACAGGGCCCTTACAGGGAACTATAGACCCATCTCCTTGCTACCACCTCTATCGAAGGCCCTAGAATGAATAGTTGCAGACCAACTGGTCGAATATCTAAACAAGTACAAACTCCTCTGCCCCGAGCAGCATGGCTTTAGACCTGGGCACAGCACCACCACAGCTCTTCTAGAATTCACGGGATGCATCTACAAATCACTTGATCATGGACAACTTACCAGAGCAATCTTTATCAACCCGACTAAGGTGTTCGATACTGTTAATCATGCCTTCCTAACTGAGCAACTTGCCTCAATGGGCCTGGCTCTCGATGCAGCTTTGTGGTTCTGCAGCTACCTGGACCATAGATCCCAACAAGTTAGAATCAGTTCAACCCTCTCGGATAGCAAACCTGTCTGCTCTGGTGTCTCGCAGGGGTCTATACTGGGTCCCCTCCTATTCATCTTATTCCTAAATAGTCTCCCTCAAGCCAGCCAGTGCCGCATTTTACTCTATGCTGATGATGCAGTCATCTTCACACATGGCTCAAATCCTGATGAACTGGAGCATCAACTTCAAAGGGATTTCACCTGTCTTGAGAAGTGGTTCATAGATCATAAGCTAATTATGAACTATAAAAAAACTAAAACCATGCTGTTCTCCAAGCATCATAACTACCTTATATACTCGCATATAAGTTGGATTTTGGGAAGTTGAAATTGACATGTTGTTTCACCTTCCAACTTATATGCAAGATATAGCACTTGTTTATTAGAAACTGTGACTGATCAGAACAAACGTGCACTTTGCTACCTGTGCCAAGACACTGACTCTGAACAATTCACACCTCTTGATGTTTAATTGCTAACTGCTGGTTGATAATTGCCTGTGATTACGTTACCGTAGTTAAATCTTCTGTCCCTCCTCAGTTCACTATTGCTGCTCACTCTGCCCAAGATGCAGGCACACAAATGAAAATGCAGTGCATATGATGCAGATTTTAAATTAAAAGTTCTTCGGTATGCTGAGACTCATACAAATGCTGCTGCTGAGCGAGAATTCAGTATCAATGAAAAGTTAATCCATGATTGGAAACTGAAAAAAGAATCGCTGCTGTGTGCTGACAGAAATGTTAAACGCTTTCGCATAAACCCTTCTCCTGTATCACCTATTGAAGAAGAACTTGGCTTCTGGGTTGGTGAACTAAGGCAGAAAGGTTACATTGTAACCAGAATGGCTATCTGGCTTCAAGCGCTTGCTATATTAAAGAAGCAAGGGAGTGTTAGCAACTTCAGGGCATCTGCGGGGAGGTGTACCAGATTTATGAGGAGACATGCTCTCACACTGCAGCAGAGGACACACACAGTACAGAAACTACTTGCAGATGTGCAGCTAAAGGTTGACAACTTTCACAAATTTATTATAAAAGAAAGAAAAATGTGCGATTACCCCCAATATCAATCAGCAACATGGACGAGACACCGGTCAGCATTGATCTTCCTTCAAACCGCACAGTTCACTTTAAAGGTGAAAGGACAGTCACAGTTCAAACTTGCGGAGGGGAAAAATCCAACTTTACTGTAGTGCTTGCTTGTCTAGCAGACGGAACCAAATTAAAGCCAATGATAATTTTTAAAAGAAAAACACTTCCTAAGGAAAAGATGCCTCCTGCCGTCCTTGTGGAAGCACATCCTAAGGGTTGGATGGATGAAGTCCTTGTAAATAAATGGATAACTGAGGTTTGGGTGAAAAGACCTGGTGCACTATTAAGCAGAAAAAGCCTTCTTATCTGGGACATGTGCCGCGGTCATTTGGTGGACTCAGTCAAAAGAAATTTACGCCTTCACTGCACTCGCCAAGCTGTAATACTAGGAGGCTGTACGTTGCTTCTTTAGCCTCTCGACATAAGTCTCAACAAGCCATTTAAAAATAATATGAGGGAGCTTTGGAGGGAGTGGATGGTTAATGGCAGCAAGGAATTCACCCTGGGGGGTAATAGGAAAAAGCCTAATTATGGACTGGTGTGTAACTGGGTACGAGAGGCATGGGATGCTGTCCCAAGCACAGCTGTAGAGAAATCTTTTAAAACATGTGGCATTTTGAATTTAATGGATGGGACAGAAGATGAATTGCTGTTTGCTGACCTCGTTGATGAAAGCAGTGCCTCATCCACTGAACTAGCTGATGATTTACCCGTACCTGAGCCGGGAGAACTAAACGATGTATATGATGACATATCGCTGTCAGAGCTACAACTCCACATGCTGTTCCAATCTGATGATGAGGAGGGTGAAGAGTTTTTTTGGATTTTAAACATTACAGACTTGAGTGCACTTTATTTCATGAACTGGTACCCCCCACCCCGGATGAGTTAATGACTGTGCAATGACTAGTTGCTCTGTTTTGTAAAAACCTGCACCTTACTAAATTACTTTTTCAACTGTGATAAATGATAAAAAAATGTCTTAGAAATAAAACAAGTTTTCTACTTTTAATTCTGCTCAGTTCCTCTTTGTGTTTTTTTTTTTTAAAAAGACTGCAGCTTCTTCAAACTCAGGACCCGACTTATACGTAGGTCAGTAGCAAAGTTGTGATTTACCGTGTTCAAGTCGGGACTCTAACTTATAGGCGGGCCAACTTGTACTCGAGTATTTACGGTACCCATTATCAATATGTAATGTTGCTGGAGCCTCCCTGGAACTGGTCCAACATTTTAAATACCTTGGGATCACTACTGACAACTTGTTGTCCTACACTCTCCACATTGACAACACGGCCAAAGCAAGCAACAAACGTATTGGGCTGCTTTATCATCACAGGCACAGCCTAACCCCCGAAGCCCTAAAAATAGCAGTTCACAGCTCTGTGGGTTCCCTCATTGACTACGGCTTGCCTATATACTGTATGGCTCCGCCACTGATACTGCACTCTGGCATTTAAAAACTGCCTTAAATAAAGCTTGCCAGCTAACCTTAGGGGTGCCTAGGCTGACTCATACCTGCGATCTGTATACCAATGCACATTGGCTCCCTCTTAATGCTTGACTAATATTCCAAACCTGCCTTCTGGCAAAAAAGATCAGCCTTGGTACCCTCCCACCTGGGGTTAGTCAACTCCTGGTGCCTTGTATTAATCCATGACAAACATGTAACTCTGAGCACCAGTCCTTCATTAAACCAAAATGCCATACTTTCCAAGGTCTTTTGTGCACCATGGCCCACTCTGGTTCAATTCTCTTCAGGAAGATCTTGTGCGACAGCCTATATTGGGTGCTTTCAAAGTCCACCTTAAGCATCATTTGTTAAATGTAGCCCACTGTGACTGTCACGCATAGCTTCGCCTCCCCCACCTCTGACACTGATACTCCCTTGGCACCCCCCTTTCCCTTTTTCCTCTCCTCCCTTGAACCTTGTCCCCCTTCCCATCCACTCACTCACCTCTCACCCTTACCCCTACTCCTTCTTGAGCCTTCCCCTCCACTCCTACCTTCTCACCTCTTACCTGTCCTGTACTCCTTTTTTGAGTCTGCTCCTCCCTTCTTGCCTTCTTTCCCCTCGCTAGCTGCCTTCACAACCCCCTCCCCTCCCCCAGTTTAATTCCCAGTATCACTAGCTCACTTGGCACTTGGGGCTCCTCCCCCCTCCCCACCTTTACACTTACAAACTCTCTACTAAACCTGTCTCTGCAGACAACTGATTGGTACTCTCCAGCAGGCATCTAATACCTGTAAGTTTGTTCTTAGCCTCCACTCCCCATATCCTGACTGTTTGTTGCTCCATTATATAATTCCCTCTTCCAGTCTTCTGTAATGTTGTACTACTCTGCTTTGTATTGTGAACTTGACGTGGAACCCATGCAAAGAGCTCTGAGCTCAAGTGGTGTTATCCGAGATTGTAATAAATAAAATAAATAAATTAATTAATTTTGTAAGAATTTTGATCCCACATTTTCAACATGGGTTCTTGGGACACCACCTCGTGAACACTGTCATTGTCATTTCATTACTCAGTCCCAAAAGGTGATTTTGCGGTTGCTCATGGAATCACCTTTTGGGACCAATTAATGAAACAACAGTGCCACTTGTTCATGAGGTGGGGTTCCAAAAAGCCCATGTTGCAAATATGGAGAAATAATTCAAAAAAATGACTGAGTTTCCACACACGCTCATAACATCACCAATTTTTAATATTTTCACCCCAGAGTTTCAATTTTACTGTCTTTTCACATCTCCTCATGAACAGTACAGATGTCATTTTTCACGTCCTGATCGAAATGTGTTTTCACACCTGTGGCGCAGAATGGCTCGGTCGGTGTGCGAAATCAACTTTCGGGATGGATTAACAAAATCACGGTACAACTGTTCATGAGGGGAGTTTCCAAAAACCTCATGTTGACAGGTGAAAAAATTCCAAATAATGACAGAGTTAAGAGCGTGTGTTGGTCAGATTCTAAGCACACTCGTCACTTTGCCAATTTTTCATGTTTTCACTCCAGATTTTCAACATTACCATTTTTCACACCACCTCATGAATAGTACAGCTGTCATTTTTCAAATCCTTCCAAAAATGTTTTTCTGCACCTGTGGCGCAAAACGGCATTACAGTTGCACAGAAATATATTTCCACAGGGATCTGAAGGTTTTCTGTACTGGGTACATGTGGTGAGGTGATAAGAAGGTTATGTTGAACATTTGGGGTGAACATTATTTAAGATGGCACAGTTATGACTATTTGTTGCGATTTCACTACGCCTGCTCATAACTCTATGTGTGGAAGCACAGGGACCAGAGACCCATGTGTTTCCACAGCTAGATACATATGTGTATCTGTGGAGGGATGGGACTGCAAGGTCCAAAGGACCCTGTGCTCCCACTGTGACATATGATACTGTTGTACTATCTGGATGGAGAGATTCCACAGTAAAATGTCTGAAAAAGAAGGGAAATTCATTGCAAAAAACTCCATTAATGCATCAGTTAGGGGGAATACTATAGTGACAAAAGCAGGGAAATGAGGCATTAGGGTTCCCATCCTTAACGCCCCAACCCCAGGGTTCCCACCCTACCATTCCACCCTCATCCCTCCACCCTCCACACATCAACAGGCGTCTGGGTGTGCGTTGGAGTCGTCTGCCTAACGTTCACCCCTTTCTCCATTACTGCACCACTTCAGCTTGTTTACACATGGAATGGGGAGAGAGAGTTCAGCCTTTGACCCCAATGCACACCCACATGCCTGTTGGATTGTGGAGGGTGGAGGGGTGAAGGTGGAGTGGGGAAAAATTGCAACAAATAGTCATAACTGTGCCATCTCAAATAATTTTCACCCAAATGTTCAATATAACCTTAGCTCCTCACCACATGTACCCAATACAACAAACTTTAAAATCCTTGTCAAAATGTAATTCTGTGCAACTGTAACACCATTTTTGTGACACAGTTTAGGAAAAACATTTTCAGTAGGATTTGAAAAATGACAGCTGTACTGTTCAAGAGGTGGTGTGGAAAATGGCAATGTTAAAAATCTGGAGTCAAAATAGGAAAAATTGGCAGCGTTATGAGTGTGCATAGAAACTGTGCAACGCATGCTCATAATGTGGTCATGTTTTGGAATTTTTTCATCACATTTTCAACATTACCATTTTGAGACCTCCCCTCATGAACAGTGCAACTGTGATTTTGCTAATCCATTCCAAAAGTTGATTTCTCACAGTGACTGTGCCATTCTGCACCACAGGTGTGAAAACACATTCTGGACAGGATGTTCAAAATGAAAGCTGTACTGTTCATAAGGAGGTGTGAAAAAAATGGTAATGTTCAAAATTTGAAGTGAAAAATATTTAATAACTGGCGAAGTTACGAGCATGCATAGAAACTGTGCAATGCACGCTTATAACGCAGTCATTTTCAGGAATTTTTTCACCAAACTTTCAAAATGGGCTTTTTGTGATGCCACCTCATGAACAGTGGCACTGTCATTTCATGAATCAGTCCAAAAAGGTGATTCCACGTAGTGACTGCAAAATCACCTTTCGGGACTGAGAAACAAAAAGACAATGCCAGTGTTCATGAGGTGCGGTTCCAAGAACCCCATGTTGAAAATTTGGTGCAGAAATTCCTAAAATTGACAAAGTTATCAACATAAGTTGCCCTCCCCCCATTTACTCCCATTATACGGCTTACCTTGATTCCTGAGATCACAGTTCGGCTTTGAAAAGTGCAATCATGTCCCGTTCCAGAGAAGATCACCAATCCTGACCTCGGAGGTAGTAAGGGTGAAGGGGTGCAGGAGGTGGGTGCACAGAGGGAGGCGGGGATGGGGAGGGGGAGTGAGGAGATGACAATAGACTGTTTTCTTTTTTTCAGGATTTTTAATTTTTTTTAAAAAGACTATGGGGAATGTTTTTCTATATTAACAGGAGAACTGTTTAAAAAATAATATGGGCACACTGGGGTGGGCTCCCAGTGTGCCTGATGAGTCTGGGAGTGGCATACATGATGCCGACAGGGGGATTGTGCACCCCCATCAGCAGTGAAAGTGGAAGAGGATGGGGTCATCTGACACTGGGAATGGGCATCCCAGTGTCAGAAAGGATTTAAAATGTTTTTATCTATATCGGCACACTGGAGTGGGCTCCCAGTGTGCCACAATACTGGGTGGCGGGGATACACATCGACATGGAGATTGGGCACTCTGTTGCCAGTGGAGGGGCACAGTGATTCAATGCAGGATCCTGCATCAAAATGATCACAAATTTCGATGCAGGATTCTGCATTGAAGAAAAGACTTCAGGGGACAGTTTTCTTTTCCAACAGGCTTTTAAATAATGTTGGGTACACTGGAGTGGGCTCCCAGTGTACCAAACATGTGTGTGTATGCTGCGGATACATACCAACAATTGGGCACCCCGTGTCAGTGGGAACAACTGCAGGTCTTCCATGACTCTGCAGCCAGCAGCATGAGTTCCAGCTGTGGCTGCAAAAGTTAAGAAAATACCGCTCTTCTCATACAGAGAATGGCTTACAAGCTGTTCTCTGTATAAGCAGGCACCTGACAAAATAAATTGTTTGGGTCCAGCTTAAAACCCCCCAAAAAATTCAGAATACACGGAAAGGGGTCCTCTTTAGCTTTTTTCTGATTTTTTTTTTTGTGTTAAAAGGGTTTGGGACTTCAACATTCTCGCTAAATGGGCAAACAAGATGGCAGAAGCAACACAGCTCAATCGATCGAATCACTGTGATCTGTGCACACAATATCAGACTTCTGCACAAAAAAAAAGCTGGTATTGTGCACACAGTACTCCTACTGTGCACACAACACCAGCCTTCTTTGCAAAAGAAAGCTAGTATTGTTCGCGTGCGAACAATGGTATCTATCATGCCTGACATATACATTTTCCCATAGGAAATAATGGGGACATTGAAAATGTCATAACTTTTGAACAGATTAATATGTTTTCACCAAACCTTCAAAAGGCACATCTGTGACCCAAAGGCTTTCTAGCCTAAAAATTTCAGTCCACAGCATAAAGCCATTTTTGAGATCCAGCTGTAGAAAGAAATGTGAAAAAAGACTGTTTTTTCTGTTTTTTCAACACTTATATCTCAGAAACCACTTGACTTATTCCCACAAGCAGTTCAAGAGACCTACCCCTAAAGATTATTTATGCCAAATTTCATGCAAATCCATTGAATGGCTCCAACGTTATTAAGGTTCAGAGTTTGGACTTTAACATAGAAGTGCACTTTTCACACTAACTATACTGGCATGACCGGGCTAGTATAATATATATAGGGGATATGACATAGCCTGACTGAAGATATCATATTTATCTTCACGAGAGGCCAATGATATCATGATATCTCACTAGTGGCGAAGCCAAGAGTGAGATATCTTGATGTCATTGACCTCGAGTGAAGATAAATATGATATCTTCAGTCAGGCCGTGCCATGTTCTGTTTATACAATATGGCCTGGCTATTCAAAGGGGTTACGCATGGAGCAACAGAGTTGCACCAGCACAACCCCGCATTGTGCCCTGGCAGGATATTGGAAAGGCTGCCCACCACACTGCAAATCCTGATGTGCCAGGTCGCAATGTAATTGTATGTAGCACAGATGCAGGGGGTGTGCCCATGCATATACGGCACATCCCGATGTTCAGCCCGGGATGTGCGGCACATATGCTGGTGCAACCCTGCATTGCACTGCATAGGGGGGCTCAAAGTTGAGCCTGTGAAGAGTGGGAACAAAACCTGGCCACCCACAAGTGGGCTGCTGTATTGCATGACACAACACAGCAGCTGCCAGCCGCGGGTGTCCACCCACCCACCCAGAGCACCTTCACCAAGCACCCACATAACCCTGGTGGTCTAGTGGCACCCCCTCCCACCCTTGTCCCCAATCACACGTATCTGACATGTATATACATCCCTGGTAGTCTAGTGGAATCCCCCCCCCCGAGTCCCTGATTCCCCAATAAATGTAATAAAAGTCCATCCCTGGTGGTCTAGTGGTTTCCCTCCCACTCAATTCCCCAATATATGTAGAAATTACCATCCCTGGTGTTCAGTGAACCCCCCTGCCCGTTACAGTGATCAGGTACTCATCTGTAAATAAGTGCCCTGGTGATCCAGTGGCAATACCCCTCAACCACGACAACCTCTTGCCTGCCCTGCCCCCTGTCATCAGCAGGTGGCTGCAATCTGCCCGCGACCATCCCCGTCACGACCCAACGACAGTACGCTATGGTCTGTGCCATTGGTCCCCAGTGACCAATGAGCTTGCAGGGCATTGTATCAGACAGTCCCAAATATATGAATGACTTCATTCACATATTTTGGACTGTCTAGTACAGATATGCCCTGCAAGCCCATGGTCCACACTGAGACCAATGAGCTTACAGCCCATACTGTACCTGTCATTTGGCGGGTGGCCGGGCAGTATGTGGGCGGGTTGCCATCCACCGATGACGGGGGCGAGGTGGGCAAGGACCGACGGTGAATGGAGGGAAGGGGGTACCACTGGATCACCAGAGCATCTATTACAGATGAATACCATGATCATGGCAACAGGCGGGGTTCCACCACCACCACCAGGGATGGTCGTTTACATATATAAGGCAATCGGGTGGGAGGGATCACTAGACCACGAGAGATGGTCTTATACATTTGATCGAGAATCAGAGACTCAGGGGAGCACTAGACCACCAGGGATTGTGCCTACTCTGATTACCTCGATCGCCCGGGATCCCCATGCACACATCATGCTGTACAGGGGTGCCAGGTGCAAGTCACCAGGCTGCCCTGTGCAAGGCATGCAAATGGGTCATAGTAACATGCAAATGTCCCCATTTGCACCTTGCATATTTTATGGCCTCATTAGCATGCCCCCTGCTGAATATCACGGGTGATGCATATAGCGCAACTGCACTTGTGCTGGCACATCCCCGTGCTCTCTATCTGTGGCTTGCTCCAGCTCAGTGTCACTGCGCCATGCTCAGTATGTATGCTGACCTTGCCTTATTCAATGGTTCTATGCCATGGCGTCATCACCGTTGAATATCACCTGGCCCTGGCACTGGTGTATCCCTGTTGCGCTGCACCCAGGCTTGCACCACTGTCTGGCACAGTCTGACTATCCTGACCTATGTGTTTTGGGCCACATGTGATAGAATCTCCTCAAACACAGTTCCCAAAACCCCCTTCCAAAACAAAAGATGACATACAGTATGTTTTTTGGAAAATAATTATTTGGTGGATTTTTGTAGTTTTAAAGAAATTTATCTGGTTGATCCTGCCATTATTTTTACATAAATAATCATTTAAATAAGCATTTAAAATGTATCTGGTTGATCCTGTTCCTCTGAGATTTGATAGCCCACTAGTAGCCATATTGGTATCTTCACTTTTTTCCTGAATTATTCCCCTCCAACAGAACTGATGACATGTTTAATCAAAAAAATTAAGTTGATCCTGCCGTATTTTTTAGGTAAATACTGATTTAAAACACTTATCTGGCTGATCCTGCCACTCTGCACTTCGGTGAGCATAATAATACTTTCACTTTCCCCCAGAAATATAGCGTGACTGAGTGGTAGTAAGAGACTTCCATAACCTGCTCCCAGATCTTTGCACTAAAACAGTCTGCATGAGCTAAGTAGGAAAAAAATCTGTAGTTCTGGTAATTTTAACTGAATTTCTCCACAAGAATCTGCCAACTGTACCAAGAATAGAGAGAGCAAGTCAGCAGCTTCAGAGCAGCTGAAGGAAGCGACAGGCGCGTGTTGCTGATCAACAGACACTCACGCTACGCTGCCTGCTGGCTCTGGCTTCTTATTATCATATTCTTGGTACAATAACAGCTTTAATGGAAAATCTAAAATTACCAAATGGTACTGCTACCAACTCATGAAGACTGCTGGTCTGGGAGTGAGTTGCGAGGTCTCACAGCTCAGTCACACTACTATTCTGAGGAAAACGAAAGTATTATTATGTTTACTGAAACAGAGTGGCAAGGTCAACCAGATAAATGTTTTAAATCATTCACTACCTAAAAAGGCGGCAGGATCAACAACATTTCAGAGGCTTATGTGTGCGGAGGGGGGTGGGGGGCACATATTATAGACAGAAACTCACAATTGAAAGTGAAATACTTCCATTTTCCATTGTATGACACAGAGGAACATAGAGATTTCACCATGATATATAGGAACATGGAGATACCACTATGACGTATAGAAACATGGAGATATCAGTGATATCTTCACTGCCTGACTGGGATACTACTTTGTATCAGTACATTTATCCCAAAACACATGTTGTGTGTGTGTGTGTGTGTGTGTGTGTGTGTGTGTGTGTGTGTATATATATATATATATATATATACACACATTGATAAATAGATACATACATACATACATACTTGCACACAGTTACTGTATACAGTCTTCTACAGTGTCCCACAGTACAGGGGACATCCTTCTGTGTTCCTCTCACTATAGCCCAGACCTGCATTCATCCCTCTTGGAAACAGTGGTGCACACACAGAGACTGTACTATACATCCAGACTTTCAAGCAGGGAGTTATATTATTCTATGGTGCTACATAACTCTTACCCTGTGTACGTACGATGGTAAGGGTTTCCATTGTGTCCTGAGTTTGTGTCTCCATGTTTGCAGATGTGCCTCTCATTATGGGGATCAGTGTCCCTCTTTGTTCAACATTCAGAGTGTCCGTGTCCTTCATTCCAGTGCTGACTGGGTGGGAGGTATGCACTGCGTATGCCTGCTGACACCCATGGCCTGCAGCTAACAAACTGTTTCCTCAAGGCTGGCATACAGGTGGAGTTGTGTGTACACCCCTGCCTGTAGCTTTTAGCCTGTACATCCAGTCTGACCTACAGGTGGAGCTGTGGGCACCATCCAGCCTATGGTTTTTGACCTGTAGTTCTAGTCTGACCTACAGGTGGAGCTGTGTGCACTATGGAATAGCACCAGACAATCTTCATGATAATATATGCTAAGCAAGCCTTAATGAGATGCTAATGTGGCTGTTTGCATATGGACTGCCTAAGTAGGCTCATTTGTATAAGAGCTTTGAATATAGCAGACTTTTGCCCTGGGCTAATGTATTTGCACTGGGCTAATGTGTTAGCACCGTGCAATTGGGATAGCCCCTGGCAATCCTCTCAAAAGCATAGCATGGTTCTGCAGTGTATGGCCTGCATTATTGTTTGCAATTGTTGTGCAATACTTCATTGCTATCACACACATTGTCCATCAAATTCAGCTCTGCCTTACTCCACCTCTGTGTCCACTGAGCTGCTGTTGCATTTTGCACTTTCCTGTTGCTATTTTCAGAGCTGTCTTATTTCCCGGGTTTCCTTTGCATGCTATATTCAGCTGGTTTAGCCCTGGGGCTATTCATTTGAATAAAGCTTGCTACTGGTTCTGGGCTAATTTTGCATGCCATGCAGTGTTGATTTAGCCCTAGGGCTAAGTTTTGAATATTTGGCCCCAGAATTTTAGAACTACAGTATATGCATGAGACAAACTGTTATGGATATAAGAGTACCTGGAATGCATGCATGTCATTATTTATAATCATGAATGTAAATAAAACTAAAGTCATGTCTTTTCGAGAAACATCTACAAAATATAAATGGAATTTGTATGAGATCATGCTAGAATAAGTTGAGGAATACTGTTATTTGGATGTGTGTTTTTTTCCCTAGTAATTGTAAATGGCGAAACACATAAATAATTCTATAGATAAGGCGTATCTAACTCAAAATAGGTTGGCTAGAGTTAATATCAAACATTGTGGTCATGCTGTAGATGCAGCTTTATTGGTGGGTGAAGTGAAAAGAAGTCCACAAATATTATATATAAGTAAAATATGTTTTTTTTTTTTTTATTTCCCTGTAGATCTTGAACAGCCACTGTAGGGATATTATAAACAAATTCTTCAAGTGCCATGCAATTAATGATTATGTTAGCATATAAATTGGGAAACCTAATTTAAGTCTTACAGCAAAATTATGAATGATGACATATCTTTCTAGAACTGACCTTAGTGTTAAAAGACAGATTATTATACCAATGACTGATGGAGAAAACAAGTTATATACACTGTAAACAAGGGATATTAGTCACCTTGGTTGGTAGCAATTATCACATCATACAGAGTGTGAGATACAATAAGCTCTGGGATTATTTCCTTTAAAGTATAACTGAAACTATTAATTATAGGTCAGTCCTCAAACAAAGACTGATAGAAGACTTCACCAATACAGTATTGTTAAATATAAAACGGTCTAGATTTGCTGCTTGGCACCCAAGATATAACAAATTCTGGTCAGAGCCAATATGGCTGTGGAAAGCTTTTAGGAGTGGCAAGAGTGGTGAAAAGAATATGCGGTGCTCTTGCTGCACCAGAGTCAGCCATAATACTGCAGCAATTACAGTATTGCATATGCTTGATGCTTGCACATGTGCAGTTTGCCCCAGAGTCAGCCTTGTGCAACATGGCAGTGCTGACATAATTACATGTAACAACCCAGTCCCCTCGGGTTACTAGAATCCTATCAGTACTAGTCTTAGGCAGGTACAAAAAGGCAGCTGGTGGGGAGGTCATTAGGGGCTTTCTACATAATGACATCATTGTTTACTCAGCTAGCCTGAGAGAAGGATGATTATGTCATTTAGAACTCTCACAGCAGCATAACCATGTTAGAGTCAGCTGCTCTTGGAGAGCTTAGAATGTTCATCAGTAAGTTCAAGTGTGGCAGTCAGACTGGAAGGAGGTCTGCCATTGGGAGCTCTGTCAAAGGGAGCCCTGGTATTTCTCACCCTAGTTTGGTAAAATCTTCAGTTTGCCTGTGGGACACTTAGTTTCACTGCAGGGGGAGTGAGAGGGAATGAATTTCTTGTGGATCCAAGGGGCAATTCCCTGACATTCCTGAAGTTCACAGCTGTCTTAAGGAAGAACAATGAGTAGAATCTGACAGCTACCAGAGAAAGAAAGGTGCCTTTTGTTCTTTCATGACTGGGAGAAACAACTAATCTATGAGCACAGAATTTGAGTCTGTTCTCTGAGGGATATACACAAGAAGGCGGCTACCGATGAAAAAAACTGGAGCCAAACAACTAATGAAGCATAAGATAAAAAACAGAACGGCTGCCCAGTGATCGACAAAAAAAACCTGCACGCTAAGGTCATGTAGAAAAGCTTTTTAATTACAAAACTTTAAAAATAAGAAAACAAACAGCACTCCAGAAGCTCTGGAGTACTGTTTGTTCCTTGCTTTTAAAGTTTTGTAATTAAAAAGCTTTTCTTATCTTATGTTCTCTGAGGGAGTTGTCTGAGGTGAGTGTGCCCTAGATAAGGCTAGATCACACCGGTCAGGACCCCTTTCAACACAACTGTGCTGAATTTAAAGTTAAAGTTGGGAGTCTTTAGCAATTCATGGGGATTGGAGACTCATTTGGTGTAACCCTGAAGGAATGGCAGAGGCTGTTTGAGGCAAAGGGTGAGGAACACCATCTAGAGTTTCAGGCAGGACTAAGTGGTTCATGGATGGGCACCAGTGTTCCCTGGGCTACGACCATGCACTGGGAGGATTTTATAGTGTGTGGCATATCCCACAGATATGCACTTTGGAAATGAAAATGTGTGGAAAATGATTACACTTTGGAAGAGAGATAGAGATGTGTTTTGTGGAAAACAGTATTGCTTGGCAAAGTGTCCTGTAAAAGAGAGTGTGCCTGTATTGCAATGATAAACATTTGGGGGACCACCCTTGCTTTAAGTAACATCTGTAAATAAAACCATACTGCAAAATCCCAGTTACCACTTTGGACATTCCGCTTATTTCTTCTAGTGTGAACATTATTGGGGCTCCTCAGCAGTTAGGTCTAGCATATGCCTAGCATCCTCTCCCCTGGACCTGGTTGTAAATAAAAAAGTCCATTTTAGTATGTACCCCCCCACTCCATCCTCTAGATAATGAGCCTGGTATCCACTCCAATGCTAGGGGTGGTACCATGAGTGTAGCTCTGCCAAAAGAAAATTGTATGCTATGTAGTTGTCAGTAGTTCTTTTAAGGGGGGGTGCCAGCTAGCCAAAGGTGGTATGGGGGTTACATATATATGCATGATACTCATGCATGCACAGCTTAAGTTTACACCACCATGTTGCACAAGGCAGCCATCACATCCGCACTTGCGGAAAGGAAAAGTAGTGCGCCAGGAAGTGAATATGTTTATGCAGCCCACAGAGGGGAAGGACTGCATAAACAGAATCACTAGAAACTATGCTGGAGCACTGTTGCAGAACATCAGACAGCGGTCCAATTACATGCTTCCACAGTGCTCTTTTACAAGTCTGATGATGGCATAACATCTGTGGAGCTTGGCCCACACAACCATAAACCATAAAAATCAGACTCAGGAGGAGACTATTAACAAACTAAAGATCTGGTCTCAGATTTGCTTGTCATCACAGTCACTTTCTCATTCTTTTCTAAGCAGTAATTTCTGGTAAATGTGCCTTAACCATATTGATCTCAGTGCTGGTAGACTACTTCTGGTTTTCCCCTGATTGCATTAGGAGAAGGTAGTAGCAGTCTTGAAGTGGTTGCTGCCAGCGGTGGCATGCTCTGAAAAAAGTGGTCCCCATGATCATCTGCACATTTTAGAAATGACCCCTTGACTTAAAGGGAACAGGAATTGATTATTTATGTGCAACTGTTTAAAATGTCTCTATTTTTTATAAATTATATTCATAAATGATCCCTATTTAACTGTGCCCAAATGAAAGCTGAAGCTGTCAGTTGTGTTTTGTTTTGGTTTTAGATTTATAGAACTGTTATTTAATACAACAGCAGATTAGGTACATATGGACACATGTTGATACATGGACATATTAGGATAACAGTATCTCAATTACAAGGAGGTCTGTGTTAGATTTGGGTTTTGAATGTACACATACACTAGTCACTTGTTACAGAATTGCAGATATAAAATGTTTAAGATAGTGGAAGTTTGACTATTCATGAGTAATACGGACTTATTGTACACAGAGTTTAAGAAAAATGTATCTGAACAGTACACTGTATAAAATTTGATTGACACCACTGTGTGAAACAGCTGGTGAATGTTTTATTTACACTACAGCAGGCTGTCTTTCAACCTGTTTTTTACTTAACACATATGTATTTTCATATTTATAAGACTTAACATTATTTACTATATATTGCTTAAGCTTATTTTTCCCTTGTGTTTTTAATCATTCTCATTTACTAATGCTAACACAGACACACCCAGATGGTTTTAAAATGAAGCTTCAGTTGGTTTATAGCTTGTGTCAGGGAGTGAACTTTCCAATCAGTGAAATTTGACCTTGGGATAGCTTTCTTTTGATGGAACTAATCCTGTCATGGTGAAGTAATTTGCACAGTTGAGGCTGTTTAGAAGTACTATAGAAAGTATGCTAAACAAATGCAAATATCTCTAAAAGTATACAACTTACAGATAATATATCTTATGAAAGTTGTTCATGACAACAAGACCTTTCCAATGAGCCTATTCCTTAGGCTGCATTAATTATATTTTTTTAAACTATGGCCAGATTACTCGAATTTTCATTTTTCATCACAATTTTCACCTTTCAGGTGGCTATATTTAACAAAATCTGATGAATTCAGATTAGTGACTACCCTCATTTGAAAGGTCATTTTGTCCTGAACAACTTTCATGCTGGTTGTATATTGGTAACTTGTATACTTTCTGAGATATTTACATTTGTTTGGCATGACTCCTACTCTTTTCACTCAGAGAGAAAAAAAATGAAGTTGTTTGAAAGACCATATTTTACATAATATAAAGAATTCAGATTAGTGACTACCCACTTGAGAAAGGTTGTTTTGCCCTGAACAACTTTTACATGGTTGTCTTTGTACACCTTAAATAGTTTTAAATATATTTAGATTTGTTTGGAAGGTGTGCACATTTGCTCTCAGAGAAAAGCAGCTTGGAGTTTTGTGTCCATCATTCTAATTAAACAGAAAGAAGGGAGTATTTCTTTAACTGCCATGGAAATCTGAAGAATGGAAGGGTACACTGAAAACTCCTAAAAGATGTGTTCCACTAAAACACCCTTTTTCAAGTGAAAGCAGGATGCCTGTAGGCTCCGCCCACAGCCATAAAAATAATTTAATTTAGAGTCTTATTTGATACTGACTCAAAACATTTCCATCAAATATCCAGCAATACAGGTTTTAAAAGAATACACAGACAAATAGTCATTCTGTTCCAAGATGTCTGTGCAAAAAGGGCAAGTGGGAAGATTTATATAATACTTTTTTTTTATTGCAGTTGGGATGATGATGCTAGAAATACATTTTTAATGAAATATATTAATTTGGGAAATACTGAAATAGAGAAGCCATTTTAAATTATTGTCAACAACAGATAAGGATACATTTATTAACATTTGTAGCATTTTTTTAAAAACTGCATAAAAATTAGGGAGAGTAGGTTCAAACACTTACATGTAATGAATGATGACATATCATTGTAAGGGGGTCACGGCTCACCCTCCTGTGTCTAGGGGTATAGATGGTATCTTACCCAGGACAGTGTCCATACCCTACTGCCTTGAATACCATGTCTGCATCACAACCAACTGCTTTACTAACCCTGGTCATGGGTAATGGGATCAGAACCACCTTAAAGCATACTCAGGGGCACCAATAACATGAGATCCTGCATAAACTATAAGGTACATACAGGAGCTAGGATCAAGCATGATTTTATTTATTTATTGAGTTTTATTTTATTCTTTTGGTAACTGGGTAAGACCAACTAAGCACAAGTGCCTATTTTGGGGGGTGACCTGGGAGCACTAGGGTGGTTAAGTGACTTGCTCACAGTCACACAGTATGCAAGTGGAGGGTGTGGGAATCAAACCCAGGTCTGCTGGATGTACCACGCTCATTCACAGCTTATTACTCTAACCTGTAGGCTATACTGCCAGCCTCAAGTATAAAAAGAGAGAATAGCAACTGCTGAGGAGAAAGGGATTCAAACAGTTTCTAAGGCAAAAAAATGAGATTATTAATCTAAGGATAAAGGTCAACACATCAGAATGTTGGACAGACACAAAGAAAAGCAGGAAGGCATCTAGAGGTGTACAGAAACTGTTTCCTATCACCTTTAAGACAATTATGAAATCCGGATTATAACAAGGAGAACACTGCACATTTAAACAGTTGTAACAAATATAACACACAGTACAAGATGCCTAGGTGGTACACGGCTCTCTGGGCATTCCCTGGCCATCCAATTTTATGCTGGTTCAGACTCACACTACTGTTCCTAACTTCATGAGCCATGTCCTACATGATGATTCTTTCAAATATTCTCCTGGGTTCTGCATAACCCCCACCTCTAGTCTGACATGAATCTTGACTGCTATCTCCAATCACTGATCCGATGGTACCCAGTTTACTTGTGGGGCCTATTGTCCACCCAATGACTATAATAGTTTTCAGGTCTATCCCATGAACTAAAGAGGCACATTTACTCATTACATAACTTACTGGATCTCTTTCAATGTTACAAATCCCTAACCTATTTTGCAGGTCCCTTGAGTCCTGATGCTACCAAGAACAGTTGTTCACTGGCACTCTCCTGAAGCAGGGTAAGCACTCTTCTGGGAGCCAAACTTTGCCAACATGTGCCTCAACATGCCCAAAAGGGCAAAAAGTATGGAAAGTGTATCACTACTAAGTGCTTAAAGCATGATTGGACCGGCTATGTTCCTCCCTTTGATACCATACAGATAACCCTTTTGGCCCAAAAAACAGGCTCCCATCTCTGGTCCCATTCCAGGGGACCTACCAACTCCAACCCTTGCCGGTTCCCTCCTACCTGACACCCATTCATTTGGCTACTTGCCAAGGGTTTGCAATTTAACCTGCCTAGAACTTTTCACCCATAAAGAGCATTATATTGAGCAAGGTTGACTTACAGTTACTCTGAACACTGACTTCTCTCATTTCCTTTCTACTGCTGAGCTTGAAACCACAAGGGTTCTGGCTGTACTGTTCTCTGCAGCTTACCTCAAAACAAGACTACTGGAGTCACTACTTTTTTATAGTACAGTACTTTATTAACTTAACTAAATGTCCCTGCTTCCAGTGTTGCTCTGAGTCTGCCCCTAGCTTGAAGCAGTCCTAGAAGCTATATCCTGTCTCTCACATGTTACTTAAGCTGCTACCACTGTGAATACTAAATGAGATCAGTTTAAGGAGACAGAACAACATTTATGTAAACTCTACCCCCACCCTTTTTGTGTTGCTTGCACGCATGTGCAAGAAACACGTTGCTTTAGCAGTTAGGGAGCAGGTCACAATGCATCAAGAAATTTGACTACATCACCATGCAATCAGCTGTGTATTGGTGCATTACAAGCTACCAAAACAGCTGATTGCATAGTGTCCCCATGGCAACGGCTCCTCTGTCGGCCTCTCACAGTCCCCAGGAAGCTGACGGAAAGCCGCCAACCACCGTTCAGTGGGCCTTCCTGGTGAAACATTTTAATGCATAAAAAAAAAAGCCAATGGGGTGCCCAATCCCCATCAGCATAATGCCCCCCATGGCTCATGCACCCCCTCAGCACACTGTATAGCTGACGGGGGTGTCCAATCCCCCATCAGCTCCACTGCCCCCCCCAAACTTCCATCTGCCATGCTGGGAGCCCACCCCAGCATGGCAAAAGTCTCCTTGGCCAACGGGATTGCCCAATCACCTGTCGGCTCCACTGCCCCCAAACAAACTGCCTGGTGCCACACTGGGAGACCACCCCAGTGTGGCAAAAGTCCCTCATTGTCTTTAAAAAAAAGACCTAGAAGAAAAAAACAGTCCCTTGTTGATTCTCTTGTGACCTCCCCAACCCACCCCCACCCTCTGCATACCCCACCCCTACACCGCCACCTCACCCCATACTTAGCTCCGGAGCCCAGCGCAATGATCTTCGGTGGACCGGGAACACGTCTGCATGCTTCAAAGCTGACCATGAACTGAAGAAATGCCAGTAAGTTGTATAATGGCATAAATGTGGTTTTTTTTCCAACTTTGGTGCATATCTCAGACATTTTGGGAAATTTTCTTCACCAAATTTTCAACATGGGGTTCTTGGAACCCCACCTCATGAACTCAGTCACTGTCATTTTGTTATTCAGTCCCAAAAGGTGATTTCGCAGTCACTGCGTGGAACATGAGATAGGCCCCCAAAAACCCTATGTTGAAAATTTGGTGAAAACATTCCCAAAAATGACTTTTATGAGCGTGTGTTGCGCAGTTCCTACGCACGCTCGTAACTTTGACCATTTTTTATATTTTCACTCCAGATTTTCAACATTGTCATTTTACCACACCTTCTTATGAACAGTACAGTTGTCATTTTTCACATCTCATCTGAAATGTGTTTTCACACATGTAGTACACAATGGCGTGGTCAGTGTGCAAAATCAATGTTCAGGACAGATTGAAAATATTACAGTGATACTGTTCATGAGGTAGGCCCCCAAAAACCCTACGTTGAAAATTTGGTGAAAACATTCCCCAAAATTACTGTTTTTCGAGCGTGTGTTGCACAGTTCTTACGCATGCTCTTAACTTCGAGCATTTTTAATACTTTCACTCCAGATTTTCAGCATTATCATTTTACCACACCTCCTTATGAAGAGTACAACTGTAATTTTTCACATCTCACCTGAAATGAGTTTTCGCACATGTAGCACACAGTGGTGTGGTTGATGTGCGAAATCAATGTTCGGGACAGATTAAGAAAATCACAGTGACACTGTTCATGAGCAGAGGTCTTAAACTGGCTACTGTATGTTGAAAATTTGGTGACAAAGCTGGCCCGCCGGCACAGTGGTTGGATTTCCACTTGTGACGCTGGCGAACTGGGTTCAGGAACGGACCAGGGTCATCGGAGGGCCGGCCATGGGAGAAGGGTGGAGTGTCCCATGGATGGCTCTCCTTCTCCAGGGGGGAGGGTGGGATAGCATCCAGTGCAAGGAGGACCCCTGATGGAGACCAGGAGTAACTCACGCTACCTGGTGCTCGATATACAGGGAGGCAGGGTAGATGCTGGCGTCATTGCACATCCCCACCTCCAAGAAAAGTGGAAAAAGGAACAGGAGGGGTGAGCCTGCTGTCTCAGTGAAGCCCTCCTTGGGGCTTCGATTAGCCTGCCATCGCCGCACTCCCCGACCAGATACTAGCCCACAGCTCAGATATGGGGGTCCGGTGCCATGGCCCCGCCCTCCAGGGGGGTAAGCTGGGGGTAACTGGGGAGATAGTGGCAATGGATGGCAGGTGGAAGTCCCAGGGGCCATGACCAGGGCTGAAGTACCGACAGGAGGGGCTCACCAGGATAAAGAATAGAAAAAAAAAATTGGTGACAAAAGTCCATAAAATGACTGTGTTGCAAGCGTGCATTGTGCAATTTCCATGCACCCTCATAAGTTGACGAATTTGTAATCTTTCCAGTCCAGATTTTCAACATTGGCATTTTTCCACACCTTCTTATGAACAGTACAGCTGTAATTTTTCACACCCTGCCCAAAATGTGTTTTCGCACTTCCAGCGTAGAATAGCACGGTCGCTGTGGGAAATCAGTGTTCGGGATAGATTAAGAAAATCACAGTGACACTGTTCATGAGCAGAGGCTCCAAAATGCCTATATTGAAAATCTGCTGTAAAAAATCCCAAAACTAATTACATTACGAGTGTGCGTTGCGCAGTTTCTACGCATACTCGCGACTTCACCAGTTTTTTTATAGTTTCACTCCAGATTTTCAACATTGCCATTTTTTTACACTTCCTCATGAACAGTACAGCTGTCATTTTTCACATCCTGTTCGAAATATGTTTCGCACCTGTGGCACCAAATGGCGCAGTCACTGTGCAAAATCACCTTTTGGCTAACAAACTGATAGTGTCACTGTTCATGCAGTGGGGATCACAAAAAGCCCATGTTGAAAACTTGGTGTAAAAATACCAAGAAATGCCCAGGGTGTTAGGGTTTTTGACCATAACGCCCTACCCTGTAGGGACTGACAGACATCAGGGGTGTGACTTGGGATTGTCGACGATAATGATCATGCCATTTCACCCCCCCCCCGCAGCCAGTGGCAGGCATCGAGGTGCACCTTGGACCCTTTGGCACCAGAGTTCACCCCATTCTCCTATACTGCACCCATTTCAGTGTATTTCCTTATGGAATGAGGTGAGTGTAAAGCCCGAACACTTCAAAGCACACCTCCACACTTGTGTCTGCAGGGCAGGGTGAGGTGAAACGTCGTGACCGTTGTGGGCAATGACCCAAAGGCACACCCCAATGCCTGTCCATCTCTGTAAGGTGGGGGGTAGAGTTGGCGTCAGTTCAATACTTCACTGCCATTCCTATACTGCATCTGTCTAACTCCACTGCTAATGACAGCAAGCAACACTTGGCATTGACAAATGCTTGTTTTAATTATCCTGGAATTTGATCACAACAACAGAAACACAAACAGAGCCTGCTTTATCTGAGTAATAATGAAAACAATAGCATAACCTTGCCATGAAGTTCAGTGCACTTTACTTCCCATACTGTATGTAACATCTGAATACCAGTCTTTAGTTTTAAAGCACTTCAATTAATCTTGCAGGAGGTGTTGCTGCTTAAGGGTCTTCAACTAATCTTGTAGGAGGTTTTGCAGCCCTCTTTGGGTATCTCCAGACCTGTCATCTGGGTTTCTGAAGGAAATCCATTAATCCTCTGAGGCATCATCCTTCTCTTATTTTGCGGATGTTATTGCCCGGATCACTTTAAAATGTGATGTATTGTAAGTCATTCTGTGACCATCACTTGCTGCAGTAATCGTAGTGCCTTTCCTGCTTACAACATGATAGGGAGCTGGATTGTAGGTAGGTGAGACTCTGACTTTTTCTGAAGCACAATTACTTTGACCCTTTGGTTTTTTTTGTACAAGAGGTCTGAGCTTTTCTTCTCTTGTCTGCCTGTTGCTTCATTTTGGCCTTTTTTTTTTGTTTGTTTGTTTTTGCTGTTTCTTTTATCTCTCCTGCCTGGCCCAAGTCGGCTACTTGTGTGGCTGCCATCCTTAGCCACCGCTTCTTCAGGTCCTCACCCTTGTAAACCCCATGGCTTACCCCCCGTGGTGGGGTAACAGGGATCCCCCTACTCACCTGTCCATTAGGATCCAGTTCAGGGTATTACCTCCAGAGAGTGAGCACCAGGAGACAGCCATCAAGCAGCGATGACCAGCCACCAGAGTCTTTTCCCATTTTTCTCTCGTGCGAGAGCTCAGCATGCAATGACACTGGCGGTGGGCACACTCACGCACCCATGCACTTTCCTGCCAGGCATCTGCCATGCTCCCACTCCCATGTTGTAGCGGCAGTACTGCGCTGAGCCCCAGCCTCCACCAGAGGTCAGACGTGCCAACTGCAAGGCACCCCCTCCCCAGAGATGGAGAGCAGTCCATCGGACACTCGATCCATCTCCTCCCTGCCAACCCCTGGCAGCCCTCGCTCATTCCTGAATGTGGGTCACGAGCGTGGCGCGAAGTGTGGTGTCCAGCACTTCAGCCCTCAGTGCCACCAGGCCAGCTCCCATTTTGGCCTTTTGCTTCCAATCTCTTTCTCCTGACTATCCTCCTGTAGTTTCTGAAAGGATATGTAACAGCCCCTGATTCACCTTGGCTGTTTCCAGGGTCCTCGGTTCTCACCTTGGACACACCTTCAAGGGGGCCAGCCTAGTTTCACTAGAGGACAGGAGAAGAAATGTTGCAGTGCCTCCACCTGGGGTTGTGATATGGGACAGCTGTGGATAAACTGCAGGTTACCACCCCCTCCCAGGAAAATACAGTAACTGCCCCCACAATACCTTCCCCACACAGTAAATGCAAACAGTTTACAATAACCAGCAATACTAAAATGTACCATAAACCAACTTTCTCTTTTATTATAGGGAGAGGATGAAAAAGGGGAGAAAATAACACAACAGTAATAAAAGCAACAATGAATGGTACCCCACACTATCCCGTCACCTTCCACCTGCAGGTGCACCCATCTTTTCCCCAAATGGCCATCAAGACACAGTCAGTTGTTGAGGTGGGTAACATACTGGGGTGCTGAGATGCAGAAGAGGTAAACAGTCTCTAACTTGGAACTCTCGTTGGGACCCAATAACATTTTGGGTGCAGTACTGACCGGGGCTTAACCAACTTTTTCTGACTAACTAGCAGCTAAATTAGGAACTCCTCTGAGCTGCAGCCCTAAGGTACTTACAGTTTGGAGAATGGGTGGGGTCAGCAGATTTGGTTCACATGGTACCGTTGTAGTATCAGGAATTGGTAGTAGTGTGCCATGATGGCAGGTTGCAGATGGAAAGCTGCTGGTCTTCACTTGTCAGGCTTTTCATAGCTTTGCCTCTGAGGCCTTTGTATATGGTGTTCACCTGACAGGCCTCTTGACATCTTCCTCTCTGGTGGTCTCCTCAGTGGTTCCGAGGACTGTGCAGGCTGGGTATCCCCTGCTCTTTATACTTGGCATGCAGCTACTGAAAGCACACACTTGCAGCTGGGCTTTGGCTCAGACTCTAGCCCTAGCACTCACAATTTCTCTGCAAGCAGGAATTCAGAAGTCTCCAAACTCTAGCCCCTCTGTGGGGGGAAACACAATGGCTAGTCTCTTTATTCTCTGCTACAAAAAATTTCAGTATCAAGGCTGCTAAACTCACAGTCTCTGTTTTTGAACTGCTACTCCAAAGTCTTTCTCTTTCTGACAGTCAAACTCCAAAGCCTCTCTCTCAAGCAGCCAACTTGCTTTCTCAGGCACGCCACCTCTTGATAAGTCACTGGTGCAAAACAGGCCATTGGGCTTGAGATACAGGCCTTTGGACTGGGTAACCCACAGCAGTCTCTCTTGCACTGCAGTCTCTAGGGATAGTCCTATTTGGTGGGCTTGCAGTTCCTTACAGAGCTTTCCAGCAGCTCCCTTTCTATTGGCTGCACAGTTCCCTGGCACAGCACGGTGCTCTTTGAACTTTCTCAGCGACCCCTCACTGCTGAGTCCCATGCGGGCTGCCATTATTGTTTACATTGGCCTCAGATACACATTCTCACTTGGGGTAGCAAGTGGGGAGTGACATAGATGCCATGGTGTACTACATACAGGGACAAGTCAGTGGGGGCCCAAGGTGAATCATAACTGTGTTTTAAGGGGGATTTGATTGGCCTTTTGAACTGACTCAAAGAAACTTCTTCACTTTCAGGGGTTACTGAGGAGGCACATTCTTCCTCCCTGGGAGGTAAGGGAGGCTCTGTTGCATGAGTTAGTTTAAGTACCACAGTTGTTTCTTGTTCAATTGGTTCGGGGACCATGTCTGTCTCTTGTGCAATCTCTACTAGATCTGCCAAATGCTCTAACTCGGGTGAGGTTTCAAAAGACTGTGCTTCAGGGTTTAATGGTGGGGTTGAAGTATTTGGCATCCACCACTTTGCAAAATTATTCAACAGTTGAGGAATGTACTCTGCAGAATAGTACCTCACAAGGTCATCTTCCTCATCAGAAGAGTCTGGGTAACTGGGAGCTAGGTCCACTGCAGGCCTTTCAGAAAGCCCAGTTAGACCAGTATTCAAGTGTGATGCAGGCCTTACAGAAGGTCCGGGGCAACCAGTATCCAGCTGAGGGTCTGGTCAAGTAGTCCATTTGGTGTGCCTGTGAAAATCTGTTGTTTTTATTCTTTGGGGTAGGGGGCCTGGTTCTACCTTGAGAACATCTAATTGTCCAATGAGAAACAAATGGTTGTGATGCAATGTTTTACTTCTCTCAGGCTCCCCTTCCGGGCAAACTCTGTAGACTGGCAAGTCCACATGTTTTTCAGAGACCACATGGGGGATGTTGCCTCATGGATCTGCAGTGTTATGCTTTGCATGCAACCCCAAATTCTGGACCAAAACTCTGTCTCCAGGGAGCAACTTATGATCTCTGACATGTTTATCATAATAGGTCCTATCTGGCAAGTTTCTTTTCTTAGACAATTCTGTGGCCAATCGGTAAGCATCATCCAACTGCTGCTTCAATCTTTGAGCATATTTGGCGTAGATCTCTAAGTTATCACCATCGGATGACACTCCAAATGCAACATCTACTGGCAGTCAGGCCTCTCTTCCAAACATAAGCAGATATGGGGATCGCCCTGTGGCATCATTACAAGTGCAGTTGTTGGCATGGTCCAGCATACTGACTTGCTGGCTCCAGTTTGCTTTCTGCTGAGGATTCAACATGCCCAACATATCTAATAGAGTCCTATTGAATCTTTCAGGTTGAGGGTCACCCTGGGGGTGGTAGGGAGTAGTTTCAGACTTCCTGATTCCCCACAATGACAGCAATGTTTTGATGAGTCGCCTTTCAAAATCCCGACCCTGGTCGGAATGGATTCTGTTGGGAAGTCCATCATGAACAAAGTATTTTTCAACCAGAATCTTAGCTACAGTGGTGGCCCATTGCTCTTTGGCTGAAAAAGCTTGGACATATCAGGAATAGTGGTCATTCACAACCAAGATGTTAGTTATAGTCTTTTGATCTGGTTCTAAACTCAAAGAATCAATATACAGTAAGTATATAGGGGCACTGATTGTAATGTTCACCAAAGAAGCGGCTCAAGAAGGCAGTGTTTTCTGCTGGATACATCTCATGCACTGCTTGTAATAGTTCTCCACCTCTGTACTCATTCTGGGCCAGTGGAACCTCCTTCTGACCAGGTCCAGCATTCGGACCACCCCCAAATGTTCCATCTTGTCATGCAAAGCTTTAAGGACCATCTTTCTGAACTTTACTGGTAGTAATAACTGTCTGAGAGTTGATCCATCAATGTTCTATGATTCTCTGTAAATCACACCATTATGCATTTTCAATTTACTCCATCCTCTCAGTAACAGGGTGATGTCAGGATCATTTACTTTCACAAGTTCTCAGGTGCTTCCTTGTTGGAGAAGAGTAACAATGTCTGATTACAGGATCTTTCTTATGCTCTTTATGCCAGTCTTGCGAGCTTATCTGTGGCAATGAGGATTTACTGAGAGATACAACATTACAACAGGCCATTGGTATGCAGTCTGAGGAGGCACCCAAACTATCGACCAGATGACAGGTGGCATTTGAGTCTGGCACCTCTTCTGGATCATATCTTTTACACAAAGCTTTAACAGCAGTCTCAGGAATCCAAACCCATTCTTGCCCTGCCACCTCTGGGTGGGGTCATCTGGAAAGTACGTCCACATCAGTGTTGCTCCTCCCGGGATGATACTCCACACAGCAGTCATATGTCACAAGGGCTGACAACCAGTAATGACCTGTAGCATCCAACTTTGCTGTGGTCTGCAGGTAAGTGAGTTGTTGCTATCAGTGCGGACCATGGTGTGGGCCCCATACAAGTATTCATGGAACTGATCCACAGTAACCATTTAAGTGCTAAAAACTCCAGCTTGTGGACCAGGTAATTCTGTTCCAAAGGTGATAAACTGTGACTGGCATATGCTATTGGCTGTAGACATTGTGGGTGTTCTTGATACAACACTGCTCCTCCTAACCTATTGAGAATGGCATCCTTATGCAGCACATATGGCTTACTGGAATTTGCATAGTCCAACACAGAGGCATGAGTCAATTGTCTAATTATTTCTTCAAAGGCCTCATCACAAGCTTTAATCCATCTGGGCCCAAATGCTTCATTCACGTTATAGTAAACCTTTCCAGGAACAGACTGTGACACCCACTTGGCCTTCTGATTGGCAGGAGGATATCCTTGGGTTAGATCTTCTTTGACTGTGTCACTAAGACAGTAGACGACGGCCAAGCTCTAGACATCCTCTATCTTGAGTTCAGCAAGGCCTTTGACTCTGTGCCCCACAAAAGGTTGATCAGGAAGTTGGTGGATCTCGGGGTTGGGGAAAAGATGGCCAGATGGGTGGAAAACTGGCTGAGGGTCAGAACATAGAGGGTGGTTGTGAGGGGAGAGTTATCTGGCACCAGAGAGGTAACCAGTGGTGTCCCACAGGGCTCAGTGCTGGGGCCCGTGTTGTTCAATGTCTTCATCAATGACATTGGGGATGGCATTAAGGGCAAAAATGTGCCTATTCACAGATGACACCAAGCTCTGTGGGAAAGTAGACACAGATGAAGGGATACAGGACCTACAGGAAGATCTGGAAATGCTGGAAAGGTGGTCCAGGATCTGGCAGCTTGGCTTCAATGCCAAGAAATGCAAAGTTATGCATATTGGAGACAAGAATCCCATTTAACATTCAATAATCTACACACATCCTGATATCCCCATTCTGTTTTCTGACCACAGCAACAGGGGATGCATAGGTGCTCCTGGATTCTTGAATGATGCCTGCAGCCAGCATCTCCTGCAAGTGCTTATGGACATCATCTATGTCAGCCAGTGCCAGTCATTTCAATCTTTCCTGAAAAGGCCTCTCATCCATGGCCTGAAGGGATGCTCCACACCCTTGGCACACCCCACATGCCATTCATTCAGGGAGAAAACCAGTGTTCACTGCACCAGCTTATTTTGGATTCTGTCCCACCACTCTGTGGGTAAAGAGGGGTCTCCAGTTTCAAACAATGAGGGCATTAGTTGGCCAGGGGCCCCGCTCTCTCTCTTGTGCACTTGTTTGACTAAATCAGCACACTAAACCTGGGCCAGGGTCCACCCCCTTCAGATAGTCACTGGACGATCAGTTACATTCATCACATGTACAGTTGCTCATCTGACATAAGCAAGGGCCTTAGCTGATGTATGCGTGGTTTAACTACAAGCCCCTCTGGCAGACGAGCTGCCTCTGGGCTGTCCAACATCAGCATCTGATTTTGGCAGGGTTTCTTGAGTCGCACTACCCCAGTGACTGCACACTTGGCTTTTGAAGGTAACACCACGTCTGAAGGTTCTTGATGCCACATGGTCCCTACAGACTCATCCTTAGGTGAGACAGTGGCTTTGCAATTGTAGGCTTGTCAAACAAGACCATGGAGAGGCACAGATGCTTTCCCTTGTCGCATCTCAAACTCTTTCCACAGCTGACTCAGGCAGTGGAACATATGGGTATTAGACTACATGATAATCAGACTATTTTTGCACATGCTTTCTCATGGGCATACCAGGGCACACATCTCCATCGCACAGGGAGTTCCAGCAACATCCACCAGGAAGGAGATCCAAATATGAATCAATCTCAAAGAGGGTATGAGGCATCACTGAGGCCCCACACATTCAAATCTTCCAATGGCCCCAACTTTTTATGGGATAGGTACTTATCATAATAGTCATTGAATACTATAGTGACTTGGGAGCCACTATCCAGCAGTACCCAGGTGGGCCGTCCATCCACTCAGGCTTCCACATCTGCAGTATGGCCCATGATCTCACTCCAGACCTTTGACACTTGAGCTTTAGAGTTGAAAGCTTTAGCTCTAACACTGATGAGAGCTTTAGCACTGGTGATTGATGAGCGACTAGTTCCTAGGGCCCCAGGGCACTCTTATACTGGACCTGTAAAAGTGTGATGGTTTAGAGGTGCTTAAAGCCAATTTCTCTCAGATTAATCTATCTGTGATCCTCTACAAATTGCGTTTGGGCTGGCTCAGTGGTGCAGAGGGTTTAGGCGTGGGCGTCTTACCTCTCACCATGCTGGCGACCCGAGTTTGGGAATGGACTCAGGTGCCGGGGGTTGGCAGGGGATTGAGCATCTGTAGAACTGCTCTCCTCCCCTGGGGTGGGTTGGGGATGCATGGTCACTCTGCAGCAGCCCCTGGTGGAGACCGGGAGCACTGCAGAGGGATCGCAATAAGGGGGAACACCACAGAAAAATAGAAATCCCACTCTGGGGACTGGCTGGATGATGTCTGCCAGCCCAGGACACCACTGAAGACTCCCAGGAAGCCATGGAAAGCCTCAGCAGTGCCCAGGACTGAAGGAAAAAATAGTGTGCCAGTCTTCTCCCACCGGTGCCTACCCCCTCGGAGGAGAGGGACCCACCTGGTAAAGGGTTACGCTGGGCTATCCCAAGGATGGCTGCAGATCTGAGGTAAGGTGGCTTGGGGGAGATAGTAGGAGGAATGTATGTGGGTCATGGCAGTCTGAAGGAGAGGTAGCTCCAGAGCACGATGGGGGTATAAATAGATAACTCAAAAAAAATTACTTTTGGATGTACACTGATGTTGGACATTCCCATCCTCTCCACACCAGTAGCAGTATACATCAGTTTGATGTGCTATGGGTTGAGATATTCTAGCTGGGGTGCTCTGTGGACACCCCTCCTCCCTGCAGGATCCATAGATGATTGCAGGGTGGGGTGATTCATGGAGTCTCTTACCATCTTCTTAATGCCATCAACTGAATATGGACTTCCTCCAGTGAAATTGTATCTGAAACTCATCCCCCAGGGCCTGACAGGGGTGTCGCAACCTTACTTGACACAGGCATGCTGTATAGTAGATGATCAGGTTCCCTGGAGGTGAGGCTGGATTTGCCCACTTGACACACTACA
The DNA here is from genome assembly GCA_016271365.2 of Neoceratodus forsteri. NCBI lineage: Eukaryota > Metazoa > Chordata > Ceratodontiformes > Ceratodontidae > Neoceratodus > Neoceratodus forsteri. The sequence goes on from CM057453.1 coordinate 495,624,160, forward strand.
ACTTTTACTTCTTGAATCAGTTTCTGAAGCTCTGTGGTCTCCATGGGGCTCCCACTGTCTGAAACTTGGGCTCTGGTAGTAGTAGTAGATGAGTGCCCCCACTGCTCATCTTGTTCCTCCACTATTCTAACCTCCCGCAGCAGGGCTCAGTGGGAGGGGGATCAGTCAACCTCTATTTCAAGTGTAACTTTAACAACAGTAACTCTGAGAATTTGACAGCCTTCAACACTCGCTCTAGACACACTTTGTTCAAGTTTTCAGACTCTTTCCAACCCTTTCAATATACTTTCTGCAAACCTCTCACTAGTCTATGGAGGTAAGCCAAGAGGGGCTCTCCCCCGGTGCTGTTTAGTTGTCTTAAACTTCCAGTAAAACTGATCACAGGACTCTGTACTCCTGAAAACACTGTCCAGAGCAACACGGTACTCATCTACTTTGGCTTCTGGATCTGTGGCATGCAAGAACCAGATAGCATCCAAAGTGGGCCCTTTCAAACTCTCTACCAGACTCTCACATTTCTCAGCTTCAGAACACTGCCATTCTTGTAGCATGGAAACAGCATAGTCTATCCAAGTTTCATAATCCTTTTCTCCAGCAGGCATGAGAGGGTGCCAAAGAAAATCCTTAGGCATCTGTAATAGTCTAAACTAGGAGGGTAGGCTAATTCAGGTTTGTAAGAGGTTGTCCCCTGAGGCAACAAAATCCTCACATCTTGCAAAGTCTTTCCTTCACTAACCAGCATAGACTCTAGCTTAGTCTTGAAACCCCCCCTGCGTTGGAGTGGGCTGATGAGAGAGGGGAAGAAGGTTTTAGGCTGGCAGGACTTCCTTTACTTATCACCACCCAGATCTCTTGGGATCCCTCGAGTGTCACAGTGGGAGGCGCATTTACAGTTTTTAAATTTTTCTCAGTCTCTACAATTAAGTTTCTAAACTGGGTACCTGGTTCTCTAGTCGCTGTCAGAAGCTTCATGCTCCTACAAACCTTCAGAGTCCCTCCAGCACTCCCAAAATAAACTCCTTGTCTTGCTCTTCTGCCACTTTCTGTATCAGGACCACTTTGTGAGGGTCCAATCCCTTAAACACACACCAGTCCTCTACCTCTTGGAATGCCATGTTTCCCTTGCAACAACTCAGTGGGGGAGGTACACAGAATCTTTCAGAATGCAAAAGTACAGGGTGGCCACGACAGTGCAGTAAATCCCAGTGGTGCCTCCACTTTATAACAGACCCTTGATTCACCTTGGCTTTTTCTAGGGCCCTCAGGTCTCACCTGGACACACTTCTGAGGGGACACGCCTGTGTTCACTAGTGGACAGGAGAAGAAATGGCACAGTGCCTCCACCTGCAGTAGTGATATGGAACACCTATGGATAAACAGCAGGTTACCACCCTCCAGGAAAATATCATAACTGCCCCCACAGTACCTTCCCCACACACTAAATGCAAACAGTTTACAATAACCAGCAATACTAAAATGTACCATAAACCAATATTCTATTTTATTAAGGAGAGGGGATGAAAAAGGGAGAACAGTACCAAAAGCAACAATGAATGGTATTCCACACTATCCTCTGATCTCCCACCTGCAGGTGGACCTGTATTTTCCCCAAATGGCCATTAAGCCACAGTCAGTGTCAGCTCCATGGTGCAGAACAAAGGGGTTTGCTCAGCATGCTGGTGACCCGGATTTGCACCTCGAGCCCAGGTGCCAGGAGCGGAGACCAGCAGGAAGGGGTTCCAGAGCATCCATTGGATGTTTCCCTCCCAGGGGGGGCAGGACCTTGGCACCTTCAGGTGGATTGGAGATGGGCTAGGGGGATGTGTAGCCTTGACATGCCCTCCACATGTCCTTGCCACAAGTCGCCACTCCCACAGGCCCAATCAGGGTTGAGTGGGTTGGCCAAAAAAAGTGAAAATGCTCCCATGCCACCCAAATTATGGCCACTGGTCCCCAGCACACCACAAAGCCCAGGACAGCCCTGTGTTGTCCACCCCATTGCTGATCCCAGGGCTAAGTAGTTGTGCCTCTGTGTACTTCTCCCCCGGGGGGACCCATCCAGTGAAGGGTCACATCGGGTCTCCCAGGGGATCAGTAAGTGTTTGCGGGGTCAGCAGGATGGTGACCGGTGGAGGAGGGTGGCTGTGGGGCCCAGGTTTCCCAAAGGAGTGGCCAGCCGGGGGGGCATGGGAGGAGCAAAAAAAAAAGACACAGTCAGTTGCTGAGGTGGGTACCACACCGGGGGTGCTAAGATGTGGAAAAGGTAAACAGTCTGTAACTTGGAACTCTCATTGGGGCCCAAAAAAATTTAAATACAACAAACTTGAACTTTTCTGTCTGGGCTTATTTTGGCAGATGGTGCAGTCCTGTCAGCTAGCAGTTAAATTAGGAACTCCTCTGGACCACAGCCCAGAGGTACCTACAGCTTGGAGAAAGGAAGGTTTCAGCAGATTTGGTTCACATAGTACCGTTGTGGTATCAAGAATAGGTGTTGCACCACAGTGACAGGTTGCAGATGAAAAGCTGTTGGTCTTCAGCTGCCAGGCCTTTGAAAGTTGTGCAGCTTTGCCTTTGTATACTGTGTTCACCTGACAGGTCTCTCAACATCTTCCTCTCTGGTGGTCTCCTCAGTGGTCCAAGGGACTGGGTAGGCTGGGTATCCCCTGGACTTCCTGCTTAGCACACAACTTCTGAAAGCACACACTTGCAGCAGGGGCTTTGGCTCATTCTTTAGCCCCAGCACTCACTATTTCTCTGGCTTGCAGCAATACAGCAGTCACCAGATTCTAGTCCTTCTGGGGGAAACACAGTGGCTAGTCTCTTTATTCTCTTCTACAAGATTATTCTCTTTTACAAGAATTTCAATGACAAGGCTGCTAAACTCACAGTCTTTGTTTTTGAACTGCTACTTCAAAATGTCTCTCTTTCTGGCAGTCAAACTCCAACATGTCTCTCACTCTCTCTCTTCTCTCTCTTCTCTCTCTCTCTCTGCCAGCTTGCTTTCTCAGGCACTCTGCCTCTTGATAAGTCACTGGGGTCAAACCTACTGGGTTTGAGGTGCAGGCTTTTGGGCTGTGTAGCCCACAGCAGTCTCTCTTGCACTGGGGTCTCTGGGAAGAGTTCCATTTAGCAGGCTTGCAGTTCCCTAGATAGCTTTCCAGCAGCTCCCTTTCTATTGGCTGCACAGTTCCTGGGCACAACATGGTGCTCTTTGAACTTTCCCAGAAACCCCTCGTTGCTGAGTCCCATGGGGGCTGCCATTATTGTTTACATTTGCCCCAGATACACATTTTCCCTTATATTTAATATTTTGCTCTTTCCAAGGGCAGAGAACCATTTTCCCCATGCCCAGAGGAGTTATATTGTTGAGCCCAGGTTCTGCTGCCTACTCTGGAGCCTGGGATAATAACAAACTGTGGCCACTATAGATTACACCTTGGAGCCATGGCTCCTTTAATGTTTCCCCCCACTTCAGCTGCACATTCACAAAAGAACACGGTGGCCATATTTGTTTATTTTTTCTGTCTGCTTGCTCCTCTACCCCCACCCCGGGCCCATCAGACACCACTTGCAAGTGCCCATAGGCGCAAAACTGTCCAGGGACCTTGCCCCCCCCATATCTGTGGGGACAGGATCAGGAGAATGGTGGCCTGAGCCACAAAGATACTGTACTGCAGGGTCATGGCCCAAATCCCCCCCCAGAGCCAGCCCCCCATCCCTGAGGGGAGTCACAGATATATCAGTTAACTGTTTGTGAAGAGGTCTGTTGAAGACTAGTTCAGCCAGAGTTGTTAGTGGTTGCATGCGGAACATTTCAGTAACTTTTTAAAAACTTGTATAAATCTTTGGTACTATACTTGTTTATAAGATTTCTGTTCAACTTGAGCTGTCTTTAGTTTTTCTCCCAGCATCTGCCTAAGTCATTCAGCTGTTGCATTAGCTTGTGGCCAACAAGATGTGATTTCTTATGGCTGAACCCTAAGTAGTCTGCATACCATTTGAAATCAGACCCTTGAAATGGAAGTATGTTGTCTGTTTTTACCACTTTTGGGATTCCATAAGCAGATAACCTTTTGTCTGATGCTGGCAACACTGTAGTGGCTACAATCAAAGCAATAAACTCCAATTCAGGATGTCTTGAATATTCATCTGTAGCAACTTAAGTCAAGTCAAGTCATTTTTATTTAAAAGGACGCCCAATCCCAAAGGCTCTGGGCGCCGTATATTGAAAAAAAAGGTAGAGAAATTTTTTTTTTACAGCATTTCATGCCATGTAAGTACAAAACAAAAGAAACATATATACATAATCATAATCAAGCCCCAAAAGCATGTAAAAATAGGTGAATCTTTAGGCAAACCTTGAAAGTAGTAAGGTTCGGAGCCTCCCTAACTGAAGCTGGCAATGAATTCCAAAAAGCGGGCGCGGCGACACTGAAAGCTCGGTCGCCCACAGATTTTAACCTCGCTCTTGGAACAGTTAGGAGGCCAGCATCAGAAGAACGGAGATTACGGGAAGAGGAGGATGGTATCAGGAGATCTGACAGGTAACCGGGGCCCTGTCCGTGTATGGCCTTATAGGTGAGAAACCCCACCTTGAAGAGCACTCTCCACCTGACAGGCGGCCAGTGCAGTTCGCGTAGCACAGGTGTAATGTGACAAAATTTACTCTGCCCGGTTAAAAGCCAGGCAGCAGCGTTCTGCACAGGCTGCAGTCTGCAGAGAGAGCCCCCAGAAATCCCGAGATAGAGGGCATTACAGTAGTCAAACCTCGAAGTGACTAAGGCATGTATCAAGGTAGGGAGGTCCAGAGGCAGAACAAGGGGCTTAATCCTGGTGATGTTACGAAGATGAAAAAAACAGGAACGAACCACGGAAGAAATCTGAACCTCCATGGTCAAATTCCTGTCAAACATCACACAAGATTTCGCACCCAGGGAGGCCATCAATGGCCGCCCCTAGCACAAGGCCAGTTGCCGAATCAGAGGCCATCCATCATGAACTCTGTTCGACTCACTACCAATACCTCAGTCTTATCAGGGTTCAGTCTAAGCCAGTGGAGGCCATCCAGTCGCTAATCTCAGCCAAGCAGATGTTCAGCACATCTACTCGTTGGATGTTCCTGGAGCAAAAGATAAGTATAGCTGAGTATCATCAGCATAGCAATGAAAACTCAGTCCATACTTTCTAATGATCCCCCCCAGGGCAGCATATATACTGCAAACAACATTTGGGCCAACACGAACCCTGAGGGACTCCACACAAAGGAGACTGGGTGTTGATGAGAATTCTCCATCACAACCCGCTGTCTCCTATTTGTGAGAAGGACTCAAACCACTTGATGGCGACACGGTGAGTCCATAACTCCCTCAGGCAGAGAAGCAACACACAATGGTCCACAGTATCGAATGCTGAAGAGAGATCGAGGAGAACAAGAATTGTCTTGTCTCCTCGGTCTCTAGCCCTGAGGAGGTCATTTTGCACCCGAACTAATGCAGTTTCAGTGCTATACCTGGCCCGGAAAAACTGACTGGAAGGGATCGTACAACTCGTGAGTCATGAGATGTTCCTCCAACTGAAGCGATACCACCTTCTCAATAATCTTCCCCAAAAATGGGAGATTCGAGATAGGACGGTAGTTTGCTCTGACCTCCAGGTCCAAAGAGGATTTCTTTAAAAGGGGTCTAACCAGAGCCTCCTTCAAGGCATCTGGGAAGACACCCTGACTTAAGGAGCACCGGACAATCAGAGCAAACACCGGGCCAACAGAGTCAATGCATCTCATTAAGAAACGCGTTGGCACTGGGTCCAGTTCACAAAAGGTATGCTTCAGATTGACCGCCACCTCAGTTACCTCACGATCCTCCACTGGCCTAAACTCACCCCAGTCAGGTGGAGTGCACTTAGTACATAACTGGTGACCACTGACAGCAATGATATTGCTGGCTGAGGAAACCTCCCGTCGGATCAAAGACACCCTGTCCGAGAAAAAATGAGCAAAATCCTCACAATCCTCATTAGAGGAAACTCTACCGGGCTGGAGACAGACAGGATGGAGAAGTCTGTCAACAGTCCGGAAGAGCGAGGCTGGTCGGTTTCTCCCAGCAGCAATCTCCCGAGACAAAAACAATGTCTTCTTTCGGTCGATTTCCTCCTGATATGCACAATAATGTGCACGCAGGACCAGTTTGTCTGTCTCCAGGCAGGATTTCCTCCAGCAGTGCTCCAATCTCCGACCCATCTTCTTCATTTCCCTGAGATCTCCATCAAACCATGGAGACCTCAAGTACGAAGTTCTGGGTCATACACGGACAGGTGCGAGGGAGTTGATGGCGTCGGATGAGAACCTTATTATAGGTATCTACACTGCACCAACAGCTCGGCGCGCACATCACCTAAACTAGATAGATCAGCAGCCGCCATAAAACCCACAGGGGTAAGATCTCCTAAAGGCAGTGGATCATCTCAGCAGGAGTAAACTTACGGCGGAGCCCTAAGCATGAACCTCACCGTGCTATGATCAGACCAAAGTACTTGATCAATCCTTGGGATCAGAGATCCTCAATCTCAGTAAAGCACCAGATCCAGTGTGTGGCCATCTCGATGAGTAGATGCATCAACGAATTGCGAAAGCCCTAATAAGGACATATTCTGCAAAAATCCGTCAGTGCATCTCTGAGTTTTATCCTCAGCCCAGACATTGAAGTCCCCCAGAATAACACATCTAGGGGAATCCAATGTCTCGCTGGCAACAAACTCGGCAAATTCCCACAGGAACCCCCCCCACCGGGCCCAGAGGGCGATAGATGTGGAGGATCCTGCAGCCAATGCCGAGTCCTCCACGGACGGCCACACACTCAAATGAATCTGGGATTCCCACTGGGTGCACAGTGAAGGTCAGGCTAGATTTAAAACAAATGGCAACACCGCCGCCCCTGCAATTTCCTCTGGGGCAGTGTACAACGGTATAACCTGGGGGGACTGCAGCCTCAAAAACAGGGCCAGCATCATCTCCCACCCAGGTCTCCGTTATGCAAGCCAGGTCGACTGACAAAACCAAGTGGCAATAATTGCTGTCTTGTTTTTAATCGACCTGGCATTGCTCAAAACTGCAGACAGAGGAATAGCAGGTGGTGTAACCCCTCGGGTTACCTGACCACTCGGTCTGGTGGTTTCCCTGGAAATGGGCACCAACCACGTCTGGCGTCGCCTAGGTGCCCTAAATAAACCAGGGCGTCTCCTCGATCCAACCACCTCTATTTTACCTTCACCCCGCTTCTGGTCAAGACCGCAGCTCACAGGCCAAGCAGTCCCTTGTAATCCCCACCTCCCTGCAACGCCTGCTCGTAGCATTAGATACAGGGAGAGGAACAAAGGGACGCAAAGCATGCAGCTGCGCCTTCCTGTAAACAATCCTAACCCCCACAGGTTGCTCTTCAGACCCCCTACACATTCCTAAATTAAAAGACAGATAAACGATAATTTAAACTAATTCAACAAATTTAAATTTTAAAACAATTCTAATTTAAAGACCTACTACAGTCTAAAACACTTAATAAACAAACCTACTTCAAACCCTACATTACAGACAAGGTAAATTTCTGTACGAATTATCCACAATGCTAAGCTTGCCAACACTTCATAAGTACAAGCCTTTTCGTCCCAGCCCTCACAATGAAAACCAGTTCCCTCCACTCCACCAATATCGTCAGAAATCCAGGTGAATTTGACAGCCTCTCACGCTGTGATTCCACCGGCTGAGACGAATCGGGGAGAAGGAGGTCAGCAGGTAGGGAAACAGTAAATCATCTCTGCGGGTTCTTTTAATATTCCAGCCGCTTACAAGCGGCACTCAACAAAGGCCACACTCAGATGTACTGCCTCTTAGAAGCGGTACAGTGGACAGCAATTCAACTCTGCAGATAAGCCAAAAATTCCAGCCACTAACGAGCGGCACATCGACCAAGGCGCCAACACTCAACACTTAAGATATACTGCTGACTAGACAATGTCCATAAAAGTCCACAGCAACAGTGTCCCATACAGTATCAGGTAATTCAGACATCAGTAGTGCTTCAGGGTGCACATCATTTGTTACTGCCTGGCAGGCAGGACAATTATTTGTCATGGTCTCTGCAAACTGGTCTATGTTAGGAAACCATACTTTATCTCTGAACAATTTCTTGGTGCTTACTATGCCAAGTTGCCCAGTGTGTGATATTGCAACAGTTTTTCGAAATTGATATTTAAGCAGTAAGGCACAACAGGGTGTGGGTTATTGTTGATTTACCCACGCATTGTGTGGTGTGTCACGAGGTGCAGCCGAGTGACTTAACCACACAAGAAGTGGGTAAATCACCCAATAACTCACACCCTGGAGTGCCTTATTGTGATTATACAATGGATCCATGCGTAACATTAATTTAAAATGTGTTTAATTATGTTTTTTATAAATACCATTCCTCAACTGTGGGTTATGCAGGATTTACCCATGGTGATGTAATATGTTTTGACCAATGAGGTTACAGGATTTTCACACACCATTGTATAATACTATTCTGGTGTCTCTCAAAATTAGACAATCACCCAAAACAGACAGATCAGTTTTCTGTTTGGAACACAGTGTCAGCTCAGATTTGTCAATTTCAGGGACTGGGAACTCAGCCCTTGTTATTTTGTACCATTTCTGTGTCATCAGTTCTATTAGAGACTGCCGAGTCTTGTCAGTTTTAGTTGTTCCCTGTATCTCTATAAGGGTTGGACCTTTGGCACCCCATGAGTAGCCACAAAGCTAATGTATTCTTCTGCAGGTGATGATGAGTTTACTGATCCTTACAAAAGGTGCCTTGAAATAGTCTGTGCACACTTTTGAAATCATAAACCTGAAGGCATAGTCCTCATCTTTAAATGCACGCTGGCATCTTGGATCATGGGTTGCCAAATATTGCTTTGAAGGCCTGATGATCTGTAACTACTGTGAATAGAGACCCATACACAAATAGATGATATTCCTCACAGTCCCAGACAACTGATAGTGCTTCTTTCTCAAGTTGAGAGTACTTATGTTCAGTCTCAGTTAAGCTGCAGCTTGCATAGGATACTACCAGGGGAGGATTACCATCTGGCTTTTCTGAGTTAGTATTGCCCCAAGTCCAACTGGAGTAGTATCTACTGCTAATTCCATTGCCAGGCTCGGATCAAAGTATGCCATGGTTATGACTGGGGTCAATAAATCCTTTATGGAGTAAAATGCCATTTGACATGCCGCTGACCACTGAAATTCTGTATTCTGCTTAGTGAGTTCCCTCAGTGCAGCACTTACAGTAAAAAGGTTTCTGATATACCTAGCACAGTAAGTAACCACTCCTAAAATGAGTGCCTGTCACTGACTTCTTTCGGTATTGCTGCCTTCTTTATTGTCTCTGTCTTTTTGGGATCTGGTTTCATTCCTTCAAGTGAAAATATGTGGCCATGGAACTCAAGGGCATCCTATTAAATTTGCATTTAGCTGGATGCAGTGTTAGGTTATCAGCAGCCAAACACTCAAACACTGATATGAGAGCTGGGGCGTGTTCATTCTGAGTTTTACCAAAGACTAAAATATCATCACAATAGTTAAGCACATTGGCAATATCTTGTATTACCCTTTTGATTGCATCTCAAAAAATTTCAACTGTTGAGCACACTTTGAATGTAAGTTTCTTGTAGCATCTCAGGCCTACATGGGTAGAAAATGTTGTCAGCAAGACTTTGGTGCCAATTCTAACTGATGGTAACCTTTATTTAAATCTAGCTTAGAAAAAACAGTTGCACCATTTAAAGAATGTACGATATTGTACATAGTAGGTGAAATATGTCTTTCTGCCTGTATTTCTGTATTTGGAAGGTTCATGTCTAGGCAAATTTAAATTTAAAAGTGTCAGTGGCAAAGCAGGTTGCACACTCGCCTCTGAGGCCAGAAGATCAGAAGGCTGTGGGTTCTATCCCCAATCTAGGCACTTGGGGTAAATCCCAATACTGACACTGTAGTGCAACATGAGGGGGGTTTTGCACTCCTGAGGTGCCATCTTTCAGAAGAGATGTTAAACCGAGGTCCCATCTGCCTGTTCTGGTGGTAGTTCAGGTGGATGTTAGAGATTCCATGGCACTTCTCGAAAAGAGTAGGGGAAACCTTATTGAAACAAAACAAAAAAAAATTACAATATCCAAATGAAACATAACATAATATACAATGCACATTCCAAAAATAACATTCATAGTTCATATAATCATACAGAAATAATAAAGAATAAATGAAAATAACAGGTCCTCCTTCTTATTTCTTACAATCAGATGATCACTTATATACAGTCTATTTTTTACCCTAATACTGTACTTTATAATTCATCATTTCACTATATATGTCTATGTTACAGGGAAATCTGAATCTGTTATCCGTGGCATGTCATGCCATTTTTTCCAACCACATTTGTTCCTGTAAGTTAGCTTTTTCTCTAGCTCAATTAATTTCAAATCTTTTTTTAATTTTTCTTAACAATTCTGGGATTGTACTGACTCGATCTACATGCAGTTGTATCTGACAGTCTTTTAGAACCAGTTCCTTCAAATAGAGAAGAACTGCACTATATCATGCTTTCAGTTTCTGGAGAGTTTTTATGGCTGCATGGGCGGAGTCATGCAGACATACTGCTATCATCAGAAAAAGGGGTCCGAATTACTTTCCTAATGGAGCACAGCTTTTGTTCTTCTGAGGGAGCGGAATGAAATCAAAGCTGCATTCACTAAACTGCTTCCTCCCCCCAACTGTGTTGTTAGGAGACAGTGGAATCCCTATGCTCACTCCAATGTGGAACCTGCAGTCTAATAGCTCAGCTCAGGTTTCAGGTTTCATAGTTCTTCATTGACAGCTCTCTGTGACAAGGTAATTTAATCACAGATGTTTTTGTTATTCTCTTCCTTTTCCAAAAAAGGTCAACATTTGAAAGTCAACCATTAACAAAAGTAATGGGAAAAATAACAATGTGCCAATTATCTGATAAGTTAAGGAACAACACACAGACACACACACACGTATGCACACACACACACACACACACACAAGCACACATCTCTCTCCCTCTCTCTCTGTCTCACACACACACACACTCCAGCTGTACTAACCAATTCAAATGTGAATATCTTTAAAACGAAAAATGATAGCATGGTACTGTGAGCACAATAGTTGTTCAGCTCAAATATGTCTACAAAATGAGTGGAGTTTCAGTTATAGCTACCTTTTATTTAGTTTTTTTTTTATAATTAGCAACAAAAACAGCATAAAACAAAAAAAACAGCAGAAAATTAACTTTTTTGGTCACTTTTTTGACAAGCAAAGTGAATAACTACAACAAAAATTATAGCATGGTACTGTTAGCATGAAATTTGTTCAGTACAAAAATATCTACAAAATGAGTGATATTTCATTTATATCTACATTTTAGTTGTTCTTATAATTAGTGAAAAAACAGCAGAAAAGTCATTGTTTTCACTTTTTCAACAAACTAATGTGAATAACTTTAAAAAAAATGATAGTATGGTACTGTGAGCACACAAAGTTGTTCAGCACAAAAATATCTGAAAAATGAGTGGTGTTTCATTTATAGATACCGTTTAGATTTTTTTTATAATCAGCAAAAAATGGCAGGAAATTAATTTTTTTTACTTTTTGGGAGGTGTGGCATAAATGGAATATGCTACCCTCCTGTTGAAAATACTGTTCAAAGTATGTGTTCTCGTGCTGATGGGCGTGATGACATTACTCGTGGCTTTGCCACTTGTGATGTCTTTAGGTCAATCGACACTCGAACAAAAATTATCAACAAAATTTCCAGTTGGGGGTTAAAATATCCCTTATATATTCTTTGCAAAAAACTCCATTAATGCAACAGTTAGGGTTGTTATTAAAGTTACAAAAGTATGAAAATGCAATGTTAGGGTTTTCAACACTAACTCTGCATTTCCCACTAAGCAGCCAAAGGGGGCAAGGTAACACAAGCAACCACAGACATCCATCATCAAGCAAGACATCAGTGGAAATTCAATGCCAAAAAGTACAAGGTGGTGAACGCAGAGTACAAGTTCCCCAGGACAAATTATTGGATGGGGGGGTTAAGCTGGACACTACTTCTGGAGAAAAGGACCTGGGAGTTATCATAAGTGACTTCCTAAAACAATACAGCCAGTGCAACAGGCCTACAGCAAGGTGATCAGCATGTTGGGGTGTAATAGGAGGGGTTAAAAGCCAATGCTACCTCTGTATAAAACACTGGTGAGTCCACATCTGGAATACTGTGCACAACTCTTAAGACCCTGCCTAAGGAAAGACAAAGATAGGCTGGATACAGTGCAGCATAGGAGGACCAAAATGATTCAGTGCCAACAGTGCAGATCCTACAAAGATTGACTTAGGGCAGTGATTATGTACTCGGCAGAGGCCAGGATGGAGAGGGGCCACATGTCTGTCTGTTTATGTCCTTCCTGAGATGTGGTCTCCAGAACTGGACACAGTACTCAAGGTGTTTTCTTACCTGTGATCTTTATAGGGGCAACACTACTGCCCTCTTTCTGCTAGTGATACCCCTTCACGTACACCCCAGCATCCCGCTAACCCTCCCAACTACTTTGCCACACTGTCTGGCCACCCTTAGGTCACCTGATATGATTATCCCCAGGTCTCTTTCCTGCTTGGTGGTTGTCAGAATCACTCCACTCATTTTGTACTCTGCCTCAGGGTTTTTATGGCTCAAGTTAGCAATAAGACACAATGGGGTGTGCATTACGGTGTGATAACTGCACTTCTAGAGGCGTAGTTAGGCATGAAGCCAAGGCGAGTGCGGTTGTCACTAAATTATTGGTTATGCACCCGTGAATGCACAACCCCGAGTGTCTTATTGCACTTATAAAATGGCCTTTTATTTTTAGAAGCAGTTTTTTTTATTCTGAAACACATTTTTAAATAAGTAAAAATGTAAGTGACTCTGTGCTTTTAACATAAAATAGTCCTTCCGACTATTGGTGCTAGATTAAAGTAGTGTTATACTGTACAGTGTGTACCTCTCTGCCCACTTAAGCTTCATATTCCCCTGCCAGCTACAACAATTCACAAATGCTGTTTTCCTTATTCTAAGTATGACACATAGCCCTCTTACTTTATTTCATTCTCCTCACTCTATAGACAAAACTAAAAGGAAGCCATAACAGAGGCTTCTCAGTCCCCCCCCCCGCTGCAAGTATGAGCATAGTTCAAAACTGCCAGACTCATTGACAGCATCATGAACTGCTCACTCTATCCTAAAAGATAAACAGCAGGGTGAGTAATTTACCATCTTTTCTCTTTGTGTATATAGTATTATTGATTACTTTCTTCATTCTGTTTTTTTTTCCTGTGTTTCCCCACATTCAAGAAATGGAATGTTTATCATGGAATGTTTACTATAGAATACAGGGAATCAAAATTCTGCTCAGTTCTACTAGCAGAATGTTCCTTTACTAACATACTGTACACACACAACAAAGGCCTGTTTTAGAGCCAGAGACTCAATTTTCTAACTGCCAAGGCAAGCAAAAGAGATTTCCCTGATGAGCAGGTAAAGATAGAAGGGAGATTTTTCACTGTTAGTGAAGAAAAAGTTGTAATGAAAGCTATAAACAATACTTAATATTTCTAATTTGTGTATGTATGTAAGGAGAGTGTGATGATCTGGTAAACAACATTTAATTAATTTGTTTTATTTTATATTTAAGGTAGTTTTATTTTTAGGGCCGAGTTGAAGGTGTCCACAGTGTAAAGGTAGCAGCCATGTTTGTGGTGGAAGATCAGTTCTGGTTGTAGAGAGTGATGGAAGATAGTTCTGGTTGTAGGAGGACTGAGTTGCTCATTGTGTGACATGGTTTAGGACCAGGATGACTGGGTGTATGTAGAGATTTAATGTATGGTCAGCTGAGTTCTCTTGGCAAATGAGATTTCTAGATTTTTTTTCTTCTATTTTATAAGTACATTATTTTGCACTTTTTAGCATTAAATCCCAGGTTCCATACCCTTGACCACTCCTCCAATTTTTCAGATATGAAATTAATAAATAAGGTATATTGTGATGAATTATTCAACAGGAGTGTTGAGTCAAAAACACCACAACATGAGTGTAAGCTGATGGGGGGGTGACTCAGGAGAGATGTGACAAAGTTTTACATTACACAGAAGGTTGCTGAGCTATGGAACAGCCTACCAGCTCATATGTGGTGGGCACAAAAAGCATCAATGGTTTCAAGTGTGGCTAGGGTAGAGTTAAGGGACTAATAGTTATTCAGAAGGTGGCAGTAACACCAAGGGTAAGTGGGGAGCAATGGCATAAACCCCATCTAGGGTGTCACGTCAATTAAGTGCGGTAAATTTAGCGCTCATCTTTTCAGCACCACAAATTCAGCATAATACAATTCAGCTACTTGACCATGTGGCCCATGCATCAATTCGGCATCAGTACCGGCACTCTATTTATACACATATCCATTGTTTATAACAGCAACTCAAAATCAACCCCCCCCATACTGCTCTTTATATACATGTAACCCCTAGATGGCGCTATCCCAGGGGCTACTACCCCTGCCTGATTTGCCACTAACAGGTTGAGGGGCCTGGATCCAATGGCGGGTGCCTCCACCCAGAGGTCAGGGTTTGCAATAGTTAAACTTACTTGGTCACAGCCCTCTGGGACACTGCAACCCCCCTTTCTTCCCACTAGTGGCCCATACAATATATCAGAATTACCTTCACAGTATACACTTACCCCCAGGGCTGGTTCAGGCACTGGGACCTCCTGTAAAATAAGATACAGTGCAACAATCACAGTACAATACTTTAACATAGACAAATACCTCAGGCAGTATAACTTTGCTGAAACAAGCAGCTCTGATTTATTTAGGGGGAATATAACAAGGACAGGGGGAAATCAGGTTAATTAGCTTATCACTTTACTCATCTACCTATGGCTCTGTGCACAGGCCTATCCCTACCAGTTACTGTCCCTGGGTACCCAAGCCCTAGTGGCTAGTCCAAACCGTGGCAGCTGGTAGGGGCCCTTTCCCACAGAGAAAAGAAAAATTAGTTTTAAACAGTCAGCAGTACAGTGATTCCATTTGGATTTAATGTGGCAATTCAACAGGGAGCGACCCTGAATTAGTACTCACGACCTCCAAACAAGATAGGGTCCTTCAATGTCAGCAGGGCTACTCTTGAGCTCCACGAGACTCCTCACACATTTATATGGCAAACAGGCAGGCTGCTTCTCTATCCCGATCGCAATTACTGCACAATACCCGGGAGAACACACAGCAGATTCAGTTCCTGACAGACTGAGTGCAATTCAGCAATTTCTCCAGTCTTCTACAGGGTGAGCCTGGTTTTCTCTTCAGATATCCTTTGATTCTCTTCACAGGACAGATTCAGTCCTAACAAGCAGTTACACAAGCTCGAGACCGGAACTCTGGGCCTTACACACGTTCCACTAAAACTGCACACTGAAAAGCACAGGGCTCCTTCCTCTTCACTGCCAGAGCTCAACTGAAACTCCAACAGACAAAACCGGGCACTTCCTTTGAGTTCCTCCCAGTTCTTAACTGGAATGGCTGTCACTCACAATAGACTGCTCCTGTTGGTCCAAAAAGGCGCCGAAGTCTAAACTACATCTCCCAGAGTCACTGCCCATACAATCCTCTTGTGGCTGGCTCAGATTATGAGTCCAAGTTCTGATTCATCCAAGGCACCATTTTAGAGCTAGTTTACCCCACACTGATTGGTCCAGTTCAGCAGTTCAAAACCAGAATGGGGAACTAGGCAGACACAGTTCTGACTGCAATGAAAGCAGGTTAGACAAACTGTAATTTCATATTACTCTAAATGATTTCTGGCAAACAGTTACATCTTTCAGATAGGTTCCTTTGCACTCCTAGTGACTGCAAAATGGAGTGAATTGGCAGCAGCTCGAGTGGTACTCAAACAGAGAAGCACACAGTCCCCCCATACAAACTAATTATGTCTGCAAGCAGACAGCTCTTAAAGAGACAGTACCAGAGGCTCTAAAAACACTCACTGATAAATGGCTTAAATGCCAAACACCATTCAGGCTTGGAGCATTCAAGCAAGCTCCTGGAAGTCTTTTGGGAACCCCCATTTGCAGGGGGGTTACACACAAGACAGCACACAAAAAAATCTGGCTTCCTCGCAGTTCAGCTCACTTTAATCGACTGATGCTGTGTGTTGCTCTCTATAGTATTTCATCTCAACAGACAGCACAAAACAAAACTGGCTTCCCCCTGCAGTTCAACTCAGTTTAATAGACCAATGCTCATGTTTTAACTTGTTTTGTTTTTTTATCACTTGATGCATTTAATAAAGTTTATGTGCGTTGGATTGATTTTTTATTTATTTTGAATGCAGGGACTAGCCAACCATGACTCAACAATGAAACAGTTTTTTTTTTTTTCGGGCAGGTTGTCCATAAATAGCCTAGAGTGCTGTGTGTGTCTCATAAATAGAGCAGAACTTCAAAATGTACAATGCACAATACACAAAGCCAGTAGTTGAAGTTTATCCTCCCCTGTGGCATTTGTGCAGCACATACAAACAAACAAATATTTGTGAGCCAGCTTGCTTTGAAGCATTTTTCATGGTAGTTATCAGCTCCAAGTAGAACGCCAGTAGCCGTCCCTAACTCTATTGTTTCCATGCACTCTTACCTTTACTGTATATACACATTTATCCTCTGCCATGCTATCTAATTCCATTAACTCAGCTCTCTGGCTATGCTACTGCCTGCCTGTCTTGTTTTTCTGCAAGCAGCTTCTCCTGATCCCAGCTCCAAGTAGAACGCCAGTAGCTGTCCCTTTAAAAAAAAACTCTTTTATTTTTTTGCTTATTGTTAGCAGCTCCAAGCTCCAACTAGAAAGCCAAGAAATATCACTTTAAATAAAACCTCTATTGCTCAAGTTTATACTGCTCATTTGTGCAACACATGCAGCACAGGAGAGCTGAACAGAGCTGAACACAACAGAGCTGATATAACAGGGATGAATTAACTCAACGCTGAAATGACTGCTCCAAATTGATGCGCGCTGAATAGTCAGTGCTGAATTGACATGGAGTCCCATCTAGACATTAATTCCCTGGGGAGAACAGGGTATAACCATGCAGACTGGGTGGACTGATATTCTTTTTCTGCCAAAATTGTCTATGTTTCTATCTATATTAGACCAGCAAATAAACTGTGGTTTACTTCTAAATTTAAAATATAGTCAGTCTAGGCTTGCATGCCTCCCTTCCAGCATCACACTGATATGGTAGAGCCAGCCATGATGCAATGCAGTAACTTGCAATAAGTGAAATATTACAAATTACTGCATGAGAAAAGGAACTAAGTGCCTTGAATTACACTGTTCCTTGCAGTACACTGCAGCATTTTGTGATATACTGCAGCATTACTGCACTGCATCCTGGCTGGCACCACTGTAGGTCCCAGTGACCTCAACACAATGGACTATGGTAGCCAAAACATGCACAAAGCAATGGTTTAAACAAGATCTACTGAGTAATGCAATGATGTCTTATGACTTGGCCTGGGGTTTGGTGGGGCAGCAGATGACCCATGCCAATAACCCCCCCCCACCAAGCACTAAAGAGTGCATGTCCCAAGTGTTCTTCAGATGCTCAATTCTTTGCTTCATGTCATGGCTAGAGGCCATTCCCTGCAAAGGAGTGGCAGACATCTGGCACATCACACACAGGAGTGTGTGTAATGCTGTCACTGTTGTTATTGCACATTGCTCCTCCATGTCACACGGGGAAGAGGGAGGCACTGAAAAGAGAAGAAACACCCCTGTCTGGCATGGATGACTGTCACCCCTCACAGGCCCTGTACCTGATGACTTGGACATGGCCCCTAGATCCTTGGAATGGTGTGTTTAGGATGCTCCCTGCCACCCCACCACAGGGGATAAGCTGCAGGAGTGAAGGCCGGGTGAGTCTCAGGAGAAGCCGGGTGATGAGGCTGGGGGTGGTTAGGAGTGATGGGGATGCCAGCCAAGAAGAAAAAGTGACATAACAAAAAAAAAAAACACAAAAGCCTTTCAAAGAAAACCTCTGACTGAGGTATTTGTAACTCCTGGTCAGAAAACCAAATCCAGGCAACACTTCCAACAACTGCATGTTACATACTGGAAGCTGCAGGGCCTAGCCCAGGAGCTATTATTTGTTTCTAAACCAGGGGATCTTCCTCACTGTAGAAAATGTAAAGGAACTGGGCACACACCATATATAGGAAACAGATATTTATTAAGTGACCATTTACAGCATGAATAAAGACAGCCTAAGACCCATACATATCGACTCAGGCTACTGAATCCTCCTCATGGGGCAGAGTAAGCCAGCAAGTTACCACCATTAAATACCCCTTCTGTTAATAAAATAAGTAGGCACATGTGTTACCTAGGCTATTACAAAATGGTGCACAGATTTGTTAAAAAAACGTGCTTATGTGATCCATATTGAAACAAGTTCATAATACTCATCCAGCTATTTCACAAGATAATCAATTATTAATGCTAAGCACTGATAATATTAAGTAGTGACAACAATATTAACTACTAGAGTTCAAAACTGAAAAACGATACATATTTAAAGCAGCAGTACTAGATACTCAGGAAGTGATTATCAAAATTCTGCTTTTTGGCTGGAAGCATGCAGCCATAGTTCAGGTTTCCGTATATCTGTAAATATTTTTTTTCTAGCAATCTTTAGTTTTTTTAGATATTTAAAATTTATTTCCATTGTTGTGGATCCACATGGAATATGGCTGGTGCCTAATTTGCAGCCAAGCTGCCCCCTCATGTTGCTGTACGTCTTTTGTTTACTTCCATGGGACCCTGTGCTGCGCATTCCCACTGTCCCTGTGTATAAACTGCGAGTCATGTGCATGCGCGATTGGCAGTAGAGGGTTTCAATTCAACATGGAGGCTGGGAGAAATCTAAACAAAAACAAGAAAAATGGAGTAAATTATGGGGTGATAGTACATCGAAACCAAGAAAGATTACCAGGTAAGTGTTCAACAAAGCACAGGGAACAAAATGTTGTAAAATATACAATTTTCTTTTTCTTATCAAGTACTGCTACTTTAGAAGCACTAAAACAAGTTACAAGAAGTTTAATTATACCGAACCGGATCAGTAGAATCACTATTAATACTTGGTGGGGGGGGGAGGGAATGGAAAATTGATACTGATACACCCAAAAATATATTCAAACATTATAGAAGCATAGAAACATAGAATTTGTCGGCAGATAAGGACCGCTTGGCCCACCCAGTCTGCCCATTTCCCTACCTACTGGATAAGCTGCAGATCCTAGTTAACCAGCAGCTTATTTCTTCCTACCCCAACCCCCTAGAATTGCCTTATGACTGTCCCATGCATGCTTGAATTCCACCACTGATTTTGACTTCACAACCTCTCCGGAAGGCTTCCATGCATCCACAACCCTCTCTGTGAAAAAATACTTCCTTAAATTACCTCTGAGCCGCCCCTCTATCTTCAAATTGTGCCCTCTTGTTCTTGCACCTCTTTTTTTTGTAGATGCTACCTTCTTGGACTTTGTTGATTCCCTTGAGGTACTTGAACGTTTCTATCATGTCCTCCTCTCCCTCCTTTCCTCGAGGCTATACATATTAAGCTCCCTGCCTCTCTTCATATGTCTTCCGTGCAGACCCCACCATTTTAGTTGTCTCTCCCCTGGACAGCTTCCATCCTGTCTATGTCTTACGGAGATTGGGACTCCAGAACTGCACACAGTACTCCAGATGGGGTCTCACCAGCTGTCTGTACAGAGTGATAATAACTTCCTGTTTTCTACTGGTGATGCCTCTCCCTATGCATCCCAGTATCCCCCAGCCCTCCTTGCTGCCCTCTCACATTGCTTGCCCACCTTTAGGTCATCTGATATGACTACCCCCAGGTCCCTTTCCATTTTTGTTGTTGTTAGTATCTCACCCCCCATTGTGTACTCTTCCCCTGGGTTTTTGTTTCCCAGGTGCATTACCTTGCACTTCTTAGCATTGAATCTAAACTGCCATACATTTGACCATTCCTCTAACCTTGCCAAGTCCTTCTCATCCTTTCCACTCCACCCTGTGCATCAACTCTGTTGCAGATCTTTGTGTCATCTGCAAAGAGACATACTTTTCCTTCCAGTCCTTCTGCAATGTCGCTATAAAGACATCATTGAAGAGGACTCGTCCTAATACTGAACCCCGCGGTACCCCACTAGTAACCCTCCTTTCTTCTGAGTGGACTCCATTTACTATTACTCTCTGTGTCCTATTCTCCAGCCAATTCTTTACCCAGGCTGCCATCTTGGGACCCATTCCCAGGCTGGCTAACTTGTATATTAATCTTTTGTGTGGGACTGTGTCAAATGCCTTGCTAAAGTCTAGGTAGGCCATGTCCACAGCCCCTCCCTGATCTACTACTTTGGTCACCCAGTCAAAGAAATCTATCAGATTCATCTGGCATGACCTTCCCACTGTGAATCCATGCTGCCTAGGGTCCTGTGCTCCTCTGGCCTCTAGATACTCGACAATTCTTTCCTTCAGAAGTGATTCCATCATTTTCCCTATCACTGAGATTCAACTAACAGGTCTGTAGTTTCCTGCTTCTGCCTTGCTCCCACTTTTGTGAAGGGGAATCACATCTGCCCTCCTCCAGTCCTCGGGTACCACCCCATCCTCCCATGATTTGTTAAAAAGGGTAGTCAGTGGTGTCACTAGTTCTACCCTTAGTTCTTTTAGAATTCTGGGATGAATCCCATCAGGCCCCATTGCTTTGTCCACCTTCAGTTTTAAGAGTTCTTTCAGAACCCTTTCTTCTGTAAATGGGCTGTATCAACTTCTGTATCCAGAGTGTTTCTACTGTTTGTTTTATGTACCTCCCTCTTCATTTGTAAATACTGAGCAAAAATATTTGTTTAGTATCTCTGCCTTTTCACAGTCTCCCTCTGCCACCCTCCCTCCCTTTATTAAGCCTCACTCTCCTCCCTTGGTCTTCCTTGCTCCCTGATGTACCTATAAAAGGTTTTATCCCCCTTCTTAACTGAGTTGGCTATCTTTTCCTCGGTTTGGGCCTTTGCTGTTCTGACTGCCTTCCCAGACTCCTTTTGCTTTAACTGATACAGTTCTCTGTCCTGCTCCTTCTGTGATTCCTTGTACTTCCTGAATGCTTTCTTTTTCTCTTGAACCTTCACTGCCACTTCCTTTGAGAACCATAGTGGTTTCTTACATCGTTTTGTTTTGTTTATTTGCTTCACACAAGGCTCATTACCTCTGTGATGGCAGTTTTTATTATTCCCCATTGTTCTTCCACCCCTCCTTCCTGCCCATTTACTAGTGCATTCTTTAGGCACTCACCCATTTTGGCAAAGTCAGCCCTCCTAAATTCCAATACTTTTGTCTTTGTATGGCTTGACTCTATTGCTGTGTTTATTGTGAACCATACTGTTCGATGGTCGCTAGTTTCCAGATGGCTACCCACTTCTACATCTGTGATCCTCTCTCTATCTCCATTTGAGAGAATCAAGTCTAATATTGCTCCCTCTCAAGTGGGCTCCAGTCAATCTTTTTGAAAGATTTTTATGCCCAACACTAAATAAATGGGTATCTGGTATCACAAAAAAACATAATATAGGAAAAAAGGAGATCTACTTCAGTATAAGGAGTAAGGCACCAGAATACAAAATCTCAAGTAATTAAGTAAACAGAAGCAAACTTAGATGCATGCAAGATTCAAATGAAGAGATTACTTATTGACAATGAGTTAATATGTTGACTAAACACTCCACATGAAATTTCAAAGCCCATACAAAAAAGGTCTATAGTCAAGTTGATCATTTAACCCATTTGGTGTCAAAGCTCCCAAGGTTGAAATCCATCTAGTTTCATGCTTCAAAAGCATTTTGAGGAGATCTCCACCTCTAGGGGGAGGATGGATATTTTCCAGTAAATGGAACCTCAAACCACTAGGTCTACAGTTGTAGACCTCCCTGAAGTGCGCATCCAGGGTGTTGTTTAACTTGCCATAAATAATGGCTTTCACATGCTCCTGGATGTGACACTTCAGGGAGCACATGGTTCATCCTATATAGAACATGCCACACTGACACCAGGCAGCATAGATAATGAGCTGCGTTCGACAGTTCACATGTTCATGTAACATACACTCCTTGCCTGTTTTAGGATAGACACATTTTTCTCCTATTTCCTTATAGCAACATACACTGCAAAGTCTGCAGCAAAAAAAAAAAAAAACACCCTGTTAGATATTCTGCTGGTGTTTTTATTAATCTCCTGATGATTGCTAGTTGCTAATATAGAGAATAGTAGATGAGTGACCATCCACAACAAGGCTGTGTTTCTATCGAGGGAGTTGGTGACATCATACAGACCTCAAGAGCGAAGCTCGAGAGTTTGCTATGTTGTCAACTCCCAAGACTGGAAACACAGCCTTAGTTGTGGAAGGTCACACATCCACTATTTTATATAGCATATGGTTGCACATGGATTCTTTTTTGTGTTTTTTATTTTTGGTAGTTACCTTCAATGTTTTCTGGTGCCGCTGTCACTCACTCCTGCTTCTCTGACTCTGACCATATCAGACCAGATAATTCCTCTGTCATGGTTACAACCACCTGTGGCCACACTGTTTAATTTTAAAATGACAAAAAAAAATAATTTTTGTGACACCTAGCCATGTGTGGCTCCCATGTCTAAACTACATCGGTCCACTGCTCGGCACTCATTAATTTGAGTCGCCATGTTTTCACTACGTTTTGCATAACAACAATGTCAAGTGAGCCAATTGGGTGGTAGGACAAGACTGAAAAATTATTATACTGTTGATGTGACGTCTGAACGATAGTATAACTTTTATGACCTTTGAACTGTCCTATAGCAACATTTTGAAACCCTCTGAATTCCATATGAAGTAAGCATTAAGCATATACTATATACAGTATCTCTAAGATGTGTTCCTCTTTGAAATGGCACCAGCAGTGTTTCTCCCACTTTTGGTCCTAAAACCTCATTAGCTGATAATACTGATTATCTCTTCTTCACTGTATTTTTAATTTCATTAGATCCCCCATGGTAGTCAGCAACAAAAATGATTTTATTTGTAGTTATATCAGCTTCCTTTTGTTTAGGTATTAAAAGGGAAGGTCTGTTGATACTACAAGCTTTTTCAAAAGCCTTACTGACTATTCCAGCACTTTATCCATGCTCCCTAAATCTCTGGCATAATATATCTGCTTCTTGAATAAATGCACTATTCTCAGTACAATTTTAGTACAGTTTCTCTTTAATCTTAGAAATTGGCCAAGGGGTATACTTTTGATGAGGGAACATGGATGGCAGCTGTTAGCTACTGGAGTATGCAGTAAGGGGGTTGAAGGGGCAGTCTGTAGCAATCCTACACTGACTGTTGTCACCTCTCTGTCCCTAGCTGCCATCTGGGATGGTGTTGGTGTTGTAGCCTTCAGCTGTCCTCAAGTGCCGTTCAAGCCACTCCTGGCTCCAGTGATCGCGGATCACAGGGTAACTTTTCCTCTGTCAACTTTTATGGATCCAACTATCCCTGCATGTCCTGGCATCCTGTCCCACAGGGATGGCAATAACCAGCATTTGGCAGCAGGGTTCATCAGGCATAATTATTTGCTGTTGAAGCACAAATCCACAAACAACCCAGTACTACATACATGCAAGCTCACATCCAGTTCAGCCAGTGCACTGATTGAGTTATTCCCAGTCCTGTCACTAATACAGCAGTCCTGCTCCATTGGTGGCAGCTAATGCCTTTGATGTGCAAGTAGCAAAAGAGTCTTAAAAGTGTAGTAGCCCCATATGTGTTACAGAAGGTCCTAATTGTGGTTAGGAGTTGCCCACAATTAAGTGACTGATATGATGTCTAACTGGCTCTCTTCCACCATCACTTGGATGTGCCCTATCATATTTCCCAGGCTCCTAACATTTAAGCCAGCCACTTTCCAAAAGATTGTTTCACTTCCTCTCCCTTCATTTTTCTCCAATCCCCAGCACCACCCCCTTACGCTTATTCAGTGCTTTCCCACCATCACATCTAGGTCCCTGTTTAATTCCACAAGTTGGGTGAGTGTCAGCTGAGCCTCTCTTGGCTGGCACTACAAACCAGTTATTCCCAGCTTAATTCACCCCCCCATACAGTTTCAATGGCTGATGATATAAGCATCAAACTTCTGGGCCAATGCCTTAGTCCCATCTGCAGTAGAATGATGATCGTCACTCTTGAGAAGCCTCTGTCTCTTCAGAACTCTCACCAGTCCCCACACAACCAAATCCTTCATTACAGCACCACTCCATCAACCATGTATTAAAATGAGTGATCAGGAGAAGCCTAGACTTGCCCTTGAACCACACTGGCAGGACTTCAGAATATGTTACTGATTCTGCCCCCAGCTTTAGTCTCCTGCCTAACTCCCTAAAGCTGTCCTTGACTTCCTCCAGTGACTAGCCTGCCAGATTCTTGGTCCCTAGGTGGACAAGTACATCAGGCCCCACTCTGACCTCCACACTTCTTACAATTCTTTCTATTCTGAGTGTATTCCTCCCTGATTATGCCCCCCAGAGACAGAGTTCTCCTGGCCCGCTATACACACAACCCTCTCATCCCCCCGATGATGGAGTCCACTATCACTAGAGTCCTCCTGACCTTTCTCCATCCTTAGAATCTGTTGCCCTGCAAGGTGCCACTCTGGTAGCAGTCCTAGATACCTGAGGTGGTAACAGGTTCTTGTTCCCTGTGTGGAAACATAGAGGGAACTGAATAACTGAATCATCCACAGGAGCAAAATAATACACTATTACAGTTGCCCTCCACCCTTTGTAGGAATCCATCTCCCCTCTCGCTGACTACCCTCCACCACCTAGAGCAGACTCCTGTTGTCCTCTGAGGTACTAGAGCAGCAACTGCCTGTCCCAGCCCCCACTTACAGGAGCTCCGCTTTGAAGAGGCCCAACTCAGCCTTCACGACAGCCAGCTCCGCAGTAAGTATAGAAGATCTACTTCTTTTTCCGACTGGTGGAGAGTTTGCAGGTAAATTATGCAAATATTCCATACTCAGGGTTGTAAAAGACAGATGGGCAGATGGATGGATGGATGGATAGACAGACAGACAGATAGATCATTTAAAAATGTATTTCCAAAGTTAACTTTTTAATTCACAAAGCAAACAAAAACTGACACAGACCAAACAGTAACAAAATTCCACAAGAAAATCGAACTTATTAAATAGGTTAATAAATAATAAAGATAATATCATACATCCAATTCTCAAATGCAGTTCTCTTTTCTACTGGTTTATAAATAATCTCCTGTCAGCCAAAATTTTAGACTGGTAAGATCGACTAGAACAACCAGATTTTTTTTTTTTAAAGAGTCTTACGATAGTTTATAGTTGCAACTAGACTTACAACCACACATTCCAGAGCACGAGCAGCCACCCCAAAAGCTCTGTCCCCAGCAGATTTTATTGTGATTTAGGTATCTCAAGCCATCCTCTATTTAAATGCTCTAGTATATGTACTTGTGTTTGAGCAGATAACCAACAGGTCAAGGAGATATTGAAGGCCTTGCAAGTCTGTTCAGGGCCTAATAAGCTAATGAAATGACCTTAAAATCTATCCAGCACCAAACTGGTAGATAGTGCAGACTTTGGAGTGATGTGGTCCCTCATACTAATGCCAGTAAAGAGGTGAGCTGCTGCATTTTGCACCAACTGTATGCAGTGGCTAAGATTAGGGGGCGGGCCCTGGTAACGAATATTGTGGTCAGGCCAAGAGTTGAAATATGTTCTAATGAGATGAGATTGCCCTGATCAAGGTAGGGACAGAACACAGTGATATTTCTTAGATGATGGTAACCACTCTGGACAACCACCAACACCTGTCTGACTGTCTATAGCAAACCCATCATCCAAAGCAACACCCAGACTGTATACAACCTACATTGCTTAAAGCTGTACTCCATTCTTAGAAACCATTCTAAGGTTGTTGAAGAAAACAGACCCCAGGTGATACGGACCTGCCAGTAACAATTCTGTCTTACCAGGGTTCTGATTCAATCTGCAGTGTGCCAGCCACAATCCAGTCTTGACCAAACCGTTTTCCAACACAGCTACCGAGGTGCCATGACTTGATTTAAAAGATAGATACACATGAGTATCATTGGCACAGCAATGAAAACTCCAGCTACACTTTAGGATCACCCCTCCAGGTGGAAGGATAAATACTGTCTGTGAACAACAAAGGGAACAGAAAAATGCCCTGAGGGATCCCACAGCTAGTGTCTTGAGGGGAGGATCAAAATTTCCACAAACCACTAACTGGCAGTTCCCTATGAGGAAAGAGCAGAGCCATTTCAGTATGGTTCGCAATATCCTGTCTACCTTACTCAGGTGCTAGACTAAGACCCTGTGCTCAGTAATATCAAATGCTGAGGACAAATCATGAAGAACCAAGAATGACAGTTCTCCTTGGTCCATCACAAGGAGCAGATCATTCAGTACCCTCACCAGAGTTGTCTGGATTCTGAACAAGGGCTCAAACCCAGATTGGACTGACTAAAAGGCATTAATCTCCTCCAGATGAGCCCCAAGTACTCTTGCACTACCTTTTCGATAAGCTGGTAAAAGAAGGCAGGTTAGAGATTGACTAATACCTTGAGAGACGGTCAGGATCTAACAATGCCTCCTTCAGAACAGATCTCACCACTGCTTCTTTCAAGCAAGTGGAAAAAACTCCTCCCTTATAGAGGCAATGACAATCTCCATGAACATAGAAACCAGTGGCCCACACCCTACTTTTACAAGGTGTCACAACATGGGATACAAGGCACATTTACTTGGGTCACAACTCAGACAACACCCAGAGCATCTCAGCATTGTTAGTAGGCTAATAATAACACCAGGTATCCAGAGGTTCTACTGCTACTGTACCATCTCATCTTGACCACAACAATTGAACCAGCAGCGGAGGAACTTTCTGCATTGATGACCACAATCTTGGTGATGAAAATGTCCCAAAGGCCTCACATCTCCCAAGGGAAGCCTTTAAAGATATGAAAGAGAGGCTTGAAATTCTATCAACCACTTTAAAAACAGCAGCTAGCCTAATTCCCCTTGCTGCAATGATGTGTAAGTAAATGTTTTCCTCGTCACAGTCATAGCCTCCGGATACCTCCTATAATGAGAAAACAGGATAATTCTGTTCGGCTCAGCAGAAGACATCCTCCACTTATACTAAAACCTCTACCTCTGTGCCTTCAACTGATGAAGACCACCACTAAACCATGGAGATCCTTTTAGTGAACCCACAGGGCAGGACTGGACCTATACCAATTGCCTTGGTGACAGCAAGGATGGCATGGGTATAGGACTCAGCTGCTACATCATCCCCATCGGTGAAGGTGGCCATGATACAAGACATGCCAACTAACTCCAAAACAGAGTAGCAAACAAACCCAAGCTCCTTATTGGTTATAGTTTGTGGACAACATTTAGAACTTTTACCTCCTGGGAGAGCCACATGTCTTAGGTCAAAATGCATTTTTAGGTGTGGAGATTGTCATATTTGTTTACCATTTTATATTCCCACCACAGCATTTCTCTTCTACCCCAAAGGTATGTGTAACCCCCCCACCAACCCCCCTTTTTTAACCAGCAGGGCTTCTCCTCTCACCACAAACATCTAGGGGCAACAGAAAGGGGTAGGGGTTTGCATAAGTTAAAATTTGACATAGAGGAAACAGAAAATATGGCCACCCTTAGGATAGGTGTACCTGACTGTTATACAAAAACAGTTGCTTGAGTGTGGCAACTATCTGGCACACACCTGGTAGGGACCAACTACCAAGGCCAACAACCCAGGTCCCTGGGAGAAAACATTTGCTCACAATTATGCTAGGTTTGCACTTCTGGACAGGGGCACCCAAGTAAATCCAGACACATGGAAGCAATAACAATACTGTTCAAATCAGGTTGGGATTCTAGAGTGTGGCTTTTACTCATGTAACAAAGTAGGAATAAGCACAAAGCGAAGATGGACCCCCTCGGGGCTACACATGCAGGTATTGCAGATTCTCCAGGGTACAGAAGTTCTTGAATTCCCATTTAGCATAAGCTGAAGAAACACAAAACACCGAACACTCTGGTTCTGAATTGGAGGTTGGCACACACGGCTGGACTAGTACTGTTTCTATTTCCCACAGGAATGAAAGTGGTACCCGTGACCACACTGAGCACATCCAGGCTCAAATCTTCCAGAACCCACTATACTGGGGTAAACTGAAGAAACAGAAATTCCAAACCCACATCTCAGGGTAATTACTTCCATTAGGCTTTGGACAAATGCACTAAATGAAAATGTACTGGTGCCCAAACTGAACCCGGAGAGGTAAACTGGTTACTCCAGATGGGGGGTTTCCCACCTTGTGCTCCCAAGTTTATACTCAGCCATTCACCTGGTTAATAACACCCACACAGAAGAACTTGTAGTTGTTGTCTTAAATGTTTCTCACACTTAACAAATTACGGACACACTCCTGGGTGTCCAAGTCAAATGTTCTGTATTTGTACAGTCACATTCTTGGACTCCAACATAGGCAGACAACTTTTACTTAGAACTGGGTGACACAATGTCCCACTATCAGAAAAATTCACTCCAAGGTAATGCAGATGCCCCTGGGCTGACACAGAAAAAGGGTTGTACTCACAACAGATGAAGATGTACAAGGCAGGTTCACCAAACAAAATGGATCAAGGGGATTGCCCCTGAATCCTGGAGTTCGCCCCCATCCCTTCTGGGATGGGGCAAGGAAAACCTTCTAGCACAGTTCTCCACCACTTCAGAAAACTATCTTCTTTGTTCTTCTAGGGTGAGAACAAACTACCACAAAACAAAAAGGGGTAGCTCTTTGTCAGAGCTAATCTGAGGAGCTGCCCAGCAGCTGCAGACTCCTCCTCGAACTCCACTCTACTCTCTTCTAACTAAACATTCCAGTTCACTCTAAAGCCAGCTGAACACTGTGACTTATGCTGCTGCGAGAGTTCTATGATTACATCATCTCTCCTGCTCAGCTGAGACTAAAGACAGAGTGTGACAGTGTGAAACCCATTTACCTGGCATTTCACAAGATGCCTTCCCTGCCTGCCACTGATTCTAACTGGGATTCTAGTAACCCTGGGGAACAATGGGGTTACACCAACCCTTAGCCAGGAAAATGACTGCCCCCAGTCATTACCTACCCAGCACCATACCATCCTACCTTATGTGCTACCTACGGAGAGGGGTGATCAGGCCCTCTCCTACCATGTGCCAGGCACAGGCAGGCAATGCACTTGATGACAATTGCCTTATCTCAGGCTGCAATTCTGAATTTACTGTATTTGTCCTTGGAGCCTAGCTTTGGCACTGTATAGACATCTGTACTACTATTGTAAACTGTAACTCTTATCTGGGCACTGAATGGCTCAGGATTCTATGTTGTTTGTTCTGACACCTGTAAATATATGAATACTGTTTGCTATTCGCTGTTTGGTATGTAACAAAAAACTTCTGTAACCTCCTGTCTATCATGTTGCATTTGTGTTGCTGTCTATATGTTGAATCCACTGGAACTGATGTGTAGCCTTTGGAAATGAGTCCTCAACTCAAAGGGTTGTAATTCCGATATGTATAATAAATAAATAAAAAAAATTAACTAAGGGCCTAGAAGCCATTGGCTGATGCATCAGCCTCTACACTATGATCTTACTATGTTTAATCAGTGGCTCTGGAAGAACTGTCCAGAGCACGGCCCTAACAGACCAGAGCCATGACTCCTAGTGCAGATCAGGATCACAATCTGTCTATCCCCCTACCCCTCTAGGGAAAATCTAGCTAACCAAAAAGCCTACCCAAAAGGGGAACCTCCCCTCAACCCAGAACACCTGCAAACCAAACCAGAGCTAACACTTTACCTAAGCATTACACTCCCATTATTCCCCACGTACTAACACCTGTGGAAGGAAAACTGTTAACACCTGTTAACCATACAATTCTACTAGACACTCTACTAAAGCAGGAGAACTCAGCTGAGTTCCCACATCCTCTTCTGGTCTTCTCTTCTTTCTTCTTTACCAGGAACCACCTGAAAGAGAAAAATAGACAAAAACACACCCCAAATCTGCAAAACACACAGTATTACAACCATAACCCCTCCATAAGAACACTGGTGTAACCCCCCTACAAATGGGGGATCCCAAAACGTCTTCCTTGAGCTTGCTTAAATGCTCAATGCCAGGCTGGTGTCCTGTGTTTTAGCAGTTTAAATGTATTGCCAGAGAGTGCCTGTATAGCCTCTGTGTACTGTCTCTTTAAGAGCTGCCTGGATTGCAGGCATAATTAATCTGAGATGGAGCTCTGTTAGAAGATGTACTTGCTTGCTGATCATTTGTTAGAGTAGTAATAATATTGCAGTTTGTTGTAACCTGCCTTCTTTGCAGCATGGACAATTCTGCTTGTTTCCATCATCTTGGTCCTGGACTGTCAGAATGGGCCAATCAGTACATTTGGGACTCTAAAATGGAGCCTGCCTACAGGGGCTTGGTGGGGCCAAAACTTGTGGGAATTGTAGTTTGGGCTTTTGGTGCCTAAAATAACCTGGAGAGGGAGCCCTTGTTGTGACTGACAGACAGACAGATCAGCCAACTGAACGTTTTGGATCTTGGGGAAAAGTCCCACACTGCTTGCAGTTTCAGTTAGATCTGAGTTGGGAAGTAAAGAAGTAACAGCTTGGGATAGTTTGAGCAGCAATCTATAGTGGATTTGCACGGGAGAACTGTGGAAAGGCCTGAGTTTGGCCTACATGCCTGCCTGCTTGTTGTCCCTGAGATGGAACTTGTGGGTTTTTTTGGGGACTGAATCCGAATTTGGAGAGCGAATTAAGCCACTGAATTGTGACCAGGCTTTAACCTGAAGAAGACCAAAGATTTGCTGAATGCAATCGGCCTGTCAGGATTTCCAGCTACCTCTGAACTCCCGGATTGAGCAGAGACTCTGTACTTGCGACCGGGGAGACATTTGCCTGGTACAGTGGAATTTCCTTACATGTGAATGTGCTGTGTGCTTATAGTGGGTCGTGATTTGGTTCCCCACTGTGTGTCTGAACTGTGTTTTGCTTGCTGGAGGCTATATCCAGCTCCACAGACTGAATCCGTATCCATTTCCATTTGCCTGGACTCTGCTACACTGGCCCATCCAGAATACCTGCTACGCAGAGAAAGTCACTGACGGGAGACCAGCCTGGGGTTCAGCCCCCTGCTCAATGCATTGAACAGGAATGACGCCTCGGTGATTCGTGTGGGCCCTGCTTCTCCAGGAACTCCAGCTCAACAGCCTGCAGTCTCGATTTCGTCCTGTCTGTGTCCAGTATTGGGTATCATAAGTAAACATCAGGGTAGCTCCCTGCAACAACAGCTAAATCTAAAAGTGTTGTCATCTGATTGTCTTGTTACCCTTTCTTTCACAAACTGAGCCCTCCGACTCTAGATTACAAATAGTGTGTGTTGTGCATGTTGCTTTCTTCCATCACAGGGCCCCAACCAGCTGCAACGTTCCTGGCTAGCCCACCATTTTCCTACCTGGGTACCCAGAGTGTGTGACTGTGCAGGGACTCTGAACTGCATGCATAACTGTCTGATTAATATAGCTTTTAAGCAAATCAACCTGATTGCACCCCTCCCTTGTTCAAGTCCCCTGAATAAATCAGATTTAACTTTGTTTGCATTTAACCTGACTGTGGTTCCAGTTTGTGCCAAAAGTATTGTACTGTTGCTATTTGCTGTGCTTAACCTTGTTTTACAGGGGTCCCCAGGGTCAAGCTAGAGGAACCAGCCCTGGTGGTAAGTGCAAACAGTGTGGGTAATTGCCTGGTGAATAAGGGTCATTGTGAAAGTAATTATTGTGTATTGTTCAGGCCACTAGAAGGGGAAGAAGGGGGTTACAGTATCCTGGAGGGCTGTGTCCAGGTTAGATTGACCACTAACAACCCTGACCTCCAGGTGGAAGCACCCATTCCATTACCCAGGCCCCTCAACCTGCTACTAGCCAAGCAGGCAGGGGTAGTAGCAGTTGGGATAGCACCACCTAGGGGTTACACTGGAAAATCCCCAAAAATATTTTTTAGAAAAGTAGAAAAAGTAGAAAACAGCAGAAAATCTCTAACTTTATGTACAATACACCTTTTGGGGGGAATGGAATGCCCTAAATGTCCAAACTAGTGACAGCAATGGTGCCCAAAGGCAGGGTCCATAAAAGAGTCTCTCCTGGCCGGAGCCTGCTAAAGCACAGTTCTTGAAGTACTGTAGTCCAAAGTGAGAATCTTTGTGGACAGTTCAACAGTTTGAAGCCTGCCAGATGTAGAATGTGTATTGCAATGTCAATAAAGTAAACAAAGGCTGGACTTACCAGTCCCTTAAAGAATGAAAAATGGACATCACCTACTTCTCCAGCTGAAGACTCTCCCTGGCAGCATTTTTTGGACACAGCTGGGTGAAAATTTTCTGGAAAACAGATGATGAACTGGAAACTGTGGGGATGATGTCAACTAGGAGATGGAACCTTGAAACAGGAAGGAACTGCTGGGTTGATGTCATCCGAAATCCCAGGTGATACATCAGGAGAACAGCTGGGTGCTGTCATCATGGCTGTCTGGAAGAGCAGGTGATGAAACTGGAAAGGCATACTGCAAGGCTGACGAATCTGGACCCACCTTGAATCCTGGAACACCAGTCTGGTGGAACAATGTGGGTACCGCAACGGCTGGATGGCAGACACTTGCTACCACTGCTCTGCTTCCCTCTGGGTAGGCACGGGCATATTCTCAGCAGGATGGTACACTTGAGGGTAGTACCACTCTGGGTCAGGTGCATAAACTATGATCCCATCTGGGCATACATAATTGTTGAAATGGAAAGTCTGTTTCCCTGTGTTGTCCATAATCCACACAGTATCTATGAACAATGTCCTGCCAAATTTCAAAAATTGCAGTCTATCTCTTATGACTTTGTTTCTCACACAACAGGTTGCACCTGGATGCATATGTAGGCTTGCCTCCTCCACTAGCCAGGCTCTCCTGTTTTACTCAATCTCCTCCCAGACTTTCTGAGGAAAGGTAGGAAAGGATCACTCGTAGATGTCATTGGCCTTTCTGCAAACCAGTCTTTCCTCCTTACTGCACTTCATCAGTACACAACCCTCGGCACAGCTTGGGGGTGGCCAGTCCTGATTCAGCCAGTGTTGCATACTCAAAGCAATGTAAAACTTGTCCCTGACCACTTCTGATGGCGAGGTTGTGGAGTCACCAGCTTCTTCTTCTGGCTCCTCTGAGTCAAGAGCTTGAGGCTGCAGACTGGGACCCTCAACAGAAGATACACATCTTATTCCTCCTCTTCCTCACTTAGAATTTGGGCCCAATAGTGAGCAATCATCCTCACTCCTGAGACAGTCCACTCTTCACTGGGCATAGTGGTAGACACTTCTCATTCTAGAGTCTCTCGAACCTCATCCTCTCCAATGAGGCTAGGGCTAAGATCCTCACTCCATGGATCTACTGATGCTCCCTCTGCACTGTTCATCTGCAACACAAGCATGGAGACATCATGAGGAATCTGCCCTGGCAGTAAATCTATGCTCTCTTCCTTTGTGTCACACTCTGCTGGGCCTCCCCCAACAGGTTCAACCTGGTGACGTGTGCTGCTACATGCAGGGTTTTCTACTTTTGTCCAAGTGGGAGCCAAATGAATTTGTGATGTTTTAGACAGACCTTGCTTCTCTAAACACCCTGAACAGTGAGGAATCAAAAATACGTCCCTTCTGGCCTTGAGGCACATTATGCATACTCTCACATGGTAGTTGGGAATCTCAACATGAGGAGGCAAACTTCCACCACAGAAACATTGCTCAGTTTCTTCAAGCTTGGCAACCTCCTCAGCTATCATAGATCGGGCATGATCCGGGTAGCGGGATGGTCCTGAAGCCATGCCTGCAAATAAGCACATAAAAGTTCATTGTTACTACTGAGATCACTATACTTGGAACAGTCTCTCAAAATGGCTCCCTGCTGTTGTGTTTACATTACTGCCCCACCCTGTAATGGCAGTGGCAGCACTCCTGATGCATCAAACTTTGTGTCTGGCTTAAACTACTATGTATCTGACCTTGCTGCTACTGATTTTAGCTCAAACTGACTTACTGCACTGCATTTTCTCTCTTCAGCATACTACTATGATTTTCTGACTTTATGATTAGCAATGAATCACTATTTACTCTTTGCCTAAAGTCACCAAAAGCCTCAGCATTTCTTCACAGGATTGCCTGTCTAGTTGCATTTGGTTTACAATATACAGTCTCTCACTTGCTTAGAAAAATATTGCTGCTGCTGAACTCACAATACATGCTCACTGTCTATGCAAAGAAATTTAATTGGTTGTGCTTCAAGCTCCAACTCACGGCCCTTCTGTTGCAAAACAATCACACTGTTCACATATAAATCCAGTTGGCTTTTGAGAAAGTCACAACACAGTTTGAGCCAGAGGCATTGCTAGGGCTGGGCCTCCGGGGCTGGAGACCTGAATGTTTTGTCTGGGGCCTCAAATGTTTTTTTTTTTGGTGGTGTTCCCACTTCCCGTTTAAAAAAAAAAACACATTGCAGATTGCAGCCCAGCCACCTGAATTGCTTACTTTAGTTAGCAGTTGAGTACACACAGAAATGCTCACTGACTGAGCCTCGCTCATTTTATCCCCGTTGTCACATCACCATAGCAACCATCACAGCTCCTAGTTTAGGCTGTTTTCTGATTGGTGGGAGTCTGTGTGGTTGCCCTAGTGATGGCGCTCGCTGATGACAGACTCAAAGGGGGAGCGGGAGCGAGCGAGTACTGTTTGGGACTTGGGAGCCTGAAGAAAAATAAAATGCCTCGCCTCCAGTGTCAGTGTGCCAGTAGACAGTGGCATGTCTTGTCAGAGTAGTTGGGGTCCGATTGCAGCATTGTCGCATGCTGCTTGCTTGCAGAATAGATGCAGTCTGCAGAGTCAGAGGAGCGGATTTTAATTTAAGTGGTGGGCACTGCCACGGCACTGGCAGGTGGGCGGGTGAGCAAGTCTCTTAATCCACTTGTGCTCCTGTCACAGTGTCATACCCTAAAACGAGCACTTATTACAAGACCTTGATTCAAGTAAAACACATGTCAATTTTATCATAAATAGTAGTGTTTTTTCCCAAAAAAACATTTTTTTTCTTTCTTTCTTATGTCTGTATAGGATTGCACCAGCATTAGAATGAATACACATGCACCGGCAGAGAATTGTACGGTACTTCCCATAGTAATTTATAGGATTACTTTCTGGAAGGCTGTCGGATCTGATGTGGAGTGACGAGAGCTACACCCATGCCCTCTAACATTATTCAGATTAGTTGAACTTCGCCTGATTGCAGTTCGAGATAGTAAAAAGTCAACAACACGTGGAAGTTTTGGTTAGTAAGAAGGAATACAGTATGATATTGTGCAGATTAGCAGCAAACTGCAGGATGGGACTTTTATTCTCATTCATGTTCTGACTGCAGCAGCCAGCTGTGTCACATGACAGACAGTTGAGTTACTCTTCTGGGCCACCCATGTGCATTGTAGGATACCTATTTTGTAGTTTATACTACTTGATAGTCATGTGACTGTCAAGTAGCATAAACTACAGGCTCGAGTGTCATCACAGCAATAGAGCCTTGTGAGTGGCCAGTGAGAATCATAGGGTGTGGCATTTATTCAGTTAGAGACAGAGACAGACGAGAGGGAGAGAGACAGAGTGAAAGCAAAAGCACTGCAGTTGTTCAGTGAGTCAGTGCAGAGTTCATCTATTCTGTGTTTGTGGAATATGAGAAAAAAAGGAATACAACTTCTATATTTTTGCATAAAAACAGTCATTTTCTGTATTTCAGCAATTGATGCTGCTAACTTTGTAGTTCTTTTGCCACTACTGCTGTAAGGCAAGGAAGGCCCGTTTTCCACTCTAGGCCTACTAGGCCAGAAGGTCTCAAAGGAACATAACTTTTCTAGTCTAGTCTGTATCTTGTGTGACTGAGAACTGAGTCACCCTCTACAGTCATCAACTCAAGTCAAAGTCAGCACAATCTAGGTGGCCTGGCTGTGAGAGCAGGGGGAAATTTTGTTGTAAAAAAAAAAAATTGTTGTAGTTGCAGTTTAACTCTGATCCACCTCATCAGTGACCCAGAGTACCTGAAGCTAAAATTTGTTTTTTGCCAGTACTGGGTTTGTTGTGGTAGGGCTGAGAGGGAAGCAGCAGTGTGTGGCGCTGTACTGTACTAATAAAAGTCACTGTCTCCACCTCCTCGGTCTGTGTGGTGGCTGCTTGTCTGTGTCTGTAGCTCAGTTTTTGTGGATTGTGGATTTACATGGTTTTCTGCTTGGAGTAACTACACCATTCTCGCTCACTACATCCGTGAAAGTCTCCTGAACTGGATTTCTACAAAACATCATCACCAGGTATCTGCATTTTTCATTTAAAAATCAACTTTTTGGAAGCTATCCCAAGCAAAACATAAGTCAAGCAACTAAGTCTGACAAACTCAGTGACTCTAGGTCCTGCTTGAATCCACATTTTCATCTGACCTGCTCCATGATCTGTATGTGGGCTTTTCAACAACCTCTTTGAATGACAAAGAAGCATGCAGACAAAAGGATTTTACATCCTGCATATACGCAGGCACAGTTCATCACCTTCAGGAATTCTAACACATTCTGTGACTGGACCTCAGCTGTTGATAATTTCTTTTGGCTTATGACTTAACCACCAGGTATCTACAAGATGCTGAAATCCTTTCTCCTACAATTTCTCCTTATGCTGCTCCTGCTCTCAGGAAATGTTCACCCCAACCCAGGACCACCTGGGCAGCCAGCAGTGGCACCAAGCAGAAGGACAGGGACACTCACCATGGCATCCATCAACACCTGCAGAATCCTCAACAAACTTGATTCCCTCCAAACATGGATCCTACAGCACAACCCTGATGTCCTCTCAGTTGTGAAAACATGGCTAAACCTTAAAATCCTTGATACCTCAGTCTCTATCCCTGGCTACTGCATTTTCAGGCAAGACAGGATTGCTAACCGGGGCGGAGGCTGCGCCATCTACCTTAAGGATACCCTTATGGGCCACATCATCCCATCCCCTAGCCTGGGCAACTCCTCTCAGGTCCTCACAATCAAAATCCTCCTTGGTGCACATAATAAGGAACTCACTGTCATCTCAGTTTACCTACCCCCAAGAGACCAGGCTGCTGGCTTCCATAGCATCATGGAATATCTAAGGGTCCAGCAACATAATTCTGAAACCATAATCATGGGTGATTTTAACATTAACTGGCTCTCCGATGAGGCCGCTACCTATAAGGATGCAGCCGCAGTGCATCACCTCACTCAACTGGTCAATGCCCCCACTAGGTATAACTATAGGACGGGCTCCCTTATGCTTCTAGACTGGATTCTACCTAACCGCCCTGAATGCATCTCCCATGTTTCTGTACTCCCAGATACAATAAGTGACCACTCACCTGTCATCTGCTCCTGGTCAAACAAATACCACAAGCCCCCTCCCAAGCTTATCTATGCCAGGGTTATCAAACAAGGGCACCTCCAGCTGTTAAAATCCCATCTAACCAGGCTGAACTGAGCAGTGCTTGACTCCCTCAGTGACACCAACAAAGCTCTGGACCTATTTATCAAACGTTTCAACGAAGCCTGTGACATCTATGCACCAGTGAAAACATGAAGGTCAAAGGACAGACCAACCCCTGGTCACTACTGACCTTTTAACTCTGCTCAAGCACAGAGACCACCTCTGGCATTGTGCTTGTGCAACTCGACACACAAGTAAACATACAATTATACAAAGCAGCCAGAAATGATTGCACTTCGAAAATACGGAATGCTAAACGCAGCTATTACAAAGAGGCTCTGACCAACTCTTGGGGCCAGGAAACAAATTCTGGAACAACATGAAAGAACTCACAGGCAAGGATCCTAAAGCACCACCCACTATGCTCAACCTTCATGACACTCCTACACTCGACCTAGGTACCATCACCAGCACTTTTAATAATGCATTTACAAACCTGGACAGTGTTCTACCACCAAATTTTTTCAACGACCTCCCCTCCAGCTCCTCCCAAGTTACCCCCCAACTAGAACATACAACCCCAAAGTTTTTTTTTAAGGAGGTCCCACCACAAGTAGCTAGAAAATACATTCAAAAGGCCATCGGCAAACAAGGGTACAGTGGTGACTCCCTCGACCTGAAACTGCTGGCACAAGTCCTCGATGAAATCTTAGAACCACTTACAAAGATCTTCAATCACTTGCTTAGATTGGGCCATTTCCCCTCTCTCTGGAAGAAAGCCACTATCACACCGGTTCACAAAAGCAGAGATAGGATGCTGCACACCAATTACACACCTATCTCACTCCTCCCCCCACTATCTAAAGCGCTGGAGCGAATAGTGTCAGACCAACTAGTTGAATTCCTGGATAAGTACAATGTACAGTGCCCAGAGCAGCATGGCTTCAGAAAAGGGCACAGCACCACCACTGCACTACTGGAATTTACAACCTTCATCCATGCCACGCTTAACAAAGGGAATTGTGGAGGGGCAGTATTTATAGACCTTACCAAGGCATTCGACACAGTTAACCACCCCCTACTGCTCAAGCAACTGTCCTCCATTGGGATCTCCAGCGATGCCCTTCCATGGTTCACCAGCTATCTTGATAATCGGATCCAACGTGTAAGGATTGCAGGGATCTCTTCAGATGAGAAACCAGTCCCCTCCAGAGTCCCCCAGGGGTCTATTCTGGGCCCTCTATTCTTCTCCCTCTTCATCAACAATCTCCCCAGTGCCTGCCACCAAAAAATATTACTATACACAGACAATGCAGTCCTGTTTTCCAGCCACCATGACATTACAGTCCTTAAATCCCAGCTGCAGCTCGACTTCAAGCGCATCGAAGACTGGTTCAATTCTCATAAACTTGTCCTGAACCACAGCAAGACTAAAGTCATGTCCTTCTGTAACCGACAGAGCAGGCACAACTCTCTGTCCCTCACCATCAAGAACCATGCTGGGAACTCACTCAAACATGTCAAGGAGTTCAAGTACCTTGGTATTACCCTGGATAGTACCCTCTCCTACACTCAGCATATTGACACTGTTGCCAAGACCGCCAATATACGGATTGGACTACTACACAAACACAAGCACGGTATGCCTGCGGATGCCCTTAAACTAGCCATCTACAGCTCTGTCACCTCTACCATTGACTATGGCCTTGCCATCTATGGCTCTGCCTCAACAAGTGCCCTCCGCAGGATCTCAGTTTCTCTCAACAAAGCCTGTAGACTACTAATGGGTGCAGCCCAACAAACTCACACCTGTTACCTCTATGCACAGGCCAGCTGGCTACCCCTACTCAGCAGAATACAATACCAGACCTGCTTACTTACCAAAAAGATTCTCCTCAGTCTCATGCCACCTGGTGTTAGCTCACTCCTTACTACCTACAGTGGCACTCAACAAACACGTGGTGTCCAATCTCTAACCTTTCAGGTTCCCAGATGTCGTACCTCCATGGGTCAGCCATCCTTTATCTGTAGAGCCGCTCAATAGTTCGATTCCCTCAATAAAGAAGCACTTTTCTCTACTACACTTGGACCCTTCAAAGGAATCTCAAACTTTACCTCACCTCTACCACTCAATGTGACTGCTTCTCTGAACAGAGATCTCTCTAAACACCTCCCAGCTCACCCATGTCTCACAGCCCGCCCTTTCCCAGTCTCATTCCCTCTGGCACCGGGCCTTCCTTGTGACTCCTTTCCTGCTTCGCATCTCCACTGGTACAAGACATTTTACACCACCATCGGACAGTGGCCCATTAGCCTGCCAACTTCCTCTCCCAGTCGCACGCCTGCAATACTAACTGCCTACGGTGCCCTCTATCTCTTATTGTTACCGCAGCCAGCTGCCTACTCAAGCTGCTCGTTATATGAATATTATCTCAAAGTATGTTATAACTGAGTGTCTTTATTATTTCTTTTAGTTGTTTTGGTTGTTTATTGTGCATTCTTTTACTACCTCTGTATGTATGTTGACCCTCATCCTTTAACGTGGAACCTTTGTAAACGAGCAGTTTCTGCTCAAAGGTATTTGTAATCTGAGAATTTAATAAATAAAAAAAGAAAAAAAAAGAAAAAACTGTAGTTGCAGTTTAAATCACAGCAGCCTCTGATCCACCTCACCAGTCACCCAGTGTACCTGAGATATTTTTTTGCCAGTTGTACTGGGCTTGTGGGAGGGCTGAGGGCAGTAGTGTGTGTCACCGTACTTTGTCAAAAAAAATTGTAGTTGCAGTTTAAATCACAGCAGCCTCTGATCCACCTCACCAGTGACCCAGCGTACCCGAGATATTTTTTTGCCAGTAGTACCAGACTTATGGGAGGGCTGAGGGCAGCAGTGTATGACACCATACTTTGTTAAACAAAATTGTAGTTGCAGTTTAAATCACAGCAGCCTGAGTGACAATAACCCTTAGTGTGTCTGTGCCATTGCCATTGGCTTGCTGTGAGCCCTGAGGTGGCAGTGTATGGCTCACAGTCAGTTGTATTGCAAAGAAGTACTGTGTATCAGAACTTGCTGGTTTCCACTGTTTCATAAAAATGGACATCCGACATTTCTGTAAGTCCAAAGAAAAGAATACACATGAAGAAGTCCGAGTAACTGCCAGTTCAGAAAGTAATGTTGATAATGTTGCACTACCTAATTCTACTGCATCATGTACCACTGTGCACGAGGGGAACACTGAACCAAGCACAAGTGACCAGAACAGTCACAGTTATGTTGATGCTGACACTGACACAGAAGGCATAAATAAAATGATCAGTGAACTAGTAAATGCTCAAAATATCACAGACTCGGGAACACTTGAGACAGGGCCTATTCAGAGTAAGTTGCCTTGTTACCCACAGCGCACATTTGGAGAGAAAAAAAGGTCATTCCTGTTTCACTGGTTTGAAAATTGCAACTAGTTACAATATTCTGTTACTCTGGATGCTGCTTTTTGCTATCCTTGTAGATGCTTTGGAATGAAATATGGAGCAACTTACCGTAATAAAGATTCTTTGTTAAGTACAGGATTTGTTAATTGGAAAAGGGCACTTGACCCATTTAGAGAGCGTGAAAAGACTTCATATCATGCAAACACAAACACCTAATGGGCTGGATTTAAAGACACAAAGAGTACTGGTGATATTGTTCACAAATTACAAGCTGCAAACATCAGAGAAGTAAATGACAGGTGATGCTATCTTGAGCGCATCATTGCTGTCACATTATTTCTGGGTAGGCAAGGACTTTCTTTCAGGGGTCACGATGAAACGCATGGTAGTTTACATAAAGGAAATGCTCTGGAATGCTTGGATCTATTAAAACAATTTGATCCTTTTCTACAAATGTATAAGGCACCTTCAAATGCCAGTTATATTTCTCCCCAAACTCAAAATGAGGTGATTGCATGTTGCACAGACTAGGTCATTTCAAAGATAGTTGCTGAACTTAACAGCTCAGGAATGTTTGCTGTTATGGCAGATGAAGCAAGAGACAAACATAAAGAGCAGCTGGTAGTTTGCGTGAGGTATACTGTACCTGGAACTGGAGGCATTACAGAGCGTTTTATAGGATTCACAGAACTTAAATCTTTTAATGCTGACTCCATTGTGGAATCACTGCTAAAATGTCTCCAAGACAGTGGAATTACAGGTGCAAAATGTGTGGCACAGGCATATGATGGTGCCTCTGTTATGAGTGGGGCAGTAGGGGGAGTTCAAGCTAAGTTCTGCCAGCATCATCCAGAGGCTGTGTATGTGCACTGCTATGCACATGAGCTGAATCTTGTATTTTGCCATACATGCAAATGTATTACTGAAGCAAGAGAATTTTTCTGCACTATGGAAACTGTGTATGAGTTTTTTAGCACTTCTCTTGTTCATCATCATGAGTTTGTCAATATACAGTGTCAGTTAGGCTTGAGTCCATCAGAGTTGGTCCAGTTGTCAGATACTTGCTGGTCTTGCCAGATCCAATCAATCAAGGACTTGATGAACTGCTATGTAGCTGTACTTCAGTGCCTTGCTACTATTCACACTCCTAAAGCCATTGGACTGTTAGCATCCTTGCAAAAGTCAACCACAATGTACTGCCTGGTCATCTTTCATTCTCTTCTAAAGGTAACAGAAGGCATCCACAAAGTTTTACAAAGGGAAGATCTAGATCTATCCACTGCAGTAGATTTTGTTGACTCAGTTTGTCACACTCTTGAAGAGATGCGGAGTGAAGACAGTAGCAATGAACTGTTTAAGGAAGCTGTGGATTTCTGTAACAAGAATAATGTGGAAATACGTGACACAAACAGAAGAAAAAAACAGAAACAGATGGATGATTTTATTATTGAGGCATCAGTGGGAGTGTGGGACCAAACTTCTTCTCAAGTGGACTTTCAAAACAAGCTTTATTATCCATGCCTTGACAGAATGTCTGTTGAACTAAAGCAAAGATTTTCTAGTGTTGTAGTTGAGATAATAAATGGCATCCGTGCATGCAACCCATCGT
Source organism: Neoceratodus forsteri (assembly GCA_016271365.2). Lineage (NCBI taxonomy): Eukaryota > Metazoa > Chordata > Ceratodontiformes > Ceratodontidae > Neoceratodus > Neoceratodus forsteri. Next base: position 495,667,025 of record CM057453.1, read on the forward strand.
CTGCAACATTCCTTTTCTCTGAATCCCTGGCACCTCTAGCTCATCACTATGGGACTGAACTGCAAAAGGAGGAATTGTTTGTTGCAAAACATTACCTGAAATGAAAAATGGAAGAAAAACAAATTAATACAAATGAAGTTTATAAGCTATTAGACCCTCTTATGTTTCCAAACCTCAAGCAGTTGGTCCAGGCAGCACTCACTATTCCAGTGACAAGCTGTAGCTGTGAGCGCTCCTTTAGTGCACTGCGAAGGGTACATACTGTACATGGCTCAGAGGCACCATGACTCAAAACAGATTACATGATCTTGCAATTGTAGCAGTTGAAAAGGAAATGTGCTCTGTGTTATCATCAGATCAGGTAATTACACGATTTGCAAAGAAAAGCAACAGACTGCATCAGTTGTTATTACCAGAGAAAGAGAGAGAACAGCATGGAGGAAAATAAAAATGATTAGGCAGCATTATTTAATGTTCTTTGTTATTGTGTATTTCACTGCTGTATTTTTGAATGTAGACTTTCCAGTCTGAGTCTGAGCAAAAAAATTAAAACAAAATATTTTATTAAAGGGCCCTAGTGATGTGAGTATCAAATTAATGTCATGCGCCACCTTCATATGCCTGGGCTTCACATTTTCCAGTTTTGGTTAGCACCATGGTTAGGTGACATAGGTAGGATACAGTTTGCTGCATATAAACATTAAAGAGCAGCTGGCTCATTTCCTTTGGGAACACTTTGAAAAACTTTAAAAAGCATTTTAAATTTGGACACCATTCACATTGCATTTTGTTATCTATCTTCTATAGATTTCTTCTCTACATTATTTATTACTGATTGCCTCTGTAGCTTGTTCCCTACTTGAATTGCATATGCTCTGTTGTGACATCACCTTCTATTGCCTTGGGAATAACAGTGATGTGACAAGCACAGTATTATGACATCAAGTTGGAAAGAAACAATAGGAGCCGATGAACACTCAGAGAGCAGTGCCAGCAGATATCCTGTTTCTGTTTCCATGCATATATGACCTCAATAAAAACCAATAAGGATAAGAAATACAGAACGAATAAGTAATATATAGCTGCTTTGTGTACAAATATTTTTTTTAAAGTTATTCTCAAGGTGTCAGTGGTTCTTTACTTCTTTAAATTCCATTTTCTAGTAGTTCCTTAAGTTCCCTTAGTACATCAAGTATCAAATTTTACTCAGTCAGATCATGGACCTGTGCTGTGTGACTGTGTGGAAAATAATTTCATAAGGGTCACACTCAGCTCAGGGAGGGAGGCCACAGTGGCCCAGCTCTCCTCCATGCCCAGCATACTTCTTAAATATCAATAGATTTAGCCCAGATCTACTGATATTTACAAAATATACTATTGATTCTATAACTTTTAATCCGCAATATGTAGTTTTTGCCTCTCAAATGAGAATTGACAAGCCAACCAAAAAAAAAGACACAAAATAATGGAAAAGAAATGGGGGAAAAAACAAAGTTGAAGTAGCAGAAAATGTGTTATTTTGCATGAGGGAGCACCAAAGGTTCTACTGCTTCTGGGGGCCTAGGTGGCCCCCAGACCCCCGGCCTTTTATTTGGGGCCCAGGCCCCCAATGTTTACTCATGCTGGCAACGCCTCTGGTTTCAGCTCAGTTTTGCTGAATGGTACTCACTGAATCAGAAGCTGGCTTTTTTCCATTGGAAAATCTCAGCCTAAAGCTGATCCTGGCAGGCCTCTGGGTCAAAACAGGCTAGCGATCTCGCTGATTGTCACTACTAACACCTCGCTTGCATCCCAGTTGGTTGGGTAATGGGTTGAGCCCAAATGAGCACAAAAAGTCTGTATTTCACAGTATTTAGAATGTTTACTGTCACCGCGATGATTCTCCTGGCTACCAGCTCACACAACATTCGCTGTCTCCCTCTCAAACACTGGGCTGCACTCTGAAGCTGGTTAGGGGGCGTGGCTGTTTGTAGTCTCACCAATCACTCTACTCCATGCAAATGAGACTCTCTCTTCTCTCGTGCTCTTCCTCCATGGTGACCGTTGAGCAGGCAAACTTTAAACTGCAAAATAACTTTTTTTTCTTGGCTGACCTTTTTCACGGTGGGAGTGCCGTTTTGAACCATTTAACTTGGCTATTTCTTTAGTGACTCCCCCAGTTCACACAGCAAGCATTTGAAACTTTCAGGGCACAATTATTTTGTTGTTTTCTAAAGTCCACAATACTTTTCTGTTGCAAACTTGAGAAAATAAGCACTGTAAATGCTCTCTTTTGATGCAGGACAAGGGGCACACAATTTGGCTTCACAGCTCCTTGGTAAATGATGGCACAACACACAGCAGCACAAGAATAGTAAGCATGCAGTGGCACATATGGATGGCACTACTCTGGGAATAATCCTTCTGTGCAAAGCATCTAATTTTGGGTGCAATCTGCCAGACAGGCAAAACGCTAGCCACAACCTGAGAAAATCTGTTTTCTCCCAAAATTCAAAAACACATTGTCGGATGAGCCCCCATTTTTGTAACCCCCCCACAGGCCCCCCCTTGTTTAACCAGTAGGGCTTCTCCTCTCTCCACAAACATCTAAGGGCAACAGAGAGGGGTGGAGGTTTACATAAGTTAAAATTTGACATAGAGGAAACAGAAAAGGTGGCCACCATTAGGATAGGTGGACCAGACTGTTATACAAAAACAGTCAATCAAGTGTGGCCACTACCTGGCACACACATGGTAGAGACCAAATACCATGGCCAACAACCCAGGTCCCTGGGAGAAAACGTTGGCTCACAATTATGCTAGGTTTGCACTTCTGGACAAGGGCACCCAAGTAAATCCAGACACGTAGAAGCAATAACAATACTGTCCAAACCAGGTTGGGATTCTAGAGTGTGGCTTTTATTCACGTAACAAAGTAGGAATAAACACAAAGCGAAGATGGACTCCCACAGGGCTACACATACAGGTATTGCAGATTCTCCAGGGTACAGAAGTTCCTGAATTCCCATTTAGCATAGGCTGAAGAAACACAAAACAGCAAGCACTCTGGTTCTGAATTGGAGGTTAGCACACACGGCCGGACTAGCGCTGTTCCCATTTCCCACAAGAATGAAAGTGGTAGCCACGACCACACTGAGCACATCCAGGCTAGTGTAACCCCCCCTACAAATGGGGGTTCCCAAAAAGTCTTCCTTGAGCTTGCCTAAATGCTCACTGCCAGGCTGGTGTCCTACATTTTAGCAGTTTAAATGTGATTGCCAGAGAGTGCCTGTATAGCCTCTGTGTACTGTCTCTTTAAGAGCTGCCTGGATTATATTCATAAGTAATCTGAGAATGAGCTCTGTTGAAAGATGTAACTATTTGCTGAAAATCATTTAGAGTGATAATGATAATATAGTTTGTCTAATCTGCCTTCTTTGCAGCAAGGACTGTTTTGTTTATCTCCACTATCTTGGTCCTGAACTGCAAATTGGACCAATCACTTCTGGTGGGACCTAAAATGGAGCCGGACTACAGGAGCTGTCTGGAGTCAAAATCTGTAGGAATTGTAGTTTTGGACTTTTGGTGCCTTTTTGCACCTGAAGGGGGAGTCTTTGTTGTGACTGACAGACGGATCAGTCAACCAAACCTTTTGGATTCTGGGGAAAGTCCCTGGCTTGCTGGCAGTTGAGTCAGATCTCAGTTGGGAGCTGTATGAGCAAGAGCTTGAGACAGTCAAGCAGCCGTCTGAGTAGTTTCACGTGGGAGAACTGTAGAAAGGCCTGAGTTGTGGCCAGCATCTTTGCCTGCTGCCCCTGAGAGGGAGAGAAGAGAATTATTTCGGACTAAATCCAAGTTTGTGAGAACGAAGTAAGCCACTGATTTTTTACCAGGCTCAAACCTGAAGAAGACCAAAGATTTGCTGAATACAATTGGCCGGTCTGGATTTCCAGCTGCTTTTGAATCCCCGGTTTGTGACCGGAGAGCGGTTTGCCTGGTACAGTAGAATTTCCTTACATGTAAATGTGCTGTGTATTGAAAGTGGGTAGTGATTTGGTTCCCCACTGTGTGAACTGTGTTCTGCTGGCTAGTACCGTAGAATCCTTTACATGTAAATGTGCTGTGTATTGAAAGTGGGTCATGATTTGGTTCCCCACTGTGTGAACTGTGTTCTGCTTGCTGAAAGCTTTATCCAGCCTAATTGGACTGAATCCACTTACATCTCCATTCGGCCTGGGCCATGCCACTGTGGCCCTGCCAGACTACCCCACTGCTCAGAGAATGCCACCGACGAGAGACCTGCCTGAGGATCAGCCCACTGCTCCACGCTTTAATAGGAACAATGCCATGGCGAATTGTGTGGGCCCTACTTCTCCTGGCACTCCAGATAAACCACCTGCTGTCTCGATTATCGTCCAGCCTGTGTCCAGTCTTGGGTATTGTGAGTAATCATCAGGGTAGCTCCCTGCAACGACAGCCTAATCTAAAAGTATGTCATCTGATTGTCTTGTTGTTTTCTTTTCACGAACTGAGCCCTCCGGCTCCGCATTACAAATAGTGTGTGTTGTGCATGCTGTTTTCTTCCATCACAGGGCCCCAATCAACTACAACGTTCCTGGCTAGCCCACCATTCTCCATCTGGGTAACCAGAGTGTGTGACTGTTTATGGACCCTGAAGTGCATGCATAACTGCTTGATTGATTGAGCCTTTAAGCAAATTAACCTGATTACACCCCTCCCTTTTTCAAGCCCCTTAAATAAATCAGATCTAACTCTTTTTTGCATTTACCCTGACTGTGGTTCCAGTTTGTGCGAGAGTACTGTACAGCTGTTATTTGCTGTGAATAACCTTGTTTTGCAGGAGGTCCCCAGGGCCAGGTCAGAGGAAAGCCCTGGTGGTAAGTGCAAACAGTGTGGGTACTTGTGTGGTGTATCAGGGGTATCGTGAAAGTGATTATTGTGTATTGTTCCAGCCACTAGTAAGGAAAGAGGGGGGGTTAAAGTGTCCCGGAGGGCTGTGCCCAGGTTAGTTTGACCACTACTAACCCTGACCTCCGGGTGGAGGTACCCATTTCAGAACCCCTTAACCTGCTATTAGTCAAGCAGGCAAGGGTAGTAGCCCATGTGATAGCGCCACCTAGGGGTTACACTCAAATATTCCCAAATCCACTATACTGGGGTAAACTGAAGAAGCAGAAATTGCAAACTCACATCTCGGGGTAATTACTTCCATTAGACATTGGACAAATGCACTAAATGAAAATGTACTGGTGCCCAAACTGAACCCAGAGAGGTAAACTGGTTACTCCAGATGGGGGGGGGTTCCCACCTTTTGCTCTCAGGTTTATACTCGACCATTCATCTGGTTAATAACACCCACACAGAAGAACTTGTACTTGTTGTCTTAAATGTTTCTCAAACTTAACAAACTACGGACACACCCCTGGGTGTCAAAGTCAAAAGTTTTGCACTTGGACAGTCACATTCATGGACTCCAACGTAGGCAGACAACATTTACTTAGAACTGGGTGGCACAATGTCCCACTATCAGAAAAATTCACCCCAAGGTATTGCAGATGCCCCTGGGCTGACACAGAAAAAGGGTTGTACTCACAACAGATGAAGTTGTACAAGGCAGCTTCACCAAACAAAATGGATCAAGGGGCTTGCCCCTGAATCCTGGAGTTTGCCTGGGATGGGGCAAGGAAAACATTCTGACAGATCTCCACCATTTCAGAAAACTGTCTTCTTTGTTCTTCTTCTAGGGTGAGAACAAATTACCACAAAACAAAAAGGAGTAGCTCTTTGTCAAAGCTAACCTGAGGAGCTGCCCAGCAGCAGCAGCAGCCTCCTCCTTGAACTCCACTCTACTCTCTTCTAACTGAACATTCCAATTCACTCTAAAGCCAGCTGAACACTCTGGCTTATGCTGCTTCGGAGAGTTCTATGATTACATCATCACTTCAGCTCAGCTGAGACTGAAGACAGAGTGTGACAGTGTGAAACCCAGTTACCTGGCATTCCACAAGCTACCTTCCCTGCCTGCCACTGATTCTAACTGGGATTCTAGTAACCCAGGGGAACCAGGGGATTTCATATGCATTACCCAAAATCATGGTCTCCTTATTACTAATAGGAATGGGAGGACCACAAAAGGTTTTGAGGATCTAAGAGGTTCTGATAAGCCATAAAATATTTGGTTAGTTATTTGAGCCTTATACGAACATTCAGAACCTTCTTGTTTAAAGTACAGAACTGTTTTTAACTATCACCATTTACCATTAAGCTATTTTCAGTAAAGGGAAAGGAATCCAGAAACAACTTGAAGTGGTACTACACTACCTCCAGCCTTTAAGGCTGTGAAGAGCATTGAGTTGCAAACCTGGGTACCTGGGTTTGAATCCCATCAACCCCCACTTGCATACTGTGTGACCATGAGCAAGTCACTTAGCTTCCTTGTGCTTCCAGGTTGCACATGGAAACAAGTTCTGGCTTAGTGTGCCTTTCCTGGTTAAACTGTTTCCCCATTCCCTTTCCCTTTCTTTTGTGTCTTTCCACCACCACTCCAGCCTTCTTACTATGTATAAACCTTCTAGGGAGTATATCTCTCCAAAATCAATGTTTTAAAATTTTCCAGAACCTTGTTTCTGATAAGGTTTTTTTTTTTTTTTACAGAAAATGTCATTGGGTTTCAGTGGTTCTGAACATATCCAAACTAGTTCTCCCATCCCTAATAACTATTGGAGTCCCAGAGTTCTGGGCTAGAACCCACTGGGGGGGGGGTGCTACACAAGGGAACTCATTGTTAACCCTGTAAACATGTATTGTGAGCCACAAGATTATACAACCCCAACTTATGATGCAGGGATTACAAAAATCACTCTTGGAAACAAGATGATCATGTCAAAAGGCTTCATCTGCTAACATCCTTTCAATAATTAAAGGGACCAGTAGAGTGGTGCACTTGTTAGAGCATAGACTTCTGAAGCTTGAGGTCCTGGTTTTAATGATATCAGCTCTGTGAATAGGTCAATGTAGATCTTTAAGCAAGTCACTTAACCTCCATCTGCTGTAGCCTCCCAGCTGTGCAACTGGATACGATCATGGAAAACAAGACGTTCCTCTAGCTGGGTTACACTAGGTAAATCTGATGTGAATTAATTAGGAATATATAGATGTCACACCATATGTATACTGTTTAACACCTTAGCAAGGTGCTGAACAAACACACAAATTATAATGAGCCCAGGCAAATCATTTTTTGAAAACAAAACATGAACTGAACTTTCAGGATGAATACTCTGCCTTCATAACTCTTCTTCTGTAAATGTTGCATGTACAATAGATGGCACTGTAGTCTTTTTTCCAAACCCCACAGTGTATAAGTAGACAGTGCATTGCACTGAATATGGCTGTATCATTTCTTCTACCTGTTACCAAGAGCATCTCAAGCACATGCTGTGTACTTCTGGATAACAAAATGTTCAACTACCCAGATATTCTGACTTGGTGAACTTTTATATATGAAGGTGGACTGGAGCACACCATCCACAACATCTGCTAGGAGTCAGGTGATCTTTTAGCCACCTTGCTATATAAATGAGAAAAGGGACAAGAAAGGAGGGATTGTTAGGCTTAAGAAAGGGGTGGAGTGGGTGGAGGATAATGGGGGAAAAGCAGAGATACTAAATGTAAATAGCTCAAAATGTGCCTATTATATATTAAATGTATATATTATATGTAGGCAAAATGTGCCTATTCACGGATGACATCAAGCTCTGTGGGAGAGTGGACACAGCTGAAGGAATACAGGACCTACAGAAAGATCTGGAAAAGCTGGGGAGGTGGTCCAAGATCTGGCAGCTTAACTTCAATGCCAAGAAATGCAAAAGTTATGTATATTATTTATTTATTGAATTTTGGTGACCCGGTAGGCCCACTGAGACTATCAGTCCCTTTTTCAGGGGCGACCGGGGGGGGCAGGGGGGGATACAGATGGTAACCAACTGAAACTGAACCAGATTAAGCTGTTGGTGGTATTTTTAGTGAATGGTGGAAATTTGGCCAGTACACCGGGGAAATTCCTGTGTAAGTTTAAGTTTAAAATGTAAGTAATTTTGTTTTGCTTTGTTTATATGTTGTAATGAAGTTCACTTTTCCTATTAATTCCCCTACTCTTTTCGAGAAGTGCCATGGGACCTTTAACATCCACCTGAACTACCACCAGAACAGGCAGATGGGACCTCGGCTTAACATCTCATCCAAAAGACGGCACTTCAGGAGTGCAGCATCCCCCTCATGCTGCACCGCAGTGTCAGTATTGGGATATTAACCCAAGTGCCTGGTGTGGAGATAGAACCCACAGCCTTCTGCTCTCCCGGCTTCAGAGGTGAGTGTGCTACCAGCTGAGCCACTGACACTGACTATTGGACTACATTGGAGCCAAGAATCCCAAGACAGAGTACTACCTGGGTGGGGTCCGAGTATCTACATCAGAGGAGGAGAAGGACCTGGGAGTGATCATCACTAGTGACCTGAAGCACTCCATGCAGTGCAAGAAAGCAGCAGCAAAGTCAAACAAGATGCTGGGATGCATATCATGGAGATCAGTAGTAGCAGAGAGGTGGTTATACTGCCCTTGTACAGGTCACTGGTAAGATCGCATCTAGATTAAGGAGTTCAGTACTGGTGCCCACACCTCAAAAAGGACATTAACCTGCTGGAGAAGATCCAGAGGAGGGTTACAAAGATGATAGCAGGTCAGCAGGGTAAGGCATATGAGGAGAGATTGAGGTCACTGAACATGTACTCCCTGGAAGACAGGAGAGAAAGAGAGAGAGAGAGAGAGAGAGAGAGGAGTCATGATTGGGACCGTCAGGTACTTGACAGGAATAAATAAGGTTGACAAGGACAGTCTCTTTAAGCTGAGTGGCAGCCATAACACGAGGGGGCACAGTCTTAAGCTGGAGGGTGGGAGATTTAGGAGGGAGGTCAGGAAGCACTTCTTCACAGGGAGAGTGGTGGACACTTGGAATGTGCTGCAGAAAGAGATCATCTCATTGAAGACAGTGGACAGCCTTAAGAGAGGCTGGGATAGATGTAGGGGGAAGGTAAGGATCATGGGTAGAGAGGATGGGAGGAGTGGGGAGGGAGGAGGGCAGGGACATTAGCTCAAGCTGTGAACCCTGCAATATGAGCAGACTTGATAGACCAAATGGCCTTCTTCTGCTGGCTTCTTCGTATGTTTGTATATAGGGCAGTCCAAATATTTGGGGTATTCAACAGCTGGACTTAGAAGAAAACTGCATGTTGCTGAAAATGTCAGCATAATTCAGATTTCTTACTGTACAAGTGCCCCTCACCACCAGCAACCCAACCTGCTCTGGACCTAACAGAGTTACTCTTTGGCCCCGACTGCAGGATAATAAAAAACACAGCCCCTGTACACACACACACACACGCTGGCGGTCAGAGGGCAATAAAAAATCCTGACACCCCCTACCACTGCTGGTTGGTGACAAGCCAGTAGGCTGACTCAGACATTAGGATTCAATATCTCCTGAAGATCCAAGCACCAGCACCTATCTCAGAGACAACCATCCAACCCATCATGCCAGTATTCTTCAGGGACCCTGACCCCAGTGCCCCCCTTATCTCTGCCTCAGATGGTTTTTTCACTGAACTCTATCACTTCTGGCTGAGTGCACACTATGCCTGCCATCTGTCATCTAACTTCAACTTCTCTGTGCTGGAGCTGCCCTGATGTGGAAAATTCAGGGTAGTAAAAAAGACACTGAAGAACATTAACATGATGGCATGGGTAGGTGGGTTTGACGTGTGCAGGTGGTGCTTGTATCTTGGGGGATATGACTTCTAACTTCTGTCCTGGCTAGCTAGTTTGTGTCCAGCCAGTGCAGTGGCTATTTTTTTTAATTATTCTGGGACTGCTAACCCCCAGGATGAGACCAATGGCAAATTATGGACAAATTCAATACTGGGTCCTGAAGACAAAATACACTGGCATGATGCATTATCAGCCACTAATTTAGTTTTTTTAAATACTTAATTTTTATTCCCTTTCCAGCACTTTCCTTTATATACATTACATAACAAGCCAATCAGCATATCAAATGAACAGAAAAGAAATGCTCTTTTGGTTCTGGTGCGCATCCTTTCTTCTGGAAATATTTTGATGAAAACTTTGCCATGAGTTCTTTAAAGCTAGAGTACCTTTTTTTTTTTTTGTGAGCTCTATTTATACACCTACACTGGCTCCTTAGACTTCTCTCCAGTGAGGTCTCTCAGGACGACCATGTCCCACCTGATCTGAAAACCCCTTCAGTCAGGTCTCTGTTCCTGGGAGTGCCCCTCCACTGCCACCAACCACCCCACCCCCCTGGCTCTGAGCCCCCTAAGGTGGGACTGACCTCACTCCTCTTGCACTCTATCTAGACTCTAGAAGGGTGGCCAGGGAGTGGAGGAGACACACGGATATCAGCTGGGATGGACCCAGCTGAGAGCATGTGGGCCATCCACTAGACCCACCTTTGCCTGTCTGGGTGCCAGGGTCCTTTTTCCTTGTTCCTGGAGGCACAGACATGCAATGACATCCTACACACAGTGGGTGCACTCCCTCACCCACCCACCCACAGGATGTCCACCACTGCCTTCAAACCCCCTCAGTGAGACTCCCGCATGATGCGATGCCCCCAGCCTCCACTGGAAGCCACAGTAACAGCGGGAGATGCAACCCACCCACCCCCAGGAGAAGAGAGCTATCCTCTGGATGCTTGATACTCTCCTTCCCCTACCAACCCCGACAACCCAAGTCCATTCCTGAACCCAGGTCGCCGGTGTGGCGTCCAGTGCCTCAACCCTCAGCACCACCAGGCTGGTTCCAGATTATGTTTTTAAAAACAAAACATCCAGTAAATCCACGAGTCTCGAATTGCAGTATGCAGTGTGCTGGAGTACAGAATGGTGAAACAGGTCTAGAATCAGGGTTGACTCTCCTGAGTTAAAACCACTCCACAGCCACTGGCTCACTGCCTGACCAGAAGCTGGTCCCTTGACCTTCCATCCTTTCAGCTGCAGAACTGGACAGAAGTAGGACCCCAATGGAAAGGCACTCCTGTGGCCCAGCTGGATTACCTTGCACAAATCAACCTAAAAACCAAGACAACTGCAACTTTTGGATACATACACCACATTTTGCTAAAGAAATAGCTAAGCAAATATCTTGCTTTTACAGAATAGCAAAACATAGTGTAGTAGCACAATTACTACATTAGTATTGGTTTTCATGGTAAAAAAAAAGTCAGACATATCACCTTGGCCCTAACTAAGCATTCCTTCTTTTTTAAACTCCAAGAATAAGAAATTAGCCTCCAAGGATCACTTTTTTCAGCAGTGGAGACACTTCTGTTTATGTTAATGACAAACTTGTTTTCAAACACACTCAGTGACTTTGTTGTGGGTGAGAGTCTGTTTACTAATTACTAAACCCTTAGGGGCAATTACGTGAGCCCATCCAACTGCTGCAAAGGTATTAAAGGGCAATCTGAGTAGGGTACCTTTCATTTTGGACTCATTGCGTTATCAGTTTGTTTCAGGCACTTTTGCTTGCACTGCTTCTCATAAAACAATTACTCAAAGAAAGGACTCAACCAATCATCCAAAGAATAGTTACAGAACCTGGACAAGTGCCAAGTGGAGAAATTTGTGAGAGATGGCATCAGAATGTTAGAACCGGAGATGAATGGCACAACTGGAATTATTTTGCTAGGATTTGTTTATAGCGCAGAAGAAAGCTACATTCTCATCCCTGTTCTTACCTTGCTTTTGGTACTAGGTGTAGCCACCAACATCCTGATTATGGCCATAGTCTGTACCAAGGCTTCCTTGAGGACCCCAAAGAATCTCCTCATCTGCAACTTGTGTGCTATAGATATCTATGGCATTGTGACCACTTCTCCGTACTTTATTGCCAGATATGCTTTGGGACATTTCTCTCCCATGGATCTAAGACTCTGCTTGATGCAATATTATTTTTTTGTTGTCTATAGCTGCCTTTCTGTGTTTTGCTTGACCTGCATGGCTGTTGACAGGTACTATGTTATTTGCAATCCTTTCGACTATGAGATGAACATGACTAATGGAAAAATTGTGTTGTCTTCAGTGGTATGCTGGGTGTTGAGCGCAGGCTACCCCATGATTTATGCATTTTACTTCATAGGACATGAATCCTGTCACTTGGTCACCTCCTGCAGTTTCCTCTGTACTGGTGTTTCTTTGGAAGGCAGTGTGTGTATTGCAACCACCTTCCCTAAAGTTTATAGGGTCTTCATGCTGACATCACACATCTTGGCCTCTGCTGTCATGATTGGTTATTCCTATGTGAAAATTCTGAAGGAATCGCAAAGTGCTCGCCTCAGTGAATCATCACGCAAGGCACTTCAAACAGTTGTCACCCATGGAATTGTGCTTGTAATTTTCTTTGTCACCTCCGGTCTTCTAATTATAACAGGAAGTTTAGAGGTGAAAGACAGCAATGAGGAGTCAGCAGTGGCCATACTACGCCTCACAACAGACCTTGTTTTCTTCAATGTGCCCACAACATGTAACCCCATCATTTATGGACTGAGAAATGAGGACATGAGAAAAGAAATAGTCAAGGTCTTTCTGAAGAGGAAAGATGTCATCAAGAGATTTAACATCTCAGTGTATCAGAGCAAGCATGCCCCTGCTGTCACCTTTGCTAGCATTTCTATGGCCATTGATAATATTAAGAAATCCTATCAGCCATCAGGCCATATCATTACAGTTGCAGTGGCTGCTGATAACCAGAGATTAATGTAAGCACCTCCCTGGCTTCCAGTCCCTAATTGCTGCAGCACTGCTAGCCTTCTGACAGTCAACTACTTTCCCTGGCCAGAGACAACAATGGTTTTTAAAGCTAATGGTGAAACCCTGAAAACACATTTTGTGTGGGATTCAAAAGGTTGCCAGATTTGTGGCTTTGAGGGAGGGTGGTAACCTGCATATTAGTGAATGACTGGTGAAAAAATATTTAAAAATTATAAAGTTATGAAAAAAAGAAGATTTAGGTGCAAAAATAAAAACCCTAAGCCCATGTGCCTGCACAGTCTGCATTTTTCAGGCTTCGGCATTTTTTCCTTTTTTCTTTTCATCTTTTTCTGACACTCATTAGATAGCAGTTGATGAGGTGAAGGGAGGTTTATGCCTCCATAGAAACCCAAGTACCTGTATCCTTTTTACTGGGTGAGAGTGGTGGCAGAAGGTTGGTGGTTGCCAATGGGTATAGGGAGTCAGTGATTTAATTGTTTGACATATTAGTACTAGGCTAAGTGATGGGGTGGGGGTTGAGCACAATTGTGGTGGGAAGGCAAAGGGAAATAAATTAACTTTACAAAGTTACACTCACAAATTTACCAGGACTGAGGAGAGGAGAGGGGTGGGATACTAAAGGGAGACGGGGCAGGGGAAAATACTTTTAAATGGTAGGGGGTGGTGGGTGTTTGTTTAAAAAGTTATGATAATGGTCCCATAAATAAAGAAACTTGACTGAACTACAGCATTCTACATCCCTTATGTTAATGTTAAACTAACATGCCTCCTGAGCCTCGTCACGTCAGGTCCGGCACACATATTCGCTAGACAAGGACTGCATTACATAATTATATACCTTTTCCTATGCCTAGCCGACTCATAGTTTATCATTCATCTGGCAGTTTTGATCAGTTTAGGAACAGCCCTATTCCCTCACCACTGTTGTGTAAAGTGAAACTGATTGGTAAAACAGTAAAGCTGTTTTCTTGTTTACTTCAGAAATCTTATTTTTAATAAAGCTAAAACTGAAGCTTACTAGCAAATATGGGTTATGCACACTGCAGCATGATGGTTCGTGACAACCTACTAAGCCCCCTCCACAGAAACATTCACTTACAATATTTCATAAAAAATCAATATATTGCACTGTGTCGGTTTCCTTCACAGGAGTGGCACATCCAAACACACAAAGGAATGACAGATAGATAGATAGATAGATAGATAGATAGATAGATAGATAGATAGATAGATAGATAGATAGATAGATAGATACTGTACATAGACAGACAGACGGACGGGCAGGTGGACAGACGGACAGACAGATAGATAGACACACAGATACACAGACACACAGGCAGATAAATGCATAGATAAATAACAAAACAAGTAGATACACAGGACATTTTAAAACAGATGCACATCTTCTCAAATGCTGTTTACTGACACCTTGTGGTTAGCATCTCCAAACTTGCACATGGCACCTGATGAGAGACACCGACCAAAAGCTACTCTTGGTGTATGTTGGTACAAAACAACTGGGTTTGTGATCAACGAAACAGTGGTGTTTTGCTTTCATTACAATAAGTCTCAACATAGAAAATAAAGTTTCTCTCATGGCGGCGCAGCCCACTCTGTCATAAGACTTTGGATGCCACATAATCTGTCTTCATGTAGTGGTAAGAAGCACTATAGGCAGAAATATTGTTCATTATGTATAACTAACCATTTTTTCAAGAACATAATTAACACAGCAAAACACAATTAAACTTTCTAGACCCAATTATAATAATAGCAATAACAAACTCAGAGGTATGCTATTTAAGGTCCAGTTAATTACCCCCTGGGGTCATATGGCACAAGGCGTATTCCCAGAGGAGGACTAACAGGCCCTTATTATAACACCCATTTTACTTACTGCTTAAAGCTACACATAGTGACACTCGCTAGCAAAGCACCTCTTCTCTTGGAGAAGTGAAAACTTCATCGAATGAAGACTGTGCACAGTTCAACTTCACCGCTGAAGTGCACTTCCCATAGTTCTTCACCTGGTTGAGTGGGCTCTTCACCAAGTAAAGAGCTTTGCAAATTGCCACTGCACAAAGAATTTTGCCAAGAAAAGTTTCCAGACTTTGCACATCTCTAACTGGAACTATTGGTTGATAGGGTTGAGGTTTTACTTCACAGGCAAATTGTTAGTGAAGTGTCAAACTTCTCAGAACATGTACTGTAGCTCTGGCAAATGTGGCATTTTGTCAGAAATTCACAGTGTGAAGCTCCTTTTAAGCTGGCAACTTGCGGTACACCGGGACACATCTGATGACCTTGGGGAGTAAGTACTAGGCGATCCCCCCGAGGGTGCCATCCGAGGTCCCGGGGATAAAAAGTAAGTTAAAAAAAGGGATTTTTCTAAAGAGCTAGTTTCTACGACAATTACTACAAATATTAGTATACCTGTCATATCTACCTTTCTAGGTACCTCCCATGCTGCACACCATGACTTTTCTGTATTTTCTCTAGCCTAACCTGTGCCAGCTCTACAATGCTATGACTAAGCCAAATGTGATTGCCATCATTTTGTTTGAGAAAAAACATGAATTAAACCATTAAAAAAATACCCAAATTTTGGTAGAACTAGAACATTTTGCCATCAAATAAAGTTAGAAGACTTTTAGAATATTTTATAGTTATGAAAATGTAAGGTCACATTTTTTTTTGCCCACTTTTGTTGCACTGCTGTTTTAAAAATGCTTTTTAAAACTTCTTTGTATGATTTTTAAGAAGACAGTTTTGTTTTCTGCATGAAATATGAGTGGGAGACAAACATATAGTTCCAGGTGAGGTATACCAAATACTGTAACCAAACTGATGCACAGGCTACACAAGTTCTGGAGTGTAATTATGGTCTGATAACTACGTTCTTGCACTTGCCTTTAAGCTGTCAGGTAGCTAGATTACTCTTACCCATGCTATAATCAGCACGCTTACAGGTACAGTAGCTGCAAACACACAGTTCCAAACTACCTTGTTTTGGAAAGAACATAAGCTAAATACACTAAAACATAATACATAGATTTGGAGCCTCTTGTATAAGTAAGTACTATTTCTGTTGGTAATGGGTCAGGTCAAGAGGAACACAAGGTCAGCCTTACCCTGGGACCTTACAACTCCACTAATGCTTGGCAGCTGCAGCTGTCATGTATTTTTAAATTCCCTCTTAATAATTATTACACACCATACTTCCAAGCTCCAAAATACACAGAACGTGGTTATTTTATAGAGTTGTCTCTAAATTACATAATCAAGATGAACTGAAGGATATTATACAGATTAGGTAGGTCATTCTTTGTGGTCATTTTTTTTGTTTGTTTGTCTCTTTTTAGTGGTTATGCTGATTATCTTCTTTGAAAAGCATTTAAAAAATTAACCAGGACAGCTTTCATAAAAGTTCCCCAGATTAGCCCATTAAATTTGGATAAATGTTTGCTGTTCCTCGTCTCCCCTCCCCAACCAAAAATGACATTTTAAAACTTTCCAGAAGGGACTGGGTTAAGCCTTGAATGAATTAATGAATGAATGAATGAGCAACTTTCATGAATTTCTTCCAAGTACCAGCTCTCATATTCTGTAGCATAAGTCAATCTTTCACTAAAATGCATTCTGCCCGGTTTTGCTCTTCGTTGTGCCACCCTCCACGGTGCACCAAGTGCCCATCTATGACTGAGTGTGTGCACCATTAGTGCTCTCCTCTAAAATGCCCTGCTGATTCTTGATTTGCTTCCTTGACTGCCTCCTGAGATTGCCACGCCTTAACACTGTATATGTTTTATATTCATTCTCTGTCAGTACCTGGATATAGCTCTCTGCCCATACCTGTCTGTAACTTGTTGATTGCTACTACCTTGTTCACTGTATCTGTATGTCGCCTAAATTCTCTGACTGTACTTGACTGTACCTTGTTGATTGCTATTACCTTGTCTCTGAATTGTTGTTGCCTGTATCTTTGTAATTCTCCCGGGTCGCACCTGAAAATAGGTACTTGACTGTCTAGCGTGCTTACCTGGTAAACAAAAGCTAAATAAATAATAAATAAAATAAAATAAAAATGCCAACCAAATGAGGTGATGCTCATTAACAGCATATTTATCGGACACACGGGTGACAGAAATCTCCCAGTACTGAATTATTTTAGTAAATCTGATATCAGAAATATCCTTTCTCAAAAAATGGACTTGGCCATGGATGATGAAGCCTCAACCTGTCTCCCACATCCATCCCCATCTCTGTGCCATCAACTTCTGCAAATGCACCTGGCCTTCACCTCCACCATGGGTAGCCAGCTAGGGTAGGGTAGTAGCCAAGGAACAGAAGGGGACTGCAGCCTCAGAGGGGCAGCACAGCACTGTGTTGCAAGTGGGCTTAGGAGTCCCAGCAGTGCAGGCAGCAAGGTCTCGGGGGACAGGCAGAAGGACATTATAGCTGGTGGAAGGAGGTCCAGGCCAGGACCCTGTAGGAAAAAATAAAATCAAAGGCAAATGAAGAAAGGCATTATCAAGCTAAAGCATGGAGATGAGTGGGTGGAGGATACCAAGGGTAAGACAGACATACTGAATGAATACTTCTATTTGGTATTCATGAATGAGAAAAGGGGTTTCTTCTACAGGGATAGGAAGGCATGGGCCAGGAAGGGGGAAGCTGTGTACAGAACCCATGACAACAGACAGGGTCCTTAAAAGGGATTTTAGACTGAAGGTGGACAAATCTCTAGGCCAGATGGAGTCTACCCTAGGCTGCTAAGGAAAATGGTGCATTTAAAGGTGACACCTTTGGTTTACCTACTTAACTCCCTAGAGTGGGCTGGGCAACCTAAGATAAGCAGAGGGCCACAGGTGCTGCCCTCAAACACCCCTAAGGGCTGCAAGTCGCAAGCCAAATTTATATATTTGAATTAAAAATGAGCTATGTGTAACATGTCCTTTACAGCCTTCAGCCTCTCTCCCTTACACAGAGAACCTCCAAGTCTATTTGGGATGGATGAGGGGGCCACAGGTTGACCACTGGGGGGCCACACATAGCCCTCAAGCCACGGGCTGCCCACCACTGCCCTAGAGTCTGGAGTAGTGCCCAGGACTGGAGAACTGAAGATGTGGTGCCCCTACATAAAGTGGGGCCAGAGATGAGCCATGGAACTACAGACCAGTCAGTTTGCTGTTGACAACAGGCATCTGATGGAAACCATTCAGAAGGAAAGTCTGGATAAGTTCCTAGAAGCAAATGAGCTACAGGACAAGAGACAGGCTGGGTGGTAATGGCAAACTAACTTAAGTGAAATGTTTTGGCTGGATCATGAGGGCAGTGAATAAGGGCAAGATGCATACTGTATCTAGACTTCAGCAAAGCCTTTGACCCAGTCCTCCACAGGAAGACTAATTAAAAAAAAAACTAGGAGATCTTGAGGTACAAATTTACCAGGTGGGTGGGCAATTGGTTTGGGGTAGAATGCAGAGGGTAGTGGTTAATGGGGAATACTTGGACATGAGAAAAATCACAAGTAGAGTCCTGCATGTGTGGGTGCTTGGGCCTGTGCTGTTTAATATCTTCACCGGTAATTGAAACACAGAAACTTAGAAGTTGACAGCAGATAAGGACCACAAGGCCCATCCAGTCTGCCCATTTTTTCTACCTTATGAATGTGCCATCAGCCTTTACTTTGTCAATGTAATATCATAGCTGACATTAGGGGCAAAATCTGCCTCTTTGTAGATGATACCAAGCTTTTCAACAGGGACAAAAGCAATGCGAGGGTCAGAGACATGAGGGAGAGCCAAGAGTGGCTGGAAAGGTGGGCCAGGATCTGACAACTGGGCATCAATTTCAAAAAGGTGCAAATACACAGAGGTAGAAAAATGCCAAAAAGTGCAAAGTCATGAATGTAGGTACCATAGAAAGAACCCAAATGTTGAGTATAGGCTGTCAGTAGAGCAGCCATGGTGTCCAACGAGGAACGGGATCTAGTGGCTAGCAATTCAAGCAACCTTGAGTCATCTACATAATGCATGGATAGTGGATAATGCAAACAAGGCTGGGTTGCATAAATAGGGGTTCAGTAGTAGGAGGAAGGAAGTTATCCTCCCCCATACAGATGCCTTGTGTGGCCACACATGGAATATTGTATCCAATTTCAAAATGCTCACCTGAGAAGGAAAGGGCTTAGAAAGGCTGAGCGGCTAAGACCTGTTACACAATTCACCGGGGCAGAGAAAAAATCTCTGCACTGGTGGAAATGCTGTATTCAGCATGTCGTGCACACGGGCAGCAAGCACAGCTGTGATG
This sequence comes from Neoceratodus forsteri, assembly GCA_016271365.2. NCBI lineage: Eukaryota > Metazoa > Chordata > Ceratodontiformes > Ceratodontidae > Neoceratodus > Neoceratodus forsteri. The sequence goes on from CM057453.1 coordinate 495,686,183, forward strand.
GAATAGCTCATCAGCGATGGTTCAGCTAGAATGGAATATGTCTGCAAGCTGCCATAAATGACAGAAAGGTAGCAAAATAACTAAGTGTATAAAAACGACATGCATGCAGTAAAACTAGCAGTTGCGCACAAAGCACGCCTCCCTTACACACTGTTTCTGCACCCATGTACATTTTTTATTTTCTTTGAAAATCTGGCTGGGGGAGGACATGATAGAGACAGTCAAGTACTGTGTATGTGAGGCATAAGTAAGGTGGAGAATACCAGGGAGAATAAGAACACTAGGGGAAACAGCAGAAAATTAGTGGGGGATAGATTCAGGAGGGATGCCAAGAAGTACTATTTTATGAAAAGGGTGGTGGAAAGAGTGAAATACGCTCCCAGAGGCACTTACCAATACAAAAACTGTGGAGAGCTTAAAAAAGGGGTGGGAGAGGCATAGAGGGCTGGGGAAGGGGGGGTTGGATGGACATGAACCTCCAAAGGACTTGTACCTCCACACTGGGCAAACTTTATAGACCTCAAGGCCTTCATCTGCCGGCACACTTCTGTGTTTCTGGGTCACTCCACCCCCTTCTGGTGGTGGTGTGGATTGCTAGTGTAATACAGCAAATAGAGCATGGAATGGAGACTTCTGTGAATTATCCCTTCCGAGGATAGCAGGGAGCACCAGTGAGTATTAAGGAAAAAAGGAGCCACTACCTGGCTTGGAGGTATCCTCCTCAGTTTTGATTGGTAGTGCCACCAGGAGGGTCAGCCTTGATTTTTCCTGGGTCATGTATGGATCTTCATTTAGATGAGATGGTTCTGAGGCAGCCACCTAATTTGTTGCACCACCCAAATCGCTTTGTATTTGACAAGATCATCCTAGGGTCATGACAAGGTACCTCCAAATGTCATCAGGCAGACATCTGGTGAGCACTGAAACTGTGTCTGTTCCATGAGTATAGAGGGCATCACACCAAACTAGCTATGATTCCAACATAAGGTCCTGAAGTGCTCTGACACCAAATGCTATACTATATAGATAGGAGTTTCAAAAGGCTGGATGGAACAGGTGTGTCCGTATTTTGGACACATGCTGCAACCAACTTGCGTCGGATTTTCAGACATCCTGATGCATTTGCGACACTTACTGTGGTTTAATGCAAAAAAATGACACAAGCATCAACATTCTGATGTATGCCTCATTTTTGGAGAGTAGGTTGTGGCAACTGTGCCCAGAAATTAGATCACGTTTTAGGTGGTGTAACTGTCTGGACGACTGTCACACGGCCACATCTGAAAAAGGGATGTGGCCATTTAAAAATGCAACCCTATGTATTTTCTGGATTTGACTTTGACTTATGAAATGACTTTAGTTACCAAACAAGACTTGAACTGTTAATTCCACTTATATAGCCACATTGAAATCAGGAACATACATGTACATGTGTTTTGAGCTGGGGACACTGTAATGAATGAAGTGGCTCACACATTGCGTTTCTTTTCAGTTTGTGTTTTATGCATTTTTAAAGAACTTGTGTTTGTGACTGTCCAGTCTCTTTGTGAATGTATGTGTACCTGTAATAATTGCCAGGATTGCCTGAGGGAGCTTTAATAAATGCAAGGCTGCTGCTGTGTTGTCATCAGGGCATGCCTCTGTGTCATCTGTGAACGTCACGCAGCAACACTCCACTGAGCCAATAAGAGCAGTCAGGCTGCTGTGAAACTGAAACACCACACAGTGTCACCTAACACATCAGTCTTCTGCCCTTCAGCATAAAAGTGAAAGGATCTCCCTGGTTTAATCAGACATCTTGGCCCCTGCTTACTCTCACCACCAATGGAGGCCTAGGCTTATACATAATTTTCAACATTATTCCACATAAGAAAATGCTGGGTTTCTACTGCACAGTGACTGTATCATAACCTTCAGATTTACAATAAAAACATAGAAACATAGAATTTGATAGCAGATAAGGACCACTTGGTCCATCTAGTCTGCCCATGTTCCCTACCTACTGTCACACCATACACCCTACTTGATCTCCGGTTTTACACCCCCTTTCCTTGCTTCCAAGGTTCCCTTATACCTATCCCATGCCTTCTTAAATCCCATTACAGTTTATGCTCCCACCACCTCCTCAGGGAGGCTGTACCAGGCATTCACCACCCTTTCTGTGAAGAAGTGTTTCCTTCATTGTTTTACATTTCCCCTGATTCTACCCCCTCCAGCTTCATCACATGACCCCTTGTTCTTGTGCATCTTTTTCTCTGAAAAAGGCTTCCCTCTTTAACCTTATTTATACCCTTGAGGTATTTGAAATTCTCTATCATATTCCCCTCTCCCTCCTTTCCTCCAGTCTGTACATATTAAGGTCCTTAAGTATCTCCTCATACGGCTTTTGATGCAGATCCCGCACCATTTTAGTTGCCCTCTTCTAGACTACCTCAGCTCTGTCTATGTCCTTTCAGAGATGAGGACTCCAGAACTGAACACAGTACTCTAGGTGAAATCTCACCAGAGACTGATACTGAGGTATCACCACCACCTCCCTCTTTCTGCTGGTGATATGCCTCCCTATGCACCTTAGCATCCCACTGGCTCTCCCCACTGCCTTATCACACATAACATAACACAACACAACACAACATAACAGCACTTCCCCCGTTACTGCAGAATCCTCAAGGTGCCACATAGGCTGAGGTATTACTGACAAAGCACAGTAAGGTAGCACTCCAGCTAAAGTGGTACCTTGAGGATACTGAGGTAAGGGGGAAGTGCTTTTATGCAGCAACTTAATGTGGTAGCACTGTTCTGTGGTAATTCAGAATATTAGGATTGCTGCCATTGTATGTGAAAAAGGCAAACGAGGCCCAGCAAAGACAATTACAGAAGCTAAGTCAATTACAAATGCTACATAAATATAGTTTCAGCATTATTTTGTCTCCTTCCCCCTTGCTCCCACCACCACCTCCCAGGATTCCCAATTTGTCATCATCACTGCTGAAAGTGATCAGCTGGGGGCTGGCCATCAGCACAGCAGTAGCAGTACTGCTTGTGTCATTGGTGGATAGAGTTGTAAGTGAGCTAGAGATGTCAGGGACTGACCAGGGGAAGGAGGAGTGAGCATCTCAAAGGACACTCTCCTCCATCAGGGTGGGGAGGGAAGGGACATGATCTCTGCTGCAACACTATCATCCTGGTGACCAGAGATGGTAGCGAAGCAGGGGACACTGGGGAAGAGGGGACATCAGTGGGGCACCACCCAGCACACTTGTGTGTTCATTCTTGGAGCACCTATTGAGCCAACATCCAATAGGAGTGGAATTGAACACTGAAACACCCTGGAGCATGTAGGGTGTGCTTGGGCTCTGCCTCCCACAACTGTCCGCCCTCCCTCACCCCACTTTCTCCTGCCTCCATGGCTCCATCAGAGGTGGGAAGATTAAGTCTGGCAGAGCCAGTCCCTGCCACAGGGGGTAGGCCTGTGGGGTTGAAATGGGAGGAGAAAGTGCCAGAACACAGGGATGGGACTGGTCCCAACCAGGAAGATGGGGGCCACAACAGTAAGGTGCATAAGCAATGAATTCAACAAAATTAAAATAAATGATCAGTTGGAATACATATCCAGCCTTAAGGACAACCAGGTAATTGCTTCCCACTTCTTCCACCCCAGGCAGTCAGTAAACTGTGATCACAGCCAAGCTCGGTTCACCCATTCTTCTGCACAATACACTGCTGCTGAGCCACTGGGTCAGCACCTGTCCACGACTGGTTAGGAGTTCGACCTTGTTTCTTGAAAGACACATAACATTTTTACAATTCCCATATCCTCCCACCCCAAAATAAAATTTCCATGGCAACACCACAGCCCAAACAGAAGGATTCAGGGTTCCTATGGAGATGCATGTTTCTCTGTGGAAACAAAGGAAAGCTGAGACAGGTGAACATTCTGAGGGCTCACTGTTCAAACACAAGTAGGAAAATAGAACAGCGTCACTCACCTAATACTTCAAGCAAAACATATTTTTGTTTAGTACATTTTTGTTCCCTCTGGTCACCTAATACAGTATATTGTGTTGACACTTGGTTGCACACCTACCACTTTTTTAAGTCTGGTGGTCCTCTCAACTGAGCCCAAAAAGCCAATATAGAGAACTTTTGTCCTATGCATTAGCTAACACATTCAGGTACACATAACTGCGTTAAAATGGAATTGCTCACAAAGGCAGCTTTATAACAAGACAGACAATATCAGGTATAATTGGTAAAGAAGCATAGTTGTGTATTTTTTTTTTTGATCAGGAGAGAGAACCACTAGCCTTGAAAAAAGGCAGGTGTGCCATGAAATGTCAGCTCAATGTATGTGTGTTTGAAAATTGCAACCCTAGACACCCCCCAAATACATACACACACACACACACACACACACATCTGACATACATTTCAAATAAAATCCTGTCTGCATTGTTAACTTTCCATAGACTGTTATGTTTGCTGTTTCTTAAGTTAAAGCAGCATGAGAAAATGGATCAACATCTTGTTTTTTTTTCAGTAATGTGAGATTAATGATCCATCTTGAGTAAATTACAATGTTGTGATTACATTTGCAATAGAAGTGGGTTGCAGGAAAATACAAACAGCCTTCTCCAGTCTCTCTCTCTCTCTCTCTCTCTCTCTCTCTCTGTCTTTCTTGATTGCCATTTAATATTTGTAGACTTGAAGGCCAACCTGACTGCTAATTGCTTTCAGGAGCACAGTCTGTAAAAGAGAAATAAGGAGCCTGATTCAGTGATGCAGTTAAAATATGCACAATCTCTTATGTTTGAGAAGAGGATCAGACTGCGTGGGAGCATGGTTTTAATGGCTGTTCAGATCAAATTTCATTTGACCCCAGTATCTGACTAAACCCACCTCTGTGAACAAAACCATTACTTAGTATTTTATTCACAAGTAAACAAAAATGTACTTTTCCCTTTGCCTAAGAGTATTCCAGTCAGCTGCAAATGCATCCAAAAAAGGGTACCGGGTCAATATAGTGCTCCATAAACAGCGCAGCAAGAACCACGCTGTGTGAAGTGCAGAAGGATTTACAGTGACAGGGGTATAAGAGCGGTAGTGAATTACCGCTACCCCTGTCGCTGACCATGAAGGGGAGGAAGAAGTCAAGAAGCCTGTGCTGCTGAGCCTGATCAAGCCACTCCCATGGTGGAGTGGCTAAGGCACCAAACCACAGCAGCGATGGAGACCCGGGACTGCAGTTCAGTTCCCCCCAGGTTTCCTGGTATTGCCGTTTTTGGGGTTTTTCTTCAAAAACAAAACAAATGCCCCCGAGTTTCTCCCCACCCCCAAAGTCCACAAGCTCACGAAGTTGATTATTTAAAGTCTGGGGGTGTGGGGAAAAAGTCCCCCACGTCAGGGGATGCAGGGGGCAAAGCCCCCCGCTAAAAAAGAAAAAGTCCCATTGTTTTCAATGGGGTGTGCATATTTCATGCGTGTTCGCTGTTGTGCCTGAACTTATGTTAGAGCACAACATTTTGACTGCGGCATTGTTTGCTGCACTGTTTTTAGGCACAACATTTTGACCTCGTGCCCCACAAAGGGATCGCAAGAATGCCTTCAAGGCGCATTTCTAACTTGCATCCCTTTGTGCTATACAAAGTGGGACCCAAGTGTTACCATAGGCTAGTGCACAGGTAAGTGCCCCAGAACAGGGGAAGAAGGGGAGTCCTCAGTAATTAGGGCTTCTCTATGTGTAGAGGCACTTTGCTGTGCACAATGGCTCCTCTGTACCTTCACACCCCAGTTACATGGCACTGTGAACCCAGGCAGGGGTCTCAGCCATGCGAGCTGGAACTGTTGTTTCAGCAGAGGGTTGGGTTAGGCAGTACACAGCACCACCAAAAACAATACAGCAAAGAAACGGGGCTTGTGGGGATCCACTGGATGACAGGGAAGCTGAGGAGAACACCTTTCATTTACAGGGTCACATGACCAGTAGGGAAGCGCAGCAAAGAATGGAACAGATATATTTCTGCACGGCCATCAAGTGGCCTTAAAGGTACAGGGTCAGGGGGTTTGGGGATGATTCAGGCAGTAGCAGTATGCCTGGGGCAGTGTCATGGCATGGCACCATGCCATGGGCTGCCCCTCTTGCTGCAATTCCAGTATGTCAGTGGTTGCACAGCCTATGTGTGACCACTAACATTTAGAAAAGCAATGGCATATTTGTATGTACCCCCACAGCTGCAGGGGAAAATCTACCCCTGCAGACAGCTGCACACTTTTCTGTATCACAGATTTACTGGGCGGCAAAACAGGGAACCTAGTGTACCTGTGAAAACTGTCACCCACCACTGTGACTATGTATAGGGCCCAAGGCTACTTATCCACCCAGATTATATCCCTTCAGCAATATGGGATGGGGTGTTGGGGAGGAGAGGACATTTATGAAATTCTTGTTATTTTTTATCAAAGAAAGTCCATAATATTCTGTTTCAATGTACAATGCCTGAGAGGTGTCTCTTCTTCCTCATTTATACAGTATGGGTAGAACAAGTTGACCACAATCACATCCGGGGACCTGTCTAGCATTTGGGGGCCAGCAGCCCAGGTCACAGGTCACCCTGTGCAACTTACCATTACTTATAAAATGGGTAAAAGAAATCTCTTAATTTGATTGGCTGAAAGGACCTTCGAGCCGTATCCTTATCAGCATGTATCTATGCCAACCGGCACTTTTCTCACCTAAGCGACCTCACAACAAACAGCAATCACTAACCTACCAAGCTACAAATTCATCCAAGGACCAACTAGGCACAGAATGAGTGGCACCAACCCAAAATGCCACAGACCTGAAACAGCAGGCAGCAACATATCCTGCATGTGCCTCTCTAAGCAAAAAAATATTTAAATTCAACCCAGCACCCACTCCCGCTGCTCTCCTCACCCCCAAGCCGCTGCAATGGAAGTTTGTGAGAGAACACAAGGCATCTAGTCTGGTAATGCCAACACAGGTAGCCCTCAGCAGTACTTCTGTAACAGGGAGGATTGCAGGTGGATTACACCACCACATTAAAAAAGTAATGTAAAATCAATGCAAAAGTTTCCCCCAAAACTACTAACCTGTGCTGCTTAGACGAAAAAACAGCAATCGCATTCAAGCCGAGTCATCCCTGTGCAGCCAGGACGCCTCGGAAATTCACTTCACAGACAAGCTCCTCCACTGACTGTTTTCTTTTTCAAACGACCATAAATAAAAAAAAATCTACTTTCCCAATCTGACTGCCCCCATTTACAAAACCGCGATTCTGAAAGCGGCAAGTACGGCAGCTGGCACAGAACACGCTCATTGTAAATGGGACACTCGCTCTCAAGTCAATGACCACTCAGTATTCCTCACAGAGACAGAATATGTAAAAAAAAATGTGTGCCAGTTGGACATACTGTATTTTTCATTTCTTAAAAAAAAAAAAAAAAACAAAAATATTCTACACGTGTGTGTGTGTGTGGTGTTGTGGGGGGATACTAATCTCAGCCCTATGTGTTTTGGATGGAGGAGAGCCCTCTACTGGCCAGCTAGCCAGTCTGAAATACAGCATACTACAGTAATAGGGGACTATTTTTCCTATAACTAGTATTAAAAAAACTCTTTTTAAAAACATTTTGGACATTTTCTTTCTTCCTTTTTTTTTTTTATATCTAGTTACAGGACCCATTTTATAAGCGCAATAACACACTCCAAGGTGTGGGTTATCTCCTGATAAGAGCACGCCCGGGTGCATAAGGCACTCGGCACAAGTGCCACATGCCTAACAATGCACCTGGGTGTGCTCTTATCAGGAGATAAGCCACACCTCGTTGTGTGTTATTGCTTGCTTATGCTGCAATCATGCTTCCATGGTACCAGCCCCTCACCCATCTAACAGTTTCTGCCACTTACACACATTGATGGAGCTCACAGGATTAGGCAGTGTTGGACAGATTTCTGAGGCACTGGGCTTCAAACTGGAATACTTTGCTGCACCCCATCTGGATCCATCATACAGTATAGAGAGATCTGGATGCAAAACCCTCAGTGACACAGTGCCCAGTAGGCCCCCAAAAAGTCACACTGGTCACCAAATTGGTATCACAAGTGACTAGTTAACCACTGAGAGGAAAATGATTCCACAGGTGCTGCACAAACAGTGGCCCTAAGAATGCTGATTTTGACCATCAGATGTGTCCTCTTGGTGCCTGTTTTGCCATAAGTGCTAAACAGATCTTTTTCACATTGAGACATTGCACCCACTTTTCAGTGCAGCTGCAACAACTGTGTTAAAAACAACACACTTTCTGATGGGGGGGGGAGGGTTAATATTTCCAATTTTAGACAAGTAAAAGAATCTCCGGGGAAGACAACAACCTATTTGAAACAGCCAGATCTGTAGTACTCTGCATGTTGACATCTAGAACTTTCTGTTATTTTGCTTATGGCTGCAACCAACCCATTGCCAGTGCAGACACCCACAGATACCAATGCAGGCCTTTTTCAGTTATTGTCAAGAGCTTTACACTGTGGAGAGATTCAGAGAGCTGTCATTAGGAGGTGCTGTTTCATCACCAAAGTGCAGAACTGCCTGCTGCCTTCAGTTCAGGATTACTTCTTACTCAAACATAACCTACGGTAGTATAAGAGTTTACAATCCAGCCCATTCAATATTTTATTTGCACTCCTTTCAGGCCTTCCTCTCAGTTTTACTTTGTGGAACTTTACAACAGCATTAAAGTAATAAATAATGCATAATAGATGTGCTGTCGTGCCATGTTTTGCAATACCAACACATCAGCAGAGACTACTCTAAAACAATTCTTTTCATCCAGGTAGAAACATGCATAAGTAGTTCTCCAGATCAATAATACATTGATTATTGTGGGGTTCACAGTTGTAATTTAGCATTCAGGGGACTAAACGCAGACAACAAAATACCATTATTAATCTATTGTTCTTGTTTTTCTGTGTTTTTATTCCAAGCTGTGTTGGCACTGTAACACTCTCTAGCCTCTCCCAAGGGTCATATGCATTCAGAGACAGATGCTTGTAGCTGACACAGCTTTCAAGATGCCTCACTTTGCCTGTCAACATTCCAAGTAAGTTCTTTACTTCAATTTAGGCATCAAAACCCTGAGACAATATTAAAGGCAAGGTTCCATTTATAAAATGAGACTTGATTTTGAAATTTACCATTTATACTCACCATTAGCAGAAAAAGCACACTAAGCCAAAGCTTGTTTCCAGGTGCATCCTAGGAGCACAAGGAAGTTAAGTGACATGCTCAGGGTCCCACAGTATGCAAGTGGTGGCTGTGGGATTCAAACCCTAGTCTCCCGATTTGCAACTCAGTGTCCTAAGCCACAGCGCTATAGTGCCTTCATATGACCTCACAAACAAATCTACCCCTCTTTTACATTGTCAAGTTTAGCAAAGCTACAGTCAATCTTTCTGCCCAAATTGAATGCAAAAATATGCTCCGTGTCTAACAACAGGCCAGAACTGGGCACAAAATCAGGTTATGCATTTGCAAAATTGGTTACCCATTGTAAACTGCGAAGATAGCTTGACTGCACATATAAATCTAGTCCCCCTTCTTGGGTGCCTATGTTTATCACCAAAAACATGACTTACAGAATATGTGAGTATATGTTATGAATATGAAACTGACTGCAGTCGCTAATAAAGTGGCTTGCACAACTTTGGAGTTTATTATAATAATGGGCAGATAAGGACAGTCCACAACAAGCTTCCAGTCCTCCAGCACATGAGGAAGGCCAGGGGAAAGCTGCAGAGTGCCACCTGCTTGCACAGTGCACACCAGCAGGGCACTCTGTGGTATCCACTAAGCAGGATCTGCACCCCTTCTGCACCTGATCCTGGTTTGCACACATAGCTATGAGGGCAGCCAGGATGGAGGTAGGCCAGGGTTGGTGCAAACATGCATCGCATTCCAAAAGCCAGCTCCATGGTAAGAAAAGCTGGTAGAGAGGGCAGGTGCTAGGCAGCATTACAGGCTGTATGAGTAGCTATGCGGCCCTCTCTGCCAGGCCACAACAGTCTGTTCAGGAACCGATCCCCACCACCACCACCAGACCCCAGCCCTAGGAGCCTCCAAGGTGGTCTGTAGGCAAAGTGTGAGAACTTAAACATTTTAAAGGCACCCCAATGGGGATACAGAAGTCCTTGAAGGACTGCTGTATCCCATGACAATGTCCTCTCTCATGAGTGGCTCCGAGTGCGGCAGGGTCACAGATACACACACTACTGGCCCAAAAAGTTTGGACTAAACTCCGTCTCACCACAGAATACCACAAACACCAATTCAATGCAAATTTCAGTGTAATATATATATTTCACATATAGCAGCTTATAGTAGCAAACAGTACAAAAGTACTTGCAAGAAGCAAACAGCAGCAACACAAAATGGTAGTTTACTCACCTGGTAAAGGTGATTGTGGGGGCATACATCTCTGAGGCACTCCACATTCCTTACACATGGGTTGTGTCCACCTGATAGGTTGCTTGATGCACATGTGACTTCAAAGAAGTCCGACCCCCTTTCCCTGTGATGCTGCCTCTCCAGGATCAGTTTGAATTCTTCCAAAGCTATACCTAATCTGTAACCAATAACTCTTGACTTGTTAGTAGGCAGCACAATGTTTCCTGATATGTGTCTTAGCATATTAAATAAATTATAGTACAGGCATTTGTTATGTTTTACCAAACAATTCTGTGGCCCATGAGGGTCCTCTCTTTATTTCTTATTCATACAAATCTAACATTTCCGGCCCATACGGCATGCTGATTGTTACATCTTGACACTCATCTTTGAGTCCTTTGTCTCTGACTGACTACCTGGGTGGGTTGTGGAGTGCCTCAGAGATGTATACCCCCACAATCACCATTACCAGGTGAGTAAACTACCATTGTGGGGGATAATCTCTGAGGCACTTCACACTTCTTACGCATGGGTTTCGATGTAAAAAGCAGTACCCTAGTGAGAAGGGTGGGTAGTCAGTCCATTATGTTATGTTCGACCTTGCTGCTAACACTACTTAAGTAAAGTTAGTTTTTGCTTCCAGGGCTACGTCTACCCTGTAGTGTTAATAGTAAATGTGTGTGTCGATGCCTGTGTAGCGGCAGCACAAATTTTCTCTAGTGTGGTCATGTTTCTCTCGGCCCATGATGTGGCTATTGCTGTGGTGGAATGGCCTTGATTTTTTTTTTTTTTTGGTGGTGGTGTATGATTTGAGGCCTTTTGCACCTCTGAGATGGGAGACTTAAGCCAATATGTGCCATATGTCTGCCGTTCTTGTGATGTAAGTTTACATTAGTCTCGTCATGGCTAGTAGATGATGTTGAGGGTCCCTATCTACCTTGTCTACAGGCATAGAGACAGGTATTTTGATATCCCGTGTGGTGTGAAAAAGTGTGCATATTTTAGGCAGAAAGGAAGGGATCATTTTTAAAGTTGATCTTGTCATCATGAAATACCAGATAAGGCAGTCTGTGGGATAATGCTTGTAGTTTGCTTATGCATCTAGCTGAACATATAGTGACCATAAGGGTTAAGTGTTTGCCCTTTGAGTGGTAGTGACTGTACAGGTTCAGAAGGTGAGTTGGTCATTGCCCTGGGTACTAAGTTGAGGTCCCAGGGAGTGGTCCATTGTTTTATCTTAGGATGTAGAGTGGATCGATTGCTGCCACTTGCACTGTTAGGGATGCTGGAGATAGTCCTTTATCCAGACCTTGCTGAAGGATGAGAAGTATGTTAGAGGTTGTATTTATTTATTTTTTCCCTTTTCTTCTCACCATCTGTGGGATAATCTTGAATGTCTCTGATATTTTGAGGTAATGGGGTTTCAGTCTCTCCTTTTCAGGAGACAGGCTGTTAGTTTGAGATTGTTTGGATTGAGGTGACATACTGGTCCCTGGTGAGAATATCTTCCCTGAATAGTAGTATCCATGGGTGGTCTAGTGCCATTGTCACTATTGTGGTGAACCATGTTCTCCTAGGCCAATGAGGGGTGATGATTATCACCCAGGTTCTGGTACTGCATATTGTTTTCAGAACCTGTAGTATCGGTGGAAAGATGTAGGTTACTTAGAATGACCATGTATCTGATAGTGCATCCACTCCCATGGATTTGTCATCCCTGAAATGGGAGTAGAATCTGGGGCACTGATTGTTCTTGTTGATGGCCATTGAGTTTATTTCTATTGGTCCCCAGTGTCTGTTGATCATTTGGAATATGTTGGAATGAATCTTCCACTCTCCAGGATGTATTAACTGGCGACTTAGCCAATCTGCAGTGGTATTCAGCCTGCTTGCCAAGTGTATGGCTGATATGCTCAACATGTTTTTGTGTCCAAGGAATGAGTCTTAAGCCTCTCTTTGCATGACTCCATTCTTTGTTCCTCCTTGCCTGTTGATATAGGAGGTGATAACCTGATTGTCCGAGCTCATGAGGCAATTTCCATTTTTCCTAACTAGCCTTGTGAATTGCAATGGTGCACAGGATAGTGCCGTGATTTCCAGAATGTTTATGGCCATTTTTAACTTTTGCATGTACTACTTTTCTAGGCTTCCCAGTGGAGTGGCCACTATGTAAGGGCTATTCAAGGGTGTATGGCATTATTTGCAAGCAAATGGCGTGGGCAGTGTGCCATTAAGATGTGGGGATTAGCTTGGGTAGTGGGGTAGGAGTTGTTGTGACAAACCCTACCTTTGTCATTGTATTTCACACTAATGGCTGCATTTGATCAGGCAAACACCATATGGATGTCAGTGTTCATGTAACCACCTCCAGCTCTGTTTCTAGATCGGAGTGTGTTTCTGAATGTGGTGAGTGGGGTTCTGGCCCTGCCGGTACCTGACTTTATTTCACATGGTGTTTTACACTAGTTGTGCCTTGTGGGTCAGATATTGCTTTTAGCTCCTGGCACCGCTAGCAGGGGTGTTCAGGTATCTATTAATCTCTATGCTTGTGTGATGTGATAATGTTCGTAATTTGAATACTGTGCTAGCAATTTCTCAGCTAATATTTTTCTAGACAACCAACGCTAGTAGAAGCCGTAGTGCTAACATCTCTAAGACTGCCGGTTTTGCAATTTTAAACAGTTGCATATCTGCCGAAACATACTCTGAAGCTGCTGTGTTGAAATATTTTACAGTACATCTAAACACAGGTACTGCTACCAGGGGTGCCAGGTTTATTTTGCAATAATGCCATCTTTTATTGTCTGCCCCCAACAATAATCAGTTACTGTGCCCAGACATTCAGTCACTGTGTAGTTGAGTCGGGATCTTGCTAGGGAGAGGAAACATGCATCAACCAGAATCCTTTTTGATGGGCTAACTGCAAATGGATTGCACACCAGAGAAGTAGGCTTTCCTCCCCCAAAATGAGGGGTGTAAGGTAGGAGCAATATATTTTGCTGAAATCCACTCACGGATTACAAGGCAGCAGAGTAATGTGAGGCATCCCTGAGAAAACTACCCCTATGGCTGCTAGCAAGAGTCATAGGGGGTTCTCTGCCCAGTACTATGCAGTAGTGGGTGCAGGAACTGCACTGGGACTGCTAGCAGGGGTCACAGAAGCCTGCTCATATTTCTTTTCTCTTATCATCTTAGACTCGCTAGCAGACAGTCCAAGGAATAACCATGGAAATATTTTGAATTTTTTTTTTTTTCTGAAAGTATTGCTGCTTGGTGTGCAATGCAGAATAGGGTTAGGAGCTGTGAATTAGGAAGCAAGTAACAAATTACAAGGTATGATCTAAGATTGGGTACATTACAAGCTTCTTTTGGCACATTGTAGTACAATGTTGTCTGCTTCCTGAGATAGCTAACTATTAGTCTTAAATAGCGATGCAAACACATTGTACGGACTACAAGCTAGCTAGCTGATACTGCTGAATATAATTTTCCTTGTATTAGCGTAGTCTCTTACCTTTTCCTTGTATGTGAAATGTTGATTTTCTAGGGAGCTGATTTTGTGTGCAGCAACCTGTATCGATGCACATTGAGAACTGATCCTGGAGAGGCAGCATCACAGGGAAAGGGGGTCGGACTTCTTTGAAGTCACATGTACATCAAGCAACCTGTCAGGTGGACACAGCCCATGTGTAAGGAGTGTGGAGTGCCTCAGAGATTATCCTCCACAACAAGCATTTGTCAATGTCGAAGGTTTGCTATTTGCGTTGCTGTTGTAAAAGGTCTTGCTTGTACAGAGTTTTACTATATATGTACCCAAAATAGACCGGATGAGATGTAATATGTAATTTGCAATGGGGTTCAGACTTTACACAGTTTTATACTGCATTTACCCAGGATAGTAGAGGTGAGATGTTATACCTTATTTTTAGTGTGGCCCTGCTTTTATAATGTATTTTATCTAGGACAGGTCTTTGAGATGCAACTTCTCCTTTTCAGTTGGGTTCTGCTGTAAGGTCCTGTTTTTACACAGTTTTGCAATATATTTGCCCAGGATAACCCAGCTGAGTTGCAATATCTCATTTTCAATGGGGTCCTGCTTTGACACATTTTTGTGTAACCCCCCACTGGCCACTTTTTTAATGAGATGGCACACTTCTCACAGTCTAGGGGAAAAGAGAGTAGTGGGGGTTACAAAGTGCCACCATAGACAAGGTGGGATATGCAGATGGAGTAGACATTATAGAAACAAAGCAAGTGTGGCTACAAGGCATACACCTGGTGGGACCAATACCATGGCCAAAACCCAGGTCCTGGGGAGAAAATGATTGCTCAGGGCTATGCTAGGTTTCCACTTCTGGATAGGAGTACTCAATTAACTCCACCCGGAAGCAGTAACATAAATGTCCATATCAGGTTGGGATTCTAGAGTGTGGATTTTATTCCGTAACAAAGTAGGAACACACAAAGCAAAGATGGACCCCCAAGAGTTTACACACATGGTAAATGCAGACGTCTGAGGTACAGAACTCCAAATTTCCCATGTAGCATAGGATGACTGTAGAAAATGTGGAACTAGCCACCGATAAAACACACCAAGCAAATTCCCTCGACTAGGCACACATGGCCAGTACCTGGAAGTCCCACATGGCATAGGATTACTGTAGAAAATGTGGACTAGCCACAGGTGAACACACAAATTCTTCTGGACTTGGTACACACGGCCAGCATTTGAATACTTCCCATATAGCATAGGATTAATTGTAGCACACTGATCACGTCGGAGCACTAAAGGCTCAACTGGAGAAAAACCCACTCACTGGGGTAGAAGTTTCTTCAGGCATTGGCCACATGCACTGACAGAAAAAAACACAGGTGCCTTTCAGAACCCAGAGTGCTAAACTGGTCACTCCAGATAGAGGGTCTCCCACCTTTTGTTTCCAAGTTCATACTCAGCCATCCCTCAGGAAAATACACCTCACTTTATACCAAAAGTTACTGTTGATGCTTTCTAGAAATGTATTTCACACTTAACATCAGCAAAACACCTCAGGGGTGTCAAAGGTAAAAGTTCTGCTCACGTGGACAGTCACAGACTGGACTCCAATGTGGTCAGCCAACTTTTAAACTTCCATGGTGACAGGATCCCTTTGTCAGACAAATTCACCCTTAAACCAAAAGCAAATACTCCTGGGTAAGCTTAGAAACAACAGTTACTCACAGATCTTGACCAAAAGGCAGCTTCACAAAGTTCTGGTAAGATCGGGGGATTGCCCTTGACATCCTGGCAGCCTGCTCCATCCCTCCTGGGATGAAGAACAGGAAATCCCTGGAGACGGTTTCCACCACTTAGGCAAAGCTGGAAAATGCTGTACTCCACTAGGGTGAGAAAAACTGGAACACTGCAGCTCTCTATCAGAGCTGCTACCACATACTGCTGCTCACACTGAGCTCCGGAACAAGACTGTCTACAGAATTCTAAATTCCCCACTCACAACAACTGCTGTGGCTTATGCTGCTGCAAGAGATCTAAGATGACATCACCTCTCCAGCTCCCAGCTGAGACCAGCAGCAGAGAGGGACAGAGTGAAATCCATTTACTGGCAAATCACTAGCTGCCTTCCCTGCCTACCACTAACTCTAATGGGATTCTAGTAACCCCCGGGAACAGGGGGAGTTACATTTGCACTGCATTTACCCAGGATGGCACAGCTTAGATGCTATCTTATTTGCAGTGGGATCCTGCTTTTCCCAATTTTTACTCTGTATTTACTGAGGACAGCACAGCCAAGATGCAATATCTCGTTTTTGATGGGGCCCAGCTTTTACCCATTTTTATAATGTATTTACTAGGACAGCCCACCTGAAAGGCAAGTTATATTTTCAGTGGGGTCCAGCTTTCACAGTGTATTTTTCCCAGAATAGAGCAGCATAGATGCACAGTTCAGTGGGGGCTGTGCTGTACTGTCCTGCTTTCACACATTTTTACTAAATATTTACCCAGGACAGACCAGATGAGATGTAACATCTCGTTTTTAGTGGTGCCCTGCTTTTACATATTTTTAGATTGTTTTTACCCAGGAAAGGCCAGCCGACAGGCACAATCTAATTTTCATTGGGCTCCTGCATTTTGACACCAAGTTTCCCACATAATCTTTTTATGACCTGATGTTATGATCATGACAAGTAGAATTTTTAAAATCCCATTCATAATGTGATTTTGCAGTGTGACTGCGAAAACATGTTTCAGAAAGAATTTGAAAAATTATGCCTGTCATGTTTAGGAGGTGGGGTAACACAAGGTATATGTCAAACATTAAGGGTCAAAATCTGCAGAAATAAAGTATGAGTAAACACTGGAACAATTCAACATTTCTTCGTAACTTAGTTTTTTGTTTTTTTTTTCACATTTTGACCCCAAATTTCCAACATAGTCGTTTTATGACCCCTCCTTCTGAACATGACAGGCGTCATTTGTAAAATACTGGCCGAAAAGTCATTTCATGCCATGAGTGTGAAAACACACTTTGGCCAGGATTTGAAAACCACCACCTGTCACATTCATGAGGTGGTGTGGAAAAATGGCTATGCTGAGAATTTGGGGTTGAAATATTGAAAATTACCAAAGTTATGAGTGAGCATTTTAAAATTTCAACATACTGTACCTTCATAACTTTGTTGCTTTTTAATATTTTGACCCCAAATTTTCAACATAGTCTTCTTATGAAGCAATTAGCAATGTGAGGAGTCACACCTGGGATTGCAGTGTGGTGCTATGAAGTAAAGCTATGTGTAAAGTGAGGGTAACCAGCACCTGCCACCAGTAGCAACCTTTCAACAAAATAATATTTTCACACTGATAAAGCACCTAAGGGGCATGAAACGCGTCAGGTGACATGAGGTGGATTCTTTGGTCTTCAGTGGAGGGGGAACATCTTTGAAAAGAAGCTCCTTGGATGCATAGTGATCAGCTCTATTTGTATGTTCTACATGGCAAGCACTTGAAATAAAGTGAAGCACTGCTTTTGGACTGCATCAAGGTCTGTTCTCCTTTTGTGTATGCAGTGTGAAAATATTATTTTGCTGAAAGGTTACTACTGTTGTCAGGTGCCAGCTACCCTCACTTTACACATAGTCTTCTTATGACTCCACTTTATGAACCCAGTGGGTAAAAATTTTCAAATCCCTTTGGAAAGGTGATTTTGCTGAGTGACTGCGAAATCACCTTTTGGGCAAGATTTAAAGAATTTCACTGCCCTTGTTCATGAGGAGGGGGTACCAAAAAGGGCATGTTGAAAATTTAGGGGGAAAATACTAAACAAATTACCAAATTATGAGTAAATGTTCAAAATTCATTTTTCATGATCAACCAGGCCCCTCATTGACAGTCCCCTCTCCAGTTTCAAACATGGTACCCCACACACCAAAGTCCAGCACCCTACCTCTACATCACCAAGGATCCCACACTAATGTAAGGCAGGAGCCCATTCTTATAGCTTACCTCACAAAAGCCCCTAGTCGCAGCCTCACGATCCAACATGGTCTGCCTCCTCAGCCTGGTTGTGCCCTTACTGGTGGGTCTGCTCCCACACATGCAAAACCCACCTCTTCCCTTGCCGAGCAGTACCCCACTGCTGACACTGGTTAGGATACTCAGTCCCAGTTCCTCCAGCACGTCCACCCCTACAGTACCCCTTCCCCTCATATCCATACCACTACACATACTGGTCACTATCACCAGCAACCCCCCACCCCTTATATGGCCAGCTGTCATTATCATATGCTCTCTACCTACACCATTTGTGTGCCACACAGGACCTGGAAATAGCTCTGCAACCAACAGCCCCAAAAATCCCCAACATCTTCTGAGGCTGTTTACACTGCTGCTTCTACTCTCCGGGAATGTCCACCCAAACCCAGGTCCTGCGCCTCCCACTCCAACCCACCCTACACCCACCCCTGGACTCTGGATTGCCTCTATGAACATTTGCAGCATACTAAAGAAAATGGCTGCAGTACAATGCTGGATCACACAACACCAGCCAGATGTCCTTGCCCTAGTGGAGACATGGCTCTCCAAATCCACCCCTGACTCCTTTGTATCCATTCCAGGCTACACCCTACATCGCCTTGACAGAATCGGAAAGGAGGTGGATGTGCACTTTACCTGCAACATTCCCTGCTTGTCCAAGCCATACCACTACCAGTCTTGGACCATGGAACACAGGCCATGTCCATCAAGATCACCCCCTCCCGCACCAAGCTGAACATATCATCCTGGGGACCTCAACCTAAATTGGCTCTCTGACACAACCGCTGCCTCCAGGCAAGCTCTCGCAGCCCTAGACCTCCATCAGCTGGTGACTCAGCCACCAGGTATAACCCTGCCACAGGCAAGGACACCCTGCTGGATGTCATAATCACTAACCGGCCACTTAGAATTAAGGATATAACTGTCCTCCAAGACTCCCTGAGTGACCACTCACCGGTGTGCTGTACCTGGTCAGGCAAACAACCCACCCCTGTATCTACCACCACACTCTGGCATATCCTCCACCCGGGTTACCTCACCAAATTCAAAGAACACCTTGCCCACTGGGATTGGACCCCAATTTATCAGGCTTCCAATGTGGACACTGCTCTAGACTACTTCCACAACTCATTTATTTCTGCCTTTGACATCTATGCCCCTATAAAAAAGAAAACACACCACAAGCAGAATATTGCACCCTGGGTAACCACTGCACTCATACAACAACTAAAGCACAGAGCTAACCTCTGGCACAAGGCCAGAAGCTCAGCAAAAGCTGCAGACAGGCAGGCCTATCGTGCAGAGTGGAATAAATATACCTGGGCCATCCGCCAAGCAAAGGCAGAACACTTAAGGGCCCAACTTACCTCCTCTTGGGGGTCCTCCCGCAAATTCTGGGACAACATCAAAACACTCAATGGCAAATCTCGGTCCCCACCCCCTCACAGATCTCAATAAATGGATCCATTAGCACTGACCCTAAGGAAATAGCCGATGCCCTCAACACCAATTTCACCGATCTGAGTTCAGTCCTCCCCCAAAATTTCTTCAGCCCCATTCCCACCTCTGACACCCCCCAGCTCACTCATCCACCTTCTACCTGAGGGCAATCACCCCTCAGGAAGCTGAGCCGTACCTGGCCAAGGCCCTGAAAGGCACTAGCCCCCTGAATGACCCACTTGACACTAGACTACTCTGCTTAGCACCAGATGTTCTGCTCCTCCCCCTAATGGGCCTCCTGAATGTCTCCCTTTGCCTTGGTCAGTTCCCCAAAAACTGGAAAACTACAGTAGTGACGCCCATCCACAAAGGTGGGTATCACCTATCCATGGGGAACTACCAGTCAATCTCAATCTCCCTCCCCCCTCTCCAAAGCCCTAGAAAAGGTGGTGGCTGATCAGCTAACAGCCTACCTTGACACACATAACCTGATCTGCCGCCAACAGCATGGTTTCCGTGCTGGGCACAGCACAACCACAGTCCTCCTAGAATTCTCATCCTATATCCATGCTGCACTTGATAAGGTACAACTAGCAGGAGATGTGTTCATTGACCTCTCCAAGGCCTTCGACACAGTAAACCACCCCCTCCTGCTGGACACCCTCCTCAAATTAGGTTTCTCTCAAGGTCCCCTCAACTGGCTCTCCAGCTACCTGACATCATGAATGCAGTGTGTCAAGATCAATACCACACTATCCATCTCCCACCCAATACGCTCTGGAGTCCCACAGGGCTCCATCCTGGGGCCTCTACTCTTTAGCCTCTTTCTCAATGCCCTCCCCTCCCTCTGCCCAGGAAAAATACTACTTTACACAGATGACAATGTCCTATGCACCACCCATGCAAACCCTAACAACCTGTAGGCTGCACTCCAGCACTCCTTTAGCCTTGCTGAACAGTGGTTCAACAAAAGCAGGCTGGTCATGAATCTGAAGAAAACTAAGACCCTGCTATTTGCGCACCATCAAAACAAACTAAAGAACTCACCCCTCCACATCATCTCCAGCTCACTCCACCCCCAGAACAGGTCCACTCCTACAAATACCTAGGGGTTACCTTTAACCCTGCTCTCACCTTCCATACCCACATTCACATGCTCACCTCTGCACTGAACACCCGTATCGGCCTCCTCTACCACCACAAGGACTGCTTACCTCCTGAAGCAGTAAAACTAGCCATCACCTTATCTGTCATGTCCCTGATAGACTACGGACTTCTGATCTATAGCGCGACTAACACAACAGCTCTCAACAAAATCAAAGTAGTCCTCAACAAAGCCTGCAGGCTCCTGTCAGGTGCGGCAAGGACCACGCATACCTGCACCCTCTACTCCAATACACAGATCCTCACTTTTGACGAGAGGCTCAGGTATCAGGCCTGCCTCATGGTCAAGAAATCTCTCCTTGGATTAACACCACCAGGATTGGCAGCATCCCTCACTACTAAAGAGCACCCAGTAAACACTCACAATACTAGCACTGCCTCCCTGTTAATCTCAAGGGTCAAGACAACCATGGCACAGAGGTAATTTACGGTCAGGGCACCCACCTTCTTTAATGCCCTCTATATATCCATCACTAGCCTCACCAAACTGGGTCCTTTCAGGGCGGCACTCAGAAACCACATACTCACTGCCCACTCATGCACCTGCCCATAGCCGTACTACCTACCATCTAATAGCCCGAGCCTGTACCCAACTATACTACCTCTATACTCCACTATGACAAAGTCTTTCCTCGACTGACTGCACTGTTACCATTGTCTATGACTAGGCCCTTTGTCTCTGGGACCATGCTTAGCTAGCCTCTTGTATTGACTACAGTCCACTGGGCTGCTAATATATTTGTAAATATGTTATGATGTTTCTTCCCCTTCTCCACTTAGCTAACATTGTATAGGCCACATCACCCACTGATTTTATGTCTATATATCCACTCTGTAACTGTTTTCATGTTTATTGTCTTTGTAACTGATGTGGAGCCTTTGGAAATGAGTCTATGACTCAAAGGTTTGCAATTCCGATATTCTAAATAAATAAAATAAACTGAACCACATACATGATTTCCTCAGTTCCTTGTCCAGCATTGAACAGTGAAGACATGTCTCCAGTCCAAAGAGTATTATGGTGTTGGATCCCTGGTAAGTAAGTAAGTAAGGGGTAGGGAGTGTGGGGTAGTGGTTGCTAAGTGGAATGGGTCAGAGGGGAGGGTAATGGCGGCGGGGGTGGTGGCAGCAGCAGCAAAAATCAATGAATCATTCTCTTTTTTACAGGGTGTATAAAAATTAAAAAAGACTATGAGGGATGGTTATCTTTATTTCAGGTACTGACACTGGGAATTGGCACCCACCCAGTGTCGGTTCAATCTCTATGGGCATGGGAAGAAAAGGGGAGGTGGGAGGTACACTTTGCAGAGAGTGGGATTACAGGAATTAAAAAAGACTATGAATGGCAGCTTTATTTCAGGTACCAATGCTGGGGATTGGGCACCCCAGAGTTGGTGTTATGTTTGGCAGCACTAGGGGTGGGCTTCCTGGTGTCACATAGTGAAAACTGGTGGGGTGGTGCTAGCCAGCACTGGGGGATTGGGTACCTGTGATGTCAGAAAATTAAGAAGGAAGGGGGAACCAATGGGAGATGGGAGGGACAACTGGCAGAGGGTGGGAGGGATTGTTTTTACATTGAGGAGGAAAATCACAGTAGGCTTATCATGATGCTGATCAGCTGTGCTTGCTGGCAGCATTATGCAGATCAAAGAAAAGAGCCACTCTATGAGTTGAGTGACCCTTTTCTTTGAAATTCATGCAGTTTCTGCCTAGCAAGTCCAAAACAGTGTCATAATCAACCTGGCTGATGACTGGTCTTTCAGTGTCTAGCCCCTTGCAGACTGCCTTGCATTGGACAAACAGTGAAACACCTACCAAATTCCAATATCGTACCAACATATTTACCCCAGGGACTGAAACTTGGTTGCAGATACGAAAGTGTTCCCCATCAGAGGCCATTAGAGTTCAGACCCAAACCATCCACTCAAACTAGTCACCAGTAGCTCAATACTCCTCTATGCCGATGATGCAGTTCTCTTTGCATCCCACCCTGATCCCTCTTCTCTCCAGGTATCCCTCCAGCACACCTACAACCAAGCTGAAAAGTGGTTCCTTGACCACCGACTTGTCATTAACCTAAAGAAGACTAAGTCAATGCTCTTCCCCCATCACCAAAACAAAGCCAATAATGCCCCCCTCTTCATTCTCCCCAGCACTCTGCACCCGCTGGAGCAAGTGACCGCTTACAAATATCTAGGCATCACTTTCAACTCAGCTCTCACCTTCCACACCCACATCAATGCCCTATCCTCCGCCATAAATTCTCAGATAGGCCTACTATACTGTCATAGAGATTGCCTCCCCCAAGTTGCCCTCCAGCTGGCCATCACCTCTTCCGTCCTGTCACTAATGGACTATGGCTTGCCCATTTACACTGCGGCAGACAATACCACCTTGACTAACATCCAGCTCTCAATCAATAAGGCCTGCAGGAAGCTGACTGGAGCCCCTAGCCACACTCACACTTGCCTGCTGTACTCCACCGCCAACCTGCTCACCTTTGAGGAGTGTCTGCACTACCAGTCCTGTCTACTCACCAAAAAATCTCTTCAAGGGCTCTCCCCCCAGGGGTCTCTGCTTTTCTACGGCATGTATCCTCATCTGTTGCTACCCATAGCTCTGTCAAGGCCGCCTTTCTGGTGCCCAGAACCAAGACCTCAATAGCCCAGAGGTCCTTCTATTACCGAGCCCCTGCTTAGTTTAATTCCCTCCCACCCTGCATCACAAACATTGCCAAAATTGGTCCCTTCAAAATTGCCTCCAGAACCATCTCTTTGACGCTCGTTGCTGTAGATGCACCTAATTAATCCCACTGTGGGATCCTCCTGTCAGGCCTCCCTGACTTGAGAACATCCTCCGGACAGCCTATCCTCTCCCCCTCCCTCTCACCCCACCCTCCATCCCTACCTCCACCCTCTCCAGGTATTATCTAGGTATGTCCAGAGCTGTACCCCCAATGTAACCCTTGGGTACCTTGTATTTGACTGTAACCTATTATAAGTAACATTATTGTGTAACCTATGTGTACTCTATGTTTAATGTTCTGCACCTGTACTGTTCTCACTGTTGTAACTACACTATGTAACCCTGTCTACCCCCCGTGACGAGGTGCCTTTGTAAATGAGTCCATGACTCAAAGGTTGTAAATCCAACTTTTCTAATAAATAAATAAATACTGTCTACCATTGACTATGGGTTGCCTATATATGGGGCAGGCACAAAAACTGCTCTTAACAGGATCAACACACTCCTCAATAAGGCCTGTCATCTTACTTTGGGGGCTACTCTTGACACCCACACCTGCTCACTGTACACTGAATCTGGGTGGCTCCCACTCCATCTAAGAGAGCAATACTAAACCTGCCTACTTCTAAAAAAAGTACTACTTGGACTGCCATCCCCCATACTGGGTGGACACTTTAAGCTGGCCGTCCTGATGAAATCTACCTATAGTGCAGTCACTGACAAGATTGTGATTCCCTTCGAAAGGACAAAACTTGCCCAGAACTCCATCCTGTATCAAGGACAGAAATGGTACAATTAACTACCTGCTGACCTCACTGATAGTACCTTCAAAGCCGGGCTCAAATCTCTCCTTAGCTGTAAAATGAATTGTACCTGCCTGCGCTAATGTGATAGTACCTCGCCCCCAGTTTTCCATTTACGTACCCCCCACATCTTTCTGCTATATACCACTTTTTTCTTAACCCGCTCCCCTACCACCAATCACCTGACAATGGCCTCACTTGGTTTTTTGAAAGCTCCACCTCTCTCCTACCTCAGACGATGCCACCTCTAGCTGACCCCCCCAACCCCCTCTTATCTAATCAGTCTATCTGTTAATATGTACTAATTTGATGTGTATAAGTTCAAATTTTACTATTACTGCCTGTGCATATGCTTCAATGTTTTCCTTTTTTTCTCTGTAAACCTTGTATTTTTGTAATGTTTGTTCAACACTGGCATGGAACCTTTGAAAATGAGTCCTTGACTCAAAGGTATTAATCCAAACTGAAATAAATAAATAAATCTTGTACTGATGGGTTTGTGTACGTGGACATCCTCAAAGAAGTGCTCCTCTCTCATACAAGCAAAGTTAAATTTTCTAATAGATTCTGTTACCAAACAGTACCAAATCAGGAAAAGCAAGTCCAAGAACAGGGTAGTCATAACATCTGCAACTGCTGTATGGATGGGGTTTGGGAAAAGAAAACAGACCCCTCATGTCACGAGTGTGGAGAGGAGTTCGCTAAGAAAGAGCAAGAGAAGATGCACTACTCACCAAAGTGTGACAAGCCTCTGAAATTTGACAGAACTGGAAATAATGGCATGAAATGTAAATGTCAGGGTTTGATACCTTTCAAAAATCTCATCAGGAATACAATTTGGGAAAATGTCTTTAACCCACAGAGACACTCAATACAGTTGTTCCACCCAAAAACCATTAGGGAGTATGATCTCGAAGCAAAAAAAAATCTCCTATCCTGAGTGCACTAAGAAGTTCACAGGTAGAATGAATATTGAATCACCACCAATCCAGATAGAGAAAGTCACTATCTAGGGATCGAACCCCATGTGGGTAGACCAACATCTGCAGAGGCCAGTTAAGGGGCGAAATCAGACAATACAGATGATGACAATGGGCTCTGTGTTACCGAGGAACAGTCCTTCTTTCTTAAAAGCACAGAAAATTTCCCAGACTGGAAGGGGTTTAGTGATGAAACACTATCGAACCAGGTAAAGAAAGAAATAATTCAGATATTGAAAAAACTATGAGGGTCAGTTTTCTTTATTTCAGGTACCGACACCGGGGATTGGGCACCCCAGTGTGGGTGTTATGTTTGGCGGCACCAGGGATGGGCTCCCCACTGTCGTACAGTGAAAACAGGTGGGTTGGGGGATATTAGCTAGCACCAGGGACTGGGGACCCCAGTATTGGAAGCTTAAGAAGAAAGGAGGAAGCAATGGGAGTGGGGAAGGGCTACTTGGTAGAGGGTGGGAGGGATTATTTTCATGTTGCAGGAGAGGACCACAACAGGCTGATCATGACATTGATCAGCTGTGCTTGCTGGTCAGTGTTATGCAGATCAAAAAGAAAGTGCCATGATTTGTGCATCTCTGAGGTGACTTCTCTCCTCGATCACTCTGCTCAGACCCACCCAGTGGCTGCTCTCTCAGCATAAGGAGCAGTTGGAACACTTACCCAGAATTTCTGGCTGCTGTATTTAAATCTGCATTTGCACTGCTGTACCACTACTGACATAGTGGTCGACTAATAGAAAGCTCTCAGCTGGAAGCAACAGCTCAGACACAAAGTGCACCCCTAGGAGGCATACGCTAAGTGCGGTCCAGCCCCTAGACTTACTGTCCGCTGATCTTCACTGATCTTCACCGACTGGGAGAGGGACCTCCCCTCCTCCAGTCTCTAGTTGTGCTATTAAGTGGCAGACCTTAACAAACAGTTTTTTCAGCAGGAAGGAGAAAAAAAAATATTTTCTTTTCTTTCAGACAATAGTGTATTACATAATAGTGTATTGTTTTCCATATACTACTACCTCTACTTTCTTTCATCCTCAAAGGCACCCTAATAGACCATGGACATCATTACCTGCCTGGGGTGCACTGCCTCCTTTCAGAGGGCATGCATTCAGGCACTAGGACATAGCCTCACTTGCTGGACAATACAACATATGAAAGCTCAACTCAAAGAGGCATGGAAACAAATAAATCATGTCCACAATGTAATTAGAAACTATGTACCCGCTCACCCCTATATTACACCACATCATCTCCACCAGGAGGTCATTCCATGCAGCTTGACCACCCCTTGTCCAGGAGAATGTCAGGTAGTAAAGGGGGGCAGGAAAACATTGTACAGGCCTCAACAGCAGTCCCCCTATACACCACACCATCTCCACCAGGAAGTCATTCCACACCGCTTGACCACCCCTGCTCCAGGAGAATGGTAGGTAGTAAAGGGGGGCAGGAAAACATCACACGGGCCTCAACAGCAGTCTCTGTACCATGAAGCACAAATCAAAATAACTAATAGATACACCCCTCTAGCCACAGAAAGCAAACAGGTGTATAATAATACACACCGCCGGTTAGGACAAGAAACAGGAAACAGCAAGGAAAGCACTGCAAAGGCATCTATTAATAAGAAGCTAAGGAAAGTTCTGATTGTAGGTGATTCCATGATTTGAGGAGTAGAGTCACACATACAGCAGGGTCTATAGATGGAGGTTATAGTTAAATGTCTACCCGGTACCTTTGCAAAAAGGGACACCGACTGCATACATAGGTTAATAAAAAGGGAAGGTACATGTGCTGGCATTTTCATCCACCTAGGTACTAACGATCTGGCAAATCAGACGGTTGAAGAGACAAAACAGCACCTCTCTCACTTAGGTGACAAATTGTCCTCCCACTCCTCAAACATTGCCTTCTCCGAGGGCCTACCAGTATGGGAGAAAGGAAGCAGTATGGATAGGATACAGAAAGAGCAAATTGATGAGCGGAACAATTGGCTCCAGAACTGGTGCCAAGAAAAGGGTCACCTCTTCATAGGAAACTGGCATGACTTCTGGGACAGAGGGATCTTCAAATTCAATGGTCTGCACCTCACTCAGGAGGTTGTGTGGGCTATTGGTCAGAAACTGGATGAGCCGTAAGCCATTTAAACTAAACACTGAAGAAAGGACAGCAGCAGCATATGGATCTGCTACCTCTCCGACAAAATAAAAACAAATCAAGTGTACAAAGTCAGAGGAGGAAATCAACCTATTGGATGAGGTCAAGACAATAAATCATTCAAACATACAATAGGGTACCAAAAAGGGGAGTGATCATGCATGGAAAGCTATGTTCACAAACTCAAGGAGTCTGACAAATAAATTAGCAGACCTCACTGCCATCATTGTCGCAGCTGATCAGGACTGGGTCACCATCACAGAAACATCATTCAACAATAACCATGACTGGGATATGACTATACCAGGATACTGTCTATTTCAGAAAGACAAAACTAGTAGGGAGGGGTGTAGCTATGTATGCAAGAGAGGGAATAAAAGCTACTATGACTCAAAATGACAATACCAAAAGAGAGTCACTTTGGGTCACTCTAGAGGCAAACAATGGAGCAGCAACTTGGGTAGGAGTGTTCTACATTTAGCAACAAGTGTGGAGGGGATGAAATTGGAAAACATACACAAAATGAGTGACAAAGGGGAGGTGATTGTACTGGGTGACTTCAATTTACCTGACGTAAACTGGGATACACATACAGCAAGTTCAACAAGAAGCAAGGACTTTCTAGAAGCCCCGCATGTATCGGGCCTCAAACAGCTTCTAAAGGACAAAACAAGGGAGAAACGGTCCTTGACTTGCTATTAACAAATGGGAACAATATCACAGAGGTAGAGTTGGGAGCCACCTGGGGACCAGTCCACTGAATGGTGTGGTTCCAGGTCAAGACAAAAACAGACACAAAGCACTCCAAAACAAAAGTCATGGACTTTAGACTCACAAGGGTGGATGGGGAGATCACAGAAAATGACAAGGACAAGGCTGAAATCCTCAACAGTTACTTCTGCTCTGTATTCACCAAGAAGGAGGAATGCTGCAGACCCAGCAATGCAACACACAACAAGTAAGAAGTCGGAATACACTCGGGTCCCTTTATAAAAGAAAGGGTCCTAAAGGAACAAGAGAAACTCAATACAAACAAGGCCATGGGACCAGATGAAATTCACCCTAGATTACTAAGAGTGCTAAGAGACGAGCTGGCAGCACCCCAGCTGATCTTTTCAACCTATCATTCAAGCTGGGGGAGGTCCCCAAAGGCTGGAAGAAGGCAACAGTTATTCCTCTGCACAAAAGCGTAAGCAGGGAAAGTGCAAACAACTACAGATCAGTAAGCCTAACCTCAATTGTGGGCAAAATAATGGAAACCTGCTCAAGTAAAGGATTATATCTTTTCTGGAAAAAAACAACAAATTAGACAGACACAAAACAGCATGGCTTTACAACAGGAAGATCATGCTAAACCAATCTGATAGACTTTTTTAACTGGGTGACTAAACTAATAGGCCAGGGAGGAGTAGTAGACATAGTATACCTGGATTTCAGCAAAGCCTTGGACTCAGTCCCACACAGAAGGCTACTCAACAAACTGGACAGAATGGGAGTAGGACAGCAAGTAGTGAAATGGGTAAGGAACTGGCTCACTGGAAGGACACAAAGGGTACTTGTAAAAGGTTCACTTTCAGAAGAAAAAGGAGTAGATAGTGGAGTGCCACAAGGATCAGTACTCGATCTGATCCTATTCAATATTTCTATTAGTGATATAACTGAGGGACTAGAGGGGAAGGTGAGCTTATTCGCAGATGACACAAAAATAAACAATTGGGTTGACACTACAGGTGGGGTAGAAAAGATGAAGGCTGACCTAAAGGCTCTGAAAAAATGGTCAGAAACATGGCAACTAAAGTTTAATGCAAATAAATGCAAGGTTATGCACCTAGAAAGTGCCAACCCAGGAGAGAACTGTCACAAATGCACTCCGGGGGTCAGGCCCTCTGCTCCCACAGTGCCAAACCTCAAAGTGCAATATGTGCACAGGAGACAAACAAGGTAACCCTCCTGTCTGTTTTGGGTCTGAACAACTACTAATCTCGAGTCCTGGGGTCAAATATGAACTCTTTTTCTCTAGCACACTGTGCTAGGATGTTAATAAACAAACATCAGGCATAGCTTAAAATTTCAACTTCCTTTTCACTCTCTCCTATCTTCTTTCCTTTTTCTGACTATCCTTTTATTCATATCAGGGTGGCCAACCTGATACTCTTCATTCTTATCTATCCCTTGTCTAAAATGCAGCCTGAACCCCCCCCCATTTTGTCTTAAAGACATCCTTAAAACATGTTCCCATTACAAAGTTCCTTAGTCGTAGTTAAGAAAACAAAGGTATCTGTGTACTAAGAGTCCAAGGCTACTGTTCAAAAGTTATCATTGGGTTTCTGTTTCCAAATAAAAAGGAGACATGTTTTTTGTTTAGTTAAGCTGCCATGTGTATCCTAAGTCCTTTGCAGATGAAAATGTTGATTCTGCATTCTTAATGGTTCTGGAATAGAAAGTCATACCCTTGCAAAAACAAACAGATAAAGGAGCGTGCCCTTGTCTGTTTGGGTTTCCAAGATAAATGCCCTTTTCTTCTAGTAAAAAAGAAAAAAGGTATAAAAGGTAACATGATTCCATAGAAATATCAAGTATAGTTACCCTGTTTACTGAGATAGGTCCTCAGTAGCTGAGACAGGTGCTGCTACAGGGTTGGCTGCCCACAGACTGACAGGTTTTATAGACCCAGGAGAGAGTGATGTCATGAGGGGTAGGAGCTAAGTTAATGCTCTGGCATTGTTAGCCCTATAATTAAGCATTTAGCTCCCTTCTGTCTTGGTGTGCTGCATTAAATGAACATATGTTCAAATGATAAGGACTTGAACACATTGTTTGATGATGTAAAACATATGTATGGTGTATCCAAAGGCTCCAGTAGATCTTTTTGCCTTAATAGGGGTGTCACATGACTTATGAGGTCACCCCTGATTGACTTAAAAAGTGCTCCTCTAGGGGGCTCAGACAGGTGTGGTGATCAGTAGCTTGCTGATCACAGTGAGAGAAGGTTCTAGTGAGAGTGTGCCAGTTTTCACATTGTTCCATGGAAAGGAGAGACTGCAGGAATTCTTTTATGTTCTCTGAAGGAAGAAGAATAATATCCTGTGTTCTGAAGGTGTGAAGGACTAACACCATTTATTTTATTTTCTGTATACAAGTATTTTTAATTTTTTTTTGATTTTTTTGATTTTTTTGATTTATTGAGACAATAAAATGATAAATGCAGAAGTATGTGTTTTTTATGCATCTTAAACTGGTTATAAGATCTGTTATTGGAACCTACACTACCACAACTGGTGTGAGAGTGGGATTTCAACCTCGGGGGTATCAGAAGGAACTTCAGAGGGGGTGTTGCACTGTAAATACCCTGGCAGATGCAACAACCAGAACAAGTGGAGCTGAATGCAGTACATTTGACCAGGTCGGTCAGATTGAAGACTGGAATGCAGTTGTTGTCCGGGATTGAACCTACCACCAGACCAAAGAAGATGGAAGAAGGAGCCATGGCAGCAGCTGGTACTTCAAAGGGAGAAAGCCAGATGACCCCAGCACCAGAGGACCAGCGAATTATTGAAATGGCTTTGTCGCCAGAATTGAGATGGGCGCTGAAGAAAGACCAGAGAGACAGAGGGATGAAGATCGGAGGATACAGACAGAAGAAAGCGGAGACAGGATGAAAAATGGACAGCTACTCGAAAAGCTATACAGGACATGACACAGGGGCAGACAGAGAGGACTGTCCCTAGAGACATAAAATTAACTAAATTAATGGAGGTTGATGACATTGAGGCCTACCTAACAACCTTCGAGAGGTGGCTCAAACCTGCAACTGGCCCAGAGATCAATGGGTGATTCATTTGGTCCCTTACCTCTCTGGGACGAGGCTACAGATAGTTTATAGTCAGCTAAGTGAGACTGACAGTACCAACTATGACAGAGTCAAAGAAGAAATATTACATAGATATAATATAATTGCAGAGCATTATAGACAGCGGTTTTCGGTCCCAGAAAATAGGCCAACCTGGACACCCCAAGGGAAACTTACGCTCGTCTGAAGGACTACTGTAGTAAGTGGTTTGCAGCCCACCTCAAAACCGTGGCTGAAATAATGGAACTGATAATAATAGAACAGTTCATCCAGATACTACCAGGGATGTTCAATTGTGGGTGAAGGAGCATAAACCGAGACAGCTGAAAACACCATCAAGTTGGCGGAGGACTACTTGGCAGCATGAAGCACTAGAGCTAGAGGTAACTAGAACAACCCAGGACTATCCAGCACACTGGTAAGGCCACCTTTTGTACTTCTCATAATCAAAGACAATTTTATCGAAGAGAGAGGTGGGAGAACTCCTTACACGAGTTATATGCCATGGTTGCCTTGGAAAAGGACATATTGTGAGAACTGCCCAATAAAAGAACTGATTTGGCACATCTTGCCCTAGCTAATTTTGGGCATGTGACCTCAGTGGGTATTGGGGAACAACAGACTTTGTGCCTGCTGGACTCTGGGAGTATACAGACTTTGGTTAGAGCCGATTTAGCTCCGATATGCCTAAAATGACTCAGCTACCACTGTCCATTGTGTTCATGGAACATACATAAATACCCCACAGCATGTCTAAGCATAACTGTAAACAAAGAAAGCCATGACATGTTGGTAGGCCTTGTTCCACGCCTTCCCATACCCATAATTGTTGGACAAGACTTTCCCCATTTTATTTATTAATGCAACAACATAAAACCTTTCCAGAAACAGTCAATGTGGTCACTAGATCCCAGGCCAAACACAGAAAGCTTACAGGAAGTTTTTCCTTTTGAGGAGGACTATTTGAAACTGTTAGTGCAACCAAGAAATCCAGAAAGGCCAAGAGAGAAAAAGGACCTGGAAGGAACTGCAACAGGCTGAAGGTCAATTTTGTATTCCAGGGACTACAGTACAAGACATTGTACAGGACCAAAATGTGATAAAACTTTACAACCTTTATTTCACAGGTAGACAAGGCTGGACATCCTGGACAATCTCGTTTTATACTTAATCATGAGATACTGTATAGAGTTGTTATAGATCCTGATACAGCTGAAGAGATTGAACAATTGGTAGTACCTAGCAAATACAGGGAGCAGATAATGCACCTGGCCCATGACATCCCCATGGCTGGACATGAGGGCAGAGATAGGACAGTGCAACTGATCTTATCCCGGTTTTGCTGGCCTGGGGTACATCAGGATGTTGCTGCTTATTGTCGGTCATGCCCACAATGTCAGTTAGTAGCAAAAGGGGTAAAGAAGGATTTAGTACCCTTACAGCCCATTCCTTATGTAACTACTCCATTTGATAGAGTAGCAATGGATGTGGTAGGTCCCTTATTAAAGAGTTCAAAAGGGAACCAATACATTTGGTTATATGTGATTACATCACTCGATACCTTGGGGATACCACGAGAACAGTCACTGCCCTCGTGTTGCTGAGGAATTGGCTAAAGTATTTAGCCGGATGTGTATACCTAAAGTTATTTTGACAGATCGTGGTAGTAATTTCACGTCTATAATATTACAGGAATTATACAGTTTATTAGGTGTATCTGCTGTAAGAACATCACCGTACCATCCCCAAACTGATGGGTTAGTTGAGCGTTTTAACAAAACCATGAAATGTATATTGCAGAAATATGTGCAGGAGGAAGGTCGAGATTGGGATAAGTTTTTACCTTACTTACTATTTGCATACAGGGAGGTGCCCCAAGCCACCACTGGGTTGTCCCTTTACAATGCTGTATGGACGTAACCCTAGGGGCCCATTGGATGTTGTTAAGGAGCATTGGGAACAAAAGGATAATGTGGCCTGCAAGAACATATTAGAATATATGACCTCCTTAAGAAAATGATTGGTAAAATATGTGTCCATAGCACACCAGAATGTAGACCAATGGCAAATGAAACAGAAAGAATTATATGATGTGGGGCTAAAAACCAAAATATTTGTACCAGGAGAAAAAGTATTATTGCTACTACCTGCCACTGAGAATAAATTGCTGATGCGTTGGCAAGGGCCATATATAGTATTACATCAGACCCGGCCCAATAAATTATGCCATTGAAATGCCAGGGCATAGGCCACTTAAACAAAATTACCATGCCAGTCTTTTAAGGAAGTGGGTAGAAAAACCATCAACCCTGGTGTTATTCATACATCCTGAACAAGGGAGGACAGAATTAGACATGGCATATGACAGGCTGGATAAAACAGGGAATGAGACTGAAATTCAGATTAATACAGAATTGACCCAAGTACAAAGGGAAAAGATTGATCATCTCTTGGAGTATTTTGCAGATACATTCACAAGAAACCAGGGAAAGCAAAAGGGGTGGTACATGAGATAAGGGTTACACAATCAAAACCAATCCATCAAAAACCATATAGATTGCCCGAAAAGATTAGACCAGATGTAGTTGCAGAAGTTAAAAGAATGGAGCAAGCAGGAGTTATTGTTCCATCTTGTAGCCCCTGGTCTTCACCACTGGTAGTGGTACAAAAAAAAGAAGGAGGAATCAGGCTTTGCCTAGACTTCCGGAAAATTAATGAAGTTTCAGAATTCGATGGGTATCCAATGCCACGCATTGATGATCTGTTAGACCAGATAGGTTCTGGCAAGTATATTAGCACATTTGATTTGACTAAAGGGTATTGGCAGATACCCTTAGCACCCCAAGCTCAAGAACTCACTGCTTTTTGTACTCCACTTGGTTTATATCATTTTACTACTATGCCATTTGGTCTTCATGGGGCCTCGGCTACTTTCCAAAGGTACATGGATCATGTTTTAAGACCACATAAATGTTACAGCGCAGCCTATTTGGATGACGTTGTCATTTACAGTACAGGCTGGGACTCTCACTTAATACACCTTAGTGCTGTCATACAAAGCATCAAAGACGCTGGTCTTACCATCAACCCGTCTAAATGTGCTATTGCCAAAACCGAAACATGCTATCTAGGCTTCATAATTGGACATGGGGTGGTTAAACCCGAAGTGGACAAAGTTGAAGAGGTAGCAAATAGTCCCATACCCACCACCAAGCGACATGTCAGATCTTTTCTTGGACTGGTGAGTTATTACTGCCGGTTCATCCCAGATTTCTCAACAATTGCCACACCACTTACTGACCTCACTAAAAACAAATTTCCAAACAAAGTAAAATGGAGTCCAGCCTGTGAAGAGGCATTCCAAAAGATCAAGGCAATTCTGTGTTCAGCTCCAGTGTTGAGTAGTCCAGATTTCTCTAAACCCTTTGTAATACAAACTGATGCCTCTGACACGGGTATAGGAGCAGTACTAACCCAGCATAGTCAGGTAGAGGAACACCTCACATTGTTCCTCAGCAGAAAATTGCATGAAAGGGAGAGAAAATATTCCACGGTGCAATTCCACGGACGGTTTAGCCATCAAATGGGCAGTAGAGGCCCTTAAATATTATTTATGGGGAAATCAGTTTACAATAGTAACCGACCACAACCCATTATGCTGGCTGAACTTAATGAAAGATAAAAATGCACGTATTTTACAGTGGTATCTGTCATTACAACCTTATAAATTTGTTGTAAAACATAGAACTGGTTCTCAGCATCAGAACGCGGATTTTCTATCATGTTTTGGTGCTGATCAAGGTAGTACAGCCATTCCGGGTATGAAAAATAGAATTAAAAATGGAATGCATGGTGCCAAGAAGGCACAACCCCAGGGAAAAGAATGAATACAAACAGTATTATTATAGGTATAGTAATGTGTTGAATACTGCTTATCTTAAGGGTCCCTGGGGGGAACTTCTGGAGTGGGTGGGCAGAAGTTCCAACCCTTCACAGGGTGGGAGGTCTTAAGACAACAACTAGTTGGTTGCCTTCTTGTGTGGGGAGGAGTGTGCTAGGATGTTAATAAACAAACATCAGGCATAGCTTAAAATTTCAACTTCCTTTTCACTCTCTCCTATCTTCTTTCCTTTTTCTGACTATCCTTTTATTCATATCAGGGTGGCCAACCTGATACTCTTCATTCTTATCTATCCCTTGTCTGAAATGCAGCCTGTACAGGTGCTTTGGTTGAAGAAAAGCGCCTTTTAAAAATAAAGTATTGATTGATTGATTGATTGAACCCCCCCCATTTTGTCTTAAAGACATCCTTAAAACATGTTCCCCATTACACAAGTTCCTTAGTCGTAGTTAAGAAAACAAAGGTATCTGTGTACTAAGAGTCCAAGGCTACTGTTCAAAAAGTTATCATTGGGTTTCTGTTTCCAAATGAAGAAAGGAGACATGTTTTTTTGTTTAGTTAAGCTGCCATGTGTATCCTAAGTCCTTTGCAAATGAAAATGTTGATTCTGCATTCTTAATGGTTCTGGAATAGAAAGTCATACCCTTGCAAAAACAAACAGATAAAGGAGCGCGCCCTTGTCTGTTTGGGTTTCCAAGATAAATGCCCTTTTCTTCTAGTAAAAAGGAAAAAAGGTATAAAAGGTAACATGAGTCCATAGAAATTTCAAGTATAGTTACCCTGTTTACTGAGATAGGTCCTCAGTAGCTGAGACAGGTGCTGCTACAGGGCTGGCTGCCCACAGACTGACAGGTTTTATAGACCCAGGAGAGAGTGATGTCATGAGGGGGAGGAGCTAAGCTAATGCTCTGACATCATTAGCCCTATAATTAAGCATTTAGCTCCCTTCTGTCTTGGTGTGCTGCATTAAATGAACATATGTTCAAATGATAAGGACTTGAACACATTGTTTGATGATGTAAAACATATGTATGGTGTATCCAAAGGCTCCAGTAGATCTTTTTGCCTTAATAAGGGTGTCACATGACTTATGAGATCACCCCTGATTGACTTAAAAAGTGCTCCTCTAGGGG
This sequence comes from Neoceratodus forsteri, assembly GCA_016271365.2. Lineage (NCBI taxonomy): Eukaryota > Metazoa > Chordata > Ceratodontiformes > Ceratodontidae > Neoceratodus > Neoceratodus forsteri. The sequence continues at coordinate 495,722,352 of CM057453.1, forward strand.
GCTCAGACAGGTGTGGTGATCAGTAGCTTGCTAATCACAGTGAGAGAAGGTTCTAGTGAGAGTGTACCAGTTTTCACATTGTTCCATGGAAAGGAGAGACTGCAGGAATTATTTTATGTTCTCTGAAGGAAGAAGAATAATATCCTGTGTTCTGAAGGTGTGAAGGACTAACACCATTTATTTTCTTTTCTGTATACAAGTATTTTTTTTTTTGATTTATTGAGGCAATAAAATGATAAACGCAGAAGTATGCATTTTTAATGCATCTTAAACTAGCTGTAAGATCTGTTATTGGAACCCACACTACCATACACACCCAGCTAACAGATTCAAATATCACATCCTCTTTGGGGAAATGCAGTGCAATACTTAACCCAATAGGCACCCAACCTGGTTCACAATCCCCCTTTTGACTCAATTGAGACCTAGGTACTTTTCTTACTTTGGTGCATATGGTAACACACTGTATGCTCTTAACAATTCTGTCAGGATTATCAACACTGTCCCAGCACTGACATTCAAAATGAGGAAAAGGCTCTGGCAGGATTTCAAGAAAAATAACATTTACTAAAATTAAAAATAGTAAATGAAATACAAAACACAGAACATATAACATTGAGTGTACAGCCATACAAATTAAATGGACAATTTAAACAAAACCACCTTATTACTGAATATTTAATCCTACCCTAATTTCAAATGGCAAATAGTGGAGGTTGATTTACCAAATGTAGTACAAGTGCTCTTGAAGGTGTGTCCTTGCAGAAGTCCAGAGATAAAAAGCACAATCTCCACTTAGCTTTGACCCTCTATAGAGAACAAGGGTCCCACCTAGCTTGTGAGGTTACAGCTTAGTGGTGATGCTGGCTGTGAGGACACTCTCTTCCTGCATACTAAATTAGTCTCAGGTATCTGCATGCTGCTAAGCATCCCACAAATATACATATACAGTGTATATATATATATATATATATATATATATATATATATCTATAGATACATATAATTTTTTTTTTATTATTAGTGAGCCTGCTTTATGGCAGGTCAGAATTACCCCTTTGATCTTCAGAGGAACTGCCTAAACTATTTCTCCTAGTGGTGAGAAATGTAACAGGTATTTGCAGAAGTTGCTTTCCTCCTAATAGGTCATAAAATGCAATACTTTATACAAGTGGCTGGTTTTATAACCTGTTATAACTTACTGTAAATTAAGCTCTTAATTAGATTTTCCACTCAGAGGGAGAGCAGTATTTTTTTTGAAAATCCAAGGTCCCACAATGTCTTGTGCTGACTGCCATATTTACCAAGCAGAAATTCAAAGAAACATATATTTATTTCACAAATATGATACAGTATAATAATAAGCAGATTGGCGAAGCGTCACAAGGACTACTATCTGGGAGGAGTACAGCTGGAATCTTCCAAACAGGAAAGAGATCTGGGAATATTTATAACGGATGACCTAAAGATGCTCAAACAGTGCGAGAAAGCAGCACCATGGTCGAATTACATATTTGGCTGCATAGGCAGGGGGATCACCAGCAGAAAAAAGGAGGTCATCCTGCCACTCTGTAGATCTCTGGTGAGGCCACATCTGGAGTACAGCGTACAGTTCTGGAGACCACACCCACAAAAGGATATCAACAGACTGGAGGCAGTGCAAAGGAGAGCTACAAAAATGATACACAGCCTACAGAACAAAAACTATGAAGAGCATCTGTAAAATCTGAATATAAACTCCCTGGAGCAGCGGAGGAAGAGGGGAGACATGATTGAGACCTACAAGTTTCTACATGGAATAAGCAAGGTGCAGGTTTAGGAACTGTTCCAAGTCAGAAAGCACACAAGAACTAGGGGGCACAACATGAAGCTGGAGGGGGGCAAATTCAGAGGTAATACATGCAGGTTTTTCTTTACTGAGAGTGTGGTGAATGCATGGAACAGCCTTCCTCAGGTACTGGTGGGGGCAAAAACAGTGGTAGGTTTCAACAATGCTTGCAACAGGTACAAAGGCACCACCACACTGACTATCAGTTAGGAGAGGGGTAGGCTTATAGACAGACTAGATGGACCATATGTTTTCCTTCTGCCATCACTTTCTATTTTTCTGCATTTCTATGTTTCATACAGTTTCCACCCAGCAAGCCCAGAAAAGTGTCATGATCAGTCTGACTTATGATTGGTCTCACACTCTCAAGCCCCTTGCAAACTGTCCTGCATTGGACCAACAGTGACACACCTCTCAAAATCCACTATCATATCAACATGCTCACTTTACGTACGCACAAACATAAAGAGACTAATGTTTCATGCTAAAAGTGCTTTATCAAGGCATACACTGCAACCTACTGGTCTCCCTTTCATAGCAAGGGAAGCTCAAAACCTTAAAGCAGCAGTGCAACGAAAATGGGCTAAAATTTAACCCCACCCTTTTTCTTCCTAATTGATGCCAGATGTTTTCCAGTTTATGTTGGTATTAAACTTTTCAGTTTCCATCATCATTTAGGAATTTTATGAAAGTTTTAAAACAATTATTTCTCAAGAAAAAAAGATGGCCACCTAATTTTTGCATATGAATAATACTGAGGACCTGAAGAGGGTAAGAATCAAGACAAAAAATGTAAATGTACATTGTCTGGTAGCCCTCCACTTACCCTTTCCCTGAAATAACCATATGACACAGATCTTGGACGAAATGGCTGCAGCCATGCATTTATTGAAATAAATCACCACCTTTAGGAGCAGTGTGTGCTGCCAGGAGGACACGCAGCCTTCATTCAGGCCTCCCACACTCCTGTCCCCAATTCTTGGACCACCCTAGTGCGAGCCTAATGGCTAATGTACCTCCTGAATCGGAACCCATCCGATAGGAATGTGGTAGGTCATATGGCTAAGCCCCTTTACAGCCGCCCCTGTCTGGTGCCGCTGTCCTTGAGGAGTAATCCTGATGAGGGTGGACCACAACCCCTCCCATTCAGGTCCTGCATTCCCCAGCCTCATACTGACTGGAAGGGATGAGCCCTTCGAAAGAATTCAACTTGTCCCCTCCTCCTTCTTCCCCTTGTACCCTCAGTCTGCGATCCTCCCGAGCCACCACAGGACAGATGTAGTCCGAACCCCCAAACTGCTGCTCCAATTAACCTCCAAGACCTGCCTACCAGATTAATTCTATCTATCTATCTATCTATCTATCTATCTATCTATCTATCCATCCATCTATCAATCTATCTATTGATTCTGCTCTTGCCCATTCTCTCCTCCCTCAAGTCCTGTGGGAAGGCTCTCCCCTTAGCTCCCCCAGCCGTAAGGTTCCCAACTCACAATACTCCCTCTGCATGCAACCTGCTGCTCCCAAATCCCAACCTGGCTGGCATTCTCACTGCACTGGATGTGATCTGTTGAGAACCCTTTCCAAGGAGGAACCCAAATGTATGAGCACTACCACATGCTAGACTCTTCACCAGTGAATTTGTGCCATTCTAGCTGTACCATAGGAGCCTGCTCCCCCAGTCCAGATGGCAACTCTTGCAACTCCCCAGCAGTGACACCATTGCCAGGCTCAGTGCTCTTGGGAACTTCTGTGGAACCTGTAATAGACAACAGAAAGTTCATGCAACTGCCAATTGATTCAGCACAAGACTGCCGGTGTCTCTCCTATTGCACCCAGCTCTCCCGCTTGCTGAGATATCACCTGTCTGTTGGGGTACCTTGAAACCTCTCCAACCTTTCTGCTATTCCACCCTGGCATCCTTGAGGATGTGGGGGGGCCATCCCCGATAACCATCTGTTATACCAGCCGGCACCCCTCCAGCCCTTCCAGGAGCCCCAATGTAATGATCTGTTGCCTGGTCCTATGCTCCTCAAAGCATGGTCCGCCGTGTCTGCCGTGCCATGCCTACCATTTTTGACTGGCCAAACTGGACCCACCTAGGGGTCCTGTTGCATCCACTCAATACTACCTAGGAGCCCCACTCCTGTAAAGATCTTCACTAGTGGGAAGGTGCACCCTCCTACAGTGGAGGCAATCAGGAGGGGCCTGAAAACTTATTTATTTAAGCTAGGCTGTCCCGATGATACATTACTGCTGTTTAAGTTCTGAGTTTCTCCCTGTTCTGTGATTTTATTTAATATATTATGACTTTGGAAATTATTCTGTACAGGGCCCAGAGCCTCCGGGACTGGGCACCTAAAATAAACATTACCAACATACTAAGTTGCTTCCTGTGTATTTCCAAATCTGCCCAGGTTGCCTTGTGTGGCAGCTAAAACCCCTCATTCCAGAAGCAGGTTAGAATACCTGCCATCTTGATCCTCTCTTATGAACCTGCCCCCGTCTGCATTCCCAGCTATACATAGACACATACATAGAATGTGCCAACAGATGGGAACCATGAGGTCTATCTAGTCTGCCCATGTTTTTTTCCTGTCCCCTACTTGGAATCATTTCTTAACTTACTGACATGTCTGCCCCATGCTGATTTAAACTGCTTTACTGTCTTTGCCTCCACCACCCCCTGAGGCAGTCTGTTCCATGGGTATAGCTATTAACATTTAGTTTAGCATGAGGATTCCTGATGGCTAATCTCCCCAAGTCTAACCTAATGGGATCCAGCTCAATGGTGCCTGGTGTGCTCTGCCTGTGCACTCCATGGTGCCTGCCCTGGTGGCCACCACACCATGTACCATTCCAAAAATTGAAGCCAGGTCCTTTATGATGTGAAACCCAGAACTCTAACTATACCAACTGCCAATGTCCCATGCCTGTGGCCATCACTCTGGCTACATCAGGTCTGACCAGTTGAAAACTCTTTCCAAGGAGGGTTGAAAGCTGTCCATGCCCTTCTGCATGCTGGATTCTTTCATCAACCTCGAGAGCTTATCTCAATTGCCCCTCACACTCCCTACCAGTGAAGTTGTGCCTTTCTGGCAGTATGCTTAGAGTCCATCCCCTAGGCTGGCTGACCGCCCATGCCAACACCCAGCACCTGCTGTTTGCATAGTCTATTGCCTATGCAGTCCTTAATGATTCATACTGTTGTGAAGATTTATCCAGCCCTGATCTTTGTACAGCTGTAATTATTGGCTGTTCTTTTAGTCTGATATCACTGAATGTTATGTTAACTCTTTTGCAATTCCTGATAATTCATACTGTTATTAAGAAAAGGGTTGCTATGTCACATCCCAGCAGTTGTGTTTGCTGTGTGGTGCAATGATATCTTTTGTAACAATATACCCAAGACCATCTTGTAAATGAGTGCTTTCACTGGTGTTTCTCCTGGTAAAATAAAGATTGATTGATTTATGAAATTTCTTAAATCCACTGCTCGTGTTACCCTCTGGGGAGCCTGCAAGAGACACCAGAGAGTTAATGTAACTGCGAACTACTGTAGTGTAAGACTGCCTGTCCTCTCCCATTGGCCATGGGGCCTAACCCAGCCTGCATGCCCTTCCACCTTGGTAACCCTGGGTATATTGGGAACCCCTGCCCCAATAAACCAAGCTGTCTCCAAGTGGTGCCATCCCCACCCCTCGGTTAACTGAATGTACCCACAGAGCTGATTTACTGAACTGGCCAGGCACCAGCCTTCCCAAAAGCCCCGGGGGGAGCCAAATGTCACTGCACTAGCAACAGAAATTCATTCAAAGTAACCTCCCATCTTCAGCCAATGGCAGAGCCACCATGATCAAGAGAGCCGTCAAGACCTCACTGAGTTCAAGATCTCGGCCACCAATCAAGAGCTGAGAAGGGGGCATGTGATACAGGCATGAGCAACAGGACTACAGATTTTTAAGTAAACAGAGCCACGAATCCATCCCCGTACCATACAGTTGTCCAATTATCGAATGAGATGCCCGGAACATTGCCCCCCAGCCTCCCCTTGCCTGATGAAGCTGCCAGACCCACCAGCTGAATGGCACTGCACCTCATGAAACCCGACTCCCACTGCATCCCAGCGCTGCCCCAGGGAGAACCTCAGAGCACTGAAGAAGATGCCAGCCTAACTGTACCACTGGACTGGACACCAGCACTCTCGTACCTGCGGGAGTAGCTATGAGGTAGGGGACCACTGATCTAGACAGGGAACCATGGCAGGGAGGCCATTCTGGGAGGGGGAGAAAGGTCTCCAAGCTCTGGTCTGGAGGAACTGAGGCCAGCTGGGCTGTCTGGTGCTTCTGACCGAATGACTTGATTTTTTTTGTTTGTTTGTTTCATTCCTGAAAAGTGCTCTGAAAGTTTTTAAGTGATTTGCTCACAATCACATAGTACACCAGTGGTGACTGTGGTATTCAACCCAGTTCTTCAGGTTTGCAGTGCAGAGCTCTTAACCCCTGTGCTATACTAGCTTCCAGTGGAATTAACACATTTTGAAGATACTTGTGACCTCTTATCTCTCCTGTTTGCAACCTTTACTTATCTGGAAAATTTGTAACCCGGAAAGGCACCCAGAGATGGGGCTGATTTCCAGGTGAGACCCAGGAAAAAAGGAACAGAAGAAACAGTAGTACAATATACAATAACCTTTCTTGGTACAAAATAAAGTGTGGACACAGTACATTGTCTGCTTTTAACATAATAGCTGGTGCTACACTGTCTTTTGTTTGCTCACGAAGCCTACTGACCCTTGTACTGTCTAGTAGTTCAGCCACTGGCAAACAATGATCAGCACTTAGCATGCATCAATATTAACCTCATTCTGTTTCCACTGAAGTGTTCTTTCTCTCCCCTGCCTGGTAGGCCCAGAGAAGGCCCTTACCTCTCTCTACCCACTGGTCACTGATGTTGTTTCCAGTTCGATGAATGGAGGAGAAAGAGGGAGAGCTGCTGGCCCTTCGCTCACATAACCCCTCTTTCTCCACCCTCCACCAAATGCCACCACCTCCAGGCAGCCTCGTGGGACCTCCCCTTATGGCATTGCCATGATATCTGCTCACCCCAGGGGAGGTACCTCACATTCCTTCCAGGTCCAGGAAGGGAGGGCTCCAGACATTTGGTCAGGTGCTGCGATGCATTGCAGCCTCTGTAGTACACAGCATAGGAAGCATTCAGAAAACCCAAATAAACAGTTCTGCCAATAGTTTTTCATAACCATAGCAGAATATTAGCTTTATGGAATAACTTTTTTTGTCGCACTGCTGCTTTAAAGTGCTAGTGCACAATTTATCAATTAAACAGCTAGGGTACTGGAATCAAGTCAGCCAACTTGTTTCTCACTTACATGATTCACAACTGTTTATTTTTATGGTGAAGCCCATCCCATTTCTGTAGTTATGGACACCTGTGAATTTTTTTATTGAATGTTTTCCCACGGTTCCATACTGGCTGCTGTGTCCAATGTCATTCTGCTGGTGTAAGTATCGGAACCGACATAGTGGGAGGAACAGTTTCTGTGTTTAAGTTATGAAGCCACTAGACATAAACACAAACTCATCATTGTATCCATATTGCAATCTTGTTTATAATAAAGTGGTTTTGAGATTCCCCCCTCTTGCTGAATAAAGCTTAACTTAGTATTTGGTGGCAGTACAGTGTGTTTTGGCTATATTTATCATTTTTTTGAATTGCATGAAAAGACTTTTATTTAATATTTAGTTCAGCACCCTGTTTCAGCAGCACTGGGAGTTCAGTTTGTGCTCACGCAAATGGTTATTGCATGACAGCACTTTTTAAGAATTGCCTTCCTTCAGTGAAGCACTCTGGTTATTTTTTTCCTGTCCATTTAGTTTGCTATACCTGAACGCTGTGTATTTTGTTCTTGCAGTACTGTGGCTGAAAATGTCTCTTTTTGTTGTTTTCCCATGGATGAGTCTGTAAGGAATAAATACATAGCTTTGCAAAAGATAACCATGAAAATGTAACTTTTTCTAGGCAGTACTGTTAAATGTACTGCTCATTTAGAAAAAGAAGATGTTGATCTGGACTGTAAGTTGACATATTTTGGTATGCATGACAGTCCTGGATAAGCTTCTGTCATGAAAGGAAATTTATAAATAGGAAACAAAAATCTGAATAATCTGATTGGTTGCCAAGGTTCCAGCAGCCCTACATTAATCTTTAATTCATATGTATGTAGAGCCTCATTACATGTAGATCAATTCTATAAAGTAGATCCAACTTTCAAAAAATGTTCCACATCAAAGTTCTAAACTACCCTACTCAGCCGCCATTTAATTAACCTGATCATGATCAGTGAACCTGACGGTTGCAACTCACATCAGCTGGTCAAGCTACTAAAAAAAAAAAGAAAACTATTTTAAAAAAACTGGTTGTTAAATTTTTTTAAAAAACAGAGCTATAATTTTCTGTACTGTCAGTCGGTATTGATACCTTTGTTGACAGTATTGCTGCTCGTGACAAATCTGGCACAGCTGATCTGAAAAGTTCTTTTTAAATGGAAAGTTCTTTTTATTACCTTTTCTGTGTAATTTTGTTTACTGTATTAAAAATGTTCAAGACTGCACATGCAATCCATTGTTCATATTGTTACCATGACAATGTATTTTATTAATTGAAACACTGCGGCAACTATTTGGATAAAGTGTTTTGGATTATAATGGACCAACAGGTGGCCGATAATAATTGACGCACCTAGCATCATCACATTTTACTGGTTACAGCGCTCCAATTCTGAAAAAGCTGTCAAGCAGAAAAATGTTACAAACATACTGATTAACTGTTTTAAACAGCTTTAAAACAGTACAGCACTGCATTCTCAGCATATTATAAGTGTAGTTGCCATGAGTCCCACAAACTAAAGGAAGTCAATAAAACTTCAACAAGTTGCTAGTTAACACTCACTGCAATGGATCCTAAACAGGTGTGCTTCAGGACATGTCTGAAAGTTCCGAATACAATCTTCCAGTACTCATGCATGACACCAAATGGTGGAAGGACTATTTGCCAACATTTCGGATGAAAAATGAAAGAATGATAACAAAGCATAAGGAATATATTTATTTTCACAGTCTCCTTCACCTCGTGCCACATTACACCCCTAGAGGGTGATTAACTGATGATTAATGTAACCGCTGGTCATACCTTATTGCTTAAATAACAACAGCTTCACCTGCTAGATACCATCTTCCAGTAACATTGATTTTACTGACACACCGTAATAGCATTTTTGTTTGTCATAGGCATGGTTTTCTTTCCTACTGTTTACATATATCATAAAGGATTTGTATTCGTTGTGCATTAATAGAGCATGGCTAACATAAGCACTGTTGTACAATGAATAACTCTGTCAATATTCCCAATGATTTCATTGCCAGCTGCTTCCACTACACATTTTTTGTCATTTGACAAAATGTTTATTTGTCAGTGTTTTCCAAAACTGGCAAGCATCCATCTGTTTATGTTATTATAAAAATGCACAGCTACATCTTTATAGGCTATTTGTAGATGTGTCTCATCTTTCATGTTCCATTGTCATTTTGAGTGTTTCCATTTCTGTAACATAATAAGGTAAAAAAAACACACCATGTAATATATTTGCTTATGCTAATTAGTAATGTCCTCTATGCTTTTGATAATATGGTTATTACATAAATTCATCATTTGCATTTATCCCTGTAGTGTGCAATTTGGCCTGGCATTTAAATATAAATTATACTGTATGCATTATGGCCTGGTCCTATGTCTCACATTGACCAGTCACTGCCTTTCCTTACCTAGCTCATGATACACTGTTACACAGTGAATACGAATATCATTTCACCAGCTATGTAAAAACTGTCACAGCACTCTAAACTCCGAGTTCTGAAACTGCTGCGTTTTTTTAATCCAAACTGATAGTTCATAAGCTGACCAGGAGTTAATGTGCCACTATCCTCCACTGTGAAGTAATTTAGAGCGAAAAATAAGTACAAAGCAGGAACAGGTCTTAAATAAATGTATTTTTATTATAGTTCCCCACTTACAATATCTGTATAAGTGCTGTTAGACAATGGCTTGCCATCTGCAGTCTGTCAGAGCTGAATAAAATAAAACAAATATTCCATTTGAATAAAACTTCTCTTTCATAATCCCTTCACTGATCCTCTTCCTGTAACTTTTGATCCACCACTGAAGTGTCCTGTCCCCATGACCTCTGACCCACAACTGAAGACTCGATTACAAGTGAGAAATAAACTTAGGAGTCTAAGATCTCAGTAATAAAGTACTAGTTTGTCAAGGGTACATTAAAACAAATGTCACCACCATCATTCTTTTGCAGCAAGCAGCGGGTGTTTCTGAAATACCACATTTCCCCTAAACGTAAGCACCAGTTTATCAGAATGGCAGCACTGTAATGGACCTACCGCACAGAGATTCAAAGGCAAAAGTGAGTGTAATAAAAACATAAATTCATTTATTAGGGTGAACTGAACTTTAAGAAGCTAAGATTTAGTAGGATTTAGTTGGAGCAATAATACATTTGTATGCCCCCCCCTTGCCACTCACTGCTGGATAAGAGTGGTTTCACTTGTGTTCTGCATGAACACTTGTATTCTGTCCACTTCTCTGTTCTGTCTCAAGTAGAACATGCATGAAACCACTCTTATCTAGCAATGAGTGGTTCTAGATGACATATTAATATACTGCCGGGTTACAAACTATAAGTTCCTCACCCCTCTGTGAGCGGGCATTGCCAAAGGAAAACACTAAACCAATGCTGGGAGACAGCTAACTGGTGTGAGACAGTACAGGGTGGTGGTCTTTGACTGACTTTACTTATTTTAATACATTTTATATGCATTTTTGTACTTCATTTGGAGCCTGGGAGTAACAAGGCTCTCAGCCAATAGGAGGAAGAATTGAACTTGTCACCATAGTGACTGTCAGGAGAGAGAGGGCCTTGTAGTGGCTGGTGAGCCTCAGAGACTACAACCATGCTAGGAAAGGTGCATTTCAGTAAAAAAAGTGCAAGTGAGTGTGTTTAGTCAGCAGACAGCCATATGTTTGATACAAAGGGATTCTTGAGGGAATTCCATTTATTAATGTTTGGGACAACACACGCCCTATCCCTGAGTGTCTCCCCCACTCCATCCAGAGCCCCTGTGATCATCACCATAGTTTACATCCCATCCCGTAGACAAAAACCCACCTTCCAGTCTCTTCTGGATTATCACACTATCCTCCCCACTAAATCAGAGCTTATCACACTTGGTGATCTAAACCTAAACTGACTATCCCCCTCTACCTCCCACTACAAAGATGCTCTAGCAGCTTTGGACATTGCTCAACTGGTCACTAGTCCTAGGCGTATAAACCACAGCTCGGGTACAGCCACTTTGCTCAACCTAGTGCTCTCAAACCACCCCCATAAAATCTGTAACATCTCCATCCTCCCCATGACCTCAGTGACCCTGCTCCCATCCTCTTCACATGGTCTTGCTGTACACCTAAGCCACCCTTAAAAACTATCTTCACCAGGCCCCTCAAACCTAGCAATCTAAGAAAACTCAAAACCCACCTTGCCCACTTTGACTGGGCCCCCCTGCTATGCAGTCAGGATATGGATGGTGCACTAAATTTCTTTATAAGTGCATTCAATGATGCCTGTAACAGATTTGCCCCCCTCACTAAGAAGATTGTTAGAGACCATGACACCCCCTGGATTACACCTCACCTGCTTAGCCTCATGAAACACTGCTATGACTATGAGTTGTGGAAAAAAGCCCTTGACTCTGTAAATCCTCTGGACCGACAACTCTACCCTGCGGGCCAAAATAACTGCACTTGGGCCATCAGGAAAGCTAAATCTGACTACTTTAAAGCTGCCCTGACGTCAACGGGGGGAAATGGGTGCAAATTCTGGGATAATCTGAAATCCCTCAACGGCAAATCCACCTCCCCCCTGACATACTTAATGTAAAGGGGGCTATTACCACCAATCTGCAACTGGTTGCGGAAGCATAAACTCCACCTTCTTGGACCTCAGCACCACCCTCCCCCAAAACTTTTTCAGCCTAACTCCTTGAGCGCCCCCACCCCACCGGCATCCCTCATTTCCAATTCCACACACTCACTACATGACAGTCCAAACCCTACCTTTTCAGAGCCCTCAAAAAATTATGCTTTAGTAGTGACACCTTTGATCTCCGGGTCCTGCGGCTGACACTGGATGAAGTCATTTTCCCCTTAACTTCTCTCCTAAACCTCTCTCTCTCTCTCTCACTCTACCTGGGTACGTTCCCACAATTTGGAAGACAGCTCATATTACCCCCATACACAAAGCTGGTGACCACCTCACCCCTAGAAACTACTGCCCGATATCCATTCTTCCCCCGCTTTCCAAGGCTCTGGAGTGCATCGTGGCTGACCAGCTCACTGACTACCTCTCTCAGTATCACCTTCTGACCCCTGAACAGCACGGTTTCAAAAAGGGCCACAGTATAACCACTGCCCTCCTCAAATTCACCAGCTTTATACACACTGCCTTTGACAATGGCAGACTGGCTAGCGTGGTGTTCCTTGACCTATTCAAAGCTTTTGACACTGTGAACCACCCACTCCTTCTCTCCACTCTCTCATAACTTGGCCTGTCCAACAACTCCAAAGCTTAGTTTACTGACTACCTGTCTAACCGCATCCAGAGGGTAAAAATCCACTCCAGCATCTTGGAACCTCTGCCAGTTCTGTCTGGGGTATCACAAGGCTCAATATTAGGCCCCCTTTTTTCAGCCTTTACCTCAACTCTCTCCCCAGTGCCTGCTCCAGTGAAATCCTATTATATGCTGATGACGCCGTCCTCTATGCATCCCACTCTGACCCTTCCCTGCTTGAACTCGCCCCCAAACCTCCTTTACTGAAGAAGAATCTTTGTTCACAGAACATAAGTTTGTGCTTAACCAGAAAAAGTCTAAAGTAACGCTGTTGCACATCACCAAAACAAACTCAAACACTCCCCTCTATGCATCAACACTACCAGCTCACTGCCTCTTGAGAAAGTCCTCTCTTTCAAATATCTGGGCATCACTCTTGACCCAGCCCTCACTTTCCACGACCACATACACCACCTCTGTTCCAGTCTCAACTCTGGTATTGACCTCCTATACCGACATCAACACTGTCTCCCTCCAGAAGCCCTCCAACTTGCCGTATTCTCCTCTGTCCTCTCAATACTGGATTATGACATTATCATCTATGGGGCAGCTGACAACACTGCCCTCCAAAGAGTTAAAACATCACTAAACAAAGCCTGCCACCTTTCTCTGGGTTACCCTAGAACCACCCACACCTGCTCCCTCTACAGTCAAGCAAACTGGCTGGATTTCAATGGCAGACTACAATACCACTCATGCCTTCTGGCCAAATAAATCTCCTCTGGTCTCACTGCTCCCAGTCTCTCCTCCCTCCTGGAGCTGGCCCCTCTCACTAGGTTCACCAGGAGCTCCCTCAAACTAACCCACCTGGTGCCAAGATTTAAAACCTTACTTGGCCAATGCTCTTTACCTACCACCCTCCTTCATAAACTCCCTCTCCTCTGATATTACCAAGGAACCTAAGCTTGGCCAGTTTAAATTACTCCTTCACTCCCACCTCCTCACCATGCACTCTTGTAACTGCCCCTTAACACCCCTACAAAATGACACTCGACCTAGCCTGACTTTCCAGGCCTACTCTGATCTCTGAAACAACCCCATCCACCCTCCCTCTTGATCCTCCCTCCTCCCTCTTTTCCTCCCCCCAGCGCTGACGGTGGACTCTGTCCAGCTCTCTCCCCTGCTCTCCCCCCACCTTCTATATCCCCTATTGCCCTGCCATCCCTATGTCCTATCACTCCAAGCCACCATATAGACCACTGCATAGGCTCATCCCTCCCCCCATCTCTAGTTATCATTTGATGGGTGCAAATAACTATACCTAAATATTGTACCCTAGTGCATCCTGCTCTCTATGTATTGATTTATTGTTTTGATGAATTTCTCTAAATTTTGTATGAAATGTACCTAATTATTGTACCTTAAATGTCTTATTGCTCTCCATGTATGAAAACTTTTGTTATTCAAACTGTACTATGTATATTCTAACTGTATCTCATGTTTATTGTCATTGTAACCTGACGTGGAGCCTTTGAAAAGGAGTCCCAGACTCAAAGGATTGTATTTCTGAATATCCAAATAAATAAATAAAAAAATAAACAACACAGGCACAGATATTGGCAATACACACTCTATGGATACAAATGAGCAGCCAAATAAATGGGTGAGAGAGGGTGAAGAATTAGAAGATTGGTGTTTTGTTAATAGCAATGACAAACATAAAAAGAAAAGAAAGGAAAGAAGAGAAAATGAAGCAAGTTTGGAGCTGAGTAACCAATTCACCCCCTTCCCCCATTAAATCGTATGGACAGCATTGACGGGGAAACTGATGAACTCCTTAATCTGCTATTGTATACAGGAGTAGATTGGGGAAAAACAAGAAAAAATGTAGATGGAAAAGGAAACAAGCTTAGTTGTCCCTAGACAAGCACATATATTTGGGGATTCCATGATCAAATATACTGATCACTACACAACTTAAGGGGAAAAGGAGACTGTTGCCAACTGCAGTTTTTCTGGGGTTACAATAAAATATATAAGTAAGATGATATCAGATATACTAAACACAGCTGGGGATAAACCATTGGTAATTTTACATGCTGGGACAAACAACACTAAAAGGCCAAACATAGAGAAAATCAATAAATTAGTAAGCAAATCAAAGACAGAAATTGGGAACTGATAATATCAGAAATGCTCCCAGTAATAGATGGGTTAAAAAACTTAGACATATTAATAATAAACTGAGACAATGGTGCTTTCAGGAGAACATTGTTTGTATTAAGACCTGGGAGAGATTTGATGGTAACTTTGACCTGTTTGCTTTTGATGGAATGCATCTAAGCAGGAAGGGGAGTCAGTTATTGGGTAACACACTTTATGAATAACTAAAACATAAAAATTGAAACTAATAAGCCAGGGGAGAGGGGATTCCCCCATTTATAAAATAGCTAATTTGAGTAAAAAATACAAGTGACTCACCTCCAAATGAAATAAATGCATTATTAATTAATGCAAGGAGTCTTACTAATAAGATAGATGAGCTACATCTTATATTGCAAAGAGAAAACATTGATCTATGCACTGTAATGGAGACATGGTGGTAGGAGGATAACTAGGGTAAAAATATACCTGGAATTAAGGTGTTTAATTCAAATCGAATTAGAAAGAGAGGAGGAGTGGCTATATTCATTAGAGACACATATGAGGCATATGAGATCTACCCCAACGTGAAGGATAATGACAGAACAGAACAAGTGTGGATAAATCGAATGCAGCCAGGAAGTAAAAAAATTACCTTGGCAATCTGTTTCATGGCACCAGGTTTAAAACCTGAAGAAAACAGAAAGTTCCTAAAGGCCATAGAGAGTATGGAACTGAGTGGGAGGACACTCGTATTAGGGGATTTCAATTTATTATCAATAAACTGGACCGAGAAAACAGGGACTACAGAAGTCGAAAAAGACTTCATTGACTTAGTAATGAGTAACAACCTTAAGCAGTATGACAGTCATAATACATGTGGGCAGAGCATTTTGGATTTGGTGTTAAGTAATATGGATGACAATATAATAGAATGTGAGGTCAGGGAACCTTTAGGAGTTAGTGACCATAACATTGACGAATTTAAAATCATAGGTAGCAATATGAAAGGCAAGGAAATAAAAGTTTAATGCTGGAGTAAGGCTAAATACAACTAAATGAAAACATATCTGGCTAAATGGGAGAGGGAGAATGAATTGCAAGGACAAGAAGTACAAGAAATATGGGATAAAATAAAAGGTAAGATAGAGCACTGCACAAAAAATATATACCAGAAAAAAATAAACTATAACAGCAATGGGAAAACCCCAGTTTGGTTAAACAACAAGATTAGTAGATATATCAATCAATCAATCAATCAAGTCTTTATTTATCAAGGCGAACACCATTGAGCAGGCTCATTTACAAGGTGGACCTGCGTTACACAAGGTCAAGAATTAACACTTTTATGTACAGATAATAAATAGACATGATTATACAGAAATAGAAAAAAAAATACACAGAGCAGTAACAAGTATTTCAGGTATAGGGTTAACAAGGTTAGGGAGAATGGTGTGAGAAGGGGAATTAAAACATTCTGAAACAGCCAGCATATTAAAACATTTTCAAACAGCACAGAATATCATTGGTCAGGACATATACAAACTTAAGGGGCAGATATGGAGGGAAGGGGTACAGGACTGCAGCTGTTCTAGGAGAGGTGCTATGGTAGATGGGCTGGGGACATATATGTTAGAAGTCTGAGGGTAAGAAAGGTAGTAGATTAGCAGAAAAAAGGGGGCTATAGGTGGAGACAATCAAGGGGCCGGGTTAGGTGGAGATGTAGTGGGCAGGTAAATATTATTTACCCTAGCACACTAAGCCTGCTGGAAACAGCTGCATAGCTCCTTAACAGCCTTGGCATACAAGGTCTTGAAGGTGGTAAGACTAACAGGGAGACTCAGTTTCATAGATTTCTGTAGTTTGTTCCAGAGTGAGGGCAACACAAAGCCTATGGCCACTCTCCCAAAGCATGTATTGGCCCTAGGTACCTTCAGTAGAAGCAGAGAATAGCTTCTCAGTGCGTAGTTGCCTACCACGCATAACGGCAAACAGTCGGAAATGTATTGGGGTAATTTGTTGGTAATAGCTCCTATGTAAGTCCAGAGAGCCGCATTTCTATTCCTTCTGTGCTGAAGGGAGGTCCACCCCACAGCTGCATATAAGGAGCAGTGGAGGGTGGTGATAGGTAGGCCAGTTATGAATTTCAAGGCTCTGTGGTATAAGGTGTCCAGTTTAGTAAGACAGGAGGCATTACACTGACTATAAATGAAATCGGCATTATCAATTAGGGATAGAAACATGGATTGAACTAACTGCATCTTGGCATCTTTGGCCAGGAGGAGGTTCATTCAAAAGAAGAGACCAAGCCTCTGCCTCAACTTTTTCAGCAGATCCTTAACATGCTCCACGAAGGAAAGTCTGTGGTCTAGCCAAACCCCTAGGTACTTGAATTTCATAACAAATTCCAACCTCTCTCCTAGTAAAGTATTTATGGGAGGTAAGGAGTCAGAGATAGCAGGGTTCACCAAATGAGTAGCCGGAGAGAACAGCATAGCTTTTGTTTTTTTGGCATTGAGTAAGAGTTTTTTATTCAGGAGCTGATTCTGCAATAAGTTGAATTCTGTTTGCAAATCTCCACAGGTGGCTTCCGGAGTTGCGCGGCTTAGGTACAACTCCATATCATCAGCGAAAAGGTGAATATTGGCATCCTTGATACCAACATCAATATTGTTTACATAAATGGCAAACAATAGAGGCCCCAGGATGGATCCTTGTGGAACACCTCTTTTTAGTGGTTAGAGTGGAGAGAGCTCCCCTTTGGCCTTGACCTGCTGAAGCCTATCTGTAAGGTAATTATTGAACCAGCACAGAGAGGTAGGGTCCAGATGTATCACTTTTAGGGTGGAAAGAAGCAGGCAGTGGTCGACAGTGTCGAAGGCCTTGCTAAGGTCCAGGAACACAGCACATACAAATTTTTTGTTTTCCAGCTCTCGTTGCCAGTCATTAGTCACTTTGGCCAGAGCCGTAATGGTACTGTGCTTGGCTCTGAAACCAGACTGCATAGGGTTTAGAATGTTCTTGTTATCTAGATAGGTTCTCAACTGAGCATTCACAATTTGTTCTAGCAGTTTAGATAATAGTGGTAGGAGAGATAACGGCCAGTAATTATTTAGGTCGCAGGGATCCCCTGATTTAAATAGAGGAATGAAGTGGGCAATTTTCCATAGGTGTGGAAGAGTCCCCTGGGACAAGGACAAGTTAAATAGGTGTGTGATTGGTACAGCTAGGACATGGTATGCAATCTTTAAGAAGTAGGGGTCGAGAGAGTCAGCACCAATGCTTTTCTTGGTGCCCAACTGTAGAAGGAGGTCTTTGACCTCTTTCAACGAAGCAGAAAGGAATGAGAAGACCACATTAGTGGTGCTAGGTTCAGGAATCTGTGCACTAACCTGAGAACGTAACACGGATGCTGGTGAATTGTCAAATGCTAGGCCTGCCATAGCAAAGTGGTTGTTAAAGGCCTGGAGAATCTCCTTGCTATCATTGATAGTAACATTGTCAGAGATGATTTTTGAGGGAAGTACATTTCCAGCTCTATGACCAGACAGCTTTTTGATTGTGGACCAAAATTTAGCTGGGTGCCTTGAGGCAGGGTCAAGCTCAGAATGGTAGAAGTTGGACTTAGCCTGTCTAACCAATTTGGTGCAGGAGTTCATAGCCTTCCTGAAGAGGCACCAATCCATGGCAGTTTTTGATTTGCAGACTTCTTTCCAGAGTTTATCTCTCGCTAGTAATGCAGAAAGAATAAAGAAAATAAAAATAAAGAAAGTAATAAAGAAAAAAGGGCATTCAAAAAATACAAAATAATCCAACATCAAGTAAACAGCTTATGTTTAAAGAAATAGCAAGGGATTGTAAATCAGCCATTAAAGAGGTAAAAATAAGTGAAGAAAAAAGAGTAGCCACAATGACAAAGGATAACAAGAAACATTTTTTAATTATATTAATGGACAAAAAAAATGGAACAACAAAAATAGGGCCCCTTAATATTGATAATACAGTTATACAGGATGAGAAATAATGGCTAATAATGATGACTACTTTCTCAGTATTTTCCAAGGCAAAGACCAAAACTGCAATCAATCATACAATATAGAACAAGAGTATAAAGAGATAATACATTTTAAGAAGAATGATATAATGGGAAAACTTACAAAACTTAATGTTTATAAGTCACCAGGGCCTGATGGACTGCATCCATGTGTTTTAAGGGAACTAGCCAAGGAATTAGCAGGCCCCATAACAATACTATTCAATCTTTAAAGAGGGGAGAGATCCAAAAGGACTAAAGTACAGCAAATGTAACACCAATTTACAAAAAGGGAGTGAAGACTGACTTCCATAACTATAGACCTATTAGTCTGACATGTATAGTCAGTAAGGTGATGGAAAAATATATCAAAGATTACCTGGATAAGCATACAAGAATGGAGGGTTTAGTGGATGAATCACAGCATGGATTTACACCTAAAATATCATGTCAGACTAACCTGATTCATTTTTTTGAATGGTTAGCAAATCATTGGAAATTGGGTTAGCAGTTGATGTTATCTTTTTGGACTTTTCCAAGGTTTTTGACTTGGTTCCCTATGTAGAATTAATAAAAAGCTTGGAGGAGTTTGAAGTCGAAAAGCTTGTATTGAATGGATTGGGGCATGGGTAAACAATAGAAAGCAATGTATCAGTATCAGGTGGTTTGCATCAGAGTGGGAGGATGTGACCAGTGGAGTCCCCCAGGGCTCTGTATTGGGCCCAACTCTATTTAATTTATTTGTATCAACCCTCCAAACTTCCAGAAATTCCTGGATAAGTAAATATGCCAATGACAGTAAATTGGGTGCTATCATGCAAAGTGCACAAGATATCATACATTTCCAAAAAGACCTAGACATGATTAGTAAATGGGCAGTACAGCACAAGATTGTGCAAGTCCATAGCTTGTGCAAATGAAGTGTGATGCACTTTGGGAAAAAATGGCAAAGGACAAATTAAATGGCATAGAATTTAAGAGCACTGAAGGGGAAAAAAGCTCTAGGAATTATTGTAACAAATGATTTAACATTTAAGCAACATACTATCGAAGTGGTTAGAAAGGCAAATATCATGGGCTGTATATTGAGAAATATCAGAAGTAGAGATAGTTCAGTACTGATGCCTCTGTACTGTATACTGGTAAGACTGTTGCTGGAGTACTGTGCCCAGTTCTAGAACCCCTATCATATGAGAGATATAGGACACCTTGAGAGGGGCCAAAGAAGGGCAACTAAGAAAATAAGTGGACTTAAAAATTACACAGATGATGAGAGAATTAAAGAACTAGGAATGTACACATTGGAATACTATAGTTTCAGGGGAAACCTATGTTGAGTCTATGCAGCATTTAAAAATGAAGACCTATGGGAATGCTTGGGCTTAGAAAAGAGGATAATAACTAAAACAGCTAGAACCCATGGATACCAACTCAAAGGGGAAAATTATAGAACAAATAGGCGAGGATTCTGGATAAATCAAAGAGTGATGGCCCCGTGGAATGGACTTCTGGAAGATATAGTAAACAGTGATTCAATAAATACATTCAAAAAGAAATTATATATGCAGTTTGGTTAATTAGTCCCCATTAAGAAATTACAAATCTTGTTGGCGAAAGCTATGGACTTGTAATCCAACTTATGAAACTTACGAACCTTTGCATGGCTTGAATATGTATACAAAGCCAAGTGTTTTTCTTTTTTTTTAATTATTGGTACTCGTCCCACATCAGAAACATAGGCTACTACCTGATGCTGACACTAGTGTACCCAGGGAAGGGGTCTTGTTCTGCTGAGATACTGCCTTTTTAACATGAGGCAAGTGTAACAGCAACAAAACAGACTAGTGCTGCAGTGTCATTTTAATTGTCAAACACATTTTTAAACAAACCATGATGTATGAGAACTGATTATGATAAAAACCCTGACCTAATTTTAGAGTATGGCCGAAATAAAGGACAAGGATCAGGACAAATAAAAAAATTATAGATTGAGGGGGTGCTCCCAACTAATTGAAGCACTCCTTTCCTTTGCATGTGAGACACTCTTATTCTATGAAGAGTGTCTCACGCACAGCTGCCTTGGAAATGGGCACATTCCGGTAAAGTTTTAAAAACAAATGATATATTATTGATCAAGCTCAAGTGGTAATATATTAATACCACTGCCAAGACCATTCTTATGGTTGTAAGAGTGGTCTCATATAAATTCTAATGGTATCAGAATGGTTGCCTTCAGTTTGCAGTTCTCATACCCTAAGAATGCATGTGAGACCACTCTAACAACCATGAGAGCAGTCCCGGTGGCGGTATTAACATACATTAAAAACTCCAATTCACTAGGTATGAAGTCCCACACAGTGAGTGAAATTTAGGAGTTTGTTCAATCAGCATTCACTATTTCCAGTAAAATCACACCACTCTGTTTCTAAAATAAGTATTATTTGTCACAATTAAAGAGGGACAGGAGTAGCCAGCATAGGTGTTGTGTTTTGGGTTTTTTTTTGGGGGGGGTCAATATTAGAAGGTGCATGAGCAAAAGAAACCATTGTAACAAAGAAAAAGGATATTCAACTAATGTAAAATGTTCAAACCATGTAGCAAAGTTAACAGAAATATGCCAAAAGCTGCATAACATGAATAAGCCATGACATGATTTTTAAATCTCAGAATGTAACAGTCAACATTCATGAGGCATGGTGAAGTATTAAAGGGATTCTTCATCAATACAGAATATATTTTAAAAAAACAGCTAATAAATAATGTTATTTGCCAAACAATCTAACAAATAAAATCAATGTCACAGTGCCATCAAATGATCCTTCCATCACATGATTGAGTGTCTGCTCTATGAAAGGCAATATGCAGCTTTTCTCTCTTTGAAGGCTGTCTAAAGTGCCTTTGCCCCCTCCACAGCTATCCTGTCTCACTGAAATAAAAAAGAGAAATATTAGCTTGATTTCATGAAGAAAAAAAAAAGATTTTCAGTTCATATTTGTACATTTAATCATCGTATCAGAAAATAACAGTAAGCACCATACAAATGCCTATCAATCACAGATCTTGTCAGCACCCAGATGTTAAGTTGTGTCATTCAGCTTTCCCTCACAGTGTCACTCCCTTTCTCAGCAGACTGTGTGTACAGTGGCCAGTTCAGGACAGCTTTCACTTGAGGAATACATGCTGCCATATTTTGTACAAAAGAAATCAGAGAGTAAAAAATAATATATATATATAGGGTAATACACACTAACTCAATTCTCTAGTCACAACCATACAGTCCAACTGGTTCATTACACTAGCTCTTTAAGAAAAATCCACTTTAAATATACATTTGTGCAAAAAAGTGAACAAAAATGCAAATACTGCATTAATTTATTTGATAGGGTGACAGAAAAAAAGTTTAAAAACATGTTACTTATAACCTAAGTTAACTAGTATGCATATGTAAGACATAAGGAGATTTGGTACTATCTGGTATCCAAAGCATCAGATACTCATTGATAGAGTTTCAAAAATGTTACATAGAAATGTGCAAGCAATACCTAACTGAATTCATAATATGTGCAAATGCTGAACTAAGCATCAAATTTAAACAAGGCAAGACTAGACATAAGTATATCAAAATGCCAAATCCATTCATTTTTTTTTCCGATCAACGTTCCTTTTTCATTTTCAGTATGCATTCTTCAGAGTCAGGCATCTCATTCAGAAGGCCCCATATTCAGAGCCTAACAGTGTGTCACGCAAATATTTTGTGTCAGTCAGCTCTGTTGCGATATTCAAACAGAATGCTCAATCAGAACAGATTGCACATGCGGTTTGAATATCAGACCCTGTATGCACTGCACATAGCAGGGGGCTGCCAGGTGCCACGCAACACAACCAGGGTGCAGAGCTGAAGACCACCAACAGGGGAATGTGTGGCACAAACATGGATGAGCTTTGTCCCCATGGGTGATATTCAGCCCAAACATGCAAATGAGTCCATTGGACATGCAAGGCATAATGGGGTCTCATGCATGCCCATTTATGGGCTCATTTGCATGGCTGCTCTAGGCAGAATGTACTAGGCCAGCCCTATGCCCCAACCACAAGTAGTGTAACTCACAGAACAATCCCCGGTGGTCCAGTGTACTAGGCATGGCTTGATCACCCTAGCATGGACCTGACAGCTCCCCTCCCATGCCCCAATCACCATGTCTATGCACATACAATCTCCCTCACCCAGCTCCGATCTCTACTTGTGGTCGGTTCTTGGGGGTACTGAGTGTCCTGCCCTACACTGTGTGTGGGGCTCCAACCTGCCCCATGCATAGTTAACGTAGGGTTTAAAAAGCATAATTATGCGCCAGCACAGCTGGCCGTAGTTATGCTTGGGGAGGGTTGAATATTGCAATGTGCGGATTATGCAAGAGGGACCCCTCATTTGCATAGGCGCATCACAATATTTTGTGTGGCAGCGCAGTTGCATTTGTGCATCACGGGCTTCTGAATATTGCCACACCCCCGATGGCCTGCACAAGTCTGGAGATGCTTGGTGCATCTAGGAATGCGCCGCACATCTCTTCTGAATATGAGGTCCAATGTCTTGAACTTACAGTAATAAATCCCAGTGAGAAGTAAGAGGAATGATAGGATAAGCAAAGCTGGCCAGTCTGAAATTAAGACAGAGGACACAAATGAGAATGCTTACACAAAAATGGATACAAGTCAAATGTATAATTTAAACCTCATGGGGCTTTGGAAGCTCCCAATTTATATATTCACATGGATTTTCCACATAGCAACAAATTATCAACATTTCCACCCTGTTTTGTTACGAATATCCTATATATATCTATTGAGCTAAATTTTATGTTCCCTTCCATGTTCAAAAATGTGTCTAACCAAAGCATTAGCTTTTTCATCTTTTTTTATATCACAGAGATGTTCCCGATTTGAATTTTAAAACTTCTAGTTGTTTTCCTAAGATGGATTGCATCACAAGAACAGATTGCTAAGTAGACTACATTAACAGACTCACAATTCATAAAGTGGCTCACATCAAAAATGTTTCCTGAGGCAGGATTTTTAAACCAATTTCTCCATAAACCATCCTTGCAGAATTTACATTTTCCACAAATGTGGTTCCCAAGTAGACAACCAATTTCTACATTCTTTTTCCAAAAGTTTTTGATAACTTTATGTGACTTTGTCACCTACTGCAGTACCTCTGCAATACACACATCATGGTTGCTGCCTGGTACAATTAACCAGGGCAGAATCTGATTGCAGGAGACTCCAGTGTTTCTCCATAATGGCTTTCACATTCTTTCAGTGTACTGAAAAAGTAGACACAAAATTTAGTGGGCTGAAATGTAACTCCTGTTGAAGCAACGGTGTTTTCCACACCATTACTGTGAACTTAGGAATCATACCTAGACAGCTGGCCTGCCACATTAACCTTGCTCTCAACAAACCTCCTGCCTTTTCAATTATGTGGTCTAGATAGCCCCTCTCTTTAATCATGCACTCAGTTCCCCAGTTTCTACATCATAATCATTACTGTTATTACAAACCCTTTGTGTTTTTATAAACTGACTCCCTGGTATGCTAGCTTTCATACAGTATGGATGACAGTTATCGACATGAATTAATGCATGCTGGTTAGTTTCCTTTCCACATAGGTATGTCCTAAGATCCAGTATTCCATCTTTTGACACCATTATATCCAAGAAATTGATCTCATTCTGACTATGATTACCAGTAAGGTGGAGGGTTTTCATTAGTGTCTTCCAACATGGTGACAAGGGGCCCGATTCCAAGTCGGCTTACACTGGCGCAAGCCAAGATATGCCAAACCCCTTGGCGTAACCCACGACTTGCACCAGGCATTATGCCAGTCCCAATTCCAAGAGGCGCCTTGCACCATGTCAGCTGTGGGCTATGCCAACCATGGGTTACAGCACCCACTATGCCATAGCCCACAATGACATGGCACAAAGATGGGTTACGGCAGTAACCATGCCCTATTCCAAGAGGGCGGCTGCCCTAACCTGCTGCCATGATTCCAGGAGCTGCACTGGCAGCTCAAACTTAGAGCAACTTGGAGCTGCTATAATGGGCATCTGATGGTGCCAGCCATCAGATGCCCACTCCTCAACACCACGGCAGTGGTACCAATTTGCTTCTTATGCCCCTACAAATACAGCCATGTCCCTCACCCCCGAATGTTGGGGACCCCCAGGGATCCATTCTGCATTGTGCCCCCCAAGCTCCTATGCCACCTGTCCTGCCCCCCACCCCCTGGTGCGTGCCGTGGTGTTCTGGGGCGGGGGGCTCTGGGGGAGATCATCAGTTGCTGGCTGCGACTTGCAACATGCAGGCTATTACACCATGCCCGTGGCATTAGCATCTGCATGGTGCAACCCACATGTCATAAGTCGCGGGACCCTGCTGCTCTTGGAATGCAGCAGGGTCCCTTGCATAGCGGCAAATGTTGCAATTCTCATACGCTGGCGAGTTGCGACATTCATCCTGAAATCAGGCCCCAAGTCATTAAGTTCATTCACACTACCCTTCCAGACAATAAACAAATCATCAATTTATTACCTATAGAGGTCAATACAATTCCAATATGGGTTCACATCTGGGTTCTTTAGACTTGCTTCTCCCACTCACCCAAAAATATATTTGCATAATTGGTGCAAGTGCTGCCTTTATAGCTGTCCCTTTAAGAATCATCTAGAAAGGTGGATATATTATAATTCAGCACTTTCCAGTTCATATGCAGATGAGTTCTACTTTTGGTCCTGAAAGGTTAGCTTTTTGAGTGAGTGTCTTCTCCAGTGCTCTCAGGTCTTCCTTGTGTGAGATGTTAGCATATAATGACACTACATCAAGAGTTACGAGTAGCCTGTCTTCCCCAGTCTGGACATTTCTCAACACCTCCAGCATGTCTCCTTTGTCCATTATATAGGATGCCTTTTTTGCCACATCCTTCATATAAAAATCCATATATTTTCCCAATGGCTCTGTCAATGACCCAATACTGCAGATGACTGGTTATCCGGGCAGTCTTTTGGGCAACATATAAATCATGGCCCTGACTGGATGATTAAATTTCAAAAAGTCCAGTTTATCATTAGTAATCAAATGGTTTCTAAAGGCAGATTCTAAACACACATTAATTTTCTTCTTAAAAACCAGTGTTTTGTCTCTAATCAATTTCTTATAAAAGGTGCTATTGCTAAGTTGGCTCTGTAACTCTTCTATATAGTATGTGGTATCCATTACTATTACAGACCTATTTTTATCTGCCTTTTTAATTGTTATTTTAGTGTTGGTCTCCAAGGATTTCAGGACCTGATGTTGTTCTGCTTTGGGGTTCACAAACCAGGGAGATGTCACTGGCAACACTGCAAACAGTCTCTCAAATTCAGCTTCACACAATTTTTTACATAAAGATACTGTGGCATTCATGGGGGGGTACAAGTCGATTTACCCCGAATACCATTTGTTCAGAATGTGGATGCTCATATCCCCCTTTGAGAAGAAAGCTTTCAGGTTCAAAGTTCTAATAAATTTATTAAAATGAAGAAAAAGTCTTTAAAGTCCTTTAGACCACAGGTTGGGATAAATCCCAAGCTCTTTGATAAGACTGAATGTTCTGCTGGTATTAAGTCATGTGATGAAATATTAATGATGGTGCTACTTGTCTACATAGGTGCAATTAGTACCGCTGTCTAGGCTGATATCTTTGTTGTGCCTCTTACAGTGGATGATTTCCTGCTCCTTCCTGGCCACCGTCTGCCCCTCCTGGTCCACTTCCTGCTTGGAACCTCATGAACCTCAAACTGTGCTGTACTTGCTGGGGTTGCTATGTGTACCTTTGCCGTTGACTTCCTGGGCATCTCTGAACCTGCTGTTCCTCTAACAAGAGAAGCAGAGGACCCAGAAGTCACTGAGTCACTGTTTGTTTCTGAGCCACTGATATTAGGATCTGGAACATTAGCACCACTCTTTTTCAGGATCAGCCTCCATTTCCCCTTACTTTTACCCCAGGTTAGAATATTTCCATCTTTGAAGTCCTTCTCACATCTCTCAGAATGCATTTGTTTCTTTTTCATGTCTGCAGTTTCAATATCTTGATCGTTAACATAGTCTTTAAGCTGACTTCTCAAAACTGGTTATTCAGCAAGGTTGTAGTATTTTTTAACCTCCTTCTCCTTCACTTCAATTTCTTTCCTGATCTGCTTTTCAATTTCTAATGAGTCTTCTAGAATGAGTTTTATAACAAGCATTTCTCAATGCCAAATGTTTTCTTGTACGTATGTATGTGCTGTGCAGGTGTTTGGTTCTGACAGTGTAGAAGCAATATTCAACAAATTAATAACACAAGTTATAATAGTGAAATAATCATTTGGGCTGTGTGAAGCAAGGTAGAACTTGTGTCCTATTTTGTGGATGTGTACAGAGAGTCATAATTAAATGCAGAACACACCAGCATCATGTCAGTCGAGTTGGGGGGCTCAGATGGAAAAGAGGCCTGGAGTCAGACATTTATTAAACAGTAGTAGCAGTTTGGAAAGGGGGAAATTTTGCTGAATTTTATTGATGACCCCTGCACTTCTATGCAGTGACAGATGTGAAGAATTCATGGGAAGGTCTGGTGGACTGCAGAAGCACAGGGCCCTGTTGTCTCTGCATTTCCATATGGTTGCAGATAAAGATGCATAGGGCCAAGAGTGCATCTGTCAGCCAATGCATAGGGCATTCTGCCATGGGTGGAGAGGTGCAGGGCCCTATGCCAAGAGAACAGTTGTCTTCACTATGTAGCACCTGGGCCCACGTGCACAACCCTGCACCTTTCATTCCCTAGCTGAGGGGGTGTTGTATAACAGTGCCATTCCCCCACCCTCACCCCATACAGCTGGGGCACTGAGTCTCAGCTCACTGGCACAGGATCGGGCTAGCACTACACACAAAGTTTGTTAATAGTTATACTTTTTTTTATAATTCTGACCCCACAGTTTCAAGATACTCGATTTATGATTTGTCTTATAAACATGACATGTACCATTTATAGTATATTGTTTGTAAGGTCAGTTCACATCAAAAGTGTGAAAACACGTCTCTCCCAGGATTTAAAGCAGCAGTGCATTAATGTGGTGAACATTTTGACCTATACTTTTTTATTCTATTTTAGATTGCCCCTTATCTACTGACTTGCATGATAGCCTTCTTTCTACACTATGAGTCTGCTTTAGTACTTTTTTTCACATCTGAAATGATAAAAGGAGCGCTCCTTTTAATATGGTTTGGACCAGGTTTTCATCAGTATTCTCAGCTGTTCTGTGCATTGATTGTTTAAAATCACTTATTTTGTGACTAAAATGAATAATTATTTATTTTATTTATTAAGTTTTCAGAAACACCATTGAGTGGAACTGATTTATAAGGGTTCTACATCAAAAACTGTACAGTGCTTTTCAATAAACTTGAATTTAAAAAAAAATTGTACAGTGTTACAGACAGTGTTTGGACAAATCACCAGATCATTGTATTACAGCAGAAAGTAGTATATTTCTGATACATTGTACAGAGCTACAATAGTAGTATTTGGACAAAAGTGCACAATTCATTGGTTTACATTGTACATTCTTGTCTGACAAAAGGCTACTTCATAGAAGCATTGTCCTGTTGGTAGGGGAGGAGGAAGAGGATAGAGGATGGGAGGTGTGGAAAGGGACTGTGTGGAGATGAGAGGGGGGCGGGAGGGAGAGGAGTAAGTGCCCCAAATAAAGGAGTTTCTGATAGTTAAGTGCAGGTACAAGTGGATTTCTCAGTGAAATAGCTTTTCAGAGCCATTTTGATTTGGATGGGGGTTGATTATCCCCATGATAGAGGAAGGGAGCTCATTTAGCCATGACGGGGATCTAGCGGAGGAGCTTTTTGCCAGGCTAGTCCTTTAGAAGGGGACTTGAAAAGGGTTCCAGAGGGTGCCATGGGTGGCATGCTTGCTTTAGGCAGGGAGAAAGAAGGATCTAAAGGTGGGGAGGAGTGGTCTTGGAGAGCTTTAATTCCCAGCATGCATGTTTGGTGTTTGATGCATTGGTTCAGTGGTAGCCAACCCGAATTGCTTTAGAGGTAGTAGGTGTATGTAATTCTGTCAGCTCCTAGGGTGAGTCGACACACATTATTCAGTGCTACTCTTACTCTGCTAGGCTTAGAGTCAGCAGCAACTGCATAGACTACTAGTCATAGTCAATTATTGGGAGTACTTAAGATGCGACCACCAGATGCCTAGCCTCCTCTGTCATAAGTGATTTGTGACGGTATAGGGCATCCATTTTTTTATTTACTGCTTTCACTGTTTGTTCAACATGATGTGCAAAGGAGAAGTTGTCATCAAGGTATGCATCTAGATATTTGAAGGTACTGACCTGATCCAGGATAGAACCCGCCTGATTAATGATTGTAAGGGGTTGGAGTGCCTTCTTTTTCTGTGGACAGGAAATTAACATTGACTTCATTTTCTTGCACTTTAAGATTAATTGTTTTGGACAATAGGTATTCAAAAACAGCTGTGAATACTGATTGCAACCCTCACCCCAGTCAAGAGCAGCATCTTGCAACAAGGACCCCCTAACTTGTGCACAGACAAGGCAACAAATCACAAGTTGGCAGAAAAATAAGTATCACACCTGGCATTATCGTAAATACTTGGCTCGGTCATCTAAGAGGTTGGAGGGGTGGGGTTTAGGACACAAAATAACATTGATGTTTACTCCGAGTTCTGGGAGAGAGGTGCCAGAGCTGTGCTGTGCCTCCTGTCTGAGGAGGTCCCATAACAATTCCACTCAGACTCACAGATGGATTGTCCACAACCAGAAAATTGGGATTGTATTGTATAGCTTTATTTTCTGACAGATGGTAGTAGAAAATTGGGTGGTTCCCCCAAGTTTGGAACTGTCACTACAGACAACAGTACTTTCAGTCAAGAACTTTGCTTTCTCACAGAATAGGCAGTATTTGCATTTCACACATCTACGTTTCTACAAAACAAATCATCCACCCCTCTTGCTAGGGATCTCTGAACTTCTTTACACAGTGTCTATTATGTGAGGGTTGCAACACACTTTAATTTAACACAAAACATCCTTCTGATGAGATGGACTAAGTTAACACCTGCAGGGTAACCAGTGCCTATCAGGTAACCAGTTAACCCTAGCTAAAACTAAAAGTGAGGGTCTACCCACCCTGGCCCCCCGCCAGCCTTTTCCATTCCTTCCAGGACACACAACTGGATCCTTCAATCCCATATGGATTGCTAAAGGCTTCCACAAACTTTAACACATTTAAAAGCAGCACATATCTGTGGTGAACAGGGTCCTGAGTGAATGTAATCTAGCTTTAGCAAGGGCACATACATCACCAGAAGACTCCCCAAATCTTGCAAATGCTACAGTACTCATGGTTTGGTATTCCCATTTGTTAAAGGCATCTGACAGTTTGTGAAGAAAACTTCTTCCTTTGAAACTCCATAGCTTTTTCATAGAAACTAGTTCAGTCTCTCACTCCAAGCAGCTATGACAATCTTCAGTCCATCATGGGGTTGACCCTTGGGACCACTGATTTCTCAGTCCCTTTTACCATTTCCACAAAAATGAACCTACTGGGATCCCACTTATACAGGTCTCCACCACTTCTTGTAGCAGTGCTGTTGTTCCCCTCACTAGGGTAAGAAAAATGATGACCAGAGGTCCTTCACCCAGCTCAGGGAGGCTGGCAGGCACCTCTCCAGCTCAGAGCTCCACTCTCCATGGCTCCAACTCACAACTGAACTCAAGATTCTAAAACTGTTCCCCCTGCAGCTAAGCTAAAAGGCTTATGCTGCTGAGAGATTTCTAAATGACATCACTCATTTTCTACCTAGCCTAGCTAAGTAAATAATGATGTGTGTGTAGAGAGATTTTGATAAACTCCCTACAAGCTGCCCAAATACCTGCCTGGTCTAATACTGATGGGATTCTAGTAACCCCAGGGGACTGGGTAGTTGAACTCACTGCCAACAGACTAACCTTGCTGTCCACAGTAAGGGCTTTGGTCTGCAGCACAGGCCATCCAACCTCTGGGTGCTCTATGAGAAGAGGTGGCCAGGCTCCCCCCAACCCATGCCAAAGCATAGGCAGGTTGCACCAGAAAACAGAGGCCTGCTGAAGCAACTTCAGCTCTACATGACAAACTATCTTAGGACTCTGTCCAGTTGCTCCAAGGAACTGCCTGAAGCATGCCCTAACAGAATGACACTGGTGACCCCAGGCTGATTAGGACCACCAGCCTGTCTATCCCCCAGCCCAAAAGACCACAAAATTCAGTGCGCACAGGACTTCACAGCTGGTGCTTCTAACAGGGCTGGAGACCCAAAGTTCATGTAAAAATAATTGAAAAAGCACTCATGACACTCAGAGATTTCTTTGTGATAGCCACCAGTTTATTGTGACTGACTACCTGGACAGTAGCCTCTCCCAGCACTTCGACCTTAGCACAGGGTCTTCCTCAGGGGCCACCCCTTTCTTCTCTATTGTCCTCAATTGCTTCCCACATTCATCTTTTGAAAAATGGATACTTTAGTCTGAATTCTGCCTCAGCCCTGCATCTGATCAGGTGTCCCTCTTTACTACTCTTAGGTAGACTTAGCCCCAAGGCCTGACTTGAGGAAGGCCAGATCTGGTCAAGCCAGCCTTGTATGTTTCAAACAGATAAACAGCAGTCCATTCCTGTACTCATTACCATTTCTCTTGAGTCCTGCACAGTCTCTAATGGCTCACTTGCAGTTAGGGCCACAGGTAGCCCAGTCTCACTACCAGTCACCTTACTAACCAGTTCAACTTCTTCTTTTTCTACTTGCTCAGCCCAGAAGCTGATAGCTGGTTCAGCCCCTGACACAGTCCACTCCTCAATAATTTCTGAGGCAGTAACCTCCCATTGTAAGACATCTTCAATCTCGTCCTCACCAATCAAGCTTGGACTAGGGCCTGCTGCCCAGGGAGCCACAGAATCAGTTTCTGGTTGGCCCCTCTCAACCTCTTCCTGGGATGAAAGGCCTATCTCTGCCTGCCACTGAGAGTCTCTTTTGGTCACACCCTCAAAGAATTCTCTCACAGGCTCCTCTGGTTCTTCCTGCCTGCATGTAGCTGTCCTCTGTAATGCACAGGTTGGGCTCTCATCAAGTGTCCACGTCAGAGCCAGACATACTGTTTTGGTATTTGCTTGCACAGCACCACTGACCATACTCATTCCATACTGTTTTCTACAGTCCTTGCAATGCAGAACCATTAGAACATCTCTCCTGATTTTCATGCAAACCACACACACATTTACTGGAAAGCTGGTGCTCTTTCACATCCATAAGCTGTTCAAACTGTTTCAAATCTCTCTCCTCTCTCCTCTCTCTCTCTCTCTCTCTCTCTCTCTCTCTCTATCTCTCTCTCTATTTCTCTCTCTCCCTCTCTCTCTCTCTCTCTCTCTCTCTCTCCTTTCTTTCTTGGCTATCCAGGTCCTGGTATGGAGTGGATACCCTGTCTTTTAGCTAGCCATTTTGCTCTGTAAAACAACACACAAGTCCAAGGTTACTAATCTGTTCTACTGCACACTGACATACTTGGTCTGCTTTTAAAAAGAAAACGTCTATCTTTTTTCTTTCTCTGTGCTGAAATCTGCTGCTTGGTTTTGCTTTTGTTTCCAAACTGTTGCACACACTCTGGTTGCTTTGCTATCAGGGCCCTATCTCCAACATGGTGCTTCTTGTTTGTTTAAATTGCTGTGCGACTAGACCCCCTGCTCTCAGCCTGGCTGCTCAGGTTTTGCTCTCTGTATCACACACACACTCACTCGGGCTGCTTTAGTTCTCTGCATAGCAATTCACTCCCACTTTGCACAACATTTTCAATTTGACTCAGAAAATCTTGTTTAATCTGCATAATCTATTGAAATCTTTGCACACATATTTAGTGACCTTGCTCAGCACTGCCCAGTTAACACAGCTTGGTTATTTGCACTAGCTACAGCTACTAGCACTGTCCTTTGCTCTCTGGTTACAATTTTGCTTGCTTTACTCAAACACTTGCTGACTTTAGCACTTTGTTTACTTTGCACACATGCTAGCTGCCCAGAGCCTTTTGCATGGCTGCCATACATTGGAGTACTTATAGAAGTAGCTGGTTCCCTCCAGTTGATGTTGCAGCCTTCCCTATTAATTCAACAGCACTTGGTGTTGGTTGGCCAGTCCAGCCCGATGATTGCCACCACACTCACTTGCAATCACTTACTGAAGCAGTTGCTAACCAGGAGAAGCCTGATTTCAATGTTTTTAAACTTTTTAAAGCAAATCTCCAAAGTCCACCAATGCGATGGCTCACTCCTGCTGCTACAGTCTGGATGCCTCGCATGCTCTACTCTCTCTCTCTCTCTCTCTCTCTCTTTTCCTCCTCAAACAGTCTCTCAGGCAGGAACTCCAAGCAAAGGGTGGGACTTGGCTGTGAGGATCAATCATATGACACCATGCAAATGAGCAGCTCTCTCTCTCTCTCTCTCTCTCTCTCTATCTCTCCTGCTCACTCTCCTTCATGGCAATCATCAAGCAGGGAAAGTTAAACTGTAAAACAAACTTTTTTCCCACGTCTTGGATTTTCACAGGCTGAAGCGCTCTTAGGCAATTTTAGCACAGTATTTTGTACAATTCCTCTAACGCCTCCGTCAGTTTAATCCACAAACACTTGAAACTCTCTGTAATTTTAGGCACAAATGTTCTCTTGTCCACAATTACACAGAAACTTGAAAATCTTGCTTTTAAACAGTTTTAAGCATTTTGACAGGGTACACATTACTCAGCACAGCAGTCTTTGGCATTAAAGTCTTTAGTAAAATAATACAAGCAGCACATTTTCTGCACAGAAAATCACAGGCAGCAAGTCTTTGGATGGCATTTTCCTTGGCACAATTTAACTTTTCCTCAAAACAATTCCTGGTATGGTGCACCGCCACCAGACAGAAAAGACCACATACATACCCTCAGCATTTGAACTGGCATGGCAAAATTTGTCATCTCCCCCAAGATCTTCAGATGAGCCCTCAATTTTGAAACCCTTACCCCAGTCAAGAGTGGCATCTTGCAGCAAGGACCCCATAACTTGTACACAGACAAGGCAAAAAACAACAAGTTGGCAGAAAAAGAAGTATCACCCCTGGCATTAGGGTAAATACTTGGTTTGGGCATCTAAGAGGTTGGGGGGTTTGGGCACAAAATAACATTTATATTTACTCCAAGTTCTGGGAGAGAGGTGCCAGGGCTATGCTGTGTCTCCTATCTGAGGGGGCCCCATAACAATTCCACTTGGCCTCACAGATGGATTGCGCAGAACCAGAAAATTGGGATTGTATGGTATGGCTTTATTTGCTGACAGATGGTAGTAGAAAATTAGGTGGTCCCCCAAGTTTGGAACTGTCACTACAGACAACAGTACTTGCAGTCAAGAACTTTGCTTTCTCACAGAATAGGCAGTATTTGCATTTCATGCATCTACGTTTCTACAAAACAAATCATCCACCCCTCTTGCTAGGGATCTCTGAACTTCTTTACACAGTGTCTATTATGTGGGAGTTGCCACACACTTTAATTTCACACAAAACACCCTCCTGATGAGATGGACTAAGTTAACACCTGCAGGGTAACCAGTAAGCCCTAGCTAAAACTTAGAATGAGGGTCTTCCCACCCTGGCCCCATCCAGCCTCTGCCATTCCTTCCAGAACACACAACTCAATCCTTTAATCCCATATGGATTGCTAAAGGCCTCCACAAACTTTAACACATTTAAAATCAGCACATATCTGTGGTGAATGGGGTCCTGAGTGAATGTAATCTAGCCTTAGCAAGGGCACATTCATCACCAGATGACTCCCAAAATCTTGAAAATCTTGCAGATGCTACTGTACTCATGGTTTGGTATTTGCTTTTGTTACAGGCATCTGACAGTTTGTGAAGAAAACTTCTTCCTTTAAAACTCCATAACCTTTACACAGTCTCTCACTCTAGGCAGCTGTGACAATCTTCAGTCCATCGGGGGTTGCCACTTGGGACCACTGATTTCTCAGTCCCTTTTACCATTTCCACAGAAATGAACCCACTGGGGTCCCACTGACACAGGTCTCCACCACTTCTTGTAGCAATGCTGTTGGTCCACTCACTAGAGTGATAAAAATGATGACCAGAGGTCCTTCACCCAGCCCAGGGAGGCTGGCAGGCACCTCTCCAACTCAGAGCTCCACTTTCTCTGGCTCCAACTCACAACTGAACTCAAGATTCTAAAACTGCCTCCCCCACCACAGCTGAGATAAAAGGCTTATGCTGCTGCAGGAGTTCTAAATGACATCACTCATTTTCTACCTAGCCTAGCTAAGTAAACAATGTGGTATGTGTAGAGGGCTTCTAATAAACTCCCTACCAGTTGCCCAAATACCTATCTGATCTAATACTGATGGGATTCTAGTAACCCCAGGGGACTGGGTGGTTATATGATGAAAACCGTGTCTGAGCCATATTGAAAAGGTCATTCCTTTTGTTATTTCAGATGTGGATCACACAAGTCAGTAGATAAGGGGCAATCTGAAATTGCATAAAAAAGTATAGGTCAACATTTTCACCACATCAATGCACTACTGCTTTAAAAAATTACACGTGTCATGTTTATGAGGTGGTGTGGAAAATGGCTATGCTAAAAGTTTGGAGTCAAAATACTGCAAATTAGAGAAGTTATGAGTGAACGTTGAAATACTAGTTCAGTCATAACCTGGGCATTTTACTTTATTTGTACACCAAATTTTCGGCATCGCCTTCTTATAAACCCACCTCATGAACCTGGTAGGTGAAAATTTCCAAATCCCTGCCAAAACATCATTCCATGCCACTGAAACATCATTCCGCACTACAAGTATAAAAACACAATTTGGCCAGGGCTTGAAAAAAATGATAGCTGTCACGTTCTTGAGGTGGTGTGAAAGAATGGCTATGTTGAAAATTTGGGGTCAAAACATTAGAAATTACCAATGTTACAAGGGAGCATAGAAAAATGTCAATGTTGACCGAGATTTCTCTATCGGACTGGTTAGGATATGAGGGGGATTTTTTCTGCTCACCAAAGAAACACCAGAAATAAAAATTTGAAGTTTATTGACTCCATCATATCATATCATATCCAATCATATCATATACAAACAGTCGTTTCATACAGCAGTAATACAAACTGTGGCTTATACCCGAATCATTGATATCCTGCACTGGAAGGTGTCATAGATGAACTAGAAAGACATAACACATATGCACAAACAACCCATCTGCTCGTACCCCCATTGTATTATCCTCCATCATTCTGAACTAATGGTTAACCATATGTTTTAAGAAAAGAATTATAGTCCCTTTGCAGTCTTATGTTGTAAACATTTTTCCTACTGTATTCAAAACATCAGACACCTTTGTGTGATTGTTAACTGTCCCAGTCAACATGGTACAGCTGGCATTATCCTGAAATGAACAAAGAAAAAAATGGGGTTTATTACTGTACTGAGGACCCTTTTGAATGACATAAATTGGTTTCAAACCCAAAAGAATAATAAAAGAGGGAACAGTCATTAACCAAAAGCAGCACATAAGAGACATTGCACTGATAAGGCCATGTGTATGTCAGACAACTGAAGAACTTAATGTGCAACTATGCATCCTTGGTAAGTTACCTTACACTGGTACCAGTGTGACCCCATTATTGCACCACAAAGAATGGTAGGGTAATCAGGAACCTAATGGTGCTCATAGTTAGAGCCCCGTGAAATTCTTTTAATTTTTATCATTTTTATTTTTATTTTTTCTGGAATTTCGTGTTATTTCTTTTTATTCTTTGAAAATTTAGTTTGGTTTCTTGTAATCACATTTACATTAATAAACTACTTCAAAATGACCTGATACACACTAGAAATCACATTCCTAGTATACTACTTTGTATTAAGTAGTATTATGTAATCGTCTTGAAAGGTTTTGTGAATCAAACAATTCTGCTGCCACTTCCTTGTTCCTTTCTCTCTGTGGTAACAACAGAGCCTAAACAACAACTTCTGCAAGCATTTATTTTGGTTTTGCCAAACAAAAACAAGCAATCTTTTAATTTTTTTCAGATGTTTGTTTTTGTTTTATTTCTTTTTGTATCTTCAATTTCTTGCCATTTCTTATTTAAGCAAACCATGGGTTTCTACCCATAGTCTACCCTACTGAATATTGGGTTTGGATAGAAGGAAGGGGGAACTAGGTATCAAACCAGGAGGGTTTTGGTATAACAATTGTTCAAAGGTGGAGATCTCCATGTCTTCTCTATATTCAAAGTATGGAAGCCATCTTGAATTATATTTGTCTTTGAGCAACCTCAGTAGAGCTGTGATCTCTTCCATCCTACCTACGGACTGTATGACTTAGTGCCATTGAGTGACAGAAGGGGTGTGGGCTTCAACCAGGACCTTGTGATTGCTTTAGCAGTAGCAGTTACTAAGATCAAAAATACTTCTTTTTGATCTGCTCTATGTGCTCCCTGAGCAGGAAGGCCCAGAACCAAGTGGACCATATTTAGTGGTGCAGCTAGCTCCAAAATGATGGCATTTGGTGAGAGACAATAGTCCAGAACAGGAAAAGGACAGAGCATCCTCAGAAAATGTGAGTATAGTGCCTGATTTTTAATTTCTTTTCTGTATAAGGAGGGGTTCATGACTGGAAAGAACATACATTTATTTATTTATTTATTTGTTTGTTTGTTCTAATTTAAAGATGTTTTATTTTAGGGCAGTGTTGAAGGTTTTTGTGCAAGAGTAAAAGTGGCTGCCGTGTTTGTAATGGGAATCAGGAATGAGAGAAGTGGCTCATGAATTATGTATGTGATTTGTTCAAATTTCAGATTACATGGTTGGACCTTTTTTTTTACAGGGTCGTACTGGCACATATAAACATATGTGTATGGAATAGCAACAGCGAGTCAGAATACAGCATTTCACTTGCCCATTCTCTAATCAATGCTTAAGCATCTCCAGCCATTTGACCACTGGTGGCACTGCAGCTGTTCCCCCATCCTCTCAATTATCATGGTTTGGGATTGGAGGAAAATGAGTGCCCTTGTTAACAAAGAACAAGGGGGAAATACAGGAAATAAATAAAATATGTGCAGAATTGTGCCCAAACACTTTTCAGTTCCAATGTGTATATACAGCATAGATATAGATATAGATATAGATATAGATATAGATATAGATATAGATATAGATATAGATATATATCCTTACCAGCTGCAAGGAGCTCCTTCAACCTGCCCAAGCCCTTCTGCCTGCTGTAGGAGACCTCCAATATTCCATCCTACCGCCAGCCTTTGCTTGATAGTCTCTCCAGAGGCCCCTAACCTTATCCCACAGCTTGTCCCCTGCAGGTGGACCCCTTGGTTCCCCAAGCCAGGAAGAGGCTACTTCACTTGACAGTCGAGGCCCAGGAGGAAGAGCTGATGAGACGCAGGAGGAGTCAGAAGTACCCTACTGTGGTGTGAGGGTTGAGGTGGCTTCATCTTCCTGGTGCTGTTAATGTATTTCCCCCCAGAGCCCTGCCTTATCACTTCCCAAGGCAGGGTCCTGAGATGTGATCTGGCAGAGTGCCTATCAGGGCTGTTGGAAGGGTGGGTAAGCCCTGTTCTACCTTCAGAACTCCCCTGCTGGCCTCATTCTGGGCATGTGACACCTCCACATCATTACCAATTGAGCAGGTGCATGCAGATGCAAGGCCACTCCAGAGGGACCACATGTTCCTTCCCACATGGCACACCTTCCCCCTGGGCCATGGGGGGGAAGCAGTAGTATAGCAGAATGAGGCACTCTCCCTCCCCAAGGCAGGAGATACCCAGATAAATGCCAGAACCCCACCTCACCAGTTCACACCAGACGTCCCAGATTCGGGGTGTAAATCCAGGTCATCTGGAAGGCAAGCAGTAGCTGTACCTCTGCAGTAGCCAGCCAGCTCCTTAGTGTCCTAAGTTTTACATTTTAGTAAAATGGTAAGTAACGTAACCATTAAGTCAAAACTAATTCACAGTAGTGTCCCTTATCATAGTTACATCAGAGTACACATTTCTGTGTTGGTTTCAGAAGAATGTTTAAGTTTTCCTTTACTATGTGACAAAGAGCAAGCTGAGTTGGCTTGAAAGGCTTGAATCCTTGTTGCAATTAATATATTTACATACGAATTTGAGAATTCCCAGGATGTCACTCTGATTTTATTAAATAATGCAGTACCTAGATAGAAATGCCTAAGCCTCTACTACCAGAATATTTACACAAAGAACAATTAGTTTCAGAATTATACACTTTGGGGAATTACTCTGTCACATATTCCTAAGTCTTAAGTCTTGCATCTGATACAAAGGGTCTTAAAGGAGAACTGCTGCTTTTACCCTGCAAGCTTGTGTCTTCTGTAACAGCTCTTTCAAATAATGGTTTGCATTACATTTTGTTCCATCTGTACTGGCCCTTTGGTAAATTCAGTGAGACCTATGCTCTATTGTTACGTGGCCTTATGCATCATGATACATGGTGCATAGAGTTGAGATTCATGCATCTCAGATGTCAAAAGGACACACATGGATGTACAAACAGCCCCTCCCACCATCTGCCCCACCCCCCCACCAGGACCTGACTGCATCTGTATCTGCATATTTACATGGCTGGTCTGGGCAGGGGTAGCAAGAAAGCATGCCGGAGATAGACTGCCAAAGCACAGCATTTAAGATACCATTTGTACTCTGCCGGCTTAGTGTCAGAGGAGTCTTCATTATGCCAGTCGGAGGGCTGCTGAAACAGGTTCACCCTCCTGGCAGACATTTGGAGGACTCATTATTGCCCTGCTGCCACAGACCCAGCTCTCACTGATGCCACAGATGGCTGGGATGAGGAACACAACTGTGGGGCACAGTTGTACGAAAACCTAAAGAATGCACCAGCGCCTCCAGGACACATCAACCCTTATATGGCCTGCTCTATCCCATCATCCCCTTTTCCCATGGAGCAGAAGATCTATTGTTGGACTAGCCCATTCTAATTGGAAGCCCACAGTTTGGCCCAGGTTTGTTCCATTCCTGTTGCGTGGGACTACATGTCCACACATTGGGCCAGTCAGTGATAGTGCATCCCAGCATTCCGGTCCCATTTCTCTGGCTGGGGCTACGAGCACAGAATATAGTTGAAGCGGTTCAGGACATGATCTCTCTGGCACGTACCAAGCCCCTATGTACATAGAGCCAAATATGTGATCCTGATTCACACAATCATGGAAAAGATGCTCTAAGACCTAAATGATATATATTGTATATACAATACTGCATGGGGTGATGTGTTTAATGAGATTTTTTACACACACCCGAGGGGTTGAATGCTACATAAACCCCGAGAGCGAAGCTCAGCGGGTTTATTTAAGCATCCAACTCAGAGGGTGTGTGTAAAATCTCTAGTTAAACACACCATCCTATGTTTTATTTTATATAAATGCTGGGTATCATTTTTTCACCACAGCAATTCTATAAAATAAAAAAATAAAAACATCTCGCTGCAGCTGCTGTCTGCTCCGGTTTCGGTGTGGTTCATGGTTAGAAGCATGGCTGAAGAAAGGAGTTTCCCTTTGGGTTTTTTTTGGTTTAAATTTTTTAGGCAGCCCCATTTAAAAGTATTTTTTTTTTCAGTTATTTTTTTGCACTTAACTTGCCGTCAACTCCAAACAGCGATGCGATGAATGCTGGGGAGAGAAGGCCAGTGGTGAAGAAGGGCAGCGTGTCGGATGGCTATTGTGGGTTATAATGGTTGTTTATAACCAGGTTCCCTATGGGAAAAAAGTGCTTAATATATCCTTGTTAAGTCTTTAAATTGTTGGCACAATGCATCCATGCTTTATGATGGAACTCTGTGGTGAAAGGTACATAAATGACACCATACAGTTCTAAAATGGCACTTGCCACAAGAGTACACATCCAAAACAATCCATTAAGTTTTTTAAATGGCTAGTAAAGATGGAACAACAAAATAATTGGAACCAGTGTTGAAAACAGTTTCTACTGAAAATAAATTACTTATAGGTTCTGTGCAGTTCTCCTTTAAGGCATTTTGGTAGATGATGTTGTCTTGAGAAGATAATGCAGTAGGCCTGCATGTAGGTGAGGGAGGAGAAATTGTTTCATCAGAACATCTCTTCCTACAGACAAAGCATTTCTCATGGTTGAAATCATTACTGCTTACGGAGAAGATACATTTTAACATTACATTTTCATGTCAAAGAGTAAAGTTTTGACATCAAAGGTCATAAAGCAAGCAGGCAATTTTCATACAACTAGTTGCCAAAGAAAGCTGGGTTCTCATACACATGTAAATTGTAAAACAGAAAAGTATGTTAATGCAGACATTAGGGAAATGAAAAACATTAGGGTTTTGGGTCTCCACAGTATTGGCGAATGAGTGGTTAGGTCTTCCTCGGGGTTGCTGTTCCTAATGCCCACCACTTCCCCTGAGCAAACATAGTCAGATATGATCTCTTTTTTCACAGAGGGCCAACAGAGCTCTGCATGAAGAAAGGCATGACAGATTATGTTGGCAACATGTACCGAGCCACACTTCTCTACCTTTGAAGAGTGTATCACTATGAAGCACTGGCTTGGAGCTGTACCTTGTGCTTCAGACAGGAGGCCATGGGGAAGGGTGAGGGGTGGGCATTAGGGTTGACAAACCCAAGGAAGACCCTACCACTGATTTGCCAATATTCTGGAGATCCAAACCTCTAATGTTTTTTCATTGCACTACTTTGTGTGCTTTTCATTCTTTAATATCTGCATTAATGTAGACTTTTGCAATTATTTTCCCTTCTTTTTCTGATAGTGGAATCACATCCTCATTCACACAGGTCCCCAAAATATTGAAGTTATTTCTAGCCCTGCTTCACCAACCAACTAACAAGTGAAGCATTTTTTATAATAGTAGTTACAACTTTGCATTGTATGTAGTTTTATTTTGGGGGAGTTAAAGTATGCCGGTCAGTAGGGTAGATACTGGTACCACAGCAGCAACCTGGGTTCATGAATAGACTTGTGTCACTCATGGAGGTTAGGTTGGGGGGATGTGGACAGGATTCAGTGTCCCTGGGCCCGCTCTCCTCTCAGGATGACAGGGGGCAAGTTGCTCCGCTCATTGACCTCCACCAGGGTAGGATGAAGCCATCTCCTTTCAGACACCCTGCAACAATGACAGGGAGACAGACTGGCAAAGTGACTGACAGCCAAGGAGGGCAGATGTCCATCCCCACCTATCCTTGTCATGTAGGAATCTGTGGAGGGGGGGGTACCAAAGGTACAAGGAACTGCTTGAGATGGAGGGTAACATGGATGGGTGGCTGACAGCAGAAGGGGGACCTGTTGTTGGAGTGGGGCCTACAGTTACCTGACCTTCATCCTGCTAGGTACACTCTCCCAATTTTTCTTGCTACCCTACTTGTACAGACACAGTGAATGAACCCATCAGGTCTCAACACGCTTGTCAAGCCCTTGTGAGAGAAGGCTCCACAGCCCACCATGAGGTGCCATGTGTGCACCAGAACACTGGTCTGTCCCTCCCTTGGCTGGGGCCAGTGTTGAATGCTCCAGCACCTTTCCCCCAGCCTTGTACCATTCAGCTGGCTCACTGAGCTTACACTCAAACTCAGGTCACTGGCACTGGAAACTAATGTGGTACCCAGTGGGCCAACCGACATCCTGCAAACAATGTTACTTTATACATTTTTTGTGGCATTTTGACCCCAAAATTTTCAACCTAATCTTTTTATGCCCCCCCCCCCACTGAACACAACAGGTGTCATTTACAAAATACTGGCCAAAACATCATTTTGCACCACAACTGTGGAATCACATTTGAGTCAGGATGTGAAAAGTGATAGCTGTTGGGTTCAAGAGGTTGTGTGAAAAAATGAATATGTTGAAAAGTTGGAGTCAAAATATTGAAAGTACCAAAGTTATTAGTGATAGTTGAAAAATGTCAACGCATGTCAATAATGTTGTTTTTTAATATTTTGAGCCCAAATTTTCAACATAGTCTTCTTATGAACCCACCTCATGAGCCCTGTAGGTGCACATTTTCAAATCCCTGCCAAAACATTATTTCATACCACAGGTGCAAAAACATGCTGCTGCCAAGATTTGAATAAACAATAGCTGGAACCTTCATGAGGTTGTGTGAAAAAAAGGCTATGTTGAAAATCTTGAGTCAAAATATTGAAAATTAACAAAGTTATAATGAGCATGGAAATTTTTCAATGTATGCTCCTAACTTGGCCATTTTTAAATATTGTTTTTGCCCAAAATTTCAACATGGCTTTTTTGGGACCCCACCTCATAAACAAGGGTGATGAAATTATTCAAATCCAGCCTGAAAGATTATCTTGTGCAGCGTCCACAAAATTACCTTTTGGGTGAGATTTGTTTTTTTAAATTTAATAAGCTTTATTGAGGTTTCATAAACAACAAATACCAACACAATACACACAGACAGACAACAACAA
The DNA here is from genome assembly GCA_016271365.2 of Neoceratodus forsteri. Classification (NCBI taxonomy): domain Eukaryota; kingdom Metazoa; phylum Chordata; order Ceratodontiformes; family Ceratodontidae; genus Neoceratodus; species Neoceratodus forsteri. The sequence goes on from CM057453.1 coordinate 495,765,693, forward strand.
CAATAACAACAATCCCCAACCCCCCTACCCTCAGCAGAGTGGCATTTTGCCAATATCTGATGGTAGACGCTATCTTACTTGGCTAGATCTTATCGAATGTGACAAATAAAGTGTTCACAAGGGAAGCACTTCTGTGAGTCACAATGTATATAAAGTGTGCAGCTTGCTCCATACCTTGCTTATAGCAGCATACAGTTATGAAGACTGGCAATCATTTTTCACCCTTAAACTGAATAGGAGTTCCTGTAGCCGCTCATTATAGGATAGGGTAACCATGTCACACCTGTTGTGGAGAACCAGCTTTTTAACTGACAGGGCTATTAAGGCCATAATAGTATCTATGCTCTTTAACATCAATAACCGAGTATTTTCCCACTATACATATGTCAGGGGAAAAGTAGCCAGCAGCTCCCAGTAATGGGTCTGCCTTATGTTGAATAGATGCCCACAATGGATCGACCTTAGTGCATTCCCAGAATATATGATAGGTTGACCCTTCCAACTGTTCACATCTTGACCAGATCGCAGTGCTGGTTCTACCCATCCTGGCCAGTTTAACTGGGGTGAAGTACAAGTTGTTAAGAATATGAAACTGGGTAAGACACAACCGGTCTTGTGTGATACATGGGTAAGTCTCCTTCCAGATCTTACCCAAATTAAAGGTGTGTTGTGGGAACTGTGAGTTCCAATACATAGACATGCCATCTATCCCAGGATAAGCTTTAGCAAACAAACAGGTGTATAACCTGGATACAGAATGTGGCATGAAGGCCAAATCATATAGTGTTTGCAGGAACACTGAAGCATTTACATGGGCAAATTTTGCCTCAGACCATTGCACTACAGAATGACGAAGCTGGTACACTTTAAAAATAAATGTCTTATTCAACTGAAATAGCTGTAGCATCTCCACAGAGGAGAGACAGTCACCATTCCAGAGCAAGCTGCACACTTTATTTTATTTTATTTATTTATTTAGTTTTTGTTGACTGAGTAAGTGAACTAGGCAGATTCTGCCTATTTTCAGGCACAACCTGGGGGAGAGGGCTACAGATGAATGCCAACTGACCTTGAACCAGATTAAGCTGTTGGTGGTATTTTCAGTGAATGAGGGAAATTTGGCCAGGACACCGGGGTAACTTCCCTTACTCTTTTCGAGAAGTGCCTTGGGATCTTTAACATCCACCTGAATTACCACTAGAACAGGCAAATGGGACCTCAGTTTAATGTCTCATCTGAAAGTCGGCACCTCAGGAGTGCTGCACTACAGTGTCAGTATTGGGATATTAACCCACACACACTTCCACATCTGCAAGCTGAGGTAGCCAAGTGGGCAAGATTTAAATAATTTCATCAAACTTCTTCATGAGGTGGGATCCCAAAAAGGCTATGTTGAGAATTTGGGCAAAAAATATTAAAAAATGATTGAGTTAGGAAGAAAAGTTCAAAATGCATTGAAATGCATTATATGGCACTTACCTGTTTTCCTCAGTTTTCTGTCTAGCGTTGAAGAGTAAAGATGTGTCTCTGGTCCAGAGAGGACTACAGCATTGGACCTTGGCTGGGTAAGTATAGGGTAAGGGGGCTGGGTTGGAGGGTGCTGAGTTTGAGGGTCAGGGTGAGGGAGGTGTTGGTTGCAGACAACAAGGGTCTGTTTCTTTATTTCAGATTTAAACAGAAAAAAAGATGCTGCAGGATGGTTTTCTTCATTTAAGGTACTTCTGACACTATGGATTGGGAACCCCAGTATCAGCATGATACTGGGAGCACCGGAGGTGGGCACACTGATGTCCTAGACTGGTGGGTCAGGGAGAGGAGGTAGTCTTTGCTAACACCAGGGATTTGGCCCCCCCCCCGGTGTCAGCAAGTTGAAACTATGGGCATTGGGGAGACCATACAGAGGAAAATGAAACAGCACTGGAGGTGGGCATCCCAGTGTTGGAGTATATTCTTAAAGGGACACGGTCAGTTTTTTGTGCAATTTTTTTAAGCATTACCTTTTAATGCTGCCTGCTGCCATCAGTGGTCTGAGAGTCAGTATACTGTGCCCCGATTTTGATATAATTGTGTATTTCTTGTTCTTTGCATAAAAATCATAATATGATCAACCCACCTATTTAGCCACTGCCAGACTGAGATGTACGTTCATGTTATCACTATGGTGCTGAGCCACCCATAGCACGAGTATGCCCTAATTTTGATAGAATTGTGAATTTCTTGTTCTTTTTATAAAAATCTTAATAAGAACAAACCACCTATTCTGGCACCAACAGACCCAGATGTGTGAGCTGAGCCACCCCTAAACTTGTGCATGTATGAGTATGTCAGTTTTAATGCAAGGTGAGATGGTAGCATTTCTTCAAAGCTGGTGGTTACCTAAACTTACTAAACTCCCATTAACGTGAAAATGAATGCTGTAACATAAGGAAATATTGATATGAAATCTGAAGCTGGAACTCCAAGCATGCTTGACTGCTAATGTACGTGCCTGGAGTCCTGGCTTTAGAAAGTGATGCTTAAAAAAAAATCACACAAAAGCTGTCAGTGTCCTTTAATTAAACTGGTACCAGGGACTGGGCACCCAGGTGTCCAGTTCAAATAAATAAAGCCACTCATGTGGTTAATATGCAGACAGTCTGCTTAAGAAAAACACACACTCACGCATAGCATGCTCAGTAGGAATGGGGCTTTGCATTGACACATACACCCAGCCTTGCTGAACAAAAACAGCAGAATGGCATACACAAACAGGTAGATGGCCCAGCCAGTTGATAAACAAGCACATTTCCATAATACAACCACATGACTTCATGAGGTCATATAAATTCGGTTATCCTTAAAACACTGATTTTTTAAACTGCGTATGCTCAGAAATGGAATGTTTTTTCTTAAATATTTTAAAAACTACTTAAGTATCTGACACAAAAAACAACAAAATTAATTACCTTGTGTCAAACTCTATCACACCTGCAAGTTTCATGTTTCAAATTGCCCTAGTTTTTAGCTATAGGTGAGCAAAACATTTCTTAATTGAGGTAATTCTTGATTTTTTTTGTGCCTCTGTAACTTTGCCACTATAAACCAACTGCCATGAATTTTTCAAGCTCCAGATATCCTGGAACAATCTCTTTGCATTACATTTTTCAAATAAATTGGTTGAATGGGACAACATTATTAAGATGCAAACATTTGGGTTTAACATTAAAGTGCTTACACAGTGGTAATATACAGGTGCTGCCCATCTGTATTATAGGGGTGCCATAGTGCCCCTATAGTTAGAGTTGAGTTGGCTGTTCAATGTTAAACCCCAATTTGTGCACTTTAATAACTTTGGCATCATTTGAAAACATGCACCAAAATTTGGCATGCTTGGTCAGGCTGTCAGAGTCTCAAGATGTGAAAAGTTTTGTAATGGCATCTTGTACGGTTTTCAAGATATGGAATGCCAAAAAAACAAAACACTATACTTAACATTGTGTATTTTTTGCTCTCATCTACAGCCTAGATGGTGTGGAATTTTGTTATGAAATTTTCAGATCTGAAGGAGCCTGTGCTAAGGGTGCTCCTTTTGAAAATTTGATGAAAAAATAGACCATTTTAGAGTTATGATTTTTGAGTTAATGTTCAAGTCCGACTGTTTAAAAAACTATTGCAAAAGGTAAAAAAACCTATTGCTAAAGATAAAAAAAATATTGTGAGTGGTTATTTGCATGATTTATTTGTTGTGGGAGAAAAACAGTGTTGGAAAAAATACCAGTCAAGATGGCCGCCATTGTCTTTTTACATTTTAAAGTTACAAATATTTTAAATACACAAAAATGATCTCTTTTTAAAAATACAAACACCCAAACCTGGCTAATAGGGACCTGTTTAAGTAGATTCTGGTGTCTGTTTTTAAAAAATTGCTAGAAATACTCTTTTGGGCACCCCAAAATCCAGGGTGCCCAGCTTAGTGAGAGGAGCCATTGGCTTGCGTTCTCTGTATGAGAACAGCGGGACTTTCTTGAGTTCAGCAGCCACAACTGGAATCCATGCTTCAGGCTGCAGTGACAGGAGTAAGCCACCAATCTCCTGTTCTGTTTGTCAGCCTCTGTGTCTCTGTTTCAGTGTCTGTCTGTCTATTCATTCATTTAGTGGACAGGGGTGCCCACCCCCGGTACCACTTCTGTCTCCCCCTCCCCACCAGGTTACTCACCTGCTGTTCTCAGTTTTTTTTTAAATATAAGCAGTCCAAGGTGGCCACCTCCTGTACTGATCCTGTGGGCCAGCTCCCCTCCAGGTCACCCACCCAAATTCTCAATTTTTTTAGTACATAAGCAGACCAGATGCCCACCCAAGTACTGCTTCTTCGGTCCCCCCTATCCTCTAGATCACCCATAGCCAGTCCCAAGGTGTAGCCCATCACTGAGGTGCACAATCCTTAGTGCTGGAATAAGTTGCAATAAAGAAAACCATCCGTTGATGGTTTTTTTTTTTGTAATACCCTGTAAACAAAGAAAATGGTCGCTCACCAATCTGACCCCCCATCCCAACCTCCCACCCAGAACCTTCCACAACCCACACACCCTCACTCACCTGAACATGTCCCATAGCAAAGATCCACTCTCTGATCGAAGATGTGTCTTTGCTACTAGAACCATCGACTGCAATATGAGAATTTAAATTACTGTAAGTGCAGTTCAATGTATTTCAATGGGATTTTGAACTTTGATGTATAACTTTGTCATTTTTGCATATTTTGAGTCCACATTTTCAACATGGCCTTTCTGGGACCCCATCTCATGATCAATGGCAGTAGAATTGTGCAAATCACCCCTGAAAGACAATTTTTTGGTACTTGGTGAAATTACCTTTCAGGTGGGATTTAAAAATGTTCACCATGCTTGCTCATGGGGTGGGGTCATAAGAATGCTCTGTTGAAAATTTGGGGTCAAAATATGTAAAAATGGCAAAGTTATGCATGTACATTGAAATGTTTCTTCGCTGTCTTGTAACTTTGGTAATTTTAAATATTTTGACCCCAAATTTTCAACAAGGCCAAATTTTAGACCACCTCATGAATGTGACAGCTGTCATTTTTGAAATCCTGGCCAAAATGTGTTTTCAGACCTCTGGGGCGGAATGAGATTTCAGTGGTGTAAATGACGTTTTGGCAGGGATTTGAAAATGTTCACCTAACTGGTTCATGAGGTGGGGTAATAAGAAAGCTATGCTGAACATTTTGGGTGGGATATTCAGACTGCACCAGGCTGTGGTGCAAGTCTGGGTGCAGCACAACTGGGATGCACCAGGGCGTGACCTGGGCGATATTCAACAGTGCTGCGCCAAGGCTCAGCACCATTGAATATGGCACAGTGGCTGCCCCGCATTGCGCATGGTGCAGTGGCACTGCACCAGTGCAAGTGGCAAGTGAAGAGCAGGGGGATGCGCCAGTGCAAGTATGGTTGCGCTAGGTGCAGGAACTGCGATATTCAGTGGTGGGCATGCAAATGGGGCCATTATGCATGCAAGGCGCAAATGGGGCCATTTGCATGTCATTATGGCCCCATTTGCATGCAGGTGTGCCGATCCACGGTGACTTGCACCTGGTGCTCTGCCAGGCTGCAGCCATCGGGGACCGACACCCCCTGCCCCTCGGTGGCAAAACACCCCTACGCCCAATCGCAGGCTATGTATGAATAACACCATCCCAGGTGGTCCAGTGGACTGAATCCCACCCGATCGCAGGCTCAGTATAAAGAAATAAATCCCTGGTGGTCCAGTGGACCGACTCCTGCCCGATCATGGGCTCAGAATAATGAAATAAATCCCCGGTGGTCCAGTGGACTGAATCCTGCCCAATCATGGGCATAAGTAAACAAATACAAATTAAATACTCCCTGGTAGTCCAGCGGTACCCCCTCCCCACCTGCCCACTGAGCCCCGCCACCCCACACCCCCAGTCAGTGGTGGGCGGCAGCTCCCCACCCGCAAGCTACCTGGCCACTCGATGACTGACAACATACAGTACAGCTGTGCGCCATTGGTCCACAGTGTGGGCCGGTGGGTGTGCAGACCTATGCTGGCACCTACTCTGATCCTGATGGCGAATGGATCCATTCACGCCGCCGGGTTTGTGGCTCACAGTATAGTCTGCACGCCCGATAACCGCCTTTAATAGACCAATGAACGCTCACAACTACTGCTATCCAGTCAGCGGGTGGCGGGTGGCTGTGGTGGAAAGCTGCTGTCCGCCGCGTGACTGGGGAGGAAAGCCGAGTGGCGGGACCAATGGCGGTGAGGGGTACCGCGGAGTACCAGGGAGTATTTACTATGTATTTGTTTACATATGCCCATGAACGGGCAGGATTCAGTCCACTGGACCACCGGGGATGTATTTCATTATTCCAAGCCACGATCAGGCAGGAGTCGGTCCACTGGACCACCAGGGATGGTGTTATGTACACATAGCCCGCGATCGGGCTGGCAGCAGTCCACTGGACCACCAGGGATTATCTTTATTTTCCATTGTCCATGAGTGGGCGGCAGGGGTGCGAAGCCAACAGACCCCAGCTTCAGAGCTCGGGTGGCCACCCATAGCTGGTGGCTGCCATGTTGAGCCCTGCCATACGTCAGCTCGCCTGTGGGTGGCCAAGCCTTGCTCCTTTTTTTTTGCAGCTCAACTGTGTGCTGCACAAGTAGGGGTTGCACCTGCATCTGCTCAGCACACCCCGGGCAGAATATCGGGATGTGCGGAGTATGCATGGGCACGCCCCCCCACTTGCGCTGCATATATTACTGATGCGCCCCAGCGCATCAAGATTTGTGCCGCGCACTTTCCCCATTTGAATATCACACTGGGGCACATCAGTGGGTTGTGCATGGTGCATCTGTATTGCGCCATGTGCAGCGCTTCTGAATATCCCCACCCTTGGTGTACAAATACAGTAGAATTCCTAGGCTATGAGTAAATGTTTCTGTATTTCAATGTTCACTCATAACCTCACAAATGTCCAATATTTTGACTCCAACCTTTCAACATAGCCATTTTTCAATACCACTTCATAAATAGGATTTTTTTTTTCAATCCAGGATGAGACATCTTTTTGCACTTTTTCTGCAAAATGACCTTTCGGACAATTTAATATAAATAGTATATGTCATAAGGCAAATTATAAAATGAGTATCTTAAAAATGTGTGGTCCTAATTACAAAAATATATAATTGACAAATTTTGTGTGTAGCGGCAGTCTTCACCCCAGTAGGTATACTTTGTGATCCCGTGCCATGCTCAGTGACCCAGCTGAATGGGGTCGGGGGCATTGCGTTATTATTTTGACACCCTTCAGCCAGGAAATAAAAGGTGCAAGGTTGTCCGCACAGGCCTAGGTACCATATATTGAAGACTACTGTCTTCTTGGTAAAGGGCCCTACACCTCTCCACATGTGGTAGCAGAGGGCCCTGTGCATTGGCTGACAGATGCATTCTTTGCCTTGTGCAACTGTATCTGTGGACATGTGGAAGTGTAGGGACCACAGGGCCCTGCATTTTCACAGCCCACCAGGCAGCACCATGAATTCTTCATGTCTGTTGCTGCATTTCTGTTGGCAGACAGACTTCCCTTGACACAGGACAGAGGCATCTGTACACATAAAGGATACAATTCCACCATCTCAAAAAAAAGGAAATTCTTTGCAAAAAAACTTTGTTAATGCACCAGTTCATGTAAATGAATGCCACAAAAGTAGGGAAATGTGGCATTATGGTTTCTAGCTATAACTCGAGACCCCTATGCCAAAGCAGCAAAAGTAACAAAAAAATAGGGTTCTGGGTCTCTGTAGTCTTGGCAAATCAGTGGTGGGGTCTTCTTTGGGTTGTCAATCCTAATACCCCTCCCCCACCACCTGTAGTGGCCAGTCCAAAGCACATGGTACAGCTACAAGCCACTGCCTCATAGTGATACACTCCTCAAAGGTAGAGAAGTATGTGTCACCACAGTTTACCAACACACTTTGTTGTAATTTTCTTCAAGCAGGGCCCTGTGTAGAGATTTTTTGAAGTGAAACTTTGGCTGTGAATTTTGTATGAAGTGCTGAAAATTTGTGCTTCACAAAATTTGCGAATTTTGGGATGTCTGACTGAAATCCACTTTGCATGAATTTCATGAATTTCACAGTGAAATTTGCACATTTTGCACCACGAAGCACAAAATTCACAGGCAAAGCACAAAATTAACAGGTGAAATTTTGTGCTTTGTGACAAAATTCACACAATTCACTGGCCACAAATTGTGCATATTGCATGATGTTTGCTCTGTGAATTCCACAAAATCCACAAATTAATTCAGAGAGCCAATTCTGTGGATTGTGCACATCTCTAGCCCTGTTGGCCCTACGTGAAGAAAGGAGATCATGTATGATGTTGTTTGCTCATGGAATGGGGTGAGCATTAGGGTTAACAACCCCAAGGAAGACCCCACTACTGATTTGCAGAGACTCCAGAGACCCAGTACACTAATGTTTTTTCCTTTTGCTGTTTGGGGGGTTGGGTAAGGAGTTAGGGCTGGAAACCCTAACACCACATTTCCCTACTTTTGTGGGATTCATTTACCTTACCTGGTGCATTAACAAAGTTTTTTGCAAAGAATAATTATACAGGTATGGTAGCGCCTGTATGTTGAGTAAGCACGTTAATGTTAAACCCCAATTTTTGCACCTTAATAACTTTGCCTCTAGTCAACTGATGTACATGAAATTTGGAAGGCAAAGAGATGGTGCCAGGTCCCTGGATCCTGAAATTTTGTGGCAATTGGTTCACTGAGAGCAAAGTTACAGAGGGGCAAGAGCCCCCCAAATCACCAAAATTAAGACCTATTTTTTGCTCAACTAGAACTTAAAAATTAGTAGGATTTGTAATCTGAAACTTGCAGGCTTGATAGAGTTTGGGATAAGATGTGTGCTTTTGTGGTTTTCATCTCCCGAAGTGTAGCAGTTTTCTTAAAAAAAAGTTAAATTTTTGAGCATTCGCAGTTAAAATAATCAGCCTTCTAAAAATGACTGAATTTTTATGACCACATGAAGTCATCTGGTCATATTAAGAACATGGTCTTGTTTAATAGGTGAGAGGCCAGTTCCCTGTCTGTGTATACCACCCCGCTGTTTTCATTCAGCAGGGACAGGGCTATATATCAATGTGCATCCCCGCCCCTGCTGAGCGTGCTGTGCATGTGTGCTTGTTTTTCCCCTGCTGTGTCCATCACTAGCTGCATAAGTGGTTTTATTTATTTGAACTGGACACCAGGGAGCCCAATCTCTATTACCCATTTAATTAATAATGTAGTCCAACACTGGGATGCCCACCAATGGTGCTGCATTTTCCCCCTCCGCTCCATAATGTTCCACTCCAGTATCCATACTTTATACTTGCTGACACTGGGGGCTCAATCCCCGGTGTTGGCATACACAATCCCCGTTCTCTCAACCCACCAGTGAGGGACACCAGTGCCCTCAAGTGTCATGCCAACACTGGGGTGCCCAATCCTTAGTGTCAGAGGTATCTTCCCCCTCTCCTCTGTTACGTGTCCTCCTCGCACCCTCACAACTGTAATTTATAATGTCTGACACCTGGATGCTCCATCCTCAGTGCCAAAGAGGACAACCTCCTTCCCCCAACCCAGCAGTCTGGGACACCAGGATGCCCACCCCACTGCCCCAAGTGTCATGCCAACACAGAGGTACCCAATCTCCAGTGTCAGAGTTACCTGTAAAAAGAAAACTGTTCCTTGACATCTTTTGTTTTTTTCCCCCTGAAACGAAACAGTCCCTCATTGTCTGCTGCTGTCTCCACCCCCACCCCAATAAGGCAATTATAATGGGAGGTAGGAGGAAGTAGGCTGTTGGTAAACTAGAAGCTGCAGCTTATGCAATAGGTAGGGAAATGGGCAGACTGGGTGGGCCAAGCGGTCCTTATCTGCTGTCAAAGTCTATGTTTGTATGTAACCCACCACTCAGCTTCCAGCACCCTCACACCCCCCTTACCCTATACTAATGCAGCTGAGGTCCAATGCCATAATCCTCTCTGGACCAGAGACATGTCTTCACTCTTCAATGCTGGACTGGAAACTGAGGAGCACAGGTAAGTGCCATATAATGTATTTCAATGCGTTTTGAACTTTTCTTCATAACTTGGTCATTTTTAAATATTTTGTTTTGGCCTAAATTTTCAACATGGCCTTTTCTGGCACCCCACCTCATGAACAAGTGTAGTGAAATTCTATAAATACAGCCTGAAAGGTGATCTCACAGTTGTTGCATGAAATCACCTTTTGGGTTAGATTTGAATAACTCCGCCACCCTTGTTTATGAGGTGGTATCCCAAAAGGCCATGTTGAAAACTGAGGTAAAAAATATGCAAAAATGACCAAGTTTTAAGTTTTCATTGAAATGTTTCTATATTCACTCATAACTTTGGTAATTTTCAATATTTTGACCCCAAATTTTAAACATAACCGATTTTTCACACCACCTCATAAACGCAACAGCTGTCATTTTTCAAATCCTTGCTGAAATGTGTTTTTAACCCTGTGGTGTAAAAATACATTTTGACAGGTATGTAAACATTTTTACTTACAAGGTTCATGAGGTGGGATCATAAGAACACTATATTGAAAATGTTGGATCAACATATTAAAATATTAAAATACAACAGCATTCTGAAGGTATGTTGTTATTTTTCTATGCATGCTCATAACTTTGGTAATGTTCAATATTTAAACCCCAGATTTTCAGCATAGCCTTTTTTTCACACTCCTTCATGAGCATGACAGCTGTTGTTTTTCAAAATCCTGGCCAACATCTGATTTTGCACTTCTGGCATGAAATTAAATTGTTTCCACTATGTTATCAAATGACACCTGTAATGTTCAGAAGGAGGGGCCATAAAAAGACTGCTGAAATGTTGGGGTCAAAATGTCAAAACAAATTGTGAAATGACATTGTTTGCATGCACGCCTCTTGGCCCAGTAAGGACCATATTGCCTTCCCATGCCTGTGACCTGATTTCTGGTGCAAGCTCAGTGAACTGGCTTAATGGATGAATGCTGGAGGGAACTGTTGCAGTATGCAGCACCAGCCCCAGCTGGGGAAAGATGGAGCAGTATTCTATCACACACACAGCATGTTGTGGTGGGTTGGGGAGCCTTCCCTCACAGAGTGTTGACATGTGTGTCAAGGTCTGATGGGCCATGGATTCAGTCAGGACTGTCTCCAGTATTCTACTTATTTCATTTTGCACAGATCATGAATGATTCCACCATCAGAAAAAGGAGGTAAATTAATTGCAAAATGCTACATTAATACAAACATTTGAGTTGAACATAAAGGGCCAGATATTCAAAAGGGTTGCACCATGTGCAACAGAGATGCGCCATGCGCCAGCGCAAATCCGAAAATGCGCCATTGTGCGATATTCAGTGGGAGGCAGCTGCACTGCTCAAGTTGCAATGTGCAAGAGTGCAATGGTAATGAATGCATGTGCAACTGTAGGGGAAGGAACCATGAATAAATGGCGCAGTGCAATATTTAACAAATTGCGCCATGCACAGTAGGGGAGCTAGCAGAAGTTGCGTGATAGCGGAAATGAGCCAAAATAAAAAGGAACAAGAGAGAGGTGCAAGAACGCTACAGGAAGGCCAGAAGTGGGAGCGAGCTGGCAGCAAGAGCTGAGAGAGAAGCAGAGTGAGGGACAAAGAAGGAGTAGGACAGGGCAAACCTGTGCCACACAGGACAGGAGTGGGGAGCCAGTGACAGTGTGCAGGACAGACATGAGCAGTCAGGGTAGTGGTAGGAGGCAGGACAGAAGAAGGCTGGAGGTGTACCCAGTGCAGGGGGAGCAGCACAGAGGACAGCGGGGGGAACAGGACAACATCTGCCACAGAGGGAACAACAGCCAGGGACATGGCCAGTGCCACCATACAGATGGAGGCAGTAATGAGGGGTGTGAGAAGGCAGGCAGCAGGGGGGGTGCGGCTGTGGAAGGGCCTGTCAGCGGTATGTCCCCAACAGGTGGTACTGAGCCTGCATCACCTTCGAGCAGTATACTGATACAGAGATTGTGGGCTGATACCACCTGAACCGGGCGATCCTGAGACGGCTCTGTGAGCTGTGCAGTGATGAGATGCAGACACCCACATGACGGAGCCATGCTCTGTCAGTGGAGATGAAGGTGACAGCTGTCATGTGCCTGCTTGCCAAGGGCACCTTCCAGAGACCAATAGGGAACACAGCAGGCATAACCCAGTCGGCCACGTCATGCCTACTCACACAATTCCTCAGTGCACTGCTGCTACATGCTGCGGAGTACATTCATTTCCCCAGCACACAGGCGGAGTGCACAGCACACATACAACAGTTCCACAGGGTAGCACATATGCCTGGCATGCTCGAGGCCATTGACTGCACCAATGTGGCCATCCGCACGCCACCTGGCCCGGATGGCATAGCCTATAGGAACCGCAAGGGATACTCCAGCATCAACTTCCAGGTGGTGTGCGATGCCAGGGGGCGCATAACCAATGTCTGTGCCACATGCCCTGGGGGAGCACATGATGCCTTCATCTGGCACCAGTCTACACTGTGCCACAGGTTCGAGAGTGGGGACATCCCCATTGGCCACCTAGTGGGTGAGTATGCACAACACACAGGATGACATGGGCAGCTGTGCGAGGGAAGGCATAGTCAGAGGTGCCATGGGTACCGGCCTTGATGGCCCATGGCAGAGTGATACAGGCCACCATACTAATGTACACCCTCTATACACAGGTGGCAGTGGATATCCACTCCTTCCCTGGCTGCTCACACCATACCGGCGCCTCTCAACCCCATTGCAACAATGGTACAATGAGGCACATGCCACCACACGTAATATCATCGAGCGGGTGTTCGGGATGCTGAAGTCACGTTTCTGGTGCCTGGACATGTCTGGCGGTGCCCTACAATACAGCCCCTCGAAGGCCTGTGGGCTATTCCTGACCTGTTGCATCCTGCACATCATGGCCAATGACTGTGGGATAGCCGTAGAGGCTGAAGGGGGGACAGCGATCGGGACGATGAGGGCGCCAGTCCAGATGGTGATGGGCAGTCCCCGTTCTGTTCAGGATGGCTCAACTGCACCAGGACACCATCACAGAGGAGCATTTTGGCCAACACAGGTAGGTCACAGGGCCATGTGCAACCACCAATGGCAAGGGTACAACCCACAGACAGGCATGGATGAACCCCAGGGGTGAATGGCAGCAAGTGAATGGGACTGAGCATGGATCCGCACAAGCCATCAGGGATGGGCATGGCCAAACATGACACTCGCGCATGCACATACACACACACACACATATACACACACACACACCCACCCCCATACCACAAGACATGCACAAGGGGTAGAAGGCACACCGACCACGACTGCAACCCCTAGCCACACACAGACCCACACACAGCAACGCCCAGTGGCCATCAATGTGCATGTGTCAGATGCTGGGCACCATTGCACACTGGCAGACAGCGCAACACAGGCATCATCATGCACATGCCACAGTAGCTAGCAGCCAGGAGGGTGTGCACATGGACTGTGTGTCTGCAGGGCTGGGTACCCCACCCATGCATCTTATAGTGCACAACACACTGCACACAGGGCAGCGGCAGAGAGTTGCCATGGTGGGAGACAGGACAGTCACACGGCACAGTGCCACGGCCACCACAGATGCATGGGTGGCCCTGCCAAGACCTGCCAGCCATGCCAGGCTCACCATTGGCCTCATGAGGTGGCGCGGATGCTCCACTAGGGGTGATACTGCCGGAATGTGACCGTGTTCGCGCAGGGGTCTGCAGCTCACTGAACATGCTTGCGCCTGGTGTGCTTGGTATGCCCACAGCCAAACCCGGTGTCAACATGGAAGGTATCATACGATGCCGGGAATGGGAGGTGGACATGGCACTGCGCTGTGTCTGCGGCGCATGGGCAAATAACTGGGTGCCCATTGTGGCCATGACAGCTGTGAATGCATGTGTCTGCCTGTCAGTGGCAGTGGTCACATCCTCCCGCAGCCGGTCCATCCCTGCCAGGAGCAGACCGTTGTCCCTGCTGCACTGTTCCTCTGCCTGGTGCAGGACCGCACTGAGTGTATCCACCGCCATCACAAGCCGCAACTGCTGATCCACTGAATCCTGGAGTATGTGGGTGTGCTCATCTAAGAGGTCATCCGCCTGATCAGCATGCTGTCCCTCATGGTGTTCATGGCCGTGCTGGGCAGCACCCCTTGAAGTTGGGCGCTGCACACCAGAGCCATGCCTGGGCACGTCCACACACGGTGCACTGATGCCGCCCCCTGACACTGTCCCCCCATTCACATTTTCTAACTGCTGGCATTGCCCCTCCTGCTGCTGATCGCCAGGGCTCGCTGGTGCAGCTGCATCAGCTGCAACAGCCCCACCGGCCTGGACACACACCAGTGCTGCCCCACTGGAGCATACAGGCACAGGCTGGGACTGTGATGTCACGCAGGCCTCCATGGTGGCACCACCCACGGCTACGCCCATGCCGTTCCCTGCTGTGGGACCATCCTGCATCCCACATGTATTACTGTCTGGGATGTCTGATCCATCATCATCGGTGCGGATCTGGCACCAGTCCATGTCCCAGCATGCTGGAGTCCATGGCCGCTGTCACGCTGGGACACAGGCAGGGCCTCGTCCGCACCAGCACCACCATCTTCAGTCCAGACAGACAGGCGGGTATGTGGTGGTACTGACCCTCGGACACCTGCAGAGGTGGATGGGCACTCCTCCATGTCCAGGGCCTTGCCCACGGTGGACACACCCACCACCGCTGACCCATGTAGATGCTCAGGAGCTGTAAGGGAACACAGTAACGTTAATGTCTCCGCCCTACCCTGTGGCATTCCCCCCACCTCCCACACAGTGACAGCACAGGACCTACCATGCAGTAACGGGCTGCCACCCATCTGGAAGCCACCATCTGGAACGCCGTCTATGGCACAATGCCGCATGCAGCCAGCCACCCGCTCCTCCTGTGGCGTCAGGCATGGTACATCCAGCTGCCCACCACCGGTTACAGCACATGCTGCCCAGATGGCAGCCACTTTGTCCTTAATTCTCCTCCTGTCTGTGCCGACCTTCTTTTTACATTCCTGCATGGACTGCTGGTGGCTGCCATGCTGGTTCATGGCATGCGCAACCTCACCCCATGCCGCAGCATGGGCCTGTGGTGTTCCCCGCTGTCCACTGAGCAGTGGTTCCCTGTTGAAGTATGCCTCGAACAGGGCATCTGTTTCCGCCCATGTGAAGTTGGGCCTCCTCTTCCTCCAACATCCCTGTTCCTCCTCTTCCTCACGTTTGGTCATTATAGAGCCTGTGGGAATGACAGGTGTTACCTTCCAATGTGCAGTCCCACACATCTCCCACGCACCACAGTCCACACTTCCAAACAGCATGCAACCCACCACAATAGACTGCAATACCAGACTATGGCCTCTGCAGCCCCATGTCACATTTATATAGCGCAAGGCATGCAAATGAGATGAGGCACAACTTTAAGTGGATGCTAATGCAGTAGCTGCGCCGTGGAATTGCAGATGAGCTGATTTGCATATGCCGGCTGAATATCACGCTGTTGCACCTTGCACAATTGTGTTGAGCATGCTCAGACACAGGCACAGCTCTGTGACGTGCGTAGTAGGCACCGAACAGCGCATGCCCGGGGTGCTGACACCAACGCCTGCCACGCTGCTGACGTGCTGAGCATGGGAGGCAGTGCAGTGCATGGCCACCACTGTGCCAGTGGCACTAGTGCGCTGTTCACATGTATGGCGCTCTTGCCCTGGAGCGCCATAAGTGCCGTGGTGCCACAGCATGGTAGGCCACTGCAGGGCATCTCACACAGGCAGCCAACCATGCTACATGCAGGGAGTACCAATCGCGCTGTGGCGGTCCATGCGCGAGAGACCCTTGACCCTGTGCTCGACCTTTGCCCCCTAGGTGCCATGCATCCACATGGGTGCACCCCTATCATGCTGTTCGGGTGGCAGCGTGATAGGGAATGGCACCGTACTGGCGCAGCATCTGCACGTGGTGGACGTGGTGCTACAGAGCAACCATTTTGTCTCCTAACTGATGCAGAGATGGCAAGACAGAGGGCTGCTGTGTGGAGCGTGAGCTGGCCAATTTGCGGCTAACGTGAGAGCCCCATGCTGGGGCCCTTTTTTGGAATAACCCCCTGGACAGGGCCAGAAGTGCCATCTGGGAGGAGGTGGCTGTGGCACTGGAAGAGGCCACAGGACTCGCCCGGATGTCGGAGCAGTGTCATCACCGATACAGGGACCTCCAGCGGAGGGACCCGGACAGGCTTGCCCACCTGCGGGCACACGCCAGGCAAGGTGCAGTGCCACAACCAGGTAGGTGCCCCATCCATACACTGGTTGCATCCATATGGGTATCGCAGTGGGCATGTGTCCACCACCCGGGGGGTGGGCCGTCCAGTGTGGGCAGTGGTGTTGGTGTTGGTGGGGGGGTTGCGGCATGGCTGGGCTGTGCGGGATCGCACACACTCGGGGTGGGGGGCCTTTGCTACTGGATTGTACTGATGTTTCCCACTCCATGTTTGCACCCTAGGCCCTGAAGAGTGGCGCAGAGCCCACGAGGACCGCCACCGCCAGGAAGATAGGGGAGCTGGGTAACAGCCATGGGCTGCCAGTCCCAACATCGAACAGCACCCGGATCAGGCCGAAGAGTGTGAGTGCCTTTCTTCCAGGATATTCTGTGCATGCTGTGTTGCAGGGTAGGCGGTGGGGCATGGCCACCATCCATTGACACCACTGCTGTGCACTCCACAAGGTACACTCAGCACTGTCCTGTGGCACTGCATGTGTGGGTGTGCATCGCTGGTGGTCCATGCATGCACCGGGTACATGGCTGTGCCACTGCCTTCGCACCGCATAGCCATGTCACTGTACAGCTACAGTGGTGCTGTGTGGGACTTGGGTGGTGGGCGTGTGCAGCAGTCTGCATGGCTGTGTCCACCTGGGTAGGCAGGTCATGTGGACATGATCACTGTGGGTGGTTGCACACCATCACAGGGGAGTGTCCCATGGCTGTATGCCATGCACAATGGGTGGGCTGCAGGGGGATGGACATTCACACCTATTGACTCTGCTCCCTTGTCCTAGGTGGACAGAGGATGATGCGGCTGGAGAGGACCATGCAGGAGCTACTCCAACTTGTGAGGGCGTCATTGGAGGTACTGCAGAGGTTGGACCAGTATGGTGTCCAGAGGCATCGAAGCAGGAGGCGCCACAGTGCAGGGAGCGGGGCGGCCGCTGAGACCTCCATGCCCCGAACTACACCCTACCCCCTGGACCCACACCTCTTCCTCTCCCATTTGTTCACCCTGCCCCTTACCCACCCTCCTGGTTTGTGGCCCTCACCCCAAATAATATATATAGCTGTAAATAGTTTTATTGTACCTTTGAAATATACATTTGTTTTGTTATGCCTACTGTGGTGATCTCTGATTTGCAGTGGGCTACAGGTGCTCAGCTGCAGTGGTGTGCATGGTGTCAGGGGTGGTGCAGGCATGGGTGTGTGTGTGTGTCCATAGGGGAAGTGCCTATGGTGTGGGCATAGCTATCAGCCACTGTCTGTGATTTGTGTGTTGTTCCCTGTGCACTGGATGAATGTGTGCATTGGTCCATGGTGCATGCACTGTGTCCATGGTGCCCCTGTCAGACTATCCATGGCCTGTGCAGTTGACACCCTTGCATGTCTGTGATCTGCATGGTCTGCTGGCATGTCAGTGGTGGCTGTCCATGCTGGACAACTACTGTACCCAGCACAATGCCGGGTTGCCTCCTGTCACCGGTATGGTGCACATCTGCCTCAGGTGGCACTGTGGCCTCCACTGTTCACACTGCGCAGGTCAAGATGCACCTGCGGCACACTACTGAATATCATGCCAGCGGTGCCATGGCGCAACCAGGGATGCGTAGTGGCGCAGGTCTTATTTGCAATAGCACAATCAGGGATGCTCAGTGGAGCACAGTAGCAGTGCATCAGCACAACCAGGGATGCGCAGGGACAGGATGCAGGAGCCCACCACCCATGGTAGAGATGGGCAGAGGAGCACACAGCAGAACAGATATCACCCCCACACCCCATGCACCGCACAACCTGAGGAGAGCTGGAAGAACCACCGGCCCATGGACACCAGCAACAAACCCACAGCCTGGGTATGGTGCCCCAGCACACCCCTTGGCAAGCTGTGACCAGCACACAAGGATGTCTGGCCACCCTGTGCCACACTATCCCACCAATGCAGAGCACACCCTGCACCACGATCCCCATACACCCTACCCAGGAGTAGTGCCCAACAGTGTAGGATACCCCATGCATGCCACCACCCCCACTGTGACAATGCAACCCTGTGCACCACGGAGCCATGCAAGGCAGCCCCACCATGAGCACCCTGCAGTGGGTGGCACCAGACAGCGATGCAACAACTGCATACACAGTGCCACCCTGCACATCCCCCACCAGGTACAGCTGAGAGACCGACCATGCGTCGGCACACGAGGTACCCCACATGTGACAGGGCATGCCCCGGACCCCACCACCAGCGGTATCAGCACCCTGCACACCCTCCCAAGGACACACCCCATCCCAGCACTGGCCACAACAGCCAGTGCAGACACCCACAGTGTTGCATGAAAGCATGCGCCACACAGGATGCAACACAGTGCATGGACAAACACCCACCCATACCCAAGGGCACACCAAAACAGGGACACAGTAGTGGGTCAACCAAGCCAGTGGTGTGTGGCCATGGCAGCCATGTACACACGGCCAGCACCCCTCCATGGCACAGGTGTGCCAGCCGGTCCTACAGTGCTCCAAGTCAAGAGCACCATACATGTGAATAGCACACTAGCTCCACTGGCACAGTAGTGGCCATGCCCTGCACTCTCTCCCACGCTCGGCACGTCAACAGCATGGCAGGCATCAGCGTCAGCACCCCGGGCATGTGCCGTGCAGTGCCTACTGCTCATGTCACAGAGCTGCACCTGTGCCTGAGCACGCTCAACACAATTGCACAAGGCGCAACAGTGTGATATTCAGCCGACATATACAAATCAGCTCATCAGCAATTCCATGGCGCAGCTACTGCATTAGCATCCACTTAAATTTGAGCCTCGCCTCATTTGCATGCCTTGCGCTATATAAATATGACATGGGGCTGCAGAGGCCATAGTCTGGTATTGCACTCTATTGTGGTGGGTTGCATGCTGTTTGGAAGTGTGGACTGCGGTGTATGGGAGATGCATGGGACTGCATAGTGAAAGGTAGCACCTGTCATTCCCACAGGCTCTATAATGACCAAACATGAGGAACAGGAGGAACAGGGATGTTGGAGGAAGAGGAGGCCCAACATTACACGGGCGGAAACAGACGCACTGTTCAAGGCATACCTCAACAGGGAACCGCTGCTCAGCGGACAGTGGGGAACACCACAGGCCCATGCTGCAGCATGGGGTGAGGTTGCGCATGCTGTGAACCAGCATGGCAGCCACCAGCAGTCCATGCAGGAATGTAAAAAGAAGGTCAGCATAGACAGGAGGAGAATTAATGACAAGGTGGTTGCCATCAGGGCAGCACGTGCTGCAACTGGTGGTGGGCAGCCGGATGTGCCACGCCTGATGCCACAGGAGGAGCGGTTGGCTGGAAGCATGCAGCATTGTGCCATAGAGGTCATTCCAGGTGGTGGCTTCCAGACAGGTGGCAGCCCGTCACTGCATGGTAGGTCCTGTGCTGTCACTGTGTGGGAGGCGGGGGGAGTGCCACAGGGTAGGGCGGAGACATTAATGCTACTGTGTTCCCTTATAGCTCTTGAGCATCTACATGGGTCAGCGGTGGTGGGTGTGTCTACCGTGGGCGAGGCCCTGGACATGGAGGAGTGCCCATCCACCTCCACAGGTGTCCAAGGGTCAGTACCACCGCATACCTGCCTGTCTGTCCGGACTAAAGATGGTGGTGCTGGTGTGGATGAGGCCCTGCCTGTGTCCCAGCATGACAGTGGCCATGGACTCCAGCATGCTGGAACATGGACTGGTGCCGGATCAGGCACCGATGCTGGTGGATCACACATCCGAGACAGTAATACATGTGGGACACAGGATGGTCCCACAGCAGGGAACAGCATGGGCATAGCTGTGGGTGGTGCCGCTGTGGAGGCCTGCAGGACATCACAGTCTCAGCCTGTGCCTGTATGCCCCAGTGGGGCAGCACTGGTGTGTGTCCAGACCGGTGGGTCTGTTGCGGCCGATGCAGCAGCACCGGTGAGCTCTGGTGATCGGTGGCCAGAGGGGCAGTGCCAGCAGTTGGAAAATGTGGATGGGGGACAGTGTCAGGGGGAGGCGTCAGTGCACCATGTGTGGACATGCCCAGGCATGACTCTGGTGTGCAGTGCCCAACTTCAAGGGGTGCTGCCCAGCATGGCCACGAACACCATGAGGGACAGCATGCCAATCAGGTGGATGACCTCTTAGATGAGCACACCCACATAGACCAGGATTCAGTGGATCAGCAGTTGCAGCTTGTGACGGCGGTGGATACACTCAGTGCAGTCCTGCGCCAGGCAGAGGAGTGGTGCAGCAGGGACAACGGTCTGCTCCTGGCAGAGATGGACCATCTGTGGGAGGATGTGACCACTGCCATTGACAAGCAGACACATGCATTCACAGCTGTCATGGCCACAATGGGCACCCAGTTATTTGCCCATGTGCCACAGACACTGCTCAGTGCCATGTCCACCCCCCATTCCCGGCATCATGCAACACCTCCCATGTCAACATCGGGTTCAGTTGTGGGCATACCGAGCACGCCAGGCACAGGCATGTTCGGTGAGCTGCAGACCCCTGCACAAACATGGTTGTGTTCCCTCAGTGTCACCCCTAGGGGAACATCTGTGCCACCCCATGAGGCCAATGGTCAGCCTGGCATGGCTGGCAGGTCTCAGCAGGGCCACCCACGCATCTGTGGCGGCCGTGGCACTGTACCGAGTGACTGACCTGTCTCCCACCATGGTCACTGTCTGCCACTGCCCTGTGTGTGCAGTGTGTTGTGCACCGTAAGATGCATGGGTGCGGTACCCGGCCCTGCACACACACACAGTCCATGTGCACACCCTCCCGGCTGCTGGCCACTGTGGCATGTGCATGATGATGCCTCTGTTGCACTGTCCACCAGTGTGCAATGGTGCCCAGCATCTGACACACACACAGTGACAGCCACTGGGCGTTGCCATGTGTGGGCCTGTGTGTGGCTAGGGGTTGCAGTCATGGTCGGCGTGCCTTCTACCCCTTGAGCATGTCTTGTGGTGTGGGGGTGGGGGTGGGGGTGTGTGCATGTATGTGTGTGTGTGTGTGCGCATGTCGTCTTTTGCCATGCCCATCCCTGATGGCATGTTTGGATCCAGACTCAGTCCCATTTACTTGCCGCCATCCACCCCGGGGTTCATCCATGCCTGTCTGTAGATTGTGCCCTTGCCATTGTTGGTTGCACATGGCCCCGTGACCTACCTGTGTTGGCCGAAATGCTCCTTTGTGATGGTGTCCCAGTGCAGCTGAGCCATTCTGAACAGGTGGGGGTCCCTTCACCTGGGGGGTTGTTGCCCATCACCGTCTGGACTGGAGTCCTCATCGTCCCTATCGCTGTCCCCCTCTTCAACCCCTTCAGCTATCCCACAGTCATTGGCCATGTTGTGCAGGATGCAACAGGCTAGGAATAGCTCACAGGCCTTCAAGGGGCTGTATTGTAGGGTACCGCCAGATGTGTCCAGGCACTGGAAACGTGACTTCAGCATCCCAAACACACGCTTGATGATATTACGTGTGGTGGCATGTGCCTCATTGTATCGTTGCTGCGATGGGGTCGAGGGGCACTGGTGCGGTGTGAGCAGCCAGGGATGGAGTGGGTATCCACTGTCACCTGTGTATAGAGGGTGTACGTTAGTATGGTGGTCTGCATCGCTCTGCCATGGGCCGTCAAGGCCGATACCCATGGCACCTCTGACTATGCCTCCCCCCACAGCTGCCCATGTCATCCTGTGTGTTGTGCATACTCACCCACTAGGTGGCCAGTGGGGATGTCCCCACTCTTGAACCTGTGGCACAGTGTAGAGTAGTGCCAGATGAAGGCATCATGTGCTCCCCCAGGGTGCGTGGCACAGACATTGGTTATGCTCCCCCTGGCATCACACACCACCTGGCAGTTGATGCTGGAGTATCCCTTGCAGTTCTTGTAGGCTATGCCATCCGGGCCAGGTGGTGTGCGGATGGCTACATGGGTGCAGTCAATGGCCCCGATCATGCCAGGCATACGTGCTACCTTGTGGAACTGTTGTATGTGTGCTGTGCGCTCCGCCTGTGTGCTGGGGAAATGGATGTACTCTGCAGCATGTGGCAGCAGTGCGCTGAGGAATTGTGTGAGTAGGCGTGATGCGGCTGACTGGGTTATGCCTGTTGTGTCCCCTGTTGGTCTCTGGAAGGTGCCCGTGGTGAGCAGGCACGTGACAGCTGTCACCTTAGTCTCCACTGACAGAGCATGGCTCTGTCGTGTGAGTGCCTGCATCTCATCTCTGCACAGTTCACAGAGCTGCCTCAGGATCATCTGATTCAGGCGGTACTGGCCCACAATCTCTGTATCAGTATACTTCTCGAAGGTGATGCGGGCTCAGTACCATCTGTTGGGGGCATACTGCCGATGGGCCCTTCCACGGCTGCGCCCCCCCCCCTGCTGCCTGCCTTCTCACACCCCTCATTACTGCCTCCATCTGTATGGTGGCACTGGCCATGTCCCTGGATGTTGTCCCCCCAGCAGATGTTGTCCCGTTCCCCCCACTGTCCTCTGTGATGCTCCCCCTGCACCAGGTACACCTCTGGCCTTCTGCTGTCCTGCCTCCTACCACTACCCTGACTGCTCTGCAGCACTACCCTGTCTGTTCTACACACTGTCACTGGCTCCCCACTCCTGTCCTGCATGGCACAGGTGTGCCCTGTCCTGCTCCTTCTTTGTCCCTCTCACTCTGCTCCTCTCTCTCCTCTTGCTGCCAGCTCGCTCCCACTTCTGGCCTTCCTGTAGCGTTCTTTCGCCTCTCTCTTGTTCCTTTTTATTTTGGCTCATTTCTGCTATCGCGCAACTTCTGCTACCTCTCCTATTGCGCATGGCGCATGTCATTGAATATCACACTGCGCCATTTATTCATGGTTCCTCCCCCTACGGTTGTGCATGCATTCATTACCATTGTGCACTTGCGCATTGCAACTTGAGTGGCGCAGTTGCCTCCCGCTGAATATCGCACAATGGCGTATTTTCAGACTTGCGCTGGTGCATCTCTGCTGCACATGGCGCAACCCTTTTGAATATCTGGCCAATAGTGGTATATCAGGAATCTCTACCTTAGGGAAATAAAAAAGGCAAAGGTAGATTATTTCATGAGAAATCTCAGAACAAACAAGACATCAATCCCTTATTTTTCTGGAAAATGGTCAGAAAATTACAGAGCCAGATTCTTCTGAATTACCCTGTTAGTAGTAGTAGTAGTAATGATTTTATTCATTATAATGAACAAGGTAAAACAATCCCATTGAGTACACAAGTACACTCATTTTCAAGGGACACCTTCTAAAGTGCATAACCTGGTTACAGTATAAGGAGAAAATTTTACAAGACATACAAAAATACAAAAAATGCAAATATACATATCCTTAATAAATACATTTTCACTTATTAAATCACATCCCACTAAGCACCAATTACCCTTCTATTGAACATTTATCTATTTTCCAATGCCATGTAGCATTCATGGGGTTCCTCACTTTGCTTATGGTACCACTGCCTAATCTTACTCCAACTTATTTTAGCACAGTAAGATTTTAGGTCAACAGGAAGATTATTCCAAGTTGTTGGACCCAAATAAAACAGTGTTGCACACCCACATTTTGTCCTACACTTTGGCACTTCAAACTCTATATACTGGGCTGATCTCAAACCCTTAATTTGGTGTTTAATTTTTAGATCTTTGGTAATGTATTCAGGTAATTTATTTTCGATAGACTTACACATAATTTTAGATATATGTTGATTTCTCCTGTTATACAAATGATCCCATCCTACATTTCTATACAACTCACAATGATGTGTAAGTCTATGTGACCCCGTAATATACCTGGCCATTTTGTTGTATATGCTGTCTACTGTTTTCAAATCAGTTTTATTTGCTCCCCCCCAATATATTATATTCCCATAATCAATCACTGGCACTAGCATTGTGTTAATCACATGCAGCCTGGTATTCCTTGAATAATAATTTCTTATTCTATACAACATTCCCAATTGTTGCCCTTACCTCCTGACCAAATTATTTATATGAACGGCCACTTACAGTTTATGTCCATCCATAACCCTAGATATTTGTACTCAGTTACCATCTGTAACATAGAACCATCTCTCACTATTATTTCCAAGGGTTTTTTAATATATGGGTTTTTATTTTTTTGCCAAAATAATATTACCTTGGTTTTAGTAGTGTTCAATACAAATTTATTTTTAATATAATATTTCTGTTTATAAAATGGGTCAATAAAATCCATGAAACTGATTGGCTAAAAGGACCTTTCACCCGTGTCCTTATCAGCTGATATTTATGCCAACCGGCACTTTTCTTCCCTGGGCAACCTCACAACAGGGAAATATCAATAACCTGTGATAGCTTTAAACTGCTTTCACAGGCGAGCAAACACTGTACTGTACTGGCTTGTCTGCCCCCCCTTCCCCTGTGAAGTGCCAAAGTAAACTCAAGTAAAATATAAAAAGAAAGTCTGACCTCTACTCCTTGAAGTTTCAAAAAAAAGGCTCTTGCACCCTGTCTTCAAACTGAGCTGTACAAAAAACTCTGGCAATCCCGATTTCAAAATGAGCTCACGATCCACCGAAGCAACCTCACGCTCTAAAGAAATTCTCTTTAAACCAAAACTGACACTTGTGCCACCACAACTCTTCACACCACAAAGGATCACAGATATTTAAATAACTGTGATAGCGAACACACTTGAGTACCGCTCCTTTCACAAACCGACAAGACTGCTTGTACGGAAGCCTATAAGCGAAGTATGCTCTGCCCGATCCAACCAAGGCAAAGAAAATACAGTTAACACACAAAAAGCAGTGTGTAATTTCACAGCCTGCAAAAAAACAAAACCATAAGATAAATTGTCACCAGACAAAATACAATTAAATGTCTGTCTGTACCGAGACTGCAGAGTAGTAAAATTCAAAATCATATGTGGTACACACCCTCGCCTTTGCGGCCACTCCTCGGCTACTGGCAGCTACCAGACAAAATGAGAACCTGCAAAACAAATAAATAAAACAAAGCTAGAAACAAAATGTAAAAGAACAAGTGTGGCAGGGGCAAAAATGTGTGCCTGTATGTTTCTGTTTGTCTGAAAGGATTTTACATATGTTTTGCACTACAAATGCTGGACTATTTTTTCCACATTTGTTAAACTATATTTTAACAGTTTTCAGACTTGTTTTATTTATTAACTTAATTTCCAACATAAAGTTTTTAAGGAACCCATTTAATAGCGCCAATAACACACTCGAGGTGTGGGTTATACTGATAAACACCTAGGGACATAAGGCACTCGGCACAAGTTTTGTGCCTTAGTACACCCCTTGGCGTGTTCTTATCAGGTGATAACCCACACCTCATTGTGTGTTATTGCTTGCATATCATCAAAAGCTAATTGTAATGTGTGTTGTATACTATAAGAATCCATACCTGAGACGTACTGTACATAACATCATCAGCATACTAATGATATACTAATTTTTCTTGCTTGAATTCTAAATCATTTGTATATAGATTAAATAAAAGGGGCCCCAGGATTGATCCCTGAGGTACCCCTTGCCCTACCTGCCTAAAGTCTGAAGAGTATGTGTTTAGAAACACTTTCTGTTTCATACCCCTTAAGCAATTAGAAAACCAAGCTACAACATTATCTGAAAATCCCATATTTTTCAATTTATCAATAAGTATACTATGATTTAAGGAATCAAAAGCTTTTGACAAATCAATCATAATTGCACCTGTTAATAATCCATTATCCATTGTAATCTGAATATCCCGTTACTTTTATTAATGCAGTTTGGGTACTATATCTTTCTCTGAAACCTGACTGATTACTGTGCAAAATGCCCTGCTCTTTTATTTATAGCTTAACCTGCTTGGCTACCATTTTTTCACAAATCTTTGCTACCACTGGTATCAAAGATATTGGGCGATAATTACTAATCTCTTTTTTAGAACTAGATTTGAAAATTGGAAGTACTTTAGCAAATTTCCATTTGTCCGGTACTTCAGCTGATTGTAATCAAAAATTTGTGTCGGGGGTGGGCAACAACCGGGGCTGCAAATTTCAACTATTTGCTACTAATCTCATCTAGTCCTGTTGCCTTTCTTTCACTGATATGCAGCAATTCTAACATTACCTCATTAACATTTATTTTACCAAAATTAAACTCCCGATTTAACTCCCTTTTGTTGTCAAAAAGCTTTTGTTCCCCAATTAGAGTAACATCATCTATAACACCCTTTACAGCACCCATGTTCACAAATAGGTCATTAAAACAACTGACCACCTCAGAACACTGTTCCATATCCCTACCATTAATACAAAAAGTTTTTGGATAATCTTTTTTACTCGGATTTTGTAATTTATGAATTAGATTCCAAAATTTACCAGGATAAGAAAATTATGTATCTTGTAATACATATTTATGGTAATCTACCTTTGCCTTCCTTACTTCCTTTAGATATGTATTCCTTAAGGCTCTATAACTACCCCAATCTACCTGAGTCTTTGATTTCCTTGCCTTTTGCCATTGGGTATTTCTCTTTTTATGTACATTATGCAAATTCCCATTATACCAGATAGCATTTTTCAACTCACGATACACCTTTCTCAAAGGTGCATGCTGGTTACAAACATTTTCAAATTCCACCAGAAAATACTGCCAAACCTTATTTATGGTAGGAATTAAAGCTATCCTCTCCCAAATCACATTTTCCAAATCCTGCATAAAGGCAATGTAATCAAAGTGCCTAAACGTTCTTTTAGGAACCCAATATCCAGATTTAATTCCTTTTTCTTTAGCTCTCACAGACACCACTCCCTGGTGATCACTAAAGGTACCTAACAAAACACCACTCATTTTATAATTTTCCTTTCTTGTGGTAAAAATCAAGTCCAAGGTTGAGGAAGACTCACTATCATTGCTATTAACTCTAGTTACCCCATTGATTAACTGACCTAAGCCCAATCTAATAGATAGATCAACCAGTTCATGGTCAATTGTAACATGTTCCCAGTTTACATTAAAATTGCCAATCAGCAATATTTCATGTGTGGATTTAAATTTGTGTAAATAATCATACATAATCCCAAATTTTGATGGGTGAATCTTAGGAGGTTTATATACACCCAAGATCACTATAGGTAGGGAAAAAGGAAATCCTAGTTCCATTGTTAGTACTTCAATACCCTGAAAGTCCACTTCATTTTGTAAGACTTTAATGTCTAACTGCTGCTCTGCATGTAATGCCACTCCACCACCTTTTTTATTACAATCTTGTCTAAACAGCAGATAGCCATCAATCTCAAGAAAGAAAGATGGAGTCTTTGTACTTAACCAGGTCTCAGTTAACCTAATTAAGTTTACTTGGTGTTCTAAGACCCATTCTCTAAAAACATCCATTTTGTTGCCTAGGCTACGTGTGTTGAAATGTACAATTGAAAAATCTTTCCCATTTAAGATGTCCATGGAAACTGCTTCTTTTTCTTGTGGACCTGGATTCAAGTGTACATTTCCACTTAAAAATAACAGTGTAGTGACAAAAACAAGTTTTAACTCATGTTCTCTTCTGTAGGCAACTTCTAATCATAGCTCTTCTAATTATGTTATTGTACATACTAAACGAAGAGATACACACCTGCACTTGTTCTTTTATGATTGATAGAAATTTGGTCCAAACTTCCAACTGGTTGTCAGATAGTCTAAATAATGTTTATCAAGATGGGCACCTCTGCAGTGAATAGCACAGATCACTCTTTGAGAAATGAGGATGAAGAAATTGCAAATTTATGTAAGCAAAACAGAGTTTTCAGCTTTTTGCTTGTTTCCATTGGCTCATGCCAGGTTCTAAAAGAACTATGGAGATGTAACATAAGAAAGGCAGTGGGTTTAGATGATTTACCATCTTACCTGCTAAAACTGGGTGCTCCCATGATAACACTCTGTTTGACTGTCATTTTTAATTTATCTTTGACAGTTGGCCCTTATCCCCAGATGTGGAAACTGGCAAACATGATCCCCATTTACAAAAATGGATCAGAAGCAGACATGGAAACTATAGGCCTATATTTTTGCTTCCTGTAGTTTCCAAGGTCTTCAAATAAATTATTGTAATTCAATTAAAGAACCATCTGGAAACACAAAATCTGTATAATTCTTCCCAGTCAGGGTTTTGTGCATAGCATAGCACCATGTCAGCCTTGGTTAAGGTTTACTAGGTGTTAATGGACATAAAAAGGCACTAGGCCCATTGAGAATGTCCCCCACACTGGTGGGTCAAGATTAAACCAATATGTGTTTATTGTAAAAGTTATTATCCAGTGTAGTTTTGAAGGAGTTAAAATCTGATATTGAGATAGCAATGGGTTAAGGCCTCCTGGTCAGGGCCATATTTATCAATCTATTAAAAGTTTTTGATACTTTAGATCATAAAATCCTGTTAGAGAAATTGGAATCAACTGGTCTCAACCAGGAGGCACTACGTTGGTTTCACGACTACCTTTCTGGAGGCAACAGATGGTAACCTTAAAGAACATAAATGCCATCTTGGTTATGTGCAATATGTCATCACACAGGGATCTGTGTTAGAGCCAGTATTGTTCAGTCTATATAAATGATGCTGGGCTCTTTTTGCAGAGCACCTGACATCATTTGTATACCAATGACAAAATACTACATGTAGAAGTGAAATCAGCAGAATAAATTCAATTTAAGTTACAAAAGGATTTAATGAAACTTCAGGATTATTTTAGTAGGCATAAATTATTTCTGAACAACAAAAAAATCCCAGGTTATGTTGTTTGGAAATAGACAAAGGGTGATGCTGAGTGATTCAGCAGGCTTGTAAAATCACAACCAATGATAACCGTACAGTGCAACAAGTGGATTTTTATAAATACGTGGGAGTCTGGTTGGACTCCCAGTGTAAATGGGACAGTCATATAACTAACTTGATAAAGAAATTAAATGTGAAACTGGGAATATCGCATAGACATAAATATGTTATTTCTAAAGCGACAAGGAAGCAAACTGTAACTATGATGATGGCTCCTTTCTTTGATTATGGGGATTTAATGTACAGGGAGCATCCAGAAAGCAACTGGTGAGGATGGATGCATGGTATAATAAATTTGCTTGGTTCATTCTGGACACTCCCCAGGAAACCCACCATTGCTCACTATACAGAACCTTGGGTTAAATGGATCTATCAGAAGGAAGAAATTTACAGGACTTGCAGTTGACGAATACTTGCCATCTCCAAAAAAAATCCAAGTTACTTATTGGACCTAATGAAGGCAAGATCACTGAAAAATAGCCTACCGGCTGCAGGAAATACAGAGTTTAAAATTCCGATTCCAAAAATTGTCAAGGGCAGTTCTTCCTTTATCTGCCAGGGCCTGAAGGCTTGCACAGACTGCTAAAAATCTGAGAACTCCTTCAAAAGGTATAATCTTCTGGCATGCCATAAAGACTTGCTTTATCGACAATGCCCCTTGCCAAAATATTTTTGCAATTTAATAGGTAATCATTAGGATGATATATAATGC
Organism: Neoceratodus forsteri; assembly: GCA_016271365.2. Lineage (NCBI taxonomy): Eukaryota > Metazoa > Chordata > Ceratodontiformes > Ceratodontidae > Neoceratodus > Neoceratodus forsteri. The sequence continues at coordinate 495,795,698 of CM057453.1, forward strand.
AAATACTTGCTTAATCTATATGCATGTTTGCACTGTTATTTCCCAGTATGAGATTACTATGTAATTGGTGAGACTGTGAAATGCTCGAAGGTTACCAGTTATTGGCAACTTTTCTTATAAAATTGCTAACTGCTATTACATAGTGTTGTTTTGTAAAATATGAAGTTGACATACATATTGTTCTGCTTTTATCTTATTTTATGCATAAATGAAACTGTGTATGAATGGCTGAACCCCACTGTAAATGAATTTTGACTCAATTGGTCTATCCTATTTCGTGGTGTTGATAAATAAACTATTTTTCTACTACTACTACTACCATGACAACTACTATCACACCTTGGCTGTAGGTGAGAGCAAGAAAAGGCCAAAAAGGGTGCTTTTTATGTATTTTTTATGTTTCCAGATCTCAGAATCTCATTAGCACCTATCCTGAAACTTCCCATCTCTCAAGAACTTGCCACCCAAACCACACATGTCAAATTGTGCATAACATTTTTGAATGCTGCCATAGTTACTAAGGAGCAAAAATTGCGGTTTAACATTGAACGCTCTGTTCAACCCTAATATACATGCATTACCGTGCACATATAATATATGCATACATATATACATATATATATATAGAGAGAGAGAGAGAGAGAGAGAGAGATTAGATGATGGTAAAGTGTGATATACAGGGAAATAATACAATCGAGGGGTCGAACAAACCATAAAGCCAGAAGCCTGAACAGCAAATGGCCTTTATGAGATTGTTCAAACCTGTGATGGTATTATTTCATGAGTATGCTGGACTTCGCCTTATTATATTTTATATAATGCATTAGTTTGGACACTTTTTGCTGTGTCCTATGTTTTGCCCTGGTGTTGGGGGCTAGGGTGGCTGTTGCAAGTGTTATTAAGGAGTTGTTACATGTGTTGTTAAAGGACTTGTTACTTGTGTATTAAGGGGATTGTTACATGTGCTATTGTGTTGTTTGTAGTGTATTGAGTAGTAAGGTACGGTATTAATAAGGTGTTAATAACACATTATTATAGTGGATATATATATATACTATATATATATATATATATTACAAAAAGTCATTAATTCATCAGTTAGAGTTAAAAGTGACAAAGTGGGGAATTTAAATGTTAGTGTTGAGCCCTAACCCCACCACCTGCCCCCCATCCTCCACAGACCAACAGACATGCCATGGGGTCATCAGGTCTAACTCTCACCCCATTCCCTTTACTGTAGCATGTCAAACTGTTTACACATGGAATGGGGTGAGAGTTGGGCCTGACAACCCCATGGCACACCCCGCATCTGTCAGTCTGTGGAGCATGGGGGTGGGGTTGAGGGCTCAAGCCTAATGTCTCATTTCACTACTTTTATCACTTTAATCCTAACTGATTCATTAACAACATTTTTTGCAATGAAAATATATATATATATATATATATATATATATAATACTGTTCATTAATGGGGATAATCAATCTTAATGAGCTGTTCATCAATATTAATGAGCAGTCCATTGATATTCATAAGTACCTCATTAGTTTTCTTGAGCAGCTTTTTTTTGACGTACATATTCAGTCCCAGAGCAGTCTTTGGTGTTCTTTAAACAAACAGATTTGCAGCTTCAGCTCCGCTGCTCATATCTCTGCTAAGTGATTTTGGGGCCCAGGAGAACTGGGATAGCTCCAGAGGCACACCTATCATGGCAATTAAATGGATGCACACTAACACGCATGCACAGACAGTCATCTTGCATATTCTTGGTTTAGCTGCAAGCAGTTCTGTGTGACTCCCCTCTGGCCCGTTTACTAGGAGAATTTGTATGTGTGGCCAGACAGAGTCTGAAACACCTTCAGGGATTCCAGCCAATGTGGCAATGAGGAAACAGTGCAAACTGTCTTGCAGCCACATGTAGAATGTGCAAGCTGGTGGTCTGCACATGTGTGTTGATTCACATCCTTTTTCCTGCTGGAATAGAGGTGCATCAGGAGCACCACTGTAGCTCCCAGACTCCAAAGATTACTAAGATAAGGTCCATAGATATGAAGGCAGTGGTGCAGAAGTGGCAAAAGGATTTATTTAAAGAGCACCAATGACCACTCTGAGACTGAATGTGTGTATATGTGTATACAGTATATATATATATATCTTCTATGCAAAAAACTTTGTTAATGCATCAGTTAGGGTTCTTCTACAGCGGAAAAAGTGAGGAAATTCGATTTAGGGTTCCCTCCCTTGCACCCCACCCCAGCCCACCCCACCAACAGGCATCAGAGTGTGTGTTGGGATCATTAACCTAACTCTCACCCCATCCCATGTGTAAACAAGCTGAGGTGGTGCAGTGTAGGAGAATGGGGTGAGAGTTAGGGTCAATGACCCCAACACACACCCGATGCCAGTTGGTGGGGGCGGGCTGGGGTGGGGTGCAAGGGGTGGGAACCTAAAATCAAATTTCCTCACTTTTTCACTGTAGAAGAACCCTAACTGATGCATTAATGAAGTTTTTTTGCATAGAATTTCCTTACTTTTTAAGAAAAATTAAAAAGTAGAAAGTTGCACAAGTTGGTAGGACATAATTTCAGAGCGCCTGTTTGAATTAGCACTGGTAATACACACAGTCGGTGGCTGGCCATGGAGGTGAGAGGTGGGCTGTGCCAGTCACCAGCTGGGGAAGGGTAGGGGGGTGCTGGGTGGGCTGGCATGGCTGGGTGGGGGTGGGGGCCACTAGACTACCAGAACATGGAAAATGCTTATTTATTTTATTATGATGGGGGACCATTAGACTACCAGAGATATGAATAATAATAATAATGCAATACAGATTGGGGGGCACTAGACTACCAAGGATATAAAAAAATATATAAATAAACACACATGGGGGGCCACTAGACTACCATGGATAAAAGAAAGAAATATTACTAAAATATTCATTAGGGGGGCCACCAGACTACCAGGGATACAGGGATCATTATGTACATTATCATGATGGGGAGGGGGCCTCTAGACTACCAGGAATAATGAAAAGTATTTTTTTTTATACAGATGGGGCAGAACAAAGCTTCCTGAGCAAAACCTACCCTTATATATCTTTGTAGGGCACCCCGGGCTACAAAAATGTGTTTTAAAATCTGGCCATCTCATCCCACACTCACGATGCATGATCGTGATCAAAGAATCTCATGATCAAAGAATTTGCAGGCTCGTGATCAAAGATCGTTAGCGAGCCACGAATGAAGATTTTAAAAGCTAATAACTCTATTTTTAGATCAATTTGGATGGAACCAAAGGCATGGCTCAATAGATCGGGGCCCCATGAGTAAAACCCATCCAAGTTTTACTTCAGAGGTGACCCCTGAGCTGAGATATTTGTGTTTTTATGATCGGAAATTAAAAAACAAGATGGCGGACCTCACGATCAAAGAATTTTGAAAATCCTCAGGGAACAAAGATTCTTGAACCATGAGGCTGCAAATTCTTTGATCGCCAGGTGGGACCAGATGGCCAAAACCCCATTCTTTGTTCTCAAAATAGACATATAAATTTTCCCATTGACTTATAATGGGAACTTAAAAGTGGCATAACTTTTAAATGCCTTAGTATTTTTTCACCAAATGAAAAGCGACATGTTCAGCCACCAAATCTCTTTCAAATGAGCCATCTCACAGAGTGGCATGCCACTCAACATCCATGCAGGGCCATATCCGAAATCCCAAAAGCTGCCTCCAAAAATGGATAATTTTGCATTATTCAGTGCTTTTGTACACAAAGACCGTGGCCTGGATATTCAGAAGGATTGTGCATGGCGCAACACTGTTGCACCATGCGCAACTCACTGATGTGCTCCAGCGCGATATTCAAATGGGGATTGAGCCTGGCACAAATCCCGATGCGACGGAGCGCATCAGTAATATATGCAGCACAGGTTGGGGGGGCGTGCCCATGCATACTCCGCACATCCCGATATTCAGCCTGGGATGTGCTGAGCCCATGCATGCGCAACCCCTACTTGCGCTGCACACAGGTGAGCCAAAAAAAAAAGGAGCAACAGCTGGCCACCCACAAGTGAGCTGCCATATTGCAGGGTGCAACACGGCAGCTGCCACCTGTGGGTGGCCACCCAAGCTCTGGCTGCACCTTCTGGTGGCCCTCCCATGCCCAATCGCGGGCATACTTTTACAAATAATAGACCTAAATCCCTGGTGGTCCAGTGGACTGCTCGCAGCCCAATCGTAGGCATATGTAGAAGGAAATAATCATCCAATATCCCTGGTGGTCCAGTGGACTGCTCACAACCTGATCGCAGGCATATGTAGAACATAATAATTGTCCGATATCCCTGGTGGTCCTGTGGACCACTCGCAGCCCGATCGCGGGCGTCAGTAGAAAATAATGCCACTCCAAAATAACACTGGTGGACTAGCAGTACCCCTCCCACCCACCCATACCCCACCCACTTGCCACCCACCGCCTGCCAACTGACACCGTATGGTGGGCTGTCGCCCGATGGTCCACAGCGTGAACCAATGGGTGATGCAACCATACCCTACTACACAGTCCAGATATGTGCATGCAGATGGGGCCATAATGACATGCAAATGGCCCCATTTGTGCCTTGCATGCATTATGGCCCCATTTGCATGTGCACCTTTGAATATCGCGGTTGTTGCACCTAGCACGATGGAACTTGTGCTAGCGCATCCCCCTGCTCCACTCTGGCAACTTGCACTGGTGCAGTGCCACTGCACCATGCGCACTGTGGGTGGCCAGGGTGCAATATTCAGTGATGCTGTGCCATGGTGCAACTCTGTTGAATATCACCCTGTCAATGCCCCAGCGCAGCCAAGTTGTGCTGCGCCCAGGCTTGCGCCACAGCCTGGCGCAGTCTGAATATCTGGGCCCGTAGGGCTGACCGAAAAACAATTTGGCAAATCAAGAGATCTACCACGCCCCACCGCGTGTACAAAATTTTAGGCAAATCCGTTGAACGGGTCCAAAGTTATTAACACCCAAACTTTTGACTTTAGTATGTAACTGACAGCTGAACCCTAACTATAGTGGTGCAACCACGCTATTATTACTGTATATATATATATATATATATATATATACACATATATTCTATGCAAAAAATGCATCATTTAGGGTTAAAACACAAAAAGTCAGGAAATGAGACCTTTATGGTTGCCCCCCCCTCGTGGACCCGCCCATCATTCAGAGATTGACAGCTGATGGGGTGTGTCATTGGGGTGATGAGGCCTAAATGTCACCCCATTCTTCTTTCCTGTGGCTTGTCAATATGATTAAACATGGAATGGGGTGACATTTAGGGTCCATGGGGGAAGGGGGCAATGCTAAAGGTCTCATTTCCTGACTTTTTGTGTTTTAACCCTAAATGATGAATTAATCAAGTTTTTTGCATAGAATATATACTGTATATATGTGTGTGTATATATATATATATATATATATATATACTGTATATACATATATATATGTGTATATTACAGTGGTGCGGTAGCATCAGTATAGTTAGGGTTGAGTAAGCACTTTAATGTTAAACATCATATTTTGCACCTTAATAACTCTGTCACCCTAAAATGGATGTGCCTGACATTTTGCATGTGTAGTCTGGTACCATAGATCTCTGGATCTGGCAAGTTGCAGTATGGTTGGATGTACGGTTGCCGAGCTGCAGAACACCAAAAAACACAAAAAAATATACCTTTTGCACATTTCTTTGCTCACGCCTACAGTCCACATGATTTGTCCATTTGGTCTGATATCTTAAGGAAAGATGCAGTCTGGCTCACTGATGTGCCTTTCAAATATTTGGTGAAAAAATATTAAACCGTTCAAAAGTTATTCCAAAAACAAGTTTCCCATAATAGTCAATGGGAAAAAATGTAAGTGTCTCACAAAAACTGTCACCAGTACATTTTACTTTCGCAAATGGCCCATTTTACTTTCATGCTGCGGCCATCTTGTTTTCAGTTAGACAAAGAGAAAGAGAAAAATGCCTGGTGTTTAAATTTGGGACCCCCTAGGTAAACACTGACTGTTGTGTTTACCTAGTCGATCCTAAAGGGATGCTGACCCTATATTCTGGAAGTGAAACCCCAGAAATGCCATTTTTAAATTTGGAGCCACAGTGCTTTCACAAATTGTGGAAAAAACTGTTGTGAAACTTTCACAAATGGGAAAGTTTTGTGCTGTTTTTTGCGAAACTGTCACAATTTGCGAAATTAAGTTGTCCAAAAAATGCAAATATTTGCCATCCCCCTGCAACAAAACGGTTGTGGCTTTTGGACTGAAATTTGCAGGGAGGCAAGCCCTGATCCCACAGATGTGTCTTTTGGTGGATTGGTACCAAAACATTCAACAGGCCCAATGTTACAGCGTTCTGAAGTTGAGGAATTTCCCATAGGATAACATTGTGGCACACCTATCTCAAAAATGAAGCAAGATACAGATTTTTTGCTACTTACAGCTTAGTTCACCTACAGGTGAACTAAGCTGTAGAAACAAGTTTGAAAATCATGGATTACACCAACAGTGGCATTTTTTTCCTACTTGCTACGGTTACGTAGATATTAACAAATTAGTGTCACAAGGGTTCCAAGGGTGTCTTTTCAGCACATTTCAGTGCCCATATCTTGAAATGATGTGAGATATGGATTTTGTCAACATCCCACATAGAGGTTACACTGTCATGATTACAACGACACTTGAATTCTTTTCATAGCTGCTACGGTTGCTGAGATATTAGCAAATTAGTGTTACAAGTGTTCCTTGCCCTATAGGGCTGCTGTATGGCTCTTGTGTTATGTGTGAGCGGGAGTGCAGGGTCCAGAGGGCCCATGCTCCCACATAAGCATACCATTACCCAAGAAATGGGCAATATGAAGGGAGTGCAGAGCCCGGAGGGCCCAAGCTCCCACTAACACATACCAGTTACCAATTACATTACACTTTCTCAAAAAGAAGGTAAAATGGATTGCAATAAACTCTGTTAATGCATCAGTTAGAGTTCATAGCACAGTAACAAAAGTATGGAAATGTGGTGTTAGGGTTACCACCCCCACCACCCACACACCCCACCCCCCACACATCAACAAGCATTGGGTGCGTTGGGGTCATCGCCTAACTTTCACCTCATTACATGTAAACAAGCTGAGTGGTGCAGTATAGGAGAATGGGGAGAGAGTTAGGCACAATGACCCCAACTCATACCCCAATGCCTGTTGGTATGTGGAGGGTGAAGGGGTGGGGTGTGGTGGTAATGGTAACACTACATATACTATATATATATATATATATATATATATATAGTATATAGCTTTAGATATATATATGTATATAGGTCTGTCCACAGTAATAGGGGGCATATGTGGGACATGAGTGTGGAAAAATAAATATTGTAATTTCGTTCTTCTTTCACCATCAGTATTTTAAGTTTAAACTCCTTCACTTAAATTGCAAACATGAAGAAAATATCACTTGTGGCTTTTAAAGTACAGTCCCTAATGTTTTGAAACAGTAACCCTGTAACATATGTAACAGAGACAGAGAAGATTATATATTAAAAAAGTTACGTGTTGATATATTTTGATCTGTTCATGAATTTTCAGCACTTTAACTCATTTAGTTAACTCAGTAGTCAATTCCACAATACTTGCTTGTAATTGTATGTGATAACCATCATTCTAACGCATGATGTATTTCTAAGGGGCAAATTCATTTAAAAGTTTTTTCTGACCACAATTTCCAGGGCAGTCATAGATTAAAATGCATTTATAAGTAAGTGGGGATAACAGTAGACAACACTTAAAACTTTTGTTTGATTACTTTAAAAATCTAACCCGCAAAAATCAGTGAGAAAATGTTTCATTAACATATGTAACAGGACAGAGAAAAAAAATGCAAGTAGTCACTGAAAACACTGTGGAAAACAGAAAATCAGGCTGTTTGAGGCCTTTATTCTTTTTCAGTTTATATTTTTATTCATAAAGTTATATATATATATATATTTATACATAGATACATAAATCCATATACATTGTTGGCAGATAAGGGCCTATGGCCTACCCAGTCTGCCCATTTGAGTTTATAAGTTCACTTTATGTTTTTCTAGAAGTCTGTTGCCCCTCACCTCTGACCTTCAGAATTCCCTTATGTCTATCCCATGCATTCTTAAATCCCATGATTGTTTCAGCCCCCACCACTTCCTCTGGCAGGGTGTTCCACTTGTCCACCATTTTCCTCACGTTTCCTCCAAATCACCCTCCTTCCAACTTCATCCCATGCTCTCTAGTCCTGGAACATCTTTTTCACTGGAAAATAGTGTATTCCTGCACCCTATTCCTCCCTGTAAAGTACTTGTATGTGTCTCTCATATCCACTCTCTCCCTCCTCTCCTCCAGGGAGTACATATTCAAGTCCTTCAGCCTGTCTTCATAGGACTTGTGATGCAATCCCTGTACCATCTTTGTTGCCCTCCTCTGAACCTTCTCCACCCTGTCTATGTCCTTACATAGGTAAGGTCTCCAGAACTGTACACTGTACTCCAGGTGGGGCCTGACTAGTGTCTTGTATAGTGGAATTATGACCTCCCATTTCCTGCTGATGATGCCCCTGCCTATGCATCCCAGCATCCTATTTCCTTTACCTGCTGCCTTGTCACACTGTTTTCCTACCTTGAGGTCATCAAAGATGATAACCCCAAGGTCCCTTTCCAGCTTGATGCATGCTATATCTTCACCACCCAACTGATATGATGTTCCAGGGTTTTTGTGCCCCATATGCATTATCTTGCACTTCTTTGCATTGAATTTCAACTCCCAAACCCTTGACCATTCTTCAAGCTTCTGCAGGTCCCTCCTCATTCTGTCTACACCCTCTGGTGTGTCCACTCTGTTATAGAGCTTTGTGTCATCAGCAAACAGGGACATTCTGCCTTCTAGGTCCTGCACAATGTCACTGATGAAGACATTGAATAGTACCAGTCCCAGCACTGATCCCTGTGGTACCCCATTGGTCACTCTTCCCTCTGTGGAGTGACAGCCATTTACCACCACCCTCTGTGTCCTGCCACCCAGCCAATTACCTACCTACTGCACTATTGTCCTGCCCACTCCCATATTCCCCAGTTTGTTTAATAGCCTTCTATTGGCACAGTGTCAAAGGCCTTGCTGAAGTCCAGATAAGCCATGTCCACTGCCCTCCCCAATCCACCTCGCTTGTCACCTAGTTGAAAAATTCAACGAGTTTGCTCTGGAATGACCTCGCCCATGAAACCATGCTGCATTGGGTCCTGTAGTCCATTGGCATCCAGATGTTCCACCAATCTTTCCTTCAGTAGTGCTTCCTTGATCTTCCCCACTACTGAGGTGAGGCTGACTGGTCTGTAGTTCCCCGCTTTCTCTTTGTTCCCACTTTTGTATAAGGGAACTACATCTGCTGTCCTCCAGTCTTTGGGTACCTCCCCTGTTTCCAGTGATCAGCTAAACAGGATTGCCAGAGATTCAGCCACCACCTCTCTTAGTTCCTTTAGAACCTTGGGGTGCACCCCGTCTGGCCCCATTGCTTTATTGACTCATATTCCTTCCAGTTCCTTTAGGACCCTTTCCCGTATAAAGGGACTTGTGTCCATTTCTGTGCCATTCCCACCTTGTATTTCCTTCAGACCCATTATCCTCTTCCTCCTCAGTAAAGACTGAGCAGAAATATCTGTTCAGTATGTCATCTTTACTGTTGTCATCCTCCACATGGCCCCCATCCTCCCCCTTCAGTCTCACTATCCCTTCTTTTGCCCTTCTTTTTTCACTTATGTACCTGTACAGTAAAAGGTTTTGTCCCCTCTAACCACTGATTTTGCAATGCGCTCTTCTGTCTGAGCTTTGGTGTCCCTTACTGACCTCCCTGACTCAAGAAAAAATATAGAAAATGTTGGGGGGCCCTTTGAAGTAAACACTCTTCGCTCAAGTTATTGTTCTTCAATCTTTCTTTTTATTTCTCTTCTCCCTACGTTTCGCTCGACTTGGAGCTTGTTCACAGGGTTTATTCTTTGTTACACATCTGTAAATACATTTATTTTATGTCATTGATCAGCATTTTTTTAATATGATATTGTTACATTTTTAATTCTTTGGTGTATACACATAACATTCAATAAAGATTATTGCTTGTGCACCCTTGTATATATTCTTAATTTTTCACAGGGTTAATTTATTTGTACTTGTTTAGATCCTAAGTTGCATCCTAAAAAGACACACACAGTATGTTAGTGAACACAGCGCTGCTAACAACTTGGAACAAGGTTTAATTACTGCCTGTAAGGCTTGTTCCCCACATTTCCCATATTTCTTGGTTTGCAATATACCTTATATATATTACTTAAAACTTCTTGTCTTTCTTGTAAAGAATAATTTTAAGCCTATAATGACATAAACATAATTTTTTATAAAGCTTTGCTGTTATTATGTTGTTTAATATTATAATGTGGCCACACTGTGGCTTCTATTTACTTATTTTGTTAACTGTGTATGTCAGAGATTTGTTGTATAAGGTGAAATGGGATTTTACGGGCAATCAGAATGGCAACCCCTCTTCTACAGGAGTCAATACCAGATCCAAATACTTGACCTACCCAATTTCTGCTTAGATAATGGATTTGATTGACCCTAAGATGAGTTTCTTGTAAAAAAGCCACATCAATTTGAAGACTTTTTAAATGAAGTAGAATCTTGGATCTCTTGGCAGTAGTCTGAGCCCCCTTTATATTCCAGGAACAATATTTAAGACCAGCCATGTCGAATTATGCAATTATGTGTAATATAACAAAGAATGAGAAAATATAACCACTCCTGAATACCGATACAAAAAAACATTTAGTCCTCATATGGTGGCAGACAATCCTTTACCCAACATTTTATCTCCCCCCCCATCCCCCCTTATTTACACCTTCCAAGCTTGGGCCCGAAGAACCTAGCTCTGGTCTCCCTTCTTTATAGTGAAAGACTAATCCACAAACCAACCATAACAAAAATAAGGATTTTAGAGGTCCCAACCCCAATAAATGATACATGACTGTTTCTCCTGCAACTAGGCAGACATGCATACCCCATCCCCCCAACAACACGATAAAAACAAGCATTAACAGAAACAGTTAACTAGATTAATGAAGAACGGGTGTCAACATCTTATTTTCTGTTAACCTGTCTATGGTAAAACTAAAAAAAAAAAAAAAAGAACCCTGTGTTCTGTAAGGACTATATTAGCAGATTTCACCCTAATATTTCCTAAATAATTAGGAAGAAAACAAATAGTCTTTACCACCATTAATACCTAAAACACATACTCCAATATTGAAATCTAACTGTCCAGTTGTAAGAAGAAAAATATACCATAGATTGTAACCAGGCAAAGCGCCCAATTTATGAGATGTTATTTACATAGTGCAGAAACATCACACATCCGTAAAATACAAAAAAAAAGATGAAAAGAACCAGCAGCGAAGCCCCATTTATTAGGATATTAACATCAAAGGGCATTTCATAATCATGATGCCGGTCACAAATCAGAGGTTCTCATCCTGCTGGTCACCACTGCGTGATTGTGCACGCATCCGTGATGCCAGACCCATACAATGTCCACATAAGACTTCTCTCTATTCACAGAACTAAATATAAGGAAGAGAAGCAAAGAATAAATGGGAGAAACTCTTCACAGGCTCTTCTTTAGCCTGACTGGTCAAAATGACTCACATACAGGAGAAATATGAGTCCAGAACTCACATTTATGAGGCCCATTCACTCGAGACAAACAGAGAAGAAAAAGACCGCTTACCCAAAGAAAAAACGAAGATCATTAGGGCAAGGCTCCCGCAACTATCCAGTCTGATTCCACCACATCGGGTCCCACCTCTTAGAATTTAAACATTACTTGGAGGCAAGTGCCCTTAATGGCATAACCAATTTCCAGTTACATCCACAATACTATCCTGACAGTGCAGGATCTTTTGTAGAACCCATAAGCGGTGTTACATCAACGTGGGGTGAAGAGGTCTGGGAAGAGAAGCACAAGCTCTTTGGCTTCTATCTCTGCATTCTCAAAGGTTTTCCAGCTGCCTCCATGAAGCACAGATAACCGAGCAGGATAAAGTAGACCAAATTTTATTCCGGCAGCAATTAATTTGGTGACCGAATTGTGGTACTCAGCCCATTTTTGACGAGTTGCCACAGGTAAATCTTGAGAGATCCGAATCAGGTTATCCTCCCATTTAACTTCTTTAAGTTCTTTGACTGTGGCCAAAATATGTTGATGATCCACATAGCTCAGTAGTTTCAGGATAAGCGGTCTAGGCTTTGCTCCTGCAGGGGGTCTCGGCCGTAGGACTCTGTGAGCTCATTCAACAGCATAAACTGTAGAATGTGGAGGAGGACCAGCTATTTTCATGAGCAGCTTTTGTGTAAATGTAATAGGTGAGTGCCCCTTGGCTTCTTCTGGGAGCCCGAATATGACCAAGTTGTTACGCCTATTACGACCTTCAAGGTCTTCAAGTTTTAGCTCTAACTTGTGTAGCTTGTGCCGAATAGAAGACATTTCAGGCTCCATGCGTGCTTGCCATGTTTCAAGTGAGGCCATGCAGGCAGAGACGTCAGACAAAGCCCTATTAGTTTCCTTGAGATCCGCTTGCATCTCTTTCAGATCTGTGGAGAATTCTGCAAAAGCCATTTTTAAAGAAGCCATTTCAATTGGGAATCTTTCCTCCGAAAGAGGGGCTGCCACTACGGGAGGTTGAAGACCTTTGCTTGCACTAACTGTGTGCATTTTAGCTTTTTTGGCCTGCTTGTCAGATGTAGTAGGTGGCATTCTGGTCGGGAGGGCCGTTTTCATTTTGGCCTCCATTTCTCCTGATACCACCTTTAAAATACAGTTGTTTCAGTATCTGGTGTTGTCCTGACTACCAGAGACATTACCCAGTTCAAGTTGAAGCGGCGATCAATTGAGTTACCAAAAAATACGAAGAAACATAGACTTTGACTTTGACGGCAGAAAAGGACCACTTGGCCCACCCAGTCTGCCCATTTCCCTACCTACTGGATAAGCTGCAGATTCTAGTTAACCAACAGCCTGCTTCATGCAACCCCGCACTATAATTGCTTTGTGTCTGTCCCAAGCATGTTTGAATTCCCCCACTGTTTTAGACCCAACGACCTCCTCAGGAAGGCTGTTCCATGTATCCACCACTCTCTCCGTGAAAAAGAATTTCCTCACATTAGCCCTGAGCCGTCCCCCCTCTATCTTTAAACTGTGCCCCCTTGTTCTTACACATCTCTTTTTCTGCCCTCCTCCAGTCCTTAGGTACCACCCCATCCTGCCATGATTTGTTAAAAAGTGTGGTCAGTGGTGTCACTAAGTCCCCCCTTAGTTCTTTTAGGATTCTGGGGTGAATCCCGTCAGGCCCCATTGCTTTGTCCACCTTGAGTTTTAGGAGTTCTTTCAGGACTCTTTCTTCTGTGAATGGACTGGTATCAACCCCCTACCCAGAGTGCTTCTATTGTCTGGTTTAGGTAACTGCTCCTCATCTTCTTTTGTGAATACTGAGCAAAATTATTCATTCAGTATCTCTGCCTTTTCACTGTCTCCCTCTGCCCACCTCCCCTCTCCTTTATTAATCTTCACTATCCCTCCCTTAACCTTTCTATGCTCCCTAATGTACCTATAAAAGGTTTTATCCCCCTTTTTGACCGAGTTGGAAATTAAGTCGTTGGAGCAGGAGCGATAGCACTATGTGACCGCTTAGGGAGAAAGCATCACGTGATCCCCTCAATAAAGATATAATCTATTTTAGATGACACATTCCCTCTGTGATAGGTACATCTACCAGGAAGTCCAGATATTTCTATAGGCATCTTTTAGAGCTGGTACCTTAAGTATTTGTTTTAAAGCATTGATATCACAGTATAGCTTTTATGCATTCCAAGTTTTGTCTTTTAGATCCAAAGGGCAATTAAAGTCACCCCCAAATATAATTTTTCTAGTGGTAGGTCAGTAGGGTTGGACCAGCTTAAAAAGTCTAATTCGGGATGTTTTAGTTTGTGGGGCATAGGGTACCCCTGTTCTCACTACCTGACAAATTAAATTACATTAAGAAAGAGAGCCCTGCAGGGGTCAAGTTCCATGATCTTTTGTATTTGTATGGGGCAGGAGAAAAGAATCCCCACACCTGAGCATGGGTCCTCACCTAGGGACCACATTGAGGCACCTCAAGGCCAGGCTTTTTGGGCCTGATGTACTGTACATCTGAGGTGGTTCTAAGACAGGTATCCTGTAAAAGAATAATTTGGGCATTTGAGTGTTTCAAGGCGCTAAAGTAATATTTCAGCTTTTGGGGGGTTTGATGCTATTGACATTTAAGGAAATTACAGTTATAGATTCACCAGAGACAGTAGACATTGAGCAAATTTAAGGTAAAAGAAACACCATAGCTTAAAACAAAAACTATTATGCCCCCCCGGGTTCTCTTTTTATGGCTGCAGTTGGCATAGCCCTCCAAACATTTTGCTTTGAGAAAAGGACTACCTGTATAATTACCTTCCAAACAACATGGTAGAGTGTTAAAATAGTGTCCTCCACTGAAGCCTCATTACTATGCTGCCTGTGTGTGTATGGCAGCTGGAGAGCACTATTTTTCCTCTGGCTTTAGAAGTTAATTGAGCCCTTCCCAGTACTGCCTTTTTTTTTTTTTTTGCAAATTGAAACCTCCTCCATAGTGTTTTATTGGCATTTTCTTTGTTTGTTAAGTTTCAGTGCTTAAGCTGAGCCTTCCCCAGTACTGCCTTTTTTTGCAAGTTGAAATCTCCTCCATAGTGTTTTATGGGGCTTTTCTCTGGCTTGAGAGAAATTGAAGTAAAACTCCACCCAAAGTCAAAGTCTGGTGCCTCTGTGATTTCCTGAATTTGCTAAAAAACTATCCTGCACATTTTGAGTCCCTCCATAGGAGACATCATTAAAGTAACCAAATACTAAGTAAGGACTGGATCACATAAACACAAACCATCACAAAGCCTACTTAGCCAATGGATGACGACAGCTGCAAAATGATTCGATTTGTCTACAAGCACTGTCTTCTATGCAAGACACAAGCAGTTGAATCAAAAGTCCATAACATGCTGATCAAAATGGGGGAGCAGGATTTTAGGCAAAGTGACACAGTTTATATACAGATTGCAGGCAGCAATAGCTGCAGCTGAGATAAACTGATGTGTCCCTTGCTATGCAATGGGGGGTGGAGGGAGTGTAAAGTAGCATTGTTGAGGAGCAATCACAGATTTGTTTTATAAATAGCTGTGCTCCATTATGTTTCCAGACTAGTTTATATAATCCATTCCAGTTCTGCATATATTATTTAATTCATGGTCTACTCTAACAAACTAGAAAGCTGTGTTTCATTTCTGCTACTTGCTGCTAGTGACATGCTCACACACACACACACACACACACACACACACACACAGAAACTCCTCTCATAGCCAGAACTGAAAAAAAAACTGAAAAGAAATTAGAACACAAACAAATAATAATACATATATTTTCCTGATTTTAACATGTAGTTTTCCTTTAATTGAGCTATCCCCAGTACTGCCTCTGTGTTGTTGTTTTCTGTTGTTGTTGTTGTTTTCTGGGGGGGTCAAGTTGAAACCTCCTCTATAGTGTTTTATGGGCCTTTTCTTTCTGTACTAAGTTTCAGTGCTTAATTTATGACCATTTGCAAACTGAGAAACATGTTTTGCTGGTATCCCATCCGCCACTCATCCAGAGGTGTCAATTCATTTATTTGCTAACCATGTTGGTTGATCTTACTTGCTTCCCTCATAGTAAGAATGTGAAACTAAACGTGTGTTATTTTAAATGATTGATAAAGTGGCATGTCCAGTTTGCGTCTCTTGGAAATGAAGCTGTATCCCTTTACCTGCATGGAGTAATTCACTTGGCACCAGCTCTTAATATGTCAGCTGTTGATATCAATTTTAAGATAATGTTAAATATAAAGTTTATGGTACCAGTAACACAATACCATAAACAAGTATTGCTCATTGGCAGATTATAAAAGGCAACATATTATCAATTGCAATAGTTTACATTAAAAGGATCAAGGAATACAGCAACAAATGATGACAAGCAAGATGGCTAAATGAATATGTGAAGAAATTGACTCAACAACAACAAAAAGCTAAACATGTAATAAGATATCTGAAAACTAAAGCCACGACATAACCACATGATCAGAATATTAAACATTTTAAAAGAAACAAATGCAAAAGTAACCATTTCAAAAAGAAAATGGAACTCAAATGCAAAAGATGCAGACAAAAGCAACAGCAAGTAATTGTGCAGTTACATCAATAGCCTAAACAAAAAATATATATGTAAGTGTATAAATATTAAAGGGGAAACAGTAAAAAATCCAGTGGAGATAGCAAAGCAATGTAATGAATAGGTGTGCTCCTTAATCAAACCCAATCACAACTCAGTCCCCTGCCCCTGTACATTACCAGGAATGCCAACAGAATAACAGAATTAATATAAATATAAATACAGACAACATACTATAAAAAAATTAAGAATAAGAAAATCTGAGTCCAAAGTTTCCATTAAAATGCTGAAATTATATAATGGGATAAATCCATAACCAGGCACCCCCTCAAAATATATATATTTTTTAATTAATAAACACAGGTTCCAGTTAAAATTCTAGAATCACTACTTAAAGATTTAGGTTAGCCACATGTCAAACAGTGATTTCAGTACAGAGCACAGCAGTGATTCACAAAGTTATAATCATGTACTCTGTAAATGTAATCTGTCTCTATGAAAACATGATTCGATTACTGGACAACAATGCCTCATAGACATCATTTCTGTTGTACCTTTGCAAAATATCTACCACTGTACCACATTTGGCAGTCATCAAAAAATGTCTTCCCCAGCTATTCATCCATGTAGTATCACTCCTGAAAATAGGCACTTTGCTGTCTAGTGTACTTACCTGGTTAACAAAAGCAAATAAATTATAAACAGTAGAACCCAAACAAGTCAAACCATAGGGAGATTCATCACTGTAAGTCTTCTGTATTATGCAGACTGTGATACTTAACAGCTGTAGGGTAAGTTAGTGCATCTGGACTTATTGGCTGCATATGCATCTCAATTGCTAAGAGGTCCTCACCATGTTCGCCCTTCCTCAAGCCAAGATACTGTAGCTTGTCTAGCACTAACATTGATGGGAAGATTATGCCATTAGCAAGAATCTCTTAAAATATTTTAAAGTTGATATGAGCTGATATTAACAAGAAAACCTGAAGAAATCAACAGCTTCTGTGTTTTTATGTTAGTAAATAGCTGGTACATGTGCATTATACATTCATGCTGTCATCAATTTTAAGATGTTAAATATAAAGCCTATTGTACCAGTAACACAATGCCATAAACAACTACTGCTCAAATATTCAAAATCCATGTAATCAACCTGTTGTCAATTTAAATCAAAAATATTTATCTCTATAGCAGTCAGGACCATAAATAAAAAGAGGAAAAAAAGAAACACAGAAGAAAAAGTGTGCATACAATAAGCCAAAGCAATGGGGAAGGGGGTATACTATGTATAAAGCAAGTGAGCAACACTGAAATGCATTTTCTTTATACTTGTGAAAGGATGAAAGCTCAAGTAAAATATACTGTAGGTCCTAAATATAGAAAACAGTTCAAAAGGATAAAAAGAAAGGGAAAGGGTCCTAAATGCAGTAGAAAAGAACAAAACAACCAAAAAATCAAAGAAACAGATTGTCATAAAATTTAAAACAACAAAACAGTGAATGATACAATTTAAAACAACAAAACAGTGAATATTTGGTACATTATAAAGGGTAATATATTATCATTTGCAATAGTTTACTTTAAAAGGATCAAGGAATGTAACAACAAATGATTACAAGCAAGATGGCTAAATGAGGATGTGAAGAAAGTTACTCAACAACAACAAAAAAGCTAAACATGCAATTAAATATCTGAAAACAAAAGCCATGACATAACCACATGGTCAGAATATTACACATTTTAAAAGAAACATAAATGCAAAAGTAATCATTTAAAAAAAATGGAACTCAAATGCAACAGAAGCAGACAAAAGCAACAGCAAGCAATTCTGCAGTTACATAAATAGCCTTAACAATAAAAAAAATAATAAGTAATATTAATAATAACAGAGAAACATTAAAAATCCAGTGGAGATAGCAAAGCAATGTAATAAATATGTGTGTTCCTTATTCAAACCTAATCACAACTCAGTCCCCTGCCCCTGTACATTACCAGGAATGGCAACAGATTTAATATAAATGAAAAAACATACTACAAAAATTCAGAATAAGAAAATCAGAGTGCAAAGTTTCCACTAAAATGCTGAAAATAAATATTGGGATAATCCATAACCAGGCACCCCTTCAATTTTTTTTAATTAATAAATACAGGTTCTGGGTAAAATTCTAGAATCACTACTTGAAGATTTCAGTTAGACACATGTCTAACAGTTATTTCAGTACAGAGAGCAGCAGTGATTCACAAAGGGACAATCACATACCCTAAATGTAATCTGTCTCTAAAAAACCTTGATCCAATTCTTGGATAACAATACCTGATAGACATAATTTCCATTATAACTTTGCAAAACATCTGCCACTGCACCACATTTCACAGTCATTGAAAAAAATGTCTTCCCTAGCTATTCATCCATGTATTATAAACAGTAGAACCCAAACCAGCCAAGCCATATGATTATTCATACCTGAAAGCCTTGTGTATTATGCAGACTGTGATACTTAACAGTTGTAGGGTGAATTAGTGCATCTGAACTTATTTGCTGCATATGCATCTCAATTGCTAAGGGGTCCTGACCATGTTCACCCTTCCTCAAGCCCAGCTAGCTACAGTATGTCTAGCACTAATGCCAATTGGAAGATTATGCCATTAGCAAGCATTTCTTTAAATATTTTAACATTGATATTAGCTGGTATTAACAAGAAAACCTGAAGAAATCATGCAGAGGGCTCCTGGAGGAGCTCACATAAACACAAACAATCACAAAGCCTACTTAGTCAGTGGATGACCACAGCTGCAAAATGATTAGATTTGTCTAAAAGCACTGTCTTTTATGCAAGACACAAGCAGTTGAATCAAAAGTCCATCACATGTTGATCAAAATGGGGGGAGCAGGATTTTAGGCAAAGTGACACAGTTTCTATACAGATTGCAGGCAGCAATAGCTGCAGCTGAGATAAACTGATGTGTCCCTTGCTATGCAGTGGGGGGTGGAGGGAGTGTAAAGTAGCATTGTTGAGGTGCAATCACAGATTTGTTTTTTTAAATAGATGTGATCCATGTTGTTTCCATACTAGTTTAAATAACCCATTCCAATTCTGCATATATTATTTCAGTCATGATCTACTCTACCAAACTTTAAAGTGCTGCTCCATTTCTACTACTTGGTACTGGTGCAAAAACTGAAAGAGACTGAGGGAAAGCAACAGCAGTGCAGACAAAACTACTTTAAATAGTGACATGCTTACACACACACACACACACACAGCAGAACGCAGCTGGATAAAGTACCAATATTTAGGAAACTTATTGATTATACTTACCCTGAGACTCACAGTGTGACTCCTCTGGCTGCTGTGTTCTCTCTACTGTGGCTAATTTGAAATAAAATGACAATGTAACAAGACACTGGCCTCCAGCAGAGGCAATTAAACAATAGAGCAAAGGGCACTCTGGGAAGATTGTCTGGACAAGATGCAATAAAAGAAACCTGATTAGGCAAGGCAACATTTATTTAAAAACACCAATCCCGGAGGCTCTGGGCACTGTAAAAACAGTAAACACGTCTTCAGAAATAGAATCATTAGATACAAAATAAATAACAACCCAGAATAATAATAATACAACATATAAAAATTATAATCTAATCAGATCAATAAATTAAGTCCAGAAATGCCTGGGCAAATAGAAGGGCCTTAAGGCGGGCCTTGAATACTTCTAAAGTAGGGGCCCCCTTAACCCCGAAGGGCAATGAATTCCAAAGGATGGGAGCAGCAACACTAAAAGCCCTGTTACCAGCAGATTTCATCCTCATCCTAGGAATCGTAAAGGGGTCTTCACAAGAGGAACGGAGGGGGTGGACAGAGAGAGCAGGTACAAGAAGGTCAGACAGATAACCAGGACCATGACCATATAGGACCTTATAGGTGAGAAGACCCACCTTAAAGAGAATCCTCCACCTGACCGGAAGCTAGTTCAGCTCATGCAACACCAGTGTAATATGACAGAATTTTGGCTGCCCAGTTAACTGGGCAGCTGCGTTCTGCACTAGCTGCAGTCTGCACAGAGATCCTCCTGCAACCACATGGTAGAGTGCATTACAGTAGTCAAGCCCTGGTGTAACTAAGGCATGCATCAAAGTGGGGAGGTCTGGAGGCAGAACAAGGGGCTTTATCCTGGCAACATTTCTAAGATGGAAAAAACAGGAGTGGACAGTAGAAGATATCTGCGCCTCCATAGTCAAACTCCTATCCAGAATGACACCAAGATTTCACACCTTAGAGGAGGTCTTCAATGAAACATATCCCAGAAAAAGTCCAGTCTCTGATTCAGAGGCCATCCTATCACGCACTCTGTTCAACTCCACCACCAATACCTCCGTCTTATCAGGGTTTAGTCACAACCAGCTGGAGGCCATCCAGTCATTAATCTCAGCAAGGCAGTTGTTTAGCACATCTACCATGTTGGATGTTCCTGGGCCAAAGGAAAGATATAGCTGGGTATCATTAGCAGTCCCAAGGGGCCATAAAACTGCCACGAATGTGAGAAAGAACTCCTTTCACTGCTAGAACTAAAACAAAACACCGAAATGAAGTCGGCACACAGAAAGTTAATAATACATATCTTTTCCTGATTTTAACATATAGTTTTCCATTAATTGAACTATCCCCAGTACTGCCTCTATTTTATTTTTCTATTTTTATTTTTTGCAAGCTGAAACCTCCTCTATAGTGTTTTATGTGCATTTCTTTCTGTGTTAAGTTTCAGTGGTTAATTTATGACCATTTGCAAACTGAGAAACTTGTTTTGCTGGTATCCCTTCCCCCACTCATGCAGAAGTGTCAATTCATTTATTTGCAAACCATGCTCGTTGATCTTACTTGCTTCCATCATAGTAAGAATGTAAAACTAAACATGTGTTATTTTAAATAATTGATAAAGTGGCATGTCCAGTTTGTATCTCTTGGTGATGAAGCTGTATCCTTTTACTTGTGTGGAGTAATTCTCTTGGCACCAGCTCTTAAGACCTCAGCTGTAAGATACATCATGCATGTAAGCATGGGTGAAGCCAGGAATTTTAAACTTGTACTCTAGATGAGAGATGATGGAACTGTTGCCTATGGGGAAAGACTCAGGGAGTTAAATATGTATTCTCTAGAGGAAAAGAGGGAAAGGGAAGACATGGTAAAAGCATTCAAATACCTCAAAGGTATCAATAAGGTACAGGAAGGTTCAATTCTGCAGAGAAAGAGATGTACAAGGACAAAGGGGCATGATATGTACCTAGAAGGGGGGAAGACTTAGAAGGGATATGAGGAAATATTTCTGTACAGATAGGGCAGTGGACACCTGCAACAGCCTACCAGCAGAGGTAATGGGTACCAAAATGGTAACAGGTTTCAAACATGCATGGGATACACATAAGGGGACTTCTGTAACAGGGCTCGAGCGTGGGGGGGGTTAAGGCTGGAGATCAGTTATGGTCCATGACATAACCACATGGTCAGAAAATTAAACATTTTAAAGAAGCAGTGCTCGATAGTGATTCAGCATAAAAAATTGTTGATATGGTACCTTTCCTGGCCTTTGTTCATTTGTAATTGCCTTTCTCATGTTAATGTGTAGTGTAGTCATATTTTTGTATTAGTAGTGCATGAAATGTAGCCCATACTGCTGTCCCACTCACTGACCATGAATGATAATGTGTGCCAACAATGAATCTTCATTTGACTAATTTGAATACTATGCTCCACCTCTGCCCTCTAAGCTGGTGTCATTCAAATCTTCAAGCGTGTTCATGATGTGCGGTGTGAGTCAGTTGTCAATCAATATGGATATTGCAGTTTCTTACACGTCAACTTCCAGTGAAAATTCAGAGTATGTTATGATTTCAAATGAAATTTTTGAAGTGTAAAATGAAGACTATAATTTTTTCATGTTTTCTGACACAATATGTAGGCATGCTGAGGTAGCTGTCATGTCTGAAGTCCTGATAGGAAATCACCAAGTAGATGATTGTTGTACTTTGTTCATGTAGTGACTTTCATTATTTTACAGATTTCAGTTAATATTGAACTCTTTTAATAATTGTTTAGTGCTACGAATCCATTATCTGAGTTAAACAGACAGGTCACAAAATATTTATTGTACTTGGTTGTGGACAGCGACTGAGATGACTATCTGAAAAGAGCAAGCATTGAAATCCCTGAAATAAAAGTTGTCCTAATATTTGCTTCATGTCCCCTTTCCAAATCTGCTGAGATAGTTACTTTAAAAATCAGTGACATTTGTTTACTATAAATGTGGTGTGCAGCAGGAGCTGAGGTACGGTTGTGTGTATGGGGGGGTGCTTGTGCACATCACGTTTTGAAATGGATTTTGTTATGCAAATGCAAATGACTGTAATAATTGTATTAGTACTTGCATGTGTACAGAAATTTGGACCAGGTGCATTCATTTTATGTCAGTCAAGATATTAGTACAAAGGTCTCATGTAGTGTAGAGATAATGGTGAGAGCCACTCAAATTTGTAGATGTGTTAGAACTCACAGAGACTGAGTGGTGCAATTACTAAGTGCTAAATGGGACCGAACTGATGTGATGGAAGTGTCAGAATGATGTTCATTTTTTATTGTACTGCAAAATGTCATTGTGATGTGTTTGAGAGGCAAAATATATGTATGTTTACAGCTATTGGCTTGTGTCCAGTATGCTGCAAGTAGGCTGCTACACCTTGGTGATAGTGTTTGTCAAGTCAGTTGCATTCTGTGCAGCTATACTGTAATTTTCACTGGAGTGCGAAATCAGATGCCACGCATTTGCTAGTTAAAAATGTTGTTGTTGATATAAGTTATAACATTTTGTCTGCCAACCGCATGGTATGGGATTGACCTTGGCTAATTTTGCGGGCAATGCAACATTTTCCTCATCGACATAGTGTGCAACTCACGTCACAATTGTAATTCCACATGGCCATACATTGGAATTGTGAATTTCCTATGCAAGATATGACTCATGTTACAATTAGTGATGTTAGTGATAGTGGAACACGTATCACGTGTTTACTCCAAGCCCTAGATCACACATATAATTTTTAGTCTACATTGTTTCATTCCCCATTTTTTTTAATACATGTAATCTTTGATCCTGCATCTGAATGAGGAAATGTATTATTTACATGCAGCCTGTTTGACAACTATTCATTTGTTATTTAGGGAATGAAGGGAATGTTGCAGATATCACTTGGTGATAGCCTTGTAAATAAAAGCTGTCCCCTCTTTATTTATGGTTGGCATTTTCCAAATTAGCAGCGAGTGTAACTTGTGTGTACCCCATTCTAAGTAAATGTTTTTATTAAATGTTATTGACACCTGTGGTAATATTAGGATTATTATCAACATGCACAGCTATAATACTTGTCCCTGATGCAGTCATTGCATGAATGGGGTGACAGTAAAACAAAGAAGGCATCACATAGGTGTAGAGAGAATGATTGTAGCTGTCAAAATGTGTTGAAGATGTGTTAGATATAACTAAGGCATAATTGGTAATTATTAAAAGCTGCATGGGAGCATAGTATAATTACAGTGTAGATGAGATGGAAGTGTCAGAGTAACAACTACCACTTCTGTAATTTATGAATGAGACCACGAAGATTACTTATTTACAATTGCGCATACAATTTATATGTATTTCCTCGTGCACTTTATGACGTCATTATGTAGTTCTACATTTAAGCAATCTGTCAGTGTAAACCAGGGTAGAGGCATTTTGTGCACCTATAAAATATCATTTTGGGAGTAAAATCAGTTGCATTAACTTTTTTCTCACCCGACTCTGTAATACATGTTATTTAATAACCCACATGTGTTGTGAATACAAAGTGCACTAGCCATGTGTAAATGAAGTACAGGATGGATTTCATTTCGTTTCAACAGATGAAATGGTACTAACTTGTTGCAGGCCTATATCTGGCAGCTGGTTGGCTGGTGTTGGTGCACTTTTAAACAAATTAGATTCAAAATACCATGTTCGCGGACAACTGACTGATCTCTGAAACTTGAACTTTTCTCTGAGAACAGTTAAGCTCATAACTTTGATGACCACTGTGATTAGCGATTGAAACTTGCAACAACAGGTGGTGACTAGTTTTAGCTTTAGAAACTTGGCAGCCATTTATAGCATCTATTTACAGTTCTCCCCAGGTGCAGAACAATTTCCGTTTTTAGTCATGGTTCTGCAGACAGTCTCAGGTGGCATTTGGATTGTAGATCTGAGGTGGTTGGATCAGCAGAACTCTAAACTTGAGAATCTTGAGACACCCCACACATGGATCACCACAAACCAAAACCCAGATCTGTAACACTTTAAATAGTTGACTTAAGCTAATACTATGCTCACAAGACATCATTTGTAAAAATGGTTACCAACATTTTATTTTCATGGGGTGGGTTAGGAGAGGGAGATTGGATGCAGAGGTTAAACAGCATCTGAGCAATATAGTAGGTCTGCAACCAAGGCAAATAAAATGTTGTGTTGCACAGTCATGGGTTTTATCAGAGGAGGTCAGCCAAAATGATTTGGGGTCTGGGCGATAGGCAATACAGGGAGAGACTTGAGGAAATCAGCCTGTACTCAGTGGAGGAGAGGAGAGGAGAGACCGGGGGATTTGATTGAGGTTTTCAAGTATGTAAAATGGGTGAATTGGGTAGGCCAGAATATAGTCTTACAGATGAATGTTGAGAGGGGCCACCGGGAGCACAGTTGGAAGGTGGATGGTGGGAGGCTCGGGGGGGAGAAGGGTGTAATACTTCACTGAGAGGGTGGTGAAACTATGGAATGTACTGCCCATGGAGCTGGTGGAGGTAACTGCGTTGGAAGGGTTCAAGAGGGGCTGGGACATGTACAGGAGGAAGGGTAAGCTGAGTAATGTCATGTCTGGTGGGGGAACTCTGGAGGGGGGTGGGGAAATCCTGAGGGGGGACAAGGAGGGTGGTTATGGCACCCATCAATGGAACTGATTCTTGAGCAAACTCGATAGACCATATGGCCTAATCTGCTGACATTTTATTATGTTACTATGTTAAGTGACACCTCCATCAGTTTTCCACCTACTACATTTGGACTGATAGGTCTGTATTTGCATGGCTTGTCCCTTTGGGCAATTATTGTGTAAGCAATAAGACATGGCTTGATGTTGGTAGCACTGAGATACCCGCACACCCAGAGGCGTAGTTAGGTACGCGTGACTGCAGCTTCTGGGTGTGTGTGTATCTCTGTACTACCAACACCCAGCCATGTTTTAATGCTTGTTTATTTGATTACAATATTTAATTTAATGGATATTTATGTTTAGGGCCTAGTCAAAATTATTTTATATATGAATAAAAGCTGCCGCCATGTTTGTGATGGAAACTATGAAATAGATGGTTTATGAAATCTGTGTGTCCTTGGTTGTCAAGGACTTATTTTAGCCAGTGCTGGCACTCTCTTTCTGCAATGGCTAGAACAAAGTATCAGCCAATCAGGACACAGGGATTTCTTTGCCCATTTTTATTGCATAGGTGTCACATGGGTTATCATCCAGGCATGTTGCACACATCTTGTGTACTGTGAGATGTTGAACATGTCCATTAGTGACCTGGCCAACACCTTTGCCATGGCCCTTTATCTCCCATTGGTGAACACCACCATGAGCTTGCATCTTGTACACCTTTAATGTTATCTGACCCTCTATAGCCATACTCCCCACAATCATCCCATCAGTCATCCCTTCTTCCCCTGAACACACCTTCCCATTCCATGGAGAGAGAGGCCCATCTTTCTCCTTTGTGAACACAGAACAGAAGTTCTAACTTATCTAATTCACCTAATACACTCCCTTTTCCAATGTTTATCCATCCCTGGTTTTAGCATCAGGCTGTAAGTGACCACTAGGAATGTGCGGTCATTTTGATGTCTTTGCCTGTATTCCAGCAGATTGTCTCGTGGTATTTGTATGGCCTATTCAAATTCTCTGTCAATTTGTCTTGGAGAGTGGCCCTGCTGAATTTGGGAATTCCAAAGTGTGGAGAGCTGTCTCACACAAAAAAATCTGTAATCTACTGTCAGGCAATTTGATACCATCGAATCTGCTCTGATGAGAGAACAAGAGACAGACAGCTCTCCACACTTCGGAATTCCCTAATTCAGCAGGACCACTCTCCAAGACAAATTGACAGAGAATTTGAACGGGCCATACAAAAACCACGAAGTAATCTGCTGGAATGCAGGCAAAGACATCAAACTGACTGCACACCCCTAGTGGTCACTTACAGACCCATGCTAAAACCCTTTCTGGAAATTGTCAAAGAGCTACAACCCATGCTGAGAGAAGATGAAACACTGAAAGACATCTTCCCTGAACCACTTGTCATTGCCTATAAGCAGCCCCCCAGCCGCTCAAACATAATAATTCATAACAAACTCCCAGCAGATCAAAATAACCAGAAAATAACAGGAACACCATGCAATGTGGCAATATGTAAGACCTGCACCCACATATGCACACAGGCCACCATTAAGACAAGCCAGAACAACATAATACAAATTAATGGATCCTACACGGCAATCCAGCAATGTGGTTTACCTAATTCAATGCAAGAAGAGCACAAATGGATGCTGTATTGGGGAAACTAGCCTACCACTGAAAACCTGAATGAATCACCACCATCACACAATAGTAAACCAGATTATCAGCACTCCAGTAGGAAACCATTTTTCACAAACAGATCACTCTCTCTTGGATTTATCTGTCTTGATACTAAGAGGCAACTTCAGAAACATACAGGGCAGAAGGACATGGGAATTGAAATATATTAAACAATTTAAATCAAACATTTCTGGACTGAATCGGGACATTGGTTTCATGACACTGTAATTCTTTTTCATTGTGTACTAAATCATGTCATTATTTATCACACTTTGGTTCTGTATTTCTCTTATTATTATTTTTTTCTGAGTTCTGCCTGATCTGCCTTTTTTTTTACCTGTATCTCACATCCTCCCTGCCTCTCCTAATAACTCTTTAACTCAGTCCCTCCCTCTCCCTCTTGTTTTCACACCTCTGTTTATACTACCTCACACTGTGTTTATATAGGCCTTTATTCTTTTGTTTCTCCTAATTTCTTGACTTCTTGCTTCTCTTAGGCATCTCCTGTCTATTCAGCCCTTACAGTCAGCCTTTGATCTCAGATCCTATCTGTGCTTTTGTCTTCCCTTCAGCTTCCTTTCATCTCCCACTGACCTGTTCCTACTCAACCCCCTCCTCATTTCTTCTCATGTTTCTACTTTGCATCTTTGACTTTTATCTCTAGTCCCCTTTGTCACCTTCCTACTTCACTTCCTGATTTTTATTTGCTCCACAGTGGATATAAATACTGCCTATGTTGCTCAGTTTTGCTATTCACCTGAAGAAGGGACCTGTTTGTTCCCAAAAGCTTGTGTATAATTCCATCTTTGTACAAGACACTTGTTGGTCCAATAAAAGGTATCAAACCTTCCATCTTCTCCACTATTTTGTTGTGTTTTTGATTTACCTTCCTCGGCAAACAGGCATTCTTTCACTTACAATCCTTCACAGATTTCCTCCTCCCCTCCCCACCCCCATCAAATGGTAAAAGCACCACCATTCACGACCTGTTTATGCAGTCATACCTCCACTATCTGTCCTCTCCTTCAGAGAGTGTATGTTCAATTCTCTTGGCCTTCTATCTTATTGTTAGTCCCACAACCCCTGGATCATCCTTGTTTTCCATTGCTGCACCCACTCTAGTATCCTAATGTCCTTCTTCATATACGGGTGCTAGTACTGTATGTAGTAGTCCAATTGTGTGCTTACCAGTGACCTAAACTGCAGCAGGATATCATAGGAACATATGAAAGTTACAGCCTAAATGGACAGCCAGGGACATCTAGTCTGCACATTTTGCCTAGCAGTCTATAGGCTCGCATTGATTTGTCTGTCACCTCCCCCTTTCTGCAACAGCCCTCTATGCTTGTCTAGATCTTTCTAGAATCCCCCCATTGTGTTCTCCCCATTACTTCTTTAGGTAGCCAGTTCCAGACATTCACCACCCTCTCTGTTAAGAAATATTTCCTCATGTGACCCCTAAACTTTCCTTCCTCAATTTGGAGATCATTACCCCTTTTTCTGTGACATCCCTTTAATCAGAAGAGGTTTCCTGTCAGCACTCTGTTGAAACCCTTTACATATTTAAAAGTCTTTATCATGTCCCCTCTCTCCCTCCTCTGCTCTGGAGCATACATGCCAAGGACTTTCAGTCTCTCCTCACATGGTAATTTGTTGACTCACCTCACCATCTTGTTTGTCCTCATCTGAACTCACTCCACTGTCTCCACATCAGTTGTTTTATGTAATGTCTCCAGAACTGCATCCTGTATCCCATATGAGAATTGACCAGCTGGGTGTACAATGCAACCAGTACCTCTCTCCCCTTCTGGTGATCCCCCTCCCTATGCAACCCAAGATTCTGTTGGTTTTTGCCACTGACATACTGCACTGCCCTTCTACCTTCGGGTCCTGTGACATGATGATGCTGTCAAAGTCAATTTTCTCATTGGTTACCTGTTGCATCCTGTCCCCTAAACTGTGTTTTGCTTTTGCATTCCTGTTGTTTATGTGCATACTCTAGCATTTAGCTGTGTTGAGCTTCAACTTCCATTTACTGTACCACTCTTCTGGTTTCCTCAGATCCCCCACAGTCTCTCTGCTTCCTCTTGTTGGTCTACTGTATTGCAACTCTTTACATTGTCTATAAATAGGCTCACTCTCCCCTCCATACCCTCTGCTATTTCTTTAATAAAGATGTTAAACAGCAGAGGCCCCTGCACTGACCCTTGAGGAACACTGCAGGTGTATTCTGTCACCTCTGAGTGAACCCCATTGATAAGCACCCTCTGAGTTCTACCTGTCAGCCAGTTACGCACCCACCTTATCACCCCTCAGCCCTAGGCACTCCATGTTAAACAGCAGTCTATTGTGTGGTAGTGAATTGAAAGCTTTCCTGAAGTCCCTGACCTTAAGGACTAATTGAACAGCACTCTCAAAGGCACTGATGAAACATACATCTGACTCCATAGTTTTGTCCACATTTCAGCCCTCGAGTTCTCTCTTTCATAGTAATATATTCTTGTAATCAGTTATTTTGGATTGTTTTTAGCTGATTGCATATTATCTATTTCCACAGGGTCTGCAATTAATGAATCAACACATAATGATGCTTTTGAAGTGAATGTAGTTAGATCTGATATTCAGTCTCAAAGTAGTAACTTCACACAAGATGATGGATGCTGAAGGAGGTGAGGTAGAAGATGCCAGGGTACCCGGTCACTTCAAAATGGAACACATCATCCCAGAGGAAGCTCAGTACGAGGGAGACCATCACGTGGCAGGCATAACTTCTCCACCTCAGTAGTTCCTGGTCAGTCTTTGGTTGATACATCTCTGCAAGTTCAAGAAGTTAATGTGGCTATTACTTAAAAATGATGAAACTTATTTAAATGTAAATGCACTGTATATTTGAATGCTTTCACTCAAGCCACTATTTGCAGCATAGTAGTTATGAGACTAATTGAAGCTAAAATTTTAATATTATAAACGCATTGCGGCAGTGTTTCTTTTAATATCCTTCATTTTAAAATCAGCCCCACTTTATTGTTTCATCTATGTCAGTGTTCTTTGTATATTGAATTGGCTTTTTGGATAGAAATTAGATATAATAGAGTCACAGCTCCAAAAGACATAGATTTGCAAGTATCAATATTCTAACATTAGATGTTTTCATTTACGCTATAGTCACAGTCTGGAGTGTTGTAGTTATGGATTTGAGATCGAGGAAATATGATTGGCTTTAAAGTAATGCCATTAGCAACTGCTTTATTATTAGTGATATTTATACATCATTTCGTAATATATTGTATATTTATTGGAGGAATTTTTGGAGAAAAAAATAAGAAATACCTGTCATAAATGCAATATGAATATTAGATGGGTTTTAGCTTGTAGAATTAAGATTGCGATTTATATAATGAGAGCCATTGCTTTACGATTGGTGCCATACTGTGAATCTCTAAATGATGTAAGTAGTATTTGATTAGTAAACAGGTTCTTTAACCTCCTGATTGATAGAAGAAAGGTATGATATGGGATCAAGTGTGCAAAATTATTTTGAAATCCCCCCCCCCCTTTTTTTAAGAGACATATAATTAATTGGCTTTCTCTTTTAAATAATTACAATAAATAAAAAAAATTTTCTTTAAAAATACATGTATTTTTTACATAAAATAGTAATCTGTAGTAGTTTATGAATGGTGAGAGCTATTAACTACACTCTCAGTTTTGGATATATTTATTCGTTCTTCTTCTACTATATATCTTATAAATTTTCCCCTCCATTTTGATATTATTGCAAACCCTATTTATATTATTTGTTATGAAGATGTTGCAACAACATATGATCAAACAGCATAAAAGTTGTAATACCAAAGTAAGTGTTTTTCATGTATTTAAAATGTTTATTAGTGTTAATTAGCTTGAAGATATTTTAACCTATCACAGTGTTGTTTTAATTAAATATTATTGGTTGGTGTTGATGGATTGGCGTATTTAAGGGATTACTTCACTGTTGGTGTTTTACCTTTGAGAAAGGATATGATTTGCATCCAAAACGCATCAGGTTATTGGCATTTGTTAATAAAAGTTTAAAGTTTTTTACATAGACTGGTGCCCTTGTTATTGGAGGTGTGTGTGCTCTACTTTTTGTGTTTCTTTTACGTATTTAAAGTATTTGACTTGTGACTCCCATCCCTGTTTCTCACAATGTGTTATTCCATCCATTGTTAATCAAATCTGCTAAGAACAGTCCAGCAATCTTTATTTTACTTTTTTATAGAACCTCATTACTAGGATGAATCATGAGAGGCTGGAACAAATCACAATTCACCTTGTTCAGAGTCACCCTGGTGGAATTTTTGACATTCTTAATGATTCTGCAACTCCACCACCAAGTATTTTTGAATCGCCCCCATGGTGTGTTTGCAGACATTGTCAAGAGATGCCCATCCTGATGGAGCATGTCTGTTGTGGCAAGACAATTGAAGATTGCGTCAGTCTCACACAAATGATGGAACTTCTATGTCTCAATGTTCCTATTTTGACTATAGCAGCCAGGAATAGAAATGATGTGTTTGGTCTTATAAGGCACATACCAGATAATTCTAATACCGAAATGAGGTATACCACCTATCGGCATTTCATATTATGGCAATATGAGAGACTTGGATCTGGGAATAGGAAGGCAATACCCTCTTGTTGTGTGTGGAGAATCAGGGATACATCCCCGATCCTTTGGGTGTATATGCTGGTTTCTTACCATATAACCTTGGCTGAATGCTTATTATTATGGACTTATAGGCTCAAACACATCAATGTATGTAAGTGAGACATTGATTGATTGATTTAGTACTGAATCCTGATATTCAGTGAATTATTTCATGGTAATTGAATTGATATGTATACATGAATCCATATGTAAGTTTTGGATATTTAATATATGAAAATGATATCAGTTTGTTCGACAAATATGTCACTATAAATATGTGTTTGTACTACTGTTGCACTCATTATGTATATGCATTGTTTTGTGAATATACATTCAGTAATTTCAAGTGCATGAATTTCTGTTCAGGCACAGATATTCAGACTGCATCATGCAATGGCACAAGTGGAGGCGCAGCACAACCAAGATGCACCAGGACCAGATGGGGGCATATTCAAAGGTGATGTGCCATGGCACATCACCTTTGAAAAATGCACAGAATGTGCATGGCACATATACAATGCACTGGTGCATTCCCCAGACAGGTAGGACTGGGAATGCTGTAGTGCAACTGTAGATGCGCTTGGTACATTTCTGAGATATTCAGACTTGGACATGTAAATGGGGCCATAATGTATGCAAGGCACAAATGGGGCCATTTACATATCATTATGGCCCCATTTGCATGAGCTGAGCATGGCAGCCCTGCAAAATGCACCTGGTGCCCTGCACAGCTTGTGGTAGGGACAGAGGGAGTCCTGGGGCAGCCCCCCCCACCCTGTAGCCTTGATCACCACCATGTTTTGTTTGTTTTGTTTTGTTTATTGTTCTAGGAATTACTACCTTTGAGCCAGAGGCTCTTTTAAAAAGGTTCCACGTCAATTAGGTACAGTACAAAAAGGTTACATAGATAACACAACAACTTGTGTTGTGTCAAGAGCAAGAAAACATACACAAATACATATCAAATCATTTGTGCAAAGGACATGAGATATCAATAATCACATTATTATTATTACAAAAAAGAGGTCATGCCAGATTAGGAAAATCAAATAGGGAAAAGTCCAGACAGAGAGGGTAAGAGAAAGGTGTGGGGAGCAGACAATAGCAGGAGAAATGGTTTCTCAAACATGTCTTTGTCAAAATAAAGGACCAGGGTGGGTAGTGAGAAATAGGAGGTTTAATCAGGGCAGTCACAGGGGCTGGAGGTGGCAAGGTGAGAGTACAGCCTTGATTTGAAAGTACCTAGAGAGGTGGATGCAGTAATAGGAGTGCTGAGGGCATTTAGCCAGCTGGGGGCATGATAGGCAAATGATCTTTGTCCCTGAGAAGTCCGGCATCGGGGGACCTGGAGAGGCTGATGTTCTGATCTTCTGGTAAAACGGGTGCTAGCGCTCGGGCATAACAGGTCTTGGATACAAGGTGGAGTGAGGCCCAAGGTGGATTTTTTCACCATCAGGCAGGTAAGGTACTTTATCCGGTTTGAGAGTTGCAACCAACCTGAATCAGCGTAGAGTTCACATGTGTGGGTATGTCAATGTGCACCAGTGAGCAGACGACAGGCCTTATTTAGGGATGTTGTAATGCGACTAAGTGCTGTAGTAGTGGCAGATCCGTATGTAACTAAGCCATAGTCAACGATTGAGATGATAGAGGATTGAATGGCAATCCTCAGTGCAGAATGGGTAAGGAGCTGTCGGTTCCGATACAGGATCCCAATTCGCTGATTAATAGTTTTTGCTGTACTATCAATGTGAGTTGCAAAGGTTAGGCCTTGATCAAAGATGATTCCAAGATATTTGAAAATTGGCACTTGTTCAAGGGTATTTCCCAGGTATGTATTAATGGCGAATGGGATTTGCCATTTCTTGTTTTTCGGGTTAGAGAAGAGCATGGATTTAGTTTTTTTGTGGTTCAGAACCAGCTTATGTTCAAGGAACCACATCTCAACCTTGGAAAAAGCATGCTGAAGGTTGAGGCGTAAGAGGTTTGGATCTTTATGAGTGGCAAGAATCATGGCATCGTCGGCGTAGAGGATTATTTGTTCAGGGCAGGATTTGGGGAGGGAGTTTAGGAAAAGGCTGAAAAGAAGAGGGCCCAGGATGGTTCCCTGGGGAACTCCTGAGTGAACCGGTTTTGAGTCTGAAAGAACTCCAGCTATTTTTACAGATTGAGAGCGCTGTGCAAGGTAATTTTTGACCCAGTCACCAGGACCCTGTGAGAGCCCTAGAGATAGTAGTTATTTGATGAGTAGGCCATGGTGTACCATATCAAACGCCTTGGTTAAATCAATGTAGACTGCTCCAGTTAGGTTTCCTCTGTCCATGGCATTGTGGATTGCTCCTGAGAATTCAAGTAGGGCAGTCAATGTGCTGTGCCCTTTCCTAAATCCATGCTGCTGAGTGCAGAGGATGTTGTGTTTTTCCAGATAGTCTGAAAGTTGGTCCATCACCATGCATTCAAGGGCCTTAGAGAGAGGTGGCAGTATTGATGTAGGTCAATAGTTACCAGGCAGTGACTTGTCACCACTTTTGTGCACAGGAGTGACAACTGCAGCTTTCCATTTCCTAGGAAATTGGCTGTAGCAGAGGGAGAGATTGAAAATTTTTGTGAGGGGGAGCAGCACTTCCTCCAGAGCGAGGGACAGAAGTTTAAGGTCAATAGTGTTGCTGCTTGCTCGGGACTTAGAAATGGCCTTCATTACATATTTATAGACTTCATGTGCCTTTACTAGTTTGAAATGGAAGGGTGGTTTGGTTGGAGAGGCAGTAGTAAAAGTAGAAATTGGAGGGTCAGCATCAGTGAAGAAATCAGATGAGAGGACACCACTAAGGTCTATGAATGTATCATTTAGGGTGTTTGCAATGACCACGGGGTCTAATGTAGTGGTTCCATCCACATTCATTATTGTAGGAGAGGATTTGGACTGCTGACCCATGATATTTCTTATGTTGTCCCAGAAGGATTTCCCTACGCCCCAGGAGTTGGAGAAGGCATTCTTGAAGTAGGAGCTCTTCATCAAGCGGATCTGTTTTGTACAGTGGTTGTGAGCCTGTTTATATTTTTGAATGTCTGACAGAGAGCCAGTAGCTCTTGCAGTGGCCCAGAGGTGATCCCTACTTTTGAGTTGTGCCAATAGCTTCGCCGTGAGCCAGGGATTTGAGAGTGCTTTGATTTTGCACTTTTTTGCTGGTGCATAGGTGTCACAGGCAGTGTTGAAAGTAGTAATAAAGTAATCAAGGGCTAGGTCAACATCTTGAGTTTTGTAAATCAAGGACCAGTCTATCTGCCTAAGACAGGTCTTGAGATGAGTAAGGTTGCCATAGGTAGAACTCTGCTATAGATGGTTTTGGAGGTACAAACTTATTTGTCCATGTACATATTATGGAGAGTGATCACTGAGAGAGTCAGGAGAACAATTACATTAGTTATATGGACAGGGTGGCTGGTAAGGATCCAGTCAATGAGGGTGCTGGTCCCTGATTTGTAGTTTTTCCTGGTAGGGGAGTTTACCACTTGCGTTAAATTTGCTGCTAGGATAGCATCTTTGTTTGACCCTGTATCAGGAGCAAGCTAATTGATATTAAAGTCCCCAAGGAGAAGGAGCTCAATGTCAGAAGGTTGTGAACTTATGAACTCCAGAACAGCCTGGAGGCCGGAATCGGGATCTTTTGGTGGGATATAGACAGCAGCAATCATGAGGACTTTGTTTTGGGCACCAAGTAGTATCTTGATAGGGAGGAGTTGCACTGAGGTTTCTGTGGTGGGGTAAGTACCAGGAAGACAGATGAGGTAGTCCTTTATGTAGATTGCACACCCACCACCCCTTTTCAATGTCCTATCCAGCCTGAATATCTTGTAACCTTGTATAGAGATGGCATGATCAGGAGTATTAGATGTCAGCCAAGTTTCGATGATTGCAAGGATATCCGGGTTGTGTTGGCTGGCAAAGATTTGAAGGGAGGCCAGTTTTGGGAGGAGGCTGCAGATATTTAGGATAGCAATTTTGAGACTGCCCTCCATTTTGGCAGTCTTTGTTGTACTGTAGGAGACAGGGCCAGAATTTGGGTGGACACTTCCTGATATCAAAAGGAGGAGGAGGAGGAGGAGTTTAAGAGACAATTGCTGTGCTTCGTAGTCAATAGAATTACACCTCTGAGGCTTGTGCAGCTTGGACCAGTGCAGGCGTCTAGGATCCCAGAGCAAGGTAGTTGTTAGAAACAGAGGACGATATGCCCATTTATCCTTGTTGTAGCTCGTCAGTTGCACCCAGTCACTTGCTGATAGGTACCTTTGGTGAGGGAAGCATGAAATATGTGAAATACAGAACTCCCTAGTAATCTAGTGGTAACCCCTCTCCCTCCCTCCTTTAACTGCGATCACCATGCAATAAATATATATACCCTTTCCTAGGTAGTCTAGTGGCACCTCCTCCCACCCCGTAGCCACGCTAACCAAAAATGACTAATATCACAATCCCTGGTGATCTAGTGGTACCCCAACCCCTCCCAATACACCTATTGCTGGCAATTCATAAGGAAATATATCCCTGATGGTCCAGTGGTACCCCCACCCTCACAGGACCCCCTGCCCACCCATCTCTCCCCCCCATCGGCAGACCACTGGGTTTGCAGGGCATACAGTATGGCACAGTCACAAATCTGTGAATGAAGGCCATTGGATCTGGGAGTTCATTTTACATTTCTAGTGCTATCACAGCTGCAAGGCTGTGTTGTGTGTGGGACTTGTGCTGCGCAGGTCCCCTTTTTAATTTCGCTCCATGGCGCATTTCTGGGGTTACGCCAGTGCAACTCAGTTGTGCAGGCACAACCCCTTTGAATATCTGGGCCTCAGTGTTTATGATTGCAACATTAGTCAGATTGTTTCTTATTTCCACTTTTATATGTTTATTAAAGGGTTACAATAAGTATATGTGTTCACAGATATTTATTTGTCATAGTAATGCATTAATGACTGAATTACATATTTAAAAAAGAGTTAATTGATCTGGAGTGACTATCACTATTGCTGTTATATTTGATGGCTTATTTTTTTTTTTTAAACTCGGCAACTTTATTAGTTTTGTATCATAACACCAACTATAAAACAAGAAGGTAAATTAACCACACACAAATAACAACAAAAATAAATTAGTGGAAACATGAGTCCAGACTGTCTCTGGATCAAATATAGCCAAAATAATAATATTATTAATACACCTACCCTCCCCTCCATCCATCCCTCCCAAACAGCTACCCACCCCTCCCTCCCTGAGTGTGCCTTACAAAAAACACATGATAGGGAAGAAACATAACAATAGGATCCCAGCAATAACAAAGTACCAGAAAAAAAGAAAAACAAATAGAAGCAATCAGAGGCATGCATTACATGGGTCTTAATTCAAATATAAAGCATGTAGTTTACCCCATTTATAGTTAAATGAGTCTATATGGTTCCGGAAGCTGGCAATT
The DNA here is from genome assembly GCA_016271365.2 of Neoceratodus forsteri. NCBI lineage: Eukaryota > Metazoa > Chordata > Ceratodontiformes > Ceratodontidae > Neoceratodus > Neoceratodus forsteri. The sequence continues at coordinate 495,832,924 of CM057453.1, forward strand.
AATTTTTCAGTATTAAAACAGAGTGTCATTTCCCTCAGCCATTCAGCATATGATATAACCAGTTGGTCCATCCAGTGCTTGAGAACCAGCCTTTTGACTACTATGGAGATTAGAGCCATGTGAAATCTGCATTCCTGAACCCTAATATTAGAGAAAATCCCTAGGATACATATTTCTACGGTAAACAATTCATCAAATCCCAGTAGAGGATCTAGATTGGATCGAATTGTGTTCCATAATGCAGCCACCTTATCACAATACCAGAAGATATGTATCAGGTTCCCTTCAATTGTACTACACCGTGTGCAGGCAGCCATAGATAGCCTGCCCAATTTGGTAAGCTTAACTGGTGTATAGTACAGGTTGTTTAATATGTGGTACTGAATAAGTCTATGCCTTTCTTGAGTAAGATAGTTATGCATGTCCTCCCAGATCCGGCTCCAAACCAGAGTGGTGTCTGGCAGAAGTGAAGTCCAAATTTTGGAGCCTGGGAGGGCATTAGGGAATTTGATACCCAGAAGAAAGGAATATATCTTTGAAATTCCATGGAGCTTGACTGCATAGTCCTGAATCTGGTCCAAGAAGGACCTGACTTGGGACTGCTCAAAAGTGGTCCCAAAGATAGAGACCATAAGATGTCTCAACTGGAAAACCTTAAATATATGTTTCTGAGGTGTATTAAATTTAGCTATAATTTCGGGGAAAGAGAGGAGAGCACCCTGGGAAAACAGGTTTTCCACCAGGATACCCTGCAATTGGGGAAGCCACTCTGGAGAAAGCGGCGAACTCCCTATTTTGATATTAGGGTTTGAAATAAGGGGTTGAGCAGTGTCTCTGTTAGGTGAAATGTTGAAGAAATTCCAGCATTGGGTTAAAACTTTAACAGAGACCCCCACAACCGAATCTTGCATGAGAGTTGGTAATGCAGAGGTAGTATTGTAGAAAACGGGTGAGTTGAGGTTATGTAAATCCAGAAGCTTTCTCTCCAGCTGTAACCAAATAGGAAGATGTTCGGCAGGTGTAGCCGAGAACCATCTCCCCATTTTGGACAAATGACTCACCCAATAGTAAAAAATAAAGTTAGGGAGGTGGAGTCCACCTCGCTCTTTAGGGAGGTTAAAGTTTTAGGAAAGCCCGTCTAGGATGTCTGCCCTGCCAAATAAATTTAGAAAGGTTGGAGTGGAGTTGCCGGAAATAAAATGTTGGGAGCCAAAGATTCAGTAGATTTAAAGGATAGAAAAGGCGGGGCAAAACATTCATTTTTATAATACTAATGCGACCCTATAACGAAAGTGGGAGCTTGACCCATCTTTGGAGATCTTGCTGAATATTTAACACCAAGTCATCCAGATTGAGTCTCCTGAGATCCTCTGGGTCTCTAGTGAGATGTATACCTAAATATTTAATTGAATATGAGGACCACTTCATACCGAAGTGAGTGAAACTAGCCTGGTGGGTGAGGGCATTTAAAGGGAATATTACTGATTTGGATAAATTTAACTTGTAATTAGCTACACGTCCATACTGCTCAATAATTTGTAATGCATGTGTTAGTGAGGTTTCTGGATAGGCCAAATGTAAAAGAATATCATCAGCATACACTGAGAGGGTCAAAGATTGCTGATACACTGAACAGCCTATAACCTGGGACAAACGCTTAATACTAATTAGAAGGGGTTCCAAATATCAATTAAATAAAAATGGAGACAAAGGACAACCTTGCCTGGTACCAGTAAACAGGGAGAACTGTGAAGAGAAAACCCCATTACAGTAAATTCTTGCAGTGGGGGCTTTGTATACGTCTGTACCCATTGAATGAAAGCTGCCGGGAAACCCATTTTCTTAAGAGTTGCCCAAAGAAAATCCCAGTTTACTCTATCAAAAGCTTTTTCTGCATCAAGTGAGATTAAAGCCATGGGGATCTGAGAGTTTTGGGCAACCTGAAGAATATGTGAAAGGGTTCGCAGGTGGTCAGCAGAAGATTGGCCTTGCACAAACCCACCTGCTCAGGGCTAAGCAAATGAGACCAGATCTTTTTGATTCTGAGAGATAGAATTTTTGTTTAGATTTTAATATCATGGTTCAATAATGAAATTAGATGGTAGCTAGTGGGATCACTATGAGGTTTGTCTGGTTTCAGGATCAGGACTATTGTGGCTTCCAGCAAGGCGGGGTCTGGGGGTCCGAGGTGAACCCACACTCAAATAATTTCAAAAGATGGGGGGGGGCTAATTCCTTACAGAAGGTTTTGTAGAAATTGGAAGGAAAACCATCTGGACCAGGTGACTTGTCCAGTGATAACCCATTAATTGCATCCTCTACCTCCCCCAAATTGATTGGAGTGGACAGAATCGTACAATGATGGGCCTGCAGAGAGGGAAGGTTAATGCCCTCCAGGTAATGTCCTATGCGAGAATGAGAGGGTTGGGAGGGACATTTACTGTATAGAGCCTTGTAAAAGGATTCAAAAACCTGGGAAATATCTCGAGGGGAGGGTTTAATTGAGCCATCTGGAGCTTGCAGTGAGGGGATTAATCTCGAGTTTTCTACTTCCCGTAGATGAAGGGCTAACATTCTACCCGGTTTCTCATCTTGGTCGAAGTAACGAGCCTTAGTTTTAAGGATGGCATATTCTGCCTTTTCCCTTAACAGGTCCGCATATTTGTTCTGAAGCTTTAGTAAGGTTTCCAATGAGATTGGGGAAGTGGAAGAGGATAGATTGCTTTCAGCAACCCTTATTTGATTCAACAATGAAATAACTCTAGCCTTTCTTTGCTTTTTCCTTTTGGAAGCTAACTTAATGAATTCTCCCCTGATGTAGCATTTAAGAGAGCATCAAATCAAGTCCTCCCTACTTGTAGAACCTTTATTGAAGTCTATAAAGGAGGAGATTAGCATCTTAATGTGGGAAATTATTCTCTCCTCTTTTAGGAGTTGCATGTTTAGTTTTCAGGAAGTATCCCATTGAAGGTTCGGGTCAGGGGAAATCAAAATCCATGCCACTGAGTGATCCGATATAACAATTGGTTCGATTCCTGTCTGGTGAAGGCCAGTTAAGAGAGAGGTGCTGATCAGAATAAAATCCAATCTGGACCATGACTGGTGGACCTGGGAGTAGAAGGAAAAGAGCTGGCTAGAGGGGTTGAGTAGATGCCATGGATCACATAAACCTAATAGCTCCATGAAGTCTCTCAGAGCTAGTTGTGGAGAAGACAGGGGTTTTAATGGCCTATAAGTTTTGTCCAGGTCCTGTGACAGGGCAATGTTCCAGTCGCCACCCAGAATTAACATGGAGGGCAGCAATCCACTCAGCTTATCAGCCAAACTCATAAGGAAATCAGCATCTCCTCCAACTGGACCGTAGACTGCACCTAGTATTATTCTAATATTGTTGAGGATGCCTTTAATAATAATAAATCTACCCTCCGGGTCTGCTAAACTCTCTTCTGCCATGAACGATGTATGTCTTTTGACCAGAATTGCCACCCTTCTGCTAGATGACGACCCACAGGCAGTAAAAATCAGAGAGAAACCCAGTTGGAGTAACCCATTTGTTTCCGTAGCCAGGAGATGGGTTTCCTGCATCAAAAGAATATCAATATTTAAAAGACCACAGTTTTTGAGAACCTGATACCTTTTAGACATATCTCTGATGCCTCTGACATTCCATGTGGCAATTTTAATTGGCACCAAAGTCATGTACTTTCATATTTAAAGGGAAACACACATGTGCTGTTAACTGATCAAAGAACCCCAAAAGGCACACTCCAGTCCCACCCCCTGTCCCCATCAACCCCTGTAAAAAAGTACTAATAAAGAAAGACCGCCCTCCCCAAAAAGATTTTCAGAGTTTTGGTATTGTTGAAAATGTAAATAATATTAATCGCCCTATTATGCACTCGGACAGAATATTCGGTGGGAAAAGCATCAGAACAATAGAACCCCCTTCCCTCCCTAAACCCCTCAAACTATATACAAAAGGTCCCTGAGTGAATAAGGGAAAAGATTTGGGCTTCATTATAGCTGGTATCGAGGACCAACCCCAATAGGCTACATTCCCAAGAGAGGCAAAATCTGAGTTGAAGTGCCCAATCTGAACTAAAATTCCATGGTCTGATTCTGGAAGGTATGCCCAATAAAGTCGAAGCACTCTCTGGTCACCATGCCTCTCAAGAAATCTGCCTTTTCTCCCCTTCCCTGGTGTGTTAAGCAGCTCTCCCTAAGCTCACTCCATCCCGAAGCCCCCCCCCATTTACCAACCCCTTTAGGAAAACAGCAAACACTAGCCCTAATTAGTTTAGTAAAGCTCAAAGTGGTAAGGGCTTTATAAGTAGGGATAGGTTGTGAGTTCCCCAAAATCAAGATGCAAAATTAGTTCTCTCGCAACCTTAACAGAACCACTATTTCCCAATGAGGCTGTTGCTTCAGGTAGATTCGTTTTAAGGCCAGCTTACCCAAATGATTCGACAATCAGGAGGGCGGAGTCCCCAAAGCTCCCAACTAATTCACTGCATCTCTCTCCTTCCCTGGGACCCTCCCGACTCCGAGGAAGCAAGAAATGACAGGGGGACCTGAAAACTGATGGGGCCAACTGGTCCATCCCTGCTAACAACGTGCGGAAACATTCGCTAAACAAAAGGTTCCTGCCCTCCCCCCTGCTGGAGTGCACAGACACTCTGCTGAGCCAAAATCAGGCCCACTAGGCCTCGTAACAGCCTTCCACCCCACTCAGCCAACCCCCGAGGGGTGAAAGGAGAAGAGAAAAAGGAAGACACCAAACAGGTACAAAATTAACCCCAGCAGCACAAAAGCCCAATAGTCCTCGGGTAGCTGCAGTAAAAGATCATCCTGGCTTAAACAAGTTAGGTAATTTGGTGGCGAGATCCATGGCTGCCTGCTCCGGGGATTCATAGGAGTGCCAAACACCATCGATTGCCACCTGTAGCATGGCGGGGTAAATAATCTTGAAATGTATTCCTGCGGCAATCAGCTTGCTAACCGTAGGATGGAATGCAGATCTTTTCTGACACATTTCAAAAGGGAGGTCTTGGGCTATCCTCAACTTGGAATTTCCCCACAGAATGGCCTGGAGCTCCTTCAATTTGGATATCACATGCTGTTTTTCTAGGAAGCTTAAGAATTTCACAATTATCGGCCTTGGAGATGCCCAGGAGGGGTTTTGGTCTAAGGGAACAGTGGGCTCACTCAATGTGGTACTGTGGGTTGAGGGGGGAAGGACCAACAATCTTCGTGAAAAATTTCTGTAAGAAGGTGATAGTGTCGGCTCCCTACTCCGATTCAGGTAGGCCCAAGATCAGCACATTATTTCTTCTGCTTCTTCCCTCCAAGTCTTCTGTTTTCAATTGGAGTTTACTAACCTGCTTTTGCAGGTGAACAATTTCTGGATCTAACTTCTCTCGCCACTTCTCCAGAGAGGCGGTTCTTGCCTCCGTGTCTCCCATTCTTGATGAAAATGAGCTGAGGTCTCCTCAGATAGACTTTAGCTCAGCAGAAATATCTTCCAGAGTTTCTTTGAACAGCAGCAATTCCTGGAGGAAACGATCCTCAGTTAGGGGAATCACTGAAGAGCTGGAGGAGCTTGGTTTAGGAGTATTCCCAGAGCTTTGATGCTTGGATTTCTTGGACGTTTTCTCTGGGGTAGGCGGTGGAGAATGTCTAATGCTGGCCTGCTTCATTTCAGCTTCCATCTCGGCTGTAAAGCCAAATGCAATGCTACAAACCAGTAAAAGAGCAACCGCTAGAGATCAAACTATTAAAGTAGCGTAGAACCAGTATCTGGATCGTAACCTTTAGTAGTAGTAGGGGGAAAAAGTGAATTAATAGAGGTCGATAGGCAGGAACTCCAGAGTAGTGCTGCTTCTAGCTGCTTTGCTTCACGTGACCCCCTTTTCTGGCTTATTTTGAAAGTCTTGTGTAAGTACTGTCTTTTGAGAAAAGTTTTTTAAAGTGTACCAATGTATTTATAATACTTTTTTGTTGAATTGGCATTTACTGAATCATAAACAAAGCTGCAATGCCCGTTAAACAATTGTCTTGTTTGTAATTTATTGAAACAGTCTTATATCAAAAACATATTCAGTTCAAGAAAGTGTGTGCAGCCTATGAAATCATACTGCAATTTAATGTGTAGAACACAAAGTGAATAAAACGTATAAACCATTAAAGATTCTGTCTGTAATATCTAATCAAAATAACTACTTTATTCATTTAAAGCTGCATATAAGACATAGACTAAATATCAACTGAAATTACTGAAGACACATTACGCCAGTTATTTGAGTTTACAAATATCAATTAACATTATCTATCAGATTGGCTAAATTAATGTTTTATTGATATGGCTAAAGTCTTTACTTTACATACTGATTATAAATGCTGACAACAGAGCAAGAAAAATCTGGCAATTAACTCTGGCATCATTATCTGAAGTACTTCATAGTGGGTAAGTAGGATGCAAAGCTATTGGTTATTTAAGTAGATGCAGATATAATGAGTGACCATAGAGCTCAAATTATGGGACACGTCATTCCGCAACCCATACATGCATTAAAAAAAGAGTGGAAATCTCAACAAGAAGATCTGCTTGCAGGCAATCCGGCACTTTTGTAACTGAAGCTGCAGTTGGTGGGTGTTACCTGCAGTTATGACAATCCTTTTATATAATTTAAATCCAAAATTTATAATGTAATAAAAACAGACCAATCACAGAGCTCTAATTCTAAATACAAAACAAAATATTAAGTAAATCAGTGCTGTAAATGATATGGGTTGTGGGATGCCGTGTCCTGATATGGTCACGTTCTGCAAAAAAAATAAGTCAATCCTTTCTGTAGAAATATTAACATGTATTTTCTCAAACAATGTGAGATCAGACATAAAGCAGTCCAGAAGTAATAATGAGACATGTGCATTCCATAAGTGTGACTTATGCTTGGTATATGAATAGTCTCTCATTTATCAGTCACACTGTAATACTCATTTGTCCTCTTTTTTTCTTCTGAGATTCCAGTTCCTTCACATCTGGTGGTGTTACTGGTGCAACAGACTTCTTAATTGATGTTGGGTTAAAATTTTATACTAGACGTGACTTATGTAGTGGAATGGTGTCATCCATATGTCTCTGAACTACATCTTGAATAATTTTTTACTTATGTAGCTGTAATCCTTGCTTTCCTTCACTGGCACTGCTGACCACTGTTTAGATCACTTTGGAAAGTGTCGAGCGTACCTGAAATGCGTAATGAAATAAATGTGTTGAGAAAGCACTATTCCTCAAGCATAACTTATGGTGCAAGATAGTCAGACTGCACCTGGCAGTGGCACAAGAGGGGGTGCAATGCAACTGAGATGCGCTGACAGGGCAATATTCAAAGGTGATCACCATTGAATATGGCATGGAATGCACCGTGCGCAAGTACAATGCACCGGTACATCCACCAGACAGTGAGGTCCGAGAATCCTCCAGTGCAAATGCAGTTGCGCTAGGAGCATCACCTGCGATATTTAGAAGTGCGCATACAGATGAGGCCATAATGTATGCATGGTGCAAATGGGGCCATTTGCATGTCATTATGGTCCCATTTGCATGTGGTGCACAGGGCCACCGATTGTCATCGCCTGGCGCCAGCGTAGCTGTACTGCCATATCTGGTGAGTCCCTGATAGTCCAGATGAACCCCCCTCCTGGTTGCCTGATCGCAGGCAGTACAAATGTAGATGTATTACCTGGTGGTCTAGTGGTACACCCCCCATCTGTATGCCCAATCGTGGGCATTTGAATAGTACCACCCAACCTGGTGGCCTAGTGGTTCCCCCCATGTATGTCCAATCATGGGCAGTTGAACAGTAATACCCAACATGGTGGTCTAGCAGTCCCCCCCTCCCTTCTGTAAGCCCAATTGTGGGTATTTGTATTGTAGGACAATACCTGGTGGTCCAGTGGTACCCCTATCTTCCCTCTGGAAGCCCAATCACGGGCATCAGTCCCAAACATGTACACCCAGTGGTCCAGTGGTACCCCCCTCCCACCCACAGAGGATCCTGGCCACCCAGCTCCCCCCCCTGTCATCGGCAGGCAGCTGCACCCCACCCACGTACCGCCTGGCCACCCCACGAATGACAGCTTACAGTATGATCAGTAAGCCTATTGGTGCACAATGTGTACCAATGGGCTTGCAGACCATACTGTACTACACTGGCACAGATATGTGAATGGGTTCATTCACATATTTGTGCCGCTGTAGTACAGTATGGACTGCAAGCCCATTGGTATACATTGTGCACCAGTAGGCTTACAGATCAAACTGTAAGCTGTCATTCGGTGGTTGGCCAGGCAGTATGCGGGCAGGATGAAGCCACCCGCCAATGACGGAGGGGGTGCTGGGTGGTCAGGGTCCTCTGTGGGTGGAAGGGGAGAGGAGTACCACTGGACCACTGGGTGTACATGTTTGGGACCGATGCCCGCAATTTGTGTTCCAGAGGGGAGGGAGGAGGGGTACCACTGGACCACCAGATATTGTTCTGCATTACAAATGCCCATGATTGGGCTTACAGAAGGGAGGGAGGGGAACCGCTAGACTACCAGGTAGGGTGTTACTGTTTGACTACCCATGATCAGGCATATGGCAGGGGGAGAACCACTAGGCCACCAGGTTGGGTCGTACTATTCAAATGCCCGTAATCGAGCATACAGATGGGAGGTTGGGGGCTACCACTAGACCACCGGGTACTACATCTACTTAGTATTTCCCACAGTCGGGAAAATGGGGGGGTACTGGGCCACTGGGGAGGGTGTGGGTGCCTAGGGCTGGTGTCTCTGCTGGGTGGGTGGTCACCCACGGCTGGCGGGTGCTGTGTTGCATCCTTCAATACAGCAACCCATCTGTGGGTGGCCTGGACTTGAGCCTTTTTTTTCCCAGATCAACTGTGAGCCCCTGTATGCGGCACAACTCAAGGTTGTGCCTGCATGTGCACCGCACATCCCGGTCTGAATATCGGGATGTGCCGCATATGCATGGGCACGCCCCCTGCTTTTGTGATGCATACATTAACTTTGCTCCCTGGCACATTGGGACTTGCGCTGTGTAGGTCCCCCTGTTCAATATCGCACTGGGGTTGTGCCAGCTCAACTCGGTTGCGCCAGGTGCAACTGCTTTGAATATCTGTCCGTTGATGTATAATACAATGGCATCTGAAAATAATGTAACCTCATCGGTCAAAACATTTCATATGACCGTGGGTAAAACATGTGTAGAAAATGGGCTTAAACAAATGTGGGCTCTGATTCACTGATACCCCTGACAAGGTAAGCAACTATCAGATAACAGAACCCGAGTAGTAAAAGTACCAGCCTAGTCTGCCCCATCGCCAGGATCCTATTGCTCATCTGGTCACATAATTGGCTGAAGTCACCTAATTTTAATTTGCAGTCACCACATTTTTTTCTCTGAATTAGTGAGAGTGGGTCAGCCCTTCTCTATACTGGACCTTCCAGTGGCTATACATCCCTACGCCTGAGATGTTGGAACTCATTATGCCCCTGGTGGTCTGGTATATACCAGTACTGCCCACCCTGTCGGGTACTGTTGCTTACTTTGAAAATGGGTATCGTAGAAGATGTGTGTTTTTGTTTCTTTAAATATATAAATATTTATCATGCTATATCTTTTCAAAAACATTACACCTACAACCAATTTTCTAAGTGTAATAATACCATCCAGGGTGGGTCTTATGGGATATAACAGACCTTCCAGATACTATAATGCCCCCTTCTGTGGCGTTGGGCATCATTATGCCCCTGGATAGTCAATCATACCACAATAATGTCCACCCTGTCAGATATTATTACTTACATAACCCACAGCTGTGGAATGGAATTTATAAAAACATAACACAATGGTCAAGATAACTACATCTTCCTGATTGTCTGGCTAACCTCGTGAGCAAACCACCACACCAGGTGTTGGTAAATCTGCCATCACCCAGGTGCACGACTGATAGTATGTCACTCTTGAGTCTGCAACTCTTTTATGAGTTAGCAATATTAGCAAATGTATGAACTCACACTATTTCCCCTTCTTCATTCCTCTTGAAGTCTCTGAACAGGCGCTTGTTGTAGTTGATCGCCGCAAGTTTATTTCTTGCTTCATAGGCTTCATACCTGAATGGAAATACAGATCTGATTAATATGTGGTTCAATAAATGATATTGAATTGATCCTGATTGATCTATGATTGGAAAGTGGGAGACCAGAGGAATGTAGATGTGACCCAGTAATGAGCAGAACAGAATAAAGCTCAAGGAATCATAGTCACAAACCACCTCAAGGTGGAATGGAATATGCTTGTTCTGCTGCAGTAGTGACATCATTATTTTGTTCTGCTGCATTAGTGATGTCACTACTGCATCAGACAAACATATATTGATGCCACTTGGTTGCCTTCTTCGGACGACTTATGTGGTACAACAGCATTCTTTAACATATAGAGATCTTACAGATCAGTTTCATTGAGAAAGAGAAAACGTAACAAAATGCACAAATTTAACATAGTCCTACACACTGCAAGACATACAGGATAAGCTACCTTATGCATACCTAGACTGTTTGCAAAATTGGGGTTCTGAATCCCGTTGACCTTTCAAGATGTGCTTTTCAGGTCAGAGGGGAATCATTACCCATCTGTTGCATAATACACTGGTTGTGCATAGTTGGCCATTCAGTATTCTCTATACGTAATTTTGCTCATGATATTTCAATTCCATTACTTACGTGCAAGAGAAACATTACATAGATACATAGACGGTGTCGGCAGATAAGGGCCTATGGCCCACCCAGTCTGCCCATTTGAGCTTGTAAGTTCAGTTTATGTTTTCCTAGAAGTCTGTTGCCCCTTACCCCTGACCTCCAGAATTCCTTTATGTCTATCCCAATGATTCTTAAATCCCGTGATTGTTTCACCCTCCACCACTTCCTCTGGCAGGGTGTTCCACTTGTCCACCACCCATTCTGTGAAGAAATTCTTCCTCACATTTCCTCTGAATCATCCTCCCTCCAACTTCATCCCATGCCCTCTAGTCCTGGAACATCTTTTTCACTTAAAAATAGTGTATTCCTGCACCCTGTTCCTCCCTGTAAGATACTTGTATGTCTCTATCATATCCCCTCTCTCCCTCCTCTCCTCCAGGGAGTACATATTCAATTCCTTCAACCTGTCCTCATAGGACTTGTGATGCAATCCATGTACCATCTTTGTTGCCCTCCTCTGAACCTTCTCTACCCTGTCTGTGTCCTTACGTAGGTAAGGTCTCCAGACCTGTACACTGTACTCTAGGTGGGGCCTCACTAGTGTCTTGTATAGTGGAATTATGACCTCTCTTTTCCTGCTGGTGATGCTCCTGCCTATGCATCCCAGCATCCTATTTGCTTTACCAGCTGCCTTGTCACAATGTTTCCCTACCTTGAGGTCATCAGAGATGATAACCCCAAGATCCCTTTCCTGCTTGGTGCATGCTATATCCTCACCCCCCAACTGATATATTGTGCCAGGGTTTTGTGCCCCATATGCAATATCTTGCACTTCCTTGCATTGAATTTCAACTGCCAAACCCCTGACCATCTTCAAGTTTCTGCAGGTCCCTTCTCATACTGTCTACACCCTCTGGTGTGTCTACTCTATTACAGAGCTTTGTGTCATCAGCAACAGTGAAATTCTGCCTTCTAGGTCCTGTGCAATGTCACTGATGAAGATATTGAATAGTACCAGTCCCAGCACTGATCCCTGTGGTACCCACTGGTCACTCTTCCCTCTGTGGAGTGACAGCCATTTACCACCACCCTCTGTGTCCTGCTGCCCAGCCAGTTACCTACCCATCACACTACTGTCCTGCCCACACCATATTCCCCAGTTTGTGCAATAGTCTTCTATGTGGCACAGTGTCAAAGGCCTTGCTGAAGTCCAGATAGGCCATGTCCACTCCCTCCCGATCCACCTCCCTAGTCACCCAGTCAAAAATTCAACAAGGTTGGTCTGACATGACCTCCCACTGGTGAAACCATGCTGCCTTGGGTCCTGTGGTCCATTGATAACCAGATGTTCCACCAATCTCTCCTTCAGTAGTGCTTCCATGATCTTCCCCACTACTGAGGTGAGGCTGACTGGTCTGTAGTTCACTGCTTCCTCTTTGTTCCCACTTTTGTATAATGGGACTACATCTGCTATCCTCCAGTCTTTGGGTACCTCCCCTGTTTCCAGTGATTGGCTAAACAGGATAGCCAGAGGTTCAGCCACCACCTCTCTTAGTTCTTTAAGGACCCTGGGGTGCACCCCATCTGGCCCCATTGCTTTATCAACTCTTATTACTTACAGTTCCTTCAGGACCCCTTCTTGTGTAAAGGGACTTGTGTCCATTTCTGCACCATTCTCACCCTTTGTACTCCCTTCAGACCCATTACCCTCCTCTTCTTCAGTAAAGACTGAGCAGAAATACCTGTTCAATATGTCAACTTTACTGTTGTCATCCTCCACACGGCCCCCATCCTCCCCCTTCAGTCTCACTATCCCTCCATTTGCCTTTCTTTTTTCACTTATGTACCTGTAAAAGGTTTTGTTCCCTCTACCCACTGATTTTGCAGTGTGCTCTTCTGTCTGGGCTTTGGCTTCCCTTACTGACCTCCCTGCCTCCCTTTGCTTCTCCTGGTACTTCTCCCTATCCCCTTCTGCCTGTGTCTTTTTGTATTGCCTGAATGCAATCTTTTTGGCTTTCACTTTCTTTAGATGCATACATTAGTATGCGTTTGTTGAAATTCTCCAGTTCCCTTGTTGATCTGGAATTGCATATTACAAAAAGAAGTAAACACTTTGACAAATAGTTATTATATTATTCTCTTTAGTTTGTGTTCCATTCGATTATCTGTATTAAATGTATCTACCTATGTGATCCATATATAACATAAACTTGGATCAATATATTTATTATTTATGTTTAATAAAATATTCTTCATCGCTATGGAAAATAGTCTTAATGGAGCCAGTGTACTATTCAGATTTTGTCAGATATTAAACGTTAGGGACAGTAATGGAATCCAGATTTGAGGGGAACATTTTTATTGTGACAAGAAAACATTGTAAACCCCTCACTTCTAAACATCAACCAGTACCTGCCATGCATTAAGTACAACAGTTTCCCCTTGATCCATGGATCATATACCACATGTCGTAAAGCCCAGTGAGGTGATGAATCAAATTCTAACCATGATTTGCTTTCAGGTGATTCCATATGTTCATGGCTACAGCCACCAACTTCCCCCGGATACAAAATGTCCCAGGTATGCTGGTCAGCTATGTGATGCATCATACCTCTCCAGGTTGACTTGATAATGAAACAGACAGAGTTAATAATAGATAATATAAATTAAATGCTTTCATGATTTACAGTTGATTAAAAGTAAAAGATTGATTGGATTAAAATTATATATAGTATCACCAGAGTGATGTAACAAGAAATCTAAAACTAGATACAGTTAAATGGTTATTAACCATGAAGTCATATAATTCAAGTTATACTTTATATTTATTAATATAACAGAACATGATGTATTGCCCGATATTTAAAAAAATTACCATTAGTGGTGAAATAAATCCACACAATCACTGTACTTCATTTGATGGTCAAATGTCATATAACAAAAATTGGTAAAATCGCCCATAATCTCTTAATTTTGCCTTCACATGTAACACAACTGAAACAAAAATGATTCACAGTGTTGCGTATCCAAGCCCTTAGAGGTTGATTTGCACTGTAGGCTGCAGCCTGTACAAAGTGAACACACACATGCAAGTAAGTGCATTTATTATTTTAAAGCATAGTGTTTGTTAGTAAGGATACACATATTTTTAGTAATAAGGTTCATCTGTCAAAAATATCAAGGTACATATTTCTCTTTTCATTTTCATTTAATCCTTGAAACCAAGATATGGGATCTTGAAATTTATACAAGTTTCCACTCCCATGCCACACCCATGCCATGCCCATGCCACACCCACCACAATGAACATTAAGTATTTTGTGCTGTTTACTATTGCAAACATGTGGAATGACCATCCTAACACAACTATGACATGAATTTAACATGTATATTTAGCAAGTAACACCAGGGGGAGAGATTTTTAAAAATGGGGAATGGTGACCATATTTATCGACGTGATTCATTAATAACAAAATTTGCTAGAAAAAAAGTCTTAGCAACATCCAGGAAAACAAAAAAAAAATACAGAGCATGACTCTTAGGTTGTCAGACATACATTTTTGCTAAAAAAAACTGTACGATAATTTTTGTTTTGCCAAACAACCAGTACTGCTGCCTTAAAGCAGCAGTATTTGTCAGTTGGTGAAAAATCTATCATACAGTTTTTTAGCATACATGTATATCTAACTACCTAAGGGTCATGCTCAGTATATTATTTGTTTTCTCAGGTGTGTTACAACTTTTTTTATAGCTGATCTTGAAATTAATGACTTACATCATGAAAGATGGCCAACAATCACCATTTTTTATAAATCTCTTCCCCTGGTGTTGCTTGTTGAATATGCATGCTAGATTCATGCTGTAGTTGCATTAGGATGATTTTTCCATGTTTCTTATAGTAAACAACACAAAATATTAAAATGTTTCCATGGTGGGTGTGGCATGGGCGTTGCAATGGTGTGGCATGGGTGTGGCAACTTTAAAAAACATCAAGACCCCATATCATGGCTCAGGAATGAAAGAAAATGTAAAGAAAAATGTGTATCTTTATATTTGTACTGATAATTGTGTATGTTTATTAACAAGCACTGCTACAAATGTTACATCAGGAAACACAACATGAGCGATTTTAACTGCCCAGCTCACACTCATATAAGTAATAAACTTTTTATATGCCTGCCACATTTCATAAAATAGTCCTGTACCTTACAGAGATGTTTATTCACAGCTTTGCTGCCGTGCCCCATGTCTAACTGATGGCAAATTTCTGGGTACTTCTTCTATAAGATGATAGATACAATATTGATTGAATTATAGTGACATATTACTATAGCCCACTTCTGTTCATATAATTAGGTCAGATTAATGTAAGAAAAATAATATACATACTCATAAGAGATATTATCTGGATGTGAGCATCAGTAGTAACATCTGACACTTTGATTCCACTTTGGCATATTTTGGTAAGACTCCTCTCAAAACCAATAGTCTCCATGTTAGGCGATTTTCCTTTAGCTTCTCTCACATTGACTATTTGAATATCCACTATTTGTTTTGATTTGTTCTCCATGAATGTGTAAGTTTGCAGCAGAGCGGAATGGCCAGGACTATCATTCCTCCCATCACCGAGTAAGACTACAGGTTTGTGTATATTAGATATGATATCTTGCTGCATTTTTAACCAGTACTCTCTAACTGATGGACACACATAGTTCCACTGAATTGCATAAAATTCTGACTTCAATATAGGTGTCATGTTGATAAATTTCAGCAGCAATGATATTTTTGCATAATTATTTCTGGATAAAATAACCGCTGTTGAGAGCATAAAATGACCAGTTGGTATTCGACGTGGAAGTGGCTGTGACCACCACTTCATTGAGTGTCCATCTGTGCATGCAGCTTTATCCTATAGGTATCCTGTAGGGCGCTTCCAACCATCCGAGTATCAAGTGACATGTCCTTGTCACAACACTTTTGTGCGCATTTTGAAAATGCCAGTCTGCATAATTTCAATATACATTCCACATATGCTATGCATGTATCATCATTGGTGATTTTATCACCTTCTTCATCTGTGACATCCTTTGAGTCATCACATTCGTCTTCATTATCTTCGTATATACTTCTAATTTGATCATTGGTGTCTGCGTATTCAATTGTTGTGTCCAGAGAATCACTTTTCAAGAAGCTAGACACATTAGAAGAACAAGCGCTAGCAATTTTACAGAGAATAACTATCTGTTATACATAAATTGATTGCTCTGTGAAGGCAGTTAGTTACTGGTTTTAATGATATGGGGGAAAATTGTTAAAAGGTGCAAAATACAATACCTTTTACTGCAAGGATAATATGAATCATTAGATTTATCAAGGTACTGAGTGATGTCTTCCTCATTAAATGAATCATCATCACTACTTATTCTGAAAAACACAGGAGTGCTCAAGAAAATCAAAGCTAGTTTACAAACTACATCACAACCGTTATACATTTACATATGCATATGATGTAGTATATGGTATATTACATGTCACTTTCTCCATCCGAGGGCAACAGTTGAGTGGACATTGGCATTGATATCATGTGCTTCTGAAGAGTATGAAATTGTGGTTCAGGACTATTTGTACTGCTTGTTGTTGTGGTGGACTCTGTTGATGGTCCTATGAAAATGAGAATATACACGTTTCACATAACAGCTTATAATCAGGAGTGATAATATATCTCATACAGTTCAAAAAGTAATATAATAAAACACACCATGTTGGTTGTCCATTGGTGGTGTATCTGAATTGCAGTCTGAGGTATCACAGTTAGCACCAAAATAAAATAATTACAGTAATGTATGCAGGTATATCAAAAAGCATGTAAACTACAGTGATGCACTGCAAAACATTGACATTCT
Organism: Neoceratodus forsteri; assembly: GCA_016271365.2. NCBI lineage: Eukaryota > Metazoa > Chordata > Ceratodontiformes > Ceratodontidae > Neoceratodus > Neoceratodus forsteri. Next base: position 495,849,591 of record CM057453.1, read on the forward strand.
GATATCTGGTAACTAACCGGTAGTATGATATTAGAAAAAATGTGAAGTCTTCATCTTTTACGTATTTCAGTTGCTCCCTGAGTTTGTGCCATTTTTGATGCGCTTTTCCCAAATGGACCTGTGCTTGATGAAATTGTCTTGCCTGCTCATTTTTGCGTTTCTTGGCCTCATCAGGGTTCATAACAGATGGTCATCCTCTCCTTCTTTTAACTGTTTTCTCCATGTCAGAACTAACATAAGCCTGCTGAAACTTAATTACAGGTTGAACACTCAGTTGTGTATATACATACATTGTGTAATGTGTAATACTGCTGACTTAATATTATTTTGACAATTTGGGACATATACAAAGGACTAATAAGGACAGTATGCTTTAATTCTACATAGGCCAAACAATCAATCATATGTATTACTTGCTATGACCACTATCTCGTTCATAAAAAATACATGACTCCCTACCCCATCTCATGCATCGCCTCTAGAGAAAGAGCCAGCTCAGGCAGGAAATAGGGTTGTTAATGAGGGAACTGGAGGCAGAGGAGGTGGTAGCATGGTGGATGGAGCAACAAATGAGTGCAAAGAGGAGGTTTCACAGAAGGAACATAGTTCGGAGGTGGAGGTCAGTACCCCAGTCATTTTTGCAAGGCAGGGAAAGGACAGCGTAAAGGTTAGAGGAGGCAAAAGGGAGGCAAGACAGGGGGTATGAGACAGCCTCGCAAGTTGGAGGGCAGGGGAGTGAAGGGCAACAAGAGGGTGAACAGGATAAGTACCAGATAGTCCTACTTCTTGGGGATTCTATTCTTAAGGTATACGATTTGGGAGGGGGGGAGGAAAGGTGCGAGGAAAAGTAACATCTGGATAGAATACATGCCAGACATGATAGCAAGTAGAGTGGGACAGAATATGGGAAGATATGTGGAGAAGGTTGAGGGGAAGCCACACATTGTGGTACACCTTGGAACAAATGAGGGAGGTGGGGCAGCTGCAGTCTAATGGACTGAAGTGCTGCATATTCGAGCAGACTAGATAGACCGAATGGCCTGTATCTGCTGGCAATTTCATTTGTTCGTTTGTTTGTATGATGGTGCTCAATCTAATGAAATGAAAGTAACCAGCGGGACACCACAGGGATCATTACTGGACTCAGTCCAGTTTAATGTATTCGTAACTGACTAACGCCATCTGTAGTACTGCTTGCAGTTCAGGATACACCATCTCGGCAAGGACATAGACATGGACAGGATGGAGTCAGTCCAGAGGAGGACAACTAAAATGGAGCCAGGTCTGCACCAGAAACCATGCAAAGAGATATAAAGGAACTTCATATGTATATCATTGAAGAAAGGAGGGAAGTTGGGGGGATGATATAAAATTTCAAGCACCTCAATGGAATCAACAAAGTCCAACTGTGAAGCATCACTCAGAAAAAGGAAACAAGCAAGAACAAGGGATTCCACTTTGAATATATAGGGTGTACGGCTCAGGGACAGCATGAGGATGTATTTTTTCACAAAGATAGTGGTGGATGCATGTAACAGCCCACCTGCAGTGGTTGTGGGATCAAAACCAGTGGGGACATTCAAGAATGCATTGTGATAGACATAAGGCAATCATAGTGGAGGGTAGAATGAGGTAGGATTTTGCATAAGTAGAATCAGCAGCTTATTCAACAGGTTGTGTAAATGGGCAGACTGTGTTGGCCCATCGATCATAACGCACTGTCAATGTCTATGATTCTATATTTCTATCACTCAATACCTCCATTTGTTTCTCATTGTTCCTCTTCATCACCTGTTGTCTGTTTCTTTTTCTTTTTGTATTACTGGAATGGAAATTTTGTTTTTTCTATTTTCACTACAATTTTTGGGGGGAATGCCACAGTGCTATCCTCTTTCTTTTCCCCTTAATAAGTTGGTTTACACATTACTGTGTGAACCTTGCTGTCCAGGATTTATATACTAACATACTATGAAGCCAGCAGATTAAGCCCTATGGTCTATCCAGTCTGCTCAATGGTCAGTGCCTTCTCAGGGCACCGTTTGTAACCACCCCTCCGAGTCATACAAGGTCCATTATTTTCCAGTGGGGCTCATGGACGCTCCCTCCCCTATACCTATCACAGTCCATCTTGAACTCCTGTACAGTAGTAGCAGACACCAGCTCCATAGGCAGCACATTCCAGGGATACACCACCCTCTCAGTAAAGTGGCACCTCCTTGTTTCCCCTCTCATCCGCCCCCCATCCAGCTTCATTGAGTGTCCCCTGTTGGCCCCTGGCTACCTCCACTGAAAGACACCCTCAAGGCTTATTTTATTCATTCCATTGAGATACTTGAAGACCTCTATCATATCCCTACTGTTTCTTCTCTCCTCCAATGAGTACAGGTTGAGCTCCTCAAGTATCTCCTCATAAGGCCTTTCTCCTGGCCCCAGTACCATCCTGGTCACTCACCTCTGCACACTCTCCAGTAACACAATGACCCTATTTAAGTAGGGATGCCCAAAACTGCACACAATATTCAAGGTGTAATCTAACCAGGCAATTGCACAGCAGAAGCAGCACCTCTCGACTCTTTGAGGTTATCCCCTTGACTATGCACCACAGCATGTTATTTGCTTGGGCTGCCACCCTTATACACTGCTTTGAGTTATTCATTTTGGCATCCACCGGCCCCTCGAGGTCTTTCTCCCCCCAAGTTACCTATAGTGTCTCTCCCCCTTCCCCCAAGGTGTCAATTTTTTTACCCCATATGCTGAACCTTGCATTTCCCTGCATTACACTTTAGTTTCCAGGCTCCTGCCCATCTCAATAGAGTCTCCAGGTCTTTCTGGATATCCATCTTTCCTCTTCCCCACCTACCACAGCCCACAGCTTCACGTCATCCTCAAAGAGGCTCATCCCACTCCTGATACCACTTCTGATGTCAGCGATAAAGGCGTTAAACAGGAGTGGGCTCAGCACCAACCCATGGAGACCCCACTTGTGAATAACCTGGAGGATGAGCCCCCCCCAACCTCACCCTCTGTACCACCCCATTAGCCAGTTTGCTATCCACTTGAATATTTGCCTCCTACCCCATATTCCCCAGCTTCCCCAGTAGCACATGATGTGGCACAGAGTCAAATAGCCTACTGAAGTACAGAAATAGGACATCCACTGACCTGCCATGATCCAGCGCCTCTGTCACCCCTTCATAGAACTCCACCAGGTTGGTTTTGGTCTGACACAATCTGCCCTTAACAAAGCCATGCTGGCAATTGTCTAGCTGGCACCATGTTCTCAGTCTCCTCTATCCTCTCCTTTGGGATGACCGCCATCATTTTGACAACTACTGATGTCCAGCTAACCAGCCTATGGATACTCAGCTCCTCAGGGGAGCCAACCTTGTAAATAGGTATGATATGGGCCATCCTCCAGTCCTGAGATACCCACCCTGACTGCAGGAAGGAGTTAAAGATCTCTGATAGGGGAGCTGCCAGTTTATCTGCCAGTTCCTTTAGCACCCTGGGATGAATCCCATCTGGGCCCGGTCCCTTGTCCCCACTTAGGGCCCTGAGGGCTTCCCATACCCTCCCTCTAGGTATTTTAGCATCCATTACACCCACTTTGTCTGCCAGTCCCCCTGCCCCATCTCCTAGCTGTGCCCCCCCAATCCTCTTTGATAAAGACTGAGTCAAAGAAGTAATCTGATACCTCTGCCTTCTCCCCGGCCTCCTCCACCCACTCCCTATCCTAAGATAACTAATCTGCCCCTTCACTTTATCTTCTTTCCCTGATGTACCTGAAGAATCCTTTTCCTCCTTTCTAATCCCCTGTGCCAATCTTGGCTCCTCCACCACCCTGGCAGATCTCACCACCCTGGTGACCCTCCTGCCTAACTTATCATACTCCTTCTCCTTGGATACAGCTCCCCAATAAAGTTGATATTGGCTGTAAGCAGCATTTTATTTTCTCTCACCGCATCCAGTACATCCCTCGTTCACCAACTCAGCCTCCTAGCTTTTCCCCACTTGCGTCTTTCACTCATGCAGACATTTGTAGGCGCCATGAGTCCTTTTTTTTATAACTTACCATCAGGCCTCTGTGCCAATGCTTGGCCTGATCTCATCTATGTATCCCCTAAGAAGACACTCTATCCCCACAAAGTCTACCCCTCTAAAATCAACCACTGTCATTCTTGTGTGTTCTACCCCACCCTCTAATTCTATGGAGAACCAAACCATGGCATAGTCACTTCCCTCAAGTGAGTCCCCAACAACTAGATCACTGATGAGCTCCCCATCTGACAGGACTACATCCAGGATGTGCCTCTCCATTATCAGCTCACTCACCAGCTGGGCAAGGAATGCATCCTGGAAGACATCCAACAGGCACTGCTCTCTGTTCAACTAGGACGCCATAGTTCCCAAGTCCGCTCCTGGTATATTCAGATCTCCATCACCACAGTGCTGTCATTTCCCCTACCACAATGGACCTTGAAGTTAGCCACCAAGCCTTCCCACTGTTCCTCCACCTGTCCAGGAGGTCTATATACTACCCCCATCTTCACCCGTTTACCTCCTGTAACCTGGAGGATGTACAGAGGTGACCAACATATATAAAAACATTAGCTTGCTAAATAAATCATAAGTGGATATATTGAATAACCACATATGTACTCACAGGAGAATAGGAGTAATGGGGGGACATGATGGAAACATTCGTGTACCAGACAAAATTGATGTTCAGGCTCAAATTGAGCCCTGTGTATGTGTCTATGTGTGACTGCAGATGGAACTCTCTATAGTTTTGGATTCATGTATTACATGTCACCATAATGTGTGTGTTCGGGGGGGGGCGCAGGTAACCGTCTACCACTGGAATAATGCACAGCTTTTACAGATTATGTTACATGGTAAACTTTCACACATTGAATGTATTGTATTTGATAATGTATATTGTTTTGTATGTTAATTGTATGCTTGTCATCTGTGAAAATGGGCAATTTGCTCATCAGACTTACAAGGGTAAAAATTAAAAATGAAATGAAATGTAGTTACTATGAAGAATGACAGATGCCAGAAGGTGATAATTAATTTGAAATTGACACTAAACCGATGTTATCAACATTTTTTTTTTTTTTTTTTAGGTTTTAATAACTTTCTGATTTATTTGTTTAAAGGCTGCATTTGGACACATGGGGCCAGATATTCAAAAGGGTTGCGCCATGCGCAACAGGGTTGCGCGTGCGCAACTCCAAAAATGCGCCATTCTGCGATATTGAGAAGGGGCCAGTTGCGCCACCGAAAACACGCTGAGCCACAGCGCAATGGAAATGAAGCATGCGCGCAACCGAAGGGCGGGTCCATGCATAAAGTGCGCAATGCGATATTTGAACACTTGCAATCGCAAGAGTGGCTCAACCGGAAGTTGCGCAGTACCGGATTTGAGCCAAAATAAAATGGCTCAAGGGAGCGGCGCAAGAACTCGAGCAGGCCGCAAACCGGGGGAGAGAGAGAGAGAGAGAGAGAGAGAGAGACAGAGACAGAGACAGGAGCAGGAAGGACAGAGAGGGACAGTGGGTCCTGGAGGACAGAGAGGCCAGTGGGGTGCCGGTGCAGTGGAAGCAGCAGTGGGGGCAGTGGGGTAACACAGGAACAGCAGCTGGGGGCAGAAGCCAGGGAGATGGACAGTGTCAGCTTCCACATGGAAGCTGTAATGAGGGTGAGACAGCATGCTGCAGGGGCGTGGCCGTGGAGGGGCCCGTCGGGATATGCCCCGACAGGCGGTATCGTGCCGCATCAGCTCACGAGCTGTACAGTGATGTTGAGATCGTGGCCGGTACCGCCTGAACAGGGCAATACTGAGACGGCTCAGTGAGCTGTGCAGTGATGTGATGCAGGCACCCTCACGGCAGAGTCATGCTCTGTCCGTGGAGACCAAGGTGACAGCCTGCATGTGCCTGCTCGCCACGGGCACCTTCAGAGGCCGACAGGGGACACCACAGGCATCATGCAGTCGGCCACATCACGCATCCTCACCCAATTCCTCAGCGCCTGCTGCCTCATGCTGCGGGTACATCCATTTTCCCAGCACCGCGGCTAGGCGTACAACAAACATGCAGGAGTTCACAGGGTAGCACAAATGCCTGGCATGCTAGGTGCCATAGACTGCACCCATGTGGCCATTCACGCAACCTGGCCCGACGAATCAACCGAACCCGAAAGGGCTACTCCAGTGTCAACTGCCAGGTGGTGTGTGGATGCCCTAGGCGCATCATCAATGTCTGTGCCACACACCCTGGAGCACATGATGCCTTCATATGGCACCAATCTGCACTGTGCCATCGATTCGAGAGTGGGAACATCCCATGGGTCATCTAGTGGGTGAGTACACGTATGGAATGCAAACTCTGTGCAAGGGTGGGAATGACACAGGTGCCATGGTAGTGGCACACAAGGATATGGGCAATATGGACCTGACCTAACACTGATCTCCACTATCTCCACACAGGTGACTGTGGATACCCACTCCGTCCCTGGCTGCTCACACCATACCGGCACCCCACGACCCCAGCGCAGCATGGTTTCAATGAGGCACACGCCGCAACACGGAACATCATAGAGCGGGTGTTCGGGATACTCAAGGCACGCTTCCGATGCCTGGACACCTCTGGCGGAGCCCTACAGTACAGCCCCCAAAAGGCCTGTGGGATATTCCTGGCCTGTTGCATCCTGCACAACATGGCCAAAGACCATGGGATAGCCGTACAGGTCCAAGAGGGGGACAGCGATGGGGACGCCAGTGGCGTGATATGGGTGATGAGCCGCTCCCCAGGACGGAGGAACCCCGGCTGACCCGGCAGGCCCAGCTGCACCGGGACACCATTGCAGAAGAGCACTACGCACAACACAGGTAAGTCAAGGGGACATGTGCAGGCAACACTGTCTGTCAAAACCACAGGCACACAGGGAACACACCGTGCATGAAGGTCAGGGGAGTTGAAGGGTCTGCATACCAACACATTAGCAGAGAGGTGAGCACTCAAATAAACACACACACACACACACCAGGCAGCATACAGGGCAGCAGCACAGCAATGCGGAGTACACGCTATCACACAGCACCACCAACCACCCTCACCACCTGGACTGTCCACGTACTGTGTCAGGGACCTAGGCAACCTGCACCTTGGTGTACAGTGCAATGCAGGCATAATCATCCACATGCACCTGTGGACAGCAGTTGGGAGAGTGCAGGTGGTCCGTGTGTCAGTTTGGTGAGCAGAGCACCCAGCAGTGCACTGCCCACCATGACACACATTGCACACAGGGCAGCACCAGACAGGGCCTGCATTGGGAGACAGCTCAGTCAGGGAGCACTGTCCCACGGCCACCACGGATGCGTGGGTGGCCCCGCCGTGGCCTAGCAGCACTGGCAGGCTGCGCAGGGGCCACATCGGGTGGCACTACTGCACCACCAGGGGTCCCAGTGAGTGACCGCGACCATGCCCGCACAGGGGTCTGCATCCCACGAAAGAAACTTGCACCAGGGGTGCTCGGGATGCCCACAGCAGAACCCGGCATCGACAGGCCTGGTGTCACACGATGCCGGGAACGGGGAGTGGAGTGTGCACTGTGTGGGGTGCGTGGTACAGGGTCACCAGACAGTGTGGTCAATGCGGTCGCCACAGAGACCACTGCCTGGGTCAGCCTGTCGATGGCAGCGGTCACATCCGTCTGCATATGGACCATCTCGGCCCGGTCCCGAGCACACTCCCTGCTATGCCGCTCCACGGATACAGTCAGTGCCTCCACGGACCTTGCAACCCACCCCTGCAGCTGTACCGACTCCTGCAGCAGGCGGGTGTGCCGTCCAAGGGTACTGTGCCCCAATGGCATCGTGACCCCAGGGTGTGGATGGTCTGGTGCACAGCACCCCTTGAGGTGGCCGCTGTTCGCCAGGACCAGGTATGGGCTGATCCAAGGCGGTGGACAAGTGCCACTGCCTGGCGCTGTCCCCAGGCCTGGTGTGCAACTGTTGCTGCTGCCCTCAACTGCTGAGCCCCAGGTCCACCTGTTCCACCCTGTGCTGTCAACAGTGCCAGACACCTGCTCAGCCACTGGTGCTGCCCACCGGTGCTGACAGGCCCAGCCTGTGACTGTGCCAGCATGCTGGTACACAGGTGTGGAGCTGGAGCGGCCCGAGGCACGTGCTGGCCTGCCGTGTGTCCCTCGTGGGACACACACCTCTCACTGGCCATTGCAGGCCTGCCATCCTCAATAGTGCCGGTGCGTGCCACTGCCATAGGCACAGCATGCTGGCACACCTGCATGCCAGACTGCTGTGACACAGGCTGTGCACCCCCTGCACCCGTATCACTGCCGGCAGAGTTGTCAGCCCAGCAGGCCTGCTGCTGCAGTGCGTGCAGGCTGCTGGCGGAGGTGGAAGGTCCCTCCTCCTGGTCCAGCAGGTCTGCCTCACTGTCAGCACCCACCACCACCGTCTCCTGCAGACGAACAGGATCTGAAACAGAAAGAGAGTACATGTGAGTGCATGTGAACAACAGCCGCCCCCACAACATCACCATGACATACCGTGCAGTGATGGGCTTCCACCTGTCTGGAATCCTCTGCCAGGAACACCCGCAATGGCACTCAGCTGCATGGCCGCGACCAGTGTCTCCTCGGTCGGGGTCAGCTGCAACACCACTGGTGGTCCCCCACCAGTGGCAGCACGTGCCACCCTGAAGGCTGCCACCTTCTCCTTCAGCCTCCTGCGGTCAGTCCCCATCTTCTTGCGGCACTCCTGCACGGAGCGCTGGTGGCTTCCGTGCAGGTTGATGGCCAGAGCTACCCCCTCCCATGCAGCTGCACGTTGCTGAGGGGTGCCCCTCCTCCCACTCAAAGCGGCTCATCCTCCAGGTAGGCCTGGAAGAGGGCCTCGGTCTCTGCTGTGGTGAAGTTCGGCCTCCTCCTACGCCCGCCGTCCACACCCTCGGCCTGGTTCTCGTCAGTCATGCTGATCTGTATGGGTGGAAGTGGACACCTGTCACTCTGCAGTCCACAGCATTTCCCCATGAGCATAGCTGCAGGCCGGGGGCAGAAGCCCCCCCCTTTCCTCGCTGCCTGGCAGATACTGATGGAAAGGGTGCCCTCTGCCCCTTCTAAGTGCCTCATCATGCTCAGCCCCTCATCCCGTGACACCCTCCAGCACCCCTGCCCATGTGCATTGTCCTGAGCATCACACAGCATGTAACTCACCTCTCAGCTGCAACAACCAAATCAGCCACCACAACCCAGTGTCGTATTTTTATAGCGCAACACATGCAAATGAGGTGTGGTGCAACTTTAATGACATGCTAATCGCGCCACTGCGCCTTTGAATGGCTGATCGCCTGCTTTGCATATGTCGGCTGAATATCGCGTAAATGCGCTTAGCGCAATAGGGAAGGTCTGGCTGAGCCGATGGCGCATGTTTGTGGTTGTGTGCTACACTGCATTGCGCATGCCCAGACGGGTTACGCATACGTCGATCACGCTGCAGAACTGCTGGCGCGATAGGCTATTCTGGACATGGCCACCATTGTGCCAGTGGCGCTGCAGCACTGGGCACTTATTAGGCGCTGTGGCACCTCTGCGCGATAGTCCCTGTGGCACTGGTGCTGTGTAGCCGCGGTCGCGCGGGATACCTATGCATCCCATGGCACTGTGTAGCCTTGCGTCATGCCGTGACCTTGGGTATGCCCTCTGACCCCTGGCGCTGAGTGCATGCCGTGATACGTCCTATTGCGCTGTCTGGCTGAGCGCCATGTAAAAGTGATGGCGCTGTGCGAACAGCTGAGATAGGTGCCTGTGCTGGTCTATTGCGCAACAACTCCACGTGGGGTCACAGCGCAGCGGGGTGCCATATTGCCTGCTGTAAAGTTGGTGCCATGGCTAGGAGGAGGGCGGTGCCGTGGAGCCAAGTTGAGGTGGCCAACCTGGTGGCCCTAGTGGAGCCCCACTATGACCAACTGTATAGTGAGGCCCCCCTCACCGGACCGAGGACCCATGTGTGGCAGCAAGTGGCCACTGACCTGGTGGGGGTCACTGGCCGGGGCCGGTCTGCGGAGCAGTGCCGGCACCGGGTCAGTGATCTCCGCCGGAGGGACCCGGAGCTGTTAGCGTGGCTGCGTTCCCGTGCCAGGCGGGGCCTGGTGCCTAGGCCACATGAGTGTACCATCTATTCACCTATATTCTCTGTAGGGGTGTGTGTGTGCCTGGGTGGCTGTGCATCGGTGTGTCAGTGTGTGCAGCTGTGCGATGGATGGTTATGGCTGTGTGGGCAGGCAGTCTTACTGGGGCAGGGGGCACTCTGCTTTTGAGTCACACTGATGTTTGTCTCACCATATGTCTCCCACAGGCCGGATGGTGGCCAGGCGCGGGCAGCGGCTGATGTGGGCCATGCCAGGCCCAGTCCCACAGGCCGTCGGCCCGGCGGCAGCAGCATCAACAGCAGCAGCAGCAGGCAGACTGAGCTGCTGGAGGTGTGAGTATCATTACGTCATGGATGCTATTGCATGCTGGGGGAGGACCACCAACCATGATGGACACAACCAGATGGGTGGTAGTAGTTCCACTATCGTAACACTAGTGTCCCCACACTGGAGTACAGTGTACAGTTCGGAACACATAGCTGCGTATGGACGGAACTGGGTGGAAGCGTTCACAGGAGGCGACATGGATGGTGCATGGATTGCATCACATGTCCTATGCAGACAGGTTGACGGAACTGAACATGTACTCCTTGGAGGGAGGAGGTGTGGGGATATGATGGGGTCATTGAGTATTGTACAGGGGAACAGTGTGCAGGAACCAATATTTGTCAGCGTAGAGGATGTTCCAGGTGTAGAGGCATGGGATGCAGTTGGAGGGGCTCGTTTAAGGAAACATGCGAATGTGTCCTCACATTATGGGTGGTGGACGAGTGGAACACCCTGCCAGAGGATGTGGTGGGGCTGACTTGGTCACGGGAGATCTGTATGTGTGGGCTCGCCATGAGGGACTTCTGGAGGTCAGGGGTGAGGGAATGGACTTATAGGACATGAGAGTGATCGTACAAGGCCAAATGGCCAGACTAGGTGTCCCATAGGCCCCTATCTGCCGACACTGTCTTGTATCCATGTATGTAGGTGTGACACAGGTGACCTGCATCACAGTGCAGCATCACGACACGTCTGTGTATGCATCACAGGTGGTCCAGGCATGCACTGGGCACATAGCTGTGTGACTGGCATCGCACCACGTTGCAACATCACATGACAGCCTAGTTTGTACTGTGATTGGCGTGGGTAGTGTGTGTGTGGGCGGTGGTGCATGGCTGGTGCCGCCTGTTTGTGATGGCCATGTGCATGTTCACTGTGGTGGGTGCATGCCATCACATGTGCAGCACATTGGGTTAGCTGGGTTGCAGGTTGGGTGGTGTTCAGGGTTGTGGTCAGTCTCAGCCATTGACTGTGTTCCCATTTTCCTAGGCCTCGGTGTCATGCGCATGGCACGCGATGTCCCGCGCCTGACACAGCTGGCCAGCGACAACAGAGAGCTCCTGCAAGCCCCTACAGCAACAGGGGAACGGCGGCACAGACACAGGAGGGGAAGACGGCAGGGAGGAGCAGGAGCCTGCTGGGCCGTAGCTCACCTTTTATTTGCCTTCCCCATCCCTTTCACCCTGACTTCCCTCTCCAAGTTGTTTCCCTCCCCTTGCACACCCCTGCCTTTTACCGTCCCCCAACTTGTACATAGTTTTAGCTGTTTTGTTACCTCTTTTTGTTTGAATATAAAATTCTATTTTGGTACAACTGCTGTGTTGGTGTCTGCTTTGCAACTGGCTCTGGGTGCTCCGTTGCAGGGGTGTACATGCCATCTGGGCTACTATGGTCCTGGATATATGTGTGTGTGTGTGTGTGTGTGTGTGTCCATGGGGAGGTATCACCAGCATAGCATTGCCTTTCTGTTGCTCTCACCATCTGCTGCCACCCACTGCTGGGTGCACAGGGTGGGTCTGGGTGGTCTGCTTCTCTGCAGCATGGGGTTGACGTGTGGCACGGGGGGTGCATGGTGTTTCCTGCAGTGCCTGTTACTGCACATGAGCGGTGTCTTGGGGGCACGGTGCACACTGTGCTGTGCGTACAGGGGGGACTGATGTGCACTGTGGTTGTCAACCCCCTGGGTGTGGCACTCTCTGCCTGCCAGTGGTTGTGCTGGGGCGTCATGGCTCTGCTATGCTTTAGTTGGCTTGTCCCCATGGGCACGTGGATCAGCCGTCCCACCCCAGTGATGCTGTGCTTGGGGTGTGCCAGTGTGGTGTGGGTTCTGCAGTGAGTTCCTGTGCCCATGTGTGGCATGGCTGGCGGTGGGACCCAGCCTGCCTCCCTGGATGTGCAGTTCCATTGCTCTGGGGGGCTGTGCTTGCTATGGCAGCTCTGCACTGCTCAGCTGAGCTTCCATGGTTGCGCCATAGCGCAGCATTTTGGCTCAGCTTCTCCTTCCTGGTTGCGCGATGGCGCAGTATGTGCGATATTCAGACGTTGGTTGCTTGCGCAATTTGCTCTGCTCCATGTTTGAATATCGCACCTGTTGTGCATTTGCGCAACTGGTTTGTGCTTGCTCCTGCTGTTGCGCCAGTTTTGAGCGCAGTTTGAATATCTGGGCCATTTTGTACAAGCAATAAGGCATGACAAGGGAATACCTCATGCTGTACAACATCACTAGCTGTAAGGTAAAGAAATAACTACCAACTCCCTGTCATGACTTATTACTTAAAGTATGTACAGTAGTAAATCCATAAATGTTTTTCAATGTTACGGTATCTGTCTTGTACTCACACTCAATATATTGTTTTAATGTCCACCATGGAATATAAAACTTCAAAGCACAGCAGTACTTCAATACTAGAAGCCCTACCCCACAACCACAACCAAAGCACACCCACATGGAATGGCAACATGGGGTACATAAACTTGAAATTTGTCAAATTACCATTTGCATATAGTGAGACACACACATTCAGGCCTCGTGGAGATCCAGAGCCACACATTAATCTTCTACAAGCTTAATATAATTGAAAACATACAGTAAGACACTCCAGCTGAGTTGTTTACTTGCCAAATTACACCACCACCACTAGCTGCAATCAAACAATGAGGTGATGGGAAATGTCTCCTATAGACAATGTCATGTACCTTCCCACCAAAAAACATAATGAAAAGGGCAGTGAAGAATTAAAAAAAAATCATTCATATTTAATGCATTCAAATACAATGAAATAAAAACAAGATTTATTTATTTTTTATTTACAGTTCAAACATTCAGGAAAGACACATAATATTAGATTTCATCATAAGCTCCCTCACAACACACACACTGAATGAGGTGACACTTTCGGTATACATAAACTTCAATTACCTGTAGGCATTCATATAATTTGTGAGGGGAACATTAGCCAAACTGACTGAAGTTACAAGCTAATGGCAACAGGGAGGATTAAGTCTCAAGCAGTGCATGAGAAATACGAGTGTCTCGAGGACACTAGATGAAAAGACGTAAGAGAGGCATGACATAGAAACAATAAAACAAAACAAGTTATCTCAATGAAATTTTATTTGGCACTATACAGGATATCAGATATAACAAAATACAGTATGATTACAGACACATGCCTTTTTCATTACAAGGTTTATCAGTAAGCTGCTGCAAAAACATACGAGCTGCATAACCACTGGGCACACTCCAAAAATACCGGCAACACACACATATATGCACCCACCCTAATGGCATTTTTCAATCTAACAGCAGAAAAGACAACCAGTATTTAACTAGTTAGTTTATTTACTAATTGTAATAGTAAGATACTGAACATTTTGCACAGATTACACAAATGCATAAGTAGCTGGGAAGCACTGCCTGTCAAACTGTCAATCACATACGCGGGAGCGAGCGCGTCGATAAGGAAGGCAGGACGTACATTTCTAGGGCCACGTGCAAAGCCGGCTGCCAAAAGCAATTTGCAACTCAAGTCATTAAATAGAAAAAAATGTAAAACTCAGAATAATGAGTACAGAACATGTTGGGGAAATCACATCACGAAAACGGAATGCCAGACAACCGTCAAGACATTCTTAACCACCAAGGTCAGTACAATTACAGTACAGCGAGCACCGCTGCTTTAAAAGAAACATAAATGCAAAAGTAACCATTTCAAAAAGAAAACAGAACTCAAATGCAACAGATGCAGACAAAAGCAACAGCAAGCAATTGTGCAGTTACAGCAATACCCTAAACAAACTATATATATATTATGGTAGCACGGTAGTGCTACCATAGTTAGGGTTGAGGAGCCATTTACATGTTAAACCCAAACTTTTGCACCTTAATAACTTTGCAACTGTTTGACAGATTTGCCTGAAATTTGGAAGACACGATCAAAACCCATGCACCTTGGGATATGCCAAGTTTCATACTGGTCGGATACACGGCTGCGGAGTTATTAAGCGTGATCTGCACGTGCGTTTATGCTTTTTCTGGAATTCTACAGTCGCGCCTACAGGTCACACGGTTTGTGCGACTGGCCCGAAATCTTCAGGGAACGTGCGGCCAGGGTCCTCAATGTGCCTTTCAAAGATTTCATGAAAAAATATTAAACGGTTCAAAAGTTATTCAAAAAACAATTTCCCATTATAAGTCAATGGGAAAAGTTAACAAAAAGTTCGACAGTGTCGCATATGCATTTTTAATTTCTCAAATGGCCCTCTTACTTTCGCAAATCCGCCATTTTGTTTTCAGTTAGTGATCAGAAAAATGCTTGTCATTTAAAATTCAGACCCTCTAGCAACCTAATTATTTTTGTATTCACCTAGTAGGAGCCTGAGGATGCTGGCCATGTCTTTATTTTGGGGTAAAACACCCCAGAAATATGTTTTTCAAATTTCTGGAAAAAGAACTTTTGCAAAGTACTTTCATGCTCATGAAAGTGTCACAAATTTTTGCAAAAGCTTTCGCAAATTGCGACAGTACTTTTCTAGGCTGTGGGGAAATGACAGCAATTCTTTGGCACCCCGCTGCAAAAGAATGGTTTGGAGTTTTGGGCTGAAATTTGGAGGGAACACAGCTGACATCTCACAGATGTGCTTTTCAGTGTTGTGTTGAAAAAATATTACACAGCGGCAAAGTTACGGCACTCCAAAGTTAACACTTTTTCCCATAGGATAACATTACGGCATCCAACGCATTGCAGCAATCGTTTGGCGCCCTGCTGCAAAATAACGGTTTGGTCTCTGGGGCTGAAATTTGCAGAGGATACAGCCAACATCTGACAGATGTGCCTCTCAGTGGTTTGGTGAAAAATATTACAGGGAGGCAAAGTTATGGCACTCCAAACCTCTGTTTTTTTTCCCATAGGATAACATTACGGCATTCACCGTGCCTTTGAGGGCCCGTATCTTGAAAACGGTGCGAGATACGGAGTTTTTGTCAAAAAACCTGTACAAAACTAGCCAGGAAAGTGATAATACATATGACTTTTAATTTTTTTTCTATGTCGTACGGTTACTGAGATATAAGCAATTTACTATTCCAACTCCTGATTTTTGTGTTCCGAGAGTCATTGTTTTGCATACATTCTTTCTACTCACTGTCTTTCTCTATACAGCTTTTGTGGAAAACCAGCCTGTGCGCTTACATTACTATTACCATTACCGTTTCTGCTTGCGGTTCCGTACCGGTTTCACTTACCGTTCACGTTTACGCCACCATGTGCGTTACCCTTTGCATTTTCATTTGCGGTTGCGTTTCCGTTGTTTTTCTGTCTACAGTACTGTTTCTCTTTCTGTTTCGCTTTGTGTCACCATGCGCATTACAATTTGCATTTGCGGGCACAGTGTTACTATGTGACAAGACATCACGTGCGGGGCGCTCCGTCTGTCACATTACATTCACTATTTCTCATTATCATTCTCAAAAGAAGGAAAATTAGAGGCAAAAACTCTGTTTAATGCATCAGTTAGGGTTATTCCACAGAGACAAAGCGAGAATTTGATGTTATGGTTGAAACCCCTTTCACCTCAGCCCACCCCCAACTGAAATCGGGTGCGCATTGGGGTCATCGGTCCTAACTGTCACCCCATTCTCCTATTCCTCAGCTTCTTTCCACATGTGATGAGTTTTTGCTTCTAATATATATATATATATATATATATATATATATATATATATATATATATATGTATATTAGTATTAAAGGGGAAACGGTAAAAACCCAGTGGAGATAGCAAAGCAATGTAATGAATATTTGTGTTCCTTATTCAAACCAAATCACAACTCAGTCCCCTGCCCCTGTACATTACCAGGAATGCCAACAGAATTAATATAAATACAGACAACATACTACAAAAATTTCAGAATAAGAAAATCAGAGTGCAAAGTTTCCACCAAAATGCTGAAATTAAATATTGGGATAATCCATAACCAAGCACCCTTCAAAATATATATTTTTAAATTAATAAATACAGGTTCTGGGTAAAATTGTAGAATTTTTACTTAAATATTTAAGTTAGCCACATGTCTAACAGTGATTTCAGTACAGAGAGCAGCAGTGATTCACAAAGTTATAATCATGTACCCTAAATGTAATCTGCCTCTATGAAAATGTGATCTAATTCTTGGACAACAATGCCTCATAGACATAATTTCTTTTATACCTTTGCAAAACATCTACCACTGTACCACATTTTGCAAAACATCTACCACTGTACCACATTTGGCAGTAATCAAAAATGTCTTCCCCAGCTATTCATCTGTGTATTATAAACAGTAGAACCCAAACCAGCCAAACCATATGAAGATTCATCACTGTAAGTCTTCTGTGTTATGCAGACTGTGATCCTTAACAGTTGTAGGGTAAGTTAGTGCATCTGGACTTATTTGCTGCATTTGCATCTCAGTTGCTAAGGGGTCCTAACCATGTTCACCCTTCCTCAAGCCAAGCTAGCTACAGTATGTCTAGCAATAACATTGATGGGAAGATTATGCCATATTTTCAACAGGAAGTTAACATTTTAAAAAGACAGTGATGTGACGTGGATTGAGAAGCAGCTTGTGCAGGTGAATCATCATGCTAGCCAAGATATGTCCAGGTTGCGTTCAGTAGGCCTACCTAGTGGAAGCAGAAGGGGAAAGGGATACAAATCCAAAATAGAACCGTTTAACGCATTTGTGAATTAAAGTTACATGACAGAAATGCAGCTTCCAGAACTGGGCACCATATTCCAAATGAGGCCTCACCAGTGATTTGCACAGTGGCATAACCACCTCCTTCCTTCTGCTGGTAATACCTCTCCCTATACACTTCAGCATTCCACTTGCTCTCCCCACAGCCTTGGAACATTGTTTAGCCACCTTTAGGTCATCCAATATGATTACCCCAAAATCCCTTTCCTGTTTGGTAACCATCAGTTTCTCTCTCCCACCCCCATAATCCTCCGCTGGGTTCCTACAACCCAAATGCATGATTTTGCACTTTTTTGCATCAGATCTCAGCTGCAACATTTCAGACCATTCCTCCAATTTTCCTAGGTCCCTCCTCATTTTTTCCACTCTTCCCAGAGTGTCCATCCTGTTGCAGATCTTAGTGTCATTCACAAACAGGCACACTTTCCCCTCCAGCCTCTCTACAATTTCATTTGTGAAGACATAAAATAGGACTGGCCCAGGACTGATCCCTGTGGCACCCTGCTGGTCATACTCCTTTCCTTAGATTGAGCACCATTTACCATGACTCTCCATCTTCTGTCATTCAACCAGTTCCTAACCCAGTTTATCACCTTGTGATCCACTCCCATGCTGCACAGCTTGTTCACAAGTCATATGTGGAATGGTATTGTAGGCCTTACTAAATGCAATTCATGTTTATGTTTAAGCCCATGAAACACCCGTATCAAGTTAATGGCATTTGCAGCCATAGTGGCTCTGCCAGAATTTGTTTTGTCCTAGGCTTGTCTGAAATGTTTCTATCCACATCTGAAGTTTCCTTCTCTGAGGAATTCTTTGAAGAAGCATCAGAATCACCTTCTTCTTTAGTAGAGTGTACCTGTAATGCTGTGTACTTATTTTGTACATCAGTACAGTCAGTTTTAACAAGCTCTGATTTGGGCATGCTTCAAGTAGAACATCATTTTCCTTTTACCACCTGATATTCTTCCTGTGGGGGTGGAGGTGGTGGCATTACTGTGGATTCACTTGTATGGTCATTGCCGGACATGTCCTGTGAGACAGCAAATTTAAGTCCCTTTTAGCCCCATTTGAGGTGCATCAGTATCCTCAGACAGCTCTACTTCCAAATCTTGGGGAGTAGCATTTTACAAAACTGGGTGGGGGTTCTGTGTGGACTGTCGATCTGCAATGTGACTCAAAGTTTGAGGTGGCAGATCCACCTGTTGGTAGTTTTGTCTGGCTTGTTTTTCCTGGGCAGTATGTACAATGTCATCCTGGCTGTAAAAAGTGCCTCTGTTGTGTACGATCCAGGGATACTGAAGAAATAGATGTCCAAGCTCCTCACAAAGATTGCACTTAGGAGGGTTGGGGCAAAATGTACCAGTATGTCCTGTCTGGAGATAAAAGTTACAAACTGTAGCATCACAAGCATTACTCAAATGAGAAAGTGAACTGCATCTATGGCATACTTTAGGTTGCCCAAGGTAGAAGCAGAAGCATCGGTACCGCCGAATATAAAAACAACTTGGCAGATGCATGGGTCCTGTATCAGTCATTCTTAGCTTGATTTTTTATTTTCTAGCCCCCTTTCCAGATATTTTCGATGTCTAAAGTAGGTGTGGGTTTATCAATTACTTCAGCTTTTTGTTTTACCCAGTGCAGGATGTTAGAGATGTGCAGGCTTCCATTCCTGAATAAGATGGTAATTGTTTTTACTGCAGGATGTGTGAGCGGAATCACTATGAATGGGGTCCACAGTGGGGTGTTTCTGAGTTGGTGGAACTTGTTCCAAAATTTCTCCAATTGTACTAGTGTGTTGAAACTGATGTCAAAAATAGTATCTCCAGAAATATGTATTACAGCAAAGATTTCAGAGGCAAGGAAATTCATGGATCCTTTAAGTAATTTCCTTTCCACATACACTCTGTCAGGTGGGAACTCTAGGCCCCCTTTGTATTTTATCTGTACTGTGTTTTTTCTGGTGGTGGGTTTTCCCAGGTTAGAAAATAGATCAGACAATTTAAAATGGGATCTTGTATTGTGCTGACCTGGAGTCTTAGGTGTGTTTTTTTTTTTGGGGGGGGGGTGCAATGTTGTCTGTTACTTAAGAGTTTAGAGAGGTGGTGTTGATGTAGTGTCTGAAAGTTCAGTTTCCATTATCACAGCTCAGGATGTGGAAGGAAGAGGCTGAGGTTGTTGTGTCAGGGCTGTAGAGCCTGAAGTTTGGGATGTGTCCCCTACTATTGTTTGGACTACAGGGTCAACCATTTGACATTCTCTCTGAGTGATCTCAGTTTCATTTGCCTCCACTGTATTGCTGTTTAAATTTACCAAATTACTACTACTTGTGACTGCAGAACAGTGCATTTTTGTAGTGATATTACTGTAGTTGTTGTAATAGGTACGGTACCTGTATCGAAAGTATCGTGGTTTGGAGCATTATCAGCACCCAACGGAGTTGTCATCCTGACAACCATTTTTGCCGATGTGGCAGAGGTTGTCATTTCAACTTGCTGGCTGTCAGTGCATTTGGAAGAAAGACCAGTATTTAATACATGCGGAAGAATTTTCCCTGCAGAAATTATTTCAGCTGTAGTTGGCACTGTGCCAGGGATCCCAGTCATTCCATACTTTGAGTGCTGCCACCCGACAGCAAGTAGTGCTTTCTCAGGAGACCATGGGCCTTCTGTGGCATCCTGTACAAACATGATCTGGTGCAATTGTTTAACTTATCATCATAAGTGGTGAGCCAGAAACTGGCAATTCCATGTGCTGTCCAGTGGTGGAAATGTTCCTGGTTTGTACTCCATCTGTCTCTAGTAAACGTAAAAGCCATTCTCTACAGGTAGAGTGATCCGTTGGCATTTTCATATCTAGAGGTTCAGAAGCAGCTGGAATAGCTGCAGCATCGGTCATAGAAGAAGAAGTTGAAGGTAAATGTACTGTTTCTTTCATTGCTGTAAAAACAAATTCCAGGTCAAGTATGTCCATTCAACTGGAAAAAGCAATATTCAGTTGTGCAGAGCACGGGGCTCCCAAATCTCCTCCACCTCCACTGTCTCCTCTGGTTTGGTCAGCCATCTTGCCGACTGGAAAGGGCAACACCTCCCCCTACTGAAAAGAGTAGTGGCATTTTTTGTTTAAAAAAAAAACAAAAGGATACAGAAATTAAAAGGGGGGGTAAATCAAACAATATGGAAGTTAATCATCACTTACAATATATCAACAAAGAAAATGGAAAGGGAAAGGAAAAAGGATGGAAATTTACAAAGTAATTGCAAATCCAAAAAATAAAAGGAATAAAGAAAAAGGGAAATCACAACAAAGAAAAAAGGGGGGTTAGTAAGATAAGGTACAGGAGATAATGAAATAAATCTTTAAATAAACAGCTAACAAAATGACCTCATTTCAAATCTGAAAAACTAAGCACTGTTATTAAGCACTGTATTCAGAAAATTAATAAGTAATAAGATGTGGTCCATACCTTTAAGGCAGGTGATATATCCAAAAAAAAAATATGCCCATAATGCAGCTAAATTCCCTTGTACTTTTCCCCAGGGTCTTGTAAGAAGACTTCTTTCAAAGCTGCATCCACAAGAGAAATTATTGATAAGTAAGTCATCCTAAGTTGTTGCAAGACTAATTTGCATCTGGCTTGCCATAAATAAAATTTCAGGTATGCCATGAAGACTCTTAATGTGCTTTTATTATACTTCCATAATAATGGCGGAAAGTCATCTAGAAATAGACATTCATACGTTAACCTTTCTAACCAAGGAAGTTTCCAACTGCTAGCTGCATATCTACAAAATTCCAAACTAAAATGACATTTTAAGTAAAAATGTTCCATAGATTCAACCGCTTCTCCGCAATCTGGAAAAGGGAATGATCACTCTATTATTGCTTTGTGCATATGGTTCTTCTGACATTCAGCCTTCCATAAATACACAGCCATACTATAGTCCACATTCTAACAGGGATACAATGGTCCAACAATTGGTCAATTACCAATTGTGTTTTTCCCATTGTACATTGTTTGAAGACAGTTCTGTTGTCTGAGATGTTTCTATTATTGTTATATATAATTGTATACTGTGTAAATGTCAAATTTGTTGTTTTTCAATTTTCCATTTTACTAGTTTTTGCAGGGAGGGTTTCAAAAATTCCAGGACAGTAATAGCCCTTATCAGTGTTGGCGGAGTAATACCCCACCTAGTCAAAAATGGTTCTGTTAGAGAATTTAACCAAATATTTTCACAAGTGTTGTTTTCTTGTAACAACAATTTCAGGGAGTGGGACCAGAAAACTGTGTGGAAGAATACTAATGGGTGTGGCATATTAACTCCTCCTTTACTCCATGGTAGATACAAAAATTCCTGTTTTATTGGGTTAAGGTGGCTGCTCCAAAACATCTGAAAAAAATGCTACATAAGGTGGTTTCTAATTGGGTAGGTAAAGGAAACACATAGCCAGTCTATAAGAGAATTTTATGAGAAACTGTTTAATAATCCATATTCTTTTTTAATTTTGAGAAGGGACCATTTTTGCATTGTTGTACTTTCACTATGCACTTCCTCAATCTGTCAGTCCAATTCAAAAAAGCTGTGTCTCCTGTACCAAATTTGATCCCTAAGATTTTTATTGGGCCTGGAACAACTTTTATGCCTCCTATTGTGTATCTTGTGCTGGTGTATATACATCTAATAGGGCCATGCCTGTGCTTTTTTTAAATTTTAAACTGCTCCAGAGATGTGTGAACATTTGTCAAAGGTTTCCAAAATTATTTCCCAACTATGGATATCTTTTATAAAAATAGAGACGTCATCTGCATAAGCAAGAGTTTTTAACATTCCTAACTTGTTTGGCCAAAGGAGTCCTAGTATGCCTGGATGTTCTTCAATTTTCCAAATTACTGGGTCCAGAGAGAACACAGAGAGTAAGGGCCTTAATGGGCACCCTTGTCGTACCCCAACAGTTATCTTTATATCTTCCCCTACTGTTCCCCTATTATATGTTGAGACATACACTTATCTGTAAAGTTGTGCTGTTCAATGTACCAAGGTTGGATCTCGTAGTGATGTAGCACAGACCATAAATATTTGTGTTGTACTTTATCGATAGCCGTTGCTTGGCCGAGTGATAGCAAAAACCCTTTGATTAAATATGTTTTTGCATAAGTCAAAACATCATGCAATATACTTAGATTCTGCTACATATTACTTCGAGGTATGGAGCATGTCTGGGCTGAATGTATAATTGATGGTACCACCCATAATAACCTATTGTTCAAGATTTTTGTCAAAATCTTATAATCTAAATTCAGTAGGCATATAGATCTCCAATTATCCAGGGATTTTCTCTCTCCTGTTTTAAGTAAATATATTAACAGTCCTTTGGTGAAAGAAAAATGTTCTGCAAATGCTTTGTGAAAATCAAAAGGTATGCCATCCTACCCCAGGAAGGCACCTAACCTCAATGTTTTTATAACTGTTAGAACTTCTGCTTCTGAAATGGGAACCACAGATTATGCTTCTCTTCTTCTGGGACAACTGGAAGTGTTGTTGAAACCCAACTTCTGGGCAGGGTAGCTGCTCAGAGGTAGTACTAAATTTAGACATTGTATATTTGTCTATTATTTGTGATATACCGCTAGGGTCAGAGACTCTATGTCCTACTTCATTAAGTAAGGTTGATATTTGAGATGTTTCTACTTTTTCTTTACAGGCTGAACAAGGGTCCCCACTTGGTCCTTTTTGTGTCCCATAGCGAAGTTCTACTTCAAGGGTCGCTGCTCATCATATTGGTATCTTTTAATTTGTGACTTATTTGCATTTGCTGTACCACCTCTTTATGTCCTGCATTAGAACAGGCCATAAGACGCTGTAACTGTGTTCTTAGGGACAAATATTTTTAATGATTAGTGTTACATAGATACATAGATAAATAGACAGTGTCGGCAGATAAGGGTCTATGGCCCACCCAGTCTGCCCATTTAAGTTTGTAAGTTCAGTTTATGTTTTCCTAGAAGTCTGTTGCCCCTTACCCCTGACCTCCAGAATTCCTTTATGTCTATCCCATGCATTCTTAAATCCCGTGATTGTTTCAGCCCCCACCACTTCCTCTGGCAGGGTGTTCCACTTGTCCACCACCCGTTCTGTGAAGAAATTCTTCCTCACGTTTCCTCTGAATCGTCCTCCCTCCAACTTCATCCCATGCCCTCTAGTACTGGAACATCTTTTTCGCTTAAAAATAGTGCATTCCTGCACCCTGTTCCTCCCTGTAAGATACTTGTATGTCTCTATCATATCCCCTCTCTCCCTCCTCTCCTCCAGGGAGTACATGTTCAGTGCCTTCAACCTGTCCTCATAGGACTTGTGATGCAATCCATGCACCATCTTTGTTGCCCTCCTCTGAACCTTCTCTACCCTGTCTATGTCCTTACGTAGGTAAGGTCTCCAGAACTGCACAGTGTACTCCAGGTGCGGCCTCACTAGTGTCTTGTATAGTGGAATTATGACCTCCTTTTCCTGCTGGTGATGCTACCTGCTATGCATCCCAGCATCCTATTTGCTTTACCTGCTGCCTTGTCACACTGTTTCCCTGCCTTGGGGTCATCAGAGATGATAACTCCAAGATCCCTTTCCTGCTTGGTGCATGCTATATCCTCACCCCCCAACTGATATATTGTGCCGGGTTTTTGTGCCCCATATGCATTATCTTGCACTTCCTTGCATTGAATTTCAACTGCCAAACCCTGACCATTCTTCAAGTTTCTTCAGGTCCCTTCTCATTCTGTCTACACCCTCTGGTGTGTCTACTCTGTTACAGAGCTCTGTGTCATCAGCGAACAGTGAAATTCTGCCTTCTAGGTCCTGTGCAATGTCACTGATGAAGATATGAATAGTACGGTCCCAGCACTGATCCCTGTGGTACCCACTGGTCACTCTTCCCTCTGTGGAGTGACAGCCATTTGCCACCACCCTCTGTGTCCTGCTGCCCAGCCAGTTACCTACCCACCACACTACTGTCCTGCCCACCCATATTCCCCAGTTTGTTGCAATAGTCTTCTATGGCACAGTGTCAAGGCCTTGCTGAAGTCCAGATAGGCCATGTCCACTGCCCTCCTGATCCACCTCCCTAGTCACCCAGTCAAAAATTCAATGAGGTTGGTCTGACGCGACTTCCCCCAGTGAAACCATGCTGCCTTGGGTCTTATAGTCCATTGACAACCAGATGTTCCACCAATCTCTCCTTCAGTAGTGCTTCCATGATCTTCCCCACTACCGAGGTGAGGCTGACTGGTCTGTAGTTCCCCGCTTCCTCTTTGTTCCCACTTTTGTATAAGGGGACTACATCTGCTATCCTCCAGTCTTTGGGTACCTCCCCTGTTTCTAGTGATCGGCTAAACAGGATAGCAAGAGGTTCAGCCACCACCTCTCTTAGTTCTTTAAGGACCTGGGGTGCACCCATCTGGCCCCATTGCTTTATCAACTCTTATTACTTCCAGTTCCTTCAGGACCCTTTCTCGTGTAAAGGGACTTGTGTCCATTTCTGCACCATTCTCACCCCTTGTACTCCATTCAGACCCATTACCCTCCTCTTCCTTAGTAAAGACTGAGCAGAAATACCTGTTCAATATGTCAGCTTTACTGTTGTCATCCTCCACACAGCCCCCATCCTCCCCCTTCAGTCTCACTATCCCTCCCTTTGCCTTTCTTTTTTCACTTATGTACCTGTAAAAGGTTTTGTCCCCTCTACCCACTGATTTTGCAATGTGTTCTTCTGTCTGAGCTTTGGCTTCCCTTACTGACCTCCCTGCCTCCCTTTGCTTCTCCTGGTACTTCTCCCTATCCCCTTCTGCCTGTGTCTTTTTTGTATTGCATGAATGCAATCTTTTTGGCTTTCACTTTCTTTGCTACCTCTTTGGAAAACCATAATGGTCTCCTCTTCCTTTTCCTCTTGCTAACCTGCTTAATACATAATTCTGTTGCTCTTGTAATCCCCATTTTAAATACTTCCCACTGTTCCTCAACCCCTGATTCCTGCCCCATTCCCCTTAATGCCTCTTTCAAGTATCTCCCCATTTTCCCAAAGTTTGCCCTCCTAAAATCCAGGATACGTGTTTTTGTGTGGTTAGGTTCTGCTCTTTCTGTGATTTCAAACCACAGTGACTAGTGGTCACTGTTCCCCAGGTGCTCCCCCACTCTTACCCCCATCACACTGTCCCTGTTTGTGAGCACAAGGTCCAGTATTGCCTTCTGCCGAGTTGGTTCCATGACCAGTTGCTTGAGGAAGGCAGTTGAGGCTTGAGGAAGTGTTTTATTTGTTCTTCCCATACGTTGAGAATAACATTTTAATTTCCCTCTTTTTTTCTTCCCATCAACTATAAGCAGAGTTGTATAAGCATTTGACTGAATCTCTGGCAAAAAATAATGTTTCCATTTTCTGTGATGAGACAGGGTTCAGTAAAGTTTCAGTATTTGACCACCATCTCTGAAAGGGTGGGTGAGGGGGAGTCTGAAAAACTATTTGTAATAACAAGTAGTCTGAAAATTCCACAGAAACAGTGCTAGCAACTGTAATGTCTAAGCAGGGTGCTAAAAAAAGATAATCTATTCTAGTTTGGAGGGTCCCCTGGGCGTAAGTGGCTCTACCTTTGGGGTATAGTTTGTGGAAATCATCAATTATGCCTATGATCTGTATCATCTGTTTTAAAGCATTTGCATTGCAATGTATTTTTTTCCACATTCATATTTAACTGAAAAATCCAAAGAACATTTAAAATATCCTCCTAAAAATAAGAGATGTGAGGTTGCCAAGAAGGGCTTAACTGCATTAAACAGGGCTATAAAGTCTGTATTTACCTGGAGAGCTTAAACATTTATAATCCAAAATTTCTGGTCTTTATAAATAAAGTCTAATAATAACACTCTTCCTGGTACTATATCTACCAGACATGTTATGCTGAAATTTGAACTATAGAATAGAATTCCTAATCCATCCACTTTGTCTTGTCCAAAGCATCAGAAAAACAGGCCCCACCACCAATCTTTTTCCATGGCGTATTAGTCAGCTGTGGAGGCTGATTATGTTTCTTGAAGCAGTGTTATGTCAAATTTTTCTTGTTGCACCAAACAGTAGACAGCAGTACGTTTTTTCTTATTTTTTATACTGTAGGTGTTTAGGGAACAGATTTTAATATGCTCCATAAAGAAAGAATTAAAGGACCATTATGAGGAAAGATATCAACTTTTCAAGTAACCCCTTCCCCCGCTTCTTTCCCTTTCGGTCCACCTGGCACCCTTTTCCTTTTCTTCTTTTTCTGGTTGGTGGATTCCACTTTTTTATGTAACAGGGATGTCCCTGATGCTTCTGAGTCAATATCATCCCATTCTGAGTTGCCCCAGTTTTTTGCAGTTTGGAGTGCTTCAGATTTGGTGATTAACAGGATAGGGTGTCCCATGTCTTTAGATGCAGTTTGTTTAGAAACCCTCATACTGCTACATGAAAGGCTGCTCTGGTAGCGGGGGCATATCCATACTTTCTGTAAGTGGGGCAGAATTGTCTAGTGTAGATCCAGGGCCTTTTTCCCCCAGTTGTTGCAGTGTTGTTTCCGCAGTCGCAGCCTCCTCCCTTAGGGGTGGGGGTTGGTTGGATTTTTGCTCAGCACTTATTGCTGAGACAGGGGATACACATCCAGTGTTATTGTCATTCATTGATGGCCCTGCTGAGGGAGCAGGTGTAGGGCCCTCTATTCATCTCTGGGGTATTGGGGGTTTTGGAGATCTTCAAACCTTGTCTTGGGTTTGGGGTTGGTGCAACAGTTTTCCTCAGTTGGGGTTGGGGCACTAACAGTCCTTTGGTGAAAGAAAAATGTTCTGCAAATGCTTTGTGAAAATCAAAAGGTGTGCCATCCAACCCCAGGGAGGCACCTAACTTCAGTGTTTTTATAACTGTTAGATCTTCTGCTTCTGAAATGGGAGCAGCAGATTATGCTTCTCTTCTTCTGGGACAACTGGAAGTGTTGTTGAAACCCATCTTCTGGGCAGGGTAGCTGCTCAGAGGTAGTACTAAATTTAGACATTTTATATTTGTCCATTATTTGTGATATATCGCTAGGTTCAGAGACTCTATGTCCTGCTTCATTAAGTAAGGTTGATATTTGAGATGTTTCTACTTTTTCTTTACAGGCTGAACAAGGGTCCCCACTTGGTGCTTTTTGTGTCCCATAGCGAAGTTCTACTTCAAGGGTCGCTGCTCATCATATTGGTATAATTTAATTTGTGACTTATTTGTATTTGCTGTACCACCTCTTTATGTCCTACATTAGAACAGGCCATAAGACGCTGTAACTGTGTTCTTAGGGACAAATATTTTAAATGATTAGTGTTTTATTTGTTCTTCCCATATGTCGAGAATAACATTTTAATTTCATAGAAACATAGAAACATAGAAGTTGACGGCAGATAAGGACCGCAAGGCCCATCCAGTCTGCCCATTTCTTTTTCTACCTTATAAATGTGCCATCGGCCTTTGCTCTGTCAATGGCCTATCTATTCATACTCATTTGTATTGCTCCCTTATGCCTATCCCATGCCTGTTTGAAGTCCTGCACTGTATTCATGGCCACCACTTCTTGAGGTAGGCCATTCCATGCATCCACCACCCTTTCTGTGAAAAAGAATTTCCTCACATTCCCCTTAATCGCCCCCTAATCTCATGCTGTGTCCTCTTGTCCTGCTATTTTTCTTATATTTAAACATGTTAGACTCTTTCACCTTGTTAATGCTCTTAAGGTGTTTGAATGCCTCGATCATATCACCTCTCTCCTCCTTTGCTCAAGGGTATACATATTGAGCTCTGTTAATCTGTCCTCATATGTCTTCTGATGCAGTCCCTGCACCATTTTGGTTGCCCTTCTCTGGACTTTCTCAATTTGGTTAATGTCCTTGTGAAAGTGTGGCGTCCAATACTGCATGCAGTACTCCAGATGGGGCCTAACCAGTGTCTTGTAAAGAGGGATTATTACCTCCCTCTTACGACTTGTAATACCCCTACTAATACACCCTAACACCCCCCTAGCCTTACCTACTGCTTTAGAGGTCTGATTGGATGATTTCAGGTCATCAGTGATGATGATGCCCAAGTCTCTTTCTTCCTTTGTGACTGCTAGCAACTCCTCCCAGCCTATAGGTGGCTTCAGATTTCTCTTCCCTATGTGCATGATCTTGCACTTCTTTGCAGTAAATCCCAGTTGCCACTCTTCTGACCATTTGCTAGTTTATCCAGATCTCTTCTCATTCTGCCCACCCCATCTGGATCATCTACTCTGTTGCAGATCTTGGTGTCATCTGCAAACAGACAAGCCTTACCCTCTAGTCCATCTGCAAGGTCACTAATGAAGATGTTGAAGAGGACTGGCCCCAGGACTGATCCCTGGTGTCCCACTTGTGACTTGCATCTCTTCTGACTGTATACCATTTACCACCACTCTCTGTTCTCTCCCGTCAACCAGTTTGCCACCCAGTTGACCAACTTCTGACCCGAGTCTACCCAGCTTATTTATCAATCTTCTATGTGGAACGGTGTCAAAAGCTTATGGAAGTCAAGGCAGGCGACATCAACTGTCCCCTTGGTCCACTCACTCTAGTTACCCAATCAAAGAAATCTATGAGATTAGTTTGACAGGACCTTCATTTTGTAAACCCATGCTGTCTTGGATCCTGTGCCCTATGGATTCCAGGTGTTGCACTATCCTTTCCTTAAGGAGTGCCTCCATAATCTTGCCCACTACTGAGGTAAGACTGACTGGTCTGTAGTTCCTGCTTCCTCTCTGCTACCATTCTTGTGGGCGGGATCACATGAGCCCTTCTCCAGTCTTCTGGGACCTCTCCTGTGCTCAGAGACTCACTAAACAGTTCTGCTAATGGCTCTGCTAGTTCCACCTTTGGCTCCTTAAGTACCCTGGGATGTATGCCATCAGGTCCCATTGCCTTATCCACCTGAGCTAGCAAGCTCTTGTAGGACCCTTTCTTTTGAAGGGAGTAGTGCTCCCTCCCTCCCCCCTGTGTCCATGGTGCTGAGCTGTGGGCCCTTCCCTACCTTCTCTTCAGTAAATACTGAGCAAAAGTATCTATTTAGGATAGATGCTTTTACATGGTCCTCCTCCTCGCATGCTCCCTTTTCTCCATTAAACTTAGCAATACCCCCTCTGGACTTTCTCCTTTCACTAATGTATCTATAGAAAGTCTTGTCTCCTTCTTTTACTGTTCATGCTAGTGTTTCCTCAGTTTGGGACCTTGCCTGCCTTACTGCCTTCCCTGCTTCCCTTAGGGCAGTTTGGTCTGCCTCCCTATCTTCATCCTGCTGTGTTCCCTTATATTTCCTGAAGGCCAGCCTTTTGGCTCTGACCTTTTCTGCTACTGTATTTAAGAACCAAAATGGTTTCCTTCTTCTTTTGCACTTCCTTTTCTGTCTAACACAATGGGAAGTTGCTTCAAGTATTGCATCTTTAATGCTTGCCCGCTTTGCCTGTACCCCCTCACCTGTGTTTCTTTTTGCCAGGGCTAGCTTAACTCTGGTGGCCATCTTATCAAAGTCAGCTCCTCTGAAGTCCCATATTTTTGCATTGGAATGGGATGATTTAGATGTAGTAGCCAAATTGAACCATACCATGTGATGGTCACTGGCCCCCAGGTAACCTTCTACCTGGAGATCTGTGATCCCTTCCCTGTTAGTCAGAACTAAATCTAGGATAGCCCTGTCTCTTGTGGGTTGTTGTACCAGTTGTTTGAGGCCCTCCGCCTGCAGGGAATCCACTATGTGTCTAGTTTTGTCAGATGTTCCTGCTGGTATTGACCAATCTGTATCCGGCATGTTGAAGACTCCCATTATCAGAACCTCCCCTTTAGCTGTCATGTTTTGTATATCTTCTAACAGTAATGTGTCTATGTCCTCCCCTGGTCTGGGGCCTGTAGACAACCCAGTTCTTATGGCTGTCCCATTTCCTGTTTCAGGGTGACCCACAGTTCTTCTGGCTCCTTATGTGTATTCTGAATTTCTGTAGCTTTGATATTTTCATTGACATACAGGGCCACTCCTCCCCCTTTTGCACCTCGGTCTCTTCTGAACAATACATAAAGTACTGAAGTCTCCCAAGTGTGGTTACTAGTAAACCACGTCTCACTAATTGCTACTATGTCCAGTTTAGCCTCTGACATTGTGCCTGCAGGTCTGGGATCTTATTTCCCAGGCTGTGAGCATTGTGTACATGATTTTCCATTGGCCAGATTTCGGTGTGTTAGTTGTTGGGTGAGGTTTGGCATTACCCCTGTGCGTCGTATGGGGAGACAAACCTTTTTTCTTACCTGGTGATGCAAATGAACTGCAAACATGCTGAATCCCTGTTTGACCACTAGCTGAGGGGGGGGTGTTCTTCCCATTCGACGTATGGGGTGCTGCACCCCTCTCCCCATTTGCTAGTTTAAATATTCTGCAAAGACATCAAACTTCTGCCCCAATGCACTGACTCCCTCCTTAGTCAGATGCAGTCCATCAAATTTAAAGAACTTTCGCTCCCAGAACTGTTGCCAGTTCCCTACAAATCTGTGTCCTTTTTCCTGGCACCAGCCCTTGAGCCACGTGTTTAGCTCCCCTATATCCCCTTCTCTGACCTTCCGTCCATCTGCCTCCCTCCCTCTCCCAGACTGGCAGGATCTCAGAGAAGGAGATGTCGGACGAAATGGATAATAGTTTGTCACCCAGCCTGGTCAGGTGTTCCTTGGTCTCCACAACTGACCGGCTGGCGAGATCATTAGTCCCTATGTGTACTAGGATATCAATGTTTTCTCCTGCTTTGTGAACAATTTTAGCAATGTGGTCAGTGTCTCTCCGTGCTGATGTACCTGGGAGACATCTGACCATTACCCCTGGCTGGAAATGGGTATCAACTCCCCGAATCATGGCGTCTCCTATGATCAGAAGTTTTTTGGATTTCCTTTTTGCTTTTTTTTGTTTTGGTTCCTGATTTCCCTCTTTTTTTCTTCCCACCAACTATAAGCATAGTCGTATAAGCATTTGACTGAATCTCTGGCAAAAAATAATGTTTCCATTTTCTGTAATAAGTTGGGGTTCAGTAAAGTCTCAGTATTTAACCACCATCTCTGAAAGAGTGGGTGAGGGGGAGTCTGAAAAACTACTTGTAATTGTAATAACAAGTGGTCTGAAAATTCCACAGAAACAGTGCTAGCAACCGTAATGTCTAAGCAGGGTGCTAAGAACAGATAATCTATTCGAGTTTGAGGGGATACACATCCAGTGTTTTTGTCATTCATTGATGGCCCTGCCGAGGGGGCAGGTGTCGGGCCCTTTATTCATCTCTGGGGTATTGGGGGTTTTAGAGATCTTCAAAACTTGTCTTGGGTTTGGGGTTGGTGCAACAGTTTTCCTCAGTTGGGGTTGGGGCACTAAGGGCCCGGCTTGAGGTCTAATGACCGCGCTCACTCTCTGAGGATCAGATCTGTGTGGTTTGAGGGTGCATCTCGTTTGGCCGTGGCCCATGGACAGTCCCTAAATATGTGTCCTTTGTTCTCACACAGGTTGCAAGTATTCCAATCTGTACAGGCCAAACTTATGTGGCCCAAGCCCCCACAATGTCCACACCTTAATTTGTCACATGCACTGGAGAAATGTGACTATACTCCACATTTGTAGCAGGCCTCCGGCTGGCCTGCAGAAAAACACACCCCTCTTTTCCAGCCCAAAAATAAACTACTGGGGATATGATTAATTCCATGTGGGCCCATTTTTAAATGCACTTTAAATCTCCAACCCCCTGTCCAAAAGCATTCTGAATCAATTATTGCTTCTGTGAGTTCTAAAATATCAATTTTTTTACTGAGCCAATAATAGATGTTGTTGATGTTAACATTTTCATTTTGAAACATAACAGTAACAGTTTTCATCAGGGATCTTGTCAGGGGGGTGGCAGTAAAAGGTAGCCAAACTGAGGTTTGTTTCAGCTTTTCATACAGGTTCCAAAATCTCTCAAATCCTGCTACAGCACCAAAACTAGTATCGAAATGTTCCTCCCCAGAAATGTAGATCAGGCCAAAAACTTCTGAAGGTATAAAGTTCAGGGAGTCCTTTAGCAGTACTTTACTCACATATGCCCTGTCTGGTTTCTCCTGCAGGCCTCCCATATAGCATAATCTTACTGCGTTCCTGTGGGGTAGAATATCTGGTTTGTTACAAAATAAATCAGCAAACTGTCGCTCTTTTGGGGAAGAGAATCATCTTCTAAATGTTCTTCATTCTCCTGTCCCAGCTCAGTATCTTGTATATCTACTTCTGTGTGTGTGGGGGGGGGGGGTTTATAAGACTGAGCTTGTTGCTTTTACAGGGGATTTATGTTTTGGTGGTGGAACCTCATATGAAGATCCCTCAGACTGAGTACCTTCCAACCCTGTTTGGAGCCCTAAAGTACTTACAGGCTGTTCAGATGTGCTGGGCTCTGCCACTCCTGTTGGACCTCCAGCTTTCCCCTTCAGTTGTTCCTTTTTCTCCATGTCACTTGTTGGTAAGCATTTTCCTGGGACCCATCCTTGTGTTTGGGACTGCTCCTCTGCTGATCAAGTCAGGTCAGGTATCCACACTCCCTTGTCATCTTGCATCCAGCCAGCCCCATGCAACGCTGTTTCTGACAGCCACTCTTCCATGTTTGCTACTGTGGAGGGTAGATGGAAAGCCTTCTTGATTCTCTCCACCGCCATCGGTGGTTCTGCATCTGTGACTTCCAGTCTGGTATTTAGCATGGCTTCCAACGGTGCTTCTGCATCCTGTTCTGCCATTACTTCATTGGTTTCTTTGTCAGGACCTTTACCTATGTGCACAAAACTCATGTCTGAAGCGTGTACTTCCTCTAACTCTACCGGCTGGTCGGAGCCGTCCGACATGGAATCTGCTGATGAAAAATGTTCCTCGGATTCTTCAAGCTCTGTTTATTTATTTATTTATTTCAGTTTGGGATTAATACCTTTGAATCAAGGACTCATTTTCAAAGGTTCCAAGTCAGTGTTGAACAAACAATTACAATAATACAAGGTATACAGAAAAATAACATTGAAACATTTACACAGGCAACAAACTAAAACTGAGACTTACATACATCAAATAGTCAGTAATCAACAGAAAAGAAGGGTTGATAAGAGAAGGTTGGCAAGGCTCGTGATTGGAGTTCACTATATGGTGGGCCAACCTAAGACGGTTAGGGGTAGGGTGGTCAGCCAGAAGTGGCATCGTCAGAGGTGGGGGGGGTCAGGTTGTCAGCCATGAGTGGGCATCATCAGGTGATTGGAGGGTGGGGAGTGGTTGTGAAGAAAAGACGTAAGATGTAGGTGGATGAGGTCCTGTCTCATTAGCGCTGTTCATCTATGACCGTTTTTTCTGGATTTTCCTCAGGTATCAGTTCGCAAATCTCACTCTCCATTGTAGACAGAGCAGGACTAGAGGTGGAGAGCAAACTTCCCGCCTGCTGACGTCCATCTTCTTCTTCCATGGGGTCATCCACCATATTGAGAGAGAGCTGACAGCACCCTCTCACCAACCTCAACAACCTACTCTTGTAGGGGATTTTCCCCAGTGTCCTGGCCAACATTCCCCTTCCCATGAAACTGGCTCATGCAAATGTCCAAGCCTGTGTGTAGGTACTTATGTGCAAAATGGCTGCCACTATACATTCAGTCACTTCACTACCAGTCTAGCATTGCTTATAAATCACTTTGGGATACAATGTGTATGAAAAGCGCTATATAAATGCTGATTCTTCTTTATCCCTCGATGCCAAAAAAAAAAAGTCTCTGTGATTTTTGGCACCCATCAGAAGCTTTCCAGACTCATCCCTCTTCCTTTATTTCATGCCCTTGATGGTGCTAATATTAAGAATGTATCCTCTTTTAAGTACCTCGCGTCTGGTTTAACTGTCCTCTTGATTTCTCCGTTCATATTGATGCCATACTGTACACCAAAAGTTCTTCCCCAAGCTTGGTGCATTGTATAGGAACAAAGCACGTACCCCGCTTCCTGTCTGCCAAGAGATTGTTTCAAAAATGGTTCTCCCTATTTTTGATTATGGTAACATAGTCTGTAGTAGAGCCAGACTGGACCCTCTCTGCCACTCTTTTTGCTGTTTTGCTTTAGATTCTTCCCTTTGTACCCACCATTGCTCACTCTACTGTGCCCTTTCACTCCCCTCTGTTATTGCCAGGCACCTTTCCCACTGTGCTTTCTTTACATCTAAATTCTGGTTTGGTTCCCTTCTCTCCTACCTTACATCCCTCTTATCCTCTCTCTCAGTTTCCTACTACCCTCTCGGCAATAATACTTACCATTCCCTCACTACTCCTTCAAGAAAATCTACTCTTGGTCCATCTGCTTTCTTATACCACTTTCTTAAACTCTGGTCCTCCCTTCCCTTGTCAATTCGCTCTGCCTCTTCAGCTTTCTCCTAAAAGTCTCTCCTTCATGACTATTCTTTTCCCTCTTGCAACTGTCTATGACTCTATTCCTTCCCCTGCCCCTACTAGTTTCACCCTGGCAGTCTGTTTCCTGTTCATTGTTCTGTAAGAGTAGTTCCATCACCTAAATTATCTCATACATTTCTGTTACATGTATGCATTATACTGATTTGTCTTCAATGTTTGGGTTATGCTATTTGATATATTGTAGTTGCTGTATTTGATTTTCCACTTCTCCTTACACCCAGAATGCATTTGGGAATGAGCTGGTAGCATCTCAGTATGTCTTTCCCAGTGAAACTTTTGAAATAAATAAATAAATACAATAAGCAATTCCAGAGGAAATGCAGCAGAGTCAGGTGCTTAAGACAGAACAATCACAACCAATTACAAATTCCATACCGGTCATTATATAGTCACAGGTTATATACAGAGAGAAACTGAATAACACAGTTTGGTTGTTACAGCTGCATTGGAATGCAAAGACAGACTGCGAAACTCTCTTAAACTGATTGAAATTAGTGTGGGTGTTACATGTACAGACAGATAGATGTGTGCATCAATAGAGGGATGTAAGCACAGGGCCCGTTGGACCTTGTGCTTACTTACACAAATGGATATGTGTATGCACGTCCCAAAGGGACCTGTGTGAATGAGGATAGGATTATATTATCTCAAACAGTAAGGAAATTATTTGCAAAAAACTTTGTTAATGCACCTTTTAGGGTTCAGAATAAACCAGCAAAAGTAGGGAAATGTGGTGTTCGGGTTTTCAACCCGAACATCCCACCCCCACCCTGCAAGGGCCAAAAGAAAAAAAAACATTATGGTTTTACCTGTCCTGAGTCTTTGCAAATCAAGTCTGGGGTCTTCCTTGGGGTTATCTGCCTTAACGGTCACTCCATTCTCATACAGTCTGCGTATCTAGGCTTATTTGTTGATGGAATGGGGGACTGTTAGAGTTGATAACCCCAAAGAAAACCCCAGGCCTGATTAGCAAAATCTCAGGACAGGCAAAACTGTAATGTTTTCCCTTTTGCTGCTTGCAGGGTGGTGGTGGAGTGTTAGTGTTGGAAACCCTAACACCACATTTCCCTACTTTTGTCAGTTTAATATGAACCCTAACTGGTGCATTAATGGAGTTTTTTTACAAAGAATATCTATACCTATTGTGCTTGTTAGGTATTAATAAATTATTAATGTGCTAATAATACATTAGTACAGTATAATTAGCTAACTGGCATCATAATATGCTAATTGGCTATCATCATATATGGAGAAATATGTGATGGCTTTTTCTATGTAAACAAGGGCCCAAATATGCATTACTTGTGTGTGTGTGTGTGTGTGTGTGTGTGTGTGCATGCATGTGAGTGTATTAGCTATATACATCTACATATACATATACATACAGTGAAGCTCACCAGGATGAAGTCCAACTCTGCAGAATTCTGCAGTAGAGTTACTGCAGCAAACGATGCATTTTCCATGGGAGTTAATCCCTTTTGTCATGCAGCAAACCTGTGACATTGCGCTTCGTCCTTGTGAGCTTCACTGTATATAAATATATCTATATAGACTTTGCAGAAAACTTTGTTAATGCGCCAGTTAGGGTTCAACCTAATGCAACAAAAATAGGCAAATGAGGCATTAGGGTTTCCAACCCTAATTCCCCGCCTCCACCTCGCAAGCAGCAGAAGGAAAAATATTAGAGTTTTGTGTTTTCAGAGTCTTGGCGAATCAGTAGTGCGGTCTTCCTAAGGGTTGTCAAATACCCACCCCATTCTCTCAGCAAACAATGTCAGATCAATGTCCTTTTTTCACACAGATCCTGTAGCTACAATAGAGTGTGTTGGCAACATGTGGCGATACACTATTCTCTGCCTTTGAAGAGTGTATCACTTGTGTGCCAAAGGAACACTCTAACCACCTATAGAACTGCAGAGCCCTTGCTGGTCCTGAAGTTCCATGCTGCGACAGATGTCAAGAATTCATGGGGCTGTCTGGTGGACTGTGGAAGTGCAGGGCTCTCTAGTCCCAGCACTTCCATATGGCCGCAGATATTGATGCGTAGAGCAAAGAGTCCATCTAAAGTTTTACGACATACCCTGTTTGGGCACCAGGAGAAAGTTGTCTGATCGGGTCAATCGGGCCAGGTGATCTGAAGGACTGTTTGGCTACTGGACTACTAAATGCACCTAGTTTGTGGTTTCAAGCAGCTATTTGTGTGCCGGTCCCTGTTCCAATTGGGAGCTAGCTGATGGAAGGGGGTGTGGCTTCAGTGCAGGAGTGATTTTTGAATGGGTGCTCATGAGTGCCACTATCATTCCTTGTTTGGGGCTCCAAGAGGAAACTGTCTGTTCGGGCCAGTCAGGTCAGGTGATCTGCAGGACTGTGTGGCTACTGGGCTTACTGACTGTGCCTTGTTTGTGGTTTCCAGCAGTCATTTGTGTGCCAGTCCCTGCTCCAATTGGGAGCTAGCTGACAAAAGGGGGCATAGCTTCCATCTTGTATTTATTGCTTGGTTACCAGTGATCCTCCACTACAGTCCTTTTGCTAAAGGGCTACAATTTATGGGGAATCATACTGTGGGTAGCAGTGTGGGGGCAGCAGTCAGCAGAAAACTCTACACCCACAGTGAGACAATAGTAACCAACAACAAGCATATTCTCGGATTTGTTTCACTATGTCATGTAGTTTGTATTTTTCCTGCAATTAGCTAATATTGGATGTGTTGCTTGCTATTTCATTTCTGCATTTAATACTAAATGTAGGGTTAACTAAGTACATGCTGTTGTATTACAAGCTACTGTGCTTAATGTTGACAAACGGCTCAGTGTATTTGTACCTGTTCAACTCCATTTGTATGGGTCAGTTTCCTGTTAGTAACTACTGTATTATCCCTTAAAGGATACCTAAACAAGATTTTGACAACAAATGATTCAAATATTTGACTCTGTAGGTGACTAAAGGAAAGGCTGCTGTATTCATTAATGCTAAAATTACATTTACATAATTTACCTAAATGTGGTTCCAGAGCATTTGAAAATTGTAAAATCAGCCTTCCAATTTCAAAAAAAAAACTGTCTTACCTGCTTCCTAAAATGGCTGCCAAATGTGTCATGTGATTACATCATTGGAGCCAAAATGAGAGAGATATATGGCTCTCTATAGTGCTAACTAGTTATTTTTTCCCCTGTGTATAGAATTGTTTCACCCAAATGGTCAAAACCATGTGCATTATTTTGTATAATACACATGTTAGGCTATGGTTCTGTTAATTTTGTTTACTTTAACATGCTGAAAATGTGTTTTAATCCAACCGACTTTCTCTGTGGCAAACCACAGTGCAGTACAAACCTTGAATAACCTTGTGGTCTAGTGGTTATAGTGGATCCCGGATGCTACAATGGAGGTGATGGGGTGGTGTGCATGCTTAATATGCACTTTTTAAATTTTTATTAAACCTTTATATTTTCTGCTATTATTCTTTTCTAGTATGTTTTTGACAGAACCTACAAATGTAATCCATAGTTTGAATGTAAACATTTGTACAATCAATAAATCAGACTTGTAACCCCCCTGCAAATGGGGGTTCCCAAAAGTCTTCCAGGAGCTTTCCTGAATGCTCCAAGTTTGGGCAGTGTTCGGCGTTTAAGGTGTTTAAATGTGGTTCCAAGTCAGTGCTGTTTGAGCCTCCACGTACTGTCTCTTTAAGAGCTGTCTGCTTGCTGACTTAATTAGTTTGTATGGGGGGACTGTGTATTTAATGCTCGAATCACACCCGAGCTGCTGTCAATTCGCTCCGTTTCTGTCATCGCTATATGTGCAGAGGGAGTCTTGTTGAAAGATATAACTATTTGCCAGAAATCATTTGGAGTGACTGAGAAAATGTAGTTTGTCTAACCTGTCTTCATTTCAGCATGAACTGTTTCAGTGTAGCTCTTTCATTTTGGTCCTGAACTGCTGAAATGGACCAATCAATGGGGAGGGGTTCCTTAAAATGGAGCCTGTGGATGAATCGGAACTTGGACTCTCAATTTTGAGCCAGCCACGAGGGGATTGTATGGGCAGTGACTCTGGGAAATGTAGTTTTGACCTTGACACCTCTCTTCACCAACAGAAGGAGTTTCATTGTGAGTGACAGCCGAACCAGTCAACAGAATGGTGTGGAGCTAAAGGAAATGCCCTGCTCTGTGACTGGAAAGATCAGATCAGTTGTGACAGTGAAGACAGAAGGAGCTCTGTGCTTCTGTGGTGTATAGTTTTGTGCAGGAAGTACATGTGAGGCCCTAGGTTCAGCCTGCAGCCATTGTAAGTGCCAGTTCGGACTGAATCTGATTTGTGAAGAGAAAGAAGGAAGTCTGAAGAGTGGAAATCAGGGTCATGTAGAAGACTGGAGAAATTGTTGAATCGCGCTCAGTCTGTCAGGAACTGAAGCTACTGTATGTGCTTCCGGGTATTTAGCAGTAATTGCAATCAGGATCTAGGAGCAGCCTGCCTGGTATAGTACTTTCCTTTTACATATGAATGTGCGTAGTGCTTGTAGGGAATCGCTATTTCCAATCCCCTGTGCTGTGTGCTGTGTGTTGAAGCTGGAAGCAAACCCCAGCTTGTCTCGGACTAAATCCGTTTGCTATCTACTGCAGTGGGGTCCAGTCACAAGGACCTTGTCTCCATGCCCTGTTGTTCTGGCAACCCAGAAGAACATCCACCATCCAGTTTTCAGCTTGGGTATTGTGCATACAAATCAGGGTATGCTCCTGCAGCTTGTTTTCAATTACAAGTGTGTCATCTAATTATTGTTGTCTCGCTTCTTCCTGGACTGAGCCATCCAGCTCCGGATTACAATTGGGTGTTGTGCATATATTTTCTTCTACAGGGCCCTGTCCATCTACACCTGCCAGCCAACACCGGGCAACGGACCTGGCTAGCCCTCCCCCAACCTGGGTACCAAGAGTGTGACTTTTCAGACCCTGTATGTGTACACAGTACTGTGATTTAATTCTGCCAGTTAACCTGATTGTCCCCTCCCATGTTACTGTCCCCTAAATAAATCAGATGTGTTGTTGTTATACTATATACTGTCTGTGGTGTTGGTACTTATGGAAACAGTATTGTATTTTGCTGTGTATGTTGTTTCACCTTATTTTACAGGGTGTCCTCAGAGACATGCTGCAGAATCAGTCTCGAGGGTAAGTGGTACTTTATGAGTGAACAGTGTGTATACGTGGGGTATTGGGGCTATAACTCCTGTGTACTGTGTGAGCCACTAGAGGGAATAAAAGGGGATCTCAGTGTCCCAAAGGGCTGTGATCAAGCTAGTCTAGCCACTACAAACCCTGACCTCTGGGTGGAGGCACCCGCCATAGAACCTAGGCCCCTCAACCTGTCAGTAGTCAAGTAGGCAGGGGGTAGTAGCCATTGGGACAGTGCCACCTGGGGGTTATATCTTGGAGGCACCACTGGGATTTTGTGTCCTCTAGTGGCCACATTTACAAACCACTGTTAAAAAAATTAATGGGTACCCTGACAGAAGTGGTTGGTGGAGTGATGTACTGGGGAGGAGATCGACCCCCAAAATGCTATGCTTATCCTGGACATCCCCCTGGGCATCAATACGGACACTGTACAGGGAGTACTTTCCAAGGTGGAAGGTTTACAAAACCCTGTGGTGGTGGGTCGACATGCTGATCTGCTCACCCACACTTTCATGGCCCTAGTAAAGTATAAGGACCCCATAGATAGCTCCAAAGTGCCACAGACTATTACCCCAGAGGGAGCCCTCACTGCCTGGAGAGTGGTAACTAAGGACAGTAAAGACCCAAGGGGTGATGAGCCCCCCCTCCACTATCTGAAACTTTTGAGGAGAAATTTGTTAAATTGTTGCTGGAGGAAGGGAAAACTGTGGATGATTTAAAGAAACTATTATTGCCACCTGAAAGCGCTCCTCCACCAACACCCTCTCCCCCTCCAGCACCTGTTATTGCCCCTCCTTCTGTGCCAGTGCTAGCCCCATGTCTGTACCTGCCAATAGTCATGACTTTTACCGCAGGTTGAAAATTTTCTCTGGCACCCTCCCCACAAGGGGAGGATGACTGGGAGACCTGGATAGACTGTGTTGCCCCTCAAGTACTAGAATGGCAATGCTCAGAAGCAGAAAAGTGAAAGAGGTTAAGTGAGAGCCTCCAAGGTCCTGCCCTGGCTACCATCTGTGCCAAATGGGCCAGTAACCCTGAAGCAACTGCACAGGACTATCTTGAGGCCTTGGAGAATGTGTGTGGGAGACCAGATTCTGATGAGGACCTGTGGTGGAGAGTAAGAAATGCACAACAGTACCAAGGGGAGTTGTTTGTGTATGTATCTCAGCTGGAACAATTGTTGCAAGAATGCCTCAGAAAGGGTAGTTTACCAGCGACTGAATTGGACTGAACCAGGCTGGACAGGATCCTTAAGTCTGCCCCTTCTCAGAACTGCTGTTGCTTCAGTTATGCCTGGCCAATTGACTGGAATCCCCACTCTCCTATGATGAGCTAATGAGAGAAATTTGAGGGGTTGAGAAAAGGTGACCTCGGGAGGGACTTGCACCAATAGCTGCTGCTATGACCCGAGTGACTGAGGGTGACCCATCAAGTGAAGTTCAGGAGCAGAGGTTGGCAGTTAATGAGTGCTCTGAGAAGGAAAAGGGTGTGCCACCATGGGGTGAACTGCTGAGAGAGTTCAGGGAAATAAAAAACAGTCTCTTTATGAAGGCCGCTCCTGCAAGTACAGGCCCTGACTCTCATCCGACTGCATCTGCTATGGGGGTGGGGGTACCCACCCATGCACCTCCTGCTAACAACAGCTCAAAACTTGCTGTCTTGACCATGTAAGCGAGGAAATTGATGAGATACCTCCAAATGCTTATCACGCTGCAGACCGAGATGGCCCCAAGGTTCCCAGTTAATAGTACCCCCAACCTGGCCCCCAGTGTAATGCCTCGGCCAGCTCAAACTCCAGAAAGTATGTTTTGCTATATTTGTGGGAAGGATGGGCACATGAAGAGAGAGTGCTGGTCCCCAAAGGACCCAGACAAAATGATATATAGGCTACAGGGAGAGCTTCAGAGAAGAAATCAGAGGTTAAGAGGTGCATGAAATGATTCCAGTGAGGGTCTCAGAAATGCTAACTCACATCCCTTTGTGGCAAGGTCAGTTGCCCAGGCCCCTGCTACTGCCTCTCCAGACTGGTCCAGAATAGTGGGTCCCTCCATGGAGACCACTGTAAAGGTGAATGGAGTGTCTGCCAGAGCTGTATTAGACAGTGGCTCCCAAGTGACAATTATGTTCCAAAGCTGGTATCAGAAGCATTTGTCTGATGTACCCTTACAACCATTGGAGGGGCTGCATGTCTGGGGGTTAAGTGAGAAGGCCTACCCCTACTCTGGATATATCTGAATTTGGCTGTCTTTTCCCACCTCCATGGCTGGAGCGGCAGAGCAAGTAGAGACCCTGACCTTAGTGTGTCCCCCTACTGGACTGTATAATGGGGTTCCTCTACTAACTGAGATGAATGCACATATGTTTGGATGGTTGGTGCAGTTGTGTTATGAAAAACAGGGGTCAAGGACTAGAAGAGCTTTAAGAATTCTGGCCTTGATCAAGAAGGCCTATGAGGCACAGAGAGATGCTAAAAAAGTGGAACCAGAGGAACCAGTTGGAATTGTCTGGAAGAAGGATCCTGAGTCTCTGATCCTGGTGCCAAATGCCCAGTGTACCCTACAGGGGAAAGTTCGTATCAGAAAGGATGTCAAGAATAAAATCCTCATGCTGGATGCACCAGGCGATGGGAAATTGCCGGAAGGACTGATGGTCAAGCTAAGTATTTTGCTTGTCAGAACCTATGCTTATGCCAGAAGGGTAATGGTTCAACTTCATAATGTGTCTCATAGAGAAATTCAAGTAAATAGAGGTTGCACCCTGGCTAATGTACATTGTGCAGATACTGCAGTGCTACCCAGTAACAAGTGTTCAGGGGAAAATGACAGAGTGATGCCTGACTTGTTTGATTTTGGGGATTCCCCATTGCCAGCTGAATGGAAGATGAGAATCAGTAGAAAGCTTTCCCAGAGAGACCAGGTGTTTTCTTTAAAGGGATGGGACATAGGATGTGTGCAAAGAGCTGAGCACCACATCCAGCTGCATGATGAAAGGCCATTTTGTGAGAGGTCTCGACGCCTGGCCCCTGCCGACATAGATGATGTGAGACGGCATCTGCAGGAAATGCTTGCTGCTGGTGTAATACAAGAATCCAGATGCCCATATGCTTCCCCTATCATGGTAGTGAGAAAAAAGAATGGGACAGTAAGGATGTGCGTGGATTATCGCACTTTAAACCGGTGGACTATCCCTGATCAGTATACAATGCCCCACATTCAGGATGCTTTGGACTGCCTGAATGGTAGCAAGTAGTTCTCTGTGCTGGATCTTTGCAGTGGGTACTACCAGATCCCGAAGGCCCCAGAAGACCGTGAGAAGACCGCCTTTATCTGTCCGCTTGGCTTCTATGAATTCATGAGGATGCCTCAAGGGATTTCAGGTGCCCTAGCCACTTTTCAACGACTGATGGAGCGTGCAGTGGGGGACATGAACTTATTAGAGTGTCTGATATACCTAGATGATGTTATTGCGTTTGGCAGCTTATTGGAGAAACATGAGAGCAGATAATTCAAGGTGTTGGACAGACTGGAAGACTTTGGCCTGAAACTGTCCATCGATAAATGTCAGTTCTTCCAAACCTCTGTAAAGTATGTGGGGCATATAGTCTCCACCGAGGGAATAAAGACCGACCCAAGTAAAGTTGAGGCCTTGACCACCTGACCACAGCCCCACAATCTAAAAGAACTGCAAAGATTCCTGGGATTCTGTGGCTACTATCGCCGTTTCATCAAGGACTATTCAAGAGTGATCCGTCCTTTACTTAATCTTTCTCAGT
The DNA here is from genome assembly GCA_016271365.2 of Neoceratodus forsteri. Taxonomy (NCBI): domain Eukaryota; kingdom Metazoa; phylum Chordata; order Ceratodontiformes; family Ceratodontidae; genus Neoceratodus; species Neoceratodus forsteri. Next base: position 495,893,303 of record CM057453.1, read on the forward strand.
GTTACCCTCCTACCCACAAAAAATACAAGAGGTCAACTCCCCCTGAGACTGAGAGAGTGTATTTCCATCCTAATTAAGTTTTTGGGGCACGATGAACACCTGATTGTGAAGCTGCTTTTCATGAGATTATATATCAACTTACCCACACTCCTGTCATGGCCTATGCAGATCCAGCAGAACCCTATGTCCTACACACTGATGCTAGTTTGCAAGGTTTGGGGGCTGTGATGTACCAGGAGCATGAGAATGGCCTGAGACCAGTGGCCTTTGCCAGTAGAAGCCTAACCCCATCCGAAAAGAACTATCCTGTACATAAGTTAGAGTTTCTAGCTTTGAAGTGGGCCATTGTTGACCAATTCCATGAGTACTTGTATGGGGCTAAGATACTAGTAAAAACTGACAATAATCCTTTGACCTATGTGCAGACTTCAGCTAAGTTGGATGCTACTGGCCATAGGTGGCTTTCTGCATTATCCACATATGACTATTCCATTGAATACAGAGCAGGCCTGAACCACATAGATGCTGATGCTGTCTCGCGGAGGCTTGTTCCCCAGAATGACTGGATCAGACTGTCAGAACCTGATATTCGAGCACTCTGCCAGAAGTTTGACAGGGAGGAACAAATGTCCACGGACGCAGTCGACTATATTGTGGATTGTTTGGGACCCTCTAAGAATTGCATACCTGCTGCTTATTGCCACTTTTCTGCAATAGACATTGGTGCACTGCCTCAGCTCGACAATGACAGTATTCAGATGGCTCAATCCTGAGATCCCATGATCAAATCAGCTCTAGAAGCCATCTACGCAGGGGAAGATGTATCCAAGTTACGCTCCACTGATTTGAGAACTGCATTGTTATACAAGGAAGATCCTAAGTTGAAACTAATTAATAGACTGTTATACAGAGAAACAGTAGACAGAGGGGGACAAATAGATAAACAACAGCTAGTTTTGCCCATTGCCTTTCGAGACTTGATGCTGAGGTCCCTACACAACCACATGGGGTACCTTGGCATAGACAGAACACTTGACTTGGTGAGATCCAGATTCTACTGGCCTAAGATGGGGGCTGATGTTGAACAACACATTAGAACTTGTATTTGCTGCTTACAGAGGAAAGTTTTGCCCCAGAGGGCTACCCCCCAGTTAACATCACCACCAGCACCCCCATGGAGCTGGTCTGTATTGACTTTCTGAGTTTGGAGCCAGATCAAAGAAATATCAGTAATGTGCTGTGGTCACTGACCATTTTACAAGACATGCCCAAGCTTTCCCCACCAAGGACCAGAAGGCATCCACTGTAGCCAAAGTACTTATAGAAAACTTTTTTGTTAACTATGGTGCACCACAAAGAATCCATTCTGCTCAAGGGAGGGACTTTGAGAGTTGTCTGATCAAAGAGATGCTTTCTCTGTGGGGAGTACGAAAGTCCAGAACCACCCCTTACCACCCACAGGGGGACCCACAACTTGTGCGTTTCAACCGCACTTTGCTAGATATGCTAGGCACCCTCCACCCAAAGGACAAGCCCAGATGGAGCCAACAAATTAGCACCCTGTTACATGCCTACAACTGCACCAAAAGTGATGCCACTGGCTTCTGCCCCAATCGCCTGATGTTTGGAAGAGAAGCCCGACTACCGGTAGATGTCTGTTTTGGAGTTTCCCCTGATGGGGTTCGAGCTGATAACCATTTACAGCACGTGCAAAAGTTAAAGGCCCAACTAAATCATGCGTACCAACTGGTTCAAACCATGGCTGCCAAAAGAAATCTGGCCAACAAGGAAAGGTATGATAAAAAAGTGAAAGCACTGGAACTCCAGGAGGGAGATCGAGTGTTGCTAAGAAATCTGGGATGGCATGGCAAACACAAGATTGCTGATAGGTGGTACCATCTCCCCCACATTGTGGCAGGCAAACTAAATGATATGCCTGTGTACAAAGTAAGGCCGGAGAAAAACTCAAAAGATGTGAAAACAATGCATAGAAATCATTTACTGCCCATTGGACAAATCTTGATTGAGTCTGAACCCCCAGAAAATGCCCCCTCTGGACCAGTGACTAGAGCTGCTGCTAAGCAAAAGTCAAGAAAGTCTGCACCTACAGAAGTTGAGTTAAAGTGTTCCCCTCCACAAGCCCCTGTTGAACATGACTATCAGTCCATGTCAAAGGAAAGTAAGTGTGACTTTGAATACTACCCTTCTTACGAACTGAGTCAATTGTTTCTGGGCAATCCCCTAGTCAATCCTGGAGATGAAGCTGGGCCTTCTGGACTGTCTAAGCCCCCAGCTTTGTCCCTGGAGCCAGTGCTCCCAGAAAGAGAAGTGCAAAGCATCAAGTCAGATTATATGGAATCATCATGTATGGTTGAACTGTTTGAGCTTTCAGAGGAGGAAAATGATGAACTGGAACAGACTGATGATATACCAGAACAAGAAGAGTATTTTGAGTGCCTTGATGGTCCACTGCCAGTGTCTGAAAGCTCTCCATGTGAGCCAAGTGTTGTGGACTCAGAGAATGTAACTCCTGGAGCTGAAAGTGCCCCAAGTTCTAGCCTCTCTACCCCAGTGGAGACTCCCCTGACAAGTGAGGACAATGCTGAAAATGAGGCTCAGGGTGCAGAGACTGTAACAGTTCCCCCTAGAAGGACTGGTGGAGCTGTAAAGCCTGTGGTGCACCTCAGTTATGATTCCCTTGGAAGGCCTGTGGACTTGCCTCTCAATGTTGTCCATAAAGAAGTGTATGTGTCCCCAAGCTCATTGCCCAAACTGAACATCAGTGCTAACTCCAAGTTACTTGTGTTGCCCTCTAGGTATGGTGCCCCTGCCCCATCCAACCCCAAGGTAGCTGATAGGGAATGGTCCCCTCTCTTCAGGTTTCATGTACAGGAGGTAATAACCTGAGTTTTGGTACAATGTGTGTATAATACTGTGTAAAATGTGATGTACTGAAAAGTTTCAGAAATGTGTTTCTGGTAAGGTGATATGTTGACTGATGATTACATGTATAAGCCTAATGTAATACTGATGTAAATGTGTATGGTTCTATTGAAACTTACGGGGGTACTTATTTGATGTGGATGCCAAGTTTTTCCAGGCCAGGAAGGGTGTAACTCCCCTGCAAATGGGGGTTCCCAAAAGTCTTCCAGGAGCTTTCCTGAATGCTCCAAGTCTGGGCGGTGTTCGGCTTTTAAGCTGTTTAAATGTGGTTCCAAGTGAGTGCTATTTGAGCCTCCACATACTGTCTCTTTAACAGTTGTCTGCTTGCAGACTTAATTAGTTTGTATGGGGGGACTGTGTATTTAATGCTCGAATCCCGCCCGAGCTGCTGTCAATTTGCTCCGTTTCTGCTGTCACTACATGTGCAGAGGGAGCCTTGTTGAAAGATATAACTATTTGCCAGACATCATTTGGAGTGACTGAGAAAATGTAGTTTGTCTAACCTGTCTTCATTTCAGCATGAACTGTTACAGTGTAGCTCTTTCATTTTGGTCCTGATCTGCTGAAATGGACCAATCAGTGGGGTAGGGTTCCTTAAAATGGAGCCTGTGGATGAATCGGAACTTGGACTCTCAATTTTGAGCCAGCCATGAGGGAATTGTATGGGCAGTGACTCTGGGAAATGTAGTTTTGACCCTGGCCCCTTTTTTCACCAACAGAGGGAGTTTCATTGTGAGTGACAGCCGAACCAGTCAACAGAATGGTGTGGAGCTAAAGGAAATGCCCTGCTCTGTGACTGGAAAGATCAGATCAGTTGTGACAGTGAAGAGAGAAGGAGCTCTGTGCTTCTGCGGTGTATAGTTTTGCGCGGGAAGCGCATGTGAGGCCCTGAGGTTCAGCCTGCAGCCGTTGTAAGTGCCAGTTTGGACTGAATCCGATTTGTGAGGAGAAAGAAGGAAGTCTGAAGAGTGGAAACCAGGCTCACCCTGTAGAAGACTGGAGAAATTGCTGAATCACGCTTGGTCTGTCAGGAACTGAAGCTGCTGTGTGTGCTCCCAGGTATTTTGCAGTAATTGAGATCGGGATCTAGGAGCAGCCTGCCTGGTATAGTACTTTCCTTTTACATATGAATGTGCGTAGTGCTTGTGGGGAATCGCTATTTCCAATCCCCTGTGCTGTGTGCTGTGTGTTGAAGCTGGAAGCAAACCCCAGCTTGTCTCGGACTAAATCCGTTTGCTATCTACTGCAGTGGGGCCCAGTCACAAGGACCTTGTCTCCATGCCCTGTTGTTCTGGCAACCCAGAAGAACATCCACCATCCGGTTCTCAGCTTGGGTATTCTGAGTACAAATCAGGCTATTCCCCTGCAGCCTGTTTTCAATTACAAGTGTGTCATCTAATTATTGTTGTTTCACTTCTTCATGGACTGAGCTATCTGGCTCCGGATTACAATTGGGTGTTGTGCATATATTTTCTTCTACAGGGCCTTGTCCATCTGCACCTGCCGGCCAACCCCGAGCAACGGACCTGGCTAGCCCCCCCCCAACCTAGGTACCCAGAGTGTGACTTTTCAGACCCTGTATGTGTGCACAGTACTATGATTTAATACTGCCAATTAACCTGATTTCCCCTTCCCGTGTTACTGTCCCCTAAATAAATCAGAATTGTTGTTGTTATACTATATACTGTCTGTGGTGTTGGTACTAATGGAAACAGTATTGTATTTTGCTGTGTATGTTGTTTAACCTTATTTTACAGGGTGTCCTCTGTCCTCAGAGATGTGCTGCGGAATCAGTCTCGAGGGTAAGTGGTACTTTATGAGTGAACAGTGTGGATACATGGGGTATTGGGGCTATAACTCCTGTGTACTGTGTGAGCCACTAGAAGGAACAAAAGGGGGTCTCAGTGTCCCAAAGGGCTGTGACCAAGCTAGTCTAACCACTACAAACACTGACCTCTGGGTGAAGGCACCCGCCGTAGAACCTAGGCCCCTCAACCTGTGAGTAGCCAAGCAGGCAGGGGTAGTAGCCCTTGGGACAGTGCCACCTGGGGGTTACAGACTTATTCAACAAACTGAAATGCAGCAGCAGTAAGCAAGTGTGTTACTATGTGGGGGGGGGTGCAGCCACACCCTTCACCACCCCTAGATCCACCCTTTTTTGTAGCAAAGTTCTTGTGCAGTCCAATGTTAGAGTTCATACGTTCTTGAAACTCAAATATATGCTTGTCTTGTCTTCTTTTTCCATGGGAAATAATAACAAGAAGAATCCACATTTATAATAGTGGTTTTCATACACATTGTATCCCAAACTGCTTTACAAGCAATACTAGACTGGTAGGGAAGTGACTGAATGTGTAGTGGCAGCCATTTCATACATTAATATCCACACACAACCTTGGACAATTGCATGAAATGGTTTTATGGGAAGGGGAATGTTGGCCAGGACAATGGGGTCAGGTAGTGATCAATGTGCTGGCAGCCCCACATCTTATTTCTCACAGTAATCTGCTCATATTTCTCTCCTTCTGTCTTCCCCCTTCCCTGAATATAGCAGTACCTTGCAAGAGTGGCCTTCTCAGTCTCCCTCTAGTATTCATTCTTCACTATTCCTCCTCACACCGAAAACTGGTGAGCTCATCACCCTTCTGCATCATGAATGCAACAGTCCCTGTTTTATTTTTGACATATCAAATATAAACATGTCTTTCCAGTAAGTCAGGCTCATAGCAGCAGGGAACAAGGGGAATGGCGGGCTTTCCTGTCCTTAAAAGATCTAGGCTACCTTTGATTAGGCACTATTAAATGATGGGTGTGCACATCATTATGCACGTCATATAATCATTCCTAATCATAGGTGGCTTAGATCTTATATGGTTAGGAAAGCCTATTTTTCCACTTGTGCCATGCTGCTAGCTGTATCAGCCTGGCTTACCAGAAGATCATGTTTATTATTAATATGTAAATATAACACGGGAGACTGTACTAAACACATTCATGATGTGGAAGGGTAGTGAACTCACCAGTTTTTGGTGAGGGAAGCAGGTGAGAAGAATGAATGCCAGAGAGGTACTGAAGAGGCCATTCCAGCAGGGTACAGCTATATTCAGGTTAGTTGAAGACAAGAAGGAGGGCCGCTAAACAGATCACGGTGAATCTGAAATGGGGCTGCCAGCTGTGTTTCTACCTGACTGTAGTCAGTAGCCAGCGATGACAAATACTCAGTGGCAGGGCTGCACCGAAACTGCTACTTGAATTCAGTGTAGGGAGATTATCCTTGTGTGTGTGTGGGGGGGGATGCTGATGTTTGTTAGGACAGTATTGAGGGAGTAGTGTATAGCTCATTCAAGTTTTTCTGGTGAGTCATGATGCTTATTGCTTGGCCCTCCAGGAAGACCTAGTTGTTGGTTAATGAGGTGGGAAAAAACACAACAGGGAACAGTACATGCTACCTTCACTGTGCAGAAGGGTGGTGATCCACTCAGTGTTTACTGTGGGAGCAGAAGTCAAACATTGAGCATGTGGACTGAGGAGTGATTTTGGAGGCATTTTTTAACAGTGCCAGCTGATGATGCATATCAGTATAGGTGTACACAACTCTCTGTGGTACAAGATTACAATCTGAGGTATGATAATTCTCTTCATGTGACCGCAAGCTCATATGCAGCCCCATGCATTACTAAGGACAGGGTATGGATGGTGGGGTGTTCAACAGAAGGCAGGCTAGGTGCAGGGGGTTCACATGGACAAAGAAAGCCTTATTTGTGGATTAACAAGAAAGCATGAGCTTTGGAACTGAACAAGACTGGTACTTTGCTGTGTGACCCTGAGCAAGTCACTAACTTCCTTGTGCTCCCAGGCCACAACTGTAAACAAGCTTTCAGCTTAGTGTTTCTCTCCTGGTTAACAAAAACAAAATTCAGTGCATTATATAGCCACTAGATCATCAGGTATTTGAAGTGTTGTACTGTAATGCAGTTTGCCAAAGAAAAAGTCAGCTGGATTGCAAAACATTTTCTGCAAGTTAAAGTAAACAAAATGAACAAAATCATAGCCTAACATTTGTAATGATCAAAATAATCCATGAGTTAATACATGGTGTTGATCATTCTGGTACAACAATTCAAAATAAAGAGGGAAAGAAGGACTAGTTAGCACTATAGAAATATATGTGGATTTCTCTTTCTAGCTCCTATGACGTCATCATGACTCATCACTTAACACACTTGGCAGACATCTTAGGGAGAAACCAAGGCTGTTTTTTTGAAAGTGAAAGGCTGATGTTTGCATTTTTCAAGCTATGAAACTGCATTTATGTTATTTACATAAATGCAGTTTTAGCATAAATGTAAACAGCAGCCTTTACTTCACCTTGCTACAAGACAGATTTTGGAGTTTGCAGTTTAAAAAAAATGCTTGTTTAGGTACCCTTTAAGTTTACTCCATTTGGTGAGAGGGTAATTTTATCTGTGAGTTTTGTTGCTACTTGAATTAAGGAGTGTGCAGTGCATAATTACTCTGCTCTATCTACCTTGCTGCATCCCTATTGCCTTCCTATCTGGGCCTGACATATTTCAAACGTCACCCACTACTCATGTTACAGACCTCACTTCTCCAAACTTCTATTTAACTGCCTCCTTTGTTCTTCACTATGCTGTTAACTCCTCTTGTTTTTCTTTTTCCCTATTTTCCTCTCTTCACCCTTCCAAAGCCTGCTGTTTCTTCCTCTAACTTCACACTTACTTGTTCCCTCACCGCTTCACCTATTCTCCCCTCCTCAACTCCAGCTCACCCCCACTTCCCTTCGTGACCTCTGTGTCAATTTCTTCCTGCTCCTTGGCTTCACCTTGAAACTCTTTGGTGCCTTCTTTCCCTTTTCTCCACATATTCTCCCTCATTTTCTTCATCTCTCCCCTCCTCTTCCAGATAGCATGACTTTGCTTTAAAACTCTTTTTCACTTTACTACTTTTGTTAGCAGGTGACATTGAAATTAATCTTGGCCCCATTACACCATCACCATTGCAACTTCCTAAAGGTTTGAGGGTGATTCATTTAAACATTCATGGCCTGCTCCCCGAAATTGACTTGTTGATATGTATTATGCTTAACCTTCAGCTGGATGTAGTAGTTTTATCTGGAACCTGACTCTTCTCTAAGGTCCAGAATTCTGATATACTGTAACTATACCTGGCTACACCTTAGCCAGGCAAGATCACTTTAAAAGGAGTGGTGGTGATGCAGTCTATATACTGTTTCTACCAGGATCCATTTTACAACTGTTCTCACTGTCTCCTCCCCCTCTTCCCATGAGATGCCCTTTCTTAAACTTTCTCTTCCCGTCTCTGTTCCCATCTTAATTCCTGGTGTTTACTGCTGCCCTGGTACATCCTCTGCTTAAGTTACTAAGCTTCTTTCTTCTCTCTGTTCTAAATCCTCAAGTGGTGACCTACTTCTACTTGGTGACTTAAATTTAAATTGGCTCTCCCCTAACACAAATAGTAAAGTCGCTGCAGCTGACCCAATTAATTTCTGAACCCACTTGAGTAAATTTGAAATCCTTTAACTGATCTTTGTTAGACTGGGTCCTTGCTTCTCATCCACACTGTGTAGTGGATGCAGATATCCTTCCTGACACCCTCGGTGATCACCATATGGTTTATTGTGTATGTAAGTTACATCATCCTAAAGACCCCCCAAATTCATATATCTCAGGTCTTTTAAAATCACTTGGCATGGCCTCTCTCCTAACTAATCTTTGGTCAATTGATTGCTCCCCGATCTCTGCAACAAGTAATATAAATTCTGCCCTACATTATTTTCAATTGAAATTTTTGACTGTATGGGATTGTAATGGACCCCTGAGAAAAAACAGAGTGTGTGGAAGGCATTAAGAAGGGGGAGAAGGACTTCTTTAGGTATATCAGGGAGAAAATGAGCTGTATGGACCACATGGAAAAGATTAGGAAGGAGGGGGGTTGGGTGGAAGCAGGGTGCGATAAGGCAAAAGCACTAAATGATTACTTCTGCTTGGTATTTACTAAGGAAGGGGATGACTTGCAAGGGGAGGAATGACAGAAAGCGAGGGGTGACAATGGGAAATCATGGAGGCAAAGTTTGGGAGGGTTTGAAGGCACTGAGGGTGGACAATCGCCCAGGCCCAGATGGCATCCACCCAGGGTACTGAAGGAGCTGGAAGGGTCCTTGCAGGACCTTTGGCAGACCTATTTAATGCCTCACTACACTCAGAGTGTGTACCTCAGGACTGGAGGATGGCTCATGTGGTGCCTCTCCACAAGAGTGACTCCAAGGATGAACCAGGGAACTACAGACCGGTGAGCCTCACATCCTTCGTGGGTAAGCTAATGGAGACTATCCGGAAGGAGAGGCTGGTGGTCCTCTTAGAGGTCAAAAGACTACAGGACAGCAGACAGCATGGCTTCATACATGGCAGATCCTGCCAAACCAACCTGGTGGAGTTCTATGACTGGGTAAGTAGGCAACTGGACTGGGGCCATGCAGTGGATGTCCTGTATCTGGACTTCAGTAAGGCATTCGACTCGGTGTTGCATGGAAGGCTGGGAAGTAAGTTAGAAGGCACAGGGGTGGGTGCAAAACTGGTGAGATGGGTAGGGAACTGACTTCAGGGAAGGCAACAGAGGAGGGTGGTGGTGGGTGGGGAGCGCTCACACCCAAGGGTAGTGATGAGCAGTGTTCCACAGAGCTCGGTATTGGGACCAGTGTTGTTTGGGATATTCATTGCAGACATATCATTGGACATCAAGAGCAAGATCAGTCTGTTTGCTAATGATACCAAGGTAGGAGCAGTGGTGGATGACCTAGGGGGATGGCAGGGGTTGCAGGATGATCTGGCAAAGCTTGAAACCTGGTCAGATACCTGGCAACTGGGGTTTAATGCCAAAAAGTGCAAGGTGTTACATTTTGGGATGAAGAACCCAAGGAAGAGTTACCAGCTGGGGGGAGTGCAGCTAGCCCAGACAGAGGGGAAGAAGGATCTAGGGGTGCTCATTACAGGGTCAATGAACAACTCGGCACAATGTAGGAAGGAAGTTGCAAAGGCCAACAAAATGCTGGGTTGCATTGCAAGGGGTATATTCTCGAGGAGGGAGGAGGTGATTCTGCCACTGTATAGGTAATTAGTTAGACCGCACCTGGAGTACTGCATGCCGTACTGGTGCCCGTATCTGAAGAGGGACATTAAGATACTGGAGGGGATGCAGTGCAGGACAACAAAGATGATCAAGGGGCTGGGGGACTTATCATACGAGAGGAGGCTGAGGGAATTGAACATGTACTCACTGGAGGAGAGGAGGGATGGGGGGACATGATTGAAACCGTCAAGTACATGAAAGGAATAAACAATATGGGTACAGAGGGGCTGTTCAAAGTAAGGGAGGGGAGGGACACCAGGGGCCATGATGCGAGACTGGAGGGAGGAAGGTTCAGGAGGGAGATGAGGAGACACTTTTTTACAGAGAGGGCAGTAGCTGGGTGGAATGCATTACCTGCAGAAGTGATATCAAATAGAACAGTGGACTGCTTCAAAAGGGGATGGGACTGGACAAGAGGGAGGGTCAATGGAGGGGAAGGGTGGAAGGGAGGGACAGCTGCAGAATAAGGGGTGCTAGCTGCACATTCGAGCAAACTTGATAGACCTCTAAGCCTTTATCTGCTGCCAAATTTCGTATGTTCGTATGTGGTTCACATCTTCCATGGATATCAGCTGAGGTACTTACTTGTCTCCACAACAGAGACCTTGTCTGGTGTACTTTTAAATCATTGTCTCCCAATCTGCATTGGCTAACTATAGACACCTTCACAACACCTGAACTAAGGCTGTCCAGATGCAAAATCTCAATATTTTGCTTCCACACTCGAAAATAGCATTAATAACCCCTCCAAGTTCTGGAAGGTTAACCATTCCCTTTTCACATCTCAGACCGAGTATCCCTTTCTTATTCTCAAGGTTAGTGACACCCTTATCTCTGACCCTTCTGCTGTAGCTATGTCTTTTAACACTACTTTACTACCTATGCTCTTTCTCTGATCCCTCTCTCTCTTCTCCCTTCCTTCCCTCTCTCTGTCTTCCTCTCCTCTTCCTTTTTCCTTCTCTCCTATCACTCCCCCTGTTTCCCTAAAGGCTCTGCTTGCCCTTAATCCTCTAATGGGAGGCGGTCCAGATGGCCTTGACCCAAAGCTTTCTCCTTCTCTCAGCTTCTGCCATTGCTCTGCCCATTACTCTACACCTTAATATTTCCTTTTCCTCTGCTACTGTTCCAGATATTTGGAAACAGGCTATAGTCATAACTTTTCACAAACGCAGTGATCCCACCTCTCCTGGTAACTTCTGTCCAATATCTCTCCTTCCCTCCTTGACTTAGTTACAGGAACATATTGTACCATCTCAGCTCACTTCCTTTCTTGACATCTCCTTCTTTTTCACACATTTCCAGTCTGGTTTTAAGAAATCCCACTCCACTTCCACCTCCTTCCTTCAGCTCACTGACTCCATACTCATAGGTATGGATCAAGGACTGATTACTTCTGCAATTTTTGTTGATCTTGCCAAAGCTTTTGACGCTGTGGCACATCCCCTCCTTCTGAACAAACTTAAAGCAGCAGGTCTCTCTGACTGTTCAGTCAGTTGGTTTCATTCCTACATTGAAAGAAGGTCTCAAGCTATCTGGATAGGAAAATCCATTTCATTTCCACTTCCCATTAGCTCAGGTGTCCCTCAAGGGTCTGCCTTGGGTCCTATTCTCTCTTCCATTTTCTTAAATGACCTCACAATGGTCTGTTCCTCTGTGTCCATTCATATGCATACTGATGACATAGTTCTTTTTGCTTCTGGCTCCTCTACCCATGATCTTTCCTCCTGGCTGCAGTTGGATTTTGACAATATTCAGTGCTGGTTCAAGTATAACCAACTGTCACTCAATGCCAAAACAACAGTCTCCATGACTTTTTTGCACCCATCTAAGGCTTGTCAGACTTTCTTCTCACCCACTGTTTAATACAATTGATGATCCAAATGACTAGTATCTAAATTTCTCAGTGAATATTGATGTAATCCACCTTAAAGTGTACCCTAAGCTGGGAGTATTGTACAGGAATAAAGCAAGTATTCTGCTTCTTGCCTGCTGAGAAATTGTATTAAAAATGATTCTCACTATCTTTGACTACAGTGGTTTAACAGTCTACAGAGGAGCACCTAAATCCTCCCTTGCCAGACCAGACCCCCTTTTTCATTCTTTTTGTCATTTTGTTCTAGATTGTCCACATCGTACTCACCACTGCTCTCTTTACTCAGCCTTTTCTCTTCTCTGTCTCTTCATGCTAGGTGCCTTTCCCATCATGTCTCCTTTATATCCAAATTCTGATTCAGCAACCTTCCCTCTTATCTCAAATCCCTTCTATCCTCTTCTCCTTCTTCCTCCTATCCTCTCCACAACAATACTTCCCATTCTCTTTCTATTCCTTCTAGAAAATCTACTATTGGTCAATCTGCTTTTCTTTCTGATTTCCTAAACTTTGGTCCTCCCTTCCCCTTTCACTTCAATCTGTCTCTTCTCTTTCCTCTCTAAAATCTCTTCTTTATGAGTTTTGTTATCCTACCTTCAGCTGTCTATGACCCTTTCCTCTTCATTCTCCCCTTCACTAGTTTTGCCCTGTTTATGCTTTTCCACAATTTTCTTTATATATAAGAGTGTGTTTTTACTTGTATTCATTTACTATTTGCCTCTAATATTTATGGTTATGTTTCTCATATTATTAAATTATAGTGTATAGTGGACCACTGTTGTGCATGGAAACCGGAGGTTCTCAAAATGTTGTTCTGCTGCAGTTCAAAAGGTCATGGAACGTGATAATACTCTACTGCAGCAGAACAACAGTTTGAAAACCTCTAGAGGTTCCACGTGCTCACTGCATGGACCGCACATCACTTACCTTAGCGGCAGAAACAGACTGATCCACGCTCCTGCGGCGACAGTCACATCGGAGCTACAAGATGCAGGATCAACCAGAGATGAGGAAATGCGGGATCAACCAGATATTTAAACTTGGAAACAAAATAAAAATAAAACAAATGACCCCCTACTCCACAGCCCTCTTGCTTAGCAAGCATTATGGTCACCGTGTGTTTTTTTTAACCCTCCCAATGTACCTGCCAGCCAATAAGAAGCTGTGCTAGACAGGTAGCTATGCCTCCTCCTTAGCAACCATTCAGCAACCCTGGAAACCACCCATCATTGATTCGCCAAGCTAAAATTCTGATTCACAAAAACCCTAATTTTTTTTCTTTTGCTGCTTGGTGGAAGGGGAGTTTGCTGGAAATCCTAATGCCACATTTCCCTACCTTTGTTGCAGTAAGCTGAACCTTAATTGGTGCATTAACAAAGTTTTTTGCAAAGAGTGGTTCTTCCGGAAGCCAGATTGGAAAAGGGTGAGCATTAGGGTTGACAGCCCCAAGGCACACGCCATGCCTGTTGCTGCCTGCAGGGTGCTAGATTGGAAAGGGGTAAGTGTTAGGGGTGACAGCCCCAAGGCACACTCCACACTAGCCTGCCTAGCCCACACTACTTCTCGGCTCTCTCCTGCCTCACTAAAAAACTGCTTTGGCTTAGTCCCCACCACCTGTTCCTGCTCACCCTCACCCTCCTTTTCCCTTTATGCCAACTCCCCCCCTCCGCCTACCCTACCCCTCCACCTACTCTCACCTTTCTATACTACTACCCAAACATTGTACCATTGCTTTTACTCTGGAAGTCTTAAACAAACATCACCCAATTAATACCTGGGTGCAAGAGCCATATTTCCTAATTGGAAACTGCCACATCATTATAACTCACTAGTAGATCACCCTCTACTGGGACTCCAGAAGACAATCCAAGCATCTTAAAAGTACAAGCAGAAACTCACTCCAACCTATTATGAACTCTGAATGGCATCGCTGAAACTCCTGCTCCTCCTACTTTTAATATCTGGTGGGATACACCAAACCATGGTCCTGTTGCACTGAAGCCGACAAAACAGGGAAAGTTGGTAGTGGTCTCTCCATTATCACTCTAAATATCTGCAGCCTCCTTCCCAAATTGGCATCTCTTCAAACTCTCGCTGGACAAAAAAACCTGATATACTAGCCATTGTGGAAACCTGGCTATCTCCCAGCACCCCGGATCATGCGGTCTCGCTTGAAGGCTACAATCTTTTCAGACTCGACCGGGCAAGCAAGAAAGGTGGGGGCTGTGCTATCTACATAAAGGACAACCTCTCCTGTCAACGCCGCAGCTTCACCCCACAAATACGCAAGATGCAACTCCTTCCTATCAAACTGCTTCTTGGTGCACAAAACAAAGTTCTCACAGTGGCCACAGTCTATATCCCTCCAAAAGACCACCGTGCCAGTATTAAGTCTGTACTTGATTTTGTTAGTCCGCAGCCCTCTGAAAATGAGCTCCTCCTCCTCGGGGATTTAAACATAAACTGGCTCGCCTCTGACACTGGCTCTTACAAAGATGACATCCTAGCAGCAAACCTGACTCAGATGGTAACCTCCCCCACCCGGAAAAATTACAAAACTGGTACAAGCACCCTTATTGACTGGGTTCTCACAAATCACCCTGACCAGATAAAAAACATTAAAGTCCTCCCTGACTCCCTCAGTGACCACTCCCCAGTGTCCTGTACCTGATCTAATAAATTTCTCAAGCCACCCCCCAAAGTTATAACAAGCAGAGTATTGCCTTATGGGAATCTTATCAAGTTGAAAACCCATCTCCTACAACAGGACTGGATGCCAATCCTTGAATCAACTGATATTAATACGCACTAGAATACTTCATTAAATCTTTCCAACTCTGCATCACATTATACGCCCCAGTAAGGCAATAAAATCAAACTATCAAATCCATGGATTACTGCCAAACTACTTGCCGAGCTCAAGGTTGGGACCACCTCTGGGCAGTTGCCAGAGACACAGGCTCACCTCATGATGCCCTAAAATACAAGCAGGCATGAAATAGATGTACCTCACAAATTAGGCAAATGAAGGCGCCTATTTCAAAAATGCCCTTGAATCCACCTGGGGTGATGGAAGAGCTTTTTGGGACAACATCGAAACATAATGGGTAAACAATCAAAATCGTCACCTACCATTATGAAAATTGATGGATCCACCACTCTTGACCCAAAGTCTATTGCAGATGTGCTTAATAAGACATTCACAGACCTTAGTGGGGTCCTCCCCAGATTTCTTCTCGGACTTACCTGTGCCTAGCCTAGTATCACAAAACACCCTCGTGACAAACCACAATTTTACTTCAAAAAATCAAAGTGCACGAAGCACACAAGTACATAAGAAAGGCCTGCTCCAAATCCAGAACAAGTAGTGACACACTAGATCTAAAATCCTGTCTCTCACCCTGCATGAAGTAATTCACCCCTTGCAAAATTCTTAATCTGTCACTTTGCCAAAGTCAATTTCCCAACAAATGGAAATCTGCCATAGTTACGCCAGTGCACAAAGGGGACAAAACCTCAACAGGAAACTATTGGACAATATCAATACTCCCTCCCTCTCCAAAGCACTTGAGCGAATAGTGGCAGACCAACTCTCTGATTACCTGGACAAATACAATCTACTCTGTAATCAACAGCACGGCTTTAGGAAGGACATAGTACAACAACAGCCTTACTTGATTTCTCTGGAGAAGTCCACTCAGCCCTGGACAAAGGGTGCCAAACAGGTGCAGTCTTTATCGATCTTACAAAGCTTTGACACAGTCCATCATGGCCTACTTACCTCCCTACTTTCTAGCCTAGGCCTGGCAAGGTCCTTGTGCTTGGGTAAAAGTTACCTGTCCAATCGGTCACAGGCTGTAAAATCTCTAATGAACTCTCTGACTTCAAACCAGTTCTCTCGGGTGTACCACAGGGATCAATTCTTGGACCGCTCCTCTTTAGCCTGTTCATGCTCCCTCCCAGATATCTGCCAGGAGAAAATAATCTTACTCGCTGATGATGCTGTAATTCTCTCTTCCCACAAGGATCCAAACTCCTCGAAAAAGCCTGCAACTTGCTTTCTCTAGTGTTGAAAGGTGGTTCCTGGATAGTAAACTTGTGCTAAACCACAATAAAACAAAAGCCATGCTCTTCTCCAATCACCAAAACAAAAATAGGCATACTCCACTCACCATACAAACCTCTGCGGGAATTACACTTGATCAAGTAAATACTTTCAAATACCTTGGCATCACTTTTGACCAAGGGCTCACCTTTGCAACCCACATTGACAACACTGCGAAAACAGTGAACCAATGCCTTGGAATACTATTCCGTAACCGTCAATTTCTAAATCAAGCGGCATTGAGAATAGCTATACAGAGTTCTATAATCTCAATCATTGACTATGGCCTTATTATTTATGGCTCAGCTACCTCCACTGCTCAAAGGCGTATCTCAATCACTCTAAATAAGGCCTGCCGGCTCCTCACAGGGGCTCAAGACTGACTCACACGTGTGATCTGTACTATGAATCAGGCTGGTTGAACCTATCAAATCGTCTTATTTATCTCACCTGCACAATGGCAAAAAATCTATCTTGGGACTGACTCCATTATGTATTCAAAACCTACTCCGACTGAATCCTGGCTCCGACCCTCCACCAGATCTGAACGCCAACCTTCCTGGTTCCGAGATGCCGGACTGCACAGGGACAAAGATCTTTCATACAGGGCCCGACATGGTTCAATGCGCTTAGTCCACCTACTCTATCCTCAACCTCGCTTGAAGCTTTCAAATCCATGCTCTATGCCCACCTCACCACCACTAGCAACTGTGATTGCGCTAGATAAAGACTACTACTCCTCATGTCCATCCTCACATCTGAGGCCTCTTCCTCCCTGACTAATGAACCCTCTGGTACCTCTACTACTTCCTGTCTCCTCCCAAACTCAGTCCCCCTTTTTCCTGTCCCTCTCACTTACTCTCCCGCCACCACCTTCCTCCTCTCTAGCCTCCTTTTGCGCCAATGATCACCCTCTCCTGGAAGTTTCCTTAACCTCGAAATTGTCTACTCGCTTGAACCTGTTATAGCTTGTTTTTCTACTTAAAACTTAAAAACGTTACTGCCTTAAACTGTTAATAGCAAATTTATGATGTAACTTTCCTGTCTGGTTTTACCTGTAATGTGTATCGTGCTTTGTTAAATGTTCTTTGTGACGTGGAACCTTTGTAAAAGAGCCCTGGCTCAAAGGTATTAATTCCTAGACTAATAAACTAAACTAAACTAAACACCTGCATGGTGGGGATGGGGTGTTAGGGTTGGAAAGTTTTTGGTTTTTTTTTGCAATGAATTTCCTTACTTATTCAGATATTACTTTTTCTGTAATTAGTTTTTATAACCATGAGTATTTTTCTATAATTAGTTTCTCTAAATGCCAGAGTTACTTTAAAAAAAAAAAAACTTTTAAACATCTTCATTGGGGCTGTGGGATTCAAACCCAGGTCTGCAGGATCATAGCCTAGAGTCTTAGCCATTACACTACATTGCCTCCTTTAATAGGCTTTCATCAGTGTTCTCTTATCTTAAGTCAAGACAGATCCAAACTAAAACAGCCAATAATACTTTCCTGTTTCTCTGTATTGTCAAAATTCCTTTTTTTTTAACTTTACATATTTCTAAGCCATTGAATTGTCTGAAACGTGTTCAGGGTACATGAACACAAAATCAATATTCTAATGTCTATTTTAACAAACTGTACTGTAATTTAAAAAATGTCTACTTTCCTTCTATAGCCCTAATATTTAACATACTGATTTGTCATATGCCAATGCCACAGTGACATTTCAATAGTGAAGTACATTACCGGCAAGTTGCAGTTGCATCTGTAATGTACCCATGAGACCATGGCTCTGTTTTCTCCAGGGTTTGCCCCCTCCCCAAATCAACTCTGACCTGGAGTTGATAATGCTTAGTTATGAGGGGGTGCAGGAGGCAGAGGCCCCCCACATGGGGGGTTCAGGGGTGAAGAGAACCATTAAACACAGACAATTTGCTGACAGATTTATGCTGACCGCAACTTGCAGTCAACATAAATCCATCGCTGTAGTGTCGTGTCAGAAAACAGTTGTCATAATCGTGTCATGGATCCCTGATTTGTAGCCCATGTTTCAAAACAATTCACACTTCCCAAAGAGGGATAACTTGTAGTTTTAACTTGATTTTCATAATTCCCTCAATTTTAAAAAACAGATATGCAAATAAGCTCATGATTATTCTTGAGCTATTGTTGCACTGACATTTTTGAAAATGTGGGGCACATAATAAACTGTTTTTCTTGCAGTGTGAACAGGTGAAACCAAAAAGGAATTGTTGTAAACAGTGATTTTGAACAGACCAAGCTTCCCATAGAGGGATAGCTTTTAGTTTTTATTGGATTTTTCTAATTCCCTCAATTAAATAAAAAATTGTTAGCAAATAAGCTCATAATTATTCATTAACTATGAGGTGGCTCTAGTCATCCAAGTCACACTCCTGTACACAGGTATTTTGAAGTGCTTACTGAGCATGCTTAGAACCCAACATTTTAAAATGTAATAACTTTGGAATAGATTAATATTTTTCACAAAACAAGTGACTCTGTGGGCCAAGCCCTTTCTACCCTGAAAATGTTAGACCAAAATTCCAAACCATCTGGGCACAAGGTGAAAAAAAAAAACAGCAATAAAACATCAATTTTTTAACCTTTTTTTTTTTTTTATTCTGCTTCTTGGAATCCATGCATACAGCCAGAACAAAACGTGGCACATCAAAAGACTTAACCCCTAAAACTGTGCATGCAAAATTTTGTGCAAATCCATTGAACAGTTGCAAAGATATTAAAGTGTGACATTTAGCACTAAATACTGCCATCTGTAGGGCAGTCACTGAATTACACATGAGTTCCATTATAATTTAGATCCAGAAGCAAATGCTTTGATACCTTTTATTGGACCAACATAGATGTTACAAAAAGAAAACAATGTCTAAGCTTTTGGACCAACCAAGTCCTTCCTCAGAGACTTAACTCACTTACTCTGGCTAGAGCCGATCCCTCCTGCCATCTACAGAGCAGTTGCTAAATTACACGAGTTCCATTATAAATTATACACTTACCTGGCTAGAACTGATCCCTCCTGCCATCTGCAGTGCAGTCACTGAATTACACATAAGTTCCATTTAAGCAATAATGAACAAAAGGGGGTGTGTTGTTCTGAGATTTACACACGCCTAATAATAACTTTGAAATGGAATAATATTTTTCTTAAAACCAGCAAAAACGTATCTGTGGGCCAAGCCCTTTCTACCCTGAAAATTTTAGATCAAAATTCCAAACCATCTTGGCACAAGGCAATGACAACAAAAAAGCAAAAAAACAGCACTTTTTTTTACATTTTGTTTGCTGTTTGTATCTCAGGATCCTCACATTCAACCGAAACAAATGTTGGCACATCACGAGATCTACCCAATGGGACCATGCATGCAAAACATCATGCAAAATTGTTGAATCGTTGCAAAGATATTTAAGTGCAAATGTAACACTCACTATTGCCATCTGTGGGGCAATCTCTGAATGATACGATTTCCATGTGTAGAAAAATGGTTAAAGCTGTACAATTTAAAAAAAAAATCATAAAACTGCTTTCAAAAACATTATAATGTATTATTGTAATTGTATTTGGACATAAAGTAGACCCTTTGGAAATGGTTAAAGCAGGATACCAGCTAAAAGGATGATTTACAAGGAATTCTTGGTAGACTATAAAGTTTACTGACATTTTTCTTACTCAGAGGTGCAGTCTTCTATTTTAATAGTGGTGACTGCAGTATAGCACCTAATATGTAGATATGCATAACAAGTCATTGTGAGTACAGTATGAATTTGCCTTCTATTTTCTGTACCAGGAGGCACAGTCTCCTATTTTTGTAGTGGTTACAGCAATATAAGATCTCAGATGTTTATTTTCAAAATGAGGCATTTTGCATACAGTATATAACTGACATGATTTCTTTACTGATATATGTAGTCTCCTATTTCTGTACTCAGTACAGAAATACCAAGCCAGTTTTTCAAATTCTCTCCATTTAAAAAGTATGCAAATTAGCTCATGATTATTCTTGAGCTAGGCTTACACTGACATTTTTGAAAATGTGGAGCACATAAGGAATTGTTCTTCTTGCAATGTGAACAGGTGAAACCAAAAATATATTGTTGTAAACAGTGATTTTGAAAAGACCAAGTTCAAAGTTTATTCGTTCAATTAAAAGTCATTACGAAACACAAAGACAAAACATTTTACAATCATTCAGCAATCATAAAATTCAATAAAGTTACATATGAGGTTTCATAATGAAATAATGTAAAATAGTAATTTTTCCAAGCAGTTATTTCATTTAAAGATGACATTTCAAAAAAGGAAACATTTGACAAAGATTTCCCCTATATCAAGGGACCAGACATAACTCTAAGAGCTAGTTTCACATTTTTTTTTATCACTTGGCCTAAATAGATATACTTTCCAGTAAAATGGAGGAAAGGTAAGCAAATGAAAAAAAAACATTAATAGGAAGGGCAAAGGGATCCCCCAGTATGAAAAAACATCAAAATGCCATCCATAATCCCTCAAAATATTCTGAGGAGTGACAATTACATGCTACATACTGGGCATTGCCAATATAAGTGCCAGTAGATGTGGACCAAAGTTCCAGTAACTCCCCAGTTCCTACCCAGTGGTGATGCCTAAGACCAGGCCCACATACTTGCTGCCCTTATTTGGGCAGCTTTCCTTTGCCTGGGTGCCTAACCGTCCTCCATCACCAGTAGGTCACATGGAAAAATTTTCTTAGAAACTTTCTTCCCTCCAAATGCCAGTAAACATTTGACTATGCCCTAATTTTACATTATTATGTCACAAACCTCTAGTTTCCAACTTAAAGCATCATGTGAGGCATTTGTCACGCAGAGGATTGGGAGCTAGTACCAATCACCATCCCACTTCAAAGCTTAACCAAAAGCTATACCCTTACATAAGTCTATAATTCAAGTGTTTTGTCAAAGTTCCATAAACAAAGTCAGACTAATAAAATATCCAACAGGCAATTAAAGCACATCTCTGAATTAAATGACACCTTTGATATAAAACATTATTTAAAATTTGACTCAGATGAATAAGGTTGTGGCTCCAATATAATCAGGAGTGCATTCATTTTTATACAAATGTTTGGGGTTCCATTAACACTGAAATCCCTAACAAACAACTCTGTTTTTATTTTCAATAGTCCAATTAATTAGTGTGGACATATAGTTTTAGGTTTGACCAAATGTGCAATTATTAGGCACAATGTTCCACAGCAACCAACTCACAACCAATAATCAAGGATTTTGGCCCCAAACATTTGAAAAAGTATATCGGTCGGCTCCATCCTTAGGAGTCCGTATTCAATAACTTGTCTTCAATATTAAATAAATGTAACAGTTTTGATACTTAGTACTTAGCAGTTGAAAATGAGTCCTGTCTCATATAGTAAAATACACATATCAAACTCCATTCTTGTTCAATAACACTTATTCCAAAACATACTCTTTAGAGAGTTCCCTTAGTCATAGTACACTAGGACAAACAGGGTCTGGTGCATCTCCTAACTTGGCATTGGTGCATGTGTTTGATAAATATAATTATGAACCATCCTTAGACGATGTGTTCCGAGGTATTTGGCTCCATAAACAGGAGTCCAAATGAACTTATTATACAACTGCTAAACAGAGATCCATCATCAAAAAAATGGAACAGATAATTATATATGGCATTCCCAGAGAGTTCCTTCAGCTCAATTGCCAATCTCCAAGGGTCACTAAAAAGTGTCACCGACATAAAAGATATATAAAAGATATTTATAAAAGAACAATTCCTTCTGTGTCCCCCTAGATGCTGGGGGGTGCTCCTATGGTGCAAACAGACCTAGACAGCATCTATAACTGAACAACCACTAGGGGTATGAGTTTTAATATAGATAAATGTTATATAATCCACCTGGGCAGGCAAAACTGTGAAACAAACTGCTTTGTAAATGAATCTCCTTTGTGCAAATCTGAGGAGAAAAAAGACTTGGGTCTTCTAATAGATCACAAACTCACGTACGGGTCTCACTGTAATACGCACATTGTAAAAGCAAAAAAAGTACTGTGGAACATAAAGAGAAATTTTAGGAATCAGAGTCGGAAGGTGGTTACGCCACTGTATGGGGCATATGTTAAACTACTACTGGACTATGGGACTCCAGTTTGGGGGCCCATTATCAAGGGGGGAGTGGGAAAGATTGAACAGGTAAAGAGACAAGTCACTGAAATGATACATAACTTAAAAAATGTACCATATGAACAAAGTCTGGAGAAATTGCAGTTGATGTCACTACGGACAAGAAGGGTTAGAGGAGACCTATTATTATGTTACGATGTAATGCAGCATGATTACATACTAAATGAGCTAAACCTTCAATTCAAAAATGATAAAATGGGCACCAGGGGCCACCCACTTCCGCTACGCCACATTAAATTCAATACTAATAGGAGGAAGGCTTTTTTCACACAAAGAGTGGTGGCCCCATGGAATGAGTTACCAGATAAAATTATTTGCTCAAAAAATAAGGCCCAGTTTAAAAAAAGACTAGATTCATACATCCTGGAAGTACACATACTGACCTATTACAGGTAAACAGACAGGAGCTGTCATGGGCTTGCACTGGCCTTCTTTGCTCCTTACCCCTTGGTATGAGCCTTAGTAAAAGGAATAAATCAGTACCTCTTAATGGAGATCTTCCACAGCCAGCCTCCCACTGTCACTAAAACAGCATCTGTTTACCAGAAGAGACCATCATTCACGGGTCTCTTGCAGAATTGCTTATATCCTTTAACCATCTTCACACTGACCTAGGGCTTTATTTCCACATAACTCCCTTTCCAGCTCTGAAAATGGCCAGGACAGTACCTGTAAATTAAAACAGAAGAGAACGCTGCACTGAGTGCAATAACTTTGGGGTTAGCATACCCAAGCCCTTAATATGCAGGCCCCCCCCCCCCCCGAGGCAGTGTTAGCATATCTTTTTCAGGTAAAAATAAACCTGTCAGCACCATAGGTGCTATGATTACCCTGGAAATCTCTTTTCCCTCTCCTGGACATCCCCGCTCAGGCACCACAACTTCTTGTTTATAGGCGGCTTTTCTCCAGCAAAAACTGGCCACATTATAAAATTTATAACACTACACAATGATTACAAAATTTCAGAGGTGCCGTAACTATTTTATAAGAAAATTTTAAATGCTGCACCATTGATGCACTTAATGTGGCTTCTACGCAGACAATAGCTCCTTCTCAACACGTTGACTAACAGTCAGTGCCTACAGGGAACACAAACAACACAGCTGGGGAGAACTGTGGCCTTTTAAAAGCAACTCCCCACTATCTGAAAGACTTTTTAATGAATATACAGAACCCGGACATAACAAAAAACTTCATTCAAATAATTCATACCCCGAGAAATAAAAGATGGCCTGAGGAACTAACCAATATCTCACTTATGGCGTCCTCACGATATAAAATGGAGCAGCATTACCACCACAATAATAATCCAAATGCAGATTAAACATACAGTAAATTTCATTCATCAGTTTTAAAATGAGTCAAAATTGTGGCATCTTTTAACTAAAGGTTTATGAATGCGCTTCAGAGTCAGAGCTCCTGCGGGGAGCAGAGCAGCATTGCGGTCATCTTGCTATTCCACCCCCCCCCTTGAAAAGACCAAGTTTCCCAAGGAGGACTAGCTTGTAATTTTCACCCGAATTGTCTAGTTCCCTCATTTTTAAATACAGGTATGCAAATAAGTTCATTATTATTCATGAGCAATGAGGTGACTATAGACATCCTGGCTTGAATGCCTAGTCACTCACCTCATAGCTCACGAATAATAATTTTTACAGCTATTTTGAAGTGCTGACTGAGCATGCTCAGAACCTTAATTTCTAAAATGTTATAACTTTGGAACAATTTAAATTTTTTCACCAAACCAGCACAGAAAATCCTTCTGAAGCAATCCTTTCTACTCTGAAAATTTCAGACCAAAATTCCAAACCATCTGGGCGCTACGCGATGACAAAAAAACAGCAAAAAATATATATTTTTGTTTACATTTGATCACTATCCGCATCTTGGAATCTGCACATCTGACCGAATCAAAACATGGCACATCAAGAGATCTACCTCCACATGACCGTGCATGCAAAATTTTGTGCAAATCCGTTGAATGGTTGCGAAGTTATTAAAGTGTAAAAAGCACTACCGCGCCACTATAATGTGTGTGTGTGTGTATATATATATATATATATATATAGTATATATTGAGAAAAAGAGAGAGCGAGAGAGAGCGAGAGAGAGAGAGATAAAAGAAATCAGGGCAGAAACAAAAGAGTGTTCTGTTGTTTTTAAATAAACTTGAGATCTTATACCCCTGGGTTCTAAGATTCATTACAGGAGCTCCTTATTCCACTCACTATTGTGATTTATACAGATTAGTAGGTTGGACATCCCTTAACTACAGACGACAGAAAAATGCAGACCGCTGGACCTTCCAAGCCATCACTAATAAGCTTCCCCCATACAGTACATCTCTGATTGTCTCCACATATGTTCTCCCGGAAGCTACGTTTTGAGAAGTCTTAAATACATATCTCTTGTTCTTCCTAAAGTCAGAACTCACTTTGGCAAATCGGCCTTCAGTCACTCCCTACCGTCCTTGTGGAACAAGTTGCAGAAAACCCTTAAAATAACCTCTCGTTAAACTATCCACTTTCAAGACCTTGTTAACCCAAGCCTTTTCTGAACCCTGCAACTATAGGACCTGAGGTCTTGCGCACAGCACCTTGCTATTTGCCTCCTCCTAGCACTCCTCCTTCCTGTACAAACCTACTACTCACCTTCTCTCTCTCCTCTTGCACTTACTACTCCTTGTTTTACTACAATTCTCATCTCCTCTTCCACTATTGTTAGTCATGTTAAGATTGCTTCATCATCATATTTTGCTTTATGTTCTTACATATAATGTAAAATGATGTACTGTATCCTATAAGACCTTTCCCCTAGTTGTCCTACTGTTGTCATTGTTATTTTGTACATGTGCAGGTCCATCTTGTAAACAAGTTCTTCTCAGTGATGTTTCGCCTGGATAAATAAAGATTTGATTTGATTTGATTAATAGCCACCACATAAACCCCAAAACATAGGTTATATGAACCAAACATGGCATGGCCTGACTGAAGATACTTGTCTTCATGAGACGACACTGATACGCTGTAGTATGATAGCTCATGAGCGGCAAAACCTCATGTGAGGCATCTTAATATCAGTAGCCATGCAGGAAGTTAATTTTCAGTCAAGCCATGTCATGCTCCAGTGGCACCCCTTAGACAGCTTCATAAATACAATTGTGACAGTAAGACATTATATACAAATAGCATAATCCTTATAAAAACATTCAGTATAAAACAGTAATATTCCAACAATGCAAGCCTAAAACAGCTTCATAACATACCGAATAGTCAATAGGACTTTACAGTGCACACATACTCCAAGTGTATGAACAAAGACTGAGAAAAACAAATACACCGCCAGAATATATCAATTGGGCAGGGGCTTGGTGTCTATCCGTGGCTGCTAAAATGGCTGCTAAATTGAAGTTTTCATTTTATTTTCAGTTTGCAAACCAATGCCTAACTTATTCTCGTCTAGGATATTTAAGTTATTCAAACTGTGTACCTGCTTTCAATCACGCAAGTGCACAAACAGCATAACCAGTATCCGGCTGTGGGCCATGAATTGTTACCCTTTGGATAATTCCTCTGATACAGAACCCACTCCTTGCTCTGTACTCTGGCCATCTGAGTAACTAATATAAAACTTTTGAAATTATTTTAAAAGAATGACAGTCTCATAACACAGATTCTACACATTAAAAAGTCAAAACTACTGCCAAGAGTAAATCCAGTGTCTCGGTATATAAGCATGCTGCTGAGGATAACATCAGCAGTTGATGGATGCCTCCTTTGAACAGTCAAACATTTGAACGTTATGAATTTCTCAGCTCAGAGCAGGTATCTACTGAGAGCAAATTTATAACTTCCAAACTGGGGAAGGAAGGAAGGAAGGAAGGGAGGAGGAGGGAGGGAGGAGGGTGGGTGGGTGGGTGGAGTATTCTGGGAACCCAGGTTCAAATTATACCCTAGTCACTTACTTACTGTGTGACCTTGAGAAAAGCATTTAACCTTTCAGTGCTTCAAGCAACTCAGCTGTAAACATGGGTAAAGGCAAGACTCAGCTGACAGATATTGCTTCTTAGCTGACGTATCCTACATAAATAAACTGCAAAAAAAAAAAAAAAGAAAGAAAGACTGGTGGAAAATTTAGTATATGTGATCTATTTATGGAACTGAATTCAAAACCGGGTCCGTAGTACTGACCAGCCAAATGATAGATGTAGTTGCCAATACTTATTTCTTAAGGATGGAAGTATCACAGGCACATCAGGTCTGCTCACCGCTGTGAAACAGAATATAATCAAAACTAGGTTGTTCAGACCTAGATATGCATAAATGTAGTTGCTGTGGCTCAGCAGTTGCACACTTGGCTCTGAGGCTGAAAAATCAGAAGGTTGTGGGTTCTAGTCCCACACTAGAAAGTAAGGTAAAATCCCAGTACTGACAGCAAGCGGGGGTGAGGGAGGGTGCTGTTGCACTCCTGAGGTGCCATCTTTCGGATGAGACTTTAAACTGAGATACTGAGATCCTGTTTGCCTGTTCTGGTGGATGTTAAAGATCTCAAACACAGTAAAGCATTTCCCCACTGTTCTGGACACATTTTCTCCATTCTCTACAAATGCCGTTAACAGCTTAACCTAATTCAGTATGTTAGTTTGCATCTCCCCACACCCTCAGAATGAGGCTCAAAATAGGCAGACTTGCATAGCCTGCCTTTCCTGGTCAACAAAAAATAAATAATTATTATGACTAGTATTATTAGTATATGCTCTGCTTTATTTTGTGTTTTACTATGCATCAGAACATTTTGCTGGAAGGCAAGTTGTTTTTAATTAGAAGCAAAAAATAAGCAAACCACTGAAACTTTTTAAAAGCTTTGCATTAGCAAGCCAGGCTCCCTGTGGCTAGATTCACACTATTAATGAGAAGTAGCACCTACAATTGGTCAGTGTGCTTGTATTCCCCTGTCAGAAAACAGTGTGTACCTCTTTGCATCATGGGACACACATTTTTTCTCTGTGGAAAGGGTGGCTGAAGGCACAGTACATAGCAACCTGGACAAACAATGCTGTTGTTTTATGCTTAGTCCTGAGACAATTGGGCAAGTCAAAGTTGCATAACCAGGCCCCCTAGTTCCCTATGGCACTTCAGTCCTTGTTTTGGCAACAGGGCTTCTAGGCTTCTGCGGCAGCATTTTTTTATTCCTAGAGCATCAATTATTTGTTTTTACAGCAGAATGCAGTCCTGTCATTGACTGAAATACGATGTGATATCATTGATGACATCACATACAGAGCACATAGGAGGGATTCTGGATAAATAAGGAGGGGAATATCCCCCTTTTCCAAAGCCTCTTTTTGGGTTTGGTAGGTAGGAAAATTCCCAGCAGCAAAAATTGTGAACAATCTTGCCCTGTCCCAGCCCTTATGAACCCCCTTGCTTGCCCCTCTCTCTCTTTTTCCAAACAATCTTCTGCCCCACCTAAGTCGTGACATCATGAGTTTCCACCCCCTCTGTGATGTCACCTACCACATTCATTCCCCCCTTTGCTGCATTTCCTTCCTGTTGTTGCTCCCTTGGCCCAAATTCCCTTCCTACTTTTGTTACTGCATCCCTCCTCCTCCTCCTCCTTCTCCTCCCCCTTGCCCCTCAGCCACCTCCCCTTCCCCCTTGCAATTCCACTTCTTAGCCTTATAGCCACTTTATTGGTCAGGGGCCTGTTGACAATAGGGTCTGCCCCTTCAATTGGCCATACCTCCTTGTCCCCAGATCCCCTTCCC
The DNA here is from genome assembly GCA_016271365.2 of Neoceratodus forsteri. Lineage (NCBI taxonomy): Eukaryota > Metazoa > Chordata > Ceratodontiformes > Ceratodontidae > Neoceratodus > Neoceratodus forsteri. The sequence goes on from CM057453.1 coordinate 495,921,385, forward strand.
CAGTAAAACAGAAACAACTGTTGTGTGAGTGCTCAGTTGGCAATTATTTTACTCCTTCTTTCAAATTATCCACAAATTCATATCCACAATTCATTCCAAACATATTTAACATTTTTCATCATTCTCATATCTTGTATAATTCTATAAATACATATTCTGTCTTCACTTCTCCCCTCAGATGTACATCCGGGGCCTGCTCTCCTTTTTCCGCTCTCTGGCAGGATAAAGGTGTACACCTATATCCCTCATCTGTCCTGCTTTGTCCTGCAGCCATCTGTGTCCTGCCCCCCCGCCAGCCTCCCCCTCCCATATTTTCCACTAACCCACCTCCAGCTTGCGCCGGACAGTGGGCTTCCACTTTTTGGCCCCTCCCTCTTTTTTTTATACTATTCTTTCCTTCAACCAAGCTCCTACCATATCCGTTATCTTCAAATTAAGAAGAGCCAAACCCAGGAATGAGAGGTGTACACCATCCCCCCTGTAAAATTCATCCTCTTGCTCTGTTACCTCCTTTTTTATGGTCCTTCCCCCTACTTCTGAGAACAGCTTACCAACCCTTATATTCATGTGCTTCCTTGCCTTCTCTAACACCTTGTGACTGTGTGCACCGCAGACCCTTCTAGGGACTATGTAAGTCCAGACCAAAGTGACCACTGGCTACCATTTCTTTATAGTGGTAATGTCCTCTTTTATTTGATAGAAAATGTCCAGCTAAGGTCTGGTCCCGAGGTCATTCCCTCCTAAGTGCAGTATAATCATGTCTGGCCTCTTGTTCTCCCCTTTCATCTCACGTAAGAGTGGTAACAGCTGTGCCAATCTCATCCTACGTACTCTTCTCCAGGTCAGCTTAATCAGGTTCAGATCCAGATGTAGTTAGCACCCATCAGGCCACCTGGCTGTCTGCTTTTCTGCCCAATGAATAAAGTAGTGGGTTCAAATCTACACCTCTAACCTCTCCTTTTAGCCTTGTAAATAAATAAATGTAACCCCTAGGTGGCGCTATCCCACAGACTACTACTCCTGCCTGCTTGGCTAGTAGAAGGTTAAGGGGCCTAGGTTCTGCCAACATGTGCCTCCACCCGGAGGTCAGGGTTGGTAGTGGTCAAACTAACCTGGGCACAGCCCTCCAGGATACTGTAACCCCCCCCCCTTTCCCTTCTAGTGGCCTGAGCCATATACGATAATCACTTTCACAGTACCCTTTGTACACCATTATTTATTTAGCTTTTGTTGACTGGGTAAGTGCACCAGACAAATCCTGCCTATTTTCAGGCACGACCCGGGGGAGGAGGATACAGATGAATGCCAACTGACCTTGAACCAGATTAAGCTGTTGGTGGTATTTTTTTTCAGTGAATGAGGGAAATTTGGCCAGGACACCGGGGAAATTCCCCTACTCTTTTTCGATAAGTGCCATGGGATCTTTAACATCCACCTGAACTACCACCAATCCAGGCAGATAGGACCTCGGTTTAACATCTCATCCGAAAGACATAGTACCCACACTATTTGCACTTACCACTAAGGCTAGTTCCTCTGGCTCGACCCTGGGGACCCTCTGTAAAACAAGGTTATGCACAGTAAATAGCAATAAGTACAGTATTCCTGGCACAAACTGGAACCACAGTCAGGTTAAATGCAGAAAAAGTCAGATCTGATTTATTCAGGGGACTTGAACTGAGAAGGAGTGTAATCAGGTTGATTGGATTAAAGCAATAGTTCTCAGACTTTGTCACAGTGAGCCTCCCCAAATCCATGGAAGATTTTGAGCCTACCCCAAAAATTGAAATAATCTTGGGCCTCCCCAAAGAAAAATAACACACTGTACTTTGCGCAGTACACCATGAATAAATTGAAACCGCTTTGAATACTTGGCTCACATTCAGTCCTTTGTCTTATTCTGACTTGGAACTTTTGAAAAAGAGCTCCTGTACTCAAAAGTATTATCTGAATAAAAAAATAAATAAAATAAACAAATATTATCATTCGGCTTATTGTACCCCCCACACACACACACACACAGGCCAACCTTTTTGCTCTGCTACTTTCATTTTTGAACCATTGTTACCCCTTGTTGCAGTACCTTCATGGGTCAGACTACTTTCTCTGTTTCCTCTCCATATGAAATAACCTTCCTACATACTTTGCCCCCCGCCCCTCCTTCCCTCCTCCTAAGCAACTTCTCAGGGATTACCCTGCTCCTTCCTGCTATTGCTCTTAGCACTTTTATGCTCAACCCTTGTATTTGGGCTGTTCTGCCATCAGTTTACAAATTGACCAAGTACCACCACTCATTAATTTATTGTTCTTATTTATTGGCAGTATTGCTCATTGTATATTTCTAGATTGTTTTGCAGTTACCTTTTGAAATGTATTCACTCCCTACCCTTTCTCGTTTACACCTGAAATGAGCCTTGGCTCATTCGACTTGTCACCCACTAGTAAATAAATGCATACAAATTCACCTACTGTTATTATCCTCTTTCAGTTTGCTTCATCTCTTCACACAAAATATATAAAACCCAAAATTTAAATACAGTACTTTTTCAGACTTGCTTGAGCCTCCCCTGGAACAGGTTGGGGCCTCCCAAGGGAGGCTGGCCTCACCATTTGAGAACCCATGGATTAAAGGCTATATTAATCAAACAGTTATGCATGCACTTTAAGTCCCCACACAGTCACACACTCTGGGTAGCCAGGTAGCAAAATGGTGCGCTAGCCAGGAACGTTGCAGTTGGTTGGGGCCCTGTGATGGAAGAAAGCAACATGCACAACACACACTACTTGTAATCCGGAGCTGGGGGGCTCAGTTCGTGAAAGAAAAAGCAACAAGACAGTCAGATGACAACACTTTAGATTTAGCTGTTGTTGCAAGGAGCTACCCTGATGTTTACTCATGAAACCCAATACTGGACACAGGCAGGATGAAATTGAGACTGCAGGTTGTTGAGATGGAGTTCCCAGAGAAGTGGGGCCCTCACGAATCACCCAGGCATCGTTCCTGTTCGAGTGTTGAGCAGGGGGCTGATCCCCAGGCAGGTCTCTCGTCAATGACTTTCTCTGTGCAGCAGGTAGTCAGGCTGTGCCAGTGTGGCAAGGCCCAGGCCCAATGGAGATGATTATGGATTCAGTCTGTGGGGCTGGATGCAGCTTCCAGCAAGCAGAATACAGTTCAAACCACAGTGGGGAACCAAATCACAACCCACAAGCAGCACACAGCACATTTACATGTAAGGACATTTTAATGCAGCTTCCAGCAAGCAGAATACAATTCAAACTACAGTGGGGAACCAAATCACGACCCACTATAAGCACACACCACATTCACATGTACAGAAATTCCACTGTACCAGGCAAAAGGCTCTCCGGTCACAATTACAGAGTCTCTGCACAATCCAGGAGTACAGAGGTGGCTGGAAGTGCAGACAGGCTGATTGCATTCAGCAAATCTTTGGTCTTCTTCAGGTAGGAGCCTGGTCACAATTCAGTGGCTTACTTCACTCTCCAAGTTCAGATTCAGTCCGAAAAAGGCACAAGTTCCCTCTCAGGGACAGCAGGAAGGCATGCAGGCCAAAACTCATGCCTTTCCACAGTTCACCCATGTGAATCTATACCGAGGCTGCTGCTTGAATCATTCAAGCTGTTATCTCTTCACTACCCAACTCAGAACTGAAACTAGCTGCAAGCAGCTTGGGAAATTTCCCCAAGATCCAAAAGGTTTGGTTGGCTGATCTGTCTGTCAGTCACAACAAGGGCTCCCCCTCCAGGCTATTTTAGGTGCCAAAATGCAAAAACTACAATTCCTACAAATTTTGACCCAATCAAGCCCCTGTAGGCAGGCTCCATTTTAGAGTCCCAACAGTACTGATTGACCCATTCTAACGGTCCCAGGCCATGTTGGTGGAGATAAACAGAACAGTCCTTGCTGCAAAGAAGGCAGGTTAGAACAAACTGTAATATTATCACTACTCTAACAAATGATCAGCAAACAAGCACATCTTGGAACAGAGCTCCCTCTCAGATTAATTAAGACTGTAATCCAGGCAGCTCTTAAAGAGACAGTACACAGAGGCTATACAGGCACTCTCTAGCAATACATTTAATCTACTAAAACTCAGAACACCAGCCTGGCAGCACCTAGGCAAGCTCAAGGAAGACTTTTTGGGAACCCCTATTTGTAGGATGGTTACATAATGAACCAGCATGAGTGTCATGAGTCATCCCCCTTTTCCCCTCCCCTTTATTCCCCCCCCTTTATTTTCACTTTTATTATTGCAATATCTGTCCTTTTTACCTGCTTGGGGAAAGAAAAGAGAACAGAGTTAGTACCATCAATGTTCTGCATTCCAAACATATCATTTGAAACAACCTGAGGTCAACCGCCCCTTGTGTTTTATCTCCTCACTTGTGCTACCCTGGGCTGCCACTTCAGAGGCTGCTCCTATTCTGAAGGAGTGTGATGAGTATCCCTTTGAATCCATCCCTAAAAACTCCATTCCCTTCTTTAGTATGGCAGTCGCTGGCATGCTGGTCACTCTCAACCCATCTCCATGTATAAATAATGGAACCCTGCCCCCCAGTAGCACTGCAGTGTATGCTAATAGAGCTGCCAAAAGGGCAAATTGTACTTGCCCGTTGTTGTTTTAGTTCATTGCTAACCCCTTTTCCCATTTGATCTGTTTTTGATTTTCTTAGGGTCACCCCAATTTCTTCTGGTGCCAATGTGATGTTCTCCCATCTTAATCCCCCCATTTTGTCCCCTTTTCCATGCCCTAGCACCTCGCTAACTCTAAAACCCCCTTGGTACATGGTGGTATATACCGCCCTGAACACCGTCACTTCATTATTAGATCTACATATCCTGTTTAAGGCCTCTATTAGTCTCTGTAATAGTGACTCTGTGATTGGCTTCCTGCCATCCACTGGCTTTTCAGAAACCCGCAACCACCCCGGCGTCATGCGTCTCACCAAGTTTCCCTTAGTCAGGTCCCCCCATCCTTTCAGGCTACATGCTAAACTTATGGCTGCTAAATGTACCCCCATGGTCACATGCACTATCTTCCACTTCCACCCTAACACTGCAAATTTTGCCACCTGGTCCTCCAACACTGGCCACCTTACCTCAAAGCCATGTACTTCCCTGAATGCTTGAAATACCCTCCAAGAACCTTCATAGGCTTTTAGGGTCCTAGGGAACCAGGAGTTGTGAAATAGCAATTCAGCTCCTCCATCCAATTGCTCATGTGTATTTCGGCACAGGCACCCTGTTGAGCTCTGTCCCTAGTGCAGTGTCGCAAAATTTGTCCAGCTGCAAGCGAGAGAGGCAGTCAGCTGTTATTTTGTTCACTCCCTCAATATGCCTAGCCCTGAATGACATGTTCAGTCTTAAGCCCTGCAACACCAGCTGTCTCAATATCCTCATTACTGTCTCTGACATGGCCCCCTTTTGTTAAAAACCTCTACCATGAACCACTTGTCACACCAAAATGTGACCTTCTGGTTTCTGAGGTCTCCCACCCCCAAAACCAGTGTGGCAACCCAAATGGGGAGAAATTCTAAAAAGGTGATGTCTCTTTTTATGCCCAATTGTACCCATTCTGCAGGCCATGCCTCTGAGAACCACCTGCCCCAAAAATAGGCTCACATCCCCAAACCCCCTACAGCATCCATGTATAGTTGCAGGTCGGTATTGTACGCCCAGTCCTCCTGCCAGAAGGTTTTTCCATTATATTCCCTTAAGAAAGCCTCCCATATTTCTAAATCCTGTCTAGTTCCCCTAGCAATGTCAATCCAATGATGTGGCCTGGTGGCTTCTCTGGTCACCCTGGCCAATCATCGTGTAAATGTATGACCTGGTGCTATGCTCTACATGCAAAATTCAAGTGCCCAATTAGCTGCTGTACCTGCTGTAATTTGACTCTCCGAGCTTTTACTGCTATAACCAGGATTTAAGCTTTGTTACTTTGCTTCAGGCAGCCTAAACAACCACCCTCTGTGTCTATTTCTATGCCCAAGAATTCTAGCTGCTGACTTGGACCTTCTGTCTTATCCAGTGCCAAAGGAACCCCTAATTCCTGACACATCTCCCTGAAATTCGATAATATCTTCTCCGTCTCATCTCTGCCCTCCCCAATTAATAAGAAATTGTCAAGATAATGAATTCCCACCCTATGCCCGTGTTTTTCTCGGAATACCCATTGCAGCCATGTTCTAAGCAGCTCAAAAGCAGCACATGCCACTGAACAGCCCATCGGCATTGCTTTATCGAAATAATACTGCCCCTTAACCTGAAAACCTAGCAGATCCCAATCTTCTGGTCTGACAGGCAGCAATCTAAAAGTTGACTCGATGTCTTTCTTGGCTAACCATGCCCCCGGGTTGCCCTTATTAGCTGAAGAGCATCTTCCAAAGTGGCGTATGTTACTTTGCTGTCTGCCTCATCTATGTGGTCATTCACCGAGTCCCTCTCTGGGTAGGAAAGGGTGGTGTATCACCCTAAACTCCCCGACTGTTTTTTAGGTACGAAACCGAAAGGGGAGATTCTCAAATCCGGCAGGGGAGACACCTTAAATGACCCCTCAACCCTGCCTGCCTTTCTTTCCTTTTCTATTTTCTTCTCTAAAATCTCCTCTTTTCCTTTACTGATTTTAAATTCTTTGCTATTGTTCCTCTCTTGATGCCCTGAAAATGTAGACTGAAACCCTTTAGGAAACCCTCCCTCAATTGCCTTACAACTTCTCTGTCGGGATAATGCTTTACCCATTCTGCTAATACCCCATCTTTATAGGTGTGTCAGCCAGCTTAAACGTCCTTGCATCTCTCCCCTCAGCTGTCTTGCTGACCCCCGTAATACATATTTCCCCTCCCTCCTCCATTGCCCCTGCCCAGGCCCCCCTCCCCCCACTGCTGACCCTAAAACCGGAGTGCCCCACTCAAAAGGGCTGATTAAAATGAGTATTGTTGTTGTTACCTTTTTCCCAACCCGTCCTACATTTCAAAGCTGGGTGGGTCCCCCTGCATTTTGAGCAAGCATGCCAAAAGTGGCACTGAGGACAAGAGCAAAAAAGCCCTATTGTATCTCCAGCAACACTTTTGCAAAATCCCTATCTTCTTCTTCTCCCATTCCCCCTCTGTTCTGCTTTCTCCTGAGCATATCTCAAGCCATAAATCTACCTGTCTAGTATCCCATCTGACATCCCCAAAGTGTGCCATCTGCTTTTTGGATTTTTTGTCATATTGTAGCCTACTATGACAATCCATTGCCTTATAAGCATTTTTTATTATCAGCGAATAAGTTAGCAAGGGTATGGCCAATTCTGGCTTCTTTTCAACTGCTATAGCTGTATAATATGTGAATCCTGTGGACCATACATCCCATGCCTTTCCTCTTAGGGTCTTGTCCTCCTCTCCCTTTCCTAAGAGTACCACTGCTGCTACCATGTCCTTCTTTCCTAAGCTTTCTTTTTCTTCATATTTATCTATGTTGTCTACATTGGCTAGCATAAAAACATCCACATACTCCCCCTTCCATATTTTTTCCTTTGTGGCTAGAGGCACGTGGTCCACAGTTCTAACTCCCTGTGATCCTATTTCCGACCCACCCCCATCTTTTCATTTTCCCCGTCCTTTTTTCCCTCCAAAGTCTCTGCCTCTTTTCACCTTTTTATCTCTCCCAGAACTCTCTCCAGTTCACCCATCCCACTGTCCCCCATGGATTTTAACATTTGCTCTATGTATTCCTTCACATTGCTTTCCAGCGTGAGATCTGCATTACCTGTTATCTGGGACTCTAGTAATGCCCCTGGCGCTATTACCACTGGGGTAGTTGGCTGGGCGTTGTCAGGTGGACTTGGGTCTGCTGGGGGAGCCGGCGGCAGAAGCACACCAATGGGGGCCAGAGGAGTTGGGGGCACCAGTTAGGGAGGTGGGGGTTCCAGAGCAGGCTCTGGCTGGGGTTCTGGCACTGAAGCAGATGTAGGAATTGGAGCAGTGGTGCCGGTTCCCGAGGAGGTGCCGGGCCCGCTGATTCTGACTCTGTCAGACCCTGCGGGACTTTTTTGTTGTCCTTCTTTCCCTACCCTTTTCTGGCTTTCCGCTTCTCCCTGCTCCCCAGTTGATCTTCCTCAGCTGACTCCAGGATTTTATTCACCTTTTCCACCAGCTCCATGACCACCTTGCAGCAATCCTCCTTGCCGGCCTTATTCTTCCTGGGTGCCGTAATTTTATCCTGTATGTTATCCTTGTAACAGTAACACCACAAACAGGGAAAAAACGCATATTAAATTATCCTGTCCATTTTTGTTGATGTTCCTCCCTTTCCCTACCCTTGTCCCATTCTGTTATCCTGCTATGCTCGTGTTGTTTGACAAAAAACCTTTTTGTACATGTGCCCATTTTTGAAGCCACTGTGTAACCCTTTCTTTTTGTTAGTTTCCCCATGCTTACCTTTCCAGCATGACTAGGAACACCAGTTTTTTTATTATTTGCTCTATAGTCTTCTTTTGCCCACTACCCCTTGTTTACTAAATGGGACCCTAAAATGGCAGCCCCATACTAATCCTCCTAAGATGGCAGCAGCATGTTGCCCATGGGTCTCCCCTTCAAAATGGTGGCCACCCACGCACAGGGCCTAAGATGGCAGCTGTCCTGGCCTGTGATCTAAAATGGCAGCCACTCACAGCCTCCTGTCTTAACCATACTAGTCTACTGGATATTATCTTGTTAAAAATATTGTTACAGCACTTTAGGTTTTAATGTTTATGGAATGTGTTAACTGGTTGAGAGTATAGTTTAGAAAATATCTCCGGATAGGTTTAATTATGTATTAATGTTTTAAACGATTGTTCATACAAGGTACATTTTTCTTATTCCCCTCTTATTTCCATATACACTTTTCTGTTGTACAGATTTTTATCATGCAATACTATCAAGTTTTAACCTGGACATTTGTGGTATCAAATCTAAAGGTCTTGCTTTTAATTTTAAATGCATTCTCATAACACACTCATTCATTAATAATTTCAGTTAGAGGTTTTGTCTACTTGAGTATTCAGCTTATCTACTTGGGATGTCATTTGACCTTGAAAAGATTCTCAGTAGTAGCAAACTAATGGAATGCTGTTCGTCCATTCAAATCTGTGATTTTTTGAAATAGGTACTTTAAACCAATGAGAATTTTGTTCTGGGTTTTTTCATGTATGATGTGGGTGCTAATAGAATGTGACTCTGAACAACTGTCACAAGTCTTTGAGGAAGGACTTGGTTGGTCTGAAAGCTTAGGCTTTGTTTTCTTTTTGTACCATCCATGTTGGTCCAATAAAAGGTATTAAACCATTTGCTTCTGTATCTGTTCTTACAAGGACCAATACAGCAACGAATCTATTTCTGTATGTCCTTTTAATATGGCTCACACAATAAGAGGCGCTCTCCTTTTAATATGGCTCACACCAGATTTTCATCAGTATTCTTTGCTGTTTTTGAACATCCATTGTATAAGATCACTTTTCTTATGACTATAACAAACTAGCTTGCAGGAGGCTCTGCTTCCTGACCTTATGGGACATCAAAGTGTACACAAAGTTGAGAATACTGATGAAAACCTGGTTTGAGGCATATTATTATTATAAGGGTCTCAGGAATGCTGAAATCTGATTGGTTGTCAGTATTCAGAGAACCTTATGTTAATCTTCTTATTAATGTACTTGTGCAACCTAATCACAGGAGTATTAATTTGCCTGGCACTAGATTTTTGTAAAAATTCCATTATTAGAATTCAGAGCCGCCATTATATTGACCGCTAGACCTGGTAGCGAATGTGAACCAGAATATTAAATACATGTAACAGTGAACAGTATATGACATGTTCTGAACTGATCCATCTTTTTTTCGTGTGTCTCTGATTTGTTTTTAATAATGGACTAATCATCACACTGCCTCATAAATCCTCAGCAGTGACAGTGAAGTTATCAAAAGCCGACAGTGAAGTTTACTTTTCTTTTCTAAAGAAAATACCTAGATACGTGTTGCAAAGAACACATACAGCCCAAAAAGTGTTGTAAAATAAAATGGGAAATGTAACACCTACAGCAGTTCTTCTTCACATCTCTCATGAGGCACAACGCTATGTACCTCCCCTGCCCTGCAGCCTGCCTGCAGTCGTGGAATCGGGTGTCTCAGTGGCATCCAGCACCCTTTTCAATCCACACCTGTTCAGCAAGGAGCAAATCAATATCAGTTGAGAGATCTCCACCCTCTGTCTCACTCTGCAGATCCAGTTTTAAGGAGTGGGTGTCTTAAAACCTGTCATCCAGTTTCTTAGTGACATCATCCCCCAACCGTGAATTAAGCAGCACAGACATACAGCAACCCTGCAAGGGGAGAGGCCTGCCTTGATCTGAACATTAAATTGGCTGCAAAGGGAATGATTGCAGTACGAGCACACTGTACCATGGTCAGGGGACAATCAGCAATCCACACCGACATCAGTCCCCCCCGCCCAGTCAGTCAGTATACCCTCCAGCATCTGTGTGATCTTTTAATACAGCAGCCCTTCTCCCACCATCCTTCTCTTACTACCATTGGCCCCTACCTTGCTGCTTGTTTTCACGCAGTGCAGTTCCAGCATGGCAGAGTGTGAAGATCCATACCATGATCCTCTGCTTCCTGTGTCTCCCCGCCACCGGTGTGCTCAGGTCTTCCTTACCCTCTATCCTGGCCACTCAATGGGCTGCAGTGGTAAATCTAATGGGCTTGTGTCCCACGACGGCCTGAGTGGTTCTGAACTACGGTAGGGACTCCTGATTCTATTCTGTTGGTGAAGTCCACAGTTCATAGCACTCGGTGCCCTTTTGCTCAGCTATCTGCTCACCATAAACCACAACACTTTTTAGGGGGGTAGCACTGGACTTTCCCTGCCATGTTACTGCATCTTTCAATAACTAGTCCTATTGCCACATCCCTAAGCACTGTAAATAAAATGTCAATGCAAAAAGTCCCCCACCCCCCATCCCCATGCCTCAAACAATGTCACTTTTTCTCTTGTTTATTTTGAGATGCAACAGCTGGAATGGCAGGACAGTGCCAGTGCCTCCTGCTTCTCAAAAAAGTTAAACAGACTGTCCAAGACCATGAACCCCCTTTCCTTTTGGCAGCAGATCTTTTACTGTACAGATCAAGGGCAATGATTTAACATATATGTAATCATTGCCCTTGCTCTCTATGCTTATCAGTCCACAGATCACCGCACTGGCCAGAAGAGAGATCAAACAGCCTTTCAGGGTGAGTTTGGAGAGCCACTGTAAAGTGCACAGGCTGTGCATCAGTATCTCACTTTAGCCTACTGTAGAAACAACTCCATGCTGCTCAAGCTGTGAAACGCACTCTTGTGGGCAGTCTGGTGTGGCAGTAAACACCAGGAAGTAGGGTATTGTTAAAAAATGATACTAGCTCTAGTTTTCCCCAGGAGCAGTATCCAAAACAAAATATCAGTAAGAGTGGTAGTGGGTGAAGGATTGGGGCAAGGGGAGAGGTCAGGGCTTGGGCATGCAAATGAAGTATTGTGAAAGAAGGGCTCACACGCTGAGTCTGTCGACAGGTTCTCAGGCACAGAGTACAAGAATGTCTCTCTTAAATAATGTAAAAAGCAAAAAATTAAATTACACTGAATGAAACATTAACACTGTCACTGTGGCATCTGTGTTTTTTTGTCAAGGACAGATAGATTGTATTACAAACTTTTACAAAGGTGAAACTGTCTACACACTGTCTACACCCTCGTGCATAGAATGTTAGTTTAAAAGCTAATCTGTTTCTAACTAGAGACCCACATATGACAACATAACATCACCAGAGAGGGAGCAGAAATCAGGCATTTCTTAGTGAGGAAAGTTCATGGCATAAGATAAGGATCTCATGAATTCTGAAATCTGATTGGTTGTCAGCATTCTGACAGCCCTACATTAATCCAGGCTACACATAACAAACAAACCAAATCCTATGCAATTTAGCATGGTGGGGGGACTATTTTATGTTAATTTAACACAAAAATAATAATAAAAAAACATTAAAAACAAATTGAAACCATAGTAACTTGTGACCCAATTACAATAATAGCAATATTGAACTCCAGGGGTTATGTTAATGTTCAGGTTATTCACCTCTGGGGGAATATGGCACTCAGCTATGCCTTGTGCCATACTACACCCCCAGAGGGTGATTAACGAGAACATTAACATAATCCCCATCACTCATTATTGCTTAATTAAAAGGAGCCCTCTTTTTGTTATTTCAAATGTGAAAAAAGTGCTAAAGCAGACTCAAAATTAGAAAGAAGGGCATCACACAAGTTATAAGATAATTGGCAATCTAAGTAAGCAATATAACATGACAGGGTGTGCATTTTGGTGAAATAATTGCATGCCTCAGGTGTGTTGTTAAGCATGAGGCACAGCCAAGTGCCATTAAATGCACCTGAGAAGTGTGATTATGTCACCATAATGGCACACACTGGAGTGTCTTATTGCTCTTATAGAATGGCATTTAAATATTTGACTTAAAATTAATGAAAATAAGAAGAATGTATTTAAAAATAAATTTTAACCTTTCATTGAAATATGCTTCCATTTTAACCCTGAATACAAAACATAGTCCATATTCTGGTAACTTGAGTGGGGTGAGCCAAAAACAATAAAACATAATGAAAACCATGGGTGGCACACTTTTTTAAGAAAAAAAAACATGTTATCTTGCATTTCAAATTAATGTAAGTGCTGTATTTTAATGGAAATGTGTTCAAAACTTTGAACCTGCCAGTTTACTTTCTTTTGGGTTGGGGGGCTGATATATTTTACCTGAAAACACCCATATATGGTATGATTCAAATGAATGTTCTTTTATAAACATTAGTAATGCATTTGAGCAGTTTGGATCCACCTCTACCTATGTAACTGTGTTCCCCAAATGTTCTCTTTGTTTATAAAGTAGTACTGCCTACTTTCTTCATTCTGTTTTTTTCTCTGTCTTTCCCCTCTGTTTATAAAGTATTTTTGCCTACTTTCTTCATTCTGTTTTCTTGTTTTCTGTCTTCCCCACATTCAACATATGGAATGTTTATCATGGAATGTTTCCCATGGAATACTGTGATTCAAACTTATTCTCAATTCCACTGACAGAATGTTCCTCTCCTAACATACTGTACACACACACACAAACAACATAGAGGATAATGGATGAGCAACAGTGAACAACACTGTGTTCACTTCGAGAGGTTGTCATGACAACCAAATAAACCTCAAGAGTGAAGCTCGAGAGGTTTTGGGTTGCAGACAGCCTCGAGAAGTGAACTCAGTGGTGTTGTTTCCTGTTGCCCATCCATTGTCTTTTATAGTGTATAAGCAAAAGTTCAACACCAACCAGGCATTTCTTCAGGAAAAAAAAAAACAACCTTAAAATGAGAATTGCACCACTGTTTCAAACACCTCCCCACCAAGAAAGCCACACTCTGCTATTACTTTGAAACTCACTGCACCTGCTTGCTCTTCTCTCTGTCTCTCACTGTCTCTGCTTCAGAAACCGCCCAACCTAAGTTAAAAAGCAAAACAAAAGGTGATACACATTACTACAGATTTATTTTTTAAAACGCAGTTTTTCAACATCAGAGCCACAATCTTAAGTGGAAGTAGCAGCGTACATCAGTGTTCCATGTTGATGTACCATCGATGTGATGTAGTCAAGATGGTACAACAGCTACTTGAGGTCACATCAATGGTACAACAGCACTAGGAACCAAATGAATTCAGAACATAATAACACTCTTCCATACTCTATAAAGGCTTCTTGTAGAGCCAGAGACCCAGTTAGATCACTGTCAGGGCAAGCAGAAGAGATATACCAGATAAGCAGGTAAAGATAAAAGGAGGCTTTTTCATTGTCAGCAAAGAAACACTTGTAATGAAAACTATGAACAATATGAAAAAATTACTCACCTTAGTAATTTTGTTTCTTCTAATGGAGTCTTGCTGTATTCTGACTATTGCAGTTAGCACCAGCACTCAAACTGCCCCGAAGAGAAGAGGGTTAATTTCTATGCAGAGCATAGAACGCTGAGTTCGAGCTCGGTTCATACCTTTGTCTGCTGCACTTTGAAGCACAACCGTTAGATTCTTATGAGCTAATATTAACTAACTACTATGTGGAAATTGTAAAATTTTTACTAGCCAAATGGCAACCAAATATTTTGGGTCCCCAAAAGACTCAAGTCAAGAAATACAAATCAGAAACCAGGTAGTGAACAACTTAAGACTGTTAAATTAATAATATAACCCACTCCCCCTCTCTAAAAGGAGGAAGTGCCCAAATACACCCCTGGGGTGCAACACTGCACCTGCCAGCCCACTTCCCAAAAACAGGTTCTGAGAGGGGAGGCAGGGAGGGAGATCAGAATACAGCAAGACTACATTAGAAGAAACATAATTACTAAGGTGAGTAATTTTTTCTTCAAACAAAGTGAAGTCTTGCTGTATTCTGACTATTACAGACTACCAAGCAGTACCTCCATGGAGGAGGGACTTGAACCTACCTTGGGAATAGGCTCTGCAGTACTGCTGTACCAAACCGAGCATCACTCCTAGCCCGGATGTCCAGGGAGTAATGCGTGGTAAATGTATGGACTGTTTTCCAGGTGGCTGCTTTACATATCTCTAGCAAAGGAATATCCATGGCCACAGCCAGGGAAGCAGCTGTCCCTCTAGTCGAATGAGCCCTCAGGCCTGAGGGAGGTATTTTGCCTAGCTTCTCATAGCAGAATTGAATACGAGAGACAATCTACCTGGCAATAGTTCTCTTAGTGGCAGCTTTGCCCTTCCCCACTTCCCCATAAGTGAGAAACAACTGGAGGGAGTCAAATGTGTGAGCCTTAGTACGCGCAATGTAGTAACTAAGGGCTCTTTTAACATCCAAACTGTGTAAACTTCTTTCTCCTGGAGAAGAATGATTAGTGAAGAACACAGGGAGAGACATAGATTGGTTCAGATGAAAATCTGAAAACACTTTAGGTAAAAAACTCCTATTAGTTCTAAGGACCACCTTACCTCTATGGAATGAGATAAAATCAGGCTCCACTGACAGATCTTGCAATTCACTGATATGCCTGGCAGAGGTAATAGCTACCAGGAACACAGTTTTCCAAGTCAAGTACTTAAGCTCTGCTGAAGACAAAGGCTCAAAAGGGGGTTGCATAAGCTGAGCAATGCAAACATTAAGAACCCAAGCAAGGGTAGGATCCCTAAAGGGGGGATTGGTATGAAGCAATTCCCTTGAAAAATTTACAGAATACAGGGTGAGATGACAGTGAGGAAGGCTTTCCCACTGACAGAAAAGCAGAAACAGCTAACAAATGTACTTTGAGAGGAGCTGGTCTGAGGCCTAGGCCATTAAGATGAACCATGTAATACAGAACTGTAGACAATTCAGATGCGTCTGGGGATACATGCTTCTTGGAACACCAAATGCTGAATCTTTTCCATTTGGAGTTATAAGTTTTTCTGGTTCCAGGCTTTCAAGAGGCTTTGAGAATATTCAGAACCCCTTGGGATAGATGCAAATCTGCATACTCTAACTCTTCAAGAGCCATGCCTTGAGATTAAGAGACCGGAAGATTGGGGTACCAAATCCTCCCCCGACAACAGGTTAACAGGTTGTAATTCCTGGAAAGAGACAGGGAAAGATGGACTGCTAGGGACAGCAACTGGGGGTACCAAGGCTGCCTGGCCCAGTCTGGAGCAATCAGAATCACTTTACAGGGTTGTGACCTTAGCTTGACCAGAACCTTGAACAGTAGAGGAAAAGGGAGGGAAGGCATATAGAAATTTCCCCTTCCCAGTTCAAAATCAGAGCATCCAGAGGGACTGAGCCCAAGACTGGGGGTCTGCAACAAAACAGAGGAAGTTGGTGATTGTCTGGGGCTGCAAAGTGATCTATCTCTGGAGTGCCCTACCTTGAAAAAATCACTTTCAACACCAGAGGGTCCAGGGACCATTCGTGATGGCTCTGGGAGATCCTGCTCAATGCATCTGCTAGCACACTGTCCTTCCCTGGAAGGAGGACTGCCATCAGACAGGTCTTCAGAGAATAAGCTAGGGACCACAATTTCATGGCTTCCGTGCACAAGGCCATGGACCGAGTGCCTCCCTGCTTGTTGATGAACCACATGGTAGTGGTGTTGTCTGTCCTGACCTGAACCACCTTGTTCTGCACTGACTGAGAGAAAGCTTGCAGGGCCAGAAAGAGCGCCCTGAGTTCCAAGAGATTGATATGAAGAAGGGATTCCTGCGGGGACCACAGTCCCTGGGCTGTGAGAGCCCCCAGATGGGCTCCCCACCCCAATAGAGAAGCATCCATGGTTAGGACCACAGAGTGAGACTGAGTGACAAATGGGACTCCTTGCCTGAGGTTGCCCTGATCCTGCCATCATTGGAGAGCCTGGATCAGAGTCTGAGTCACTGGAACTAGTTTGGTTAGAGAATCCTTCTTCTGAGACCAAAAGGCCCTCAGGTGAAACTGAATGTCCCTCATCTGAAATCTGGCCCCTTGACCACTGCTGCAGAAGCTGCCATGTGGCCCAGAAGCTGAAGGAAGTGCCTTGCTGGCTGAGAGACCAGAAGGTGGAATGAAGAAGCCAGCTCTACAATAGCCCTTGCCCTTTCCAGGGGAAGAAAAGCTCTTGCTTTCACTGTATCCAACTCTGCCCCTATGAAGGTGAGGAGCTGTACAGGCTCAAGAACTGACTTGGGAAGATTGAGAAGGAATCATAGGGAAGTGAGCACTTCCTGAGTCACTTGCAGGTCTGACTTGACTTGGTCTGGGGACTGACCCACAATGAGCCAGTCGTCCAGGTATGGTAATATGGAAATATTTTTCCTTCTTAAAAAGGTCACTACTACTGCTAGGCATTTTGTGAATACCCTTGGAGCTGATGTCAGGCAGAAGGACATATCTTTGAATTGATAATGGCCTGAAGGCAATTTGAATCTGAGGTACTTTCTGTGGGAGCGCCTGATGGGAATGTGAAAGTAGGCATCTTTTAAGTCCAGGGAGGCTAGCCAGTTCCCTGGCCGTAGAGAGGGAAGGATTATTCCCAGAGTCACCATTTTGAGTTTTGGTTTCAAAAGATGTTTGTTCAGGCATCTTAAGTCTAGGATGGGTCGCAACTCCCCTGTCTTTTTTGGGGTAAGGAAGTACCTAGAGTGCAGACCTTTGCCCCTGTGCAATGTAGGAATTCTCTCTATAGCTTTTAGAGCTACATAGAGATGAAACCTCTGACTCTAGGGCAATGGTTTCGGAGATGCTTGCAGGTGGAAAAGATCTGGTCCTCAGCTTTGGAAATTTCTTGAAGCTGAGAACCAGTCCCTGGCTTGCCACCTCCAGGACCCACTTGTCTGATGTAACAAACATCCAGTCCTGGACAAAGTAAGCCAGCCTGCCTCCTACAGGAATGGGGGAGTTGACCCGGGCTGACTCATCAGGGTGTCTGCTTGGCAGGAACCTTAGGTTGAGGGGTGGATGCAGCCCTGCTCATCCTCCTTCTGCCTCTCCCTCTGAAGAACCTCCTCTGAGGAAAGGGGGAAGAGTCCTGTGCTTGGTAGAAAGGTCTATGAAAAGGCCTGCCCCTGCCCCTAGCTTGCTGCCTTTGAGGAGTTGCATGCCTTTCCTTGGCCTGTGCACTCCTATAGGTGGTCCTATACTCATCCATCTTTTTCATGTATTTATCTGTCTGCTCCCCAAACAGAGAATTGCCCACCACAGAGAAATCCATGGCCTTAGCCTGGGTGTCCTGTGAGAGGCTGGTACATCTGAGCCAAGCCATTCCCTGAAGAGCCACAGATGTAACCATGACTCTAGATGACACATCATTGGAGTTCACAGCAGCATGGAACTGTACCTTAGATGCCTCAATACCATCAGCAGCCACCCCCTCCAGCTCTGAGGCTAGCTGGGGGGAGGCCTGCTTAGCCAGTGCCAGTACAGTGTCCCACCTGGACTTCTGGTACCTGGCTGCATAGGCCATATAATTAGCCTGCCTGAGTCCCAAGGATGATGCCATGTACTGTTTCTTTGCCATGGCATCCAGCTTCCTAGAGTTTTTATCTGGGGGTTGAAGCCAAGGGTATATTAGCCTTATCACAGGCTGTAGTCTGCACAACCCCAACATGGCTGCATTGTTGATACAAGTACTCTGTAACTGAACCTGATAAGGTGTACCTTTTGTCCATCCTTCTGTCGACAGGAGGTACAGAATTTGGAGTTTTTAAAATCTTTTGTGTCTGTTTCCCAAAAGACTTATGAAGGGGAATAGACAGTCTCTTGGACTCTGGGTTGTCCATTATCTCCACATAATCAGGTTCCTCTTGTTCCTCTACAGCTTTTTCCAAAGGGAGCTGGAGGGTTTCTGCCACTTTCCTGTAAAACATGAAGTGGGAAGGGGACTCAGAAAGCCTAGGAGAGGAAACACCAGAAGGCCTGTCTGGGGAGATGTCTGGTTCAATGGGCTCATCCAGACCTTCCACACCATCATCATCATCATCATCATCATCATAATCTTCATCCCCCTCCAAATCCAGTTCATAGAAATTTTCTGGGGCATAATCTTGAACCGGAGGAACCGACTGAACGGAGCACCTGCCAGAAGGCCCCAGATCAGACTGAACCAGGCGAAGAGATTCTACAGTCCTTATTGCTTTGGCAATCTCTTTGGCGGTCGGAAAATGGGTCTCTGGATCCGAACCGGCTGATTTTCCTTTTCTTTTTCTTTTGTAGGAACTGATCCCTCAGGATCAGCTCTCCTCTTGCCTGAAGAAGTATCGTCCTGGTCAGAGGGCACTCCCTCAGGTCGGTCAGAACCAAACCGGGCTGGCCATCTGGGTCAGTGGACTTCTCGGCCTCCTTATCCCTAAGCCTACCTAATCTTTTTTCCAGGGTAGACTTAGGGAAATTTTTACAGATTTGGCAGTCTGAATCAAGGTGGTCAAACCCCAGACAATAAACACAGGTGGAGTGGGGATCAGCCTTAGCAAAGACCTCCCCACACACACTGCAGTGTTGAAACCCAGTGGGACCGGGTTTTTCTTTTGGGTTTCTCAGACATAGCCATCCTAACCACAAACTTACCCTTTTTATGGCAAACAACCAGGCAAGACACCCTTATCAGTTTCTAACCGTGTCACAGGTATTGGAAAAAAACACAAGAAAATGTGTTTTCTTTTTTAAACCGATAAGGACCGGTAACCACACTCTAAGTTTAGAAACAAAGACAGAATATATAATTCACTAAATGGCCAGTTCAGCTGAACCTGTCAAAAAATAAATTTTTACAATTTCCATAAGTTTACTATATCTAGCTCACTACCTAGTACTTACTGTACCACAGACAGGGATCTGAACCGAAACTTGCAAAAAATAATCATCAAAACCGAGGACTTTAACTGACTTTCAGACTGTGTGCAAAGGAGAAATCTCTGGAGCGACTGTTCAGTTAGGCGGAGTAAAGAATCTGACAGTTGTGCTTCAAAGTGCAGCAGACAGAGGTTTGAACCGAGCTTGAGCTCAACGTTCTATGCTCTGCACAGAAATTAACCCTCTTCTCTCTGGGGCAGTTTGAGTGCTGGGGCTAACTGCAATAGTCAGAATACAGCAAGACTTCATGTTGTTTGAATTAATGTTTCTGATTTCTTTATGTGTGTAAGCAGAGTGTGATGATCAGGAAAATACTATTTATTTATTATTATTATTATTATTATTATTATTATTATTATTATTATTATTTAAGGTAGTTTTATTTGTCCAGTTGAAGGTTGTTACTGTGTAAAGGTAGCAGCCATGTTTGTGATGGAAGATCAGTTCTGGTTGTAGGGGAACCAATGTAAGGTCAGTTCTGGTTGGCGGGGAACTGATCTACCCATTCTGTGATGTGTCTAGTAGCAAATCTGGTCAGGTTTAGGACCAGGATGACTGTGTATTATGCTCTAATAATGCACAGGTCACCTGACTGATGTTACCCAATTAAGTTCTTTGATTATTAGACCCATTTTAGAAAACAGAATAAAAAAGTGAAGGTCAAAATGTTCAACACTATCATGCACTGCTGCTTTCGGAGAACTGTCTCGAACATATGATATTGTATATAGTCCTATGAGCTCATTAACTGTACAACATGTCTGATGTTGAATCCACACTACTGTGTATTGTTTATATTCATACTACTTTTCTTAATCCACATTAATCGTGAAACATGTAATATTTTATGGACATGTCCAAACCAAAATGGTTTCAGTTAACACTCGGTGAATAACTAGAATAGGGCAAAGCAAGGCATAGCAAGTTTATTTTTATAGCATCCTGTTCCTTAGGCTTGGGGCACTGTACAATCCATAAACAGCATTTAGTAAGAACATTAGAGATTAAGATGGAAGAAGGCAAAAGGCCATTGAGCCCATCACACGCTTTTCTGCAGTTGTAGCCATGTACCCCATTTGATCTTAGGATGTTATCCAGGTTGCTCTTAAAAGAATCAATGGTTAACTCATGACCACCAGCCTGGTCATGTGTTCCAGACATCTACCACCCTCTAGATGAAAAGAATCCTTCTCTTTTCAGATGCAAAAAAATTCAATTTTAGCTTGAAGCTATATTCTCTAGTTACCCGACTGGTATTTTTTTCCCCAAATACAGGGTCACCAATAGTGAGTCCTCTCTTATAGCTTTAAATATTAAGATCATACTCTCCTACAGTCTTCTATACTCCAAGGAATATAAATCTAGATCTGTTAGGCGTCTTCATATGTTTTAACACCCACAATGTCAATCCTTTTCGTGACCCTTCATTGTACTCTCTCTCGTCAAGTGATGTCACTCTATGGTAAGGAGTCCAGAGCTGCACTCTGTACTCCATTTGACCAATACAGGGGCAGAAAAAACTCACTTAATATGCTGATGAAATTATTCCTAATACTCTCCATAATTCTTTTACATTTCTTAATTATTTTTTCCACATTGATCTTTAACATCAAATCTGCAATCGATAATCACTCTCAGATCTTTTCCATTGTCCACTACTTTTATTTTTGATCCATTGAGGCTGTAAGTCCTTCTATGGTTCCTTTTTTTTCCATAGTTACATGACCACATTTTTATTAGGATTGAATTTCATGTTGCTTCTTGTTGCCCAACCAGCCATGGAGTTTTTATAATTATGCAGAGAACTGTGGTCATCATGAGATTCTGCAATACAACCTGTTTTAGTGTCACCCGTGAATTTTACTAACCACCCTCAACGGGCTGTACCTAGATCCATAATACAGAGGGTTGTGTATAGTTCTTCATACACAACAAGGCTGTGTCCGAATTGGGCGGTCATCGTGGAAAGCAGTGACCTTGAAAGCACAGCTTGAGGGGTCTCCTGGTTGCCACAGCAACCTCATGATTCAGATGCAGCCTTGTTTGTGCATGGAGAACCATACACAATCTTTTATAGTGTATGGTTCTCTATACACTCTATTGAGAGGAGTCTGTTTCTTAAAATGCTGAATTTTCTTTATTTCATGCTGTCAGAAATATCATGAAACATAAAATGGAATTTGATAAAACTATCTACATATTTAAAAACAAACAGTTCGGGTTCAAAGTTCATGCCACTCTCAACCTCACAGCAGTGTTTCTTTCCTCTCTCAATGGTAACTTTTTTCATCAGGGCAATCCATTTACTTGGGCTGTTGCCATTTGTGCTGCTGTCATTAGTGCTGTTAGATGAAGTGAATTTCAAAACACCTCACAGTGCTAGCAACAGCAGCCATGACTCAAGCTTGACCGCTGTACGGGATCATTCTTTTCTGTTAAGTTGCAGTAGTGACATCACTAGTGCAGCCCAGCAACATTACAACATTAGTACTGCAACACAACACTGTTACAGGCATGGATTTCAGGTGTGCCATGCCCAACCGGGGCTCGGATCTCGCCGCCAGAGGAGAAGTTACAAGCCTGCCCTGGGAAGTGACCTACGGTCCTGCTCCTGCTAATTGGCAGACTGCACAGCTTCTTTCCCCTGCCATAACTGCCACCTGGGATCCTCTGAACTCCGGTTCATTGCAGGGTCCAGCAATTTACAGTAACAGCTGAATTAGGACCCACTAGCCCAGCCTGTACTGAACTACACTCTGGTGGCTCGCCTGGAGCTGTGGGTCAGAAAACCGTATACCCCCTCAGGTATGCTATGCCCAACCGGGGCTCAAACCTTGCCACCAGAGGAGAAGCTACAAGCCTTCCTTGGGAAATGACCCATGATCCTGCTCCTGCTAATTGGCAGACTGCATGGCTTCTTTCCCCTGCCCTAACTGCCACCTGGGATCCTCCAAACTCCAGTTCATTGCAGGGTCCAGCAATCTACAGAAACAGCCAAATTAGGACCCACTAGCCCAGCCTGTACTGAGCAATGCTCTAGTGGCTTGCCTGGAGTTGTGGGTCGGAAAGCCGTATACCCCTCAGGTATGTTGGTGTTTGGTGCCTTTGAACATTTTGAATTGTCAGCGTCAACACTCTGATTGGGGGATCTCAGTCTCACTGACTTCTCTCTGGCTGGTCTCCATTTTACCTTGCTTCATTAGAGACACTTATCAGCGCTGCTCCTCCGGGACTAATTTTATTTTTTGTAAAGCAAGAAAGGCCTCCTCCCCTATTTTTTTTTTGGTCTACTTTCCCATTTACAAATTATACTGCAAAGCCACTAGAGGGCATCAGCATGAGTCTTTCCTGCTAAAGGTGCAACACCTAATATTTTCTCCTTCCTCTTCTGCTCCAGTGTACCCTGGACACCGCTCTTTCTGAGGACCATCCCCTGGCGTGAGCCATGGTTCCCGCCTGTTTCTTGGGCCAGATCGCACTCCCCCTCTTAAAGCCTCAAGACTTGTACACCTGCCCAGAGCCACTACCAGGCTGGTGGAGCAGGGCTAGAAAAATGAATGAAAACCACAGATCAAGCCTCCCATGCCAGATATCAGCCTTGAGCCATCCTGCTAGTTTGGCTGAAAGTCTTACCCCACCAGCACTTCATGCCAGCTCCTCACCCACCCTAGGTGGACCCTGCCTTATATAGACACTGTGTGGTTAGATGACTAAGTGCCTATTTTTCCATTGGTCCCTTATATTGGGGCTGCTGGACTGCTGACTCCACGTCCGCTCCCGCAGACCAGGGGAACCGCCTTCAAGAGCTCGAGCGCCATGGACCACGCTTGACTTACAGGCCAGTCCTACGTTCTCCAAAGACAAGCAACAAGAAAATGTGCCGCCAACCCCCAAGCAAACAGCTACCAGACAAGCCCTCTCTGCCACCGGAGCACAGCTCGAATCATTCCACTGGTTCGACTGACTGAAAGCCACTACTCCCCAGGTACATCTTTGGCACCAAGCTACCACTGAAGCCATCCAGAATTTTGAAATGGAAGCATATGACTGATAATTGGTCAAAGCCCCCATTACTTCAACTGAGCTCCTTTCTCATGACACCATACGCACTGCCAGGTACCTTCCTGGCTCAACACCCCTGCTGACTTACAACTAGGCCTCCTACATTGTGCGATGGGAACTAGTGCCATTGATCAATCTAAGCACCTACTCTTTCTAACCATCGTGCCACTCCTGATCCATTTGTCTGCTAACAGAATATTCAGTACAGAAGTGAAATGGACCATAATTATGCCATCTGTGAATGATTTTCACTTCTCCAACCTCTTCTGCCTCTATGAACTACCACAAGACTCGACACCTCTTTAAATAATTAAAGGCATGATCTACCACACTGTATCAGATACTAAGAAATGCTTCCTACGCTGCCTGATTCTATCCCCTTTTTACCATCGGAAGCTCTGGTACCTCCTGCTACTGGCCATCCTGCTCTCTGGCGACACTGAAACTAACCCTGGCACTACTTGCCACCTATCCCACTCGGATGCTCTACTACACAATACTAAAGGCATCCTTATTGTCCAACACAACATTAGAAGCCTAGAGCACAACTTCCCTGAACTAGAGGCCTGGATCTCCCTATACAAGCCTGCCATCCTGTGTTTTACCGAAACTTGGTTGAAGCCCACAGTCCCAGATTCTCTGTGCTCTATTCCCTCCTACAACCTACTCCAGAAAGATAGAACTTCCACTAAAAGAGGGGTGGTGTTGTAATCTATTCAAACAGTCTCCTGCATTTCACTGTCCTAAACACAGACCCCCTGATGCAGTATGAGTCTTTCACTTCCTCCTTACACTCCGGGTAAAAAAGCTGCATATTATCTGTGCATACAATCCCCCAAATAGTGGCCACTGTGGCTTAGATGAGCTCCTCAACCAAACGGCCATGCTCTCTGGCAAAAATTAAGTACTCCTATTAGGGGATATAAATATAAACTGGTTAGGAAAGTGCCAGACCACCTCACTCTCCAAAATACAGAGCTACAGCTTGCATCAAATGATCACCGAACCTACAAGGACTGTGTCCAGCTCCAACTCCAGTACCTTAATCAACTGGGTGTTAGTAAACTGTACTGAGCATATCCTGTCTGTCGGCACTCTTGCAGATGCCATCATGGACCATCATTCAATCTTTTGCTCCTGGGGGCCGGCTCCATCACCCCCACAAAAAACGCCTTACATCACCATCCAAAACTATGCTCATCTGAATACCAAAAGCTTTCTTCACGATGTAGCCAACATGGACTGGTCCAGTCTCTATCTGACCTCTGATGTGCAGTCCGCTCTCATTATCTTCATTGCAAATTTCACAGCCATTCAGGACACTCACGTCCCTTGGATAACACATCAAGTCAAAGGGAAGCCTACCCAATGGCTAAAAAAAGATCTACTAAACAAAATAAAACAGCGTGATAAGTCTTCAGTTAGAGGTGAATGGGGAAAGAAGCTTCTAGCTGGATGCTGTGAGTAAGTAGGCTTGAAAGATTTTCTTAGCTGGTTTTCTGTGTGTTTCCAGCAAACAATTTGGTGTTTGTGTGTGTTTAAAAGCTGGAGGCTGTGAGACTAAGTGAATTTGAAAGATTTTCTTAGCTGGTTTTCTGTGTGTTTCTAGCAGACTATTTGATGTGTGTGTGTGTGTGTGTGTGCGTTTAAAAGCTGCTATCTGGCCTGTAAGTGCAGGCATCATATTATAGAGGATTAGTGCTATTTGAAAGTAAGGTGGGACTCCCAACTCAGTCAGTCTTCAGTTAGAGGTGAATGGTGAAAGAAGCTTCTAGTTGGATGCTGTGAGTAAGTAGACTTGAAAGATTTTCTTAGCTGGTTGTGTTTGGAGGTGCAGTGAGGGGCAGACACAGGGCTGATACACTCTTGTGAGAGTCAGGTGTAGGCCCTAGTCCCACCCTTCTTCACCTCTCCCCAGATCTCAGCTCATTTATAGGGGAACACCTGCCCTGTAATTGGAGGAAAAAGCTTCAGGTGCAGCTCATGTAGTTCTAGCCACTAGGGGCCAGGTTTAAGAGCTGGGAGAGAGGAGCTTAGGGAGTTGTACATTTCCCCTGTAAGTTTATTGTGTAGTACTGCACCTAGCAATGGGGGTCCCTGTTTACTGTGGGACTGTATATAGGATTAGTGGGTGACCTGATTAGTGGGTAGGGGTGTATCTTGGACTAGTGGGGAACCTGGTGGTTCACCCAAGGAAACCTACTTGGAGGGGGATGGGACCACACATCATTAGGGCCAGCATCTTTGGGAGGGTGGTGGGGTGCACAGGGTGTGGGATGGCCATGATATTGGACTGGGCTTGGAAGTTCGGTGGTTGCCCAGTGTGCTACCAGCTGGCACAGCTTAGGGAGGAGGTTGAGGGGATTAGGAGACAGCTGGAGGGAGGGGAGAGGTATGGTTGGAGAATAGGGCAGGGACTGTCCCACAGGGTTGCACCAAGCACTAGGGGCAGGGGCATAGGGAAAGGAGTGCAGGAGAATACTCTGGGGTCACATAGGGACCCTGACAGAGGGGGCCCAAAAGGAGGACACTACAAAGGAAGCAGGCAAGTATCTGGGAACCCTCACAGAGGGGAGCCAAAGGGAGGACATTCTCAGGAAAGTAGGCAGATGGCTGGGGCAGGACAGAAGGAAGCAAGGGGGGGGGAGGTGGATCAGACCTTAAGCTCAGTAACCGCTTCAATTCTCTTCTTCTGCTTGAGGATGAGGGGAGTGATGTAGCCATAATGGGGCAGTTGTAGATGGAAAGGGAGTGGAGGGCAGGAGGCAGGGACTGGATAGCAGGAAGAACGGGGGGAACCTGGAATGTGGCAAAATGGGGGGAGTGGTGGATCAGAGCAGGAGGAGGAGGGGGTAAAGAGAGGAAAGCGCAAGGAGAAGGACCAGTTGGGAGGAAAGGGCAAGGAGAGGGACCAGAAGTACAAGGAGGATACAGTAAAGGCAGCTGAGGGTTTATGCCAGGGGAGCATGACAGACAAGGAGGGGCTGAATGGAAATGGGAAGGAGGGGAGGATGAGCCAGGCAAGTTTAGCAGATGGGGGGGAAGGACCAGTAGCGAGCAGTGACGGTGGGTAGCAGGGTACAAAAGGATACTCAGGAGGAGGAGAGGCATAGGATCAGATGGGAGGGGTGGCCAGAGTAAATAAGGAGGGGCAGCAGGGGACACCCAGATAGGGGGAGGAGCAAGGAGCCGGCTGGGGGGAGGAGCCGGTAGAAAGGATGAGGGTCATGGAAGGGGGGAATGGAGGAAAAGGGGTGGTCAGAGTGATCCTGTTGGGTGATTCCATGATCAGGGGTATCAAATGGGACAGGGAGGGGGAAGCCTGCCTGGTTAGAACAAAATGCTCCCCTGGACTAATGGAGTACAGGGCCAAGCATGAGGTATATCAGCTGGCAAAGGATTGTGGAGGTTCCCCAGATGTACTGGTCCACCTAGGTACCAATGACAATGAGGGAAATAGTGAACTAGAGATACAGGCAAGGTTCACGGAGCTTGCCAGGGTCTGTCATGACATAGGATGTGCAATTTCCTTCTCAGAAATCCTGCCAGTGCCAAGGGCTAGTGGGGAACACAAGAAGAAGATTAGGGAGATAAACCAGTGGCTCAGGGAGTGGTGTGGGGCCAGAGGGTATGGGTTGATGGGGGATTGGTGGGAGACCTGGGAAGATAAGGGGCTATATGCTAGAGATAGGCTCCATCTCAATTTGGAGGGGTGGGAAATCCTTAAGTTGAAAATAGAGGGGTTCGTTGGCGAAAGGTGGGGTTTAAACTTGTGAAGGGGGGAGGGATGGAAGAAAAGGCTGTCAAGGGGGTCCAATAAAGGAGGGGCACGGTCTCCATCCCCTGGGGAGCTGGAGGAATGCGGGAAAAGGCAGACTGATAAGGTGCTAACCGGGGAAGATGGAATCCCCATGGGAATGCGAGCAGAAGAAATGGAAGTATATGGAAAGGATGGAAGGTAGTCCTGTTAAATGCCAGGAGCTTGAGCAATAAAATGCCTGAGCTCCAGGTGAAGTTAACTGAGGGAGAGGTGGATGTGGCAGTGGTCACTGAGACCTGGGCCACCGCAGGGCACTACTGGGACCTGAACCTGGAGGGTTACACCATGTTCAGGAAGGACAGGGGGGAGGGAAGGGGAGGAGGGGTAGCAATAATAGTCAAAAACTGCATTGGTATAGGAGGAGGCAGAGGGAACTGTGGTGGCAATTTGGGTCACCTTGATAACAAATGGGGGCAAGAGAGTAAAAATAGAAGTGGTGTATAGACCCCCTGCGCTGGCGGAGGAGCTGGAGGAGAGTCTGGTGGCAGATGTTGGGAGACACTGCAAATTGGGCAGGAGAAGGGTGGTGGTGTTGGGGGACTTAAACATGCCAGGAATGGACTGGGAGACTATGACATCCTCAGTGGCCAGGGAACAGAGGTTGTTGGATGTCTTTCGGGGTGCGTTCCTAACTCAGCAGGTGGGGGAACCAACCAGGGAGGAGCAGATACTGGATGTGGTCCTGGCAGACAGTGACCAGATTGGGGGCCTGGAGGTAAGGGACCCGTTAGCAGGGAGTGACCATGATACAGTCTGGTTCTGCTTGGACCTAGGAGGGGTAGAAGGCTGCACAAAGACGGAGGCAACTGACTTCAGGGGGGCGGATTTCAAGGAAATGGGAAGGATCCTTAAGAAGCACTTGTATAGGATTGGGCTAGACATGGACGCTGACAGTAGGTGGGAAATCATCAGGAGAGGGGTGCAGGGTGCTACCAGCACCTGTGCAAGAGTAAGATGAAAATGCAGTAGGGCCCGTAAACCCTGCTGGTGGACCAGGGAGGTTCAGGAGGTGGTGAGGGGAAAGAAGACAGCTTATAGGCATTTCAAGTGTTCAAGGAGTGAAAGGGATTGAGGGGAGTATGAGCTGATGGCCAGAAGAGCCACTAGGGTGGTAAGGGCAGCTAAGGCAAGGAAGGAGCAGAACCTGGCCAGGGAAATTAGGAGAGGAAACAAGGTTTCTATAGATACTTTGGGGAAAAACGAAGGGTGAAGGGCAGATTAGTAGGATTAAAACAGGGAGGGATGGGCACAAGATACGGGGAGCAGGCTGAGGTACTAAATGAGTACTTTGCCATAGTTTTCACCAAGAAAAGGGGGTGCATCATACATGGGAGGAGATGATGAAACTGAGGGGGGGGACCCTTGCTGATCATTGGGTCTGGGGAGAGGGTGGTCCATCACTGGTAGGAGGGGGGAAGGCAAAGCAGGGGGACGAGGTAGCAGAGGTGGAAATCATGTCAGAGAGAGTGAGGGGAGCCCTCGGGTACCTTAAGATGGAGAAAGCACCGGGGCCAGATAAATTATATCCCAGAGTGCTGAAGGAACTGCTGGATATCCTGGCAAAACCCTTGGCAGAGCTTTTCAGCATTTCTCTGAGGAAAGGGTGGGTGCCCTAGGACTGGAAGGTGGTGCATATAGTGCCTATCCACAAGGGGGATCAAGGGAGGTGGCAGGGAACTACAGGCCTATCAGCTTGACATTGGTGGTGGGCAAGGTGATGGAGGGCATTGTCAAGGAGAGGCTGGGGGGGGACCTGGAGAAGTCAGGGTGCCTAGAAGATAAACAGCATGGATTCATCCAAGGGAAATCATGTCAGACAAACCTTGTGGAGTTCTATGACTGGGTGATGAGAGCCTTGGACCTCGGTAGACAGGTGGATGTCCTCTATTTTGACTTCAGCAAGGCATTTGACTCTGTTCCTCATGGGGGCCTGTTGAATTAGCTGGGAGAAATGGGGGTGGGGAACCAGATGATCAGATGGATAGGCAACTGGCTCCAGAACCAGACCCAGACGGTCGTGGTTGGTGGGATGATCTCATCCCCAAGGAGGGTCATTAGTGGAGTCCCTCAGGGATCAGTCCTTGGGCCCCTCCTGTTCAATGCCTACATCTCTGACATAAGGAAGAGTACCAGGAGTGAGATGAGTCTCTTTGCGGATGACTCAAAACCTGGGGGCAGTGGTGGATGGGGAGGAGGGGAGGGTGGCCCTACAGGGGGACCTGGAGGCTCTGGAAAGGTGGTCTAGAAAGTGGAAGCTGAGGTTTAATGCAGGGAAATGCAAGGTACTGCATCTGGCAGCCAGAAACCCGGGCCAAGAGTACACCCTGGGGGGGGGATTGCTACAAGTCTCAATGGCTGAGAGGGACCTAGGGATGGTGGTGGATGTCAAGATGAACAACTCTGAGACTTGTACGAGGGCAGCGACCAAGGCCAACAGGATGCTGGGATGCATTGCTAGGAGGATCACCTCCAGAAGGAGGGAACTGATACTCCTCCTGTATAACTGCTTGGTGAGGCAGCACCTCGAGTACTGCGTGCAGTTTTGGAGACCACACTTAAAGAGGGACATTGAACTCCTGGAGAGGGTCCAGAGGAGGGCAACCAAAATGATCTTGGGCTTGTGGGACAGGACCAATGGGGAGAGGCTCGAAGAGCTAAATATGTACACATTGGAAGAGAGAATGGACCCGGGGGACATGCTAGAGGTCTACAAATACATGAAGGGGTTAAATAGGGGAGAAGCAGTCGGGGTGCTCGAAAGGAAGGAGGAGGGCAACTAGAGGGCATGGGTGGAAGCTGGATGGGGGAGATTCAGGGGAGGAGGAGGAGGAGGAGGTTCTACTTCACTGAGAGGGTGGTGGAGCCATGGAATGCGCTGCCCAGGGGGCTGGTGGAGGCAGAGATGGTGGAGGGATTCAAGAGGGGTTGGGACAGGTACAGAGGAAGGGTTCTGGAAGCAAAGTCTTGTGCAGCAGGAATATCCAGGACTGGGAAGGGAGAAGCCAGAGAGGGTGAGGGGGGCAGCAAGGTCAGCTCCCAGGGTGGGGGCCGACCAAATGAGCAGACACAAAAGACCATTAGGCCTATTCTGCTGGCATTTTAGTATGTTAGTATAAAAGCTGGAGCCATTTCAAGTCCTCTGGCCTACAGGAAGACCAAAACACCTGCAGGCTGCTAAGAAATACATGTAAAAAGGAGATTAGGGCAGTTAAAAGTGCCTATTGCAAAAGCTTATTAACCAGTGCATCAGAGGATTCTAAACAATTCTGGTCCCATATAAAAACGTTCCTGGTATCTAACCTTTCCCCTACCCTGAGTGACATGGTACTAAATGGTGCCCACTGCAACAACCCTCAGACCATCGCTAATTTCTTTCATGACCAATCTATAGACTTGACCAAATACACATCTGCTTTCCCTGCCTCGAATCAATTGGGTCCTTCAACTCCCTCCCACCAAGCATCAAAAATCCCCTCCTTTCGCTTTAAGGCCATTACTTGTAGGGAGGTCACAAAACTCCTCAGAAAGATTTCGGACAGCACAGCCACTGGATCAGACTGTATCGAGTCCAGGCTGCTAAAAATTGCCGCACCTCTCATTGCCGGAGCCCTGGCTAGAATTTTTACACTCTCCTTATGTTATAGCAGAGTCCAGGACATTTGGAAAACAGCGAGAGACACCCCTGTCTTCAAAAAAGGCAACCCTAAAGACCCCTCTAATTACAGGACCATAGCCATCCTGTCAGTTCTAAGCAAAATATTGGAAAAGCTAGTTGACATGCAAATCATTGAATTCTTCTGAGACAATGACCTCCTAACTGCTGCACAACACAGCTTTCGAAAAGGTCACAGCACCACAACCACCCTACTCAAATTTATAACAGACACCCTCTCTGCCATGGACTCAGGGCTTCTCACGGGAGTGGTTTTCATTGCTATATGTCAAAAGCCTTTGACTTGGTAGACCACCCACTTTTCCTCAACACACTCCACTCTATGGGCTTTGTTCCTAGCGTTGTCAGTTGGTTTAACAGTTACCTGTCACATAGGGCCCAAACCGTTAAATTCAATTCTACATGCTCCGACCTAAAGACGGTGAACATTGGAGTTCCCCAAGGCTCAATTTTTATCAACAACATCACCACTAATCTCCTTGACATCTCATCTCTATTCTATGTGGACGACATAGTCATGTATGCCAGTGCGAAAGATGTGTCCAATATCAACCTATGTCTCGCCTCCAATTTCCAATGCACACAAGCCTGGCTACAGGACCATAAACTTGTTCTAAATGAGGCAAAAACACAGTCCATGCTATTAGGGACCCTTCCTAAACTCAAGACATTCCAAGATAAGTTCAGGGTCTCATGCTTAGATGGCTCACTCATAACTCCTGTAACATAATTTAAATACCTTGGGTTTACCCTTGACCAATCTCTAGATTTTGAACTCCACATCATCAATGCATGCAAATCAGTCAGTTCCAGGCTAGGCATGTCATACCAGACCAGCCACATGCTAACCTCTACTGCTAGAGTGGCTATAGCTCGGGGCATACTCCTACCTACTCTGCCCTATGGAGTGGCAACTTATGCTCCTTTACCAAAATCACATCTTCAAAGATGGGATGTCACCGATAACAACATCTGCAGGTCTGACTCTGCCTCCCACAGACTAAAACACCATTGTCTACTATACTCGGATCTAAACTGGTTGTCCCCCAACAACACTAGATTTTACTCCCTCGGCTCCACTGTCGTCAGCATCATGAGATCTCATACCTCAACAACTCTAGCCGAGCTACTCACCTACCAGACCTCCAACTATGGCCTACGCCCGGCTGACAAATCCGTACTATGCATCCCCAAATGCAGCACCACCAAAGGCTCTAGAACCTTTGCCCACCATGCACCTCAATTATGGAACTCACTCCTTCTGGACATCTGGTTAGCTCTTACACACAATGATTTAAAAAAGCACTCCACCAGTATCTCAGCTCCACCAACCAATGCTTCTGTTTCAAACCTCCTTAGTCTCTGGGTATCCTGCCTATCCCGAAGCTCTTACCTTTTCTCAACAATACTCCCCTTGCGGTGCAGCCTATCCCAGCTCTCTCTTCTGACACTAGCCCCCTGCAGCCTTTTCTCTCTTTGCCAGCTCCTATCCTATACCCTACCTTCCCTTATCCTGACCTGCTATTATCCTTACTGTTCACAATCTTGCCATTCCACTGCCCATTATCCCTCTGCACTTGTCAGTATTTGACCACATTTTTATTTATCTGTATTTGTTGTACTTTCTAAATTGTATTTTCAGGACTACTACTGCAATACTCTTGCTACTGTATGTTTTTCGTCATGCTATGACTGTAAAAATCTATATGATCCTACCAGGATCACTCTGTATACTACCTGTAATGCTTAGCTTATTGTTAAATGTTTTTAGAAATACCCTGTATACTACCTGTGCTGCTTAGCTTATTGTTTAATATATCGCAACACCTTGTTTATGTATCTCGATGTACACTACTGTTTGTTATACCTGCAATGTCTGCTCTGTAACCTCCCAGGTCTTGCCTGAAAACAGACATCTTTATGGTTAGCACACCCACCCAGTAAACAAAAACTAAATAAAATAAATATTAGATAACAGGAGACAGAGTACAGATCATTGCATCACTCTGCTGGTTATGCCACTGGACCTGATAATTTACCATTGACTCTAACCATCCTAGACCTATTACACAACCAGTTTTTAATCCGGGTGCATAGGTAGTTGAGAACTATCAATGTACCTAATTTTCTCACCAGCCCCTATGTGGCACCAAGTCAAATGCTTTACTGAGGCTAAGGTAGACAACATCAACTGATTTTATTACTGTCAAGTACTTCACTGATATGTTCATAAAATGAATCAAGTTCGTAAAACAAGCTTGTTCTTCCTTAAAACCATCCCCCACTCAATTCCAATCTACATAGCAGGTACATACTGCACTCCAGACACCAACTCACCTGCCATACTGGACTACCTGGGTTCCTTAAACTCCCTGGCAGCAGGTGGTGAGATCCACATACTAGGAGATTTTAACCTGAACTGGCTCGTTGAGTCTCATTCCAAATTTCATGACAAGGTGACAGCCCTAATCCTAACTCAACTAATCTCTGAACCTACTCGGTTAAACCACAAAACAGAACCACACACTTCTAGATTGGTCCCTCACATCACACCCGCTCAGGGTCATAGCCTCAGGTCTCCTTCCGGATGCCCTTAGTGACCACCACGGAATCTACTCCATACGCAAAATTCACAAACCTAAAGCTCTCCCACCCAGAATCATAATGTCTAGATCCTACAAATCTCTGGACCTCCCCTCATTATTAAATGATTTGGGCAACTCTGACTGGTCACGCATTAGTCAATTCACCTCTACAGAAGAGGCACTATAGTTCTTTAAGTCCAAGTTCTTCGCCATCTGGGACTGATACGCCCCCCTCCAGACGTACCAGAGTCCGAGGCGCTCATCTATCTCCCATGGATCACTCCCGAAATCCTAGCCCACCTCTGAATCCGAGACAAGGCCTGGAAAACCTTTAAGATTTCCAATGCTCAGGCCGACCTCCAGACTTACCGTGAGTTTCGCAATACTAGTACCAAAAGAATATGCCAAGCAAAAGCCAACTATTTCATAGGCGCATTCAATTCCTCCTCCCACCTCCCGTCAAGATTCTGGAATGTGGTCAAATTGCTTCTCTGCCCTCCATCGCAGCCCCCCACCCCTTCCCTGCAGGTTGTGGGACTCTCCATCACTGACCCCTCAGCAGTTGCCACTTTGTTTAACACTGTCTTCACAACCAGCCATGCTACTCCCTTGTCCACCCCCCCGCTCAGCATGTCTTCCCCCATCACCCCATCTTGTGGCACACCTACAGCTCACTCCTTCTCCTTCCTGCAAGTCACCCCTGATGAAGTATACAATGCACTGGTTGCCCTTAACCCAGATAAGGATAAATGTCCCACTGGGTTGGACTCCAAAATTCTCCACCTGTCAGACCCTGTCAGACCCTGCCATAGCTCAGCCCCTGGCCTCCCTTTTTAACTTATCCTTCTTCCTAGCCGAAGTCCCCTCTGAGTGGAAACACGCCATCATAATCCCACTTCCCAAGAGTGGTGATGCCTCAAACCCACGCAACTATCAGCCCATCTCCCTTTTACCAACCCTGGACAAACTACAGGAGTGCCTGGCTCTTTCTCGCCTATCCACCTTTCTGGATTCCTCCTCCTTTTTCTCCCCCTACCAGTCTGGTTTTAGGAAATCCCACTCCACCACTACCTCCCTTCTCAGGATTACCAATTCCATCCTCACAGGGATGGATGCTGGCCACATCACAGCTGCCATCTTTATCGACCTGGCTAAGGCTTTCAATACTGTGACACACTCTCTCCTGCTGACCAAACTCGTCAATGCTGGTCTATCCAACTGGGCCACATCTTGGTTCCACTCTTACCTCACTGGCAGATCCCAAGCTGTCCGCATCAGTTCATCCACGTCGGCTCCCCTCCCAATCACTTCAGGAGTACCACAAGGCTCTGTCCTAGGTCCCCTCCTGTTCTCAGTCTTCCTGAATGACCTGACGTCTGCCTGCCCACACACCTCCATCCACATGTACGCAGATGACATGGTGCTGTATGCGTCCAGCCCCTTGACCTCTGAGGTTGCGACCAGACTGCAGCAAGACTTTATCTCAGTCCAGCACTGGCTCCGCTCAAATAACCTCCTTCTCAATGCCAACAAAACAGTCTCACTAACCTTTGGCATGAGGCAGAAGATTTCTAGGCTCCCCTCACTCATATTATTCTACACCCTGGAAGGTTCCCCTCTGGAGTCCTGCACCTCCTTCAGATACCTCGGTGTCTGGCTTGACCAGCACCTCAACTTTTCCTCACATATTGACTCTTTACTCAAGAAGCTGCACCCTAGGCTTGGTGCACTTTACCGGAATCGTGACAGCATCCCCCTTCCAGCCAGGATGGACATTGTAAAAAAAATGATCATCCCTGTCCTTGACTATGGGGATGTAGTCTATGATGCCGGCCCCAAAACCACATTAGCCAGGCTGGACACTTTGTTCCACTCTTTCTGTCATTTTGCCCTGAACAGCCCCCTACTCCACACACCACTGTGCCCTCTATCATGCAATGAACCTCACCTCTCTTGACAATCGCAGACTGACCCACTGTGCCAAGATCCCGGCCAAGTACTGGTCACTGCATCTCCCCTCCTACCTCACCGATGCCATAACCAACCCCAGCACCAAAGCATATTCTCTCAGAAACTCAGACTCTAGGTCCCTAGCTGTCTCATACCGGTCTACTACCATTGGACAGTCAGCATTCAGCTATCGCATTCCCACATTGTGGAACTCCCTCCCAGCTAACATTCATCACTTCTCCACCCTCTCGCACCTTAACTCCATGCTCCAAGCCCATTTCGTCCCTACCTGTGCTTGTGTTTAGGCATTTCTCAGTCTCTAGTAGAATCTCAGTGTATGTCTGCACTTAGTAATTGCAATTAATCGGTGCCTAACTATTGTTCTCTAGCCTTATACTGTTT
The DNA here is from genome assembly GCA_016271365.2 of Neoceratodus forsteri. Lineage (NCBI taxonomy): Eukaryota > Metazoa > Chordata > Ceratodontiformes > Ceratodontidae > Neoceratodus > Neoceratodus forsteri. Next base: position 495,957,323 of record CM057453.1, read on the forward strand.
CTCACATGGTCGAATTTTGCTAGTGGCCTGCACTATGAATTTATTGTTCTCAGGCTGTATTAACTGTGGTTACCAACTGATCATCTCAACCCACTACTGTCTAGTAATCAGAACCAAATGTTAGTGTTCTCCCACTATGTATTCACTTGTTTATACTGTCTTCAACTGTCTACCTATGTTCCCCCTTCCCCCAGGACGCATCTGAAATCAAGCAGTAAACTGCTCAGTATGCCTTTCCTGGTAAAACGCTTAAATAAATAAATAAAACTATGTTGACTACTGTCCTCTACTTTTTATCCACTAGGTGATTCAATAATCTGTCCATAACACAGCACTCTAGTGGCTTACACACAGCTGAGGTAAGGCTAATAGGCCTATAATTCCCTAGTTTTCTGAAGTCTCCTACTTTAGGAAGTGGGGTAACAATTGCATTCCTCTAGTCAGCAGGAAGCTGTCCCTCGAGGAGTTAATAATTAAAATATCTGAGGTGGGAGCAGCAAATATAGATGCCTTTTCTTTAGTACCCTTGGACTCATATTGTCTGGTCATTTTGTTTTGATTCAGGTTACTTAATTTTTCATTGATTTCTTAGATGTTGATTATTTTCAGGACAATGGAGTTGCCCTCATGTGCAGTTGCAGACAATGCCTGCTTTGTCCCAAAATGCATGTGACAATAAATGAATTCCTCACAGAATAAATCAGGCGATAAAATCTTTTAATAAGTTAAAACCCCAAATTGAAACAGACTCCAAGAGTTTTCTAGCTCAAGATATTACCAAACGCCTGCTCCTATAGATGGACTTTTGACCCCTTTGTAAATGCCTTCACCGAGGTACCATTCTGCAGGCTAACAGAAAGGGCAATCCAAATTATCGCACTGCTGTGGAGAAAGCTCGTCCTCTGATTGCTTCAATTTGGATCTCAGAATGGCCAACAAATTTCCCTCAGTAGAGATGATGGGGTGGCCCAGAGCATAAAATGGCAAGAGATTTTTAAGGTACTGTAGTGTGGGCCCAGTCCATGTAGGGTTTTGTACATTAGCAAAGTGATCTTGAAGGAGTGTGCCACCAAACTGGCAGCCAGTGTAGCTGGCGCAGCACAAGCATTATAGTTGTAGGTGATACACCAACTTGCCAGACAACCCAGGACAGAGCACTACAGTAGTCGAACATGATGTCAAGAAGGCATGCACTAGGGTCATAAGGTCCTGGAGAGCTAGATAGGGCTTGATCCAGAGAATATACCTTAACTGGGAAAAAAAACATGCGATGCAAACTGCCATCACAACCTGATGTTCTAGTGACAGGCTACAGTCTACAATGACCACCACATTTTTTTAACCTTCTCCACAGCTCGCAGTTTCACACCATTCAAAGATAGAAATCTAGGGGTTAGCTGTTCATTGCTGACTCATGGGGCTCAGGTCCCACCAGCAACACTTCAGTCTTGTCTTGATTTAAGCTTAGCCAGCTAGACATCATTCAGTCAGAGATTTCATGAAAGAATTGGTCTGGCATAAAGATTGTATAATTTTTTTTTTTATTTAGTTTTTGTTAACCAGGTAGGTGCACCAGCCATGCAATGACTACTTTCAGGCATGACCCAGGAGACTACAACAATCAAAGACAGGTACATAGCATGAGTACAATGAAATTACAAAAGTATAGGTCAGAACAGTCCGTAGTAATGAATACATGCAGCCAGGACAATAACAATCAATGAAATCCACATAGAATTTTTAGGCATAAAAAACCTACAGAGTCTAGGAGAACATACCACAACATAGCAGCAAAGAAATATTGTTCAAATTAGTCGCAACAATGAAGGTTCAAATAGGCAGCAAAACAAGGCAAGGGCAAATTCCTGACTTGGCAGGATGCATTATCACTGCCTCCAAGACAAAACTCAGGTGTGGAGGGGTTGGGGCAGATTAGCCCTTAAGGAGATAGTATGGGTAAGAAGCGCTATGAGGTAGGGAGGTGAAAGTTAGGTCAGGAAGCATCTGGCGGATGAGTGGATTAAGGAGGATTAAAACAAGTGCAGAGATCAGCAAGGGATAGATGTAGGTGCAGCTCCTTTTTGAAGCTGTCATGGGATCCAGATATTCGAAGTGCTTGGAGAAGAGAGTTCCAAAGCTCAGGAGCAGAGTGATTGAAGGTAACAGAGTCTTTTGATGTTTTACATCTAGGTACAATCATCAGGGCTTTATCTACCGAGCACAGTCTATAGGAGGAGGTGTGAGGTATCAGCAATGTTGCGAGTGCTGAAAGGGTCTGGTTTCTGACTATAGAGTCAATCAGGGAGCTAAGAGAGCATTGACGGCAAGCTGAGGGGGATAACCAGCCCAGGTCCCTGTACAGTTGGCAGTGGTGCTTAAGCCGTGGTGATGAGGAGGCTTATCGACAGATATTAATATAAGTGACATCCCATTTATGAAGGTTGGTTTTGTGTGCAGCAGCAAAGGTCAGCATGCGGTAGGTGAGAGCAGGGAGTAATATGCCTCTGGCAATAACAAGTTTAGCAGAGGGAGTCAGCATGAAATTGGACTTGTAAGTGACCCCCAGTTTAGTATTCACTGCCTTGCAGGCAGATTGTATATGCAGGCTGAAGTCCAGGGATTGGTGCAGAAGAATTCCCAGGTACTTAAAAGATGTAATGCATTCTATTTGTGTGCCACTGTGGTCTTGCAGCAACAGGGGAGTTTGACATGTCCTATGTTTAGGGGCAGATCCAAGTAACATTGCTTGGGTTTTTTTTAGCATTACGTACAAGCTTATGTGCAGGAAGCCAATTTTGGACATTTATGAAATCTGAAGAAAGGGATGCATTTATGCTGGTGACCTTATCAGAGCTTGAATAGAGTACAAGATTATCTGCCTAAAGAATAGATGAGCATGAAAGAAAAATCTCACCTGTTATTGATAAAAAGTGAGAAAAGAAGAGGTCCCAGAATAGAGCCCTGGTGAACCCCAATATTGATGGTAGCACCATCAGATAAAGAGGAGTTGAATTTCACAATCTAAGTTCTATTTGATAGATAGCTTCCATATCAGGCAATAACTGGGGGTGAAAAGCTCAAAGAGTGGAGAGGAGCAGGGGGTGATCAATAAGATCAAAGGCCTTTGTATGGTATATAAAAACTGCCCCTGCCAGCTGGCCAGTGTCCATACTGGTAAGCACATCGATAGCGAATTTAAGAAGCGCTGTAGAGGTACTGTGACCTTTATGGAAGCCATGTTGGGTGTCAGAGAGAAGGCTGTACTTTGTGAGGTACTCAATGGTTTGATTTGCACCATGTTTTTCCAGAATTGTACTTAGGACCGATAGGATGGCTATAGGCCAGTAGTTAGTAATATCCTTTGGATCACCTTTTTTAAAGACAGGTGTTACACAAGCAATCTTCCAGAGGTCAGGAACTTGGCTATTAGAGAGAGAGAGAGAGAGAGAGAGAGAGAGTCAAGGTGAAAATTCTAACCACAGGGGAGGCTATGTATGGGGCTGCTAGTTTTAGGAGCCGAGGCTCAAGTATATCTGATCCAGAGCTAGTGCTGTCAGAGATAGTCTGTAATAGTTTTAAGACCTCAGTCCCTGAGATTGCCTTGAAGTAGAATGGGGGATTTTTAGATATTTGTTGGGAAGGATAGCTGGGGGTAGTGGACTGTGTTGCTGTTGAAAGCAGAGAGGCTACCTGAGGAGATGGGAAGGCAGAGGTATACTGAGACAGGGCCGAGAACATTTGATTTGAAGGAATTAGCAATGATGTTGGAGTAATTGCAATGTACTCCATTTAATACCATGTCACTGGGGGTAGTTGACTGGGATGCACTGAGAAAGGTCTTGACATGGGCCCAGAATTTCCTAGGGTCCCCAGCAGAGCCTAGCAGCAATTATTTTCAATAGGCACTCTTAGCTATTCTGACCTATATTTTACAGAAGTTATGTAGGGTTCTGTAGGTAGCATAGTTGGATTGTAGCCCCAAGGCTTTGTACTTTCTCCAGCATTTATCCCTAAAGTGTATATTTTTCAGCAAGTCTTTGTGAAGCCATCTCATTTGTTTACACCTCACCCTCCATGTCACCTTGGGGGCATGCTTGTTTTGGATGGCCCGTAATTCATTAAGGAAGATACTTAATGCAGACTCAACATTATGGGAACGGTAAATACCAGACCAGTTTATCCTCGAGACATCATGACAAAAAGCCTCAATATCCAGGTTGGCGAAATTTGTAAAGGTGACATAGCGTGGTGGAGGGGATGGAGCAGCCTCAGGACTCCAGATGCAGAAGACAGACGAATGATCAGTAAGCGAATCTGCCAAGATACCTGCTTGGTGTACATGATACAGACAGTTTACCAGTACCCAGTCAATAAGGGTAGAGGGTTTTAGTGAAGGAGTAACTCTGGTAGGCTCAGTTAACAACTGGTGAAGGTTATAATTTTGTACCAGAGAGAGCAGCGTGCTATGGGCAGTCCTTAGCCAATTTTGGTTAAGGTCACCCAATATAATGACCTCATTATGTTTGGAGTGCAACGAGGTCTGATCAAATAATTCCTGCAAACCTACAGTGACCCCATTTGGGGGATTGTAGGTGCAGACAATGTGGAGTTTCTTGGCTCCCAGGGTGAGAGTAGCATGAAGGGACTCACAGGCAGAGGATGTTGAAGACGGAGTGTCCATGATGTTTAGATGATCTTTATAGAACATGGCAACCCCCTCCGCCATGTTTTGAGGAGATCCTATCCCTACAGTTAAGGGAGTATTTAGTCAGGGAGCATACCGAGTCAGGGATAGTTGGCTTTAGCCGCATACTTGTCGAGTGTAAATGTTAGATATAGTTAGGTATTATCTGTGTAACCCCCACCCACCAGCCCTCCCTTGTTTAATTAGCAGGGCTACTCCTCTCACCACATAGCATCTGTGGCAAAAGAGAGGGATGGGGGTTTATATAAACATGTACACACATTTCTATTTCTAAGCCTGCTATACAGACAGGCAACCAAGTGTGGCAACTACCTGGCACACACATGGTGGGACCATTTACCATGGCCAGCAACCCATGTCCCTGGGAGAAAACGTTTGCTTTTAATTGTGCTAGGTTTGCACCTCTGGTCAGGGGCACTCAAGTAAATCCAGACATAGTGAAAGCAATAACAGTACTGTCCAAACCAGGCTGGGATTCAAGAGTGTGGCTTTTATTACATACACAGAGAATAATCACAAAGCGAAGATGGACCCCCACAGGGTTACTCATACTGGTAATGCAGATTACTGAGGTGCAGACATTCCTGAACTTCCCATTTAACATAGGCGTACTGAACATACACAGCAAACTCTCAGATTCTGAAATGGAGACTGGCACACAAGGCCAGTTACTGGCACATTTCCTCTCGACTAGGCACACACGGCCAGTGCTAGGATACTTTCCCATTGGCTAGGCACACATGGCCAGTAATAGGACACTTTCCCATTGACTAGACACACACGGCCAGTACTAGGATGCTTTTCCATATCTCATGAGGAATACTAGTGGCACCCACGGCCACGGAAGAGCACATACAGGCTCACAGAGAATCCAAAACCCACGTCTGGGTAATGGTTTCCATCAGGCACTGGCCAAATGCACTGACTGAAAATACAGGTGCCCAAACTGAACCCAGAGCGATAAACTGGTTACTCCAGATGGGGGGTCTCCCCCGCCTTTTGCTTCCAAGTTTATACTCAGCCATTCATCTTGTTAATAACACCATCACAGAAACTTGTAGACGCTATCTTGAAATGTTTTTCACAATTAACATACTACATGTCATACCTCTGAAGTGTCAGAAAGTTAAAAGTTCTGTACTTGGACAGTCTCTCACTAGACTCCAACATAGGCAGACACTTTTAAAACACAGAAACAGTCTAGGTGACAGGGTCCCTTTGTCAGAAAAAATTCACCAAGGTATGCAGGTGCCCCTCCTGGGCTGACACAAAAGTAGTACTCACAGTTCTGAGGTTGTCACAGGCAGCTTCACTAGACAGACTGGGTGAGGGGATTTCCTCTGAACGCTGAAGATTGCCCTCATCCCTCCTGGGATGGCACAAAGGAAAACCCACGTGGCAAGGTCCCCACCACTTCAATCACTGTCTTCTATGTTCTTCTTCTAGAGTGAGAACAAACTACCCAGACCTAGAACAGTAGCTCTTTGTCAGAGCTGTCTGAGGAGCTGCACAGCAAGCTGCAGCCTTCTCCTAGAACTCTTACTCAGGACTGACTGAACATTCTAAAGCTAACATCCCTCGTGCTAGCACAAATGTGGCTTATGCCGCTGCGAGAGTTCTAAGATTATATCACCCTCTAGCTCAGCTGAGACTGACACTAGAGCTTGACAATGTGAAATCCATTTAACTGGCATTTCACTAGCTGCCTTTCCCTGCCTGCCACTGATTCTAAGTGGGATTCTAGTATCCCCTGAGAACAAGGGAGTTACATCTGCATTGCAGTAAAACTCTAATTTATGCTGTCTAATGTCCTCTTCCAATGGCAACAGGTACACAGTAAATAACATGGGGTACAGAATTGACCCCTGTGGCATCCTGTAACCTTTTACAGCAGACCAGGAGGGCAAGGTACCTAACATAACCTGCTGTAACCTGCCAGATAGGAAAGACTCAGACTACTTAGATGTCACAAACAGTCTTTTTCCATATTGCCACAGGCAGAAGAATTTCTATCAGGCTTACCTTAATTTCTTTTTCTATTAGCTCTAAGGTTGTCACTTGTAATTCATATCTTATGGGTTATGTTCAGTCCTACTAGGGACCCTGGCATTGTTCAAAACTGTCATATATGCATAGAATACTCATGAAATGAGTTCCCTTGCCTCTAACGGATCAGTCAACACTATTTGCAATGTAGTATTAATAACAATATTCATAGGAACCCTACTAATACCATGACCATATCTCTAACAGTATAATATAGATACCATAAAAAGGAGAGAGAAAATACAGCACCTTGTGTATTAAAACTTTGTTAAACCATATCTGGCTTTCCAAAGAACAGGAGACTTCTGGCTTTTCTGATTGGCACCCAGGAGTCATCAACGTAAGTTAAGTCATGAGATGTGAAACCAACTCTCGGGTGCAGTACCAGTGACAACATGAAGTTAACATAAAAAGAAGTTGCTGCAAGTCTTATAGAATTTCTTTTTTCTGTAGTGCTCCACTTTGTCCCTGAGAAGTCATGACACATACATTTTAAGAAGCAGCACCTATCAAATTCATGGTGGGGAAGAATATTACTGTATATCATCCAGTGAGCATTTTATGCATGCAACACGTTGCACCCAAAAGCTTTATTAGCTGAACTTTGAGTGTCAAGCCTGTAATGTTTAGTACAAATATGTAGAGAAGACCACAGGCTGCCCTGCAAAGCTCTGAGACTGAGGTCACAGCCCTTTCAATACATGATGCTGCTCTTGCCCAGGTTGAAAGCACCTCTAGTAAAGCACACAATTGTTGTTTGGAAGCCACATAAGCTTTTTCTGTACATGTGCTGACCCATACAGCCAAGGAGGCCTTGGAATCCTTTTCCCCTTTTTTGTGTCTCCATAAAGCACAAAAGTTATAGGGCTTACAAAAAGCTTCTAATCATAAAAAGTATGTTTTGAGCACACTGAGCATATCAAGTTTATGGAAATGTCTTTCTGTCAAATTCAACGGCTTCAGGGAAAAAGACAAAAGACACACCTCTTGGGTCACATGGCAAGCAGAGGGAACTTTGGGGAGAAAAGAGGACACCATCCTCAGGGCAACCGTGTCCTGACAGAAAATGAGAAATGATTCTCTACAAGAAAGAGCCTGAAGCTCAACAATCCATCTCACAGAGCATATTTCTACTAGCAAACACACCTTGATGAACTGAAATTCTGCAGAAACACTGGATAAAGGCTCAAGGAGTTGTTTGCTGGGAACACTTAGAGCCACATTTTTGTTCCCATAGGGGGACAGGAAAGCAATATGAGGGCCTAGCCCTACTGACCACACAAAAACGCCTAATGATATTCAAGTGAGTGCCAAGCAAGAAACCCTCTATTGACCCCAAAATGACCCCAAAACTGAAAACCTGACCCTGAAGGTGCTCAGGGTTAGGCACTTCTCCACCTTTGCCAGCAGGAAGTCTAAGATCCTGGGCCACATTTTCAAAGCCCCTGAAATGTTCATGACTGTGGGAAAAAAACTAGTGCAAGTGGGTTTCCACTTGTGGAGCCTCAATTTCTCCTGCAGCCACGGCATTTTTACAAGTGGAGCCAGTTTATGACTGGCTCCACAATTTACTGCAGCTTGCAGCTGATTTTTTTGGCACAACTGTGGGGGAAAGCTATGCCAAGTGGGACCAGGTGTAACATCCCCTCTAACTGTGCTGGCTGAAAATACCAAACTCCACAGGTGAGGAGATTTTGTCCCACAGCACCAGCTATAGAGTGGAACTTAGTCCCTGGGGGCTTTGATAATCTAGCCCCTGGCCCACAGAAGCCTTTCTTGGTGTAAGCCCTATGTTTGTCTCCCAGGTAGACAGAGTGTTCCAAACCATTTTGTAAATAGGCAAGAAGTAGACATTTTACTCAAGGACATAAGAAAGTCCTGCACTTTGACTGAGTATCCCACTTCAGTAGCCTTCTCCTCTCAGATGTAGAGATGTGCAAACTTTTTTTTCTTTCTGTGAAATTTCACAAAGTGCCTGTTTCTTACTATTCACAGAACTTTGTAAAGCTCATGTGAAAATTCATGTAACCTTTTTTCATGTGCAGTGACCATTTGTCAAGGGGGACATGTCATGCTGAATTACTTTTTACACAGCTCATATAGAACAAGAAGTTTGGCGAGAAAACATCATGTCATAAGTTAAAGTATTCCATCTGCTTGGAACATTTTCCTGTGAGTCTTGTGATGTACTTTAATTTCCCGGCAAGTTTTTTTGAGAAGTTTTTAAAGAGATAGAGAAAACTGAATTAGGGGCCCGATCCACAGACCAATAACCACCAGTTGAGGGGGCTTGTGTGTGCTAGTAGAGTGCGAAAGTCCCACTCTGCACATGTAGAGACCTTGGCACATCCACAGCCTCATGCTGTGTGCCCCTTTGGAACCTAGTGCTGTGCAGCTAGTGTTCCTACAGCCCGGCCGGATCAGGGGCAGGTACAGGGGCATGGGTGGGCATGTACCCAATTCTATTGCAGTTCTCTACACAGCAGAGGTGTGGCAGAGGACACAGAGGCTATGCTACCACAAGGAATGCAGTAGCAGTTATGTGCCCCCTCTGCCCAGCTGCTCGACATTCTTCAAGGCTTGATTGATCTCCTTGATCTGCCCCAGACTTCTCTGAAAGTAAGGAGAGATGGGGACATCTTAGCACCAGCCAGTAATCCCACAAATATATTGCAGTCCAGGTGGGGATACTGTAGTCCTTTGAGGACTGCTGTATCCCACCAGCACCTCCTCTGTGTTGGTCTTGGGGTCCTGTACAGCTCTGGCTCAGGAATCTGACTGGATGCCCAGTGTCCAGCACCGCTACCCACTGTTGCTGTGTAATATAATACTCCACATTTATAGAGGGCAGAGGGAAGGGGCCATGGATGCCATCTATTGTGGACAGGCATCAGGGCACAGAGGCATGCAGCAGGGATACACTCACATTGTGATATTCCAGGTCATTTTGTAGATCAAGCCATTGCTCCGAGTCTAGAATTAGAGACTTTGGCAAAGAGACAGGCTATAGGCAATAAGCAGACATTTTCAGCAACCATGCCATGTGATTTGTGAAGTGAGGACAAGTCTGTAAAAATAGATTAAACAGGTATGGAGAGTCCTCTGTGCTGCAGGGACTAGACAAAATGTCCATATGTGGAGTCAGAACATTTTAGGAGACTTAAATCTGGTATTTACACAGATACAGAGATTCTGTCTGTGCTTTCTAGGACAGGGCAAAGCACCCATATGCAGTCAAAAAACTTTGGGAGATTTAAATCTGGCATTTAAACACCTAGTGATTCACTCTGTGCTGCTGGAACAGAGCAAAACAACTGTGTTCAGAGTCAGAAAGCTTTGGGAGACCTAAAGCTGCTATTTAAATAGGCACAGAGACGACCTCTCTGTTGCTGGAACAGATCTAAAAACCCAAATGTGGAGTCCAAATATTTTAGGAAAATTAAATCTCATATTTAAACTGGTACAGATTCCCTCTGTGCGGCTGGAACAGGGCTGAACACCCTTGCCTGAAATGAGATAATTTTCGGAGACTTAAATCTGGAATTCAGAAAGGTAAGGAGATTCCCTTTATGCTTCAGGGTTGGGGCAACATGCCCAAATATGGAGCCAAATTTAAACCTGGGGCTCAATTTTCAAAAGCCCGAGAATGCTGGTGGCTCCTGATGCACCAATCACATGGCACACAGGGCTTGTGGCATTCTCCCAGCGTCGATCGGGATTTTCACTCCTGTGCGCCAAATTCTGCAAATTAGACCAGCTCCACACGGTCTAACTTGCAGCATGCTGTGGACCTTTTTTACAGGGCTTGTGCCAAATATTTGACACAAGCTGGCTTATAATGTGGAAAGGGTCACAACTGTGTCCGATATACTAAAATCAGGTGCGGCTGCACCGAAGGAATTTGGTGCAGCTATGACAAAGAACATGGTTAATGCAGGACTTGACATAAGTCCTGAGTCAACCTTTGAAAATCGAGCCCCTGGTATTTAACTCATTCATGCCACAAGAGCTGTTTGAGGCTTTCACCACGTGTGCCCTGAATACTCTTAGCTCTGCATCCTAGGCCTTTCAAAGCAAAATCAAGCCATAATCAGCATGCCACAAACAAATGTGAGTACCTCTTGAACAGTAAGTGCTACACACAAAGTACCACTGGCAAAGTTGTTCAGCACAACATTACCTTTCCAATGGTGCTATGCAATCAATTGTAATCAATTTAGTTTTTATTTTATATTAGCTGAAATACCAAACAACTGATTTTTTTCAGATTTTTTTCAAGGTGCTTAGGTGAGGCGCGAGACAAAAATGTCAGCTATGCACTCCATACCTTAAACAAATGCAAATAACTCCTAAAGTATACTTGGTAGACACAAAGTATCAGTGGCAAAATTGTTCAGCAAAAAATTATCTTTCTAATGGTGCTATGCAAGCAATTGTAATCTATTTAGTTTTTATTTTATAGTAGCTGAAATAACCAAACAACTGTTTTTTTTTTCAGATTTATTCAAGATGCTTAGGTCAGGCTTGAGAGACAAATGTCAGTTATTCACACCATACCTTAAACAAATGCGAATAACTCCTAAAGTATACATGATAGTCACAAAGTATCAGCAGCAAAATTGTTTAGCACAAAATTATCTTTCTAACGATGCTATGCAATCAATTCTAAGCAATTTGGTTTGTTTAATATTTAGGTAAAAACTGCTGACTTCCTCAGATGTTTCTAGGCCTGAGTGAAAGTCAGCAGAGTACGTCTACAGGCGTTATTGTCCTGAGTAGCTATGCTTTCAGATGCCACCTACAGGCGTGTCTAGGCCTGAATGAGTTAAACAGGTACTGTTATTTTATCTACTGCACACAGCTGATTGCAATGCTGATCAGAAGCTACATATGTCCAACAGGGCAATGCATGCATATGTGGAGTCAGAAAACTGTGAGGAATTTAAATCTGGTATTTGAACAGGAATGTAGATTCCTTTTCATACTGCTGGGATAGGGCAAAACGCCCATAGGTGGAGTCATAAAATTAAATGAGACTTAGGTTTGGGACTTAAACAAGTATGGGGAGTTTCTCTGTTCTGAAATGCTGGCTGGACATGCCTACCATGATAAGTCCTATATGGGATATACACACACACACTGGGCTCAATTCTTGACACTCCAAAGCTGACTCAAGGTGTCTGCATCACACAGAGGTGATGCAATGGGCACCTTGCTTCAAAACCTGTGAAGATCCTGATTCAGGAAGGCACCCTACACCAAACCAGGAACCAGTGTGCCAGACTGGCCCTGCACCAGGTCTACGCCAAGCTGATTGTTATGCCAGGGCCTAGTGGGGCTTGTGGCAGATGCAAGCTGCCATATTCCCAACACTAAGATTTGGGAAACCTTCCTGGAGAGCATCAAGTCCAGGACAGTTAGACCAGCCAGGACTGGTCTAATGATCCATGCGCCACCCACAGAGCTCTCCCTGGGAAGGAGGGACATGTGCGCCACCAACCCACAGTCTCCCATGCCCTCATGACTGCATTGCATGTGCAGTGGCATTGTATTTGTCCAGTGCACCAAACCGGTAAACAAACATTAACTAAATAAAGCAGTCTGGAGCCCTTTGTGGTGCAGTGCCTGCAGCACCCGCCATGGTGCCCAGCATGTGAGTACCCCCAACACAGTGGCACTGCAGATGCCCCTCTGATGCCACATCAAGGTGCTGGTGCCACCCCTCCTGTCACCCATCTGTGTCCCACCAGTCCTCACCATGTACTGTCCCATCCTCCATGGCCCTGGCAAACTCCTGATGGAGTCTCTGTCCCCAGGAGCAGATGCCACCTGACCAACTGCAGCTTGCAGCAAACCTCTCAAGTGCACCATCTTTTGCTGCACAGCCACTTTTACCACAAGCTGCAGGACATTAGTGATGGGACCCTACTTGACAGTGAATTGAGTGCAGGGTCCCTGGCATACTGGCGATCAGTGCAAGCAGTTCTTGGCATGGCTTGCGCCAATCTTTGAGAATTGAGCCCACTATGTGTGTGCAATGCCACACTGTGCTTGTCTACAGTACTGTTCACATGTGCCTGAACAATGACCCTGTGAACTAATGTTATGAGTCAGTCCTCATCTTTAGAAGGTTAAAATAAAAAATAAATTTGTGACTTTCAGTTCTTAAATTGTTCGTAGTATTTATTTAGCACAGTCACTTTATATGGTCACTTTGTATTATATTCTATGTCATTTAGCGCACTGAGCATGGTGAGCAGTAACTGCTGCAAAATGTGGGTTCTGGCCCTTTAAATCAGCTAGTATGTAAGTGTTTATAGCTCCTTGTTCCCTGCCTTTGACAAAGCATCATGGGATACGAAACGCATCAGGTGACATGTTAAGGTCACTTTTTGTTCTGTATGTCATATAATAAACTTTGCCTTTTTGCACTTTATTCCAGTATCTGTTAGTGTCCTTCATCCAGTGGTGAGTGCCCAATTCTGTTATGCTGCAAGGTCATATTATTGAGTGCACGTGGTATCCCAGCGTGACTTTCTGTTGTTGTGCACACATTCAAATAACCCTGTCACACTCACCCAGTATGCCGTGAGCTGCAGGCTGGATCTAGAACAGATCATCATTCTACCCTACCCACCACCCACAATCCCACCTCGGGCAGTGAAGTACTGAGAAGAATCCATCCAGGAGAGCTGCCTCCAGGACTGGACCAGAGTAATTAGCAAGCCAGGTCTCGGTGATGCACACCAGATCCACTGAGGAACCAGTAGTGAAATCAGATATCACTGCAGGTATATTCCTCAGGCATCAAGCACTGCATAGAATTGCCCAGAACGGAGGGGTATGGTCAGTCATTTCCTGACTACCTGTCCCCAATTACTGGTGGACTCCCTCAGGATAACAGCAAGGCAGGGAGGACTTCTCTCCAAATCTCTCTTCATCCTGGGGCATCTAATCAGCCTAACACTACACATCTGTTCCTTCTGACATCCACCCCTGGATCAAGCCCTTGCCTAATGCCCCACCTCCTTAAAGGAGAACTGCAGGTAAAAACTGAATATATGTTTTAAATCATGTCCTGAGCTTCTGAACAGTATTAATGTGTCTATGGTTGTGTAAATGGTTTAAATCAATTTTAAATTAATTGTACCTCTCTTTTTGGGTGTGGGGCAGCCATTTGCAATAAGGGAAAAATGATTTTGGGAATGTTGTTTTATGTGGTGAGTATCAAGATCCAGGATGACTTTTTCTCTGTTCTGAGGACCTGGCTTTATTTAGCAGACATCACATAAAAACACTCCTAACTCTGGCAGTTCTTGTATTAATATGAAATTCTGGATGCATTTTTACAAAAGGCTCCCCTGATGACCACCAGAAACCTGGGTTCATACAATAAGGGGAAAGTGTTTTTTGAGGAGTGAATCTGTATGGTGTCTTTGAAATAGCAGGTGGCCATTTCACTATTTAAAAGTGACTCAGTGTCAAAGACATAGAAACATAGAATTTGAAAGCAGATAAGGACCGACAAGCCCATCTAGTCTGCCCTGTGTCCCTACCTAGCGAGAATGCTGCAGATTCTACTTAATCTCCGTCTTCTTCTATTCTGAACTACTATGATTCCTCTATGTCTATCCCATGCAGTTTTAAATCCCCCCACCATTTTTGCCCCCACCACCTCTGCTGGGAGGCTGTTCCATGCCTCCACCACCCTTTCCATGAAGAGTACTTTCTTACATTGCCTCTTAGTCTACCCCCTTCCAGTCTCTTGTCATGCCCTCTCGCTGTTCTAGAGCATTTTCTCTTTTGGAAGATGCTGCCCTCCTGTACCTTATTTATTCCTTTGAGATACTTGTAGGTCTCTATCATGTCTCGCTTCTCTCTCCTCTCCTCTCCTCTCCTCTCCTCTCCTCTCCTCTAGGGTATACATATAGAGTTCCTCCAATCTCTCCTCATATGACCTTTGGTGCAGGCCCTGCACTATTTTTGTTGCCTTTCTTTGAACTGCATCCACCCTGTCTATGTCCTTTCAGAGTTGTGGCCTCCAGAACTGGACACAGTACTCCAAGTGAGGTCTCACCATTGTCCTGTACAGTTGCATTATGGCCTTTTTTCTTCTGTGTTGATACCTTTCCCTATTCACCCCAGCACTCCGCTGGATTTTCCCACCACCTTGGTACATTGTTTGGCCACCTTTAGGTCATCAGATATGATTACCCCCAGATCTCTTTCCTGTTTTGTGACCTCTAAAATCAACCCCTCCATCATGTATTCCTCTCCTGGGTTTCTGTGCCCCAAGTCCATGATCTTGCACTTTTTTGCATTGAATCCTAGCTGCAACGTTCAGGACCATTCCTGCAGCTTAGGTCCCTCTTCATTGTTTCCACCCCTCCTGGACAGTCTACAATATTGCAGATCTTGGTGTCATCTGTAAAGAGGCATACATTCCCCTCCAGCCCCTCTGCAATGTTGCTGATGTAGATATTAAACAGCACTGGCCCCAAAACTGATCCCTGTTGCACCCTGCTAGTCACTCTCCCTACTTCAGATTTAACCCCATTAAACACCACCTACTGTGTTCTATTCCTTAGCCAATTTCCAACCCAGTTTATTATCTTGTGCCCCAAATCCAGGCTGCCCAGCTTGTTCACAAATCTCCTATGTGGAACGGTGTCGAACGCCTTGCTGAAGTCAAGGAATGCCACATCCACTGCTCTCCCCCGATCCACTACCCCTTGTGACCCAGTCAAAGAAATCTATCAGATTAATTTGACATGACTTTTCTGATGTTAATCTGTGTTGCCTCAGATCTTGTGCTCATTTTGATTCAAGGTGCTCCTCTGTCCTTTTCTTTAGCAGAGATTCCATAATTTTACCCACTACTGAGGTTAGGCTGACAGGTCTATAGTTTTCAGTTTTCTCCCTAATCCCATTTTTGTGGAGCGGGACTACATCAGCCCTTCTCCAGTCCTCTGGAACCACTCTCATTTCCAGTGATTCATTGAACAGGGCTGCCAGTGGTGCCACCACTACATCCCCAACTCCTTTAATATTCTGGGGTGTATCCCATCTGGTCCCATTGCCTAATCCACCTTCAGTTTTGTAAGTTCTTTTAGGACTCTCTCCTCAATGAATGGCCTGTTATCTATCTCCCTTCCCATCCTGATTCTTAGCTGCAGTCCCTCCCCTGCCCCTTCCTCCATGAAAACTGAACAGAAATATTCATTCAGGATTGATACTTTTTCCTGGTCCCCTTCCACTCCAACCCCTCCCCCTTCAGCCTCATAGCCCCCTCCATCTTCCTCCTCTCACTAATGTATCTATAGAAAGTCTTATACCCTTTCTTAAAGGGAATATAAATAAGCATTTTTTTTGCAATAAATTACTTACTGTGCAGCTGCCTTGGTCCCCGATGTACCATTTCACAACAAGGGTGAAAAACAAAGTGTTAAAATGACAGAGTTATTTTTGTTTTAAAATTCCAGGAAGTGAGCTGTATGCATGTTTGAATCCCAGTGCCTGTGTTCACACAAGAGAACAAAAGCTGATGATGTCACTTTAGCAAGCTATCTCTGTATCATCTTGGAGCATTATGTTGTGTTCTGTCAAGAGGTCTAAACCTCACTTTCAGATTCTTGACGATATTGGGAATGCAAGTAATCACAAACACGTTGCATTAGAGTAATAAACAAGTTTATTACTACCAAAGGGATAAATCACAGTTACCAATATGAACCGGGAGCCAATGCTAAGTGTTCCCTACACCTCAAGGTTTCTCTGTAGTCTCTTGGGGTCTCTTGGGTCTCCGAGGTGTAGAGTCTGTGCATAACATTATATACCTATGATAATTACTATGGTTACCAAAAGATAGAAACATTTCTAGTAACAGAGATGAGCCCTATTGGCTAAATTAGAGGTGGCTCCATGGCCAACGATAATATTATATGATTCTGTAAAGTCATCAGTTTTGGAACAAAGAAGTTCTTATACAGAGTCTTACATAACTAAGTGTAATGGTGCACATCACCAAAAGATGGCAATGCTGTCTTACATATTATAATTACTTCAAGGACAGGTGTCTTGGCATCTGACAAGTAAGAAATAGACAGAAAATATATGGTAAAATATATGTGCATTAGCAAGCAAAGTGGATTACAACAATATGCATTCATATCCTGACATCTACTCTTGTACGGTAGATGCCCTTAGCCCTAAGTATTAGTATAACCTATACCTAAGCATTAGCTGTCTACGGTGTACCTCTGAGGGTATCAATTAGGGTGCAGGGACCTTGTGTAACAGTTTCCCCCCTTGTTGCCTCCAAGGGCAACACAGACAAATGTCTAGGGAAAGGACAGGAGCAGTGGTCGTTTACAATCCCGACACGCGAGCCTTGTAAAGGAACTCAAGCTGCTCACGGTGTTGGCGTAATGTACGTCATAGGCAGCAAAGCATAATAATCAAAGTGAAAATTAAAAATGCTTGTATGATAACAAAACCTTTGAAAGTAATTTCTAACCAGGTGTTAGTTAATGCGTTATTCATATCTCCATCATTAATCAGGTCAAGAACAGCTTCATTGGCCTTGGTAATATTATTGCTGATGTGGATGAGGTGTGTGTCTTTTCTGTCTAAAAGTGATTTCAGTGTAAGTGTAATTGGGTCTATGTGTACGTTAAAGTATGGCAAGTACTCTGAGAGTGTGAGTAGATAATCTGGTTTACCATCAATAATGTCTGCATCCATAAGGGGGATGGGGGTTATGACAGTATGTCCAATAACAGTCTTCTGGTGGGGGATAAAACAGAAATTGGGGTAGTCAATAGCACATGTAACAGAACCATATGTATAAGTCTTATAATTAGTGACAATACAGTATTCACCATCAGAGTTGTACTGTGAACGCACAGTAGGCAGTCTCCACTTTTGCAACTGGACAGGGCAGGTGTAGGTTGTCTTCGAAATCTGTGTTGACAGGTGATGAGCCTCCTTACGATAGGATTGGTACAGCTGATCTGGAGCCAAAGTTGAGTCGAAAGAGTTGGTGCCATTCTCAGTGACGTCATTATCCATGGTGAAAGTCCAATCAATACTATCTGGAGAGTAGCCACAAACAGGCCGTATTACATCAAACACATCACAGCAGCACAGATATATTGCTTTTTTGCACAGCAGTCCATATGCGGAGCCACCCAGGCATCCAGGAAAGAATGATAGACCAGTAGAGGTGGTAGATCCAGTCGTTCTCTGTAGATGTCTTCATCCAAATGCCCTATAGAATGGACCAGTGCAAGCTTGTCGAACAAAGCTGTAGTAGGATCAAAACGTGGTAAGGAGACAGTGAAAGAAACAAACATGGTATCTGTTATGGAACATTTCTTAGTAGTGAAACAAGGACCAGTATTAGGGTGTCTGGTCACAAACCCCAAATTTCTAGCTGTTGAGAGAGGAATAGACAAAGTCTGTTGCATACACATGGAAACACAGCTAGAGGTTTTACATTTTGGACAATACCATTTGAAGAGGCATCTATCATGTATAATGTCAGGAATTCTTCCAGATTCTAGATCACAGAAGAGGTTGTTGATGGTAGTGATAATGTATGAGCCATAAGCAGAGCAGAGTATTTCCCTAGCAATGTATTGTTTATCTGCTTCTCTGTAATTCTGTTGTACGAGTGCGTTAATCTTATCTTTAGAATCAGTGAATGCCTTAGCAATGTCATGCATGTTGTATACAGTGTATCTTTCTTCCTGACTAAGGCCATCCACACCATGCAATAATGGAGGTAAAACGTTATTAACCAAGCCAGTGGAGAATTTTGCGGAATGACTTTTGATAGCAGCAATGTCAGCTTTATTCCAGATAGACATAGCCGTATCAAAAAGACCTGTGACAGTACCTGTTGCACCTGTAACATCAGAACTGTCAACTTCACGTTTGTTACATTTATGATTCAAATTACCAGGAGGGGTTTTCCTCCTGAAATTGCCTCTATGTTCAGTTGAATAGACACCAGCAAAAGGATCCTGTGTACGAATCTGAAATGCAGCTAAACTATCAAGCAATAATGTACTATAAAATGCTGAAGTATTAGTGTTATGACACATACCAAACTCTTTCATATTCCAGTAAGTAAGATTCAACAAAACAGGTATATGCATAAACTGTAAATTATTAATCAAAGAACCTGGGAGGGCAGTGGCTATAAGACCACTACGGGGACCAGGGTTGTGCTTTGAACATTCCAAAAGCTGTTTATCAGTAGGCAGCAATACAGAGAGGTACATGGCTGCAGAAGCCATGTGATGTATAGCACAAAATCTGTGAGCTGAATCTTTGGACAAAGAATTATAGTAAGAAGGATCTATTAAGGCAGTTATATTGTACAAACCAGAATGTCTTAATGCAGTTTGTAACAAGGACAGTGAACCATTTGGGGATAATTTAGCATTGGGCCAACCCTGGAAAGTTCCTTTGGAGAGTTTGGCCACAGGGAGAATTTGTCCTTGTGATGTGGTTTGCCACTCAATTTGAAGGGTAGATTTATCAGGAGCAATAACCGAGGCAGTGAGGTAAGCATCAGAACCTTCCTGGACAGTGATCATGGTATCTGGTATTTTGATGGATACTCCCTCTGAAGGAGGTGCTGGAGGGTTGAGTTGTTGTAGGAGGTCCGGTACCGTGCCTTGGATGCAGGGGATCACTCCTGAGAGGAGGAAATAAAGGAGCAAGATAGCCATTTTGTCAGTGTATCTGAAAAGAAAGATGAAAGATTAGTTTGTTAGTACAATTCTGCCCAATGGGGTGAGGAAAAGTAAGTTAAGCTCCTTTATACAATTTCAGATGGTTTGCATGTAACCATTTGTCAGTCAGTTTGTTGTTGTGAAGGAGTCTAACTTGATAGACTGCCGGACTGAGCTTGTTGACAATGGGGTATGGGCCTTCCCACTTGTTGGAGAAGGAGTGGGTGGGATGTGCAAATCGAAGTACCATTACCTGATCTCCAACTTGCCAATTCACTTCTTGTGTGTGTTTGTCAAATTGTATTTTGGATTGTTGTTGGGCTTTGCCCATGCAGTTTGCAGCATACAAGTGTTTGTGTATGAGGTCTTTTCTGAGTTTTTCCACATACTGATCCATAGACACTCGGTCTGCAGTAGGGGTGTGCAGGTCAAACAACATGTGTTCAGGTAATCTCATCTGTCTACCAATCACCACCTCAAAGGGTGTAAGCAGGGTGGTGGCTGAGGGTGTGCCCCTAATTGCCAGAAGGAGTAAAGGCAATAGGGAATCCCAGGTTTTGGGATTGTCCTCAATGAATTTGGAAAGCATTTGCTTAATCAGTCTGTTGGCTCTTTCTACTTGACCTGAAGATTGAGGATGGTAAGGTATGTGGAACTTCTGCTAAACTCCAAGGAGTTCAAGGGATTCTTTCATCAACTCACCTGTAAAACTGGTTCCTTTGTCGAGTCTACCTTAAGGAGTAGGCCCACCTGGAGAAAATCTGTTCCACCAGGATTTTGGCAGTAGTCTTCACTGTACATGTCTTAGTGGGGAAAGCCTCCACCCACTTCGAGAAAAGGTCAGTTACCAAAAAAGCATACTTATTGTTTCTGCTGGTATTGGTCAGAGGGCCAACAAAATCAATTTGAATGGCATGCCAAGGGCCAGAATGTCTTTGTGGTAAAAGTTTGGCATTTCGTTTAGTGAGGATGGGGTTGTTTTGCACACAAACAAGACAATTGTCTATGTACTGTTTAACATCTTTGGTGATACCCGGCCACCAGGCAGTGGTCTTGAGTCATTGGAGGGTATTCTCTGCTCCCTGGTGTCCACCAGTAGGAGTGTCATGCACTTGGTGCAAGAATTCAGATCTTAGGTGTCTGGGAACTACCCACAACTTGGTGGGAGAGTCATCTGGTTGGAACCAAATAAGCTTGTCATCTGGTGACAGGCGTAACTTACCTTCATGCCTCTGATAAGGTTTATGTGTAGGAAGTTTTTTTTCAGTACCTTTGTCAAGGAATCTGAACACCTCTTTGAGTTCAGTGTCCAGCTGTTGGGCTGTGGAGAGGTCCAGGGGAGAAAAAGATTCAGATTTCTTTTTGAGTGCTGCAATGTGTACAGCTGCATTAACCTCTGGATGTTCCATCATCCAGATGTCCCCCCCTCGGGCCCCTTCCTTAGCGAGGGTGTCTGCTGTGTCATTGAAGGCATGATAGGGGTCATGAAGAGAGTGGGTTTTAACCTTGTGTACATAAAGTTTGTGTGCAGATTTCTGTGCCACTGCATGTATGTATATTACCAATTCTTTATACTTCACTGGACTGCCATCAGAAGAGAGGAAGGAGTTCTGCCAGAAGGGAAGAAATTCTGTAAGGGAACAATAAACCCAATTAGAGTCTGTAAAGATGATGGTATCTTGGGTTCCATGTTGGATGAACTCGAGGGCACAGGCCACCGCTGCCATCTCTGCATATTGTGATGAAGCTACACTACAGTGTTTAGATATCTTAACAGTGTTCCTATAAGGGTAGATCACCAAAATACCCATCCCTGCAATCTGTTCTCCCTGATAGTAAGATGCTGAACCATCAGTAAAGATACGGCACAAAGATGTACTCTCAAGTACTTGTGGTGTGGCAGGGAAGAAAGGACCTGGATCCGGAAGATCAGGTGACTGTAGTGCACAGTCGTGGGGTTCTCCTTGGAAAAGGAGACCATGAGCTAGCATAGATGGAACTTTAGTCAGGTGGACCTGAATGTCCCTGTCCTGGAGAAGAAGTGACCAGTGTGTCAGCCTGGTGTTAGAGACTGATCCATCTTTCACTCTGTCTGAGAGCAAAAAGGTAGTCAGTGTATGGTTAGTGTTAATGATCAGTGGTGAGTACCCAATGATACACAGGAAGTACTTGACAGCCCAGTAGGTGGCTAGAAGGTTCCTTTCACAAAGGCCATACTTCTGTTCCACTGAGGTCAAGAGCTGTGAGGCATATGCAATGGGTCTCAGGGTGCCATGCACCTTCTTGGCCAGCACTGCTGACATGGCAATGTCAGAGGTGACACACTCCAGATGGACTGGTAGTGCTGGATTGGGGTTTACCAGTGCTGGGGTGGAGGCTATGGCCTGCTTCAGTGACGTCACAGCCTGGGTGTGAATAGGGCCCCAAGTCCATTGTACATCCTTTTTGAGTAACTCATACAGAGGAGCAGCTTTCTGAGCAAAATCACAAATAAAATCTCTCAAATAGTTTACCATACCTAGAAACCTTCGAAGAGTTGCCACACTGGTAGGTAATGGCAAGTCTTGCAGTCCCTGTACCTTTTTCCAGGTAGGGCTCCGACCTTGATCAGTTATTTTTAGACCAAGAAAAAGTACTTCTTTCTGACACAACTGTGCTTTTGCTGGGTTGCATTTCAAGCCTGCTCTCTGAATGAGAGTCAATAGTTCATCCAAGAGATCCAGATGTTGTTCCTGTGTGGCTGTGGCCAACAACAGGTCGTCCACATACTGTAGGAGACATTGGGGGGTAGATAAACTCCCGAGGGCATCCATCATGTGGAGATGGAAGAGGGATGGACTGTTATGGAATCCTTGCAGCAAGCAAGTCCAGGTGTACTGTCTTCCTTCAAAGGTGAAGGCAAACTTATATTGACTCTTAAGGGCCAATGGCAATGACCAAAAACCACTGGAGATATCCAGGGCACTGAACCATTTCTGGTCAGGGGTTAGAAGTCGAACACATCTGGTGCAGATGCGACAGTTGAGGAACAACTGGGAGTGACCTGATTCAGTTTCCTGTAGTCAATAGTAAGTCTCCAGGCACCTGTGGGTTTCTTCACAGGCCACACTGGGGAGTTAGCAGTGGAAACACAAGTTCTGATTACTCCTTGCTTAAGGAGTGACTTGATCATTTCTCTAAGGGAAGGCAAGGCCTCAGTTGGAAAAGGATATTGCCTTTGCCTCTCATGTGCTGGGCCTGGCACTTCAATGACGGTATGCATTCTACCACAGTCATGCTTGTTGACTGCGAATGCTTCTAAATGTCGCTGCAGAATAGGTAGGAGTTTTGGGAAAAATTCATGATTCTTGAACAACTCTATGACGTCATACTCTTTGTCATTGGCAGATATCATTGCCACAACATGTGAGTCAGGAATCAAAATGGTATGGTATTGACCCTGAATCTGTATCAATAACATATTAGCTAGGTCCACCACACAGCTGTGTGGCACAAGGAAGTCGATCCCTATGATACTAGGATGATCATGCAGCACCATTAGTTGGAAAGTATGTGAGGCTTTCAAATGGCCTAACTCTACCGGTAAGGGTAGAGAACGGTATGCAGGCAGCCTAGTACCATTGACTCCTGACATGTTGGTCTTCCGTCCGGTAGACCAAGGAGATGTGTCCAGGTGTTCGTCATGTAGCACAGATACAGCTGTACCTGTATCTAGTAAGACTACTAGTTGGCGGCCCCCGACCTCGGCCTCGGTGCAGGGCCTTCCATTTGTATCCAAGACCAGCTTGTTTACAATATGGACTGGGGCCTGTAATTGTCAATCCGTATTGCCGGAAGCATGCAGAGGTTGGGCCTGACTTGCGTGAATGACTTCACCATGCTGCACTGATGCTATATAGGGAGGAGCTTCTGGGTTCAGGCCTGTATGGGCCTGAGGGCCTGTACCTCCGGTGTCTCCATGGCCGGTTGTGGCCTGGGCTGCCGGTTGTACCATTGCAAGGGTCTAAGCAGGGACAGCATCTGCCACAGAGCGCACTTGTCCC
This sequence comes from Neoceratodus forsteri, assembly GCA_016271365.2. NCBI lineage: Eukaryota > Metazoa > Chordata > Ceratodontiformes > Ceratodontidae > Neoceratodus > Neoceratodus forsteri. Next base: position 495,980,860 of record CM057453.1, read on the forward strand.
AGGAGCTCTCTAAATTTCTGATTTTCTTCAGCTATCTCCCTATATGAGGGACCCATTCTCTGTTGTGGTTTACCTCTACCCTTATGCTTCCTGTTCTTGTGCCAATTCCGGTTTCCACCCCATTGCTGTTGTTGGTGCGGTTGTTGTTGGGCCTGTTGAGGGTGTTGGTTACTGGCTGAAGGGGCTGGTGAATACTGAGCCTGTTGGCGTTGAGCCTGCCCTTCCACTGTGTAGTGTGTCGTGGTCCCCGAAGCGGGTTCCACGGCAGCTACCTTTTTGGAACCGGAGCCCAAATCACGGATGTACAGTTGGTACACCCTCTCGGTTTTCTGAAGAATATCAGCAAACCTATCCATACTCGGGTAAGTGGTTGGCTCTACCTTTTCTCTTACTGCTGGAATCATGTTCCTAAGGAACAAGGTCTTATATCCAATAAGATCTACATCTGCAGCTTCTTGTGCCAGGTGCTTTCCTGCTCGGTAGGCCATCCAGAGTCTCTGGTGGTAAGTGGCTGGACTTTCTTTTGCATTCTGCTTCACAGGGTATACAAGCATCACTCCTACAACACCTGGACTGTGAACAGAAATGAACTCAGCTGCAACCTCGTCAAAGGTAGCGGTCCCATCCTGGCGAACAGCTACGGGGAGTTTGGCCCACAAACCAGTATCGATGGTCTGGCATAGTATTTGGACCTGATATTCTGCAGCGAGGCTGAGCATCTCGCATTTAGAACATACCTTTTCCAAGTGACAGCTGAGGTTGTCGGACGGGCTCATCCAACCGATACTGTCAGCAATTTGCTGAACAGAGTAGGCCATTTGTAGGGGATTAGTGGGTCAATCAGGCAAAGGTAGATTGTCTCGAGCACCATCCAGGGCTGCACAAGCTGCAGCTTCAGCCACAGTGCAGACAATACCTTCCTGAGTGCCAGCTTCTTGAAAAAGCTGCCTAATCTGAGTTTTAATAGCATTCATGCTTCTCTCAGGAAGGGGAACATTGCCTAACACTCTTTCAAACACAGTTTCTATCTCTTGCCTGTCTTCCACAATAATAACGGCTACCGGAGGCGCCGTCAGGACCAGGCTTGAGCCTGCTCCCCCCCCCCGTCATGGGCGCTGCCATGTTGGCGTTCCCCATGATGAGCATCACAATGTCGTTGACGTGTGACCTGGGGAGTTGGGGGTGGGGACCCGCCATGCTGTGGATGGCTGGTTGGGGAGTCTGGGCCATAGTAGGGGTGTGACTGGGCATTGTACTGTGAAATGTCATCATCAGATAACTCCCCCTCTGATGATGAGTGAAAGGCAGGAGCTATGCCTCCCATTGCCTTAACATGTCCAGCCAGAACCTCTCGCTAATGGCGCAGTGTCGCCATCTTATTTCTGCATTCATCATGATTCACACTTGCAACACCCATATCAACCTCATCTTGCTTTTGCTTCTGCAAAACTCGATACGCGGCGCTCAATTCACGATTGTCCCTGTAGGCTACCTCTAAATCATTACGTACCTGGTTGATCTCATCCTGAAGCTCACCCATTTCGTCACTCAACTGAGCATTCGCAGCACTCAGCAAATCATTCATCTGCACAACCTGACTCTTATCCTGTCTCAAACTTTCACACTCCTGCTTCAACATACATAGTTCCTGTTCACCAGTCTCGGCTGAATGATGCAATAGTGAATCCTTTTCATTCCGTAGAGTTTGGAGTTCAGACTCCAAGTTCTGCTGCAATCTAATGCAATCTGTTTCCTGCAAACCCATCTCTTGCTTAAGAGATGAAATCTGCAGATCAAGGGTTCGAAACCTCACTTCGGAGGCTTCCAAAGCAGCATAGAGAGTGGCAACCATCAAACCTTTAGCGTGACGCTTATTTGTTGATTGTCACGTCTCTGCGTACTGGGTTGAAATCCCCAGTACAGGGTTTTCAGATTGACTTGCATCCCACGCGAAGTCAGCCCATCCTCCATGGGAGGCAAGGAAGTTAGAGACCTTGAGTCTCAGTTCTGCGCAGATATCTGATACTGTGGCCATTATAGGAAGGGAACATTCACATCCTGACATCTACTCTTGTACGGTAGATGCCCTTAGCCGTAAGTATTAGTATAACCTATACCTAAGCATTAGCTATCTATGGTGTACCTCTGAGGGTATCAATTAAGGTGCAGGGACCTCGTGTAACAGTTCCATTGCATTCCTGTAAATAGTTTGATAATAAAATGTGTTGTAAAATAAAACAGTGTGTATTTTTGTCTTTCTGGTCTGCAACAGGCAAAAATTCAGTGAATGTCTATTCAAAGTTAATAACAGAGGAGCTCTATGTTACTGTATTACTTATTTTTTATGCTTGTGGAATTAGAAATGAGGGAGCCTGTTCTGTAAAGCGAGAGACCTGGCATGCCTTAACGAGTAATGGCAAATTACATATTGTAAATCTTAACTTTCCCAGTAGTTTTCTACAGCAGTGTAACAAATGGATTATTTTAATAATAAGCAATGTGTCTAGTCTTCTTTTTTTTTTGTTCTGTCTGATAGCAAATTGGACCTCATTGTGACAGTCAGTACAGAGTGCTTGAATTATTTTTTTTTGTAAACAAAACTGTTAAAATTAATATCATGTCAGTATGGCTACTGTCAAAAACAGCTGTTCATACATAAAGCTGTCTTCCAATCATTTGTTGGGCATTCAAAGTATTTTGTTTTTTGTTTGGGGGGGGACTGTTTGTCCTTCTAAACTACTGTATACATGTGTAAATCATAGGTCTTGCTACTGTGATGACTCGTTTTAAATCAGTTATTTTATCTAATGCTATAAAAACAAGCATTTGTCAATGCCGAATGCTGTCTTGCTGGCATTGGCATTGGTAGTGCAGGAGTCAGAGAGATGCATAATAGGAATGGCAGTGAAGTATGGAACTGACGACAACCCCACCCCACCCCACCTTGCAGAGACTGACACATTGAGGTGTGCCTTTGGGTTGTCGGCCATAACACTCATGCCATTTCACCTCACCCTACCCTGCAGACACCAACAAATGTCACATTGTGCTTTGGAGTCATCAGTCCTTACGCTTACCCCATTCCATAAGGAAATACGTAGAGATGGGTGCAGTATAGGAGAATGGGGTGAACTTTGGGGCCGAAGAGTCCGAGGCACACCTTGATGCCTGTCACTGGCTGAAGTGTGAGGGTGGGGGCAGAATGGTGTGAGAATTACAGCCGACAGTCCAGAGTCATACCCCAGACACCTGTCAGTCTCTACAGGGTAGGACGCTATGGTTAGAAACCCTAATGCCCTGGGTGTTTGTTCGTATTTGCACTCCAAATTTTCAACATGGGCTTTTTGTGACCCCACCTCATGAATGCATTTGGGACCTCTGCTCATGAACAGTGGCACTGTGATTTTGTAAATAAAATTCTCGCAGTTACGAGCATGCGTGGAAATGCGCAAAGCACATTTGTAACACAGTCATTCTGTGGAACTTTTTCACCACATTTTCAACATAGACATTTTGGGACCTCTGCTCATGAACAGTGTCACTGTGATTTTCTTACTCTGTCCTGAACATTGATTTCCCACAGCAACCGCACCATTGTGCACCAGATGTGTGAAAACACATTTTGGGCAGGATGTGAAAAATGACAGCTGTACTGTTCATAAGAAGGTGTGAAAAAATGGCAATATTGAAAATCTGGAGTGAAAGTATTAAACATTTGCGAAGTTACAAGCATGCGTGGAAACTGCACAATGCATAACACAGTCATTTTTTGGAATTTTTCCACCAAATTTGCAACATAGGCTTTTTGTGACCCCACCTCATGAACAGTAACACTGTTGTTTCATTAATCCATCTCAAAATGTGATTCCATGCAGTGACCGCAAAATCACCTTTCGGGACCAAATAATGAAACGACAGAGACTGAGTTCATGAGGTGGGGTTCCAAGAACACCATGTTGAAAATTTGGAGCCAAAAGTAAAAAAAATGGCTGAGATATCCACCTAAGTTGAACCCCCCCCCCACTAATGCCTTTATACAGCTTATTGCAATTGTCTTCAGTTCGCAGTTGGCTTTTGAAGAGTTCAGACTTCTCCCGCTCCACTGAAGATCATCGCACCAGGCTCCGGAGGTAAGTACAGGGTGAGAGCGGTGCAGGGAGGTGGGATGCACAGAGGGTGGGTTCAGGATGGGGGAGGGAGCGTTGTGACCATGAGGGACCATTTTCAGTTTTACAGGGAACAAAATAATAAAGGGACATCGCAGGAAGGTTTGCTTTCAGCAAGCTGGGGTGGGCTCACAGTGTGCCATATGTGTTTTTTGGGGGAGGAGGACTGAAGACAACGGGGATTAAGCCCCCCATCAGCAAAGAAAGCATGTCTGTGTTGGGGGCATAATGCCGAGGGGGATTGGCCACCTCCTCAGCAGACAAAACAAAGGGGACATTATGCCATCGGCAAACGAACTGGGGAGGGGGCATGCTGACGGGGGGGTTGGGCACCATAATGTCAGCTTTGTAGGGACTGTGAGAGGCTGACAGCGGAAGTCACCACTATGTTTATTGAAATATTTTATCAGAGGCACATAATGGAGGCATATGAGATCTGCCACTGCAATGATGAGCCTGTCTCCCATTGCAACAGCGGATTTTTTTCAAGTTGGTGGGACGCTTCTGAAGTGCTGTCATAGACAGCGTGCTCATTCATTGGTGCCACACAGACCAGCCCAAGAAAGCAGTGGCACCATTGGACACAACACAACTGCACCTCCACAACCTGCTACTCCAGCAAGCTGTCACAAATGTTGCTTGCGCTGCGTGCGGAAGACAACATAAAAATGGTGCTTCTGCATCATTACAGTAAACCTGATCGAATGACAGTGGCCTTGTAAACTTCATCTTAAAACCACTATGCTGTTCGTCAGTGTGCACTTTGTTGCAATAAATAGGGAGGTATGATGACATGCATTCCTGGTAGCAAAAAAAAAATGGAATGTATCTGGGGACTGTTTGATCTCATGCCCTCTTTTGCATACAATTTATGTGGTTCGATTCCTGGTACTGACATGCCCATCAGTGACATCTTAAAAAAAATCCAATAAATGGAGGCTTTATTACAATATTTGAAAGTAAAGAAAAAAATTATAAACACAATAACCTGTGTAATATAAAGACTGTATGTGAGTTTGTTTTCCCCACATCAATCTAATACATGTCTAAAACTGAGAACTTGTATAAGTATGCCCCAGTTTCCGAACTGCATAATCTTGTAACCAATCATTTAATGATATCTAAGTTTATTTTCTCTGTACTTAAAAGGTTTTTTCTAATGCATTGTCAACTTTTTTTAGCTGCCTGTCTTGATTGAAAGTAGCCTTTTTGGAGATCACGTGATGTCTACAGCTTGACAGTAGCTCGTCTGCGGAGCTCTCGCCTCTCCACCGTTCATCTAATCATTTAACTCAGCAACAAGTACTACAAATCGGTGAATTTCTCTTTCATTTGTTGGAGTCTGCCTGCAGCTGTCACCTAGTGTTCCTCCTGACCGACATTGGTGGTTAGCAGCCGTGATGGAGGCTGATATGTGGCAGGCCCCGCTCTATCATACTCCCCCTAGCACACCGGAGAAGATTTCCAAGTAATCCAAAGCTTAAGGTACATCTGCACCTAAACACCTTGGCTCCTCTGCCTTGATGATCCCCCTCACAGAGGATCACTTTCTCCAGGAGTTGCTCCTCTTTAGGGAAACGCTATCAGACATTTCCTCGGAGCTGAAGTCTCTTTAGGCAGACCTGAAATACCTAGGCCACAGAATGGGGGACACAGAGGCCCGCTTAACCTCATTAGTGCGCTGGTGGGACAAAGTAGATCCTGAAATTGTAAAATTGAAACAGCAACTGGCCAAACTACAACTAAAATCTGAAGACCTTGAAGGCTGCAGCCGCCGCAACAACATCCTGATTTTTGGATTACCGGAGACCAAGGAAGGCCCAATCGTCATCACCTTCCTTCAAAAGCTCCTCACTAAAATCATGGGCCCTTCTCCCTACAATGCTGCCTATCAGATCAAAAGAGCACACCACTCCCTCCGTCCTCAACTACCCAAAGGTGCTCCCTCCAGCCCAATAATCCTGAAATTCCTTAGTTACCTTGAAAAGAAACATGTTCTGTCTAAGGTCAGGGAACTACAAGTTGTTCGGGGGGGGTGTTGTTTTTGTTGACACCTGGTCCCAGCAGAATTGTGTTCCCCCTTAACCTGATCCAGAGCTGCATCTCGGACATTCCAGTTATCTAGAACCGTTGAGAGAGATTGCAATTGAACTTAATTATGTTATTGATGTCTATGCCCTTTTTCCCTTTCCATTTCCCTCTCCTTTTGTTCATTTTTGTGCCCTTTACTCTGTTCCTCTCTGACATGTGTCAGTTCAATGGCAATAGGCTGGGGTTGTCAAGTTCTTAATGGAAGGGATCATTCAAATGGGGATGCTTAGGGGATTACCAGTTGACTCTCAACAGTGACAGATAATACGTTAGTGCATGGCAGACTCTCCGGGGTACATACTGGGGTTCGTGGAGGTTAATTCTTAATTTTTATTTCTCCTTCTGGTTTACTCAGTCAGCCAATTCTAAGTGGAATTCTTTGGGAAATGTGCCAGGTCATCCGCAATACGGATGGGGGTTGGGTGGTGGGAAGAGGGTTAGCCCATGGCTCGAGTGTATGGCGGGCTGGCAGTCATCGCGTTCTGGCTAATAGGAGGATAGCCCAATGCCTCCTCTTTCTTGTTTGTGTACCAGACATGACCCACTAACAGGAGTGCATATATGGGTAGGGGAGCACTCTTACAGGCACCTAGTTGTTTCTTTAATATATTCCCCTACTCCTCCATGGCTGATCCTGGTCAGACTACTTCTGGGTGGATCCTGGCTTGGGAGGGGACATTTTGGGCTATATGGGTTTGGTTTATCCTATTTATTGGGCTTTTTTGAGTAGCTACCACAGGGTCAATTAGGATAACCACTGTATATAGGGGTTGCTATGGGGGTTGGGGAAGTGGGAGGGACACTTCTATGTATATATGGATCATTTTTTTCTTGGGTTTGAGGGCTTACTTCGGGGGGAAGTTGGGAAATTTTGACTTGTGTACCTTTTGGTGAACATCCAGATACTTGGTCTGATGATTCGATATTATGGTGTTTCTCTTATCATTATACATTTGTTACTTCATGACTCTGTTCACTGCCATGTGTGTTTTGGATGAGGGATGGGGTTGGGGAGCAGGGAATGGAGTGTGCCAAAATTCGGCTATCTGCTATTTTATGATTGTTGGTTATTATGACTACAACTACTAGTGTTATTAGAATGGTAACCTGTAATGTCAGGGAAGCTAGAGAGCAACTTAAAAGGTACCAGGTTTTTAAACATCTAGCGCAACTTCAAGCCCAGGTTATTTTCCTACAGGAAATTCACCTCCTTACCCAAGAAGCCGGTTGGCTTCGTAGGCAAGATATCAATCAGGTGTTGTCTGCTGGGGACTCAACCTCGAGTAGGGGTGCTGCGAGTTTACTCATGAAAAGCATTTCCTTCCAAGCTGAGCACATTATTTTGGACCCACAAGGTAGATTTGTCCTGGTTAAGGGCCTCCTGGACCAGAGTGAGGTGATACTGGGAAGTATTTATGGCCCTGTAGTCGGGGATCCTGCCTTTTTCAAGAATTTGGCTGACAAAATTGCCCCCCTTCTACCAGCCCCTCTAATTTTGGGTGGGGATTGGAACCTCCCACCGTCTCAAGACCAAGACCATTCCAACCAACCTCTCAGACCTCTGTCTTCAGCTCAACGTGCCCTAAGGGATTTCATGGACTTACATGGTCTTTGTGATCCTTGGCGGATCTTCAACCCATCCAATCGCTCCTATTCATTTCATTCTGCTCTTCACCACACCTCTTCCAGACTTGATTATATTTTTATCAGTTTAACTTTCCTTCCCAGGATGTGTGATGGTGAACTAGACTCCATTGTACTCTCCGATCATGCAGTGGCCTGGCTTCTTCTTACTCCCTCATTAGACCTGCAGCGTGACACTACCTGGAAACTAAATACCCAGTTCCTCTACGATGACTTTATTGTCTCTAGAATAAAATCACTTATCCAAACTTGCACTAAGACTAATCAACTCTGACCCCAGGGTTGACCATGAGTGGGGCACCCTGCAATGTTTCCTGCAGGGGAATCTTATTCGTCTTGCCACTAGGCGGAAGAGAATCTGTGCGTCAACTGCTAGAGCCTTATTAGAACAGATAAGCTCTCTGGAACAGTCTTTATCTCCCTCCTCTTCCCCAGACTCCTTGGCTATCTTGTTGTCTCTTAGGGATAACTACACTGATCTTCTATGAGAAAAGGCTGAATATGCCATCTTGAAGACCCAGTCCACATATATTGAACAGGGGACAAGGCAGGACAGCTATTTGCCCTTCGTTTGAGGAAAATGGAAAGCTCTAGAATTATCAAGTCCATTTCAGATTAGGATGGATCCATCAAAACCCTTCCTAGGGACATTGTGTCGGTCTTTGAACAAGTCTACATCAATCTTTATAGTCAGCAACCTTCTTCACCGAGTACTGAGGTGACTGAGGTCTATCTGGTGAATATTCCCCTCCCAAGACTTCTGGATCATCACCAGGCCCTCCTATCTCCTCCAGTTTCTTTGTCTGAAGTGGAAGTGGCCATTAATAGTTTAGCCTTAGACAAATCTCCTGGGCCAGATGGGTTCCCATCTGATTTTTATAAAAGCTTTCTTAAAGAACTACCTCTCCTTTTACTTCATCTTTTCCAATTCATGCTCTTGGGTGATGCCCTGGACTCCTCTCTCCTAGAGGCAATGATTGTCCTCCTTCTCAAACTGAACAAATCCCCTTCTCACCCATCCAGTTATCGCCCCATCTCCCTTTTAAACTGTGACCATAAAATTCTCACTAAAATTCTGGCCACGAGGCTTAAGAAAGTTTGGTCCCACCTCCTTAGTCCAGAGCAAGTAGGTTTTGTTCTTGGTAGATCTTCTGCTGATTACCTGCATAAACTGGCCCATATTTTCAAGTTGCCAAGCTCTCTCCCTCCTCTATGGCCCTGATTTCTCTTGGCACTGAAAGAGCATCTGATAGGATTGATTGGGCTTTTCTATGGTCAACTCTCCAGAAAATGGGCTTCCCTCCTTTATTCCTCCATTGTCTCCAAACTAAATACTCTTTTCCGACAGATAAGATTTACTGTAATGAAGTGTTCTCCTCTCATTTCCCCCTTTACTCAGGCACCCGGCAAGGTTGTCCACTATCCCCCTTTCTCTTCAACCTTTATTTAGAACCCTTAATCAGACAATTGAAATCTTCCCCTCACATACTCGGTATACCAGTAGGGTATATGGCACTATCCCTCTCAGTGTATGTGGACAGTATCCTCCTACATCTCTCGCATCCCCTGCTTCCCTCTCTGAAACTCTTAGAGTGATAGATCAATACAGCCTTTTTTCCAACTACAAGTCGAACTGTAACAAAACAGAAATTCTCCCCTGAATCATTTTACTTATAGTGCCGACTTTACCCAGTTTGGGATGCGCTGATCCCCTTAGTCCATCAAATACCTTGGTATCGTTCTATCCACTGACCCTTCCCTTATGAGGAAACTCAATCTTGATGACCTTGTAATAGTTATCCAACAAGACACTCTAAGATGGAAAGCCCTCCCTATTTCCCAAGGGGGCTGGATTAACACTGTTAAAATGAACATCTTACCCAGGCTCTTTTATCCTTTAAATATGCTAAATATATGGCTCCCTCTCTCCTTCTTTCAATGCAACTATTCTCTTATTTCCAAATGTATTTGGTTAGATAAATCTCCTAGATGCTCATATCTTAAGCTGGGACTATCCAAGGAAGCCAGAGGTCTTAGACTCCCGAATTTCTTGTACTACTACTGGACCGGCCACCTCTATAAGTGTTGGAAATGGCTCTCCCTTCACCAAAACTGTCCTGAAGAAGGATACATCCCTCTTTGGTTACAGATAGAATCTCACTTACTCCTCTCCTCCAACCTTTCCCCATCTTCTATCTTCTTAACCCCCAGAAGGCATTACTGACTGCTATTCAAGACTCAGTAATTGGCACCTCCATTAAGGTTTTCTCGCAACTATGTACTTCCCTCCATAAATCCCCTCCTAAAGATTTCTCTCAACCGATCTTGTCTAACCCAAACATCATGATTGGAGATAGCACCCTCCCTCCTGGGTGGCTTCCCCAATTACAATGGATTAGAGTTTTGGACTTTTATTTTCCAAACTCTCTGTTTTCCTCTCCTGAGATCTTGATGAATCTTCACCTGGGTCCATCCCATATCTTCAAGATCTTCCAGTTGAGACATCTATTATTGCACCACTTCAGCCTTTCCCCAGTAATCTCAGAGTTGAATGGTTTGTTGGGACAGCTACAGGACCTGGCAAATTGGCCCCACAAGATGACCTTGCTATATTCACTTCTCCTCTCTATGCTTCATCCTTCTAACCTAGAGGGCTCCAAGGTCTGGGAGGTCCTGTTGCCAGACACAGCTCTTAATTGGGTTCGAATTTGGAAGGATCTGTATCTATATTACTCCCAGGATAGACTAAGACCCACCAAGTAGCAAATTTTAAACAGCATGTATTATACACCTGTTAAATTGGCTAAGATGGGTCATCTTTCTTCCTCTTCCTGCACTAGATGTGGCAATGTAGAAGGACCCCTCATACATATCTTTTGATCTTGTGAGAGGATCTCACCCCTGTGGGACATGATTAAAACCCATACTGATCCCCTTTTGGATCTGGATGGGCTCTTCACTCCTGAAATTTGCATCATAGGGGACTATACTCAAATCGGGGTTAAAGAGAGGAGATATTATATTGCCCTTATCTCCATGGCAGTTAAAAAGTTGGCTCTTAAACATTGGCTAGATCAATCAGCCATATCCCATAGAGAATGGCAACATGAGCTCGCCTTTTGTCTACTAATGGAATACCTGATTGCTAGTATTCGCCATAGACTTCACCTCTTCAACAAAAAATGGGGCAAGCTATATGGTCTATACCAGAATTAACCTTCCTCAATGCTCCTCTGGTTCCTGTATTGTTCTTATTTCCATCCTGGGAACTGTGGCCTTTTGGATACACCCTTATTGGGTTATTTGGCACACTGCAGGGTGTAGGTGGTGGGTTGGGGTGGGGGGCTTTTAAAAGAGATTGGGTGGGTGAGAGATGGGGGGCATGGTTTTGTCTGGACATTACTATGTTCTATGTACCCTGTTGGTGCTTGTTATTTGAAAAACGTGATACAGTTGACTTAATTTAAAAAAAAAAAGAAAATAGTATTTTCTCCAGACATGCAACACATGAGCGAGCATATCGTAAATCTGCCAATCGGGACCTTCAGTGCAGCAGACAGCGTAGGCTGGAGGTGCTGCTCTCATTCCAGAGACAAGTTTCATTTTTATGTACAGAGAAAATAAACATAGATATCATTAAATAACTGGCTACAAGATTATGCAGTTCTGCAACCTCCGCATTCTTATACAAGTTCAAGGTTTTAGAAGTGCATTAGACTGACATGGGAAAAAAAAAACTCACACACACAGTGTATATATTACACAGGTTACTGTGTTTCTAATTATTTTTTTTATGTCAAATATCTTAATAATGCCTCTATTTGTTGGATTGTTTTTTAAGATGTCACTGACAGGTTAGACAAAAATATCAGTACCAGGAATCAACCAGATAAACTGCATGCTAAAGAGGGCATGAGATCAAACAGTCCCCACATATAGTCCATCTTTAATTTTATACATGTCACCAAATCTCTCCAACTAAGTGCACACTAAATGATCGGCATAGTGGCTTTCAAATGAAGTTTACAAGACTACTGTTATTAGATCAGATTTACTATGGTGATGCAAAAGCACCATGTTGTTTTTGTATTTTTAACAGTATTAGATTAATTATCTGATCTAAACTGCGTTGCCACTGTAACAAAACAGACATACTACTTACACAGGTATACAGTAGTTTAGAAGGACAAACTCTTTATAACTACAAAGTATGCTGAATCACCCCAAATGCAGAGTACTCGACATAATCCAGCCCAGGACCCTGCTGATTGTAATGCACGGACAGCACATCACAGATTCAGTCCTGCTAGCAGCATACTAAAGAACACATTTAACATGGGATGATGGTTCCATGCTATACATCTTTCCAAACCTCAGTTATTCTACACGGCAGTGCCATAATGCATTTGACAGGGTTCTGGCTGCATTGCACTCTCTTGGAATAGCCAATATCCAGCAGTTACCAGCTAAAGTAAGAGTGACCTACTTTGGCAATGTGTCTATTTTTAATGATATGGTGGATGCTGGCAAAAAACCTTGAAAGCATTAAAGTGGACTTTGCTTCACAAGATGCTGGATAAACAGGTTTGGTTACTAGGAACTGATAGTGTATTACAGACTTTGCACTCATGGGCATTATGTGAGCTATAGTCACTTAAACAGTGAACAGCTGTTACCTGTATGCCATATAAATGTATATATGTTTTGAATTGCAGTTAATGTTATCACAAGTAAGTGATGGGCTGCCAGCTAGGTTTTGATCAGCATATTTTACAATATAGTGCCATGTGTACAGTATGTGTGGCTCTCCACAGACGCTGACCAATTTTAAAATAATTAAGCCTCTTATATCTCGACAGTGGTGAGAACATCCCTTGCCATCAAGGGGAACAGAAGACAGTAATGATGACACTTACTCTCCAGTCTGTGTGATGCAATATGCGCTAGGCAATGAGTCCACACATGCAAAGCCATCTATGTGAGGGACTAGGAGTATCATGATAGTAATTCAGATTCATTCCATATGAGAAATTATAAATGACAAAGGATGCTATTTGTAATAGTTTGTGTAGTTAAAACTGTCAGTTCAACCCATATTCAGGTAATTTAGGAGGGGTTACAGTCATTGACTATTACACTGAATTTTACATAAGGTATAAACATTTTAGAAAGGTGCTGATGTAAATATTAGTGTTGGGATCTCAGACTGTTTATGATCAAAGAGTTTCAACATGCTAAAGATAGCCTTTCTGCTTAATTGGGTTGTATTTTATAGCAGCATATAATGACATTACTTTAGAAAAAGGGTGTATTTTGGGGCCTCAGATGACCGTTACTTACCGTTTATCAGAGACGGATCTTCCAATCCGTTTCTTTCCAATTTTACAGTTTGGACATTGTAATGCTACAGACAAGGTGGTGTATTGGTACTGGGTTCATTATCTGGAACATCTCTAGAAATTTTTATTAGAAAATAGTCCATGACATTGCTGCAAATGGCTAATAGTTGATGATTAATTTTTGGTTTACAGTGTTACACTGTTAGATATTTTAGGTCAAAAAATGTGGTGTTCATTCTCCTACTTACTTACTACTTGCCAGCAGATACAGGCCACGTGGTCTATCAAGTCTGCTCGAATGTGCAGCTAGCACCCCACTTTGCAGATACCCCTCCCCCCTCACAATTACCCCCACACACAGATGCAAGCCAAGTGAGATTGAACCAGATTAAGCTGTACTGTGAAATAACATTATGTATTGATCCTATGCTTAGGGGTTTTCAAATGTCTTGCATATTTTTTTAACTGAATAAAATATATTTAAACAAAAACTGGATATTTTTCCCTTGGATTTCGTCTTTTAACATTGCCATAAAGTCATAATCCTCTAATTTTAGGTTAATACTTTGGTTTGAGAGATATAAGAAGACAACTAGATCTATTAGGAACGTCTCCTTGCCTTTCAGCAGGTTCTACCATTGTGATTTGCATCCATGTATTTATCTCATTTGTATTATAATTTATCCAAAAGTCTGTGCTTCCACAACCTCAGCTGGAAAACTGTTCAATGTTTTCACTGCTCTAAAGTATGACACTCGTGAAATGTATTAAAACTTTTTGTTTTAATCTGCCATATATGCCCTCAGTATTCACTGGCACACTGGTTGAGTGTGCAGCACTCTCATTCTCTTGTTGCTAATCTGATGTCATCTGATCATGTGATTGGCTCAGCTCTTTACTGGTAAACTGACTGTGAACTGCAGTGCTGCCAAGAGAAAAAAAAGTCATTTTTTTTAGGTAAAAATGCTGTTTTGTACATTTTTAAATTCACAGCACTGTACAAAACATGTATGGGATGTAAAGGATTGTTTTTCTTAATAAAGAAATACAGAGCCTGTTTATGTTCCCTTTAACTCCTTTTGCAATATTCTCCTCTGCCTTTGCCTTAGTGGCCCTGACTGCCCCCCTGCCTCCTTCTGCTTTTTTAGATACTCTGCCCTATCCCCCTCCTTTTGTGTCTCCTTAAATTTCCTGATGGCCATCTTTTTAGTCCTTACCTTCCCAGCCTCTTCCTGTGTGAACCATAGTGGTTTTCTTTTCCTTTTGTCTACCTACCAAATACAAAGGTTTGTTGCCTCCACTATGGCTCCCTTTAGATGGTCCCATTGTGCCTTGATCCCCCCCCCCTTTTTTATGCCCACTGCTAGGGCCTCCCTGAGACATACCCCTATCTTATTGAAGTCCACCATCCTGAAGTCCAGAATCCTTGCCTTTGTGTGGCATGTCGCTGTTGTTGTATCTACACTGAACCATACTGTGCGATGGTCACTGGACCCCAGGTATTCTCCCACTCTGACACCCATAATTCTGCCCCATTGGTCATAGCTCCTTCCTGGGTTGGTTCAGGCACCAGCTGCTTGAGGAATTCTCCCTGCAGGGATACCAGGATATCTCTGCTCCTAGCTGTTGCAGCTGCTGAGGTGCTCTAATCAACTTCTGGCAGGTTAAAGTTACCCATAAGAAACACCTCTCCTTTACCTGCCATCACATGGATTGCTTACAATAGATCGCTGTCCATTTCTTCTTTTTGTGCTGTGGTTATTATATTATATATTACACCTGTGCAAATGGCTATGCCATTGCCCAACTTCAGTGTGACCCACAGTGCCTCTGCCTCCCCCTGCATTCCTTGCACCTCTGTTGTCTTCATACCTTCCCTTATGTACAGGGCCACGCTCCTCCATTTTTCCCCTCCCTGTCTCTCCTGAATAAAGTATACCCTGGTATAGTTATGTCCCAGTCATGGTTCCCATTGTACCAAGTCTCCATAACAGCCATAACATCCAGGTGCACCTCTGCTATCATGGCCGCCAGATTAGGGATTTTGTTCCCTAGGCTGCAAGCATTCATGTACATGGCTTTCCACTTACTGCAAACACTCCTCCTAACCACCCCCTTATTTCCTTTGCTTCTCCTGCCATCCCCTCTACTGCCAACTGCCATATTTTCTGGTGATTTAGTGTCCTTACTGTCCTCCCTGTTAGCTAAGTAATCCTGTGGGGGTGGGTAGTCAGTTTTCCCCTTCCTCTTTACTCTACTCCCCTTCACTAGTTTAAATGCTTGCCAATCAAGCATTTAAACCATTCACTGAGGACCTCGGTCCTCTTCCTGGAAGGGTGCAGGCCATCAGCCTCGTACAGTACTGCATCCCCCCAGGTGGGACCCCGTCCCCAATGAAGCTGAATCCCTTCTCTTCGTACCAGCTGTCCAGCCAAGTGTGAAGTCCCTGGTGTGGAGATCTCCAGCCTTCTCCTTGCCCTGGACAGACAGTACCTCTGAGAAGGTCACAGATTTTACTACCTGCCATAGGCCCCTCCCTAGTTCTCTGAACTCCTCCTGCACTCTTCCTACCAATGCCTTGGCCCCAACTAGGTCATTTGTCCCCATATGGATAATGACATCCAGCCCCCCCTTCACTATTGCCCTAACAATCCTCTGGATTCACTTTCCATACCTGAGAGCTGTACCTCCTGGTAGGCACTGGTAGGCACTTAACCTCCCTCTCCCCCTCGCGGCCTGTTTCCAGCTTCACACTCCAGATGATGGAGTCCCCTACCAGGAGTAGCTTCCTCTTCCTTTGGGGTCCTCTACCACCCACCCTTGGGGCTCTGTTTTGAGGTCCTGCTCATTCTCCCTGGGTGCTACTTTGGGTGACCCTATGGTGCCTTCCTATTCCTCCAACAAAGTGTAGAAGTTCCTCAGCTGCACCGGCTGAGGGATGTGCCTCTGTACCTCCTCCCTTACCCTGCTAAAGCCCACTGTGGTCCATCCACTCCTTCTGTAGGGCATCTTTTGAGGTAGTGAGTGTGTATATGGTGGCCTCTGGATGGGGAAGAGGCCTCCCAAAACCTAGCCAACTCAACCTGGAGACTGGCAGCCTCTGCCCTCAGTCCAGAGAGGTGCCTACAGATGGGACAGCACCACAGTATCCAGAAGGTTCCCCTGAGCACTGCTGCTCCACAACCACCACACTGCACCACTCCCAGCATTGTTTTCTTTCTTTACTGCCTGTTTTTAAACTATTGCTCTAAGGGTACCCCTCTGCAAACTACTGTGCCCAATACTGTACCTTGTTGCCAATTGAAGTATTTATCTCCTAGCCCCTGCTGCTATTCCTAGGCTACTGTGCCCAATACCTTGGTGTTACCTGAAGTATTTATCTCCTTGCCCCTGCTACTAATGTTAGGTTAGACATCATCCCTTACACATAATTTGCTTTTTACCTTCCTGTGTTACTTTTGTAGTGTATCAGAGTGATCCCGGATACGTCTCAATAGTTGTGTCTATCCCAAAACACCTGAGTCCTCAGGAAGCTGTTTCCTGTAGGATCCTATAAAGGTAGAAGAGCCCTGGGTGGGTGGGATTGGGAGAGGGAGGAAGGGCCTAGCCTTCAGTACCTGTGAGGCAAAGAAATCAATCAGCCTACTCAGACTGCCATGCTCTGATTCTCCACCACCCTCTGCTGTTTGGTGCTTTCTTCCCAATTGAAGGTAACCTCTGGGCTTCCTACTCCTGCACCTGTGGCTGTCTAGAGGAAGGTAACTAAATGAATAACAAACCAAAATACAATGAAAACGATCAGCTCTGATACATCCTGTACACATGCTGCTACCCAACTCTCTGTGCCCAACTCCCTGTACCTAAATACAAACACATCACACACAGGCATTCATACTTTTTCCATTTGTTAAGATATTAACATGAGATACAGGTTTCTTGTTCCTCAAAGTATTCCACAATGACTCCCAGAAGTCTAGGTCCATAAAAAATGGGTAATGCGGTATTCAGTTAATTTTATGTGATCATTGTCAACCTGCAGAATGACTTTTTCTCTTCTCTGAGGGTCTGGTTTCATTTGGCAGACATCACATAACAACGTTGATAACTTTGGCATTTTTTGTTGTATTAACTTGAAATTTGGAATATGAGTTCACCAAAGGATCTGCTGAAGACTCCAGATGCCCTGGTTCATAAAATAAGGGGAATGTAGTTTTTATGGGGTGCATAAGTATGGTGCTTGAAACAGCAGGCAGCCATTTTAAAAGTGTCAGTGTCAAAGACATCACAGAAAAGCTGTCATAAATTTGGCATTTCTTATGATATTATCATGATTTCAGGATACATGTTCCACAATGGGTCTCCCAAGAAGCAACAGCCATGTAGGTTCATACGTAAAGGGTACAGTGGTTTTGGGGGGTGGTTTTATGTGATAAGTGTCAAGTTGCAGAATTACTTTTTCTCTTCTGTGAGGGCCTTGCTTTTTTTCAACAGACATCATATAAAAACTCTCATAACTTTGACATTTCTTGTAATATTAACTTGAAATTCAGGATGCATGTTCCAAAAAAGGATCCCCTAATGATTAGTAGAAGCACAGGTTCATACACTAAAGATAAAGTAGTTTTCATGGGTTTATTTCATGTGATGCCTGTCATGATTAAGGACAACTTTTTCAATAATTTGAGGGCCTGGCTTTTTACGCTAGATATCTGATCACCAAAGGCTCCACGGAAGACCAGCAGAAGCTCAGGTTCATACAGTAAGGAGAAGGAGGTTCTTGAAGGGTACATATGTATGATGTCCTTGAAATGGCAGGCAGTCTTTTCTCTCTTTAAAAATCACTCGGTTTCAAAGACATCACACAAAAACACCCATATCTTTGTCACTGCTTGTGATATTAATATAAAACTTGGGATATATGTTCCTGAAAGGGTCCTTCAACATTCAGTAGAAACCAGGATTCATACAAAAAAAGACAAAGTGGTTCTTAAGGGTGGTTTTATGTGATGAGTGTCAAGCTGCAGGACGAATATTTCTCTCCCCTTAGGGCCTGGTTTAACTTAGTAGACATCATATGAAAGCATTTACAACTTCAGTATTTCTTGTTATATTAATGCAAACCATGCCCCAGCCAAGAGCAGCTTCTGGAAACTGGGACCCCCCCCAACTTGTACACAGACAAGACAACAGGCCATAAGTTGACAAAAACAATAGGCGTCACCCCTACCTCTGGGGCAAATACTTGGCACAACAGTCTAAAGGGGTCAGGGGTTTAGGGTACAAAATAACATTTATATTTACTCCAGGTTCTGGGAGAGATGAGCCAGGGCTACGCTAGGTCTAACTTTCGTGGGGGCCCCATAACAATTTACACTTAGGAAGCACAGATGTAATGTCCACTATTGAAAACTGAATTGTGCAGTATGGCTTTATTCACACAAGTTGGTAAGAAATGCAGAATGAGGTGGTCCGCCAGGTTTGGTACTGTCTACACAGGAGCAAGGCTTTTCTTTCCAGAACAACAACTGTTTGGACACTTTAGACCAAACTTTACCTCTCACACATTTCAAACTGTCCAACCCTCTGTACTAGAAATCTCTGAACTTCACCTTTTCCAAAAAGTGTATACTGTGACTGTTGCCACACACTTTAAACACATTTTACAAAATCTCCTGGTGCAATGACATCCGTTAACATGCCCAGTTTAACCTGTTGCATATACGTGAACCAGTTAGCCTTGACTGAGGAATTGAACTGGGGTTATGCCCAATCCTACCCCATGCCCAGTCTCTGCTATTCCTTTTGGGTTACATCAACATGGATCCTCCAATATGCCTGGATTGCAAATAAATCCCAAACTTTAACTTAAAACAGTCAACACATTTTTGTGGTGAAATAGGGGCCCTGACAGGTGCACTCTAGCCTTATCTCTGGGCACATACACCTCAGACCAACCCCCAAGAACAGTCCCATGAATCTGTACTCACGGTTTTGTTTGTCCCTTTGACACAGACATGGAAACATAAAGGAAAACATCTTCTTCCCTTCACAGGTTGCTTGTAACAGCTTCAACTGCACACGCTTTATTTATTTATTGATTTATTGAAATGCTTCACCAGGAAAGCACACTGAGCAACAGATTGCTTGTCTCCCGGTGCAACCTAGGGGTAGGGAAACTTGAGGATTGCATACAGAGATTTGGCACAAAAACATAGGGATTACAATTGGTTACATTCAAATAATACATAATAGACTGCACAGTGAGCAATGAAATAGTGGAATTCTAACAGTTTTGACTAGATAGATACAATGCTAAAAGTTTTAAACTAGATAGATGCAAAAGCACGAAATCAATGTTAGAAGGCAAATGCTAAATGACTCATAACTGTGTAGCTAGATGACTGAATGGGATTCAAGTAGACTGAAGTAGGGCAAGCTAGTGAGGGATAGCAGAGACTGTACAAGACTGCTAAGGTAATCTTAGAAGTGGAGATAATCTACAAGTGCCATGGAGATTAGCTAGTCAATAAATAGGGCTAGGTGATGGAGTGGGGAGGTGGGGGGGCATAGGGAAGGTGAGAGGAATATCTAGTTTCAGGCCTTACAAGATATTAGTAACCCTGGTAGGGAGAGAGCACTATGGGGGCCTGACTCCTCCAGCCTGCTGAGTACCCTGCCTGCACTAGGCAGAGGTAGAGCACAGTAAAAGGGAGGCAGAATCATGGGCAGTGCAAACAGGGTAGGCTTCATGAGGAAATAAGAGAGGGGACTGCTGCAGCCTGACCCCTCCAGGATGCTGGATATCCTACACAAGGCAGAGGTACAGCACAAATGGAGGGAAGCAGGAATTGCAGGCAGTGTGGCAAAGTAGGCTTCTGGATACTGGGAAGCCTGCATGGGGTCAGGGGTCCAGAAAGAAAGGGTAAGGTGAGAGAGAGGAGATGCCGAATCCCAGTAAGGACCTCCTTCAGAGAAACCCTGCAAGAGGACTGGGAAAGCAGGAGGAGGATTGGAGGGGGAGAGTTAGGTTGTGGGAGAAGGGAGAAGAATGGGACAAGCCCATGTTACAATTTGGTTGTAGAGAAACACAGTAAGGGTGCAAGGGAAGACCAGTAGTGGGAAGCAGGGGGGGGAGAAGGGGAAGAAGAGAAGGAATGTTGGTATTTAGGGAAGATGGAGGTGCATCAGGGTGGGGTAGTGAGTGGGTACTATTAAGTACCAAGGGTGGGGCAGTGGGTGGGTACTATTAAGGAGTGTTGATATTTAGAGGAGGGGAGAGGAGGTGAACAGGGTGGGATAGTGAGATGTTACTGCTTAGGGGGGTCATAGCAGGAGCAGCAAGGTGCAACATAGTTGTTGAGCACAGTGCTGATGGAGTAGTAGGAGGATCAGTGATGAATTTGAGGGGGGAGTGAATTTCAGATTTTAGGGAGGCAGTGAGAGTAACCAGATTGGCTGATGAGGGTGGATCTGCAGGGGGCAGCCAGAGTACGGGAGTCTGTAGATCTAAGGCAGTGATAGGGAGTGGGGGTGTTATAAATGAGGAGGAGAGGTACGAAGGGAGTTCTTCTAACCAGTGCTTGGAGGTGAATTTATTGCAATAAGAGAGTCATCTAGTTATAAGAGAGGGGAAGGATAGGACATGATAAAGATCACAATGGTGAGTGCTCTCTCTGGGCAGCTGACATTCTTCAGGATCTTCAGGGGATTGCCCCTTGGATCCACTGAAACACAGTCCAGACCACATTGTTCTGTGGAAAATAACTCACTGGGGTCCTGCAGATGAATGATCTCCACCACTTCTTCTGGTTCTCCTGGGTCTCACACACTAGGGTGAGAAACTGCTGGGGAGCTTTCACCCAACCTCACAGGAGACTGGCAGGTACCACCTAACACTGAGCACTGCTGCTGCTCAAAACTCCACTTCACACTACTGCTGACTACACACACTAACTGACTTTATCCAAACATTCAAAACCTCCCCCAGAGCCACTGATTCCAAAGTGGCTTATGCTGCTGCAAGAATTCTAAATGACTTAATCTATTCTCTGCTCAGCCTAGCTAAGTAAACAATGATGTCATCTGTAAAGGGCTCCTAATAAACACCTTTACCAGCTGCCCAGTACCTTCCTATGGCTAAACTGATGGGATTCTAGTAACTCCAGGGGACTGGGTGGTTACATTAATTTAAAATTCAGGATACATTTTCCCCAAAGGGTACCTCAATGACCACCTGAAGCCCAGGTTTATACAATGAGGGTTAAGTGTTTTTTTGTGGGGGGTTATGTGATGCCTATCAAGATCCAGGATGACTTTCTCTCTTTAGTGCCTGGCTTTGTTTGGCAGTTATCATATAAAAGCACTCCTAACTATGGTATTTCTTGTTATATTACTGTATTATGGTATTTGAGATGCTTGTTCACAAAAGGCACCCATGAAGACCACAAGAAGTTTGGGTTCATACAATAAAGGGAAAGAGTTTTTCAAGGGGTGCATCTGTATTGTGTCTTTGAAATGGCAACTGGTTATTTCACTGTTTAAAAGTGACAGTGTCCAGAACATCACACAAAAGCACTCATAGCTTTGGCATTTATTGTTATATTCACTTGAAATTCGGCATACTTGCTCTCCAAAGGATCCCCCGATGACTGCCAGATACTTGGAGTCATATAATAAGGGTAAAGTGGTTTTCAAGGGGTTGTTTTATGTGATGCCTGTCAAGATCCAGGATGATCTTCTCTCCTCTGGGACCCTGGCTTTGTTTGGCACACATCACCTAAAAACACATACAGTAACTTTGGTGTTTCTTGTTGTATTAACATGACGTTTGTGACACATGTTCACCAAAGGCTGTCCTGATGACCACCAGAAGCACAGGTTTATAAAAAAAGGGAAAGGAGTTTCAAGGGGAGCATCTCTGTGGTATCTTTGAAATGGCAGGCTGCCTTTTCCCTTTTTAAGTGACTCAGTATCAGATATCACACAAAAACACTTATAACTTTGGCATATCTTGTGATGTTAATGTGAAATTCAGGATACTTGTTCCCCTAAGTGTCCCCCAACATCCACAAGAAACCCGGGTTCATACAAAAAATTGTGGAGTGTTTTTTGTGGGTGTTTTTTTATGATGAGTGTCAAGCTGCAGGATGACTTTGTCTCTCTTCTTACAGCCTGGCTTTACTTGGTAGGCATAATATAAAAGCACTCATAAATCTCATAACTTTGGTTTTTCTTATTATATGAACTCAACATTTGGGAAATTGCAGGCAACTATTTTACTGTTTAAAAGTGACTTAGTGTCAAAAATATCATACAAAACACTCATAACTTTGGCATTTCTTGTTATATTAACTTGTAATTTGGAATACATGTTCTCCAAAGGGTCCCACGGTGACCACCAGAAACCTGGGTTCATGCTGTATTGGTACAGTGGTTTTCAAGAGGTTGTTTTGTGATGCCTGTCAAGATACCAGATGACTTTCTCTCTTCTGAGAGCCTGGCTTTGTTTGGCAAACATCATGTAGAAGCAGTTATGAATATGGTATTTCTTGTTGTATTAACATGAAATTTGGGATGCATGTTCACTGAAGGCTCCCCCAAAGACTACCAGGTCTGGGTTTATAAAATAAGGAGACCATGGTTTTTGAGGGGTGCATCTATATGGTGTCTTTGATACAGAAGGTGGCAATTTCAATGTTTTAAAATGACTGTGTCAAAGACACGGCACAGAAACACTCATAACTTTAGCATTTCTTGTCATATTATATGACATTTGGGATACATGTATCCCAAAGGGTCCCGATGACCACTAAATGTTCAGGTTCATGCAAAAAGGGTGATGTGTTTTTGGCGGGTGGTTTTATGTGATGTGTTCAAGCTGCAGGAAAACTTCTCTCCTCTGAGGCCTTGCTTTGTTTGGCAGACATCACCTAAAATCACTCATAACTTAGTCATTTCTTGTTGTATTAACCTGAAGTTCTGGAAGCATGTTCCCACAGGTTCCCCGGAACACCACCAGAAGCCTGGTTTTATACAATGAGAGGAAGTGATTTTTGGGGTGTGGTTTATGTAATGTTCATAAAGTTGCACAATGACTGTACTGACATTAATACTGACACCCCCCTTTGAAAATGAGAATGAACTGCTAGGACCACCTACAGGTGGGCAATGTGAGAGTTTTTCAATGTCAACATCTGCGCAGCATAAAATGGTTGTCACATCACTGGTTGCCACAAAATGCTGCATTAACATGTGACACATGAAACGGGAGAACACAACATGACATGAGGCACAACTGTAGCAGGGCATCTGATTGGTAGTAGGACTGTCAGTCAGGAAGATGCCAGTAAACTCTTACACTGTGCTATCTCTGTAAATAGAATTATTAGTAGCTTCTATCATGCTATCACATGGGATAGTGCAAGCAATTGTTTATTAGTATCCAAGTATGTGTGCAAGGCCCCTGTCCTCTATTACTGGTCCTGAGCAGGCATGGCCAAAATACATTTTTGTTGTTTTTTGTCAGATTGCCATTTAAAAACCATAAATGCACAGCCACAGTACTAAGCCCACCCTCACACCACAATGCACAGCACACAGTGGCATTTTATCTCCCCATAATATAGGTCATTACCCTCTCCCAGCTGATACCAGTATTACCCTTTGTCACAAACGCACTCTGCGGGTCAGGCCATCTGCTTCCACAGTGCCAAACCTCGAAGTGCAATATGTGAACAGGAAACAAACAGGGTAACCCTCCTGTCTGTTTTGGGTCTGAATCACCTACTAGCCTTAAGTCCTGAGGTAAAATATGAACCCTTTTTCATTAGCACGCCCAGTTAACAGAATCAGATATTGCACCCTCTTCAGGGAAATGCAGTGCAATACTTCACCCAGTGGGCACCCAGTCTGGTTCACAGTTCTACCCTTTTTGACTCAATTGAGACCTAGGTAATTTCTTAACCTAGCCAGATAGTAACACACTTTTAAGCTTTTAACAGTTTTTGTCAGAAATATCAAATACTGTCTCAGCATTCACATGCAGAAGAAAAGACTCAAGCAGGATTAAGGAAACCAAAACATTTACTGAAATAAAAAATAGTACATACATATAACACATAGAACATATAACATAAATACTTACAGTCAAAAGAAATTGGAAATTACAAAAACAAAAAAAAACCCTGGTACTTGAATTCCTAGTTCTAACTCAGTTTCAATTTGATGTTACCTATTTTGCCAGAAGTCCCTTTTTGTCCAGAATATACTCTGTATGTGTTCTCTTAGAAGTCCAGAGATAGATGTATGTCCACTCCTTTCAGCCAGAGTGATAATAAGCCAAAATGCCCTTCCCATCCTGTGAGGTCACAGCTCATGAGGTTACTGTTAGTCCTATAATTCATTTGTAACCTGACCAAGTATATGCAAAAGGGTGTAAGTTTACTGTTGACTGGAAATCTGCAAAGTTAGCAATATCAAAATATGACAGTCTCTTTGATCAGAGCATTCATCTTTGATCCTTAGAAAACACATCCTGACAAACAATTATCTTCTAGTGGTGAGAGATGTAACAGATAGCTGTTAGAATTTGTCGCTTCCTAGGACATCGTAAAAGATGCAGACTTCTATGGCTTTCCTGAACTTCAAAGTAATTGAAGTTTTACAATGTGTTATATAACAGCTAACACAGGCATGACAGGAAATGTCAAAACGAAGCCTCTTAATTAATTCATTCACTGGATCAGTGTTTCTATAGCCAACTGTTTTCAGCAAGCCAGGGCCTTTGGGGTCAAAAGGTCAGGTCCCTTTAAAAGCTACTGGCTACCATTTCCCTAAGCAGACATTCAAATAAATATATTATTCATATCACAAATGTAATTATAACTAGTAGAGGGTTAACACGTTATACCCTTGTCAACCAATCTAGGGAACGACCTTAAAAAGTAATGGGTACCTATAAGTAGGTGGATAAGTGGGTGGGTCATGAGGAAGAATGAAAATAATACACTATGACTCTGGTACAAGGCACAAGAGGCATTGTTTTACTACTGACAGCAATATAGAACATGAAAAGTTAAAAAATGGTTTCAGGATGCTGTAGGATTCAGTTGCACTTTAGGCATTTTGCATTATTTTCACTTTTTATTAACTACCATATATGATGCACAATATGCTAGAATCAGTTTTTGTCACTTTTTATGTCACTATAGCAGCAATTGTAGTATCAATTTGCTCTGTCACTTTAAATGTTGGACATTAATATGGGTATTGATACAAGTGATGTTAGTCTTTAGAAAGCGCATGCAGTTTCTTGAGCTAAACATTGGTGCCTGTGTGGGGTGTCTGTTTGCAGATTAACTGTGTTACAGTAAACTTATTTTGCATTATCCTACAACATAGCTCTGGTTTCGGCAAAGTCTTGATTTTTGTTGAAGTCTATCTTCTTGCATATATGTGTACCTTGTTTATGTTGTGGCTTCTGCTAACTTTTCCTCAGCAGCCTCTTGTGTGAGGGTACAGAGAAAGATCAAAGAACAGAATGGAAAGAGCAACAGACTGTTCAACAAAGACTTGGTATGCCATTTTTCTACCTTAACCTGTATTTCAGATAATGATCCAACCAACTAGCCCATGTCAATAGGCTGACCCTCAGGGTTCTGAGTCATTGATCTGGTAATGTGTTTAGATGAGTGGCTTGCGGCAGGGCTCAAGAGCACACTCCGACTTGGGCCTGCTGGTTTTTCCCCTGCTGCTGGAACTTCTCAATAAGCAGATCATTCACCCTTCACAACTCTTCTGCAGTAAGGCAGTCCCGATGTTTATGTCCAATTCATCAGCAAGGAAAACAGGTGTTGTGGTCCGGTGTCTCTTGGGATCTGGGTGCCAGCTTTGGATTGCTCCTCTCACCCCCTCTCTGAGGGGCACCAACTGTGTGAAAGGACTCTGTCATTGTCAGCGTCAGTGACCCTCCACTTTCTGAGCATCCATCCTACTGTTTCATCACCATGTGGATTAGGGTCTCAATCCTTATCAGCAACTCCATTATTCCAGGCCCCTTTTGGGCAAAAACCAGGCCAATTCCCATCATGGTCTTGGCATGAGGGGCCTCCACAGCTCTTTGTCACTCTTTCTGCTCTTATATTTCTTTGAAGAGAGGCAGTTTGTCAAAGTGATCACACAGGCGCACAATGACAGGTATCCGGTTGGAAAAGACTGCTCCCTCCCTCCATCATCTGTTGCAACTGGATCTGATCTGCCAACTGCATCTAAACTTCACTTTTAGTATGCCCACTGGATGAGCTTCTCTGTCCTTACTAGAAATTCTGACAGCTTATCTCTTTCAATTTTTTTGAGGAGAGCTAGTTACATCAGTACCTTCTTGGGTTTCTCAACACTCCCATACAGGTGCTCCAAAGCAGCCAGAAAAATCTCAACAGTGGCATCCACTTCTGAGTTAAGAATATCCTGTATTAACACCCAAAGCAGGGTCATCCAAACCTTCACCCAATCAAGCCCTCTTTTTGAGGTCCAAGCATTGTAAGTCCTGCACCATTGGGGTAGCCTGCTCACTGCAAGTGTCAAAATCCTCTTCTCTGGATGGAGTGGGCATAACTCCAGAGAAAGGTTCAAGCCTTGTGAACTCACCCAAAGTGCAGAGTTGCCTTTCTATCAGCCATCCCAAGGCAAACAACAATGAATCTGCAGGAGTTTCACCAGACCCAGAAGGGTCTAACAGTTCCTTCAAGTCCTTGGCCATCATGCCCTCCTTAGAAAGTCAGTTCTTCACTTGAGTTTTCCAGCCTTAGTCAGATCCAGAGAGGATCACTCTCAGGGCCACTCCCCTGGCTAAGGAGCTGCCATATGCTTTTTGGACCCTCAAAGGTGAGGGTGGGTGGTAAAGTGCTGAAGTTCACCTCTTGGTCATTTTTTACTATAATATTGATAGTTCAGGTGCCCATGTTGCGTGTCACATGCTGTACTGTCAAGTTACATTCCTCTGGGAGGATTTCATTCAACATTCCCACTATCAACTGCGTGTTCAGGTTGTCAGGGACATTTTGTATCAGGAATACCTTTTTGTGATCCAAGCCTTCCACTTTGCACCACCTTTCCACTTTCTTGATTGTCATCTCACTTGTGGCTAACTTTTGTACTTCTGAAAGTTTTGGGGGGGGGTTGAATTATTGCTTCGCCACACTGGTGGTCCATGAGGGAAGCTTGTTGGTAAACCAGAGACTGGATCCTAGCAGTACCTCCTAAAAGTAAGGCCCTTGCAGAGTGAGTGCCTTCTGAATTGGCTTAGAGTTAGGGGTGCCAATACCTCACATGACCACCATGTCACCATTGATATTTTACTGGCTCCTGGGCTCATCTTCTCCTTCCCTATTGAGGGGGTTCTTTTCCAGATAGTAGAAATAGTGCAATGCCTCTAACAAGAAATATTACAGTGGCCCTGGTGGCTCATTAATACAACTCCCTGGGATGCTGTACCTCTCCTTCCCCCAACTGGGGCAACCCTTCCCACAGAGCCCAAGCAAATGGCAAACAGTATCCCAACAGCATGCACTCAGCAGACAATTATAGAAGTTATTTTATATTATTTGACAATTTTTTGCCAGGAAAGGCACACTGAGGCAAAACTAATTTCCAGGTGCATATCAGGAGCACATAAGGAGAATAAGACTTGTGCAGCGTCACACAGTGTGTAAGTGGAGGTTGTTGGAATCAAGCACAGGTCTGCTGGATATACCAAGTTGGTTCACAACTCACTGCTGTAACTTCTAGGCTATACTGCTAGACCTAACAAAAATAAAGAGAGCTGGCTTCCAATAAAACATACCTTTATTTTTGGGGTGTAGCCCTAACTGGAGAAAAGAGTTTAGTGCAAATGAGGTAGTAAATTGAAAAATGGTTCATCTGCCGGCCCACCGGTGCAGCGGTTGGATTTCCACCTGTGATGCCAGCGATCCAGGTTCAGGAATGGACCCGGGAGTCAGAGGGCTGGCCGGGGGAGAAGGACTGAGCACTCCATGGACTGTTCTCCTTCTCCAGGAGGAGGAAGGGGTAGAGTATCCAGCACCTGAGGGACCCCTGGCAGAGGCTGGGGGAACCACAGGTGACTGATTCCAACATTTCATTGCATGTCCTTGCCCCGGGGCAGAATAGAAAATAGCTGCTGGCCGCTTTTGATGAAGCCTGACCTCAGCTTCAATTAGTTCTCTCAGGCCGGCTCCCTAACCTATCCTGCCGGACACGGCACTTTGGGCCAGTGCTGCAACCCCACCCTGGGGGTTAAGCCAAGGGGTATCAGGGAGTCACAGCCAGTATGACAGAGAGTGGAAGTCGAAGGGTCCATGACCAGGCTGATGTACTGGGTGGCTGGGGGCAGAAAAAGCACAGTAAATAAAAAAACAAAAAGAAAAATGGTTCATCTTCTGGTGCCTGCATAGACACAGCTTAAAACTGGTGACTGCTGTTACTAGCCTTAAGTGGGGAGGTGGGTGCTACAAAGGTGGGGGGTGAGGGTCATACTGTGTGTATCTGTGAACTAGTGTTGTGGCAGGGGATGTTTTTTACAACACTAGGGCGGTGTGTTTATTTTTTTTTAAATATACAGAAACTCAAAGAAAAAACAGAAATTTGCTGTACGTAGGAGTGGTGAAGTCAGGAACTTTGCCCTACTATGAGCAGTGCAATGTTCCCAACATTTCCTCAACTGTGACAGCAGATTAAAACTTCATAACACTCCTTTCTACAATGCATAGTAAATAGTGAGGTCTTATCCTCCTGTACCAAAAGTGGCTACCCTTTCCCACCTGGTACCTTTATCAACCAATCTAGGTAGTTCTCTTAACAATTACTGTGTACCCAGTGCTGAATTGGTGCAGGCCTGCTGATTGTTGCAGCTGGTTGGACTATGTTGATGTATGTTAAATTCAAACAGTGAGCAATTGTTTAGTTATCACCCCAACCCAAGGGCCATGCAATTGTTAAAAAAGCAAGTCTGAAACTTTACCTGCGAGGTATTGGTACTCTCTGGCCCGGACCTCATGACCAGATGCCAAGAAACAGTGTCCCAACTACTATGTTAATTCCTCTGAAGCTGGAGTAAGCCCTGATCTTACTCACAATTCCAACCCAGTGGATCCTCTCATGCTGCAGGGGCTCTGGATCTCTCTTCTCTGTAGTCCCACTCAATTACCTGGGCTGCCTCTCCATTCTCCCACTTCTCTTGCTTAATTGTGTCCATCTAGAGGTTCAGCTTGCCTCCAGTGATATGACCCCTGCATGTCTACACTGACCTACATGTCAAGGCTTCTGCATCCTTGGGGCAGAAGCAGCTTGGCACCTGACTATGGTGCCCAATGGCAGACACCACAGCAGCCTTGCTATAGCTTTGTCTTGCTCTTGCTCTTTTCTCTCCCCCTCCCACACTGGCACTTAGTTGCATTGACCTGCATGATGGCTAGCATATGAATGCTTCTCCTTTACTCTCTCTCTGAGCAATCAGTTTTACTCGCAGTTTATTTTCCTGAGATGCACAGTCCATCATGGTTCAGCTTCAGCTCTCCAGGATATCAGTCATTCTTTACCGAGATCTACCACAGATCTGACTCACAGTCAGCACAGTCCCTGCTATTCTCTTAGGCATGTAATGGCACCTATTCATCCTTATGGCTGTCAAACAATATCAGCAATTCTGATGACCTGATCCATGATCAACCATTGGTTGGAAAAATGGTGCCTGAATTAATTAGTTTTCCAACAGTCCAGGAATCTCTGGGCTCCTCTTTCTTGATCCTGCAACCCTATTGTTTAAAGCCTCTTTAACATGACAGACTATGCACTGCAACAAGCAGTGCAGAGCAACTGGAGCATTACCTCTGTTGTCATGCAGGGTTCCATCATGTTGGTTCGACACCCATATGGGCAACCAACAGTACAACAACACCAAAATGCCGAAGGCGACCATGTCATTCAGCAATTGTGCCGCCAGACCACCATCATGCCCAAAGCACTGGGGCACATCCTGGCTGTTTGCAAGGGGGCTTTGCCCCCCACAACCCCACCACAGGGGGCTTCACCCCCCCTGGAAAAATAGTATAATCACCTCCAAGTCAAAGGTGTGGGGGGGGAGTGCAACACCCCTGGTGCAGCAACAATGGTGAGCACTGTGAAATCCTGATCATTGGAATGACTGTCGCATGGGCTGCAGTGCCCACATTGCCATCACTGTAGTGGTTTCACTGCACTGATGGCATATGGTCATGTAGAGGATCCCGGT
The DNA here is from genome assembly GCA_016271365.2 of Neoceratodus forsteri. Lineage (NCBI taxonomy): Eukaryota > Metazoa > Chordata > Ceratodontiformes > Ceratodontidae > Neoceratodus > Neoceratodus forsteri. The sequence continues at coordinate 496,011,384 of CM057453.1, forward strand.
ACCGCATCCAAAGCAAGCGTTCACTGAAATGGCATTCTCTGTTTTTTGTGGGTTTGCCGTTTCAGTGTATCATTCTGCTCTGCATCCAGTGGCCATGTAATCACCTGGGAGCACTCACATCGGTCAAAGAGAGTGTCTTGTGAGTCTCTCCTGGTTTCACTAGTGCTTTCCCAGGTTACACATGACCATACCCCTCCAGAGGCTCTTGCATGGGATCTTGAACTCGAGTTCAGCTAACTATATCGTAAGTTACTAGAAAGAATGCTGAACTTGGAGAAACTAGTTCATTTTCAGTAATGGGGGCTAAAAAGTACTTAAAAAGCACTCCAAAAGTGGAGCTGCGATACAGGGCATGCACGTATGCATATTCATAGCCCAAGGGCTATGAATATGCATCCACACATGCCTAGTATTGCAGCTCCATGTTTGGAGCATTTTCTAAGTACCTATTAGCCCCCACTATTACTAAAAATGAACTAGTTTCCTGAGTTCAGCATTCTTTCTAGTATCTTAAGATATTGTTAGCTGAACTCGGGTTGAAAATGCAAATTTTGGAAATCTCAGGCTCTCTTGGCTAGTGGAAAACATGGCTAATACACAGGAACGGCCAAGAGAGCGATGCAGGGATCAGCGTGTAAAGCTGGTAAAAAAGCGCAGCACAGGGATCAGCGTATAACTGACCATAGCGTTTCAGGCAGGTGCCATGTAAAAGAGGCATAAGAGACAGGGTCAAGGTGAATCAACATGGTGACAGCCATGCTGATCAAGGGCACTGTCCCTGAAAGTTCTTTCCAAATGGGTGCCTGCCCCTAAACAGTTAGTCTAGCCCCCCTGGTTGATCCTAGCATGGTCCACACTTAAGTCTGATGTCAACTGTAGTGTGATGAGGAACCCCCCTCATCCTGCATGAGCATCACTCACTCCATTGGTATTGGGTGGCCACCTTTGATGTGTGGTAGAAGCCATGGCTATAATAGCTTAGGAGGCTTTGAAGAAGTTATTTGCTTCCTGTACTCTGCTCTGGTCACCCTGTAGAGAGTTCAAGACCTGGTGCCAAAGAGAAAAGAAGCAAACTGGTAACACTCCTGCAGGGGCTCTGTGGAGCCATGGCAAGCAACACACTTTTGCGGGGAGCTTACATATGATTAGGAATGTTTGTAAAATAGTTTTAATTTTGTCATAATATGTTGCAAAATCATATGTTCAGTCCTCTTTTGTAACTTTTAATTTAGGTGAAAAGAACACTCTTGCTTCCATGATGAGGCTAACACTATAAATGTATTATACCTCATTTGTGTCTAATGTGCAACATCTGGAAATCCATGAATCCTAAGAGTAAAAAAAAAATATTACTGTGCTCAATATTAGTTCTTTATGAGACAAAAATACATTTATGTTAGTTAGTTAGTTAGTCAGTCAGTCAGTTAGTTGAAAATTGGTGACCAGGAAAGGCACACTGAGCTGAGGCTCTGTTCCAGGTGTGACCCGGGGAAAGGGGACATAGGATACAAAATACATAGCACAGACACAGTTCACAGTTACAATAAAGTGCAATCAGAATAACATGATAAGTAGAGGCATAAGTGCAGCAAGAATAAGCTAGGCAAAAATCAATAATTAGGCACTTCAGCCATACCTACTCTGGAGTAGGATAGCAACTGCAGGTGAAATATCAGGGAAAGAGAAAACAGGAGCAGGAAAGGAGTTTCACCTGATACCAGAAGGAACCTGGGGAGGCAGCGAAGCAGAGGGATGTGGGGATCAGATTCCAATGTATTGGAAGACAATAGGAAAAGGCTAACTGCCCAGTAAAGAACAGAGGAGGAATGGCAAAGATACGAGGATCCCTGGAGTGGAGGGAGCAGTAAACAGAGGGTATGAGGGAAAGGAGTGATGAAATATAAATGGAAAGGGATCCAAACCATTATTTGAATATGAAGGAGGCACAGTGGATCTGATGATGTGAGGGTAGGGGGAGACTGGATAAGGAGTAACATTAGCAATGATGTGTACAAGGGGAGAGCTAGTAGCAAAGCAGCAAAAGGAGTTGCAGAGGGTGTCCAGTTTGACCAGGGAAGTGGAAGGGTGGTGCCATAGACCAGGTCTACATAGTCAAAGACCAGGAGCACTATTTTGGTAACAAGCTCTCGACTGACCTGCAGAGACAATCTTAATTTGCAGTACACGGCACCAAGCTTACGGTGGACATGGCATCACAATGAAATGCTTACTTTACTGTATGTACTTTAGTGTAAGTTAGACCAGTGTTTATATCTGTAGTAGAAGTAGAAGTAGTAGTGTTAGTAGCAGCCTTTTCAAATAAAGGGTCTGAATACCGCAGTATATGTCTTCTCAATATAACTGTAAAAGAAAGCTCCAGCTTAAGGGCTTCCCTCAACACATTTTTCACAAAACATGCTCTATTATTTATTTCAGCCTCAACTGGAATCCAAGGAATTATGAGGAGGCAGTTTCCCTGTGTCTCATTCTTGGATTCATAAAGAAAGATCTTTTCTCAAGTCAATACATGCACCATTGCTTTAAGGCAGGCAATCATTTTGAAGAGCAGTAGCAATATTAGACATCACGTCATGCATTTTTTGGTCTGTTTCCTAGGGACCTAGATTGTAGGAAATCAAACCTTATAGTAAAACAGAGGAGTGTGTGTTGGCTTTTCTGATTCTGGCAGATTGGGACAGACTCAACCAGCTAAATCAAAATCAGGATCAAAAATATAATAAATATTAAAAGGAATTACAATTTAACAAATTAAGTTATCTTCTTTTTCCCTGCCCTTTACCAGATAATCAGATGTCTTTAGGTGCCCAGAAATATATACCCCCATTCTCTAGATGAATGGATGGATGGTTGGATGGTTGGATGGATGGAAGGATTCATGGAGGGATATCGTGTCAGAGAAATCTGATAGATTTCTTTTACTAGGTAACCAGGGAAATAGATCAGGGTGGGGGCAGTGAACATGGGCTGTCTAGATTTCGGTAAGGCTTTCAACACCATTCCGCATAGGACACTTATAAGGAAACTGGGCAGCTTATGGGTGGATCCTAAGGTGGTTAACCAGGTAAGAAATTGGTTAAGTGATAGGTGACAGAAGGTGGTGGCAAACGGAGTTCACTGTGGAGAAGGGAGGGCGACCAGTAGGGTGCCACAGGGCTCAGTACTGGGACGGGTCCTCTTTAATGTCATTATAAGTGACATTGCAGATGAGCTGGAAGGGAAGATCTGCCTCTTTGTAGATGACATCAAACTCTGCAGTAGTATAGACACTCCAAGGGGTGGAAATAATGTGCAGAGACTTGAGAAAGCTCGAGGAGTGGTCAAGGGTATGGCAGCTGGGTTTCAATGTGAAAAAATGCAAAATCATTTCAACGTGAAAAAGTGCAAAATCATACACCTGGGATACAGAAACCCAGAAGTAGACTACAAAATGGAAGAAGCGGTATTGACAGTCACCAAACAGGAAAGGGACCTGGGAGTAATCAGAACTGATGACCTCAAGGTGGCCATGCAGTACGACAAGGCAGTGGGTAGGACCAGAGGGATGTTGGGGTGCATATGGAGGGGGTATCACCAGCACAAGGAGGGAAGTGGTGTTGCCTTTGTGTAGACTGCTTTAGAGACCCCACCTGGAATACTGTGTTCCAGTTCTGGAGACCACATCTCAGGAAGGACATAGACAAAGTGGAGGCTGTCCAGAGGTGGGCAACTAAAATGGTGTAGGGTCTGCAACAGAAGCCCTACAAGTAGAGACTAAGGGATTTTTTTATGTACACCCTGGAAGAGAGGAGGGAGAGGGGGAATATGATAGACATCTATAAATACCTCAATGGGTTAACAAGGAACGGGGGGGGGAGTCATTTTCAGAGAAAAAGATGCATGAGAACAAGGGGACATGCAATGAAACTGGAAGGGGGTAAATCCCAGAGAGATATGAGGACGTACTTCTTCACAAAAAGAGTGGTGGATGCCTAGAACAGTGTTCCAGCTGAGGTTGTGGGGGAAAAAAACAGTGGTGGGATTCAAGAATTCATGGGATTGGCATAAGGAAATCTTAGTGGAAAGCGGGGGGGGGGAGATCCAGAGATTGAGTTGTTGTCTGTGGTGACACTATAGGCAGAAAAAACAATGGACAGACTGAATGGGCCAAGTGGTCTTTATCTGCCATTAAGTTCTATGTTTCTGTGTTTCTCTGTGCTCTCCTCCTGCATTTTTTCTGCTCCGTGTCCCACTGTCTCACATTGGGGATGGTTCTATCCATTGCCACTATTAAAGCAAGTAGACCAATGCCAAATATGTTCACTTATTTGTATTTGCTGTGTAGTTGTTGGCCATAGATAGCGCAGCAGTTAAAATAAACAAATTTAGAACACAAATTATAATAGGAAATTGTCATGATTGGGAAATAAAGAAGTTCATACAAAACGTTGTTTTCTTAGATTGTGACCCTAAATTGTCAAGGTAGCATTTTTGTTTCCCGAGTGTATGAACATGACAGGTATCTTTATTAAATGCCACTCGAAACGTAATTTCAGGGAACAACTGTGAAAATAGGTTTGATAGGGGGGATCTAAAAATGACACCTGTCATGTTCTTGATTGGAGTAAAAATGATTGAGTTCAAAATATAAAAAAACAGCAACATTATGAGTAAACAGAGAAAGATATCAATGTTTTTCACAACTGTTGTTTTTTTGAAATTGTGACTCTAAATTTACAAAGTTGTCTTTTTATGACACCGCCTTAAGAACATAACAGGTGTCATTTATGAAATCCCAGTCAAAATGGATAATGTTGCAGCATGAGTGTATAAAGACATTTTGAGCAGGATTTGAAAAATGGCACCTGTCATTTTTATGAGGCAGGGTAAACAAATGGCTATGTTGACAATTTGGGGTCAACATCTGGGAAAACAGCAAACATCTGAGTAAACACTGAAACCTTGCAATGTTTCTTCATAACTGTGGGGGTTTTAGTGACATTTTGACCCCCAAATTTCAACACATTGCAGTCTTTTTAAGATCCCACCTTATAGTCAAGGCAGGTGGAATTTTTTATTTATTTATTTAAAATTTGGTAACTGGGAAAGGCACACTGAGCCAAGGCTGATTTCCAGGTGCAACCCGGGGAGGGGGAGTGGAGAAACAAAATACAGAGTTGAGTGCATAGCAATAGATACAGAACAAATACACATTATTCAAACTATATGCAATAAAATATACACCATGGCCCAGATATTCAAACTGCGCCAGTCTGAGGCGCAAGCCCCTGCGCTGCTCAAAATAGTTGCACAGGGGTGTGGCTGGGGTGATATTCAAGGTTAGCTGAGCAACTCTTTGAATATCCCCGCCACAGCACTTGGCAAGATGGCGCAGTGGAACTTGGCGCCACCGCAGTTGCCAGAGTTGAGCATTAAACTTGTGGTGGCACAAGTACCATTGCCAATGCTCAAATTTCCGATATTCAAAGGTGACATGCAAATGGGGCCATAATTTATACAGGTGCAGGGGCCATTGCATCTATTATCTTCCCCATTGCATGCCATTAGCATGTAGGTCGCCCGATCCCGAGGACTTGCCTGGCTGCCCTGCCAGGCAGCAGCCCGTCGAGGACCAACCACCTACAGCCCGATCGCCGGCAGTATGTTCTGTGTCTACATTACGCCCCACACACACACATCTCCAAGCCATCGCGGGCATACAGTAACATGAACCCCCATAAGCCCGACCGGACATACAATAGCTATGCCCCAGCCACATCATCCCGAAGCCCGATCACGGGTAATACAGTAACATGAACCCCCACACACATCTCCGAAGCCCGATCAGCGGGCAGAGCGTGTATCAACCCCAGATGCCCGATCGCGGACGCGCAATGTAACCAACCCGAATATCTCCTCATGGTCCAGTGGACACGTAAAGCCTGATCGCATGAGCAGAATGTCAAATTACAACCCCCAAACATCTTCCTAGGTCTGAGTGTCCCCACCCCACCCACAGGCCCCTCTCGGGCAGCAGGCGGTGGTGCTGCCGCCTGCCGCTGACGGGGAGCGGTGGTGGGGCTCCATGGGTGGGTGGGTGGGGCCACTAGATCACCAGGGATATTGGATTTGGGGTGGTTTGAAACTTATGCCTCGATCGGGCTTCTCACGTCCACTGACCACCAGGGATATTGGTCTTTGGGATTGTGCCCACAATCGGCTAGTGGGGGTTCATACGCTATGCCCGCGATCGAGCCAGTTGGGGATGTCCTTGTGCCCGCGATCTGGCTGCTGCAGGGGATGCTCCTGCCGCCCGCCGATCGGGCTAGTGGGGGTTTTATACGCTATGCCCGCGATCGGCTACGGTGGGGGTTCATATTATGCCCGTAATCGGCTAGTGGGGGGTTTCATAACGATATACCCGCGATCAGGCTACGGGGTTACTATTATGCCCACGATCGGGCTGCGGGGGGGCACCGTGAACAAGTGGTGGGCCACCCACAGGTGGCAGCTGCTGTGTTGCAGTGTGGCAGCTCACCTGAGGGTGGCCCTCAACTTGATCCTTTTTTTTTTGGCTTAAAGTTGTGCAGGCGCAGGTAGGGGGTTGCACCTGCACAACTCTGCACGGCCCGGCTGAACATCACACTGCGCACTTTATGCATGGTTCCTCCCCCTTCGGTTGCGCATGCCTTCATTATCATTGTGCTGTTGCTCAGCATGTTTTCGGTGGCGCAACTGCCTCCTGCTGAATATCGCAGAATGGCGCATTTTCAGACTTGCGCTGGCGCAACCCTTTTGAATATCTGGGCCCATGTGTAAATCACAATAATACAGTGCCAATCAAGGGTTTTGCACTTGTTAATCGAAGTTTAACACTGGTATAAGTATAGCAGCTTACTTCTCTAGCGCTTTATTGCTGTGAGAAAAGAAGCAACTTTTAAAGTTATCTCAGGAGTATTTGTCAACAACATACATGAAAGTATAAACAGTGGGGTACCATACAATTGTCCTAAACTGTCTAATAACCAGATTTCTCTTGAGTTCTTATTAAAAGGAAAAAAGTCACGTGCTCCACATCATCTAGATTACCAAACCCACACTCACAATATGGAGACGTAACTTCAGGCCTGTGCTGTTCATAATGAAGACAGTTACTGTTTGTTTTCTATTTGTTTTATTTGTCGGAAGTTGAAGAGTGTTATTAGTTTTGAATGTTCTGGAGATACAGCAGACCATGATAGGAGAGGTCAAACCTGTAAGGACAATACAGGAATAACAACTAAGGGCCTGAGAAGGCAGAGCTTAAGGAGCAATGGGTAATGAGTTATGGAGAATGTCTAGCCTTATATCAACAAGGACCTGCAAAGAAAGAGCAGTCACGGCACTCACCAGGGCACATGCATCAAAAAACGAAGAGTTTAACTTGTCTCAGTTAAAGACCGTGTCCTTCATTTATTAAGCCAAATATATCACAGATAGCCCACCAGGGCTAAGGAGAACCACACAAAAAGTGATCTGATGTGTCAACTCAACTGAGTCTTTATCAAAGATACTGCTCCCTATATTCCCAAAATTTAAATAGCAACAAGCTGATCACATGACATGCATTTCAGCTGTGCACACCTAAAGGTATATACTCATATAAAGTGCTACCTACTGTTTATAAAATGAAGAGATATATCCACTTGCTTCATTTCATCAAGACATAAGAAAACTATATACATAATATCTTATTATAATCACTAAGAGTGTACAAACACAAAAAACACAATAAACAAAAGTGAGAAGGACTTCCGGTTGCATCATCAACCTACATGGCGACTTCAACTGCAGGCTCTGTGCCCAAGATGACTATCACCCCTGTAATACTAACTAATCATTGGCAAATACAAATTAAAATACTAATGTCGAAGGGGAACAGACATAGAGGATGCTCACAAATGGAAAAACTCGCAGAGATGGAGCAAGAGGGAGATGGATTGTGAACCGAGGCCTCAGACTCTGAACTTTCCCAGGCCTCAGCTGATATCAACTACCTAGATTCTGCATCTCAGACTCTGGGCAATGTCCAAGCTCAGAGAAAGTGAGTTAAATTAGATACTATCTATACTGAATTACTAAGTTTTCGAGCAGAAATGAAGCAACTCTATGGGGAGCTTAAGAAAGATGAGGAGCTACTCGAACAACGAGTAGATAACTCCGAACGACAAATAACTGTTGCTGAGAACAGACTAGATAATTTAGAACAAGCTATCCAAACCATACAAGATACCCAACTCCAAATTCAACGCTGGCAGGAAGACTTGGAAAATCGTGCTCGCAGAAAAAATATAAGGGTATATGGAGTGCAAGAAGGGGCAGAAGGCCAGAACATTACAGAGTTTTTTTCTAGGTGCTGCACACAGCTCTTGAACTCCCCAATGATATGGAATTGGACTTTGAGAGGGTGCACAGGGCACTTGGCCGAAAAACCAAACCAACCAGATGCGCTCCCACATTCCATCATAGAGCGTTTCCTTAAATTCACAACTAAAGAGCATGTCCTTCTTACAGCTTGGAGAAAACAAAAACATTTCTATGGCCAGGACCGAAAATACATCGACAATAACTATGCCCCAGATACCCTCCGGGCCCACAGAGAATATCAGCCTTTCTTTGCCCCCCTCAAAGAGAACAAAATTAAATTCATCACTTCTTACCCTTCCAGGATGATCTTACAATTCCCTGATGGCAAAAAAGAGTTGGACACTCCAGAGGAAGCCTGAGCTGAAATCCTGCGCCACGGCATATAGCTTCGGGATAGAACACCAGACCCACCTAATTCGCAGAGAGCGGAGAGATGGCAAGATGTGGCTCAAACCAGAAATAAGAGAGTGGAGCCCAAGAATCTTCCTAACACTTTGGTTAAAACGCTGGCTGCGTTTCGCCATACTGTGGTGAATACCTGAAGGCACCTTGGAATCTTAGAAGCATTTTGGGTGTACTCTGTTCCAAAGTCAAGTTTGATTTGTTTCTTGACTGTTGTTGTTTTGGAGCCATAGACCATATAGGAAACTCCAAGATTTTTGGGCATTCTAGAAAGTCTGTCTGCAAAGAAGGGAGCTGATACCAGCCTGATTTCCTCTCTTGTACAGTAAACCACTTGAGAGCAGCGTCGCTCAAGAGGATTCTGATTCCAGGACAGACGAGGGGGTGCCCAGCTCGAAAAACATAGTATTTTATTCCCTCTCCTTGAGTTTCTTTTAGATCCTCCTTGTGCAGTATTTACTACTGGCCTAAAGTGACTATAAACTAACACCTGCGCCAATTTAAGAGAATCTCGACTGGTGTAAAGGATCAGAAATTAACAACTCCTCGAAGGACAAATCTTTGTAGCTCAGTAATTTACAGTTCAAGGGGGGTATAATGTAGCAGATCAGTGTCTATTGGGGGGCCTGCCCCCTCGGTCAGCATTGTTTAGCTAATAGGGGTGAGACCTTTAGCTTATAAGGGTGTTTCTATAGTACTGAGGCCTCTCTGTACAAGCGTTTGATGTTTTAAGCCACCCCTCCATCTTGTACCCTGGGTTAAATTGGGAGACCAGTAGACAGTTCTTCCAAGCAACATAATTCAGATACCAGAGTGGCTACTCCTCGCTCTTATTTTTAATATTGAGCTGCAATGTCATCTTGTGCCCTGAAGCTATGTTTGGGAACATCCTGAGGCATTTATTCCACCCTCACCCATTATTTTTGTTTTTGTCCCTGGGTCTGCTCAGCACCAAATTTTTTTATGGGCTGGCAGCAGAAAGACCCTTCCTGAATGAATCCCACCTTATTTGTCCTAATTGTGGGGGCGATTGTAGCCCCTGGGAGGCCGGTCTGGCTAAGCTAGCTGGTTTACCCTCCCTCTAGCGGTCATACATGTTACTGCACCGGATAGAGGAGAGCTTACACCTCTCTCACTATTCTTGGAGGTCAAGACACCTTTTGTAAATAGTTTACCTGCAGAAATGCAGGTTCTTATCTGGACAGCCCAGTTGGTGATCTGGTATCTGTCTATCCTTATTAATCGGTAGGAGCAGATAGCTCCAGAATCCCTTGCACTAACCACTCCTTGCATTTTGAGGTGGAAGTGTTTGTTTTATATTTTTTTAATTTTTTTGAATAAAAATGGGCACGACACTAGCTTTGTAATCAGGCAGACAAATAAGTGGAAAATTTGTGATGTAATTAGTTGAAGCTAATTATGGTTAATAGAGAAAATAGGCATTGGATAAGGTACTTGGAGACATGGGGAAGGGGCAAAGGGATAAGGCAATTGCCGCAGAGGAACATGAGGGCTCAAATACAGACTTAGATCCTTTTAAAACACTCTAAAAATGGATAGGTCATCTTTGATACTTTCCCTAAATATTACTGGGATTCACTCACAAATAAAGAGATACCGGCTGCATCAGTTCCTGAGACGTGAGAAACCTGAGATAATGGCCCTACAGGAGGCTCACTTGTCTCAAACAGAGCATTTGAAATTACAAAACCAGAGTTATGCTCTCTTGGCCTCGGCTTCACATAGCTCTGGGAGGAAAAGGAGGATTGCATTATTAATTACGAAAACAGTGAGTTGGGTGGAAATAGAAAGATATGAGGATACTGAGGATCGCTATGCCATAGTCTCTGGTCTCCTATATAATAAGGAGGTAACCCTTGCCTCCACGTCCTTTTCCCCTGGTTCCCCAAAATTAGTAGCTCAGAAATTTCTATCAGATCTGCTGTCCATGTATAAGAGCCAATTAATAATGGGGGGGGGGGACCTGAATATCATTTTAGATCCTGCTCTCGATATCTCCAGGTGTCTTGCTCATAGGGTTACTCCCTTACAAAAATATTTTAAGCTCAATATGGCAAACCTGGACTTCGTGGATGTGTGGAGGCACACCTTCTCTGCCACTAGGAGTTTCACACATGTGTCCCCCAGTACAGGGGTAGCTGCCAGATTAGATTATACTTATACAAGTATTGAACACTATGATTTAGTTTCAAATATTTGGCATCAGCCTCCCCGCTGTCGGATCATTCCCGGTCTATTTGAGAGTGTAATATATATATAAGTTCAATCTTTGGTGCTTGAATGTCCAGCAACTATGAGACCCAGAATTTAGACAGGAAATATTAGATCTGATTCCAGATATTATAAGAGATAATCAGAATCAGGAAACCTTCCCTGGGATCCTCTGGGATACCCTTAAGGCGGTCCTTAGGGGACTGATTATTAAACTTTCTTCTAAAAGGAGATGGGATAGGGACAGGAAATATGCTGAGTTACAAAATGAGTTAAGTACCCTCCATATGATGTGGGAACAGGAACATTTCTCTGTTAAACCCGCCCTCTTTCGGGTTAAGCAGCAGATCCAAAAGTGTCTCTATCAAAAGATAGAGCAACAACTATTTTATCTCAAACATTATCATTACAAAGGTGGCCCTAGAGGGGCCAGAAAACTGGCCAGAAAACTTAGAGAACAAAAAGCCAGAACCGCAGTCTCCTCTCTCTCTATGACCCAGTCACCAGGGTTTTGCACACTCAGCCCTCCAAGATCAGACAAATCTTTGCTGACTTTTATCAGCATCTATATGCCCAAGACAGTTCCCCCTCTCTGGCTGAGACTTCAGCTTATCTGCACTCCCTTACCCTTCCTCGCCTTACTACTCAACAGGCTCAAGCGATCAACAGGCCTGTCTCCAGAGCAGAGGTTGATTGTGTTATTTCAGAAGCAAAAACCTTGAAAGCCCTTGGTCCTGATGGCTACCCAACCAAATTTTATAAGACTTATAAGGACACTTTAATCCCCATTCTACTTCCCGCCTTGCAAGCAATCCAACAGGGAGAGGACCTCTCCCCCCCTCCGACAATAAGCCACTATTGCTGTGGTCCCAAAACCTTTCAAAGATCCAAAACAGGCTGCATCTTACAGACCTATATCCATGTTAAATTTCGACTATAAGGTCTACATGGCTATATTGGCCCATGGATTCGAAGATTTGTTCCCCACCCTAGTAGACCCGGATCAAGTAGGTTTTATTAAAGGGAGTCAAGCCCATGATGCCATCATGCGTACCTTCCTACTGATCGAATATGCCACAGCCCGACATATACCCTTTGTCACCCTGAACCTTGGTGTGGAAAAGGTGTTTGACAGGGTCGCCTGTCCTTCTCTATGGGTGATCCTGTCCCATTTAGCCTTCCTGGAAGCCCTGGTCCACCAGCTCCAAAAAATTTACCACTCCCCTAAAGCTTATGTGCAGGTGGATGGAACTCTTTTAGACCCCATTACCCTTTCAAGGAGTACTAGACAGGGCTGCCCCCTCTCTTCCTTGTTATTTGTACTATATTTGGAACCCTTGGCTGCTGCGATTTGCCATACTCAGGGGGTGGAGGGTGTCCCTATTGCTGGTAGAGAATTTAAGTTGTCTGTGTTTGCAGATGACATACTGCTCACTCTTACAAAACCTGATCATTCAATCCCAGAGGTCTGGAAACAACTTTGTAGGTTTGCGGCCTTGGCAGGTTACAAGGTTAATGAGCAGAAAACTGAAGTCCTCCTATATAATTACTACCCTGCACACCAATTAAAACTATCGTACCCTCTGAAATGGAACAAAGTTACAATGAGGTATCTCGGGGTGAAATTGGCGACCAATTTAGAAGTTATTGACATCATAAATTATGAACCCCTTACTTCACAATTGGCCTTTGATATGACCAGATGGTCTCAATCCCCCTTAAGCCTTTTTAATCGCATAGAATCTATAAAGCAAAATGTACTACCCTGTGTATTGTTTTTCCTGCAAAACCTGCCTCGGCCCCCGACCATCATTTACTTTACAGCCTGGGACCGTTTGATATCTAGATACATCTGGGCTGGAAAGCCCGCACAGGTTAGATTTTCAGTTTTGCAGCTCTCAAGGGAGAGAGGGAGTTGTAACCTACCATGCTTCCAGAATTACCATCGGGCTGCACAATTACGAGTTCTTATGGGATGGCTTAACCCATTATACACAGCCTATTGGAAACAAATACAGACAGTCTATAGTGACCTAGGGCCCCTTCCCGGATTGCTGTTTGCTAACCCTCTAGCTTGTAATCCCCTGAGTAAATACTCCTCTCATGCTAGGGAGCCCATGAGGATGTGGCTCTGGATGCATACCCATTATTTTACCCAACAAAAACTGCTTTTTATGAGAGCAATTTCCTCGGATAAATCCTTTCCCCCCTAACCTGGTAAGTAATAGAGCCCAGGTATGGTGGGCTAAAGGTTTAAAACATGTTCACCAGATGGTGGGACCCACCGGTCTAATCCCATTTACAGTTCTGCAAAAATAATATGATGTTCTGCCCACCGAATTTCATGAGTATATGCAGTTAAGATCATACCTACTGAGATATGAAAACTCATTGGCAGACATAGCTGAAAATATCCCTACAATGGTCCAGCTAATGATACAGTATACCAGGGGGAAACCACCTTTTCATGAAATGAGTGCCTTTTATAAGGCATTCTATGAAAGACCCCATGATTCTATGGAAAATCTGAGGATAATTTGGACCAAGGAGATACAAATTGATCTTCGGCTTGGGAGGGGTCAGCTGGTCCAGTCACTAGAGTGGTCCAGGCCCCGTATTGGGGGGAATATATCTGGAAACTCAGAACTTGGTACTTCAAGACCCCACCATGGTGACATCCAAATATGGTGGGGACCCATCGGGGGCCTGTTGGAGAGGGTGTGGGACTTGTCATGTGGGACAGACCCATGTGTTGTGGTCTTGCCCTCTGTTACAGGTTTTTTGGAAAGAAGTGATAGGAGAGCCACAGGAAATTTATGAAATGGGAGCCTTGAACTACCCTGTGTTCTTGTTGACATTTACCCTCCCCAAGGGTCAAAAGTTGATTGAGTTACCCATAAGCAAACAGTTCTGTTAGTGGCCGCTGCTCATAAAGCAATTACCCACCTGTGGCTGACCACAATCATTCCCACTTAGATGTCCTGGGTGAGAATTGTTTGGGAGGTTTATTCCCTGGAATGCCTTTCAGCTAGTCTTTTAGATAAAAAAGAAGCCTTTGAACTCTGCTGGTGGAAGTGGGTTATCCATCACTTAGCACATTATCCAGAGTTTGTGCCCTGATGCCCAATATGATCCCTAGGGTTTTTCTGTGTTGTATGTACTTCTTCTCCCTTGTACTTCCCAAGTAATTGGTTGTCCCTTCTCTTTTTTCTTTCTATTTCTCTGTCTCTAACCATGATGTACAGCCTAGATCTCCACTTGTCTATATATTTTGTGTACCATGCTCTTGATGGACCAGGCTAGGGCCTATCTCTAGTGGATGTTCCTAAATTGTACGAACTAATGTATGTTGTCATGTCTCAATGAATAAACAACAAATAAAAAAAGTGAGAACATATATTGGAAGACATAATTAAAAACTCTCTCCTTTAAATCCAAACTTATCTCATTGGATTAAATGCATTAATATTTTGAATAAATATCTGCTTCAGTACTTGCAGATATCCCATTGGATGGAACAAGGAGAGAGAAATACAGAAAGATATAGAAACTAATACATCATTTACACATGTATATGTACATATCCCTCAGAGCTACTGAGGACTGAGGGATCCATAGGAGGTAGCTGATTACGAAAAATAGAAGAGCAGGGATTTCTAGATGTGTTTATTAGATGGGGTTTACTGGGAGGGTAGGCTGAAAAAGGGGTAAGGAAATGGGGGGTTGATGTTGGGGGGGGGTTTGGGGGTTATGAGCCTACAATATGTCTATATTAAAGGACCTCCACAGAGGATTATACAAAATAAGGCAACATGTCCAGTGTTGTACCTTTATAACATTAGCTGTACCATTAATTCTACGAGATATTTTTAAGAATACTGTTGTACTTACAGTCCCTTCTATATATGAAAAGAACTTTTATATGTACAGAGAGAGGAGGGAACATACTGTTTTCAGACAGTATGTTGTTATTTTCAGATCGATTATAAAGACAAAAAACCTGTAGGAAGAAAAAGATACAAATAAGTGGTAATTCCTCAGAATTAACGTCTATCTTTCAAAAACATTTTAAGCTCAATCTCCTCTTTTAATTCCTTCCCCTTGAAGGATTCTAGGATAAAATTCCAAAACATCTCTTGTTTTCCAAGCTGTGTGTCTCTCTCTCCTCCCCTAGGTCCCAGTTTAACTTGTTCTATGCCAATAAATTGTAGTCGATGTTCACCTGGATTTTGTACATCCTGTATGTGTTGAGCCCACACATATTCTAAGTTCTTGTTGGTGATTGCCCTCATGTGTTCTCCTACTCTTTCCTTCATTTTCCTTTTTGGTTTTCCAGCATAGTATGCACTGCACTCACATAGTGGCAAATATACAATGTAGGTGGTATCACAATTAATAAATTGGTGAATGTTGTGCATACGGTCATTGGCAGGGTTCCTAAACATTGCACATTCTTTTACCACACTGCAATATTTGCAGTGTCCACACTTCTTGCACCCTTTTGGTAGGGGAGGCAGCCAGGTCCTCTTGCTTCCAGATTGATTCTGGAATGCTGAATGTACTAATATGTATCTCAAATTTTTTGCTGTCCTATAGATCATCCTAGGTGGATGATTAGCAATGTCCTTTAATCTGTAGTTGGCTCCCAGAACATGCCAGTTCTTATAGATAAGGTCTCTAATCCTCCATGATCTGGTATTGTAAGTACTAACAAAGTTCATGCACTCTTGTTGTACCCTTGTATCTGTCTGTTGTGTTTTCTTTCTTTCTAGCAACATCTCTCTCTCTATTCCTTCTGTAGTCTCTTTGGCTTTCTGAATGGTAACTGCAGCATATCCCCTCTCTCTGAATTTCTCAGATAGTATTCCCATTTCCTCTTTTAGGTTGCCCTGTTCACTACAGTTTCTTTTAATACAAAGAAACTGACTCTTTGGAATATTCTTAATGGTGTGGTGAGGGTGACAACTACTTGCAAGTAGGACAGAGTTACAGTCAGTCTACTTGCAAAACAAGGTCGTTGCTAAAGTGTTATTCTCTTTCACCAAACTTTTAAATCCAGAAAATAAATTTCTTCCTTGTCAAAATTATAGGTGAACCTAAGATTCGGATTACTCCCTTCAAGGAATGTCAGAACATTTTTCAATTCTTTTTCGTCCCCTCACCACACCATGAGAATATCATCAATAAAGCACTTCCAAAGTTGGATTTTGTCATAGAAAGGGTTTGCATGTTTATTCCACACACATTTTTCCTCCCAGTATCCTAGGTATAGATTTGAGTAGTTTGGTGCCAAACTGGCCTCCATGGCTGTTCCCTTTTTTTGGGTATAACATCTGTTGTCAAAATAGAAAACATTATTTTCTAGTATAATTCTGGTCATATCCACCAAAGGTTCAGTATCTGGGCCAGTATCCCCTGGTCTCTTATCCAACTAGTATCTAATAGCTTGTAAACCTCCCTCATGGGGGATGTTAGTGTATAGTGATTTGATGTCTAGGGTGACTAGCATCAAACCTCCCTCCATTCTAACATCCCTTAGTTTATTGAGCACATCTTCTGTATTTTGAGCATGTGAAGGCAAATTAGGTACAAGGGGTTTCAGATTGTCATCTACAAATCTTGCAAGTGGCTCAGTAGCTGTCCCTATGCCAGAAATGATGGGTTTACCTGGTGGTTTGGTGAGGGTTTTATGAATTTTGGGCAAAATTCAAAACTGTGCCTTTAGGGGGTATTCTGTTAACAAAAATTATTTCTCCCTACCTGTTATAAGCCCTTCGTACTCAGCCCATGCGAGAAAATCAACAAGGACCCCTTGATTGTAAGCAGGAGGCAGTTGGAAAGCTTCAACTGAGGGTCATCTTGTACAATCAGTACCCAGCTCCAATTTGGATTGATTAATGTCTATTGGTATGCTGTTTTTATTTTATTTTTTTTACCAGGAGAGACACACTAAGCCGAAAGCTTACTTACAGGTGTGACCTGGGAGCACAAGAAAGTTAGGTGACTTGTTCAGGGTCACACAGTATGCAAGTGGGGGCTGTGGGATTCAAACCCAGGTCTCCAGGTTTGCAACTCTGAGCCTTAAACCACTGCATTATAGTGCCTGTTGAAGATGCTATGTAATGTAGTCACATCTCCTCAATAAAGATGAGTTTAAAAAAAATTCCAGTCTGAATCTTGTGTGAAAGGATTTCTGTCCTCCTTGTCTGTTATTGTGGTGAGATATGATTCTCTCCCTTAAACTTATTAATTTTCTTATAAAGGAGATTCATTTTTGAGATTTGTAGTTGTAAGATATCCTGGGTGAATGAAAACTGCCTAAACTTGGTTTTGATTAGTTCTATTAATTCTGTTCTTGGGACCCTGAAGTGATCTGTCAGAGCGTTTCCTAAACGAAGCGGGAAAATTGTCTGCTTAATAAACATTACATATGGAAACTGAAAACTGTTTCCAGAATAAGAAACATGTTCTTCAAAACACAGTCTTGGAAGCCTCGTTTCTGGTACAAGCTGAATATTCATTATAAATACTATTATTCTTTCTACTACAATGTTTTGTATTGAGAATTTGCCTAATTCAAGGTAAAGAATGGATGCAGGGACATAAGAGGGCACCCCAAAAAGAAATATGTATAATTTATTCAGTTTTACTTCAACTGGTTGTGTCTCTATGATTCCTCATACTTCACTAGCATATCAAATGGCAGTTTTAATTTTGGAGTTTATCACCATCAATTACCATTTTGTTCAGTGTCCTCCAAAATTCTGCATAAATCAGATTACCACACTTACAGATTTCGTTAGTTTAGTATTTAAATAAGTTATGTGTCTATTCCATTTTAGGTTTGTAGAGAATCTAAGCCTAAGATAATCGTATGTGTTTACCGTTTGTAATTTAGTAACTTTAACATACAAAGAATATGTTTTTCTGGCCAAAACCCAAAAGTTGCATTTTAGAAGTATTTAGGGTGAAAAACTTTCTATCACATAAAAGTACAAATTTACTTAATTTCCATTGGAGACGTAATAAAGATGTTGATAAAAGTACCATGTCATCCGCGTATTCAAGTAATGGAATGGTATTTTGTCCAGCCTTAGAAGAGTGAAAAAACAACGTTATTTATGCTGCATCATAAGCGCAGCAAAAGGTCACACTCACGATGACCTAACAAAATAGTTTATAAACAGTTCAAAGCCTACCTCCTGCGTCTCCTACTAATGCTTCTACTGCTGTTTGGCAATGTTCACCCCAACCCTGGTCCTTTTGAACCAGCCTCACACCCCCAGTCATAAAAAGTTTGGGCCCATAACACTGGCATCTGTTAACTTTTGTAGCCTGCTAAGTAAACCCGACAGTCTCCAACCCTGGATTCAGCTACACAATCCTGATGTCCTCTCTGTTGTTGAAATGTGGCTCAGTCCCAAGATCCCTGACACTGCAGTCTCTATCCCTGGATAGTCAATCTTTAGACAGGATAGGCCTGCAAAAAGAGGTGGTGGCTGTGTTATCTACTTTAAGGATACTCTTATGGGCCGTGCCCTGCCAATGCCTAACTCTAGTTTCCTCATACAGGCCCTAGCCATCAAAGTTCTTCTTGGGGCACATAAAGCCTTAACAGTAGTATCAGTGTATTTACTGCCTAAGGAACAGGCTGCTGGCTTTAATAACATAATGGAATACCTGAAAAGCCTGCACCACAACTCAGAAACTATAATAATGGGTGATTCCAATATAAACTGGCTTTCTTCTGACATTGGTTCCTTTAAGGATGCTATCTTGGCACAACACCTTACCTAGCTTGTTACCTTCCCTACCAGATGCAGCTATAGGACAGGTACCAATACCCTGCTAGACTTGATACTTTCCAACCGCCCCGAGCCTATCTCCAACGTGACTGTGCTCCCTGATGCCTTAAGAGACCATTCTTCTGTTATCTGTGATTGGTCAAACAAGTTCAACAAGCCCCCTCCACAATTTATATATATTAGGGTGCTAAAGTGGGGGCACCTTGGGCCCTTAAAATCACATCTTCATAGGCTAACCTGGGCATCACTGGACACTGCCAGTGATATTAATTTAGCTCTGGATCTCTTCATCAGGCACTTTAATGCAGGCTGTGACATCCATGCCCCTTTAAAAAAGATGAAAGTCAAATGTACCTTCAACCTTTGGATAATGCCTGAGCTTATTAGTGATATGAAACTTAGGGATCACCTCTGGTACCTTGCAAGAGCCACCGGTAAGGGGATGTGCAAGAATATAAAAGAGTCAGGAATGAATGCACTCGAGCTATCTGCAATGAAAAAAACAACTAGTACAGGGAAACCCTTACAAACTCTCGGGGAGATAGTAAAAACTTTTGGAACAACCTAAAAAATATTACAGGGAAAGACCCCAAGTTGGCACCTACTATACTCAACATCAATGGAACCCCAACCCTGGATCCTGAGAGCATAGCAAATATCTTCAGTAATGCATTTTAGGACCTGGGTAGCGTCCTCCCTCTGGACTTCTTTGAAGACCCCTCTACCAGTAGTACTCCAGTCACCGTAGGCTCAAGCCCGTCCACACCTCCTTTCTGTTTCAAAGAGGTCTCACTACACATGGCCAGAGACTATCTCCGCAAGGTACTAGGGAAATCAAGATACAGTGGAGTCTCCCTTGATCTCAAACTGATTGCCCCCACACTAGAAGTCTTCGTACCCATTACAAAGGTCCTGAACCTATCCCTAAGGCTGGCACAATTTCTCCCAATATGGAAATCGGCTCTGGTAATTCCTGTACACAAGAGTGGCGCTAGGGCCCTGCACACCAATTATAGACCTATCTCCATTACCCCCCATCCAAAGCTCTGGAGTGCATAGTTTCAGATCAGTTGGTGGAATATCTGGATAAATGCGCAATCCAATGTCTGCATCAGCACAGATTCAGAAAAGGGCATAGCACCACCACAGCACTGTTGGAATTCACTGGCTTTATTCACAAATCACTTGATCAGGGTAACTTAGTGGGTGTGGCTTTCATTGACCTAACGAAAGCCTTCAATACTGTGAACCATTCTCTGCTACTCATACAGATGTCCTCAATTGGGCTATCTAAGGATTCATTAAACTGGTTCAAAAGTTACTTAGAAGACCGATCCCAGCAAGTGAAGATTGCCAATGTCATCTCTGAATGACAACCTGTACACTCTGGCATGCCGCAGGGCTTTGTATTGGACCCCTCCTATTTAGTATTTTCATAAACAACCTCCCCCATTCCAGTCACCAGCAGATACTCCTCTATGCAGACAACGCTGACGTTTTCACTAGTCACCACGACCCTAAACTTTTGGAACATCACCTACAGCTCAATTTTGAGAGAGTGGAAAAGTGGTTAAACAATCAAAAGCTGGTTCTGAACTACAAAAAAACTAAAGTTGTGCTTTTCAGCAGCGCACACAGCAAGCACAAGTCCCAATCTCTCACCATCAGAAATTGCACTGGAGTGCAGCTCGAACAGATCCAACAGTTTAAATATCTTGTGGTTACTGTGGACAGCTCCCTCTCTTATGTGCTGCATATTGATAATGTTGCCAAAGCTGTCAATATTAGGACTGGATTACTATATAGATACAAACACAGCCTGACACCCTAAGACTAGCAATTTAGAGTTCCATCATCTCTACTATTGATTATGGGCTGGTCATCTATGGTTCAGCTACCCCTATGGCCCTCCGTAGAATATCTGTGGCATTCAATAAAGCATGTAGACTCCTCACTGGTGCAGCCCGCCTGACACACACCTGTGACCTGTATGCTCAATCTAGATGGCTACCGATTATTAGTAGGATTCAATACCAGACGTGCTCGTTAACTAAAAAAGCACTTCTTGGTCTTACGCCACCTGGGGTTGAACAGCTTTTTTGTGCCCATTGCAGCTTTCAGTGCACCTGAAGTTCTGTTAATCAAATCTTCCCTGTTTCAAGATGCCGGACCAACCAGGGGCAAAGGTCCTTCACTTATAGAGCACCACTGTGGTATAATGCCCTGAACAGTGAAATTCTGTCTGCCCCAAAACTGGGCCCTTTCAAGCTACTGCTCCGGCAGTATCTCTTGACTAACAGCAGCTGTGACTGTTTCTCCTAACTGGGGCTGCCTCTTTCTTGTTGCTCTATGGTTTTCTTAGTTTCCCCTTATATGAGCCTGTCTCCACCCCCTTGACATGGTCCCCCTTTTTATCTTTCCCCTCCTCATTTCTCCCCTCCCCCCCGCACTCCCCTCACCACTCTCCTTCCACTTGCTTTCCTCTGTTCTCTTTTTCATACTCCAATACCCCCTTGTGCACTTATCTAACTCTCCACCCCTCTGTCCGAATCCCCCTTTTACCTCTCTCCTCCACACTCATTCCCTCCCACTCTGCACTCCCCTCCACCAGCTCTCTTCTTTTCTCTTTTCCACACCCCATTATCCCCCTTTGAGCACTTATCTAACTCTTGCGATGACGAGGCCTCATAGGCTGAATATCTCACTTCTGCCTTTCATGCTCACTCTCTGTCAACCGGTTTTGCTACCCTATCCTGCCAAAGTTGTTTCCTTACATTACTTTAGTTGGCTGACATTCAGAACGTTGTACAGGCTTAGTCCTAAACTGTTTTTTACTTAAAACTTTGTAATGGTGTTACCTTTGTATGTTTTGTTATCCTTCACTACTGACGTGGAACCTTTGTAAATGAGCTATTTTTGCTCAGAAGTATTGTAATCCAAGACTTCAATAAATAAATAAAAATAAATAAATAAATAAAATAAATTTAATCCACTAATAATATCATTTATATATGGATTAAAAAGTAACGGGCCATAATGCATCCCTGGTGTTCTCCAGGATTTGTCTTAATTTTATTAGAGCTCCTGCTAAATTTTACTGAACCTTGGATCAAGTGGGCTCATGCAGTTACATAGAAACATAGAATTTGATGGCAGATAAGGACCGCTTGGTCCACCCAGTAATCATCAGTTTCCAGTTTTTGGAGACTGGTTCACTTAGTCCTTTGACTAATGCTATTGAATGCATCTTTAAGTCAATAATGTGGGAAAGAGTTTCCCTTTTTTAATTATTACATATTTATGTGTCAGATGGTCTAACACTATACAGTGTTGTATGGTTGATCTATTCTTCCTAAATTCATTTTGAAGTTCTACCAGTACCTGATTACTATCCACCGATGTCTGTAGTCTGTCTAGTATTATCCTTGCAAACAATTTTTGTGATGTATCTATTAAACTTGTGGGCTAGAGCATTACTGGATCATTGAGCTCACCCTTTTTACAAATGGGGTAGATTATATTAGCTTTCCAGGAATCCAGGATGACAGAAAACGGAATTATATAGTTGTGTAAATGATGGACGATTGGTAACCACCAGTTCTCACATTATATGAAAACATCAAAAATGAGCTTATCTGGACCAGGGGCCTTATTCAGCTTAGTTTCAGAAAGTGCTAGTGAGATTTCAGCCTTAGACATATAGGGCTGAATAGTCAATGAGAGGCGCAAGTGCGGTGCAAACTGTATACTGTATGTGAGCTCACTGTCAGCTCATACGGCGATTGGCTGCTGAGATGAGAGGAGGGCTGTGATGGTCCCCATATTGGGATTCCAGGCACATCCCCAGACACCCTGGTGGGGGGAGGGGTTGGTTAAGTGAGGTCCTGGGAGTGGGTGGGGTGGGTGCATAGGGGACACTGGACTGCCAGTGTTTACAGTGCTGTACGTCAATTGGCATTTGGAGGTGGGGGGGTGGGTGTATCAGTGAACACCAGGGCATTCCATATCATTGTACATGGGTGTTCGGGGGTGGGGCACCACTATCCATCAGGGCTATGTAATGCTTACAGAGGATGGGTGTTCAGGGAGGGGAGTGCCACTAGGTACCAAAGATATTTACAGTACATGGGATGGGTGTTCGGGGTGTGTGGGTGCCACCGGACACCAGGGATATGTAGTACATACATGGGACAGATGTTCAGAGTTGGGGTGCCACTAGACACCACAGATATTTTACGGTATATGGAACTGGTTTTTGGATGGAGGGGGGGTGTCACTGGACACTAGGGATATGTAGCACATACATGGGACAGGTGTACAGGGTGTGTGTGGTGCTGGTAGACACCAGGTATACTTGCAGTGCATGGGACGGGTGTTGGGGGGTTGCCACTGGAGAGCAGGGATATGTAGTACATAAATGGGATGGGTGTTTGGGGATGGGGATTGCCGCTAGGCATCAGAGATATTTACAGTACATGGGATGGGTGTTTGGGGTGGGGGATGCTACTAGACACCAGGGATAGTTTACAGTACATGGGACAGGTATTTGGGGCGTGCGGGAAGCCACTGGATACCAGGGATAGTGTACAATAAATGGGACAGGTGTTTGGGTGTGTGGGAAGCCATTAGACACCAGGAATAGTTTAAAGTACATGGGATGGGTGTTTTGGGGGTAGGGGGTGCCAGTAGACACCAGGGATTGTAACCTCACTGGCATGACAGGCAATTGGGAGCAGGCAGCTGCCCTACCATCAGCGGGGAAGGGATGCTGGCTTAGTGGCCAGTTATGGTTTTCAGTGGTGGTAAATAGTTCCTCTTTGGTCGGTGCCTAGGTGCTAACGAGTTTAAGGCACACTTCTTGGGCCTCTGAATATGGCCCCCCCCCCAGTGCGAGTCACAAACCCTGGTAGTGCCAGGGCAAACCCCGTTAGCACCGGCACTAACATCTGAATATTTGGCCCATAGAGAGGCACTGGTTTATAATGTGCATCCAATCTTTCTGTCAAAGATAATGTTATATTTTGCCTTGATTCTTCCAGTATATTATATTACACCTTTGAAAAATGCAAATTCCAATTATCTGGTTGGATGTGATAATCTAATGAACATGAAAAAGAGCACGTTCCCCTTACCACCAGTGTCCAAAACAAGTTAACGTCCTTCTGTACTGAAGCGTTTTTTTTTAACTTTTCACATAATGTTACTTGGTACAATGAGTTTTCGTCCCTAATAATTTTATTGTAGATTCTATGCTGTTTATTGAGTGCACTAAGTTTTATTTTTCCTGGCTCCTCTGATTAAATGGTTTAATTTGTTTTTTTCCTTTTTATATATAGGGTTAAACCATGCCATATCCTTGTTAACATTTTTTGGTTTTCATACAGTAGAGGAGTTACAAAGTTTGTCAGTTCCTCAAAGATAGCAACAGTGGATTTAGTTTCGATTATATGCGGTTGGTGTTGATTACATATTGGATCTATTAACTCACTGGCCCTAGATACAGATAATATTTGTTGGACATTATCAATATTGTTGTTGTCCGTGTTATTCTTTTAAAATTTATTACTTCGACATTCTGGTTATTTAGAAATTGGCCAACACCATCCAAGACAATATAATTGATCAATAAAGCTATTGGTAAATGCGGTGATTCTGCAAAATGTATAACTTTCAGGTCTATGATTTCATCCAACATGTTAAAATTACACAGAGCCAGATCAATTACTGACATCCCTTTAGTTGCAAAATACATATAAGCTCCATCAGGTTTTGTCTTTGTCCATTTATTTGTGCACAACAGATTAAATTCCTGGGCTAAAGAATTATACTGCTTCCCTGCCTCTTTCACTTTGGAGGGTCTTGTATTTCTTTTATTTGTTAATCTAGTATTTATTATGGATATTCTTTCATCTATAAATGTCGAGTGAGAATCCAAGCCATCATTAACTAGTTCAAAGTCTCTAGTGTTGAAATCTCCTGTGGTTATTTTATTTCAATCTGAATACTCCAAGATTGTCCTTGTAAGCCCAATTTCAAAGCTATCCCACACTAAGGGGAAGTCAGTAAATAGGAATTGATTAACACTACTGTGGTACTCCTGATTGAGACTTCTAATACCAACATGCATTTATTACTGTTTGTTTCACCTGAATACCCTTCCTTAATCTAATAGCAGTCAATAGACCCATCTACCTGCTACCATCTTTCTTTTCTGTTTTCTTATAGAAAATCTCATACCCCCAAACTCTAGGGCCTGGATATTCAAATGGGTTGCGCATGGTACAACAGGGTTGCACCATGCGCAACCCACTGATGTGCCCTGGCACGATATTCAAAGGAGCAGGCTGTGATGCGCAACTCCTGATGCACCAGGGTGCATCAGTAATGTATGCGGCGCAAGTGCGGGGGGCGTGCCCATGCATATGCGGCATATCCAGATATTCAGCCCGGGATGTGCGGTGCATATGCTGGCACAAACCCGCCTTGTGCCATTCAGGGGGGTGCAAAGATGTGCCTGGTAAAATCAGGAACAAGTCCTGGCCACCCACAGGTGAGCTGCCGTATTGCAGGGCCCAATACGGCAGCCGCCAGCTGTGGGTGGCCACTCACCCACCCAGAACACTGTCCTCAAGCTCCCTGCCCTGGGAACACTGTGCCCCCCCGGCCTGTCGCCTGATCGCAGGCATAAGTAGGAATAGACCCTGGTGGTCCAGTGGAAACTCCCCCGTCATCTGTTCGTGGGCATATGTAAAATTAACATCCCTGGTAGTCCAGTGGACCCCCCCAATCGCCTGATTGTGGGCATATGTAAAATTAACATCCCTGGTGGTCCAGTGGAAACCTCCCCCATCGCCCGATCATGGGCAGAAATAGCAAAAGAAGCCCTGGTGGTCCAGTGGTACCCCCCCTTCCCGCCAGCCCACTGAGATCCCCACCACCCAGCACCCCCCCCAGTCAGTGGCAGGCAGCAGCACCCTGCCTGCATGCCACCTGGCCACCCACCGACTGACAGGGTACAGTACGGTCTGTACGCCTATTGGTCCACTGCATAGACCAATGGGCATGCAGACCATACTGTACTACACAGGTCCGATATGTGAATGAACATGTTCAGGTGATGGGGGGGGGGATTCCACTGGACCACCAGGGCCTTTACTTTTATTTATGCCCACGATCGGGTGATGGGGGTTTCCACTGGACCACCAGCGTTTTATCAATATTTCTGCCCATGATTGGGTGTATGGGAGTGGGGGCAACACCATGGGACTGCAGGGCATCGGTCCCCGATGGCTGCAGCCTGGCAGAGTGCCAGGCGCAAGTCGCTGGGGATCGGCGCACCACATGCAAATGGGGCCATGATAACATCCCAATGGCACTAATTATGCCTTGCATGCCCAGTGCTGAATATCACGGTTCATGCGCCTAGCGCAACTGCACTGGGGCTGGTGCATCTCCCTGCTCCCGTTCTGCCACTTGCACTGGTGGAGTGCCACTGTGC
Organism: Neoceratodus forsteri; assembly: GCA_016271365.2. NCBI lineage: Eukaryota > Metazoa > Chordata > Ceratodontiformes > Ceratodontidae > Neoceratodus > Neoceratodus forsteri. Next base: position 496,037,724 of record CM057453.1, read on the forward strand.
TGTGCGCAGTGCATGCGCCATCAGTGCCATATTCAACGGTGTTGTGTCATGGTGCAGCACCATTGCATATCGAACTGGCAGTTATCTTTATTAACATGTCATCTCTTTACATTGTTTACATTCTTCACATTCCCAATTCTCACATGATCCTTATTTCATTGCACATTCATTGACATTTATTTAAACGTGAATATAGTCATAAATATTTTCATATATCCATATACACCCACATTTCGACTTTCTTAAGCTATTCTCTTCTATTCCTTCAACGCAAAAACAGTCCATCCCTTAGCCTTTCTGTCCCAGGCTTGGATGTGGACCTGGCGCCCTGCTTTTAGCTGAAAACTCAGTCCTGGATGTAGACCCAGTCCGTGCCATGTCTTTTTACTACCCCCACTCCCTGTGCCCCATACATCCTCTCCCTGCACCTCTTCCCCCTTCCCCTCCCACTTTCTTCCTCTTCCTTCCCATACATTCTCACTGTCCACTGTTGCCCTCATCTGGCAACCTGTTTCCTTTTTCCTCCAGCACTTCCTTACCATTTGTTGCCCTCTGTTGGCAACCCCAGAACCCAGCAATGTCCTTTCCTTAACATGTTGCCCTCTTCTGGCAACCCCTTGTTTTACTACCACCTTCCCCTCTTCTGTCACCCTCTTTTGGTGACCCAAACTATATCCCTTTGTATCCTGTCCCCTCACCTGCCCCAAACTCCCTTCACCAATCTCTTAAGGGTGGGAGGGCTGGCAATTTAGAGTACTAGCAAAAAGCAGGGCTCTGTCCTTCTAGCAAGCCTCTCTATACCCCTCCCAGAGCCCTCCCCTAGCCTCGTCCACTGACCAATTGCCAGCTTCCTACCACTTCTCCTGTAATCCTTCAGTCCAGTCCCTCTGACCCTCAACTCTCCTCCTTCCCTCCCCCTCCCTTTCCTCTCCTAAACCACTGCCTCCACCCCCTGGCATTTCATCAGGGAAAACCCTGACAATCCAGGCTGCCTTTTAACAGGCAACTCCCTTTGTTATTGAGAATTCCCCTTATGAAATGAAATGCCATACAACCTGCTTGGGTGCTCAGTTGGCAGGTATCTTTATTAACACATCATCTCTTTACATTCTTTTTTTTTTTTATTCTTATGTTACTACTCCCATAGCTTGGCCTGAATATTGACCAGCCGTCGTCCTCCACACCCCGTGCGACCCCTGTTGGCACACTCGCTCGGGCTAGCATACACAGTACCCATGGCGGGACTCCCCCATGTACCACTGGGCCTGGATCTAATACTGGAGCACGATTCCTTCAGGTCTGAGGGTGTGTGGAGGCACGGCCATTAAGCCTACAATGACATCAAGGCACTATATGACGATGTCTGCCGCACTCCTCCCCCTGGATGCACTGCACCTGTAGTGCTGCTGCAGAGGGGTGTGAGCTCTGAACCCACCCTAGGAAGAGGAGATCAGTCAGTAGACGCTCAACCCTCTCCCTCCCCAGCTGACCCCCAGTGACCCAGGCTCATTCCCAAACCCTGGTTGCCGGTGTAGCACGAGCTGTGGCATCCAGTGCCTCGACCCTCAGTGCCATCAGGCCGGCATCTCTTTACATTCTTTACATTCTTCACATTCCCAATTCTCACATAGTCCTTATTTCATTGCACTTTCATTGACATTTATTTACATGTGAATATAGACATAAATATTGTCATATATCCGTATACACCCACATTTCGACTTTCTTATGTTATTGTCTCCTATTTCTTCTATGTAATTACAGTACATCCCTTAAATTGTCTGTCCTGTGCTTGGATGTGGACCCAAGATCCTTCTTCTAGCGGAAAACCCGGTTCCTCCATCTGGTTGTCTTTCTGGGTCTGGATGTCTAACCAACACCCAGCTTCGGGCCTATGGGATGACCACCCCACAAGGTACCCGACACAGCTGGATGTAGACCCAGCCTGTGCCTTGTCTTTTTACCATACCCTACACACTGTGCCCCCTACATCCTCTCCTTGTGCCTCTTCCCCCCTTCCCTCCACCTTCTCCCTCTTCCTTCCACTAGCCCATCTCCTGCTCAAGTGACAGATGATAGGCTTCTCCCTTCCCTGCTCCCTTCCTTCTCCCGTTCCTCCAGCACCTCTTCTAGCCACAAACTAAAAAACTCTATCCCCACTTTTGACAGATGCATACCACTGTGTCTATAGTAACCTGTACACGCATATGAAATGTCCCTATGTGACACATGTTTTCCCACCGTATCTGCCATAAGCCCTGCCACCCTCCATTTCAACCTTTTTTCTGGCATTTTCTATTGCCCTAATATCCCTTACTTGCCTCCATACTCTCCTTGCTATCATCTCTGACCACCCAACTATCACTTCAGGCCACCAAACCTTAACCGCCTTCATATCCTGACTGATCTCTTGGGAAAACTCTACCCACAGCCTTTTCCCCAAATCATTGCCCCCAAAATACAGCATCAGAAAATCTGACATTGGCCATGTCAATCTGAGTTCCTCCAAAAGTGGTAACAGCTATGCCCATCTCATCCCCTGGATCCCCTTCCAAAGCACTTTGATTTCCTCTGCTGCCCGCTGTAGCTTTTTTCTGATGTGCCTCGTTTCGGCTCACCTTTGGCCCAATACACAAACGAATGCCCCACAATCCACTCAATCCTTTTGCGAGCTGCATCTGAGGAGAAAAAACAGAAATGTTATTCATTTCTTTTCCTAATATACTTTTTATAGCAGTTCTATTTCCATCTGCTCACCTCCTTGATTTCCGTAAGTGATCCACCTCAAGCCGCAAGTTCCGACGCTGTGCCGATCTGGAAGGTATGTGATGAGAACCTATCCGCATCCTCGCCCACAAACTCCATCCCCTTCTTTAGCACAACTGTCAACTGGAAACACATGACCAGGGCTCCATCCCCATGCACAAACTAACTGCCGGCCATCGCTGGTCTCACCGCTTTGCATTCCTCTAAGGCCTTCACCATGCATACACCCCCTCGTCCCCTCTTGAGAATCTACCTTTTCCCCATGGCCTGCTTGATCCGTCTTTGACCTGCACAACCATATCACTATCTTATCCTCCCCGCATTGTACATCTCCCCAACGCAGCCCCTCACTCCCATCCTTCTTATTTTTCGCTACCACCTCGCGTACCCTGAATGTGCCACAGGACATAACTAAGAAAACCACCGAGAACAAACAAGCCTCATAACTCAAGTGGAAGATATATTTTAACACCCATAATAGCTTACCCAATAATTCCCCTGCTACCGGCCTCCTGACATCCAGCCTTGTACTTTGCAACTTCCTTTTTTTCCATTTGTAATTTTTTGGTCTCCATTTTCTCCCTGACCCAGGGCCCCAGCAGGCATGTATGTGTGCATGCGTAGAGGTGCACACATACACACTGGGTACTGGCTCGGGCCCTTCTGCCGCACTCCTGGCTATTGCCGTCACCCCTTCCCGCCTACGCTTTCCACTGGAGCTCCACCCAGTTGGAGTGGAACTATGGGGTGCAGGCAACCACCCCGGGAGGGGAGAGCTGCCTTGTGGCTGCTCAGTCCTGCTCCCTCCCTCCCCCCATGCCAGCTCCCCAATGACCAGAGGTCATTCCTGAACCTGGGTTGCTGGTGTAGCTTGAGATAAGGTGTCCAGCATCAAAGCCCTAAGTGCCACCGGGCCAACTGTACTTTGCAACTTCTTCCAGCCCTGTAATATCCATCTCACCACTGGGGCTCTATTTTGCTCCCCCCACCCATGTAAATTGCATACCAGCCCGATCACCTCTAGGTGTAACCCATTGGTCGAATGTGCCATCCTCTCTTTCCATTTCTTTACCATGAACTTAATCACCTGACCCTCAGTTACATGCCTACTTACCTCCATCCCTGCATGCTGCTGAAACTCTTGGAATGCTTTCCATGCCCCTTCATATGCCCTCAAAATGCTTGCAGACCAAGAGCTTCTGAACAGCAACTGAACTCTTTCCATCCAGTCTCCCATAAGTGGGAGACAATCAACATTTTCCTTGCGGCCGTCCCTGGTACCAATGACTTGAACCTGTCCAACTAAAGACGGGAAAGGCTGTCAATCACCTCGTTTGTTACTCCCTCAAAATGCCTCTCTTTGAAAGACAGATTCAACCTCAGCCTTTCCAGCTCCAGCTGACTGACTACCCCCTTCACCATCTCTGTGGACCTCCATTGCCTATTCAGCACTACCACCACTGCTCGGTTGTTACACCAAAATACTATCTTCTGATCCCTCAACCATTCTTCCCAAATGGTCACCGCCATCCATATTGGGAAGACCTCTAAAAACATGATATCCCTCAATAACCCCCTTTTCTCCCATTCCACTGACCATCTCTCTGATATCCAGGCCCTTTTAAAATATGCCCCCATCCCAAATGCCCCACCGCATCTGTGTATAACTCAAAGTATGTATTGAACAACCACTCTTCCTGCCAGAATGTGACCCCCATTATACTGTTGCAGAAATTGTTCCCACATCTCTAAATCCTGCAATACTCCTTTTGAAATATCTACCAAGTGATGCCGCATTCTCGCCTTCCCTGTGGCCCTAGTTAGTCGCTGGGTAAAGACCCTCCCAGGCGTAACTGCCTGACAAGCGAAATTTAGGTGCCTAATAACTGTTGTATCAATGACAATGGGACTCTCTGCTTACCCCTCATTACCCCAATCAGTTCCTTCAACTTCGTTACTTTGCTAGTAGGTAGCTAGAATACTCACTCTTCTGAATCCACCTCATTCCCCAGGAACTCCAGTTTGCGTGCCGGACCCTCTGTCTTCTCATAAGAACATAAGAATTTGCTGGCAGAAGGAGACTGTGTGGACCATCCGTTCTGCCCGGGTTTTCTACCCCTCCCCCCACTATTAATTTGTCTTGCTAAGGTGACTATACTGTCCATCCCATGCCTGTTTTAATTCACTGACCATCTTGGCTGCCACTACCTCCGGTGGCAGGCTGTTCCAAGGATCCACCACCTTCTCTGTGAAAAAGTACTTCCTAACATTTGTTTTGAATTTACCTTCCACCAGGTGCATGTTGTGTCCTCTAGTATGTGCAGCCCTGTTTTTCCGGAAGAGGTTCCTGGTTTGTACTTTGTTGATCTCTTTAAAAAATGTAAATGTCTCAATCGTGTCTCCTGTGTTCCTCCTCAGCTCGAGGTAGAATAAATTTAGCTGGCTGAGCCTAGCTTCATACATTTAGTGGTGCAGACCCTGCACCATTTTGGTGGCATGTCTCTGCACGGTTTCCAGATGGTCTATGTCCTTTTTAGGTGAGGTCTCCAGAACTGCACACAGTATTCCAAATGAGGTCTCACCAGGGACCTGTACAGCGGGAGGATTTTATCATGCTTCCTACTGGTAATACCCCTACAAATACATCTGAGGATGTGATTTCCTTTACTGCCACTTTTTCGCAATGCTTCCCTACCTTTAAATCGTTTAAGATCATGACACCAAGATCCCGTTCCAGCTTTGCTTCTTCTAGTAGCTGCCTCTCCAGGACATACTTCATGCATGGGTTTCTTCTACCCAAGTGCATGACTTTACATTTTTTGGCATTGAATCTCAACTGCCAGTTCTAGACCATTCCTCTAGCATCCTGAGATCTGCCTCCATTTCTGCAATCCCTTCCTGTGTGTCCACCCTGTTGCAGAGCTTTGTATCATCTGCAAAGAGGCAGGCTTTCCCTTTCAGTTCTTCAGCGATGTTGCTGATGAATATGTTGAAAAGGATGGGGCCTAGTACAGAGCCCTGCAGCACACCACTTGACTCCTTCCCCTCTTGGGACAAGGTGCCATTTACCATAACCCTCTGTGTCCTGCCTTGCAGCCAGCTTGTGATCCATTTAACTACTTTGTGATTGATGCCAGCTGCTGCTAAAGGCACCCCAAGGCAGTACACATCTCCTGAAACTCCTTGTTCTATCAACAGAAAATCATCCAGATAATACACCACCCTCTTGTGCCCATATTTTTCCCCCAAAACCCATTGCAGCCAAGCGCTGAATGTCTCGAATGTGGTGTATGCTACTGAACACCCCATGAGCATTGCCTTATCAAAGTAATACTTGCCCCCAAACTGATAACCCAGCAGGTCCCAGTCCTCTGCCCGTATTGGCAGCAGCCAGAAAGTGGCTTCTATATCGATGTTTGCCAGCCATGCCCCTTCCACAGCCTGTATAATTTCTGCCACCTGATCCAATGTTGCATAGGACACCACCCTTTCCTCATTCACTATTGAATCATTGACTGATTCCCCTTCCGGGTATGACAAATGGTGGATTAGCTAATATTCTTCTGGCTGCTTTTTGGGCACCAAGCCCAACAGTGATACCCTGAGCTCCGGGAAAGGAGGTACCTTGAATGGGCTCTCGATCCTGCCTGCTGCTATCTCCTTCTCTATATTTCTCCTGACCACCTCCTCCTTACCTTTAAGTGATTCCAAGTTACTTGCCTTCATAGCCCTCCTTCTTTCCTCATAGTGTAGTTTAAGCCTCTGCAAAAAATCTTTCCCTTAATACCTGCCTAGCCATACAAAACCCCTTCCTTCTCCCTGCTCTGTCCTCCCTGAGTTTATCGACCCCCTGCTCATGAACCAAATGTTCCTCTCCCACCGAACCCCCCCTGCCTCCCTGCCCCATCCCTCCCTCCTTGTCCCCCCAAAGTCCTCCAAAAGGGCTGCCCCCCATAGACCCGATTCCCAAAGTTGTTGCCCATGGCCCTGCATTTTGGGTTACCAGATGCTGCCTGGCACACTTGGAGCATCCGTCTTTCGGATGAGATGTTAAACCGAGGTCCCATCGGCCTAGATTGGTGGTAGTTCAAGTGGATGTTAAAGATCCCATGGCACTTATCAAAAAGAGTAGGGGAATTTTTTATTATAAACTTCAAAAATCAAACAAATACAAACAGTGTGAACTCACACAAAAGAAAGATACAAATCATAAGAAAATCAAATAAGTATTAAAGTCATACATTGTCTGAAAATAAATTAATAATAACCTAAAGCATATCCTAATACATAAAAAGATCCCCCCACCCCCACTAAAACAGTAGGGGAATTTTTTATTGAAATCTGAATAAATCATAATAAAATAAGACAAATCAATATTATATCATACGTAATCATAATAAGGAAAGAATCAAAAAACATAAATAAGTATTAATTCATACAAATACCCTAAACATAACAGAAACTATATAAACCCACCCCTACCCCTCCCCAATCTAAGAGTTGGGGAATTTTTTATTGAACCCTGTTTTCATTCTGCCTTATACCTCTGAGACCTGAATTTATCAAAAGAAATAATTCTAAAACTGAGGTAGTTTGTTGTTGTAATATAAATCTGCATCTACTGATCCAAATCCAATATAGAAAGTGAGCCATAATCATCCTTAACGTACTATGTGAAAAGGCCTGTATTTCTGGTGGAACTATTCCATAATATAAGAGGTCTGATGTAGGCAGAATAAAAGGCACTGCTTTCCAACGATTCTTAACTACATTCCAAAACGGTGTCACGTAAGGACAATGAAAATATAAATGGTGTATAGACTCCATTTTACTTATACAGGTTATCCTTAAACAATTTCTTTCTGACAAAGATTTGTGTTTATGGTTCCCTTTTACATTAATTCGCTTATGAATACTTAACCAAACTGATCCCACATCTGAACTGGTATTCTATCATCTGAAATGTATTTGATAATCTGTTTCTGAGCAATACCGAAACCCCTTCAAAAAGTGTTATTCCAAAACTTGATCATAAAACCTCCTGATAGAAGATTTTCCTTGGGAGTTTTAATACTAATGTATAACTAATTCCCCAGTGTTTGATTTTATCAAAAACTCCCTCCCATTGCTTCCCTAACCTAGGGTGATGTTTATTTTTATGCATAAACTGATTTAGTTTCCATTCATTTAAAATCCCTTCCAATTCTTATATTCCCCAGACTCCCCAAATTTGTAAACATTCTTTCATAAGGGGCAAAACGTTCATATATAAAAAAATTGAAAAGAAAAACAAAATTGGATTAGGCATCCCTATACCTCCTTCTTTAATTTCCTTATACAATACATTCCTTTTAATTGGATTTAGCCTACTACCCCAGAAACAACTAAAAAAACAATCCAATACTTTAGCTTCTAAATCCAAAGGGAGAGGAAAAATCATACTAGTAAAAAAATTGGGATAAAAAATGTCTTTATATAGTAAATTCTTTTCTTTTTCGAGACCTTCCACTCATTCCATTGAAGCACTTTGGCAGTACCTGTTTGTAATGCTCTTTCCCAATTATACTTAGCCATATCTGTACCACCAAAATAAATTCCTTACAAGGTGTTTGAGCTACCGAAAATCCCCCCAAAGTTTCGGGGCCTAAAGGAAACCCAGCTAATTTTAAACATTTTGTTTACCCTAAATTAAAACATGCCCCTGTTTCTTTCCCCAGTTCCTGAATTAAATTGCATGCTTCAATTAAAGAATTTTCATTTTTTAAAATTAAACATAAATCGTCTGCATAAGCTATTATTTTACATACAGGTAAATCGTGTACTGGAATACCACAAATAGTAGGAGATTTCTGAAGTATCCGTAATAGTGGGTCTGTCGCAAATCCATATAACAGGGGACTCACTGGGCAACCCTGTCTTACTCCCTGATAAATCTCTATTTTATTCCCCAGTCTACCATTTTCAAAAGGTCTAACATATGCCAGACTGTAACACAATTGAATCCATTGTATGAATTCTTCAGGAATTCCATAGGATCTAAGACATTCCCACAGATATAAATGTGAGACTTTGTCAAATGCCTTAGATTGATCGAGGCTAGCTATATAACCTTCTAACTTAGGGACCCTGTTTTGACCTTCCACTACCAAATATTTTAGAAAAATCAAAGCATCGGTCAGACGTCGGCCAGGTACCGAGCAAAACTGAGTAGGAAGTAACAACTCTGACATAACAGAAGCTAACCTATTCCCTAATAATTTGGCAAATAATTTAAAATCTACATTTAACAATGTAATCGGATGCCAATTATTAATGTCACTGTGCATCCCAGATTTGAATAAAAAGATTAACAAACCTTCATACATCTGTGTGGGAAGGATATGGTTCGACAAAAAGGAATTAAATAACTGTACCAACACCGTGGGCATAATTGACCATACCAATTTATAAAATTCCCCCGGTAAACCATCCGACCCAGGAGACGTCTTCCCTTTTAAACCCATTATTACTGTTTCTATTTCTTGTGTTGTAAAGTGTTTTAACAAATCCTCTGTTTGTTTTACATCTAAACGAGGAGGTGTTGCTAGGTCTAATATCCGCTTCACATTCTCTTTATTCCCACTTACAGACACAAAAGTAATCCCAATATAATTTTCTAATTGTGCCATAATTCCCTCATTACTTCATAACTCAAAACCTTCCTCTGTTAACCAAAAAGGAATGATTTTTTTCTCTCTACTCTCTTGACTAGCAAGATACGGATTCACCTGGACTGCTGTACCCTGAGTCCCAAAAGACTTCCTTTTGCAGAGAAAGCAATCTATTATACTGAAATTGACACATTTGTTCCCTAACTATCTCTAATTCTGTTGATAAATCTTCTTTTTTCTCATACTGACGAGAAAGTAAATCTTCAGAAACTAACCTTAATCTTAAATATTCTTTATAGGATGACAGTACATTCGTAGTACCCAAGATTTTAAAAAACCCTATCAAACAGTCTTTAACATCCTCCCACCAAAGTCCAACACTATCATAAAATACCAATGTTGTTAGTTTATCACTAATAATCATTTTAATCTGTTGAATCGCTGCTTTATCTTGAAAAAGGGAGATATTTAGTCTCCAAACGCCTCTGCCTGCTTCTCTATGTAATGGGCTTGCTATCTGAAAACCTATTAAGCAATGATCCGAAGTTTCTATTGGGGTTGTTTCTACTTTTGCTAAAGGAATATGTTGTTTAATAAAGAAAAAAATCGATCTGGGAAGACAGGTGACCCTTATGAAAGGTTGAACGGGTTTTCCCCCTAAAGCCTGCACATACATCCTGCAATCCAGCTATTTTAATTATTGTTGTAAGCATAGTTTTATCGCAGTATTGTTTCCCAGGGGTACCCTTTTCTTGTAGATTTACATTAAAATCCCCACCCCAAATCACCTGCCTACTTGTATGTAAATAAGGCTGTATTTTTTTCAACAAGGAAACTCAAAGCTTTAGTTTGGGGTCCATAAATATTTATTATTCTACATGCTACTGAGTTCAAGATTACATCCAAAATAAGTACACGCCTAGGTTCTAAGTCCACCAATCTTAAAATTTGAATTGCAGGAGTCAAAAAACAAAATCCCACCCCACAACAAGTTTCTGTCCCTATCGACCATTGGGAAAGTCCCCATTTCCAATCCGCCGAAGCCTGCACTATTTCACTTCGGGAGTGCAATCTAGTGTCCTGTAAAAAATATACATCAAAATTCAGATGTTGTAAAACACCATACGTAGCTAGTCATTTTGAAGGAGATTTTATACTGTTCACATTTAAACTAGCTACTTTCAAATTAATGGGTTCAGGGAGGAAATTTCAGAGATTTCCCACTCGAGCGTGTCACCCGCTTCTGTGGTTTCCTACCCGGTAGGGCCTCTGAACAACCTGAAATTCCATTTAAGCTTAACTCAGTCTCATTTATTGAATCTTCCATACCAATAGTACCAGTCTCCATAGGTTGAGCCATTTCTACCCGATCACCCCATGTAGTAAAAATGTCATACCTATTACTTAAAGGAAGGGAGGATAGGGGGACTTCTAAAGGGAGGGTAGATATACTATCAGCCTGTATTGAATCCTTTGTCCTCTCCTCAACCTGTGGTTTGCGGAAAATTTCCTCTTGGGAGTCTCTTAACTTATTCCCCTTCTGCCCTTCAAAAACAGTTGAAACAAAACTTCTTCAAGGTGGAGAACTTTGGGGAGTGGTAAATGGAGTCTCCTCTTCCCCTCTATTCCCTTCTGTAAAGGTACCTTCTCTAGGGGTCACTAAAGGCTCTACAGTAATTTCTTGTCTAGGTGGTGGGGGGAGCCTGCCGTCTTCTCCCTCCACTGCTTCCCCTCCCCCCTTACCTCTACCCCTCTGTCTACCAATGTGAAAAATTTCTGTAGGGGAAAAGGGTTTTAGCCTGTGCTAAAAAAAATTCCTTATCAGAGGCCTCATCCGTATCATGTTCTGCCCATGGACATTCTGAAAAGGAGTGGTCATTATCCCCACAAAGATTACAAATTGGAGGGGCCTGACACCTATTTGCTGAATGTCCTAACAACCCACAATGGAAGCACTTAATCTGGTCGCAATTGTTGCTCAAATGTTGTAGTGAGCCACACTTAAAACAGCTTTTGGGTTGCCCTGCATAGAATAGAATCCCTCTATCCCTTTCTAAATAGAACGAACTTGGCAAATGCTGTATTCCCATATCATTCTGTAAAAGTTGTACTCTTACTGTCCTACCTCCTGTCCAAAACCTGTTATCATCCATAATCGGTTTTGGTTTATCGAATACTATACATCTTTTCTCTAACCAAAACAAAATATTGCTAATGTTAACACCTTCATTCCTAAATAGGAGAGTAACTGTTTTTATAGTAGGCTTTGTTATAGGGATTGCCATAAAGCCTTTTCAAATGTCCGTATCTTTTAGTTCATAATACAGTTGCCAGAATTTATCTAAAGCATGCATAGTACAAAAGCTAACATCGTATGTTCTGTCCCCTGGAGTATGTATAAATGCATATATTTCAGCAGGGGAGAACCCCAAAGAGTCAATGATAAGGGTTTTACCCACCCATAGTCTATCCGGAGGTATTGGTGCAAGACCCTTATACCGCAAACGCACTAGATACCTCCTTTTTGCCGCTTCAGCCGGTTTCCTGAAGAGACCCGCATAGAACTGTTTCTCCCGAACTTCCTCCGCTTGTAGAGGTACCTGTTTCTCCTGGATGCTCTCATTCCCTTCTGTCAGCAAGTCTGGTGAAGCCAAATTCTTAGATAAACTGTCTGTTTTATTTAAAGCCGGTTTTTGTGCAATAGCTGTAGGAGACAAACTGTCAGTAACTGAGTCCACAGCATCTGGCGTAGTTGTAGCCTCATTTTTGTCCTGTGCAGAAGCAATAAGGGAAACCGGGGACTTAGCCAAATCACCACCACTTGTAGTCTGATCTCCAAAGACACCTTCTCACCGTTCTATTCCAGCTTCATTTGCTGGCTCCACCATCCCCGGTATCGGAATTGCTGCATCAGGAATCCATATCTCATTTTGCAAAGTCCATCCTGCTTCATGAAGGGGCCCCTCCTGGGGTCCATTCCTCCAGAGAGCTATTAATATCCACATCCTCTTGCATTGGGACCAAAGTACTCTCGTAGTTGTTTGATGGTCCAGGGATTTATTTCGTAGCCAAAGAGATAGGCAAACGTTTGTTTCCTTCTTGGATAGGGCTTACCGCAGATCTTTTCCATTTGGTTCTTTCCTCCATCAATTGCATTTTTTCAACCGAAAATCACTTTCTGCTGCTAATAACATTTCAGTTAAATGTCTTTTCTTTTCACTAAATTGTTTTCGCAAGATTAATTCTTCATCCATCTCAGGTCGTTCTAGCGCATCTTCATTTTGTCCCATTAAATCCATTGACATCGGCTGCATTTCTATACATGAAACTTGACTATTGCTAGGTCTATCCTCAGGACCTGGAGCTAGTGCAACACAACCATCCTGTTCCTCGTCCAAACCTGGACTGGAGTCCTCCATCCCTGTACAGTGCCCTCTGCAGTCACAGAGAAGGGGAATTTCCCCAATGTCCTGGCAAAATTTCCCTCATTCACTAAAAATACCACCAACAGCTTAATCTGGTTCAAGGTCAGTTGGCATTCATCTGTATCCCCCTCCACCGGGTCATGCCTGAAAATAGGCAGAATTTGTCTAGTGCACTTACCCGGTCAACAAAAACTAAATAAAAATAAATAAATATATGTTTAAACTTACAATTTGCTCAGTTGCAGGTTGCCTTATTGTAACCCCAACAGGATTTTATTTGACTACCCATCACCCCTTTTGCTCCTTCAACCCCTCAGTGTACCCCGTCACGGTCTGCAGCCAGAAATCTGTGTGCATGGTATCCCACTGAACATCCCTGTGAAACACCATCCTCTGCCTGAACGTCTCATCACATTTTTGCCACCCATAACCTCCTTTCATCTTACATGTATCCCTTATAATCACTGAATATGTCAGTAAAGGTATGGCCAGCTCAGGCTGCTTCTGAAGGAAAATCACACTGAAGTGCATGAAGCCGGCTATCCATGTGTCTATGGTCTTTCCTTTGAAACTTTTGTCTTCTGTTGTCTTCCCAACTAAAGCTAACACTACTGCCATCTCTGACTTCCCCACTGTCTCTCTCTCCTCATACTTTTAAGCCGTCTCCTTATCTACCAGCGCAAACATGTCCACATATTCCCTCCTCCATATTTTTTCTTTTATGGATTGTGGCACGTGATCCCCCAGTGTCATGTCTGGGACACTGCCCTCAAGTCCCCCTTTTATCCCTCCAATCTCTTCCCCTTGTCTTTGCCCTGTCCCCCCTTTTCCCTTTAATTCCTGTAATGCATTCTCCATCTCTTCCAACCCCTTTTCCCCCTTTTCCTGTATGATCCCTGACAAATATTCCTTTAAGCTCCCATCAACAGTCAAGTCCACCAAAGTATCCTTACCCCTAGGCTTCTTTGGTCCATCCACCCCTCCCTTGTTGGGCTGCTTATCTCCTTTCCCTTTCTCCTCTTCTCCATCAGGCACCTTCCTCTTCTGTGACTTCTTTGTCTTGTTCTCCTTCTTTCTTGCCTCAGCCAACAGGGCCTGTACTTGGCTCTTTAGTTCTGTGGCTTCTCCATCAGCTTCTCGCTGCCAGCTCCGTCTTTATTCACCTTTCTTATAGTTTGTATTAGAAGTCCTATTAGCCTTAGGACCATAGACAGACTTGCCACTATCCGTGGGAGTAATCCCATTTCCCTTCCTGCATATGCACATGAAGCATTCATTTGAAACTTTCCGTAGTGGCGGCTGTGACATAGACAGCCAGTTCTGAGTGCTGTATTATATTTTTCTATAAAATGTATTAATGTCTCTGCTGAAAATTCAAATGCTCTAGGAGTGACCTCTCTCATCCCCCCCCCAGATTTTAGCTGACAGATACAGGCCAAGAGAACTGCTGACAGTATGTATCACACACTCAGTTTTTTAGAGACAAGGTGTTACTGGAAGACCTTTATTAAGGATCCTGTTTCTCTGAGCTAATTACAGAGTTGTTAAGTTAATTTTGTTAAGAGAGAAATCATAAACTAGGTTTATGATGTTAAAATAAGGGAAGCTAGGATGTTACATAGAGGTGTAAGGTTGTAAATGACCCTATGAAGCCTGTGTGAAGAGGGTACAGCATGAGATCAAAAGAGGTGTCATTGAAACTGGAGTTATGCTAAGGTTGCAGAATTAATACTTTAAAATTACATCCTGTGGTTGTATAAAAATATATTTTTGTGAGATATTTGACCAGAGGAGGGGCTGGATGACTTCATCAAAAAGGGGTTGGCCAATACTGCTTGAAAAGATTATTCTCTTTCACTGTAGAGTTGCATGTTATATCTGACAGTGACCAAGAAAACATTTGAGCACTGAAAAAGAGGTATTTAGAAAGCTAGACAAATCTAAATATAGTTGTAAGAATTGCACTGTTTTAAACCTTGTTTTGTTTAAAGATATGTATGTCTTGTGATATAAGAGTTCTGTATTGTATGTTTGATGTATTATTATTAATTTTAGTAAAAACTCTAATTTTAGAGAAAACCTGGTCTGACTTTGAATTGCTTTCTTTTGCTAAGAAATATTTATGGTTCAGCAGACATATAGCTTGTATGGTGGTATCAAACTGCAAAGAGAAGAGTTTTAAATCTGAGGTCTTTATAAAAGTTTTAAAGGGTTCATCTCTGAATACCTGGTTAGGTGCCCGTAGGCAAAGATATCTGGCCCCCTGAAGACAGATATATCTGAGCCTATGCATTGGGTATGCTAGCAAGAGGTTAACAGTTTGAATCCCTCCAGAACTGAGACCAAAGGTTGATCTGAACTCACAAAAACAGACAAGAGGGTTACCTTGTCCGTTACACTGTTCACAAGACTGTGCTCAGAGGTTGGCACTTTGGGAGTAGAGGGCCTGACCTGCTGAGTGAATCTGTGACAGCGGCATCCTCCACCTTAGATGGCAGAGAGTTCCACTCATTCACCACCCTCTGGTTGTACCGTCCTCCCCTCTTCTGTGTTTTGTAGTTCTCACCTAATAACTGATATGAATGTAGTCTGGTTGCCCTATCCAGTGCTTCCTTTTTCCTTAGTCCAGCACACTCCTACAACATATCGTCATGGAAGCATCTGTAGGTGTAGCATAAATCTCCTCTTAGGTGATGATAGGACATGGAGTACAGGCCTAAGTGCCATGCCTACAGCAACAAACTCCAAGACAAAAACATATTGTTAACTGAACTGCTCTCTTGGTGAACTGGTCTGACCCCTCTCTCCCAGTTGGGAGGTTGCATATTCTGTGTTGTGACTCATACCACCCCGCTTTTATTCTTTTTTTTTTGTCTTTGTGTCCCCATCCCCTACTGTCCAGCTTTGTGGACCTGGGAAAACTTCTGTGTCTGTTAACCATATTGAAACTTGGCCTCCTATCATGATATGACCTTGCGCAGGTGCACCATAGCATGGCAAGGTCAGCCCTTCGTCCTGCCCCATGGCAGCCTCCCCCTCTTTCTGTCCCTCTTTTTTTTCTTATTTAGTTGCCGACGCCTTATCCCCCTTTCTGCTGGTAGGCCTGTATGCCCTTGTTGGCCCACCTCTGGGGCCTACATACAGTTCTCTATCCTGCCAGCATATATCAAAATTCCATGATTCATTGTCCAACTGCTTTCAGCCTTTTTTTTATTCCACTGAGTTGCCCTTGCCACCTGTTGACAGGTAGATTTGCCCCTGCCCCGCTTACCACTGTCTGTTACTCTTCTGGTGTTGCATCCCTTCCCCTGCGCTCTCCCTTTGGGTCCGCCATCTTGTCTCCCTGCCCCGTCTGTTCCAAAATGGCCATTACACCCAGGCACACTGTGCATCCTGGAGATTACTGCAGGAGATGAAACTCCACCTGGAAACTTTATTTTTGTTGTTGTTAGGTTCCACCAAAGCTGTTTCCTGTCATACTGAGCCAAACCTTTCACTATAATCCCTTTGCTGTGTACATATGTCTCATTGGCTATTCGATGAAATAAGTAAAAGAAGGCATTAGTCAACAATAAAAAAACAAAACTAGCCGTGCTGGGTAGGACACTGTCTGTGCTTAGTAACAGATGGCAATCCGGTTTGCATGCAACTAGCACTGTCCGCGTCTGTTCCAAACACCCAGCCACTCTGCCATCTTAGCTCTCCCCCACCACGTGGTCCAGGCCCATCAGTATATGGGACTGTGGCCAATACCAGGGGAAACATCGGAGCAGCCTTTTGCCCTTCTCACCCATGACACTTGATCTTTGTTCCCCCATCCCACCTTTACTTCTTGTAGTCTCTTTTTCTTTTAATCTGCCTGTCCCCACCGATTGTACTACCTTGAATGACTCTTTTCATCTCATGCTGGCCCCAAGCCCCCGAGCTCTGGAGCCACTCCCAGGCTCTGTGATAATCTCCTGTGCCTGTCGTTGCTCGACCAGGCCTCTGCTCTTGTGCCATAACCCTTCCCATTTGGGATTCCCACCAGCCATCCACATAATAACCAAGCATACATATCTGTCCAAGCAGAAAATGGTTACTTGTTTAACAGTGTACTCCCTCAGGCACCAGGGCTGTCCCCCTGCCACTACCACTGTCATATAAAAAGCCCTGCCCAAGCTCACGCACAACCAGCTCTTTTTTTTTTGCTTCTCCAACCCTGACCCATAACTCCATTTTAAATTTTTTATGGGAAACAAAATCCAGAGTGGATGCCTGTTACATCTCTGCCTCCTCTTTCCCTGGTCTCCCCATGTCCACCACACTACCCTCCCCGTGGCACCAGCCAGAGGCCTCTGCTCGGCCCTCCCCTTCAGGCTTCCTATATGCCACATGGCGGGTGGCCCTATCCAGACTTTTGGCTCCACAACCCTCCAGCCGACCTTCCAAATGTAAAAACCAGGCATGTAATCCACGGAGCTCCTCTCCACTATGAAACACTGCCATAAACAAACATAAAAAACCCTCTTTATTTTGCTCTGCCCTCACAAAACCACTCCCTCTGTGCTCCATCTGATCCATGCCACTGCCTCCCTTGTTGGCTCCTGCTGCCCCATCCCAATTGCTTTCTCTCCATTTTTTGTTGTTGTTAACAAACCCAATCCTGCCCACTTTAGCACCTGGCTCAATGTACCGACTGCTTCCTTCACTGTATCACCACACTAGCCCCCTCTACCACCTAGAACAAACCAAGATCGAAAACACTTTTGTCCAGCTCTGCCCACTACCCTTTACCTTTATCAGGCTTGTTCAGATCAATCCTCTCATCTGCCAATTGATATGCTAGTATTCAGTTGAGAGCACTAGCTAAAAGAAGGGCTTTGTGCTTCCAGTGAGACTCTATATACCCCTCCCAGAGCCCTCCCCTAGCCTCATCCACTGACCAGTCACTAGCTTCCTATCACTTCTCCCATAATCCTTCAGTCCAGTCCCCCCTCCTTCTCCCTTTCCTCTCTTAAACTACTACCTTCACCCCCTGGTATTTCATCAGGGAAACCTCTGACAATCCAGGCTGACTTTCAGCAGGCAACCCCCTTTAGCTAGATTACCATACCTAAGGAAGTGGTTATTCTGGGGGTTACTGTTGTACTCAATGTGTGTTAATCCATGTTAAAGTATTTCTTTTGAGGGGTAAGTGCAACAACTTTAATAAAAATTTGCATATTGACTGCTTAGCTTTCCCAACAGGTTCACTTGAAAAAACATTCCAACCAAATAATGTTAAAGGCCTGGTGACACTTATTTCCTACCTTTTCTCCTATCTGCAGCATCAGCACAGTCTGCCAACAAGCTGAATCGCCATTAAACATAAACATGTTTTTGTTGCAGTGTTGAAGTTGTATTTGTCCAAACTGTTACCACTTGTGAATGCACATGCTCTGTTCTTGTTGAAGCCACTCATCTTAAGCAGCACATCTCAGTGACGTGAAGTGAGGAATCAGAGTGCGGCTACCTGCAGTGCATTACTGGGAGCCAGCTTGCTGTGGTTCAGTGTTTTCTAGTTCATTTAGCACAGTAATTATTGTAGATCACTTTGTTGGTGACTCTGATGGTGCAATACCCAGATTTAATGATGGTTTCTCACATACAGTAAGTTAGTTTAAATAAAATTTAATGGCACTTGTTATCATGATGCTGTGTATCCATATATGCAAACAGGGTTGTGCTGTGTATCTGTATTCTTGATTTGTGTTGATCTGATAATGTTTTTGTCTGCAATATGATTGTGTGATTCTTTATTGTTCACACTGTCTTCTTGATCTGTAATGTTAATATTTTAACAATGGACTGCTAAATCTTTATAATGTATAACTGAAAGACCCCCCCCAACCTCCGGCAATGTTTTTTTTCCATACGTAAAGTTGTTGCCCTTGTCACAGTCCAGATAAGCCCCAATTTGGAGGTGGGGGTGCTTAATTCTCTTGAATAACAATCTCGATGAGAATTGTGGAGGTATTCCTCCTGATAGCACTGACTTGACTCCCGGGGTGGGGGAGGGGTACTTAATCCTATTGAATGACAATTTTGATGAGAACTGTGGAGGTATGCCTTCTGAGAGCACTGACTGACTTCCGGGGTGGGGGGGAGAGGGGGTGGTACCTAATCTTCCTCTTGAATTACAATCTTGATGAGAACTGTGGAGGTATGCCTTCTGACACGCCCAATACTTTCCCATTCATATTAAACTAGAGGTTGGGAACTGTGGTTGGGAACAGTGCTGGTGGAAAAATGAGGAGAATCAGATCATGTGTTTGTTAGATAATTGAAGTGTCTATTATTGATTGGTGTATGATTTTAAGCTGTATTGTTTTGTTATTGGATTTTATATGAGCTGTTTTTATTTGTTAGGCACCTTGGCAATGGAAAGGCGCCATATAAATAAAATTATTATTATGTGTTAGGATAGTAGCCCTTCATTAACTTATAGGGTCTACAAGTTTGAACTAAATGGATAGAATGAAGTGTCAACAAATTATTACAACTTTGCCATCCATACATCTTTGCCGAAAAACAAACAGACTGCAGTTTAAAATTATTCTGTTTTAGCACCCATTTATCACCACTGCTAACCATGCAGACCACGCTGTTGAAAGACAGCACAGCTCACTTACTGTACGCTTGTCTACATGCATTCCTCAGTTTACGTCATGATATGCAACAAATGGGAGTGAATACAGTGGATGCAGATTGCGAGCAGGTGCGTGGGAGCACTGTCAAGACAACAAACTACATGAAGTAAAGAAAAACAACATAAAGGTAAGCAAAACCTTCATTGACATTGTTAACTATGCTGCAGTACACATCAAATACTACACAGTATCAATCCACATGTCAGCAGCTCTTTAACTACTATAATGAGTCACTGGACATACTCATGGGGGTATTAGTGAGTACCTTCATTCTCTTGTAATTTGGTAATCAGTTGGTTGCATAGTTTTCTTACAAATGCTTCATACAAATTTTGGATATCTTGCTGTCGACATCTTAGCTGAGAGATTATTCTTGCAGCATATCCAAGGGGGGGCTGACTTTGTCCCACCTAGGGACTCCCTCTTTCCCTCATAAACAAGCAGCCACAAGAGCGGCATCCAAGCCAGCTGCTCCACTGGAGAAAAGGTGGCACCAGAGCAGCATCCACACCAGCCACAAAAGAGGATTCTGTGGCACCCAATTGGCCACTCAGGAGGGCAGTCAGTGGCTCCATTCAGCTGCAAAAGGAAGGCCTGCGTGAGAGACTAATCAGGGCTGGGTGTGGCATGCTTAAAAGCCAGGTGGTCCTTTAAAATGTGTGACCTGCACTCAGCAAAAGCAGCAGAGGATCTGAGGGAAGAGGCTAACTTTGTCCCACCTAGCGACTCCCTCTTCTCCTCACAAACCAGTGGCCACAAGAAAGGCATTCAAGCCAGCTGCTTCACCTGAGGAAAGGCGGCACCAGAGCAGCATCCACACCAGCCACAAAAGAGGATGGTGCAGCACCCAATCGTTCGCTCAGTAGGGCAGTCGGTGGCTCCAATCAGCTGCGAAAAGAGGACCTGCATGAGAGGCCAATCAGGGCTGGGCATGGCATGCTTAAAAGCCGGGCGGTCCTTTAAAAAGTGTGACCTGCACTCAGCAAAAGCAGCAGAGGATCCAAGGGGAGAGGCTGACTTTGTCCTGCCTAGGGACTCTCTCTTCCCCTCACAAACCAGTGGCCACAAGAGCAGCATCCAAGCCGTCTTCCGGTTGTGGTATGTCTGGGTGAGCAAGCAGTTGAGAGGCTCCCACCTAAACCTACAAAAAAAAGCACAAAAACAGTTCTAAATCTCTCAATTCAGATGTTTTCTGAAGCCTAACTGATCTCAACAAGTGCTCCTCAAACGAAAATAGCTAAACAAAACTGCAACCGGTTACAACCCTTCGCTGAAATGATTGAAACAGAGGACCGTCTGTCGGATGATGGTGATCAACAAACAAGGCCTCAGAGTTCAGATCTAAAACACCTACTGTCGTGCTGAAGGCAAAAGGCTCAAAAAAAACTCCTGAACCAAATTCTGAAACTATACTGCAAGCGATCACGGACTTCAGAGGCGAGGTCCGTGAATTGCTAAAGGACATCAGAACTGAATTGGGTACCTTACAGAGCCGTGTGGCGGATGCTGACCATCAGGTCTCTCTAAATACATCTCGTCTTGATGAGCTTGAGCAAACAGTTAGGGCTCTTGCGGCTGAACAACTGTCTATGTCCATAAGGAAGGAGGATGCTGAAAACTGAGAAAGGAGGAGAAACATTTGGATTTTTGGCCTTCCAGAAGATGAAGATGGAAATGATCCTAGGGCCTTTGCCGACTATCTATTGTGACTGGTGTTAGAATTGGATCCAGATTTCCAGTTGGATGTCGAGAGGGCCCACAGAGCTCTCGGCCCTAAACCCTCCTGAACTGAAGCAAGGCCACGTTCCTTTGTTATTCATTTATTAAGTTACCAAACTAAGGAGGCTCTCCTGAGAAAAGCCTGGCAAAGGGGCAGAGTGATGTGGGAACAACAACGTTTACTGTTTGATAATGATTACGTACCATGTACTCAAAAACAGTGCCAGGAATACAGTCCATTGTTCTCTACACTACAATCTCAGAAAATATGTTTTCGCACTCCCTATCCTGCTAAATTAGTGTTTTTTCTTCCAACTGGTCTGCAAACATACGATTCGGCATCTGAAGCCACTGCAGATCTCTTAAATAGGGGCATCATTACTGGTGGCAGAGACAGTGAAATCTCGTCAGGGACTAACAAACCAGACAGAACATCCTAAGCAGCTCCAAGCATCAACAACTCCACTGGATGTAATCTTGAGGTGCTTACAACAATACGGAAATCCTACAATGCCTGCCTGAGCTTTCTCCTAAGACTGGCAGCTAAGTTTATATTTTTTTGATTTGGGGCCTGTTTTTCTCCTGTGGGGGTTAGGGGTGGGGGGGCAATGGATGAGCCGGACTGCCGTGGGGGTGTGGGAAGGGGGACGTCTCTTTATGGTCCAGGCAACACAAAAAATCCAGACTCGTAAAACCTATATGCAATTCGGCAATATGTTGCCATTTGGATCTTTCTGCAGTTCTCTGATGGCGGGGAGATTCCCTGGCTAGAGGACTACTTTCTGGAGACTATTGCCCCCCATTCCTTTCATTGCCTCTGCACATGTTCTGGCCATCTCGGAGCCCCTCCGCCTACCCTTATAGCCCACTGTCTTGATGGCTAGGCTAACCTTGGGGGGGGGGAGGTTCCTATCTGGAGGTCACCTTTCGAATAAGGATTGTGAATACGGGCCAATGGGTCATGTGTCTCTGGATGGCTTCAGGACTGGAGTAACTTTCCAATTTTGTTTGCTTTTACTGCATTCTTCATTTCTTTAACTGACTATGGTGGACCCAAGGAGACTTTGAGTCCTCAGCTTTCATCTGCTCCTATAGGGACAGGACATACAGTCTGGAATTTTCTCACTAAATTAATTGGATATTTTGAAGGGTTTGGCTTCCATATATTTGATCTGGGGAGGGTAACATTTTATGAAGGACTAAAAAGCATCTCTTTGTTACCTAATGTTAAAGGAGTTTTATTTTATAGGCTCACACCAAGCTATAAGTAGATATGGTATCTAAAGTTAGATTATCTTTTCTGGCCTTTGAGTACTATTTTAGTCCAGCTTAACATACCCTTCCAATACTCTACAAGATATTGTGCCAATTGAGTATCAAATTTGGTGGACAGCCTCATTTGAGAATGATTGGTAAATGACCCAAGATATATCAGTTCCACCAGGGTGGTAATTTTTCCACTCCACTAGGGGCCCTACTGTTAATCCTGGGGTTTTTAATCTCTAGGTTTGCCTGTGGAGCCCCACATTTCCTCTCCTACTTCCTCAGGAAATCAGGACGGGATGTCTGAGGGGGAGCTCAGAAAGATCACCTCCCACTTGGGAGTCATATTGTATATAGTTTTGGTTAAGGTTATTAGGGTTACTTATAGTTCTAGATTTTGTGTTTTAGTCATGGGCTATTTGACCCATGATATTCAAAGTTTTACTGGGGGTCGGGGAAACTTTCTTAGCTCTATACAGATATCTGGAATTAAGACAAATTGCTTAAAGTGCCAAATGCCTTGGCCTACATTTTATTTTTACTGTTTCCAGATTACTACAGGATATTTTACCAAATAGATCTTTGTTACAAATGGGGGAGGGGTGAGAACACATGTGTCAAGAATATTTGTTAATCAGGTATGCTTTATTGATTTACATATTTTAAAAAGCCGTCAGTGGATAGCTTTTCTTCGACAGCTGGACCGTGGTCCCTGGAGGAATGTGGTCTGGACTGATATCTCTTCATTCACCCTGGGGACAAAACACATTTTAACTAAAATACTAAGCAAACAATATGACGTCAATTAATCCAGTTAAAATTATATCACAAAATATTAATTGTCTCCATGACCCCATCAAAAGAGCCCACGTTATGCAGTTTCTTAACAATCAAGTATCAGATCTTATTTTTCTTCAGGAGACTCACCTCTCAGACACTGAGCACCTTAAATTAAAATGGGGAAATAAGTACCGGGTTGTGGCATCATCGCACCCGAGGAGTAATAAAAGAGGGGCAGCTATTCTAATTCCCCAAAATACTCCTCTGGGAATATTACAAACACATATTGATGCCCAAGGTAGATATGCAATAGTTGGGCCAGCCCGGTGGTGCTGAGGGCTGAAGCACTGGATGCCTTACCTCGCGTGGTGCCGGTGACACATGCTCGGGAATGAGCATGGGTCATCGGGGATTGACGGGGAGGAGAAGGATAGAGCATCCGTTGGACTGCTCTCCTTCTCTGGGGAGGGGGGATTCACTTCCTGATGCTGATTGCCCCCTGGCAGAGGCTGGGGGTCAGGGCACAGGGTGACAGCATCGGGGAGGAGTCTGGGCAAGAGGCCTGGGGGAGAGGCGTGTGGACGCATGCGCCTCTGCCCCTGCTGGTGTCATTGCATGCCCAGGGCTCCAGCAAGGGGTGGAGCGAACAAGGGAAAGGTGGCTCCTCTCGCGTGGCTTGATGGCCGTCCGTGAGTGTTCGTCGGAGCTGGCCCCCATACTGGATCCTTGAGGGTGGGGAGTTAGGGGGCTCCCTGCCACCCCATTGTGGGGGGCAAGCCACAGGAGTTCAGGGTGCCAGTGGAGAAGAGATGGATGGCGGCCGAATCCCCGACAGGATGCGAGAAGTACAGGGGGCCGAGAGGTGGCCAGGAAGATAAATAAATTGTGAAAAAAAAAAAAGATATGCAATAGTCAAGGGTCTTTTATATGGCCAGAAGGTCACCTTAGCCAATGTATGCTTCCCCCCCTCAGACAAAATTTCCAACATTGCGGGGATTTATATCAACAATGTTCAACCTCTTTCATGGCCAGTTAATTTTAGGGGGTGATCTTAATTTGACCCTATCACCACATATTGACTGTTCTAACCAGCAGTGACACAGGAACTCTACAATCACAAAACAGTTCAAAAATACCATGGATCACCTAGGTTTTGTAGATGTGTGGAGATGCCTATTCCCCTCTGCACCTGGTTACACCTGTTATTCCCCCAGGTTTAAGTCGTATTCTAGATTAGACTATTTTGTGGTATCATGTGAACATTTATCAATGGTTCAGGATTTCTCTCTAGGCCCGAAAATATTATCTGACCACCACCCCCTGATCTTGAAGCTAGACATGGGTAGAGAGAAGAAAAAGACCCTATGGAGACTGAACCCATTAACTTTAGTTGACAAAGAATTCCAGGAGGAAATTAAAACCAGAATCCCCCAATTTTTTTCTGAGAATACTTCCCCAGACATTTCTGAAGTGATCCAATGGGATGCGATAGAGAGAGCAACAATTGGAAAATAATAGCATATACCACAAAGGAATAAAGAAGAGGCTAAATATTGCATGTTATTCAGAGCAATTACTAAATTACCAAATGCTATACAGAGTGGTGATACTGACCTGCAAAACTTAGTTAAGGACACTAAGGCGGCTTTACAAAAATTATAGATAATAAAATACAACAATCCCTAATTTATCTTAGACAGACAGTCCACGAGGGTGGTCCAAGGGGGTTAGGAAACTAACGAAGAAGCCTCATTCCAGAAAATGCTCCTCTACTATCCTTAAGCTCAAAAACCCTACTACAGGGAAATCACTCCACACTGATAGCCATATTTTACAGGCTTTTTCAGACTATTATGCTAAGTTATATTCCCCAAATTTGTCTCTGACCTCATCTGATCCCTCTCACTTTCCAAACCAAGCCAACCTTCTAAAATTGCCTCCACTTCAAATTCGCTCACTTGAATCTCCCATCTCCCAGTCGGAAATAACAGAAACAATAAAATCTCTTAACTCTGGGCATTGCCCCGGTCCTGATGGTTTTGTATTGGAGTGGTACAAAATGTTTATGAAGGAACTAACCCCCAAACTATTCTCCTTATTTAATGAGATTTCTCAGGGTGGTATGCCTCCTCCATCTTGGGATTATGCAACAATTGCCCCAATACCTAAACCACATAATGATCCTATGGACCTCGGATCTTACCACTCTATCTCTATTTAAATGTAAATTATAAAATCTTCATGGCTATTTGGGCTTCCAGATTAAAATTTATCATCCCAAAGATTATCCACCACGATCAATCTGGCTTCATTAAAAATAGGAGTACTGCAGATAATATTCACAGGACCCTGGTTTTACAGGAATATGTCCATACTAGAAAAATCCCATCAGTTTTTATTAGACTCGATGCTGAAAAGGCTTTCGACTGTATCTCGTGGTCATTTTTGTGGGACACCCTTGGGGCCTTTCTTTTTCCCTCCTCATTCATAACTTGTTTAATTAATCTTTACAGGTCCCCGAAGGCTTATGTCAGAGTCAATGGTACCCTGTTGGCCCCGCTCCAATTGGGCAGAGGAATGAGACAGGGTTGTCCCTTGTCTCCTTACCTCTTTGCTCTCTATCTCGAACCTTTGGCATCTGTGCTGAGGGCTACGACCACAGCGGAAGGTATATCAATAGGTCAACAGGAATATAAACTTAGTATGTTTGCAGATTATATTTTGTTAACCTTATTGTCTCTGACTATATCTATTCCTGCAACATGGACTATATTGAATCAGTTTGAAAGAATAGCAGGATTCAGGTTAAACATGGCCAAAATGGAAATCTTGGCCTTTAATTATCGCCCTCCTTCACAATTAAAAAAGGCTTATCCCTTTAAATGGTTGTCCATCAAGATTAAATACTTGGGTCTTCAAGTCCCCTTAGATCCGGAGGTCCTGGACACTATAAATTATGAGCCTCTTACGTTACTAATTCAGTCGGACCTCGCTAGGTGGTCCACTGGCTTTTTTCCCTTTCACCAACGAATAGAGATCATATGGACTAATATCCTTCCCAGGTTACTGTATTTGATCCAGAATATTCCTTTTTTCCCCTCAAAATATTATTTTAAGTCCTGGAATAGATTAATATCCAATTTCATTTGGGGCAGGAGCCGCTCAAGAATAAAGTTATCGATCCCTAAACTATCCTTGGCCCGAGGGGGTTTCAACCTCCCAGACTTTCATTTATACGCCAAATCAGTGCTCCTCAGGATACTAATTTTGTGATTGGCAGAGTCCTATGAGTCTCCTTGGAAAACCCTTGAGTTCCACTTGAACAACCTTTTTGAAATTAAGAGGATTTTGTTCTCTTCAGATGAGAGATCAGTGCTATCCGGAGCCTTCACCATCATAATGGCCCAACCTTATAAACTTTGGAGACGCATGAGAAAGTCTGGTCCAACCTGCACCATTTATGAATACTGTAAGCTAATCTCTGAGGATGAGACATTTGTTCCTATTTTTATGGATCAGGTCTTTTCCACTTGGAGAAGATTGGGACTTTCTCATGTTTTCCAATTTCTCTCCCCTCAAGGGATTCTCCCCTTTGAAAAATTACAATCCCAATATAATCTCCGTAACTCAGACCTATTTCGTTACTTCCAGGTTCGTAACCATATACTACGAAATAGGATTATCCAGGTTAATATGCCTTCCTTGACTCCTGATTTACTACAATTATTTATAGATGCTACTCGAAGGAACCTGGGAACACGTATCATAGGAACTATTTATAAAAGGTTGAGAAATGAACAGCATGAATGTACTGCCTCTATCCTACAGGAGTGGAAAAGAGACTTATCGCTGGAAATATCCATGGAGACATGGCTAGGGTCGGCCTTGAGGGTGGTGAAGACCTCCTCATCTCCTTTATGGAGGGAATTTGCATGGAAATGCCGCTCCCGCTACTTTTGAGCACCAGCGGTTCCCCTTAAATTCCTTCCAGAGAAATATGGGGTATGTTGGAGAGGTTGCGGTTGCCCTGGGTCATATTTTTTGGCTCTGCCCCAATTTGATGCCTTTTTGGCTTACCATTCAGATGGAACTTACTACTTTGCTTAGCCAGTCAGTTGAATTAACAGCCGAACAGACTTTACTGGGGATCTTTCCAGACCACACTCCTCCATGGGTTAATACCCTTTTGCCAACATGTTTATTAGCTGCAAAGAAATCTATAACCTGAAGATGGATGTCTGCACAGATACCAACAGTGGAGCAATGGAGATCTATAATGTCTGATTTATACCAATTAGAAAGTCTTAATGTAAAGATACAAAATAAAAATCCATCTCACGTGTCTAAATGGCAGAAGTGGGTACTCTATCATTCAGCGGTGGACCCTACCTTTTGCCCTTAATTTATCGAATTGGCATGGGGGTAACAGATTATTTAATCGCATAAGTGGACAAGTGGGTTGGGGGGAGAGAGAGTAACTCAGAGTAACAATTACTGTCTAAAGGGAGTTAAACTAGCATTTTTTATTTAAGAGCCCTATATATTGTGGTAAATATTGACTTAACTACAAGGTTAAAAGATGGATTTTTCTACCCCAAAGTAAGACTGATATCATGGAGACAGACTTTTTCTAGCAATAATTAAATTTAGGCAATGGTAATTGCTCAATTATATTTATAGCCCTAGGAAGAATGATTTTACTGACTGCTCTATACTGCTGTCTACTACCTTTTCTATCTCAACACATTGTACAGTGTCTTGACATGTGTATAAAAACTGCTATAATAAAAGAAATAAAAAAAAAAAAAAAGAGCAGCATCCAAGCCAGCCACTCCACTGGAGGAAAGGTGGCACTAGAGCGGCATCCACACCAGCCACAAAAGAGTATTCTACAGCACCCAATCAGCCACTCAGGAGGGCAGTCGGTGGTTCCAGTCAGTCATGAAAGGAGGGTCTGCGTGAGAGGCCAATCAGGGCCAGGCGTGGCACGCTTATAAGTCGGGTGGTCCTTTAAAATATGTGATCTGCACTCAGCAAAAACAGCAGAGGATCTGAGGGGAGAAGCTGACTTTGTCCCGCCTAGGGACTCCCTCTTCCCCTCACAAACCAGTGGCCACTAGAGCGGCATCCAAGTCAGCTGCTCCACCAGAGGAAAAAATTCCCACCACCCCAACTTCTTAAATGCTCAGAAGCCTGACAGAAATTGGTCAAATACAGAATGGGAGGAGTGCAGAAGCAAAATTTCGACATACTAAGTGCTCAGGAACCCCAGAGGGATTGGTCAAATACAGAAGGGGAGGAGTGCTGAAGCAAAAACTAGGAAAGTGACTTTGTTTCAAAAGGGGCAAGCATTGCAGCAGAAAGAATAAACTTTCTTCAGGCAAGTGATTTAAATGGGACAGATAACTTGGTACATGCTTTAAATGGTAGTGAAATGAAGATGGAGGCTGTTGAAATTGGAAAAGGGTACAGTGCATGTTGAAATTGTAGCACATCTGGAATGAGCATTGCTGAATTTTGGTAAGGATTAACACAGGAGTGCACTGTGAAAGGAGAGCGCAGATAGGTAGTAGCATTTTGTGTAAAGAGCATTTTAATTAATGAGTAGAAATTGCTTTTTTTATAAATTAAAAGGGTGCTGTCCTGATACTAGATTGGGTACACTGTGGCGCAGTGGGTTACCTGCATGGAGCTAGGGGGCAATTATATGAAAACCTTAGACAAATTGCAGTTGAAGATGGGGAGAGGCAAAGAAAGTAGAGTCGTGGGGGAAGGGACTGGGTGGGGAGGCCAGGAAGGTGGAGGGAAGTGGAGAGGTGGTGGGTGGAGAACACAGGGCAGTGGGGAGTGGTCACAGCAAGATAGTGAGAAGTAATGGATGTGGAGCAGCTGTGCTCATGGATATGCTCTGGAGGGTAGGAGCGTGCCCTATTTGTATGAATGTGTTGCACCTGGAATGAGAAATTTGGGAGTTGAGGGAGGTGGAAAACTTAATCAGGGAGTGGGGTGGGGACATGGTAGTTGTCTTGCAGCTCAAAAAGGAACAGCTGAATGGTCATGTGCAAGACGGGGGGGTGGGGTAAATGGTGAAGGAAACAAGCCAGGCTACGGGAAGCAAAGGAGTATTCCAGAAAAGGGTAGTATGATGGGAGGTAGGGAGGAACAGCAGATACATACGAACACACGAAATTGATGGCAGATAAAGGCTCACAGGTCTATCAAGTCTGCCTGATTGTGCAGCACTCAGTTTAATACCACTACAGCTGCCCCCTTCCCACCCAGTTCCCTCCCTCCATCCCCTCTCCCGGTCCTTCCCCCCATAGTGTTCTTGTCTGTACTAACCCTGCCTCTGGCTGTATCCCAGCCCTGTTTAAAGCTATCCACTGTCTTCAGTTTGATGAACTCCTCCAGCAGTGTGTTCCATCCCGCCACCACTCTCTCTGTGAAGTAGTGTCTCCTCATTCCCCTCCTGAACCTTCCCCCTTCCAACTTCAGACTGTGCCCCCTAGTGACCCTACCCCCCTTTAAGCGGGACAATCCTCCCACTCTGACTTTGTTTATGCCTTTCAAGTACTTAAAGGTCTCTATCATGTCCTCCCTTTCCCTTCTCCCCTCCAGCAAGTACATGTTGAGCTCCCTCAATCTTTCCTCATAAGGCAACTCCCCCTAGTCCCATGACCATTTTTGTAGCCCTACGCTGCACCCCCTCCAGCAATCTCACATCCCTCTTGAGGTATGGGTACCAGTACTGTACACAATACTCCAAGTGCAGCCTCACTAGTGATCTATACAAGGGCAGGATAACCTCCTCCTTTCTAGAGGTGATCCCTCTGGCAATGCACCCCAGCATCTGATTTGCCCTTGCTGATGCCCTCCTACACTGTGCTGATACCTTCATGTCTCCTGTGACAATTACCCCCAGGTCCCTTTCCTCCTCTGAAGCTGCTACCTGCACTCCCCCCAGCCAGTAGCTGGTCCTGGGATTTCTGGCACCGAGGTGCATGACCTTACACTTCTTAGCATTAAACCCATGGGCAGGAGGTGGTTAGGAAGAGGAAGAGGGGGCAGAGAGGTGGAGTAAGGGGAGGAGGGGATAGTGGCCTTGGCAGAGGAAGAGTGGAAAATGACATTGGTGCTATAGGTGGTGTCACAGTAACAAACAGGTATGCCCCAGTACAAAACAGAAGGGACACGAGGGATCAGGTAGAGACAGAGTCCAAGGATGAAATGAATAGGTGGAAGAGAAAGGGAGACCTAGGACAGGGAATAGGAAGTGACCTCGGAGAAGCAGCTGTGGATGATGAGGAAGGGATTGTGAATGAGGAGAAGTCAGGAAGAGTGACAAGCACAGTCCCAGGGGGATCAAGAAGGGACAGGGAAAAGGATGAAGAGGATGGGTTTGAAAGACTAGTTGTGAGGGAAGAAGTTGGTAGAATTGGGGAGCATCTAGGCAACAAGTGCGAGGAGGAGGTTGTTGGGTCATAGTAGAAATTCAGGCAAGGGAGAACTAAGGGGGGTGGAGTAAGGTACGGAGGAGAGTAGGCAGTGGTGTTAGACAAGGAGAGGGTAGTTGACAATAGCAGGTGATGTTCCGCCAAAGTGGATACCAGGGTACTGATATTGGGGGATACCATAGTCAGGGGAATCAAATGGGGGGAAGTGGTGATGGGAAGAAGAGCGGTATTAGGGTTGAATGCATGCTTGGTATAGCTGTGCACAAGGTCGTGCACCATGTGCACTCGTTAGTAAGGAAGTACGAGGGGGTACCAAATATCGTGGTGCACAAAGGCACAAATGATTTGGCAGAAAACAGGGTGAAAGAGGTACAAGCCAGATACAGAGAGATGGCAAGACTTTGTGCGGAGGAAGGAACCACTTTCTCTTTCTCAGAAGTCCTGCCGGTACCTAGGGGAACTTTAGAAAGGAAGCAGAAAGTATGCAGATTTAATAACCGGTTGAGGAACTGGTGCCCAGCCACTGGGTTTTGATTAGTGGGAAATTGGGACGATACTTGGGATAACAAAGACCTCTTCGTTAGGGATAGGTTACACATGAGCAAAGCAGAAAAGGATATCCTGAAAAATAAATTGGGGGAGTATATAGGTACCAGGTGGGATTTAAACTGGTAGTGGGGGGGGCATTGTCAGAAGGAGACAGACAGCAGAACACCTCACATCAGTACAACACATGGGAGGCCAGAGGCCTCTCCCCCCATTAAGTGTGCAGGTGGAGAAGGAAGGCTTTGACAGGGATAGGGGACAGGGTGGACAGTGATCTTTATTAATGCAAGAAGCTTGGGGAATAAGATGCCTGATGGTGGTGGTGGTGGTGGTGGTGGTGGGGCGTAGCAGTAGTAACGGAAACCTGGGCCACACAGAGCCATGACTGCGAGCTGAAGCTCCTGGGATTCACAACCTATGGGAAAGATTGATTAGTTGGCAAGGGGGGTGGTAGCTTTATTCATTAGGGATGGGACTGAGTATAGCAAGGATGAGGATGCAGAGGGGAATGTGGAGGCAGTTTGGGCCACCTTGCAAAATAGTAGGGGTAGAAGGGTTAACTTGGGGGTTGTATACAGGCCACCAGTGCAATCTGAGGACATAGACAATGAATTGGAGGCTAGTATTAGCAAACATTGTAGCAGGGGTAGAGGACGGACAGTGTTACTGGGGGATTTTAACAAGCCTGGGAAAGACTGGAGTACCATGGCATCAGGATCTGCAAAAGAGCAGAAGTTGCTGGATGCCTTTCAAGATGAATTTCTAACACAACTGGTAGGAGAGCCAACCAGGGAGGACAGCATCCTGGACCTGGTTCTGACAGACGGGGATCAGGCAAAAAATCTGATAGTGGAGGAACCATTGGCAGGGAGTGGTCACTCAGTAGTTAGGTTCACCTTAGACATGGAGAAAGAATGGAACCAGACAAAAACCTCTGTGGTGGACTTCAGGGAGATGGCTGATATACTTGGGAAACACATAGGGAGTATCAGGCCAGGGATGAGCACAGAGAGTCAGTGGGGAATCCTAAAGTTGGGCCTGCTGGAAGCTACAAAGGCCTGCTGTAAAACCCATCACAAAAAGGCTAGGGCCAGAAGACCTTGTTGATAGTCCAGCAAAGCACAGCAGGGAGTGAGGGAGAAGTGGTTGGCATTCAGAAGGTACAAGCACTCCCATAGGGAGGCAGATAGGGATGAGTACCACAGGATCTCAAAGGAGGTCAGTAGAAAGGTAAGAGCGGCAAAGGCGACTAAGGAGCTTAGGCTAGTGCAGGGGATCAGGAAGGGGGAGATGAATTTTATAGATATGTTAGAGAGAGAAGGAAAGGGGAGGCAGATAAACAGGTTGAGGAAGAAAGGGGGCCGGGCTGAAGGGACGGTAGAGCAGGCTGAAGTACTTAATGAGTTATTTCTGCTCAGTCTTTACGAAGGAGAGGGAAGGTCCATTACCACAGGAGGGAGGCAGGATGGAGACAGTGTGGGGCGAGGGGGACACTTACAGATTGTGAGATCCAAGTGGGGAGGGTGGTGGAAGGTTTAAAATATCTGAGGACTGATTAGGCCCCATGACCAGATATAATCCACCCTAAATTTCTAAAGGAACTGGCGGATGTCCTGGCTGCTCCACTGATGGAATTATTCAATTCCTCCCTCCAATTAGGATGGGTTCCCCTGGACTGGAGGACAGCACATGTCATGCCGCTCCACAAGAGTGGACCGAGGGATGAACCAGGAAACTACAGGCTGGTCAGTCTGATGTCCATAGTGAGTAAACTGATGGAGGCTATCATGAAGGAGAGGATGGTGGAGTTCCTGGAGGCAAACAGCTTTCAAGATGAAAGCCACCATGGGTTCATCCGAGGCAGATCATGTCAGACAAACCTAATCAAATTCTTAGATTGGGTGACAAGATCACTGGATAATGGAAGGCTGGTGGATGTCCTGTACTTGGACTTCAACAAGGCCTTCAACTTGGTTCCACATGGAAGACTGATATGTAAAGCACTGGTTCTTACTTGGCTGATGGTGTAGCAGTGCTTGAGTAAGGAGAGGCAGGAGACAAACTCAGAGAAGGGAAACAGGTTTACTGGGTGCAAAGCACCAAGGAGGATAAGCAATTACACAGCTGGATATTCTGTAACTCTGTACTCTGTGATATCCTTGTACTCTACAACTATCTTACCACTCTATATTCTATGATAACCTTATGCTCTATGACTCTGTAACCTTATACTCTATGACGCTATACTCTATGACGCTATTCTCTATGCTCTACGGTAACCTTATACTCTGCAGCTCTATTCTCTATACTCTATAATTCAATAATGCTATCACTCTATCATTCTATTATTCCATTACACTAATACAGCATGACTAGCAGAGACCAAACGTCGGAGCATAGTGTTCATCAAAGATCGAGAGTGGTGGCCACCTGTGCACTTCATGGGCTGGCTTTAGCTGAACTGGAAGAAGTGAAGGGGAGAGAACTAAAACAAACAAGAGCCCCAAGCAATGGTAAAGCCTCCAGGCTGAAGTGGGACTCCAGGGAACACAAGGTGCAGAGAAGCTGGCGCACAAGATGCAAAGCAACTGTAGAGCCTCCTGGCCAGTGAAGGACCCCAGGGAAACGAGACACAGACGAAACTGGCTGAAGACCTCTGGGCTGAAGCAGGATCCCAGGGAAAATGAGATGCAGAAGAAACCAGCTAAAGGTCTCTGGGCTGAAGCAGGATCCCAGGGAAAATGAGATGCAGACGAAACTGGCTGAAGGCCTCTAGGCTGAAGCAGGATCCCAGGAAACTGGAACATCTGAAGAGCTGAGACACTTTAGCTGAAGAACCTCTGGAAAGGCTGGGCACTTGCAACAAAAGTCCCACCCCCTGGACGACAGATCCCTATCTGTAAACCAGGGTGGTTCCCTGCACTACCTAATACTGTTAGGGAGGGAATGGCCTGTAGATCTGAAAAGGAACAAGTGAAACGGAGCAATCTATGCTATAACTATGCTGGCAACCAGCCCCAACTTGTCTGAAAAAGGAATGGCGGTCACAGTCTCTGGTTGGTCACTGCTAGTGACAGTCTGAAGTCAAGCAATAATCAGGTGAAAAGATTGGCATTAGGCAAAGTGATTCTTGAATGAAGAGGCAGCTCAGTGGCAGGCCAGGCAGTTCTTGGTAAGAAAGGCAAGTACGAGGTTAATCCAACAGTCTCTTGGAGCAAACAAGGCAAATCCGAACTAAAAGGACACTTTAGTACATGCAGGGCAAATTCAGGGTTAATCCAACAGTCTTTTGAAATAACCAAGGCAAATTGGAGCAAGAAAGGCAGTTACGTTGTTACGTACAGGTGCTGTCCCTTTAAATGCAGGTCAAATGTCAATAAAGGGTTTTGCTTTTTTCAAAATTCACAATGTTCCACAGAAACGTTTCTCATAACAGGAACTCTAGGAAGGTGATGCAAGGGGAAAACCTGTCAATTGCTGGATAGCAAGCTACTCGGGGACCCTGGGGTATGAGTCCCCTTCCACAGGCAATTGGGTTCAAAGAAGCCTAACAGGAGGATTACACTATTGGGTGAGGGTAATCTGGATAGCTGGCATGCTAAGGATCCCTCACTAACTGTCCCTCCCTGGCTAGGGTGTTACGAGGCAGCACACAGGTTACAAGCCCTTGACTCGGGCTGTGGCTACTACACTACTGGGGTGGCTAACTGTGTACCCACTTCCCTTGCTGCTGGCTGACATGGACACTTTTAAAATAGCAGAATCTTGCACTCCCTAACTGCTGGCTGTGGATTGACTACTGGTGGCCACTTGGCTACTGGCCACCTTTCTCCACCCTACATAGATACATAGACAGTGTCGGCAGATAAGGGCCTGTGGCCCACCCAGTCTGCCCATTTGAGCTTGTAAGTTCAGTTTATGTTTTCCTAGAAGTCTGTTGTCCCTTACCCCTGACCTCCAGAATTCCTTTATGTCTATCCCATGCATTCTTAAATCCCGTGATTGTTTCAGCCCCCACCACTTCCTCTGGCAGGGTGTTCCACTTGTCCACCACCGTTCTGTGAAGAAATTCTTCCTCATGTTTCCTCTGAATCGTCCTCCTCCAACTTCATCCCATGCCCTCTAGTCCTGGAACATCTTTTCGCTTAAAAATAGTGTATTCCTGCACCGGTTCCTCCCTGTAAGATACTTGTATGTCTCTATCATATCCCTCTCCCGCCTCTCCTCCAGGGAGTACATATTCAGTGCCTTCAACCTGTCCTCATAGGACCTGTGATGCAATCCATGTACCATCTTTGTTGCCCTCCTCTGAACCTTCTCTACTCTGTCTATGTCCTTACATAGGTAAGGTCTCCAGAACTGTACACTGTATTCCAGGTGGGGCCTCACTAGTGTCTTGTATAATGGAATTATGACCTTCCTTTTCCTGCTGGTGATGCCCCTGCCTATGCATCCCAGCATCCTATTTGCTTTACCTGCTGCCTTGTCACACTGTTTCCTACCTTGAGGTCATCAGGAGATGATAACCCCAAGATCCCTTTCCTGCTTGGTGCATGCTATATCCTCACCCCCAACTGATATATTGTGCCAGGGTTTTGTGCCCCATATGCATTATCTTGCACTTCTTTGCATTGAATTTCAACTGCCAAACCCCTGACCATTCTTCAAGTTTCTGCAGGTCCCTTCTCATTCTGTCTACACCCTCTGGTGTGTCTACTCTGTTACAGAGCTTTGTGCCATCATCGAACAGTGAAATTCTGCCTTCTAGGTCCTGTGCAATGTCATTGATGAAGATGTTGAATAGGACCGGTCCCAGCACTGATCCCTGTGGTACCCCACTGGTCACTCTTCTGTCTGTGGAGTGACAGCCATTTACCACCACCCTCTGTGTCCTGCCGCCCAGCCAGTTACCTACTCACCACATTACTGTCCTGCCCACACCCATATTCCCCAGTTTGTGTAATAGTCTTCTATGTGGCACAGTGTTAAAGGCCTTGCTGAAGTCCAGATAGGCCATGTCCACTGCCCTCCCCTGATCCACCTCCCTAGTCACCTAGTCAAAAAATTCAACGAGGTTGGTCTGACATGACCTCCCCCTGGTGAAACCATGCTGCCTTGGGTCCTGTAGTCCATCGACAACCAGATGTTCCACGAGTCTCTCCTTCAGTAGTGCTTCCATGATCTTCCCCACTACTGAGGTGAGGCTGTTTGGTCTGTAGTTTCCTGTTTCCTCTTTGTTCCCACTTTTGTACAAGGGGACTACATCTGCTGTCCTCCAGTCTTTGGGTACCTCCCCTGTTTCCAGTGATCGGCTAAACAGGATAGCCTGGGGCACTATTTCTTTAATCTGGGGCTTGTATCCCCTAACTGGCCCACTTGGAGCCGAATAAACTAAACAGTATGTGGAAAACACTAAAGAAACAATGTTTGGGCTACCTAGCCCCAATCCACTGGCCCACCTGGCTAGTGTGGCTACCACTCTATCTGGGGCCCTCCTTGCCCTGATTGGTCCTTTATTTAATATATTTAGATAAAATGAAAATGTTTGAGCTAACTAGCCCTGTCCCTTAGCCACCTGTCAAACTTTATATGTAAATTGGGGCTTTGCCCTGTCCCTGACAGCAGTTTTCCTTTTAAAATAAATGCATTTATTTATTCCAGGCTGTTCTGCCCTAAGCCCCACCTTTCAGGAGCCAAATTTACATAAACCCTACCCCTGTGGCACTACTCCCTTACTGGGGGATCATTTAAATAATTTAATAAATATAAATAGGCCCTCTCACGGGTGGTCCTCGTTCTGGGGCTTTTGCTCTACCCCACTCCTGGCTGTCCCTCTAGACGCCCTCAAGTGTGGAAAATAAATTCTTATTTATTTTATTTATAGATCTGGTAGTCATCAACTACCCACTGGTGCTGCCGCCGACTCAGCGCCCTGGCCCAGGGAAAGAAGAGTTGCAAAGAGGAGGAGGCGGGAGGTGATGTGCTGCTTTTGCTGGTGCTAGAGGCAGGTGATAAGAGGGATGACTACAGGGGGGTCTTGCTGCTCCTGACGCTCCCTCTGCTGGCCCGACGTTCACTTGGAGGATGTGGCTCCACTTGTGGGCACTGCCGACGAGGGGCCAAAACTTTTCTTTTAATTAAAAAAAAACAAATGGGGCAATACTGAGCCCACAATGCAGATTCCAACGTCTGCCAACTGCTGACCTGGGGGACCTGCCACAACTGGAGCCACTGGAACACTGCTGGACTCGCTGGACTGCTGCAGGGATGAGAGGAGAGGAGGACTGTAGGCATGAAATACCCTTTATGTTTACCTCCCTGCATCCCCTCTCTCCCTTCTTGATGCAAAACATTTCTTTTCTTGCTGCTTTTCTTCAGCGGGGTGCCTGAGAGCGCTCTCCTGACCACCTCTGCCGCTTGCCACTGAATACTTTTTTTTAAAACAGCCGTTATCTAGCTGGCCCGGTGGTACTGAAGGTTGACATGATAGATGCCTTACTTCACGCTACTCTGGCAACCTGTGTTTGGGAATGAGCATGGGCTACTGGGGGTTGGCAGGGTTGGAGAAGGATTGAGCATCCAAGGGACTGCTCACCTTCTCCGGGGATGAGGGAAGCCAGTGGTCGGTGCTTGACTGGCCCCTAGCGGAGGCTGGGGGGCAGTGTGTTGATGCTGCAGTAGAGGGCAGAGATGGGGCAGACACCTGGAGGAGCGCATGTGGACATGTACAGTATGTGCTCCCTCTGCTGGTATCATTGCACACCCCTCTCTGGAAAATACAGGGGAGAAAATGGAAAAATGGGAGTCCTCGCCATGGATGATGATTGTCCCCCTCACAGAGCCACTGGGAGGGCACCTACCCTGAACTGGATCTGGTCTGGTGGGTTGAGGGTCTCTCCAACCCCTACCATGAGGGGTAAGTCATGGCGACTGAAGGGGAGGTGGGTCTCATAACCGGTTGGCACGAGGGGGATGTCAGAAGGCAGGCGGGGACTCCAGGAGAAACAGCACCAACAGCAAAAAAAAATGGTCATTACCGGCCACTGTAGCACCCTCCCTAGTGTTCAGGATGCCAAGTCCCCAGTGACCAGGGAGGTAAGCAGCTTCCCAGCATGAGGAAGGCATGAGAATGGTACACACTTGTGCCATAGCTAGGCAGGTTGCAACAAACAAAGCAGAAAAAAATGTTTTAAAACTGCAAGTATGCAGTTATTTAGCAGGGGCTCCTGCACTAAATTTGGCCCCCCCACCCTTGCCACCTAACCTGCTGGGGCACCTGGGCACACACTTGGGTACTACTGGGGGACGCAGGGGAACTGGTGGGGAACCCCATATTCTTTGGGTTACTACAGATATGGCAGCTAAGGAACCTAGGGATGGGGAGAAAATGGTGGGATGGATAGGTAACTGGCTCAGCAACCAGCAGCAGAGGTTGGTGGTAGGGGGTGAGGCATCGACTACCAGGGGGTCATCAGCAGGGTTAGCCAGGGATTGGTATTAGGCCCAATCCTGTTTAATGCTTTCATTGCAGGCATCAGGGAGGGAGTTAGGAGCAAGATGAGCCTGTTCACGGATGATTCCAAGTTGGGAGTGGTAGTAGACAGCAATGAGGGTAGGAAAACACTTCAGGAAGACTTGGAAAGGTTGGAGAGGTGGGCACCCACCTGGCAGTTGGGGTTTAACGCTCGAAAGTGCAGTGTACTACACCTGGGACACATGAACCATGGGCATAACTATCACATGGGGGGGACAGCTGTTGACATCTAAGGGGGAAAAAGACCTTGGGGTGACCATAAACACCAAAATGAAGAATTCAGAACAGTGCTGGAGAGTGGCTGCTAAGGCAAATAAAATGCTTGGGTGTATCTCTAGGGGAATAACTTTGAGGAGAAGTGAGGTCATTCTGCCCCTGTGCAACTCCTTGGTAAGGTCTCACTTAAGAGTATTGTGTACAATTCTGGAGAACTTACATAAAGAGGGATGTTACCCTTTTGGAGTGGGTTCAGAGGTGAGCCACAATGATGATCCATGGTCTGAGGGGAATGTCTTACGAGGAAAGACTTGCAAAACTGAACATGTGCTCCCCCGAGGTCAGAAGAGACAGGGTTATATGACAGAAGTCTTCAAATATATGAAGGGGATCAATAGGGTGGACACAGAGGGTTTCTTTACATTGAAGAGGGAAGGAAATACGAGGGGCCATGACCTTAAACTAGTTGGGTGAAGGTCAGGGGGAAAGTAAGTGGACACGTAGAGGGTGGTGGCACCTTGGAACGCACTACCAGGGGAGTTGTTGGTGAAGGAAACAGTGGAAGGATTCAAGGTAGGATGGGACAGGTACATGGACAAGGTACAGGTAGGGGGAGATCAGGAATAGGGTGCAGGGGGTGTGAGGTAAAAGGGAGCAAAACAAGGGAGGGGGCAGCTGCTGAAAATTTAATTAGGAGCTGCATCTCAGGCAGACAAGACAGACCTTTGGGCCTAATCTGCTTGCGACTTTGTATGTATGTATGTATGTATGTTTGTATGTATGTTTGTATGTATGTATGTATGTACGTATGTATGTATGTATGTATATATGTTTGTATGCATAACCAATCTTGAATCCTAATTCTTGTAATTGTTGACTATTATGCCAAATAGCAGTGGGCTCATTCATGTTTTTAAATGAGATCAGTACTTCATTTTTCTTTTTTTTTATCTGAGGATAGATTCAGTCATGACACATGAAAGTTTTCCAGAGGTTCAGAAATTCTAAGCACATATTTTGTTGTCTTTTTCAGTGATTCAGAAGCTTCCTTGTTTGACCAAGGGACCCCCCCCAACTATGATACTGACTTTACAATCCTTTAATACATTATTATAATCAGTACGTGGATCTTTGGCTTAACAATTTCATTAAGCATTATTGGTCCTTCTAATATGACTAGCAGCATTAGCAAATATTCCTTCATTTGATAGAGTTCTAATTCCTTTTGCACAGATGATACAATTACATAGATTCAGTCACTAACTAGGGGTTCATTTATTCTGTATGTCTTAATAATAGGTGGGTCAGAATTTTCAACATGTAAATAATGTCTGGCTTTGGCTAGTAATGCCTCATTTATTTTTTGTTGATCATTTTACTAATAAGGCCATGTTTCTAGTATCGCATGAATCTCCCATTTCTGTTAAATTGCCAGGGACTATAGTATTTGATTGTTTCTGTGTCCCACTAATTTCTGCATTCCAGGCCCTTAATATCTTCTCTTTGACCAGGAAATACCATTAGGTTAGCGTTCTTCAGTATGGTCAATATCAATTATTCCTCTATTTAAAAGTTGTAATACAATTTATAGGTTCTGTTTCCCCCATAAGTGTAGCATTTTCCTTCCCATGTTTAAAACTATCTTGCTTTCTTTGCTTTTGTTTTGTTCACCCTTCCTTTACCCAGATTTTTATCTTTTTTCCCCATTTGTTCATTGTTCACCTCTTGATTTTACCAGTGAAGGAAGTTCCTTACAAAAAGGAGGTGTGAGACTAACTTGTGTGCCTAAATTAAATTTTTTAGGTTTTAAATGACAGTTTGATTGCTTTTTGATGAAAGAGCCATTCTCTTCTTTTTTACGTTTGCTTTAAATGCTCCTCGAAAAGTCTTTTGATCGTATACTGATGTTTTTTGTTACATTAGTTCTGAGAATCATTAATTCTTTAGTTACCCACAATATTTCTAAAATGACTACATTACCATTAAATTGCTTATTTAAGTATCTCAGGAGATCATTAGAAGGGACCGAAACTGTCAGATTCTCTGTACTCTGAGAATCCCGTTGTCCCGTTTGAGATTTTTCCAAGTGATTTCCTCCTTTCCTACATGATTTTTCTGAGAATGGTTCCCATATGAACTTTGGGGAAAACAGTTCCCTAATTTCAGGGGAACAAGGTTATTATTCAGGTCAGCTTGTGGTTGCTGGCTCACTAAATCAATTTGTGG
The DNA here is from genome assembly GCA_016271365.2 of Neoceratodus forsteri. Lineage (NCBI taxonomy): Eukaryota > Metazoa > Chordata > Ceratodontiformes > Ceratodontidae > Neoceratodus > Neoceratodus forsteri. The sequence continues at coordinate 496,078,974 of CM057453.1, forward strand.
GTGGTTACTGCCTTTGAGCAGATCTTTTAATTCATTAATAGTCATGCCTAACTCATTAACCACATCTGCAATATTACTTGATTTATTTTTACACAAAGAATAATGATTGTTATCAGACAGACCAATTGGAAGTGTTTTAGGGGTTTCAATAAAAACGTAGCATTTTTTTTCTTTCAATGTTCCTCTATTAGGGCAATTTATTAGGTAACTTGCAGTAGACATTCTATCCTCACAACCAATTTCAGACAGAGATCCTTCTGCTTAAAGATGGCATCTAGCACTTATATTCTGGTCACTGTGAACCGACTGGGATTCAACTTAGATATTTATCATTTTAAGGGTTATTAGTATTAAGTACTGGAGATTGTATTTTATTCCTTCAATTGTCAAATGCGGGCATGGAGGTCAATCTGTCCATATATGCTATCATTTTTGATTGAGTGGAGTTTGTTTTTTTTCCTCTCCTTTTCACCTTTTTTGTACCTTTCATTGATGTAGTTCCCAAATTAAATCTCCTAAGCAAATTAAATGATTCTATGTTAGATTTTTTTGTTACTGTTTCTTTTACTTGTATGTTTAGTAGGTAGAAAAAAATTACCTTGTAAGGGAGTAGCGAGGTCTTTTGACCTCACATTTCTTGTTTTCACAACTGACTTTAAATTACAATTCTGACAATGTACTTCTAAAAATCTGGTACTCTCAAAATGATATACTACACTCGCAATAATTTATTGATTAAAGTTCTTAATTTAATTTACTGATCAAATAGTTTCCTTAAATGCTTAATTGGTCTTTTTTTAGTATGTGCTTGTGTGAAAGTTTAAAGCTTTAGGTATTCTGGGATAGCCTTTTCATGCTTGTTAGCTTAAAGTTTTAAGTGTTCTCTAGTTGTTTCTCTCTCCTCCTACAAGTTGCTCCTCAATCCCCCCTACCGGTTTGTTTCGCTGATGGGCTTGATCCTAAACTCTTACACCTGGCAGCCCCTGCCATTGGTATCCCCATCTCTGCCCTTTTAAACCTCTCCTTCTCCTCTGCCTCTGTCCTATCTGCCTGGAAGTATGTCACAGTCGTTCTCCTCCCTAAAGGTGGTGATCCTTCTATTCCTGGTAACTATCATCCCATTTCTCTCCTCCCTACCTTCACCAAACTCCAAGAACATCTGGTTCAATCTCAACTCTCCCCTTTCCTTGATTCTTCCTCCTTTTTCACCCCATACCAGTCAGGATTCTGCAAAAAACACTCCATCTCCTATTTCCTCTTCTGACTAACTGATACAATTCTCACAGGGATGGATCAAGCCAAGTCACATCATCCATCTTTGTCGACTTGGTCAAAGCCTTTGACACTATTGCCTATCTCCTTCTCCTATCTAAGCTCTCTGCAGCAGGACTCTCCTCCTTGGCCACCAACTAGTTCTGCTCCTACCTTATGGGTAGGTCCCAATCAGTCCATATTGGGGACTCCCTTTCCCCTCCCCTCCCCTCCCAATCACCACTGGGGTACCTCAAGGCTCAGTCCTCGGTCCTATCTTATTCTCTGTCTTTCTAAATGACCTTCCTGCTGCCTGCACCTCAGCATCCATTCACACGTATGCTGATGACACAGTCCTATTTGCCTCTGGCCATTCCCCTGCTGACCTGGTGACCAGACTTTGACGGGACTTTGACAGTATTCAGTTCTGATTCTGCTCAACTCAGCTGGCCATCAACACCAAAAAAATGGTCTCTATGACCTTTGGCACTCAGCAAAAGCTCTCTAGGATTGGCAGTCCCCCCTCCTTCTATACCCTAGATGGATCTACCATTGAGAATGTACTATCCTTCAAGTACCTCGGGGTCTGGCTTGACAACCACCTTGACTTCTCTGAACACATTAATGCCATATGTAAAAAACTCCACCCTAAATTGGCAGCATTATACTGCCACAGCAGCTGCATCCCACTCCCGGCCAGTAGAGCTGTTGTACAGAAAATGATCCTCCCCATATTCGACTATGGCGACATAGTCTACAGCTCTGCCCCCAATCTACCCTTTCCAGACTGGACTCTCTTTAACTCATTCTGTCACTTTGCTTTTTTTTTTTGTATAAAATTTTTATTTGTTTTTCCAATAAGCTATTACATACAATCAAACACATAACTTATTCATCCAGTTACTACCATTATATCCCGCAGAGACCAATCTCTTCACTTCATTACACACAATCTTACAGTTGATTTCTACAGAGTTGCATTACATTGAATTATACTGGTTTAAAATAATATCTATTAATATATCATAAAATAAGATTGAATAAAATCCAATCAGATCAAGTCAAATGAAATCAAAACAAATCAATCAAAACAGAAAAACAAAGTGCAACCATTATTCTCTTTTCTGGTACCTTCGATCTTCAACTCCATCCACTCTTTTCCATACTCTTCTATCATTCACTTCTATCCATTCTCTTAGCCTTCCTTTCCATACTATTTATCCTCCCATTCATCACTTCATCTTTACTACTTTCACATACCTTTCTTCACTTCCTTTTTTTCCTTTCTTATTCTCCAGTACCCTCCCATACCATCCAACTTTCTTCCTCCACTAGGGAGGCCGAGAACGGGGCCCAGTGCCTTTCAAATCCCTCTTCCCTTCCTCCCATCACATACGTCAGCCTCTCAAGTCCCAATGTCTGCAACACCATCCTCCACCACCCTAGCACTGTTGGTGCCACCTGCAAAACCCATGTATTCTGAATCCCATGTTGAGCCAAGATGAACAGTGCCCTAATCCACCTGGGAAGCAGTACCCATTCCTCCTCCTCCCCATTCTCCATTCCAAATAAACATCCTAGAGGGTCCATTGGCAGCTCCCTTATGGCTATTTTCCCCACTCTATCCACTACTTCCCTCCAGTTTCCCTGCAGTATCGGGCATTCCCAGAAGCAGTGCACATATGTTTCCCTGTCCGAACCACACCTTCCACATAAGGGTGACACTTCAGGATGCACCTTGTGTACTATTACTGGTGGTAGGTATACTCTGTGTATGAACTTAAAGTAAGCCTCCTTATATTTGTTGCATATCATTATTCCCGAGTGCATCTGTAGCAGTAGTGTCCAGTTCTGGTCCGATATCTCCCTCCCAAGGTCCCTCTCCCATAGTTTCCTGGTCCTTATTGTCCTATCTGGTAATATAGCCTTCCCTCTCTTAGCAGCCCTGCCTATAAACCCCTTTTCCTGCTTTCTAGCTGCATATATTATTCCCTCTACCGGGTCCACTTCATACAACTCTTTACTTTCTTTTCTTAAACTTCCCACATATGTCCTGGTCTGGAAGTACCGGAACCTATCCCTCTTATCCCTTCCTACTACTTCTTGCAACTCCTGCAACGAGCAGAACTGCCCATTCACCAATAGATGCCCCAGGCTAACTATTCCCTTTCGCTCCCAGTTCCCAAATCCACTATCCTCCATTCCTGGCAGAAAATAGGGATTCCCTGCCACCGGCAACAAGAGTGTCTCTTTCCCTTGTGTCCATCCTCTCCTCTTCAACACTTTCCAGGCCATCAGTACCTGTGCCACCATAGGGTTCACTTATTTTCCCCTCTTATATGCTCTTAACCCTCTACTATGAAGATACGCTGTTAGTTTCCCCTGTGCCTCTCCCTGCTCCAATTCCAGCCATCTGGCTACTTCAGGTTTATGTACCCAGTCTGCCACGTCAGTCGCTTTGCTTTAAACAGCCCTACACGTACTTATCACTGTACTCTTTATACATCCCTCTCTTTTCCCTCCCTTGAAGCTAGGCATATGGCACACTAACTTGTTTTTTTTCTCTTTTAGATACTTCCTGAAGAAGACCTAAGGTCGAAACGTAGATTTTTAACTCTATTTTCTATTTTCAGCGTGCATTTAATATAACCATATGGCACACTGCTCATTTATTGCCAAATGTTGGTTTGGCTCCCTCCCTTCCTACCTGTCCTCTACCATCTCCCTGCCTCACACCAACTCCAGAGCCTCAAAGAATGTCAGCAATGTTGGGAAAGTTTTCCTACATTGCAAAGCAAGCTGATGCCACAATGGGAGCTACAGCTTTCCTCGTTAGGGAGAACATGCATCTCTGATCCAGGCTGAAAGCTATGGAAAATTCCTTGAGAGAAGGAAATCTCAGGTTTGTGGGCATCCTGGAGGAGGAGAAGGGCTTGGACAAACTAGGATATATGGAAGAGACTATTGTAGAGCTTATGCTGTGGAAAAAGACAGAGGATGGTGCCCTGCTTCTGGACTGAGTATATTGGTTGACGCTTTACAAAGCCTCTACACCCCATGTGGTACCATGTACTGTGTTGGTTATTTTTTTCCTTACTAAGAACTCAGAATAATGTTTTGCAATATATAATGAGTTACAGGTGAAGGATGCTGTGGTGCGTGCTTTTCTGGATTTAAGCTTTGCCACCAGGTAGAAAAGTGTTTGATGGCCTGAAGCACCAGTTAAGAAGAGACTTACTGGGCAGGAGATGCTTGTGGTGATATGCTCAATGCTTGGGTGTAAGCTTCTGTGTCACCCCCAAAGTCAGTATCCTTGGGGAGAACCAGGAGGGAAAATCCTGGACTGAGCAATGATGAGAGATCTGTCCCCTTGCAGGCCATGCACCAGAAACAAGACTCTCCTTCTACAAACTGGATCCATTCTCTGGCAGGTATGAGGGGGCCTTCTTGCCCTGCCAAGGGGGGGGCTGGGGGGCAAGAATGGAGGTCAAGCTAAGTCTCTGGGATGTTGCGTGATGGGGCTGGGAGAGAGATGACTAGGATAATAGTGCCTGTACCAGAGGAGCATAAACAAATTAACAAAAAACAAACATTGGCTCCTTTCACTCTCCTAAAGATGGTTCATTTGTGGTTCTCATCTGTGGGAAAGTCTGTGTTCACCAATGCAAAAGAGGCTGCATAATGTATTATAAATCATGAAACCATTCTTAGCCAATCAGTATTGTTTTTTGTAAACATTTCTGGTAATCTTATAACCATAAGAGGATGTCTCATGCAAAAATTATAAAATTCTGGAGTTCTAAGTTCAGTTGGCAAAGTCTATTTTCAACAAAGGGGATTCTTTAATATTCTGCAAAGTAGAACATTTTGATTTTAAATTCAAATTTCATTTTTTAAATAAAGGTCTTTAAAATGATTTATATCTTTTTCACTAGTTTGGTCTCTAAAATGGCACCTTATACTCATTTACCTATCATTTTGCTGGATACTGGAACCTGGTCCTGCAGCTGGATCTGGATAGGTCAGGCTTCTCTCAGTGTGACCTATACCCTGGTCAATGGGCTGTCAGGGAACTCATGGACAGGCTGGGCCTGCTGGACCCCTGGTGCCTTTTATACCCGTCAGAGCAGTCATACATTTTCTATTTGGTTCCTCATGCCTTTTTCTCCTGCACTGACTATTTTTCAGTGATGCAAGAGGTCTTTTCTCATATTTATTATAGTGATATCATGCCCAGTGTATTATCAGATCACTCACACATTCTTCTGCAGGTTGATTTGGTTCACAGTCTGGAGCTGGACCATTCTTGGTGGTTCACCCCCCAACTTTTGCATGATCCTAAGATAGTGCAGAAGCTCAGGGAAAGTATTGCTATATTTTGACCGATAATTCTCACTCCGTTGATCAGGTGGCTGTATTATGGGCAATGGTTAAATGTTATATCCATGGTGAATCTATTTGACTGGTCACTATCTGGAAGAAGAGGCAGGACCAGGCCTCAGTCTTCCTTCTGAGTGAAATCTGGAATATTAAGAAGCAGCTTAGTTCCACGTCTCCTGAGAGTGTTTGGAAATGGCTTAACATTCTGCGGGCAAAATATGCCAAACTAAGTAATGAAAAAGCCAAACTGGCTATTTTTTGGGCTAAGGCATATTATTTCGATCAGGGAGAGAAGGCAGGTTGCCTGCTCGCTCTTTGCCTCAGGAAGATGGAGAATCGCCACTATATTGTTGTGGTTCATTATTTTGAGCAGTCTTCTTTAGTAACAGAATCCCATCGAATAGTGGCCTGCTTCCAGCATTTTTACCAACATCTATATACACCTGACTAGTCCTCCCAGAATCCTGGTGATTTGCTGGAGACTTTTCTATGAGATCTTTCACTCAATCATCTCTCTGAAGCACAACAGGCCATTTTGGAGGGGCTTGGCGGGTTTCAGAGGTTGAGTAGGTGATCCACATGCTTTCTGTTGGGAAGGCTCCAGGACTAGATGGCTTCCTGGCTGAATTTTATAAATGCTCTCAAAGTGACTTAATAGGCTCTCTTACGAGTATCTGTAATCAAATACATGAGCAGGGAATATCTGACACTTCTTTAATGCAGGCTGTTATTTGTCTTGTCTCCAAGCCAGGTAAAGACCCCACTCCAATTGACAATTATAGTCCCATTTCATTGATGGATGTTGATATGAAGAAACTTGCTCGGATCTTGGCTAATAGATTACAGGAAGTATGGTCTGCAATAGGTCCATAGCAGGTAGGCTTCATGTCGGGTAGATTGTCCAGTGACCATTTAAGGAAAGTGTTACTCCTTATTTTGGTGCCTGGAGAACCTGGGCAGCCTATGGCCTTAGTTTCCCTGGATGCCGAAAAAGCTATTGATAGAGTTGACTGCACCTATATTTTCCACATTTTGCATAGTTCTGGTATTCCCTCTTCTTTTATACAATGGGTTAAACCTTTACATACTAATCCAATGGCTTGTATTGTTTGTAATGGTTTATATTCAGAACTCATTCATCTAGTGAGGAAGAACACGCCAGGGCTGCCCCCTTTCTCCATCTTTGTTCAATCTGTATTTGGAACCCCTACTATTGAAAATTAAGGTGGCACCCAATATATGGAGTATTCCGTTGGGTGATCTTGAACACAAACTATTGGCTTACGTGGATGATATTCTCCTTCATGTTTTAAATTCCCTTCCTGAAATTTTGAATATTGTAACTTCTTTTAGCAGTTTTACTGGTTACAAGTTGAACATTAAAACAAATCTAGTGTTTTCCCGTTAAATACATGGGTTTCTAAATGCCAGGTTCTGGATTTGGGACTTCAGTGGCTCCCGACCCGATTAACCTACCTGAGTATTCATCTGTCCTGTTTTTTATCTAAAATAAAGGCTATGAATTTTGATCCCCTTCTTTGGTCAATTACCCTGGATCTTGTTAGGTGGAAGTCCTTAGCTCTTACGTTAGGGGGTCAAATAAACATGAGCAAATTAAATATTTTACCCCATTTGCTATATCCCATATAAATACTGAATATACATCTATCCTTAGCTTGGTTTAAAACCTTGAAATCTACTTTATCTACTTTTTTATGGAAAGAGAGGCCCCAGTGTAGGGCTTATTTTAAACTCACTTTCTCTAGGGAATTGGGGGACATCCACTTACCTAATTTTCAATTTTACTGTTTAGCTTCATAGGCTAGTAAATATTTTTTACAGTGCCTTACTCAAGAGCACATCTTTTTGGAATACAGCCCACTGTGGCTTTGGATTGAACGGCATTTATGTTTGGCTGCTGGTCTCAATCCTACTTATTTTATCTTCTTATCAATAAAGTACCTGTTGTTTTGTGCTGAGCCCCAGTGATGTAGTCACTGAAGGCCCATAACCAATTATGTTGGTTACTTCAGTTGGATTCATGTAAAGACCTAGGTCAACAGGAACAAGTAGGTTAGTGCTACACTGGAAACTGCGGGGGTGGGGGTGGGGTGCAGACATGGTGACCAGCCCAGGCATGAACAACAAACAAGGAGAGTCGCACACCCCAGTCTCATCAAATACTACCCTCAGCCTGCTTTAAACTGATACAACTGCAGCATTGTGTTACTCGTTGTATGCGCTCTTCTGCCTGGTTGACCAAGGCGAGTGGCATTTTTAACCAACTGATTACTATGGCAGGCTCATCCTGTCCCATTTCCAACATATATACTGCCCTTCAGAAGTGGGATCCTAGGATGGACCTTACTGAATGCCCATATTGGGACTCCATTCTGGATCTGTCTTTGGATTAGGCAGGTTGGTGTAGGATATGGAAAGGCCTATATGCCTTTGTCAAACAGGACAGGTTATGCTTACAGTGACTTTATGTTATGCATAACTTATATTATACCCCCATTAAATTGCATCATATAGGTAGGGTTTCTTCACACCTTTGTGTGAAATATGGAAAGTCTGAGGGCACCCTTTATTATAATCTACGGCAATGTGATTCAGTACAATCTTTCTGGTAGGAAATTTGTAATTCTCTAGATTCCTTTCTGGGTCTTCAAGAAGTTTTCACCCCTGAAGTCTATTTATTGGGATTTTACCATGATTGTGTTAGTGGACCCAGGAAGGGATATATTGCTTTAATCTTGGCAGCAGCTAAATTAGTTATTTTATGACACTGGCTACACACCTCATCCCCAACTAGAGTGGAGTAGCATAGAGAAATTCTTAACATTTTAAACACGGAGAAGTTGATTGCTAATATGTCTGGTTGATACTCCCTCTTTCAAAACTGATGGGAGCCATTGTATGCTTTATTAACTATTTAAGCAATATACCATGACAGGGAGTGGGTATATGGGTGGATTTAGCACACCTGGTGTGGTTCAGTCATGAGGTGCAGCCAAGTGACTTAACCACACCAGAAGTGGCAAATACACCCATATACCCACTTCCTGGAAGGGAATATTGCTATTATACAATGACCCTCCACTTTTTTAGATGGAAACATTATAGAGATAAAATGTTGTTGCTATTTTTATTTATTTTTATTATATTTGTTAGTCCACCAGAAAAAAATAGTTCTGGGTTAGTAGGATTGTTGCTATGGATGTAGTGCTGCTGTGTAGTCTTGCTGTGTGTACACATACAGAATGACGTATTGTAATTTTCTTTTTTTTTTTTTTTTTTTTTAGAGGGTCTCCGAGTCTGGGCAAATTAAGTTTAGAGAGAAAGAGAGAATGTGTGCTGAGTGTTAGTAAGCAATGCAGAGTGCTAACGGGGAGAGGTCACAGAGCATGTGGTTCCGGGTTCAAGTAGGTTTAGTGATGTTCTGACTTGTGGAACTTAGTTTTTATTGTTTTTTCCTGTTATATTCCTGGCAAGTTATTGAACGGGAGAATGCGATTGTAGTCAGGATTTGGAAGCGAGTGGCGAGTGAGAGGAAGCAGGAGTGGACTGCACAGAGTGCAAGAAGTAAGGTGGGTGCAGTCCTACGTTAATGTATGCACATCTAAAAAAAATATTGGATGCCTGATAGCGGGATTAATGCGCACAGCAAATCGTGGTAGGTGCAGTTTGAGCATTTACCTTTTTTGTTTGCTGATGTGCCTGTTGTTTTACTATGCATAGAACCTGGCTTTCGAGGGTTCAGAGTGAGACTGGCCAGTACTGTTAAGAGTGACAATGGTGGTACTGTACAGTACTGTATCTCACCATTCATTGCCGTCTTTGCGAGTTGTTGCTTTCTGGTGCTCGGAGTGATTCCAGGAGGAGTTTCTGCTGCAGCTGACTGGTGGCTGGCACCTTTTCCAGTGGGTACACTGGAGGATTTATCACGCTGAAAATGTGCCAGCCAACCAATCAGAATGCAGCATTTTGTATTTTGCTCTGTGCCCATTGTATAATTAATTGTTTCTGGCTTGTTTCTTATGTATGGCACTAGGTACTGTTTGATAGTTTTGATGATTGTGGTGGTGGATTTACGGCTTACTTCTGCTTCCCTGACTTCCTTTATGGGTACCCTCAGACATTTATTGCTGTGTTCCTAGTTTTGGGTTCAGTACTATTGGTTTCTTGGCTTGACACCGTTTTGCTGTCAGGTCTGGGGAGGGGGTGGGAGGTACCTGTATTTGGGGATTGGATTGTTTGGGTAGGATATGTAGGCTATGTTTTTTATTTATTTATGAGTTCATGTTTGTATGTTCTTTTGACTTGTTTCTTTTTCCATTTGTATTTTCTATGTTGATGTTGTTTTACATTTTTCTGGCATTATTTTTGGAAAATATAATAAAATATATTCAATTAAAAAATATGATTTTTAATATGTTTATAAGAACTAGGGCCCCATTTTTTCCCTCAGAGAAACCCATTTATAATTTGCCATTATAACCAGCTGATTACCATGGCAAACACATGCTGTTTTTCTCTATATTCAAGCCATGAGCCACAGAGCTCCTCACATGCACACTATCACAGTGACATGCTAAATAACTGCAAAAGCACTAGCTTTTTCTTATTACTTGCTGTGGTGAAAAAATGGAGCCCAGCCATAATATAAAACAAAGCATGGAGTATTGTGTATAATTAAAATTTTATACACACCCTCAGTGCGGGATGCTTTTATAAACCCCTCGAACTTTGCCCTCAGTGTTTATGTAGCCTCCCACACCTTGTGTGTGTATAAAATTCTTGTTATACACACCACCCCTTGTATTATTCTGTATATTATAGGAGCGCTACCATGCACCCAAAAGTTAGGGTTGCATCGGCAGTTCAATGTTAAAAAATGTTTTTTGCACTTTAAAACTTTGCCGTCGTTTGACAAATTAGCACAAAATTTGGCATGACCAGTCAGGCTGTCAGAGTCTTAAGATGTGAACAGTTTTGTGATGCCATCTTATACGATTTTTGAGATACAGAATGTCAAAAAAGTGAAAAAATCTACCCTATGCTTAACATTGGGTATTTTTTGCTCTCACCTACAGCCTAGACGATATGGAATTGCTTCATGAAATTTTCAGGGATGATGTGACCTGTGCCAAGGGTGTGTCTTTGGATGGTTTGGTGAAAAAATAGCCAACAGTTTTTGAATTATAACGATTTTTGGGATAACATTCAAGTTTGAGCAATTAAAAAAAAAGTTTGCAAATGTTAACAGGTTGTGATTTACTGTTTGTATGCAGAGAAATACCAATTGTGATGGCAGCCATCTTGTTTCCTTTTTACATTTTCAAATTGATAAGTATATACTGATTCAAAATGAATGACCAACACCTCTATTTAGGTAAACAGCACCTAGTTAGTTTGATTTTGGTGTTCTGTTTTAAAAATTTGCAGGATAAATATATGTTTTTCTACTGAGACTTATTTAGACGGTCACTTGCATATTTGCAGATTGTTGGATTGGTAAAAAAAATGTTTGCAAGTCTTAACAGTTCGGTAAAAAACAATTTGCTAGTGTAACAGTTCCTGATTTACTCTTTGTGTGTATAATAATACCGATCATGACATCATCAATCTTGTTTGTTGTTAAACAATCAACAAAATAGCATCCTGAGGACATCAAGATCTAGGTGGCCTACCTAGATTTCAACAAGACCTTCAACACCGTCCCACATAGGAGGCTGATAAATAAGTTGGGAAGCCTGGGAGTGGGCCCCAAGGTGGTAAACTGGGTGAGAAACTGGTTGAGTGACAGGACGCAGAGGGTTGTGGTAAATGGCGTTCAATCTGAGGCGAGGAGGATGACCAGGGGGGGTGCCACAGGGATCCGTGCTGGGGCCAGTACTCTTTAATGTCTTCATAAGCAACATTGTAGAGGGGTTGGAGGGGAAGGTATGCCTCTTTGCAGACAACACTAAGATCTGCAACAGGGTCGACACTCGGGGGGGGGGGGTGTGTGTGGAAAAAATTAGAAAGGACCTAAACATACTTGAGGAGTGGTCAGGAGTGTGGCAGCTAAGATTAAATGCAAAGAAGTGCAAAATCATGCATTTGGGGCACAGAAATCCAAGGGAGGAGTACAAGATGGTGGGGAGGTACTGACAGCCACCAATCAAGAAAGGGTCATGGGGGGTAATCATATCTGATGACCTTAAGGTAACCAAACAATGTGATAAGGCTGTGGGGACAGTCAGTGGGATGCTAGGGTGCATAGGGAGAGGTATCACTAGTGAAAAAAGGAGGTAGTTATGCCACTGTACAGATCACTATTAAAATGTCATGTACTGTGTCCAGTTCTGGAGGTCGCACCTCTGGGAGGACATACGAGCATACAAAACTGGCAGCAGATACAGGCCAAATAGTCTATCATGTCGGCTCGATTATGCAGCACAGAGGTTAGACTCCTGCTGCTCCCCCCAACCCTTGTCCCCCTCTCTTCCCCCTCATCTTCCCACTGACTAGTATCTTGCCCTTAACCCTATCCCACCCCCCTTTTAAAGCTCTCCACTGTTTGAAGAGACATCACTTCTTCAGGAAGCCTGCGTTCCATCCCTACCACCCTGTCTGTGAGTAATGAAGCCTCACAGCCTCCTGACTCTACCCCCACCAACTTCAGGCTGTGCCCCCTAGTAATACTTTCTCCCTTTAATCAAAATATGCCCTCTGTACTAATCCTGTTGATGCCCTTTAAGTACTTGAAGGTTTCAATCATATCACCCCTTTCCCTTCTCTCCTCCAATGAGTACATGTTGAGGTCCCTCAGCCTATCCTCGTAAGGTGTCCCCTTCATACCTCTGATCATTTTAGTTGCCCTCTGCTGTACCCCCTCCAGTAACCTGATGTCCTTCTTTAAGTAGGGGTTCCAGAACTGTACACAGTACTCCAAGTGTGGCCTCAACAGTGACCTGTACAGTGGCAGAATAACTTCCTCCTTCCTAGAGGTGATTCCTCTTGCAATGCACCCCAGTATTCTATTGGCTTTTGCCACTGCTTTCCTACATTGAGATGAGTGGTTCATATTCTTTGTGACCATTACCTCCATATCCTGTTCCTCCTCAGAGATGGACAGCTGAGAGCCTTCCAGATGGTAACTTTACCCAGGATTCCTCACTCCGAAGTGCATGACCTTGCACTTCTTAGCATTGAAACCCAGCTGCCAAGTGTCTGACCACTGCTCAAGCCTCCACAAATCTTCTTGGAGGCCTTTTCCTCCCTCTACCCCATCCACAACTGCCCCTATCTTGGTGTCATCCATGAATTGACTGATTCTGCTCTGAACTCCATCTGCTATATCGGCTATGAAAATGTCACACAACCCTAGCCCCAGCCCCAGCACTGAACCCTGTGGGATCCCACTGGTGACTACCCTATGAGTTGAGAGTTCCCCCCCACAACCACCCTCTGATGTCTGTCCCCCAACCAGTTACCAACCCACTTAATCAGTCTCTCTCTTGCTCCCAGGTTCCTCAATTTACTAGTTAATCTGCCATGTGATACCGAGTCAAAGGCCCTGCTGAAGTCCAGATACAGGACATCTATGGCCTGACTGGTGTTTAGTTCTTTTGTCACCCAGTCAAAAAAGAGAACCAGGTTTGTTTGACATGATCTCTCGGAGACGAACCCATGCTGTTTGTTGTCCATAAGATCATTCACTTCCAAGGTCACTAACTTTTCCTTTAGGATCATTTCCATGAGCTTACCAACAATGAATGTCAGACTGCCAGGACCTCAGCCAACTCCCTCAGGACTGTAGGGTGTAGCCCATCTGGCCCTGGAGCCTTGTTCGTGTTCAGTGACTTAAGGCCCTCAAGCACTCTGCTCACAGGGATCTCCCCATCCGTTATCCTATCTCCTCCCATGCCAGTGTTGCCCTGCTCCTGTGGTATTGGCCCATCTCTCTCCTTGGTAAAAACTGAGCAGAAGTACTCATTGAGCACCTCTGCCTATTCAACCCCCTTCTCTACCCAACCTCCATCCTTCTTTATCCTGGTGATTTGCTCCTTGCAGTTCCTCTTCTCCCTTATGTACTTGAAGAAGGCTTTACCCCCCTCCTTAATCCTCTCTGCTATCCTTAACTCCTTTGAGGCCTTGGCAGCCCTCACCACCCTACTCACCTCCCTGGTTTTCCTTGTGTATTCCTCCCTATCCTCCACTCTTTTAGACCTCTTCCATCTTCTGAAGGCCATCTTTTTCTCCCTCACCTTTATCTGCACCTCCTTTGACCACCAACATGGCTTCTTGGTCCCTGCCTTCTTACTGCATTTCTTTGTGTAGGTATCTGTGGCCGCTAACAGGCCTTCCTTCAGGATTGCCCATTTCTGGGTGGTATTTATGTCAGGGGTGATGCTAGACAAATGCCCCCTGAGGATGTCAGTCATGCTGCAGAAGTCAGCCCTTTTGAAGTCCGCTGTCTTGGTTTTTGTAGACGTCCCCTTCCTACCCATATCCAGGGAGAACCACACTGTTCAGTGGTTGCTACCTGCTAGGGGGTCCTCAGTCCATACGCCCTGCAAATAGTGACCATGTCAACACAAGATCCAAGATGTTCCCCATCCTTGTCGGTTCCTCCATCTTTTGTGACAGGAATACATCCTGGAAGGTTTCCAGAATGACTTGCTCACTAGCGCTTGTGCTAGACATGTTTTCCAATCCACCCCTGGTAGACAAAATAGAGGCAGTCTAGAGAAGGGCAACAAAAATGGTGCAAGGACTGTACCAAAAGTCATATGAGGAAAGACTAGAGGACCTCATTATGTATTTCCTGGAGGCGAGGGGGGATATGATAGAGACATTCAAGCACATCAGGGGTATAAACAAGGTACAGGAGGGTAGCATCTTTCAGAAAAGAAGGTGTACAAGAACAAGGGGGCATGATATGAAGCTAGAGAGGGGTAGGCTCAGGGGCAAAGTGAGGAAGTACTTTTTCACAGAAAGAGTAGTGGATGCTTGGAACAGCCTCCCTGTGGAGGTGGTGGGGGCAAAAAAGGGTAGGGGAATTCAAGAATAAATGGGATAGACATAAGAGTACTCTAGCAACAGGGAAGAGAGGGTAAGCCACAGATCAACTAGGGTCTGTGGTAATGCATTAGGCAGGGAAAAGGGGTAGACTAGGTGGGCCACACTGTCTTCATCTGCCGTCACCCTCTATGTATGTATCAAGGTAGGGAGGCGGCTACTCAAAACTCCATTGGAGCCACAACATAAAAAGCTGTAACTGTCAGTGGAAAGTCAGGCATCACAGTGCACTGACTGATAGGCAAACCTGTTATGATAGGTTTAGTTGAAAAAAGTATTTAATAAGCTAAAATACATAAATATGTAAAATCTCACAGCAGCATCAACTCCCTGTAACCGCCAATGCTTCACATCATACTCAATGCTTTTTGAAGGCATGGCCTCAAACATACTTATGGGTCTCTTATAAGGCACCTGTTTAAAGGTACAGTATTGAATTTAAATAGAGATACAAACCAATACATCAATAAAAGCCACAACAAATCCCAGCCCCATCCCAAAATGAATATCACAAAATAAACACATCTCTACATATATACAAATCACCCAGGGCACGTGATAATTATACCATAAATCAACTTTAAAAACAATTGCATCTTTTTACTTTAAGAATGGGACTAAACTAAAAACCTCATTCAGTTCCCCATCACCACTGGCTCCCAAGACATATTGCCATTCACATTTATGCTGCAAAAGTTTATTATCTAGCTCTCCCCCCTTCAGATACTCATCTGTACTTTTTCCAATCCTTGGAATTTAAACTTGTGTCCCAATCCAGTCTGTAGAACATGCATTGCCAGGGCATTATTTTTATCTCTTCTATTAATATTTCTTAGGCTGACCCGGTGGTGCTGAGGGCTGAGGTGCTGGATGCCACATCTAGTGCCACGCCCGTGACCAGGGTTTGGGAGTGAGCTCAGATTGCTGGGGGTGGGTCGGAGGGGCAGGGTGTGGACTTGGATTGAGCTGCTGTCAGGCAGCTCTCCTTTCCTGGGGGAGGGATGTATGTACTGTGCAGCTTTGGCAGCTCCTAGTGGAGATTGGGGGCTCAGCTGACACAGTACATGCTATGGAGGGTATGGTGGCTGTGGCAGACATCCTGAAGGTGGGTGCACAAGTGTGCCTGTGCTGCACTAGACGTCATTGCACGTCCGCAATACTGAGACCACAGAACAAGTGAAAATGCCCCCAACACCCAGACAGGCAAAGGTGGGTTGAGTGGCCGTCCCCTACATTCTTCGCTGGATCTCTACTGGCCAGCTTCCATGTCTCCTTCTCTCCCTGGCTGCTCCTCTGGATTTTAGATAGAGCACTGGAGGAGTTAGGGCAGCTCACCCCAAGGGGCTCAGAGCCAGGGGGTTGGAGTGGTCAGTGGAGTAGGAGGAGTGCCCCAGGAACAGAAAGTCTGGACCAGTGAAGATCTCAGGCTGGGTGGGAGAAGGCTGGACCGAGAGACCACACCAGAGAGGAAGTTTAAGGGACTGGTGAAGGAGCATAAAGTTAAAAAAAATATATTTCTTAAATGTTCTGATATTCTAGTATTTTTTTTTTTTTTCAATTCTATTTCTTCACCTCCAGGCTTGGAACTCTCACAGGCTGCCCCGCTTGCCTGTGTCACTCTACTGCCCGCTGTGTTCCCTGCCATCTTCAAAGTCATTAGGACTCCCTGGGACACAGGGGGCTACAGCCCCGGAGAGCTCAAGGGGCAGTGGCGGGGAACCAGCATTGGGCTTGCGGCGGTGGCACTGGAGGAGCTGTCGCCTATCCGTCTGGAGGGGCTTTTTCCCCTGTGTGTCCCTCTCACCTCCCTCCCTCCCCCCATGCATGGTTCACGTCTCTGACGATGCGGCGCTCAGCAACCCTGCCTGCGTCAGGCCACACTGTTTAGTGTGCAGTCCAGCACTCTGCGGCGCCCCCGGTCTCCACCAGGGGCCGCCGGAGAGCCAGGCATCCCAGTGCCCTCCCCCTGGGAAAGGAAAGCAGCCTTGTGGATGCTCAATCCTTTCCCTTCCCTGCCGACCCCCAGCTCCCGAGTTCACTCCCGAACCCGGGTCGCCGGTGGGGTGCGAGGTGTGGCATCCAGCACCTCAACCCTCAGTGCCACCGGGCCAGCTGATATTCTAGTATTGAATGTGCTTTTGTTTTGCCAACATAAAATTTGCTACAGCTGCAAATCACAACATACACAGTATTCATAACATTGCAACTGATGAAATCTTTGTTCAAATACACTTCTCCTAATATTGGGTGAAAAAAAGATGTACCTACTTTTATATGCTGGCAAAATGTACAATTCCCGCAATTAAATGTACCATCTGGCAATGGATTCAAATGGCACTCTTCATGTGGCTTATATAGACTGTGGGTCACATATTATTCCTCAATGTTCTTCCCATGGTGATACACCATCTTGGGGGGGGGGAAGGGATCCTGGAAAGCATGCTTTCGATTTGGCTCAGTGATGAGGATGTGCCAGTTTTATTTTTATTTTGTAGAATCTGCCTTATCTTGAAGCTCTGGGAGTAAAATCAGAGACAAAATGTAAGGTCTTATTTCTATTATCATGTTTCTGTTTGTTCAGCATCTCCCCCCATTCCATGCTTTCAACACCTTGCTCTGCTGTCTCTACATGTGTGTTGTCATAGCCCCTATCTACAAAATGTTTATTTAGTATTTTAGCATCATCAGTATATTGTTGTTGGGTCACTTGTATTTCTTTTTAAATGTGTAAACTGACCCTTTGGGATGTTCCATATTAAATGTCGGGGATGATAACTGTCATATGCCAGTAAGGCATTTCTGTCTGTCCCCTTTCTGTATAGGGAAGTCTCCACGTCACCCTCCCCCCCATTCTTGGCAATAATCAAGTCAAGAAAATAGATTTTTTTTCTATATCACATGTGACTGAAAATTTCAAATTCTCATTGGTGGATTCAAGGTAGGCTATGAACTCCTAGAGAACAGCAGGAGGCCCCTTCCACACAAGTATCAAATTATCAATGTAACGATCAGAAAAAGTTGTATGTATTTAAAAGAAGGGTTCTTTTCAGACAAAACATTTTCTTTTTCCCATTGTACTTAATAAATGTTTGCATAATTCGATGTGAAGGCGAACCCCATAGCAGTTCCCTTTATCTGCAAAAAGTAATCCCCTTTAAAAACAAATGAGTTACATTTAACTACCTTCTCAGTCAGTATTAACAAACATTCAATAAAACTATTGGTGAATCCTGATTTTTCATATAATATCTCACTTAATGATTTGATGCCTTCATTAATTGGCTTATTTGTGTATAATGAGGCAATGTCCATTGTCACAAACACACCGTCTGCTAACATCTTTTAAAATATTCAGCAGATGTATTGTGTCCCTGTTATGGCTCCATTAAGGAGCTGAAGCTAGCCACAATCGGGTGTGCGTAGAGTAGGGGTATTAAGATTTTTATGAATTTTCGGTAATCCGTAAATTGTTGCTCTACCCAGATATGGTACTGTCAAAAAATCAAATGTTTGTTTCAAGATAACACCATTAAGTAAAACTTCATTCAAATAAATATCAATTTCTTTTTTAAAAGCATCAGACATGTCCCTGGGCAAATATTCGGTTAAAAACAATGTCTGACAATTGTTTCAACATTTCAATTTCATATTTAATTTGTCCTAAATTACTGTTGCACCACCTTTATCAGCTGCTTTAATCTCAGTCAATTCAGATGTAGCTAGATCATGCAGTGCCCATTTCTCTTCAGCAGTGCAATTTAAAAATCTGGAGTTCTCCCTGGATGCTATAACTTGCTATATGTCTTTCTCAAAAGCTTTTTCAAAGATTGCCACAGCATGATTGCTTGGTGGCAAATATGTAGAGGGCTTTCTCAAAGCAAAATGATTCCCATTATCAATTGTCTATCAGAATCTTGTTCCTGAGTCTCTATGTCACTGATACACGCCTTCAAATCAAGTATCCAAGTGAATCTATGCAAATCAGCAATTACATCAAATTCATTAATTTGGTTTGTTGGCACATAGTTCAACCCTTTCTGCAGAATGTGTTTTTCAGCTTCGGTCAAATTATAGTTGGAAATATTAACAATGAGGGAGTCTGTTACCACCTGTTCTGTCCTCTGCTGCACTGGTATCTGTTCCATATCTCTGATTCCCTTGTGGGTGTCTTCATGTTCCTCCTCTTCCCTGTGTTCCTCTTCTAGCTCGACCCTGGTGGTTCGTGAGCTTCACCTCAAGGGTTGCTGAGAGATCTCTGTGAGATTTGGATGGTTCATGTCCATGTTGGCTATCAGACCGTTGCTCCCTGTTGTTCGAATTGGACTGCTGCTCCATGTTGTTCTGCTTGGACCACGTTACAGGTGATTGTCCTTGTCCCATACTTGCAGTGATAATTCGGTGGGGGAAGGGGTTCCTCCCCACTCTGCTCTAAAAAAGGGTTATCAAGTTCATTGATACTCTGTGTCTCAGAGTCAGATCCACTGGTGAAAACATCCTGATTATATGATTCCCCTCGGTTTTTAATTATTAACCTTGGCGTATACTCTGCTACCTTACTATTTTTGCCCCAATAAAATATATGACCTTCTAAATAATCTTTCTGGTCTGTCTCAAACTTCTTCTTCTTTTGTTTTCCTGATTCTGTTATCACAATTTTTTTAATAGTTCTCTCTAGTTGTTGCCTCTAATTGCCATATTCTGTGTGTGCTTCAAAATTGTCTTACTTGTGCCTCCTTCTCTATCAACTGTTCCTTAATATCTTGTTTTTGTTTTTCTGCATCTTTTAAAATAATCTTAATAAATCCTGTACTTGACGCTAGGCAGTTATGCATGCCAAAGTTTTAAAAAGCTGTATCTGCCAATCCAAAAGTAGTCTGTCTCACTATTCGTAGTCCTCTTGATCCTCTATTAACTTCTAGATAAGCAGTGAGGGTAACATGCTGCCTGTAAAGCCTGGCTGCTTTTAATGCAGCTCGCTCAAGCTTCACAAAAGTTTATTTTATGTTACTCTCTTCTCTTACCCAGATCATTCTGCATCATATTATTATCTTCCCCTCTGGTGCTCGGTAATGGGATCTCATCCCCCTCCTTAAAAAATAGAGATTCCACAAAGTTTGATCATTGAGATGAATTCTCTGCAGGAATTTGAATGTGGCTGCTCTGAAATAGAAAGGGTGTGCTGCTGCTAATTACAGTCTCCGCTGACCTTCCAGTGGTCATTTCAACTGGACTCATGTCAGCGTATTAGTGCACTAGCCAAGAAAAATTCTAACAACAAGGCAAGGAGGTGGCTACTTAAAACTCCACTGGAGCCACGACATAAAATGCTGTAACTGTGTCAGTGGAAAGTCAGGCATCACAGTGTACTGACTGACAGGCAAACCTCTTACGATAGGTTTCATTGAAAAAAACATTTAATAAGCTAATAAACCACCAAGGTTTCACATCATTATCAACACTTTTTCACAAGTTTAAATTCCAGGGATTGGAAAAAGTACAGATGAGTTCAGTTTTGGGATGGGGCTGGGATTTGTTGTGGCATTTATTGGTGTATTGGTTTGTATCTGTACTTAAATTCAATACTGTACCTTTAAACAGGTGCCTTATAAGAAACACATAGGTATCTGCCAGCTCTGGATTTTGAATTTCGGAGCACACTACTCAGCTGCCGGTGACTGGCCCACTCCTGCCAATTAAGCTGCTCTACGGTTTATTATTTTTTCAAATTGTACTGAAGCTATTTTATTTGGACTGCACTTTGCTATATTCAAACTGTAGCTCTGTTGAAATTTAAGTACTGCTGCTAAAAGAATACTGTAGCTGCCCAAATTGGCTCACTGCTACGGCTTGCTATTTTGTCTCATTTGGACATTCCGTGTTGAAATCAGTCCATGTTAATTAGCCCTGCTGTAGTTTATTGCTTGACAAGAACATCAACTCAAATGTTCCCAGCTATTTCAGTTGTAATACTTGTATACTGCTGTAATTAATTGCTATCTGTTTTAGTTGTTATTGACAGCTATTTAATCTCCAGCTTAAATTAGTTGTTTTATTTATGTTCTGCTGTGCTACCCTTTCTGTGTTTAACTTAATTCTTGCCTTAATTTCCTTAATTTTTTTTTCCATTTCTCCCCTGGCCAGCTGCCACCCAGCTCCTCTCAGTAGCCATCCCCCCAATCCCCCCCCCGACGTCTCTTTCTCTCTGTAACTTCTTCCAAATCTCCACAAACCTATTTAATCTGTCTTCTGTTTCCTACTACTACTACTTTGTCTTCTGTGCCCATCTGTCCCTGCCCCTCCCTGCCTTTTTTCCACTCCCTTTCTCCAAATCATTTACTTAGCTTGTGTAACCCCTTTGTTACTCGGGGTTACTAGAATCCAGTAAGACCTAGTGGTAGGCAGGGAAGGCAGCTTGTGAAACTCCAGTTAAATGGGTTTCACACTGTCTCACTCTGTCCTCAGTCACAGCTGAGACTTGAGAGATGACATCATTATAGAACTGTCGCAGCTGCATGAGCCACTTTGGAATCTCCAGCTCAGAGAGTGAAGTTTAGAACTTTGGGAAATTCAAAGGGAGTCTTCCATTTGTCCTTAAGCAAGAAGGAAGCATTAGTCTGCAGTTTGATCTCTCACTAAGAAAAAAGGAAATGTTCCTGTATTTTACCTTTTTTAAAGTGGTGGAGACCGCTCCCCCGGTCTCAGTGCCCCCCTCCCTCTGGGGGGGGGGAGGAAAGTTCTCTGTGGGTTCCAGGGGCAATCCCCTTCTCCCACCCTGGGAAGGAAGCTGCCTGATTTAATTTCAGTCTGTTCTTGTATAACAGCAAAGGTTACTGTACTTCGCCTGTGGGGCACCTGCAACGAATGGGTGAGTGTTTGGCTCCATTTGAAGGGGCAAACATCTTGTTTTCTTCAGTTGGGAAATAAATGTGGACTGCTGTTTGGGAGGACTGTGTCAACTAGGACAAACAAATAGAGCAGTCAAACAGTTTAAAGTTTTAAATGGATTTAAAGTTCGCTGTAGAGGGGGTGCTTCAGGTCATCCACCGTTCAATCTACATTTTAAAGTCTAAAGTTTTCTGTGTGTCCATAGAAATGGCTGGGTATGGGCTGTGGGAGCTGGAGGTGGGAAAACCCCCCATCTTTAGTAACCAGGTCCACCTCTACGGATTTCTTCTGTGTTTTTGCTACTTGCCTCATGCACTTGGCCAGTGATGGGGTGGGTACCCAGACGTGGGTTGCAACTTGAAAATCTCTCTAGGAGTCACAGACTCTAAGTGGTGTGGGGAGCCACAGGATGGGAAAATTACTCGTTGTTGGATGGGAGTCTCCTTGTTTGATGGGAGTTTCGATTGGAAGTACGAAAACAAATCTCTCTCTAGGAGTCGCAGACTTCAAGTGGTGTGGGGAACCACAGTTTGGGAGTCTCCTTGTTTGATGGGATGTCTTTCCAAGTAAAGTTTGGGTTCATTCTTCAAGTGGACCATCAGTCGAGTGGCCGGCAGGGGCGAGGCCAGTCGAGGCTATGTATCAATGCGCATGCAAAGTCCAGGCTGAGTGCCTGGTGGGTCCAAAGCCAGAAAATTGTTGTAATGTGTTCATTCCTCAAATGGACCGCTGTGTTTAACCTCTAATCTGCACATACAGTAACGTAGCCCTTTGGGGGACCATGCAGTGCTTTGTTTATGTTCAGTTAGTTAATAAATAAAGCCACACTGAAAAATCCCAATTCTGGTTCTGGACATTACAGTTAGTACTTCCTGTAGTTGGATTTACTTGGGTGCCCCTGTGCAGAGTAGCCAAACCTAGGTCCCTTGTGCCAGGTAACCTCATCCTTCCCCAAACCCATAGATATATATATGTTACAAAAATGGAGGCACCGCTTTGGATTTGCTTGGGAAGGAAGGTGCTTGGGCAAGTAGGCTAGCGTTTTGGCTATCTGGCAGTCGGTAGCCCAAAAACATTGAAGCAATTTCCCTAGTATGTGCTGTGTGCTGTGACTCTTGTGCTGCTGTTTAAAAAATGCCAACTGTTTACCAAGGAGCTGTAAAGCCAAAGTGTGTGTCCTTGTCCTGCATTAACATAGTTTACAGCGTTTGTCAGTTTTAAAATAAAGTTCTGTGAAGGAAAGTGTGGAAAACCAGGGGTAGCAACAGAGAAATTATGCCCTGGATGTTGGAAATGCTTTCTGTGCAATGCTAGAGACTGCAGATTTAATGGCAACGTTACATGGTTGAAATGGGCTCCCGACGTGGAGTCAGTTGAAAAATAAAAAAGTGCATCTTTCAGTTTAAATTTGCCTGCTCGACAATCGCCGTGAGGAGAGGAACCCTCGTGAGGAAGAAGAGGCTCATTTGCATGGCGTCGTGTGGTTGGTCAGTTTGCCATTAGTCCCGCCCCTCAGCCAGCTCTTCAGAGTCTGCTTCAGCATTCGAGAGGGAGACAGAGAGTAGTGCGTGTACTGGCAGTGGAGGAGCGTTCGCGAAGTGTTCAAAGCGCTGTAAACAGTAAAAAAGTGACTTTCCAGTTAAAAATCGGGCTCAACCCACTTATCAATTGTGGGATCAGTGAATTGTGTGGTTAATACTACGATCGCGGAGACTGCCCGCCCGTTTGCAATCTGAGGCCTTCAAAATCTGGCTGCAGGCCGTTTTACCCCATCGCAGCAATCTGCTACAATAACAGTGAGTAAATGAATTAAAACTGCTCAAATCAGTGATTTTCAGAATGCCATATAAAATGTGTGTGCAGCTGTATAGTCGCTTTGCAAGTAGCGATTGTGTGATATCCTGCTGGCAAGTGCAAGTCTGTAAAGCCATTAAATGTGTGCATAGCAATGAAAGTAGCCTCAGTTTAAAGTTTGCAGCCAGAGAGAGACTGTGGGTTGTAAAATAAGTGCAACACTAGTAGAAGCAGGCAATCCTGTGCTGAAACCTGAAGTTTTAAAAGGGACTGTAATTAAATGAATGTTGCCAGCATGTGAAAAGTCCAAGGAAAATCCTGTAAATGTGTGAACAGTCAGAACAGAGCAAGTTGTGCAGTTTGAGTAAAAGTTATTAGTAGCTGATGTAAATCGGGTGCATGGTAAGCTTGACCCAGAGTCTGAATGTTGATGCACAGGAGTACCGCGCCGCCATTACAGGGTGGGGTAGTAAAATAAACACAGCAACAGAGGAGCCATTTTAAAGCTACAGAGTGTGTTCATTAAAGTGGGACTTTCAGTTACAGTGAACTTTTGTTTGTTTTTCTGCAGTTATGGCTTCAGGACCAGCTCGTTACCCGGATCATGCCCGGGTTGCAGTAACAGCAGCAGTAAATAGATTGAGAGATATTGAAAATTGGTGCTATAGAGGGTAACTCCCTCCTGATGTGGCAATTCCTAATTATCCAGTGCGTATATGCCAGATGTGCTTGAGTGCTGGAAGGGATGTCTTCATGATTCCTCACTGTGCTGGATGCCTTAAAAAATATGGCTTGTATAAAGTGCCTCAAATTTGTTTGGCTCCCACATGGACACAACTTCAAGAATCTGCAGTTGGCAGCACACAGCATCAGGCGGAGCCTGTGGAGGAAGGTCCCTTGGGGGAGTGTGGCACAAAGTTAGGGAGTGCAGAATTAGAGACTGAATCTGAAATTGAAGCATTGGATGCTGGATCTCAGAAGGCAAGTTCAGATAAAGCATCAATAGTCCCTTGGGTGGGGGGGCCTAGCCCAAGTCTCGAAGTTGAAGATGAGATGCGGGAGGCCTTTGAATGGGAGGTGTCGACCTCCGCGCCTAGTGATGAATGGATAGTCTTGGGGGTGAGAACGACTGCTCACTCCTGGGCTCAGATCCTCAGTGAAGAGGAAGATGAGGGGGAACCTATGTGGCCTTGTGAGAAAGGAACGGGTACACAGCCTCAAGATCTTGCCTCGGAGGAATGTGTTCAAGAAGGTGGTGATGCCACTGCCCTGGCTTCACCAGAAGAAGTAGAAGTCAGGGATCCATTTTTAATTTCATTGAGGATGCGAAGCTGGCAGAACCCAGGACTGGCCACCCCCAAGCCAGGCCAGCGGTCTCAGATTGACCAAAGCAAGTAAAGAGGAGAGACTGGTTCATAGAAAGGCCAATGAAATCTTTAGTATGACCTTTCCTACCTTTCCTCAGAGAGTCTGGGAGGAGATTGAGAACTGCAGGAAATCCTGGATCTGGGATGAAGCAATGAAACATGTACATCCTGGGGCTAACCAGCATGTAAAGAATAGACTGTTCCACGAAAAGTATACACAGTGGAAGAGAGGCAGGACACTGTTTATGGACAGAGTGAGAATAGTGGACGGAGAGGGACGTGAAGTCTCCCACTGTGTGAATTATGTGCGTCCAGATGGAGTAATAATTCAAGCCCCTGACCCCCTCTACTATTGGCCTCAGTGCAAGGACCTCCCAGTAATTAAGCCCGTGCCTACAAAATGGAGAGCCGAGCAGTGGTAGTCAATACTGCCACATCTAGATTGTGAAGTGCCCTTATTGAACTGCCAATATGAATAAACAAGGAATCAGGTGCCCCATATTCTTCAGTCCACAGTGTACTGTCCTGTTCAGCAACCATCTACTGGCACCACCAGATGACTTCAGATCCAGAGAGGACACCATCCCAGCTGTTTCCTGTTCATCGCCTGGTAATCGGATGACGCCGGACCAGCTGTTTCTCTTTTGTTCCTGTTCTAAGGTTCCTTCTCCAGTTATGACATCAGCCAGCTGTTTCCAGATGTGCATTCCTGTGGGTTCCCGGAAGATGTCCGCCCAGCTGTATCAGAAGAAATGCTGCCAGGGAGAGTCTTCGGAAGGGACCAGGTTTGTGAAATCCGAATACTTCAAGAGGCTGGTAAGTCCAAAAACACCTTTTTATTCTATCTTTATGACATTGCAATACACACCCTACACTACAGACTTCAAACAGTGCGTGAACTGTCCGCAAAGACTCTCCCCTTCAGGATTATGGCCTTAATGGACTATGTTCACGGGGCTCCGGCCCAGGAAAGACTCTTTAATGGACTGGCCTTCGGGCCTTGTAGTCACTAGTTGGGACATTTAGGGCATTCCATCCCCCCCAAAGGTGTATTGTTACCAATGTCAATACTGTTTTTCTACCTTTTTCTAAAAAAAAAAAAAAATCTTTTTCCTTTTTGGGATTGTTAAGTGCTTTTTTTTCTGTGTGGTAAGGGTTGTTGTTGTCGTTGTTGTTTAGATAGACTGTACATGCAGATTAGGATGTGTTTTTTTTTTGGTCTTTTCTTACGGGTGTTCCTGGAAGACAGAAGAAGACAAGAAGAGAGGGGGCTCATGGAGTCCCGTCAGTGCTTATGGTGTAGAATTTAAATGTACTGTGTTATTATTGCTAATGGTTGTAGTTGCAGGCTGCCCAAGGTCGGGAGGTCCCCGGGTTTTGTTTTGTTTGGGATGTTATGTTAGAGGCAGATAGGTTTTCCCTAGAGGGTTGGGGGGATAGACAGGCTGTGGTCCTGAACAGCCGTAGGGATTGCAGTGCTGATCTATCAGGGCTATGCTCTGGATGGTTCTACCAGAGCCACTAGGTGTCCATAGTAAGTGGACAGAGTAGAGGCTGATATGTCAGTTATAGGCCTCTAGGCCCTTAGTATTGCCTACCTGTGCTTGCACATGGTAGGAGGGGGCCTGATCACCCCTTGCAGGTAGCACATAGGGTGGGATGGCCTAAGGCTGGGTGCATAATGACTGGGGACAGTCATTTTCCTGGTCAGGCGGTGCTAACCTTTGTTACCCGGGGTTACTAGAATCCCAGTACACCTAGTGGTAGGCAGGGAAGACAGCTTGTGAAACTCTAGTTAAATGGGTTTCACACTGTCTCACTCTGTCCTCAGTCACAGCTGAGACTTGAGAGATGACATCATTATAGAACTGTCGCAGCTGCATGAGCCACTTTGGAATCTCCAGCTCAGGGAGTGAAGTTTAGAACTTTGGGAAATTCAAAGGGAGTCTTCCATTTGTCCTTAAGCCAAAAGGAAGCATTAGTCTGCAGTTTGATCTCTCACTAAGAAAAAAGGAAATGTGCCAGGTAACCTCATCCTTCCTCGAACCCGTAGATATATATATATATATGTTACACTTGTAATTCTCCTTTTCTCTCTTATAGCTTCCCTCCTGCCCTGACCAGGTGCTCTGCCTTGTGACACGGCTCCTGAAGCTGCCACCCACCTCCACGGCAGCTCCCCCAGCCAGTCCTTTCATGTATGCCTCCTGCCAGCTCTGGATTTTGAATTTCAGCACTCACTACTCAGCTGCCGGTGATCGGCCTGCTCCTGCCAAGTAAGCTGCTCCACGGCTTGTTTTTTCAAATTGGACCAAAGCTATTTTATTTGTACTGCACTCTGCTATATTCAAACTATAGCTCTGTTGAAATTTAAGTACTGCTGCTAAAAAAGTACTGTAGCTGCCCAAATTGTCTCACCGCTACTGTTAGCTATTTTCTCTCATTTGGACATTTTGTGTTGAAATGAATCCCTGTTAATTAGCCCTGCTGTAGTTTATTGCTTGATCAGAACAGCAACTCAGATTTTCTCCCACCCCCACCCCACCCCGACACTCTTTAAATGGGTAATTCTGTCTTGGTCACTGCCCAGCTGAGCTAACGGTCCAACTGGATCAACTGTAGGCAGAGTTCCCTTAAGGTGCCTACCCTCCCAGTTGCTACGTTTCTATATGCTACCATTTACCTTGTTTCACTTCCACTTCTGCTCCTTTTATTAATTATTAAGGTAGCCTAATCTGCCTGTCTGAGCTACAACTCCAGTTAGATCTTACTCAGTGCCTCTGTCCCACTGTATACCTCACTACACTAGTCTTTTTATTAGTATTTCTTCTCTCTCTCTCTCTCTCACTCTCTTTCTCTCCCTCCTCCTGCTTGTAACCTACTTTCTATCATACTGCTAACTTTGTCTTGCTGTCTCCTTTTATTCATACCTGCTGTCATCACTCCTCCCTTCTCTGACTCTCCCAGTCACTCAACCACCCCACTAACCCCTTCATACCTCTTTCAGTTATCTGTTCCCTTACTCACTCATGCTTCAACCTCCACACCCTTCCATCTATTCTGGTCCCATTTCACACTCCTACCCTGCTCCTCACTCCTCCCATTGCCCAGCAACAGTGCTATACTTTAATTACTCAAAATTTATACTTCCTCCCCTTGCTCTTACCCTACTAAATCACATTCCCTAACAGCCCATCCCTGGTGCAAGAGCACTAAGTTTCACTATCTTATTATTACCCTTCTGTTATTAGCCTCTGGTGACATAAATCCCAACCCTGGCCCTCCTCCTCACTCATCCTCAGCCCTCCCTCGTGGTCTTAAAATCTGCCACCTAAATATAAGCCTCCTCCCTAAAATGAACTTATTGTTACCACTCTCAGCTTCACTTGCTCCTGATGGCTAATACTCTTCAGAGTCATGGCTCAATGTTAAATTTCCAGACTCATCTATTGCTATTCCTGGTTTTGCCCACACTAGAAAAGACTGTGCTGGAAGAGGGGGAGGTGTGGCAGTGTACATCTCCTCCTCTATCCAATATACTACTATACTATTGGCATCTCTCCCTTTGGCTTACAAGATGCTTCTTGTTAGACTCTCACTCCCTTTCTGTGTACCTATCTTTGTGGTAGGGGTTTATTGCCATCCTGGCTTCATTTCTGCCACCACCACAGATCTACTTAAAACTATTGCCTCGCACACCTCATCAGGCAACCTCTATGTCCTGGGGATTTCAATCAGAACTGGCTGTCCTCCTCTCTTAACTAAACCCATAATGATATAGCTGCTCTGAGCCTCTCCCAATTCATACGGGAGTCAACTCAGCTAAATCATAAAACCCAAAACCATTCACTTATTGACTGGACCCTCACCTCACACGCACATAGGGTTATTAAATCTGGTCTCCTTCCAGATGCCTTACATGACCATCACATGGTTTATCTAGTCTGTAAAATCCACAGACCAAAAGCCCCTCACAAAATCTTGCAAACCAGATCCTATAAATCTCTTGACCTATCCCCTCCGTTACTCAACCTTGCTCACACTGATTGGTCACCTATCTCCTCAGCTGACTCAGTGGATGATGCCCTGGCATGCTTCAGCACTAACTTCCTTGGTATCTGGAACATTCTCTCCCCTATCAGATGTTCCAGGGTGTGGGGTAATCACCTTTCCTGAGTCACACCGGAACTGCTGGCCTGCCAACGTGCTCATGATAAGGCCTGGAAAGCTCATAAAGTCTCTCAGTTGCCTAGAGATCTCCAACTGTACCACACACTTTGTAACTCCTGCACCAAGGCTATTATGCTGGCTAAAGCTGAATACTTTCATTATACTTTCCAGGCTAACATAAACAAACCCTAAAAATTCTGGAAAGTCATCCATGCCTTGTTCTCTCCTCCCCTTCTACTCCTCCTATTCCACTCCTTAAGTCTTATGGTTTTTTAATATGAGACACCAAGTCTGTAGCCTCTGAATTTAATGCCTACTCTCACCTCCTGCACTTCTGCCCTCCTCTCTCTTCTCTCTCTCTCCCTCCTCCCCTCTTCACCTAACAGCCCTACCTTTAAGCGCGACTCTTTCTCCTTCTTGCAAGTCTCCCCTGCTGACATCTTAGCAGCCCTCCAAGTGATCAAGTCCCTCTAAAGGCAGCTCTCCAGATGGTCTTGATCCTAAACTACTATTCTTATCCGCTCCAGCAATCTCCTTCCCGCTAGCAGATCTACCAAATCTATCTTTCTCATCTGCCTCTGTACCAACCGCCTGGAAATATGCAATTGTCCTCCCTCTACCTAAGGGTGGTGACCACATTTCGCCTGCTAACTATCGCCCTACTTCTCTCCACCCTTTCCTGGCTAAATTACAGGAGCACTTGGTCCTCTCTCAACTCACTGCTTTTCTCTCAGAATCCTCCTTCTTCACACCTTACCAATCTGGATTTAGGAAGGATCACTCCATCACCACTTCCCTGCTTAGGCTCACCTACTCCATCTTCTCAGGAATGTTCTGTGGGCTAATCACCTCCACTATCTTTGTCGACCTTGCTAAGGCCTTTGACACTGTCTCCCATGCTCTTCTTCTAGACAGCCTAACTGTGGCAAGCCTATTGAACTCTGCTATAAAACGGTTCAGTGCATACCTCTCTGGTAGGTCTCAGTCAGTCAAAATTGCTGACTCTATTTCCCAGCCTCTCCCTATTAATACTGGTGTGCCACAAAGCTCAGTGTTAGGTCCCATTCTTTTCTCTAGCTTCCTAAATTACCTTCCTATGGTATGCATCACATTCTCTATCCATATGTATGCCAATGACATGGTGCTGTTTGCCTCAGGCCAGTCATCCATTGATGTTGCTACCAGACTCCAAGCTGACTTTGAAAAAATTCAACACTGGCTTAGCTCGCATCAGCTTTTCCTAAATGCCAGGAAGACCATTTCCATGACCTTTGGCACTAGTCAAAGACTCTCAAGGCTCTCCTTCTCACCCCTCTTTCACACCCTTGATGGGACTACACTAGAGGACTCCACCTCTTTTCAGTATCTTGGTGTTTGGCTTGACCAGCACCCAAATTTTTCTGTTCATGTAGACGCCATCCTGAAAAAACTGTGCCCCAAGATAGGTGTCCTGTACAGGAACCATAGTTGCTTATCCCTTTTCTGGTAAAGCATGAACTATTTCAGAAAATGATCATACCCATTTTGACTACTGTGATGTAGTCTACAGTGCTCACCAAGACCTCCCTGTCCAGACTGGACACCCTCTTTAACTGCTTCTGCTACTTTGCCCTGGACTCTCCCCTCCACACTCACCACTGTACCTCATATCACTCCCTACCTTTCCCTCACTTGAAAAATGCTACTCCCATCGTCAAATTTGTGTCCAAATTTTGGCTCTGCTCTCTTCCACCCTATCTCTCCTCCTCTATTAGTATCCCTCCCCCCTCCTTCCACTCCCTCACATCTCAGGACACATGTACCCTGTCCATTCCCTGCCACTCAACTTCAGCAGGCCAATCAGCTTTCTTGTACCATTTCCCTAAACTCTGGAACCAACTGCCTCCTCAAATTAGGCACTCCTCCAACCACTGCTCTCTCTCTTCCTCCCTGCTCAACTTCTTTTCTCCAAATTGTTCTTGCTTCTAATTTGTTTTGTCCTCCTCTTGCTCTCTAGTTCCTTCTTCTTCTGCTTGGACTCCATCTTCTCCACCCCCATCTGAATATGTATTTCCACACTGACTGTGAATCCTCTATATGCTAGCACTTTGGCTTAGTCAGCACTTATCATAATTAGTACTTAATGTAATTTTAAAATCCTGTTGTTTGTCAGTGTACTCATACCCTTAATTTGCTTGCTAAATCTGTTATTGTAGTTGTTGTACTGCTCTGTAATTCATTGTACTGTGATTTGTCCCTTCTATCCCTCCCCCAGGACACACGGGAGATGAGCAATTGTATTTGCTCAGTGTGCCTTTCCTGGTGAAACTTCTCAATAAATAATTAAATACATCTGTGTGGCCATGCCTTGAAAAAGTGTTGAATATGACATGAAATATTGGCAGTTACAGAGAGCTGATGCTGCTGTGAGATTTCATGTATTTGTGTATTTTAGCTTATTAAAAAGTACACTGTGATGCCTGACTTTCCACTAACATATCCTAAAGATATACTGAACCAAAATGAAGGACAAACACATCCACTTATGTAAGTGCCACTTAGTCTGATGTTGATCTTTATTTTAAGCATTTAGTATTCTTTTTAAACAATTAGTAATGTGAACATGGGTTTTGCCTGTCATATTGTTGTTGTAAGTTGCTTGCATATTTAGCGATTGTATTTACCATTCACAATATCTTAATTTTACTTTTTGTGACAAGGTGCAACATGTTTTTTGATTTTACCATTCAAACTTTAAATGTGTGATACATTACAATGTTTCCACATTTTATATGTCATGTGTTAATTTGCGTGATGTATTTTACTGTTAACTGCTGTGCAATGATATGCAAGGTGCAATTTTACATTTAGTGGCCGTGCATTATTCTACAACCTCATTGGAGATGCTAAGTTGTAACTGGTAATGTAGCACAAGGGCACAAAACTTGTATCTGATCAAGTGACAGTGGCTTAGCTACAGGCATTTAGAAAATGCACCCCAAATTGTGATTTTATGCATTGACGTTAGCTCCAACTGTTTCTCTGATATTTACTGACTGTGACATGCCAAGTTTACTTGTCATGTCATACTTTGTTATACATATTTTACAATATTTTTTACCTGATGTTAGTAGGTGGGATGCATGGAACAGCACTCTGACTGTCAGTTCACATACCTTGCTCTGTTCCTTCCATTACATCATCAGCATTGTGACCTCACTGACTGTGACATCACAGTTGCTCAAGAAGAATCTCTCAGTAGATGCCAGGTCAGTCACCTGTGGTGCCGCAGTGCTGATGATGTAATGGGAGGAATAGAACTAGATACGTTAGCTGCCAGGCAGAGTGCTATTCCACACATCACATTACACTGTCCCATTGAAAATATCCTAATGAGCAAAGGGAAAAAGAAACGTACTTCGGAAATAAAAAGCCACAACTGACTACTTCTTAAAAGTTGCAACATTTTCCTGTCTGCTATATTTGGGTCTACTTGCTCTTTAAGCTTCACAGGTGAAACATTAGAAGTAGTTTGGGTTCAAGACTGCTACTTAGTAGACACCAAGGGGAAGCCTTTGAAATTGACAAAAGACTGTTACTTCAAAAGACAACAAGTGTGAGACCTTCAAGACCAAAAATAGATTTCTGCTTCAGAAGACACTGAGGGTAGGAACTGAAGTACGCACAAGTACTACCTCCTGAAAAAAAACATTGTTAGTTATATACATACAAAACTATTTTGTTAGTTGTTAACATTTACACTTAAAACACGGTAGAATGTCAAGTTGCTTTTGAAAAACTTCTATAAGAGGTTGCTAAAAGCCCTTATACAGGCTCAGAGATAAAACAAAGTGCTGAGTCTTATAATGCTGAGTTAATGCAACAGATAGATGATTGGTTTTTGACTATGTTTATTTGGAACAGCTTTAAAAGGGGTTGGCATTTTAGTAAAGAAAACTAAATAAAAAAAAAAACTTTCAGATTGGAATTCTGTTTACTTGAGATGGCAAAAGTCTTTCAGAGACTAGACAATTAAAACAAGAGAATAATGTTCTGTCCTTAGCAAAGAAAGGCTCATGAAAGAGAAAGAATCACAGGTATGGTCTCCACTTACAGATCAACTATATAAAAGAAGAGCAGATCTATTGGGATGAGAAAGAAAAGACAACTTAAACAAACTAGACAATGTGTTTATATAGAGAGATAAATTACAAGGAGCAAAAGAGGAACTGGCTTTGTAATTACAGACCATACCAAGAAAAAAAAAGAGACCAACAGTCTGAATTATGTCAACAATTGCAGGGTAAAAGAAAACAATGCACTAAACAGAAACTTGAGCATGTAGACCACATGTAAAGTCCAAACAAGATGTTACTAGAGTAGAAACAGAAAATGAGCAATTAAGGAGTCAGAGAAAATCCTGTCTGAATTAAGGAGTAGGGAGTCCAAATACCAATGTTTTAAAGATGATCTTAAAATTGTTAGAGAAGATTTCACACAGCAAAAAGGGGTATATGCAAGAAGTTGAGTAGTCCCTTACTCATACCAAAGCAGAGTTAACATACGAACATACGATGAAGCCAGCAGATGAAGGCCTTATGGTTTATCGAGTCTGCCCAAGCGTGCGGCTCTCAGTGCTGTGCACTGATGCTGCCCCCCACACCTCCCACCACTCTTCCCCAAATGATCCCACTATCTTACCATCTCCCTTTCCCCAAATAAATAAATAAATAAAAGCTATCATGCAATTGTAAGCTTTCAGACAGGTGTAAGGAAAAACAGAGAGATGTTAAAGATGTAGAGAATGTTACCAGTCAGATAGAGAGTTTAGAGTTTAACCTGAAGCAGGCAGAGATAGAAAACAACAAGCTTAAACAACAACATGGTGAAAAGGAAAGTGGGTTTCTTGGTTCTTATAAAGGGGGAACTTCCTTTGCAGAACCTTAAAAGAACCTTCTTTTCCACAGTCTTGTTCAGTCGTATTCAGTCTAGTGATGATGAGGAGGAACATGATGGGGGGAAAGAAACAGGGAAAAAATAATAACATCACAAGACAAGGAACTAGTGCTTTTATAAACAAACTCTGGCCAGAGCCAATAAGGCTGCAGCTGAGGAATTTGGGGTAAAAATATTGAAAGTTTGTTTTGTAATAGTTTTACATCAAACTTTCAACATAGCCTTGTTATGATGCTGCCTTATGAAGAAGGGTAGAGATAATGTTCAACTCCTGGCCTAAAGGTGATTTTGTGCAGGGACTGCAAAATCAACTTTCAGGACACAGAAACACATTTTGGGCAGGAGTTGAAAAATGACAGCTGTCACATTCATGAGGTGCTTTAAAGATATGGCTATGTTGTAAATGTTGGTTAAAAATATCAAAAATTACAGCTTGCCCAGTGGCGCTGACGCGCAGGATGCCTTACCTCACGTTGCGCCTGTCACCCGGGTTCGGGAATGACCTTGGGTCACTGGAGTGCCGGCATGGGGGGAGGGCAGGGGCAGGACTGAGCAATTGCTCTCCTCTCCTCTCCCGGGTGGGGGGTCACCCACCCGTAGTCCCGCTGTCACCAAATGGAGATTCGGTGATGAGTGCAGGCGGTACTGGGCAACTGGTAGGGTGGAGTGTCCCACAAGATGCACATGCCTCCACATGTGTACATCACATCAGGGATGCATGGGATTGGGATGGGAGAAAATCCTGAAAAACCCATAAAAGTACTAATAAAAATGATTAAAAATTACCAACGTTAAGAGCCTGTGTTCGCAAAATTCAAGTTAGGCGCATAACTGTATTGTTTTTTAATATTTTTACACTAAATTTTCAAAATAGCCTTCTTATGATGCCACCTCATGAACAAAGGTAGAGAAATTTTTCAACTCCTGCCCAAAGGTGATTTTGTGCAGGGACTGCAAAATCACCTTTCGGGATGTGCCAAAACATTTTGACAAGGATTTGAAAAATGACAGCTGTCATTCATAAGGTGCTGTAAAGATATGGCTATGTTGTGAATTTTTGGGAAAATATATTGAAAAATTACTGAAGTTGCTGGCCTGTTGGCACTGAGGGTTGTGGCGCTGGATACCACACCTCGCACCACACTGGTGACCTGAGTTCAGGAATGGACATGGGTTGCTCGGGGGTCAGCAGTGAGAGGAAGGACTGAGCATCTGTAGACAGCTCTCCTTCCTTGGGGAGGAGGGATTGTGTGACGCACTGTAGACTGGCACCTAGTAGCGGCTGGCTTTCAGCTCAGGCATGCTGCCAATAACAGGAGAGGGACAATGTCCAGGGTTTTAGGCTGCTTCTGCAGAGGTGGAGACAGCCAGTCTGCCCAATGCATGGTCATGGGTCTGGGGACAAAGCACAAAATTGGGAGCCGACATGGTCCAT
Organism: Neoceratodus forsteri; assembly: GCA_016271365.2. NCBI lineage: Eukaryota > Metazoa > Chordata > Ceratodontiformes > Ceratodontidae > Neoceratodus > Neoceratodus forsteri. Next base: position 496,114,260 of record CM057453.1, read on the forward strand.
GATGACCCGAGTACTGGGTCAGAGAATGAGTCCCTCCAAGGAAGGGACTGGAGCTCCCTGTCGGCTCCCCGCAAAAATCATAAAAAAAAGGAAATTACCAAAGTTACAAGCCTGCATTCCCAAATTCAATGTAGGCTCATAACTTTGTTGTTTTTAAATATTTTTACACCAAATTTTCAACATAGCCTTCTTAGGATCCCACCTTATGAACAACGGCAGAGAAAAATTTCAGCCCCTGCCTGAAAGGTGATTTCACACAGGGACTACAAAATCACATTTTGGAATGTAAAAAAAAATTGGCCAGGATTTGAAAAATGTCAGATATCACATTCATGAGATGCTGTAAAGATATGGCTATGTTGTGAAATTGGGGGGAAAAGTATTGAAAATTACCAAAGTTATGAGCCTGCATTTGCCAAATTCAACATAGGCTCATAACTTTGCTGTTTTTTTAATATTTTTACACCAAATTTTCAACATAGCCTTCTTATGAACAGGGGCAGAGAAAATGTTCAACTCCTGCCTGAAAGGTGATTTCATACAGAGACCACAAAATCACCTTTTAAGACAGATTTGCCCAATGTCGTTTCAATTGTTCATGAGGTGGGGTCCCAAAAAAGGCATGTTGAAAATTTGGGACAAAAATATGCAGCCATGCACAAGTTATGCCACTAAGTTCAAAACCCCATTGAAATACATTGAACCATATACCTGTTTCTTCGGTTCACTGTCCAGCTTTGAAGAGTGAAGATGTATCTGTGGTCCAGAGAGGATAATGGCATTGAACTCCTGATCGGTAAGTAAGGGCTTGGGGGAGGTCTGTGGGGTGGCTGGGGGTGAGTGAGAGAGTCAGATGGGAGACTCTACAAGCCACAAAAGACATTGATGGATGGTTTTCTGTTAATAGGTTAAGAAAACAACAAAAGTGAACAGATTCCTGCACTGGGGGATTGGGCACCCCCCAGTGCAACTATTTCATTTCTTAAGGGGGGGGATTGGGTGGTGGGTGCTGAGAGGGAGAATTGGGTGGGGGTAGATCTTTAATAAACATAAAGAAAAAAGGCAGTCCTGACACTGGGGGACTGGGCACCCCCAGTGTCACTTGTATGTTTCTGGAGGGGTGGTGGGTGCTGAGAGGGAGGGTCAGGTGGGGGGATATCAATAATTTATAAATTATTTTTTCAGTGGTCATGGTGGAATATGGCACAATCCGCTGTGACCAAGCTGGCCTCTGAGCACTGTTGTGCATGCGCTAGTAGTCGCGCATATGCAATGCAGTTTGGTGGCTGTGACCGCTGTTTTTGAATATTGCAGATATGTCCCCCACCCAACCCTCCCTGTCAGCACCAACCACCTCACCCCCAGAAGCATAAGAGTGACACTGGGGTGCCCAGTCCCAGTGTCATGATCAGGACTGCCATTTTTCTATCAAGAAAAAACTGTGCTTTGCAAGCGGACTGTTCCACAGACATGGAGGCAACTTTCATGCATGTCCAGCAGGTTGTTCGGTTGGAAAGAATGCAAAGAATGCGGAGTCCTTTTTCTGAAAGCAAAAAGACTGCAGGGCTCCACCCACTGCAGCCCTAAGAAGGTGGAAAAATGATACAAAAACAAAGTGAAACATCTAAACAAAGATTACAAAATGAAGAAAGTAAAAGTAAAAGTGGAAGTAAGTTCAAGAACTTTTGATGACTCAGATTTAGACAGCAGTTCTAGGCATTCCATTCTCTGTTCCTCTGATGAAGATGGTTCTAGCTCAGAAGGAGAACTCTCTTAAAAGTCTTAAAAGAGAAAGAAAAATGATGTCTAAAAAGAAATCTAGTAATAAGGAATGGCCTGAAAAATTAAATGCAGCTGAAGATTTACTTGGAAGCACATATGACTCTGAAAGAAATAGTCATTCAATTGACCAGCATATGTATAATCTGAGAAGGTTTTACCACTTAAAAAAGAGATTCCAGCCATATTGGTCCTTGGAAAATAGGAAATGATGGAAGGTTTGATACCTTTTATTGGGCCAACAAGTGTAGTGTATAAAGATGGGATTCCATCTTTGTACAAGACACTTGTTGGTCCAATAAAAGTTATCAAACCTTCCATCATTACCACTTCACAAATAACAAAAGAAAAAGAAAGGGTTGATATTAGTAAGTAATCCCTTGCAGCTAAATACTTAACATGGTATAGTGAATTGCCTTACAAAGCAAAGAGTTCAGTAGAGTGTTTGTGTAAAGCAGTGAAAAAGGGGTTTGGTCAATTTCATACTAAATTAGCAGCCAGAAATACAGTTTATAAAATGAAGTGTTGACAGGAACACAAGCCAATGTGTTTCTTTTATAAATTAAAAGATGTATATTTTAGAGCAGTTAAAGATTCAGATGTCAGTAGTGACCAGTTTAAAGAAATGTACAGTACTTTGTTGCATTGTCCAGTTATATAAGGGTTCCTTTGGCAAGGGAAAATAGAAAATAAAATAAAAGATATATCCTGGCTTATTAAGCAGGCTGAAACAATTTTGGAAACTGCCCATACATATGGGATATAACCCCAGATAAAAGGAACAATCTACCTCCAAGGCAAACGTGTTCCCACTTCAGATGCCTTAGCCATGGAAGGTGGGGAAGTACCTGATTCGAAGTCTCCCAAGAAAACTGGGAAAAAGGTGAGCACAAATCCTTCAAAGAAAGAGGCTGTCCATCAATCCAGGTTCTTACAAAACATGTGATGTTTCAACAGACGTACCAGAACCAGGGTTTTGCATATGGTGGATATCCCACTGGAGAGGTTTTGGTAGAGGAAGAAATGGTTATGGAGGCCAAAGAGGTAATTTTAGAAGTCATAATTACTTCCCAGACCTATGCTGCCCACTTGTAACCTCTCTCCTTCTGTTCTAATTTATCTGCCTCCTAGCTCTGTCTTTTGCTCCACCCTTTCTCACCCACCCCTCTGCCACCTACTCCCCCCATCCCCTCTGCTGCTGTCTATTGCTCCCCTCTCCTCTCTGGAACTGTGACACTCCCTGCCGTACTTCTTTAGCTCTCTTCCCCTTACTACCGATTTCTTCTCCAACCATAACATACCGTTTAGGCAATCTGTTTTGTTTGGCCTTCCACTCACTATTCCACTCTAATCGCACCTGTGCCAGTTCCTCACACCTTTGCCTACTCCTCTCTAGACCCCCCAGCTAGTCATTTTCTCTGTATTGCCACCCGCCCCTATTTCCTCACTCCACTCTCACAACCACCTTTCCTAGTGGAACTCACTCCTTAGCTCCCCCCTTTGATGGCTTGTATAATCTGTGCTTGCTACTCCCTATCTCATCTTTCTACCATGCCCTACTACCCCACTAGCTTGGCCAACTTCTCTTGGGCATATCACTACATCCACCTTATGTCTCCTTCTGTATGTAATCCTTTCCTGTGTTTTGACAAAGTCATCCTCTGACTGCAAATGTAATCACTACTGCTGTAACCTTGTAACCTTGGCACTTATCACAGTACTTGTATAATTTGCTAATCTGTGTATTGCCCATCATTCCTCTGTTCCCTCTTCCACATTTTGCTTCTATGTTTATATCTATTTTTGACGTGGAGCCTTTGTAAATGAGTCGCTGACTCAAAGGTGTTGTAATTCCAAGAATCAAATAAATAAAGAAATAAAATAATTATGGTCACCAAACCTATCAAGAGTCTCAGAACAAATCTAGTCATGGTTCTCCAAGTTTAGAAGAAATGGAAGAGAAGCTGAGAAATGAAATGGAGAAATAAATGGGAAACTTAAAGTTCTTCTACACGCGCCCTTGTCACAAACACCTCATACACCTGCTTCTCCTACTGTGAAAACACCACCAGGAGCACGTGCTACAGGTAGGGACTGTATTTCAAATAATTGACTAATAGTTTCTGTTCCTTCTATTGCAATCCAGGTAACTGAAACTTTAAGTCTGGAAAATGATAAAAAGTCTGGGTCAAAAAGTGAAAATGAATGTGTGGCAATTGAAACTGCTACTTCTATATCTTGTCTCCTTCAAGAGAAGAGATGTTATGAATTAAAACTTTGCCAACAAAGTTATTGCGAAGTGGGCACAATGCACCTTTATGAAGCTTTCTGAAGTTTCCACAGACCCTAGAAACTTTGACTTCACCTAAATTGTGAAGTTCGTACTGTGAAGTGGCCATTTTCAGCAAAGTGGCTACTTTGTGAGCCAATTTTGGTTAATTCACAAAAAAAATGGCAACTTCGACAGTCAAAACTTTGGGAATTGTCCGGCCCAGTGACACTGAGGGTTGAGGCACTGGACGCCACACCTTGCACCATTCTGGTGACCTGGGTTCAGGAATGAGCCTGGAATGTTGGCGGTCGGCAGGGGGAAGGAGGGAGGCAGGGAGCTGGATTGAGCTGTCATAGGGCAGCTCTCTTCTCCTGGGTTGGGGACCCAGTTGTGCAAGCCTGCCCCTGGGTGGAGGACTGAGGGTAGTGCAGATGGGAGCGGCTAGCACAAGGAGGGTGTGATAGATTGCTGTGTGCACGTGCCTCCACACTCACATGAGCAACCATGGAAAGGGGAGGGGCAGAAAAGTTAAAATGGAGCTGGCAGGCTCCATGATGGCCCCTCAGCACCCATACTGGCCCCCTGGAGTCTGGATGTTGGTCTCTGGGGTAGGGAGGAAAGTCAACACCCTTCGTTCTTGGTCCTGTCATGGAGGGGGCTACCCATGGGGGGATTGCTGGGAGGGTTGGGCTCGGGACAGCCAGGGACCGGAGAGTGAGCCCCTCCAAGTAGGGGCTGGAGCCACCTGCCAGCTCCACGAGGAGCATAAAATATATACAAAAAAAGAACTTCAGGAAATTTCTGTCACTTTCCCCATCCCTACTCAAGAAATGTCCGGAGTTAGTGTCACATAAAATGTAAAGTGCCAAAGTAAAACTGCTAGGCTGCCAGGTTTAAAGAAACACAAATTCTGCATGGGTACCTTACTTTCAAAAGGAAAAGCAGACAGATTTTACTATGGAGTAAATATTAAAAACAAACTGGAGTGTGAGGCATTATTAGACTCTGGGGCAGAAGTGACTCTGGCACCAGATATTAAAAACCTTGCCAGGCACAAATCCCAGTTTGCCAGTGCAAACTGGGCTTTGTGCAGATTTCCCTTATTCAAAAGCCCAGTTAGCATGGGAAAACAGGGTTTGCACCCAGGCAATATTCAGAGGGTGGTGCAATGCAAATGAAGGGGCAGGGACCTGAGTATTGGCTCAGTCCAATATTCAGAGTATGTGTGCCATGCAAAGCCGTTTTGCTTGGTCCCCTTGAGCAACGTACATACCGCCAATTGAAACCTCAACTTACTCCCGTGCAACCCTAACAGTTAGCAGTGGAAGTGCAGCAGCACCCCGAACCCTAACATAGTAGTCCCTGACATCTGATGGTGCCCCCCCCCACTGATCACCGGCCTGATTATGAAAAGATTACTTTCTCTGGTGCTAGTGGTTCCCCCCCTCGCCAATCGCTGGACAGATCATGAACAGATTACTTTCCCTGGTGCTAGTGGTCCCCCACGGCCAATTGCTGGCCCAATTATGATACGATTACTTTTGCTAGTGACCCCCCACCCATCACCAGCCCGATGTTAAATCATTTGCTGGAGTCCAGAGATCCCACCCCCACCCACACACATTCCTAATGTGATAATATGCATTCCCTGATGTCCAGTGGTCCTTCCCCCAGCTGCACCCATGGCCAATTTAGTAATATATATTCCCTGATGTCAAGTTTTCCCTCCCCCCTACCCAATCACCAACCAGATGCACAGACACCATTTCCATGGCATCCAGTGAATCCCTGGCCCCATCCTGCTCCCCTGTATATGAAAGATAAACAATTCCCTGGTGTCTAGCAGACCCCCCCATCCCCGATCTCCTGTATAATTAAGTAACCCCATTCCCTGCTGTCTAGCGGACCCCCAGCCTGACAGGTAGTGCCCCACCACTCTACTCCCCCCATTCCTACCCCAAGCTGGCAACTGGCACAGCCCTCTGCTCTCCACCACGGCTGGCCAGTGACTGAGCTTTCAATGAGTGCGTGATGTGTACAGTAAGCACTCACTGACAGCTCAGTCAGCAATCAGTCATGATGGAGAGCAGAGGGCTGTGCCGGTCACTGGATCAGGCTGGGATGGGGGGAGCAGGGTGGTGGGGCACTACCTGCCGAGGTGAGGGGGTAGGGATCTGCTAGACACCAGGGAATGGCATTACTTAATAACACAGGGGATCAGGGATAGGCAGGGGGTCCACTAGACACCAGGAAATGTTTTATCTTTCATAAACAGGGGATCAGGATGGGGCAGGGATTCACTGGACACCAGGGAAATGTCTGTGTGTCAGGCAGGCAATTAGGTGGGAAGAGGGACCACTGGACACCAGAGAATACATATTACCACATAAGGAATGGGTGCAGGTGGGGGGGGCACTGGCCACCAGGGACAGTTCACTGGAATGGGCAAACTGAGAGTGGTGCCACACTAAATTGCCAGGCTACCTATGCAAATGAGCCCATAATGGGCATGCAAATGGCCCCTTAGTACCTTGAATGCCTAATGAGGTCACTTGTCTGGGTCAGTTTGAATATCAGAAATTTAGCATGGGTGCAAGCCATTGTGGCACCCTATTTCAGGGTCATGTCTGCCTATCATTAAGTGGCTTAGCACCGGGCCGACATGGCCCTGTATTCAGTCAAAAAATGCTGGTGTGCTATTCCACTGAATATAGCATTTTTGGACACCTTGGCAACTGTATACCAACACTACCATGACAATTTTACATTGCCCGACACTACAGCGACAACAGTGCCAGGTCACTGTAGTGCTGATACAGGACCCCGGCACTGCTTTCTGGGGATATTGCACCCCCTCCCTGAAACAACTCTGACTCAGAGCTCATTAATTTAGTAGGGGAGGGTGTGGGGGCAGAGCCCCCTGCATGGGGTGTTTGGGGGCAAAGCCCCCCAAAGAAAACAATGTTTCTTGTGACCCCCTTTATGCCGATTGAAAATGTGGTTGACATAAAGGAGTCGCTGTAACATCAGTTGACAATGAAATTGTCGACCGACTGTCATGGTTGCCTAGGCAACCACAAGGCACAGTGCTACTGTTTGTGCTGTATTGTGTCTTTTTGAATAGTGGGCCCCTTATATTTAAAGCTTATCAGAGAAACTTGCCAATGCCTTAGGTGAAACAAAGCCCCTAAAGGTACTTCCAGGTGACTTAAAATGAATGTGTTATGGAAAGGAAGTTGAAAAACCTTTAAGTAAATTTGGATGAATCAATCAATCAATCAATCAATCAAAATCTTTATTTATTCAGGCGAACATCATTGAGCATAGCTCATTTACAAGATGGACCTGAGTGGTCATAACAAAAAAGGTTACAGAGTGTATACAAAAAACATGATATTGAAATAGCACAAATACAAACATTTATGAGTGAGATAGATATACAATTATTTACATATATACAAGGCAAAGGACAGTAAACCAAAAACCTAATAAAGGTGAGAAACAAACAGTCTGGTGGGGATAAGGCTTCGATAATGGTACATGGGTGGGCAAATATGTTTGTGGTTTGATGTGGAAAGGACCAGAGCAACGATAGAAGAATAGGGATGAGATTTAGAAGGGGGGGTGGGGGAGAGAGAGGTGTGGGGTGTGGGAGGACTAGGCCTTATGGAAGCAATTGCATGAATCTGGGATTAGGGCTGGTGTACAGCTTTTGAAGGATGTAAGGGGATCAGTGTTTCCATTTTCAATGTCTTTTGGATAGAATTCCAGATAAGTGCCAGGGAATAACTGATGCAGCTCTTCCATACCGGGTGCAGGTGATAGGAATCTTCAGCAGGATCAGTTTGTTGATCCTCAAGGTGTAGGGCCTGGATGTGATCTGGTTGAAGCAATCAGAGATGTAGGAAGGGAGTTTGTTTGTCAGAGCTTTGTAGATCCAGATAGCAGCATTTTTCTTCTTCTATGTTGCAGGGATGTCCAGCTGACTGCATTGTAGAGAGCAATGATGGAGTTGCTAGAGGAAGGTCAGTAATGAATCTAATAGCTCTATGATACAGGGTGTCTAGTTTGTTTAGATGGAGAGGGAGCAATGACCGTAGAGGAAGTCAGCATAATCAATGAGGGACATGAATGATGCAAGGATTAATCTTTGTTTGGAATCTTTGGTCAGGTAGTGTTTGATTCTATAGAATAGACCAAGTCTTTGTCTTAGTTTTCAGGAGCTCTTCAGCGTGGGTAGTATAGTCTAGTTTATTGTCTATCCATACTCCTAGGTATTTGAATTTGTCAACATATTCCAGATTTTCACCAAGGATGGTAGAGAGTTGTGGGAGGTGAATGATGGGATAGTGGAAGAACAGTTCTTGTGGGCAAAGAACATAGCTTTGGTTTTCTTAGCATTTAGTAATAATTTCTTTTTTAATAGGTTATGCTGGAGGAGGGAGAATTGAGACTGTAGGAGCTCACAGGCTTTTGATGGTGAGGGATCGCTCACATAAAGTACAGTGTCATCTGCAAAAAGGTGGATATTAGAAAGAGAGAGATTGGATGAAACTTAGGTTTGGCAAAATGAAAGTAACGCATCCAGTATATGTTACCAGTAGGACAGATGATGATTTGCTAATTAGAAATGTTGAAAAGGTTAGGGCCAATAATTGATTAGTTCCATAAAATTCTATGGTGACAGGTAAAAAGGCCTAGGGCAGGATTCTCAAAGAACAGCAAAAATCCCACAGCTGCGGGAAAAAGGCTTGCAGCAATGCGGAAACGCAGTTGTGTGATATTCTTAAAGAAAATCCTGCAGCTGAGGGAAATCCGCAAAAAGTCCTGCAGCTGCAGAATTCCAGCAGCTGCAGGAATCCCGCAAGTGCTGCGAATCTGCAGCTGTGGAAATGGGTGAGGAGGCAGGGCAATAGTAAATCCATATTGCTGAAGCTACAGACATTAACATTGCTGTCATTGTATGAGGCTGACAGCACCCACATGGATACCTACAACCAGTCCCTCAAGTGGGGCCAGTGCAGCACCACAGGTACCAGCTTAACCATGGCACCACAGTGGCCGCCAGTCAGTGCTGGCCGTCCCTCCCTGGGGTGATCCTGTTGCCTGCAGGGGTGGTACTCGCTGCAGACAGGTCATGCTCTACTGCCTGTGGGGCTCTGTCATGGGCTGCACTGGATCAAGTGGTTGTTGCCTGTTGCCATATCATGGCAATGTGTGCTTTCAGTGCTGTAACATCAGCCACTGCTATGCTGTCTGAGATGCTATTACGTGTGATACACCTCCAGCTTAATTGATTCCAATTGCTGGGGCACTACTGCAGTGTGCTGAGGGAGAGTTACACCTCATTCCATTGTGTGTAACATTCTTTCCTCAACTGCGGAAAAAAACTGGCTGTGAATAGCCTTTCAGGGACTGTGCCTTACTTATCTCACACCTTTTTGTCCTGAGGGACTTCTGCAGCGGCACTTTTTTCAACAGTCCATAGTGGTTTTTCCCGCAGCTGCGGAGGGTTTTGTGAATAGCACTTTGAGCAAACTCACCTTTTTTTCCGTAGCTGAGGAAGTTTTGGGGACTTAGGGAAGGTTTTGCACCTTCAGAAAGCTTTGAGAATCCTGCCCCTATTCTTTTACTTGTTTTGCAAATTATATATTTTTATTAGGAAAAGTGCAGCATCATACAATCATTATGTGTCCCAGTTACTATAAACATATAGATGGATTTTACAGCATAATGAGGTAGTAAAAGTGCAATAAATCTCTGTGAAAGGTCCATACTTTAATAAAGTGCAAACCTTGATGGAAAAGCATGTATGTGACCATTATGATTCTGGTGTCTTATATACCAGTACAAAACTAGTCATCAGATGGGAAAAGTTACTTTCATACAGTGAAGTAAAATAAAAATAATTCCATTCCCCCACTGGAAAAGACTCATTGCCAGGGTCACTAGAAAACTGCGGAAAATGTTATCCCAAATTGTGGAGACTTTTTGCAGAAATTGGGGAGGAATTGTGGGACTTCACTATACATCCCAGTGCTTCCTGATAAATATTTTATTTGCTGCAGCATGTACTGATCACATAAATTATTAGATAGATGTGTTGCCACTTGTATATGCTTTTAATATGAAGAAAAGTTTGTGTTTTTGAAATGAATTGCAAATTAATCATTAAGTAGCATATCTTGTAAAATCTAAAAACATCTGCCTAATGCAGTGTTGACTACATTTAATTTAGTAAGCCACAGTCAATCAATATTTAATAAATCCTGAAATAACATATTTTGCCAATTTCTACCTATACAAAATGAAGTCTGTTTAAAGGGGAACCGTCAACTACAGGATTTCAATGTCTGAAAGCCGATGAAAAGCTAATTTGGGTGAGCCATTATGTTTACTCTGTCTTTGCAGTCCAGAGTTATTCATATGTAAATCAGCTTGTAATTAAGGGATGGGGCAGCTATATGTTTTAGACTCCTGACAGGAGATTATGTCACCGAAGAAGTTTACTCTGCTTTGACTGTAGATAATCCAACAGGTTAAACAGGAAATCATCTGTTTTATTAAGTGTGCTTTAAGGTGTTATTAGAACACTGTCTACATTTATAATAACTATTATGTATGTGCATTGAGACTAGTGAGGTATCAACTTTACTTTTCAAACTGTTAGTAAAAATAATCCACTTTCAGGATTGCTTTAACCTCTAGGATATATTGCCAGCTGATTATCAAAAACTACACATCTCAAGGCTGGCTCTGTTTTGCCAACAGGTATTGGGGCCCCATATCAGGATATCTAACACTGGTTGTGCTCATGTCAGTACAGATTTCTGGGGCTGCCACAGCACCAACTTCTGTCTTTTCCTTTCCTTCTCCTACAGCCCTTTCTCTTACAATTTCAGGTGTGAACTCAGGTCTACAAGATGCAAATGTGGCTACATACCTACTGGTCTATCATCATGGATAGTCCAGAGGTGGAGAGTGTGTTTAGCAGTAGGGTGTGGCTGACCATGTCAAAGGCTTTAACGAGGTTGATGCATATTGCCCCCACTATGTGGTCCCAGTCAAGTGCATTATGTATGAATCCAGTAAATTCTAACAGTACTGTGGTGGTACTGTGGGCCTTGTGAAATCTGTGGTGTTGCGGACATTGAATCTGGTATTTCTCAAGGTACTCGGTTAGTTGGTCTGATATGATGTGTTCCAAAGCCTTCGAGAGGGGGAAGGATTGATATAGGGCAGTAATTAGTGTGCTGGGCTCGATCTCCACTTTTGTGGACAGGTGTAACTATAGCTGCTTTTCACGTCTGGGGGAACTGTCCAAGGCAGAGATAGATTCAGTATTTTAGTAAGTGGAGATAGGACTGCATCAAGAGTAAGGCAGATATGTTTAAGGTCAAGAGAGTCACTCCTGTGTCTTGATTTTCCTAGCACCCATAGTAGATACTTTTTGACCTCTGACAGGGTGACTGTCCTGAAATAGAAAGTGTGTGTGTGTATGTGTGTGTTGAGGTGGACCAGTTCTACTGTCTTCAACATTATCAGCTGATACGTCGAAGAAGCCATGGGGAAGGACACTGCTAAGTTCTGAGAAGCTAGCATTGAAAGTATTAGCAATTTGTTTGGGATCCTGGGTAATTTTACCATTGACATCCAACATAGAGGGTGAAGTTTTCTAGTTTTACCCGTGAGGCCATTAAGATTGTCCCCAAATTTCCTGCCATTCCCCCAGGAGTTTGAGAGCTCATCTTTGAAGTGTTGGATTTTTGTGAGGCGTACTTCCCGAGTGCAGGCAATCCTAGCTGCTTTGTAGAGCTGAATGTCTGCCAGTTTACTGGTGGCTTGAGCTTGATGCCACAGATTATCCCTAGTGCCCATGTGGTTAAGTAGGGATGGGGTAATCCAGGGATTGTTTGTGCCCTTAATCTTACACTTTCTTATGGGGTATGGATGTTGCAGGCTGCATTAAATTTAGAGATAATGAACTCACATGCTTTGTCCACATTTTGAGCCAAGTCAATGGGTGACCAGTCAGATTGCTTGAGATAAGCCTTGAGGTGTTCGAGCTGCCCTTTCTTCAGGTCATGATGTATTGCCATTTTAGCAGATGGCTTGGGGGTTCTATTTGACCAGTGGCATAAATTGGGGAAGTGATCACTAATAGAGTCAGGGAACATGACAGTGTTGGATATTCTTTCCAGGTAGTTGGTAAGTATCCAGTCCAGCAGTGTGCTAGAGCCAGTCTGGTAATTAACCCCAGTGGGGGAGTCTACCATTTGGGAAATATTGATTGCGGAGATGGCATCCTTGTAGGGGTCAGCCTCAAGGGCCATCCAATTTACATTAAAGTCCCCTAGTAGCACCACTTTGGAATTTTGATGCAGGTTAGTAAAGTAGTCACTGACCATATTGAACCCACTGTCCTGGTTTTGTGGAGGGATGTAGACAGGGACTGCAGTGAGTAATTTGTTGTGGGATCCTAAGAAAATCCTGATGGCAAGGGCCTGGACATTTTTTCCAGTGTCTAGTTTCAGGAGAACATGGCCCCACAGGGTACCCTTAAGGTAGAGTGCACAGCCTCTACCTCTTTTATCTAGTCTATCCTGTCTAAAAAGGGTGTAGCCATCAAGGGAGATAGCTGAGTCACGAATCTTTGGTATGAGCCAAGTCCCCACCACAGATAGCGTATCAGGTTTGTGCTGGGTTAGTCACACTTGGAGATCATCAAATTTGGACATCAGGCTACAAATATTGATGGATGCCAATTTTAAGGTTCTGTGGTTGTTTCCATGGTAAGGTATCTGTTGCACTGGGCCAGATTTGGGGTGGATGTTGCCCCATAGGGGGAGAAGCATCAGGGTCAGCCTCAGCAGTGAGTACTTGAGTTGCATAGGGTAGCCAGTGCTTTTTGCCTGCTAAACTGTCCACTTGTTTTATAGTACAGTGACACAGCAAGATGGGTTAGCAGGGATAGGGTAGGTGCGTAAAAGACATGAACTGACCAATTGTACAGGTTAGTAGGTCTGAGGTAGTTCCCAATTATACAAATCATTGTACCAGGATCTGGAGTTATTATAGTTTTGAGGGATGGAGAGTAATTACTTATGGGGTTTGATTAACTGGGTTAGCTGGAGTTATAATAACCAGCAGTAGGACTGGGAATGGCAGGCATTTATACACCCACATGGTCAGCAAATAGCTGCAGAGAGTGGTGTGGGCTCCAAGGGGGTCAGCTCACATAGATAGGGCCAAATTAAAATCAGTGGGGTTTGGTAAGTGGTGTTGGGGTTGGTGATTGGGACAGACTAGTGTGAGGGAAAGAGGGAGGGGAGGTCGGGTACAGCCACTACTACTTAATGGTGGGAGGGTGGGCTGAGGTGGGCTGGAGCTTTGGGTGTGGAGGGGGTGTCTGGGAGGGTGGCCAGGCAGAACCAAACAACATTGCGCGTAGCTCCTAGGGAACCTATTGGGCAAAGAGAGGGGGTGATTGTGCTTCTTGTGGGATTCAGAGAGAAGGGTGCCCATGAAGTTATTGGGTCAGATCAAGTTATGTCAAACTGTGACTGGTGGGATGGCCTAGTGGTTAGGGTTATTGACTCTGGTGTGAAGGATCAAGGGTTCAGTTCCCAGGTCATACACTAGAATAAGAGGGGTGGGATAATCACTAGAGGCGGGCTGATTTGGGAAGCGTAGAGTAGGAAAGGAGTCCTTAACTTGGACTATTTAGGTTATTTATGTTAGGAGTATGAGGAAATGTCAGGGGCAGCAGCAACTCAGTGGTTGTGGAGTATAAACTGCAGTAAGGAAATTAGGGATGGTGGGGTCATGTGATTAGTCATATAATCTAGGATACCTATAAGGGCTGTGTCCACCCAGGGTGGGGGTGGGGGTGGGGTGGCACAATCACTGCGGTAGTGGCGACAGGCTAACACAGGTTCAGAAAGAGATGTCTAACTGCTTTGGGGAGAGAAGGAGGGCCGAAGCTGCTAGCAGGAGTGGCAAAAGGGAGCCTTGAAGCACAGCTGTGAAGTCTGTTCCTGGGGAGATAAGTGAAAAGAAGTCAGTAGTGAGCAGAACGAAGAGAGGCAGGGGTCAGGGTGGGAACGGCGGAGGGGGACTAGAGTCTGTGTGCGGCAAAGATGACGACTGAAAGCTTCCAGCCACAGAACACACACAAGGCAGCAAAAAACACTGCTGAACAATTCTGGGCACACTAAAACAGTATAGAGTCAGTACAAAAAGCCCTGGGATGAAATTCTGGGAAGCAGCTAAAAACACTGGCAGCACGGGTCACGTGACCACCAGAACCTTCTGGAATAACATCAAAGACCTCAATGGGAAATCTCGCTCCCCACCTCCCTCCCAGCTCATCATAAATGGCACTGCTTCCACAGACACACTCACCATAGCAAACTGTCTAAATACCACCTTCTCAGATCTCAGCACTGTTCTCCCTAGCGGTTTCTTTGACCCCGTGCCCCAATCCCGCCTCCAACCCTGCAGCATCCCTGTTTCCTCCTGCGCACAATATCCCCCCAGGAAGCTCATCCTTACCGACAAAAAGCGCTAAACAGCAATAACCCTATAAATGATCCCCTAGATGCCAGGCTCCTTTGACTAGTCCTCGACGTGGTCCTAGTCCCCCTAACAGACCTGCTCAACAAATCCCTATGCCTAGGTCAATTCCCTAGTACCTGGAAAACAGCTGTCATTACCCCCATCCATAAAAGTGGTGACAAAGCCTCCCTTAATAACTATCAACCCATCTCCATTCTTTTGCCCCTCTCTAAAGCGCTAGAAAAAGTGGTGGCCACCCAACTTACTGAATACCTAGCCAAGTATAACATCCTATGCCCAGAGCAACATGGCTTCCATTCAGGCCATAGCACCACCACAGCCCTCCTAGAATTCACCAACTTCCTGCACTCCTCCCTGGACACCGGTAGTGTTGCAGGAGCTGTGTTCATGGACCTATCCAAGGCCTTCGACACAGTCTGCCACCCTCTCCTTCTCGACTCACTCCGCCAACTTGGTTTCTCCACAGGCCCCCTGGCCTGGTGCTCCAGTTACCTTTCCGCCCGGTCCCAATGCGTCAAAATTAACGGAACTCTATCCGACACACTACCCGTCTGCTCCGGGGTGCCCCAGGGCTCTATCCTGGGACCACTTCTTTTCTCCCTCTACCTAAACTCCTTACCAAAGGCCTGCTCCACAAAAATCTTACTATATGCAGACGATGCAGTGCTCTTCACCTCGCATCATAAACCCACACCCCTGCAGGACTCCCTCCAACTTGCCTTCTCCCAGGCCGAAACCTGGTTTAAGGACCATAGACTGGTCCTCAACTTAAAAAGACTAAGTCAATGATCTTTCTCACCGCCAAAACAGATCTAAGAACGCACTGCTCAGCATCCTCCCCAGCACCCAGCACCCCCTTGAGCAGGTATCCAACTACAAATATCTTGGACTTACCCTCGACTCGGCCCTTACCTTCCATGATCACATAAAAACCCTTGCTGCTGCAACAAACACCCGGATTAGACTCCTTTACCGACACAGGGATTGCCTTCCCCCCCACGCCCTTAGGCTTGCCATCACCTCATCGATACTGTCCCCAGTGGACTATAGGCTCCTTGTATATGGTGCAGCAAATAACACCACATTCCAGATAATCCAGGCCACACTCAACAAGGCCTGCAGGCTCCTTACAGGCGCACCCAGGCTCACTCACACCTACTCGCTCTATACATCTGCCAATATTCTCAACCTTGATGAAAGGCTCCACCACCAGACCTGCTTACTTGCCAAGAAAATACTGCTCGGACACTCCCCCCTGGGGTCACCGCCTCTTTTCAGCCTGCAACCCCCACTATCCTCACCTGCAATTCAGAGAAAGCCCCTCTGGTTGTGCCCAGGGTAAAAACCTTCCTTGCTCAGAGATCTTTCCACCATAGGGCACCCATATGGTTTAATGCACTCCCAAGCACCATCACTAGTGCACCCAAGATTGTCCATTTCAAAACCACTCTTTGCAACCACCTCTTCAATATCTGCTCCTGCAACTGCTTCTAATTCTTTCACTTTCTTACCCACTGTGATCCAATATTCTCTGACAAAGTCCATTATGGACTGCAACCTCCATCTTTAACACCAATCCCATGATTAGGTCTGACTACTATGTTTAGATGCCTTCTCAAGCTTATAATGCCTCACTGCTGTTATGTTGTAAATATCATCATCTGAAGGTTATAAATAATGTCAGAAAATATCTACTTCCAAATCTTGTAAATACTGTCTGTGACAAGTGTCTGTAACACATGCTTAATGTAACCACTGTTATACCATGTATCTCATGTTTAATGTAATTGTCTTTATACCTACTCTATGTTTCCATCTGTCTTACATGTGACGAGGTACCTTTGCAAATAAGCCTCTGGCTCAAAGGTTGTAAACCGATATATCAAATAAATAAAAAAAAAAAAAAAAAAAGGTACAATCTCAAACAGTAGTAGACAAAATGCTCTAAAATGTATAAATCATCTCTAAAATAATCAATCAGAAGAGGTCCTCCACTGGCCCTTCGGCGCAGCAGTTGGATTTCCACTTGTGATGCCGGTGATCCTGGTTCGGGAACGGACTCGGGTTGCTGGAGGGCTGGCTGGGGGAGAAGGCTGGAGCATCTGACGACTGCTCACTTTCTCCGGGGGGGGGTAGGGATGTGGTCTGGTGACTGCTGACTCCCAGTGGAGACCAAGGGTAAAGCACGTCCGCCAACTGACTGACCAAGGGGGGCATGGCAGAAGTTGGCATACGCCTTTATGTCATGGCACATCGTGCCCCCAAGAGAAAAAGGGAAAAAGCTCTCCTCTGCTTGACTGGACGATGGCCATCTGGGCCCCTCTGCCACCACGAGTGCCCTGGTCAGGCCCCAGAGACCACCTCAGCATCACCCAAGGGGCCAAGTAGTTGCACTGGCCAGCCCCTACCAGCACCGTTCTCCTCCTCCTCGCAGGACCCATCCAGTGAAGGATTACACTGGAATACCCAAGGGTGGCTGCCATCTGAGGTGGGGAATGATGGCTAGGGGCAGAGGCGCGAGCGGGAGGAGGGACAAAGACCACTGATGGTCCGAAGGAGAGGCCAACAGGGGAGACATGGAGGAGGTGGAAAAAAAAATAGAAGAGGTCTTCCGACAGAAAATGTCCACAGGTCCAGAAAGAGATGTCTACCTGCTTTGGGGAAGGAGGACTGAAGCTGCCAACAGGAGTGGTGAAAGGGGGCCCAGAAACATGGCTCCGAGGTCTGTTCCTGCTTTGAGGAGGGAGGGCTGAAGCTGCCAGCAGGAGCAGTGAAAGGGAGATGATAAGAGAATGCAACTTGACCTGTTCAAATGCGTGGATGGGGTAGGGAAAATGTTTGAGAGTCCCTGGAGTGAAGGGAGTATGTGGAAGTGCTAGCTGGCAATAATCAGGAGGTGAGGTGGGGGGAAGTGTCCCAGACCAGAATTTGGTGATGAAAGTGAGGCTATGGACCTTACGCCTGACTGATAGAGGCATCAGAGAGAGGGAAGAAAAGAGAAGACAGTGGTGATTGGGGGGAGGAGGTGGCAAAACAGCAAAATGAGTTAAGGGGAGTATTGAGTCATGCAAGAGAGGTTGCAGGGGCAGAGCCATAGACAATGTCGAACATAGTTGATTACAGGTAGAATAGTTTTTGTGACTGAGTCATGGCAGGTGGCAGAGGGAGGCAGTCCTTGTGGCAGTTGAGAGCTCCAAGTTTAGAGTGAAGTTTGACACAGGTGGAGTCGATATGGGCCCAGAAGTCGAGATTGCTAGCCAGCTAGACCCTGAAGTATTTGAAAGATTTGACTGTGTCTAAGGGTGAGCCCTCCAGGGTGGCAAATGGTGTGGGGCTTCTGGAGTCTGGACAATCTTTGCCTGGATCCAAACATCAAGACTTTTTGGGGAGTTTAGTTTTAGCTGGTTATCCCGGAACTACTGCTGCAGTTTTTGAAGGTAATTGCAAATATACTTTGCCTGTTTTATTAACGTGTTTTCAGAAATGTTAGTTTTTTGTAGGCTTTGTATGTAAGCATGTAGTTGTGGCAGATTATCAAGTAGGGATCACTGTCACTAACTCCCTCAGAAGCACATTCAAGTTTATAATCAGCAGGGCCATCCAAACTCGTCAGGCATTTGAATCAAAATCCACTCAGAATGAAAGTATGTATATAAGGAAAACCTACCCTACCACTCAAAAACAAGCATAGTAGTTAATGCTCTTTTTAGGTAAATAGGGCAATTTGCACCTTTTCTCACACCTGTTGTTTCAGTCTCTGTGGCAGCAATTATTTTCAACCACACTAAATTGTTTTGGCCAAATTCAAGTCTGTGTACCAAACTGTTAGCATGTTTCAGTATCTTTCCATGAGAATTTAAAATATAAAATATTAACATTTATACAATATTAACATTTATACAATAGGAGTGGGCACAAAATCAGTTAAATGAATGCGTTTATTCTCACTGGTGTTAAATAAATGTCAGGACCACCATTTATTTAACACCCTAATGTCAATCAAGCACATTTATTTAGCACCCTGCCATCAATCATCCCTTTCCTGCCAGAACTACAGCATGGACACCCCCTAAACCATTCCTGTTTGGGTCTGTTTTGGCTGCAAACACGCACAAAGCCCTTCAAAAATGTTCATTCCCACCACACTCGTCCCCACTTTGGAGTACAAGTTTCAGTTGCTCGGTTCTCTCCTCACAGGTTTCCCACAGCCTGCAATGCTCACTCTTTCTCTGGCCACGTGAATGTTTATCTCTCTTCCCAGACAGAAACTGCCACAGAAGCTGCCAAACCAAGGATTGGCCAGATATTTCACCATGCAAATTGCACTGCCGAGTGCAGGATCAACCAGATAAATCCCACTGAAAAATACACAAAGACGCACACATTAAAGTACCTTTTCCATAATGGAGAAACAAAGCTACCATGTTTTTTTTGTGTGAATGCCTTCCCACTTAAAAAAAACAAAAAAAAAAAACACACTAATAAAGAAAGACGTCTCAGCAATGATATGATGTCCTAATGCCCGATCCCCTAGCAACCACCCTAGCAACTGACAACACTAAATGTGCAACAGCTCTTTCAGTAAAAATAAACCATGACATTTTAATAATTTTTCAAAAATAATAAAATCATTACAATTAATTATCCCAACCCAAAAAGTCCCTGCCTATTGTATAATGAATATTAATAACAGGGATCTTTGTGGGATGAATATTTACTAGGTTGGTTTGACCTGGCACATCACATGTGGCTTATGCCACTCGTGAGGTTACCCAAGGTCAAACAGCACAAGTGAAAATAAATCATTTATTCCACAGGTCCCTGTTGTGTATCCCTTATAAATATTAAAATATTTCTTATGGGGGCGCTAGAGAGCCATCTTCCAAGCAGGAAGCAACTTATCTGAGCTCTCTTACCTTCGACTGGATTTATATAAAAATTTCAACTCAGAAGTGAACTTTTGCTTTATAACTGTGCCTAATAAGCAGCTTTACATCGTGCTGATCATTTTGATTATAAATATATTATGGGTCAGCAGAAAACACAACAACCAGGACCCTTGAAGGGGCAGCAACTGACAGCTAACAAGGCCAGAGAATCCTTAGAGCATGCAGCTACTAATAGCCTTATTGGATCATTAGAGCCCTCATGGCAGACAATGCTGGAGTCCATGTGGGCCATGGACTTGAAGATTAAAAGAACTCTATAGAAGTTGGAATCCCACAACATGGTGATTAAGGAGTTGACGAGCACAGTGGCTGAGGCTGACAAGCAGAATGACAGCCCTAACAGTGGTTTCCACCCTCACTAAGGAAAATGGGCAACTATGGGGATGGATGGAGGCTCCTGAGAACGAGATCAGATCTGACAATATCCATATCGTCGGTGTCCCGGAGGGCACCGAGGAAACTCAGTTGCTTGATTTTCTCAATCAATGGCTATCACAAAAGCTCATTGTGCCAGAGGGGTTTGACTAGACTGCTCTCAAGAAAACTCATTGTGTCAATCCCAGGGTCTGTCTACAAACACCAATTCAACCTTGCACTATACTGTTGAAGACTGCGAGCTCTAAAATCAGAGATTTGCTTATTACTGCAGCCCGAGCAGTCTACCCAATTGAAATCACTGGGTCTGATGTTAAGTTCTACCTGGACTTTTCCTTCCAGACCTGGGACAGGCACAAGTGATTTGATGCCATCTGCCAATGTCTTTGGGCTCTAGGGATCATGCATTCCTTCATGCTCCCGGCACACTTGCACATTACTTATGGAGGCAAATCTTGGCAGTTTACTAATCCGCAAAATGGGGGTCGCTGGCTACAGGAGATTGAAGCAGAATTCACTGCCAAGTCCATGGAGCAAGATGAGGAGCAGCCGGGCTCCGAAGAGGACTGATCGGTATGAACTTTTTTTGTCATTTCATGTAGAGTTTTAGCCTAAACATATTTCCTTTGAGCTGAAAGTTTACATTCTTCTTCCTTTAATACAGGGTTTTATAGGTGCTGCAGGGTAATGTACTTCTGACCTTTAGGTAAGGGGATTAACATGTTGTATTTGGTCTTATATTTGGGATGTTGGTGGCAGAGTTGTGGATAGTTCCTGGCCATTTTTGGGATCTCCCCATGCCTTTTAGTTCAGTGTAAGTTGCAGCAGAGTTCCAGCTATTTACTGATTCAGTCGGGACTGCTTTAGTCCTCTTTCTTAAATAGTTACTTGCTATAACGTTTATAGAGTTTTTATGCTATACTGGGTTGTGTTAAAAATGTTCTTATTAAAGTTTTCCTTTTACTTGTTGCTGTATTAAGTCCTAGTTGGAGGGTCTGGAGGATTTAGACTGTGGATTCTCCCATTTGGGAATTTCTACCTAATATTTAACTGGTTTAAACAGCAATCCTTTGATTGTGTGTTTTTCCACTACCTATTTATTTTCTCTATGTAGCTACCTAATGCCATGAAGATGGTTAGCAACTTACTGAATTACTGCTTGTGATTTTATTATTTATTTGGTTTACCCCCACCTCCTGCTGTACAAGATTACATGGCTGCTACATTGTGTGTATTAATATATTTTCTACTTCAGTGTATTTATTTTCCTGTTGCCATGTATGAGGATAATGGTTACAATTTTTTTATGTTTACCAAACACTAATAAACATTGGCCTAGATATTCAAACTGCGCCCAAAAAGTGCGCAACAGCAGGAGCCAGTGCAAGTCCACTGCGCCCATGCGCAAGAAGCGCGATATTCAAAAACTGCTGATGACTGAATATCGCACCACCTGTGCCATAGCGCAACTAGGGATGTGAAGCTGAGCATATCTGATGCGCCATAGCGCAACAAGGGATGCTCAGCAGAGCAGTCCAGATGTGCCATAGCGCAACCAGGGATGACCCCTGCAGCAGGGCAGCAATGCAACAGCACAACCAGGGATGCAGGGGCCCACCACCCATGCCACAGATGGGCAGAGGAGTACACAGCAGAACAGACATCATCCCCCACATCCCCATGCACTGCACAACCGGGGAAGAGCTGGAATAACCACCGGCCCATGGACACCAGCAACCAACCCACAGCCGGGCCATGGTGCCCCAGCACACCCCCTGGCAAGCTGTGACCGGCACACAAGGAAGGCCGACCACCCTGTGGCACCCCATCCCACCAATGCAGAGCACACCCTGCACCACAATCACCATACATCCTTCCCAGGAGTAGCGCCCAACAGTGCAGGACACCCTATGCATGCCACCACCCCCACTGTGACAATGCAACCCTGTGCACCACAGAGCCATGCAAGGCATACCCACCATGTGCACCCTGCTGCAGGTGGCAGCAGAGAGCAGTGCAACAACAGCATACACTGTGCCACCCTGCATGTCCCCCCCCGAGGCACAGCTGAGAGACCAACCATGCATTGCCACACGAGGTACCCCACATGTGACAGGGCATGCCCCGGACCCCATCTCCAGTGGTACAGCACACTGCACACCCTCCCAAGGACACATCCCGTCCCAGCACTGGCCACAACAGCCAGCACAGACATGCACAGTGTAGCATGGAAGCATGCACCACACAGGATGCAACACAGTGCATGGACAAACACCCACCCACCCACACCCAAGGGCACACCAACACAGGGACACAGTAGCAGGTCAACCAAGCACTGGCGGTGGCCACTGCTGACGGCTACACATGGACAGCACCCCTACATTGCACAGGTGTGCCAGTCACCCTGCGCAGGCACCATGAAGCTGTATGCCACCAGCATGCCGCCGGAGCACAGGTGACAGACACTGGAGCACATCCCCTGCAACATACACAAGCGACAGCATGGAGGGGGGACAACAACAACAGAGGCCACAGTGCCACCGGAGGCAGAAGTGCACCATACTGGTGATGGAAGGCAACCTGGCATTGTGCCAGGTACAGTTGTTATCCAGCATGGACAGCCACCACTGATACCAGCAGACCATGCATGTCACAGATATGCAGAGGTGTCAGCTGCACAGGCCATGGACGGTCTGACAGGGGTGCCATGCACACAGTGCAGGCCCCGTGGACCACTGCACACAGGCATCCAGTGCACAGAGTACAACACACAAACCACAGACAGTGACTGATCCCCCTGCCCACACCATAGGCAGTTCACCTCTGCACACACACACACACACACACACACACACACACACACACACACACGCCCATGCATGCACCACCCCTGACGCCATGCACACCACTTCAGCTGAGCACCTGTAGCCCGCTGCAAATCAGAGACCACCGCAGTTGTCATAACAAAATGCATGTATTTAAAGGAAGTAACAAAAAACTATTTACAACTATTTACAAGAGGGGGAAGGCCACATAACAGGTGGGGGTGGGTAAAGGGGCAGGGGTGAACATATGGGAGAGGGAAGAAGGGGTGTGAGGGTGGGTCAAAGGGAGGAAGGTGGTAGTAGGGGCATGGGGACATCAATGTGTGCCCTGGTCCTCCTCATCATGGTGCCGACGTCTGCTGCTCCTCCTCCTCCTCACCCCATGGCAGTGGATCCTATGAAGCAGCTCCAAAGTCTCCCTTGCCACCTGGAGCAGCTCACGAATACCCCTCTGAATTTCCTGGAGTCACCTTCCACCTAGGATGAGGTAGCAGAGTCAATAAGTGTGACTATCCAGCCCCCTGCAGCCCACCCATTGTGCATGGCATACAGCCATGTGCCACGCCCCTGTGATGGTGTGCGACCACCCACAGTGACCGTGTCTACAAGATCTGCCCACCCAGGCAGCCACAGCCATGTGGACCACTGCACTCACCCACCGCCCGTGTCCTGCACAGCACCACCATGGCCGTACAGTGACTTGGCTATGCAGTGTGAAGGCAGTGCCACAGTCATGTGCCCGGTGCATGCATGGACCACCATTGACGCACTCCCAGACATGTAGTGCCACTGGACAGTGCTGACTGTAACAAGTTGTGTGCATGGCAGTGGTGTCAATAGATGGTGGCCATGCCCCTCTGCCCACCCAGTTATACAGCATGCAATAGTAATCATGGATGTAATGCACTCACCATCATCAGGCTGGTCCATGTGCCACTGACCACCATCATCCCTCCTGGCCTGCTGCTCCTCCAGGCGGCGCCTCCGGTCTCGGTTCTGCCAGCGTTCTTCGGGCCCTAAGGTGCAAACGTGGAGAGAGGAACATCAGTACAATCCGGTAGCAAAGTCCCCCCAACCCCATGTGTGTACAATCCCACACAGCCATACCCATCCACCCCACACCCCGATACCACCACCACGGCCAACACCGGGCAGCCCCCCCAATGTGCCGGACACATGCAACCGTGATACCCGTATGGATGATAATAGTGTATGGATGTTGCACCTACCTGGCCATGGCACCATGCCCCTCCTGGCGCATGCCCAAGGTGGCAGCAGGTCCGGTCCCTGCGCCTCAGGTCCCCATAACTATGGCGGCACTGCTCCACCATGTGCCCCATACTGGTGGCCTCCTCCAGGGCATTGGCCACCTCCTTCCACACCACACTCCTGGCCCTGTCCAGGGGTGCCTCTTCATACAAAGCCCTAGCATGGGGCTCAACTATAGCCACCAGGTTGGCTAGCTCAACCTGGCTCCAAATGACCGCACGCCTCTGCGCCATCTCTTCTGTGTGGTTGAATCAAAATGGCACTCGGCAGCGCAGTCCTGCCACATGCAGATGCTGCGCAGTACAGCACTGCCATTCCCTATCGCGCTGTCACTGAACAGCACGATAGTGGTGCACCCATGCCTGACGCATGGCACCTAGGGGCAAAGATCGGGCACAGGGACAAGGGTCTCTGGTGCATGGACAGCCACAGCATGATTGGAACCCAATGTGTGTAGCACGATTGGGTGCCTGTGTGCCACTTCCTGTAGCGGCCTACAGCGCTGTTGCCCCAGTGTGCCTATGACGCCCCAGTGCCACAGCGCCATATATGGGAACAGCGCTGTAGCGCCACTGGCACAATGGTGGCCATGCCCTGCATTGCCTCCCATGCACAGCACATCAGCAGCGCAGCAGGTGCTTGTGTCATCAACCCGGGCATGCGCAGTTAGGTGTGTACTGCGCATGTCACAGAACTGCACCCTTGGCTCAGCACGTTCAACACAATTGCACAAAGTGCAACAGTGTAATATTCAGCCGGCATATGCAAATCATCTAATCAGTCATTTAATGGTGCAGTCACTGCATTTGCATCCACTTAAAGATGCGCCTCGCCTCATTTGCATGGGTTGCGCTATAAAAATGCGACATTGGGCTGCACTGGCCACAGTCATTACTGCAGTCTACTGCGGTGAGTTGCATGTTGTTTGAGAGTGTGGACTGTGGTGTTTGGGACATGCATGGGACTGCACAGTCACAGGTAATACCTGTCATTCTCACAGGATGAATCATGACTGAAAGTGAGGTGGAGGATGAGGAACAGAGACGTGGGAGGAAGAGGAGGCCAAACTTCACAAAGGCAGAGACAGATGCCCTGTTTGAGGCCTACCTCCACCAGGAGCCGCTGCTCAGTGGACGCCAGGGAACACCACAGGCCCGTGCTGCTGCATGGGAGGAGGTGGCGCGTGCTGTCAACCTGCATGGCAGCCACCAGTGCTCCATGCAGGAGTGCAAAAAGAAGATGGGCATGGACAGGCGGAGAATTAAAGAGAAGGTGGCTGCCATCAGGGCAGCACGGTCTGCAACCGGTGGGGGACAGCCGGAGGTGCAATGCCTGACCCCACAGGAAGAGCAGGTTGCTGGCAGCATGCAGCGTTGCACCATTGAAGGTGTTCCGGGTGGTAGATTCCAGATGGGTGGTAGCCCATCACTGCATGGTAGGTCATGGTCTGTCTATTGGGGGGGGACAGGGTTGGTCACATGCAGTAATGCTACTCTTTTTCCCTTACAGCTCCTGAGCATCTAAATGGGTCAGCGGTGGTGGGCTTCTCCACTGAGGCCAGTATCATAGAGATGGAGGAGGGCCCGTCCACCTCCACAGGAATACAGGGGTCAGGGTGACAGTGGGCCCGCATGGACGTCTGGACTGATGTTGGTGGAGCCGGTGCAGAGGAGGCCCTGCCCGTGTCCCAGCATCCATGGATGCCAGCATGCTGAGACTGGGCTGGTGCCGGATCCTTCACTGATGATGATGGAGCTAACGTCATGAGCAGTGACACGTGTGGGCCACAGGATGGCCACACAGCAGGTGACATTGCAGCCATGGCTGTGGGTGATGCCACCGTGGAGGCCTGCGTGACATCACAGTCCCAGCCTGTGCCTGTCTGCATCCATGGGGCAGCACTGGTGTGTGTCCAGGACAGTGGGACTGTTGCAGCCACTGCGGCGGGACCATTGAGCCCTGGAGAGTGGCAGCCAGAGGGGCAGTATCAGCAGTCGACCAATGGCCATGGGGGTACAGTGTCAGGGGGTGTCGTCAGTGCATCGCCTGTGGACATGCCCAGGTCTGGCCCTGGTGTGCAGTGCCCACCCTCAAGGGATGATGAGCATCAGGGCCGCGAACACCCTGAAGAACAGCATGCCGATCAGGCAGATGACCTCTTAGATGAGCACACCCGCATACTGCAAGCATCAGTCAATCAGCAGATGCAGCTTGTGACGGCAGTGGAGGCACTGAGTGCGGCTCTGCACTAGGCAGAGGAGCGGCGCAGCAGAGACACGGCTCTGCTCCTGGCAGGGATGGACCAGTTGCGGGAGGATGTGATCGCTGCCATTGACAGGCAGACACAGGCATTCACAGCTGTCATGGCCACAATGGGCACACAGTTATTTGCCCATGCGTCGCAGACACTGCGTAGTGGAATGTCCACCCCCCATTCGTGGCGTCGAGCAACACCATCCTTGTCGACACTGGGTTCAGTTGTGGGCATCCAGAGCATGCCTGACGCAGGCATGTTCAGTGTGAAGCAGACCCCTGTGCGAGCACAGTCACGTTCACGCAGTGGAACCCCTGGGGGACCATCAGTGCCACCCCATGAGGCCAGTGGTCACCTGTCATTACTGGCGGGTTTCGGCGGGGTCGCCCACGCATCCATGGTGGCCGTGGCACTGTGGCACATGACTGACCTGTCTCCCAGCATGGCTACTGTCTGATGCTGCCCTGTG
Organism: Neoceratodus forsteri; assembly: GCA_016271365.2. Taxonomy (NCBI): domain Eukaryota; kingdom Metazoa; phylum Chordata; order Ceratodontiformes; family Ceratodontidae; genus Neoceratodus; species Neoceratodus forsteri. Next base: position 496,141,030 of record CM057453.1, read on the forward strand.
TGCATTGTGTCATTCAGCGGGCAATGCACGGGTGGGGTACCCAGCCCTGTACGCACACGCACTTTTCCATCTGCACACCCTCTCGGCTGCTGTCCACTGTGGCGTGAGCATGATGATGCCTGCCCTGCGCTGTACGCCACTGTGCAATGGCACCCAGCGTCTGACATACGCACAATGACAGGCAGTGGGCATGGTGGTCTGTGGACGTGTGTGTGGTTATGGGTGGCGGTCTGGGTCGGCGTGCCTCCTACCCTTTGTGCATGTCTTGTGAGGTGTGTGTGTGTGTGTATGACTGCATGCCATGTTAGACCTCACCTGTCTCTGGCTGTGTGTGCAGTTCCATGCTCGGCCACTTCCCTTGACAGCATGCACCCCTGATGTGTGTCCATGCGTGTTTGTGGGTTGTGCCTTTGCCACTGGTGGTTGCACATGGCCCCATGACTTACTTAGGTTGGCTGAAGTGCTCCTCTGTGATGGTGTCCCGGTGCAGCTGTGCCAGCCAGAGCAGTCGGGGGTTCCGTCACCCAAGGGGGGGCTGCCCATCACCATCTTCACCAGCTTCCTCATCATCCCCATCGCTGTCCCCCTCTTCGACCTGTACAGCTATCCCACAGTCGTTGGCCATGTTGTGCAGGATGCAACAGGCCAGGAATAGCCCACATGCCTTTGAGGGGCTGTACTGTAGGGCACCGCCGGAGGTGTCCAGGCAATGGAAACATGCCTTCAGCATCCCAAACACCCGCTCAATGACATTGTGTTTGGTGGCATGTGCCTCATTGTAGCGTTGCTGCGATGGGGTCGCGGGCCACCGGTATGGTGTGAGCAGCCAGGGATGGAGTGGGTATCCACTGTCACCTGTGTGTAGAGGCTGGAGGTTAGTTTGGTGATCAGCGTTGCCCTGCCTTGGGCCATGTAGGCCAATACCCATGTCACCTCTGACCATGCCCCTCCCAAGCTCTATGTTTTTCTGCATGGTTTGTATACTCACCCACTAAGTGGCCAGTGGGGATGTCCCCACTCTCGAATCTGTGGCACAGTGCCAACTGGTGCTAGATGAAGGGATCATGTGCTCCCCCAGGGTGCGTAGCACAGACATTGATTATGCGCCCCCTGGCATCGCACACCACCTGGCAGTTGATGCTTGCATAGCCCTTCCAATTGATATATGCGGCCCCCTTGGGGCCAGGTGGTGTGCGGATGGCCACATGATTGCAGTCTATTGCCCCTAGCACGCTAGGCATACATGCTACCCTGTGGAACTCCTGTATGTTTGCTGTGCGCTCTGCCAGTGTGCTGGGGAAATGGATGTGCTCCGCAGCATGTGGCAACAGTGCGCTGAGGATTTGGGTGAGGCGGCATGATGCGGCCGACTGGGTTATGCCTGTGGTGTCCCCTGTTGGTCTCTGGAAGGTACCTGTGGTGAGCAGGCACATGCAAGCTATCACTTTAGTCTCCACTGCCACAGCATGGCTCCGTCTTGTGGGTGCCTGCATCACATCACTGCACAGCTCACAGAGCCACCTCAGAATTGCCCGATTCAGGCAGTACCGGCCCACGATCTTGGTATCGCTGTACAGCTCGAAGTTGGTGTGGGCTCGGTACTGCCTGTTGGGGGTATACCGCCGACAGGCCCTTCCACGGCCACGCCCCCCTGCTGCCTGCCTTCTCACCCCCATTACTGCCTCCATCTGGATGGTGGCACTGGTCATGTCCCTGGCTTGTGTCCCCCCAGCAGCTGTTTCTGTGTTCCCCCCGCTGTCCTGGCTGCTACTTCCCTTGCACCGGGAACACCTTCCTGTGGTGGCCTAAGTGCTGCGTGGCACTTCCCCCTTCTGCACTGTGTTTGGTTGTGGCTCCCCACACCTTCCCTGTGCCTGTGGGTTCTTTCCATGTCCTGCCCTGTGTTTCTCTCCTGCCCTGTGTGTCTGCCTAGAGGTCAGCCACATGCGCCTTCCCTGTAGCATTCTTGCACCTGTCCCTTGTTCCTTTTTATTTTGGCTCATTTCCGCTATCATGCAACTTCCACTTGCTCCCCTATTGCACATGGCGCATGTTGTTGAATATCACACTGCGCCATTTATGCATGGTTCCTCCCCCTTCAGTTGCGCATGCATTCATTATCATTGCGCTCTTGCTCAGCGTGATTTGGGGGGCGCATCTGCCTCTCGCTGAATATCACAGAATGGCACATTTTTGGACTTGCGCTGGAGCAACCCTATTGCGCATGGCGTAACCCTTTTGAATATCTGGGCCATTAAGTTTAAAAAAATATATTTTTTTATTACAATTACAGTCAAAGAGTCTATAAATTGCAAGAAATTGTGGATTTTGTGCAGAGAATGGTGAAATTGTTTTTTATTCTTTTGGTACCTGGGTAAAGGTGTGGGTACAGTTTTCCACTGCTACAAAAATTGTGTTGGATATATGTGGCAAGTTATACTGTGAGGCACTGGCTTGGGGCTGTACCTTGTGCTTCGGACTGGAGACTACAAGCTGAAGGGGAGGGGTGAGCATTAGGGATGGCAACCCCAAGAAACTCCCCATCACTGATTCGCTAAGACTCCAGAGACCCAAAACCCTAATGTATTTTCCTTTTGCTGCTTGGAGGGTGGGGGTGGGGAGTTAGGTTTGGAAATCTGAACATCACATATCCCTACTTTTGTGCTATTAAGTTACCCTAACTGGTGAATTAACAAAGTTTTTTGCAAAGAAATACCAATATATCTGACATTTAATGTGAATTATACTACCATATACTTTATGACAAGCAAGCAATCACACGACGAGGTGTGGGTTATGTCCTGATAAGAACACACCCAGGTGTGTTATAAGGCACAAGGTGCTTGTGCCGAGTGCCTTTTGCACCTGGGCGTGCTCTTATCAGGACATAACCCACAGCTCAGAATGTGTTATTGTGCTTATAAAATGGCCCCTGAAGTATTTCTCTAATGGGTTCCCAAGTAATTAATTAAAACAAAAATATTAATAAAGGTGTTTTAACAGCTCTAATAGTAAAAAATAGCCCCCCTGTTAAAGTACTTTAAAAAGTGTTTGATGAGCTGTAGAGGGTTATCTATGTATTCATCAGGTTATGTGCCTGTCACTAGTGCTTTTAGTAGTATTAGACATCCCTCCACATACACACACACACACACACACTCTCATTTTCTTTTGTGGTGTGTTTGTGTAGAAATGCTCAGATCGTCTGTATGCCTGACATTGAGTGGTGTTTCATTAGCAGTACATGGTTTGCTACATGGTCATCATGCTTGCTGATGCTTTTAGTTCCACTAGATGCCCCTGTCACAGATTAATTTTATTTATTTATTTGTGTGTGTTTGTGTGTTGTGTTTAAGAAGAAATTTGCTCAGAACATCTCTTTATGTGAGCTCAGCTGTCCACTTTGACAGCAAGCGTGTCCCCCTGCAGCCACCGTAGTTACCAGCTGTCAGATAGGGTTTTCAAGATTGTAACGTCAGACGCTCACTAAATGGAATTTTTTCTTAAGTAGTGGTAAACATAGCGTCAGAGGACCAGGTTGCGGTTTTTATTTTAAAGTGCTGCCTCATTTCCTGGATCACTGACGGTAGAGTGCTAGTGGACTTGTAGCAGGTTCCAGTTGTGAGAGCGAGCATGTGCCACAACAGCCATCATACTTAATGTTTTTCAAACAGCGTTTACTAGATCACATTTATAATATTCCGTTGTTACCAATTGGAATTTTTTAATATTAAAATATATAACAATAATGGCATAGAATCGGGTCTACTGTTTTAATTTTAAACTGCTGCCACACTCGCTCGGCAAGCACAACTGGGTGTGAAGTGAAGCCGCATTTGAAAGCTGTGGGTTGTCTCTTCTCTGAAGCTGTTGTGGTTAGCTTTCACCTCAGCAAGCAGCAGGTCAGACTTTAGTTATAAAAAGGGTTCTAGCCACTTTTACAAAGTGAGATATTGTGTGTGTGTGGTGGGGGGGTGACAACAGAGAGCACTTCTGGTACAACGGTTTCGGAGATCACGATGGTTTACAAAATGAGTGGGATAGCAGGGTGGTACAGTAATATCTGAGGTGGTAGGGCACTGCCTGGCATAAGAAGTGCCGGTTGTGAGGTTATGCCATGATAAGGACACGACTGAACTAAGCTGTCAGCCAATCAGATTCAGATAAATTTTCTACTCATTTTATAATGTTTCTTAATGTCATTACTATGTAGGACAAAACTGAGATGTACACCCATATGTGTAGTGTATTTGAACACATTTGAACTGTAAACACATCGTTGAAAAGGCATTTACACTTCAAAAGGGGAAATGTCACAGCAAATTGCCTTATTCTCATGGTTCTATGTTATATGCAATTTTTTTTAGTTTTTTATTTTATTAATGGTTTAATTTTGTTGTCTGAAAATATGCTGGGTGTTGTGAATCAAAATGGATATGTAAACTGATTTAAGAATTGGCTTTTTCTAATCACTGAGCAAGGAAAATGACGTTTTAACAGGGTTGGGTAAGACCCTGTTCCATTTGTTAGGAGAGAAGTTAAAACAAGTATCTATTTTTCTCCCATCCTATTCTGCCACTTTTCTATCTCTTGTACGCCTGACTGTGCAATCAAATTTTCTTTGTGGTACCTAGGAACTGACCACTTTAATGGTCCTGCAATTTCCCATTTTCCTCTTTCCTTAACTTGCTGTTTCTATTCTTTCTTTCTTCCCATGCTTCTCTGTGGTTAAAAAAAATAAATACATACATATGAATCTTTATGTGAAACTGAGATCCCTTGGTTTGCAAATGTATATAGTTATATTGCTGGAATGATTACAGATAGCTACTTGGGTTTGTTAGACAAGTTGGCAGTTTGGAACACAGGGAGTTGACCCTGAGAAATCTTTTAACCTTTCACAACCTTGTTAACCAAATTGTCAGCAGGAAACCAGCCCTTGAACAGGAGGTCTTAATTGGCTCACCTGTTAAGAAAACTAATGTACTCTTCAGGCTGGTCAAAGGAAAAAAAATGACAATGTCTTAATACATTTTGTGGAACACAGATGGTCTAATTTACAAGACCAGGATGCAGAATTTAATTGCTGGGGAAAAACTTCTTATAAAAAGAGAGCAATATTTTGTTTAGGGATTGAGAGAGCTGGAGATTTTAAAGAGACTCTCAGATGAATAACTTCTGTTTGTTTGAATTGAGTGTATCAAGAGCACTCCTATATAATTTTATTTTTTATGTTATTTTTAGTGATAATAATAAAACACTACTTGTGAATTTTTTAACTTCTCCTGGTATGCCTATTCTACCTGACCTATGTCTCTATGATGGTTGGTATGATGAGTGGGATTTACACTGTGTATACTCTAAGCCAGTAGTTTTGTGTATGGGTACTAGACCTGGTACCAGGGAAGTATAGAAGAAAGGTATGGATCCTGTAACAGCAAGCTCAGGAGTGATAACCAGAAGAATGGCAGCAAAACTAAAAGCAGAAGCAAAAGTGCAAACTGACTGTACAGCTGGCACCAATGATGGAAGAAGAACTGGCAGGGACAGAACATGAAAGCTTGGCTGCCTTCTTCAAATGGTGGGATATACAAAAAAAAACAGACTGAGAAACAGAAATAAAAGAGATGCAGCATTTAGAAGCACAAAGAAGAGAAGAGACAGCACAGAGAAGAGAAGAGATGCAGCATCTAGAAAAGCAGAGAAAAGAAAAGAGATGCAGAGATGGGAGCAGTGATGGCTGGATGCCTTTCAAGCTATCAAAGCTGGAGAATCTATCTGGCCTGGTGGGACTGATGTTTGAAGCACTGGACACCTCACCTTGCACCACACTGGCGACCCGAGTTCAAGAGAAAGCTTGGGCGTGGGGGGTCGGCAGGGATGGGATGAGGATTGAGCACCCACGGGGCCGTTCTCCTCTTCTGGGGGGAGGGTTGGGACTTGGCTGGTGTACCAGTGGCTCCTGATGGAGATCAGGGGTGCTTCAGTATGCAGACAGCATATCTACAGCATGGTGGATACAAGGCTGAGTTGCCATTTGCCATTGCATCAGGAGTGCACCATGCAAGAGGGGGAGGTCACCAGAAAAACAGAAAATCCTGGCTCCGCAGGGTAGGCAATGGAACCTGACCCCCATGCCCACTGCTGGATCCACCTTGCCTGTCCTTCCAGTTCCTCCACCCAGGCTCTTACCCACAGCTAGAGTCTATGTATGTAAGAGCACCCAAAGAGGAGGGGTGGCCTACCCCAGAGGGGTTAAGCTGGGGGTGCTGGCTGTGGGAAGGGGGGGAGAGAGAAGTCTCAGGATCAAAAGGAACCTCAGGCAGGCAGGAATAGGCAGGATGCCTGAGAAAGGCTCCACGGGCCATGACTGGAGGGAAAAAGAGTTAAAAAAAAAAGCTGGAGAATCTGGTACAAGTCCAGCAGATTAACAAAACACAAACAACTTAAAAGACATTAAACTTACAAAACTGTGTCCCTTGGATGAAATTGAAGCATATCTGACAACTTCTGAAAGGGTTGTCAGAGCCTGCCAATGGACAAAATAGCAATGATCAATCAGACTGGTGCCTTACCTGACAGGTAAAACCCAATTTGCCTACAGTAATATGGACACCGCACAATCAGAATACTATGACCTTGTGAAAAGAGAAATCCATAAGGTATGGCATCTCAGGAGAAACCTACAGACAGATATTCTGGTCCCTGAAGTATAACTCAATTGACTATCCTCAAAAAGTCTTCAACTGACTCAGAGAACTCTTCATTAAATGGCTCCAACCAGAGGGCAAAACAATCCCACAGATCATCAACATTATTTGCAATGAAGCAATTCATCAACATCCTTCCAACAGATGTGCAGCTTTAGGTAAAAGAACACTGACCAGAATGTGGGGAGAAGGATGTTTTTTTGGTTGAGGACTATCGGATGGCCAGACAGACATGACAGCAGTGAAGTAACAGCTAGAGACTGATAAGACCCTCTTTTTCCCTGATTTAACTCCAGGTCAGATAAGAACTATGATGGGGATAACAAATCTGCACTCAAAGACTTTATTTGCTTTAACTGTCAGAAGCCAGGCCACATTGCAAGAAACAGCCATAAAAATTAAGGAGGGTAACACTGTAGCAAATCTGGCCTTAGCAAATTGAGACAAGTATATAACAGATGTCAAGGTGGGGATAAGACTGTGAAGGGACTTATAGATTCAGGAAGCCGACAGACCCTGGTGCATGCTGAAGTTCTGAGAAAAGACTGTACAAGATGACAAGGTACTGGGGTCATTGGCATACACGGGGACACTCAATACTCTCACACCACCCAATTGACTCTGAACGTTAATCAGATGTCGCACCAAATGAAAGTGGTGGTAGTACCTACTGTGATGGGACAACTGTCTGATAGTTATGTGCATATAATTTTTATATAAATATACAGTATGTTTTAGACTTTTTTCTTAGGAAAACAGGCCAAGCAGCAGAGCCTTGTGGGACCTGGGATTTTAAAAGAGAGGAAAGAAAGGCTTACCCTCTCACTGACCTAGACTATAAACTAATTAGAGTTTATTTTTTTGACACCTACCTGTCAGAGCTTGTTGTAAACAGACAACTGCTTTGAACTTAGGAAGACTGCCATAACATATTGCATTTTACGACATCAGGAAGGAAGCCAGGCCTGATAGATACCTGTGAAAGTTCACACAGCTAAGAGAAGTGTTGTTCTGCTGAGAGATCAAATGGGTATTCTTTCCTGTCATAATTCATGCTCTGTGGCTCACTAATTTAAAAGTATATATATTTTTTTTAATTGGAATGTTTTTGCAGCGTGCAGGGACATATGACTGATCCATTAATTACAGGACTAAGAGTTACCTCATGTGTTGTGACATCACAAGAAATTGGGACTTTGAATATTGCCAAGCTATCTGAAGGGACTGTGGCTCACTCTTGTTCCAAACTTTGAAAGAACTTACACACTTGTGTTCTGTACTTAGGAGGCACTTCTGTCAAGCTAGGTAACACACAACTGAAAAGTGAGTTAGAACTAGTAATTCAGTTACAAGGCATTTTGTTTTGTAATTTCCATTTTCTTTGTGACTGTCAGCATTTTGTATATATGTTCTGTTTGATGCACTGCATTTATTTACAATTTTTAATTTTAGTAAACTTTTTGGTTTCCTTATTCCTGCCTGAGATATCTTCTCATTTTGAGTGTGACTGCTGGAAGAGTATTGATAATTCTGACATAACTGTTACAGTGCTTATTGTGTCACCATATGCATCCACACTAGCAAGGATCTGTGTAAAGATCCAGGAAGGCAAGGAAATACCTAGGTCTCAATTGTATCAAAGGGGGATCATGAACCAGGTTGGTTATATGTCAGCTGAGCTCAAGTATTGCACTGCTTTCCCCAAACAGGGTGTGATATTTGGACCTGTTACCTGTGAGTACTAGTTAAAAAGGGTTCATATTTGACCCCCAGAACTCGAGACTGGTAATTGCTCTGACCCAAAACAAATAGGAGGGTGTCCCTCTTTGTCCTCTGTTCACATATTGCACTTCTAGGTTTGGGCACTGTGGGAGCAGAGGGCCTGACCCCAGGAGTGTGTTTGTGTCAGATTTGGTTGTGCAACAGTGGGATCTGAAAGATTTGCTTACATACTGTGCAATGATTTGGTGACACGAGCATTAACAGTCCAGTGTATCAGACTGATAAACTGTAACAGTTCACACACAAACAAGGCAGAGATTTTAAAAAGAAATATATTGTTTTTTGTGACAGTCAAAGTTCCCTACCTGTTTTATTTTTTTTCGGGTGCAAGCTAGTGTAGCCATAGATTAGGGATGAAAATGGCTTCCAGCTACAGCAAATACACTGTGGACCACCTGTGACAGTTGTGCCAGGAAAGAGGAGTCCGGAGCGAGGGGCAAAACAAACAGCACCTCATGGAGGCTCTTGAGGCAGCTGATGCACAAGCAACTGCCCAAGGCCTGAAGTCACAGTCGGTGACTGAAAGTGACCAGACCTTGGGTGTGGAGGGGCCAGGGTTCACCACAGTGTCCAGTCCAGGGAGAAGGACAGCGGGACCAGCGTGAACTGAAAGCCACGGCAGCAGGAGAAGGTCACCACCACCATGCTGGAGCCAGAAGGGATCAGGCTGCAGATAGAGTTGAAGAGAATGGAGCTGGAATTTGAGCAGAAGAAATTCCAGATGGAGATGGAGAGAAAGAGAGAGAGAGGAGAAGTGAGAGCAGCAAGAGGCAGAGCAAAAGGAGAGAGTGTGCCAGAGGAAATTTGAACTGGAGAAGCTACAACTCCAAAGACCAGTGACAGAGCAGGTAAGTGGCATGGGTGAACCTGGACCTTCAGGACTGGGTTACAAGTTAAATTCTAAATTGATAGCTGAATTTAAAGAGGGGGAGGATAGGGATGCATTTTTAAATTAATTTGAAAACGTTTGCATTCAGGCAAAAATTCTCCATGAGTGCTGGAGCTTCCAGCTATCCCTGCTGCTTACCGGGAATGCTCATGACGCATTGGGTCAAATGGACAATCAGGACAGTAATGATTATGGCAAACTTAAAGCTGCAATGCTAAAAAAGTATAACTTGACAGCTGACGCATACAGACTTAAGTTCTGTAAGCTCAGGAGAAGCCCTGATATGAGCTATGAGGAACTAACCACAAAACAACGCCAGTTTTTGAAACTTTGGTGGGAGGGGGTCAAAACAGACTCTGTCAAGAAAATTGAGGATGTGGTACTTTTGGAGGAATTCTTTTGGGCTTGCCCAGCAGAGCTGAAAACCTGGCTAGAGGACTGAGATTCAAAAACAGTGTAGGAGGCTGCCGAGCTCTCGGACTGCCATGTAAGGAGCAGGCCTGCTCTGAAAGGGAGTGGGGTAGGAGTGGCAGTGCAAAAAGGGAAAAGTGCAGCTAAAACCCTCAGTGCCTCCCCAGGAAGCTGGCAGCCCCAGGTTACAAAGAAAGGATTTGACTGATAAAAGAAATGATTGTTGGTTTTGCAAACAACCTGGGCATATTGCAAGACAGTGTCCTAAAAAGGCACAGAGTGCACAAAGTGGTGCTGGGAAAGAGGTGTTGTTTTTGTGTATCCCTAAAAGCATGCCAGTAAACATGAGGGAGCACATACACCCAGTTACTGTGAATGGGGTGCAGACCCATGCTTTAAGGGACACGGAGGTGTTCCTTACTTTGGTAAAAAGGGATTTGGTTGAGCCTGAGCAGCTTATACCTAATCAGTTTGTTACAGTACGAGGATTCACTGAGGAGGAGAAAACTCTGGCACTTGCTACTGTTCTTCTGGACTGGGGTGAAACAGGAGAGACTGTGCAAAAAGTTGCAGTGGCAGAAAATCTTGCCCTGGATGTGATTATAGGGAACAATATCCAAGAGGGAGTGGTGTGTGTGGTTACCCGCAGTCAGATGGCAAAGGCCAATTGTGGTTCCCTGGACCTCATAGAAGCCCCTGTGGAAACACTGTGAGGCTGGTTCCCCAGCCTGTGTCTCCTGAAATGGAGAGTAGTGAAAGGGAGATAGAACTCCCATGGGTAGCAGTTAACAAAACAGCTACAGAAGGTTACTCTGAGGAGGGAGGGGTATCCAGTTGTCAGAGGGTTAGGGATGGCAGTGACCCTGAATGCCCTGATGCCAGAGCTATGGACCCCAGTTTAGAGACTGAAGGGGACATGTCCAATGCCTTGGGAATGTGTAAAGATTTTGCAGCTGCTCAGAAAAATGACCCTAGTTTAGAGGGACTGAAGGCTTGGGCAGAATCTGACAGGACACCGGGAGGTGATGGGAGACATAGAGTGTATTGGGACAATAGACTGCTGTATAAGCAGGAGGTAAGGACAGAGGGAGGGGTGATGGGCAGACAGCTTGTCATTCCCCAGGGGTACCGTGAGCAGTTGCTCAAGATTGCTCATGATATCCCCATGTCTGGACATCTGGGAATTGCATGGACTATGCAGTGATTGGCCCTGAATTTCTGTTGTCCCAACTTCATCCAGCAGGTGAAGGAATATTGCAGGTCTTGTTACCGGTGCCAAGAAATAGGGAAGGTGGGTAATAAAACCCAAGCCACCCTAATTCTCTTGCCCATAGTGGAGGAGCCATTCCAGAGGGTAGGAATGGATATTGTGGGGCCTTTGAATACTCCCAGCTCCACCGGGAAGAGGTTTATTCTAACAGTGGTGGATTATGCCACCCAGTACCCAGAGGCAGTTGCCCTATCCTCTCTGAGGACAGACAAAGTGGAAGATGCCTTGCTAGGGATTTTCTCCCATGTCAGGCTGCTCGATACTAGAGGCAATTCCATTGCATACTGTCACAGTGTCAAAAGCTGCAGTAGACCTTGTCAAAAATTTTCAGCAGGGTGGGCAATGAGATTATTACTGATCAGGGTAGTAGTTTTGGTGCTGCATTACTGAAGGAGCTGTACTAGCTACTAGGTATCACTGCCATAAGAACCTCCCCATATCACCCTCAGTCAGATAGTCTTGTTGAGCATTTTAATCATACCCTAAAATGCATGTTAAAAAGGTTTGTGAATGGTGAAGGGAAAGATTGGGACCAATATCTACATTACCTGCTTTTTGCTTACAAAGAAGTGCCACAAGCATCAACAGTTTTTTTGGCCCTTGAAATGTTGTATGGTAGACAACACAGTGGGCCACTAGATGTAGTAAAAGAAACATGTGAAGATAACCTTGCTCAGAAAGAATCTATAACATCTTGTATGCCTGCACTGAGAAAGAAACTGGCAAAATATGTTGAAATTGCCCACATGAATCAGGAAGAATCCCCAGAACAGCAGAAGGTGTATTATGACCACGGGGTAAAAGAAAATGTTTTTGAGCCAGGTGAAAAGAACTTGTTACTTTTGCCCACTACAAAAAACAAACTGTTAACGAAGTGGCAAAGGCCTTATTAATTGGTTAGATGTACTGGTACAGTTAAATTTGAGACTGAGACCCCGATAGCAAAAATCCTACCAAGACATACCATATTAACCTCCTAAAGAAATGGACTGAAAAAACACCAAAGGTTGCTTTGTTAGTATTACTAGAAACTGCTAAAGAAGATATTGATATAGCTTATGACAGACTGGAACAAATTGTAACTTCTGATGCTGTAAATGTGAAGGTTTCCTTACTCAGAGAGCAAACTGCAGAGATTCATAACTTGGTAAAGAAGTTTAGAAGTACTTTTACCACATTGCTAGGCTGATCAAAAGGGGTCAATCACATAATAGAGACAGGGAATACTTGCCTGTCAGACAAAAGTTATACAGATTACCAGAAAGGTTAAGAACAGATGTGGTTAAGGAAATACATAAATGAAACAGTTGGATATCACAGAAGAGTCGAGAAGTGCTTGGACATCACCAATGGTGATTCTAAATAAAAAAGAATGGGGAGTAAGAATCTGCCTCGATTTTAGGAAACTTAATCAAGTGTCCATATTTGACAGTTATCCAATGCCTAGGATAGATAAATTTGGTGGATAGACTGGGAAGTGCCAAGTACATTGGTACCCTCAATCTCACCAAGGGTCACTGGCAAATTCCCCTTGTTAAAGAATCCAGAGAAAAAACTGCATTTCTCACTCCAATTAAATTCTATCAGTTCACCACCATGCTGTTTGGTTTACATGATGCACCTGCTACATTCCAGTGGTACCTGGATGTAATTCTAGCCCCTGACACTGGTTACTGTGTTGCATATCTGGATGATGTCGTGGTGTATAGTCCAGACTGGAAAAGCCACATGGAACACCTATGAGTAGTTATTCAATTTGTCAAAAATGGAGGTCAGACCATTAATCCTATGAAATGTGCATTAGGCATGAAGGAAACCATATGTTTGTGTTATATTTAGGGAAATAGAGAAGTAAAGCCAGAGATTTCCAAGACAGAAGCTGTAGGTAACAGTCCAGTCTCTAAAACAAAGAAACATGTCAGGTCATTTTAGGTCTGGCTGGTTACTACAGGAGATTTGTTCCCAACTTTGCCCAGTTAGTTACTCCTTTCACTGGAATCATGAAAATTGGCACCCGAAGCTGGCCTGGTGGCACACGGGGCTGAGGCACTGGATGCCTTACCTCATACCACGCTTGTGACCCAGGTTCGGGAACTGACTCAGGTCATCGGGGAGCTGGCCTGGGGGGGAAGGCAGGAGCAGGATCAAGCTGCCTAATGGTGGCTCTTCCCTCTTGCAAGAGGGTGGGTTTCCCTCCCGCAGTCCCACCACCTCCGGGTTGAGGTCCAGTGGTGGTGCAGGTGGGTAAAGGGTGATCAGTAGAGTGCGGCCTCCTGTAGTGCATGACGTGCATGTGCCTCCACATATGCATGTTCATGCCAAGGATGTGAAGGTGGATGAAAACAGTGGAAAAATGGTTAAACAAATAATAATAAAAAAAATGGCACTTGAATAATGTGAAATGGTCCCCAGAGTGTGATGAAGCTTTTCAGGCCATCAAGGCTGCCTTATGTTTAGCCCCTGTTTTAAGAAGTGTAGACTTTGAGAAAGAATTTCCATTACAGACAGAGGAATCAGAGGTAGGCTTAGGTGCAGTCCTGAGTCAGAACATAGATGGGAAGGAACATCTCATTCTGTACATCAATAAGAAATTGCATGACAGAAAAAAGTATTCAATTTTGAAAAAGAATGCCTTGCTGAGAATTGGACATTGGCGTCATTTAAGTTTTATTTACTAGGAGCTAGCTTTGTACTTATACCAGATCACAATTATTTCTGTTGACTTAAACAAATAAAGGATAAAAATCACAAAATCACAAGATGGCAGCTGGCACTACAGCCATTTAAATTCAAAGTGCTGCACAAATCTGGAAAAGAGAATGTCAATGCTGATTTTCTGTCAAGATATGGTTCAGGAATTGAGAATTCAGTAAGTTAAAAAAAGTGTGCGCTTAGCTGAAATGTTAGCTGTAATAGGTGTCATGAAAAAGTGATACCGCATATGCAAAGAACTATAAATTTTATAAGCTAATGTTACAAGAGAAGTAAAAGAAGTTTTTAGAAACATGTTTTAAAAAGAGAAAAAAGCAGGTTCCCTCTTAAAGAAAGAGGGGGGTATGTGACAGGGTTGGGTAAGAACCTATCTCATTTGTTATGCAGAGAGTTAAAAGCAAGGATCTATTTTTCTCCTCTCTTGTTCTATCACTTTTTTTATCTCTTGCCTGTCTGGTTGCGCAATCAAATTTTGCTTGTGGCACCTAGGAATGGCCATTCTGACAGTCCCACAATTTCCTGTTTTCTCCATTCCTTCACTTGCTGCTTCTATTCTTTCTTTCTTCCCATATTTCTCTGTGGTTAAAAAAATATATATGAATATTTATGTGTAACTGAGGTCCCTTGGTTTGCAAATGAATACAATTATATTGTTCAAATGATTATGGACAGCTACTTAGGTTTGCTAGAGAAGTTTGCAATTTAGAACACGGGTTGTCTTTGATAAACCTTTTAACCTTTACAACCTTGTTAACTGAACTGTCAGCAGGAAACCAGCCCTGGAACAGGATGTCTTAATTGGCTCACCTGTTAAGAAAACTAATATACTCATCAGGCTGGTCAAAGGAAAGAAATTGACAACGTCTTAATACATTTTGTGGAACACAGGTGGTCTAATTTACAAGAACAGGATGCAGAATTTAATTGCTAGGGAAAAACATCTAATAAAAAGAAAGTAATGTTCTGTTTATGGATCTAGAGAGCTGGAGATTTTAAAGAGACTCTCAGATGAATGACTTCTGTTTGTATGAACTGCCTATATCAAGAGCTATCATGCACTTTTGGTTATGCTTAAATAATTGACCTAGTATCTTTTTTGTAGTTTTCTCTATGTTTAGAACTATTATGCTTGTTAGAATTATTCATGAATGGAACTCAAATCCTGGGAGTTTTTATTTTAAATACCCCTCTGTATCCTGAATTGATTTATGTGGTGGTAATACGTATTATGTACTGCTCTCTGAGCTGCTAAATAAAGAATTTAAAAAAAAAAGAGCTATCATGCACAATTTGATTTTTATTTTATTATTATCGATAATAAAGTGCTACTTGCAAATTTTATAACTTCTCCTGGTATGCTAATGCTTCCTGACCTATGCCTCTACAACAGATCAACAAAAGAGTAAATGCTCAAGCCACAGTGTTTTTCTGAACAGCCTGCACCAGTCGGACTGTGCTGTTGGGGACTGACCATTTGCAGGGCCAGAGATCACTTGCCTTTTAGCTGAAAGCCAGAGATGGTTAACACTTTAGACAAGAAGAATACAGTACTGAAAAACCAATAGATTATTTTTCTTGTGGCTTAAAAATGAAACATGCTGCCAGAATAAGACAAACACAATTTTTAAGAAGACATTACAATGAATATGCAGAATTAAGCAATGTCTTCTAATAATGAAGGATGTTGAAATTTGCAAAGGAAAAATATTAATACCTATTCTATAAATGTTAAATCCGATATTGGACTTTATTGAACTGACAGTTCATCAAGAATCTGACAATGTAACTTTTATTCAAAAATAAAGTTGTACAAAGATGTAAAATATTTAAGAAACTGTAGTTTGTTTCACTGTATAAAACTTGACATGATTTATGGGAAAGCTTACATTCCAGAAGACAGACACATCAACAGGAGACAAAGGAGTTTGTGCTTCGTTGCAGTCAGTATTTTTAACTCCAAATTGTAAGCAAAATATAAGTGATACAGACAGTGAAAGCATAACCTCATATTGCAAAATCCCCCAGAAATGATATGACATATTTCAAGGCTTCAGCTGTGTCCACAAAGTTATTACAAGAAATAGGTTGTGTGAAAACTACACAAGATACAGCTACACGAAACGCTGCAAATTGTTCCTAGTATTGCAACTGCTACAACACTGTCATTTGTTTAATTGTATCACTATTACATCAAAAGTTATGCATGAATTCATATTTTTTTATGTTTAAGTGAATAGAGTCATGAAACCCCCTCCCCCAATGAGTACAGAATGAAGGGAGGAGGGAGATATTCTTCAGCAAAATGTCCAACCAGTGTCACTAATTTTGTTAATAGTGATATCATGAAGTAGATAACATCAGTTTCACTATTAATGTTGGCCATTATCAGAATATAGTCAGACCCTCTTAGTCCACTGTTAGGGAGACCACACTGCTCAGGAGGAGTTTTTGTTTCTGCTTTCAGAAGCAGTGCATTAGGGAGAGCAGAGGGGTAGAGATAACTAAAGGACTCCCTCTCCCATTCACTTTGCACCTAAAGCACTAAAGGGGAGTGATCTATGAATTGGGAAGGCAGTCTAATTTTTTCCTAGATCCATTTCATTTCTGCTTTCAGAAGCAGTACATTAGGGAGAGCAGAGTGGTAGAGCCAGCTAAAGCTCATGAGGTTTAGTGGGGAGCATCAGCTGGAGGGACTGTGGCGTGCTCTACTCCAGGGTTATGGTCTGGAGGAGGGGTCACTGCCCAGTCATATGTTTTGGGTCTCAGATCCCACATCAGAGATGCCATGGACCTACTGAACAAAACGGAGTCCTTTACGTGGAAAAATTATTATTATTGGCTCATGATCGATGTTACAAGTTTATATACATGTGTACAGCATAAGGATATTTTGACAGCTGTAAAACACTATTTGCATCAACTAAATTTGGAGATAGTATTCCTGTCACATTTGTCCTGCAGGCCCTGGAATTTATGCTGAACAAGAATGATTTCATGTTCAATGGGGCCTGCTACAGACAGAAATGTCGTACTGAGATGGGTGTCTCTATGGCCCTTTCATATGCCAATTTGTACATGGGCCAGTCGGAGGAAATGTTTGTATTCAGTGCTATCTATAATGCTTAGCACTGCAATGTGGTGTTCTGTTTCCACTTTATTGATGATACCATCTGTATCTGATGAGGCCTCGAGGAAGATATTCACCATTTCATGGTGTATCTGAACTCCACTAGTGAGAATTTGAAATTCACATGTGAGTTCAACATATCCAAAGTAACCTTTTTGGATGTTATCCTCAGTGTCTCGTCAGAAAACATAGTGACCTCCTCAAGCTAGAGAAAGCCTACAGCAGCATGTCCTGTTTGCAAGCAGATAGTTCACACCCTAAAAAATTGCTGGCGTCCATCCTGTATAGTTAGCTGATCCAACTACGGAGAAAATGCTCAGCATCAGGGGAGTTTGAAATAGAAGCATCAGATATGCTTGATATGTTCAAACAGAGGGGACATGAAGAAACACTCCTATAATCAGCAATATAAAAGGCTAGAGAGATAGACAGAAAAACCCTATTAATACCTAGAAACAGGGCACAGAACAAAGACTCCCTCTTCACCTTCTCAACAGAGTATAATACACTGGCGGGTAAGGTGTCCCGTACTATAACGGATAATGTGCAAAAGGAGATGGTTGGTGAGAAGCCCAGGGTCACTTTCAGGAAGGCCAACAATCTAGGGGATATGTTGACATCAAGCCACTTTGTAGCCATGAGACAGCCACATTACCAAAATTTGTTGCCAACTAGACCTACGGGCTTTCACAAATGTGGTAACTGCAATGTGTGCAGATATGCCAGGGAAGGCAAGACACACAAACACTACACTAACGATAGGAAGGTGCAACTGAGACAGTTTATTTCATGTGTCACTGCTTTCATAGTGTACATAATTGGGTGCCCTTGTCATAAACATTATATGGGGTGAACTATTCGCCCCTTTAAAGTGCACATTCAGGAGCACATTAGATCTATCATTAATGGAGAAAATAAGTGTCCTTGGTGTGCAGTTCCATGTGGCACACAACTCAGACCCTGGACTGGCATCATGCATGGGCACTCAGCATGTTATCCCCCAAAACAAGGGGTGGGGATAGAGTGACACATCTGCTTCAAAAAGAAAGTAGGTGGATGGTATTCTCAATACCATTTCTCCTATTAGTCTGCATGAGGTGGTGGATTTTGTTCCTTTTTCAAAGAATGAGGTCCTTGTCTATGCTGTGGATATGTTACATATTGTTCTTTATATAGTAGGTATATCTTGATCATATACCTATCGTGCTTTTTCCAGTTTTCTTATAGATTGTCGAAGCAGAAGCAAGCTATATCCCAGCACCAGTCAGCAATATTTTAATTAATACTTATTCTTTATGCAGCAAAGATTTGACTGGATATGCAATATTGTGCTTGGAAACATTAATAGTCAATCAGGAAAATGAAATTATATCCTTTTAAAATATTGTTGGGTATGCAGAATCTGGATCTTTTAATAGATTTTGTATTTGAGCTGTCAGTCCGTTTCCTGATAGTACCTTGTGTATTACCTGTCTTGATTTGCTTCCCTCCACACCACCTTAAAGAGAGATGTGCATCACAGGATTGTATTAACACTTTGCATTATTGGTGTATACAACTTTAAGGATGACTCTTATAAGGTTCTGGGTAAATATCTGTGGGACATGCCCCCTGATGAAGACCAGTTTAGGTCAAAGTGCTGGGGCTTTGGGTCCTCCAGCACCTGTTGCAACAATAAAGTTCTTTGGATCTTTGTTATGTGCTAGCTAGCACATTTGGCAGTCCTGTTTTCTGAGTGCATTTTTTTATTTTTGCTTATGTAACCGGTCTGGCAGTCTCATATTGCACCACCATGATTTCCTGTGATGCACTGCTGCAGTAATTCTTGTCAATACCTCTTCTGCAGAATCTTTGCAGAGCTCCATGCTCAGTTGGTAGCAGCAGAAGGAAGAGATAGCTCTCCTCCAGCAATGGCTCAGCTGGAGACCACAGCCCACACCCCACACCCCCAGAGGCACACTGGTCCAGGGGGTGGGGAAGGGTGACAGGAGTTACCACAAAATGTCACCCAGCCCCACACAATCCTGATGACAAATTGATTTGAACCCCTGGAGGAGACTCAGGTACCTGACTCCACTGGGGGGGAAGGGACTCTGGATCAATTAGGGGAAGTGGGAGTGATGACATGAGGGCACCCAGGGGTGATAGTAAGAAGAAGGTAGCGAGGAGAGTTTTAGTGGTGGGGGATTCTATGATCAGGGGAGTAGAAAGGGTGGCGGGTGGGGAGAGTAGGGGTGGGGGATGGTCAGGTGCCTTCCTGGAGCATCAGCCATCTGGGACATAGACAGAATAGGGAAGATAGAGGAAAGGGAGGGGGGATGCTTGGAATGCTGGTACACTTGGGTACCAACAGTCTGGTGAATCAGCCTGTGGAGCAAGTGAAGCAGAACTTCAGAGGCTGGGGGACAGATTGCAGACACAGTCATCCTCCCTGGCCTTTTCTGAGGTTCTCCCTGTGTGGAGTGGGGGGTGGGAGGGAAAGATAGCTTAAGGAAGGAAGATATAGAGGAATTACATGGATGGTTAAAGGAATGATGTCAGAACAAAGGATACCATTTTGTGGGAGACTGCAGGGACTTCTGGAACAGGAGGCTCTTCAAAGGGGATGGCCTTCACCCAAGAGAGGGAATCAGCACACTGGGGCTGAAGTTTGACATCTACATTGGACAGTTGCACTGACTGGGGAACACTGAGACTGGGGAACTACAGTAAAGAGAGGGAGGGGAACCTAGCTAATGCTCCTCTACACTGGAACTAGTACAGTAGCAGCAAGGTGGAAACAAATATGGTTGAGGTTCAGAAAGGAGTAGTGGAAGCAAGTCTGCAAGCATTAAGAAAAATAAGGTAAGGTGAATGGGAAGGAATGGAAGTGTATATAATCACAAAACATGAAAAGATGATCAGGGGCTAGTTGGAAGGGGGACTGCCTTAATGCCAGGACTCTGGGTAATAACATCAGTGAGCTCCAGGCATTGGTGGTGGATGCTGAGGTGGACCTCATTGTCATCACAGAAATTTGGGCCACAGAGAATAAAAACTGTCTGGGACTTATCAGTCCCAGGTTACACAATGTTTATACAGGATATAGGGAAAGGCAAGGGGGTATAGCCCTATATGTGAGGGAAAACATAGAGGCTGTGGAGGACAGACACATCACGGGGAGCAATGGAGAGACAGAGTCACTGTAGGTTCACCTCACGGCACTCTCCAACAAGAAAATATGGGTGGGGTGACATATAGACAACCGGGACAAGTGGAAGAGAGAGAGAGACAGGGAGCTTAGGAAGTGGTGGTGGTGGTGGTGGGCAATCTGAACCTGTCGACTGGGACATTGATGTGGCCAGGTGCACCAGAAATCAAGCCCTGTTGGATACACTGCAGGACTGCCTGCTGGTGCAGCAGGTTAAGGAACCCCCTAGACAGGCGGCCATTCTCGATTTGTTGCTCACCAACTCAGAGATGAGTGGAGTGAGGGTAGGGGGTCCAGCGACCGTTACTCCATGTGGTTCATGCTGGCCCTAGGGATTAGACTGCCCCTATCAAAAACTGATGTCCTAGAATTCTGAAGAACAGGCTTCAGCTGGATGAGAGAGCTGGACCAAGACAAACTGATCAGGGTGGACAGCATCAGAGGTGCAGCCGAAAGTTGGGGGGAGCAATCAAGGGGACCATTTGTGTGGCAAAGAAGTCATACATGAGAATTGTTACAAAATGAAACAGGTACACGAAACCAATGTGGTTCTTGGAAAAGGTCAGAGAAGCAGTGAGGGCCAAGAAAAAGACTTTCACCAGGTATAAGAAAGACCAGAAGGAGGAGGAACGAAGAGAATATAGAAAAAAACAAACCACTAAGGAAGCACAGAATATGGTCAGGGAGTCAATAGCAGACACAAAGCAGCATATTGTGGGGGTTGGGGTGTCATGGGTGGGAAGGACAATTATTGAACTATATTAAAGAGACACTGTCAACCCCCTTAGGGCTCAAAGTGTCCCTTGCATGAAAAACACATTTTGTGATTGCAACATTCTGTAAAGATTGCTGATGTAGCTTGTAACTGGTAGTTTGATTCTGATTCTTTTTTTCTTTAAAAAGTAAAAAAACAGACTGCCCAACATCCTGGTGTTACCACACCAAAACTGGTTTGTTTACATTCCTTGATCAACTCCAACTGCACGTTTCCTGGACTTGGGAAGACCCACTACACAGTCTAGCCACTCATGATGCAGTGGGAGTTTAGGAGGCTACTGCCTCATAAGTGACTGCACTCCTTGGGGGTGTTTCTAATGCTCAGGAAGTATGCAGTAAGAACAGATGAAGGATTGTAAACAAAACAAAGTTGTTTATAAATACGCATTGGCATGCATTTCAGTTCTACTAAACAAGGAGACAGACAAAACAAACAGCAACATCAATTAATTTTAGAGAAGGTAAGCAATCATAAAATGTAGGTTTTTAACTTGAAATAATATGATGAAAAACAGATTGACAGTGTCCCTTTAAGGAAAAAAGAAAGCAGGGTGGGGTATTGTTGGACTACAAGGGAGAGGTACTAGAGGAAGAGGAATAAAAACCAGCTGTCCTTAATTATTACTTCTGCTCTGTCTTCACAAGGGAAGACAGTGGGCCCTGCCTGAAATTGGCATCTAGCCGGCTGTCAGGATTCCTGAAATGAGGCATTCAGTGTTTACTAGGGGAAGGGTCCAAAAGAAGTTTGAAGCCCTGAAGGTAGATAAAGCCCAAGAACTCGGGATGCTCCCAAGGGGGCTCATGGAAATGGGTGCTGAACTGGCTGAACCTCTAGTAGGGCTATTCAAGAGCTCAATACAGACGGGGGTAGTTCTAAAAGATTGGAGGGTAGCGGACGTAGTCCTGCTACACAAGGGGGGTGGACAAGGAGCAACCAGGGAATTACAGATCTGTCAGCCTTATCTCTGTAATGGGAAAGCTGACAAAGTTACTGATCAAAAAGACCTTATGCAACAGACTACAGGATAGTAAACAGCATGACTATATGGCAAGGGAGGTATTGTCAGACCAACCTGATAGTAGTAAAATCTTTATTTTTATACAGGTACAGTATGTTACATCATTAGGACTACATGGGTGCCCTATTTGCAAGGTGATTCTGTCAGATTTAAAACATATAGGGCGGGATATCCATAGTGGGACGCAGCACTTGCATCCATATGTCAGATGCATGCTACGACCATGCAGATTCATTCAGATGTCTATGTCCTACTCACAGACATTTAGACGCATATGCAACAGTTCCCGCAGTTTACGTCAGTTTCTGCTGCAACTGTGGGAATTGCATACGTTTTCTGGGAGTTAGACCAACTTTTTGTGGCCTAATTCCTGGGATGGATTTTGGCACTTATATCTGAAAAATGGATGCAAGTTTCTGAAATTCCCCCTTCTGTATCCACATACAAATACTACAAAAAATATAATAGATCCTAAATAAACACATTATCATACATGCATTATATACATTTTAAAAAGTACACATGTTGAAAATAAAAACATTACCATGTGTTCAGAGTTGTACCCATCCTATCTAAAGCACATACATCTGAGATTTAGCTCATGTTTCATTGCTATACCAAAAAATACAAAATCACACATACCACCATAAAGCAAAGCATCATGGTATATATATGCAAATCACCATGACATTTTACGCTGGTTCAGCTTTAAGCAAGAATGCATGGTGCCAAAGGGCCTCTCACACACTCTGCAAAGGATGCAAACAGAAGACACAGACATGTGTTTCATCCTACCCAGGACTCATCAGTGTGCCTCATCTGTATCACACCCCAGGGGAAATGAACCAGAGCCCTGTGCTCCTGTTACCTGTTTAGCTGAGACTGCCATTTTCTGCTTGCTGCTAAAGTCCTGACCTCTCTTGCTCACCAAACAGCATATTCTGGTTCCCAGTAAGCAGGGGGGCTACCGGGACCAGAGACAAGTCAGCGACGTGACTGGGGCTGGACAGTGGCCATATTTATTTATTTATTTATTGAATTTTGATGACCGGGTAGGCCCACTGGGCCCGTGGAGGTCCCTATTTCAGGGGCGACCCGGGTGCAACAACAACATACAGGTAACAGTTCAGTACAGTCTGGAGAGAGGAATAGTATTTTAAAAATAGGAGTACATATCTTTGCAGGCGCTAAAGAATGGAAAACATGTAGGCTGTATGGACATGAAGGTAACAAATAATGAGCACGTTAAAATTTAAGCATCCTTACTAGTAGATTAGATACCAGGTCCACAGGAAATATTGAGCAGCGTCTGTAGACCTAGGGTTGGCTGATAAGTACGCAGGGTTGGAAGGGGGATAAGTTAGGGACCTAAGTGCACCCCTTCAAAGAGAAGAGGACCAAATGACCTGCCTAGATGGCTGTTGGGAGGACAAGTGAGCTGCTCAAGAGGCTGAGCTAGGTCAGGTACTGTGGCATAGACATATGCTCCTACTGAGCAGGTGTCCCTTCAGCAGCGTCTGGAAGCTAGAAACAGTCTCCGCCTCCCGGACCTCCAAGGGGAGGTTGTTCCAGGTGGAAGGGGCGGTGTACGCAAAGGACCTAGACCCGGCTTTAGTCCTCATCTTTGGGACCTCGAGGAGAGATTGGCCTGATGAGTGCAGGCACCGTGGGTTGTGTTTTGCCCTGACGAGCCCAACCAGGCTAGGGGGAGGAGAGGGACCAAGTATCTTGTATGTAAGGCAGAGGGATGGGTAGGCTAGACGAGCATCAAGCGACGGCCACCTGAGCCTGGATTGGGCCTCACAGTGGTGAGTCATAGGGTGAGACAAGGTGGCAAAGCGGACTATCTTATTGTACAGAGTCTGCAGCCTTCCTAATTCCATCGTGGCCACGCCCTGGAGGATCGGGGCCCCGAATGTGAGCTTTGGGAGGAGTAAACATGGCCAGCCAATGGCTACCCTGGCTTCAGGAATGATTTGGTCCTTTAGTCTATAAAGGATGCCTAATTTCGCATGGATGGCTTTTGTGATTTGATCTACATGATTCTTTAGAGTAAAACCTTGGTCCAGGGTAAGGCCAAGGTATTTGGTAGAGGAGACCACCTCAAGTTTTGCACCCCCCCTGGACTGGAGTTGTAGGTAGTGTGACCTCTCTGTTCCCAGGGATCTAGGGCCAAAGAACATTACCTTCATTTTGCTAGTGTTTAGAACCATTTGGTTCAGAGATAGCCAGTCCTCCACCAGGTGGATGTCTTCTTGGAGGGCTGTCTGCAACTCGGGTAAATTATGGGAGGCTCTGTAAATGACTGCATCATCTGCGTACTGAATGGCACTGCTACTACCGCAGTTTTTGTGCAGATCATTAATGAACAGTGTAAAGAGAAGGGGGCCAAGGATTGACCCTTGAGGTACCCCTTCTTTAAGTGGAGCTAGCTTAGAGACTTTATCCTCCCACTTTACCCTCTGGGTGCGTTCGGAGAGATAACTCTGGAATCATCCCAGTGAGTGAGAAACAAGGCCAAGAGAACACATTTTTTGTAGAAGGAGGTTGTGGTTTACCAGGTTGAAGGCTTTGGATAGGTCAATGAAGACCGCCCCTGTGCTGACCCCTCCATCATTATTACTCAGTACTTCAGCTGAGAATTTAGTTAGCGCAGTGTCGTCCGTGGTTAGCCCTGAACCCGTGCTGAGATGGTGAGATTATCCGGTGAGTTTCTAGGTAGTCCCGGAGTTGAGAGTATACAAGCTTCTCCTGTACCTTAGCTATGGAACACAGCAAGGAGATAGGCCTGAAATTCTCAATGGGCTCTGCTGCTCCTCCCTTATGTAAGGGAATCACAAGAGCTTGTTTCCAGAGCTTGGGTACTGATCCCTCAGTTATGGACCGATTGATCAGCCAAGTTAGGGGTTTAGCTAAGGCTGGGGCTCCCTCTTTTAGGATTCTTGTTTGGATCCCATCAGGGCCCCCAGATCCTCTTAGGGGAAGGGATTTGAGGGTGGTAAGGACCTCTTTTTCCCTGACCAACCTCAAGTGAAACAAAGGGCGATCAAGGTCCTTATAAAAGAGCAGCGGCTCTACTGGTGCCCATGGATGGCTGCACACATGAATGGCTCATGCAGGAGTGGCATAAATCACCTAGCATTATTCTCCAGTGAAAGGCTGCCTTGGAAGCTTAACCTTGTTCTTATTGATGGTTACAATAGTTTAAAACTAAACAGACTCGTTCCAATGAAAGACATCTTGTTTTTCAATTGCTGTAAGGTGACAGAAGGTAAAACTTCATTTGTTTGAGCTAAATTTTAATTAGGTATAAGTGCATTATAACGAAAGCACTTAAGACTATTTTAAGTAATCTGTTCTGTAATTTCTATGTAAAGTTTTTAAGTGTTAATACTAAGAGATTTTTGTACTAAGATCTTAGCAAAATCAGACTACACAGGGTTTCGTTCATAGACCTTCTGGTTGCAGCAATGGGTTTAGCTTGCCTATTACAGATGCTGTCACCAAGGCAAACAGAAAATAGTATCCATAGGATACAAGCTACAAAAATATTACATTTGAGTCTAACAAATAGGGTTGCCAATAACAGGCAGCCCAAATTGTGAGATGGCCCCTAAGGAAATAAACAAAGGGGGAGAGGGAAGAGGGGGTCGGGGCTTAGTGACGTCACCAGGTGCTATTTGACACAGGAGATAGAGCTCAAAGCCCATTGGCCAGGGGGAAGGGCTTGGAAGGGTCCTAGCTGAGGGGCCTGGAGGGGTATAAAAGAATATGCACCCCTCCAGCAACCCTCTTTTGCTGGGGTTTTTCCTGTGGTGAGATTTCTTAGCACTTCTTGGCCAACTTTTGAGGTAAGGCACAGGGCCGATGGTTTTCCATGGGGCCTTTGGCCATGTGGAGCCTCGGCTGGTCCTGAAAAGGCCTTTTGTTTGGTTCATCTGGTTTTTATTTAAAATATTGAGAATGCAAGCCCACAGCGCTAGGTGGTTTGGAGCCTGGCCTTTGGGCCACGTGGAACTGTGGCTGGGCCTGAAAAGGCTTATAGTTTTTTTTTTTAAAGTAAAGTAGGTTTAATTAAAGTAAGTGCAACTTTAGGCGCATGGTGGTCAGGAGAGAGGGGAGTTATGTGAAGCCGCCGTGCCAGTGGGGTTGTTTCTTCTGGATCATAAGAGGTGGAAGGAAAGGATTGAATGGGGCCCCGGGCCACATGGAGCAGGGCTGGGGTGTGGTAGTGGAATGGCCGGCTAGAGGAAAGGGAAGGACAGGTCCACGATGAGAGGCGAACGTTGTTGGCAGCAGGTTTAGATTGGAGACAGTGCAGCCAATTTTTTTTTTGGTTTGTTGATTTTCAGTTGCCAAACGAGCAGGCCTTGGGCTGCGTGGAGCCAGGCTGGCTGGGAGCAGCCATAAGGGCGGTTGCATTGACAGGCAATCTCATTTATTAGGGGGACTGTTTTCGCAAGAAGGGGAGATTAAAAAGAAAAGAAAAGGGGGAAGAACCGTGAAGCTGATGGTTTTCTTTGGTGGTGTCTGTCCTGACAGAGCCAAGATGCAGGATGGGGCCTGGGATGTGGGGAACCTGGCTGGGGCCTGGGAAGGCCAACACATGGGAGCACAGCTAGGCGGGACCCCCCCTTTTTTATGGTGGCAAGGAGGCTTTTTCAGCTGCAGTGGGGGCTGGCATGTTTCAAAAACACAAAGAGAAGAAAGAAGAACAAGGTTTTCCTTGGAGAGAGAGAGAGGAGAGGCTCGGGGACTGGGAAAGGGAGGAGGCTGGATTGGTCCCATTTTGTTGTGGCTCACCTGCAGGTCAGACTGGGAGGCGGATGTTGACCAGGCTGCCAGTAGGGGACACAAGTCCACATGTTTGGGAAGGGGGTGGGAGGGAGCAACCGGGGCGACATGCATGGCGGGCCTGGGAGGGCGAGAAGGGCATGGAGCAGGCCAGCACAGTGGGCTGGTAGGGAGTGGACCTCCTGGGCTAAGTGACCAGGGGAACTGGGCTGGGGTGCCTGCATTGGGCAAATGCTGGCCAGCCTCAGAGGAGGAGACTGGTGAAGCATGGAGCATCCAACAAGTGGCAAGGGGCAAAATGCCATGGTGGTTTTTGTCAAGTGATAGGCATGGGGGGCACTGGTGAGAAGCTGTGATTGGGGGCGGGGGGGTGTCTGGCTGGTGAGGCCACTGGGCATGTGTGGATGAGCCTGACAGGATGTGAATCCCACACTTGGAAGAGGGTCAACTGACAGGATCCATTCATGAAGGGGGGCCAGTGGATAAGTGGGAATTGGGGCAAGGGATGGTCCGGGGGGATCACATGGTGGATGGTGTGCTCACAAGGGCTGCAGGGTATAGGCGGGCAGATAGCCTGGAGCCCTCAGTAGTGAGTGGTCAATGAACCTGAGGAGGCAATAGTCTGTGATGACACGGAAGGGTGAGATAGGTCAAACCCAAGGCCACCCTGGTGCCCCCAAGGGGCTCAGTGGTTCATTGGTAGCGAATGGACCTTCAAAAAAAAAAAGGGGGAGGAGTTTGGTTGTTTTAATGGAGGCTTGTGCATGGAAAGGTGAGGACAAGTGGAAAGGGGTCTGGGGACGCCCGAGCATTGAGGTGCTTGGTGGGTGCCAGAGGGGCACATGAGGAGGACTAATGGCTCGGTAGAGGCCAGGGTGGATGGTAGGGTGGGGGGCTGGGGGTAGATGGCATGTAGCACTCATGGTTATCAGATCATCCCCTAGTATCACAGCAATGGGAAGATGGCACCAAAGAGAGCCCCAGTTTCCAGTGCTAAGCTGATGGAAGAGGCATCCAGGTTGATGAACAAAATGACAGAGCTGGTCGAGGCGGCCAAGTGGCAGGAAGAGAAGGAGGAGGCATCTAAGAAAAGGAAGGAGAGAGAGATGAATGGGCAGGTGGGGGCAGGGGAGGGAAGAGGCCATGAGGAGCCGGACCCAGCCCCTCGCCCACCCTACTACCAGAGCCTGCACCTGTGCCAACTGGGCCAGGCCCGAATGGGGATAAGGTTGACATAGATGTCATGAATGAGGGGGATCTGAAAGAGTACCTGCAGGAGCTGATAGGGGATATGGGGGACAAGGGTGTAGAAAGGATGTAACGGGCACTGCAAGCGATAAAGAGTGGGGGCAAGGAAGGGGAAGGGGCCGTGGGTAATCGGGTGGGGGGGAAGAAGCTGTATGAAGGGCCCCCGGGTTTCACGTTGGGTGACCATGTACCATCTTTGCTCAAAGAAAAAAATCTGAAAAGGGGAATATGTAGACATTTTTGGTCTGGTGGATGAGGACACAGCCGAAAAATATGAACAGAAAGAGCTGGTAGGAAAATTGGAGATGGCAGTGGCACTGGCAGTAGTAGGAAATAAGGAGGAAGAAGCAAAATACAAAGGTAAGAACAGACACATTGCAGGTGGGTTTCCTGATATACAGCATGTTGATCCTGGAAAAACAGCCAGAGTTGGCAATCTCCCTTCTGACCTACATTGCAATCATTAGGGACGTGTATAAGGCAAAGCTGGGGTACAGATGGTTAAAGTACGATGAGGCATTCAGAAAATGGAAGGCAGCAAAGGGGGGGCCTGTGGTGGGATTGCACACATTCAGAGCTGTGGGTATGAACACTATCAGGCCCAGCTGGGAGATCTGGTGGGGGGCACAGTAAGAAGGGCACCTCTACCCTAGTAGTGAAGACATGCTGGGGGTACAACAGGGTCTCATGCACTTGGGCAAACTGTAAATTCTGGCATGTTTGCTCACACTGCATGGTCCTGCACCCGATGACAAGCTGCCGTCAAGAGGGGGGAAAGGAGTACACAGCAAGGGGGGCAGTACCAGGAGCAGTCCTTTCGGGGGGAGGGGTGGCAGAACAGGGAGGGGCGGGGGGACACAACAAGGGAGGCTACAACTCCAATTATGGGTGGAACTGACAGTGTAATGGGGGAAGGGCTCTGGGGTTTTTCCTTAGCGCGTAATCCCATAGTCAGAAGGGTAGTTGAGGCCTGGATGCAGGAATACCTGGATGTAATAAGGGCGGAGTTCCTGAAGAAGGGTTTCAAAAGGGGTTTTCATTTGGGTTTTAAGGGAATAGTGCAGGGCAATGAGGGCAAAGAATTTGGGATCAGTGAGGGGGAAAGAGGACATTGTCTGAGCAAAAATCCAGAAGGAAGCACAGGCGGGGAGGGTGGGGGGCCCCTTCACCAAACCTCCCTGCCCCAACTTCTGGGTGTCACCACTAGGAGTGGTACCAAAGAAGTAGAAAGAGAATTTTGGCTCATCCACCACCTCTCCTACACAGAAGGGGTCTCGGTGAACGAGGGAATTCCTGAAGACCTATGGGCAGTCTTGTATGCATCACTAGACCAGGCGGTCGTGCTGATCAGAGTGGTACAAGGGGCGTGGTTAGCGGAGATGGACATTGAATCCACTTTCTGGCTGCTGCCTGGGGGCCCAAGGATTGGGATCTATTGGGTTTTCAATTTGAGGGTGGGCTATATTTCAACAAAGCCATGTCAATGGGTTGCTCAGTGGCCTGTTCGACCCTTGAGGCCTTTAGTTCTTGGGTACAATGGGTGTTCGGTTGGAGATATGGGCACAGGAAGGTGGTACACTATTTGGATGATTTTCTACTCATAGAGGGAGCAAGGCCAAGACAGGGGGATGTTGGTGGATTTTGAGGAGATGTATGGGCACATAGACATTCTGCTGGCGGATGGGAAAACGGAGGGCCAGGCCTGCCAGATGGAATTCCTGTGGATTGAGGTAGACACAGGGCAAGAGTGTTTCTGTCTGCCAGGGGACAAAGTGGCACGGCTCAGGGGTTTGTTATCACATGTAAAAGGGAAGAGGAGGGTGCTGCTGGTATTAGTACAGCAGCTGCTGGGGCACCTTAATTTCACTTGTAAGGCCATAAACCCAGGCAGGGCATTTACCAGGAGGCTGGTGAGGTCCACAGAAAAGGCAAAAAAAGCCGCATCACTGGGTAGATATCACAAAAGGGGTATGGGAGGATCTGGGGGTTTGGGAGGAGTTCCTCGACGGCTATAATGGGGTTACATTCTGGCAAGAGGAATGGGCCTACAACATGGACTTAGAGCTATACACCGATGCTTCTGGGGCTTTGGGGATGGGGGCCTACTTCAGAGGTGAGTGGATCTCGGAGGTGTGGCTGAGCTCTTGGAAGGAGGTGGGGTTACTGAAAGACATTGCCTTCGTGGAAATATTTCCCATCTTGGTGGCCCTGGAGGTTTGGGGGACAGGATGAGGGGGAAGCGCATGCTCTTTTGGTGCGACAATAAAGGGGTGGTGGGAGTAATAAATAGGCAAGGGGGGTTATGGACACAGTAGGGGGGGGGTTATGTGTCAGATGGTCCTGCTAGGGCTGCAACTGAATTTGTCATTTAAAGCACAGCATATTGAAGGCATTCAGAATGAAGTGGCTGACAGTCTTTATGGTTTGCAGCTGGACAGGTTTTGGGAGCTGGCTCCACAAGCAGCAGTACACAGGACCAGGGTCCCAGACCATCTATGGGAGGTTGGAGGGAAAAAGCCAGATGGTTGTACTGGAACTCTTAGGCATCCAACTGCTGAGAGCATATGAAGGGGCATGGGGGCATTTCAGGAGTTCTGGGCCAGGGTGGCATGGGATGCAGAGGAACCAGTCTCTGAGGATCAGGTGAAGCAATATGTAGTGAGGAAGTGGGAAGAGGGGATGGCCCACACCACCATGGGTGTGCAGCTGGCTGGCATAGGTTGAGTCTGTAAAGACAGAGGTTGACTGGATACCACTGCAGGTAGGGCAGTGAGGTGTATGGTCTCAGGCTGGCAGAGATGACATGGGGTAAAACTGGATAGGAGGTGGCCCATCATGGGGCAGCTGCTCTGGAGGGTGATGGGGGCTCTACAGCACATATGCACTACAGTGAAGGAAGCGTGCTTGTTTTGAGCAGTCTTTGTAGTCATGGCTAGAGGGGCTTTTAGGTTTGGGGAGGTAGTGGCCCCAAAGAAGTCTGAGACAACACAGGGGATACAGGCTGAGAAAGTCGAATTGTGATGGGACAGGGTGGTCATTCAACTGTCTAGGTCAAAAACTGATCAAGGGGGAAGAGGCTGGGTGAGGTGTGCGCCGTTGCAGAATTGGAGGAGTATGGAAAATGTGGGGAGCATGAGGGGGATATGGTTCTGCCATGGGGACTGGAGCCCAGTGATGGGTTTTCAGGTTGGAGTGTCCTTAAGAAGGCACTCGCATTTGTAGGGGAGGACCCGGGCAAATTCAGTGAGGGTCTGAGGCTGAGGTGAAGCAGCTGGGGTGCTGGGGATCCAGTTGCTATAAGAAATATGTGAGGTGTTGACAGAATGGTTTTTCACCCTATTTTTTGTTCTTTTCCCTGGCAGGAGCAAAGTGACAGGTCTGGATTGTGGGGCATTCCTTTATGTATTGGGCCGAGAAATTTGCAGCATCCAGGAGTGGTGGGACACAGCTGCGGACTGATGTGGAGCACATGAGGGTGCAGTGGAAGGGGACAAGAGGCATGAGGTGGGAACAATTGATGCCATTATTGGAGGAGCTGTGGGTAAAGTGGAGCAGGCCGGACTTGCTCATCATACACTTGGGGGAAATGACCTGGGAGAGACACCATGGGGGGTATTAGTACAGGCCATAACGGCTGAGCTGGAAAGGGTAAGGGGGTGGTGACCGAGGGTGGGTATTGGCTGGTCCGAGATCACATCCCATAGGGTGTAGAGAAGGGACAAAGAAGTTAGGGCAGTGGAGAGGGGGGAGAAAGTGGCTCAATAGGAAGGTGGGAAGAGCGGTGATTGAGATGGGGGAGTACACTTACAGTACAGGGACATTTCTTTTGAGATGGCTGAAGTGTATAAGTTGGATGAGGTCCACCTGTTGGAGTTTGGCATGTGTTTATTCCTTAGATCCATTATTGACCTGTTGGGGAAGATCAAAAAAAGGGGTCCTAGGTACTAGCCCGCAAAGGGGGAGCACTATCTTCCATTGCTAGTGGGAGATGGGGCAGTGGAGAAGGAAGGGGGGAGCAAGAGAGGGAAAATAGGGGGAGTGAAGGCAGAAAAGGGGAGGGGCAGGGCAACATGGGCTGGGGCAAATGGCACCCAGGCATGTAAGTAAAGGGGGGGAAGGGGAAGGATAGAGAATAGGGGTCGGACCATAGTGTCCGGACCTAGGGGGGGTGGAGGTCCTGGTAAGTTGGTACCTGGTACTGGTGATGGTGTGGGGGGTTGGATCTGGGTGTCTGGACACCGAAGGTGAATCATACAAGAAGAAGAGGACCAGGAAGGAAGAAAGTTCCAGAAGAAATAATGGACTGCTGTATTTACTGTTTGAAAATGTAACAGTTAAATGTGAAAGGAAATTGGAATGTAAATATTAACTTAGTGCCTAAAATAAATTGTTGCCAATGAGCATCCAAACTAGCAGGTGTGGAGTGAGTTTCATTTCTGGAGGGGGATCGGATGACAACTCCAACTGAGGTGAAAAGGCGAAGAAATGCCTTTGTAAAAATCATGGAAAGTCTTAATCACAAAAATTGGAACAGATTTAAATACAGTATAAACTGCAAGGAAATTCGAACAACTATGGGTCATTTTTCACCCTAGTACTTTTTTTTCCATAGATTTCATAGATAATACAAGCTGTGGTAGACTTTCGTTCTTTTTGTTTGCCATTAATAAATATTATAGACCAAATTTTATCTCATCGTCCATTACATTATCTAAACATTTTTTTTTTTGTAACTTGTCTTTTTATTTAAAAGATCACAAGCATGGTACATAGTCTATTAGTTACAGGTAGGTACAGCTTTCATTCGTAAGACAATACAAAAGTGAAGTCTAAAATCATCCTTATAATCATTACAATCTCCTTATATCATTTCCAGGTCATATTAATTTATTTACCTTCTTCCTGTCTAAATAATTTTCTAACTCAATTCGATGGTGTCCTTAGAGTCCAGGGTTCTACTGCCTTTCACTTTAACCTATTATCTTATCTTTCTTTCTTTCATTATCTAGTCTCCTTTTTCTCTCTACTCCGCCTCTGGATCTCAAGGAAACTCTTTTTTCCTTGTACCATGTCCATACATCTTATATTCTAACATAAGTATATTAGTAATTACCAGTTTGTCTAATACACTACTATTTACTTTGTAACTTTGTAACCTTCAGCAGGATGTGCCCACGAGTGATTCTTCTCCAATCAACCTTCTGAATACCCCGCTGTCTTTTCATCCCCAACCATTCACATCTTACTCTCCTTCTTTCTGTTTTATTATCTTGTTTCCTCCCATCATTACCTCTCTTTCTCTCCTTCCCCCTTCTACGTTAAGTATTGGTCCAGTATCGAAGATTGTGTTTTTTCTTGGATGTATTTGTAATAGGGTAGCCATCTAGCATTAAACCTTTCTATCTTTAACTGAACTTTAGCTACTATGCTTTCTAACTGCTTGATTCTTTCCACATTATGTTCCCAGATCCCTACTGAGGGTGAAGTCCGTGTAAGCCACTTCTGTGTAATTGCTTTTGTTGCTGCAGCCACACAGATATAAAATAAATATCTGTAATCTTTCCTTATCAAATCTACTGGGGGGAGGCCCAAAACCAGATTTTCAAACTGAGGAAGAAGGTGCAACTCAAACATTTTCATTATAATTTCTTTCAAGTTGGCCCAGTACTTAGTTAATATTGGACATCCCCCAAAAATATGGAAGTGCGAGCCCACTCCCCCACAACCTCTCCAACATTTGTCTGAATGATGTCCACTATAGTGCTTGGCTATTGTTGGGACCTTAAAAAATCTGATGCCCACTTTCCATCTGTTTAAACTTATTTTGAAGATATTTACATCCTCACTATCTATCACTTCTTGGGGGAGACTATTCCAGAGAGTAATAACCCTTTGGCTATACCAATATCTTCTAGATAGAGTGTTCCATTTATTCAATCGTATTTGTTTTGAGTGCTTCCTATTACTGACCCTATCCATATTGAAACTAAGTCCTAGTTCTCTCATTAAAGTATTATCTCTGATTACTTTGTGTAACAAACACAAATCTCCTCTTATTCTTCTATAATGTAGAGTATATAGATTAAGAAATTTCAACTTTTGTTTATAAGGTATTGATTTAAGTCCTGGTATAAGCCTTGTAAATCTGTGTTGTACAGCTTCCACCTTTTTGATATCTTCCTTTTTAAATGGTGACTATACCTGGACGCAATATTCTAAATGTGGCCTGACCAGTGCTACACATAGGGGAAGCAACACCTCACTAGCTCTACTTGATATATGCCTGGTGATGCAGTTCAATAACTGATTTACTTTTTTTACTTGTCTCCTACTGTGAGAACTAAATTTCAAATTGTGTGTAACTGTTATTCCTAAGTCTCTCTCGTTTGTGGTTTCCATTAAGGGATTGTTATTTAAAGTATATTTGTACTGTCTGTTCTTGGTGCCCAAGTGCATTATCTTGCACCTATTAACATTAAGCTCTAATTTGTTCTGCATAGTCCAGAAAGAAATGTGATTCAGAGCATTCTGTAAATTAATATTGTTGTCTGTAGTGCTCACAAGTGCACCTAGTCTGCAGTCATCCACAAATTTGGACATCCAAACATTAGGTACATCAATTTTTAATGATGAAACATAAATATTAAACAAAGCTGGCCCCAACACGGATCCCTGAGGCACCCCGCTCACCACTCCAGCCCAATCGGAAAATGATCCATTCACAACCACCCTCTGCATTCT
The DNA here is from genome assembly GCA_016271365.2 of Neoceratodus forsteri. Classification (NCBI taxonomy): domain Eukaryota; kingdom Metazoa; phylum Chordata; order Ceratodontiformes; family Ceratodontidae; genus Neoceratodus; species Neoceratodus forsteri. The sequence goes on from CM057453.1 coordinate 496,175,700, forward strand.
TCCCCTCAGCCAGTTTGCAATCCAGTATGTTATGTTAGTGCTCAACTTTAAAGTTTTTTAAAGTTTAATGAATTCCAAATGGGGTAACTTATCAAAGGCTTTTGCGAAATCTAAAAATATTATATCAACTGAATTTTTCATGTCGATTTCCCTGTTTACCCTTTCGTAAAAACCCAATAGATTTGTTAAGCATGATCTATCCTTAATAAACCCATGCTGATATGGTACAATATAACCTGTAGTTGTTAAGTGTTGTTGAATATGGTCCTTGATTATACCTTGTAGTATTTTACCCAGGAGAGAAGTGAGGCTAATTGGTCTAAAATTTTCCAGTCTAGTTCTTAAGCCTTGTTTGTGAAGTGGCACTATAGTAGCTACTTTCCAACTAAGGGGAATTATGCCGGAGTCCAGTGAGTGTTGGAACATATTGGTCAATGGTCTGTGAATGTAGCCCACTAATTCTTTCAATACTCTCGGGTGGATATCATCCAGGCCTGGGGATTTATTAATATCCAATTTGATCAACCTTTCATAGACGTCAGTTGGATTAATTAAAATTTGTCCTGGTGTGGGTGCCTGGTTATTCATCATAGTTGCAGAAACAGGTTTAGAAAAAACTGAGGAGAAGTATTTATTCTGGATGTCTGCTGTCCCCTTATTGTCAGTGGGATGTCCTAAATTGTTGTTAAATGGACCAACTGTATATGAGGAACCCCCTATTTTATTAATGTGTGAAAAAAACAATATTTTATTATCATTAACATTGTTTGCTAGATGTATTTCATGTTCAGCCTTAGATTGCTTAATTTTATATTTGATTTTTTTTATCAATATTCTGTAAGCTGGTATCAATTGTTGGTTACCATGTTTAATCCTTTTGAACATCTTACTTTTTTTATTTATTAGTTTTTTTATATGAGGTTTCATCCAGCTAGGAGATGCTCTTTTGTTGGAATATATTTTTAATACTGGTATATGTTTGGATACTACAGTCTTAATTTTTTGTGTTAACTGGTCCCATTTTCCCACCACAGACTGATTGCAAAAGGCAGTTTCCCAATTCCATTTTTCCATTTATTCTTTCATTGCTGAGAAGTTTGCTCCCTTGAAGTTAAGTTTTTCAGTGGCTCTCTCTCTCCTGGTTGCCTATAGTAATCTATTACCTTGAACATAACACACAAGAGGTCACTGTTACCTACGGGCGTTATTGTATTAACATCAGCCACAGTGTCACCTGTGTTTGTAAGAATAATATCCAGGATTTTATCCTCCCTAATAGGACTAGTTACTAGTTGGTCCATTCCTAAGTAAGCAAAAACATCCAAATATAATAAGTCAGTTCTGCTTACGCCACAGTTTGATACCCAATTAATATTGGGCAGATTAAAATCTCTCATAATTATCAGATTATCAGATGGGTTCAATCCATTCATATAATCCACAAACTTGATATCATTCTCTATGGGTGTTGAGGGGGGTCTGTATATTAAACCTATTTTAATGGGGACTCTGTTATGGAGATAAATTTTAACCCATATTATTTCAACTCCCTCCACTTCCTCTAGCATCTCTTCACATTTTATAGTTCTGAGAACATAAGTAGCTACACCTCCACCCTTTTTGAAGCTCCTATTCTTATAATATAAATTATACTCTGGGATATTCCTGTCCCAATTGTCACTATCCATTCCCCATGTTTCTGTAATCAATGCTAGCTGAATATCATGTTCGTGTAACAATAGTTTGAACTCATCAAATTTTTTGGTTAGGCTTCTAGCATTTGTCAAAAGTCCATTCCAATTCTGTTTATCAGGGATATTAGTGTTATTAATGGGAAGTATGATGTTGTGTTTGGGGTAACTTGGTTCATCTGGAATAATGGATGGGTGATTTCTTTCATATCCTGACATACTCACACCCCTCCCATTTTCCAGTTTAAATGAAATGATAAAACATTGTTTATTTTTTTACCAAAAATTCTAGTACCACGGTAGTTTAGATGTAATCCCTCTGGCTTGAAACAGGCTTTATTAGAAAAAAGTGATACAGTTGTCCATAAATCCTATACCCCTTGTTTGGCACATTTGGCGTAACCACGTATTTAATTCCATAGTTGATTTATTTTTGAAGGCATTTCTTCCTATAGTGGGGAACACTCCCAAAATGATGATTTCCCCCTTTTTATTGAGTACCCTAGCTATAATATTTAAGTACTCCTGCTGCACATGGAACAGATTTTGAGAAGGCAAATCATTAATGCCTATATGCAACAATACTAGGGGTTCAGTGGTATTTTGTGAGAGTCCATCAAGGAGTTTCAAAATATCATTTACTCTGGCACCTAGGAGTGTGCTTACTATCGTATTGGCTTTTCTTCCATGACAGACTACTGTATCCACACACTTAACTATTGAATTGCCTATTACCACATTGTCATGTTGTTTTAGTGATGCTGATGATGTGAGATTAATAGAGGACCTTGTGTTAATTATTCTATTGGTTTGGGGTATTACAGCTTGTTCAACTGGTTCTGTTCCATTTTGATAATGTTGATCTACAGTACATTTATATCAGCTATGATGTTATAGCTATTAGGTGGTGGTGGTGGTGGTGGGGGGGGGAAGTGTACTCTGTTTGCTCGGTATTATTGGAAACAGAAATCACCTCATTATTTGTAATAGAATCACAAATCAATGTTTTAGGCCTTTGTTCAGCTGAGGTTATATGAAGAGAACTGGTACTAAGTAATGCCTCATCTACAAAGTTCTCCAAGGAACTCATTTCCTTTTGGTTTTCCAATTTTAGTTTAAGTTCCTCTACTTCTTTTTGAAGCATACTAATCAAAAGACATTTATCGCAAATGAAGTCTGAACATGGCGTTTCATTAGTGTACATATTGCATAGTGTACAAACTTTCTGTTTAGCCACTTTCCCCTTTTTAGCCTTGTTTTGGGACATGATAGCAGCAGTTACTTTCCCTAATTACAACCAAAAACCAGAATTACAATAATCAATAGCGACTATTCTTTGTAGTTCCCACTGTTTACACCTTCTAGGCCTCAGTGTCCTCAGTGGATACAGCAGACACGTGCAGATGCGATTGTCTCTGTGCGCATCTCTGCGCACGATGATGCGCACCCTGCTCGCTGCAGGGCTGAGTTATATGTCTCCCGGTGACCCAGAAGTGCCACACAGGGGTCGTGGATCCTCGCAACAAAGTTGCAACTTTACAAACTTAAATTAGATAGTTTTAGCCCCAACAGTGCAGTATTAGGGCTTTTGCGCAGTTTTAACTGGTGGATTTAAAAGCAGACAGTCTCAGGGCAAGCAATCGATGTGTCTGAAATAGCAGTAGCATTGCTACAGCAACGCTAGCCACTCTCTGTGGAGATATTGAATTAAGCCCCTGCCCAGACGAAAATGAGATCAAAATAAAACTGATTCATAATAATGCACAGAGTCTAATAAAGAAATTAAAAGTATTTAGGGCCTAGGCTCATTCAGAAACTCCTGACATGGTTGCTATGACCAAGATATGTCTGAATGATAAAGTAACTAACAACAAAATAGAATTGGAAAACTTCCATTGCCATTGCCTCAGTCAGAAAACCCATGGAGGAAGGATATTGCTTTACTTAAATTGGGGTTTGGGACCGACAGAAGAAGTATTCGCTGGAGTTGCAGGAAATATAGAGACTATGTTGATCTACCTACAGCAACTGGATATTATGATAGGGATTATTTACTCCCCTCCAAAAGTTAAAACTTCCAAATTTAATAAACTTCTGTTACCTTGTTCAAACACACTGCTAATGAGGTTTTGGTTTTTACTGGGGGCTTACTTGAAGCTTGGGGCTGTCCTAGAGGTCTGAAACTAGAAAATAGCTTGAGACAGCTCAGCCTCAGACAAATTATACATGTCCAGACAAGGAAAGGAAAGTTAACTAGCTGTGATAACATCCTCAATTTATTTTTTTTTGTCAACAAAAGTAACAAACAAAAGCTGGAGTCCATGCTCCAAATGTAAGAGACCATAATACCTTGTGTTGTGAATTACACATAAAGGGAAAGTTTGTAAATGCTGTGCTGCCAGGACCTAAAAAGAAGAGATGTTTTAAGAAATATGGTAGATCAGCTTTCAAACTGGAGTTAAAAAATATTAAATGGTGTTGGGTGTTTTTAATTCCTGAATTAGATATGGTGATTTTAGTATTCACTTGATTATTTCTCTCCACCTGTAACAAACTGGCACCTTTTAAGGTAATAAAACAAAAGGAAATCACACATCCCATGGGTAATAGATAAAAATAAAAAATATCGGATTTAAACAGAGACTTTGGAAAAAGGCAAAGTACTTAATTCAAAAGACTGCAATAAATTTAAGGAAGCACACAATAAGTTAAACCAGCAATAAGGAAAGCAAAACAAAGATTCTATAGAAACAAGAATAAATTAAATCAAGATCCTAAAACATACTGAGAGTTACTAAACTCTTTTGAAAATCCTATGAAAAACAAAAACCAATCCAAGTGGAAGAAGGTGGGGTCCTTCAGAATGCAAAAAAAAAAAAAAAAATTAGATTTGATAAACAATTATTTTACTGAATTAGTGGATATACAAGTCCCCACCGGAGGAGTGAATCAAATCTGGGGGAAAAAACTGAAAGCTGGAAAAATGGATACCCAAATTTAGAATTAAAATCATTCAAAAAAGGAGGTATATGAAATCATATTGTGTCTCCACAGCTGGGAACCCTGGAGGTCGTGAGGGCACTGCCGCTGCAGCCCTCCCCCTTCCCCAAATTTGCTTGCCATCAGCTGGGAGCCCCGGAAGTCATGAGGGCATTGCTGCTGCAGCCCCTTTCCCCCCAAATTTGCTTGCCATCAGGTACGGAGACCACGTGCCCTGAAACAGATGTGGGGCAGGAATCTGTTGCTTTTATTTTTGGACTCGGGGCTATTGCTCATAAGGACAGTTCCCATTCATATTCCCAGTAACTAAAATCTGCCTGTTCTAACTTGAATTATCCTCCTTGCAATGTGGCTGTTTTACATTAATTAGGGTCTCTAAATTGCTAAACAGCAGCATCTACACAGCAAGGGTTTGCCTATTGTAAATGTGATAGCCTTAGTAGCCAAGTTTAAAAAAATATATATATATAGAGAGACAGTATATATTAATTGTCTAAGGTGTTCTCTGGGGACTCGTGGTGAAGCTAGGCTGCTGTTGTTTAATGTAGGCTCTGTACTCAAGGCACAAAAGTTCCCCTGCAGCAATTCAAATTTAAATGGGTAAATTGTATTTTAGTGGCACAATATGCAAGTATCACAAGTTCCCCCATACTGTAACATGAATTAGCAAGGTAAATGTGAATATATTTTACTGCTAATCTAACATCCAAAATCTGAATTGCTGTGGAGTAGTCCTTATCCTTCCAGCCTGCCAAAACTGCTAATTTTAAACAAAGAAGCTGCGCTCCTCCCCCGCTTCCCAAAGTACTTGTTTGAGCTCACCATTGCTTCTCTGTTGTCTCTCCATAGCTGGGAACCCTGGAGAGCATGAGTGCACTGCCGCTGCAGCCCTCCCCCATCCCCCGGATTTGCTTGCCATCAGGTACGGAGACCGTGCGCCCCGAAACAGACGTGGGGCAGGAATCTGTTGCTTTTATTTTTGCTGGCCCTGCCGTCCCCACCATCACCCTTGGTCGACTTGCCAATATAGAACAGTGGTCATGGGTTGGCTCTGAGCCAATCAGTCGACTTTCCCATCTGCAACCTATATTTTTATACCACTAAAGGTCGCTTCAGCTTCTTCTTCTATTTCACCCTTTATACTCAATTCACCATGTCAAATCTCTACCTCTTTCTTCCTACCCTGCTGTTCCCTTTGTTATCTCTCCCACCCTCTTAATTTCCTAAGGAGCAGACATAACCAATTTCTATTTATACTCTGCCTGCTTGGCACTCTCCCAGTCGCACCCTCCATATTGGGCTGTACCCATTTCCCATGCTACTGCTATGGCAGGTCAACCCCTCTATACTGCCACCCTCCTTTCATGCGGGCTTTATATCTCTAAAGTATACAGCTCCAAACCACTCCATAACAGTCCCCCCCCCTCCGAAGGGTACTAACTGGAAATTGCAAACCTCAATTCCGTATGACACCCTAATAGTGGCCCTCCTGTTACTTCTTGCTGGTGACATAGAAACAAATCCCGGCCCATCCACCCCTCATCTACATGGACCCACTACTAATCCCTTTAGCCTACCTTGTGGCTTAAAGTTGATGCATCTAAATATCTGCAGCCTGATAAACAAAATAACCTTGCTGCAGCCTACCATCCTCTCCCTGAACCCTGATGTCCTAGTCATCTCCAAAACCTGTCTCAAGCCGCACCACAAGGACTGCAAAATCACTATCCCAGGCTACTCTATTATCAGGCATGACTGGTTAGGCTAGAAGAGGGGAAGGGGCTTAGCTATCTACATCTCTTCCTCTGTACAGTTCACCCAAATCACACTACCAAGTCTCCCACACCTGTTAGATGCAGCGCTAATCAAACTCTCCCTACCACATACAAACCCAATTTTTATAGCAGGGACTTACTGTCTCCCAGTTTCTTCCGCTCCAGAAGTCTTGGAACTCCTTGTCACCTTGAAATCCCTTGCTAAATCTGGCGAGCTCCATATCCTAGGGGATTTCAATTCAAATTGGCTATCCAGCAGCACCCTCAAGCTCCACAACCAAGTTACTGGACTGAACGTATCTCAACTGATCACTGAACCCACTCGACTAAATAAAAAGTAATCTAATCACCCCCTTCTGGATTGGGCTTTAACCTCCCACCAGCATCAAGTTATTGCCTCGACCACCCTACCGGATTCCCTCAATGACCACCATATGGTTTACATTATCTGTAAAATATTCAGAACCAAGTCCTCCTCTCCCAGGATCATTCTCACTAGGTCTTTTAAATCCCCGGACCTTCCATCGTTATTATACGACCTGTCTGTCACTGATTGGTCCCTCCTCCATAATGCCTCATCTATTGATGAAGCATGGAGCTATTTCAAACTCAAGTTCCTAGCAGTTTGTGATAAACATGCACCACTTAAAAGGTCCCGGGTGAGGGGTGCTAACTTGCCTTGGATCACTGCAGACATCATGGCCCTCATCAGAGAAGGAGACCAGGCTTGGAAATCTGTTAAGGTCACCAGATCCCCTGCAGACCGGGCAAATTACTGTTCCCTGCTCAACTCCTGCACTAGGTGTATCAGGCAGCTTAAGACATGTTACTTCCAAGCTTCCTTCCAGGCTAACATAAGCAAACCAACTAAATTCTGGAAAGTGGTCAAATCACTGTTCTCTCCGCCCTCTCAACCTCCCGCTTCTACGCTAATTGTGGATGGTTCCACCACAACCGACCCATTAGTTGTTGCATCTGCTTTTAACTCCAACTTGACAAGCTTCATCTCAGCCCTACTGTCCACCTTCCCCCCTTACAACCAAAACCCAAAGCTGCAGCTGCCTCCGCTAAAGCTAATACCTCTCCTCCCCCTACTTTCTCCTTTTGCCATACAACACCCTTTGAAGTCCTTGAAGCCTTGATCTCCTTAAATACTAACAAAGGAAAATGCCCTACAGGTCTAGATGCCAAGAAGCTACACCTAGCCACTGCTGCCATAGCTGCCCCCCTGGCCGACCTCTACAACCTCTCATTTTCCTTAGCCTCCGTTTCCATGGAATGGAAACATGCCACTCTCATCCCACTAGCTAAGGGTGGTGACACCTCTAAACGTGGCAAATACTGTCCTATCTCCCTCCTCCTTATCCTGGCGAAGATCCAAGAGAAACTAGTCCTCTCCCAACTCTCCACTTTCCTTAACTCATCCTCCTTAACTCACCCTACCAGTCAGGGTTCAGGAAGTCCCACTCCACAACCACTTCCCTCCTACGCCTCACGGATGCTATCCTTGATGGCATGGACAAGGGCCATCTCACCTCCGCAACTTTTGTCAATCTAGCAAAGGCCTTCGACATGGTCTTCCATCCTCTCCTACTAGATAAGCTCTCCACTGTTGGGCTATCCACCATGGCCACCAGTTGGTTCTTCTCCTACTTGGGGAGATGATCCCAGTCAGTCAAAATTAGCGGATCCACCTCCCCCCCCTCCCAGTTATCACCGGTGTCCCCCAAGGATCTGTCCTTGGTCCACTCCTATTCTCCATTTTTCTAAATGACCTGCCAACAACCTGCCTATACACCTCAAATACACATATATGCAGATGACACAGTCTTGTATGCAACCGGCACCTCAACCACTGAAGTTGAATCCACGTTGCAGCATGACTTCAATCAAATCCAGTACTGGTTTCATACTAACCAGCTATTCCTAAATGCCAAGAAAACAGTCTCCATGACCTTGGGAACAAGGCAGAAACTCTCTCGGCTCAAATCCCTTCCCATCTTCCACACCCTGGAAGGGACCACTCTGGAAGCTTGCAGTTCCTTCAGATATCTCGGAATCTGGCTGGACCAGCATCTCGACTTTTCTCTACACATTGATGCCATCCACAAAAAATGTCATCCTAAATTGGGAGCCCTCTAACGCAACCATGGTAGCATCCCCCTGACAGCCCACTGGGCATTAATTCAGAAAATGATTCTCCCTATTTTTGACTATGGTGATATAGTCTTTAGTACTGCTCCCAAATCCATCCTATCCAGACTGGATCCCCTCTTCCACTCTTTCTGCAGATTCACCCTTGACAGCCTGCCCACTACTCACCACTGTGACCTCTATCAGGCCCTAAAGCTGCCCTCCCTCCATGACTGGCAGCAAACACACTGCATGCTACTCATAGCAAAGTATTGGTCCCGGTCCCTCCCCCATTATCTCAATGCAGTGCTAACTCCTTTTCCCATCTCTGCTTATTCCCTGAAGAAAGCAACCACCCTTCTCCTAACGGTACCAGCTATAACCTCATCGGCTGGCCAAGCAGCATTCAGATACTGTATGCCTAAGCTGTGAAACTCCCTCCCTGCAAGCATGTGATGTGTCCTCACCCACTCAGCTCAAACACCTCATAAATGTGCACTGCAGCTCACCCTGCACATGGCAATAGTGGTGCCGGCTCAGTACTCTGCCCCTGCATCCCACTACAGAACTGAATTAGTTGTCTCACTTCTAATTGCATGCTTTGCTTCCTTCTGTATAATTTGATGATTGACATTAGCTGCAAGTCTCATTGTTAACGCCTAAATAAATGTATATATGTATGTATGCTCAAATTTTTCCAAATGATGTTTTAACCTAGTGTTGTATCTGAACTGTCACTGTACTTGCTTGTGCGTGTCTATCTCCTTGTGTCCCTCTTCACCCAGGACGCACCTGGAATCGAGCAGTACTCTTCTCAGTCTGCCTTTCTGGTTAAACTTTAAAATAAATAAATAAACAAAATAAGGAAAGTAAAGACAAATAAAGGTCATGGTCCAGATAATGTGGAAATTTGATTTCTTAGATATGCCATTAACAGTTCTTACTGAACTATTTAACTGGAGCCTAAAATAAAGCAAATCTTCCACCCCCTGAAATAAAGCAAATTTGGTACCTATTGCATCCTCATCAAACTATCAGCCCACAGCTTTGCTGCCAGTTCTATCCAAACTACTGGTGAGAGTGGTTCATGGTCAATTCTAAGAAAAGCTAGAAAAATAGTCATTATTCATGAAATACTTTAGAAAAGGATTTCCCATGAACACCACGCTCTCTAAACTAATTGACATAACAGCCTCCTCAGTGGAGAACAGTCAGCAGTGTGCGCATTTTTCATGGCCATTCCAAAGCATTTGACCTGGTAAACCATTCAGCCTTGATGGAGAGGTTAAGGTCCATCTGATTAGCAGAGGAAGTAGGACAATGATTTTAATAATTTAAAGGAAAGAACACAGGTGGTGGTTGTGGGGGATGCACTATCGCTACTGTTACCATGGAGTACCACAGGGTTCGATATTGCGACCACTCCTTTTTTGATAAACACAAATCATCTACCAGACTTTATTACAAATACAGATATTTGGCTTTATACTGATGACATCATATTGGTGTCATCTGGCAAAGATGTAACTTCAGTAGAAAAATTCCAACAAGAGGACTTTACAAAAATGAAAAAATGGACAGCTTTTAGCTGATCAGTAAAAACCCACTACTACTACTACTATATAGGACCAGTGGGATTCAGAAGTTAGAGGAGACAACTGACAGACAGAAGGACTTAGGAGGAAGTTCTTAAAAAATTGAACTAGGCTGTGGCTCACAGTATGGCAAGAATGGGAAACCAAGAGACTAACACAGGGATGTGGATTGGGTTTGGAAAGGGAGCCTGCAGAGAGAGAGAGAGTGGGGGTTGTTAGCAAAATACAGGAACCAGCACTAGGTATTAGGACTGAGTGGTGGGATAGAATTTTTCAAGTGAAGAAAAATAAAAAAAAAGAGCTGGCAGGAGCAGGGAATCTGAGTGGTGCTCAAGTGGCCAATAGGAATCTGGATCGGCGTACACTCATGCATAGCTCAGTCAGCGGGCTACCATGCAGATGTGAGGAGGGCTGTGCTGTGCGCTGACCAAGAGTTGTTATGGGGGGAGCAGGGTGGTGGGTGCTTACCTAAGAGGGTGGGGGGCCACTAGACCACCAGGGATTACGGGGTGACTTCAGGGGATGGAGAATGAGAACTGGGAGGGGGACCACTAGACTACCAGGGATTGGTGGTCATAAAAGGACAGTGATTGGACATCGGGGGAGGCAGGGAGGGACAATAGACTACCAGGGACTTTTTTTGTGTCATTTGGGGGTGGTGATCGGTGACCGGGAAGGGGAGGAGGGACACTACACTATGGAAAATGGGTATTTTTTTTTTTTATTTAATATACTTTATTAAAGCATGAAAAAATGTACTGACCCATCATACAAGGCACATAGTCATTGTACATTTACATAAAGTCAGGTGCATAAAGTACAGTGAAACTATTTTATCTAAAGGAAAATAAAGATACTAAACTACCCGTTCCCCTCCTCCCTCACCTTACCCTCCCCACACCCCTTCACCAGAGCACATAGAAAGTATAGTTAAGAAGGATATCCTTACTGAGATGTCCAGGAGAAGACTATCCTTGGTATTACATAATAATCTAAGAGTATCTCTTTGTCTTGCTGAAGGGTTTGTTAAATATATGATGACTCTATGAAGTTTGTTGAATTCACAGGAGGGTATATAGAGGTTCCCAGATACTGTTGAATCTATGCATTTTGTTAGACATGCTCGCTATTGTTCTCTCTGCCTGGAGTACTAACAACATTTCTTTGAACCATTCTATGTAGCTTGGGGTGAGTTGATCTTTCCAAGGTCTTAAAATCACTTTTTTGGCACAGGCCAATATCAGTGCTAAGTGTGGCCGCTGATTGCCAGCCAGCTGGTCTGTATAGTCACCAACGATGCAGGCTGCCGGATTAAATTTCTGGGATAGACCTAGCAGAGGGTCAAGTCTGCTCTGGATGGCAGACCAGAAGGGGGTTACAGTTTTGCATTGTCATAAGATATGCAAGACAGTACCAGGTTCCAAGCCACATTTTGTGCAGGTATCCACAGGTAGGCACCCCCTTTTACGTAGTCTAGCAGGTATATAATAAAGGCTATGGTTAATTTGAAATCGCATGAACCAGTAGCAGTCCCAGTGTATCACAGGATACAAGTGCTGCCATATCCGGGACCAGTTTCTTGGGAGGAAGGTAGGAGAGAGTACTTAATCCCATCAGTAGAATTGCAAATTTCCCCTGGTGTCACAAAGGGATTGTAGGAACTGGTATAAATATGAGATTAAATGAGTTCTGGGAATGGAGTTCAAATACAGGGAGAGGACTATATGGAGAGGTTTTGTCCAAGGGCCACTGCCCAGTGTGGCCATCAGCATGTGAGTGATTTGGAAGAACTTAAACACTATCTGAGAAGTCCAGCCATACTTATTGCTAGCTTCTTGGTCATTAATTTTTGTTGTATTGTAAGTGCTTCTACCCTGTCGACTCCCATGTTAGACCAAAACTTGTCTTTCGAGAGGACCTTGCCAGAGATCTAAAAATTAGGGTTCTCAAATATAGGTTGAGAGATGTCTTGATTTGAGTGAATATTTAATAGCCTAGTTAATTGAGATTGAGAAATTAGAGATTCTCCTAGGGGGGTGTCATGTAACTGACTGGGTAATTGTTTTTTTGAGAGACAGAGTAGTGCCGCTATATCTAGACCAGAGCTAGAACAGAGCGTACATTCAATTTCTGACCAAAGAGGAAGATATGAACTAGTGTGGGGAACAGGGGAGTGATTGTACCAGTGCAATGACCTCGCTAGGTGTATAGCTAGATAATAAAAGTAGAAGTTGGGCGCTTGTAGCTCACCTTCTTGCTTGTGTCTCATTAATTTAACATATGCTCGCCTGGCCTTTTTATCTTGCCAAAGAAAAGAGGCCAAAAGTTTATTAACTTGGGAGAATCAACCTTGGGGCTTCTACCCTGTTCTACCCTTCTACCCCATTAAACATCTGAAGTGAATATAGGAAGTGGGGCAATATGTTCATTTTAATGATGTTGAGTCTTCCCCGTGGAGTTAAAGGTAATAGTTTCCATCTATTTAAGTCTGTTTTAAGGAAAATGGGCATTTTATATTGGGATCAGAGATCAGGGAGGGGTGGCTGGGACACTGCACTATGGAAAAAGGGTGTTACAATATCAGGTGGGTGATTGGAGACCGGGGTGGGACACTACACTATGAAAACAGTTTTGTTACTAATGTTGGGTGGGCGATCAGGGCCTGGGGTGGGACACTACACTATGGACACATTGTTTAGTATTGTCAGGCTGCCGATCGGGGCAGGGGAGGGCACCACTAGACTATGGGGGAATGCAGCTGCGTGGGGCTTGGGTTGATGGGGAGGGAGCCACGTAACACCACAATAATGTCATGGAAATGAGCCCATAATGGGCATGCTAATGGCCACCAATGCCTTACATGCCCAATGGGCTCATTTGCATGGCTCCTTTTGTGACTGAGGGCTTAGTGCATTGGCACTATTGCTGGCAGCCCATTCACCTGGCTGGCTGTGGGGATAGCACTACTGAGGTTCCCAGTGCTATTCCTGGGTTAGCGCTGCCCCCGCCTGTGCCTATTCACAGTCAGATAGCATAGTGTGCTATCCAATTATGAATAACAATTTCTGACCCCTGTGCAATGGCAAGGTACAGCGCAAACTTGTGCACTGCACTTTGCCCTTTTTTGTGAATCCTGCCCCAGATTTTTTGATGCCCATACCTTGCTGTCCCAAAATATTAAGCATCTTTTTTTAGATATTAATATTTTATAGCAGAGCATTGGGTGGTAAAGTGCACTAATTCATTGATTAATTAATTAATTATTGTTATGTTTTGTTTTATTTTATTTTCCTTTCTTTATGTGTTTGAAAGTCTTTGAACCGTATAGCAATATGGGTACACAACATTAAGTCTAATTATTTAAGGTTTAGAACAATGTCAGTTGCTGTGGTTCTCGCAGAAGTACACTGACATTTTTGCATTTGCCAGTTGTTCCTTTTGTTGCTTTGGTATACTTGTTCTGCCTCAATATATGTGCTCTGTTTATTGTTTAATTATCCAAAGTACAACTGCAATGGCATTCTTTTACTGTTTTATATTTAAATAAGTATCTATTTTTTGGCACTTCTTGGCTGCCACAAACAGTGTTCATTTACAAAATTATTTAAACCTTTTTAAACAAGATAGTAAAGAAAAAGCCTGAGCTCACCTTTTCATAAGAAACTTAAAAGTGTCTTCTGTGATTAAAAACTCAAACTATAAACAGTCCCAGAACAAGTCCTCTCACAAATTAGGTGTTCTTGGTGGGAGGTATTAAATACAAATGTTGAAATTACAGTCTTTTGTCCTGACAAAATACAGGAGAGTAATTATGGGCGGATACAGTAATTACACTGTTGTACTTCTCATTTAGCTAAACAGATGTCTTTTTTTTTCTGATCCCTTTTATAACCAACCCTTGGTCATGCCTTATTGCTTACTTATACCAAAGGGAACATCCTCTCAAACAATTATTATATCTTTATAGCTAAAACAGGTTTACCTTAAATAAAGAAGCCTACTTCTTACGTTAACTGTTGAGAATAACTACACAACCAGTTTTCAACTCTACCTGTGTGAAACTGTGCAGTAGGTAACAAATGTGACATGCTCAGTGTTTCTGCTTTAACAAAACTTAGCCCTGATGTGGTCTCTCAACACCTGCATAGGTGTTAGCTGATTTTATGTATGTCATTTAATGTTTCCATGAAGACTTGGAACATTCTGTTAATGAGACTTGTTTCTCATAGAACTTACCCTGTATCTTTTACAATTTTTAAATAAAATAAAAAAATAAACATAGCTGGCTCATTTTCAGCCTTCTGTTTACAACTGACAACTTCCTAGCTGCTGCAACACTAGACATAATGATGCTGAGAAGTGCCTACATCTGATGGAAGTTGATGGCATTCAGGGACAACCCAGTATCAACCTCTCCAGCAGGGCAGCCCTCTGGCAGCCTCCAAAGTTGTACAGAGGACTAAAAGTGGCACACTTGTGTGGGTGCCAGGTGTCGCCATCAGGACAAAGTTGCATTAATACCAAAAACTATGCAAGGCACATTTGTCAATGATTGCCCAACTAGGCAATAGGTCTTGGGGTATGACAGGGTAAAAAGGGCAGACCGGATGGACCGATGGTCTTTTTCTGCTGACATTTCCAATGTTTCTGTGCACAGCTTCAAGGCAGTAGTGTTCAAAATTATGCGTCCAGGAATCAGGTACCCATAAGGGCAGAACATTGAAAGATCAGAGCTTGCTGTTGGGTGTAGTTTAAATAACTGATATACTTAACAGCAAAGCAAATTTCAAGTAAAAATAAATACATTTATTGTCAAGGAAATACATGGTAAAGGACGCTTACTTAAAGCGTGAACAAAGCAGAGACAGAGAAAGATTTGGAGATGTGGAGTACAGAGTTGCGCATGGGGCAAAAGATTAGTTGCTGCCCCTTTAACTAGGAACAGTAATGGGCAGCCAGCTGTGGTCACATGTTATGCTAATTAGTGTCCAGCTGGGGCTAGGGAAGGGCAAATTCCTTTGTCCTCTGGTCAGTCTAGGATGTTTCCTGTGCTAATGAGATGTGCCTTCCTAAGCTCCTAAATAAACCTTATCTTGTTCATTATTTTATGTGTCTGACTCAGTTCATTTGGTACCTAGTGACTCCTGCAACAGAAGCACCAGATGAGAAAGCAGAACACCAGAATGTAAGCGGTCCTTTAGTGGCAGACCAAATACCAAAATGCCACACATGGTGGAGAATGCGGCCCTTCCTCTTCTGCCCAGACCCCCATCTCGCTTGCTCTGCGTCGTTGGGTACCCCAGAGTTATCACCCAAGCATGCCTGAACTGTATGCATGCTCAGAAAGAATAAACTTGGCAGCAGAGAGGAAAATTAAAACTGAACTGTTCTCTGTTAAAGTAAGTCTCCTGCATTCTGCCTCAGCATATATAAGTCTCCTTGCATATAAATGTGCTCCAAATTAGGACACTGTCTGTGCAACTAAGGTACAAAGTTCTTTTATGGCTCCACCAGCCCCATGAAGCTGCATGCTACAAACCTTGACAGGCTTCTGCAAACTCCATGTCTAGAAAGCACACCAAAATCTAAAACTCAGCTCCCAGCCAGCAAAAGCACAGAATATACACTGCAATCCCTGCCCAACTGCCCTCTGCTGCAGGGATCAGCCACCAAACTATAAAACCAACAAAGCAGCAACAAAATTTAAAGTATTTTTCCTGTTGCTGTCTTTGGATTGCAGCTCCAGCAAATGCAAATTCCATATTAACCCTGCTAACTAGCAGCCTGCAGCCCTTCTCTAACATTGTAGGCTATGAGAAAAAAAATGTGTGCTGCATATTACAAGTCTGCTAACTGTATGAACTGTAAATTACAATCATGCTAGCCTGAGCACCAGGGGCTGGGGACTGCCTGTTCATTAACTCTTAAACCAGAGACATATGACATTCTGTTATTTTAAGTCAAGGTGCCTTCCAATACACAGACATTTGTTTTGCCAATTGTGCCTGAAGAAAGTATTCGAGGCTTCTAAACCTTGAAGACAGCAATAAATCTTTCAACACAAATACTTTGGATAGCCTGGGTGGGAGTCACTCAGCCAAACCAAAGCCTGCCATTTATCTTTTGAACAGACTGCAGAGTGTCTTGCATTCTTTCATTTGCCCTGATATAAGCCACTGCCTACAACTACAAAACAGGAAGGAACCCTTCCCCCCTGTTGGCAGCCATATTGGGAATGTCAAATTAGTCAAGAAGCCTATGTTACAGGTCCAGTGGCCATCTTTGTGAAGGGCATTAGCTTGTTCAAAATGACCTCACTCCATGCAAAGTAATGGCAGCCATGGTTTTGAGGGGCACCCATTGAAATGAATGGACACTGCAACAAATGGCTGCATCTTGCAAAAGGAAAGTTTATTTCACTAACAGACAACACCAAACTAGAGTGGAAGTTGTTTGTTGAGACGTCCATTGATGAAAATTGCTTACATATAACTGTACTTATCTACAAAAAAAAAAAGAAAAAAAAAAAAAAAACCCAAACAATAAAACTTTTTATTCTCTCAACAAATCATTTCTTCCAAGGTGTCGCCTTCTCTCCATGACAACCACTCCTACTCATCCCTATGACCTTTGCTCAGGGCCATGCAACTCCTCTCCAACCATGTTTTCCGAGGACACCAACGCCCCATTCACTGCCAGCTCTGGGGTTCCACCTTCACCTACCTCAAGAGCATGGGGTCTCAAGATTGAAACCATGCTGCATGACATCTGGTCATCCATTCCAGCCCAAGGGACACCCACTATACAGGCCATCCAGAATGACTTCGCCTACCTTAAAGCTATTTCCACACACTCAATGGTCTACTCCAGCTTGCAGCCAGTACCATTCTCAGCACTACCTCATGAAGATGCTGTCACCTGGCTCGAGTAATTTCAGGCTTGGATCTCCTTCAATGGTTGGACGGATCCCTTGCAAATTTCCAACGCTTTGCGCTTGCTCCTGAGAGGGACAGCCATATCGTGGTTCAATGCCCTTCCAGACCAGATGAGAGGCAACAATATCACCCTGTATTCCACCTTCAAGGACTATTTCTTACAAGCTCATCCACACTGGTTGTTAGAACAGCAACTATGGGAGCGCACTATCCGAATTATTGGAAACATTTATAGTAGACATTGAATCACGGTGCAAACATCTACAAAAATCAGAAAAAGACCAGATTACAACATTTGTCCGGGTCCTGCCTCCACAATTTCGTACCTACATTATCCAACAAAAGCCAACCACCTGGCTAGATATGATCCAAGCGGCCCGGTTAGCTCAAGAGTCTATTTCCATGCTTCGGCCTACCACTGTTCAGAACCCACAGTCCTCACAGTTGGCTGCACTTGCTACTTGCATCCAACAGCAACAAAAAATGATTGACCAGCTCATTTCAACTGTCAACATCATACATTTCTCCACTGCAGCTCCTACTGCAACTCCTGTTAATGCCCTACAGCCACCTCCACAGTGACCTGAGCCACCTACATCTTCACAGGAGTCAGTGACCTGTCAGCGGTGCGGGTTCAGGGGTCACACTGCTGCAGTCTGCCGCAAACTGCAAAACTTTCATAGGACTCAAGACAGCCACAGGCATCCGCCGCAGCGCAATCAGCAATATGCTAGCAACTATTCACAGGACCAGGGAAATGAGTGCCGCCCAACAAACTAGGGGCTCTTGTTGGGCAGAAAAATGAAGCAACTGACTGTCCTACTGACTCACATAACACAAACAAACAGCACCATCTAGCAGCTAAGTCAGGCACAATCTCACCTAAAGGAGCCAAAGTTCCTGTCATCAGATCTTCCCCGTCCTTGCAAACTACGTCCTCGTCACTATTGGCAATTGGTCCATGCATGCCTTGGTCGACTCTGAAGCAGAAATCTCTGTGTTCCACTGCAGTATCCTAGACAATCCAGCTATTTGCCATGTACCTACTGTTGCTCCAGACAACCTAAAATGCATCATCACTGCAAGCACTGCTACAGTACCTATCACCGGCGTGGTCCATCTCAAGCTCCACTTTCCGCTCACAGCAAGCTACAGTTAAATTCTACTTAGTGCCTGAACTTCAAACAGACATGATCCTTGGCCTGGACTTTCTCAAGGCACACAAAGCCATACTGGACTTTGCCTCAAATAAACTGTCACTAGATCCCCGGAGGCAACTCGCAGCTACAGACTCAGTCGCTGTACCTCCTAAGTCAGAGATGGTTTTGATTGCCAAGATTCGAGGTGACCCTCTTCCCCAATGTATTGTTGGCATCATCATGGGATCCCCAGCATTGCATTCCTCAGGTCTCCTTCCAGGGAATACCCTGTCTGCTGTGCATGGCAGTTCAGTATTCCAAAAGTGCTGCAACTTCATGGATGAATCAGTGGTCATCTCCAAGGGTGCCAGTATCGGGAAGTTTGTTTGTCTGTCTTCAGGGGATCAACTTCAGCTTCGACCTGAACCTCAGCCTGGTTCCATTAACAGTCGTTCTGTCAGTACCATCACAACCACCCCCCTTCACAAGAAATGCACATGCCCTTCATCCAGTGTCTCTCTGCCTCAAACCTCCCAGCCTG
The DNA here is from genome assembly GCA_016271365.2 of Neoceratodus forsteri. Lineage (NCBI taxonomy): Eukaryota > Metazoa > Chordata > Ceratodontiformes > Ceratodontidae > Neoceratodus > Neoceratodus forsteri. The sequence continues at coordinate 496,194,509 of CM057453.1, forward strand.
TCCCACAGAGAAACGGTAACTTCTGGAGTTCCTGGAAACCTACTCCGATGTCTTTGTCAGCCATGATAATAAGCTCGGATGCTGCGATACCCTGCAACACACCATTGAGGTGCAGCCCAACCAAAAGCCAATTCGTCAGCGAGCCTACAAGGTGGGGCACAAACAAAAGCAAATCCTATAGACCTTAATCATGGACATGCTCGAACAGGACATGATTGAGAAATCCACCAGCCCTTGGGGTGCACCTTGCTTGCTGGTAGTCAAGAAGAACAAAGGGTATCAGTTTGTGGTGGACTACAGAAAGCTCAATGCCCTTACGGTGCAGGATGCCCATCCCTTACCCACAACAGAGGATGCCTTAGAGAGCCTGGGTGCGGCCAGCCCAGCCTACTTCACCACTCTAGATCTCCAGAGTGGATTCTACCAAGTTACTATTGATCCAGCTTCACGTCCGTACATAGCCTGGTGCTGCCACGTGGGCTTTCCAGTTCAACGTCTGCCTATGGGACTTCGGAACAGCCCAGCCACCTTTCAACGCATTATGGAGGCTGTGTTGCATGGACTGTCTTGGAAATCTTGCCTAGTGTATCTCGATGATGTTATTGTCTTCGGCAGAACTTTCCAAGAACACCTCCAGCATCTCAAAGAGGTGTTCGAACGTCTCAGACAAGCCAACCTCAAACTCTGTCCAGAGAAATGTTGCCTCGCTCGGCACCAAATCCATTACCTGGGACATGTGGTCAGTTCTCATGGCATCTCGCCATACCCAGATAAGCTTTCTGCAGTAAAAGACTATCCAGAACCCACAAACCTTAAAGGCCTTAATGCTTTCCTAGGTTTATCTGGCTACTACAGAAAATTCATTTGCAACTATGCTAACATTGCAGCTCCCTTGTACGCTCTCCTGAAAAGGGGATGTGACTACATATGGGCTTCTGATTGCAAAGAAGCCTTTGAAACCTTGAAAGACAAACTTATTTCTTCCCCAGGATTGGCCTATCCCAGCTTTGACCAGCCATTCAGACTTTACACAGATGCTAACTCCTTTGCAGTGGGCACAGTGCTGTGTCAAATCCAAGATGGAACAAAACGAGTTGTTTCCTAGGCAGGGCGCTCTCTTTCTTCAGCTAAGCAAAACTATGGCATCACAGAAAAAGAATGCCTAACTGTTGTCTTTGCTGTAAAGAAGTTTGACTGCTACCTTCGCTACTCCTTCACAGCCATCGTGGATCACTCAGCCCTCAGATGGTTGTTCAAAATGAATGAATCAGTAAGAAAGTTTTCTCGATCGGTTGCCATACTGCAAGGCTACAATTTTGAAATCCAATACTGACCAGGTCAAGTTCACTCCAATGCTGATGCTGTAAGCTGGAGAGGATATCCCTCCGTAGCAACCTCTCCTGATGAAGAAGTCTGCCTACAAGGTCTCCCCTTCTGCTCCACAGATGAGCTCCCTGTGGACACTCCTACAGCACCTCAAGTCACTTTGCTGCTCCCAAATGCTTCTACAGAGAAAAGTACCAATCCTCAACTATTGCAAGCAGCTGAAGAGCTTCTTACACAACCTCCAGCACAGACATCTCCCTGGCCACGATTAAACTTCAACAAAGAACTGATCCTCAGTTTACAGACATCATCACTTATCTTGAGTCTGGAACTTTACCACAACAAAAGAAACATTGCCAGGATGTACAGTTCTTTGCATCACAGTATTTTCTCAATGAAGGAGTGCTTTTTCACATTTGGACCAAGGAGGGCAAAGGCCATTGCACAGACAGAACTCATGTACAGGTGGTTGTGCCAGCATCTCTAGTCTCTGAAGTTCCTCAATCCACTCATGCCTCTCCACTTTATGGAGGTCATTTGAGTATCCACAGAACTCTCGAAAAGACAAGGCTCCACTTCTGGCCTCACATGAACAAGGACATTGTCCATTTTGTAAAATTCTGCCAGCCCTGTTCCCAAAGAAAGCCTCCTACCAAACCAACCAAGGCACACATCTTTCCAATGCCTGTAAACACAGAACCTTTCCAAAGAGTCAGCACAGATATTCTTGGGCCCCTGCCTACCTACCCTGACTCCGGCAACAAGTACATTCTTGTCTTTGTGGACTACCTAACTAAATACTTGGAACTGATCCCATTAAAAGACATTAAAGCTGCTACAGTGGCAAGTGCCTTCCTCAATACAATCATTTGCCGTCACAGTACCCCAGCGTACCTGCATTCAGACAGAGGCACTAACTACCTCTCATCTATTGTGCGAGAAACCTGCAAACTTCTAGACATCAAAAAGACTCATACAACCAGTTACCATCCACAGTGCAATGGACAAAGTGAGAGAATGATGTTGACCATTCTTAATACACTATCCAAGAACCTGGATGAGACTCACGACACTTGGGATCATTTTGTTCTCTTCATTCAGTTTGCATACAACTCCAGCCCTTGTGACGACAACACAGAGTACACCCCGGTTTTCCTAGTCCCTGGACATCACCCAAGAACACCTCTGGACAAAGATCTCTCATTGCTAGAGGTCCCAAAGTCAGCTTTCTCCTTCATCATCCCAATGTTGGAACAGCTTGAACTTGCGAGATGGGTTGCTATTGACACCCTGGGACAGAGAAAAATGGCAATGCAAAAAATGTCTACAGCCAAGTGTCACGATCCTTCATTTTCTGTGGGGGACATTGTATATTTGTATCGACCTGTCCTTGTTCCAGGTGCCACCAGAAAACTGCTTCAGCCCTGTACTGGGCCATTTTACACTGTGGAAAATCTTCCCCCTGTTCATGTTCGCTTGCGTCGAAAAGTCAGATGGGAAGCTGGTACACAATAACATTCACATTAACAGGTTGAAGCATGGGTAATTGCATGATTCCCTCCCTGAAGATCCCAGTCCCCCAAGTAATGAAGCTTCTTTGGAACCTGCAATCCTTTCAGAAACTGAACTTCCTCCTGACAACTTGACAACAGTTCCACCAGCACCTCATGGTACAGACACTTATCAGCCAGATCCCATTCTTCCTGCCCAGCCAGATGAACTTTCTGGAACTTCTCAGCCTCTTGAGTCTTCTCAGGACTCTCTTATACCCCAAACAGTGTATCATATCGAGAAGATTCTACGCAAAAAGTACATCAATGAATCTTGGTCATACCGTGTTAAATGGTGTGGGTATAACAGTGCTCACAACTCATGGGTCCCCTTTTCTGACTTGACCACATCCTGTCAAGAACTAGTTCAAGCCATCCACTCAGCAATCCCAACTGACTGTAAGAGCTGCAGAATCCAGTGAACTTATTATTTGGACTCAGTGCAGTGATTCTGTTAATTCTTTGTCTTAATCTGCAAATTGCATCTCAATTTCTGTATGATCTTAATTTTTTTTCTCCTCTAAATTTTAGCATTTTCAATCAATCAACTAATCAATTGTCTTCTAGTAATGTCTCCACTATACTGTTAAATGTTATCTTACTGTTACTAAGGTTTTGCTGCTTTCTGTTGTTGTTCATGCATACCGATGTCTTTACTTGTTCGAGTGGTACTCACGTTTACAATACTCAGCATGATGTGGAGTACAGAGTTGAGCATGGGGCTAAAGATTAGCTGACGCCCCTTTAACTAGGAACAGTAATGGGCAGCTAGCTATGGTCACATGTTATGCTAATTAGTGTTCAGCTGGGGCTAGGGAAGGGCAAATTCCTGTGTCCTCTGGTCAGTCTAGGATGTTTCCTGTGCTAGTGAGATGTGCCTCCCTAAGCTCCTAAATAAACCTTATCTTGTTCATTACTTTATGTGTCCAACTCAATTCGTTCAGTACCTAGTGGCTCCTGAAGCAGAAGCACCAGATGGGAAAGCAGAATACCAGAATGTAAGCGGTCCTTTAGTGGCAGACCAAATACCAAAATGCCACACAAACAAGAGAAACACGAAAACAATGATGCTGAGTATGGAATGCTGGATATGTAGAGATCAAAAAGTACAATAGGCGTGCAACTCAGGAGCAAAGTACTGGAATGTAATCATTCAGTTAAGTTCATCAGAGCTGGGATGACTTTAAATAATAGAGCCTCCCTCTGTTTCTCCCATTCTGTAAGTCCCTGCCTGGTCCTCAAGGTTTAAAAGTATTGCAGTAAGGTTAGCAGTCCACAGTAAATATCTATAGAGGGTACTTTCAGCTTAGAGTGTTGCAGTGGGGTTTTTAGGAGTGGTGTTTGGAATCCTTAACTGGAGCAGATCAAAGTAAAGGTATTGAACTAATTGGGGTACCTTGAAGTAAGACTATAGTAGTTAGGTATAGGTCCATAGTGAATCTCTAACTGCAGTATCTAGAGTAATGTAGCGTCAAAGGGAGGGTGGAAGGGCATAAACAGCCATGAGTAGAAGGCAGGTACAGAGAGCATGGGGGAGGGATTTAGTTGGGTACAGGAAATGTGGTGCCACACTCTTCCAGGGTACACTGTGGAGGTGTGGATGCCTAGTCTGCTGGAGGTTGGTGGCACTTCACTTATTTTATTTATTTATTTAGTTTTTGTTGACTGGGAAAGAAGGACTAGGTAATTCTGCCTATTTTCAGCCTCGTCCCCGGGGGGAGGGAAAGATACAGATGCAAACTGATGTATAGAACCAGATAAAGCTGTTGGTGGTATTTAAGTGTGGGGGGGGGATTTGGCTAGGACACTTGGAGCTAGTTGCAGCCTGGACTGAAACAGCCAAGTGTAGATATGTTCAGAATGAGGAGGGAGGTGCTGACTGCTGCTCTTCTTCTTTAGAAGCCTCTAAGGGATTGCAATGGGGGTTGGAGGATGGTTGGTGGATGGCAGCAATTGGGGACTGGGGGAGGGATTCTGGTTTTGCAACATGCAGCTGATTCATAATACTTAATGAAGTAGTACATGCTACATCCCAACCCATAAGAGAGCACCCTGTTGCAACCAGGTCCCTCAAGGTGGCTATAGCAGTGATGCCTACAATGGAGGAGAGCAGGTAGCGTAGGAGTGCAAGGAAGAGGGTACTCATCTTAAGGGATTTCATAGCGAGGGGTAAGGAGAATGTGGCTTGTTGTTCAGACCAGAAAGGAATGTGAGTCCACTGTCTCTCAGGAGCAACAGCTGATAGGGTACTCTCCAGGATGAAAGATCTCGTTAAGGAAATGTGTGAGAAGCCAGACATTATTGTCCATCTAGGGATGAATGTTCTGGTAGGGAGTCACTGAAGAGAAGTAAAGGCTAATTTTAGGGGTCTGGGCTCCATGCTGAAAAGGTTGGCTGGTAGTGTAACCTTCTTAGTGGTCCACCCAGTGAACAGACAGGGGAGGAAAGAAAGCTGAACTTCTACCAGTTTCACAATTGCTTGAAAAGGTGGGGCACTAAAGAGGGTTTTCGCTTTCCGTGAGACTGGGGTGTTTTTGTGAGGGATCAAGACTTATTTAATCCAGATGGTATTCATCTTTTTTTGTTAATATTTTATTGAAATTTTAAAAGCTTACAATCAATAAAAGATATCAAGCAATGGTAACATAGTCATATAGAAGCATTAACATTATAAACAGTAACAACCTAAAGAGTAATTAATTAATAACTACAAAAAAAAGATACATAAGCAGTAGGAATAATGTCTTTTTACAACATTGTATGCTAATAAGACATTCAATAATATTACCTGAACACTGTATGAATCAAAGAATCTACACGTAGAGTCATGTCAGGGAAGAAAATTATGTCTCTTACCTTTTCTTGTAATGATTATGCTTTTTCCCCTATAGCAAGCTTCTGAGTATCTTGATTCTTGTTATGATAAAATAAGAAGAAACAAGAAGATTAAAAGTGAAAGAGAGATTTGCCGGCCCGGTGGCACTGAGGGCTGAGGAGCTGGTTGCCTTACCTCATGCTACGAAGGCGACCCATGTTTAGGAATGAGCACGGGCCACTGGGAGTCGATGGGGGAGGAGAGGGTATCGAGCATCCATAGGACTGCTCTCCTTCTCTGGGGAGGGGGGGACACCAGCAGTTTGGTGCATGACTGGCCCCTGGTGGAGGCTAGGGCTAGCACACTGAAAGCTACAGATTGGGTGTAGATGAGGCAGATGCTCGGAGGAGTGCATACGGGAGCGTGTGCACTCGCTCCTTGTGGCATCATTGCACGCCTCGCCTAGGGGGACCAAAATTGCAGGAGAAAAAAAGGTACTGGTGCTGCAGAATGAGGGTTGGTCCCCACAGGCACTGCCCCCACAATGGGCAGTAACCCTTCCAGCACCAAATCCGGAGTTAGGCGGGTTGAGGGATCCCCGCTGCCCCACCACGGGGGGCAAGCCATGGGGCAGCTGGAAAGGGTTGGCTGCGAGCAGGGGATGGGTCTGGGGGATCCGACAGGATACATCGCCACCAGGGACCAGGCGGATAAAAAAATTAACTAAAAAAAAAGTGAAAGAGAGACTGGATGAAAAAGAAAAGCTAGACAGAAGTATAGAAGAAGAGAGAATATTAGATAAAGAAGTGTCATCTTTATATATTAACATATCATTATGTATTGCAAAGGAAAGAAAGTGTATGCTTGGCAGAAACCATGCAGATATAAGATCTAATCAGTATAAGCTGTAAGCATATCAAATAAAGACTTCCAGTTTCTACTGAAAGTGTCAGATACATAGATACATAGATAGTGCTGGCAGATAAGGGCCTACGGCCCACACAGTCTGCCCATTTGAGCTTGTAAGTTCACTTGATGTTTTCCTAGAAGTCTGTTGCCCCTTACCCCTGACCTCCAGAATTCCTTTATGTCTATCCCATGCATTCTTAAATCCCGTGATTGTTCCAACCCCCACCACTTCCTCTGGCAGGGTGTTCCACTTGTCCACCACCCGTTCTGTGAAGAAATTCTTCCTCATGTTTCCTCTGAATCATCCTCCCTCCAACTTCATCTCATGCCCTCTAGTCCTGGAACATCTTTTTCACTTAAAAATAATGTATTCCTACACCCTGTTCCTCCCTGTAAGATACTTGTATGTCTCCATTATATCCTCTCTCTCCCTCCTCTCCTCCAGGGAGTACATATTCAATTCCTTCAACCTGTCCTCATAGGACTTGTGATGCAATCCATGTACCATCTTTGTTGCCCTCCTCTGAACCTTCTCTACCCTGTCTATGTTCTTATGTAGGTATGGTCTCCCAGAACTGTACACTGTACTTCCAGGTGGGGCTCACTAGTGTCTTGTATAGTGGATTATGACCTCCACTTTTCCTGCTGGTGATGCCCTGCCTATACATCCCAGCATCCTATTTGCTTTACCTGCTGCCTTGTCACACTGTTTCCCTACCTTGAGGTCATCAGAGATGACAACCCCAAGATCCCTTTCCTGCTTGGTGCATGCTATATCCTCACCCCCCAACTGATATATTGTGCCAGGGTTTTTGTGCCCCATATGCATTATCTTGCACCTCTTTGCATTGAATTTCAACTGCCAAACCCCTGACCATTCTTCAAGTTTCTGCAGGTCCCTTCTCATTCTGTCTACACCCTCTGGTGTGTCTACTTTGTTACAGAGCTTTGTGTCACCAGCGAACTGGGAAATTCTGCCTGTTGTATTGTAATATATAAAGATGGTCAAATGATACCATCCTGTCCTGTACAAAAAAATCCCAGTAACACAACATTGTCCGAAGTGATAATACCATCATTCCTCCCTGATAATACTATCGTTCAGAGCTGATAATACTATTGTTTCAGCTCTCAACGATAGTATAATCACTAAAATGCCACAGCGCATGTCCAAATCTGCCTGCCAAGAAACCCAGTTGCCATGGTGCTACGTCCCTTCCTACACAACTGTACTGACAGCGTGCATCCCCATTGGCAGCTTTTCTGTTATGGGTGGGCAGAACAGCCTGAAAAACATGGTATCTTTTTCCTCTCGCTTAGCGAGGGGAATGTGTCCAGTTCATTTCTTCAATTTTTTTTAAACATATAATGGACTATCCGTCTGATCCTGCAGTCACCGAATGATAAAAAAAACTAAAAGGTAGGACTGCCTACTAACTCCAAACAAACAAAATCTTATCCAAAATGAGTGGTGGGACAGTCTTCAGTTCTGCGGGCGGCTGAGAGACAGCGCATGTTCCGTGTGGCGGGGGGGGGCAGCCCGTTTCATAGAATCCACATGAAAAAAGCAGCAAATGTTCACAGTGGGATCCATATATTACAAAAAATAACAAATAAATGAATATGTATTAGAAGGCAGTCAGACCATCTTGAGGTTTTGGGGACTTTGGGAACCTTTTGAACTTCGCTCTTGAGGTTCCAAGTTCCCAAAACCTCTTGATAGTCTTACTGCCTTGTAATACATACTCATCTATCTATTATTCTATTTATTCCATTAGCTAGTTTTTCAGTTTTCAGAGCATCAATTAGTTCAGCTTTCCATTAGGGAACTGTGGAAGCCTGTGGGTCTATCCAGTGTTTTAAAATTAAGTTTTTAGCTGCCACTGATGCCAAAGCAATGGTATATTTTTGTTCACTGTTGATAGATGGTGGAACATCAAAAATGCTTCCTATTGTGCAGGTTTTGAAATCCATTAGCTGATAGAAGTTATTTGGAGGTGTTAGCTCTTTCTTAATTTACTCCCCAGATGTTTGTATTTATTTATTTGTTTTTGATTACTTGGTAACGAGACATCAAAAATGCCTATTTTCAGTCACAACCCAGGACAGACAGTCTAAAAACAAAGTAAAACAGACAATTTCAAAACAGGCAATTACCTAGTGGTACAGTCATAGTGTACAATAGCAAATAGCAGTAGTGCTCCTAAGAGTGTAAATACATAGTACAATCGCAGTATCAGAGGGAAACAGTCAGCACATAATAAGAGAATACATATAAATTACAGTTAGAGACATAAGCACTGCAAGAAGGTGGTAGGACTGGGGATGCAGAGAAAGGGAAAGACTTTGAAAATAATCTCTGGGCATATCAGAGAAAGAACTGTCTTGCTTTAACTGCATTTGGCACAAAGCAGTAGAAAAGTGCCAGTGTTTAAAGACAATTGGGCAAGGAGGGGTGTGTCAGGGAAGGAAGATGCAAGTGCAGGAGTTTGAGGAACTGAGATGTTTACGTATATCTCATTTAAAGCTGGCATGGGTGTCTGAGTGTTGGAGGGATGCAGGTAAAGAGTTCCAATACTGGGGAGCAAGGTGGGAGAAGACCTGAGATCTCATGTTAGAGCTGCATCTGGGAACTGACAATAAGGTCTGTTCATCTGAATGAAGAGCACAGTAGGTGCTTGGAGGAGTAAGCATACAGGCTAGTGAGGAGGCAACACTAGATCAGACAATGGTATCAATTAGAGTTCCAAGAGCATAGGAACAGTTTTCCTCAGATGGAAGCCAGTTTAGACCCTTATATAGCTGACATCGATGAGTGAGGTGTTGTGAGGAAAGGAGGACTTGACATATGTTGTTGTAGGTGGTGTCCCATTTGTGGAGATTGGCTTTGGCAGTTTCAATATATGTAATTGACGCATAGGTTAGAGCTGGGAGAAGAACACCTTGCACAATGGCAATTTTTGAAGAGGGTATCAGAGCATGGCTTGATTTATATGCCAGGCCAAGTTTGCAGTGTACAGCATTGCATGTGTTGGAGATATGTTGTTTGAAGTCTAGTGAGGGGTCAAGGGTGATGCCAAGGTATTTAAAAGTTTTGACATTTCAAGAGGAGGACCAGCAGGGTAGGAGATGGTTAATTGATTTATACATTTTCTTAGTCTGGGGGCAGAGCCAAAGAGCATGGAGTGTGTTTTGCCTGTTAAGAACTAGCTTGCTTTTGGTGAGACAATTATACATACAGTGAAAATCAGAAGTGAGGGTAGAGTTAAGGTCTGAGAGATTGCTAGAGTTGGTGTAGAGCACAAGGTCATCTGCATGCAGTAAAGAAGAACATGAGGAGGCATTGGACGATATATCATTAATGAAGATGATGAAAAGAAGGGGATCAAGTATGGAGCCTTGGGGTGCTCCAATAGTGATGGTGGAATAAGCAGAGATGGTAGTTCCATACTTGACAAACTTGACAAATTGTTGTCTGTTTATCAAGTATCTGGTGTACCAGCTAACCACCTCAGTTGAGAAGCCAAGGGACATCTTTTTAGGTTTTAGGAGAGAGTGACCAACAAGGTCAAAGTCCTTTGTGAGGTCAGTGAAGATCACACAAGTTAGAAGGCCACTGTCCATTGCTACATTTCATTAGTGAATTTGAGAAGTGCAGTGGTGGGACTATGACCATTCCTGAAGCCATGTTGAGCTATGGAGAGAAGGTTTCACTCATGGAGGTAGGTAACAGTTTGGACAGATACAAGTTTTTCCAGTAGTTTGCTCAAGACCAAGGGAATGGCAATAGGTCGATAGTTGGGGATGGCTCTAGGGTCACCTTTCTTAAATACCGGTATGATCTTGATGATTCTCCAGATGTTTGGAAACATCCCAGTACAGAGGGACAGGTTGTAGATTTGAGCCAATGGGGAAGTAAGGAGAGGAGTGGCAAGTTTGAGTAACCTTGGCTTGAGACCATCAGCACCAACACTGCTGCAGTCAGAGATTGAGGTTAAAAGCTTCCATACTGCCTGAGTGGTAATGGTGCACAAGTAGAAGCCAGGGGCAGTGTTAGTTGAATCAATTAAGGAGGTTGGAATGTATGGGTTCCATGTCATATGAGCGAGTTTTAATGGATGACTGCAATATGAGCAAGTTTTTAATAAGCAAACGTAATATCGGCGACTGTTCACTACCGTGAATGCTATAATAGCAAATTTTTTACACTGCTATACGTGTATATTGTATGCAACACCACACAAAGACTCCAGCTGTGTACGAGCCCCATACTCCACCACCACCTGTACTAGGCATTCAGTTAGATCCCGATACCTCTTTATCTCATTGATAGACAAAGCTGCCATAGATGAGCAGTGGCATCCCCTTCTGGCTCCTTGTAAACTCCACCTCCGTTATTAGCCATTGCTTTCTCCAACATATCCACCCACCTTTATCCCCTGTCAGGCACAGGTGCACCCTTGTCATGCAGGGGAGGCTCCACCCCCTGCTCCACCGACGGGGGGGGCTGCACCCACTGAACCCCCCCCCAGTCTCTAGGATTATAACACCATGGCACACATGGACACAGGGGCAAGGATATATAATTGTTCACCCAAATGACTATTCGCTCAACTGCCATGGTTGCTCTAATAGTAGTCACTCAAATATGTTAAGCTGTTTAGGAATCGCTCATTTTACATTGCTCAGATTACCACGCTCATTTGACGTGCTACTGAATGTATGTATTGGGTGACTGAGATAGGTTGGTATAGCTAGATAAGTCAGAAAAATAGTGATTGAAGGAATTAACAATAATAACAGGGCCCGTTGCAGTGTGTACCTTCAAGCACCATGTCATTTGAAGATTGTGTTTGCATATCACCCATAAGATTTTTAATATAAATGCAGAATTTCTTTGGATCACCAGCATTGCTCAGCAACAAATTCTTGCAATATGAACTCTTAGTAAGGCATATGGCCCTCTTGCAGGCATTTCTTTTTGTACGGTATTCATTCAGGTCAGCCTGTAGACTTGAGGCCCTCTATTAAGACCAGTTCTTGTCCCTAGACTTTAGTTGAGTAAGTAGGTCTTTGTGAAGCCATTTTGCATGTGTGCCATGAATCCTACAAAACACCTTAGGGGTATGTAGGTTCTGAAGAGCACAGAATTGGGATAGGAAGTATTCCAGTGTCTCATCAACATTTTTAATGGTATAGAGCAGGTTCCAATTTATGTTGGCTAGATCATCTTGGAAAGCAGTAGGGTTCAGCTTAGAGAAGTCACAAAAAGAGATAACTTTGGGGGAGTTGAACCCGCCATATACAGCAGATGTGGGTGTAATTAGTAATAGAATCTGCAAGTATATCTGTGTTTGATGATCTGTCAGTCCTATTTGTTATTATCTAGTCAATTAGGGATTGTGACCCTGTAGTCATGGAAAGTCTGGTAGGGTCAGTGATGAATTGATGCATATGGTATTTTTGTACTAGGTTGTCCAAAAATTTGTTGGTTCTACCTTTCCAGTTGAAATTTATGTCCCCAAGTAGGATAATGCCATTATGTTTAGTTAAGGAGATAGACTGAGCGAGGAAGGATTGCTTTTGGATTCGAGTCCCTCTGAGAGAGTGTGACTTTTTATTTTGCTACTACTGTGAGCCACTGAGTGTTTTACAAAGTCAGCATCCCTCTGGAAAGAGGGTTTGTTACAGACTGTTGCCTGGATACAGGGACAGAGCACTGACTACTGCCAGTGTTCTGGATAGGGCTTCTAGGTCACCTGGAGCATTGTGGGACTGTGGAGGGTTGGTGAACCCCCACAGATGATGTGCGAGCCATCCAACACTCCAGAGTGCAAACACAGAGTAGCGTGATTGCACTTGAGGAACTTTGCTAATTTCCACTGCCAAGGATTAATATAAATATACAATTCTGTCGGTTTATATTGTTTTATATCTCTACTGTTGATATGAGGAACTGGAAGTCAGGTAGCTCAGCACTTCCAGTTCTTCACAATTTAAGGAAGTGCTCCAAGTGAGTGGGGAGGATTGCTTTTGGATTCCAGTCCCTCTGAAAGAGTGTGACTTTTTATTTTGCTCCCACTGTGAGCCACTGAATGTTTTACAAAGTCAGCGTCCCTCTGGAGAGAGGGTTTGTTACAGGCCATTGCCTGGATAGAAGGACAGAGCATTGACTACTGCCAGTGCTCTAGATAGGGTTCCTAGGTCACCTGGAGCATTGTGGGACTGTGGAGGGTTGGAGAGCCCCCACAGATGCTGTGTGAGCATCCAACACTCCAGAGTGCAATAGCAGAGTAGTGTGATTGCACCTAAGGTACTTTGCCAAGATCCATAACCAAGGATTAGTACAAATATACCTTTCTGTCTGTTTTTATTGTTTTATACTGCTGCTGTTGGTATGAGGATCTGGAAGTCAGGTAGCTTAGCACTTCCGGTTCTTCAAAATTTAAAGAAGTGCCCCAAGCAAGCAGGGTGAGTGTCTGCAGCCATGCACAGAGAGACACACACATCTGTGTGTGTCTGCTGTGTCCACTGTGGATGACTGGTAACCTGGCCACAACAGAAAGGCCAAAGGCAAGGTGTATCTGTATATTTGAATCATGTGTAGGCTCTGAGGGAAACATATGAAGAAAACCAGAGTATTGAGCTGAGTTTTAGGCAGGTACCAAATTGAAAACCTGTGTGCATTTACTCTTTTGGTGGTAAAAGGAAATTTATTAGACCCTGGTCACCTAGCTTCCAATATATTTGCCAGTCAGAGATTCTACACTTATGTTTTGTAGTACAACAACAACAACAAAAGAGAGGAGTTGTGCTATGTTTCCTTCACTGCAATAGTCACTCGATGGAGACATTGGACTCCAGTGTGGAGGATGTTTTATGTACCAAATGACTGAAGTATACTCACCCACTGTAAAAAGTGTGCCCGACTTAAGAAACTAGAAAATCTAATTCAGCTATTCCACGCTAAACTCACATATGTGGAACAGAATCAAATTGATACGGCAAACCATCTTAAGGCCTGAAACAACAATGTACCACTAGGCAATATGGAATGTAGAAATGTGGTACCACTGCATGCAGGAGAAACTTTCAGCCAGAATATGGACCCCAATATTAGGAAAAATAAGGTAGACCCTAAAACAAACAACCATCTAATGACAATATCAAGAAAAAGAGACATGGATGATGGAGATGAAATTAACTCAGAGGAAATATCAGAGCGGAATGATTGGGCAACATTTGAGACCAAGCAGAAAAACAAAAAAGGTAGGAGAGCTATGGATTTCATCCTCTCACTATACAGAAAAGAACTACATGCCTAAATGATACCAATACCTAGACAGGACTATCTGTGGGGAGGATAAGGCTAACAGGACCTGTAGTTGCTTTAGAGGGGTCCAAATTGACGATATTCAGAAAATGCTGCCAAACATTCTTAGTAATTCAGGAAATAATCACCTAGTGACCATACATGCCAGTAACAATAATATAAACAAAAAAGGATAGAAGAAATTAAACAAGTATACATTATGTTATGCAAGGAAATTAAGGAATTGGGTAGTGAGTCCTGTTTATCTGAAATATTACCTGTACCAAGATATGGATTTACTACTAATAAAAAAATAAAGCAGGTGAATGAGTGGAAAGGAAAATGGACCTTGATGAATGGTATTGAGTGTTTAAGGCATTGAGAAATGTTTGAGAACAACTACAGTTACTATAGCTGGGTGGATTGCACTTAAGTTATAGGGGAAATCAGATCTTCTGCAAAGCCATAAAAACTTTCATAATGAAACATTTAAACTGATATCATCTGGAACCAGGGTTATTCATTCCAACCCAAAACATAATGCCACAAACAACAAAACAGCAGAAAATAAAAAATGCAAGGTAATGATTTCCAATGTAAGGAGTCTCAACCTGTTTAAATTATCGTAACTAGAAGTACTAATCCACCAGAATAATCTTGACATGATAGCAATTTCAGAAACTTGGTGGGACAGCAATAGTGATTTGTTTAAAGAGATATTTGGACTTAACTTATTTCACAATAACAGGAAGGGTAAAAGAGGAGGAGGAGTCTATACATATGTTAATAAAAACATGTTATGCCAGCAGCTTAGTGTAGAATCAAACATCGTCCAGACCAAGACACTTTGGATCCAATTACAGATAAACACAAGTAAAATTATCCTGGGCAACTGCTACAGGCCACCTAGTGCATCTAGAGATTACACAGATAGCTTGATTAAGGAAATAACTGTAACTTCAGAGCTGGGGGGACACAACCATATTAGGAAACTTTAATCTCCCAGGAATTTGCTTGGGACTCACTTACTGGAAACATCTTTCTAAACAACATGGTATCACTAGGCCTAAAACAACTTGTGACATCCCCAACTAGGAGCAGAAATATCCTGGACATATTATTTACTAACATAGAATCACTAATAATGGAACCAGAAATGATATGCCCCATTAGTGGAAGTGACTATATATATATATATATATATATATATATATATATATATATATATAGAGAGAGAGAGAGAGATAAAACGGTATATTCGAACTAAAAACCCATATTATCAATAAATAACATAAACAGGATATAAATGATTACAACAAGGCTAATTTCCCTAAAATATGGGAACATATTCAAAATATGAATTGGATAGATGAGATGGCAGGCTGTTCCACTGAAGTATGCTGGTCCAAATTAAAATCCACAATTGAAGAGGAAGTGCAAAAATATGTACCAATAAAGATGGTCAAAAATAATAAGGGTAAGATACCCGTTTGGCTGACAAAAGCAGTGAAAAAAACAAATGGACAAAAAAAAGTGTACTGGAACCTAAAGAAGTGTAATACCGCACAAACGTACAGTAAATATAAAGGAGAACTGACAAAACTTAAGAAACTACTTAGGAAGGAAAAAATAAAAATCGAATTAAAAATTGCACACTCTAAAGACAATCTGAACGCTTTTTATTCCTACATTAATACTTTTAAAAATGCACCTAAGAAACTAGATTCAATAGCTCACAATGGGGAAATTATGCCCTCTGACAGCCATCTAACTGAAATAGTTAATGACTATTTCAGCTCTGTTTTTAATAAAAAACAAAGCATATAATCAGTGATAATTGATAATAACACTGACCATACACATTTCTCAATGGATGAGGTAATAAGTTCAATTAAGAAATAAAAAACAAATTCATCTGCAGGACCAGATAACATTAGCCCCAGACTACTGCTGGAAACAGTTGATAGTATTGCCCTCCCCCTGACCATCTTATATAACAAATCTATAGAAATGCGTAATATACTTGAGGACTGGAAATTATCAATAGTGATTCCTATCTATAAAAGGGGTTTCAAAAGCCAAGTGTGAAATTATAGGCCCATCATCCTCACTGCAGTATGTGGAAAAATACTGGAAAGACTCATTAAAGGGAAAATTGAGCAAGAACTTTTGGATAAAGGACTAACAGACAAATCACAACATGACTTCACGTCAAACCACTCCTGCACAACCAATTTAATAACTTTTTGTAATTCTGTTAGCTCCACTCCAGCTTGGACCAAAATAAAATGGTAGATGTCATATTACTAGACTTTGGCGAGGTGTTTGATAAAGTCCAGCATAAAGAACTTATTGAGAAAATTACCAAATTGGGTATAAATCTCCTAATTGCAAACTGGGTCAATAAATGGTTGGAATTAAGAACTCAGAAAGTAAAGATTAGAGGGAACATATCAGGGTCAAGGGGAGTTACAAGTGGGGTGCCACAATACTCTGTTCTGGGACCCACCTTGTTCAACATTTTTGTAGGAGACATTAAAGATAATATCCAAAGTACCCTAGTTAAATTTTCAGATGACATGAAATTAGGGGGTGAGGTTGATACAGCAGATAAACATAAATTAGTATGTAATGATCTGCAAAAAATTTAACAGTGGTGTGATGATAATAAAATGGTTCTGAATGAAGAAAAATGTACTGTTCTGTATTTTGCCTCCAACAATCCCAAACAATGTACCCTTATTTTTTACACAGTAAAGCATTAAAAGCATCAGTTCAACAGAGGGACTTGGCTGTCACAGTTAATACTAATCTTCTTCCCAGAGACCAGTGCAAGCATGTGGTACAAACAGCTAACATGATATTAAATAGAATAAGGTGAACATTTATCAGTGGAAGAGAATCATTGATTATTCCCTTGTACCATACTTATATCAGGCCCTATCTGGACTTTGGTACCCCATTTTGGAGTCTCTACTTAGACAAGGATAAGAAACTACTGGAAACAGTACAGAGGAGAACAACTAAATTAATCCCCCACTTAAAGAACTTGACATAAGAATCCAGATTACAAATGACAGGCCTAGTACCAATAGAGGAAAGAAGATCATGAGGTGACATGTTACAACTCTATAAATTACTAAACAATAGTGATTTAAAAGAACAGTGTGGATTTAGGTATATGGCTAGAAATGCTGTCCTCCAAAGCCATAACAAACAGATATTGATCCCTAAAGCCAACACTAATAAGAGACACATTTTTTCATAGTAAGGGCTGCAGAAATGTGGAATTCACTTCCATACAAAGTGGTTAATTCAAATAATCAATCTGAATTTAAAACTAATCTTGATAAGTATCTGATCTGGTATGGGAACAGTGGTAACTGAGATACCCACTAGGGGTGGGAGACACATCATATGGGTAGATACCTTCTAGTGTCTTATTTAATCGAGTAAACTGAGTAAACTGAGCTCAGAGAGGCCAGCTATGCTACCTTTAGAAGGGTTGCAGGCCACATCCAATCTGAAGCTTTTTGGTACCTCCCAGTAGGGGGGATGGAACACAGTGCCTCACAGTGCAGAAGTTGAAGGGCAGGGAGAACTGAGAGATCGAGATGAGTTTTAAAGTAAATGGCTGCACCCCTGCTTTTGGATGAGGGATGACCATGTCTCAAAATACTGTAATTTGGTATTGGGCAGGTTAAGTCAGGGGTGGATGGTTTTAACCATGTTTTAGATACACATAATATATCAGGGTTGTAAAGGGTGACCAAAGCCTCTAGCTCAGGGAGTTTACAAAGCAGGCTTTGAATGTTTAGATGGGCTATCCTTAGTCCCTTTGACCAAGCTCAGAGAGGATTTGAGTAAGTGTGTGAGAAAGAGAGAGAGAGAGATCGAGACCATAGGACCAATATTTGGCTAAGTATCACCAGATAGTAGCAGGGGAATGAGGCATAGGTACCATAGTTTACGAGGGGCAAGGAGTAAAGGTGGGCTTGGAAAAAAGCAGTGACAGCGATTGGCCACATAACTGGCAAGCAGGTATAGCTTACTTGAGAACAAAAGTGGGGTCAGATTGGGATATGAAGACTGAGTGACCAGTAGGTTGGAGTAGAAGAAGCCATCTGTACTGATCAAGGTTGATTCCTGTGGAGGACATTGAGGGACAGGCATGAAGATTACGATGGGATATCCTAGTAGAACCGAGCACCCAGTAGTTTCAGAAAGAGGAAGGATCATGGTGGTGGAGCACCTACAGCAATCTGAAACATAATAAAACAGGTCTGATTTATTGATTGAAAGTAGTCAGATATAGTCAGATATGTGAACACCAGAAGTACAGTAGCACTATGAGAAGGCAGCAGAGAAAGTTGTAAGCTACCTCTATTTTTGGTTGCCCCTAGTTATTAAAACTTTTGTTAGGAAGCAAGGTGAAGGAAGCAACCAATTCATCCAGTTAATTGGGGGAGCTGGGTTAGTCTAAGAGGTGGATAGGTAGGGGTGAAAAAAATGTGCTGATTGGTTTTCACCTGATCACAGTCTTACTAACTAGCGCACATTTGGGTGGGAGGGTGGGCAGGAAGTATGCAGTGGTGCTGCATGAAGCATGGCTCCACAGGGCTGCAGAGAAGTAGCTGTGTTAAAAAAAAAAACATGGAGCGTAGTGCCATATCATATGTGTAAGATCTGCTTTCTCTATCTGGCATTTGGGACATTTACTAATAGGTTTGAGATTCATTAAATAAGTGCTTAGGTGTAAGGTAAAGATTATGTAATATTTTGTACTATGTAATTCTATAATTAACTACAGATAAGGCTTTAAAACTGAAGTCCCATATTTTGTTTCAACTCCAGTTACTTGCCTCTTCTCCTATTTACGTTCTCACCACAATCTAGATTCTTCTGCTGAACCACTTATAAGTGATACTAATAAACTACAACATTTTAAGATCGCTGTTTTGGATTTAAGGATACATAGAAGATCATTGGCAGCAGGTGGTACAGTATGTTTAAGGTCTCCTTTTTCATATTTCAGTCAGGTAAGGTCCAAAAGTACTGTAGCTTTGCTGCCTGTTCTTCTTCTGGGTCTAAGTCTAGGAGATGCTTTACTTCCTCTTGTGTTATCAAGATTTTCTGTTTGAATAAATATGTCACTTGAATTATTCCTTTCTCTATCCATTTGTCATATTTCAGCATTTTGTTATCTAACATGAAATTGGAGTTATTGCATATTGGTTGGAACATATAAGATTTTAGATTGATTTATAGCAAATTACAAGACTGGGAAATTCTTTTGATAGATTATCCTATAATCTAGTTTTTCACTGCTTTATGGGGCCTGGAGAATCAAAGAGCATTTGTGCTTATTCCAATTGAGTCTAAGGCGTCACATTCCATTTTCACCCATTCAGAGATATACGAGTTAAAGGAGGATTGTAGTAATTTAGCAGTTAGGAAGTACAAGGTGCTTTAATACCCCCATTTTCTTTTTGTCTTAGACAGGTTAAGATAGGTTTGCCTGGATTTCTTATATGCCCATATGAATTTATTAACTCAATTTTAAAAAACTATGAGCCATGTTTAGGAATCTATTTTGGAATCATACCAAATAAATGGAGTGTTCTATGAAGTATTATCTTCTTGATTGTCTCTAGTCTGCTCCAGAGACCCAGTGGAAGTTTATGCCATTTTGCTAGGTCCTCTTCTAGTTTACCTTTACAACAAGCTAAATTAGTTTGTATTGTTCTATTAACAGTTCTGCATATTTTTATTCCCAGGCAGTCCAGGTGATCCCTAACCCATGATATTCCTACTGTAGTTGTGTGATTTTATCCTGTGGTATGCCTCCATTTAGTGATAGGTATTGAGTTTTATTAATGTTCAGCTTATAACCATAAAAAGAACTAAAAATCTGAAGTATTTACAGACATCTCTTTACTGAGTTTACAGGGTCTCTACGTGTAAGGAGAGTATCATTTAAATACATGGAACATTTGTAGGTATTCTCTCTTACCTTTGATTTCTGGGTCTGCACTGAGTTTTAGAGTTAGTATATTAAGTGTTACATCAAATACAGAGGAGGAGGAGGAGGAGGAGGAGGAGGAGGCAGTGAATCCTGGTGGGGGCATAATAGTAAGGGGGATATAGTTGGGAAAAGGTAGGGATAAGGAGAGGGTGGTGAGGTGTCTTCCCAGTGCCAGGGCTCATAGGGATGGAACGAAGATTCTGGGGAGGCAGGGAGGGAAGGAGAGCTAAATGTCATTGTCCACTTGGGCATAAATGATCTGGCTGGGGAGATGCCAGATGCAGTTCAGGAGGAGTTCAGGAAACTGGGGAAGGGTCTTAGCCAGGTGTCACAATCTGTTACTTTCTTGGAGGTGCTACCTGTCTATGACAAGGGGGATGACAGGAGGCTCTGCACCAGGGACTTCAATGTATTGTTGATGAAATAGTGCAGAGATGAGGGATTCGGATTCATTGGGGACTGGGGCTCCACCTGGAGGGATAGAGGCCTGTACAGGGGCTATGGCCTGCATCCCTCCAGGAGGGGTGCTGAGATCTTTAGTGAACAGTTTAAATGCTACATTAGTAAGCATTTAAACTGACTAAGGGGAGAGGCAGAATAAGGCAGGAAGACATAGTCTGCTCCCCACATGCTTATAAGGTCAACAGTGGTAATCCTGGGGGTGACAAGTCCCAAGGGGATCAAACAAATTGGTAAACCAGAGGAAGGGGGGAGGGGAAAGAGGAAGGAGAATAACAGAGGAGAAAAAGGAGGGCAAAATGTTAAGGAGAGGGGAGGTGGCAATTTAAATTAGAGAGCCATGTGTGCAAATGCTCAAAGTCTGGGCAACAAGATGGCAGACTTAGAGACCACCATGGCAGCAGGGGACCTGGACCTAGTAGCAATTAAAGAGACCTGGTGCAATGAAAACCAGGACTGGGAGGTAGCCATACCAGGGTATGTGCTATTCAGGAGGGACATGTTTGGAAAAAAGGAAGAAGGGGTGGCTTTTTACATGAGGGACAACATAAAGGCCATGGAAATACAGGGAGGACAGAGTAAAGCGGAGGTACTGTGGGTCACCCTGGAGATACAGAGGGGGCAGCTATTAGGATGGGGTGATCTACAGACCTCCAGCAACAGGGGGAGGAGGGAGATAAGGATATGATAAAAGAAATGCAAGGGATAGCTAACAAAGGTGAGGTACTGCTAGTGGGGGACTTCAGTCTATCAAATGTGGATTGGAACCTCCCTGCTGCAGCATCAGTTAGGAGTAGGGAAATACTAGATTCCCTGCAGGGGGCATTCCTAAGGCAACTAGTTAAAGAACCCACTTGTGAGGGGGCATTACTGTACCTAGTACTGTCAAACAGGGACAGTGTTGCCGATGTCACAGTAGGATGTCACCTGGGGACCAGTGATCATCATATGGTGTGGTTCAACATAAGGACCGGACCAAAACCTAACCACACTAAAATGAGGGTCCTGGACTTGAGGAGGGCTGATTTCAATCAAATGGGTAAGTATCTCAAGGAAGCCCTAGCAGGAACAGGGAAAAGGGTGGGGTAGAGGAAAACTGGGCAAATATTAGGAAGGCCATTGAGAAGGCAACAAACCTCTGTGTTAGGCAGGTTAAGAAGAGCAAGAGAAAAAAGAGACCACTATGGTTCTGCAAGGAAATAGCAGAGAAGGTAAAGGAAATGAAGCAGGCATTCATAAGGTACAAAATGACACAGAAGGAAGAGGATGGAGAGAGTTATCAGGAGAAACAAAGGGAGGCAGGGAGGGCAGTTAGGACAGCTAAAGCACAAACAGAGGAAAACATTGCCAAAGCAACAAAAAAGGAGGATAAAACATTCTATAGGTACATAAGCAAAAAATAGAAAAGCAAGGCAGGGATAGTAAGACTAAAAGGGGAAGAAAGAAGTGTGGAAAAGGACCAGAAGAAAGCTGACATATTGAATAAGTACTTTTGTTCAGTATTTACAAAGGAAGGGGTTAGTGACAGATCACAGATAGTGGAGAAGGACATTAAAGGAAGGGAGGTGGACACTATCCCTTTTATGGTGGAGAAAGCCCTCAGGGAACTAGCAAAACTAAAAGTAGACAAAGCTATGGGGCCAGACAGGGTTCACCCTAGGATACTGAAGGAACTAAAGGAGGCACTGTCTGCATATCTGATGGCCCTGTTCAATCTATTACTGGATACGCAGAAAGTCCGGAGGGACTGGAAGAGAGCAGATGTGGCCTCACTACACAAAAGTGGGAATAGGGAGGAGGCTGGAAACTACCAACCGATAATCCTGACTTCGGTGGCGGGCAAGGTTATGGAAACACTACTTAAGGAAGGATTAGGGAACACCTTAAAACCAGTGAGTTGCAGGATCTGAGGCAGCATGGGTCCATGGGGGGAGATCTTGTCAAATTAACCTGATAGAGTTTTTATGACTGGGTTACCAGGGCGGTGGATCAGGGAGGAGCAATGAATGTGCCCTATCTGGATTTCAGTAAGGCCTTTGACAATGTACGACGAAGAAGATTGGTTAATAAGCTAGGCAGCCTGGGATTGGGTCCAAAAATAGTAATGTGGACACGCAGTTGGCTAAGTAACGGTACTCAGAGGGTGGTGGTAAACGGAGTTCATTTGGAGGAAGGCAAGGTAACCAGCAGGGTACCTCATTGGTCAGTACTTGGACTAGTCCTCTTTAATGTCTTTATTAGCGAGATCACAGAGAGGCTGGAAGGAAACGTATGCCTGTTCATGGATGACACAAAGGTCTGCAACAGAGTGGACACAAGGGGGGGGTGAGAAAATGAAGAAAGATCTAAAAAAAGATGGAAGACTGGTCAAGGGTTTGGCAACTGGGCTTCAACACCAAAAAATTAAAAATTATGCACATGGGCACAGAAACCCAGGGGCACCGTATCAGTTGTGGAGGAGGTGTTAACAACCACAAAACAGGAAGGGGATCTGTGGGTCATCATATCTGATGACCTAAAGGTAGCAAAGCAGTGTGATAAGGCAGTGGGAAAGGCTAGCAGGATGTTGGGGTGCATAGGGAGGGGTATCACCAGCAGAAAAAGGGAGGTAGTGTTGTCCCTGTATAGATCAATGGTGAGGCCACACCTGGAGTACTGTGTCTAGTTCTGGATGCCCTGTCTTAGGAAGGGCATAGATCAGGTGGAGGTGGGAGAGAGAAGGACAACCAAAATGATGCATGGCCTGCATCAGAAGCCCAATGAGGAAAGACTCAGGGAATTAAATATGTACTCACTGGAGGAAAACAGAGAAAAGGGAGACATGATAGAAACATTCAGATACCTCAAGGGTATCAATAAGGTACAAGAGGGTGGCATATTGCACAGAAAGATGCTCATAGAGAAGGGGGCATGATATGACGCTGGAAGGGGAGAGACTTAGAGGGGATATGAGGAAGTACTTTTTCACAGAAAGGGTGGTGGATGCCTGGAGCAGCCTCCCAGCAGAGGTGGTGAGTACTGAAATGGTAACAGGTTTCAAACATGTATGGGATAGACACGGGGGACCTTAGTATCAAGATCTGGGGGGGGACAGAACTCAATTAGGGTCTACAGTGGTGCAGTAGGCAGGGACTTTATTTATTTGATTGTTAACCGGGTTGGTGCACTGATCAGAAGACCTTTTTCAGGCATGGCACGGGCCAGGAACTGGCAAATACAAGGTAGAAAACAACATTCAGTACAAATAACAAAAGTCAAACAGGGAATCAATATAGGCATAACAACAAGTAGGCAGATCATACAGTGATGAAGGGAAGATACAAGAGACAGCGCCAAGCGCATCAATCTGGTGAGCATTGGAATGAATCTTTACATATACAGTACAGGGCAAATGTAGCAACACAGGCAGCAAAAACAGTGTCTGATGGCAAACCTCAGATGAACCACAGAGTCCATGAGGGATTGGGTTCTGATAGGTAATCATCTGCTAGCCAGAGGAGAAAGGCAGTTTTGGGGTCTGTACTGGGCAGTGGGGGGCTCTAATGGAAGGAGAAGGTGGGGGCTGAGTAGGAGGAACAACTGGGATAGCTGCCAGAGGACAGACGCAGGCTGAGGCACAAGAAATTAGCTCTTATCAGTGAATTTAGGTTTAGAGGGGGGGTCAGGGGAATCTAGGGCTGGGGGGAGGTCATTCCAAAGTGAGGGGCCAGCTGCTGAAAAAGCACTTTGGCCCTTATTGGTGGTAATGTTAGGGCATTCAAGCTGGAGGTGGGATGACTGATGCATGTTACATCTGAAGGTTCTGGGCTTGATCAGACTAGATACTGATGAGTAGGAGGGATTATGTAAGGCATCCCTGACTGTACAGGCCAGAAGGTAGGAGTGTCATGCCTGAGGAAGGAGCCAGTTTAGGGACTGGTAGAGTGAACAGTGGTGGGTAGTGAGAGGGGCAAGGAGGGCAAAGCAGCATAATCAATTATAGGTAGTTTTCAGCTGGTTTAGACTGGCAGCTGAGGTAAGGGAGTAGACTGGGCACCAATAGTCTAGGAGAGGGAGTAGGTCGGCAAGGTGATCTTCTGGAGTGAGGTGATCAATGAGGCGATAGAAAAGCCCAGTCTTCTGGTTGATGCACTTGATTAGTGAGGATATGTGTTCAGTCTAAGTAAGGGATGAGTCCAGGATAACCACCAGATATTTGAAGGCAGGAACAGTGTCAAGTGGGGAACCATTTGGGGGAAAGGACAGAGAGAGAGCAGCCAGAGTGGGCAAGGGCAGATAGTTTGTTTGGAGCCAAACAGCATGGCTTTCATTTTGGTAGCACTGACTAGTAGATAGTTGTTGGAGAACCAACTGTGGGCCTTGCAGAAATCAATGGTGAGAGAGATGGATAGAGAGTAGGGGATGAGTCACTCTGGAGTAGCATTAGATCATCCGCATAGAGAACTGTTTTACAGGAGAGCCCTCTGACAGGAGAGAGTTAATGAATAGGGTAAAAGGAGGGACAGGACAGAACACGACACACTTGACAGGCAAAGGGGAGAGGCATCACCAAGACAAACCATTTGTGTTCTACCGAGAGGTAGTTTGTGAGCCAGGCTATGGAGGCAGGGGAGAAACCAAGGGTGGCAGGTTTTGCTGGCTGCATGTTGTGATTGACAAGGTCAAATGCCTTGCACAGATCAATGAACACTGCACCAGTTAGCTTCCCATCATCCATCTGCCTAAGGACATTATCAATGAAGAGGGCAAGTGTTGTCCCTGAACCTGTGTTGCTGAATGCAAAAGAGATTATGTTTTGAGATATGCTCAGTGATTTGGAGGTTTACCACCTTCTCTAGAAGTTTTCCAAGGTGAGGAAGTACTCAGATGGGACAGTAGTTGTCTATGAGGCTAGGGTACCTGATTTATGGATGGGGACAATTCTGGCCTGCTTCCAGGCAGTGGGGACAGAAGCCATAGTGAGTGAAAGGTTAAAGATGAAGGTGAGTGGGTAGGTAATGTCCTGGGCCACAAGTTTTAAGAAATGGGAGGATAGTCCATCACTACTGTACCAGTACTCCCTCTAGATGGAAGCTGAGGAGGAGATTGAGTTTATTGGGGGATGAGATGGTCTTAAAATAGAAAGGGGGGCTGCTGGAAGTGCTGGAAGGGGGGGAGTTTAGCAAGGTAGCTACTATGGTTGGAGAAGTGGGTATTAACCCTTAGGATGCCAGATGATTTAGAACATATAGGTTTTTAGGACAAGATATCCTGTTGGCTGCAGCCTAAGGATTAAGTGCATTCATAGTTTCAGTGGGGTCAGTCAGAGTGCCCTGTTGTGTATTTAGAGAGGAAGGGGACTGCTTAGAAGAAGGGGAGAGCAAGCTGTTAATAGTGGACCTGAAACACTTGGGGTTACCTAGGTGTTTGGATTGCAGTGATTGGAAGTAAGCTGACATGCTAGATTTAATGCAGCATTTGCAGAGATTATGCAGGTGCCAGTAGTCATTCCAGAGGATAGGGGATGGGGTGGCTTTAAAGGCAGCCCACAATGAGTCAGCTTGTGGAGGTCCAATGAGAGGCACCGAGTGTCACCCCTTTGTACTCTACGAGTAGTGAGTGGGAAATGCTTATCTTGGATGGATGAGAGAGCTGTGACAAAGATGTCAAGTGCTAGGTCAGCACTGGAGGCATTACAGAGGTTGGTCCAGTCAAGGGGATCTGAGGTCATCCTGCAGTCTGAGTGTGTCATAGTTAGAGAAGTCACAGAAAGACAGGAAGGTGGGTGGGGTGGGGGGTTTGGTGCGCCCAGACGCAATAGATGGGGGAGTGGTCACTAATGGCATTAGAGAGAGTGCTGGCATGGGCCACTTTGTCAGCACAAGTCATCAAGATCCAGTCAAGGGTAGTGTGTTTGTTAGTCTGATTGTTGAGATGTGTATGAGTACTAATTAGCTGAGAGAGGTTATGTTATCGAGTAATGGAGCTGCAGTCAGAGAGGGGGTTTATATCCCAGTCAACGGTAAAGTCTCCTACTAGAATGGTGTCTCTTGACAGGGAGAAAGTAGAAAGGAGGAGAGCAGCAAGACCAGGGATACCAGACCTTGGCAGGTTATAGCAGCACCCAATGAGCAGCTTCATATTGGCAGCAACCGTTAGTTCAGCTGCTAGCCACTCAGTAGGAGGATCCTTACTAGACTGGCCAAGAAGTGTGGCAGAGTAATGGCATCTGTAGTATAGGAGGACACCACCTCCATGGCTGGAGGCAGAACGATCATGATGGAGGAAAGAGTAACCAGGTAGGGAGCAGGGACTAGGTGGGTCAGGAGGCCCTTTTCTGATGACAGCTTCTATGTTTCTTTGTTTCTATGTTAAATGACAATGGGGAGAGTGGGCAACCTTGTCTTGTGCCCCTACAAATGTTAAAATAAGGAGAAACAACCGTGTTTGTACAGACTGCTGATTTAGGTTCATCATAAAGATGTTTTATCTACTGTATGAAATCTAGGGGAATAGTTATTGTCGTCGTGATCTGAGGATATGGCTCCAATCGACCTTATCAAAGGCCTTCTTTGCATCGAGTTCCAATACGGCCATTGGTGTTTTGGATTTTTCAGTTTTGCCGATTAAGTGATATAACTTTCTGACGTTATCTGGTGCTTGTCTACTTTTAAGGAAACCTGTTTGTTCAGTGCCTATTAGTTTTTGCATTACCAGCATTAATCTAGTTGATAAAATCTTAGCTAATATTTTTGTATCGACATTTATAAGGGAAATGAGCCTATAGTAATTGCATGTTTGAGGATTTTTATTGTTTTTTTTTTTTAATTAGGGTAGTAAGACCTTGTTGAATGGTTTGGGGTAGGTGGTTGTTCTGGTTAGCTTCTCTTTATACTTCCAAAAGTATCAGAGCTCAGATGTCTAAAAATGTTTTATAAAAGTTTACAGAAGAATCATCATTTCCAAGTATTTTGTTAGATTCCATATCTTTTATTGTTTGGTTAATGTCAGAAATAATTATTCGGGCACTTAAGCTGATTTTATGATGTGTGGAGATTTGAGGTATCTGAATATCTGCAGTGAACTCAGCAGCTACTGTATATCATCGCAATTAGGAAATTCTTCAGAGATATATAGTCGTTTGTAATATGAGTTAAGTACCTCATTAATTTTTCCATTATCTGTTTCTGTCTCACCAGAAGTATTTTCTATTGTTAAAATGGATTGCTTATCTGTGTTTTGTTTAATTCTAAGTACTAATAATTTTTGTGCTTTATGCTCAGTGGAAACAGTTCAGCTTGGATTTTCAAATGCAGAATTCTGCTTCTTCTCTTAACAATTCATGATATTTTATCTTAGTGGCTGACCACTGACTTCACATCATGCAGAATTGCTTTATATAAGGTTAACCTCTGGTTCTTTAGTTTCCATCAATTGTTGAGCATATTCTGGCCCAGATATTCAAACTGCGCCCAAAAAGTGCACAATAGCAGGAGCAAGCGCAAGTCTATTGCGCCCATGCGCAAGAGATGCGATATTCAAAAAAGGAGCAGGCCAAATTGTGCCTACCGCCAATGACTGAATATCACACCACCTGCATTTGTTGGCTGCACAGGCCATGGATGGGCCGATGGGTGCGCCATGGACACAGAGCACGCACCATGGACTACTGCACACAGTCATCCAGTGCACAGGGAACAACACACACAACATAGACACTGACTGATATCTAGCCCCACACCATAGTCACCTCCACATGGACACACACACATACCCATGACTGCACCACCCCTGATGCCATGCACACCACTGCAGCTGAGCACCTATAGCCCGCTGCAAATCAGAGACCACCACGGTATTCATATAAAATTCAAATGTATTGTAAAGATATAAAACTTAACTATGTACAATAATAATAACTATTTACAAGCTTGGGGTGGGGACACAAACAAGGTGGGCAGGGGAAGGGTGGACAAATGGGATGGGATAGGTGGGGTGTGAGGGTGGGTCCAAGGGGGTAGGGGAAGTCAGGGACCAAGGGACTGTCAATGCGACTGCCGTTCCTGGCTCTGGGTCCAGCTGGCTCTGTGGCGCCGCAGTACTCCTGTTGCGTTCAGCCTCCTATGGATTGCCACCGACTCCCAGGCCAGACTGAGGAGCTCCCTCATGGTGTCCCGTATCTCCCTGAGATGTCACATACCTAGGACAAGGGAGCACAGTCAATAGGTGTGAATGCACAACCCCATACAGCCCACCCACTGTGCATGGCATATGGCCATGGGACATACCACTGTGATGGTGTGTTACCACCCGCAGTGATCACGTCCACAGGACCTGCCCACCCAGGCGCATACAGCCATGCAGAACGCTGCACACACCCACTGGCCAAGTCATGCACAGCACCACCATGGTCGTTTAATGACATGGCTATGTGGTGCAAAGGCAGTGGCATAGCCATGCACCTGGTGCACGCATGGACCACCAGTGATGCATACCCAGACATGCATTGCCACTGGACAGTGTTGACTGTAACAAGTGGCGTGCATGGCAGTGATGTCAATGAATGGTGGCCATGCCCCGCTGCTCACCTTGTCACACAGCATGCAATACTAATCATGGAGGTCTGGCACTCACCCTCATCGGGCCGGTCAGGTGGGCGTTGCTGGTCCTCGGCCCACCTGACTGCGGTTTCAACACCCCTCCGCTGCTCTGCCTGCACCCTGCATAGTTCTTCCAGGCCTGTGGGGAAAAAAAGGAGAGAAGAACATCAGTACATTCCCGAAGCAAAGTCCCCCTGCCCCAAGGTGTCTGCCCTCCCACCCAGCCAGACCCACCCACCCCACACCCTGTGAACACCGCCACGGCCAACCCCATATAGTCCCTCCCCTATGTACTGGACACATTCAACACTGTGACTCACATGGACAATAAAAGTGTTGACGGAACCCCTTCCTGGACGTGGCACTGTGCCCCTCCTGGCACGTGATCGCAGTCAGGCCTGTAGCTCCGGCTCCCTCCTGCGCAGGTCACCATAGCGGTGCCTGAACTGCTCAGCTGAATGCCCCCGGCCTGTTGCCTCATCCAGGGCAGTGGTCACCTCCTGCCACACCTGGGTCCTTGCCCTATCCAGGGGAGCCTCCCCAAAGAGAGGCCCATGTGTCGCTCAACTATGGCCACCAGATTGGCCAGCTCAATGGCACACCATGGAGCAGCTTGTCTACGCACCATTCCAATAGCTATAGTAGGCAATATGGCGCTCTGCAGTGTGGCTCCCCACGTGCAGATGCTGCGCGGTACAGTGCTGCCATTCCCTATCGTGCTGTTACCGAACAGCGCGATAGAAGTGCACCTATGCCTGACGCATGGTGCCAAGGGGGCAAAGGTCGGGCACAGGATCATGGGTCTCTGGCACAAGGCCATGCACAGTGCCATCGGATGACAATGCGTGTAGCGTGATTGGCTGTCTGTGTGCCAGCGCCACAGTGGACTATCGGGTAGTTGGGCCATTGCGCCTATGAAGGCCCAGTGCCACAGTGCCATGTAGTGACCATCGCTATAGCACCACTGGCACAATGGTGGCCATGCCCTGCACATCATCAGTGCAGCAGACGCCTGCGTCAGCAATGCGGGCATGCGCAGTGAGGTGTACTACGCATGCCACAGAACTGCGCCATTGGCTCAGCACGTTTAACACAATTGCGCAAAGCGCAACAGCGTGATATTCAGCCGCCATATGCAAATCATCTGATCAGTCATTCAGTGGCACAGCACTGCAATTTGCATCTAATTAAAGTTGCTCCTCACCTCATTTGCATGGATTGCGCTATAAAGGTGCGGCAATGTGCTGCAGTGGCCATAGTCAGTTACTGCAGTTTATTGGTGAGTTGCATGCTGTTTGGGAGTGTGGACTGTGGATTCAGGGACATGCATGGGACTGCACAGTCACAGATAATAACTGCCATTCTTACAGGCTACATAATGACAGAGCACGTTCTTGGAGAGGAGGACAACAGTGGTGGGAGGAAAAGGAGGCCGAATTTTACTAAGGCCGAAACCGAGGCCCTTTTTGAGGCATACCTGGATCAGGAGCCACTGCTCAGTGGACGGTGGGGCACCCCTCAGGCCCATGCTGCTGCATGGGAGGAGGTGGTACATGCCGTGAACCTGCATGGCAGCCACCAGCGCTCTGTGCAGGAGTGTAAGAAGAAGATGGGCACAGGCAGGAGGAGGGTAAAGGAGAAGGTGGCTGCCATCAGGGCAGCATTGGCTGCAACAGGTGGGGGACAGCCGGAGGTGGTACAGCTCACCCCAGCAGAGGACAGGCTTGCTGGAAGCATGCACCGAGGTGCCATTGAGGGTGTTCTGGGTGGTGGCTTCCAGACGGGTGGTGGCCCATCACTGCATGGTAAGTCATGGTCTGTCTGGGGGGCAGGGTAGGTCACACACAGTAACGTGACTTTGCTTTCCCTTACCTATCCTGAGCATCTGCATGGGTCAGCGGTGGTGGGCCTGTCCACTGTGGACAGTTGGATGGAGTTGGAGGTGGGACCATCCACCTCCACAGGTATTTGTGGATCAGTACAACAGTGTGGCCACCTGGCTGTCCACACTGATGTTGTTGAGACAGGTGTGGAGGAAGCCCTGCCTGTGTCCCAGCATGCTGGCATCCATGGATGCCAGCACACTGTGGCTGTGGCCGGGGCAGAGTCCGGCACCAGTGATGATGACACGACCATCTTGGGCAGTGACACGGTGTGCCACAAGATGGACACACAGCAGGGCAATTCGCACCCATGGCTGTGGGTGGTGCCGCTGTGGAGGCCCGCCTGTTAGCACCAGTGGGGCAGCACTGGTGTCTGTTCAGGACAGTGGGACTGTTGCAGCCACTGTGACGGCACCACTGAGCTCTGGGGTGCGGCAGCCAGAGGGGCAGCATCAGCAGTCACATTCTGGGCTTGGGGGTATAGGGTTCAGTGGCAGCATCTGTGCACCACCTGTGGACATGCCCAGACCTGGTCCTGGTGCACAGAACCCACCCTCAAGGGGTGCTGAACATGAGGCCCTTGCACACCCTGAGGGACAGGATGCCGAGGAGGCTGATGACCTCTTGGATGAGCACACCCACCTACTGCGAGCATCGGTCCAGCAGCAGATGCGGCTTGTGACATCCGTGGAAGCACTGTGTGTGGCTCTGGAATGGGCAGAGAAGCATCGCAGCAGGGACACCGAACAGATCCTGGCACAGATGGACCATTTGCGGGACGATGTGACCGCTGCCATTGACAGGCATGCACAGGTGTTCATTGCTGTCATGGCCACAATGGGCATACAGTCAGGTGCCCATGCATCGCGGACACCACGCAGTGCACTATCCACCCCCCGTTCCTGGCGTCATGCTACTCCCACCCTGTCGATGCTGGGTTCAGCTGTGGGCATCTCGAGCACTCCTGGTGCAGGCATGTTCGGTGTGCTGCAGACCCCTGCACGGGCACGGTCACGTTCACGCAGTGGAACCCCTGGGGGACCTTCGGTGCCACCCCATGAGGCCAGTGGTCAGCCTGCCAGTGCTGGCGAGTCTCGGTGGGGCCACCCATGCATCTGTGGTGGCCGTGGCACTGTGTCATGGGACTGACCTGTCTCCCAGCATGGCTACTGTCTGGTGCTGCCCTGTGTGCATTGTGTGTGTCAGTGGGCAGTACATGGGTGGGTACCCGGCCCTGCATGTGGACACACAGTCCACCTGCACACCCTCCCGGCTGCTGTCCACAGTTGCATGTGCATGATGATGCCTGCATTGCGCTGTACACCAATGTGCAATGGTGCTCAGCATCTGACACATGCACATGGACAGGCAGTGGGCGTGGTGGTCTGTGGACATGTGTGTTGCTAGGGTGTGCATTCTGGGTCAGTGTGTCTTCTGCCCTCTGTGCACATTTGTTGCATTGTGTGTGTGCGTGTGTGTGTGTCCTTTGTGTGGCATGTTAATCCTCACCCATCCCTGGCTGTGTGTGTGCCTCTGTGCCCTGCCACTTCCCTTGATGGCATGCACCCCCGGTGTCGGTTCCTACATGTTTGTGGGTTGTGCCTTGGCCACTGGTGGTTGTGCATGGCCCCATGACTTACCTGGGTTGGTTGAAGTGCTCCTCCGTGATGATGTCCTGGTGCAGATGTGCCAGCCGGAGCAGTCGGGGGTCCCATTGGCCAAGGGGGGGGGCTGCCCATCACCATCGTCACCGGCATCCCCATCGCTGACCCCGTCTTCGATCTGTACAGCTATCCCACATTCGTTGGCCATGTTGTGCAGGATGCAACAAGCCAGGAATATCTCACAGGCCTTTGAGGGGCTGTACTGTAGGGCACCACCAGAGGTGTCCAGGCAATGGAAACGTGCCTTCAGCATCCTGAACACCCGCTCGATGACATTACATGTGGTGGCGTGAGCCTCATTGTAGCATTGCTGTGATGGGGTTGTGGGCTGCCGGTAGGGTGTGAGCAGCCAGGGACGGAGTGAGTATCCACTGTCACCTGTGTGTAGAGGGTGGAGGTTAGTTTGGTGATCAGCATCGCCCTGCCCCAGGCTATGTAGGCCACTACCCACGCCACCTCTGGCCATGCCCCCCAGGCCCTATATTTGTCTGTGTGGTTTGCATACTCACCCACTAGGTGGCCAGTGGGGATGTCTCCACTCTCAAATCTGTAGTACAGTGCTGACTGCTGCCAGATGAAAGAATTGTGTGCTCCCCCAGGGTGCGTGGCACAGACATTGATGATGCACCCCCTGGCATCGTACACCTTTCGATTTATGTATGCGGCCCTCTCGGGGCAAGGTGGTGTGTGTATGGCCACATGGGTGCAGTCTATTGCTCCTAGCATGCCAGGCATATGTGCTACCCTGTGGAACTCCTGTATGTTTGCTGTGCGGTCTGCCACTGTGCTGGGGAAATGGATGTACTCCTCGGCATGTGGCAGCAGTGCACTGAGGAATTGGGTGAGGTGGCGTGACGTGGCTGACTGGGTTATGCCTGTGGTGTCCCCAGTTGGTCTCTGGAAGATACCCATGGCGAGCAAGCACATGCAGGCTGTTACTTTGGTCTCCACTAACAGGGCATGGCTCTGTCATGTGGATGCCTACATCACATCACTGCACAGCTCACAGAGCCATCTCAGAATTGCCCTGTTCAGGCGGTACCTGCCCACAATCTCAGTATCTGTGTACAGCTCAAAGCTGGTGCAGGCTCGGTACTGCCTGCTGGGGGCATACCGCCGATGGGCCCTTCCACGGCCACGCCCCTCTGCCGCCCACCTTCTCACCCCCCTCATTACGGCCTCCATGTGGAAGGTGGCACTGGCCATGTCCCTGGCTTGTGTTCACCCCCCCGGCAGCTGTTGCTGTATTCCATCCGCTGTCCTGGTTGCTACCTCCCCTGCACTGGGTACACCTGCCTGTGCTGGCCTCTGTGCTGTGTGGCTCCCCACACCTTCCCTGTGCCTGGCTGCTCACTGTGGCCTTTCTCTGGCCTGCCCTGTTTGTGCCACCTGCTCTGTCTGTCCGCCTCTGTCTCATGTGGCTTCCCTGTAGCATTCTTGCGCCTCTTCCTTGATCTTTTTTATTTTGGCTCATTTCCGCTATGGTGCAACTTCTACTTGCTCCACTGTTGCGCATTGCGCAAGTCTTTGAATATCGCACTGCGCCATTTATGCATGGTTCCTCCCCCTCCGGTTGCGCATGCCTTCATTATCATTGCGCTGTTGCTCAGCATGACTTGGGGGGCACAACTGCCTCCTGCTGAATATCGCAGAATGGCGCAATTCCAGACTTGCGCAGGCGCAACCCTATTGCGCATGGCTCAACTCTTTTGAATATCTGGGCCTCTAAGTTTTTAGTTGTTTTAATGATAGAAGCTGTGCTAATAAGTCTACCTCAGGTGGAACATTTAAAGGTCTCCCAGGTTGTAGCCTAACTTGTATGTGTTGATACATTGATTAAAAAAAATTCTGTAAACTCTTTTTTGAGTTGTTCTACTATTTTGGTATTTTCCAGGAGGAACTTGTTTACTTCGTATTGAGAATAGTTCACTTTCGTATGTCCCATTTCATTAGGATAGATACTGGAGAGTGGTTGGAAACCATTATACCGTGTAGTCAGATTTAATCAGATGTTGTATTTGAGCTCTAGGAGTATAAATTTGATCTATTCTGGATACAGATCTGTGGACAGGGGACCAGAAAGTGAATTATTTAACATACTGGTTTAAAAGTCTCCATGCATCAACTAGTTGAAGGTTTTCTGTGACTCTTATGAGATCTCTATCTGTCTTTGATAGAATATATCTGGTATTACTTCTGTCAAGTATTAGATATGTGATACCTGTAAGATCTCCAGCCAGAATGATCATGCAGCCCAGAAAAATGGCAATCTTATTCTGAATTTCTGAAAAAGTTCATGAGATTCATTTTTTGATCCAAAAACACATAGAGTAGTTTTAATATTGTAAAGCACTCCATATATTATAAGTAATGGCCTTCAGAATCCAGTATTTTATCAATTAAGTAAAATTAAATTTTTCTAGAAATGAGAATCATAACCCCCACTTTCCTTTTATTTTCTTGAGAGCCGTGCACTTGACCGCCCGTTCTCTGTGCATTAGGTCTAAATCTTGTTTTCTTAAATGTTTTTCCTGGAGGAAAGCTACTTTTACATTAAGTGTTTTGAGCTGCCTTAACACTTTGTGCATCTTTTTGGTTTTTAGTTTAAGTAATTTATGTTCCAAGTGATGAAAATCATGTGGTTATCCATCTATTGAAGGTGTGCTTCTTTCAGAAACAAACAATATTCCAGTTCATCCTGCTGTCTTGGAAGTCTGGTTGAAGTGTTCCAAGGCTTGTAGCATTGGCAAAGGAAGACTAGAAAGATGTCATTAAAAGGCAGAAAGAGAGTAAAGATGGAAATAAAGTTAACTTTTGTGTAAGTGGTTTACCCATTGTTCGTATTCTTAGGTTAACAACTCCCCCCCAAATTTGTACATCACCCTCCCCCTGCAAATTGCTTCAATGGTTGAGGTTGGGATACCTTACCTCATTCTGTTATATACAGTAGCCCGGATATTCAAACTGCGCCATTCAAAGGCGCAAGTCCTTGCGCTGTGCAAAATAGATGCGTAGGGGTGTGTCCCGTGCGACATTCAAAGGAGTTGCGTTATTGAGCAACTCCTTTGAATATCGCTTCCCAGCCATAGCCACTGTGCATGGCGCAGTGGAACTTGCGCAAGCGCAAGTTGACAGAGTGGAGCAGTCAACTTGCGGTGGCGCAGTACCGATACCCTGCGCAAAATCCACGATATTCAAAAGGTGACATGCAAATGGGGCCATAATACATGCAAAGGCGTGGGGCCATTTGCATGTCATTATAACCCATTTGCATGCCATTAGCATGAGTGCGCCGATCCCGAGGACTTGCACCTGGCGCCTGCCAGGCAGCAGCCATCGGGGACCGATGCACCCTGCAGCCGATCTCGGGCATCAATGTGCTCCCCACCTCCTCCGTACATCTCCCTGGTGGTCAGTGGACGAAATGCCCGATTGTGGGCAGAAAGTATACAGACCCCCACATCCCATGTGCCCGATCGTGGGCAGACCTTAGTGTCCAGCACCTTGTTTATGCCTTTCAGGAACTTAAATGTCTCAGTCATGTCTCTTCTCTCCCTCCTGGTTTCCAGCGAGTACATATTTAACTATGCCAGCTGATCCTCATAGGTGAGTCCCTGTAGACCCTGGATTATCTTTGTTGCTTTCCTCTGCACTGCCTCCAGTCTATCCCTGTCCTTCTTCAGGGGCGGCCTCCAAAACTGAACATCATATTCTAGGTGCGGTCTTACCAGAGATCTACTGAAGGGTACAATCACTTTTCTATTCCTGCTACTGATTCCTCTGTGTGTGTATCCCAGCATTCTGTTCTCCCTGCTGTATGCTTTATTGCATTGGCTTGTTTGTTTCATGGTGTCAGCAGTGATGACCCCCAGGTCCCTCTCTTCCTCGGAGGTACTTAGTCTAACCCCATTCAGCCAATATTCCCTCACAGGGTTCCCTTTTCCCAGATGCATAACTTTGCTCTTCTTTGCATTGAATTTCAGCTGCCACAGATTAGATCATCGTTATAATTTCTGGAGGTCCTTTTGTAGGTCCCTAGCCCCTTCCTGGCTGTCCACCCACCCTCCCAGCTTGGTGTCATCTGTGAACAGGACAAGAGTGGCCTGGATACCATCACTGATATTGCCAGTGAATATGTTGGAACAGGACAGGGTCCAACACCGAAACCTGAGGGACTCCACTTGTGACCTCACCTTTGTTTGATCTCACCATGTTTTTCACTACACTTTGTCTGCTGTCCGTGAGCCAGTTACCCACCCATCTGACAATGTCCTTCACGGACCCTGTGTCCTCCAACTTTTTCAGGAGTCATCTGTGTGGCACCGAGTCAAATACCTTGCTGAAATCGAGGTAGAGAAGGTCAGCTGTTTGCCCCCTATCTAGTTCTGTTGTCACCCAAACGAAAAAAGTAGTAAGATTTGTCTGGCATGACCTCCCTGCCATGAATCCGTGTTGCTTTTTACCCTGGAGCCAGTTTTCCTCTAGGTGTTATATGAGAGCTTGTTTTAAGCACACGATTAGCTTTCCCACAACAGAAGTGAGGCTAACTGGTCCGTAATTCCCCTCCTCCTCTCTACCCCCTCCCTTGTGGAGTGGCACCACGTTAGCCCTCCTTCAGTTTCTCGGTACCACTGCTGTTCTCAGTGAGCTGTTGAATAGGTGTGCTAGGGGTTTAGCTAACTCTTCTGCCAATTCTTTTAGTACCTTTGGGTGCATTTCATCTGACCCCTGTGGTTTGTCTGGCCTGAGGGCTGCTAGTCCCTCCCTGACCACATCTATGGTAAATGTCGGTGTTTCCAATATCTTGATCCCTCTGTTGGCTGTCCTTATCCTACTTTCTGGCATCTGTCTGGTTTTCTTCTTGGTAAATACAGAGCAGAAAAAGCTGTTCAGGACCTCAGCCTTTTGGTTGCCTTCTAACAGTTTATGCCCGTCCAACAATTTTGCGATGCCTTCCCCTTTTTTCCTTTTTTCTTGAATGTATCGAAAAAAGTGTTTTCCCCCTGATTTTATCCCTTCTGCATTTCAGAGCTCTGGTTTCTGCCTTTGAATCCCTTATTGCCGTCCTCGCTTTCTTAGTTTTTTCGGTGTAATCTTTACATTCACCTATCCCTTGGTTCTTTTTGAACCTGTGAAAGGCCTCCCTTTTGTTTCTAATTGCTGTTTCGACCTTATTTATAAACCAAATGGATTTCTTGTACCTGTTTCTTTTCTTCACCCTTCTGATACAGAGCTTTGTTTCTACAAGGACTGATTCCTTTGTGGCCCCCCCCAGATGTCTTCGACTTCTGTTTTTTCTGTGATACTAGCCAGATTGTTGCTTACTCTCTGTCTTAACATAGAAGCATAGAACCTGTTGGCAGAAAAGGTCCGTCAGGCCCATCCAGTCTGCCCCTTTGACCTACCTGTAATAGTGGCCTGTGACTCTAGTTGGCCATGGGCTTTAGCTTTCCCTTCTCATCTCTGTGGTTCCTTTATTCCTATCCCATGCATGTTTGAAACCTGTCACAGTGCATGCCTCACCACTCTCTGGGGCAGTCCATACCATGTATCCACCACCCTCTAAGTGAAATAGAACATCTTACTTCGAGAGGGTTCCTTCAGTAGGTCATCACATATAGGACTGGTGCCACCTGGCGTTGGACTGCACGGCAGACTTTTCTAGCAATACCTGATGGGGACCCCCAACATCACGTGACAGACGCCGAGCGTGACTGTATATAGTGGGCGGTCCCCACGCCTGCCCTCCAGTTCATTCCGCTGTTGCCTCGTGTCAGTCGCATTGCAGACTTCCACACGCGATCGTCAAGAAAGTGTCTTAAGGCCAGAATATCCTTCGCTGATTTTTCCAGCTATTTTGTGTTTATTATTGATGTCTTCACCAAAGAAGAAGTGCTCCTACTGTGGCATGCAGATCCCGCACAAAGAGTGTGTCCTCTGTTTAGGCCTGGACCATCCGGTCTCCTCCTGCCCTGAGTGCCAGACCTTTAACCAGGCCACAAAAAAGAGGAGACAGCAGGGTTTGGAAGCCCATCTGCTAAAAGCCCACCTGGCTTCAGTAGAAAAGATGATGGATCGGCTTAGACATTCTTCATCTGAAAAAGTTTCTCCTTCTAAAAAACATAAGGAGAAATCTAGGGAGCAGGAGTGCTCTGTGGATGATGCCAGGTCCTCGACGAGCAAGGCCCAGCTGCCGCCCAACAAGGATGGTAAGTCTTTAAAACTACGGTGGGTCAGTCGTATGGCTCCTCCTCCGACCACACCGCCTTAGCTGATAAGTTCCCTTGGCTCCTCGGGCCGTGTGGCGGAAGATGACTAACCAGGCTGTGGGTACTCGCCCGCACTGGATGATAAGCCAGCCAGGGGCTTCTCCCCGCCTACCTGCCCGACTCCACCCGACAAGCTGGCCATCCCGGACGACCGCAGGGTGCAGTTCTCCGCCGAGGCCTGGACGGCGCCACCCAACGTGTGCAGAACCAGAGGGAGAAAGCCCTCTCCCTCCTCCTTCCTCTCCCTGCACCCTCCAATTCCCCAGCGGGTACCTCTGGCGATGACAATGGAGAGCCCCTCGACTGTCGAAGCCTCGGGGTCTGCTCCGCTTTCCCCTCTCAGGGTCAAGGAGAAGGAAGCTCCTCTTTGGCCATCTGGCCTTACTATAGAGGCCCCTCCTGTGCCTTCTGGCGGGCTCCCGGTACCTCCGATGCCAGTTGTCCCAACAACAGTTCCGCAGCCGGGACCGGTTGTCAGGCCTCTGCCTCTGACCCCGATGCCGGATCAGGTCCTGCTGCCAGGGCCCCTTCGTCCAGATCTGACGCTGGCCCCTCCAACACTGGACCCCCTTCCTGCGCCAGATCGGATGGTGCCGGTTCCGATGTCGGTTCCCCTGACATGGGCTGTCCTGACGCCGAACCCTTTGCTGATTTATACAACGGCGGGTCTGACGTGGGTACCACCAACGCCGGATCTGACGATGAGAATTTATACCAGGCCCCGAACTGTCCTGCATTACCCGCAAGGGTATCCTGGGGGGCCACCACTCCGGACTGGAGTAATTTTGGGCAGTTCTACCTGGATCCAATCCTTACTTGAACTTTCAGGGATTCCAGGGTTATTACCTCCACCGTTCCTGCTCCTCCTCCTGCCCTCAGCCTCTGCCTCACTCCACCCCACCATCTCCTCCGGTCACCCCGGATTTCAAGGCTTTAATCCAGTCTTGGTGGCAGGGGGCATGGTCGGAGTTGGTCTCGGACCTTGAGACTAGGCTCCCACAACCGGGTCTCCCAGGTCTCCTTCCTGAGCAGTTCTTCCATTACCACTGTCCATATCTCGGGAAGACTCGCAGAACGCTTCCTCCCGGATATCAGACATCGTCCCTGTCGAGGAGGTGGACTAACGATAGTTCAGAGGGGTGAACGATTCTTCTGAGGAGGTTCCAGAGGACCCGAAGACATGAAAGGCAAGGAGTCCCTGAAGTCCCCACCAGAGGACCCTGCCTTTTCAGATCTGTTGAGGTCCGTGAAGGATTACTTCAACTGGGAGTTGGAGGAACAGGACCCCATGAGACAGAGACCTGCGGAGCATCTCGACCAAGAATCTCTGTCTCCGGTCCCCATTCCTCCCTGGATGGCACCTCACTAAGACCTCACCACTACCATCTGGCAGATGCCTCCTACCCTCCCAGCTGTCCCCAAACGGGCGGACAGGCTTTACTGGGCGCCGAAGGATGCCCCGTTCTTGAAGGTTCATCCCAAGGCTGACTATGTGGTCATCTCTGCAGCTCATGATCGCTCCTCAACACCAAAGCACATAAGCACCTCTCCTCCTGACAAAGATTCGAGACAGATGGACCAGTTCAGAAAAAATATATACTCGTCAGCCACGTGCGCCCTTCAGTCCCTCAGTTACGTGGCCCACATGGTGTCCCGCCAAAAGGCTACCTTGGCCAGGCTAGAAGCGCAAGTCCAGTCCATGGACCCCTCGCCTTTGAAGGAGGAACTTGCCAAGGATCTCCGCCTCTCCAGAGTTTCATGTAGGCATGCCTCACGCC
This sequence comes from Neoceratodus forsteri, assembly GCA_016271365.2. Classification (NCBI taxonomy): domain Eukaryota; kingdom Metazoa; phylum Chordata; order Ceratodontiformes; family Ceratodontidae; genus Neoceratodus; species Neoceratodus forsteri. Next base: position 496,235,078 of record CM057453.1, read on the forward strand.
CACCTATGACTCCATCGACCGGTGGTTTCAAGACCTTTGCAACTGCGCATGCCCCTTAGATAGCATTCTCCTGGTTTCGCTTTCTGGACCTCACCAACAAGTCCAGTAGGCTTATTCAGGATGCCCTTTAGGATGACATACTTTTTGGTGGGGACACTAAAGATATTATCACAGACCTACAGGACAAGGGCCTGTCCTTAGGTCTGTGAGGTCAGTGTATTGATCGGGTTTTCATCAACAGCAGCCCTTCTCGAAAAGGACTTGAGGCAGAGAAAGAATGCTCAGGCGCACCACCAAGGGAAGTGTAAGGCCACGGTACAGCCACCCCCCCCCTCCAGAAATCAGAGACATTCAGGAGGCCTCCCCGAATGTCCCCGCCACTTGACCTCGCCCCACTGCCTCCTCAGTCTCGCCGATGAGGAGCAGGTGGGGGGTAGGTTTGCCCACCACGCGGCAGGAGTGGAGAGCGATCACCTCTGACGAATGGGTCCTGCAACTAGTGTCTGTCGGGCACACCATAGAATTTCTGGAAATTCCTCCGGAAACTCTACCACAGAAGTCCTCCTATTCTCAGAACCAGGTTCTCTTAGTTCACGAGGAGGTAAACTCGCTGTTACTCAAAGAAGCAATCGAGTGGGTCCCCCTCGGCAAAGGGGAAGGGATTTTACTCCCACTTTTTCCTGGTTCCAAGAAAGACTGGGGACTTCAGACCCATACTCGATTTAAGTCAACTAAATCAGTTTGTAGAGTACAAAAAATTTCGAAATGCTGACACTCCAGAGCCTCCTCCCTCTCCTTATGGAGAATCACTGGCTCTGCACACTGGATATGCAAGATGCCTACATGCATGTCCCCATCTTCCCCAGCCACCGCCGATTCCTGCGCGTTCGCTTCCAAGGGGAACACTTTCAGTTCCGAGCACTCCCTTTTGTTCTGTCTTCGGCTCCACGGGTTTTTACCAAGTGCCTGGCAGTGGTCGTGGTGTTCCTACACCGCAGGGGTATTGCGCTTTTCCCTTACCTGGACGATTGATTGATTTCAGCCCCATCCAGGGATTCTTTGTTGTAGGCCTTACCTTTACCCTGGACCTTTTCAGCAGACTAGGGATCACAGTCAGTGTTCCCAAGTCATCCGTTATCCCTGCCCGAGACTGCAATTCATTGGGGGCAGTCCTGGATATGGTTCAGTGCAGAGCTCTCCTGCCTCAGACAGGGTGGAGAACCTTTTCTGACAGGCATGCAAAGTGGCTTCTCGCAGAACCATCCCAGCTCGGGAGGTCCTACGCCTTCTGGGCCTGATGGCGGCCACCATCACAACCGTTCCCCTAGCAAGACTTCACATGAGGGTCACTCAGTGGTCATTGCGGGGTGCAGCAGGGTCAGCTCCTGGACCACCTGGACCATCCGGTTCTGGTCTCCTCTGCGGTTCAGAAAGAATTGCAGTGGTGGATGGATTCTCTCAATCTTTCTGTGGGACTTCCCTTTCGGAGCCCTGCACCACTAGCTACCCTCACCACGGATGCCTCAAATATGGGGTGGGGAGCTCATCTGGGGAGCACCAAGCCCAGGGACTATGGTCCGGTGTGGAGACTCCTTTGCATATCAATGTTCTGGAGTTGAGGGTGGTCCTGTATGCCTTACAGGCCTTTCAGACCCTGCTTCCAAAGGGATCACTGCTAAACCAAATGGAAAACATGTCGGTAGTTTGGTATATCAACAAACAAGGAGGAACCCGGTCGTACCCCCTGTGCAGGGAGGCGATGCGGGTGTGAAACTGGGCAGTCCAGCACCATCTGGTCCTTGTGGCCATGCATGTTCCGGGCGTTTTAAACATCCTGGTGGACAGTCTCAGCAGATTTCGACCCTAGCTCACGAGTGGGAACTGCATCAGGAAGTGGCAGAATCCATCTTCCAACATTGGGGGCATCTGGAAATCGACCTCTTCGCCTCTGAATCCAACGCAGAGCTTCCCAGCTTTTGCTTGCTCGTTCCAGGACATGGTGCTTTCTGGAATGACGCATTGTCTCTGTCTTGGACAGGGACATTTTTGTACGCATTCCCTCTGTTTTCCATTCTGCAGAGGGTTCTTCTCAAGCTTCAAGTGGAGAAGGCAAGGATGATCCTCATCGCTCCTCTCTGGCCAAGACAGATCTGGTTCCTGCTGCTGCAGCAGCTTTCGAAGAACCACGGTTCCACTTCCAGTGACTCACGACCTCCTGACCCAGGATCAAGGCCGACTGTTGCATCTGGTGCTTAAGACCCTGCATCTCCACGTGCGACTCCTGCAGACAAAGCGATCTCCCATTTTGGGGTTTCCCCAGGGTTGCTCAAGTCCTCGTTGAGGCTGGAAAGTCCTCTACCCGTTCCACTTATGCCATGAAGTAGAAGCAGTTTTCCATTTGGGCGACTGCTAAGGGTTGGAACCCCTTCTTTTGCTCGGCCCCACAAGTCATGGAATACCTCCTTCACTTATCAGACTCCGGTCTGCCCTATTCTTCTTTGAAGATCCATATCTCAGCTATCTCAGCGTACCACGAACTAGTGGATGGTAAACCTGTGGCTCAGTTGGAGGTCTCAAAAACCTTTCTGAAAGGGATTCTCCATCTGAAACCCCCCATCTGCGGCCCAACTCCGCCTTGGAACTTGAACTTCGTACTGGAAAAGCTCACTCTTCCTCCTTTCGAGCCAGCTATGAGCTGTGATTTGCGCTTCCTGTCTTGGAAGGCACTTTTTCTTGTGGCTAGCACGTCAGCCCGAAGGATTTTGGAACTTAACACTCTAGTCTGCAAGGAGTCCTATCTGATTTTCCATTGGGACTGGGCAGTCCTCAGAACTCATCCGAAGTTTCTTCCCAAGGTGGTGTTAGAAGCCACACTGAATCAACTCAGAACTCATCCGAAGTTTCTTCCCAAGGTGGTGTTAGAAGCCACACTGAATCAATCAGTAGAGCTTCCGGTGTATTATCCATCCCCCTTTACCAGAAGTGAGACACTCCTTTATACAATGAACGTCCATCGATTCTCCGTGTTACACTCACGGACCAAAGAGTTCGCTCTTGCAACCAGTTGTTTGTTTCCTTTGTCCCAAGATCAAAGGGCAAACAGGTTTCTAAGCAGGGCCTGTCCAAGTGGTTAGGCAACTGCATTAGATTCTGTTACCAGAAGTACGGAAAGCCTCTGCTGGGTTCTATAAGAGGTCATTCTACTAGGGGCATGGCTGCCTCTGCGGCCTTCCTATGGAATGTTTCTGCGGCCGACATATGTGCTGCCGCTACTTGGAGTTCTGTCCATACCTTTACCAAGTATTACAGTCTGGACGTTGCTTCTAGGCAGAGGGCTGGCTTTGGCCTTGCCTTCCTGCAGGGCCTTCTGTCCTAGGACTGGGTCCACTTTCAGTTTTTTCCATTGGAGTTAGTTTTCCTCCTCCCTAGTTTCTCTTGGTCTCTCCTTAGAGGGACTGCTTGGGACTCTGTCCTATATTTGATGACCTACTGAAGGAACCCTCTCGAAGTAAGATAGTACAGTTACATAGGAACTTACCGTAACAGATCTTCGAGAGAGGTTCCTTCGGTAGGTTATATTCCCCCCCCCTTCCCCTCATTTCTGTTTTTACAGGAACTCCAAATCCTGTTCGCTCCTGCTGTCAGGCCTCTTCCTGGCTCTGGCGGGAGAACTGGAGGGGGCATGGGGACCGCCCACTATATACAGTCACGCTGACATCTGTCACGTGATGTCGGGTGGGCGGTTCCTCATCAGGTATTGCTAGAAAAGTCTGTCATGTGGCCCGACGCCAGGTGACGCCAGTCCTGTATGTGATGACCTACTGAAGGAACCTCTCTCGAAGATTTACGGTTATGGTAAGTTCCTACATAACTGTACTTTCCTCACATTTCCCCTTATTCGGCTCCCCTCCAATCTCATGTCGTATCCCCTTGTTCTAGTACTCTTTTTGTACTGGAAGATGTTTTCCCCTTTCACCTTATTTATGCCCTTGAGATATTTGAATATCCCCCGTTCCCTCCTCTCCTGCAGTGTGTACATATTGAGGTGTTTCAGCCTTTCCTTGTACAACTTTGTCGTTGAGGCACGGGTCAGGAAACATAGGAAAAAACAGGAGCAGTTGTAGAATTCACAAAAAATATTTATTTACACTAGCAGTAACATAAAAAAAATTAATTTGTTTAGTATAACTATTTACAGAGGCCAAATAAAATAGAGAAATTCAATCAGAGTTTTTCTTCAATCTCTGTGTCCCTTTTTTCTCTTCTTAAGCAGTTGCAGCTCAGCTCTCTTATAAGTCCTTCCAACCCCCATTCTTAACAAGCATTCTGTTCTTGTATGTTTCAGGCAGGTGCAAGGCAGGAACACAGCGTGCCTGAGCTGAGACCCCCTTTTCCCAGCTCTTCTGCAAAATGCTTAAAACTTGCCCTCAGGTAACCTGTTGAGTTCTCAAAGCTTTTTGCAATCATCTCAAACCACAATTATAAACATTTCAAACATTAACACTATATAATTTCCAAACAAAGGGATCCCAACATCAGTTACTTTTCCATACAATGATTTGTATATATTTTTATATCCGCAGATATGCAAGAGAGGAAAAGAGACAGAGCAGCAAGGGAAGACAGAGAGATAGCGAGAGGCAAGGAATTGCGAGGCTGGGTGATCAAATCTTAGGTCTCACAGGAAAAGTTGGTTGTGCAACCAGACAGACAAGACACAGGAAAGGAATAGAACAGAACAGATCCTTGCATTTAAACTCTTTCCATAACAACTGGGACAGGGTCCTATTCTATTCTGTCACAGACTTATGCTGTAGACCCTGCACCATATTAGTTGCTCTCCTCTGCACCTTCTCCACCCTGTCGATGTCCTTACAAAGATGTGGCCTCCAGAACTGCACGCTGTACTCCAGATGAGGCCTCTGCAGTGTTTTGTACAGTGGTACCAGTATCTCCCTTCTTCAGCTTGTGATCCTCCTTCCTATACACCCCAACACCCCACTGGCCTTCCCCACCGCCTTTGCTGCCTGTTTGGAGGCCTTCAGGTCATCTGTGATAATGACCCTCAAGTTTCTTTCCTCTTTAGTAACTGCCAGCAGCTCCACCCCCAATCCTGTACTCGCTTTTGGGTTCCCACTATCCATGTGCATGATTTTGCACTTCTTTGCGTTAAACCTCAGTTGCCACACCTCTGACCACCTTTCCAACCTTTCAAGGTCTGTTTTCATCCTTAACACTCCCTCTGGAGTATCGACTCTGTTGCAGATCTTGGTGTCATCTGTAAACAGGCAGATCGTTCCTCCAGCCACTCCGCAATGTCTCTGATGAAGACATTGAAGAGGACTGGCCCAGAACTGATCCCTGAGGTACTTCACTGCTCTCACCCATTTTCTGACTGGGTTCCATTTACTACCTCCCTTTGCCTTCTGTCCATCAGCTAGTTACTAACCTAGTTCACCACTTTGCATTCCAACCCCAGACTACCCATCTTGTTGACCAGCTTTCTGTGTGGAACAGTATCGAAGGCTTTGCTGAAATCTAGGTAGGTGACATCTACTGCTTCTCCTTGGTCCACCACCTTTGTCACCCAGTCAAAGAAATCTGTCAGATTCATTTGACAGGACCTTCCTCCTGTGAATTCATGTTGCCTCGGATCCTGCATCCCTATGGATTCCATGTGTTCCACCATCCGTTCATTAAGAATGGTCTTAATGATCTTACTCCCTACTGATGTGAGACTTACTGGCCTATAGTTTCCTGCCTCCTCTTTGCTGCCACTCTTGTGCAGAGGGACCACATGCGTCTTTCTCCAGTCCTCTGGGACCACTCCCGTATTTAGAGAGTCAGTGAACAAGACTGCCAGTGGAGCTGCCAGCTCCCTCCTTTGTTCCTTCAGGATCCTGGGGTGTATGCCATCTGGACCCATGGCTTTCTCCACTTTTAACTTTGTAAGCTCTTTTAGCACCCTCTCTGCTGTAAAAGGACTGATGTCCACCTCCCTCTCCTCAGTGTCTAACTATCGTCCCTGCCCCTCCCCTTCCACTGTGAAGACTGAGCAGAAATATTTGTTTAGGATTGATGCCTTATCCTGATCACCCTCTATGCACTCTCTCTTGTCCCCTCTGATATTAGCAATTCACCCTCTGCACTTTCTTCCCTTACTAATGTACCTATAGTATGTCTTATCCCCTTTATTGTATTTATTTATTGAAATGTTTCACTAGGAGGGCACACTGAACAACAAGTTACTTGTCTCACGGTGCAACCTGGGGGAGGAGGTTACATGAGGATAAGAAAACAGAGATTATACATTTAATGGATGGAAGAACGGTTACAAATTGTGTAGGAGGGAAGACAAAATAATGCAGCAGTAGGATGCGGTTCAGGCAATAGGCTTACAAAAATACAATAATAGGAGTCCACAGAATTAGGTACAGTACAACAGGTGGTACAGATTATATAAACAGAACAATCATAGTGCTATGATATACCAAAAGCAGGCTCAAGGTAGTACACAAGTGCTGTATTAGGAGTAAGAGGGGATAGCTAATAAGCGCTGAAGAGGCGAAAGTGGAAGGGCAGGAGGGCAGGGGAAGGGAGGCAGCAAACACCAGTTACCCCTTCAGGATGATGAGGAACCCTGCAAAGGGAGCTGGGGCTGAAGAGGAGGAGGGTCCAATAAAAAAGGTGGAGGTCTCTGCTTTTACGTATCAAATAAAATTACTGCAGCTGAATATCCAATACCTAATAATTCAGAAGATACAGAGGAATTTGTATTCAAATAACCCAGCAAAATGAAAAAAAATTCCTTTGGCAAACTACTACAGACCCTCTTCTTCAGATTTAAATAATGATCAACTTCTGATCTCGACATTGAACAGCTAACATCTCATTCCAAAGTGGTGATAGTCGGAGATTTTAATCTCCCTGGGATTAACTGGGACAAACTAACCACTAAAACTTCACTAGAAGGTTTTTTTCTTGATTCCATTATTATGGCGGGACTAGAGCAATTGGTTCAGGCCTCCACCAGAGAAAATAATATACTGGACCTAGTAATGTCTAATTTTCCATCAGATATAAATAATCTCAATGTAAAGAGCCCAATAGGAAATAGTGACCATTATTCGATCACATTTGAAATCAGAAGACAAAAAACTAGTATAGACTGGACAAGATACAGTTATAGTTACAAAAAAGCAAATTTCGATAAAATTAATAAAGCAATAGCTGGGTTTAACTGGGAAAGTCTTTTTGCTGACTTAAACATGGAGCAATGTTGGGAGTTTTTTAAATCAGTTATTGGAGATCTATAGAAACTATATGTCCCTATTACAAAAACTCATAATAAAAAAGGAAAAATATCTCCATGGTTAACTAAATCAATTAGGCGGCAAATCTATAAAAAAAAAAAAAGCTTTCAAAAATATGAAGAAAACATCCCAGTCATTCTAACTATAACCAATACAAACACGAACTTAAAGTGACCAAACAATTAATTAGTAAGAAAATAGAATTTTAAATTAGCGGTCACCAAAAACTCAAAAGCATTCTTTTCATATACAGTATAAACAAAAACAAAATCAGGGTCACAGTATAAAAAACTAACTGACAATGGGAAAGACATAACAAACAATTTAGATATGGCCAATAAATGTAATTATTTTTTCACTTCTGTCTTCACTGACAAGGAAAATATAGTATGTAAAACAATCCAACAATCAAGAACAAAGGAGATCAGTGACAATGAGGTATTAAAAGTCTCAAAGATGATACAGTCCTATACAGCCCCTGGACCAGATGGCATTAATCCAAATCTCTTGTTATATGTCACACAATCAATTTGCACTCCCTTACACTAGTTTTTAATACCTCCATGCAACAAGGGGAAATACCTATGGAATGGAAATCAGCAGTAGTCATTCCCATTCATAAAAAAGGGAGTAAAAAAGACGTTAGAAACTACCGCCCCATAAGCCTGACTTTGGTCATTTGTAAAACAATGGAACGCATACAGAAGAATAGAATTGATTCAGAGTTGGAAAGTAGGGGATTAAAAGACCTAAAGCAGCATGGTTTTATGAAAAATAGATCCTGCACTACCAACCTCATAAGTCTCTGTGAGAAAGTAAGTAAATCCCTGGACCACAGTACTCCAGTTGATATCATATTCCTCGGCTTTAAGAAAACGTTCGATAAAGTTCCACACAAAAGTCTTGTGGAAAAAATGCGGAGTATGAATATGGATCCATAACATGGGTCACAACATGGTTATCAAACAGAACGCAGGTGGTAAAAATTATGGATACTTATTCTGACCCTACTGTGGTTACTAGTGGGGTCCCCCGGGGCTCTGTCCTGGGACCTACTTTGTTTGGCATATTCTTATCAGATCTACAAACAGGGATACAAGGGCATATTAACAAGTTTGCAGATAACATTAAGTTATGCAGTGAAGTGAATTCCATAGAAAAAAAATCACAGCTTTACAAAATATCTCTGCTTTAGAGGAATGGTCCAAATAAAACCAAATGGCATTTAATGATGATAAATGTGTGATTATGCACCTTGGGCCCCAAACTATCATGCAACATAGTATTTAAATGGTAAAGAACTAAAGCATGTTAAAACTGAAAGGGACCTGGGAATCTTAATAAATGACCAGTTGACATCGAGAGAACATTGCAGACATATTGCTCAAAGAACTAATCGTATATTAGCTGCTGCTAAAAGATCTTTTTCTTGTAGACATGAAGCTTGCATTTTGCCCCCTTATAATTCCTTCATTAGACCCCACCTTGACTATCGAGTGGCCTTTTGGGCACCATGCCTTACTAAGGATAAGATGCTGCTTGAGAAAGTCCAAAGGAAAACAACTAAACTTGTTCCTAGATTAAAAACATGTCTGTATGAGGACAGGTGCAAGGAACTAAAATTGTATGCTTTAGAAGCTAGGAGAAGTAGGGGTGATCTTCTCTTACTGTTGAACATTCTACAAGATGAAAACTTAACGGAGGATTGTGAAATAAAATATTCAAACAAACCTAACACATTAAGATGTAATAATAAAAGTTATATGCACCCAGGGCACCCAAAAATAAAAAAAGCATTTCTTCGCTATTAGGGCTATTAAACTTTGTACAAGCTACCACAAACCACAGTAGACACCACAAAATTTGACCAATTCAGGGGATACTTGGATAGGTCTTTTCTCTTGGGCTCCTAATTTTATTCTCCCACATGGGAAGGTAGACTCGAGGGGTCATTTGACTTTCTTCTACCAATGAAAACCGAGTAAACCATGCAAGGGGGTAGGGAGTTGGTAGGCAGGAACTATGAGTAAAGGAATTTAAGAAGGGTTAAAGCAGGAACAGCTGGGAGACAGGAAACTGTGGAGGGCAGTACTAAGGGACTAGGTGGAAGAGGAGTGGCATATTTGAGGGTGGAGCGAGTTCCAGATTTTAGGGAAGCGATGGGCAAAGCCAGTCTGGACAATGAGGGTGGAACGGCGTGAGACCACCAATGTGTGCGTGTTACTAGATCTGTGGGAATGGGAGAATGGAGGAGGAGGAGGATTGCAAAGAGAGGATGAGAGGGAGTTCTCCAAGCCAGAATTTGGAGGTTAGTGTGACACAGTGAGAGAGGCGCCTGTTTGATAGTGGAGGGAAGACAAGTGAGCAATAGAGTTCACAGTGATGGGTACGAGAGGGCAAGTCAAGGGCAAAGCGGCAGAAGAAGTTAAAAAGAGTGTCCAATTTGGTCAGGGAAGATTTAAGAGCAGCACCATAGACCACGTCACAGTAGTCAAAGATGGGAGGTAACATGTTCTGGACAAGTTTGTGCCTTGCAGTCAGCAGGATGCAACAATGATTTCTGTATAGGGCACCAAGCTTGGGGCATAGTTTCTTCAGGATGGCGTCAATATGCACAGAGAAGTTGAGGTGTTGGTCCAACCAAATAATAAGATATCTAAATGAGGATGTCCTCAACGGTTGTCCCGTCGAGGGTGTGGAAGGAGGGCAGGGTGGTGAGCCTTGAGAGTCTCTGCCTGGTGGGAAAGGTCATAGAGACTGTCTTCTTAGCATTAAGGAAGAGCTGGTGGGAGGCAAACCAGAGCTGAACTTGGTTGAAGTCATGTAGCAGTAGGGTTTTTGCCGGAACTGTACAAGACAGTATCATCGGTGTACATATGGATGGGGGAGGTGTAACAGGCTGTGGGAAGGTCATTTAGGAAGATGGAGAAAGCAGAGGACCGAACACTGAGCCCTGTGGAACTCCAGTGTTGATAGGGAGAGGAGGGGAGGTGGAGTAGGAGATTTTTACTCATTGGGTCCTGCCGATGAGGTAGGGTTTAAACCAATTTGCAGCAGACAAGGCAAGGCCTGCTGCAGAGAGGGAGTCAAGGAGCAGAGTACGGGAGACAGTGTTGAAAGATTTGGCTAGGTCGACAGAGGTGGCTGAGGTGATCAGACCCATCGTCCATCCCAGTAAGGATGGAATCGGTGAGCCTGAGGAGGGAGGTGGTTGTCGAGTGGTTCTTCCGAAAACCAGATTGGAACGCTGTGAAGAAGGAGGAATTAGTGAGGAAGGAGGAAAGTTGTGAGAGAACCAGGTGTTCCTGGAGTTTAGCAAGGGTAGGAAGGAGAGAGATAGGACAATAATTACTAGGAGTGGATGGGTCGCCTCCCTTGGGGAGAGGAAGGACAACAGCATGTTTCCAGGAGGAGGGAACTTGAGCAGATGTAAATGAGTGGTTTAAGATGAAAGAGATAGGATAAGCAGTAGCAGGAGCAGAAAGATAGAGAAGTTTTGGATCAAGACCGTCTGGAGAGGACCTTTTTGAGGAGTTAAGGGAGAGGAGGGTGTTTAAAGCGTCATCAGGGAAAATGTTGGAGAAGGAGAAAGGGGGAGAGTCGGACGAAGGATGCAGTGGGTGGCTCGAGGTAGGAGCTGATTGTAGAGGGAGGGAGCATAGGAGAGATGAGGCGCAAGAGGTGTAGTAGGCGTTAAATTCATTGGCCATCAAGTAAGGGTCAGATATCAAGGAATTATTTATTTTAAGAACTGGGGAGGGGGGTGAGAGGGAGGAGAGAATAGGGCGTGGACCACCCTCCAGAATTTGGATGGGGAGTTTATGTTTGTGAGGAATGAGGATTTGAAATATTCAGACTTAGCCAGTTTGGTAGCTTTAGTGCAAGAGTTGTGTAGCATTCTGTACAAAACATAGTCGCTTGGGTGCATTGTAGATTTGTGTTTTTTCCATGCCCGGTCACGTTCCCTGAAGCAGGCCTGTCATTCCAGAATGATCCAGGGGAGGTATATCCCACGGATTCTGGTCCTCTTGAAGGGAGCAAATACGTTTCAGGTGGAGATGCATTTATCCTTGAAGTAGTCAAGGGCTTGGTCGACTGAAGTGGTGGAGGAGAGAGGGGCCCAGTCTATACAGGCAAGTTCGGATTTGAGTGGGGCAAGATCTTGTGATTTAAAGGAGCGAAGCTGGATGATTTTAGGAGAGGGTTTGGGGCGATGGACCTTGCAAACCATGAAAATTGGATTGTGGTCACTAAGGGCATCAGGGAGGATACCTGACATGATTATGCGGTGCAGATGTGAAGTGAGTGTCCAGTCAAGCAGGGTATGGTTTGGTGTTTTATGATTTGGACATATGGGCTCAAGTATAAGTTGGGTGGGGTATAGTGCAGCAATGTTGTTCCGTAACTTAGTCGACTTGGAAGACAACCAATTTAGATTCAGGTCACCCAGTATGAACAGTTCACCAGAGTGGGAGATAGAGGTGATGGAGGATAAGAGTTCCATCATGACCAAGGATGGGATGCTTGGGCGACAGTAGATAACAGCAACAAAATAGGGACTATGTAAGGAAGAGTAATGTGGGTCACAAGGGCCTCGTAGTAGGTGGAATGGAAGAAGATCGGATCATTGTAGATTGCAATGAAGATAGGATAGACATGGCTACTCCTCTTCCCCGACCTGTCCGGTCTTGTCTGGAGAGGGAATACCCTGGAATGGCAATGGAATTCTCGGAGATGCTTTTTTTGAGCCAGGTCTCAGTTATTATTAAAATGTCTGGAGTGTGTGATACTAAGAAAGTTTAGATGAGGTCGATTTTAGTTTCACCGATTGAGCTAATCGCTTCGGTTTGCGCCTTTGTGCTCCTTACAGGTTTTCCTGCCTCTCTCAGACAGTTCTGGTACTCTTCCCTATCTTTCTCCCGCTGCATCTTCTTATGATTTCTGAAGGCCACCTTTTTTGCTCTCACTTTTCCTGACACTGCCCTGGAGAACCACAGCGATTTCCTCCTCTTCCTCCTTTTGCTTCTCACCTGAACACATTGTTCTGTGACCTCATTATTGGTTTCTTTAATGTGTGCCCATTGCTCCTCAACTCCCTCTTCTGTCTTTTTCTGTTCCAGTGCTTGTTTAATACTTATGCCCATCTTGCAGAAGTCAGTTGTTCCGAAATCTAAGAATTTTGCCTTTATATGGCCTGACTGTATCCCTGTGTTGAATTTGAACTGTACCATGTGGTGGTTGCTGGACCTTAGGTGCCTCTCCACTTGGAGCTCCGCGATTCTGTCTCCATTGGTCAACACTAGATCTAGGATTGCCCCTTCCCTGGTTGGCTGCCTCACTAGTTGTCTGAGGCCCGCCCCTTGTAGTGAATCCACAATGTCTCGGGTCCTGGCCGAGGCCCCTGTTGGGGTATACCAGTCCTTGTCTGGTTTGTTAAAGTCTCCCATCAGCAGAACCTCCCCCTTTGCCATCATACCATGTATACTATATAGCATTATCTTGTCTACTTCCTCCCCCTGAGCTGGGGGATCTGTAGACCATCCCTGCTTGAATCACTGTTCCCTTTCCTGTCTCTAGGGTGACCCATAGATCTTACTTTGAGTTGGAGCTCTTGTAGCAGGCTATAACCATTAGGACTAACACCACAGGCCTTAGGACCCACCGGAAAAATCTTAGCTAGCAGTACCCAGCAGGGTCCGCCACCTGATGTTGTGTCCACCCCGACGTCGGTCATGGTACAAAAGAGGGCAGACCCTGGCTTCACCCCAGTTCTTTCCCCCCGCGACCTGCTCACTTTGGGAAAGTTTTTGCTATCCAGCAGTTCCAGCTAAAATTTGGATTTTCTTCAGCAAAATTGATCTTTTTTCTCCTTTTTCTATTTTTCTGACTTCAGTCCGGCGTATGTCGTCTCCGTTGTCGGTCTCCTCCTCCGGGCAGAAGAGGAACAAGTGCGCCAGATACCACTGAAAGATGGCCACACCAAGTGCGTCTTCTGCCTGGGTGCAGACCACGACAGTGCTGCCTGAAAGACCTGCAGAGGCTTAACCAACAGGACACATATTCGACGCCTGAAGACCCTAAAAGCCCATCTATTAGATCAGCAGATGGATGTCCTGCACACCTCGGGGGACAAGGGGAAACACCAGGACAAGCCCCGTAAGTGCTCCCGGGACAAGGAACGTAGCCAGTCCTATCATCGTCTCCCCCGAAAGCTCTTCTTCCTCGAGCTCGAGCACCAGAAGCATCCTCGCAAGGAAGACTCTAAGAAACCGAGCCCTCCCACCAAACACCCAATGCCGGTCAAGGCGGGACCGTCAGGGGAAAAGCCAATGAAACCCAAGGTGGCGCTGCTGCGAGTGACCCCCAAGGCCTCTTCGGCACAAGCCTCGGCCCTGCCCAAGAAGGCCTCAGCCTTGCCCAGTTCGGGCAAGCCGCCAGGTGAAAACACACCCCGGCATCGCCTCCTTTAAAGCTGGCGCCGGCCGAGGTACCGACGCTGTGGAGGTTCCTCCAGTGGAAGACACCCCCGCGGTAGGGGCAGCCACTGAAGTTCCAGCAACCCCCAGGTCTTCCACTCCACAGGGCTCTTCTGGGGAATCCCCCATCCATGCCCTACTGGACCCTCCGGCTTCTCCGGGCCCCTTATTGGGAACAGCGGCTGCTGTATTTAACAAAGAGGAGCTGCAAGAACTCTTCTCCTTCTGGTGGAATCAAGTGAAAAAGGAGGAGACTCCACCGAAGCTGTACCCGACACCGGTTCCTGACCATCCGGACAACCATTGAGCGAGAGCCTTCCAGCTTCTTCTCGAAGAAGACCCCAGTGGCAGCTGCCTCCTCCTCGAAGGCTTGTTCCCGTCCTGGTGTTGACGTTTTCCTGATCGGGCAGTCATCCTTGGTCCCGGTCTCAGCCCAGGAACAGATCCCACTCTTCCAGGCGGGCCTCCGTCTGCTCCAATGCCAGTCCTCAGTCCGGCGTCGACTTTTCTCTCTCGACGCCGGTCAGGTAGTTACTGACATTAGAGTGAGGGAGTCCTGGACGCAGCTCAGGCTTTTCTAGCCCCAGTAGCTGGTCGCTCTTCTTCTTTCCTCCTCATCCTTTCAGGGATAGGGGTTCCTTGGGGAGAAGGACCAACCCCGCTCGCCTCCTGACAATCCGACTTTTATGGATGCCATGAGGCACATCCAGGCCTCCAGTGAATGGAAGACGGAGAACTTGGTTCCTGAACGCCGTTGACTGGCCCATTACCTGAAGCAGAATGAGCCCAAGCCTCTGGTGGTGCCTCCTTTGGTGGACACCTTCCAAGACCTTAGCAGGATAATTTGGAAGCATCCAGCACCAGTCCTGGACGTTCCAAAAGTCAGACAGGTTGTACGGAGCCAAGGGATGAGCCTTTCCTGGCGGAACACCCTCAGGCGGACTCTTCGGTCATTACGGCTGCTCACGACAAGTCTAAGCAGGCTAAGCTCCTCAGCTCCCAGCCTCCTGACCTGAATCCCGCTACTTGGACCAAGTGGGCAAGAAAGTCTATTCTGCCTCCACCTGCTCCATTAGATCCCTCAACTTCCTTACGCATGCGGTCCAGTACCAGAGTGCACTGTGAGAGGGACAGGAGCTAGCTAATGCCTTGCCAGACTCACGCAAAAATGTAGCTTCTGGACATACTAAAATCTGGCTCGGATGTAGGCGTGCATGTCCTCCGCTACTGCATGACACTGCAGGTATGGCAGCCAGAGCAGCAGCATCAGTTGTCTGCCTCCGCACCATGCCTGGTTGAGAGTCTTAGGATTTCATCAGGATTTGCAGTCCAGAATCTGGTACCTCCCATTCCAGGGTTCTGTCTTTTTGGGCAGGAGACGGAGTCTGTTCTCTCTCGTCTCCAGGAGTTGGCAAATCTATCTGGTCCATCAGACAGATGTACAGAGGGGACCAGAAACGCATGAAACATCGGCCATTTTGTAAGCCCTCAGGTGCGCAAGCCCATGGAAACCAACCAGAGAGGTGGCTTTAAAAGGAAAGCCAGCTACCAGCACCCTGGAAGCGCTCCTTTTCGAGGCCCCAAGACCTCTCAAGCCTCTCTGCCCACTCCTGGCTCCACCCAATGACTCCCTTCTGACCCCCCCTTCTCCGGAGGGGACACCGAGGAAGGCGGTAGGGGGTTGCTTCTCCCTTCATCTGAAGGGTTGGAGCTCCATTACAGTGGACCAGTGGGTCCTGGACATTGTAAGGAGGGACATACACTGGAGTTCACCAAAATTCCCCAGATACTCCACTGAGGCCCTCAAGATATCCTCCTTCTCACATTCCCCTCATAGAAGGAGAGATTCAGGCCCTTTTGCAAAAAAGGGTGATAGAGCCAGTTCCTCTGCAGCAGCAAGGAAAGGGATATTACTCCCACTTTTTCCTGGTCCCAAAAAAGACAAAAGATCTTCAGCCCATCCTGGACCTGAGCTTCTTAAACAATTATATAGAGTACCGAAAATTCAGGATGGTGACCCTTCCAGGTCTTATTTCTCTGCTGCACCAGGGAAACTGGCTCTGCTCCCTGGATATGCGAGATGCATACATGCATATCGGGGTCTTTCCCCCTCACAGGAAGTTTTTGAGGTTCCACTCTCAGGGGGAGCATTATCAGTTTCGGATTCTTCCATTCGGCCTCTCTTCCACTCCTCGAGTCTTCACCAAGTGCTTAGCAGTGGTTGTTGCGGCTCTAAGGCTCCAGGGTCACTTCGGCTTCCCTTACCTCGACTACTGGCTGCTTATGCCCCGCCAAGGAGTGCTCTTCAGGCTCTGAAACTCTTATACTTTGTTCCAGATGTGGAGATCACATTGAATTTTCTGAAGTCTTCCACAGAGCCCAGCCAAAGACTTGTCTTTATCGGGGCAGTCCTGGATTTGCTCTAGGCCAGGGCTTTTCCTCCTCCAGAGAGGGGAGATCGCCTGCGAGAGATAGCCGGAATGGTCCTAGTAACTTCCCAGGTCCAGGCCAGGACCTTCCTCAAACTTCTGGGGCACATGGTCGCGGCTATTCCTGTCACTCCCTTGGCCCGCCTCCACATGAGGGTCCCACAGTGGACGCTCAGGGTGCAATTGGACCAGTGCTCTGACAACCTAGATCACATGGTCAGGGTGGCAGAGCTGGACAAGAGGACCCTGCTTTGGTGGTTAGACCCTCTCAATTTGGAGAAAGGGGTCCCCTTTCATCAGGAGCCCCCAAATCAGACTCTGACGACAGATGCTTCCAATTTGGGATGGGAGGGCACACCTAGGGCCCACTGGACACAAGGAGTTTGGACCTCGGAGGAGCGTGCCCTCCACATCAACGTTCTGGAAATGCGTGCGGTCCTCTGTGTGCTATATGCCTTCCAAGAGGACCTTGTCCCAGGTTCTCTTCTAGTTCAGACAGACAATATGGTGGTCATCTTTTGTGTCAACAAGCAAGGGGGCACTCACTTCTACCCCCTGTGCAGGGAGGCGATGAGAGTCTGGTATTGGGCGCTGGAGCGTTACATTCATCTGTCCGTGGTGCATGTTCCAGGTGCCCAAAATGACTTGGCAGACAGCCTAAGCAGGTCTCAGTCCAAGGCACACGAGTGGGAGTTGCCACAACCAGTAGCAGACCAGCTCTTTGGCACATGGGTCGTCCAGAGCTGGACCTCTTTGCATCTCAACGCAACGCCAAACTGCCAATTTTCTGCTCACGAGAGCACACGCCTGGTGTTTTCTGGTCCAACGCGTTGTCCCTTTGTTGGGTGGGGAAGCTTTTCACCTTCCTCACCTTCCCTCATCCAGAGGGTATTGTTGAAACTAAGGCAGGGGGCTCGGATGATTCTAATCGCCTCATATGGCCCTGGCAGATTTGGTTCCCACTGCTTTAGCGGTTGTCTGAGCCTGCACTTCCAATATGCTCACAGTTGCTGTCCCAGGACCAGGGCAACTGGTCCATTCGGATCTCAGATCCTTACACCTTCATGCTTGGCTCATGCAGACGTAGCCAAATCAAGGTACGGGTCTCCCAAGAGGTGGCGGATGTCCTCGCTTCAGCGAGAAAGCCTTACTCACTCCACTTACCCTATGAAGTGGAAGCGCTTTGTTTGTAGGCTTTGTCTCACAAACTGGATACTTTCTTGTCCAGTGAACTCAGCATTGTAGTATCTCCTCTCCTTATGCCAACAAGGCTTGAGCTACTCTTCCATTAAGGTATATGTGGGCCATTTCTGCATATAATGTCCTCTTGGGGATAGAACCTTGGCCCAACTGGATGTGGCCCACACCTCTCACGGGTATTCTACATTTGAGACCTCCCATTAGGGATCCTATCCCTCCCTGGGACCTCCTGTTTGTGTTGGAGCAGCTCACTCCCCCCCTCCGAACCGGCGGCTGATTGTGAGCTGAGATATCATTCCTGGAAGGTTTGTTTCTTAGTTGCCGTCACTTCAGCTTGAAGAGTTTCCCAGCTCCAGGCTCTGATGTGTAAAGAGCCTTATTTGGTTTTTCACAGGGAAAGAGTCTCCCTTAGAACAAATCCTAAGTTTCATCCTAAAGTGGTCTCAGAGTTGTTCCTCAATCAGTTGGTTGACTTTCCAGTTTATTTTTCTATCCCTCCCAATAGGGGTGAGGCTCTCCTATACACACTGGATGTTCACGGGGTGCTGAGGTACTACCTCAAGCGCACCGCTACGCACTGTAAATCGGAGCAACTATTCGTGGCCTTTGCACCACAACATTTGGGCAAACCAGTGTCTGAACAGACCATTTCTAAGTGGTTTGTCCATCTGATTGTGTATTGTTAAAGCACAATAAACCTCTTCCAGGCACAGTTAGAGGCCACCCACTAGGGGAGTTTCTGCTTCATTTGCCACCTTAAAAGTCTCAATAAGAGACATTTGTGCAGCAGCCACCTGGAATTCGTGACACTTTTGTGAAGCACTGCAGCCTGGACATTCCTCCAGACGCTGTGCCACTTTCAGCTTGGCAGTCCTCCAGGAACCTTTATCCTGATTTGCTGTAATGTCAGCATTCCTTCCATCCTGCCTCCTCCCAGGGCTAGTCACCTCCTTGGCAAGGATTGCTTGGGACTCTGTCCTAATGAAAGAGAGCCTGCTGCAAGAGCTCCCATTTGAAGTAAGATTGTACAGTTACTTAATAACTCACCGTAACAGTAGATCTTCAAGAGGAGCTCTTGCAGCAGGCACTGCTTTCCTGCCTTCCATCCCCCTGATGAGGTTTTCAGCACATCATCGACAGGCTTCGCTCGGTTCACTTGCTGGGATCCATTCTCGGATCTTGGCGGGGAAACTGCGGTGGAGCCAGTGTCCGCCCCTTTTGTACCGTGACCGACATTGGGGTGGACCAGACGTCAGGGGGCAGTACCTGCTGGGGACTGCTAGCTAAGATTTTTCTGCTGAGTCCTAAGGCCTGCGGCATTAGTCCTAATGGTTATAGCCTGTTGCAAGAGCTCTTCTTGAAGATCTACTGTTACGGTAAGTTCTTACGTAACTGTACTTTCCTCAACCTCCTCACATTTGTCCTTTATTTTGGTTGCTTTGATGTTCTCCTTGATGCAAAGGCCCCCACCTTCCTGCCTATTTTGTCCCTTCTGAAAGTGTGTAACCTTGTATGTTCATCTCCCAGCTGTGGTTATTGGTGAGACATGTCTTGCTTATGGCCACAGTGTCTAGATCCGCCTCCGTGATTACAGCCGCTAGGTCTGGGACCTTGTTTCCCAGACTAAGGGCATTTGTGTGCATGATTTTCCATGTATTGCTGCCCCTCTTCCCCCTGTTTGTGTGTTTGTGCTCTAGTCTCTTCCCATTGGCTCTGGTGTCATTGAAGTGCTGACTTCCCATTCCCACTGTATCCATTTCCATTATATTAGGTGCACCTGCCAAATACCTTCCTTCCTGGTCCTCTTGTCTTTCTCTTGTAACCTGTGGGGGTGGGCTGTCTGTGTCTCCCTGCACCTGGTAGCCCCCACCCCCTGGCTAGTTTAAATGCTCACTGAGGAAGCATTTAAACCATTCATTGAGGACTGTAGTTCCTTAACTGGAAGGATGCAGCCCATCACGCTTGTACAGGCACACATCCCTCCACCCCATTCTCCAGTGTACTGTAGCCAAAGCCCTTTTTCCAGTACCAGCCTCCAACCAATTGTTGAAGCGCCTGATGTTTATTTATTTATTTTATTTATCAAGTCTAGGATTACAAATACCTTTGAGCCATGGCTCTTTTACAAAGGTTCCACATCAGAGAAATACAAATTATGGGGAACATCAAGACAGGCATTACAACAATGTGGACATTGCAAACAGAGTACAGATTAATACAGTTCAAGGGTAGCATTGTAACAAGGCAGCCAGCGGCATTTGTCAGAGAAAACAGACAACAGATAAGAAGTGCCAGAGTCATAGGGAGAGGGAAGAGGGTAGGGGAGAAGGAATGTAGGAAGGGTGGCGAGAGGGTGAAAAGTGCAGCACTGGGTATACCAAGATGTGAGGGTAGAATCCAGTGAGGAGGGGAGGGGAGGGAGGGGACAACTAGAGCAGAAAGGGAAGTGGAGAAACAAGGTTAAGTTGGACAGTCACAGGAGCTATTGGTAGTGAGATAGTCCCGGAGCCTAGTTTTAAACATACCAATAGTTGGGGCAGAGGAGATGGTTGGGCTGAGGCCATTGAACCAGAGTGGTGCTCGATAAGCAAAAGAGCGTTGTCCCTGTGAAGTGTGACAGTGGGGGACTTTCAGTAGCTGTAGCGTGGATCTCCTAAGGCACCATTTGTTAATTCGGTGTTGTAACAGAGTTGAGACCCCAGAAGGTGCAAGGCCAAGGTAGATTTTTTTGACCATGGAGCAGGTGAGAAACTTTATGCGGTTTGATAGTTGGAGCCAGCCGGTCTGAGTGTACAGGTCACATGTGTGGGTGAGCACAAGTGATGAGCCGACATGCTTTATTTAAGGCAGTTGAGAGGCATCTAAGGGTTGTGGTTGTGGCCGAGCCATAAATGTTGAGACCATAGTCTATTACAGAGATCACAGAGCTCAGAACTGCAACCTTCAAAGCTTCTTGCGGAGGTGGTCTGTGTTTGTAGAGGAGACCAAGCCGCGTATTAGCAGCTCTAGCTACATTATCTACTTGAAGTCCATAGAGAGATTAGGTCAAGCTGTATCCCTAAGATTTGAAGGACACCACCTGATCTATAGTGTTCCCCTGGGTGGTGGAGACAGCCAAGTGGTGTAGCTTGTGTGGGTTATGAGAGCTGCAGAAGAGCATAGATTTGGTTTTCTTGTCATTGAGGACCAGTTTATGATTAAGTAACCATGTCTCTACAGAACTGAAACCAAGTTGAAGGTTGTGTTGAAGAGTTGCAGGATCTTTGTGAGTGGAGAATACAACAGCATCATCGGCATATAGTATGATCTGCTCAGAACAGTGGTAAGGGAGGGAGTTTAAGAAAGGCTAAAAAGGAGGGGTCCCAGTATGGATCCCTGTGGACAATCTTGTTAACAGGCAGGGTGTTAGAAAGAGCGTCCGCAATTTTTACTCTCTGTGACCGGTTTTCTAAGTAGCTTTTAATCCAGAGAGAAGAGTCAGGTGATAGCCCGGCATTCAGTAGTTAGTGTATTAGTAGTCCATGGTGTATTGTATCGAAGGCCTTGGAGAGGTCGATGAAAACGACCCCTGTGAGAAGGCCGTTGTCAAGGGATTTGTGCAAAGCTCCAGTGAACTCAGAAGGGTTGTGGTGGTGCTGTGACCTTTCCGGAAGCCGTGTTGTTGTGGACAAGGTATACTGTATTTATCCAAGTGGTCGGTAAGTTGATCAGCCACGATGCGCTCAAGTGCCTTAGAGATTGGGGGCAGTATGGAGATAGGGCGATAATTTGAGTGAATCGTCTTGTCCCCACTTTTATGGATGGGTGTCACGGTGGCTGTTTTCCATAGGTCCGGGAATTTTCCACAGCTGAGAGAGAGGTTTAGGATTTTTGTTAATGGATGAATTACCTCATCGAGGGTGAGCAACAGAAGCTTAAGGTCCAGGGTGTTGCTACTAGATCTAGATTTAGAGATAGCTGCAGTAATATAGCGGTGAGCTTCATTCAGCCTTACCTTCCTGAAGTAGAAGAAGGGATGTTAGACTGAGGGGTTGAGGTATTTGGGGAGTATGCCCTGTTTTTGAAAAAGTCATGGGGTAGAACAGCACTAAGGTCTGAAAAAGCCGTGTTAAAGATGTTTGAGATCACCTTGGGGTCAAGGGTTGAGGATCCATCAACCATTAACATGGCCGGAGAGGTTTTTGGCTGCTTCCCTGTGACATCCTTGATATTGTCCCAGAAAGCACGACCATTTCCCCATGTATTGGTGAGAGCGCCTTTTGTATTAGGTGGATTTCATTAGCCATATGGCTTTTGTGCAGGCATTTCGTGCTTATTTGTAATTTGTCGTGGAAAAAATATATTCTTCTACACTTTAGTTTAAAAAATTAGACTCAGGGCCACTGCATAGTATGAAGAATGGTTTATTACATATGCATATGGGAGTCTGCTTCCAACAACATGCAAGGCTTTCTGAGTTTCATTAGTCAATTACTTATATACACTTATTATTAAGGCGTTGTTAATTCCAATGAAATGAGTATTTAATTCCAAGAACTACTATTTAATTCCAAGAACTGCTGTCAACAACTTCCTAATATGGTTTTGGTTTTCTGACAGTTAGTTCCTCTTTTTTAGGCTGTTACAACCAGTTCTATCCAGTTTTATCTTGCTTTCTGCTTCTACAAATGTACCTCAAATAACCTCAGTGACATTCTGTAACCCTGTAACAGCATATACTAGCATGAACTCAGAAATTTCTACTACATTCTCCCCTTTGATACTCTGTATTAACACTAGACCATGGGAATTTCTGATTTATTGGCTAAGGAAACACCCTTTATCAAAGTGTTCAGGCAATTTTCATTATCTGGCTGCAGCAAAGGATGGAGATGGGCCTTGTTAGGGAGGTAACAGCGCACACATGCACCGGCAGAGAAGTTTGATTAAAACTGTCACAAGCCACAGGGTCAAAATTATAATCACTATGCTGCCATTTTGGAGCAGTGTGGCTCCCCAGTCTCCAAAGATACTGGTTAACCACGTCCAAAGATCCCAGCCCTGTGATACAGGTGCATGTTCTAATAACACGCTGTTGCAGCTGTCAGATTCCCTCAATCACTTGTTCAAGTTCTTGGAGTTATTTGCATATAGGCAGCATTCCTCTCCTATAATGGCATACACCCACCTTGCAAGGCTAATACATAATCAAGTGCAGCTCTATTTTGCAAAGCTACGATTCTAAGGGCCTTAATTTTAGCTGTTAGCAAGGCAGTTGATTGCAAGGTATTATTGATTAATGTTTTCAACTCATAGCTTAACTGGTCAATGTAATGCATGTTTTGAACAACACCTCACCATGGGAAGATTCCTGCCCCCAATTTTTTCCCACTGGGACACGTTTATTTGCGTCCGGCACCTCCCTTTTTTGCACTTGATTCACATAGCCTGCACGCTGATGTATAGCAGATGCATTGTACACATATACATGGGCCGCAGGGTGGAGTGTGGCTAGATAGCAGCAGCCCGTCCACCCCACAGGTAGAAAAAGATAAGCCCTATCCCCGCATACCCAGTATAGACCTGACAGACTGCCCACGGCAGTGAAATCAGGATGTACTGTGGGGGCATCTGCTTGAGAGCAGTTGGTTATGGTGGACTCGGACTTGGTGGTGCTGTTGTAGTGCCTACAATATTGGCAAATGGACCATTCCAGTGGCGCTGAACTCGCGGTTAGTTGCCCTATTACACAGGCAGAGCCTGGCTGATATATTTTGCTGTCTAACGTCTAGATACAACGGGGTTGACACATTGGTATCATTTGGTGGGCTGTACCATGCAGCAAAGTTGTGCCCTCGAAACACAGTTAGGTTTTTTACTTTGTAGCATAATTTGGGGCATTAGTGATGTTCCTTCCCCTGATGGCACTGAGAATCTTGCTGGCCTCAGTGCTATTTACAGGCTTGGGTTTTAGATGGAGCCCTACGGCTGCAGAGAAGGGAGAGCTAGTGCATACATAGCAATCAGAGACATTTGCATTATTAGCATGTAAGTTCATTAAAGTCCACCAAGTGTTTGTAGTGTGCAATGGCTCTGTGCTGCGGCGGGAGCAGTTGCCCCCATTGTATTCAGAGCCCCATAGTAGAAGTACCAATAGCAGCGATAGTCCAAACGAAAATTGAACAATACTAATATTCATGGTTGCTCAGTTCACTGTTCAATGGTATTGACTGTAGAGGCTGTCACCAGGCGACAATGAGATGCATGAATCCACGTCTCTCTCTCCGCGATCTTTATGGCAGTGGCGGTAGTCAGGAGCACTTGAAACGGTCCTCGCCACCTCGGCGCATCTACTTCTTTCTTTGGAAGTCCTTAATAACCACGAAGTCTCCTGGCTGTATTCTATGCAGGGGTCCTCCAAGGAACTGGAAGCACAGCACCCTAGGATAGAGAGATCTCAGAACAGCATTAAGGATAAACAATATGCAATTATTTCATTATCCACCCATGCAAGGTGATTCTGTTTTGTGGGAATGGGGTATTTGTCATTCGGAGAGGCCTTCCCATTAAAATCTCATGAGGTGATAACCCCATGTGCGCGGGCCTGCCTCTCATACTCATAAGTGCCAGAGGCAGTGCTTTTACCCAGCTAAGACCAGTTTCTGCCATCATTTTTGTTAACTTTACTTTAAGGGTCTGATTTGCTCTTTTTACCGCGCCACCTGATTGAGGGTGATAAGCACAGTGCAATTTGAGGTCTACCTGTAAAGCTTCACATAAGGTTTTGATCACTTCGCTACAGAAATGTGACCCATTATCGCTAGATAATCTGGTGGGAATGCCCCACCGAGGAATAATTTCCCGAATTAGAGCCTTTGCTACTGTGCAAGCTGTGGCTCTTCTGACTGGGAAAGCCTCTACCCATTTGGAGAACATGTCCACAATTACAAGACAATATTTATACCCCTCACATGGGTTTAATTCAATAAAATCCATTATCAGATGTTCAGATGGTCCTGTTGGAGAAGGATGGGCAGAGGGGGTTACCTGCAGTCCTCTGCCAAAATTGTTTTGCATGCAAATAATACATTTCTTACAATATTCATTAGCATATACAGTAAAGCCAACTACATACCAATATTTATTTACAAGATTTATTATTCCACTTTTTGAGACGTGGTCGGCTCCATGAGCCAGCTTCGCCAAAAAGGGAAATACAGCTGAGGGCAGACAAAGTCTGCCATCAGACCCTATCCATACCTTTGTATTTCCATTATATTTACAATTTGTTTGCCAGTTTTGCTTTTCTTTAGGACTAGCTGATTGTTGCAACGTTATTACATTTGTAGTTGAAAATAAATTCAGTTGGTTAGTAGTATCTGTAGTATCAGACAACATTAATAACTTTGGGACATTACCAGAAAGGGCCGCTTCTTCATGGCTATATCCGCCTGCATTTTCAAGTCATACAGGATCTGTAAGAGAAGTGTGAGCTTGACATTTAACAATGGCAATTTGTTTTGTTTTTGTACTGCTTCCAGCAGGTCTTTTACCAAATTCGCATGCGCTATAGGTTTCCAGCAGCTGTCAAAAACCTCTATGCTTCCACAGTGTACCAAAGTCATGGCTACCCCAAATGCGTGAACGACTGTTAGTATAGATGTTGACCGCCTTCCCTCTGCTAATATGTAGGCCCTTGTCAATGCAATTAATTCAGCAGCTTGGGCTGACGTCGTGGGGACAGTTTGCACTTTCCACAAGGTCATTTGTTGTGCACACCGCGTAACCCCCCGAAGGGTTTCCTTGCTCATTTCTCTGGGCTGACCCATCTACGAAAAACTCTACGTCAGCATTTACTATGGGTACGTCGGTAATATCTGGTCGGGGTTTACAATCTAAATCTATTACTTGACCACAGTCATGTTCCTCCCCCTCGTCAGTTGTGGGCATGAGGGTTGCCGGGTTTAATATGGTACATCTCTTTAAAGTTACATTAGACATGGTTAGTAAAACATTCTAATATTGCAGTAGCCAGCAGGTGTTATATACTAGTGCGAGCCTGCAAAATGATAGAATGGACAGCATGTGCACATACACAGTAAGAGAAGAGAAACCCACTAAGTCCAAGCAAGCCAGTACTGCCTCTGTGGAGCTGCAACAGACTGCAAGCACCGACACCATTCTGCACACACAGAATCTAAGCGCTTTGAATAATAGGCTATTGGATGACGGGCGTCCCCGTGTCTCTGGGTTAGGACTGCAGACATGTATCCACTTTTCCCATTTACAAATAGGTCAAATGGTTTATTGTAGTCCGGCAGACCTAAACAGGGGGCTGTGGCCAGCACCTTTTTTAGGGTGTTAAAGGACTCTTCCAGTCCTTCTGTCCACTGGATTTCTTCATGCATTTGCATTTTTTTTTCATACATGGCTTCATGGAGGGGCTGTGCTAGTGAGGCATAATCTATTATCCAGGCTCTGCAGTAGCC
The DNA here is from genome assembly GCA_016271365.2 of Neoceratodus forsteri. Lineage (NCBI taxonomy): Eukaryota > Metazoa > Chordata > Ceratodontiformes > Ceratodontidae > Neoceratodus > Neoceratodus forsteri. The sequence goes on from CM057453.1 coordinate 496,260,964, forward strand.
GGTCATGCCTAAAAAGGACATCATTTGCTGCTTAGTGATGGGTCGCAGTAATTTCATTACTGCCTCAATTCGTTCTGGAGCTAATTTTCTTCCTGTACTGGACAATACATGGCCTAAATACTTGACCTGCTCTTTACATAATTGTACTTTTTCTGGACACTTTGTGTCCATTGTTGGCCAGAAAACTAAGAGTGCCCTAGTGTCTTTTTCACACGCCTTTACTGGAGGATGCCAGTAGCAAATCGTCCACATACTGGACAAGGGTACTGATTCGCTGGGGCAACAAAAGCAGATAGTTCTGCTCATCTGAGCGGAAAACACCACTGGTGACTCAAGATATCCTTGTGGCATGCGTGTCCACGCCCACTTTTTCCTTATATGTAAAGGCAAACCATTCCTGACTGTTTGGTTCCACGGGAATACTGAAAAATGCATTTGCTAAGTCTATCACAGAGAAATAACAACTGTCATGGGGTACAGCTGACAAAACAGTTATAGGATTTGGGACTACTGGGGTTCTTACATGAACTGTCTCATTGACTGCCCTTAGGTCTTGTACAAACCTGTATGTACCATTTGCTTTCTTAACTGGTAATATTGGAGTGTTCACAGTTGCATGTGGGCACGGAATTATAACCCCCTTCTCGACTAGTGCAGCATGTACTGGAGCTATTCCTTCCTCCGCCTCTTTTCCTAGTGGGTACTGATGTTTATTAGGTCGGTAGGAGGACTTTGGCTTCACTGACAAAGGCTGTGCATTTTTTATTAATCCCACATCATACTTAGACGTTGCCCATAACTGCGGGGGAATCTGTTCCAACCAATTTGGCCCCTGCAGTTGTTCTCGCTCTCTACCAACCTCCTTGTTCACTTGCACTTTCTTTTTTCTACTTGCACTGTTACTTTCGCTTGATTATGTACTTTGCACATTTTCCTTTCTCTGATGTCCACCTATCGCCCTGCCACACCCAGTCATTCATTTGTCTCATACACTTAACCCATGGCCCCAAATCTTTCCAGGGGATTGAGGGGTCCCTGGCTAATGACACATGTGGGTATGAATTAGACACTTGAAACACTTTCCACTGTCTACGGGTAAGTCCCACTGCGGCTGCACATCGATTTGCAGTCACGAATATTTCAGTAATATTCAGGGTTTGTTCTATGGGCTGTTTTCCCCAGTCTCCACATTCATACTCAATATCCCTCTCCCCTTTTGAGTAGTGAGTAGTACAATGTAGCTCAGTTCGTATTTGAAGATGACATGTTATTGCCTGTGCCCAGTTCAACAGCCACTTTATTTGTTCTTCTGCTGTTAATGTCCAGCAGTATAACCAATCGTGATTACCCATGGCACACAAGGGATATAAACCTGCTACTTGGGACTTAAATTCCAACCCCCTTTTTGTGCAGATTATGTGGGCATTGAGCTTGGCCAGTAAATCCCGTCCCATGAGGTTTACAGGGCAGACACCACTATACAAAAAGGTATGATGAAGAGTTGCCTCATTGCACTTTACCTCCAGCGGTTCAGTCAGTTTTTCGTGCATCTCAACTTCCAGACGCCCAACTGTTTTAATAGTCCTTCCTGTTGGTTGTAGTTTAGTTCAGCATCTTGGATTACAGACATTGAGGCACCTGTATCTATGAGAAAAGAGAATTCCTTGCCCTTTATAATCAAAGTCAATTCTGGTGTATCTGTAGGATGCTGTGAGGTGTTTACAAGTATCTGGTGCTGCCCCGCTAATTCCTAGCTGCTATAACTCCAAGTTGGTGGATCTGGCTGGGAATCATAACCACGAGCCTGTGGCGGAGGTGGTGGTAGTGGATATGGTTGGGTGGTTTGTCCCCGGTTATTCAGGCAGTTGCGAGTTATGTGACCTCGTCCCCCACATGTGTAGCAAGTAAAGTTCGTGTAGTCACCTCGACCCGGTCCTGTTCCGTCCTTCTGAGGGAGACCTCCCTGCTGTCCTCGCCCTCGTCCCTTTCCTCTTCCTCCTTTACCACCTCTACCCCCTCGACCTCCTCCTTCAAAATACATTAATTGTGCCTTCTCCAACTTTTCTTTCGTCTTCTCCTTAGTTTCACGCTGTTGCCTCTCAGCGTGTTCAGCGAATGGCATGAGCTCTGCCATAGTCTTCATTTCCCAGCCTATGCACACAGTCGTAACTCCTGTTCGTATCTGATCTCTCAACCCTGAGCAGAATACCATCCCCAACTGGTGTTTGTAAGCGGGGTTGTCTGGGCTCAGCCCCGAATATTGCTTAAATATAGTCTCAAGTCTCTCTTTGTACTCATGTACTGTTTCATGGGGTCCCTGCTTAGTGTTTTTTATTCGGGGCCAGTCTGTGACTTTTTTTTAAATTTTTCACGTAGTGCTACAAAAACTGCATTTACTTGACCTTCCATTTGCTCTCTAGGTTTTTCCGAGTCCCAGTCTCCCTTTACTTCTTCCCAGACCCCTTTCAACGTGCGTCGAAAACACTCTTCAACCTCAGTGGTTGACAACTTATACATATGGGTCAAATTTCTCAATTCTTTTTCATATTCCTCAATGTTATCTCTTGGCTTGGGGATTTCTTTCAGGGCTTCGCGATGTTCATCTGGATTCCATGGCCGATTTACCTCTATATAGGGGTTCTGTGCTGCATCAGCCACATTTGGGTTGGGATACTGTATTAAAGGCATTTGAGCTACCACCTGCCCTAGTTCTCAGGTTGTAAGAGCCACCCCCGCCGTCTCCTCCTGTGGTGGTGGCATGGGGTTTCTTGCAGTGTATGTGGGGCTGGTGCGTTGGGAGGTGAAATAACCATGAGTTGGGAGGTGCTGGGAGGCTGGTGCTGGCGAATTTGGAGGTGCTGGCAGTACGGCTGTATTTTGGGCTTGGTTTCATGGAGGAACCAATGCCGAGATAAAACCAGCTTCGGTGGCGATGGTGGTGGCTATAGTACATGTGAGCACAACGGAGGATTCGGGTTAAAATCGGAGGTTCCGGGAGTGTTGTTGAGGTGTCTGTTTTGGTGGGCTAGGTGGTGCTGGAGTCAATGGGAGGAAAGGATTCGTCCCTTCCGCACCCCGGAGCTAGGTTGTATTGAGGGGCTGCACGGGGCTACAGGAGGCGCCGTGCTGGTGCTGGAACTGCAGGAGGCACCGGTGGTGGCGCTTGAGCTGCAGGAGGTGCCCAGAAGATCAATAAGGCTTTCCAGCCGAGGGGCTTAAGCACTAGTAGTGGCGCTGGCCCTGTGGAGGCGCATTTGGCGGTGGTCTGTATGGTGGCGGAGGTCATGTCGAGCAAATTTTACTTTTTGTCTCCTTCTTAATCATTAATCCCTTAGCTGACTCTCCTGCCTACGCTCAGCTTCTTTCTCCCATCTACGAAACCTGGTCCAATCTATCTTTGGCTTTTCCTTTGTTTTTTCCTTTTCCTCTAAAGTAATTCTTACTTCTTTCAGCACATCAATGCTGAACGTCCCCGGTGAGGGAAACAGTCCTCTCGTCAGTGTATGCCAATGCCCTACCTCCGCGACCGTATCCTCTCCATATTTTTCAAGCATGCATTTCATGGGGCCGGAGGCAACCCACGGAGGCTCCTTGTTTTTCTGCTTATTTTTGCTGTGCCCCTTCCCCATTTTAACCAATATCTCCTTATTTCGTACCCCAAATAAAAGAAACCCGCACAAAAAGAGCAAATCAAAAAAGAAAAGATAAAAAACAACCACTGGGAGTTACTGTTGCCTGCCTCCTCCACCCTTTACCTTGTTTCAAAAAGGGGCTCAACCCACCTAAGGGTTCTGTTGCTGGGGCGCTCAACCCACTGAAAGGTTCTATTGCTGGGGCGCTCAACCTACTGAAAGGTTCTGTTGCTGGGGCGCTCAACCTACTGAAAGGTTCTGTTGCTGGGGCGCTCAACCTACTGAAAGGTTCTGTTGCTGGGGCACTCAACCTACTGAAAGGTTCTGTTGCTGTCCCCCCCGTCAAGGCAGACTCAAACGTCCCTGTTTACTTGTTTACCGGTTTACTTTATGGCGCCTAGTCCCTATTGCCACTATTTCAGGCTCAGACTTATAGCTACTTTTGTCACTATTTCAGACTCAAGCTATCCTGATATCAGTTACAACTTATCAAGAACATTTCAACTTTAGTTACAGTTTGACTCATTCTTTATAACATGCAGGTCCCAAAGGCAAAAGGTACTTACAGATCAGCGCCGCTTCGAGCCAGGGAAAACCCACACGATCGGGCGTCCCATTTCAATCTCCCCTGGCTGTCCACCTTGGGATCTCCTTCAGCTTTTCCCTCAGCGTCAGGACTTCTCCTCCAAAGTGAGAGACCTGGGAAAGCGGTCCCCGACCGAGCCGACCGAGGTCGAGTGTGCTGATCCTGCCGACTACGCCAAAATTGTCGTGGAAAAAATATATTCTTCTACACTTTAGTTTAAAAAATCAGACTCAGGGCCACTGCATAGTATGAAGAATGGTTTATTACATATGCATATGGGAGTCTGCTTCCAACAACATGCAAGGCTTCCTGAGTTTCATTAGTCAATCACTTATATACACTTATTATCAAGGCGTTGTTAATTCCAATGAAAGGAGTATCTAATTCCAAGAACTACTATCTAATTCCAAGAACTGCTGTCAACAACTTCCTAATATGGTTTTGGTTTCCTGACAGTTAGTTCCTCTTTTTTAGGCTGTTACAACCAGTTCTATCCAGTTTTATCTTGCTTTCTGCTTCTACAAATGCACCTCAGATAACCTGAGTGACATTCTGTGACCCTGTAACAGCATATACTAGCATGAACTCAGAAATTTCTACTACAAATTTTGGATGTCCAGTTGTTTGCCAGTGGCCCTGGCAACTGCCCAGAGGTGATCCCTTAGTTTCAACTGTGAGAGAAGAGCCGCGGTGACCCATGGGTTAGAGAGAGATTTTGTTTTGCGCCTTTTAACAGGGGCAAAGAGGTCACAGGCTTTGTTGAAAATTGAGATGAAGTGATCAAGAGCCAAGTTAACATCTGTTGCTTCATAAATGGGTAGCCAGTCTTGTAGAAGCAGGTGTTGTTTGAGATGTGGAAGTTTTCCACGAGGAAGGACTCTGCTAGCGATAATTTTGGGAGGGGGCTTAAGGAATTTGTTAGACCATGCACACATGATGTGTGCATGGTCTAACATGTTTCGGGTCTCTGATGTGTTTATTTCTCACCTCCCTGTTTCCAAAGACAGGCAGGACCTCTGAAAATGTTACAGAAGTCGCCTGCTCCCCAAGTTGCCTCCCCAATTCTCTGAACTCCTCCTGTGCTTTCTAAATGCTAGCTCCCTTCCTGCCTAGGTCATTTGTCCCCAGGTGGACAACGACGCCTGTCCCTCCCCTCTTGCCACTGCCCTATCGTGGATGCCAGCCTCTCCCTCCTTCCGAGCTGTGCCTCCTGGGAGACACTTACCTCTTTATTCCGCTGTCTGTGCCTAGCTCCATATGCCAAACAGTTGAATCCCCACTAGGATAAGCTTCATCCTCCTCTGGGGTTCTCTGGGTTTTGGCCACGTGCCCTCCTCCCTGTTGGTCTGCTCATCCTCCCTGGTCTCAACCTCTGGCTCACCTGTGGGACACTCCCGCTCCTCAAGAACAGTATATTTCTTCTGCAGTTGGACCGGTTGGGGGATGTACGACTGTCCCACTTCCCTAACCCTCCCCCTAAGCCCACTGTAGTCCCTCCAGATCGTTGCCTTGGTATCCGCTGTGGCATTATCTGGGGACATGGTGGCCTCTGGGTGGGGGTGAAGGTTCCCCGTACTCCTGCCAGCTCGGCCTGGAGCCTGGTCACCTCTGCCCACAGCCCAGAGAGGTGCCTACAAATGGGGCAGAACCCCAGTTTCCAGACTATACATCTGAAGACTGCTGCGCTGCACCCACTGCACCACTCTGTGTGTCATCTTACTTTAGCTTACTTTGCCCTCAAATACACTCCAAGCTCTCCTGCATGTGCCTTTGTTCCCTCTTGATGGTTTATTTTATTTATATCTTCTTCACCCTTCTCTCTCTCTCTCTCTCTCTCTCCTTTGAGACTGTTACCTGTGTTTCAAAGTTTGCTCCCTTGAAGATCAGGACTTCCATCTGGGATTTATGTTTTCAGTTCCAGAAGAAATCTCAAACCATATGGTGTTATGATCACTATTGACTAGTGGTTCCTGATCCTAACTGCCCTGCTGCCTCACTGTTAGTAAGAACTACATCCAGGACTGCCCTCTGCCTGGTTGTATGCTTTACCAACTGTGTGAGGATGTTGCCCTGTAGGGAGTCCAGGAAGATCTGACTTCTGGTGGATTTTGCCACTGGAACATCCCAGTTTATGTTGGGTAAGTTCAGGTCTCCGACCACCACTGTATTTCCCCTTCCTAAAACCTTTTTGATTTCCTGTGTGAGCTATCTGTCCTTCTCTTCCCCCTGACTTGGAGGTCATTATATCGCCTCCAAGTGCAGCTTCATCCTGATGCTGAAATCAGTTGAACCCACAAGGATTCGACATCCATGTGACTGTCATTCTGGTTAACTGTGTCTCTTATGCCCTCCCTAAAATAGAGTGCTCCCCATCCTTTCTGTAGAGTGCATATCCTGGGACTGAAAGGTCCCATTTGCTGCACTCCATGGCCCATGTCTTAGTGATGGCAACCAGATAACAGAGAAAGAAAACAGAAGAAAGGGGAGCGGATGAGCCTCAGCGACAGGGAGGCTGCATAGCGTAGTGGTTAAAGGCACTGAGCTGCAAACCTGGAGACCTGGGTTTGAATCCCATCATCCCTCACTTGCATACTGTGTGACCTTGAGCAAGTCACTTAACTTCCTTGTGCTCCCAGGTCGCACCTGGAAACAAGCTCATTCTTAGTGTGCCATTCCTGTTAAACAGTTCCCCCTTCTCCTTTCCCCTTCCCAGGGGACAGCACATGCAGGGGGTGGGGAAGCATGCAAGGAGTCTAGAAAATAAAATCCCAGACCTGGAGGCCATCATGGTGGAGGCTAGCCTGAATTTGGTGGCCATAATGGAGTCGTGGTGCATCGACATCCATGACTGGGACATGCCCATACTGGGCTTCTGTCTGTTCAGGAGAGTCAGGAAAGAGAGGAGCAGTTGTACCATATGGAGGGAGGAAATCAAGGCAAGGAACATACAGGGTCACCTAGAGGAAAAAGAAGGGCTAGATGTGCTGTCGGTCATCTTTTAACCAAGTAATGGGGCTGCTATCTGTACCGAGGTGGTATGCAGCACAGGGACAGGAGTTGGATAAGGCACTTGAAGTCATCTTCAGGATGGCAAGTAAGAGGAAGATGTCACTATTTGGGGACTTCAGTCTGCCAGATTGGATTGGAGCCTTTCAGCTGCAGCTTTGGCAAGGAGCAGGGCCATCTTTGACTCCATAAAAGGGGCTTTTCTCAGGCAGCTAGTCAAGGAACCCACTAGGGCAGGACAACTTGGACCTGATGTTTACAAACAGGGACAACACACGTAACGTCACAGTGGGCAGCTCCTAGGTACCAGTGATTGCCATACAGCGTGGTTTAACATTAAGACAAGAGCGGAGGCAAACTGCACAAGGACACGGGTCCTGGACTTTAGGAGGGCACATTGTAATGAAGGGGGAGACTGCCCCAGAAACTGTCTCGTAGTGGGGATTGACAGGGAGGGATAGAGGCACAGTGAGAAAAAATAAGGAAGAGCATAATTTAGGCAACCAACCTCTGCATGAAGGAAGTGAGTAAAAGCCAAAGGAAAGAAGCTGTCATGTTTCTCTAGGGAAGTGGCCAAGGTAGTCAGGAAAAAAAAGGGTGGCACTCAGGAGGTATAAGGAAACACAGGTTGAGGAAGACAGGGAGGTATGCTACAAACAGATGGAAACAGGAAAGGCGGGTGAGGGGAGCAAAGGCACAGACAGAGGAAAGGATAGCTAAAGGGGATAAGACTCCTTCGGTACCTATGTGAGAAGAGAAAAGCAAGGGAGGATAGTGAGGATGGGGAGGCGGCAGGGAGTCTGCAGAGGAGGGTGAAGAATAAGCAGACATTCTGATCAAGCACTTCGCTTAGTCTTCACAGTGGGGTGAAGGGCGGACGGACTGCCAGAGAGCAGCAGGTATTAACTCATTCGCACCACAAGAGCTCCTTGAGACTTCCACCACTTGTGCCCGTATACTTAGCACTGCATCCTGGGCCTTTCTAAGCAAAATCAAGTCATAATCAGCATGCCATAAACAAATGTGACTACCTCTTGAACAGTAAGTGCTACACAGAAAGTATGAGTGGCAAACTTGTTCAGCACAACATTATCTTTTCAATAGTGCTATGCAATCAACTGTAATCAGTTTTGTTTTTATTTTAAACTAGCTGAAATACCAAACAACTGTTTTTTTCAGAGTTTCTCAAGGTGCATAGGTGAGGCTTGAGAAACAAATGTCAGCCATGCACACCATACCTTAAACAAATGCAAATAACTCCTGAAGTATACATGCTAGACACAAAGTATCAGCAGCAAAATTGTTCAGCACACAATTACCTTTCTAATTGTGCTATGCAATCAATTGTAATTCATTTAGTTTTTATTTTATACTAGCTGAAATAGCAAACTGTTTTTTTTCAGATTTATTCAAGGTGCTTAAATGAGGCTTCAGAGACAAATGTCAGTCATGCACACCATACCTTAAACAAATGCGTAATAACTCCTAAAGTATACATGATAGACCAGTATCTGCAGCAAAATTGTTCGGCAAAAAATTACCTTTCTAATGGTGCTATGCAATCAGTTCTAAGCAATTCGATTTGTTTGATATGTGGGTACAAACTGCTGACTTCTCCAGACGTTTCCTGGCCTGAGTGAAAGTCAGCTGAGTACGTCTACAGGTGTTATTTGCTTGAGTGGATATGCTCTCAGATGCCACCTACAGGTGTATCTAGGCCTGAATGAGTTAATGGAGGAGGGATGGGTACACAAGTTCATTTTCAGAGGGAAGAGTTCTGAAAGGACTTGCAGCTCTGAAAGTGGGTATGGTTATGGGACTGGACAGGATGCACCCAAGGGTACTATAGGAACTCATGGAGGTGCTAGCTGCTTCACTGATGGCCTTATACAACAACTGACTGGAAACAGGTGTGGTTCCAGAGGACTGGAGGAGATCAGATGTGGTCCCGCTCCATAAGAACAGCAGCGGTAGCAGGAAGAGGCTAGCAGCTGCAGGAAAACCAGTCTCACTGAAGTGGTGGGGAAATTAATGGAAACCCTGCTAAAGGAAATGTTAGAAACATAAAACATAGACTTTGATGGCAGATAAGGACCGCTCTGGCCCACCTAGTCTGCCCATTTCCTACTTACAGGATAAGCTGCAGATCCTAGTTAACCAACAGCCTATTTCTTACTACCCCCCACAAGAATTGCCTTATGTCTGTCCCATGCATTCTTGAATTCTCCCACAGTTTTAGACCCCACAACCTCCTCAGGAAGGCGGTTCCATGCGTCCACCACCCTCTCTGTGAATAAATATTCCTCACATTGCCCCTGGAGACATCCCCTCTATCTTCAAATTGTGTCCCCTTGTTCTGCACATCTCTTTTTCTGAAAGATGCTACCCTCTTGACTTTGTTGATTCCACTGAGGTACTTAAAAGTTTCAATCATGGTCGCCTCTCCTTCCTTTCCTCAAGGGTATACATATTAAGTTCCTTTAGTCTCTCCTCGTATGGCTTCTCTTGCAGACCCTGCACCATTTTAGTTGCCTCCCTCTGGACTGCCTCCATCCTGTCTATGTCCTTGAAGAGATGGGGTCTCCAGAACTGCATGCAGTACTCCAGATGGGGTCTCACCAACTGTCTGTACAGAGGGAAAACAACTTTGTTTTCTGCTGGTGATGCCTCTCCTATACATCTCAGTATCCCCCAACCCTCCCTACTGCCTTCTCACATTGCTTGCTAACCTTAAGGTCATCTGATATGATTACCTCCAGGTCCCTTTCCAATTTTGTTGTTGTTACTACCCCCCCATTGTGTACTCTTCCCCTGGCTTTTGTTTCCCAGGTGCATTATTTTGCACTTCTTTGCATTGAATCCAAGCTGCCATACTTGACCATTCCTCCAACCTTGCCAAGTCCCTTCTCATCCTTTCCACACCCCTGTGTATCAACCCTGTTGCAGATCTTTGTGTCGTCTGCAAAGAGGCATACTTTCCTTCCAGTCCCTCTGCAGTGTCACTTATAAAGACATTAAAAAGGACTGAACCCAGTACTGAACCCTGTGGTACCCCACTAGTAACCCCCCTTTCTTCAGAGTGGACTCCGTTTACTATTACCTTCTGTGTCCTGATGTCCAGCCAATGTTTTACCCAGGCTACCACCCTGGGACCCACTCCCAGGCTGGCTAATTTGTTTTTTAATCTTTTGTGTGGGACTGTGTCAAATGCCTTGCTAAAGTCTAGGTAGGCCATGTCCACAGCCCCTCCCTGGTCTACTACTGTGGTCACCCAGTCAAAGAAATCGATTAGATTCGTCTGACATAACCTTGCTGCTGTGAATCCATGCTGGCTTGGGTCCTGTGCCCCACTGGCATTTAGGTACTCGACAATTCTTTCCTTGAGAAGTGATTCCATCATTTTCCCTACCACAGAGGTCAAATTGACAGGTCTGTAGTTTCCTACCTCTGCCTTGCTTCCACTTTTGTGAAGGGGAATCACATCTGCCCTCCTCCAGTCCTCAGGTACCATACCATCCTCCCATGATTTGTTAAAAAGAGTAGTTAGTGGTGTCACTAGTTCTTCCCTTAATTCTTTTAGAATTCTGGGGTGAATCCTGTCAGGCCCCATTGCTTTGTCCACCTTCAGTTTTAGGAGCTCTTTCAGAACCCTTTCTTCTGTGAAAGGACTGGGATCGACCCCCCATATCCAGAGTGCTTCTGTTAATTGAATTAGGTACCGCTCTCTCTTCCTCTTTTGTGAATACTGAGAAGTATTTGTTCAGTATCCCTACTTTTTCACTGTCCCTCTCTGCCCACCCACCATCCATTCTATTCAGCCTCACTATCCCTCCCTTTGTCTTTCTATGCTCCCTAATGTACCTATAAAAGGTTTTATCCCCCTTCTTAACCGAGTTGGCTATCTTTTCCTCAGTTTGGGCTTTTGGTATTCTACTGCCTTCCTGCTTCCTTCTGCCTAACTGGTACAGTTCTCTGTCCTGCTCCTTCTGTGTTTTCTTATACTTCCTAAATGCTATCTTTTTCTACATAACCTTCCCCGCCACCTCTTTTGAGAACCATAGTGGCTTTTTCTTTTGTTTTGATTTGTTTATTTGCTTCACACAAAGGCTTGTTGCCTCTGTGATGGCAGTTTTGATGTTTCCCCATTGTTTCTCCACCCCTCCTTCTTGCCAGTTTGCTAGTGCTTTTCTGAGGCACTCTCCCATTTTGACAAAGTCAGCCCTCTTGAAGTCCAGTACCCTCACTTTTGTATGGCTTGACTCTGCAGCTGAGTTTATCGTGAACCACACTGGTGGCCACTTGTTCCCAGATGGCTACCCACTTCTAGATCTGAGATCCTTTCACTGTCCCCATTTGAGAGTATGAGGTCTAAGATTGCTCCCTCCTGAGTGGGTTCCAGCACTAGCTGTCTGAGGCATGCCCCCAGTAGGGCATCGATAATGGCCCTGCTCTTGGATGTGGCTGCAGCAAAGGTGCTACAGTTAACATCTGGCATATTCAGGTTCCCCATCAACAGTATATCTCCTTTTTCTGCCATCCTACGGATGCCTTCCATCATATCCTTGTCAATTCCCCCGAGATGGAGGTCTGTATACAACCCCTGTGTGGACTGTGGTGCCATTTCCAGTCTCTAAGGTGACCCACAGTGCCTCTTCTCCTCCTCCCTGTTTACTCTTTTGTTCCATTGCATTTATCCCTTCCCTTACATAGAGAGCTACTCCTCCCCGTCTTCTACCGTTCCTTTCTCTCCTGTAGGTTGTGTACCTGTGCAGCTGCTCCCATGATCCTGAGGATTTGCTCCCTGTCCCTCCAAGCCATGGCATCTGGCAGGCACCTTATCTCCCTCTCCACTCCTCTCCCTCCCCCAGTTCTACCCTCCTAACAATGGAGTCCCTCACCAGGAGTTGTTTCCTTCCCCTGTGTGGTCCCATGCCACCCTACTGTGGGTCTCCTTTGTGGAGGCTCCCAACATCCTCCTTGGTCTGCACTGCTGGTGCCTCTATAGAGGAACCACACTCTGCCAGAGTGGCATACGAATTGTGGAGAGGTACAACTGGAGAGATACACCTCTGTTCCACCACCCTCACCCTCCCTGAGCCCACACTGGTCCAACCGCTCCTTTTTCTTGGCAACCTCTGAGGCAGCGGCCGTGGCCTTGGTGGTCCCTGGTTGAGAGAGGAGGTCCCCCAAATCTTGGCCAACTCAGCCTGGAGACGAGCACCTCCTCCCTCAGCCCAGAGAGGTGCCAGCAGATGGGGCAATACCGCATCCTCCAGAATGTCTCCGGAAGACTGCTGCATCACAGCCACTGCACTGCAGCACTCCAATCAAGTCTTATTTCTGGACCCTTTACTGTTGTTTTGAATACTTACTCTTTCCTCTGTTTATTTATTACTTTTTTTTGTAATATATATATATATATATATATATATATATATTCTTCCTACTTACCTACTGCATCCGTGCCTTAAAGCTCCTGATCTTCCTGTTCTGAGACAGGAAGTTCCTGTATTTCTCAGTAGTCTCCTTACTTGCTCAGAGCCAGACCTCCAGCAGCTGGGGGGGGGGTGGAGAGCTACTCTTTTCCTTCTAGGATGTCTTTTGTGGCTCTGTGATCACTCTCTTCCTGCTCCCAAACAGGAAGTTCCTGTTGTCAGTCAAATCCTGTGCCTATAAAAGTTGAACTGGCTAAGAGTGGGGGGTGGAGGGGAGGGAAGGAGGGCAATATAGTCCCAGTAGAGAAATATAGTTCTAACAGCACCTCCTTCCTCTTCCTGTTCTCTGCTGGAAGCTAACTAGGGCAGTTTTTAAATCCTAAAAACCTGGCTTCCTTCTGGTTAAGGCACTCCCCCCAATCTACAGCTCCTTCTTCACCTAGATAACTGCACAGATAACAATTCATTTCAGCCAACTCAGACACACACCTACATAACTGCACAGATAATTCACTTCAGCCAGCTCAGAAAAACAAACTCTTTATTTTTTTGTTTGTTTTTACCCTAAATTGAAGGCCACAGTAGTAGAGTTCTAGTTCTTTAGTCTCAGTAGAGAAGTATAGTTCTAACAGCACCTTCTTGCTCTTGCTGTTCTCTGCCAGAAGCTATCTAGGGCAGTTTTTAAACACCTGGCTTCATTCTGTTTAAGCCACTCCCCCTAATTTGCAGCTCCTTCTACATCTAGATAACTGCACAGATAACAATTCACTTCAGCCAACTCAGACAAACACCTAGATAACTGTTCAGATAGCAATTCACTTCAGCCAACTCAGGCAAACACATGTTGGTAGAGTATCTTGAATCCAGTGGACTACGAGACCAAAAGCAGCATGCAGTCATGGTGTGTGTGTGTGTTTGGTGGGGGGGATGGTAGGTAAATTTAATTGATTTCTTTAACTGGATGACCAAGGAAATAGATCAGGGGAGTGCTGTGGATGTGGCCTGTGTGACTTTAGTAAGGCCTTAAACACTGTGCCACAAAGGAGACTGATAAAGAAATTGAGCAGCTTAGGAGTGAGATCCAAAGTGGTGACATGAATAAGGAACGTTAATGGATAGGCAGCAGAGGGTGATGATTAACAGCAGTCACTGTAATGAGGGGGCGTGATTAACGGAGAGCTGCAGGGCTCAGTACTGGGACGGGTCTCTTGAATGTCTTCGTAAGTGACACTGCAGAAGAACTGGAAGAGAAGGTATGCCTTTTTGCAGATGAAACTAAAATCTGTAATAGGATGTACACACAGGTGTGTGTGTGTGTGTGTGTGTGTGTGTGTGTGTGTGTGTAGACCTTGTTAAACTTGAGGAGTGGTCAGGAGCATGACAGTTGTGGTTCAGTGCCAGAAAATGCAAAATCATGCACCTAGGCCATAGGAACCCAGGAGCTGAGTATAGGATTGGGGGGAGTACTGACAGTCAATAAGCAGGAAAAGGACCTTAGGGTTATCATACCTAATGATCTTAAAGTGGCAGGGCAGTGTGACAAAGCAGTGGGTATCTCCAGCAGAATGAGGGAGGTGGTGTTGCCTCTGTATCATTCACTTGTGAGACCCACCTGGAGTATTGTGTCCAGTTTTGGAGACTGCACCTCAGAAAGGGCATACACAGGGTGGAGGCAGTCCAGAGGAGAAACTAAAATGGTGCAGGGTTTGCATCAAAAGCCGTATAAGGAGAGACTGAGAGATCTCAACATGCACACCCCGGGGCTGTTGAGTCGAAAGCAACCGCTTGTCTGAAAACTACAGCTCCATACAAAACAAACAAAATAAGTATAAATAAGTACTTTTTTTGGTGGTGCCGACCAATGAGAATTATAAATTTGAAAAACAGAATCTTCCGAGAATAGCGATGGGGAATCCAAAGAAAGACAAAGGGCCACAAGATGGACTAAAAAGTAAAAATACTCCTGGACTCCCTGCCACGAAGTCCACACAAGGCCATAGTGCTACGGAGGAAGGCATAAGCAGGGAACAGACCTTACAAACTCTGGGCCACAAAATCAACAAACTCATCAGCACTGTGTCCGAATTGTTGGAAATGTTCGATTCCTTGACAGCCAGGGTAAACACAATAGTGGAGGTCAAAGTGATTAAGATAGAAGTGTCGGAATCTCATAAATGCTCAGAAGCAGCTATGGGACTGCAGCTAACCTGGTAAAGGAAAATGCCCACCTGAGAACCCGGCTTGAAATGCTTGAAAAGCAAATCTCCGCATGATTGGGATGCCTGCACAGAGCGAGGGGGACCACTTAATCTTGTTCCTTTTGGAGTGGCTGGAACAGCTGCTGGGGCAACCCTTTTCTGATAGGCACATCCAAATTCAGAAGGCCTACCACGTTGCATCGAGTGGCAAGCAAACCAGCATGGAAGCCCCCAGAGCTATAGTGGCAATCCTAGATGGCATAGGCTCAAGCGGTCTCATACTAGCACTGGCCAGACGGAAGAAATTTTGCTCCATGAAGGGGTCCAAGTACAGCTATATCCAAACCTGAGTTTTGCTACCCGGCAAAGGAAGAAAAGATATGAAGGAGGTTGGGCTGTCCTCCACGAGGCACAAATTCCACACAACATGCTTTTTCCAGCACGACTGTGTATCTTGCATGAGGGGAAAGTTTATATTTTTCCAGATGCTGTTGAAGCTCTGAGATGGGCTCAGAAACATAAGCCACCGCAGAGACTCTACTGATCAATCGGACCAAGATGAAGTTGAAGAAGGGGAGACCTAATCGGTGTACCATTTGAATGAACAGCAGGTTAGCAGTGAGTGACACCAACATAAAACTTGGTGGTATAGAAAAGAACGTACCCCAGATTTATAGGTTACCTCCTGCTAAGTCTCAAAGTCTCAAATTGCAAATCGGTATATTCTGCATATGATTTTTGATAGGTGCAGCAGTTGTTTAATTAATTGTGCACTGTCATCAGTTTGTTGGTGTTGTATTGTTTAAAAGTTATAGTACTCAGTTGAGGAGACCGGGCTCTGTTGTGTTCTCCACTAAGGTTTTATTACTTAATCTAACAGATGGAAGTTTTAAATCATAGCCCCAGAAGTACTTTTATAAGAGGGGCTAATACTGTAGTTTCAGATTAACTAAACACATTTCTGATGTTACCAGTTTGGTGCCATCTATTGATAAAAGCATGAGCACTCATCTCCTTAGCAAAGGAGTTTGATTTTTCAATCCTTTTGGATCAAGCTAATAGAATTTAAATAACATGCAGCTCATGGGCTCGTGAATAGCAAATAATGATTAGATAATACTTTGCAATACAATGTTTTTACTGAAAGCCCTCCAAGGATTTATCTAATGGATACAGTACGAATCATTTAATATGCATGTATTAAGAGGGGTGGCACCCTCATAGGAGGGAACAGATGATGCTAGATGCCTTCCAGGATAACTTCCTGATGCAGCTGGTCAGCAAACCAACTAGGGAATACCCTGACCTCATACTATCTAATGGGGAGTGGGTGATGGATCTGAGGGTGGAGGAACCACTGGCGGGGAGTGGCCATCGGACTATATGGTTCCAGTTGCAGCTGGGCAGGAGAGGGGCATCTGGCACATGCAAGACTTTAGAAAGGCTGACTTCAAAAGAAGAGTGAAGTGGTGCAAGGGTTCCTGGACACAGTTCAGTCTAATATTCAGAGGTGGGAACTCATTAAGCTAGGGATAGGGGAGCAACAAGTTTCCTGCAGCAAGGCCTAAAGTAAAAGTCTAGGCGAAGAAACCTATCTGGATGAGCAAGGTGTCATAGACAGGGTGAGGAGGAAAAGAGTCACCTATAGGAGATACAGGAGAATTGGGAGGGGAAGGACAGGGAGGAGTACCTGAAGGAAGCAAAGGAGGTGACCAGGGAAGTAAGGGGAGCAAAGGCATCAAGGTAGCTCAGGCTGGTGAAGGGAACCAAAGAGGGGGGAAAAGACTTCTTCAGGTACATCAGGGAGAAAAGGGGTTGTAAGGTCCAAATAGTAAGGATTAAGAAGGAGGGGGAATGGGTGGAGAAAGGGGATGAAAAGGCAGAAGCACTTAATGACCACTTCTGCTTGGTTTTTACTAAAGAGAAAGGGGGGAGTGCCTAAGGTTGGGGTAAGATAGAATCAGAGGGGGATGGGTGACTGATGGGGAAATCACAGAAGGTAGAGTGCTAGAGGGGCTAAGGGCACTGAGGGTGGACAAGGCACCAGGACCGGATGGCATATACCCCAGGGTACTGAAGGAGTTTGCAGAGGTCCTGGCAGGCCCATTGTCAGGACTATTTACTGCCTCTCTGGACTCAGGGTGTGTACCTCAAGATTGGAGGATGGCTCACATGGTTCCACTCCATAAGAGCGGTCCAAAAGATGAACCAGGGAACTATAAACCAGTGAGTCTCACGTCCATAGTGGGGAAACTGATGGAAACAATCCTGAAGGAGAGGCTGGTGACCCCGCTAGAGGTCAGTGGGGTGCAGGACAGTCGGCAGCATGGCTTTGTCAAGGGCAGATCCTTCCAGACCAACCTAGTTGACTACTATGACTGGGTGACTAGGGAAATGGACAAAGGGCATGTGGTGGATGTCGTGTACCTGGACTTCAGTAAGGCATTCGACTCGGTGCCACATGGGAGACTAGCATGTAAGCTAAGGGGCACAGGGGTTGGGGCAAAATTGGTGGGATGGATGGAGAACTGGCTGCATGGATGGCAGCAGAGGGTGGTGGCGGGAGATGAATTATCATCCCCAAGGGCAGTGATGAGCGTGGTCCCACAGGGGTCAGTGCTGGGGCCAGAGTTATTTGGGGTATTTATTGCAGACATCTCTGTAGGCATAAATAGCCAGATCAGTCTATTTGCAGACAACACTAAGGGAGCAGTGGTGGATGACCAAGGGGTTGTGTGTGGCAGGGATTGCAGGAAGATCTTACAAGGCTGGAGACATGGTCTGACTCCTGGCAACTTGGTGTCAATGCCAAAAATGCAAGGTGCTGCAAAGAATCCAAGAGGAGCTACCATCTTGGGGTGTGCAGCTAGCTGTGACTGAGGAGGAGAAAGGTCTGGGGTGTTCATTACGGAGCAATGAACAACTCAGCACAATGTAGGAAGAGCAGCACTGACCAACAAGATGCTGGGTTGTATTGCAAGGGTATAACCTCTAGGGAGGAAGGAGGTGATTCTGCCGTTATACAGATCGCTGGTCAGACCCCACCTGCAGTACTGCATTCAGTTTTGGCGCCCTTACCTAAAGAGGGACATTAGATTGCTGAAAGGGGTGCAATGCAGAGCAACAAATATGATCCTGGGTCTGGGGGAGTTTACCATATGAGGTTAGACTGAGGGAGCTGAACATGTGCTCTCTGGAGGAGAGGAGGGACGGGGGATATAATTGAGACTTTTAAGTACATGAGAGGAATAAACAGGACAGGCATGGAGGGACTGTTCAAGGGAAGGTGGGAGAGACACTTGGGGTCATGACATGACATCGGAAGGTGGAAGGTTTAAGAGGAAATGGGAGGCATTTTTTATGGAAAGGGTGGTAGCAGAGTGGACGCACTACTGGCAAAGGTGGTGGCCTGTAAAACAGTGGTATGCTTCAAGAGGGTCTGGGATAGGGCAAAAGGGAGGGTCATGGGGGGCAAGTTGGAAGGGGCAGCTGCAGAATAGGGGTGCTAGCTGCAAAATCGAGCAGACTTGCTAGACGAAATGGCCTTTTTATGCTGGCAGTTTCATATGAGGTATCTTTGAGAATGAATCCCAATTTACTGCATCAGGAAACGTTTTACTGTATGTCTATTGTAAGACCAATAAACATAAAGTTAAAAAAAAACAAAACAACTTGTACAGCCTGGAAGAGAGGAGTGCGAGAAGGGACATGATAAAGACCTACAAGTACCTCGTGGGGATAAACTGGATGCAGGAGGGGAGTTTATTTCAAATGAGAAAGAGCACCAATACCAGGGGGCATGCAATAAAGCTGAAAGGGGAAAGTCTGAGAGGGATGTGAGGAAGTAATGCTTCACTGAAAGAGTAGTGCGTACCTGGAACAGACTGCCAGCAGAGGTGGTAGAGGCAGTCATAGTAGGGGCTTTGAGCATGTGTGGAATAAACATGAGGGAATATTGGTACATAGGCAAGGAGGAAGGAGGGTTGCCCAAGACCAGGTAGGGTTGCCAAGGACAAACTAGGCAGGGACCATCTGAGCAGATTGGGAAGGCCAAATGGTCCTTTTCTGCTGCCAAATTGTGTTTCTAGCAGGAATCCCAAGACTGCAGACTCTTGTACCAGTGAGCTCCCACAAACCAAAGAGCAGCAAGCAGAAGTGGAGCCCTTTAAAACCACTATTGAGGTATCAACAGCCAGTTGAGAGCCAGGAAAATTTAAAGGTGCAGAGCCTTTTAAATAGGAGTTTAGCTATCATAGATTTTGGAATGCACTACTCAGGTTCCAATTGGGTGCCCTTAATTGGTTTGAAGAGCATTAGTAATTTAATTTTTTTGGGGGGGGGGGCTGAAATCTGTGTCAGAGGAATTTTTTGAGTTCAGTTGGTCTAAAAATTGTGGGTTGGAGGGCTACTGGTCTCTTTTGTAGTTATTTTAGGCTTGGTGTGTTCCAGATTGTGGGTCAGAGGGCTACTAAAGGGGTAGTTCTTTGTCTAAAGTGAAGGCCTTGCACTGGGTGAGCAGTGGGTGGTTGTGGACAAGAACCACATCGAGGTAGCCTAATAGTCAGCGGGTGGTGACAGCATTGAACTACAGTGTACAGTTTTATCAGATTTTCATTGGTATTAATTTTTGTATGTTTGTTAACCGGGTGGGTGCACTGATCCCAAGGACTTTTTAGCACGACCTGAGCTATAAAGATGGCACAAATAAGGTAAAAGAAAACAGGTACAAAGATACAGGGAACAGTGAGTAGGTACAATACTAAGTGAAACATTAAATGATATGAAACAAATGGTACAGAATTGAGCAAAATTGTGTATAAACTAACCACAGTGCAAGCAATTATAGTGCACAATGTTTAAGTGGCAGTGCAGTAACCTGTATATTTGTTACAGTAATGACAAGATTTTCATCGAGTGTATCTCTTGCATCAGGCCACACCTATGGAATTATAGCTTTCAGGCACTAGGACCACATAGCAACTTTCTAGCCAGCAGTCTAACTGGGGCTGCCCATATTGACGTCAGGCATGACTTCCTCCTATATAAACGTGGTGGCCCCATGCTCTCCTCAATTCTTTTCCCGCCATTGACCATCGCACATTGGACTCCTTGGAGACAATGCTGCTTCAGTTGACTGCCAAATTTCTTATTTCTACTTTATTTTCTTGTTTTCTTTTAATTACTCACCCTAGTTTGTAAGTCACTTTATTTTATAAAGTGATTCTTGTTGCTGTTATGTCGACCGACCTACGAGAAACTCTTCAGACACTGTGGGTGCGGTAAGAAAATGTACAATAAAAACAGCCACAATGCCTGTGTTCTCTGTCTTGGCACTGACCATAACATTAAGGCCTACAAAGTTTGCCACGGATTCTGGTGCCACTGTCAGAAGGCCTTGGAAGCCTTCCTCCTGGAACAGACGGTCGCCCAAATGGAGAAGGAGCTCCAGGCAAGAAGCTCCTCTGCCTTGCGAGCTCTGTCCATGGGTTCCCACTCCTTCAAGGCCCGAGAAAGTCGTCTTGCAAACAAGCACCAAGAGAGGGAGCAGGGTAAAGAATAATTCTGTCTGGTGCACTCTCGGTCACTGCTTCCAGTGCTGACCATAGCTGGGTTTTCAACTGCCTCAGTGGCAACCTCCACTACCGCCCACACCCTGTCTTCCACAGAGTTGGCCTTGCAGTGCTTAATGCTGGTTCTTCCTTAGGAGGTGATGGCTCGTTGACATCAGGCCTCCTGTCGCCTGGACAGGTGGAAGGAGATCACAACAAATGCTTGGGTCCTGCAGCTCATAGAGGAAAGCCACTCCCTAGAGCTTCTGGACTGGCCTCCAGATCTACCTCCAATTCATTCCAGCTACCCTCCAGATCACATTCCAGTGCTACTGGAGGAAATTTGCATGCTGCTGCAGAAAAGGGCCATATAACCATTTCCCAAGGATCAGAGGAACAGAAGGTTCTATTCCAACTTCCTTCTAGTCCCCAAATCCACAAGGAATTTGCAGCCCATCTTGTTCTACAAAACCTGAATTCCACATTCTGTACAAGAAATTCAGGATGGTGACCCTACAAGGCCTGTTGCCTCTACTAAACAAGGCAGACTGGATATGCTCCTAGACATGCAGAATGGATACCTGCACATAAGATTTGTGCTCCCCACAGGCAGTACCTCAGGTTCCTTTTCCAGGGGGCACTATCAGTTCAAGGCTTTACCCCTTGGCATATCTTCTGCACCATGGGTCTTTACCAAATATTTGGTGGTGTTACAGCAGCCCCAAGAGGGAGGGACTTTATGTCTTCCCTTACCTGGATGACTGGTTGCTCAGGCTCAGTCCCAGGTGCAACTGCTCTGCACCCTAGCATGCACCAGACAGCTGTTCCATGCATTAGGGGTCATGGACAACCTGCCCAAGTCGGTCTTGACCCCTGTCAGCGCCTTCAGTACATAGGGGCTATTATTAGGGGTCATGGTCAACCTGCCCAAGTCGGGTCTTGACACCCTGTCAGCACCTTCTATACATAAGGGCTATACTGGACACTGCCCAGGGTGCAGCTAGACCGAACGCCTGATGGTGCAGGCCCGGTTGTTTTACAACACCCGTGTGTCACAGCCAGGACAATCCCAGGATGATGGGCTTGATGGCTGCAACCATTGTCGGTTCCCTGGTGAGGTTACACATGGAGCCACCAGTTGACTCTGAGAATCCAATGGGATCAGCGCACTGACGACCTACAACAGAAGGTTCTATTCACTTCTCCAGTAAAGAAAGTGCTCCTGTGATGGACGGAACCCAGTGATTTGCTCAAAGGCATCCCTTTCCTGATTGGCTCCCCTCATCAGATCCTCACCACAGATGCTTCAGGGATGGGATGGGGAGTACATCTGGGCACTCCCCAAACCCAGGGTACTTGGACCTCATTGGAGAGTTCCATCCACATAAACATTGTAGAGATGAGGGCCATTCTGTACAGCCCACAAGCCTTCCAGGACTACCTATCCCTGGGACCTCTGCTAATGCAGACGGACAACATCATTGTAGTGCACTACATCAGCAAGCAAGGGAGTACCCACTTGTACCTCCTGTGCAGAGAAGCGACGAGGGTCTGGTACCTGGCTCTAGACCATGGTCTAGAACTGTGGACAGTCCATGTCCCAGGCGCCCAAACGTCTTGGCAGACAGGCTAAGCAGGTCGCAGTCCAGGATGCACGAGAGGGAACTGCTCAACCTAGTCATAGAAGACTTGTTCGACAGGTGGGGTTGTCCAGAGTAGGACCTATTAGTGTCCCCACTCAACCAAAACTGCCACTTTTCTGCTCATTTTCTCCAGGGCCTGGAGTTTTCTGGTGAAATGTGTTGTCCCTCTCTTGGAAAGGCAGGTTCCTATGCCTTCCTCCTTCCACTAATTCAGAGGTGCTGATCAAGCTTCAGATGGAGGGAGTGACAATGATCCTCATTGCCCTTATCACCTTGTCAGATCTGGTTACCCTTACTGCAGCAGTTGGTGGTGGAACCTCTGCTTCCCGACCCTGTGCAAAGGCTTGCTCCCACAGGAGCAGGGCACCTGCCCATCCAGACCTCAAGTCACTACATCTTCATGCATGGCTCTGAAGACATAGCCATGGCTAGGTTTGGGTATCCCAGAAGGTGGCTGATGTCCTGCTGGCTGCCAGGAATCCTTCCATCAGGCCACTTATTCCATGAAGTGGAGCGCTTTGCTCTGTGGGCTACTTCCCACCATCTGGATCCTTTCACTTGTCCAGTGAATCAGATTCTGGGTACTTGCTGTCCCTCTCAGACTCTGGCCTGCAGTATTCCTCCATTAAAGTGCCGTCTGCTATTTCTGCCTTCCATGTGCCTGTTGATGTACGTCGTGCTTGCACGACTGGAGTGTCCACACATTTTAGAGGCATTCTTCATCTGAAGCCTCCCATTCACAATCCATTTCTGCTTTGGGACTTAAATTTCATGTTAGAGAAAGTTACTTTGGCTCCTTTTGAGCCAGCTGTGACATGTAAGCTATGTTTTCTGTCGTGCAAAGCATTATTTTTAGTTGCCATTACGTCTTCTTGGCGGATTTCCGAGTTTCAGGCTCTGATGTGTGAGTCTCCTTATTTAGTTTTTCACAAAGATAGGGTGTCTTTGCGTACCAACCCTAAGTTCTTTCCAAAGGTGGTGTCTGAGTTTACCCTCAATCAAGCCATCCACCTGCCTGTGTATTATCTGGAGCATGCCAATCTAGGGGAAGCATCTGTGCTGCTGTCAGTGGGAGTACTGTCCACACTTTCATGAAACCCTACAGTCTGGACATTGCCTCTAGGAGAAGGGCAGGCTTTGGCCTGGCTGTACTTCAAGGCCTCCTGTCTTTGGCCTATAGCATTCAGCCACCCAGACTGTCTCTCTGTCAGGATTGCTTGGGACTCATTTCATAGGTGTGGCCTGATGCAAGAGATGCCCTCAGTAAAGATAGTACAGTTACGTAAAAACTTACCGCAACAGTAGATCTTCATCGGGGATGGATATCACTTTCATCAGGTCGCACCTATGAAACTTAGCCATTGGGCAGTAGAATCCCATGGAAGCCTTTCTCTGTAGCAGTTTATCAGGGCCACCCAGGCCGATGTCACCTGCCGATGTCATCTTCCCTTTATAGGCGTAGGCAGCCCTGCTCCCTCCTCAGTTCTTTTCAACTGTAGACTTTCTCACATGGTCTGCTTTGGAAGCCTTGTCATTCAGTCGACCACCAAAACTTACGTTTTCTTTCTTTTCTTCAGCTGGAGTTTCTGGAATGGCCTCCCACTGTTCCCCCAGGGCCCATTGGCTATCATCTAGACCACATTCTGGTCTTAAGGGAGGAAATACACTCTTTTTTGTGCAGGCAGGCCAGTGCGCCTGTCCCACAGACACAGAGAAACAAGGGCTTCTATTCCAGACTCTTCTTCGTGCCCAAGCGGACAGGAGACCTTCGTCCCTTCCTGCACCACAAGGGGTCAAACCAGTACACGGAGTACAAGCAGTTTTGCATGGTCACTCTTCAAGGCCTGCTACCTCTGATCAAGCAAAGGGACTGGCTTTGTTCTCTGCACATGTAGGACATGTACCCACATATCCTGGTTTATCCTTCTCACCGGAGGTACTTCAGGATGTTACTTTGACGTTTGTTCTTGCAGCAGGTAACAACTTTAGGACTGAAGCCGGCAGGCATCAGGAACTCATGGATAACTTCTAGCTAGCAGTATACAGCAGGGACTGTCCCTTTTATCAGCCTGCCTCCAACGTCACGTATGGTATAAAAGGAGCGGTCCCCCGGCCCATCTCCAATTCTTTTCCCGCTGTCGACTGCTCAAGTTAGACCTCCGTGGACACTTTCTGCCAGTCGACCACAATTTTTTTTGTGGTTAAAGATTTTTATTGTTTTCATATTTAGTACAAATAAGACATACACTGAACAACATTTGCAGCATGACTGCGATGTTACATAAAGATTCTGTAATGCAGACAAACAACTATATACGGTTAAAACAGCAACAAATTTGGTATCATGAAAAGCAGGACAGGGGATTGCTTACTAAAGGGCCCCCCCAGATATCACCTGGATCAGCTATCAGCTATCCCTGAATTGTGGGGATATTCCCACAACCTTGAGAAGCTATCATAAAAACACACCCGAGAGGGCCTGCCTGGGATTCCTGTGATAATGATTGTAGGAGTGGGGTTCCAGGATGAATTATACTAGTCTCTGGAGCTCAAACAAGCTGGACTAACCTGTGAAAAAACAAACAGAGCACACCCAAAGCATCTATTAAACTTAAAAGCATAACTGAAGAACAACCTTATATCGCACACACACACACACACACACACACACACTGAACCCTGACACCTAAGACACGCGGGTGTCTGAGGAGAACTCCCTTGGTTGTGGTTGGCTCTTACTGTTTGACAGGGTGACCAAAAGGAAACAGGGCTTTGAGTTGGTGGTATTCAGCCGATGCTTCTTTGGGTTTCAGGAAGTTTATAAAAGGGTGCCATAGGTTGATATATCGAGGAAGGGTGTTGGCCACTCGTGAGTCATTTTGGACAGGTTGGCCACCTGCGTGAGGCTGGTAAACACTTCTGTAATGTTGGGACCTCCTGAGATCTCTATCTGCAAAGCAGTAACCTCTTGACCTGAATTCTTAGTAAAGCTAACGACTTCTGGTCCTGGGGCCCAAGGAGTGCAAGCGGTGTGTATACCTAGCAGCAGCACCTCTGGTGCCATGGGTGCTGTTTTGCCTAGGATGTCAGACCCCAGGGTGGAGACTTTCTGCGATAGTGCCTGGATCAGTTTGCATTCCCAAAGGATATGAATTGGGTCCTCTTTTGCTGCCTGGCACCTCCAGCAGAGGTCATCCAGAGTCAGATTAGCCTGGTGAAGGACCGCAGGGTGTCCTGTATCATGAGTGTATGATCTTGTTCTGTATTAATAAGCTTCTGGTGTCTGGGTAGTTTGTGTGGGCGAGCTTCAGGCAAGATTTCCATTCCTGGTCAGAGTGTGTTTGCAGGGCCAATTCCCATTTCTTTTTGGACACCAGGGATTGGGAGGGTGAGCAAGCCCTGAGCTAGAATATGCAGCTAGTCTGACCCTTTTCTAGGGCAAGCCATTTCTCCATAGGGGACTTGCCAGGGTCTGCCTCCTGGTGTAACTGGAAATGGCACTCCTGAGTTGGAGAAAACACCAGAAGTCCTTTGGGGGGAACTTTGTGTCTGTCTCTTAGCCCACTGAAGGGTTCCATAGTGGTAGTGTCTTGGATGAATAAATCCCAGAGGTGTTGCAGACCCACATCCGCCCATGCTTCTCAAACAATGTTTTATCGACTGTGATGCCTGTGTTGCCCCATAGCGGGGTTAGGATGTAAGGTGAGGGGTCAAGGTTCAGCTTCTTATGGAGCCTACTCCAGTATTCCAATGAGGGGCCTATCGTGGGGTGGTAGTGAGTCCCTCTGGGGTGGTTGTATAACATTAAGGATAGTTCTGCCACCTTGCTGGACATCCTCTCCATGGCTAACCGTTGGGGGTTGTCATGATCGTGTAACAAACCACTTAAGAGTTTGGGTGGCCTGAAGGCCCATTTGTAGCCCTCAAACCAGGGAGACCCCAACCCCCAGTGGCCCTCAGCTTGTTCCTGCTATACCTTGGCCTCTTCTCTCTCATATAAAGTCACCCAGCATGGAGTCAATTTTCCTGTACCAAGACGGAGGGAGTTTCAAGGGGATGTGTGATAGCAGATACATGATCCTGGATGCAATGACCATTTTATGATCATTTTATGGGCTGAAATTTTGCTAGCTAGGGTAAGCTGGAGAGACCTCCACCTGTCCAATTCTGTCCAGGTGGCGGACAGAAGGGATTTCAGATTCACCTCCCACAGTTTAGACAGGTCAGGGGTAATAACTATTTCCAGGTAGGTAATGCTGTCAGGAGCTCAATGGAGATTATATGCTGAGGCCATACTTGGAGTGCAAACACTGTTTAGGGGAGGACCTCCATCTTTGATTGGTTCAGGCTCAGGCCTGAGAAAATGGCAAAGTCCTCTAGGGTACTCAGGATGGGGGGAATGGCCTTGACAACATCTTGTACTGGTGTACTCTGCTCTCCTGATGCCCACCCCCTGAATGAGGGGGTTGAGTCTGAGAGCAGCTGCTAGGGGTTCCACGGCTACGAACAATAGTGGTGATAGCGGACACCACTGGCGTGTGCCCCACCTAACGGGAAGGGGGGGGGGACAGCATGGAGTTAGTAAGGACTTTGGCCATAGGAGAGGAGTAGATCACCCAGATCCACACTGTGAAACCTTTACTCAGTCCCATAGTGGACAGCACTTGTTGTACGAAGTCCCACTCCAGAGAGTCAAAGGCCTTCTTGAAGTCGATTGCTATGGCTGCCGCTGGAGTGGGAAGGGACTTGGCTTTGTGCATTAAATTTATCTGCGACCTAATATGGTCTGAACTGTATCGGCCTTTGACAAACCCACTTGAGATGGGTGTATAAGACTGGGAAGGAGTGGGTTTAGTCCCTTACTGTCTGCATTTAGCAGAGAGCCAGGTCTGAGCTGGCAGCTTTGTGAGGGTCTTTCCCTTTTTTGGGGAGTACAGATTTTACTGCCTCCCAAAGGATGGGGAAGGTCTTTTCCAGGGCTTCAGTGAATACCTGCTGGAGTATTGGGAGACTATGGGGTGCAGTAGTTGCCAGATTTCCAGTGGGAAATCATCCCCACCCGGGGCCTTCCCTTTCTTAAGGGATAGCAAGGTGGAGGACACCTCTGCAGTGGTTAGGGGGGCGTCTAAGCCTTGGACTTGTAGAGGCGAGATCCTGGGCAGGTTAAGGGACTGGAGGAATGGGAGAGTCCCTTCTGGGTCAGGAGATCTGGAGGACGTATAAAGTGTGGTGTAAAACTCCGCCATTACTCAGTTTACACCCTCCACTTTGGTCTGGACGGTGCCCAGCTTATCCACCAGGGTTGTAATGTCCCTGTCTGCCTGCTGCTCTTTCAGTCAGTAGGCAAGGACTTTCCCTCCCCTTTCTCCAGCCTCCCAGTACTTGTGTTTTAGGCGGATAATGGAGACCTCCGCTTTCCTGGAGAGAAGTTAATTTATTTCCATCCTCAGTGTGGCTACCCAGTGGCCAATTTGGGAATGGAGTGAGGGGGTTTTGGAGGGACGTAAAAGTGTCCTTTTCCTTCTGGAGCTGCATCTCCAGCTCCGAGTAGCGGAGTTTCCTGTTTTTCCTCTTTCTGCAGGCATATCCCATTAGTGCCCCCTCCCCCCGGGGTGGCTGTGAAGGCCTCCCAAGTGGTGTCAGTGGAGCTGTCAGCGATTTTGTTAACCTGGAAGAATGTTGGGGCCTCCACTGGAGCCATGGTGCAAATTGGGGTCCTTAAAGAAATAGAGGTCAAGCCTCCAGGCTGGGAGACCAGGAGGAGCCCCAGGTGAAGGAGAGCGCACAGGGCATGATCCGAAATAACCAGAGGCATGATTGTGGCTTCTAGGGCATTCTGGGTGATATAGGGGGAAGTGAGCCAGAAGTCGATCCAACTGTGGTAACAGTGGACTGGGGAGTGAAAGGAGTAGTTGCGTTCCGACGGATGGAATACCCTCTATATATCAGTGAGGGCCATGTCGTGCCGCAGCTGCATGAGAGCCTGGGCTCCTCTGGAGTGGGGTTTGACATTAGAGGGACACGTGTTCAGAAATGGGTCAGAGGGGAGGTTGAAGTCGCCCCCCACTATTACTAGGGTATCCTCCTGGGCTAGAACCCCTAGTTCCTGGGCAAGCCTGTAGAAGAACAGGGGAGAGTCCTCATTAGGACCATACACATTGCCCAGTAGTAGTGGCCCTTGTGCCGTATCCACGAGGGCTACAACCCAGCCACCTTCCGGGTCGCTGACCTTTTTCTTTAATGACCATCGCAGGGATTTAGGGATTAGAATCGCTGCCTCTCTTTTCCTGGAGGACACAGAGGCATGGATAACCTGGCCCACCCAGTCCCTCTTAAGCCTGTCATGATCCACCGCTGTTAGCAGATCTCCTGTAGGAAAGCCACTCCGCCTTCAGTCTATTTAGATGTGTAAATACCTACTTCCTCTTATTGGGGGTATTGAGTCCCCTTACGTTCCAAGTTATACATATAATGTCATCCATTTAAGAGAACTAGCCAGTACATACCTTGTGAATACTGTAGTGAGGAAGTTGGGGCTGGAAGTGGGAGAGTGGCCCTTCACAGAAGGTGCATGGCACGAGACAGAGCCAGATATGGCGATAGACCAGAAGGTGGCAGTTGTCCCGATATCCTGTTGTGGTGTGGAGCATGCGTAAAAGGGCCTTTGTATGTGCTAAGACAATCATAAACAACAATACATCAAACAACTATATACATATTGAGATATCTAAACCCTGTTAGGGATGATAGAGGCGTATTGGTGGCCACAGTATCCTGTTGATGGCCCACCTCTATTCCCTGGGTGCAGTCACTTGCTGCTGTCCCCCTAGACTCTCTAAGCTGAGGCCTGGGTGAGAAAGACCACATAACTGATGTGGTACCATCCCTTGATTGTGTGAGAGGTCAGCGGCTACCTGGTGGCCCCTGAGGGAGAGCAGCTTGGGAGAATGTGAGTTACCTGTTAGCAGAGCTGGAGTCAGAGAGAGATGTGGGGTGGGGAATCATCCCCTGTTCTCTCTAGTAGTGAGTACGAAGGGATGGGGGGCTCCGAAGGGGAGTTCTGGAGGTTAGGTGAGCTCTTGACCCCCCCCCGGAAATTTCTCCCTGTTTGCTGGGCGCTAGTACTGGCCCCAAGCAGAGATGGGGGGGGTGTACAAGCTGTCGGCTGAGTTGGAAGGTCGAAGGCAGAGGGTCCGGCAGTGGTGCATTGCAAAGCAGGGACTCAGATTGAGGCATTCGGAAGGGCCGGCCCCTTGTACCAGTCAGTGACCCCTTGGCTGTGCCTTGGTTGCCTGCTATGTGGCCACAACCTTTGTGCACCTGGGCTGCTGAAAAGAACCCCTTCCTTTGCATTCATGAGTCTGACAGTGCCCACAAAATACCCCTGGGGCAGATACATTATTAATGCCTTGTAAGAGCATGTGAGTTTGAACAGAGAGAGAACAAAAACCCCAGTAGACAATCCAGGGGCCTTGCAGTTGTTATGGTTGAGGGGAGCTGGGGTTGCTAACATCAGCAGTCCTGAACAGTGTTATGGTGACCCGCTCCCCTCCAGCTAGCTGGGGCGGAGCCCTCGAATCCAAATCTTCACCCCCAACGGATCCTTCCCGGTATGGGAGGAGAGCACGTAGCTGTATAATTAAAATCAGAGCCATCATTGCAACTGTGTCTGGGGGAGGTGCATCACCACCGGGACTTGAGTGTTGGGCTGGGCCTGGTCGGGAGTTTGTGCAGGCCCACCAATGTGGCTCACTCCTGCGATCAGTACCAATTCAGCCGAAACAAAATAGCTGGGGCGGTGCACCAAGTGTGCAGAAACATAGGCAGGTCCTGTTTTTGGCTGAGAAACCCAGCTGCTTGAATCAGAGCTTGCTGTAGGAGAAAGGGAGGGAAGGGGAGAAAATTGCATGGCTAACTGGCACCAGAGGGCCGGCCCTGCCTAGCATGTTAAAGTGAGTACGACTCCCGGTTCCCGGCTCGTGTTCCCTCCATCCCCTTCCCTGCCACCTGGGTGAAACTTAGCTGACATCACAAAAGAAGGCTGCTTATCTGATCCCGCCAGCGATCCACCTTCTCTCCGGGATGGTTATTGCTGGTTTGGATCCGGAGGGTGTGGAGTGCTGGCTGGGCTGCAAGGGGACGAGAGCGGCTCGGCGACCGGATCATGATGACTTCTGTCCTGGGCATTAGGGCAACCAGTGGTTCTTGCTGGGGTGGACTTGACACAGAGAGAGAGAGGTCTGGGTGACGGGAGGGGGTTTGCGGGTGATCCTCTGGAATTTTGGAGGGCTTCATGGGCGGTTCAGGGGACACAACTCTCAGAGGCTCAAATCTTTTGCCCATGCAGAACTCTTGCAGTGTGTCAGCAGCCGCAGTCTCCATCTGGCTGTCTTTGGCATGGTCCTCTGGGGTTTGTTCTGAGGAGTGATCTATCTTGGCATGCCTCCTTGATGACTATCTCTTCCTCTTGCTGCATGGAGGGACTTCCCAGGGGATGCCAAGGGTTCAGGCCAGTTCTCTGCTCCCGGACTGTGTAAGGGGGACCTTTTGTCCGGGTCTCAGCTGTCTCCCTGGAGCTCTCAGGTTGCTGGGCCAGGGGGCCTTTACTGTTGGGCCAGTTTCTGCACAGAAAGTCATTCAGGGCTTTGGGAGTATTGAATCTGATGGGGACCCCATTGTGTTCTACCCTCATCGTAGCAGGATAACTGAAGGAAAATGAAAGACTAGTTTTATGCATGGTGTGCCATGCGTTGGTATAGGCCCACACCGATCTGACAAGTCCTTACAGTAATCCTGGAATATACTGATGCGATGTGAGAGCCAAAGCACCTGTTTCACTTCTCTGGCTTTAGCTAGCACCATTTCCTTTAAGCGGTAGTCTTGTAAACTGACGGTTATAGGCCGTGGTCTGTCCTGTGGTTAGGCATCGACATAAGGAGCTGTGGGCTCGCTTTCACCTGGAGCGGCTGGAAGGGATCCAGATGCAGCATGTCAGAGAGGGCTCATTGTAGGAAGCTCTGTGTCTCGCCTCAACCCACTCTGGGAAGCCCAGGAATCTTAGGTCATTACGGCGACCTCGGTTTCGAGATCGTCCATTTGCCTCTTCATGGCCTGTGTGGTGCACTGGTGGTCTCTTAAGATCCTTGAGATATCCTGGACCTTCAGCTCAGTAGTGTGTACCCGCCTCTCAGTTTGGAAAATGCGGGAGTCTAATATTTGAAGAACCGGGGTGATTTTCCTGGACATAAAGTCTCCACCACTCATTCACACTAGTGGGACTACGCCAGAGGTGCTAGGACGGAGCGGAAGACAAAAATCTTCAGGAGGGTTGGCACTGAGGCAGGATCGTGCATGCGCAGCATTGCGAGACTGGCTCACACTGTATAAGCTATCTTAGCATCGACCCTCCAACCACCTCAGTTCCTTGTTTCCGCTGTCGAGTGCGCTTCAGTGATGATGTTGCTCGCCCGATGGGAGTCAAATGTTCATATTTATATGACAGCAGCATAGTCGTTTAGTATTTTATTAGTTTATTATATTCACTATTTATTTATTAAAAAAAAGAAAAAAGTTTTTTTCGTTTCAGTGAAAAACAGAGAAGTCTTCTTCAGCTCGATTTCGACGGAGTTCGACCATGAATGGGGCCGGTGACTGTAGGGAGACTTCGCATGACAGCTGTTCCAGCAGCAGGGCTTGGTCTGGTCCACCATCCTCTACTGGGGGTCTGACTACGGGCAGTCTGGTGCTTGGGCAGAAGGGCAGTCCTCCCGAAAGTACAAAAGGAAACGGGCCTGTTCCTGAGCTTCGTCGGGGACCCAGCACTGCTTGGCCTCGAGTTCTTCTTCATCCCACTGGTTGAAGAAGCGTTACCGCTCGAGATTGCCCTCTGGTACGTCTGCATGGAGATCGTCGGTAGTGGGGAATAGGAGGTCGACCCCGGCTCCATCTGGGTCACCTGCGGCCTCAGTTCCTGGCAGCTGTGATCCTTGACTCCGGAGTCCTTCCCCACTCCCGGGGGGGGGGGGTCCTCTGGTGAGCAGTTTCATCATTGGGCTGCACTGATGGAGCAGTGAGTTTGGTGGTTGTTCTGACTTGCTGTGCCTGCAGAGCCGACCTCGGGGCCTTCGGACCCACAGGCAGACAGTTGGATCAACCCAGTTGCGCGACACCTTCTTTGATGCTGTTGATGTCTTGCTCTTGTGTCTTCCCCCTCACATGGCTGCGGCGCAGGGGCCAGCACAGGTACTGCCTTCTCCTACTCATGTTTTCAGGTCTTCAGCCTTGGGTGCCTTGGGGTTGGGGTCTCCAGGCGCTCGTCCAGCACCGGTTGCGGTGCTGCCTTCAGCCTTGGTGATGCCACATCCGGCGCCATTTTTGATGCTGGTGCTGCCTCAGGGGCCGGGATTTTCGACTCCGATTCGAGGAGCACCTCCTCCTGCTCTCTTTCCTCCCTTTCCTTTCTATACTATCCCTTCTTGGCTAGTAGGAGATAATGTTGAGTCTGATCCTGATCTGTGATTAGGAGACGACCTTGATGAAGATTCATCCTTTGGAGTGGAAAGTAAGCCCTCTACTTCAGCAGAGCCTTTGGTCGAGGACCCATCCTTTTAAGTCTCTCCTGAAGAATATGAATTCCTCCTTTCTCTCCAGACTTTGAGGTGGATCCTGGGAAGCTGTTGTGCCTTCAATATCTGCATGTCCTAGAGATCCCTGTGGAATTGACACCTCTAGTACAGCCCTCTTTTGAGACTCTTTCACAGATGGTGTGGGATAGCCCAGCACTCATTCCTTCTGTGGCTAAGTCCTAGAGACAGAAATATACTCCCCAAGGATAGACCAGTCCTGGCCTCTCAAGCCTTTGCAGATGCCACAGTGGTCTTGGCAGAAAATGACAAAGCCTTTCGCCCTCAGGAGTCTACAACTCACCCCAATCTAATACATGAGATATCACAAGATTACAAGAGGTGGTCCCTACTTCCTTTACCAATGCATTCCAGAATTCAAACCACCAAAATGAACATTTACCCGTATGTTGTACTTGTTTCAAAGTGTCCCTGTATGGTTCCACAACAGACTATTTTAGGTTGGCAGAGGCAATTAATGAGATTCATTTGGGGTAACATCAAACCTAGGGTGTCTAGGAATATATTATATTTACCAAGAAAAGCAGGAGGTTTAGCGGTCCCGTTCCTTGCAGGTTACTGGACAGCCTCACAGATTAAAATTGAATTGCTGTGGCAGCACCCCCATTATGCCTCACATTGGAAAAAGATGGAACTACAACAAATTAAGGGTCCTCCACTGCAGCCCATACTTTATAACAGACGCTTACAACATCAAGTTACTAGGCAATTTCCTATGGGAATTAATACAACCCTGGAGGGTTGGAGAAGGAACCAGTAAGGGAGAACAGCACAACATATATGGAAATATTAGTGGTGGGCTTGGGAAGAACACTTTATCCCAGCTACCCTAGACCACTGGTTTAAGGATCAAGCATTCAGAGGCTTCCATTCCCCATGGCAGGTTATAAGGAGAGGTGCTCCCATCTCTTTTGAGGCAGCTATGCCCCTGTTTGATTTAAAGCCAACGGATATGTTTAAATACTACCAGATCAGTAACTGGGTTCATAATATTCTTAATAACCCAAAAGTAATACAGGGACAACACCTGCATTCACCACCATTTGAGAAAAGTTGGTCACCTCCCTCTGGGAGAGGAGCGATCATGGAATTATATACTAGCTTTATATTAGATCAAGGTTACAACTCACTTAGTATTAAAATAAAGTGGGGGGAAGAGATGGGAGAAATAATAGAAGAAGACAAATGGGAGAAAAGTTGGGGCTTAATATGGAACACTACCTCCTCACCCTCTTGGAAGGAATTTGTTTGGAAAGCTAGAAGTCGATACTTCCTAGTCCCTAAAACTAAGGCCAAATTTAAAGAAGGGGGAGATTCGAAATGTTGGAGGGGTTGCAGAGAGAATGTAGCAGGACACCTACACATATTCTGGCAGTGCCCTAAAATAAAAACTTACTGGGAAAAGATTCAAGAACACCTGAGAGCCATCTTTGGTGAGGGGGGAGAAGAACTGAGTCCCACACACTTGGTACTAGGTGTTGAGCCAACTCACTTAAGGGGCAAAGAGGGCAAATATCTTTGGTGTATTTTACGAGCAGCAGCATTAAAAACACAAAATGCTGGTTACAGAGAGCTAGCCCTACAGTAAAAGACTGGGTTAAAATAATCACTGCAATACAGGAGATGGAGAGATTAACATTTGCAACCCAACAAAGACGAGTAATTTTGTTAATAGATGGAACAGAAGGGAACTGTATGTTACTAGTATGGAAGTAGATTGAAAACATTGGAATTCATTCTATCAGGGATAAATGAATTAATTAATGTCATTCAAAAAGGGACCCAGAAATAGACAAATAAATCAGAAGGTTACATGAAGGAATAGAAAATTAGGCAGAGAGATGGGCATAAAATTATATATCAACATAATAAAGGTAAGTAATCAAAGGAGAGGTGAAAGGCAAAGAAGGGCAGCTATTTTTTTTTAATTATTTATTATATTATAATTTTCAAGTTTTGTTTTTAAAATAAGTTGTTTTAAATAATAATGTATAAAGTGCTTCTTAAACAGAATGGAACATCGTTAAGAATGTAATAACATGTCATAATTGAAGTTCATATGTCTGGATGTTGAAATAATGAAGAGTAACAACTCAAAGTGAAAATAAAATAAAATTAAAAAAAAAGGAGTCTATAGCTCGTCCAGTAAATAAACAATACTGTAAGATTGACACTTTAGGGAGCGAGTGTTCGCCGCTGCTACCCTAGGAATGCGCTCCCGGTAGCTACCAGAGCTATTTCTCTCAATATGTATACCTCTGGCACTCATAGCCACTGTGGAGGCTCTTCCGGAGTCGGATGTTAGTTCAGAGCTTCTCCAGACTATTATTAGAGGCACTGAGTCCAATAATCAGTACCTTAAGGCTGCTATGGACACCTTTCACAGTGCTTCGAGAGCAGCAGCAGCTTGGATATGCACCCAGCATCACTCATGGTTGTGGACTTCGGGGTTCACAAATGATGCTCAACAGAGAGTCATGAATTTTCCATTTGATGGAGTTTTATCTGTTTGGCCCACAGGTGGAGCAGGCACTGGAGGCCACTCAGAAAACTAGGACTGCTGTTAAGTCGGCCAGACTGGCTCCTGCTGCCCCTCAGCAGGGCGGAAACTGACCGCAGTTTCATAACTTTTTTTTTCTCTCTATACTTTCCCCCCCTGGGGCCACCAGTCTGCCTTACCTCTACATGTCAGGCATCCTCCTGGGTACTCAGGCCGCCATCTCCTGGGACTTCCTTCAGCTCTATATTCGGGTCCGCAGCTACCCCCGTGGCAGGGTGGTGGGGAGCACTCCCCCAGAGCTCAACCCACCCGGTCAGGATCCAGTACTGCCGCGCACCCTTGGCGCTGAACAAGTCCACTCTGGAGACGGCCATCATGCTGCCGCAACTAGTGCCCCTATTTTCCACTTTTTCTCCCTTACGGCTTGAGGTGTGCAATAACGCCTAAGGCCACATGGCATCAGCATCTGCATGCACTCTGAGCCAAGCGCCTGCCCCAGCATTCCCTCCATGTCTGCCAATGCTCTATAGCCACCCCCAGCCACCGCCAGAGGCCGCCAGAGCACCGATGGCAATCTCTCGGAGAGGAGAGAGTCCCAGGACACCCATTCTTCTCCCGGCTCAGCGCAGTGAGGTGTGTGGCGCCCAGCGCCTCAACTCTCAGCACCACCGGCTGGAGGCAGTTTCATAACTGTCAGTCCTTCGTGGTAAAGGCAGAGGGGTTTTCACGAGAACCAAGCCCCTCAGCCGCAAAAGAAAATGCAGCAGACGATCACAGGCCTGAAGGTGCCTAGTAACACCCTCTGAAGATCTGGCCCAGGTCCCACCTTAACTGTTTGAGGGGGCCTCTTCTTCGGCATTAGGGGGCGTTTGACTGTTTTACAACCAGTGGAAGTCAGTCACTATGGGCAAATGGATCCTCAGGATAATCCGCGAGGATTACTCTCTGAAGTTTTCAGATACCCCTCCAGAGCAATCACCCAAACAACAGCACAAACTGTCTATCACTCAGTCAGACCTCCTCGCTTCCAAGATTCAGGGCCTTCCATACAACAGGGCAGTAGAAGTGGTTCCGCAAGAGGAATGGGACACAGGTTTCTACTCCCATTACTTCCTGATTCTAAAGAAAACAGGCAGTATGTGCCCTGTTCTAGACCTAAGAAAGTTAAACAAATTCCTCTTCAAAGAGAAATTCAAGATGATTTCGCTCAGTACGCTTTAAAACGATTGGCACGCCTCCCTTGACATGCAGGATGCCTACCAACATGTTCCCATGCACCCAAGCCACCACAAGTATCTCCGATACTGCTCAGAAGTATGGCAGCTTGGATTCAGTGCAAAGAAGTGCAAAATAATGCACCTGGGAAACAAAAAACCAGGGGAAGATTACACAGTGGGGGTAGTAACAACAACAAAATGGAAAGGGACCTGGGGGTAATTACATCTGAGTACTCGTCCAGTTCTGGAGACCCCATCTCTGCAAGGATATAGACAGGATGGAGGCAGTCAGAGGAGGGCAACTAAAATGGTGCAGGGTCTGCAAGAGAAGCCATACGAGGAGAGACTAAAGGAGCTTAATATGTATACCCTTGAGGAAAGGGGGCATGACAGAAACTTTTAAGTACCTCAGTGGAATCAACAAAGTCAAGAGGTAGCATCTTTCAGAAAAGAGATGTGCAGAACAAGAGGACACAATTTGAAAGATGGGGGGATGGCTCAGAGGCACTGTGAGGAAGTATTTTTTTCACAGAGAGGGTGGTGGACGCATGGAACTGCCTTCCTGAGGAGGTTGTGGGGTCTAAAACTGTGGGAGAATTCAAGAATGCATGGGACAGACATAAGGCAATTCTTGTGGGGGGTAGTAAGAAATAGGCTGTTGGTTAACTAGGATCTGCAGCTTATCCTGTAAGTAGGGAATTGGGCAGACTAGGTGGGCCAAGCGGTCCTTATCTTCTGTCAAAGTCTATGTTTCTATGATTTGTGGCTCTGGGCCAGCACTACCAATTCAGAGTCCTGCCCTTTGGGCTGTCCTCGGTGCCTCGAGTCTTTACAAAGTGCTTTGTAGTCCTCGAGTGCATCTCAGGAAACTCAGAATTCAGGTATTCCTGTATCTGGATGACTGGCTCCTAGCAAGCTCCTCCAGACAAGGGATGCAGGAAGCGGTGGCCACTGCTTCCAAGTTCCTCACATCCATGGGAGTTCTGTTGAATCTGGAAAAATCGCAGCTGCAGCCCTCCCAGCAACTCCTTTTCATAGGAGCTCTCCTGGACGCCTCCAGGGCAAGGGCCTTCCTTACGGAGGACAGGAGAAATGATATCCTCCAGATGGCTCGCTCCATCAAGGAGAACGACTCAGTTTGAGCTCTCTCGATGCAGCGGATGCTGGGTCTCATGGCGTCATCGGTGTTTTACGGTGCCTCTGGCTCACCTTCACATGAGAATCATTCAGTGGATGCTCAGTACTCAGTGGTCCCTGACCACACATCCACAGTCCTTTCACATCAAAGTGACGGAACCCCAAGGAGGTCGCTCACCTGGTGGACTCAGGAGGACAACCTATTTCAAGGCTTTCCCTTTGCCCCACTGGAGACACAGATCACCATCACCACAGATGCATCTGTAATTGGCTGGGGAGCTCACTGTCAGGATCTCCACACCCAGAGTCTGTGGAGTCAGGGCAAGTCTCAGCTACACATAAATGTCCTGGAAATGAGAGCTGTCCTGTACGCTGTCTGAGCCCTGAAGGATATCCTCTGTCGCAAAGTAATTCTCCTTCAGACGGACAACAAGGCAGTGATGTACCACATCAACAAGCAGGATGGTGCACACTGTTACCCTCTGTGCAAGGAAGTGATGAGTGTGGGAATGGTGCCTAGAGCATGATTCCCTGATCCAGGCACTCTACCTCCTGGAGTTCAGAACGATCTAGCGGATTGCCTCAGCAGAACAGAGGTGAATCCACACGAGTGGTCTCTCGACTCAAATGTCGTGCAATCACTATTCGAAGAGTGGGGCACTCTGGACCTGGACCTTTTTGTGTCCCCACTCAACGCAAAACTGCCTCTATTCTGCTCCAGAAATCCAGACTCTGGCGTTTTCTGTCAGGATGTATTCAGACTTGCTGCCTAACTTCCTCAAGTCACTAAGTTTGACTGGACTGCTCCTTTGATTTTTTATGTATATTCTGCCTGTTACATGTATGTTCTCAACTGTATTTGTCTACCCTCCACCCTTGTAACCGACGTGGAGCCTTTGCAAAAGAGTCTGTGACTCAAGGGTTGTAATTCTGATTGTTTCCAAACAAACAAATAAACAAGACTGCAGTGGAGAAGACGTTTCTGTATCATTCCTCCTCTTCCCTTAATTCAGAGGTGCTGCTCAAGCTGGAGGGGGGGGGCAGAGAATGATTCTCATCGCCCCATATTGGCCTCATCAGATTTGGTTTCCGTTAATCAACAGATTATCAAAGTTCCACCAAGACAACTACCACTTCAAACGGACCTTCTGACCCAGGACCCAGTGGTCCATCCCAACCTGAGGTCCCTTCATCTCCACGTATGGCGCCTGAGGAGATAGATGGAGATAGATGTAGATAGAGTTAAGGTCTCCTGTAGAGTCTCAGGCATTCTCCTAGCAGCCCGCAAGCTGGCCACCGGGAAAACTTACATGGCAAAGTGGAAACGATTCTCCATCTGGTATGCAAAGTCCTCCCGGGGCCCTTTTCTTGTCCACCAAACAAAGTCTCAAGAGTATCTGCTAGACCTGTAAAATGCAGGGCTACAATACTTGAACGTGAAGGTACACCTCTGTGAGATTTTAGCTTACCATGA
Source organism: Neoceratodus forsteri (assembly GCA_016271365.2). Taxonomy (NCBI): domain Eukaryota; kingdom Metazoa; phylum Chordata; order Ceratodontiformes; family Ceratodontidae; genus Neoceratodus; species Neoceratodus forsteri. Next base: position 496,299,984 of record CM057453.1, read on the forward strand.
GCCTATCCACAATATGTCAGTGGCTTAGCTGCCCTTGGTTAAGAGATTCCTTAAGGGTATCCTCCACACTAGGCCACCAGTCAGGAGACCAGTAGCCACTTGGGATATCAACCTTGTGCTAGACATGCTCACTTGTAAACCTATTGAGCCTCTAGCAACCTGCAACTTGAAGTTCCTGACCTGGAAGGCTGCCTTCCTTGTAGCCATTACTTCCCCTCACAGAGTGTCCGAAATACATGCCCTGGTCACAAACCCTCCATATACAGTATTTCTCAAGGACAAGGTGGTTCTCAGAACTCACCCTAAATTTCTTCCAAAAGTAGTCTCAGAATTCCACCTGAACCAGCCCTTGGTCCTTCCGAACTACTTTGTGAACTTTCAGAATGAAGGGGAACATACCCTGCATTCTGTGGATGTAAGAAGAGTTTTGCGGTTCTACATTAACAGAAAGAAAGAGATCCGCAAATCCATGCAACTCTGTCTCATTCAGTATGGCTCGGCTGGGTCAGCCTGTTGCCATCAGCCGTATTTAGACATGGCTGGTAGCATGTCTCCACCATTGCTGTTCGATGGTGCAGGTCAAACTGGAAGGCAGGGTGTATGCCCACTCTACCAGAGCAGTCACGGCATCTCTGGCAGAGATGCGGAACATGCCCATTGCAGACATCTACAATGCAGCTATGTGGAGCTCTGTGTACACCTTTGTGAAGCACTATGCCTTGGATGGCCATGCCAGACAACATCCGTCCTTTGGCAGGACAATCCTTAATGGATTTCTGTCCTGGGTGAGCTCCTTTCTCTTCTGCTGCCCTTCTTGGGGGATTATTTTGGCTTGGTACTCTCCCGCTAATGTGAATGAGTGGTGGAGACTTTATGTCCAGGAAGATATGTAAATTATGTACCTGCTGTAGTTCTTGATCTTCTTGGATGAAGTCTCCACCACTCATTCACATGCCCACCCACCATCCCCCGAGCTCACTTATCTTGTTTTTGGTCTTCACTCCCTCGTTGGCTGGGCTGTAAAGACACTGTTGTGTTGACCCTTCTTATTTGGGTCATACAGACTATCTTATGTCTGACATGGGTTAGTTTCATTAGGTTAGTTTATGCTGCACCTTCTCAGTAAAAAAGGTACTGAGGCAGTTGGAGGGCTGATGCCGAGATAGCCTATACAGCGCAAGCCAGTCTCGAGGTGCCATGCATGTGCAGTCCTGCCTTGGCGCCAGCCCTCCTGAAGATTTTTGGCTCCCCCTCGGTCCTAGCACCTCCAGTGTAGTCTCACTGGTGTGAATGAGTGGTGGAGACTTCGTCCAAGGAGATCAGGAATTAGGATAGATATGTAATTTACATGTCTGGTTTGTAGTGATTGTCACCTGTGACATTTGTTCAATTAACTGGCCAGACATCTTTCCTACGGTGGATTGTTCCCAGGGTGGTGGGTACTGGTGCTGCACCATGCTGTTGTAGAGAGCCCCACGAGTCACAGCAATTTTCAGTCCCAGTATCAGGCAGATGAAACCTTTTTTTGTGGGAATGAAGCTGGATTCAGGTTCCTTGGGTTCTCCCACTCCACCTCTGCTTATTTTAGAGGTGGTTTATAGCTGATATCTTGACGGATGCTTTAGAATAAAGCCCTCAGCTCTGTGGAGCCAGTGACTATGCTGCCATCTTATCAAGCGCCCCTAGTGGTAGTTGTCAACCACCATTTTTACCGCACTAATCCGCGTTTTCTTTTTTTTCCCCTTAAATCCAGTGATTTGATCACTGATCTTTTTTGCATGTCGTCTTCTCCATCCTCCTCACTCGCGAGGTAGCTTTTCAAGTGTGCATGCGGTAAGCAGATTCCACACAAGGATGGTCATTCAACCTGTCTGTTCTGCCTAGGCCCGGACCACAACATCAAGGCCTGCCAGCATTGCCAAGGCTTTAACCAGTACACACGTCTCTGTCGTCAGAAGACCCTCGAAGCCTTCTTGCTTTCCAAGAAGCTATCCGCAATGGATAAGGAGCTTCACCACAAGAGTTCTTCATCCTTTCCGGCCTCTGGGGCCCTCACATCTTCAAACCAAAAACCAAAAATGCTGCCCCACCCGGCTGAGTGTGCTAATGAGAGCAAATCACCCACGATACACCAGAAACTCCAGCACCACTCGATGCAGGAAAAAACTAATAAGACCCAGAATGAAAATCACTCAACAAACAAATTGCATGTTGACAAATAGTTTTAATCTAGAAATTCAGTACTACACACATTAAAGATAGTCAAAGAGACAATATGCCATCTAAAGAGAGGGGCTCAGATGGGACCCATAAGCCTCCTACCAGTTTCAGCTAGAGCACTCCTGGAGGTTTATAGGTCCCATCTGAGCCCTCTTTAGATGCACTTGCCTGTTGAGTGATTTTCATTCTGGGTCTTATTTGTTTTTTTCGCTGCAGTGAGTGGTGCTGGAGTTTTTGGTGTATCGTGGGCCTTCACATCTTCTCCTTCTCACAAAGTGAAAAAATCCAGTGATAAACACAAGCACCAGGAAAAACACAGGGAGAGATCCAAGGCAGAAGATCACTCATGGTTCGTCCCCCCCCATGGGGAGGGGGGGGTCAACCTCCTCCACCATGGCTGCCCTTTCTCCCTCCAGGTTCCTGGTGACCAGCCTCCCTCCCTTATTTCCACATTGGGAGAAGGCTCTTTGGGCTGTGGAAAATCCTCCCCCGCCTCTTAAGCTCTTAAGCCTCTTAGGCCCATAGTTACTGCGGGCTCTAAGCTAAGTGGCTTGACCGGTGGTTCCTCGGGCAGCAGGTCTTTGCCTATCACTCTCCCGGCCAAGGTGTCCGCTGAGTCCGCCCCGACATCAAGGGCCGATGCCATCAGGCAACACCCTGGTCCGTCACCCTCAGCCTCTGGCAGAGAAGGGGAATCCAGGGGAATCTGTCCCACTTGGGAGCTAGCTCCCCTATCCAGGGGGGATACTGCCTAGGCGGCTGCCAGCAGAGTCATCGACCTGGCCTCAACCTATGCTGGTTCCCTCGGCGCGACCTCCCCGACGCCTCCTCGGGTGGTGCCATCACTGCCCAAGGATCTAAGGTCCCTGGAAGGGCCTAATGTCCCTTCTCATCTGATGCCGGAGGGTCCGATGCCCGATGATCTTATGCCAGATCCTGCCCGTCCGATGCCAGAGGACCCTACTCCTCTGTGACCCACCAATGCCTGGGTTACCACAGCCTGGTGACCGGACACTGGGGCCCTCGAAGCCTAATCCCCTGGCACTTGACACCCCACCTTTCCTGCAAGATCCTCCATAGTTCCTAAATAACCTCTTTGTGGCCTGGTAGGTGTACTTCAAGGATTAAAGGCTTCCAAGGCACCTCATCAGCCAACCCCCCCCCCCAGGGGCTGCCTCTGGACAAGCCTCCAGTCCACTCACCCACTCCTCCACCTAGGAGGCCTACGCCGACGCCAGATATGGGTGGCACCCCCTCCCCAGGGTCGGCCATGCAAGCACCCTCACTCGCCCTCCTTTTCCCCAGACTCGAAGGACTCAGATGGGTACTCCCCCTCTTCTTCCAACCAAGGGGAATTGGATCTACTGTCAGAGCCGGAGGGAGGAAAAGACCCCCCTCGCTCCCCGCCAAACGACCCTAGATCCCCCTTGCTCCCAGCCAGACGACCCTTCTTTCATGGATGTGAATCATGACATCCAACTATTGAATGGCTGGACACTGAAGAGTTGAACCCAGAACATAAATGTTTGGCCACCTTTCTAAGGAAAAAGACACCTTGCCGGTGGTTGTTCCTCCTATGGTGGAGTCCTACAAGGATGCCAACAAAATGGCTTGGAAGCGCCCCTTTACCATGCTGGTGGTCTCCAAGAAATATAACTGGATAGGTACTGTACCTAGAGAAGACCACCTTATGGGGAGCAACTTGAGGCAGACTCAGTCATGAATAATGCTGCCCATGACTGGTTCAGACGCCCTAGGCACCTCAGTACACAACCACGAGACAAAGACTCTAAACAGTTTGACTATCTGCCCAGGAAGGTCTATTCCTCAGCCACATGTGCCATATGTTCTCAAAACTTTCTTGCCCACATGGTTCAGTACCAGAATGCCTTGTGGGACAAGGCGGTGGAGGTTGCTCAGGCCATGTCAGATTGCCCAGGGGAAGGCAGATCTGATGGCCATTCTTAAGTCAGGCTCAGACGTCGGGAATCATGTCCTGAGGGCTTCCTATGACACAGTGGACTCGGTAGGTAGGGCCGCTGCCTCTATGGTCTGTATCCACTGGTATTCTTAACTGAGAGTCTCCAGGTTTGCCCCGGATGTCCAATCCAAGATTATGGATGCCTCCTTTAGAGGGCCAGTCCTGTTCGGGGAAGATTCCCAGAACATTATCACCCATTTATAAGAGTCTGGGAAAGCCATTAGATCTGTACGGACAATGTACTAAACGCAACCTAAGCAGCATTCCAAGCAGTCCTTTCATAGGAATGCTAGACAACAACCCCAATGGTCAGCAGCAGAGAGCTGGCTTTAAGTGAAAAGTCTCCACCTCTGCTACTGGTGGTTCAGCCCCTTGGGCTTCCCGAACCTCCCAGCCCGCACTGCCTCTCTCTGGCTCCTCAGCATGACTCATTGCCTGACCTCCCTCACCCAGCTGAGGCCTTAGGGGAGGTGGTGGTGGTGGTGGGGGGTCAGTTTTCTTTGCACATAGACAGCTGGCATTGGATAACTACAGAACAGTGGATTCTGCAGCTTATCGAGAGGACACACTCTCGAGTTCACTGAAGTGCCTCCAGCCAAACCTCCGATTCCTTCCCATGACTTTCCGGCCCACAATGCTCTTATTGCAGAGGAAATTCAGGCTCTGCTTCAAAAGTGAGCCCTGTAGCCTGTCCCCACAGTACAACAGGGGAAAGGGTTTTACCCCATTTCTTCTTGATGCAAAGAAAATCAGGGACCTGCACCGATCCTAGACCGCGGCCACCTGAATCTGTACATAGAGTACAAAAAGTTCAGAATGGTTGTTCTGATAGGCCTGCATCCTCTCCTTCATCAGGGAGATTGGTTATGCTCCCTGGACATGCAGGACACATACCTCCACATGCTGGTTTCCAATAGCACAGGGGCAGCGGTATCAGTTCAGGGCTCTGCCTTTTCGGTCTGTCCTCGGCCCCACAGTGTTCACCAAATGCCTCGCAGTAGTGGCCCTGCCTCAGAAGGCAGGGACATTAGGTCTTTCCCTCATCGGTATTGGGCAAGATTATGGAGGCACTCCTTAAGGAAAGGATAGCAACACGTAGAATCCATAGGAGCACAGGATCCAAGACAGCATGGGTTTACAAAGGAAGGTCCTGTCAAACTAATCTCATAGATTTCTTTGACTAAGTAACCAGAGTTGTGGACCAAGGGGAGCAGCTGATGTCAGCCTACCTTGACTTCAGCAAAGCTTTCAATACTGTTCACATAGAAGATTGATTAATAAGCTGGGTAGGCTCGGGTGAGTCAGAAGTTGGTCAACTGGGTGGCAAACTGGTTGACGGACAGAAAACAGAGTGGTGATAAACAGTATACAGTCAGAAGAGATGCAAGTCACAAGTGGGTACCTCAGGGAACAGTCCTGGGGCCAGTCCTCTTCAATATCTTCATCAGTGACATTGCAGATGGACTGAGGGTAAGGTCTGTCTGTTTGCAGATGACACCAAGATCTGCAACTGAGAGATGATCCAGATGGGGTGGGCAGAATGAGAAAAGATCTGGATAAACTAGCAAAATGGTTGGAAGAGTAGCAACTGGGGTTTAATGCAAAGAGTGCAGATCATGCACATAGGAAAGAGAAACCCTAAGCCACCTATAGGCTGGGAGGGAGTTGCTGGCAGTCACAATGGAAGAAAGAGACTTGGGCGTCATCATCACCGATGACCTGAAATCATCAAGCAGACCACTAAAGCAGTAGGTAGGGCTAGGGGATGTTGGGGTGTATTAGTAGGGATTATCACAAGTCGGAAGAGGGTAGAAATAACCCCTTTTTACATGACACTAGTTAGGCCCCATCTGGAGTACTGCGTGCAGTACTGGAGGCCACACCTTCACAAGGACATTAACCAAATTAAGGCAGTCCAGAGAAGGGCAATCAAAATGGTGCAGGGACTGCATCAGAAAACATATGAGGACAGATTAATGGAGCTCAATATGTATACCCTAGAGCAAAGGAGGGAGAAAGGTGATATGATCGAAACATTCAAACACCTTAAGGGCATTAACAAGGTGAAAGAGTCTAACATGTTTCAATATAAGAAAAATAGCAGGACAAGAGGACATAGCATGAGATTAGAGGGAGGCCGATTAAGGGGTAATGTGAGAAAGTTCTTTTTTCTAGAAAGGGTGGTGGATGCATGGAACAGCCTACCTCAGGAAGTGGTGGGTATGAATACAGTGCAGGGCTTCAAACAGGCATGGGATAGGCATAAGGGAGCAATACAGATGAGTATGAATAGATAGGCCATTGACAGAGTAAAGGCCGATGGCACATTCATAAGGCAGAAAAAGAAATGGGCAGACTGGATGGTCCTTGTGGTCCTTATCTGCTGTCAACTTCTATGTTTCTATGTTTTTAGACGACTGGCTCCTGACCACTCCCAACAGGGACCAGCAGCTGAGCACCATGCAGGCCACATTTCACCTGTTTCAGGACCTGGGGGTCATCTTGAACCTTCCCAAGTCCTTCCATTGGCCAAGTTAGCAGCTGCAATACATAGGGGCAATTCTTGACATGGCTTAAGGAAAAGCCTTTCTCCCCCAGGACAGAGCAGAATGCCTTCAGATACTGGCATGGCAGCTCTCCTTCACCTGTTAAGTCTTGGTCAGGACTGTTCTTAGACTCTTGGGGCACATGGCAGACACCATAGCCACGGTCCCTCTGACCAGACTGTACATGAGAATGATTCAGTGGAACCTCAAGAGTTCAATGGGATTAGCGGTCTGACGGCTTGGACCAGCCAGTCTTGGTATCTAACCCAGTCAAGCAAGCCCTGAAATGGTGGTTGAATTCCTACAACCTTTCTTATTTCTGGAATAATCCTCCCAGGCAGACCCTGAACACAGATGCATCAGGTCAAGGCTGGGGAGCTCATCTGGGAGATTATCAGATCTAAGGATCTTGGAGCCAGCAGGAGCTTCATCTCCATATCAGTATTCTGGAGAAGAGGGCAATTCTGTATGCCTTTCAGGCTTTTCAGATGGTGCTGCTACCCAGGCCCCTGTTGATGCAAACCGACAAGCCTCCTCTTTAGAACGAGATCTAGGCATCCTTATTAATAATAAACTTAGTTCAACAGACCACTGTAAGCCAGTAACTAAAGCTAGAGGAATGATTAATAGAATTAAACACAATTTGTTTGCAAAAACAAACAATGCATAATTCCCTTGTATAAAAGTTATGTAAGGTCCCTTCTTGATTATGGGTCCCCTGCTTGGTCACCATATTTAACCAAAGACATTAAGCAATTAGAGAATGTCCAGAGATCAGTGACTAAATTAATTAAAGAAATATGTCCTACCATGAGAAATTACTAGAAACTGGCCTTTATCCATTGCAGCTCAGCTCAGATTGTATTTTTATACAAAATGCTGCAATTTCCAGAATTGGTAACTTACTGTGACATACGGTTCAACTCTAACAGAGATAACTTAAGGTCTCAGAATAAGAAACTTGTCGTCCCTCGTGCTGTTACAAATAAAATGGGATAAATATTATACTGTAAGGACAGTTAAAGCATGGAATAGATTGCCCCAGGAAGTTGTTCCCCTCACCAATTTAGATTGCTTTATAAAAGCACTTGATAGATTATATTATTCTGAACATAGAATGGTGTAATTGATCCATGTATGTGGGAGAACAGTCTCGATAGGCATACCAGACTCCTTTCATCCTACTGACCTAGTAAACATGTCGGTGGTGTTTTATATCAACAAGCAGGGGACTCATTCCTATCCCTGTGCAGGGAAGCAATGCGAGTGTGGACATGGGCTGTGGGCCATCACTTGGACTTATCCATAATACTGTTCCGGTGTCCAAAACACCCTGGCCGACAGCCTATGTCAGTCTCGGTCCAGGGAGTATGAGTGGGAGCTTTATCCCTCAGTGGCAGAAACTTTCTTGGACAGATGGGGTCATCCAGAACTAGATCTACTTGCCTTCCCACCCAACGCCAAACTGCCCAATTTCTACTCGCTATATCCAGGGCCTGGTGTTTTCTGGTGAGACGTGTTGTCCCTCTCCTGGATGGGGAGGTTCTTTTGTGCGTTCCCTCCCTCCCCTCTATTGCAGAGGGTCCTCCTCAAGCTGTAGATGGAGGGGGCAGACATGATCTTAATGGCGCCTTTCTGGCTTCGACAGATTTGTTTCCACTGCTTCAGCAGCTAGCTGTGGAGCCTCTGGTTTCCCTGCCCCTTCGATCAGACTTGCTCTCCCAGGAGCAGGGAACCCTGCTCCATCCAGATCTCAGATCTCTTCATCTCCATGCATGGCTCCTGCAGACGTAGCCATCTTCAGATCTGGAGTGTCACCCAGAGTAGCGGATGTTCTAGTGGTAGCCAGAAAACCTTCCTCTAGAGCAACCTACGCTATGAAATAGGAGCAGTTCTACATCTGGGCTACTGGCAGGCATCTTGATCCATTCTCCTCACGGTTCTGGAGTTCCTCTGCTTGACGCAGGACACAGCTACCATTGCTCAAGGTGCACTTGATCGCTATTTCGGCCTACCATGTGCCTATTGCAGGCATGGCCATTGCCCATCTGGACCTTTTCTGTACCTTCCTACGGGGCATTCTGCACTTAAAGCCTCCCATCTGGAACCCTGTCCCGCCATGGGATCTTTTGTGTGTCCTAGAAAAACTCACATTGCCTCCTTTGAGCCAGCCATAAGTTGTGAGCTGCGCTTTCTGTCGTGGACAGCGTTATTTTTAGTTGCCATTACTTCTGTTTGAAAAAGTCTTGAGCCTCAGGCCCTGATATGTAAGGAGCCTTATATATTGTATAGCAGGTTGAATTAGTGTCCGTTGTATTTAGTGGGAGTCAACCTTCTACACATATTTGCGTCCGATAGAATTGGCGCAGACAGCTTACTCTTCAGTATAGTACTGCTGACAATCAGCTGTCCATTATTTTTCACTATCCATTTATTTTCACTGATTGTCAGCAATAGCAAATATAGTGAAAATAACCATCTATACAGTAGTTTTTCACAAAGACAGGGTATCCTTGCGAACTAATCCTAAATTCCTGCCAAAAGTGGTGTCAGAGTTCACTTTGAATAAGGACATCCACCTTCTGGTGTATTACCCAGACTACTCGAACCATGGGAGGCATTGCTGCATACTCTGGATGTTCACAGGGTGCTATGTTATTACTTGGAGCTCACCGACCTACTCAAAATCTGATCAGTTGTTTGTTTCTTTGCCCCGAATGGGAGGGACTCCTGTTTCTAAATAGTGTTTATCCAAATAGTTAATTGCATTGCGTTTTGCTACAGTAAATATGACAAAATTGGTTAAGAGTCATTCTGCCGGGGTGTGGTTGCTTCCTTTGCTTCACTGAAAAACAGGCCATTTTAACCCCTGGATGAGCCCAGACACCCTTGAACTTATGAAAAATAGAGCCCATCGATTGGCATGTAGCCGAGGCCACATGGAAGCAGTCCGACATTCTGAATTACAAATGGGACGGAATAATTGTACCAGGACCATCCGAATAGCCAAAACATATTACAAGGAGGCCCTAGCTAAGAACTGGAATGATGGTCATAAATTCTGGGCAAACCTAAAAGAGGTCGTGGGGCGTGAGCCCAAGCGGCCTGCCATGCTCCAATGTTGATGGATCCCTCATCCTTGATCCTAAATCTATAGCCAACACCTTCAACCTTGCTTTCACCGACCTCTGTACTGTCCTCCCTACCGACTTCTTCTCCCTCACCAACCCTGCTGCTCCTTCACAGACCCCAGTACGTCCCCTTTTCACTTCAAGACTATTACTATCGGGGAAGCCAGGAAATACCTGCATAAGGTGCTCGGTAAGGGGAGATACAGTGGAGATAACCTTAATCTGAAACTAATCTCGCTCTCTCTGGAAGAAATCCTGTCTCCCCTTACCCATATCCTCAACCTATCACTTCGGTTTGCAGTATTCCCTCAAAAATGGAAAGCCGCAGTAGTTACCCCTGTGTACAAGAGTGAGGATCAGGCCATGCCCAAGAATTATAGACCCATCTCTATACTTCCACCACTCTCAAAGGCCCTGGAATGAATTGTCACAGACCAACTTGTCGAATACCTGGACAAACATAAGCTCCTATGCCCTGAGCAGCATGGCTCTAGGGCAGGGCACAGCACCACTTCAGCCCTCTTGGAATTCACGGGCTTCATCCATAAATCTCCGATCTTGGATGGCTTGCTGGGGCAATCTGTATAAATCTAACAAAGGCCTTCGATACGGTCAGTCATACCTCTAGTTGACCAACTCACTGCTGCAGGCCTTGCCCGAGGCGGTTGCATGGTTCCCCAGTTCCCTGCACTGCCGCTTGCAAGCATCAGGATAGGTACTGTCCTCTCAGACAGCAAACCTGTCTGCTCAGGCGTTCCACGGGGTCAATACTGGGTCCCCTCCTATTCAGCTTATTCTTGATGCCTCCCCCAAACCAGACAAGGCTGCATCCTTCTTTATGCAGATGATGCATGTGTCTTCTCAAATGGCTCAGACCCCAGTGCCCTTGAGCAGCAACTATAGAGTGATTCCCAGTGTAGAGGCGTGGTTCAAAGATCATAAATTGATAATGAACTACAAGAAAACAAAACACATGCTGTTTTCTAGCTCTCTAAACAAACACAAAAACTACCCACTATCAATATGCAATAGTGGCGGGGTTTCCCTTGAACTTGTTCAACACTTTAAATACCTTTTTATCACTATTGACAACTCACTCCCCTATACTCTTCACATTGACAACATGGCCAAAGCTATCAACAAGCGCATAGGGCTACTTTATCGTCACAAGCATAGCCTCTCCCCTGAAGCCCTCAGCATAGCTGTCCACAGTTCTGTGGGTTCCCTGGTTTACTACGCACTGCCTATGTATGGTTCTACCACAGATACTGCTCTCCGGCGCATAAAAACTGCACTCAACGAAGCCTGCTGGCTCACCTTAGGTGCACACTGACTGACTCACACCTGTGATCTCTATGCCAGGGCACACGAGATCACGCTCAGTGGCTGACTAAAATATCAATCCTGCCTTCTTGCCAGAAAGATCTACCTTTGTCAGCTACCGATAGGGGTCCAACAATTTCTGGTTCCCAGCAGTAATCCATGGCACACCCGTAACTCCAAACACCAGTCTTTCCTAACTCTGAAATGTCGATCATCTCAAGGACAAAGGTCCTTTGCTAACTGTGCACCACTGTGGTTCAGCTCCCTCCAGGAGAACATTGCACGCCTGCCCACACTGGGTACTTTCAAAATGAACTTGAAGCTCTTTATGATACGCAAATCTCGATGTGCCTGCCATTGCTAGCACCACCTTTCCACCCCCCATCACTGCTTCCGTCCCCTGCCCCTCAACCCATCCCTCTCTCCCCAGAGTAGGCCCTTCTGCTACCCCCAAATACCTAACACCCTCTCCCTCTGCCTCCAATCTAGCCACCTCCCTCCAATCCCTACTGCTATACTGATATTACGCTCTCCTTTTGCACATTGCACTCGGACTCCTCCCCTTCATCCCCTTTTTTCTTTTTTTCTTTAGCACTTAGCAATGCTCCACACAGCCTCTTGTTTGCTGACAACTGACTGGTTTCACCGTTGGGTACTGTAAATTGTCTGTTTTCCTGTGACCTGTACTGTGTTTGATATATAATGTTGTTTGTTTACCTTTGTATTTCTTCAATCCTTTGTATAATTTCACCTATTAGTTGTACTGAAATGTCCTGATGTGGAACCTATGTAAAGAGCTCTGAGCTCAAATGATTTTCCGAGTACTGAAATAAATAAATAAAATAAATATGTCTGCTGCAGATATCTGTGCAGCTGCACTGAGTTCTGTCCACAACTTTGTGAATCACTATAGTCTGGACATTGTTTCTCACGGAGGCGAATTTGGACTTGCAGTCCTCCTGGGACTCTGTCATGATCTCTCTGAGAGCTTTTGCCTCCACCCTTCTGACCAGGGTCTCTCTTTATTGCTTGGGACTCGGTCCTAAAGGTGTTACCTGCTGCAAAGAGCAAGTCTCGAAGTGAGATGGTGCAGTTTGTAGGAACTTACCATAACAGTAGATCTTCAAGAGAGCTCTTTTGGCAGGTACTGTATTTCCCTCCCACCTTTCCCCTGGTAACTACTTCTCCATCTCAGATACCTTGTTCCTCGGTTCTCCTTTTTCATCTACTTGCTGGGTCTCTGGCATGAGAACTGGAGATGGGTTGGGGACCATGCCTTTTATACCATATGTGACGTGGGGCGAGCTGGCATAAGGGGCGGTCCCCCGCTGTATACTGCTAGCTAGCTAGAAGTTTTCTGTGGGGTCCTGACATCTGCCGACTTCAGTCCTAAAAGTGTTACCTGCTGCAAGAGCTCCTCTCAAAGATCTAGAGTTATGGTAAGTTCTACATAACTGTACTTTTTCATTCCAGGGGGAATATCTCCATTTCAAAGTCTTGCTCTTTTGCTTGTCCTCTGCGCCGTGGGTCTTTACCAAGTGCTTAACGTCGGTGGCCCTCCGCCACAACAGCCTGTATGTATTCCCATATCGGGATGATTGGCTATTAAAAGCCCCATCCAGGGAGCTCTTGCTAGCCACCCTGCACAGGATCCCGCAGCTGTTTCACTCCCTGGGTATAACGGTGAACTTACCGAAGTCCACTCTCTTCCCATCTCAGCACAATTTTGGACTCATCCCAAGACAAGGCCTTTCTGCCCTAGGACAAGGCAGACTGCCCGATGGCAATGACCTCCCTTGTGGCTTCAGGACTGGTAGGTTACGGCCAGGTCCTACCTTGGCTCCCTAGGCCTCATGGCAGCAGCTATAGCCACAGTGCCATTGACCAGACTTACATGTGAGTGCCCCAGTGGAACCTGCATGTTCAACGGGATCAACTTCGATGACTTGGATCAGTCAATCCTAGTCTTCTCTCTGGTTTGCAGGGTATTGCAGGCGTGGCAGAACCCTCAGTCTGTTATGGGAAGTCCCCTTCTCATCCCTCTCCCAAGCACATCCTAACTGCGGACTCCGTGGGCACTGGTTGGGAGCCCACCTGGATCTCTTGGACACAGGTCCTGATCTCCAGTGGAGGCCACTCTTCTCATAAACATGCTCAAAATGAGGATGACCCTGTACGCGCTCCAGGCCTTTCAGAGCCACTTATCCCCGGGTCACCTGCTGGTGCACTCAGTCAACCTCAATGTGGTGTACTATCTCAGCTAGTATGGGGGAACACATTCTTACCCCCTGTGCCAGAAGACAATGAGAGTCTGCTACTGGGCTCTGGACCATGGCCTTGAGCTGTCAACCGTCGATGTTCCAGGAGACCAAAACATCTTAGCAGACAGCAGGTCGCAATCCCAGAAGCATGAATGAGAGCTGCCGGCTTCAGTAGCTGAGGGCCTGTTTGAAAGGTGTGGACACCCAGAGTTTGACCTTTTCGTGTCCCCACTCAATGCAAAACTGCCACTTTTCTGCTCACTAAATTCAGGATCTGATGTTTTCTGGTGAGAACGTTGTCCATACCCTGGAAAGTGAGGTTCCTGTATGCTCCCCCTTCTGCTGATCCAGAGGGTGCTCCTAAAACTGCAGATGGAGCGGGCCACCCTCATACTGGTGGCACCATTCTGGTCTCTGAAAATTTGGTTTCCGTTATTACAACAGCTGGTGGTGAAAGGCGCCCTGGTGGCACTGAGGGGCTGAGGGTGCTGGACGCCACACCTTGCACCAAGCTGGTGACCTGGGTTCATTAACAGACTCAGGTCGCGCGGGGGCTGGCCGGGAAAGGAAGGATAGAGCATCCACAGACAGCTCTCCTTCCTCGGGGAGGGGGGATGATATGGTGCACTGCTGGCCTGAGACCCAGCGGCAGCTGGGTGCCAGCACATGTGCATCATCACATCGGGAAAGGGACACCACGTCCAAGGAGTTAGGCCGTCTCTGTGGAGGCAGAGCTCTGCCGCTTGCACATTCGTGGGCCTAAGGAGAAAAACTGGAGGAAAACCCCCCGTAGCGGCGAAAATGATGAGTGACCTTTCGCAGGACCTGCACATGGTGGCCGGAGACACCCACAGCCCTGTGAGAGAGGCTATGAGCAAGGGTAAGTCCCAGGGGAGCCAGGGTGATGGGGCTGGGAGGGGGTCAGTCAGAGGAAGGCCAGGGATGTGAAAGAGCAGAAAGTATAATTAAAAAAACAGCTGGCAGTGGAGCCTCCAGTTCCTCTCCCACTCTGCGGGACCTGCTGATGCAGGCCCAGGGTAACCTGGTCCATCCGGATCTCAAGTCCCTTTTGCTGCATGCTTGGCTCTGAGGGCATAGCTATAGCCTGCTTTGGGGTTTCTCAGAGGGTAGCTGATGTCCTGGTGGCTACCAGACCCTCCACCTGAGCCATATTCTGTGAAGTGGAAGCATTTTGCCATGTGGGCCTCTGCCCACTGCTTGGACCCTTTCACTTGTTCAGTAAAACAGGTTTGTAGTACCTTTGCCCATCTCAGACTCTGGGCTTCAGTATTCTTCCATTAAGGTGTATATGTCTGCTATCTCTTAACGTCCATGTGCCCGTGAACGACCATCTGATTGCACAGTTGGAGGTGGCTCGTATGTTTTTGAGGGGCATCCTTCGCTTGCAGTCCCCTATTTGTAGTCCTGTCCCGCCTTGGGACTTTAATTTTCTGTTGGTGATGATGAGCCTGCCACTTTTTGAACTGTCCACATCTTACCAGTTTTGCTTTCTGTTGTGGAAAGCGTTACTTTTAGTTGCCAGTATGTCTGCTCAAAGAATTTCAGAGCTACAGACTCTCATGTGTGAGCAGCCTTATTTGATTTTCCACAAAGACAGGGTCTCTTTGTGTACTAACCCCAAGTTTCTTCCTAAGGTGGTGTCTGAGTTTGCCCCAACTCAATCCATCCACCTGCCTGTTTATTATCCAGAGCGCGCCAGTCCAGGAGAAGCATTGCCCCACACTTTGGATATGCATAGAATTCTGCGTTAGTATACACACCATACTAAGGACTGTAGGAAGTTCAAGCAGTTGTTTGTTTCTTTTCCCCCGAGAAATAGGGTCCCCAATTTCAAAACAGTGCTTGTCCAAATGGTTGATGAGAGGTATTACTTTCTGTTATAGGAAGTATGGTAAGGAACTTCCTGGGACTGTCAGGGCCATTCAACCATTGGCCACTTCTGTTGCCTGTATCATGTGTCAGCTGCAGACATCTGTGCTGCTGCCACTTGGAGTACTGTCCACACTTTCACCAAGCACTACAGTTTGAACATTGCCTCTCGCAGGCGGGCAGGGTTTGGACTGGCCGTGCTTCAGGGACTCCTTTCTTAGGTCTCTAACCTCCTGCCACTCGTTGCTTTACTGTCAGCACTGCTTGAGACTCATTCCATAGGTGTGACCTGATGAAGGAGATATCCCTGATGAAGGCTGTACAGTTGCGTAACGTAACAGTAGATTTCACTCCAAGAGGGCTCTTGCAGTAGGTACTAACAGATAGGACTGAAGCCGGCAAGTGCCAGGACCACACAGAAAACTTTTAGCTAGCAGTGTCTGGCGGCCACCCTCTAGTTCTTTCCCGTTGTTGACCTGCGTGTTGGACCTTGCAGAGAATGTTATTTCTGTCAACGCCATCTTGAATGAGTATTTCTTGTTTTTCTAACCATCAAAAATGATATTTTTCTCATAATTGTACTAGGTTATTCGATCATGCACGTCGTTTCTGATGTCTTCCGACTTGCATAAAAAGTGCAACTTCTGTGGGACTCTTCTCCCTCACAAAGATGGCCATTCCCTCTGCCTTTTTTGTCTCGGCCCAGACCATAAGACAGAGGATTGCGAGGTCTGCCAAGGCTTTAACCAGGCCACACAAAAGCACCGTCAGCAGTCCCTGGAAGCCCACCTTTTAAAACTAAAAATGGCATCCATGGAGAGGGAGCTGAAAAAACTCAGGAGCACATCTTCTTCCACCGAAGGACACCGTAAGAAGAAGAAAGCTTTTAGCAGAGAACAGCAAGAGGATGGAGGTGCTGTTAGAAATGTACTATTCTACTGGGACTTAAGAACTAGAACTCTACTACTGGGACCTTCAGTTTAGGGTAAAAATTAAAAAAACAAACGAACAAGAGTGTGTTTGAGTGGGGTGAAGAGAACTGTTATCTGTGCAGTTAGCTAGGTGAAGAAGGGAACTGAGTTAGCTAGGTGAAGAAGGGAACTGTGAATTGGGGGAGTGCCGTGGCTAGGCAACAGGAAGCCAGGTGTTTGGATTTGAAACTGCCTAGATAGCTTTTGGCAGAGAACATCAAGAGGAAGGAGGTGCTGTTAGAATTTTACTACTCTACTGGTACAATATAGCCCTTCCTCCACCCCTAGCCAGTTCCACTTTTATAGGCACAGGATTTGACTGACAAGTGATAACAGGAACTTCCTGATTGGGAGCAAGTAGGAGTGATCACAAAGGCACAAAAGACTTACCGTCCTAGAAGGAAAAGACTAGCTCTCCACCCCCACCCCCAGCTGCTGGAGGTCTGACTCTGAGCAAGTAAGAAGGAGACTATTACAGTAACTTCCTGTCCCAGAACAGGAAGAGCAGGAGCTTTAAGGGCACAGAGGCAGTAGGAAAGTAGGGAGAAAAAATAATTAAACAGAGAGAGGAAAGAGTAAACATACAAAACAACAGTTGAGGGGCCACAAATAAGACATGATGGGAGTAGTGCAATGCAGTGGCTGTGGAGCGGCAGTCTTCCGGGAGACGTTCTGGAGGATGTGGTGTTGTCCCATCTGCAGGCACGTCTCTGGGCTGAGGGAGGAGGGTGCTCGTCTCCAGGCTGAGTTGGCCAGGATTCGGGGTACCTCCTCTCCCACCCAGTAACCACCAGGGCTGCCGCCGCTGCCTCAGAGGTTACCAAAGAAGAGGAGCGATTGGACCACAATGGGCTCAGGGAGGGTGAAGGTGGTGGAACAGAGGTGCATCCCTCCAGTTGTAACTCTCCACAATTCGTACGCCATTCTGGCAGAGTGTGGTTCCTCTACAGAGGCACCTGTAGTGGAGACCAAGGAGGATACTGGGAACCTCCACAAAGGAGACCCACAGAAGGGTGGCATGGGATCCCACAGGGGAAGGAAACAACTCCTGGTGGGGGACTCCATTGTTAGGAGGGTAGAACTGGGGGGAGGTAAGGTGCTTGCCTGGCACCATGGCTTGGAGGGACAGGGAGCGAATCCTCAGGGTCGCGGGAGTAGCTGCATGGGGGAGGGAGATGGATGCCATTGTCCACCTAGGGACAAATGACTTGGCTGGGAAAGGGATCAGAACAGTGCAGGAGGAGTCTGTGGAGTTCGGAGGGGCCCTTAGACAAGTAGCACGCGGTAACCTTCTTGGAGGTGCTGCCTGTCTATGGCATGGGTGAGGCTAGGGTGCTCCATCATGGGACTCAATAAGTGGTTGAAAACTGGTGCAGAGATCAGGGTTTGGCTTCATTGGGGACTGGGGTCCACCTGGAGGGATGCAGGCCTATACTGGCTCGATGGTCTGCATCTGTCAAGGAGGGAACCAGGATCCTAGGTGATAGGTTTAAATGCTTCATTGGCAACCATTTAAACTAGCCAAAGAGGGAGGCACTGAAAAGGAGCAAGGAAATTCTAGCCCCCCCCCCAAAAAAAAAAATCAGGGTAGTTAGTGAGGTAAACAGCAAGATAAAGAAGTCGATAGGGAGAAGGACAGGGTAAATGCAGAAAAAGGCAAAGGCAGTAAGGACGAGATGGGGCAAAAGGGTAATGCCATCAACAAATGGAGAGTAATGAGTATCAATGCCCATAGTCTAGATAACAAGCTCTCTGAACCGGTGGCCTTGATGGAAGAGGGCGCCTGGATATCGTGGACAGTCACAGAAACATTGTACACAGAGAACCATGACTGGGATGTCAAACATACCAGGGTACACAATCTACAGGAGAGACAGGGAGGGTAGAAGAGGAGAGGAGGAGTAGCTCTTTATGTAAGGAAGGGATCAAAATAACAGAACTAAAGGGTAAACAGGGAGGAGAGGAGGCACTGTGGGGCATCCTGGAGACGGAAATAGCACCACAGTCTGCACGGGTTTGTGTATGTCCATTAATATCTGCAGCCTGCCGAAAAAGTTGCTACCCTCCAGGGTTGGCTAGCCCAACCAGCCAGACATTTTATCCATTGTTGAGACCTGGCTCTCTAAGGACACCCCTGATTCAGCTGTTTCCATTCCTGGGTACACCTGTTCGTGAGGACAGAGTTGGGAAGCGTGGGGTAGCTGTGCTATTTACATCTGGGACTCATTGCAGAGCCATGCACTCCTCCTGCCCAGCTAGATTTGGTGCCCAGGCACTCTCTCTGAAGATCACCACTAGCAGGGCCAGGGCCCCCATTTTATATCTTCTATCTATATCCCCCTAGGAACCAATCACATGCATTTCAGTCTCTGCTGAACTACTCTCCTCCTGCCCCCAAATCAGAGATCATTGCTCTAGGGGACTTCAACTATAACTGGTTATCTAATGCTGCTGCCCCCCCCCCTTTAAGGATGCCACTGCTACCTTGGATCTCTCCCAGATCGTAACATGCCCTACTCGTTTAAATCCCCAAACTGGAACCTCTACATTAATTGACCTGATACTTAATCAGTCGCCCTAATAAAATCTCTGGTGTCAAGCCGGCCCGGTGGCACTGAGGGTTGAGGCGCTGGATGCCACACTTCACTCCATGCCAGCGAGCCGGGTTCGGGAGCAGACTCGGGTTGCTGGTGGGTCGGCCTGGGGAGAGAGGCTTGAGCGTCCCACGACAGCTCGCCTTCTCAGGGAGGGTTGAGGCCGAAGCCCATGCACTTGTCTCACTTCGAGCGGAGGTTCGGAGTACTGCAAGCCCCCAATGATAGGGGATGGGCGGCCGCTACACAGCGTGGACATTGGCGCCTTGCGCCTTGATGTCAGGGGTCGCACGCTGTAGGGGAGGAGGAAAGAGGAAACACACCTGCCGGCTCTGGGAAGATGGGGTTCCTGGAGCGCGCCTCCAGTGTGCCCCGCTCACCGGATCACCTCCTCGACCTGACGCATTGAAGGATTCTCAGTGTGAAGGCACCCCATCTCGTCCCCGCTTGGAGGGCAAACCGAAGCTCCATGGCAGGATCGAGAGGTAGATTTGGGTGGGCGAGAGGCAGGAGGATGACTCCTTGCATGCGCAGAAGGGTCGGGCCGCAAGGGCAGTAGGGGAGTAATAAAGAGAAATTTCAAAATAAAAAATCTCTGGTGTCTTGGTCCTCCCGATGCCCTGAGTGACCACTCACCAGTACTCTGCACCTGGTCCTTCAAGACAAAAAAAACACCTCTAAAACAATTCTTCAGCATCGGCTCAAACTGGGTAAGCTGGGTCACCTCAAAACTACCTAGCCCACTGGGACTGGTCACCCCTGCACCTGGCCCTGACATCAGTCGGCTCTTGACTACTTTATACATCCTTTCAACACTGCTTGCGACATATTTACCGACTCAACTAAACGTATTATCAAAGGCCCCAACACCCCTGGATATCTCAGGCTTACCTAGATCAAATGCGCCACAGAGACACTCTATGGCATTTAGCCCTTGAATCAGGCAAACTGTCTGAAAATCAGAATTTACAGCAAGACTTCATTACCCTACAACACAATCTCATTAAACACAAGCTTCTTCTCAATGGCAAAAAAACTAAAGCGATGATTCTTTCACCAAAAGTTGGCCCCGGACTAACATACACCCCCCGGATCCTAATGCTACTGGATGAACCCCTCGAAACTGTTGAATCCTTTAAATACCTTGGATTCTGGCTGGACAATAAACTTAACTTTCTATGCCACCTGAATGAAATTTCGAAGAAATTAAGGCAATGGTTAGGCCTGTTCTACCAAATTAAGCATCTACTTACCTTAGATGCTAGGAAAAGATTAGTACAATCTACATTCTTACCTATACTAGATTATGCTGACTTTATCTACACACATTGTCCCTTAATGTAGCTAGCTAACGACACTTTATACCACTGGGCCCTTATATTTATCCTCAACCTACCTTACGAACCCACCATTGCCTACTTTACCAGGAATCGGCGTAGCTACTCTCTATTACGAGGAAAAGAAATGCTCTTTTCTGGCTTCATAGAGCACTCTCTAATAATCTTCCTACGTATATATCAAGCTTATTCGTGCGAGCTAAGGGCTCTTATGGGTTTAGACCTTTTACTGTGCTCTGCTTTCAGATTCCAAGAGTAAAAACAAACTATGTCTCGTCTGCAATCAGCTATACACTTCCATCTCTTTGGAGCTCCATGCAAAACACACTAAAATTGTCCTCACTTCCTGGTCTTTCCACATTCAGAGATGCTAGTTGCATTCCTGAAGGAAACTTGTAACTGCTTCAGAAAAAGTTGAACTGCTGCTAGCTAACCCGCTTCATTAGCTCTGCATTTTGAACTTCCCACACAGGGGACAACCAGTAATTGGAGTCTATTTTCTTATTCACTAACCCTCCTCCTCCTTCTCCCTCTTCCCTGCTCATGCTCTCCTCATTCCCTTCTCCACTTTACCACTAACAATAGGAAGCAGTCTGGGATTGATGGCTCTCCTGTACATTGTGTAAAACTATTGTTTATGAACTACATGTCATTGTAAATCTGGTAGCTCAGTAGATGCTGGCCTGCCGCATCCTCCTCTGCTCAATATTTTGTGCTTTTGTGTATACTTAGCTGCGATTATTTACCTGTTGTATTGTATTGTTTCTGTCCAGGACCACCTTGAAAATGAGCTTGCTCAATGGTGTTTACGCCTGGTTAAATAAAGTGATTGATTAATAGATTGATAGACAACACTTTCAGGCTGCTAGGAATAAATGCACCTGGGACATATGCAAGGCCAGAGCTGACCACTAGAGGGCAGCCCTCACCACCGCCTGGGGCTCTGGCTGCAAGTTTTGGGATAACTTGAAGGAGCTCAACGGGAAAACTGTATCGGCTCCCCCCACCCAGCTCACTATCAATGGCAGTATCTGCACTGACTCACAGGCCATTGCTGACTCCCTCGACTCCTCCTTTTCTGACCTTGGTAATGTTCTCCCCGCAAATGTCTTTGATTCCCATACCCCTCCGACGATCCCCCTTCACCTGTTTGCTTCAAAACCCTCCTCCTTGTGAGGCTAAACCCTACATCCTAAAGCCTTAGGTAAGTCGTGTTACAGCAGTGGTTAGCTGGACCTTAGACTCCTCCACATGACCCTTGATGTAGTCCTCACCCCACTAGCCAAGGTACTGAATCGATCCCTCTGCCATGGTGAATTCCCTTAAAATGGAAAAATGCTGTTATTACCCCATCCACAAAAATGGCCTGCACCCCGGAACTACGCCCATCTCCATTCCCCCAAAGGCCCTTGAAAAATCATCTCTGATCAACTCACAGACCCCTCACCAAATATGATCTACTCTGCCGGGAACAACACAGATTTCGAAAAGGGCACAGCACCATTACTGCCCTGCTAGAGTTCCCCAGCACTATCCATACTGCCCAGGACAGAGGGTGTCTGGTTGGCTGGGACTTTGTGGATTTGTCAAAAGCCTTTGACACCGTGAACCACTCCCTTCTTTTATCTGCTCTGTCCCACACAGGTCTCTCCCAGGACCCCACGAAGTGGTTTGCTGTCTGCCTAGCCAGTAGGTCACAAAAAGTTAAAATTAATGACACGCTCTCCTCCTGCTTTGCGGTTAAGTCAGGAGTGCCCCAGGGTTCCATCCTGGGCCCCCTCCTCTTTAGTCTCTTTTTGAACACCCTTCCCAAGGCCTGCTCTGGGCAATTACTCCTATATGCCGATGGCACAGTTTTCTTCTACACCCACCCCAATCCACACTCACTACAACTATCCCTCCAGAAGTCCTTCAAAGATGCCTAATCCTGGTTCACTGACCACTGCCTGGTTCTAAACCACAAAAAAAAACAAAATCATGATGTTTGCTTACAACCAGAGCCAACACAAAGGCTACCCCTTGAGCAGGTCGACAACTTTATATCCCTTGGGGTCACCCTTGACTCGGCAGTCAACTTCCATGAGCAAATACAGCACCGTAGCTCAGCTGTCAATGTCAGAATTGGTCTGCTCCACCAGCTCAAACATTGTCTCCCTCCAGAATCCCTCCAATTAGCAGTCTCAGCATCCATCTTGTCCCTTATCGATAATGGGATCCTGGTTTATGGATCGGCCAATACCTCTGCCCTGCAGAATCCTTGTTTCCCTAAACAAAGCCTGTCGCCTTGCTACGGGCTGCTCTGGTTTGACACACACTTGTGCTCTGTACAGTCTCACCAGTTGGCTTGACCTTGAGTACCGGACATGCCTCCTAGCCAAAAAGATCACTATTGGCCTAGCCCCCCTGGCCTCACCAACCTACCACAACCTGCACCCTTGGTGATACCTACTTGCAGGTCCACCAGACCCTCCCTCCTAATTCCCCACTGTCGAACTACTCAAGGCCAGAGATCTTTCTGCTATGGAGCCCCCTCTGGATGAATGCCCTGCTCAGCGCCATCTCCTCTGAAAATAAAAAAGGCCACTTTAACACCACCCTCAGGGAAGCCTCCATTCCTCACTCACCTGTGACTCCTATTAGCCCACCTCCTGGTGCTCCCTCCAACCACGTAATGTATGACTTCTCCAGGCTTGCCTCTTTCCCCCTGCTATGACAAAGGATGTCCATCCTGCTAACCCTCTGATCTTTCATTCCTGCTGTTTTCCTCCCCAACTTCTGGATACCTGTATTTCTTACTGCATGCTAATGTACAGCTGTTGTATATATGTGTAATTACTGATCTTTCTTTGAGAGGGTTCCTGCAGTAGGTCTTCACATATAGGACTCGCCCCTGGCATCAGGACCATACGGCAAACTTGTAGCCAGCAATCATCGGTTGGGACTGCCATCGGCATCAGGTGACAGATGTCAGTGTGACTATAAAGGCGATTCCTCGCCCTCCAGTTCTTTCCTGCTATTGACCTGTATCGTCCGGCGTAGCGGTAGAACAGCTTCAGTAATTCGCCATTTCTTTCGTTTTCTTGCATCTTTATTTCATGGATTGCCTAAATATAGCGGTGTATGCCATCCGTCGGCTCAGAAGAAGTGCTCCAAGTGTGGCGCTTCGATTCCGTACGGGGACGACCATTCCCAGTGTGTCCTCTGCCTGGGGCCAAAACATAACACCACCGAGTGTTCCATCTGTCAGGGCTTCAACCAGGCCATGTGCATCCATCCCAAGAAGACCCTCAATGCCCATTTGTTGATCCAGAGACTGGCATTGATGGACAAAGAGCTCCAGGAGCTGAGGGAAAGATCTTTGTCGCCGGCCCCAGAGAAAAAGGAGAAAAAGAAGGGCAAGGAGAGTTGCTGGGAGCGGAGCCACTCTCCTCAGGAGAAATCCAGCCAGACAGCTGACGCCACCTCGGGTGGGCCCTCCACCTCTGCGAGTACTCCACCTCTATGGCCTTCTTCTGCTCCGGCAGACCGAACGCCCTCTCCCCTACCATCGAGGTCAGTGGGCAGTCGAGGGTATCCTCTTTGGAGGATCCTTCAAAGGTTCTGCTTCAGGCCCAGCTGCTAAGTCGCCCTCTGGCTCCGCTGCCGGGTGCCCGGCCCGGGCCGATCAACCTGACTCTCGCCTCTCAGCTTCTGTCAGCCCGGCTGCGACCAGTAAGTCAGTTAATGGCTCCTCCATCGATCGCCTGGCTGTTACCTCTAAGTCAGACGCCGGACCATCCAGCGCCCGCGTGGTCTCTTCTGTCGGACTCCTTGCAGACTCCGACACGGGCAGAGAGAGCTTGCAGATCCCTCCTCATCCCACCTGAGTTCTCCTCAAGGAATTCACTGTCCTACTCCAACCTTTTGGGGCCTGATCACCAGGACCCTCTTCCATCGGATACCATACAGGACTTGTTGATGGGACTCTTCCTAAACTCCCCCTTCGCTGGGTTCTCTTCCGCTGACAGATCCTCATCTGGCGCGGATCCCTCGCAGACACTGGAGGAGGTATGAACCCTACTCCTTCAGGACCTTCAGTGATGCCCCTCCCTCGCCGCCGTTGGACCCACCACCTTAGGCCCATTGGGCCCTTGATGCTCCACCTCAGCCTGACCGGGTACTATCGGGATATACCCACAAGATCCACAGTATCTGATGCTGGGAGGTCTGTTGCGGGTTACCCTCCTTGGACACTGGGTTACCCACCAGGTTACTGCGGGCTGGGCTATTAACTACCAGGGTTACCGTACCCTTACTGGTACCAGGTGCCTATCCCTTCCTTTCCTGCAGGTACCGGGCTATCCTCCACCACCACCTCCACCACTGCAGCTGGAACAGAGGCCATTCCTACATGGTGGAAGGGCTAAGTCCCAGCTACTCCAAGAGCTGGGCCAACCTCAGATAGTGGTCAGGGCTACTCCACCTCACAGGGTGTTACCAGGTTGCCCCACACCTTCAAGCTGAGTCTTGAACAGAGACTTTGGGGTTCTGCCTTCTGGCATCACTGTAACAGGCTCTCTGGCCCTGGTACCAGAGGCATCTTTGCCCAGCAGGCTGGAATAGTCTGAATCAGATGAGGATTCTGGCGTGGGGGACCAATCAGAGCCACTCTCCCATTGAGCCTCAGCCAAAACAATCTTCAGAATCCCTCCAGAGGACCTTTTCTTTGGAGCTCCTCCAGACAATCCAGAAATCCTGCAGATGGGCCTCCCAAGAACTGGACCCCAAATGCAGGAGGCTGGCAGAAGCATCTGGACCTGGTCAATCGGACTCCTCCCATCCCTCCTTGGATGGGGCCACATGAACCTCACAGCCACCATTTGGCAGCAATCGTCATCCATACTGGCTGTTTCCAAAAAGGCTGATGGGACCTACCACCCCCAGAAGGGTCTGCGCCTAACTGCCCACCCCAAGGCCAATTCTGTTGTGATCACGGCTGCCCATGATAGATTGGCCCAACCCAAACATCTTAGTGCCTCCCCCCAGATAAGGAGTCAAAGCAGATGGACCAGTATGGTCGTAAGATCTTCACCTCCTCCACTTGCGCTAATCGCTCCCTAAATTACGTAGCCCATATGGTGGCTTTCCAAAAATCTTCCTTATCAGATCTGGAAAAAAATCTACAGGAGATGACTGATGAGCAGCTCAGGAATAAACTCCTGGATAAGGTTAGGATGAATAAGTCATCCTGCCGCCATGCCCTCCGTGCCACCTATGATTCTGTGGACTCTGTGGAATGAGGTGCAGCTACTGGCATCTGCCTTAGACACCTGACTTGGCTTCGCCTGGTGGTATTGGCTGCAGATGTGCAGAGTTCTCTTCTGGACGCTCCATTCAGGGTCCGGTTCTGTTTGGTGGCGAGCGCCAAAGGCGTTATTACTGAACTGCGGGAGAGCAACAAATCCTTGAAGGATGTCCGTTCCACGTACCATTCAGGCCAAACAACAACAGCAGCCATTTCACGCCAGTGGAAATGGAACAAGCAGAATCAGGGCAGACCACGGACCAGCGTTGCCCCGGTTCTGGCTCCCAAACCCCATAAGCCAAGTTTCGAAAGTGCCTTTGGGAAAAAGCACCCCTCCTCCGTGTCCTGACTCCCTACCCCTCCTTCCACTCCCTCTTGTTGCCATGGAGGAACTGGTGGAGGGAAGATTCGGCCTCCACCTGGACAGATGGAAGGCCGTCATCGCAGATGCATGGGTCAACTCATAGAAAGCGGTTACTCAATAGAGTTCCTGGAGAGATCTCCCTCCAGCCCTCCGGGAAGGTCGTACTACCCATCAGGCCAACAGCATCTGGTCTTCCAAGAGATTCAAGCTCTACTGCAGAAAGCAGCCATAGAACGAGTTTCTCCAGAACAAACAGGAAGGGGATTTTACTTCACTTCTTCTTGGTTCCAAAAAAGACCGGGGATCTAAGGCCTATCCTAGATCTCAGCATGTTCAGTCTCTGTGTAGAGTACACGAGGTTTTGCCTTCTGACCCTCCAGGGACTGTTACCCCAGCTCCTGCCCAACACTTGGCTGTGCTCTCTGGATATGCAGGATGCTTACCTCCATATCTCCATTCTACTGGCCCCTGCAGCTTTCTGAGATTCTCTTTTCTGGAGGATCATTTCCAGTCTCAAGCCCTCCCATTTGGCCTCTACTGAGGCCACACCTTCACAAGGACATTAACCAAATTAAGGCAGTCCAGAGAAGGGCAATCAAAATGGTGCAGGGACTGCATCAGAAAACATATGAGGACAGATTAATGGAGCTCAATATGTATACCCTAGAAGCAAGGAGGGAGAAAGGTGATATGATCGAAACATTCAAACACCTTAAGGGCATTAACAAGGTGAAAGAGTCTAACATGTTTCAATATAAGAAAAATAGCAGGACAAGAGGACATAGCATGAGATTAGAGGAGGCCGATTAAGGGGTAATGGAGAAAGTTCTTTTTTCTAGAAAGAGTGGTGGATGCATGGAACAGCCTACCTCAGGAAGTGGTGGGTATGAATACAGTGCAGGGCTTCAAACAGGCATGGGATAGGCATAAGGGAGCAATACAGATGAGTATGAATAGATAGGCCATTGACAGAGTAAAGGCCGATGGCACATTCATAAGGCAGAAAAAGAAATGGGCAGACTGGATGGTCCTTGTGGTCCTTATCTGCTGTCAACTTCTATGTTTCTATGTTTTTAGACGACTGGCTCCTGACCACTCCCAACAGGGACCAGCAGCTGAGCACCATGCAGGCCACATTTCACCTGTTTCAGGACCTGGGGGTCATCTTGAACCTTCCCAAGTCCTTCCATTGGCCAAGTTAGCAGCTGCAATACATAGGGGCAATTCTTGACATGGCTTAAGGAAAAGCCTTTCTCCCCAGGACAGAGCAGAATGCCTTCAGATACTGGCATGGCAGCTCTCCTTCACCTGTTAAGTCTTGGTCAGGACTGTTCTTAGACTCTTGGGGCACAGGCAGACACCATAGCACGGTCCCTCTGACCAGACTGTACATGAGAATGATTCAGTGGAACCTCAAGAGTTCAATGGGATTAGCGGTCTGACGGCTTGGACCAGCCAGTCTTGGTATCTAACCCAGTCAAGCAAGCCCTGAAATGGTGGTTGAATTCCTACAACCTTTCTTATTTCTGGAATAATCCTCCCAGGCAGACCCTGAACACAGATGCATCAGGTCAAGGCGGGGGAGCTCATCTGGGAGATTATCAGATCTAAGGATCTTGGAGCCAGCAGGAGCTTCATCTCCATATCAGTATTCTGGAGAAGAGGGCAATTCTGTATGCCTTTCAGGCTTTTCAGATGGTGCTGCTACCCAGGCCCCTGTTGATGCAAACCGACAAGCCTCCTCTTAGAAGCGAGATCTAGGCATCCTTATTAATAATAAACTTAGTTCAACAGACCACTGTAAGCCAGTAACTAAAGCTAGAGGAATGATTAATAGAATTAAACACAATTTGTTTGCAAAACAAACAATGCATAATTCCTTGTATAAAAAGTTATGTAGGGTCCTTCTTGATTATGGGTCCCTGCTTGGTCACCATATTTAACCAAAGACATTAAGCAATTAGAGAATGTCCAGAGATCAGTGACTAAATTAATTAAAGAAATATGTCCTACCATGAGAAATTACTAGAAACTGGCCTTTATCCATTGCAGCTCAGCTCAGATTGTATTTTTATACAAAATGCTGCAATTTCCAGAATTGGTAACTTACTGTGACATACGGTTCAACTCTAACAGAGATAACTTAAGGTCTCAGAATAAGAAACTTGTCGTCCCTCGTGCTGTTACAAATAAAATGGGATAAATATTATACTGTAAGGACAGTTAAAGCATGGAATAGATTGCCCCAGGAAGTTGTTCCCTCACCAATTTAGATTGCTTTATAAAAGCACTTGATAGATTATATTATTCTGAACATAGAATGGTGTAATTGATCCATGTATGTGGGAGAACAGTCTCGATAGGCATACCAGACTCCTTTCATCCTACTGACCTAGTAAACATGTCGGTGGTGTTTTATATCAACAAGCAAGGGGGGACTCATTCCTATCCCCTGTGCAGGGAAGCAATGCGAGTGTGGACATGGGCTGTGGGCCATCACTTGGACTTATCCGCAATACATGTTCCGGGTGTCCAAAACACCCTGGCCGACAGCCTATGTCAGTCTCGGTCCAGGGAGTATGAGTGGGAGCTTTATCCCTCAGTGGCAGAAACTTTCTTGGACAGATGGGGTCATCCAGAACTAGATCTACTTGCCTCCTACCCAACGCATAAACTGCCCAATTTCTACTCGCTATATCCAGGGCCTGGTGTTTTCTGGTGAGACGTGTTGTCCCTCTCCTGGATGGGGAGGTTCTTTGTCGTTCCTCCTCCCTCTATTGCAGAGGTCCTCCTCAAGCTGTAGATGGAGGGGCAGACATGATCTTAATGGCGCCTTTCTGGCTTCGACAGATTTGTTTCCACTGCTTCAGCAGCTAGCTGTGGAGCCTCTGGTTTCCTGCCCTTGATCAGACTTGCTCTCCCAGGAGCAGGAACCCTGCTCCATCCAGATCTCAGATCTCTTCATCTCCATGCATGGCTCCTGCAGGCGTAGCCATCTTCAGATCTGGAGTGTCACCCAGAGTAGCGGATGTTCTAGTGGTAGCCAGAAAACCTTCCTCTAGAGCAACCTACGCTATGAAATAGGAGCAGTTCTACATCTGGGCTACTGGCAGGCATCTTGATCCATTCTCCTACGGTTCTGGAGTATCTCCTCTCGTTTGACGCAGGACACAGCTACTCATTGCTCAAGGTGCACTTGACTGCCATTTCGGCCTACCATGTGCCTATTGCAGGCATGGCCATTGCCCATCTGGACCTTTTCTGTACCTTCCTATGGGGCATTCTGCACTTAAAGCCTCCCATCTGGAACCCTGTCCCGCCATGGGATCTTTTGTGTGTCCTAGAAAAACTCACATTGCCTCCTTTGAGCCAGCCATAAGTTGTGAGCTGCGCTTTCTGTACGTGGACAGCGTTATTTTAGTTGCCATTACTTCTGTTTGAAAAGTCTTGAGCCTCAGGCCCTGATATGTAAGGAGCCTTATATATTGTATAGCAGGTTGAATTAGTGTCCGTTGTATTTAGTGAGGTCAACCTTCTACACATATTTGCGTCCGATAGAATTGGCGCAGACAGCTTACTCTTCAGTATAGTACTGCTGACAATCAGCTGTCCATTATTTTCACTATCCATTTATTTTCACTGATTGTCAGCAATAGCAAATATAGTGAAAATAACCATCTATACAGTAGTTTTTCACAAAGACAGGGTATCCTTGCGAACTAATCCTAAATTCCTGCCAAAAGTGGTGTCAGAGTTCACTTTGAATAAGGACATCCACCTTCTGGTGTATTACCCAGACTACTCGAACCATGGGGAGGCATTGCTGCATACTCTGGATGTTCACAGGGTGCTATGTTATTACTTGGAGCTCACCCGACCTACTCGAAAATCTGATCAGTTGTTTGTTTCCTTTGCCCCCGAATGGGAGGGACTCCTGTTTCTAAATAGTGTTTATCCAAATAGTTAATTGCATTGCGTTTTGCTACAGTAAATATGACAAAATTGGTTAAGAGTCATTCTGCCGGGGTGTGGTTGCTTCCTTTGCTTCACTGAAAAACAGGCCATTTTAACCCCTGGATGAGCCCAGACACCCTTGAACTTATGAAAAATAGAGCCCATCGATTGGCATGTAGCCGAGGCCACATGGAAGCAGTCCGACATTCTGAATTACAAATGGGACCGGAATAATTGTACCAGGACCATCCGAATAGCCAAAAACATATTACAAGGAGGCCCTAGCTAAGAACTGGAATGATGGTCATAAATTCTGGGCAAACCTAAAAGAGGTCGCGGGACGTGAGCCCAAAACGGCCCTTACCATGCTCAATGTTGATGGATCCCTCATCCTTGATCCTAAATCTATAGCCAACACCTTCAACCTTGCTTTCACCGACCTCTGTACTGTCCTCCCTACCGACTTCTTCTCCCTCACCAACCCTGCTGCTCCTTCACAGACCCCAGTACGTCCCCTTTTCACTTCAAGACTATTACTATCGGGGAAGCCAGGAAATACCTGCATAAGGTGCTCGGTAAGGGGAGATACAGTGGAGATAACCTTAATCTGAAACTAATCTCGCTCTCTCTGGAAGAAATCCTGTCTCCCCTTACCCATATCCTCAACCTATCACTTCGGTTTGCAGTATTCCCTCAAAATGGAAAGCAGTAGTTACCCCTGTGTACAAGAGTGAGGATCAGGCTACGCCCAAGAATTATAGACCCATCTCTATACTTCACCACTCTCAAAGGCCCTGGAATGAATTGTCACAGACCAACTTGTCGAATACCTGGACAAACATAAGCTCCTATGCCCTGAGCAGCATGGCTCTAGGGCAGGGCACAACACCACTTCAGCCCTCTTGGAATTCACGGGCTTCATCCATAAATCTCTCGATCTTGGATGGCTTGCTGGGGCAATCTGTATAAATCTAACAAAGGCCTTCGATACGGTCAGTCATACCCTTCTAGTTGACCAACTCACTGCTGCAGGCCTTGCCCCCGAGGCGGTTGCATGGTTCCACAGTTCCCTGCACTGCCGCTTGCAGCAAGTCAGGATAGGTACTGTCCTCTCAGACAGCAAACCTGTCTGCTCAGGCGTTCCACAGGGGTCAATACTGGGTCCCCTCCTATTCAGCTTATTCTTGAATTGCCTCCCCCAAACCAGACAAGGCTGCATCCTTCTTTATGCAGATGATGCGGCTGTCTTCTCAAATGGCTCAGACCCCAGTGCCCTTGAGCAGCAACTATAGAGTGACTTCCCCAGTGTAGAGACGTGGTTCAAAGATCATAAATTGATAATGAACTACAAGAAAACAAAACACATGCTGTTTTCTAGCTCTCTAAACAAACACAAAAACTACCCACTATCAATATGCAATAGTGGCGGGGTTTCCCTTGAACTTGTTCAACACTTTAAACTTTGTTATCACTATTGACAACTCACTCCCCTATACTCTTCACATTGACAACATGGCCAAGCTATCAACAGTTCATAGGGCTACTTTATCGCCACAAGCATAGCCTCCCCTGAAGCCCTCAGCATAGCTGTCCACAGTTCTGTGGGTTCCCTGGTTTACCGCACTGCCTATGTATGGTTCACCACAGATACTGCTCTCAAGCGCATAAAACTGCACTCAACGAAGCCTGCTGGCTCACCTTGGGTGCACTGACTGACTCACCACCTGTGATCTCTATGCCAGGGCACACGAGATCACGCTCAGTGGCTGACTAAAATATCAATCCTGCCTTCTTGCCAGAAAGATCTACCTTTGTCAGCTACCGATGGGGTCCAACAATTTCTGGTTCCCAGCAGTAATCCGCCTACCCGTAACTCCAAACACCAGTCTTTCCTAACTCTGAAATGTCGATCATCTCAAGGACAAGGTCCTTTGCTACAACTGCACCACTGTGGTTCAGCTCCTCCAGGAGAACATTGCCACGCCTGCCCACACTGGGTACTTTCAAAATGAACTTGAAGCTCTTTATGATACGCAAATCTCGATGTGCCTGCCATTGCTAGCACCACCTTTCCACCCCCCATCACTGCTTCCGTCCCCTGCCCCTCAACCCATCCCTCTCTCCCCAGAGTAGGCCCTTCTGCTACCCCCAAATACCTAACACCCTCTCCCTCTGCCTCCAATCTAGCCACCTCCCTCCAATCCCTACTGCTATACTGATATTACGCTCTCCTTTTGCACATTGCACTCGGACTCCTCCCCTTCATCCCTTTTTCTTTTTTCTTTAGCACTTAGCAATGCTCCACACAGCCTCTTGTTTGCTGACAACTGACTGGTTTCACCGTTGGGTACTGTAAATTGTCTGTTTCTGCTTATGACCTGTACTGTGTTTGATATATAATGTTGTTTGTTTACCTTTGTATTTCTTCAATCCTTTGTATAATTTCACCTATTAGTTGTACTGAAATGTCCTGATGTGGAACCTATGTAAAAGCTCTGAGCTCAAATGATTTTCCGAGTACTGAAATAAATAAATAAAATAAATATGTCTGCTGCAGATATCTGTGCAGCTGCCGCTTGGAGTTCTGTCCACAACTTTGTGAATCACTATAGTCTGGACATTGTTTCTCACCGGAGAAGGGAATTTGGACTTGCAGTCCTCCTGGGACTCTGTCATGATCTCTCTGGGAGACTTTTGCCTCCACCCTTCTGACCAGGGTCTCTCTTTATTGCTTGGGACTCGGTCCTAAAGGTGTTACCTGCTGCAAGAGCAAGTCTCAAAGTGAGATGGTGCAGTTTTGTAGGAACTTACCATAACAGTAGATCTTCAAGAGGAGCTCTTTTGGCAGGTACTGTATTTCCCTCCCACCTTTCCCCTGGTAACTACTTCTCCATCTCAGATACCTTCGTTCCTCGGTTCTCCCTTTTTCATCTACTTGCTGGGTCTCTGGCATGAGAACTGGAGATGGGTTAGGGGACCATGCCTTTTATACCATATGTGACGTCGGGGGCGAGCTGGCATAAGGAGCGGTCCCCCGCTGTATACTGCTAGCTAGCTAGAAGTTTTCTGTGGGGTCCTGACATCTGCCGACTTCAGTCCTAAAAGTGTTACCTGCTGCAAGAGCTCCTCTCAAAGATCTAGAGTTATGGTAAGTTCTACATAACTGTACTTTTTCATTCCAGGGGAATATCTCCATTTCAAAGTCTTGCTCTTTGCTTGTCCTCTGCCGTGGGTCTTTACCAAGTGCTTAGCGTCGGTGGCCTCCGCCACAACAGCCTGTATGTATTCCCATATCGGGATGATTGGCTATTAAAAGCCCCATCCAGGGAGCTCTTGCTAGCCACCCTGCACAGGATCCATAGCTGTTTCCTCCCTGGGTATAACGGTGAACTTACCGAAGTCCACTCTCTTCCCATCTCAGCACAATTTTGGACTCATCCCAAGACAAGGCCTTTCTGCCCTAGGACAAGGCAGACTGCCCGATGGCAATGACCTCCCTTGTGGCTCAGGACTGGTAGGTTATGGCCAGGTCCTACCTTTGGCTCCTAGGCCTCATGGCAGCAGCTATAGCCACAGTGCCATTGACCAGACTTCATATGTGAGTGCCCCAGTGGAACCTGCATGTTCAACGGGATCAACGCTACGATGACTTGGATCAGTCAATCCTAGTCTTCTCTCTGGTTTGCAGGGTATTGCAGGCGTGGCAGAACCCTCTCAGTCTGTGTGGAAGTCCCTTCCTCATCCCCTCTCCCAAGCACATCCTAACTGCGGACTCCGTGGGCACTGGTTGGGGAGCCCACCTGGGTCCTCTTCGGACACAGGTCCTGATCTCCAGTGGAGGCCACTCTTCTCATAAACATGCTCAAAATGAGGATGACCCTGTACGCGCTCCAGGCCTTTCAGAGCCACTTATCCCCGGGTCACCTGCTGGTGCACTCAGTCAACCTCAATGTGGTGTACTATCTCAGCTAGTATGGGGGAACACATTCTTACCCCCTGTGCCAGAAGACAATGAGAGTCTGCTACTGGGCTCTGGACCATGGCCTTGAGCTGTCAACCGTCGATGTTCCAGGAGACCAAAACATCTTAGCAGACAGCAGGTCGCAATCCCAGAAGCATGAATGAGAGCTGCCGGCTTCAGTAGCTGAGGGCCTGTTTGAAAGGTGTGGACACCCAGAGTTTGACCTCTTCGTGTCCCCACTCAATGCAAAACTGCCACTTTTCTGCTCACTAAATTCAGGATCTGATGTTTTCTGGTGAGATCGTTGTCCATACCCTGGAAAGTGAGGTTCCTGTATGCTCCCCTTCTGCTGATCCAGAGGGTGCTCCTAAAACTGCAGATGGAGCGGGCCACCCTCATACTGGTGGCACCATTCTGGTCTCTGAAAATTTGGTTTCCGTTATTACAACAGCTGGTGGTGAAGGCGCCCTGGTGGCACTGAGGGCTGAGGTGCTGGACGCCACACCTTGCACCAAGCTGGTGACCTGGGTTCATTAACAGACTCAGGTCGCGCGGGGGCTGGCCGGGAAAGGAAGGATAGAGCATCCACAGACAGCTCTCCTTCCTCGGGGAGGGGGATGATATGGTGCACTGCTGGCCTGAGACCCAGCGGCAGCTGGGTGCCAGCACATGTGCATCATCACATCGGAAAGGGACACCACGTCCAAGGAGTTAGGCTGCCTCTGTGGGAGGGCAGAGCTCTGGCTACGGTACATTCGTGGCCTAAGGGAGAAAAACTGGAGGAAAACTCTCAGAAGCGGCTAAAATGATGAGTGACCTTTCGTAGGACCTGCACATGGTGGCGGAGACACCCACAGCCCTGTGAGAGAGGCTATGAGCAAGGGTAAGTCCCAGGGGAGCCAGGGTGATGGGGCTGGGAGGGGGTCAGTCAGAGGAAGGCGGCCAGGGATGTGAAAGAGCAGAAAGTATAATTAAAAAAAAAACAGCTGGCAGTGGAGCCTCCAGTTCCTCTCCCACTCTGCCGGGACCTGCTGATGCAGGCCCAGGGTAACCTGGTCCATCCGGATCTCAAGTCCCTTTTGCTGCATGCTTGGCTCCTGAGGACGTAGCCATAGCCTGCTTTGGGGTTTCTCAGAGGGTAGCTGATGTCCTGGTGGCTACCAGGAAACCCTCCACCTGAGCCACATATTCTGTGAAGTGGAAGCATTTTGCCATGTGGGCCTCTGCCCACTGCTTGGACCCTTTCACTTGTTCAGTAAAACAGGTTTTGTAGTACCTTTTGCCCATCTCAGACTCTGGGCTTCAGTATTCTTCCATTAAGGTGTATATGTCTGCTATCTCTTAACGTCCATGTGCCCGTAGACGACCATCTGATTGCACAGTTGGAGGTGGCTCGTATGTTTTTGAGGGGCATCCTTCGCTTGAAGTCCCCTATTTGTAGTCCTGTCCCGCCTTGGGACTTTAATTTTCTGTTGGTGATGATGAGCCTGCCACTTTTTGAACTGTCCACATCTTACCAGTTTTGCTTTCTGTTGTGGAAGCGTTACTTTTAGTTGCCAGTATGTCTGCTCAAAGAATTTCAGAGCTACAGACTCTCATGTGTGAGCAGCCTTATTTGATTTTCCACAAAGACAGGGTCTCTTTGTGCTAACCCTAATTTCTTCCTAAGGTGGTGTCTGAGTTTGCCCCAACTCAATCCATCCACCTGCCTGTTTATTATCCAGAGCGCCAGTCCAGGAGAAGCATTGCCCACACTTTGGATATGCATAGAATTTCATGCTAGTATACACACCATACTAAGGACTGTAGGAAGTTCAAGCAGTTGTTTGTTTCTTTTCCCCCGAGAAATAGGGTCCCCAATTTCAAAACAGTGCTTGTCCAAATGGTTGACGAGAGGTATTACTTTCTGTTATAGGAAGTATGGTAAGGAACTTCCTGGGACTGTCAGGGGCCATTCAACCATTGGCCACTTCTGTTGCCTGTATCATGTGTCAGCTGCAGACATCTGTGCTGCTGCCACTTGGAGTACTGTCCACACTTTCACCAAGCACTACAGTTTGAACATTGCCTCTCGCAGGCGGGCAGGGTTTGGACTGGCCGTGCTTCAGGGACTCCTTTCTTAGGTCTCTAACCTCCTGCCACTCGTTGCTTTACTGTCAGCACTGCTTGAGACTCATTCCATAGGTGTGACCTGATGAAGGAGATATCCCTGATGAAGGCTGTACAGTTGCGTAACGTAACAGTAGATTTCCTCCAGAGGCTCTTGCAGTAGGTACTAACAGATAGGACTGAAGCCGCAAGTGCCAGGACCACACAGAAAACTTTTAGCTAGCAGTGTCTGCGGCCACCCTCTAGTTCTTTCCGTTGTTGACCTTCGTGTTGGACCTTGCAGAGAATGTTATTTCTGTCAACGCCATCTTGAATGAGTATTTCTTGTTTTTCTAACCATCAAAAATGATATTTTTCTCATAATTGTACTAGGTTATTCGATCATGCACGTCGTTTCTGATGTCTTCCGACTTGCATAAAAAGTGCAACTTCTGTGGGACTCTTCTCCCTCACAAAGATGGCCATTCCCTCTGCCTTTTTTGTCTCGGCCCAGACCATAAGACAGAGGATGCGAGGTCTGCCAAGGCTTTAACCAGGCACACAAAAGCATCATTAGCAGTCCCTGGAAGCCCACCTTTAAAACTAAAATGGCATCCATGGAGAGGAGCTGAAAAACTCAGGAGCACATCTTCTTCCACCAAGGACACCGTAAGAAGAAGAAAGCTTTTAGCAGAGAACAGCAAGAGGATGGAGGTGCTGTTAGAAATGTACTATTCTACTGGGACTTAAGAACTAGAACTCTATTACTGGGACCTTCAGTTTAGGGTAAAAATAAAAAAAACAAACGAACAAGAGTGTGTTTGAGTGGGGTGAAGAGAACTGTTATCTGTGCAGTTAGCTAGGTGAAGAAGGGAACTGAGTTAGCTAGGTGAAGAAGGGAACTGTGAATTAGGGGGAGTGCCGTGGCTTGGGCAACAGGAAGCCAGGTGTTTGGATTTGAAACTGCCCTAGATAGCTTTTGGCAGAGAACATCAAGAGGAAGGAGGTGCTGTTAGAATTTTACTACTCTACTGGTACAATATAGCCCTTCCTCCACCCCTAGCCAGTTCCACTTTTATAGGCACAGGATTTGACTGACAAGTGATAACAGGAACTTCCTGATTGGGAGCAAGTAGGGAGTGATCACAAAGGCACAAAAGACTTACCGTCCTAGAAGGAAAAGACTAGCTCTCCACCCCCCACCCCCAGCTGCTGGAGGTCTGACTCTGAGCAAGTAAGAAGGAGACTATTGTACAGTAACTTCCTGTCCCAGAACAGGAAGAGCAGGAGCTTTAAGGGCACAGAGGCAGTAGGAAAGTAGGGAGAAAAAATAATTAAACAGAGAGAGGAAAGAGTAAACATACAAAACAACAGTTGAGGGGCCACAAATAAGACATGATGGGAGTAGTGCAATGCAGTGGCTGTGGAGCGGCAGTCTTCCGGGAGACGTTCTGGAGGATGTGGTGTTGTCCCATCTGCAGGCACGCCTCTGGGCTGAGGGAGGAGGGTGCCTGCCCAGGCTGAGTTGGCCAGGATCAAGCCTCCTCTCCCACTCCAGTAACCACCAGGGCTGCCGCCTGCCTCAGAGGTTACCAAAGAAGAGGAGCGATTGGACCACAATGGGCTCAGGGAGGTGAAGGTGGTGGAACAGAGGTGCATCCTCAGTTGTAACTCTCCACAATTCATCGCCATTCTGGCAGAGTGTGGTTCCTCTACAGAGGCACCTGTAGTGGAGACCAAGGAGGATACTGGGAACCTCCAAAGGAGACCCACAGAAGGGTGGCATGGGATCCCACAGGGGAAGAAACAACTCCTGGTGGGGACTCCATTGTTAGGAGGGTAGAACTGGGGAGGTAAGGTGCTTGCCTGGCACCATGGCTTGGAGGGACAGGGAGCGAATCCTCAGGGTCGCGGGAGTAGCTGCATGGGGGAGGGAGATGGATGCCATTGTCCACCTAGGGACAAATGACTTGGCTGGGAAAGGGATCAGAACAGTGCAGGAGGAGTCTGTGGAGTTGGGAGGGGCCCTTAGACAAGTAGCACGCGGTAACCTTCTTGGAGGTGCTGCCTGTCTATGGCATGGGTGAGGCTAGGGTGCTCCACATCATGGGACTCAATAAGTGGTTGAAAAACTGGTGCAGAGATCAGGGTTTTGGCTTCATTGGGGACTGGGGTCCACCTGGAGGGATGCAGGCCTATACTGGCTCGATGGTCTGCATCTGTCAAGGAGGGGAACCAGGATCCTAGGTGATAGGTTTAAATG
This sequence comes from Neoceratodus forsteri, assembly GCA_016271365.2. NCBI lineage: Eukaryota > Metazoa > Chordata > Ceratodontiformes > Ceratodontidae > Neoceratodus > Neoceratodus forsteri. The sequence goes on from CM057453.1 coordinate 496,338,152, forward strand.
CTTCATTGGCAACCATTTAAACTAGCCAAAGAGGGAGGCACTGAAAAGGAGCAAGGAAATTCTAGCCCCCCCCCCAAAAAAAAAAATCAGGGTAGTTAGTGAGGTAAACAGCAAGATAAAGAAGTCGATAGGGAGAAGGACAGGGTAAATGCAGAAAAAGGCAAAGGCAGTAAGGACAGAGATGGGGCAAAAAGGGGTAATGCCATCAACAAAATGGAGAGTAATGAGTATCAATGCCCATAGTCTAGATAACAAGCTCTCTGAACCGGTGGCCTTGATGGAAGAGGGACGCCTGGATATCGTGACAGTCACAGAAACATTGTACACAGAGAACCATGACTGGGATGTCAAACATACCAGGGTACACAATCTACAGGAGAGACAGGGAGGGTAGAAGAGGAGGAGGAGGAGTAGCTCTTTATGTAAGGGAAGGGATCAAAATAACAGAACTAAAGGGTAAACAGGGAGGAGAGGAGGCACTGTGGGGCATCCTGGAGACCGGAAATGGCACCACAGTCTGCACGGGGTTTGTGTATGTCCATTAATATCTGCAGCCTGCCGAAAAAAGTTGCTACCCTCCAGGGTTGGCTAGCCCAGCACCAGCCAGACATTTTATCCATTGTTGAGACCTGGCTCTCTAAGGACACCCCTGATTCAGCTGTTTCCATTCCTGGGTACACCCTGTTCCGTGAGGACAGAGTTGGGAAGCGTGGGGGTAGCTGTGCTATTTACATCTGGGACTCATTGCAGAGCCATGCACTCCTCCCTGCCCAGCTAGATTTCGGTGCCCAGGCACTCTCTCTCTGAAGATCACCACTAGCAGGGCCAGGGCCCCCATTTTATATCTTCCATCTATATCCCCCCTAGGAACCAATCACATGCATTTCAGTCTCTGCTGAACTACCTCTCCCTCCTGCCCCCCAAATCAGAGATCATTGCTCTAGGGGACTTCAACTATAACTGGTTATCTAATGCTGCTGCCCCCTTTAAGGATGCCACTGCTACCTTGGATCTCTCCCAGATCGTAACATGCCCTACTCGTTTAAATCCCCAAACTGGAACCTCTACGTTAATTGACCTGATACTTAATCAGTCGCCCTAATAAAATCTCTGGTGTCAAGCCGGCCGGTGGCACTGAGGGTTGGCGCTGGATGCCACACTTCATACTGCCAGCGAGCCGGGTTCGGGAGCAGACTCGGGTTGCTGGTGGGTTTGCCTGGGAGAGAGGCTTGAGCTCCCACGACAGCTCGCCTTCTCAGGGAGGGTTGAGGCCGAAGCCCATGCACTTGTCTCTACTTCGAGCGGAGGTTCGAGTACTGCAAGCCCCAATGATAGGATGGCGGCGCTTACACAGCGTGGATATTGGCGCCTTGCGCTTGATGTCAGGGGTCGCACGCTGTAGGGGAGGAGGAAGAGGAAACACACCTGCCGGCTCTGGGAAGATGGGGTTCCTGGGCGCCCTCCAGTGTGCCCGCTCACGGACCACCTCCTCGACCTGGCGCGTGAAAGATTCTCAGTGTGAAAGCACCCCATCTCGTCCCCCGCTTGGAGGGCAAACCGAAGCTCCATGGCAGGATCGAGAGGTAGAGGATTTGGGTGGCGAGAGGCAGGAGGACTCCTTGCATGCGCAGAAGGGTCGGGGCAAGGGCAGTAGGGGAGTAATAAAGAGAAATTTCAAAATAAAAATCTCTGGTGTCTTGGTCCTCCCCGATGCCCTGAGTGACCACTCACCAGTACTCTGCACCTGGTCCTTCAAGACAAAAAAAAAACACCTCTAAAACAATTCTTCAGCATCGGCTCAAACTGGGTAAGCTGGGTCACCTCAAAAACTACCTAGCCCACTGGGACTGGTCACCCCTTAACCTGGCCCCTGACATCAGTACGGCTCTTGACTACTTTATACATCCTTTCAACACTGCTTGCGACATATTTACCCGACTCAACTAAACGTATTATCAAAGGCCCCAACACCCCCTGGATATCTCAGGCTTACCTAGATCAAATGCGCCACAGAGACACTCTATGGCATTTAGCCCTTGAATCAGGCAAACTGTCTGAAAATCAGAATTTACAGCAAGACTTCATTACCCTACAACACAATCTCATTAAACACAAGCTTCTTCTCAATGGCAAAAAAACTAAAGCGATGATTCTTTCACAAAAGTTATTCGGACTAACTTACACCCCGGATCCTAATGCTACTGGATGAACCCCTCAAACTGTTGAATCCTTTAAATACCTTGGATTCTGGCTGGACAATAAACTTAACTTTCTATGCCACCTGAATGAAATTTGAAGAAATTAAGGCAATGGTTAGGCCTGTTCTACCAAATTAAGCATCTACTTACCTTAGATGCTAGGAAAAGATTAGTACAATCTACATTCTTACCTATACTAGATTATGCTGACTTTATCTACACACATTGTCCCTTAATGTCGCTTAGCTAACGCGACACTTTATACCACTGGGCCCTTATATTTATCCTCAACCTACCCTTACGAACCCACCATTGCCTACTTTACCAGGAATCGGCGTGGCCTTCACTCTCTATTACGAGGAAAAGAAATGCTCTTTTCTGGCTTCATAGAGCACTCTCTAATAATCTTCCTACGTATATATCAAGCTTATTCGTGCGAGCTAAGGGCTCTTATGGGTTTAGACCTTTACTGTGCTCTGCTTTCAGATTCCAAGAGTAAAACAAACTATGTCTCTCTGCAATCAGCTATACACTTCCATCTCTTTGGAGCTCCATGCAAACACACTAAAATTGTCCTCACTTCCTGGTCTTTCCACATTCAGAGATGCTAGTTGCATTCCTGAAGGAAACTTGTAACTGCTTCAGAAAAAGTTGAACTGCTGCTAGCTAACCCGCTTCATTAGCTCTGCATTTTGAACTTCCCACACAGGGGACAACCAGTAATTGGAGTCTATTTTCTTATTCACTAGCCCTCCTCACTCCTTCTCCCTCTTCCCCTGCTCATGCTCTCCACTACGTTCCCTTCTCCACTTTACCACTAACAATAGGAAGCAGTCTGGGATTGATGGCTCTCCTGTACATTGTGTAAAACTATTGTTTATGAACTACATGTCATTGTAAATCTGGTAGCTCAGTAGATGCTGGCCTGCCGCATCCTCCTCTGCTCAATATTTTGTGCGTTTTTGTGTATACTTAGCTGTGATTATTTACCTGTTGTATTGTATTGTTTTCTGTCCAGGACCACCTTGAAAATGAGCTTGCTCAATGGTGTTTACGCCTGGTTAAATAAAGTGATTGATTAATAGATTGATAGACAACACTTTCAGGCTGCTAGGAATAAATGCACCTGGGACATATGCAAGGCCAGAGCTGACCACTAGAGGGCAGCCCTCACCACCGCCTGGGGCTCTGGCTGCAAGTTTTGGGATAACTTGAAGGAGCTCAGCGGAAAACTGATCGGCTCCCCCACCCAGCTCACTATCAATGGCAGTATCTGCACTGACTCACAGGCCATTGCTGACTCCCTCGACTCCTCCTTTTCTGACCTTGGTAATGTTCTCCCCGCAAATGTCTTTGATTCCCATACCCCTCCGACGATCCCCCCTTCACCTGTTTGCTTCAAAACCCTCACTCCTTGTGAGGCTAAACCCTACATCCTAAAAGCCTTAGGTAAGTCGTGTTACAGCAGTGGTTCGCTGGACCTTAGACTCCTCCACATGACCCTTGATGTAGTCCTCACCCCACTAGCCAAGGTACTTAATCGATCCCTCTGCCATGGTGAATTCCCCTTAAAATGGAAAAATGCTGTTATTACCCCATCCACAAAAATGGCGACCGCACTTTCCCCGGGAACTACCCCCATCTCCATTCCCCCAAAGGCCCTTGAAAAAATCATCTCTGATCAACTCACAGACCCCTCACCAAATATGATCTACTCTGCGGGAACAACACAGATTTGCAAAGGGCACAGCACCATTACTGCCCTGCTAGGTTCCCCAGCACTATCCATACTGCCCAGGGCAGAGGGTGTCTGGTTGGCTGGGACTTTGTGGATTTGTCAAAGCCTTTGACACCGTGAACCACTCCCTTCTTTTATCTGCTCTGTCCCACACAGGTCTCTCCCAGGACCCCACGAAGTGGTTTGCTGTCTGCCTAGCCAGTAGGTCACAAAAAGTTAAAATTAATGACACGCTCTCCTCCTGCTTTGCGGTTAAGTCAGGAGTGCCCCAGGGTTCCATCCTGGGCCCCCTCCTCTTTAGTCTCTTTTTGAACACCCTTCCCAAGGCCTGCTCTGGGCAATTACTCCTATATGCCGATGGCACAGTTTTCTTCTACACCCACCCCAATCCACTCACTACAACTATCCCTCCAGAAGTCCTTCAAGATGCCTAATCCTGGTTCACTGACCACTGCCTGGTTCTAAACCACAAAAAAACAAAATCATGATGTTTGCTTACAACCAGAGCCAACACAAAGGCTACCCCTTGAGCAGGTCGACAACTTTATATCCCTTGGGGTCACCCTTGACTCGGCAGTCAACTTCCATGAGCAAATACAGCACCGTAGCTCAGCTGTCAATGTCAGAATTGGTCTGCTCCACCAGCTCAAACATTGTCTCCCTCCAGAATCCCTCCAATTAGCAGTCTCAGCATCCATCTTGTCCCTTATCGATAATGGGATCCTGGTTTATGGATCGGCCAATACCTCTGCCCTGCAGAATCCTTGTTTCCCTAAACAAAGCCTGTCAGCTTTGCTACGGGCTGCTCTGTTTGACACACACTTGTGCTCTGTACAGTCTCACCAGTTGGCTTGACCTTGAGTACGGACATGCCTCCTAGCCAAAAGATCATTATTGGCCTAGCCCCTGGCCTCACCAACCTACCACAACCTGCACCCTTGGTGATACCTACTTGCAGGTCCACCAGACCCTCCTCCTAATTCCCCACTGTCGAACTACTCAAGGCCAGAGATCTTTCTGCTATGGAGCCCCCTCTGGATGAATGCCCTGCTCAGCGCCATCTCCTCTGAAAATAAAAAAGGCCACTTTAACACCACCCTCAGGGAAGCCTCCATTCCTCACTCACCTGTGACTCCTATTAGCCCACCTCCTGGTGCTCCCTCCAACCACGTAATGTATGACTTCTCCAGGCTTGCCTCTTTCCCCCTGCTATGACAAAGGATGTCCATCCTGCTAACCCTCTGATCTTTTCATTCCTGCTGTTTTCCTCCCCCAACTTCTGGATACCTGTATTTTACTTACTGCATGCTAATGTACAGCTGTTGTATATATGTGTAATTACTGATCTTTCTTTGAGAGGGTTCCTGCAGTAGGTCTTCACATATAGGACTGCGCCCCCTGGCATCAGGACCGCACGGCAAACTTGTAGCTAGCAATCATCGGTTGGGACTGCCATCGGCATCAGGTGACAGATGTCAGTGTGACTATAAAAGGGGCGATTCCCTGCCCACCCTCCAGTTCTTTCCTGCTATTGACCTGTATCGTCCGACGTAACGCGGTAGAACAGCTTCAGTAGTCCGCCATTTTCTTTGCGTTTTTCTTGCATCTTTATTTCATGGATTGCCTAAATATAGCGGTGTATGCCATCACGTCGGCTCAAGAAGAAGTGCTCCAAGTGTGGCGCTTCGATTCCGTACGGGGACGACCATTCCCAGTGTGTCCTCTGCCTGGGGCCAAAACATAACACCACCGAGTGTTCCATCTGTCAGGGCTTCAACCAGGCCATGTGCATCCATCCCAAGAAGACCCTCAATGCCCATTTGTTGATCCAGAGACTGGCATTGATGGACAAAGAGCTCCAGGAGCTGAGGGAAAGATCTTTGTCACGCCCCGAGAGAAAAGGAGAAAAGAAGGGCAAGGAGAGTTGCTGGGAGCGGAGCCACTCTCCTCAGGAGAAATCCAGCCAGACAGCTGACGCCACCTCGGGTGGGCCCTCCACCTCTGCGAGTACTCCACCTCTATGGCCTTCTTCTGCTCCGGCAGACCGAACGCCCTCTCCCCTACCATCGAGGTCAGTGGGCAGTCGAGGGTATCCTCTTTGGAGGATCCTTCAAGGTTCTGCTTCAGGCCCAGCTGCTAAGTCGCCCTCTGGCTCCGCTGCCGGGTGCCCGGCCCGGGCCGATCAACCTGACTCTCGCCTCTCAGCTTCTGTCAGCCCGGCTGCGACCAGTAAGTCAGTTAATGGCTCCTCCATCGATCGCCTGGCTGTTACCTCTAAGTCAGACGCCGGACCATCCAGCGCCCGCATGGTGTCTCTTCTGTCGGACTCCCTTGCAGACTCCGACACCGGGCAGAGAGAGCTTGCAGATCCCTCCTCATCCCACCTGAGTTCTCCCTCAAGGAATTCACTGTCCTACTCCAACCTTTTGGGGCCTGATCACCAGGACCCTCTTCCATCGGATACCATACAGGACTTGTTGATGGGGACTCTTCCTAAACTCCCCCCTTCGCTGGGTTCTCTTCCGCTGACAGATCCTCATCTGACGCCGGATCCCTCGCCAGACACTTCTGGAGGAGGTATGAACCCTACTCCTTCAGGACCTTCAGTGATGCCCCCTCCTACGCCGCCGTTGGACCCACCACCTAGCGGCCCATTGGCCCTACGTTCCACCCTCAGGCCTGACCGGGTACTATCGGGGATATACACCACAAGATCCACAGTATCTGATGCTGGGAGGTCTGTTGCCGGGTTACCCTCCTTGACACTGGGTTACCCACCAGGTTACTGCCGGGCTAGGCTATTAACTACCAGGGTTACCAGTACCCTTACTGGTACCAGGTGCCTATCTACCCTTCCTTTCCTGCAGGGTACCCGGGCTATCCTCCACCACCACCTCCACCACTGCAGCTGGAACAGGAGGCCATTCCTACATGGTGGAAGGACGCTAAGTCCCAGCTACTCCAAGAGCTGGGCCAACCTCAGATAGTGGTCAGGGCTACTCCACCTCACAGGGTGTTACCAGGTTGCCCCACACCTTCAAGCTGAGTCTTGAACAGAGACTTTGGGGTTCTGCCTTCTGGCATCACTGAACACAGGCTCCTGGCCCTGGTACCAGAGGCATCTTTGCCCAGCAGGCTGGAATAGTCTGAATCAGATGAGGATTCTGACGTGGGGGACCAATCAGAGCCACTCTCCCATTGAGCCTCAGCCAAAACAATCTTCAGAATCCCCTCCAGAGGACCTTTTCTTTGGAGCTCCTCCAGACAATCCAGAAATCCTGCAGATGGGCCTCCCAAGAACTGGACCCCAAATGCAGGAGGCTGGCAGAGCATCTGGACCTGGTCAATGCGGACTCCCTCCCCATCCCTCCTTGGATGGGGCCACATGAAGACCTCACAGCCACCATTTGGCAGCAATCGTCATCCATACTGGCTGTTTCCAAAAAGGCTGATGGGACCTACCACCCCCCCCCCAGAAGGGGTCTGCCGCCTAACTGCCCACCCCAAGGCCAATTCTGTTGTGATCACGGCTGCCCATGATAGATTGGCCCAACCCAAACATCTTAGTGCCTCCCCCCAGATAAGGAGTCAAAGCAGATGGACCAGTATGGTCGTAAGATCTTCACCTCCTCCACTTGCGCTAATCGCTCCCTAAATTACGTAGCCCATATGGTGGCTTTCCAAAATCTTCCTTATCAGATCTGGAAAAAATCTACAGGAGATGACTGATGAGCAGCTCAGGAATAAACTCCTGGATAAGGTTAGGATGAATAAGTCATCCTGCCGCCATGCCCTCCGTGCCACCTATGATTCTGTGGACTCTGTGGAATGAGGTGCAGCTACTGGCATCTGCCTTAGACACCTGACTTGGCTTCGCCTGGTGGTATTGGCTGCAGATGTGCAGAGTTCTCTTCTGGACGCTCCATTCAGGGGTCCGGTTCTGTTTGGTGGCGACGCCAAAGACGTTATTACTGAACTGCAGGAGAGCAACAAATCCTTGAAGGATGTCCGTTCCACGTACCATTCAGGCCAAAAACAACAACAGCAGCCATTTCACCGCCAGTGGAAATGGAACAAGCAGAATCAGGGCAGACCACGGACCAAACGTTGCCCCGGTTCTGGCTCCCAAACCCCATAAGCCAAGTTTCCGAAAGTGCCTTTGGGAAAAAGCACCCTCCCTCCGTGTCCTGACTCCCTACCCTCCTTCCTCCCTCTTGTTGCCATGGAGGAACTGGTGGAGGAAGATCGGCCTCCACCTGGACAGATGGAAGGCCGTCGCCATGATGCATGGGTCAACTCAGAAAGTGGTTACTCAATAGAGTTCCTGGAGATCTCCTCCAGCCCTCCGGGAAGGTCGTACTACCCATCAGGCCAACAGCATCTGGTCTTCCAAGAGATTCAAGCTCTACTGCAGAAAGCAGCCATAGAGCAAGTTTCTCCAGAACAAACAGGAAGGGGATTTTACTTCACTTCTTCTTGGTTCCAAAAAAGACCGGGGATCTAAGGCCTATCCTAGATCTCAGCATGTTCAGTCTCTGTGTAGAGTACACGAGGTTTTGCCTTCTGACCCTCCAGGGACTGTTACCCCAGCTCCTGCCCAACACTTGGCTGTGCTCTCTGGATATGCAGGATGCTTACCTCCATATCTCCATTCTACTGGCCCACTGCCGCTTTCTGAGATTCTCTTTTCTGGAGGATCATTTCCAGTCTCAAGCCCTCCCATTTGGCCTCTCCTCGGCACTGTAGGTATTTACCAAGTGCCTAGCAGTGGTAGAGATGTTCCTACGCCACAGGAGCATTTATGTGCTCCCATATCTGGACAATCTGGGCTTTTCTCAGCCCCTTCTCCGGACAGTCTGAAGGAATCCCTTTCCTTTACTCTGGACCTTTTCTCCAGCCTGGGCATTTCAGTCAATTTCCCCAAGTCACAGCTGATACCTTCCCAGCACCTCCAGTTTATTGGAGCGGCGCTGGATATGGTCCAGAACAAGGCCTTTCTTCCGACTGACCGAGCAGAGACTTTAATCTCTCAAGTGGCGCTTGTGGCTTCATCCTGGTGGAACACAGCACGTTTGCTGGGATTGATGGCGGCCGCCATACCTACAGTCCTTCTGGCCAGACTGCACATGAGGGTTACCCAATGGTCTCTTCGAGTCCAGTGGGACCAGAGCCTGGACGACATGGACCAGAGAGTCCTAGTCTTCAACAGCCTGCAAAAAGATCTCCTTTGTTGGCAGGACCCAGCCAATCTTTCAGAGGGGTCCCTTTCCACCCTCCGTCTCCCTCCATGATTCTCACTTTGGATGCCTTGAACTTGGGATGGGGAGTGCATCTGGGAGACCATTGGACCCAAGGCTCTTGGTCTCCCAAAGAGGGACCTTCACATCAACATTCTGGAGATGAGAGTGATGCTGTATGCTCTCCAGGACTTCCAGTCGGTTTTGACTCCAGGAGCACTTCTTATCCAGACAGACAAGATGGCCACTGTCTGGTACTTAAAAGGGAGGCACCCAGTTGTACCCTCTATACAGAGTGGTGATGCGGTTGTGGTTCTGGATGGTATAGCACGGCCTATTCTTGACAGCAGTCCACTTGCCAGGTGTTCACAACATCCTGGCGGACAGTCTCAGCCGATCAGTCACCAGGGCTCACGAGTGGGAACTAAAGCAGGCAGTAGTAGAAGATCTGTTTCTTCAATGGGGTCGACCAGACTAAGATCTCTTCACCTCCCCATCCAATGCAAAACTACCCAGCTTTTGCTCGCTCACTCCCGGACGTGGTGCTTTTTGGTGAGATGCATTGTCTCTTTCTTGGACAGGGAGATTTCTATACACTTTCCTTCCCTTTCCTGTTATTCAGAGGGTTCTGCTGAAGCTTCAGGCAGAGGGGGCACACATGATTCTAATAGCTCCCCCTCAGGTCTTAGCAGATTTGGTTCCTGTTGCTACAGCAGTTGGCACTGGAACCCCCAGTACCTCTTCCTCTCTCTCATGACCTTCTGTCCCAGGAGCAGGGCACCCTGGTACATCCGAGCCTCAAGTCTCTTCATCTTCATGCGTGGCACCTGTGAATTTAGCAATTTATTGCTATGGCGTCTCTTCTGGAGTCACTCAGGTCTTAGTGGAAGCCAGGAAACCCTCCACCAGATCCACTTATGCTATGAAGTGGAAGAGATTTTCCATCTGGGCTTCTACCAAAGGCCTAGATCCTTTTTTCCTGCTCAGCCTCCCAGGTTTTAGAGTACCTCTTGCATCTATCAGAGTGGGGCCTCAGTTATTCCTCCCTGAAGGTCCATCTCTCTGCGGTGTCGGCCTACCACCTGCCGGTGGAGGGCAAAACCCTAGCAACCCTAGCAAAGCTAGAGGTTTCCAGAACTTTCTTGAAGTGGATCCTTCACATCAAACCTCTGGTCTGGATTCCTGTTCTCCCCGGGATTTTAACTTTATGTTAGAAAAGCTTACTTTGCCCCCTGTTGAACCGGCAGCAAACTATGATATGTGCTTTTAAGCATGGAAAATGCTCTTTTTAGTTGCTATCACTTCAGCTTGAAGAGTTTCAGAGCTTCAGGCTCTAGTTTGTAGAGAGCCTCATTTAATTTTCCACAGAGATTGGGTGGCTCTGCGGACTAATCCATCCTTTCTTCTGAAAGTGGTTTCGGAATTAACCCTTAACCAGAATATTGAACTGCCGATGTTCTTCCCAGAGCATTCCAACAGGAGGTAGTATCTTCTGCACACCCTTGATGTGCACAAGATTTTGAGGTATTATACCTCAAGGACTAAGGAGGTTTGTAAATCAAACCAGCTCTTTGTAGCCTTTGTCCCTAAGTGCCAGGGCAAGGCTATCACAAAACAAACTTTGTCTAGGTGGCTGGCAAATTGTACCCACTACATTTACCAGAAGTATGAGAAGCCCCTTCTGAGTATGGTTAAGAGCCACTCTACTAGGAGTGTGGCCACTTCTACTGCCTTTTTCAGGAATGTGTCCACTGCAGAAATCTGTGCAGCGGCCACTTGGTCCTCCGTCAGCACCTTCACTAAGCATTACAGTCTGGACATTGCTTCTAGGTATAGGGTTGGCTTCGGCCTCGCAGTTCCGAAAGGCCTCTTGTCGTGAATAGACTTTCTGTTGGCAGACATTTTGCTCCTCCCGGAACCTTGTCTCAGACGCCTTCTTTTTTGTTTGCCTGGTATTCAGTCCTGTATGTGAAGACCTACTGCAGAAACCCTCTCGAAGTAAGACATAGCATTTACGTAAGAACTTACCGTAACAGTAGATCTTCGAGAGAAGTTCCTGCAGTAGGTCTCGATTTTCCACCCACCTTCCCTCAGCTCCTGTGTTTTATTTCTTTATTCCCTTCCCAGGACTCTGTCTTATCCAGGGCACAAGGTATCAGGAGTCTTTCACTCCCTTTTTTCTGCTTCTTCTCTAGAGGTCTCCGGTGGAAGAACTGGTGGGTGGGCAGGGGACCTCTCCTTTCATAGTCATGGTGACGTCCGTCATCCGATGCTGGGGGTGGTCCCCGCCAGTGATTGCTAGCTACAAGTTTGCCATGTGGTCCTGACACCGGGAGCGCAGTCCTATTTGTGAAGACCTACTGCAGGAACCTCTCTTGAGGATCTACTGTTACGGTAAGTTCTTACGTAACTGCTATTTCCATCAATGCCTCTGTATTGTATCTATGAACACTATTTTGTACTGTTTGTAATGTGACGTGGAGCCTTTGTAAATGAGTCTCTGACTCAAAGGTTTGTAATTCCGATACCTCTAATAACTAATAAAATAAAACAATACAGACCTCTGTCTCAGGGGGGGAAATAGACAAGGAAATGATAGAAGGCATCCTTAGGATGGCAGAAAAAGGGGAAATATTGTTGATGGGGGACCTGAATATGCCAGATGTTAACTGGAGCACCTTTGCTGCAGCCCTATCCAAGACCAGGGTCATTCTCGATACCCTAGAGGGGGCATGCCTCAGACAGCTAGTGTTGGAACCCACTCGGGAGGGAACAATCTTAGACCTAGTACTCTCACATGGGGAAGGAGAGAGGATCTCAGATCTAGAAGTGGGTAGCATTCTGGGAACAAGTGACCACCAAACAGTGTGGTTCAAGATTAAAAACAGCCACAGAGTAAGGCCATACAAAAGTAAGGGTACTGGGCTTTAGGAGGGCTGACTTTATCAAAATGGGAGAATGCCTCAGAAAAGCACTAGCAAACAGGCAAGAAGGAGGGGTGGAGGAACAATGGGGAAACATCAAAACTGCCATCACAGAGGCAACAAGCCTTTGTGTGAAGCAAATAAATCAAAACGAAGGAAAAAAACATTATGGTTCTCAAAAGTGGTGGCGGGGACGGTTAGGGAGAAAAATATAGCATTCAGGAAGTATAAGGAAACACAGAAGGTGCAGGACAGAGAACTGTACCAGTTAAAGCAGAAGGAAGCGGGGAAGACAGTCAGAATAGCAAAGGCCCAAACCGAGGAAAAGATAGCCAACTCGGTTAAGAAGGGGGATAAAACCTTTTATAGGTACATTAGATAGTGAAGAAAGACCAAGGGAGGGATATTGAGGCTTAATAAAGGGGAGGGTGAGTGGGCAGAGAGGGACAGTGAAAAAGCAGAGATACTGAACGAATACTTCTGCTCAGTATCGACAAAAGAAGAGGAGGGGGAGGTACCTAATCTAGTCAATAGAAGCACTCTGGATAGGAGGGTCGATACCAGTCCTTTCACAGAAGAAAGGGTTCTGAAAGAACTAAAACTGAAGGTGGACAAAGCAATGGGGCCTGATTCAGCACAGAATTCTAAAAGGACTAAGGGGAGAACTAGTGACACCACTGACTACACTTTTTAACAAATCATGGGAGGATGGTATGGCACCTAAGGACTGGAGAAGGGTGGATGTGATTCCCCTTCACAAAAGTGGGAGCAAAGCAGAGGCAGGAAACTACAGACCTGTTAACTTGATCTCAGTGGTAGGGAAAATGATGGAATCACTTCTGAAAGAAAGAATTGTTGAGTACCTAGAGGCCAGTGGGGCACAGGACTCAAGGTAGCATGGATTCTCAGCAGATTTCTTTGACTGAGTGACCAAAGTAGTAGACCAGGGAGGGGCTGTGGACGTGGCCTACCTAGACTTTAGCAAGGCATTTGACACAGTCGCACACAAAAGGTTAATAAACAAATTATCCAGCCTGGAGTGGGTCCCAGGGTGTGTATAGTTAAAAATAGGCTGAACAACAGGACACAGAGGGTAATAGTAAATGGAGTCTCCGCCAAAGAAACGGGGGTTACTAGTAGGGTACTGCAGGGTTCAGTACTGGGTCCGGTCCTTTATAATGTCTTTATAAGTGACATTGCAGAGGGATTGGAAGGAAAAATATTCCTCTTTACAGGTGACACAAAGATCTGCAACAGGGTTAATACACAAGGGGGGTGGAAAGGATGAGAAGGGACTTGGCAAGGTTGGCGGAATGGTCAGAAGTATGGCAGCTTAGATTCAGTGGAAAGAAGTGCAAAGTAATGCACCTGGGAAACAAAAACCCAGGGGAAGAGTACACAGTTTGGGGGGGAGGTATTAACAGCAAAATTTGAAAGGGACCTGGAGGTAGTCATATCAGATGACCTAAAGGTAAGCAAGCAGTGTGCGAAGGCAGTAAGGATGGCAGGGGGGATACTGGGATGTATAGGGAGAGGCATCACCAGTAGAAAACAGGAAGTTGTTATCCCTCTGTACAGACAGTTGGTGAGACCGCATCTGGAGTACTGCATGCAGTTCTGGAGACCCCATCTCTGCACCCATTCTGGTGTTGCTGTAAGTATTAATTTAGGCATCAAGACCCCCCCATGAAGCAATAAAATAAGTAAATTAAGCCCCCTCCATTGCTGCTTCATTGAAAGCAGTGGTGTCTGCAACGCCACTAAATAGGCACAATACCCACGTAAACTTGCACCCGCTCTAGCGGGACCCAGGTGGCACTTCCGTATTCGCCAAAAAGTTTCAGCGGTTTAATAAAATAAACAGAGTGTTGCAAAAATTGTACTGATGGCAGCCCCGGACTCCCGTCACCGCTTAGCAAGGTATGTGGGACAGGAGTGGGCTCATATAGTTAATTTGCAGGTCGCCTTTAAGGCACCTTGGACCTCAGGGGAAGGGCACCTATATAAATAAAACTTACTGCTACTGCTGGCTGCATATACAGTTTTATTAGGGGACTTGGGGTTTGAAAAGTGTGGGTCTGAGGGCAGCTGACAGCTTTTGCAATCTTGTAGGGATTGGGGTTGAAATTATGGTCCCAGAGCTACTGGTTAATTATTTGGTTTTATAGAGGTTTTTGGGTTTGAAATCGTGGGTTTAGGGCTGCTGGCTATTTTTTAAAAACATTTTCTGGGGGGGAGGGGGGTGGTCAGTTGATTCAAAATTATCGGTCCAAAGGCTGCTTGCTACCTTAATAATTTTATATGCATGGGTGGGTTCGAAATTGCGATTCCAAGGGCTGTTGGCTGATTTCATGATTTTGTAGCAGTTGATGGGTCTAAAATTAGGGGTCCAAGGGCTGATGGCTGCTTTTGTACTTTAAAGGGGTTGGTGGGTCTCAAATTGCGGGACTGAGGGCTGTTTACAGCTTTTGCAGTTTTACTGTAGGTAAGGGGACGTGGAAATGAGGTATGTGTTGTTATTTGGGTGGATTTCAATGATGGAACATTTTAACGTTGAGACCAACATTTCATCACATCCATCCGCCCTCCGCTTCACAAGCAGAACTGAAACAAATGCACAGTGCAAACATATACTGATCATAGGGATACCCTACTCTCCAGTGTACAGTACCTGTTGATTTCCTTGGTAAGCAACATTCTGTCCTGGTTTACCTTAAAGGCATGTGTTGTGTTCATGGGACACACTGATCTGACTGCACTTCAGGAAATGGGCTAGGTGCGACTGAAAATTGAGTAGCCAGCACACACACAAAGAAAGGATGCACTTGAACTGGAATAAAGTAGGAACAACCATGTGATTAAATGAAGCCCTTGACAAAGAGTCATTGCCACTAGAAGTGCTACGATGAGTCTTGTGCAATAACCTCCAATGCACTTTCTTTGCAGTGAGTTAACACCATTGTATTTTACCTTAAACATGATTACAATAACTGGCTCTTGTTTTATCACTAAAGGGAAACCCATGGCATAATTTGCTGTTCCAAAGGAATATTTATAATGGCAAACACGCGCCGGGGTTTCCCTCTCCTCTGCACATGTGCTAACCGCAGCTGTTCCCTCTCTCATTGCCAGTGCCAGGGCTTACTGTCAGACATTTCACCACCACTCCGACTCGGCGGTAAGTCAGTTTAAAACAACACAAAGAATCTCTTGGCTAAAAATGATTAAACTGAGCTAATTTTAAAAAAGGGAAACTTTGTTTCTTTCAAGCGTCTGACCTTGGCCCCCAAGGAAACACGATTGGACCGCAGCTAAACCGAGATGCCTTGTTATTTTATATAATTGCTGAGGTGAAAAAAATGATACCCAGCAATTATATAAAATAAAACATGGAGTTGTATGTAAAATTCAAATTTTACATACACCCTCGGTGTTTGATGCTTGAATATAGCCTTTACGCTTTGCTCTCGGAGTTTATGTAACATCCAACACCTCAGGTGTATGTAAAATATAGAATAAAGTATGGGGTGGTGCGTGTAATGAGAAGTTTATACATACCCGAGGTGTTAGATGCTACATAAATGCTCGAGGGGTTTGTGAAAGCATCTAACACTTATTGAGTGTGTAATCTTTGAGTTTAAACTCCACCCCATATTTTATTTTAATTTCTGGGTTTCCCTTTTGTTGGCACAGCAGTTATATAAAATAGCAGAGGTTCTGGGGTGACCACACTTTTTTAATTTTCACCCGTTCCCCACATTCTGATGGCCGAGATTTTAAAATGTTTTTAAATGTTTGTTCATCGCCGTAAATGTGGAAAATGACCACAATTTTTTTAAAATTACTTACCACTGAGTTCCACTGACAGTTGACTTTCGGGCAAGAAGAGGCGTGTGAGCCGGTCGGAAGGGACTGAACTGTGCAGGCTCCATGCTAGATTGAGGGAAACCAGTAAGATGTTTGCCATTACAAACACTCGCTTATAATGGCAATTATCTCTTGGTTTCCCTATGGGAAAAAGGGAAACCCATTAATTATATTCTCGTTAAGCACACAGCTCCATATATTATTCTATATATTTTTTTTTTTTACTTTAGTCCAGTTTGAGTGCATCACTCCTTTGTTTATGTAGTATCTTTATGTCTGTTGTCTCCACTG
Organism: Neoceratodus forsteri; assembly: GCA_016271365.2. Classification (NCBI taxonomy): domain Eukaryota; kingdom Metazoa; phylum Chordata; order Ceratodontiformes; family Ceratodontidae; genus Neoceratodus; species Neoceratodus forsteri. The sequence continues at coordinate 496,354,407 of CM057453.1, forward strand.
GTAGGCTGTTCCAAAGGTTCACCACCCTCTGGGAGAATAACTGCCTCCTGACATTAACCCATAGTTTAATGACTTTGAACTTCAGGTTGTGTCCTCACATTCAGCTGCAGAACACAAGATCTAACATCTCTGTCTGTTTGATCTTGTCAGACCTTTTTTTTTGTTATATTTTTTATTTTACACCATCCACTGAGGAATTCTCTCCAGCAGCCACCACTGCCCCAAGCTCTTCCTCCTACCTGAGACACCTCCCTCATCCCGGCACCAACCGGGCAGAGCCCGGCTCTGAGACCCCGAGGTGGTGTAGCCCTATCCTTGCCAGGGTCTTTCTGGAAATCTAGTGTGCGGGCTGGGCTCAGCCAGAAAGAGGAGAGTGCCCAGTGTCTGAGTGTAGCCGGGTGGTGGGAAAGCATCACCTTCTCGGGCGGGATGTTTTCATATGAAGTCATATCTCCCCCGAGTGCGACATGTGCAATGATGTCTGCACGATCCTGGTCACTGACGCCTGCTGTCACTCCGCTCTTCTTATGCGGCTCAGTTCTTGAGTGACCACGGTTTCCACCAGAGGTACCTGCTGCGCCGAGTGGGCCCCTGATCCCACCCGGGGAGGAGAGCAGTCCGTCAGATGCTTGATCCTCTCCCTTCCCTGCCAACAGCCAGGCTCGTTCCCAAACTCAGGTCGCTGGCATGGCGTGAGGTGTAGCGTCCAGTGCCTCAACGCGTAGCGCCACTGGGCCCACCTGATCTTGTCATATCCTTGAGTATGCAAAACACTGAGATCACCCCTTCTCCAGGGTGAACATGTTAATTGCCTTCAGCCTGTCGTATCTTTTGTCATCTGAACCAGTGATCATTTTGGTGGCCCAATGTCACACTTTCTCAACTCCCCAAATGTATTCCTGGTATTATAAAGAAAGGGGCAGGAGGGTGAGCCTACCAATAGGTGGTGTTTTTTTAAGCAGAAAAAGGAAAATCTAATTAAATTTATTAATCTTTTGTCCCATTTATTGAAAATGAATCAGTGTTTCAGCTCATGGCATAGGTTACGATTACACAAGATTATAGTCTTTATATTAATGTACACAGCAAATGACAGCACGTTCATTGTAGCATTTCACCGTTACTTTCACATCTGTATTTTAAACAGATCACTTGAAAGTCGCAAGCAAGAGATAACAAACACCAGTACCCTTTCAAATGTCTGTAAGAAACCCTTTGATAAGTATGATGGAACGTATAATGATGAATGAGGTGTAGAGTTTTCTGGCAATCGAAAGAGTAACAAAGGACCAAGTTATGCCTTCTGTCATTGCAGTGATGACATTTTGGTTGCCCTTAGGGTTAAACATGATGTGGTATGGCACACGAAAAGCCTGAGGTACATCAGCAGTTTGAAGCAGAGTTGAGTGCATGGCACACAACAAAGGCTCACTGATCTCCGAAGTGTTAACCAGGACAGCTTTAAATATATAAAGTGACCAAGGCAGAAATTCTTGTCTGTCAGTTTGTTGCTGAACACAACCTACACTTTGCAGATCTTCTTTGAGGATATCTCTTTCATCATGCCTCAGCTATGGAACTATAAGTCGCCAGGCACTAGGCAAACACGCAAGACTTTGCAAGTAGTTAGTCAGGGGCTGCCCATGACAATGTCAGATGTCAGCTGATACATAAACATGGGTGGCCCCTCCTCTTCTTAGTTCTTTACCCGTTCGACCATACTTGTTGAATCGCTATGGAAAATGTTGCTGTATTGCCGCCATTTTATTTTTCTGAGTAGAAAGTTATCACTTTAACAGTGATTTTCAACGACCTGTATGTCATTGAAGGAACCCTTGAAATTGTTTTGCTATTGTGACTGTGGTGACAAGATTTACACCGACGACTCCCACAACGTCTGTGTGTGCTGCCTAGGACCAGATCACGAAGTGAAAGCTTGCTCTGTCTGCCCTAGCTTTAACTCGGTGACCCAGTGATGCCGTAAAGGAGTCCCAGAAAAGTACCTTCTTAAGAAGAAGGTTGCCAAATTGGAGAAAGAGTTCCAGCAGAAAACCACCGCTGCTTCACAGGCCCAGTCCTATAGGTCATCTAAATCCTGGGAGAAATATTCCGGGAGCCACAGACATAAGCACTTGGATAAGGACCAGCAGAAATGTCTCCAGTGCACTTCAGGTTGCCTCTTAGAACAGCAGCAGGTATGACCTCTTGCATTTCGTCGACCTCTTGCACTTCATCGACCACTTCGGTGGCAATGTCCTCCCAACTGTTGACATGACACCAAGGTTGGAGCTTTGCACTAGTGCTACCAGACCTAGTACGACTGGTACACCACCGTTGATGTCTGGGACACAGCCTCCCCCGTCAACTTCTGTTGCACCCATTGACCACACAGGCACCGACATGCAGGCCATCCTATCCTCCTTTACAGGCATGCTTCAGCACCTGCTTTCTGCTCCCCCAGTTCCAGGGGGCCCATCGATGGGGCCTACTGTTAACCCTCCATGATGCCGCAGGATAAAGCTCTGCCTCAGCATCCCACTAGAGCACCACCAATGTCACAGGCACGCTCCCTATTGCCCCTTGACCCTCTTGATGATTACTACGAATACTGTCCTGACTTGATAATGCAGGATGAAGGGAAGATGCTGAAAAGTGCCCTGAGTACCACTATTATAGGGGTACTAATTCTACTGTGTCCACCTGCAGTGAGGATTTGGTGGTCCACACTCCAGCATCCCCTACTGAGGACTCTACCTTCCTCACCATGATGTAGCAGTTACAAGCTACCATGGGTTTTGATCTTGTGGAGCAGGCAGGACACTACCAAGACAAATCTGATTGATTTTTTTGGAGCTACCTGACTCCCCTCCTATTGTGGTGCCACCTCTCCTCCCTGCCTTGGAGGATGCCACCTTTGCTGCCTGGTATAGGCCAAATGTAATCCCAGCCACACCAAGGAAAGCAGACAAGATGTACATGGCCCTTTCTGGGAAGTCATTGTTTGCCACCCAGCCTGAGGCAGATTCAGTGGTCATTAATGCTGCCTTGATAGGTCAAGGGCACCTAAATATCTGAGCTCTCTCTGGATAAATGGTCCAGGACGATGGGTGTTCTTGGAAAAATTACTTTTGCCTCCTCATCGCTGGACCTTTGGATTGCCAGCTTCTAGGCCCATATGATCAAGTACCAAAATACACTCTGCAGGAAGGCCAAGGCAGCTGCATAAGCCTTGCCAGATGACACCCCTAAACAAGGGGTTCTTTTGTTGTTCTCTTCTCTCTTTACTTTGGGCTGCCCATGACCCACACCAATAAGATCCCCTATTGGGTGACTGGCTATCTGTCCCTGGGCTGAGGTACAGATACGGCGCACTGATGAGTCCAAATGAGGACGAAACACGTGTCTGTGTCTGCAGTGCTCAGCCTTTACTGATTGTATTGTGAGTCCTTCTGGCACCATGTAACTCTGCTTAAAGTTGAGCCAGTCCAAATTAATTCATGGGCATTTGCATATGCTTCCCATGATACTTTGCATTGTTGGGTTATGTGCAATTTGGGTTCTCTTTAAAATGTGGCTGTATAGCCGATATTCTCTGGGATAAACCTTGCCTTGCTCTAGTGCATTTGCTCTGGGGTTCCTTTGTTGTTCTCTTCTCTCTCTACTTTGGGCTTCCCATGACCCAAACCAGTAAGATCCCCTATAGGGTGGCTGGCTTTCTCTCCTCCCTGGGCTGAGGTACAGATATCTCACTCTGATGAGTCCAAATGAGGATAAAGCATGTGTCTGTGTCTGCTGTTCTCAGCCTTTGCTGATTGTGTTGTGAGGCCTTCTGGCACCATGCAATTCTGCTTAAAGTTGAGCCAGTCTGAATTAATTCATGGGTATTTGCATATGCTTCCCATGTTGCTTTTCATTGTTGGGATATGTGCAATTTGTGTTTCCCCTAAACAAGAGCTTCTTAAGGCTCTTACCGCTGGGGCTGATGTAGGCAGGCATCTTCTGCCTACGACTTATGATGTGTCAGATGCTTTTGCCAGGGCTGCTGCTTCTGTCATATGCCTCAGGAGGTACTCATGGCTCAAGGTGGCAGAGTTTGTGAATGACATGCAACAGTCTATTCTTAGTGCCCCTTTTATGGGTTATAAGCTGTTTGGTTTTGATGTCCAGGACATCCTTTCCACCCTTCAAGCCTCAGGCAGAACCCTGAAGTCGGTGTATTCCCTTTACCACACCCAGCCAAGGGATAGATGTAGGGTTTGTTTTGTCCAGCTGGTGCCAGGCATTGCCCGGCAACCAAACAGCAGGGTATGGGCAAGGGTGTAGGAGCATTTCCCACCCCTAGCACCACCCCAGGTGCCCACTCAGAAGCTCCTAGAGGTGGTGGCACAGGTGGAGCTGCCACAACCAGCTCCACCTGACTCCTTATACACCTTCAAACCACCTTTACCTTCAGGGGTGGTTGTAGAGGTTGTCTCACCCTCCACCTAAACCAGTGGAAAGAATGATGACACATGCTAGATCCTAGAGATCATAGAACTTGGCCCTGCTCTAGAACTTTTGGACACACCTCCAGATCATCCACCAGTAATAACCCATTATCCTCCAGAGCACCTCTCTGCTTCTGGAGGAGGTTCAGACTTTGCTTCAAAAAGAGGTCCATAGAGATGGTCTCTCCTCCCACCCCCAAGTAAAGAAACACAGGATTCTACTCTTGGTACTTCCTAGTTCTGAAATGGACAGGAGACCTGCAGCCTGTGCTGGACCTCAAGGAACTGAACTTTTTCATAGAGTACAAAAAGTTCTGAATGGTCACCCTGTAAGGCCTACTCCCACTGCCCGGCTTCCATTTCTTCAAAAAAGCAATGTATTTGTTGGTTATGTATGGCATGTGAAACTTCTAATGTTATTCTATGGGAATTTAGATTTTTTAATTGTTATGGTCTTTTTTATATGGGCCCCTAAATTTCTTTGGGTGGGGGTACTGTGTGTTATTCTTGTAGTACTTACAAAGACCTTTGTTTCAATATATGGATTGTCCCTTAAGTACAGATATTGAGGGGTTATGGCTTGTTGAATTTGAAATGTGTGTGCGTGTTTGTGTGTGTGTTGGGGTTAAGTCCAAAATCTTTTTTCATATGAAGGGATCCTTTTGAATGAACAAAATAAGCTCGTGAAAAGGATCCTTCATGCAAAAAAAGAATCTGAAAAAGAAAAATAAGTCTAAATTTGTTTTCGTATGAAGGCATCCTTTATCTTATGAATGAAACAACCTCATGAAAAGGATGCTTTCATCTGAAACAATCTGAAAAATACCCTAAGTCCAAATTCTTTTTTAGATTTGAAGGATCCTTTTCATGAGATTGTTTTGTTGGTATGAAAAGGATCCCTTCATATGAAAAAGTATCTGAAAAAACCTAAGTCCAAATTTTTTTCAGATGAAGGCATCCTTTTGTATGAACACAACTCATGAAAGGATCCTTCATACGAAAAAAAGAATTTGAACTTTTTTTCAGATTCTTTTTTTCATATGAAGGGATACTTTTTTTCGTATTGCCCAAATCCTTTTCTGTATGGCGATATGAAAAAAGAAAATAAAGTCACAAAAAAAGATAAAAAATGTATAAAAACAAATTTCTGGGTAATTTTTCCAAAAAGTAACTCCAGAATCCATCTAACAGGGTCCCGATAAGCAAGATACATGTATTGTTGCCTCTGCAGGAGATTATTTTTATGGGTTTTCAAAATTAAAAAATGTTTTTTGAATAAAACACAAAACGAAAACAAGATGGTGGCTATACAAAATTTTTTTTTTCTCATGAACGATTACCCCCATACGAAAAAGGATCTTTTTTAGTATGGACCAGATTCTTTTTGCTTTCCAAGTGGCTAACACAAAAACTACTGAGCATGCTCTGAACCAAAATTTCAAATTCTTCTAACTTCCGAATGGATTTAATTTTTTCACCAAACCAGTGAAAGGCACCACTGTGGCCCAAGTCCTTTCTAGCCTGAAAATTTCAGCACAAAATTCCAGACTGTTTGGGCACTAGACATGCCAAAAAAAACCCTCTTATTTTTTCACTTTAAAAAAAAAATTCTCAGAATCCACACATCCAAACAGAATTTAACTTGTCACTTCAAGAGATCTTGCCTCTGAGACCATGTATGCAACATTTTGTGCAAATCCATTTAACGTTGCAAAGCTATTAAAGTGCAAAGTTTGAAGTTTAACATAGAAATGGCTACTCAACTCCTATCTATAGTGGCACTACTGTTCCACTGTAATTTATGAAATGGGTAGTTAAAACTCAAATCCTGTTTGGTTAAACAGCATCAGCTGACTGTTGATTAAATCTCCTGTTTAATCCACAGATATTCAACTAACCTGCTTGCTGTCTTTGTTTAGAAGTCACAAAACAAAAACAATATCACTACACATGTCTGAGCCATGTAACATTTCATAAACATTTATAGTGTGTTCATGTTCACGGTACATGTTTTGACTGTTAGTTTAAAACAAACTACTTTACCTGGTGGATCAATACACAATACATTCGTTAAGTTTTCCAATTAAAAAAATTACTTTTTTCAAAGTTTTTTTTGTTTAACATCTAATCCCTTTTATAAGTGCAATAACCCACTCCAGGGATGTGCTTATTTAAGCAATAATACCCAACACTGTGGGCAACATTGTGCTATACTGGACTACCCAGGGGCGTAATGAGGCTGACGCCACAGGCGGTGGGCTCTTATAGCCCCTGGAATGACTGGTATAGCACAATACCGCCCACCCTGGAGGGTCAGGGCCAGAAATAATGGCTCGAGGGTACATCTCCGAAATGCGTGTGCAGATTACATTTCAGGGCACAATGATACATTTCCACATAGAAAAATGTTGTTTTTAGAAACACACATGCAGAGCGGTGCAGGAACAAGTTAAGCTCCACTTCTTCCCTCAGAGGACTGCTTGACATGTTGTGTTGTTCAGACAGGACGCTTTTGCTCACGTTAATATTTTTTGTGACATTAAAAAACAAAACAGGGCAAACGTCCTGTTTGAATACAACCTGTCAAGCAGTTACCTGAGGGGAGAGGAAGGAAATGCTTAACTTGTGTTCCTGCAGTCTCTTCTGTGTTTTTCTAAAACAATATTGTTTTCTGTGTGTAATGTATCATTGTGCCCTTGATGTTCAGGCAGTACTTTTACCCTGCTTTATTTTCTACAGATCCTTGTTCTGTTATCCCCCAACTTAGCTACAGGACTTTGCCCTCACTCTGCCAACAACTTTGTTCATTAGCCTTCAGGCAGGACGTTTTGCCCCATTGTTTAATTTTTGTGTTCAGGCAGCACTTTGTACCTGCTTTATTTTCTGCGCAGCTGTTGTTTTTCCCAACTTGTTGTGCCACAAGTCTAAGGACTTCCCCCTCATACTATGCCAGCTAGTAAGCCTTGAGGCAAGACATTTTTGCGTAATTGTGTTTTTGTACAGCAAGAGTTATTTCCTCTTCCCCTTTTCTGCAGATCCTTTTTTTATGTTTTTTTTTTTTTTCTGTATCAAGAAATGCCACAGACAGGACTTGTTCCCCTAGGCTCAGTCTCTTCCAAACTGCATGTTTTTCCCTAATCGCTTTCCCTACCTCTGCCCAGTGGTTTTTCTCCCTCTGATTACTGTGTGCATCCCCCAAAAAAATGCAGTGCCTGGTCCCTAAAAATACCCCAAATTGCGCATGAGTTTTTCCCCACAAGATCAACAGATTTAGTGGAACACAACAAAGTCAATTCATTTTATCAAGCTTTTTACCATATCTTTTCATAGCACGCTATGGAGATCCTTCTTTGTTGACTGCTGACTGACTACTGCTTTACCAGTCAGTCAGCACTCACAATGAAGGATCACAGCCAGCCAGACTGAGATGTTATGGGGTCACATGCTCATTCTGCATGTGACCTTCATTCTCATCAGATACAATGGACTGCATTTAGCTGTCCATTGTATCTGATTCCAACCTGCCTTGCAAGACTACAGGAGGACCAGCCCTGGCACTACAGCAGCAGCAAGGAAGACACTCCCACCCAGCCCAGAACAGAGACAGTAAGAGCCACTGCTCGCTTTTTGTGAGAGTGCAAGGGCCGCTTCACTTCACTACTTTTCTTGGGACTCCATGACTGTGTGGTCAGCTTGTTGCTTTGTACTCCAATCGGACTGTGCGGTCAAAGGAATTATTATATTAACAACGGTTCAGTTTTCCATTTCCAGATGGAAATGCAGAAAGAGCAAGTTACATTTCCAGCAGCCTTTCTGCATTTCCACAGAAATACGGAAAGCCTGCTGTATATTTTGAGCCCTAAGGGTATTATTGCACGTAGAAATGAGTTATATGTAACATTTTATTAAAATGAAATCAAAGATTAAAAAGAAAACAAATAAATGTTAAAGGAGAATACAAATACAGCTTGATGTAAAGAAGCCCCATAATGGTATATTTGCAATCACCTTTTTCCTGGTGCCTGAATTTTCTGCCCCTTTGGTTTTCTGCACCCCTACTAACTTATTTGTACTGCTCACATCCCCCGCCCCCTGTAATGGCTGGGTGCTGGAAGTTTTAGAGAAGGTGTTGTTTTATCCCACGCACACACCTGCCAGTGAAAAGTGAGTGGTGAGGTCAGATTTTGTTGTTTGCTGCCAACAGTCCCCAGTCCTACGCCAGGTAGCTGTTTTTTTTTTAAGCAAAAAGAAAGTGAGAGTGGAGACTGCATCAGCACTGAAGAGATAATGACTGAAGGGTGGGAGTGCTGCAGCACTGCTGAGGAGCATGGTATGAATGAAGGAAAGGTGTGACACTGGGGTAAACGAGGTTTGCTGCCACCGTGAATTTAAATTTAGAAGGCCATGGGGCTGTACAGCAGCAGGTCTGTTGCAGGGCAAGGAACCAAACAGCAGGTGCTGCCGGCAGTGCATTTAGCGTGACCAGTCTGACAAAGGAGAGTGCGGTGAGCGCGATCAGCAGTCCAGCTGGAAGGAGTTTGCTCACTGCTGTGCTTGTGGTTGGCAGATGGCTGTGGAGCACAAGGTGGCACCAGATAGCGCTGTCAGTTTGAAACAGAATGAAACAGATGATTTCTGTTTCTTTCAGACTGGTACTGTATTTTGTTGGTATCATTATTTTCAGTTGTCTGACAACTGCAGGGATAAGGATTCAAAAAGAAAGATGCAGGGATTGGGATGATGGCAGAGTGCCAGCAGATCAGAGGGCTCACCTGTGAAGTGACAGCGTGATATCACTGTTAAGCTTCTGCTGTTGATATTCTGACCGACAAAGTGTGGGCAGGCTGTACAGAGAAGTTTTTAGTTAAATGAAAAATACTCAATTTATGCACAGATACCCAGATACTTTGGGGGTATTTGCATCTCGCTAAGCGATACAACAACATGGCAGCAATTTAAATGTGAACATTCTGTTGGCACAATGATTTAAAATGTAATCAGGCAGCAGAGACAGGGACTCATTACTTACTGGTCTCTATTGCCTGATACCCCACCGGCTTGTAGGTGACCTTAGCCAGTCAGCTTCCAGGACGTCAACAACACATTATCTAAGGTGAATTACTGCACTTCCTGGGTGCTAGAGGACACACAGCCTTCAGTCTCATGCCCCCACTGCACCCAGGGTGTGCATTAATGTACCATAACCCCATGCCCTGTCATAGATTTCATATATATATATATATATATATATATATATATTTATAATACTGGTGCAGTAGCGCTAGTATAGTTACGGTGAAATGGCATTTCTATGTTAGTGTCCAAATTTTGAATCTTAATACCTTTGGAGCCATTCAGTGGATTTGCATGAAATGTGGTATGCATAATCTTTAGGGGTAGGTCTCTTGATCTGGCAAATTTTGTGGGAATCTATTGAGTGGTTTCTGAGACATGAAGTGTTGAAATAACAAAACAAATCTATTTTTTTAACATTTCTTTGCTTAGCTGTATCTCAGGAATGCATTTATATTGTGGTCTGAAGTGTTCAGGATAGAACACCTTTGGATAACAGATGTGCCTTTTGAAGGTTTGGTGAAAAAGTATTAATCCGTTCAAAAGGTATGACATTTTTAATTTTCTCATTGTTTCCAAGGCATAAATTGGTGTTGGAGACTTGATTAGCAATTACCAAAAATTATATTTTTTGCTCAAAACCCCATGAAATGTACTTATCTTGCTCTATATTGATAAAATACACATTTACACAAGTGTCTGAGACTGATACAGTTTTATTTAGCCATTTCCGGAGAAATACAGCAATTGTGCAGCAGCACACATACATTTCAAGAGCCGAGATAGGATGTCTGCCAGAGTAGACGGTGAATTCGTGAGCGTGAGCGTGATCCATCGTGAGTCATGCCAAATTAAATAACGAACCACTGCCCCAGCATAAAAACAGGGATGGTAACTCCCTGAGTCTCTTAAGTGTTCACTACAGATGCAGGGCACACAACATAACAGGGCATAATAAATATTGGGCAGAGTACAGATCATCTCTGCAAAGCAGGGCACATTAACTTAGTTTTATTCTGTTCCCAAATGTTCACTGCAGACGAATCAAGGCACATCCAGGGCACATTAAATAAGTTGTGGTTCCCCCAATGAATCTCTCTGCAAAGCAGGGCACATTAACTTAAGTCTCTTTTTCTGTTCCCAAATTGTTCACTGCATGTGGGCACACAGCTAGCAGGGCACACAGATCTCTGCAAAAGCAGGGCACATTAACGTAGTCTTATTCTGTTCCCAAATGTTCACTGCAGACGAAGCAGGGCACATAAGCAGGGAACATTAAATAAGTTCTAGTTCCCCAGTCTCTGCAAAGCAGGGCACGATTCTTAGTCTCTTTCCTGTTCCCAAATTATTTCACTGCATGTGGGCACACACTAGCAGGGCACACAGATCTCTGCAAAAAGCATGGCACATTAACTTAGTCTTATTCTGTTCCCAGATGTTCACTGCAGACGAAGGGCACATAAGCAGGGCACATTAAATAAGTTCTGGCTCCCCCAATCTCTGCAAAGCAGGGCACATTTTACTTAGTCTCTTTTTCTATTCCCAAATTCACTGCAAAGTCAAAAGCAGGGCACACAACCTTACTAGCAGGGCACATTACTTATGGTTATTGAGATCTCAAAGCAGGCGGGGCTGCTTACTTAGTCTTATCTGTTCCCAAATGTTCACTGCAAAGATGCAGGGCACACAGCATAGTAGCAGGGCACATTACTTTTGGTTACTGAGATCTCAAAGCAGGCGGGCTGCTTACTTTGTCTTATCTGTTCCCAAATGTTCACTGCAAAGATGCAGGGCACACAACATAGTAGCAGGGCACATTAAGTTCTGGTTCCCCTATAATCTCTGCAAAGCAGGGCACATGGGGCCCGATTCCAAAATGGGTTACGCATGTCACAAGGCGACTTACGTCAAACCCAATGGTGCAAGTCGCACTTTGCAACATGCGTTACGCCGTTCGCTATTCCAAGACAAGGCCTATGCCATGTTCAGGGATGAAAAATCCCCAAGTCCGTGGTCGAACTCATTTAAACTGCAGGCGGACTTGAATTGCACAGCCTTATTCAGTCCAATGGACTTGGCTGTAGTTCAGTGTCTGCGTAATGGCAGGCTAATTCGAGCTGACTACTCCCGGGCGCTTGCCTCTCCCAACAATGTTGACTCCTCAGGAATGCGGCGGGCAGGAAACATTGTACTTTGAATGGCGGGCGCTGACTATTCGCCGGGAGCGTCCAGAGCTGGCTTCCTTTGAGGACCAGGTGGCCTCTGGAGATTCCCTTCCACAAATGAATGTGAAAGAGGACTTTCAAAAGCCAATTTCATTAAAAATAAATTACAAACGACCCTGACACAGCAGTCTTTCGAGAACCAGCTGCTTATCATGAGTGCAGGACCATCCGTCTGATTTTGATCCACTGCCATCAATTAAGTACTGGCTTGACAGTAGTCTGGGTACTATCCATTCCTCTGGTCACAAATATCCACAAAACAAACAGAAGAAGATCAGTCAGAAGCAAGCTGCAGTACTGCTGTCTTATAATATCTCTGCCTCTCTGTAACCTCTCTCACTCTGATTGACACTAGGGCATCCTAAAGGGGGGAAAAATCATTAATAATTTTGGTAATCCTGTATGCCACTGAAAAATGGTGTGACTTACTGGGTCCTGATATGGACTTGCCATAAAAATGTAACATAAGTCCTGGACTTATGCATCACACAAAAAAATTTCAACTCCTGCCTGGCGTGGGCGGTCTGCATCCAAGGGGCCTTCTGCTGGCTGCAGCCCCTATGGCACGGCGGAATGGGGGGTTACGGCAGCACCTGTGCCCTGTTCTGAAAGGGTGGCTGCCATAACCCACTTATGCCATTCCAGGGCACACTGCACCACTGCGGGGTTAGAACAGCAATTAGCTGGTCAGGGGCATCTGTCCTGGCAAAATGACGGTTGACCACCACCCCCGCAGTTCTGCTAAATGCACACCACGGACCCCCTCATCACAGTGTGCTCCCCCAATAAGTTTGGGTGCCACTGGTCCGTTTTTGGTGTGCCCCCTTGCGCCTGTGCTACACACTGCCTACCCCCAATGGCCCCCAAGGGAGTTCAGTGTGTTGCTGGGGCAGTTCCTCACGGCTTGCGGCATCCAGGTCCGTTGTGCCATTCCCATGGTGCAACCCTGCGGCTGCCGCAAGTCGCAGGACGTAAGTGCCGGGGACCCTGCCTGTCCTGGAATAAGGTGCAGGGTCCCTGGCATAGCAGCACATGTTACAACTCGCAGATGCCCCCGAGTTGCGACATGCGTCTTGGAATCGGGCCCCTAGTCTTTATTCTGTTCTCACTGTAATTGTTCACTGTTTGTTCCCAAATTCACTGCAAGCAGGGCACAAACTTAAAGTTCAAGGCAGGGCGAACCTTTCATGCCCTTGTTCTCCCACCACCCACCGTCCAGCTCTAGGCCTTGCCCGTTTATTACCATTATGCCGTCCCCCCCATCTGTGACCTGAAGTCCGTGTGTCCTCTTCCCTCCTCCAGCTCCCCGACCAAATGAAAAGGTTTTATTTGTTTTGCTGCTGAGCTCCCCGATTCTGCTGCACTCCATCCCTCCTCTGAATCTGCCCGTCCGATCGTGCCTTGCCCTGCGATGCAGCTGCCTGCTCTCTGCTCCATCCAGGTCGCTCCGATGCCCTTTTGTGGTCTCGGCCAGGCCTTCTCCCTCCGGCTCCTCCTCGTTGTGGCCACCACTCCTCCCGGCTCCGGCTTGTCTCCGACCATCTTTGAAACAAAAAGACGCAATTAGTTAACTGGATGACGGTGCAATGACGATAAAAGAAAAAAGTGAAATAAAATAAAGAAAGCTCATCTTGGACCCCTGCTCGACCTCCCAATGCCTGCTTTCTTCTTTCTCGATGCGCTGCAAAGGATCTCGTCACGCTTCTCCTATGGAGACCGTGGGGGGGGAGCAAGGGCATCACTGGACCAAGCAGGGAACAGCTCAGGGTTCATGGGGCAGGGCACAGAGGAGGGCAAAAATTGGATACCAGGACAAAAAGAAATTAAAAAATTAAAGTGACAGTGCCCAGTAAGGCACTTTTACAGGACCCAGGACCAATTGGCAATGATTAGCAATGACTGCTAAACACCGGGATGCCCACTCCTGGTGTCGAGATGTCTCTCCCCCCCACCATCTTTCTTTGCTGACGGGGTGCCCAATCCCCCTGTCGGCATCATGTATGGCCCCCAACTTATGTGGCAGACTGGGAGCCCACCTAGTGTGCCCAATTGCATTAGTTTTCTTTCACTTTTAAACAAAACAAAAATCGCCCCTAAAGTCTTTTTTTTTTTATACCTGTAATGAAGAAAATGGTCCATTGTCGTCTCTCTCGTTCCCCCTCCTTCAACCCTCCCTCTGTGCTCCAACCTCCCCACACCCCCCCCCATACTTACCCTCCCGAGTTTGGGAGCCACAATCTTCTCTGGATTGGGACACGTCTGCACTCTTCAAAGCCGAAGTGTGAACTGAGGAATCGGGTAAGCGCTGATAAGTGGGAGTCAATGGTGGGGGGGAAGTTATGTTGCTATCTTGGCCAATTTAGGAATTTTGCACCAATTTTCAACATGGGTTTTTGGTTCTGGGACCCCACCCGTGAACACTGGCACTGTCATTTAGTTTTTGGTCCTAAAAGGTGATTTCACAGGCACTGTGTTGAATCACCTTTCAGGACCAATTCACAAACGATAGTGCCACTGTTCCTAAGGTGGGCTCCCAAAAGCCCATGTTACAAATTGCGAAAAATTCCCAAATGATCATGTTACTAGTTTGACTAGAGTTTGTGTGCACACTTGTAACTTCACTAATTTTTAATATTTTCACTTCACATTTTCAGCATTGCCATTTTTGCGCACCTCCTTATGAACAGTGTAGCTGTCATTTTGCACATCCTGCCTGGAATGTGTTTTTGCACCTGTGACGCAGAATGGCGCGGTTGCCGAGCAAAATCAACTTTTGGGATGGATTAACAAAATCACAGTTGCAGTGTTCATGAGGGGAGGTCATAAAATACCAGTGTTGAAAATTTGGTGAAAATATTCAAAAAAATGACCGCGTTACGAGTGTGCGTTGTGCAGTTTTTACACATGCTTGTAACTTTGCCAATTTTTCATATTTTCACTCCTGAATTTTAACATTGACATTTTTCCACACCACCTCATTGACAGTACAGCTGTCATTTTTCAAATCCTACTAAAAATATTTTTTTGCAGCTGTGGCACAAAAACGGTGTTACAATTGCGCAGAATCACATTTTGACAGGGATTTGACAGTTTACTGTACTGGGTACATGTGGCAAGATGCTAAAAAGGTTATGTTGAACATTTGGGGTGAAAATTATTTAAGATGGCACAGTTATGACTATTTGTTGTGATCTCACTATGCCTGCCTGTAACTTTATGTGTGGAAGTGCAGGGGCCAGAGACCCCTGTGTTTCCACAACTACATACATATGTGCATTTGTGAAGGGATGGTTCCCACCATGACATATGGACCCTGTTGTACTATCTGGATGGAGGGCTGGGATGTGCTCCACCGTGACATATGGACCCTGTTGTACTATCCAGATGGAGGGATGGGATGTGCTCACACCGTGACACATGGACACTGTTGTACTATCTGGATGGAGGGATGGGATGCGCTCACACCGTGACACATGGACACGGTTGTACTATCTGGATGGAGGGATGAGATGCGCTCACACCGTGACACATGGACACGGTTGTACTGTCTGGATGGAGGGATGGGATGTGCTCCCACCGTGACACATGGACACTGTTGTACTATCTGGATGGAGGGATGGGATGCGCTCCCACCCTGACATATGGACCCTGTTGTACTATCTGGATGGAGGGATGGGATGCACTCCCACCCTGACATATGGACCCTGTTGTACTATCTGGATGGAGGGATGGGATGCGCTCCCACCCTGACACATGGACCCTGTTGTACTATCTGGATGGAGGGATGGGATGAGCTCCCACCCTGACACATGGACCCTGTTCTACTATCTGGATGGAGGGATGGGATGCGCTTCCACCGTGACACATGGACACTGTTGTACTATCTGGATGGAGGGATGGGATGCGCTCCCACCGTGACACATGGACACTGTTGTACTATCTGGATGGAGGGATGGGATGCACTCCCACCGTGACATATGGACACTGTTGTACTATCTGGATGGTGGGATGGCAGACCCTGCGCTCCCACAGTAAAATGAGGATACAGTTATACCATCTGAAAAAGAAGGTAAATGCTTTACAAAAAACTTTCTTAATGCATCAGTTAGGGTGAATACCACAGCGACAACAGCAGGGAAATGAGGCGTTAGGGTTTCCAACCCTAATGCCCCACTCCAGGATTCCCCATTTCTTTTCATTACCTCATTTCACTCTTTCCTCCATACACCAACAGGCACTGGGGTGTGCCATGAGGCTGTCAGGCCATTGTCCTGTGCTGTAGCATGTAAGCTTGTTTACACATGGAATGGGGTGAGAGTTGGGCCTGAAGAACTCTGGCACACCCCAACGCTTTGGTGTGTGGAGGGTGGGGGGATGTGGTGGGGGAGGGGTGGGGCTATGGTTGGAAACCCTAACTGATGCATTAATGAAGTTTTTGTAAAGAATATATATACATATGTGTGTGTGTGTGTGTGTGTGTATGTGTGTGTGTGTGTGTGTGTGTGTGTAAGTGCACAGGCCCGTGTTATTCCCCAACTCATTATACTTCACTGCACCACGCACCTTTTCTTAACAGTAATTTATGGTGGTAAGAGACTGCAGGTCCAGCATGTCCTTGTATCTCATAATATCTATTTGAAACATTTTCTAACATTTGGGTGTCAACAAAAACTAAAGTGCAATAAAGTGTTTTTACTGAATTGACTTAATTTTTCTCCTTGTTTGACGCATAAGAAATGGTCACGTGAAAATCTCCTCATTTCATGTTTGCTGACTTTGAAGCTCGGCTGTCTAGTCTTTCTAATTCTTTGGATTGGGCCATTAGTTCAGAAAATTATTCAAAACTGAAAAAAAAAATCTGTTAATTTATTTATTTATGCTTGCATGCTTTCAACCTCTCTTAGGTCCTGATCAGACTACACTTCATTTATCATAAATCACTCTTTTCAGTGGGGAAAGGGGCATGCAAGTCTTGCATGGTATTCTAGATTGGGCTTTTAATCTGGTTGCATTGGGTTTCTATGTTTGCATGTGACTTCTTATTTAATGCATTGGATAAGCAGCAGGCCGCGACTTTATACTAAGAAAGAGTCTTTTCTTTCCAGGATGTCCTCCATGCAGTTCCTAACAGAAAACAGATGTAAGCTTTATAGATGAACTTGGAGATCACATAGACAGCATATTAGACAAGTGCTTAAAGAATGAACTGATTAATAAGGATGATTACGTAAGATGCAAAATATGAATCGACCAAGAAGGAGAGTCCAAAGCTTTGGACATCATTTATAATCGAGAGCGAGAAACTGCATGCAACTTTTGCTTGCTGTATGTTCAAATGCAAACAGAACGCCTATCAATAAATAAAGGAAAATCTGAAATGTCAGTGGTGAGTACATTAGCGCTGTAATACAAAGTTAATAGCAACGTTATGTTGGGTAAATGCTGAAGTTTAGCAACTCAGAACATTGCCACTATCTTTATATTTTTTTTACAGTTTTGTACAACAGTATGAGTCATGCCCTGTTTTTAGGATGCATGGATTCTATTTCTGTTTGTGCACATTTATTTTAAATAATGGCTATTATAAATTGTTATACAATCCCCAGTGTGTAAGAGTTTAGAGGGGAATGCATGAGACAGCACTTTGTGTTTCTGTGTATATTCTGTTTTTAAATTTTAATTTTAATTTTTAAACTGGAGGCAGTATAGCACAGTGGTTTAAGACTTTGAGCTGCAAACCTGGAGACCTGGATATGAATCCCACAGCCCCCACTTGCATACTTTGTGACCCTGAGCAAGTCACTTAACTTCCTCGTGCTCCCAGGTCGCACCTGTAAACAAGCTTCCAGCTTAGTGTGTCTCTCCTGGTTAAAAAAAAAAAATTCTGGTGGCATTCTGTTACGCAAACGACAGATCAAAAGGTAAAGGGGTAGAGGAACAGTGGGGAAAAATAAGGGAGGGCATAGTTAAGCCAACCAGCCTCTGCGTAAAGGAAGTGAGCAAAAGGGAAAAAAAAGATTGATCTTAGAGGATACCTCTTCCCTTACTGTAGGACACGCCTTTGGAACTATACCCATGTCAGCGCTAGGACCACATGGAAACTTTTGCTAGCTGGAGGCTGCCCATGTCGATGTTATGCATCAGCGTCTACATAAATGTGGCAGCCTCATCTTTCCTCAGTTCTTTTCCTGCTGTTGACTGTACTCGTCGGACCACCTGTGGAAAAAATATGACTATCCACTGTCATTTAGTAGTATAAAATAATCACTAATAATTTAGTGAAATTGCCACCTCTGTATGCCACCAAAACCAACAATGTTGTTCCGGTACAGTGAGTGCAGAGAAAAAAATCTATAAGGATAACACACACGAAGTGTGTGTCTGCTGTTTAGGCATCTCTCACAATGTCAGGACTTGTGAGATTTGCCAGGGCTTCAATCAAGCAACCAGGCGATGCAGAAGAAAGGTGCTGGAGAAGTTTTTATTAGAAAAAACTCTTGCACTGGCCCGTCGGCACAGTGGTTGGATTTCCGCTTGCGACGCCAGAGACCTGGGTTCGGGAATGAGCCCAGGAGCTGGAGGGCTAGCCAGGGGGAGGAGGCTTGAGTATCCCTGGGACAGCTCGTCTTCTCCAGGGGGAGAGCGGAACCAGGGCTCGGTGCTTGTCTGACCCCGGGTGGAGACCCGAGGTACAGCAAGCCCAAGTCACTAGCAAGTGGGTGGCATGATGGATGTCGGCGCTTAGCGCCTTGACGTCAGGGCACACATCACGTCCGGAACACTGGAAAAGCACTTGCGGCACTCCCGGGTAGATTGAGCACCAGTCCCTGAACCCCAGTGCCCCTACCTGTCCCAGCGGCGGCATCCCGACGAAAACCAGAAGACTCGGGGTGTAAGGGCCCCCACCTCGAACCTGCCTTGGGGTTAAGTCATGGCTGCATGGGGGATGGACCACTCAGGGCTCCAGGGAAGAGGACGGGAGCTAGAAGGCTGTAGGTGTCTCCTGAAGGGAGTGGAGTGCTGCGGGTAGGGGTAGCATAAATAGAAAGTAAAAAAAAAAGAAAAAAACTCTTGTGACCATGGGAAAAGCCCAGGGCTATAAGGCAGCTTCGCCAGCCCCATCGAATGATTTGTGGTCATCGAAGTCAAAAGACTACATAAAAGACAGGTAGTCATCAGGACATCAGCACAAACATAAGGATGAGGACAGATCTTCTTTGGGGATATCTCAATCATCAGGAAACACCGTATGAACCTTCATCGTCAGTGAAGGGGAATCCACAAGGAAGATTTTCATCAGTACAACTGGGACTTGTCCACGCCATCAACGTCTGCCGACGTCACCAACCCGCCGTTCTTTCTTTCCCGCCATTGACTTGCAAGCACAGTCTCCGTGGAAGAGCCGTCTCAGTGTTCGCTCCTTTTTTGGCCTATGGCCACCCTCTTTTTCCAGTACTTACTTAAAGAGTTGGCATACTGCCTTTAACCAGTCTGGAGTTAATTGTAACTTTCAGATGTAGTCAGTTATCACTTCTTATATCTCAAGTATTTTCCCTTTCTGTTTGCTAATTAGAAGATTTTCCACCTGGCAGTACTATGGTCATGTGTGGAGCAGCACTCTGTCTGGAGGCTAAAAAGTCAGTTCTGTTCCTCCACTGCATCAATACTGAGACCACACTGACTGTGACATCACTATAACTAAGGAGAACCATATCTCACTGCCAGATTATTCTCTTTCACATGAAGCAGCAGGGACTGGCTCTTCTGGTTACTAGTGATGTCACAGTTTCCTGCATTTCAATTGGTACAGTAACATGTGAAAGTTACTGCTTAGACTTCAAAGACTATAGTGCCTCAAGGTGTTTGGTCACATTTATGATGATGTAGTGGCAGGAACAGAACTGACTTTTTGTAGCCTCCAAACAGAGTGCTGCTCCACGTATCAGACCAGTACTGCCAGGTGGAGAATATTCTAATTAGCAAAGAGAAAATACATTTTTTTTTTTCGGATATAGGAAGTGGTAGCTGATTGCATCTAAAAATTACTATTAATTCCAGGCAGTGCACTAGCACTTTAAATTTCTTTTGGAAGTTTACTCTCCTTTTTTACATTCGCTTGCGCGCATGCGCAAGGAACGTTTTGGGATAGTACGACTTTCTGGAGGTGTGTGACCCTCCTGTCCAATACACTGCTCCATGTAGCAGTTGCGACCGTAACTCACCAATGGATGGACGAGCTGTCTATGACAGCAGTTGGGCTGCAGTGGTCTTCAGTTCAAAGAAAACCACCGCTGGTAACCTATGTGTACGTAGCATATTGACATCACGATCCCTCCCGCTTCCTTCCTCTGCTGCTGTCCTCCATGTTTCCTCATTCCCCGTCTCACCTACTGAACTCGCAGAGGCAGGCATTTCAAACGCTCTTGTATTTCAGCCTAGATTAAGCCCTGCAGTTCTCACTCAGCTGCTCCAGATACGAGGTATCAACATTGGATCCACCGGAGCTGCCATCGAACTACCTGGAGCATTGCTGAGGAGACTCACATGTAGACAGTTAAATTAAACAAGCCCCCATTCAGAACAAAAAAATAATTACAGCTCTCATCAAGCCCTTGTTCTTTCCTCCACTTCTTACCTTCTGCAGACACTTTAGACTATCACCACCAATGAGCTACCGATAGCCATGTAAGCCAAGGTGTATGCTCCAAAATATGGGGGTAGCAAGCAGCTCTGCTTTGAGTCCTGCCTGCATACATAATTATATACTTTTTCATGGGCTTTTGAAAAGTCCAAGCTGCCGCACCGCTGCCTTTGTTTAGCGGGTCGGGGGCCCTGCTGTGAGTGAGTGCCTGACGGTGGTGGGGGGTGGGCTGCAAGCCACTGCATACTGTAGCTCTCAACCAGGTCCGCAGGAGGCAGTGAAGGACCTGATTGCCTGCCAACGTCAGCATGGGGGGCATTGCTGGTGCCGGCGGTGTTTAAAGCACTGCACTGTATCGGTGTAATTTCTTCTTGTTCCAGTTCATCGGTTGGGGTTCTGTTGTGCCACTTAGTTTTTGCAGTCAGAGAGAGGTTTGTTCCGTTCGGAGAGAAGAATAGCACCACTGCGAGGTCAATAAGTGGAGCTGGAGCTGGAGCGAACGAGGTGAGGTTGGCAGCGGGTGACCGGGTGGGTCAGTCGGGGGACAGTGCAGCAGCAGCTGCCGGACGGGTTCAAACAGGAGAGGGCCGGGGCTCCTCCACTCCACAGCACTGGCTGGGTGGCCAGGGCAGGCTGGCAGACTGAGGACTGAGCTGGTGCTAAGCTGTAAGCTGCAAGGGAGGGAGCAGCACGGTCGTGTTAGGCTCTGGCTGGCTGTGCTGAAGTACAGTCACCGCTGCAGCTCCGCGTATTTGTGATTTGAACAGGATGGGCCCTCTGACTGTGTGTGGAGACAGACTTGGATGGTCAGGTCTTGAACGAGACTAGTGAAACCCAGCCGCTGCTGCCGCCTCTAGCCCTAGTCTCCGAGCGCCAACCCCAAGCTCCAACTTGGACACAGGAAGGAAGTGGGAATCGGGTCAGGCAGCACACACACTAGCTAAGCTGATTTTGGCTGGGCTGAGGCTCTGAGCTGAGCCACGTGGCCACTGATGGTTTCAGAGGCTCTGAGCAGCTGGAGGGGCAGTCACTAGTCTGGGCAGGGCAACAGCAGTCGACAACAGACCAGACGACACTCTGAGTCATCACAGCAGGCAGGGTCAGCCAGGGATTGGAAATGTGCAACTCTTGGAGTGGAGCTGGGGAGGGAAAGAACGTGTCTTACACTGAGGTGAGGCAATGGAATGGAGGGATTCATTTTAAAACATTGGCGGATTGGCGGTTGCATCATGCTGCCAGGAAGTACTGGTTTTGGTGGTGGTGGTGGCTAGCAATAGCGTGGCAGGCAGGCATAAGAATTTCCTCACAAAAATGCTGTATATCATGGTCACTAGTCTAGTAGTGTTACTAGTGGTACATATTTTTTTTTTCTTGTGCCCTGCCGCCAGCCAAGTTTGTTGTCAACTACCATTCTGCCAGTGCCACAGCTGCCAATCCAAAGAAATCTTCAGAGGCCTGCTGCTTATATGCCTGCTGAGACAGAGTTTCCCTTGAGTGAGTCTACTCTGCATTGGGTAGGTATTAAATTCCCAGACCTGCCTTCCAGCCTTCCACAAATCTTCCACAGTGACTCTCTGCTTGGAGCCTTGAGGTGGGCTGTTTGTTTTGCTGCTTGCTGCTGACTGCTCATGATGACTGAAGCTAAGCTGAATCTGACAGTGTGTGTGTGTGTGTGTGTGTGTGTGAAGCCAAGCCCTTTCCTGGACCTTATCCTGTACATCTGGTAATGTGACTTGTTGGCAGCTGCTGCTGTACAGTGTGCGACTTGTGAGGTGGGGTCAGCATAGTAATATAATCTCAGATGGTCAGGATAGGACCCCCCCCCCCGGACACAGGGTGGGTCTTATCCTGACCATCTAAGATTATGTATATTGATGGCTGTTTCATGTCTCTGGCTTGCTTAGGTTTATAATCGGGAGCCTTCCTAGTCCTATATAGTATTCACCACCATGCTGGAGTTAGGAGTGTCCCAGGAGTGGGGAGTCGCAGACGGTCAATCACTTGACATCCGGGTACAAGAGAAAAGGGCCTAGAAATTGAGACTGAACCAGGTATGTGCTATGGTTTTCTTTTTAACTGTGCACAATGCCAATTGGTGGGTCTGCTGCTGCAGCTGCAAGTATTAGTAACAGTGCAAGTGTGACTGAGAGTGAGATAGGAAAAGCAAGCATAGAATTCTTAACTTGTCTCGAATGAATAGGTGCCACACACCACTGCAAATACCTGCAAGTGAACGTTCGGCATTGACAAATGCTTGTTCTTTATGTTGCGAGTCAAACCCTCTACTGCTCTCATCCATCGCTGGCACTTCAGAAAGAAGATCGCCTCCAACAACGAGCACTCGGTTTGTGTCTGCTGTCTTGGGCCTGATCACGACACCTTGGACTGTGAACTCTGCCAATAGTTTAACTAAACTGCCCTTAGGCAACGCAGAAAGGCTCTAAAAATCTTCATGGAACTACAGGTAGCCAGCTCTGAACCGGGGTCCTTCGGGGCACTGGCTACCCAGTTGCCGTCCGGTTCCAAGAGATCCAAGGCCTCCCAGGCCAAAGACAAGTCCTCAGGGAAAAGTCATAAGAAAGACCAGTATCATGACCTCTCCCCTTGGTGGCCATCCCATTTCCTGTTGGCTTCTCCTTCTTCGGAGTGCTCTTCATTATTGGCAGCCATCAAGATGAAGAGGCCAGCTGTCAGGTCTTGGTTCACTCCAAGCTGATACCGACAGCTTCTCTGCCAGACTCCCAGGGCACTCCGCCTTCAACCTCCGGGTTGATGGCTTCTGCCATCGACCAGCGAGCTCATATTCGGCTGTTCTGCCCCAATTCTGCATCCTCCGAGCTACAGGCTCGCCGGGTCAGCCAGCCAGGTCATTGGCCTCTGTACCGTCGGCTGCTTCTCCGTCAATGACGTTGGACTTGAACAAAGTTCTTGTCCGATGCTCCAGTGTGCTGGTTCAGCAATTTGCGGCCTTTAACAGGTCGTTGTCGCGGCTCCTTCGACGCTGATGCTGTCGTTGACACCTGTCTGTCGCCCCAGGGAGCCTACCCAAGGGCCGCTGACAGCACATACGACGGTAGACCCTGACGCAAGAGGTCAACATTGAGGAGGAGTACCACCCTGACCTCGCCCTTCCAGAGGAGGTAGAGGGAGGAAGACCAGGCTCGGGTCCCTTGCACCAGGGTAAATGTAGATCCCAGTCTTCCTTGACTGCCCCTCCAATTCTGGAACGGCAGCCAAGCATCCCAGAACTGAGGAACTAGCTTCCACAGCTGGGCCCTTTAGCTTGACTCCTTGCCAGATCCCCTCCTGTGGGTTCAAGCCCAGGAGGTGGTGGTTGGAGGTCGGTTCACCCTCCATCTGAATCAATTGAGAATCATAACTTCAGATGCCTGAATTCTGTAGAGCGCGGTTATACCCTGGAGCTCATCCAGCAGCCTCCAGACACCCCCTGCCAGCCTCAAATTATCCCCCGGCTCATCTGTCTGTTCTCCGGGAGGAAGTACAGTCTCTTCTGCACAAGCAGGCATTCGAACAGGTGCCAAAGAGGAAGAGGAACCGAGGGTTCTATTACAGGTTCTTCCTGGTCCCCAAAAAGACCATTGATCTGAGGCCCATTTTAGACCTGAAGTACAAAAAGTTCAGAATGGTAACTTTACCAGGCCTCTTGCCCCTCCTCAAGACCGGGGATTGGCTCTGCTCACTGGACATGCAGGGCGACTTACCTGCGTATTGCAGTCTTTCCTCCTCACAGGAGATTTCTCCGCTTTGCCTTTCAGGAGAACATTACCAGTTCAAGTTATTGCCCTTTGGCTCATCTTCTGCCGTGTCTTTTTTTTAATCTATTTACCTCCTCGGCTCTGCAGGTGGCATCTGCCCCTACTCCAGGCTCCCGGACAGCACCCTCCGGTACTCCCAAGCCCTCATTTCCCACGAATTACCCTCGTGGCGGGCGGAAGGAGAGGCCGTCCTCCCCCTCCTCCCGAGACACACATCTGGAAGGGGCAATTTTGGGCAGTCCAGGGCGGCGCTGCCAGCTGCGGTTGGAAGGGCTTCAGATAGCCCATAGCCATCCTTTTTCTTGTTTTTCCTTGGCCCTCCCCTTGCAGCCGTAAACATGCACGCGTGGAGGCACGCGCACATCACGAGCCATGCTTCTCATCTCCCTGACTCTGGCACTGCCCACGGCCATCCACCAGAAGGCAGTCAAGGAGCGGGATGACGTACCCACCCATCCCCGGGAGAGGAGAGCTGTCATCGGATGCTCGATCTTCTCTCTCTCCCCTGCTGACCTCCAGTGACCCGAGCTCACTCCCGAACCTGGGTCAGGCGGTGTGGTGTGTCCACGCCAACCCTCAGTGCAATTGGGCCAGCCTTGCGCCGCTTGTCTTTACCAAATGCTTAGTGGCGGCCACAGCAGCCCTCAGAAGGGAGGGACTGTATGTCTTCCCTTACCTGGACAACTGGCTTCTCAATGCCCCATCTAGGGAACAGCTGTTACTCACTCTGGAGTGTACTCTCCAGCTCTTTTAGTCTCTGGGCATAACAGTCAGTCTGCCCAAGTCTGTTCTAGTACCATCCCAAAGACTGCAGTACATCGGGACAGTTCTGGACTCAGAGCAGGGAAAGGCCTTCTTACCCCAAAACAACAGAATGCCTGTAGCTCAGGCTCAGGAAGTTACTCAAAGTCACTACATTCCTGTCAGGCTATACCTCAGGCTACTGGGCCTAATGGCCACAGCCATTTCTACCGTTCCACTGGCCAGGCTTCACATGCGCACTCTTCAGTGGACCCTCAGAGTGTAGTGGGACCAGCGCACGGACAAGTTGGACCAACTAGTCCTGGTCTCTTCCCCCAGTCTGCAAAATATTGCAGTGGTGGATGGACTCCTCAAACCTCCTTCAAAGGGTCCCCTTCCAGATTTCTTCCCTGCATCAGATCCTAACCACGCATGCTTTGAGTCTAGGCTGGGGAGCACCCCTGGGTCCTTTCAAACCCAGGGTTCCTGGTTCCAGTGGGAAGCCGCCCTGTACATCGGTGTCTTGGAGATGAGAGCGGTGCTCTATGCCTTGCAGGCTTTCCAGGAGCATCTGGCTCCAGGCCAGCTGCTGGTGCAGTCAGACAACCTGGGTATCTACTACATCAACAAGCAGGGCAGGACTCACTCATACTCCCCCTTTGTAGGGAGGCCATGAGAGTGTGGTATTGGGCACTGGAGCACAATCTGACACTCTCAGCAGTCCACGTGCCAGGCATCCTAAACACCATGGTGGACAGTCTCAGCAGGACTCAGTCCAGCATGCATGAATGGGAGCTTCGCTCATCCGTAGCAGAAGATCTGTTCAACAGATGGGGTTGTCCAGAGTTGGACCTTTTTGCGTCCCCACTCAACGCAGAACTGTCCAATTTCTGCTTGCTGGATCCAGGGCCAGGAGATTTCTGGCGAGACGCATTGTCCCCTCTCTTGGAGCGGGAGATTTCTGTGTGCATGCCCTCCATTTCCATTAATTCAGAGGGTGCTCTGTGCCATGCAGGCTTTTCAGGAGCACCTAGCCCCTGGACAACTGCTTGTGCAGTCGAACAATCTGAGTGTAGTCTACTACATCAACAAGCAGAGCGGGACTCACTTGTATCCCCTGTGCAGGGAGGCAATGCGAATGTGGTATTGGGCACTCTCTGCTGTCTATGTGCCAGGCGTCCTAAACACACTAGTGGATAGTCTCAGCAGGACTCGGTCCAGCATGCATGAATGGGAGCTTCTCTTATCCATCGCAGAAGATCTGTTCGACAGTTGGGGTTATCTAGAGTTGGACCTTTTTGTGTCCCCACTCAATGCAAAACTGCCCAATTTTTGCTCACTAGATCCAGGGCCTGGAGTTTTCTGGTGAGACGTGTTTTTCTCTCTCTTGGAGCGAGAGATTTTTGTATGCATTCCCACCGTTTCCACTAATACAGAGGTGCTGATCAAGCCGCAAATGGAGGGGCCAGCATGATCAATGGTAGCCCCATTCTGGCCTCACCAGATATGGTTCCCTCTGCTTCAGCAGTTGGTGGAGGAAGCTCCGATCCCTCTACCTTTTTACAGCAATCTGCTGACCCAGGATCGGGGACCCTGTTCAGTCCCAATATAAGGTCTCTCAATCTGCATGTGTGGCTCCTGAGGATGTAGCCATTGCTAGGTTTGGGGTCTCTAACAGGGTGGAAGACATCCTAGTGGCTGCCTGCAAGTATTCCACCCATACTACTTATGCCATGAAGTGGAAGCGGTTTGCCATCTGGGTTGCCAAACACTCCCTAGACCCTTTTCACCTGTCCTGTGCAGCATGTCCTGGACTACCTGATTTCTTTGTCTGACTTAGGCCTCCAGTATCCCTCTGCAGGGTTCATCTTTCGCATTTTCTGCCTTTCATGAGCCCATGGGTGACCACACTGTTGCTCAGCTGGATGTCTCCCGTACTTTCCCTAGGGGCATCCTGCTCCTGAAACCCCTAATCCGTTCCCCGGTCCTAGCTTGGGACTTAAATTTTATTTTGGAAAAGTTGACACTGTCTCCTCCAGTTGCAACTTGCGATTTGCGCTTTGTCTCTTGGAAAGGGCTCTTTTTTGTTGCAATTACTTCTGCTCGAAGAATTTCAGAGCTTCAGGCCCTGTGGTGCAAAGAGCCTTATTTGATTTTTCACAAAGACAGGGTATCTTAAGCACAAATCCTAAGTTTCTCCCTAAGGTGGTTTCTGAATTTACACTCAACCAGTTTATCTACCTTCCTGTTTATTTTCCTGAGTGTGCTAATCCAGGGACGCTGCTCCATACTCTAGATGTGTGCAGAACTTGGAAGTATTATCTGCTTGGGGCTAAGGAGTCCAGAAAGTCTAAGCAGTTGTTTGTTTCTTTTCACCCCAGGTAGAAAGGGTGCTTTAGTTTCTAAGCAATGTTTATCCAAATGGTTGGCAAATTGCATTGTGTTCTGCTACAATAAGTATGGCAAAGAGTTACCTGATGCTGTCAATGCTCACTCCACCAGAGGCATGGCTACCTCTGTGACTTGTTTCAATGGGGTCTCAGCTGCTGATATTTGCGCTGCTGCCGCCTGGAGTACAGTCTACACTTTTCACAAAGCATTACAGTCTGGACATAGCCTCTAGAGCCCATGCAAGATTTGGCAGGGCTGTGCTACAAGGACTCCTGTCTTAAGTTTATGGAGATCCAACCTCCCAGACTGTTTGTTTTTACACTTGGCATTGCTTGGTACTCGTTCCTATGGTGTTGCCTGATGACTGAGGTACCCCTGAAGAAGGCAGAGCAGAGCATGGCTGAGAGGGACCTGGGGGTGGTGGTGGATGTCAAGATGAACAACTCTGAGACTTGTAGGAGGGCAGCAGCCAAGGCCAACAGGATGCTGGGATGCATCGCTAGGGGGATCACCTCCAGAAGGAGGGAAGTGATACTCCCTCTGTATAACTGCTTGGTGAGGCCGCACCTTGAGTACTGCGTGCAGTTTTGGAGGCCACACTTAAAGACGGACATTAACCTCCTGGAGAGGGTCCAGAGGAGGGCAACCAAAATGATTTGGGGCTTGGGGGGACAGGACCTATGAGGAGAGGCTCGAAGAGCTAAATATGTACACATTGGAAGAGAGAAGGGACCGGGGGGACATGATAGAGGTCTTCAGGTACATGAAGAGGGTAAATAGGGGAGGAACAGTCAGGGTGCTTCGAAGGAAGGAGGAAGAGGCCACTAGAGGGCATGGGTGGAAGCTGGAGGGGGGAAGATTCAGGGGAGAAAGGAGGAGGTGCTACTTCACTGAGAGGGTGGTGGAGCCATTGAATGCACTGCCTAGGGGGCTGGTGGAGGCAGAGACAGTGGAGGGGTTCAAGAGAGGGTGGGACAGGTACAGGGGAAGGGTTGTGGAAGCAAAATCCAATGCAGCAAGAATATCCAGAACTGGGAAGGGAGAAGCCAGAGAAGGCGAGGGGGACAGCAAGGTCAGCACCCAGGGTGGGGGCTGACCAAACGAGCAGACACGAAAGACCTTCAAGCCTATTCTGCTGGCATTTTAGTACGTTAGTATGTTACGTAAGAACTTTCTGTAACAGTAGATCTTCGAGGGGATTGCCATCATTAGGTATGATTTCCCTCTTTCCATTCCCCCTTCTTAGGGGCTCCTGTTTAGGACCTGGCTACCTATTGTATCCGTCTGTTATATTTAGAGCTGGGTCCCCTTTCTCTTCTCGGTTCTCCAGGGCGTGAGCCTTGCTCCCTTCATCTCCAGAGGGAAAGAACTGAGGAGGGAGCGGGGCTGCCCGCGCCTGTATAGGGTTGGTGACGTTGGCAGACGTCGACGTGGGTGGCCCCAGTTGCACTGCTGAAAATCTTTCATGTGAATTCCCCTTCACCGACGGCGAAGGTTCCTATGGTGTTACCTGATGACTGAGATCCCCTCAAAGATCTACTGTTATGGTAAGTTCTTATGTAGCTGTTCTATCTGCTTCCTCAGTGAGATCTAGGCCACTGTTGCAGCCTGCGGGTAATCAGCCTGCATCGTCATCATCCACCCTGGTGGCAGTGATGCCAGCCACCCTGACCATCAACCAGACACCAAGGCTGGGGCTTGGCTTAGGCACTGCCGTACCTACTACAGATGGTACATTGCTGTCATTGATAGGTCCAGGCCTGTCGTCGGCTCCAGCAGTCATGGCCCCTGGCCAGGGCATTACTGACATTTAGGTAGTACTGGTATTGTTTTCAGATATGCTACAGCGCATACTTCCTGGTTTGCCTATGCAACTGGTACTACTGTCGACAGGGGTTCCTGCATCACAGGCTCTGTCAGCCTTGTAGTGGGGAACACAGCAGGTACCTCCTGAGTAGCAGCCTCCGGCATCGCCAGCGAGGTATTCAGTTCCCGTCATCGACAGGAATGCCAACAGCAAGGAAGAATATAATCCAGACCTCAATGGAGGAAGATTATCAAAAGGAGGAGAGATATAGAAAGGAACATTATGCTGCATGTTCCACCTCCACTGTACCCTCTTACAGTGAGGATTCTGTAGTGTATTTACCCAGATCTCTTCCTCAAGACCCTACCTACCAAACAGTGATGCAGCAAATGCAAAATGCAAGGGGTTTTGCTATGGATGAAGTGGATTGCACCAAAAAGAATTTGATGGATTTTCTTGAAGTCCCCTATACTCCTTTCATCATTTTTCCTCCAGTTTATCCTGCATCGGAGGATACCACATTTGCTGCATGGTACAGGCCAGAAACTATGCCAGCTGTACCCAGAAAGACTGACAGACAGTACCCTGCCCCTGCTGCCAAGCCTTGTTATGCCAACCAGCAAGAAACTGATTCCGTGGTCATAGTGGCTACCCATGACACATCCAGGGCACTAAAGCATAGAATTACTCTGTCCCCTAATAATGAATCCAGGAGGCTTCATGTAATAGGCAAGCGAATGTACGCCTCTGTCTAATTAGGCCTACATATTGCTAACTACCAATATTGCATGATCACATATCAAAATAGCCTCTGGAATGCCACCAAAGCTGCAGCTCAGGCCCTTCCAGAGGCACAGGTAAAAATTAAGTACTTAAAAATCTGACTGCTGGAGCTGAGTTAGGCAGACATCTGCTATGCTCAGTATATGATGTTTCAGACACATCTGCCAGGGCAGCTGCCACTGGTATTTGCATTGTACAGTGTTCTTGATTTAGGGTGGCTGGGTTTGCAAGTGAACAGCAAACACTTCTGAATGCTCCTTTTTAGAGGCACCAAACTATTTGTATACCATGCAGAAGAGGCATTAAGAGGCCTTCAAGTCTCTAAAATGACTCTAAGGTCAGTCAAATCCTTGTTCATCATGCATAATAGATGTCGGGGGTAAATGACCCTTTTGCCAGTCTGCTGCTAGAGGTGGCTGTCAAGCAGACCATCAGCAAGGCCGAGGTAAGGGTGGTGGAGCCTTGCCAGCTGCCCCTCCCCCAGGACCCCACTCCAAAGCATCCAAAGCCAGGCTCTGCCCCCCACCGACTAAGCAGGACTTGTGTCAGACTCCCCCACCATCACCATCACTTAAACCACAGAAGGTGGTGGTAGTGGGTAGCTCATCCCTTCATTTAATACAGTGGAGGGAGATTACCACAGACGAGTGGGTCCTGGAAGTATATGGAAAGGGACTTGCTCTGGAGTTATTAGAAACCCCTCCAGAGCATCCTTCATTTATTTCAACGTATTCCCCCAGGACATCTGTCCCCGCTGAAAGAGGAGGTACACGCTTTGCTAACCAAATGGAACATAGAACCTGTACTTTGACACCAGAGAGGCAAATGGTTCTACTTCAGATACTTCCTGGTCCCCAGATGGACAGGAAACTTCAGGTCTGTGCTAGACCTGCATGACCTAAACTTCTACATAGAATACAAGAAGTTTTACATGGTCTTCCTACAAAATCTGATTGCCCTGTTGCAATTGTGGCTGGATTTTCTCCCTGGACATAAAGGATGCATACCTTCATATTAACATCAGGCAGCATCACAGAAAATGTCTGAGCTTTCTCCTGGAAGGGGAGCACTTCCAGTTCAGAGTATTGCCCTTTGGCTTGTCTTCTGCATCACAGGTCTTTACCAAATGCTTGGTGGTGGTGGCAGCAGCCCTTTTCTGGGAAGGTCTGTATGCCTTCCCATCACTGGACGATTGCCTACTGAAAGCCAGTTCCAGGAACCAACTCAAACACACCCTGTCATAAAGCCGGCAATTAATGGCTCAAGCACAGCTGGTGTACAGCAGTCATTATGTCCCTGCCAGAACTTTCCTCTGTCTCCTGGGACTCATGGCAGCGGCCATTGTGACTGCCACTGGCTCAGTTACACATGTGGATACTACAGTGGACACTGAGAGTGCAGTGGGACCAGCTGACGGACAAAATGGTCCAAAAGGTGGTGATTACATCCCATTTATGCAGAACACTGACATGGTGGATGGACTGCAGCAATCTCTTGAGGGACGTTCCATTCTTATTCCCAACTCCAGCTGAGATTCTCACCTCAGATGCCTCAGAATCTGGGTGGGAAGCACATCTGGGCC
Source organism: Neoceratodus forsteri (assembly GCA_016271365.2). Classification (NCBI taxonomy): domain Eukaryota; kingdom Metazoa; phylum Chordata; order Ceratodontiformes; family Ceratodontidae; genus Neoceratodus; species Neoceratodus forsteri. The sequence continues at coordinate 496,385,913 of CM057453.1, forward strand.
CTTATCAAACTCAAGGTTCATTGACCCAAGTGGAAGCAAGATTATACATAAATGTCCTGGAAACGATAGCTGTCTCTAAGCTTTCCTGGAGCATCTGACTCTGGGTCATCTGCTACTACAGACGGACAATGTCAGTGTCTGCATTACATAAACGGGGACCCATTATGATCCCCTGTGTTGGGAAGTTGTGAGATGTGGTACTGGCACTGAACATGGCCTGGAGCTACCAGATGTGTATCTCAGGGGCCAAAATGTCTTAGAAGACAAGCTAAGCTGGTCACATCCAAGATGCATGAATGGGAACTGCTGACCTCCATGGTAGATGACCTGTTCACAAGGTGGGGCTCACAGGTTCATAGAAGAAATATCAAGTTCATAAGACTGATGTCCATAATTGAACTTGCCACCAATTAAGTTTTGATGGTGGAACATAGGAATCTCTTTTCTCCCATAAAACAATTTAACCTTTTCCTAAAAACTGCAAAACTTTTTCTTTCCACCACATTTTTAGGCAGAGTATTCCAAACAGTGACAATTCTCTGACTGTACCATCGGTTTCTCACATATGTATTATTAACCTCACCTTTCGGTTTCATGTTATGTGATCTGGTATCTGGTATGATCAGGGTTGTCCAGAGTTGTACCTTGTTGCATCCACATACTGTGCAAAACTGCAGTCTTTCTGCTGGCTTGCTTCAGGGCCTGAAGTTTTTTGGTGAGATGCATTGTTCCTCTCTTGGAAAGGGAGGTTTCTGTACACATTCCCATAATACAGAGAGTGTTACTGAAATTACTGATAGAGAGTGCAACCCTCATCCTCATTACACCTCTGTGGCCTCAACTAATATGGTATCCACTGCTACAACTAGCAGTGGATCCTTCAGTTCTCTTGCCTCTGTACAGAGGCCTGTTGTCACAGGACAAGAGGGCTTTGGTCCATCTGGACCTAAAGTCCCTGCACCTCCATGCCTGGCTTCTGAAGACATAGCCATTGCACAGTTTGGGGAGTCTCCAGAAGTAGCTGATTGTCACTGCATGTCTGAATAAACATTAGACAAGGCAAATTTACAGGTTTAAGACACACCGTGGTATGATATTTATTTTTCAAAAGTTAGAAAAATAATAAATGAAAACAAAAAAAAATGCAAAGAACATCACTACTTAATATCAGTAGTTTCTCACATAAGACAGTTCTGGATCTTAGAGCTCCTTGGACCCTTCTCATCTGCATTCAAACAGTAGAACCTCTCCTCCTCTCTCAGGGCTGAGCCCCACTGGACTGAGCTGAAGTGAACTCAGTAAAAAGGTTTTATATCTTTTTGGTAGGGTCACCTGACTAAGCCCTTTCTATTTTCATGTCTGAACATGCTGTTTTAAAACCAAGGGAGTTTGTTTGTTCCAGGGGACTTTCTGGTTTAATTAAAGGTACAGTGTATATCTCCACAGATATTGACCCTCTATACAGAAGCATAGAAGTTGATGGCAGATAAGGACCGCAAGGTCCATCTAGTCTGCCCATTTCTTTTTCTACCTTACGAATGTGCCATAGGCCTTTACTCTGTCAATGGCCTATCTATTCATACTCATCTGTATTGCTCCCTTATGCCTATCCCATGCCTGTTTGAAGCCCTGCACTGTATTCATATTCACTACTTCCTGAGGTAGGCCGCCCCATGCATCCAACAACTTTTCTGTGAAAAGAACTTCCTCACATTACCCCTTAATTGACCTCCCCTCTAATCTCATGCTGTGTCCTCTTGTCCTGCTATTTTTTTTATTGAAACATGTTAGACTCTTCCACCTTGTTAATGCCCTTAAGGTGTTTGAATGTTTCAATCATATCAGCTGTATCCCTCCTTTGCTTCATTAATCTGTTCTCATATGTTTTCTGATGAAGTCCCTGCACCATTTTGGTTGCCCTTCTCTGAACTGCCTCCATTTTGTTAATGTCCTTGTGAAGGTGTGGCCTCCAGTACTGCACGCAGTACTCCAGATGAGGCCTAACTAGTGTCTTGTAAAGAGGGATTATTGCCTCCCTCTTATGACTTGTGATATCCCTACTAATACACCCCAACATCCCCCTAGCCTTACCTACTGCTTTAGTGGTCTGCTTGGATGATTTCAGGTCATTGGTGATGATGATGCCCAGGTGTCTTTCTTCCCTTGTGACTGCCAGCAACTCCCCTCCCAACCTATAGGTGGCTTCAGGGTTTCTCTTCCCTATGTGCATGATCTTGCACTTCTTTGTGTTAAACCCCAGTTGCTACTCTTCCGACCATTTTGCCAGTTTATCCAGATCTCTTCTCATTCTGCCCACCCCATCTGGATCATCTACTCTGTTGCAGATCTTGGTGTCATCTGCAAACAAACCTTACCCTCCAGTCCATCTGCAGTATCACTGATGAAGATATTGAAGAGGACTGGCCCCAGGATTGATCCCTAGACTCCACTTGTGACTTGCATCTCTTCTGACTGAATACCGTTTATCACCACTCTCTGTTTTCTGCCCATCAACCACCCTGAGCCTGCCCAGCTTGTTAATCAATCTTCTGTGTGGAACAGTGTTGAAAGCTTTGCTGAAGTCAAGGTAGGCAACATCAAGTGCTCCCCCTTGGCTCCACACTCTGGTTACCCAGTCAAAGAAATCTATTAGATTAGTTTGACAGGACCTTCCTGTTGTAAACCCATGCTGTCTTGGATCCTGTGCTCCTATGGATTCCAGGTGTTGCAGTATCATTTCCTTAAGGAGTGCCTCCATAATCTTGCCCACTACTGAGGTAAGACTGACTGGTCTGTAGTTCCCTGCCTCCTCCCTCTTACCACTCTTGTGGAGCGGGATCACAGGAGCCCTTCTCCAGTCTTCTGGGACCTCTCCTGTGCTCAGAGACTCACTAAACAGTTCTGATAATGGCTCTGCCAGTTCCACCCTTAGCTCCTTTAGTACCCTGGGATGTATGCCATCAGGTCCCATTGCCTTGTCCACCCTGAGCTTATAGAGCTCTTGTAGGACCCTTTCTTTTGTGAAGGGACTAGTGCACACCTCCCTCCCCCACCCCCGTGTCCATGGTGCTGAGCAGTGGGCCCTGTCCCACCTTTTCCTCAGTAAATACTGAGCAGCAATATCTATTTAGGATAGATGCGTTCCATGATCCTCCTCCTCACCCCCTTATCCCCTCTGATCTTAGCAATACCCCCCTGGACTTTCTCCTTTCACTAATGTATCTATAGAAAGTCTTGTCCCCTCTTTACTAATTGTGGTAGTGCTTCCTCGGTTTGGGCCTTTGCCAGCCTTACTGCCTTCCCTGCTTCCCTTAGGGAAGTTTGGTATCCTCCTGTCGTTGTCCCGCTGCATTCCCTTGTATTTCTGAAGGCCCAGCTCCTGACCTTTTCTGCTACTGTTTTGAGAACCAAAATGGTGTCCTTCTTCTTTTGCACTTCCTTTTCTCTCTAACACAATGGGATGTTGCTTCAAGTATTGCATCTTAATGCTTGCCCACTTGCCTGTACCCCTCAGCTGTATTTCTTCTTGCCAGGGCTAGCTTAACTGTTGGCCATCTCATCAAAGTCAGCTCCTCTGAAGTCCCATATTTTTGCCTTGGAATGGGATGATTTAGTTTTAGTGGCCAAATTGAACCATACCATGTGATGGTCTCTGGCCCCAGGTGACCATCTACCTGGAGATCTGTGATCCCTGTTAGTCAGTACTAGATCTAGGATAGCCCTGTCTCTTGTGGGTTGTTGTGCCAGTTGTTTGAGGCCCTCCCATGCAGGGAATCCACTATGTTTCTAGTTCTGGCAGATGTTCCTGCTGGTATTGACCAATCTGTATCTGGCATGTTGAAGTCTCCCATTATCAGAACCTCCCCTTTAGCTGTCATGTTTTGAATATCTTCTAACAGTAATGTGTCTGTGTCCTCCCTCTGGTCTGGAGGCCTGTAGACAATCCCAGTTCGTATGGCTGTCCCATTTCCTGTTTCCAGGGTGACCCACAGATCTTCTGGCTCCTTATGTGTATTCTGAATTTCTGTAGCTTTGATATTTTCATTGACATAAAGGGCCACTCCCCCCCCCCTTTTTACACCTCAGTCTCTTCTGAACAGTACATAGCCGGGTACTGAAGTCTCCCAAGTGTGGTTACTGGTGAACCATGTCTTGCTAATGGCTACTATGTCCAGTTTAGCCTCTGTCATTGTTGCCTGCAGTTCTGGGATCTTGTTTCCGAGACTGCAAGCATTTGTGTACATGATTTTCCATTGGCCAGATTTCGGTGTGTTAGTTGTTGGGCAACGTCTGGCATTTCCCCTGTGCGTTGTATGGGTGCATATAGGTGTGTTTGTTGTTGGGCGAGGTCTGGCATTTCTCCATGTACGTCATATGGGGGCCGGACCTTCTTTCACCTGATGATGCAAATGAACTACAAACATGCTGAACTTCTGTTTGATCACAAGCTGAAGGGGGAGGAGGGTGTTCTTCCATTCGACATATCTCTCTGATTCATAATGACTAACATTTTTATAGAGCATACCACAGTTTTTTGTTTAGCTTCATACAGTAACAGGTTTATAATGTGAATTATGAAAATACCTTAAGATTTTGTATAACTATACTAATGAAATTATTATTGTTTTATATGGCCTCTGAATCATTTTTGTTTAAAAAGCTTTATTAACTGTATTCATTCCTGTTAAAATAGCCTTCATTTTTTCACACAAATGCACTTATGCACACACAACACTTCTCTGGTGTTTGGCATCATTCCAAGGACTGGATGGATGGAAATGGACAAAGAATGAAAAGAGAGAACTAGTAGGAAGTTTAATAGGGATAGTAAGAGCTACGCTGGGTGGCCAACCTAGGGTGGGGAAGCAAAGAGAAAACTGTTAACTATTGCACAACAGAAGTTTTCATAGCTAGGAAATAAGGAGATAGAAAAGTGGTCCATCAGTCACAGCTGAGGGTGTAGCCTAACTCTGCCACACACCTCCTCCTTAAGAAAAAAACAGTTCTTAAAACTATACTGTTTTTAAGAACCCCTCTCAGTCATAAATAGTCTACAAAACAGTAGAATGGGGTTGGTTGAAACTTTCTCTCACTCACTATGAGAGCTTCACGCAGGTGCCTTAATTCAGCTATTTTTAGTATTGTCCACCATACCAAGTTACTGTAATACAACAATACTTTCACAGCATTACCCTGGGGCTGTCATACAGTTCAGCACAGTACCCATCTGTGCTGTCAGAGGACTTCAGTCTGTAGTGACTGTCTACCCCTAACTATTTCACTCTGGTTACCACAACTCAAACATTTCATATGTAATATCAGGTACCCATCACTTGCCATTGTTTCAGAACCCTGTGCACCCACTATTGTATATTCATCAGTACATTAATAAAAGAGGAAGTAATACAGAGCAGTTTTATGCTGACGTCTAGCTTCTTCCATACCCATCACTTAGCATTGTTTCAGCCCTGTGCACCCACTATGGTACCTTCATCGGCACATTAAAAAAAAGGAAGTAATACACAGCAGTTTTATGCTGACTTCTAGCTTCCTCCATACCCATCAGGGCAGCTGTACAGGCCTATACCACAACTTTCTCCAGGGTGAGTTGTACCCAGCTCTAACTCCATTCTAACACATTGTTTCCACTCAGGGGCCTAATCATAGGTTCCGCCCCATACCTAGATCCCCCCATGACCCTAGGTTCCTCATTTTATATCATACAGTATAGACATTTATTTTACGTTGTACATTTCTTATAATCATTTCATACATTTCATTTATCCATTTCCCTTTCATATATTTTCTGGTAGACAAGGAACCTTCTCATGCCGAACATCAACCAGTCAGTTCCTAACTCCCAATACCTTTGGGGTTTCCTTTCAACCCTTACTCCATTCTGGTACCCTTAAGTGACTGTACTCAGCACCAGCCTTAAAAGCTATATTCATTTTAATCATTACATATTCCATACATTTCATCCCATATCACCCAGATCCCCAAGACCAAACTACCCCAGTCAGTACTGTAAATACTGTTAATAGTTTCAGTTGTAACTGAACAAGAAAAGGTCCCTTCAGCCTCAACAGCTTCTTCTTTCTTGCTTGAAGGTTTCCACCCCACTACAGTATTCCTAGCAACAGTCTCACCTAGGGTCTCATCTTCCTGGTCACCGTCCTGCACCAAATAACAGCCTGGAAAAATGGGCAACAACAGGATCTCAGAAGTGGCTGGCAACAAAGGTTTCATCGGGGGTCCTCCTCCTACAGAACCCAAGGAGCCTGCTCCTCTGCTTTGGCCACAAAATCCTCTAGTTGGGAACCCTCCATCAGCATCTGGCAGCAGTGCTCCACCTCTCTCCGGCGCTGGTCCGCCTTCGCATTCCATCAAACTCCAATCCAGGCAATAGCTCCTCTCCAGTTCACTTCACCTGGGCTCTGGTATGCACACCGGTAAGCCCCTCCCCCTTCAACAGATCCTTGGCATCCATGAGATCCTGGAGGTATGCCATCTTGCTCTTTGCCCCCATGTCTGGATACCAGGGTGGGTATCTGGGTACTGGTCTCCCCCTTGTTTCTCTGGACAACCAGTACTATCCCGCTGCTGACACCAAGTTTGTTACGGAGTGTGAAATAAACATCAGACGAGGCAAATTTACAGGTCTAAAACACACCGTGGTGTGATATTTATTTTTCAAAAGTTAGAAAAGTAATAAATGAAAACAAATAAATTGCAAAGAAAATCACTACCTAACATCAGTAGTTTCTCACATACTACAGTCCTGAATCTTAGAGCTCCTAAGACCCTTCTCATATGCCTTCAACAACTTGTCTGCATAAACAGTAGGACCTCTCCTCGTCTCTCAGGGCTGAGCCCCACTGGACGGAACTGAAGTGAACTCAGTGAAGAGGTTTTATATCTTTTGGTGGTACCTAACTAAGCCCTTTCTGTTTTCATGTCTGAACATGCTGTTTTAAAACCAAGGGGACTTCCTGGTTCAACTAAAGGTACAGTGTATATCTCCACAGATATTGACTCTCTGTATCTCTGATTCATAATGACTAAGCATTTTTATTGAGCATGCCACAGTTTTTTTTTTGTTTAGCTTCATACAGTAACAGGTTTATAATGTGAATTTATGAAAATACCTTAAGGATTTTGTATAACTAATAATCATGAAATTAGTTTTGTTTTATATGGCTTCTGAATCATTTTTACTTAAAATGCTTTATTAACTGTATTTATTCCTGTTTAAATAGCCTTAATTTTTTTTAACACAAAATGCATTTATGCATTACACAACACCTCTCTGGGTGTTTGGCATCATTCCAGGGACTGGATGGATGGAAATGGACAAAGAATGAAAAGAGAGAACTAGTAGGAAGTTTAGTAAGGATAGTAAAGAGCTACGCTAGGTGGCCAACCCAGGGTAGGGGGGAAAAGAAGAAAAGCATAGAGAAAAGCGTTAACTATTGCGCAACAGAGGTTTTGGTAGCTAGGAAATGAGATAGAAAAGTGGTCCATCAGTCACAGCTGAGGGTGTAACCTAACTCTGCCACATTGGTGCACTGGTAGTAAGTAGCCAGAAAGCCTTCCACCAGACATACATACTTTTAAAGTGCAGCTGACATGGTCTGGGCGGGCAACTCATTCCAGGAAGCTGCCTGCCCAATGAGCTAAATGAGCTTGTTTTAGACATTTTTTATGAGGTTAAATACTTTAATTTTATCTTAGAGTGCCCAGCTTGTAACTTCCGCATAAGAGCTGAGTGGCCGCCAGAGTGCTGCAGTCCTACCCTAAAAAACAGCACTTTGATGACGTGAGGTAGGTAAAGGGGCTGCAGGCTCTCTATATAGTAAGTAATAGGATAGGAATAGGATTGGGGGTTGGGGGCTATTTGAAAGTACTAACATTATCTTTGCTGTCAGTTCTACATGTATAGGGCTAACATATCGCATATATCATATATAGTTGCCTGCCTGACTCATCTGAATGTGTCAATAGCTCTTTAAAGTGGAAGCATTTCTCTTTGTGGGCCACTTCCAAAAATGTGGACCCATTCATTTGTCCAGTTAATGTGGTGTTAGAATACTGTCTAGAATGCTGTCTTTATCAGCAATATTCCTCACTGAAGGTGCATTTGGCAGCTATATCAGCCTTCCATGCCACTGTTGATGACTGTACGGTAGCTCAGTTAGAGGTCTCCTGTACCTTTTTGAGAGGTATTCTACATATGAAACCTCCCATTTGCAATCCAGTCCCCCAGCCCCTGTGGGACCTCAATTATGTGCTGGAAAAATTTACTTCGGCTCCTTTGAGCCAGCCACGACTTGTGACTCATGCTTTCTTTCTTGGAAAGTATTATTTTTAGTTGCAGTCACTCCTGGTCAAAGGATTTCAGAGCTATAGGCTCTAATGCGTGAGCCTCCTTATTTGATTTTTCATAAAGACTGAGTGTCTTTACGGGCTGAGTTTTTGCCAAAGGCGGTGTCTGAGTTTACACTAGCTCAAACCATCCACCTTCTAGTTTATTATCCAGAGCATGCCAATCAGGGTGAAGCATTGCTCCATACTTTGGAAGAACATGGAATCCTAAGATACTATATTATGTGCACCAAGGACTAAGAAAGTCTATTGTTTTATTCACCCGGAAAAGAGCATCCTTTCTTGAAATGGTGCTAAATCCACATAAGCTAACAATTTGCATTACGTTCTGTTATGGGAAGTACATCAAGGAACTTCCTGGTGTGGTGTGTGGCCATTCACATTACTTTGCACCGCCAGTAACCGGGATTTAGAGACATGCTAGGTTGCCTGGGGCAGGCAGGGTGGGAGATGGAGTGTGACCGACAAGCAGCTGTCCTCTCCTGGCAGGCATCCTTCACCTTCCCAGCTCTTGGCTGCTTCCAAGTGGAGGAATGGTGGCAGGGTTTTAAATAATTGATTAGCAGTTTTTTCCTGGGACAGTACTAACTGTATAGAAAGTATTTATATAGGTTTTCTAGAGTGTTATGTTTGTTAAACACAGTGAGGCAAGTGCTATACATTTTCACAATGTTTTAGCACTTTTATGAGAAAACGCTAATCAATTTTTAGAGTTAAACAAAACCCTGTGATGGTAGTGCTGATGCTACGGGAGGGGGGGGGAGACAGACATCTAGGTGGGTGGCAGGAGGCCACATGCATGAACTTCCATGCCATACCGCAGCTGCGGGACTGTGGGAAGAAAATAGGAGGAGAATGGAAAGGAGCCAGGCTTCATGAAGCCCTACCTGAGGTGCTATGGCCTACCTTACTGCTCCGCTGGGTAAGTGAGTGGGCTTCTGGATGAGAGTCACTTGGGGAGGGGGGGACAGCCCTACCACCCTGGCCCCACTGTGGGGGGTGGGTGGAATCCATGGGGGAGTAACCCCCCCAGATGGCGAGACATAGGCTGTCTGACAGCAGCCAAGGACAGGGCTGAAACAGCCGTCCAGTCAGCCCAAGGAGGATAAAAATCTTTATAAAGAATAACTATGTATTTAAAATCCCCATAGACTTGTATGGGGTGCACACCTGCGATCTCCCTGCTTAGAGGTCACAGAACATCTGAACATGGGTTGAGGCCAGCAAACTGGGAAGTGAAAGGGATCAGCTGGCCGTGGGTTTGGCTCCAGTTACAAGCCTTCCATCCTGAAAAGGACCTACTTAAAAATTGTACTTTTGCCCAAAATGGGCTACCGCTGCCTTAAGATAATAGGCTATGAAACTCAGATAGATTAAAAAAAAGAAATGTACTTTAACCAAGTCATTCCTTTTCATAAGAATTACAGCTCTGCAGAGGAGCAGAATTGCTGTGCATTCCAGTATACCTCTCTCAAGGCAGATTCACACATTCATACTTAAGACAAATAAGATACCCTAAGTTGTTGCACTAGTTGACATTGTGTCTGCCACAAATAGTACTTTAGACACGTAAAAAATAACTTTAAAGGTGCTGTTATTATACTTCCACAATTGCCTTGAAAAATCACTTAGCACTAACTGCTTGTAGGTGAGTCTTTCTGACCAGGGAAGTTTCCATCTAATAGCAAGGTAATGCCAAAAATCAGATTGCAAAAATATAATTTAATAAGAAATGCTGTACAGTCTCAATTTATGGTGAACATTCTGGATATGGACAAGATCATTCTTCTACTGATTCATGCTTATTGTTCTCCCAGACTCCGATTCTGCCATAGAAATACAGCCATAGAACATTTCATATTTTCTTTTGGCAGCTATTTGTCTTATCAGTTGCTTAACCAATGAAGTTTTAGCAGCAATACAGTTCTGTAACTCAGATTCTTGATGACAAATATGGGCCATCACTTCCTGGTATAGTTGTTTACTGGATAGAGACAATATTTGCATTTTACTAATTTTTCCATTTGTGTAACTTCTGCAAAGGAATTACATAAAGAGGAAGTTTCATATTGCGGATGATCTTCTGAGGTGGTCTTCTTGCAACACATTTTAAAATAATCAGGTAAATTACTACAAATCCAATTTTGTGCAAGTAGACAACAACCTGACAACCTAATCTAAGGGTACTGTGCCTAAATAAAGTATGGAAAAAAGCAACTGGATGAACCATGTTGAGGCCTTCCTTTTCTCTAGGCAAGTAAGTCAGAGCCCTTCTGACCAGGTTAAACCTGCTGCCTCAGAGCATTTGAAAGGACACACTGAGGAGCTGGGTTTTGATATCAAAGGGGGAGGGAGGGGAAACAAAACTCAAATATGACAAGTCAGTATTGGTATCAAAATTGCCTTATTGTGTGGATCCTTTTAAATTTGGATAGCCTCCAAGATTTCCATCTATTCACCTTCTGGGAGCATAAAAGTATTTATCAGACCAAATTGTGCCATATCTCCAAACTCAACCTTAATTCCCCACGTTTTATTGGGTGTTGTGAAATTTTAATACGTTTACTTTATTCTAGTAGAGGAACATCCGTCAGACACATACCTATACTTTCATCCAAATGTAATTGAAGCGAAATACTTGAGAAAACTGCTAAGTCTTGAAAGAGCCACCTGTCCAGAAGGGCTCATCTGCAATATATAAGCACACATCATCTACATAAGCAGCGATTTTAAGTGGAGCTCAACATTAGGTAGGACTATACCACAAATTATCTGATTGGTTCTAATACATTTTATCAAGGGGTTAAGGGAAAAAAAAGGAAGCAGACTAAGGGGACAGCCTTACCCAACCCTTACTTTAATGGGTGTAGCAGACCATGTACAAGTAGAATTACTAATGCTGATTTATAAAAGGCTCATATCCAGGAAACAAATACAGCAAGAATGCCGTACCATGTTAGTATTGAAAATAAATAATCATTATCCACTTGAGCAAAAATGATAATAGGTAACCAAATTGTGTATGAAGTTTATGAGATTCAGTTTACTTCATGCAGAATGTACAAGTTCACTTGTTTCTAGATGGTGGGGAATAAGTCTGAGCTGAATAAATGAACTGATTTGGGATTGTACCAGTCTAAGATGGAACATTTTAGACAATATTTTTAAATCTGAGTTTAGACGGAAAATTGGTCTCCAGTTATGTAAGTCAGTTATGTCTCCAGACTTAAATAAGCCCTCTAGTAAAAACCTAGAGTTTTCAGCCAGTTCAGAAGAAAACATGTTGTAGAATCATTGGGGAGCCCATCCCAACCTGGAGATGCCCTAGATTCAAACCCCAGGAAATGTTACTGTATTCTGACAAAATGCAGTATGGTCTCACCATTGGATTGTCCCGGAGCTGAAATGATTAATAAAACCAATGCAAATGGTGGAATGCTAGGCTCGAGCTTGGTTTTCAACCCACTGTCCCTGGTTGTACTTCCTGCAGCTGTCAGATTCTTTACTCTGCTTGCCTCAGCAAGAAGTCTCAGGAAACTCTTCTTTACTTTCTTGAAGACTATTTGTTTTTAATAGTTTTCTAAGTACTGTTTATTTCTCTCTGTTTTTGAAGCACTGTCCTCGGTTTACAGGTAGACTAGTTTAGATTAGCGATTTGATAAGTTTTTCGGTTCCTTGCCATTTTTTCTAACTGGGAAAGAACGGACTTTACTATTTGTGAAAGGTAGTTTGGTTTATATATTGTTTGATTCTAATTTCTCTGGTGACCGGATTTCTTGGGCACTGTTTTTACCAGGCTAACCCTCAGCTGTTATTGTTTTGATCTCTGAACCGACCAAAGAGAAAAAAAAAAGAGATGTAGAGAAGTCACCCTTTTTTTCTCTGGATTGTGTCTTATATTCAGTTCTGCTACAGCAAGGTGGGCAAAGAGCCCCCTACGGGCCTCAGGGCCCACTCTACCAGGAGAACAGCTGCTTCCCTGGCAGCTGCCAGGGATATTCCCTTGTTAAGAATCTGCAAAGCAGCTACCTGGAAGACTGTCCACATTCACCGCATTACTGCTTGGATATCCAGACCAGAAGTGTTGCCAAGTTTGGCACAGCAGTACTGCACAGCCTGTTTCTCAAATAGGTTCTATGCCCACCTCCAAAGGTACTGCTTGGGAAGTCTGCATTTTGTCAGAATACAGTAAGATTTCTGAGATTGAAGAAAAATTACTTACCATAATAATCTTGTTTCTTCCAAGGGAATCTTACTGTATTCTGAACTCCACCCTACCTCCTCCCCTAGTGGAATCTAATGGGCACTGCAATCCAGCTCTCCATATCCCATTGCAAACCTGTTGTTGTTACGGTTTCTTTTCTTCGGCATCTGTGATATGAGTCTTAGAGATGCCCACACCGTTTGAAAATGGGTTGGTTATTTGGGGAGGGGATTAGTTGTGTATTAGGATAGCTTAGTTAGATTATTTATGCATGCTCCATAAGTATTTGATGGTTGCAGGAAGTACAGCCAGGGACAGTGGTTTGAAAACCGAACTCGAGCCTAGCATTCCACCATTTGCATAGGTTCTAGTAACCATTTTGGCTACGGGGCAGTCCTATGGTGAGACCATACTGCATTTTGTCAGAATATATTAAGATTTCATTGGAAGAGGCAAGATTACTATGGTAAGTAATTTTTTCTTATTTCAGAGCTGGAATAACTGTCATAACTTGGCAATTGGTGCTATTAGCATTTTTCTGTCAAGGTAAGGCAAAGGGGAATGGGGTTATCAAGGAAGTAATAGAGGCTACCCCATACCTGGGGGAAGGGCCCAAAAGTCTCTTGCACATGCTGGTCTATCAGGTTTAACAACTTAGGTATACTCATAACTAGAGAAACAGTAGTGTCTTTCAGTACAGTAATAAAGGATGCCTCAGTCCTTTCCTTACAGGCCATTTATGGATCCCAATAATGTGACTTGTGAATGATATACTTCAGCTCAGTTTCTAAAGATGGTGCCCTGTCATATTGGTATCGCTCCATCTCCAGCTTAAGGTGTTGAATTTACTCAGCATACCAACCAGTACCATCTTGTGCCAGAGGTTACTCTTTGTAATTGTTCCTTTAGTTTTAAATAATGCAAATATGAATTTGTTTCCATTTAGCCCTGGCAGCCAGGATGTTACGAACTTCTTTTTGCATATCTGTAGAGTGAACAGCTGAAGAGTTAAACCTCCATATATAAACTGCTAGGGGAGATGTTACCCGTGTGCACCATCCACGTAGGAGGTGGTCAGAAAATTCCACAGAAGGAGCAGTGGTGATACTCTGGATGGAAAGTGCTCATGACAGAAAAGAAATCTATTCTGTCGGCTGACTGACCTCTAAGACAAATGGCATCTTTAGTAGGATGGGCTAGCATTCTGTATATCTGTCAATCCAGCAACTGACACAATCTCATAAAGAGCTATAATAGTGTAGCGGAATCAGTGTAACACCGCTTGCCTCACAGTCTCATACCATAAAGTAGTCATACATGATTTTCATTAATAGTAGCAGGCTGATATTTGTGTATTTATACATTTTCCCACGTTATTCATCTCTGGAACCTAGCGGTGACCGCCACCATATGGCAGGTTGAACAGCGGTAGTGACGTGATAGGGGGAACATGTCAGTCTGTCAACAGTAAGAACTTAACTGTAGCATTGTTAAGAAGTTAGACAAATACTGAGCCCGCCCAGCAGATGTCACTTCACCACAGTCAGTATCTCCTCCAGTATTACAGTAAATAAAATTGAGTGTACTGAGCAGTAAATAAATATACAGCTTACTTTTTTTTTTACATGTTATCAGAACTCGTTCATAGACTCGGCGCAGATTGTGGAGGTGGGATGCAGGCAGAGTAAAGTAAGCAATCAGGGTTAGCCGTGAGCCATGAGGTAAAAAATTAAATGGGTTTTAGTAGTATGGGAAACATGGCACTCTGATAATGTATTCTGGGGATTACTGCAAAGAGTCACACTTGTAGCTCTGTCAAACTCCAGATCATGAGCGAGAGGCAGCAGAAACCACCAGTAGGTGAAGGCGTTCCTGCGGCTAACTTATTGTCCCTTGATGCGGGGCTTTTTATGCAGGTCGGCAGAGGTGGCACTGGCCACCAGCATGTGAAATCACTCCATGGGTTTAGTTGAAGTGCCCCATGGTAATGTTGATGTAAATCCGGGGAGGGGGGCAGAACAAGCGGCAGGAGAGCTCCTGGATTAAAACCGCACTGCAGCTAAAGTTAAAAGCATTGAATGGGCTGGGAGCAGCCGCGATCCTGAAGGAGCCATTTTGCCCTCCTTCCTGTGTGTTTAGAGATAAGCTGCAGTGATCTGGGAAACCAAACAAACTAGTCAGCCTGAAACAGTAGATTGGGAGCAGGACCTGGTAGAACATACAGACCAGTTAGGCTGTGGAGAGAAATTGAGTACACAGGAAAGTAACAGATAAGACAGCGATCCCGACTGCTGAATGGAACACAGTGGCATTTACTGATTGGTGTGAAAGGCAGTTAACAGCTTGTTAGGCAGGGGTTGCTTTAAAGACAGCTTGGTTGGGCTATCATTAGCTTATCATTCATCCGCAGTAAGCAAGCATCTGGTATAATTAATTACCACTGCAAATCCCGTGAGACACAACAGTAAGCTGCCTGGAATAGTTCAAACTTCCCCCATGTCATCACATCCACTCAGGACCCAAAGGTACACACAGTACACAGCTCACAACAGAATCGGAGAGAGTTGTGAAATGCTCTAAATACATAGTGCTCAGAATAAGTCATACTAAAAAACGTTGTGAATATATACTGTATGTTTACTTGATTGATCATAAAAACACACCTCAGTTAGAAATGTACCTCAAACTAGCCCCATTACACTAGCTCTTTAAGACAACTGAATCACAGTAAACCCTTTTGCCACAGTTACTACAGAGAGTAAAATCTGAAGTTCAGTTGTAATCGCCTCCTAAAATAATTTTCCTGGATGTAGCCAAACAGGCTGGATCAAATCAAACAAGCCACCCTGCCGGTTTGTTCTGCAGGACATATACATTTGTACAGTGAAGTTTCCTATCTTTACATTGTAGATCTAAGAGCAAGACTGTCTTAGGGGAATATTCACTAAGCGATCAACCTTAAAATCTGTACCCTGAAACAAGATTTCTACATCATCAGCCCTATCCTCACCGAATGACCAAAACAAGGACCCCAGAGACAGTCTTTTAAATATTGTAAGAAGATACGTGTTGTGGCTCTCCAGGTTTCTTGTAAAAAAACCAAAACAAACATATATTAAATTATTAAATGTGGCCTCTAGCAATAGGGAAAATATCTGCACCACTGTTCCTCTGGTTCCTAATACTGTAGGCGTTAAGGGAGGCAGTTTGTAGCTGGTAATGAAACATATGTAGCGGTGGGTCAGACACTAAATACATCAGATAATGCCCTCTAAAGCAGCAATAGTCTGCTTCTGCTATCTTCTGTGTTGGGTGGTACTCCTATCGGCTGCTGCTGAAGGATGCGAGGAAGAAGGCTTTCTAGAAGAAGTGTCTTGAGTCCATATCACCTAGATCTAAGTGTCCCAAGATTTATTTTCCTGCAGTACCTCAAACTTGTTGAAGAGAGCAGTTTCGGAGGTTCTTGTAGAAAATTTAGCCAATCTAGAACTTCTTCTGGGAACCACTGTCTTACCCTGGGAGGAAGGACATTTTTTCCGTTTCCTTGGAACCTGAAATTGGTGTTCCACTGGGCAGGGAACCTTTCTCTTGTCTGGCCTTCAAAGAGTACATGTTCAGTTCCTTGAGACGATCCTCGTAAGATCTGCCCTGCTATCCCTGAAACATTTTGGCCACCCTATGTTGCACTGTCTCCAGCCTGTCCATATCTTTCCTTAGGTGAGGACTCCAGAACTGGGCACAGAACTCCAGGTGGGGCCTCACCAGTGTTCTATAGAGAAGTAGTAATACTTCCTTCCTTCTGCTGTCAGTACCTCTTCCTATAAACCCCAGCATTGTGTTTGCCTTACTGTACTTGTTACACTGGCTTGATTGTTTTAGGGAATCACTGATGGTGACCCCCTAGGTCTGTTTCCTCAGAGGTCATGCCCAGCTTAACCCCCTCATCCAGTACTCTGCGCTGGGGTTCTTGTTCCCTGTGTGCATCATCGTGCACTTTCTGGAATTGATTTGGAACTGCCAATTCTTTGACCACCTCTCTAGTGTTTGCAAGTCTCTCTTCATCTCCCTAACCTCATCCTCACTGTCTACCATGCCACAGAGCTTTGTGTCATCTGTGAAGAGACACAGCTTGCCCTGGATTCCTTTTCCTATGTCACTGATAAACGTATTAAAAGGACTAGATAGTGTCACGGGCTGGCTGAGTGATGGGTGTTCCTCTGCATGCTGGCAACCGGTTCGTGCCCCAAACTCAGGCGTCAGGAGAGGAGCTGGCAGGGAGGGGTTCAGAGGCGTCCCTCGGAGGGCATTGCACTGCTGTCATAGCGGCTCCTGGTGGTGGAATGGTGAATTCCATGGCGCGCATGGGTGACCACGCACTGCTGGACTTCCCCACTCCAGGACATAGCTGTCGTGCATGCTTCTGTGGGAGGATGAAGCCAGAAAACAGAAACTGGTCCTGCTCTAGTCCCACCAGATGACTGCATCCTGTCCCCACGCCATGGTGCCCAGAGCGCACCACCTCCGTCTCCCTGCGTCTGCTCAGGGGTATAGTGTTCAGACTTCTCCTCCTCCCTGTTCTGCCACCGGGGGGGAGGGGCCCTTCTGATAGGGTTAGAGTCGGACCCCCCCGTGACCAGCGGAGAGTGGCAGCAGGGGTGAGACCAGCAGGCAGCTAGGACGATGCAGAGCCTGAAGGAGTGGCAGACTGGGGCCCTGGGGTATGGAGCATAAATAGATAAGACAAAAAAAAAGGACTGGATCCGGGACCAGTCCTTGTGGCACTCCATTGGGGACCTCCTCCTTTTCTGATTTGACTCTGTAACCACAACACTCTTCTGTCTCCCTTCCAACCGTTTCTCACCCATCTGTGTTTTTCGCTGCACCCAGATTGCCTAGCTTCTTCAGCAGCTTTCTGTGAGGCACCGAGTCGAATGTCATGCTGACATTACAGTTGACTCACAGCATGGTCCTTATCCACAACTCTCGTTACTCCAGCAAAGAATATTGACAAGATCTCACTGCCACAAACCCATGCTGTTTATTATCCTGGAGTCCATTGCTCTCCATGTAGTCCACAAAGTACTCTTTGACTAGTGTCTCCATCAGTTTACCCACAATAGAGGTAAGACTGACAGGTCTCAAGTACCCAGTTGCTTCTGCTCCCCCATGGGCGGGACTATGTCCACGGTTCTTTAGTCTTTTGTAACTACTCCTGCCTGAATTGAGCTATTGAATAGCCCTACAAAGGGTTCAGTTAGATCTTACTTCGAGGAAAGCTCTTGGAGCAGGCCAGTACTGGTAGGAATTAGCCACCAGGCCCATATGGAAACTTTCTAGCTAGCAGTCTACCACATGGGACCGCCAACGGCACCGTCTGACGTTGTCCTATCCTATAAAGGTGGGCGGTCCCCTACACCCTTCTTAGTTCTTTCCTGCCTTCGATTTGCACACGTCGAACTTTAGCGGACGCCTTGGCTAAAGCTAGTTGCACATTTGTGCTTGCCATGCTTTTTATTTTCCTTTTTCTTTAGTACAGACATTGATTTTTCTCGGTATTTCCACATCGAGTTTATATCTCCTCCACCTGCCTCGCTTTTCTCGATCCGCCCACAAAGTGTGCCTGTATCAAACAAATTCCTGAAAAAGATGGCCACTCTGCATGCATCCTTTGCCTAGGCCCAAACAACACTGAAGTCTGCCAGATTTGCCAGAAGTTCAACCAGGTCACTCAAAGACGCTCATCTTAAAATACTGGCGAACCATATCATCAAGCAGAAGTTGGTCGCCAATGGAAAGGAGCTGGAGGCCAGGAGCTTTTGTCCTCACTGGCTCAGTCTTCTGGGGCTTCCTGTTCTTCTCAGTCTTGGGAGAAATCTGGTGGGAAGCATAAGCACCCAGGACAAGCACCAGGACCGGTATGCTTCCTGCTGCAGTCACTGCATAAGCCCTTGACCGTATTTGGGTTGTCCTCCCATGGGGTGGTCGGCCCCTATGGCCCCGCCAGCCCATGCTTGTGCTGGGCTGCTAGTGGCACAGCCGCCTGCCCTCATTTCTGTAACGGGTGGTGGCTCTTTGGGGCAGGGAACTTTGTCTCCTGTCCCTGAGCCCCTGATGCTCAGGCTGATTTCTTCCATGGGCTCTCAGCCAGTGGCCTGGCTGGTGTTGGTGCTGCTGGCGTCATCTTACCCTTAGCCACCAGATTACAATTTCCCTGCTCTGGTGGACTACCACACCCTGTTTTCTCGTGGTGGTCCTTCATACAGAAGTACACCTCTGCCTGTCAGGGTCTACCTCTGGCATGCCCGGCAGCTAGTAAGGAAAAATTGCCCCACGATCAGGGCGGGCTGGTGCCGGTGATCCCTAGATGCTGGTGTCCTCCGGGTTCTGACCCCATGTCATTTCTGTCTCTTGGCAGGAAGGTCATGCGCCATCTGAGAGTGATCAGAAGGAGCCAAATGAGGATGACTTGGACAACTCTGAGTCTTCCTCCACCCCAAGGGAATCTTCCGAGGGTGAAGAGCACACCAAAGTGGTTCCTAAGTCCCCTCCTGACAATCCATTATTTGTGGCCATCATAAGACACTTCTAGTCCATCATGGGCTGGGAAACGGAGGACCAAAACCCAGAGAGGCATAACCTGGTGGTTTATTTGAGGCAGTGGGATGCCCTCCCCATGGTGGTTCCATCCCTGATTGACTCTTACGATGATGTCACCAGGGCTGCTTGGAATCACCCTTCTTCTAATCCTCTGCTACCTAAGAGGGCGGACAGGCTCTACCATGCTCCAGCTGGTAAGCCCTTCTTGGGGGGCCTTCCTAAGGCTGACTCAGTGGTCATCAGCATGGCACATGACAGTACCAAGATGCCCAAGCACCTTAGTGATCTCCCCCTGGATGAGGAATCCAGGCAGTTGGACTATCTGTGTAAGCATGTCTTTGCGTCTCTACCCTGGCTGTGTGGGACGTTAACTACCTAGCCCATATGGTCCAATATCAGAATGGCCTCTGGATCCAGGCCAGAGACCTCGTTCAGGCTTTGCCCGAGGATCTCAGCAAAACACAGCTCATCCAGCTTCTTAAGTCAGGCTCCCATGTTGGTAAACCATGTTCTTCGGGCTGCTTATGGTGCCGTGGATGGCTCGGGCAGGGGAGCAGCCGCTGGTGTCTGCCTATGGTGCCTTCGTGGCTCCAGGTATCTGGTTTTGCCTCAGATGTGCAGTCCAGCATTTTGGATGCCCCCTTTCGGGGCTCCATCCTCTTTGGAGGGATGTTCAGGATAAAATTCCACCCTCCAGGAGTTGGGCCATGCCCTTCGGTTGGTACACTCGGTGTACCACACCCAATCTAGGGTGGATCAGCATCCTTCCTTTCGCCGCTCCTCCTGTAAGCACGCCTGCCAGCCTGTCAAAGGTCAGGGCACGTGAAAGGCTGTGTTGGCCTCCCTCTGCCACCAGAACACATTGATCACCTGCAGTTGCCCTCCCGGTGCCCGTTCCTACCGCCTGATTCTTTAGCTGACCCCCCCTCTCCGGAAAGGGTTATGGGGTAGGCTGTCGGGTTGGTTCTCCCTCCATGTGGACGGGTGGAGGATCATGACCACGGACAACTGGTTGCTTCAGATCATAGAGCACGGACACATTCTAGAGTTTCTAGAGTGGCCTCCAGAAATCCTCTGGTAAACTCTTCTTACCCCCTAGCTCACCTACCCCTCGTCTGAGAGGAAATTCAAGCTCTTCTGCAAAAATAGGGCCATAGAGCCCATCCCTTCATCTCAAGGGGGAAAGGCTTTCTGCTCCCACTTCTTCCTCATCTCCAGAAAGACCAGGGACCTTTGGCCCATCCTACATCTGAGTACTTTAAATGTGTACATAGAATACAAATGTTTTAGGATGGTCGCTCTTCAGGGGTTGTTGCTTCTCCTGCACCGGAGGTATTGGCTCTGTTCTCTGGACATGCATGATGCATACTTGCATATCCAGATTTTTTCTGCCCATTGACGCTTCCTCTGCTTCCACTTTCAGGGAGCCCATTTTCAATTCTGGGCCATACCTTTTGGCCTTTTCTCTGCCCCCAGGGTCTTTACAAAGTTCCTGGCTGTGATGGCAGCTGCCCTGAGGAGGCAGGGTTTCTGCTTGTTCCCTTACCTGGATGATTGGCTTTACGGCACCCTCCAGGGACCATCTGGTCCAGACTCTGGAATACATCTTCACCTATTTCAGGCCTTGGGGATCGCAATCAATCAACCAGTGTCCTGTCTCTCCATTGCCAGCACCTCCAGAACATAGGGGCCATTCTGGATACCACCCAGAGCATGACCTTTCTGCCCATGGACAGGGCGGAGCCCTGATGGACCTGGCCTGTCTAGTTTCCTCCAGTCGCCAGGTCCCTGCCAGGGTGTTCCTGTGCTTTCTGGGTCATATAACAGTGGCCATTGCCATGGTTTCCCTCGCCCGACTGCACATGCGAGTTCCTCAGTGGACATTAAGGGTCCAATCAATGCACGGATCGACTGGACCAGTTGGTCACAGTCTCCAACCCGATCAAGAGAGTCCTGTCGTGGTGGCTGCAGCCAGCCAGTCTCCTTCAGGGAGTCTCCTTTCAACTCTCGGCCCCTCGTCAAATCCTCGTGATGGATGCCTTGAGTCTGGGCTGGGGAGCTCATTTGACCAGTTTGACAGGGTTGAATAAGACCCTGTCCCATTTGTTATGTAGAAAGAGTTAAATGTAAAGATCTGTTTTATCCTCTTCTGTTCTGTTTCTTGCATCTCTTACTGTGCAGTCAAATTTTCTTGTGAGTTCTAGGAACTGGCCACTCTGACGGTCTCTTCTTCCCCCCGCTATCTCTCTGCCTTCACTTGCTGTTTCTGTCTTTTCTTCCCCCTTACGTAGCTGAAGTTATAAAATATGTGTGAATCTCTATGTGAAAGTAGGATCCCTTGGTTTGAAAATGTATATGGTTATGTTGTTGAAATAATTGCGAAACACTTTTTGGAACTTAGGGGGTTAACCTGGAATGCAACACTAGCTCTTGCAGAGCTGTAAACAGGAGGCCAGTTCTGGAACACCGTGTACCGTTTTGTTGCACCGGCAAGGAAGGAAACTGACAAGAACATTTTCTGAAAAACAGAATGTCTTTTTAACGAGTTCCCAGACGGGCTTATAAAAAGAGCAGCAATACTTCTGCTAAAGAGAGAGCAAAACTAAAACTTGGAATTAGAGATAACTGCAGATGGAGGACTTTGTTTTCTGTGTTTGTACTGCCTTTGTAAATAGCTATACTGAAACATTTTATTTTTTATTTTACTGTTACTGGAAAAAATGAAACTCTACTTATGAATTTTATACCTGCTCCTGGTCTTCATATGCTTCCTGACATGTGCCTCAATGACAGATAGTGTCAGGAGGCAGTACAGCATAATGGTTAAAAGCACTGGTTAAGAGCACTGAGCTGCAAACCTGGAGACCT
Source organism: Neoceratodus forsteri (assembly GCA_016271365.2). Classification (NCBI taxonomy): domain Eukaryota; kingdom Metazoa; phylum Chordata; order Ceratodontiformes; family Ceratodontidae; genus Neoceratodus; species Neoceratodus forsteri. The sequence continues at coordinate 496,407,967 of CM057453.1, forward strand.
GGGTTTGAATCCCACAGCCCCCACTTGCATACGGTGTGACCCTGAGCAAGTCACTTAACTTCCTTGAGCTTTCAGGTCGCACCTGGACACAAGCTTCGGTTTAGTGTACCTTTTCTGGTTAAACAATTTCCCCTTATTTCCCCAGCTCAAGTGGGATTTACACTTTGCATACTATAAGCCGGAGTTTTGTGCGTGGGTACTAGACCTGGTACCAAGGAAGCATAGAAGAAAGGTATGGCTTCTGCAGCAGCAAGTCCAGGAGTGATTACCAGAAGAATGGTAGCCAAACTAGAAGCAGAAACAAAAGTCCAAACTGAGACTGTACACCCACCACCAGTCATGGAAAAAAAAGAACAGACAGTGACTGAACCTGAAAGCCTGTCTGCCTTCTTCAAATAGTGGGCTATACAACAAAGAGAGACAGAGAAGCAGAGAAAAGAAGAGGAGCAGCGGAGAAAAGAAGAGATTCAGCGACAGGAGCAGCAGAGAAGAGAAGAGGTGCAGCGACAGAAGCAGCAGAGAAAAAGAGATGCAGCGACAGAAGCAGCAGAGAAAAGAGATGCAGCGACTGGAGCAGGGATGACTGGATGCCTTGCAAGCTATTAAAGCTGGAGGATCTGGCACAAGTCCAGCAGAGACCTTAAACTTGCAAAGCTGTGTCCCTTGGATGATATCGAAGCATACCTGACAACTTTTGAATGGGTTGCTGTAGTCTGCCAGTGGCCAAAGCAATGGGCAATCAGACTGGTACCTTTCCTGACAGGTAAAGCCAAAACTGCCTACAGCAATATGGACACTACACAGTCAGAAATCTATAACCTGGTGAAAAGAGAAATCCTGAAAAGATACAACATCTCAGGAGAGACCTACAGGTGAAGATTCCGGTCCCTGAAGTACAACTCAGTCGACAATGCTCAAGAAGCCTTCACCCAACTCAGAGAACTCCTGATTAAATGGCTCCAATCAGAGGGCAAAACAGTCCCACAGAACATTGAAATATTTGCAGTGGAGCAATTCATCAACATCCTGCCTACAGGCGTACAGCTTTGGGTTAAAGAACACTGACCAGAAAGTGGGGAAAAGTCTGTTTCTTTGGCTGAGGACTATGAGATGGCCAGACAGACCATGCAGCAGTGAAGTAGTAGTCAAAGACCAGTAACATCCACTTTTTCCCAGTCTAACTCCAAATCAGATAAAAACTGTGGTGGAGTAACAAGTATGCGCCCAAAGACTTTATTTGCTATAACTGTGACAAACCAGGCCATATCGCAAGAAACTGCTGTAAAAATAAGGAGGGTACCACTGCAGCAGATTTGGCCTTAGCAAATTGGAGCAAATATTTAACAGATGTCAAGGTGGGAGATAAGGCTGTAAATGGACTTATTTATTCGAAAGCAGACAGACCCTAGTGCATGTTGAAGTGCTGGGAAAACACTATGTAAAGGACCAGGTACTGGTGTCATCTGCATCCATGGGGACATGCAATAGTATCCCACCACACAAGTGACACTGAATATTAACGGGTCTCACACCCAATGAAAGTGGGGTACTACCCAATTTACCTATACCTGTGATTATGTGAAATGACTGTCCAGGGTTTACTGAGTTAATCTCAGGGGAACTGAACCCTGCAGTTTCAGCAGCAGTGGTAACAAGAGCACAGGCAAAGAAAATCTCAGATGGTGGAGACACTTTTCCTTTCGGTGGCTTTGACGTGGACTTGTTTGAGCCCAGCTCCAAGATCTGGAAGTCCAGGAAAGAAAGAAGACTCCTGAAATAACAGTGGGAACAAAAGACTTATGGACATAAGGGGTTAAAATATGAAAATGCTGAAACTAGACTGATAACTGATATTTTGTTTTCAGGGCAAATCAATGATGTTTCTCTCCAGGGTTATTTAAGCAGTTGGGGGTGAAACAAAAACAGGGTGAACCAATGTTTAAAAAAATGTAATGGGTTACTGTACCGAGTTTATGTTAAACCTCAGACACAGGAAAAGATAGAACAATTAATCATACCACAAAAGTATAGAACTGAGCTGTACAGATAGCACGTGATAATCCTATGGCTGGTCACTCAGGGAGGGATCGCACCCTTGCTAGATTGCTACACAGATTTTACTGGCCTGGAATTCATGAAGATGTTGCTACCTATTGCAGTTCTTGTGCTGAATGTCAGAAAGTAGCCTCCGTGACTAAAAAAAGCAAGGTGCCCCTGGTGCCCCTACCCTTTATAGATGTGCCTTGTGAGAGAATTGCAATGGATGTGGTTGGCCCCTTAGACAAATGTAAAAAAGGTAATCAGATTTATTTTGGTAGTATGTGACTATGCTACTTGATACCCAGAGGCATTTCCTATGTGTACTGTCATGGTGTTAGCAGTGGGATCCCTTGGTTTAAAAATATATATGGTTATGTTGTTGAAATGATTGCAAAACACTATCTGAAATTTAGGGGGTTAACCTGGAATGCAACACTAGCTCTTTGCAGAGCTGTAAACAGGAGGTCAGTTCTGGGACACCATGTACTTTTGTTGTACCTGCAAGGAAGGAAACTAAAGAACATTTTCTGAAAAAAAAAGAGCGTCTTTTAACGAGTTCCCAGGCAAAGACTTATAAAAGAGCAGCAATGCTTCTGCTAGAGAGAGAAGCAAGACTGAAACTTGAATTAGAGATATCCTCAGATGAAGGACTTTGTTTTCTGTGTTTGTACTGCCTTTGTAAATAGTTATACTGAAACATTTTATTTTTTATTTTACTGTTATTGGAAAAGTTAAAATACTGCTTGCAAATTTTATACCTGCTCCTAATCTTCCTATGCTTCCTGACCTATGCCTCAATGACAACCAGCCACCAGACTTAGAGCACTTGGACAGAAATGGAACATGGTCTCCATACAAATATTCTGGAGGTGCGAGTGGTCATCTATGCTCCACAGGCCTTTCAGACTCATCTCCTCCTTGGTCCACTGTTGGTGCAGGCGGACAACGTGTGCGTGGTGTATTACATCAACAAGCAGGGGGGAACTCACTCTTAACCACTGTGTTGAGAGGTGATGAGGGTTTGGTATTGGCCATCATGCATGGGCTAGAGCTCTCGGCTGTACATGTACCAGGTGTCCATAAAGTCCTGGTGGACAGTCTCAGCCGCTCCTGGTCTCGGGCTTATGAGTGGGAGCTCCTGGTCCTGATGGTTGAAGATTTCATTGACAGATGGGATCGAAGTTGGACCTTTGCGTCCCCACTCAGTGGAAAAATGCAGCTTTTCTGCTGGCTCAGTTCAGGGCCTGGAGTTTTTGGTAGAGCGTGATTGTTTCTCTGCTGGAAGGGGAGGTTTCTGTATGCCTTCCCTTCCTTTCCACTCCTACAGAGGGTCCTGCTCAAGCTCCAGTTAGAAGGGGCAGAGATGATACTCATAACCCTTTTCTGGCCGCATCAGATTTGTTTCCCCTTTCTGCAACAGCTGGCGGTGGAACCTCCAGTCTTGCTTCGAGGGGGCTCTTGCAGCAAGCATCACTAGTAGGACTGAAGCTGGCAGGTGCCAGGACCACATGGAAAACTTCTAGCTAGCAGTCTGTAGCGGAGAACTGCCCCTGCTGATGTCAATATTCTGATGTCCGCCTGTCATATAAAGGGGGCTGTCCCCATGACCCACCACAGTCCTTTTCCTGCCATCGACCCATGCACGTCGGACCTTCACGGACACCTGCTTCAGTCAACTGCCATTTGTTCATGATTGTTTCATGCTTTTTTCCTTTTTTTCTTAGTACTGTAACATCGAATTTTCGGTGTTCAGTCGCTTATTTTATGTCTTCTTCTCCAGCTTCCTCCTCCAATCGACCTACGAAGTGTGCCAGCGGCAAGCAAATACCCGCCAAGGATGGCCACTCTTCCTGCTTGCTCTGCTTAGGCCCTAACCATGACACTGAGGCCTGCCAGCACTGCCAGGCCTTCAACCAAGCCACATGGAGACACCATTTGAAGACTGTCGAAAGTTATATTTTGAAGCAAAACTTGCAGCAATGGAGGAGGAACTTTGGTAAAGGTTCTTCTACCTCCCAACTCAGTCTTCTGGGGCATCGTCTTCTTCTTCTTTATCCCAGAAGGAGAAGAGTGTGTGGAAAACACAGCACATGGGACCGTCGCTGGTCTGCCTCCCTGCCAGGCCACTGTAAAAACTGGTATCTGCTTCTGGATCTTCCTTCTGCGGGGGTCACCCCCTCCTTCCTCGGTGGCCCTTTCATTTCTCTGGGCTCCCGATGGTGCAACCACCCACCCTCTGTTTCAAGTGGTGGTTCATCCAGGCAGCGGACTTCGTCCCCTGCCTCCCAGGCCCTGACGCCGCGGCCCCTAATTCCTGAGGACTCCCAGCCAGGTGGCTTGGCTGGGTTTCACTCTTCGGGTGATGGATCTTCGCCAATAACCCCCCACCAACCCTGGCGTTGCCTGCATCTGTCTCCATCTCCAGGGCAGGTGCCAGCCCCTTCCAGGCATCACCCGAGCAGCTGGCCTCCTCCCTCTACCCAGGCCGCTCTCCGCCCTTCAACAGGGGAACGCCCCTGTACAGATGCCAACTTCCTCTTCAGAGCCGATGTTGGCTTCTTCCTTTGACCAGTGTCAACCATCTCCTTCCATGCCGACGCCGGAGGGATCGACCTCTCTGCCAATACTACAGTAACCGATGTCGCCTCCCCCACAGTCTTCGCTCCAGCCTATGCCAGCTGGACTTTCGGGGAACCCTCAGCTGGTGCTGTGTGGGCCGACACAGGGACACCAGACACTTCCTCCCCGCTGACATATGGGTACCCTCCACCTCACTACCCCTTCATTCCTTATAATCCACCCCCACCTGTGGATTATAATGCCCTGTTTAATGCTTGATGGGCCTTTGTGCAGCACAAGAACCCACCCAGGTATCCTTCTTCTCCTCCTCCTTCTTTGACAAAGCCTTGTTTCATAAGGCAAGCTCTGGGGTAAGTGGTCTATGTCTAGCGACTGGCTAAGGCAAGCAAAACATTGTAAACTGCTTTAAACTGCTATAAGTTACAATAAATTTAAAGACCTTTTGTTGGAAAACAAAAACAACAGCCTCATCTGTTTTCATTTGGAGTGCATAACTTAGTGGAACTGGTTGTGGAATTGGGGTTAGCTGCCCCATGCTGTTGCTCGGTGACACTTCTCCACCTCGGCCTTGGCCAAAAAGGTAGACCACTTTTATCACGCCACTGTGGGTAAATCCTTTTTCAGAGAACATCGCATCACAGATTCTGTTGTCATGAATGTGGCTTATGATCGCACAAAGAAACCAAAGCACTTCAGTACCTATCCTCCCGACTGGGAGTCTCGCTGGCTGGATCAGCAGGACAAGAGGGTGTTTGCCTCAACTATACTGGCCCTTCGGGCGCAGAATTATTTGACTCGTATGGTCCAGTGCCAGACTGCCCTCTGGGATCAGGCCAGAGACTTGGTCCAATCCGTCCCTGAGGATGCTACCAAGACATAATTGGCCCAGCTCCTGAAGTCTGGTTCGGATGTGGGCAACCATGTCCTTAGGGCATCTTACAACACTGTTGACACCTCCAGATGTGGGGCGGTGGCAGGAATCTGCATTCGCCACCATTCTTGACTGAGGTTTCAGGCATTGCACCTGATGTTCAGGCCAAGATTCTGGACGCCCGGTTAGGGGATCTTTCTTATCTGGGGGTGATGCCCAAGACTTCATCTCCCAACTTCATGAATCGGGTAAGGCCCTGAGGTTAGTGCATTCCATGTACCATTCCCAGCAAAGGTTTACCTAGCATCAGCCCTTTCATTTGGCCTCTTGCCAGTCCTCCAAGGGCCAATAACCTAAGGGCTCATACAACTGTAATGCATACACCTCTCCTGCTGGAGCCACTGTCCCCAGGGCCCCCAGAGCACCGCAGCCACTGCCCACCCCTGGATCCACTGCCTTACTCCTTGCGCATCTCCCCCACAGCAGAAGCCTTGGGGAGGCAGTCAGGGTCGGTTCTCCTACCTCAGTGGGTGGCGAGCAGTGACTTTGGATCAGTGTGCACTCCAGTTCATCTGAAAGAGCCCCACCCTCGAGTTCTTGGACCCCCTTCCGGAAGACCCTTCCTTGCTCTCCCATTACCCTCTGACTCATATCACCCTCATCAAGGAAGTGCAAAAGGGTCATAGAACCCGTCCCCAAGTCTCATAGGGGAAAGGGATTCTACTCCCATTTCTTCCTCGTCCCCAAGAAGACAGGGGACTTGAGGCCCATCTTGAGTCTCAGCCATCTGAGTCTTTATATAGAATACAAGCGATTCAGGATGGTCATCTCACAGGGACTTCTCTCCCCTTCTGCAGCAAGGAGATTGGCTTTGTTCTCTGGATATGCAGGATGCTTACTTGCACATTCAGGTCTTCCCGGCCCACCAGCACTTTCTCCGTTTCTGTTTCTAGGGGGACCACTTCCAGTTCAGGGCCCTTCACTTTGGCTTTTCCTCGTCCCCTCGGGTCTTTACCAAGTCTGTTAAAATTATCCAGAGTGAACTGCACTCTAATTGTCCTCTCAGCCAGTTGGCCTCCCTTTGCAGGACACACCATGCTTCAAATACCTGGGTGTCACCCTTGACCCCTCCTTAACTTTTGATACACACATTAACTTAAATGTTCGGTGCATTAACCATAAACTGGTGGCTGGTTTCCATCTCAAGCACTGCCTAACTCCTGAAGCATGACTCACCCTTGCTGAAACAACCTGCTCCCTCTACTTGACCACTGTGCCCCCATATACTCCCATACCTCCTCACTTCTACTCACTAGGCTCAGCACTGCCTATAATAACACCTCAGGTTTGCACTTATGGCTTCTTACTCCATGTGAAGGAGTTGTGGGATAACAGATGGACCAGACACAGAACTTCAGGTTCAATACACGATCTCTGTGTGATGTTTATTTAAAACAGAGGAAAAAACCTTAAGCAATGGCATATCCCTTCTTCCATACATCCGTTTGCAGCAACAGGCTATGCATGTCTTTCCTCTGCACTTAGTCAGCACCTACTGAACCACTGATCTATCTCTTAGTGAAAATTAATTCATTCCCTATGTTGGTCTTGTGTGTTTGGGTGATGGGAGCTTAAAAAGAAAACCCCAAAACAAGCTAAGACAGAGAACCTCAATGCAGAGCACTGAAGCAAGGGTTACCCCAAAGGGCATTGGCAATAAAGCTAAGCTTCAAAGAACACAATATCACACATACCCCCATAATGCAAAGCATCATGGGATGTATATGCAAATCACCATGGAAATTTAGGTTGGTTCAGCTTAAAGCAGGAATGTATGGTGCCAAAGGACCTCTCAAACAATCTGTAATTTACATGCATTTTAAATAACACAACGGGGGTTTTCTGATATCTCTACCCTGGTAACTTAAATTTTTATAATACAGTCCCCAGTAACGTCTTGCCTTTATCAAAAACACTTAGTGCCGTGTTTTTTTTAAATTTTACAGGTTTCATACTCATAAGGCACATACATTAAGGTATTTTATGACATAGTGCTGTTGCATACTAAATCCAACAACGAGGAACACAACCTGTTGTTTTACATCAGCTGGGAGGTTACCACAATAACCTCCCTGTACGAGGACTTGAGAGAGAAAAGGAAAATTAAAGAGGACACTATAGCATAGTCAAGAAAGGAAGGGCACTCATGGTGGCCAACCTTATAGCCTAGAAATTGTAAAGGATAGATTAGACTAAGAAGAACTGTTGCAACAGATTTAAAAGCGGTCAGTCCTTAACAGTGGCAGGATCTCCTTGTCACATATCCCCCACCTTAAGAGGGAAGCAGTTATTTCAGACTGCTTACCACTTTCCTGTCCTAGGAAGGGATGGAGCTTCCACCCATTTGGCATCTTGCCTTCTGTGCTCAATGTCTCTGTCTCTCACTCAATGTCTGTCTCTTCCATCTGCACCTGTTTTCTGCAGAGCCATTTCAACAAATCCCTATGTCCTCAGGTGGAGCATCTTTAAGGAGGTAGTTCCCTTGCTTCTTCCTCGTCCCCTTGCATCTCTTCGTCATCTTCAGGCTTGGCCTTCCTCCGAGCTCCCAGGTCTAGTCCAGGCAGCAGCTTCTCTCCAAGCCTGTTGGCCGTGGTTCTGTTCAGAAATCCACGGATTTTCTTCTCTGTGTTCTCTTCTGGCAACTCCTGGTGCATCAGTTCACCTGGGATATCTGGGTGATATCCACTGGAAAACGTCCCCCTAGCCCACTCCAGACATTTCCAGCAGGTTATCCCACTTTCTCATCAAATCTGTGGAGGTTGTGGGATAACAGGTGGACCAGACATCATGCATGGCTCCTGCAGACTTAGCTATTGCCCGTTTCAGGGTTTCCTCATGGGTCGCCGAATGTCATAGTGGCTGCTAGCAAATCTTCCACTAGAGCCACTTGTCATGAAGTGAAACACTTCTCCATGTGGGCTGCTACTGCACACGGATCCCTTCCCCTGCCCGGTGAATTTTATGGAGTACTAACTCCTCTCTTAAGGTGCACCTTTCCACCATCTTTGCGTATCATGCACCTATTGAGAGCAAGGCAGTTGCCCAGTTGTAAGTATCTCATACTTTTCTGCGAGGTATCCTGCACTTGAAGCCTCCCATTTGGGATGCTGTCCCACTTTGGGACCTTTTGTTCATGCTCGAGAAGCTTATTTTGCCTCCTTTTGAGCCTGCCGAGACTTGCGAGCTACGCTTTTTGTCATGGAAAGCGTTGTTTCTAGTTGCTGTTACTTCTGCTCAGAGGATTTCCGAGCTTCAGGCTTTGATGTGTAAAGAGCCTTACTTGTTTTTTTCACAAAGACAGGGTGTCTTTGTGGACTAACCTTAAGTTTCTTTCTAAGGTGGCGTCTGCGTTTACCCTGAACCAATCCATCCACCTGCCAGTTTATTTTCCTGAGTATTCTAATCAGTGGGAGGCCTTATTAAATACTTTGGATATTCACAGGGTGCTTTGTTACTATACAAATCACACCCAGGCAGTGAGGAAAACTGACCAGTTTGTTTTGCTTGCCCCTAAGCGAGAGGGGGCATGGGTTTTGAAACAGTGTTTGTCTAAATGGTTGGCAAATTGTATTCTGTACTGCTACTGGAAGTACGACAAACCTTTGTCGGGGGTTAAAGGCCACCACCAGGGGCATGGCAGCCTGTACTGTCTGTTTTCAGAACATCTCTGTAGTGGTATCTGTGTTGAAGCTACTTGAGTTTGATGCATGCCTTTGTCAAGCCTTAATGTCTGGATATTGCCTCCAGACAGAGGCCCAGCTTTGGACTAGCTGTCCTTCGGGGCCTGCTTTCTTGAGTTGCTTGCTTCATCTGTTGCTTCCTCCCGGCTGACCACTGAGTTTGTTCTGGTACTGCTTGGGACTTAGTCCTTCTGGTGTTGCCTGCTGCAAGAGCCCCCTCAAAGCAGATTGTACAGTTACGTTAAGAACTTACGTAACAGTAGATCTTTGAAACTCCCTGCAGCAGGTGCTCTTCCTCCCTTCTTCCCCTGATAGTTGCTTCTCCTTCTCTGTTTGTTCCTCAGCTCTGAGGAACTGCCTTGTTCCCATTCCTTGCTCTGTGCCGGGGTCTCCAGCTGGAGAACTGAGGTAGGTCTGGGGACCTCCTCCTTCTGGGATAGGTGGAAGTCCACGTGCTGTGATTGCTAGCTAGAAGTTTTCTGTGTGGTCCTGGGACCTGGCAGCTTCAGTGCTACCAGTGTTGCCTGCTGCAAGAGCTCCTCTTAAAGATCTACTGTTACAGAAAGTTCTTACGGAACTGTAATGTGCCCTTACCCCTGTGCACCGACTTGCTCTCTCAGGAACAGGGCACCCTGGTCCATCTGGATCTAAAGTCTCTGTATCATCATGAGTGGCTCCTGCAGACCTAGCTATCACCTGCTTGGGAGTGTCCTCTACGATTGCAGATGTCCTGGTGGCTGCTAGAAAACCCTCTACTAGAGCCACTGCGAGCTGTGCCTTCTGTCGTGTAAAGCACTCTTTTAGCTGCTGTTATTTCTTCTCAAAGGATTTCCAAGCTTCAGTCTCTCATGTGGAAAGAGCCTTGTTTAGTTTTCCACAAAGACAGGGTGTCTGCATACCAATCCTTAGTTTCTTCCCAAGGTGGTGTCAGAGTTTACCCATAACCAATCCATCCACCTACCGGTTTATCTTGAGTACTCTAATCAGGGGGAGGCTTTGCTCCATACTTTGGATGTTCATAGAATCTTGCGTTACTACACTCACTGGAATAAGACTTTGAGGAAGTCTGACCAGTTGTTTGTTTTGTTTGTCCCTAAGAGAGAGGGCACTCCAGTTTCCAAACAGTGTTTGTCTAAGTGGTTAGTCAGTTGCATAGTTTATTGCTACCGTAAGTACAAGAAGGACCTTCTGGAGTGGTGAAGGGCCATTCCAGGAGTATGGCTGCCTCCATGGCTTGTTTCAGAAATGTGTCTGCTGTGGACATCTGTGCAGCTGCCACTTGGAGTTCTGTCCACACCTTCATCAACCATTACAGTCTGGACATTGCCTCTCGGTGCAGGGCCAATTTTAGCCTCGCAGTTCTTCAGGGCCTTCTCTCTTGAGCTATTGGCTACTACCCTTCCTCCTTCTGTTACTGTTTTTTCCTGGTCCTATCCTGCTTGGGCCTCAGTCCTACTGGTGTTGGCCTGCTGCAAGAGCCTTCCTTTAAGTAAGATAGTACAGTTACATAAGAACTTACCGTAACAGATCTTCAAGAGAAGTTCTTGCAGCAGGCCCTGCTTTCCCTCCCTCCCTCCTTCCCTTCCTGTTCTTTGTTTCTCTCATAGAAACATAGAAACATAGACTTTGATGGCAGATAAGGACCGCTAGGCCCATCTAGTCTGCCCATTTCCCTACCTACAGGATAGGCCGCAGATCCTATTTAACCAACAGCCTATATCTTCCTGCCCCCCACAAGAATTGCCTTATGTCTGTCCCATGCATTCTTGAATTCTCCCACAGTTTTAGACTCCACAACTTCCTCAGGAAGGCTGTTCCATGCATCCACTACCCTCTCTGTGAAATAATACTTCCTCATATTGCCCTGAACGCCCTCCTTCTATCTTTAAATTGTGTCACCTTGTTCTTGCAAGTCTCTTTTTCTGAAAGATGCTACCCTCTTGGACTTTGTTGATTCCCTGAGGTACTTGAACGTTTCTATCATGTCCCTCTCCTTCTTTTCCTCAAGGGTATACATATTAAGCTCCTTTAGTCTCTCCTCATATGGCTTCTCTTGCAGACCCTGCACCATTTTAGTTGCCCTCCTCTGGACTGCCTCTATCCTGTCTATGTCCTTGCAGAGATGGGGTCTCCAGAACTGGACACAGTATTCCAGATGGGGTCTCACCAACTATCTGTACAGAGGATAACAACTTCCTGTTTTCTGCTGCTGATGCCTCTCCCTATACATCCCAGTATACCCCGGCCCTCCCTACTGCCTTTTCACATTGCTTGCTAACCTTAAGGTCATCTGATATGATTACCCCAGGTCCCTTTCCTGTTTTGTTGTTGTTACTACCTCCCCACCCATTGTGTATTCTTCCCTGGGTTCTTGTTTCCCAGGTGCATTATTTTGCACTTTTGCATTGAACTTAGCTGCCATCGCCTGACCATTCCTCCAACCTTGCCAAGTCCTTTTCATCCTTTCCACGCCTCCTTGTGTATCAACCCTGTTGCAGATCTTTGTGTCATCTGCAAAGGCATACTTTTCCTTCCAGTCCTCTGCAATGCCACTGATGAAGACATTAAAAGGACTGGACCCAATACTGAACACTCACAGTACCCCACTAGTAACCGCCCTTTCTTCAGAGTGGACTCCATTTACAATTACCTTCTGTGTCCTGTTGTCCAGCCAATGTTTTACCTAGGCTACCACCCTGGGACCCACTCCCAGGCTGGTTAATTGACTAATAATCTTTGTGTGGGACTGTGTCAAATGCCTTGCTAAAGTCTAGGTAGGCCATGTCCACAGCCCCTCCCTGGTCTACTACTTTGGTCACCCAGTCAAAGAAATCTATTAGATTCATCTGACATGACCTTCCTTGCTGAACCCATGCTGCCTTGGATCCTGTGCTCCACTGACCTCTAGGTACTCAACTATTCTTTCCTTCAGAAGTGACTCCATCACTTTCCCTACCACAGAGGTCAGACTGACAGGTCTGTAGTTTCCTGCCTCTGTCTTGGTCCCACTTTTGTGAAGGGAATCACATCCGCCTTCCTCCAGTCCTCAGGTACCACACCATCCTCCCATGATTTATTAAAAGAGTAGCCAGTGGTTTCACTAGTTCCTTCCTTAATTCTTTTAGAATTCTGGAATTCCATCAGGACCCATTGCTTTGTCCACCTTCAGTTTTAGAGTTCTTGCAGAACCCTTTCTTCTGTGAAAGGACTGGGATCGACACCCCTATCAAGAGTGCTTCTGTTAGTTGGATTAGGCACATCCCCCTCCTCTTTTGTGAATACTGAGCAGAAATATTCATTCAGTATTCCTGCTTTTTCACTGTCCTCCTCTGCCCACCCACCGTTTATTCTGTTCAGCCTCACTATCCCTTCCTTTGTCTTTCTACTCTCGCTGATATACCTATAAAAGGTTTTATCCCCCTTCTTAACTGAGTTGGCTATCTTTCCTCAGTTTGGGCCTTTGCTATTCTGACTTCCCTCCCTGCTTCTTTCTGCCTTAACTGGTACAGCTCTCTGTCCTTCTCCTTCTGTGTTTCCTTATACTTCTGGAATGCTATCTTTTCTTCTTGACTTTCACAGCCACCTCTCTTGAGAACCATAGTGGCTTTTTCTTTCGTTTGATTTGTTTATTTGCTTCACACAAAGGCTTGTTGCCTCTGTGATGGCAGTTTGATAATTCCCCATTGTTGCTCCACACCTCCTTCTAGCCTGTTTGCTAGTGCTTTTCTGAGGCACTCTCCCATCTTGCCAAAGTCAGCCCTCCTAAAGTCCAGTACCCTCACTTTTGTGGCGTTGACTCTGTAGCTGAGTTTAACGTGAACCACACTGTTTGATGGTCACTTGTCCCCAGATGGCAACCCACTTCTAGATCTGAGATCCTCTCACTGCCCCGTTTGAGAGTAGAGGTCTAAGATTGCTCCCTCACAGTGGGTTCTGAAACTAGCTGTCTAATGCCTGCCACCTGTAGGCCAAGAATGGCCCTGCTCTTGGATGTTGCTGCAGCAAATGTGCTCCAGTTAACATCTGGCATATTCAGGTCTCCCATCAACAGTATCTCCCTTTCTCTGCCATACTAAGAATGCCTTCCATCATATCCTTGTCCATTCCTTCCCCTGACATGGGGGTCTGTACACAACCCTGTGGGATTGTGGTGCCTTTCCAGTCTCTAAGGTGACCCACAGTGCCGCCTCCTCCTGTTTACTCTTTTGTTCAGTTGCTTTTATCCCTTCCTTTACATTGAGAGCTACTCCTCCTCTTCTCCCCTGCCTGTCTCTCCTGCTAGGTTATGTACCCTGGTATGTTAACATCCCAGTCATGGTTCTCTGTGTACCATGTTTCTGTGACTGCTACGATATCCAGGCATCCTCTTCCATTAAGGCCACCAGCTCAGGGCTTGTTGCCCAGACTACGGGCATTGGTACTCATTACCCTCCATTTCCTGATGGCCTTATCCCTTTGCCCCATCCCTGTCCTTCTTGCCTTTGTCACTTTCTCCATTTACCCTGCCCTTCTCTATCGACACCTCCATGTTGGTGTTTGCCACACTTACTACCGTGATTGTTTGGGGGCTAGGATTTTCCTGCTCCTTTCAGTGCCTCCCCTTGGCTGGTTTAAAAGCTTGCCAATGAAGCATTTAAACCTATCACCTAGGATCCTGGTTCCCTCCCGGACAGATGCAGCCCATCATGCAGTATAGGCTTGCATCACTCCAGGTGACCCCAGTCCCCAATGAAGCCAATCCCTGAGCTCTACACCAGTTTTTCAACCACTGATTGAATCCATGGCACGGAACACCCTTGCCTCTCCTATGCCATAGATGGGTAGCACCTCCGAGAAGGTTACCGCAAGTGCTACTTGACTAAGGCCCTCCCAATTCCACAAACTCTTCCTGCACTTCTAATCCCTTTCTTAGCCAGGTCATTTGTCCCTAAGTGGACAATGACATCCAGCTCCTTCCCTGTGCAGCTGCTCCAGCAATCCTGAGATTCGCTCCCTGTCCCTCAAGCCATGGCGCCAGGCAGGCACCCACCTCCCTCTCCCTTCCTTGCCCAGTTCTATCTTCCTAACAATGGAGTCCCCACAGGAGTTGTTTCCCTGCAGGGTCCCCTGCCACCCTCCTGTGGGTCTCCCTTTGTGGAGGTTCCCAGCATCCTCCTTGGTCTCCACTGTAGGTGCCTCCATAGAGGAACCACACTTTGCCAGAATGGCATAGGAATTGTGGAGAGGTACAACTGGAGGGATGTGCCTCTGTTCCACCACCCTCACCCTCCCTGAGCCCACTGTGGTCAACCGCTCCTCTTTCTTGGCAACCTCTGAGGCAACGGCAGTGGCACTGGTGGTCCCTGGATGGAAGAGGAGGTCCCACAAATCCTGGCCAACTCAGCCTGGAGATGAGCAACCTCCTCCCTCAGCCCAGAGAGGTGCCTGCAGATGGGACAACACCGCATCCTCCAGAACATCTCCCGGAAGACTGCTGCTCCACAGCCACTGCACTGCACCACCCAATCATGTCTTATTTCTGGCCCCTTAACTGTTTGCAATCCTTACTCTTTCCTCTGTTTTTTCTCTCTCCTTACTTTCTTCTGCCTGTGTGCCTTTTAAGCTCCTGATTGTCCTGTTCTGAGACAAGAATATCCTATATTTCTCAGTAGACCGCTTACTTGTTCAGAGGCAGACCTCCAGCAGCTAGAGGGGGCCGGAGAGCTACTCTTGCCCTTCTAGGATGGTGGGTCCTTGGTGGTTCTGTGATCACTCACTTCCTGCCCCTAAACAGGAAGTTCCTGTTGTCAGTCAAATCCTGTGCCTATAAAAATAGAACTAGCTTTGGGTAGGGGGGTGGAGGGAAGGGAAGGAGGGCAATATAGTCCCAGTAGAGAAATTCAGTTACACAGCAGTCCTTTCTCCTGGAGTCTTCTGCCAAGCTATTAGCAGAATCTTTCTAAGGCAGTCTTTAAATGTAGCTTCCTTCTAGCTAAGCCACTCCCCCTACTTACCAGATCTTTCTACAAGTAATTTAAACCTCACAATAGTTAAGTCCTTTCAGTCACCTGAGATTTACACCTAGATGACTTTTCAGTTACCCATTCAGTTCAGTTAACCCAAAACACACTTTTTTTTTTTGTATGATAGTTTTTTTACCTTAAATTAAAGGTCTAAATACAAAAGTTCTTCTAATTTAGTCCCAGCAGAGAAGTTCAGTCACACAGCAGTCCTTTCTCCTGGAGTCTTCTGCCAAGCTCTCACACTACTTCTGCCTTTCGTTTGGCTCTCAGGTACCTCTTTGGTTCTCCATTCACTGCCTGGTTGGCATCTCTGGCAGGAGAACTGAGATAGGTGTGGGGGACCGCCTACCTTTAAAGATTAGGATGATGTCAACAGCTCGCATAGACTGTTCACAGTCCCTGTGGTGGACTGCTAGCTAGAAGTTTTCCGTGGTCCTGGCAACTGATGGCTTAGTCCTACAGGTGTGATCTGGTGCAAGAGCTTCTCTCGAAGATCTACTGTTATGGTAAGTTCTTATGTAACTGCCCCAGCGTCACTTCACGGACGTCCAGCATGATCTTATAAGGTGGTCCCCGCCCACCTTCAGTTCTTTCCGCCCGTTGACTTAGCATGTTGGACCTCGCGGAAGACACTGCTAGTCGACGCCATCTTGGATGAGTGTTAGTCTAACAGTTTTACTATTTATCTGTATATTTCGTTTTTTGTTTAACAAAAATCATTGTGTATGTCGTTGCCATGCCTTCAGAATCACATAAGAACAATGCGACTCCTGGAACTCGGCTCCCTCACAAGGACAGCCATTAATTTTCCTTTCTTGCCTGGGCCCAGGCCAAAGGTGGAAGAGTGCGAGCATTGCCAGAAGTTTAGCAGCCACACATAAACATAGGCAGCAGTCTCTGGAAGCCCATCTTTTAAAAGAAAAATGGGCAATATGGAGAAGGAGCTGAAGAAACTCAGGCAATCGTTGTCCTCTCCAGAGGGCCACTATAAGAAGAAGAAGGACAAGGAGAGACATCGGGACTGGGAAGGGTCCCCAGCCATTCCACTGCCTCCCACTGGAGTTGCAGCCATTCAGGTAACATCCTCCGGGACTCGCCTTCGATGACCACTTTGGTGGCTCCTAAGCGCCTGTCGACCTACCGTCTGGCCGGGCTTGAGCCCGGCAGACCCTCCCTAGAGCAGGAGGCACCCACCTCCTCTCGACCTCAAGATTTCAGGGCCTAGTGGTGCAGTGGGACAGGTAACGAGGTCTCGCCCGCTACCGATACTTCTGGCGTGGCTGTGGCTGCTAAGCTGCCCATTGTCTCCTCCGACGGACGCCCAGCCCCGGATCCTCCGTCAGGCCCCGATAACAGGTCTGACTAAGAGGTGACTGCACAGCTGACCGTTAGATATGCAGCTGACGAAGGACACTACTCCTTCCTCTCCTTTACCGCCGGGAGAAGCAGTACCTTCGACTTCCCCTGCTGGGGATGTGGAGGCAGATCATCCCCTGACAGGGGTTTTGTTACCCTCTCCGTCAGTGCCTCAGACGCCAGAGCCAGCGTTGGACCAGATGATAGTCCCTCTGACCCCCTCAAGCAATTCAGTTCCGCAAGGCCCTTCATCGGACCAGACACCAGGACCTTCGGGACCCTCTCGGCCGCCTCTTCCATTGAGATCTTCCGAGCACCCCGTTGGACATGGTACAGACCTGACAATTCCTTCGGCCCCTCCATCCGGACCACCTGGAAATCCTTACGGACACCCATCGCTGGGCTGTCCTCCTCAGTTACCCAATGCCAAGATACCCATCGCCACAATATCCAGCGTCAGGATTCCATGTGCCGGGCTACCCTCCATCGGCTTTAACTACCCCTAGTACGGATGCCCTAGCTACGGGTTTAATATCCTCCACCCCAGCCTTAAGTAGCCCTTCTCAAACGGTCCTTAAGAACTGGTGGGCAGAAGCAAAGTCACAGCTCACGTCAGAGCTGGGCGTCAACCGCCGATGGCCCGACACCGACTCAAGGTCTCTGCGTGACTCCTCCTATCTTCTGGCCCTCTGGGCCGGCGCAGGCCAATCATCCAGATCCTACCCTTAGGTCCTGGGATTTTCCAGGCCTATGGAAATTTCTAGACCAGTGGAACTGCCTTCCGACCATCAGCTCTCTGGTGACCAGGATTCCTCGGACTTGGATAGTGACATGGCCCATTCCGACCTGGAAACACCCACACCAGATGATCAGAAACTGAAGGACTCTCCCAAATCCCCAACGGAGGATCCTTCCTTTTTGGAGCTCCTAAGAAAAATCCAAGCATACTAACATACTAAAATGCCAGCAGAATAGGCCTAACGGTCTTTCGTGTCTGCTCATTTGGTCAGCACCCACCCTGGGTGCTGACCTTGTTGTCCCCCTCGCCTTCTCTGGCTTCTCCCTTCCCAGTTCCGGATATTCTTGCTGCATTGGATTTTGCTTCCTGAACCCTTCCCCTGTGCCTGTCCACCCCTCTTGAACCCCTCCACTGTCTCTGCCTCCACCAGCCCCTAGGTAGTGCATTCCTTGGCTCCACCACCCTCTCAGTGAAGTAGCACCTCCTCCTTTCTCCCTGAATCTTCCCCTCCAGCTTCCACCCATGCCGCCTAGTGGCCCCTTCCTCCTTCCTTCCAAGCACCCTTACTGTTCCTCCCTATTTACCCTCTTCATGTACCTGAAGACCCTATCATGTCCCCAGTCCCTTCTCTCTCCAATGTGTACATATTTAGCTCTTGAGCCTCTCTCCTCATAGGTCCTGTCCCCAAGCTGAAATCATTTTGGTTGCCCTCCTCTGGACCCTCTCCAAGAGGTTAATGTCCCTCTTTATAGTGTGGCCTCCAAACTGCACACAGTACTCCAGGTGCGGCCTCACCAAGCAGTTATACAGAGGGAGTATCACTTCCCTCCTTCTGGAGGTGATCCCCCTAGTGATGCATCCCAGCATCCTTTTGGCCTTGGCTGCTGCCCTCCTACAAGTCTCAGAGTTGTTCATCTTGACATCCACCACCACCCCCAGGTCCCTCTCAGCCATTGAGACTTGTAGTATTTCCCCAGGGTGTACACTTGGCCTGGGTTTCTGCTGAGGTGGAGTACCTTGCATTTCCCTGCATTGAACCTCAGCTTCCACTTTCTAGACCATCTTTCCAGGCTTCCAGGTCCCCTGCAGGGCCACCTCCCTCCTCCCCATCCACCACTGCCCCAGTTTGAGTCATCTGCAAAGAGCTCATCTCCTCCTGATTTCTGTCCTTATCAGATAAGTAGGCGTTGAACAGAGGGGCCAAGGACTGATCCTGTGGGACCCTACTAATGACCCTCCTTGGGGATGAGACTATCCCACCAACTCGACCCTCTGGGTCTGGTCCTGGAGCCAGTTGCCTATCCATCTGATCATCTGGTTTCCACCCCATTTCTCTAGCTTATCCAACAGGCCCACGTGAGGAACAGAGTCAAATGCCTTGCTGAAGTCTAGAAGAGGACATCCACTGGTCTACCCAGGTCCAGGCACTTGTCACCCAGTCATAGAACTCCACCAGGTTTGTCTGACACGATTTCCTGGGATGAATCCATGCTGTCTATCGTCCAGGCACCCTGACTTATCCAGGTCCCCAGCCTCTTCTTGACAATGCCCTCCATCACCTTGCCCACCACCGATGTCAGGCTGACAGGCCTGTAGTTCCCTGCCAGCTCCCTTGATCCCCTTGTGGATAGGGCACTACATGCGCCACCTTCCAGTCTTGGGGCACCACCCTGTCCTCGAGAGATGGTGAAAAGCTCTGCAGGGGTTTCGCCAGGACATCTGCAAGTTCCTTCAGTACTCTAGGATGTAATTTATCCGGCCCGGTGCTTTTCTCCGTCTTAAGGAGCTGAGGGCTTCCTCACTCTCTCTGCTGTGATTTCCACTTCTGGTACCTCTTCTCCCTGCTTCGCCTCCCCCACCTGCCAGTGATGCCCCCTCTCCCCAGACCTGCCCGATCGGTGAGGGCCCCCTCCTCATTATCTCTGTCTCCTCCCATGTATGATGCAGCATCCCATTTTCCTGGTGAAACTGAGGTGAAGTACTCATTTAGTACCTCAGCCTGCTCCCCTGGGTCTTGTGCCCATCTCTCCCTGATTTAATCCTGCTAATCTGCCCTTCACCCTTCGTCTTTCCCAATGTATCTAAAGAACCCTTTTCCTCTCCTAATTTCCTGGCCAGGTTCTGCTCCTTCCTTGCCTTAGCCGCCCTCACCACTCTAGTGGCCCTTCTAGCCATCAGCTCGTACTCCCCTCGATCCCTTTCACTCCTTGAGCACTTGAATTTCTTATAGGCTGCTTTCTTTCCCCGCACCACCTCCTGGACCTCCCTGGTCCACCAACAAGGTTTTTGGGCCCTACCGCATTTTCGTCTTACTCTTGCACAGGTGCTGGTAGCATCCTGCACCCCTCTCCTGATGATTTCCCACCTACTATCAGCGTCCATGTCTGACCCAATCCCATCCAAATGCTCCTTAAGGATCCTTCCCATTTCCTAAAATCCGCCCCTGTAGTCGGTTATTTCCGTCTTTGTGCAGCCTTCTACCCTTCTAGTTCCAGGCAGAACCAGACCGTGGCATGGTCACTCCCGCCAATGGGTCCCTTACCTCCAGGCCCCCAATCTGGTCACTGTCTTCCAGGACCACATCCAGTACCGTGCCTCCTGGTCGGTTCCCTCACCTGCTGAGTTAGGAGCGTGTCTTGAAGACATCCAACAACCTCTGTTCCCTGGTCACAGAGGATGTCATAGTCTCCCAGTCTGTTCCTGGCATGTTTAAGTCCCCTAACACCACCACCTTTCCTCTGCTCAGTCTGCAGGTCTCCCAACATCTGCCACCAGACTGTCCTCCAGCTCCTCCGCCAGGGCAGGGGTCTATACACCACTCCTATTTTTACTCTCTTGCCCCCTTGTTATCAAGGTGACCCAAATCACCCACGGTTCCCTCCGCCTCCTCTACTCCCCTATGCCAATGCAGTTTTTGACTATCATAGCTACCTCCTCCCTTCCTCCCCTGTCCTTCCTGAACATAGTGTAACCCTCCAGGTTCAGGTCCCAGTCATGTCTTGCAGTGGCCCAAGTCTCAGTGACCGCTGCCACATCCACTGCTCCCTCAGTTAACATCGCCTGGAGCTCAGGCATTTTGTTGCCCAAGCTCCTGGCATTTAGCAGGACTACCTTCCACCCTTTCCCTATAGTTCCATTTCCCCTGCTCGTGTTCCCATGGGGATTCTGTTTTCTCCTGGTCTGCACTTTGCCAGTTGGCCTTTTCCTGCAATCCTCCTGGTCCCCAGGGGGGTGGAGACAGAGTCCCTCCTTTATCGGCACCCCCTTGACAGCCTTTTCTCCCATCCCACCCCCTTCACAAGTTTAAACCCCACTTTTCACCAATGAACTCCTCATTTTCAACTAAGGATTCCTCCTCCAAATTGAGATGTAGTCTATCTCTAGCATACAGCTCCTTATCCTCCCAGGTCTCCCCAATCCCCCATCAACCCATACCCTCTGGCCTCACACCACCCCTGAGCCACTGGTTTATCTCCCTAATTTTCCTTTGTGTTCCCCACTAGCCCTTGGCACTGGCAGGATTTCTGAGAAGGAAACTGTGCATCCTATGTCATGACAGACCCTGCGAGCTCCTGAATCTTGCCTGTATCTCTAGCTCGCTATTTCCCTCAATGTCATTTGTACCCAGGTGGACCAGTATGTCTGGGGAACCCCACAGTCCTTTGCCAGCTGATATACCTCGTGCTTAGCCCTGTGCACCATTAGTCCAGGGAAGCATATTGTTCTAACTGGCCAGGCTTCTCCCTCCCTATCCCATTTGATACCCCTGATCATAGAATCCCCCAGCAGGAGCACTCTGACCACTCCTTTTCCTCCATTCCCCCTTCCATGTCCCTCATCCTTTCTACTGGCCCTCCACCCAGCTGGCTCCTTGTTCCTCCCCATCTGGGTGCCACATGCCACCCTCCTTATTTACTATGGCCACCCTCCTCCTCCAATCCTATGCCTCCTCCTCCTCCTGAGTATCCTTCTGTACCTTACAATCCCCCTCACTGCTCGCAACTGGTCCTTCTCCCCATCTGCTAAACTAGCCTGGCTCATCCTCCCTTCCTTCCTGTCTCCATTTAGTTCCTCCTTGCTCGTCGTGCTCCCCTGGCCTAAACCCTCAGCTCCCTTTACTGAATCCTCCTTGTACTTCTGGTCCTTCTCCTTTACTTTTCCTCCCAACTGGTCCTTCTCCTTGCGCTTTCCTCCCTCTTCCCCCTGCCCCTCCTGCTCTGATTCACTGCTCCCCCCATTCTCCTGCATTCCAGGTCCCCCCCTGTTCTTCCTGCTATCTGGCCCCTGCCTCCTGCCTCCCACTCCCACACCCTTTCCGTCTCTAACCACCTCTGTCGTGGCTACATCACCCCCCTCATCCTTGAGCAGAAGAAGAGAATTGAAGCGGTTACTGAGTATAAGGTCTGATCCACCTCCTCGCCTTGCTTCCTTCTGTCCAGCCCTGGCCATCTGCCTACTTCCCTGAGAATGTTGTCCCTCCGTCCCCCCTTTGTGAGGGTCCCCAGTTACCTGCCTGCTTCCTTGGTAGTGTCCTTTTGGACCCCCTCTGCCAGGGTCCCTATGTGACCCCTGAGTATTCACCTGCACTCCTTTCCCTATGCCCCCACACCCAGTGCTTGGTGCAACCCTGTGGGAGATTTCCAGCCCCCTTCCCCAACCATACCACCCCCCTTCCCCCAGCTTTCTCCTCATCCCCGCAACCTCCTCCCTAAGCTGTGCTAGCTGGTAGCACACTGGGCAACCACCAAACTTCCAAGCCCAGTCCAGTATCATGGCTGCTCCACACCCTGTGCACCCCACCACCCTCCCAAAGATGCCGGCCCTAATGATGTGTGGTTCCATCCCCTTCCAAATAGGTTTCCTTGGGTGAGCCACCAGGTTCCCCCCTAGTCCAAGATACCCCTACTGCCTAATCAGGTCACCCACTAATCTTAGAGACAGTCCCACTGTACACCAGTAACTCTGTTACTAGGTGCAGTACAACACATTAAACTTATAAGGGAAATGAACAACTCCCTAAGCTCCTCTCTCCCAGCCTTTAAATCCAACCCCCAGTGGCTAGAACTACATGAGCTGCACCTGCAGCCTTTTCCTCCAATTGCAGGGCAGGTGTTCCCCTATAAATTTGCAGACTTCTGGGAGGGAGGGTGGGGAGGGCGGTCTTGGGCAGACACCTGACAAGAGAGAGAGTGTATCAGCCCTGTGTCTCCCCTCCAAGCCCTGCAGCTAAAGAACCAGGCCCAAGCAAATCCCACCAAATAGGTTTGAAATCAGAAGAAATAGGCCTCTACCAGCGCAGCCTGTTACACAGTGAAACATCCACAAAAAGAGCCCCACTTACAGCCACCAAATCAGTTTACAAACATCCAGCATCCCCCAAAACAATACCCTGCTAGCCCCTTAGAAGTAAGAAAGAAAAGAACTAACCTACCAAGTAAAATCCACAAGAACCCTGTGAAAAAACAGCAGCAGTTACTGTCCTGGAACACAACTGATCCTGTCCCTTCCAGTTCTTTCTGAGAAGACAAAGCAGCTAGCACCTCAACCTGATTCAGCCCTGCCTCCAGTAAATTGGCTGAGTGAGACCTGGCCAGACCATTAACACCCCTCCCCCACTATGAACTAACCTTTACAGCTAATGGAGTCAGCACAAGGAATCAAAATTCAAGTCAAAGCCCCCAAAATATGTTTGCTGCCAAAGGAAACAGGTCTCCAATTTAATCAGCTTCACTAACACCACATCAAAATAGGCTTGAAATTAACAGATATAGATCTCCAATTCAAATAACCATCTCCAAGCAAATCCCACCAAATAGGTTTGAAATCAGAAGAAATAGGCCTCTACCAGCGCAGCCTGTTACACAGTGAAACATCCACAAAAAGAGCCCCACTTACAGCCACCAAATCAGTTTACAAACATCCAGCATCCCCAAAAACAATACCCTGCTAGCCCCTTAGAAGTAAGAAAGAAAAGAACTAACCTACCAAGTAAAATCCACAAGAACCCTGTGAAAACAACAGCAGCAGCTACTGTCCTAGAACACAACTGATCCTGTCCCCTTCCGGTTCTTTCAAGCAGCCTACGATTGTCGTACAGTGGCTCCAGGACCTGCAGAGGCAAGGTTGGCAGCTCATTTAGATTTGGCTGATTCCTCCCAAACCTCATTCCACCCTGGATTGAACCACATGAGGATTTGGTCACCACCATATGGAAGCAACCTTCTTCTCTGGCCCCAGTAGCCAAAAAGACTGACAGTCATTATCAGTCTCCAGATGATAAAGACTTCCTCAGTCTTCATCTGAAGGCTGATTCAGTGGTCATTAGTGCGGCTCATGATAGTTCTGCTGAACGCAAGCACCTCAGTGCTTCCCCCCGATAAAGAATCTAAAATTCTGGATCAGTATGGGAGAAGGATTTACTTTTCCTCCACCTTAGGAATCAGAGCACTAAATTACGTCACTCATATGGGGGACTACCAAAAATCGGTCCTAGGTCAGTTGGAGTCCAAGGTAGACTCTCTTCAAGACTCAACCCTAAAAGATGAAATGGCAGATCTAGTACAGTCAGGTAGGTCTGCCTGTTGTTACATGTCACATGCCACCTATGATGCAGTGGACTCTGCTGGTAGGGGCTCAGCTACTGCGGTTAGTCTACGACATTATGCCTTGCTGCGGATCTCAGGCCTGGTACCAGAGCTCCAGTTGTCCATATAGGGTGCTTCCTTTAGAGGGTCGGTCCTTTTCAGCGGGGACGTAAATTACATTATCACTGACCTCCAAGATAAGGGCAAGGCCCTTCATTCAGTACAATTTATGTACAAGCCTCCACAGAAGCAGAAGCAGCCATTTTAGAGGAAGCAACGTCGCCAACAAAGACCAAATCAGAACCGACATCAGAATAAAAGTCGAACAACCTCGGCCCCTAGAGCCCCCCTGGCTAAATCCTGTAAAGCCTTGGGAGCCACAGTCTCGGCCTTGCCCTCCGCCTCCTGACTCCTTAAACCTCCCACCTCCACTGGTGTGCTTTCCAGAGGAGCTGGTAGGGGGCAGATTCTCCTGTCACCTACCAGAGTGGGAGAAAATAACAGACTTGTGGGTTCTTCAACTGGAGGCAAAAGGTCACACCGTAGAATTCATAGAAAGACCCCTAAGAAGACCTCCGGGTCATTCATCCTACCCGCCCAGCCACCTACACTTGGTGAGAGAGGAAATCACGTCCTTGCTGGCGAAAGCAGCAATAGAACCAGTTCCCGTAAAGCATCAGGGAAAAGGGTATTACTCACATTTCGTCTTGGTTCCCAAGAAGACAGGCGACCTCAGACCAATTCTAGATATGAATTCTCTGAATCTCTTTGTTCAATACAAGAGGTTCAGAATGCTGTCTCTCCCCAGCCTACTTCCTCTGTTATAGAAGGGTCAGTGGCTGTGTGCCCTGGACATGCAGGATGCTTATCTGCACATCCCGATTTGCCCGCCACACCACAAATTCCTCCGATTCCGTTTTCAGGGTGAGCATTTCAAGTTCAAAGCACTATGCTTTGGCCTTTCCTCAGCCCCCCCCGGGTATTCACAAAATGCCTAGCAGTGGTGGGAGCCTTTTTGCGCAAGCAGAGGGTCCAAGTTTTTCTTTACCTGGATGACTGACTGATATCAGCCTTCTCCAGGGAGGCCCTAGTCAAGGATCTGTACCTTACCTTGGACACTTTCCATTGGGTGGGAGTTATGGTCAGTTATGCCAAATCCCACCTAGTCCCTACCCAACAGCTCCCAATTTATTGGGGAAGTTTTGAACATGATACAGGGCAAGGTTTTCCTACCGCTAGACGGGATATCTACCTTGCAGTGCCAGGCACGAATGGTGGCCTCACAGAAGAGGGTACCAGCCAGAATGATCCTGCGACTATGGGGGCTCATGGCAGCGGCCATCCCTTTGATTCCCCTAGCCAGACTCCACATGAGAGTTTCAAAATGGACCCTCAGAGAGTCCAATGGGACCAGAGGGCAGATGAACTGGACCACAAGATTACGATCTTGAATCCAAGGGCAAACAACCTCTTGTGGTGGCTCAAACAAGACAGTCTCTCCAAAGGGGTTCTGTTTCAATCAGACAATCCCTCACAAACCCTGACAACAGATGCTTCAGGTCTGGGTAGGGGAGCACATCTGGCTCCTCACAAGACACAAGGTATTTGTTCCACATACAACTGTCTCTTCATACCAGCATACTCGAGATGAGAGCAGTGTTGAATGCGTCGAGGCCTTTCAACATCTCATTCTCCTGGGTCATCTTATGAGTCAGACAGACAACATGTGTATAGTCTGGTACATAAACAAACAAGGCGGAACCTGCTCTTGTCCCCTTTGCAGGGAAGCAATGAGAGTGTGGTACTGGGCAGTCGACTGCAACATTCATCTGACAGCAGTACATGTGCCAGGTGTCCAGAACATCCTTGCAGATACACTCAGCCACACGCAAGCCAGAGCACAGGAGTGGGAGCTCAGACAGTCGGTGATAAACAAAGTCTTCGCAAAGTGAAGAAGGCCTCAAAGAGATCTATTCACCTCCCCATTCAACGCAAAACTACCAACCTTCTGCTTGCTCGCTCCAGGGCGTGGTGTTTTCTGGTGAGACACACTGTCTCTGTGCTGGAAGGGAGGTTCATGTATGCCTTCCCTCCACTCCCGTTAATCTAGAGGGTTTTAATGAAATTGCAGGCAGAAGGAGCCTGAATTAACCTCATTGCTCCCTTCTGGCTGAGACAGAGTTGGTTCTTTCTACTGCAGCAACAGTCAGTGGAACCTCCCTTTCCACTGCCAGTTTCCCAGGATCTCTTGACTCAGGGACAGGGGACCCTGGTTCGTTCAGGTCTCAAGTCCCTTTGTCTGCATGCATGGCTCCTACTGACATAGCAACTGCCCGATTCGGAGTTTTCCAACGAAGGTAGCACAGATCTTGGTAGAGGCAAGGAAGTCTTCCACCAGAGCTACATATGCCATGAAATGGAAAAGGTTTTCCATCTGGGCAGATTCGAAAGGGATTGAACCCTTTTCCTGACCAGTCATGAAGGTCTTAGACTACATGCTGCACTTTTATGACTTGGGTCTTAGTTATTCAACCCTAAAGGTCCACCTTTCGGCCATTTCTGCCTGTCATATTCCAGTGGGACAAAAGACTTTGGCACAGTTGGAGGTATCCAAAACCTTTCTGAAAGGGAGTCTTCATCTGAACCCCCCAATAAGGAGCCCTGCTCCTCCTTGGGACCTAAACTTCATTCTTGAAAAGCTCACCTTGCCACCCTTTGAGTCGGCAGCGAGTGCGGACATGTGCTACCTCTCTTGGAAAACACTGTTCCTAGTGGCTATCACTTCAGCTCAGAGAGTTTCCAAGCTTCAGGCCCTCATGTGTAAGATACCTTATCTGATTTTTCACAGAGACTGGGTGGCTCTATGACCAATCCCAAGTTCCTACCCAAGGTGGTATCTCAGTCCACCTTGAGTGAATCCCTGACCTGCAGGTGTACTATCTGAATATTCCAATTGGGGAAGCTCTTCTGCATACTCTGGATGTTCACAGAATTTCAGGTACTATATGGACAGAACTAAGTCTCTCCGAATCTGACCAATTGTTTGTTTCTTTGCACCCAAAAGAGAGGGCTAGCTGTTTCTAAACAGTGTTTCGATGTGCTTATGCAACTGGATGAGATAATATGAGATGATGCTTGTGTAACTTGATTTGTTTGTGGGTTTCCGACTCTCTATCCATGGGATATACCACCCTGTAGGGGTACGACGCAAGGAACCCTAGAGGAGGGTTCCCCCCTTACAGGTGCTATGGGAATGAATGCGTCGGCTAAAGGTAGGTTAGGAAGAACCCATGGGTAAGAGAGATGAGCCGCTGGAGGAGGAGGGGTGGATGGTGGGCAACGAAAAAAGGAATCCTGGTGAAGCCCGGGATGTGTGACCTTTTGAGCTCGATGGGGGAGTGACGTTGTTGCTTCGCCCTTCGAACCTCGGGCTTAAAGCCCTTTAAGCAACTGGAAGAGATAATATGAGATGATGCTTGTGTAACTTGATTTGTTTGTGGCTTTCCACCTCTCTATCCATAGGATATACCACCCTGTAGGGGTACGACGCAAGGAACCCCAGAGGAGGGTTCCCCCTTACAGGTGCTGTGGGAATGACTGCGACAGCTAAAGGTAAGTTAGGAAGAAGCCCAAAAAGAATACCCAAAGATGTCAAGCTTCCAAGAGGCGAGGATGATGAATGAATTCTGTGAAGAGAAAGGCTAACTTCCTAAGGAGAGAGGGGAAAGCCGGGCCACCATCTGCCTCCATCCAACAGCGGAACCTAACTAACTAACCTGAAGAAAGCACTAACTCAAACTAGTATTATGACCATTGGCACGGAGGAGAGGAAAAAACCCCTTTGAGGAGGAAACCTCGGGGGATCCAAGGCCTAGGTTGCCTTCCCTTCAGGCTGACGATGTTTGATTTGAGGACGTTTGTCAGTAAATAGAATGGTTCATAGATGAGGGATATAGGTAGGGAGGATGACGATGGGATAGGGAAAAACTTCAAAGAATCACAGATTAAAGAAGGAACATGAGGCAGTATGGACCCAAGAAGGTATGCTTGAGTAGTCGATGGGAAGGAGTAAATCGATGTAGAAGTCAGAGGAGCAAGGGATATGCAGATGTGCTCACGAGGAGATTCCAGATATGCTGATGAGGAGTCCGAGGATAATGAAAACTGGCTTGATTGAGTAATGCAAGTGAGCAGACACTGAAGTTGAAGAGGCATGCTTGATTATGCGATGTGAACGATTAGACCTGAGGTTGTAGTCAATGAGGTATCATAGGATTCAGTGATAGGAATGTTCGAGTAAGCGATGTAAATAGATAAACTTTGAGGTAATGCTGAGTAAATGCTGACTGGATTTATGAACTCGATTGATGAGATGGCATAGGAGTCATGATAGGTACACCCAAAAAGAATTGTGATAGCAGGCCACAAATGGAGGGAATCCTGGATGGCTGGTACAGAATTTGGAAGAGGAGGAGACAGAAATGATTCAATGATAATGATGCTTGCCGCCGGAGTGCAGCGGTGCAATGGTCCCAGGTGTCAGCGGTGGTTAAGTCATCTTTCTACCATCTAAGAAACATTGCTAGGATCAAACACCTTGTTCCGCCCAGTGATCTGCCAACCTTAATCCATGCCTTTGTGACCTCGCCGCCAGACTACTGCAACTTGCTTTACTTTGGCTTCTGGGTTGATATCTGCCACCTGCAGCCGCAGAATTCCGCAGCAGGAGTTGATGGGTATCTAGTCCTCATGTTACACCGTGTTATGGAACTGCACTGGCTACCAGTTCAGTGGTGGATCACCTTCAAAAATGTGAATGTGCAATGGGTGAACAACAACAGGAACAGAGCAGAAATGTTTTATTTATTTTTTTTTGTAGTCATACCCAAAGTCCATGATCGAGGAAGCCAATGAAGCTGGAAATAAGCTGTTTGATGGGTGGCAACCGCAGTACAGAACCAGTTGGTGGGTCCCACTCCCAGCGGAGCCCGTGGCCCACGAGAAAGCGGGGTAGAAAACTGACGAGGACAGGCTGAAATGCAGTCCGAAACAGGATGTGGTAGAAGAAAATTAATGTTATAACCAGGGCTGGCAAGCTACAGCAACTCCCAGAAATGCGCCTAAGATAATGATGCAGAGCTGGAGCATTTATACTCCCGCCCATGCTCAGAGGCACAGATGAGCGAAGCCGGGTGGGAGATGCATACCTACGTGTCAGAGCTGGGCCGTAAAGGAGGCTCCTCGAAAGGAGGCGATAGGACAAGGAGATCAAATCCCAGAAGGCACAACTGGAGACTGAGAGGAAGGGCCACTGAGCAGGAGCAGAGACAGCAAAAAGACCTCCTACAGAGGCACTGAATATGGCAGCAAGGGGCAGATGAGAGAAAGCAAGCGGTCCCCAACACCAGCAGCACCAGACGTCATACACAGACAGGCGAGGCAGGGGTCCAAACAGAAAGAACTAACGGAGGCAGACAAGAAGGGTCGGGTGGTGCTCGAAGAGGAGCAGAGAAGGTGGGAGCAGAGAGCGAGCAAACAAGCTGGGCATCGGTAGCGATGCAAACGTCGGTGGCGAGGGAGCGGTGAAGAGACAGAAAACAGAGCTGTGGCAGAGCTGAGTAGGCAAGTGGAAAGGATGAGACTATGCCAAGTAGAGTGAGAGAAGGAGGAGCAGGGGCCAGAGGCACTTTAAGCTCGGGAGGAGGGGAAGTGAAGCAAGCAAGGAGGGAGAGACAGAAATGAACCTGCAGCCGCAAAGCAAGGCTTGAGCAAGAGGACATCGGAAGGAAAGAAGATAGAGAGGAGGACAGCAGGCGCCTCCGGCGGCAACTCAGCGAAAAGAATCTGCAAAGCCCAGGATGTGTGACCTTTTGAGCATGATGGGGGAGTGACGTTGTTGCTCTGCCCATCGAACCTTGGGCTTAAAGCCCTCCAATTGTCCAAATGGTTGGCAGACTGCATTACCTTCTGTACAAGAAGTGCCATAAAGCTCTTCCAGGTCAGGTTAAAGGACATCCAGCCAGAGGCATGGCTGCCTCTACTGCTTGTTTCAGGAATGTTTCAGCTGCAGACATTTGCGCAGCTGCAACTTGGAGTTCTGGCCATACTTTCACTAAGCATTACAGCCTGGACATTGTGTCAAGCGCAGAGCGGGCTTTGGCCTTGCTGTCCTCACAGGGCTCCCTTCTGAGTCCCTTAGAGTGGCTGGGAAACTCTCTCCTGCCTCCCTATGTTTCAGACCTGTCTCACGTCACTGCTTGGGACTCAGTCCTGCTTGTAAATAACTACTGCAAGAGCCCTCTCAAGTAAGACAGTACAGTTTCGCAAGAACTTACCGTAACAGTAGATCTTTGAGAAAGGCTTTGCAGTAGGTGCTGCTTTCCCAACCCGACCCCCCACTCGAGTTTCCTTCTGTGTTTTTTCATATTGTGCCTTTTAGGCTCCAGGAGCCTTCTCCTTTCTCCTGTCGAACCTCTAGGACTCAGTGGGAGAACTTGAGGCGTGCGGGGACCATTCCTTATAAAGCATCACGCTGACGTCCGGCCACCTGACGCCAGGGGTGGTCCCCCACCAGACACTGCTAGCTAGAATTTTTTCGTGAGGTCCTAGTGCCTGGCTGCTTAGTCATACTTGTGAATACCTACTGGAAGAGCCTCCCTCGAATATCTACCGTTATGGTAAGTTCTTACGTAACTACTTTTTCAGGACTGTTTGGTCTGGTGGCGTCAGATTAAATCAATGTGATCAGCAGTCTATTTTTTCCAGAGAAGTAAATTTAAAGCTGCTTCTGTTTTGTTAGTATTTTGACTGATACGACTTCAACATGTTGGGGTGTGTTTATGAGCAGCATGTGTGCCAACTCTGTTGCTTTGTCTGTCACTACTGAGATGCAATAAAAAGGGAAAACATAATGAAGAAATCTGCTATTCCTGAGGTGAGTTGTATGACAGAAAAAAAGTTATATTTGGGCCTTATCTTTTGGAGTGAATAAGTAAACATGAAGAAATACATACTTCACAGTGTGTTACTGACAGGTCACAACCCTTGAAAAAAATGTCTGTGTGTGGATGTTGATTTGCCCTTTTAAGCTAAAGAGTGAGCACCTTTTAGTTTTAGTGGAGGTCTGTTAATAGACTTGAAGGAAGAAATTGTAAAGCAGTTTTTATGTGGAGTATATCAGTATGGTATTTATTTACTTTTTCTTTTCTTTTGTGCCAGCGTCCCCCAGGGTTCATGTCCCCCATTCTGCTCACTGCCCATCCTGTCTTACCCCCTGAGTGGAGCTGCTGGGCAGGCATCCCCTCCAGGAAACACGTGTTTCTAGCCCTGGCTTGCCCCCAACGGCGGGTCGTGGAGCGCCCCGGCTGACTATGTTCTGAGCGGGAGCAGCGGTGGAAGCAGGGCTGTCATTAGTGGCCAGCAGTTTTGCAGCTATTTTTCCTGGGGTGGGATGCAATGATGCCAGCATCCGCCTCTGCCCCTGACGTGTGTTGCTGGGTGAGCGGGAGCCCCAGCCTCGCCAGAGGTCCCCATTGTGCCAGACACTCTTCCCTGAGAAGGAGAACAGTCCCTGAGACGCCAACCCTTCTCTCCCCGGCCAGCCTTCCGACACCCGATGCCGTCCCCGAACCCAGGAGAAGTAGAACTCTGCTGCTGGGACCTTCAATTTAGGGTAAAAACAAAACAAAACAAAAAAAAGTTAGTGTGTTTGTCTGAGTTGACTGAAGTAAATTGTTATCTGTGCAGTTATCTAGGTGTTTGTCTCAGGTGGCCGAAGGGAATTGTTGTCTGGGCAATTAACTAAGTGTAGAAAGAGTTGTGAAGTAGGGGAGTGGCTTAGAGAAAGCCAGATTAGAGCCAGATTTAAAAACTGCCCTAGATAGCTTCTGCCAGAGAACAGGCAGAGAACACCAAGAAGAAGGAGCTACTGTTATAACTATACTTCTCAACTGGGACTAAAAACTAGAACTCTACTACTGGGACCTTCAATTTAGGGTAAAACAAAACAAAAACAAGTTAGTGTGTTTGTCTGAGTTAGCTGAAGTGAATTGTTATCTGTGCAGTTATCTAGGTGTTTGTCTCAGGTAGCTGAAGGAATTGTTATCTGTGCAATTAACTAAGTGTAGAAAGAGCTGTGAAGTAGGGGAGTGGCTTAGCTAGAAGGAAGCCAGGTTAAAGCCAGATTTAAAAACTGCCCTAGATAGCTTCTGCAAGAGAACAGGCAGAGAACACCAAGAAGAAAGAGCTGCTGTTATAACTATACTTCTCTACTGGGACTGTATTGCCCTCCTTCCCTCCCCTCCAACCCCCCACCCTAAGCCAGTTCTACTTTTATAGGCACAGGATTTGACTGACAACAGGAACTTCCTGTTTGGGAGCAGGAAGTGAGTGATCACAGAGCCACATAAGACTCACCATCCTAGAAGGAAAAGAGTAGCACTCCGTCCCCCCTAGCAGCTGGAGGTCTGACTCTGAGCAAGTAAGGAGACTACTGAGAAATATAGGAACTTCTTGTCTCAGAACAGGAAGGTCAGGAGCTTAAAGGGCACAGAAGCAGTAAATAAGTAGTGAGAAAAAATAAAAATAAAACAAAAGTAAAAAAAAATAAATAAACAGAGGAAAGAGTAAGTATTCCAAACAATAGTTAAGCGGCCAGAAATAATGATGGGAGTGGTGCAGTGCAGTGGCTGTGGAGCAGCAGTCTTCCCGGGAGACATTCTGGAGGATGCAGTGTTGTCCCATCTGCAGGCACCTCTCTAGGCTAAGGGAGGAGGTTGCTCATCTCCAGGCTGAGTTGGCCAGGATTTGGGGACCTCCTCTCCACCAGGGACCACCAGGGCCACTGCCGTGCCTCAGAGGTTGCCAAGAAAGAGGAGCGGTTGGACCACAGTGGGCTCAGGGAGGGTGAGGGTGGTGGAACAGAGCACATCCTCCAGTTGTACCTCTCCACAGTTCTATGCCGTTCTGGCAAAGTGTGGTTCCTCTATGGAGGCACCCGCAGTGGAGACCAAGGAGGATGCTGGGAACCTCCACAAAGGAGGCCCACAGGAGGGTGGCATGGGACCCAAAGGGAGAAACAACTCCTGGTGGGGACTCCATAGTTAGGGGGTAGAACTGGGGAGGAAGGGGAGGGAGGGGTGCCTGCCTGGCGCCATGGCTTGGAGGGACAGGGGCCGAATCCTCAGGATCGCTGGAGCAGCTGCATGGGGGAGGGAGCTGGATGCCATTGTCCACCAGGGGACAAATGACCTGGCTGAGAAAGAGATCAGAGCAGTGCAGGAAGAGTTTGTGGAGTTGGGGAGGGGTCTTAGACAAGTAGCACGCACGGTAACCTTCTCGGAGGTGCTGCCTGTCTGTGGCATGGATGAGACAAGGGTGTTGTACACCATGGGATTCAATCAGTGGTTGAAAAACTGGTGCAGAGCTCAGGGATTTGGCTTTATTGGGGACTGGAGGTCCACTTGGAGTGATGCAGGCCTATACTGGCGTGATGGTCTGCATCTATCCAGGAGGGGAACCAGGATCCTAGGTGATAGGTTTAAATGCTTCATTGGCAAGCATTTAAACTAGCCAAGGGGGGAGGTACTGGAAAGGAACAGGGAAATCCTCGCCCCCCAAAAAAAAATCAGGGTAGTAAGTGAGGTAAACATCAAGATAGAGATGTCGATAGGGAGAAGGGCAGGGGTAAATGGAGAAAATGACAAAGGCAGTAAGGACAGGGATGGGGCAAAAAGGGGTAAGGCCATCAAGAAATGGAGGGTAATGAGTACCAATGCCCGTAGTCTGGGTAACAAGCTCCTGAACTTGTGGCCTTAATGGAAGAGGGATGCTTGGATATTGTAGCAGTCACAGAAACATGGTACACAGAGAACCATGACTGGGATGTTGAGCATGCCAGGTACACAACCTGGAGAGACAGGGAGGGTAGAAGAGGGGGAGGAGTAGCTCTCTATGTAAGGGAAGGGATAAAAGCAACAGAACAAAAGAGTAAACAGGGAGGAGAGGAGGCACTGTGGGTCAACTTAGAGAATGGAAATGGCACCACAATCCACACAGGGGTTGTATACAGACCCCCATTTCAGGGAGAGGGAATGGACAAGGATATGGCAGAAGGCATCCTAAGGATGGCAGAGAAAGGGGAGATACTGTTGATGGCGGACCTGAATATGCCAGATGTTAACTGGAGCACCTTTGCTGCAGCCACATCCAAAAGCAGAGCCATTCTGATGCCCTACAGGTGGCATGCCTCAGACAGCTAGTTTTGAAACCCACTGTAGGAGCAATCTTAGACCCTCGTGACTTCAAATGGGACAGTGAGAGGATCTCAGATCTAGAAGTGGGTAGCCATCTGGGAGCAAGTGACCATCAAACAGTGTGGTTTATGATAAACTCAGCTACAGAGTCAAGCCATACAAAAGTGAGGGTACTGGACTTCAGAAGGGCTGACTTTGGCAAGATGGGAGAGTGCCTTAGAAAAGCACTAGCAAACAGGCTAGAAGGAGGGGTGGAGCAACAATGGGGAAACATCAAAACTGCCATCACAGAGGCAACAAGCCTTTGTGTGAAGCAAATAAACAAATCAAAATGAAAGAAAAAGCCACTATGGTTCTCAAAAGAGGTGGCGGGGAAGGTTAGGGAGAAAAAGATAGCATTTTGGAAGTATAAGGAGACACAGAAGGAGCAGGACAGAGAACTGTACCAGTTAAGGCAGAAGGAAGCAGGGAGGGAAGTCAGAATAGCAAAGGCCCAAACTGAGGAAAAGATAGCCAACTCGGTTAAGAAGGGGGATAAAACCTTTTATAGGTACATCAGGTAGGGTAGAAAGACAAAGGGAGGAATAGTGAGGCTGAATAGAAAGGATGGTGAGTGGGCAGAGAGGGACAGTGAAAAAGCAGGGACACCGAATGAATATTTCTGCTTAGTATTCACAAAAGAGGAGGGGGAAGTGCCTAATCCAATTAACAGAAGCACTCTTGATAGGAGGGTCGATCCCAGTCCTTTCACAGAAGAAAGGGTTCTGAAAGAACTCCTAAAACGGAAGGTGGACAAAGCAATGGGGCCTGACGGAATTCACCCCAGAATTCTAAAAGAGTTAAGGGGAGAACTAGTGACCCAACTGACTACCCTTTTTAACAAATCATGGGAGGATGGTGTGGTACCTGAGGACTGGAGGAAGGCGGATGTGATTCCCCTTCACAAAAGTGGGACCAAGACAGAGGCAGGAAACTACAGACCTGTCATTTTGACCTCTGTGGTAGGGAAAGTGATGGAATCACTTCTGAAGGAAAGAATTGTTGAGTACCTAGAGGCCAGTGGGGCACAGGACCCAAGGCAGCATGGGTTCACAGCGGGAAGGTCATGTCAGACAAATCTAATTGATTTCTTTGACTGGGTGACCAAAGTAGTAGACCAGGGAGGGGCTGTGGACATGGCCTACCTAGACTTTAGCAAGGCATTTGACACAGTCCCACACAAAAGATTAATAATCAAATTAACCAGCTTGGGAGTGGGTCCCAGGGTGGTAGCTGCAAAACACTGGCTGGACAACAGGACACAGAAGGTAATTACTAATGGAGTCCACTCTGGAAGAAAGAGGGGTTACTAGTGGGTACCGCAGGGTCAGTACATGGGTCCAGTCCTTTTAATGTCTTTATAAGTGACATTGCAGAGGGACTGACAGAAAAAGTATGCCTTTGCAGATGATACAAAGATCTGCAACAGGGTTGATACACATGGAGGCATGGAATGGATGAGAAGGACTTGGTAAGGTTGGAGGAATGGTCAGAAGTATGGCAGCTTGGATTCAATGCAAAGAAGTGCAAAATAATGCTCCTGGGAAACAAAACCATGGGAAGATTACAACGGGAGGGGAGAGATAGAAACTAAGAACAAAAATGGAAAGGGACCTGGGGTACTCATATCAGATGACCTTAAGGTTAGCAAGCAGTGTGAGAAGGCAGTAGGAGGGCTGGGTGGATACTGGGAAGTATAGGGAGAGGCATCACAGCAGAAAACAGGAAGTTGTTATCCCTCTATACAGACAGTTGGTGAGACCCCATCTGGAGTACTGCATCCAGTTCTGGAGACCCCATCTCCGCAAGGACGTAGACAAGATGGAGGCAGTCCAGAGGAGGGCAACTAAAATGGTGCAGGGTCTGCAAGAGAAGCCATACAAGGAGAGACTAAAGGAGCTTAATATGTATACCTTTGAGGAAAGGAAGGAGAGGGGGGACATGATAGAAACTCTCAAGTACCTCAGTGGAATCAACAAAGTCCAAGAGGGTAGCATCTTTCAGAAAAGAGATGTGCAAGAACAAGGGGACACAATTTGAAGATAGAGGGGGGATGGCTCAGGGGCACTGTGAGGAAGTATTGTTTCACAGAGAAGGTGGTGGACGCATGGAACAGCCTTCCTGAGGTGGTTGTGGGGTCTAAAACTGTGGGAGAATTCAAGAATGCATGGGACAGACATAAGGCAATTCTTTTGGGGGGTAGGAAGAAATAGGCTGTTGGTTAACTAGGATCTGCAACTTATCCTGTAGGTAGGGAAATGGGCGGACTAGGTGGTCCAAGCATTCCTTATCTGCCCTCAGTATATGTTTCTATGTCAGCGCCACAGATGGATGCCCTGCCGATGCGGTGGTGGGCCAGCCCATCAGTATGGTATTTTATTTAACATTACTGAATGCCCCTGTTGAATTTTTTTTTTTACTTTGTTTATTGCTTTTGAAAAGGCAATTACATAGAGAACAATCGTCTGTAAGGCATCACAGTAATAAAACATACAGATACATCCAATGTATATAAGAATTGTAAACCACACAGAATTGAGTTAGGCAATGGGGTAAAACGTAATGTATTTTTCAAGATCATTGGTAGAAACTAAATAGCTACAGCCATCTATGGCTTTTGGATTACAAGTCCAAAATATTTTAACCTAAAATGCCCATGACTCAGCAACCAGTGTTGATGTGTCCCTAGTCCAAATGGTTACCCTTACATATTTAGTGCCTAAGAAAACTGCCTGTACTACCCATCGTACATATTAGGAATCTGCAACCAGAAGTCAGGATTTTAACAAAATGGTCTGAGCATGTGGGTCCCTGTCGATAAGCTAGTACATAACTTTAAATTTCTTAGCAAAGAAATATTAATTTATAAGACCCCAACTAGACCAGAAATATCCTATCCCATATTTTATAAGCAGAAACAACAGATTCCAAAAAATACTTAAACTCAATGCTTTAAAGTCCCAAACCAGCTCCAACTCAGATCTCTTCATTCGATTCTTCAGACCGTTGTCCCTCCAAGATTTGAAATTCTCGAGCTATGGCCTCTACTTTCTTCCCAGCTTCAACCGGGTCGCTAAATTGGAACGGCGCCCTCCATAGTGAATTCGGAGCCTGGCTGGCATCAAAAGGGAGTGAGAGACCCCCAGGCTGCTCAGCCTGGCCTGAACAGCATCAGATGTTTTCCTCCTTGAACGAGTGGCAAAGGAAAGGTCTGGGAACTAATGAACCATAGCTCCTTCAAAGGATAACCCCTCTGTTGTTCTTGCGGCTTGCAGGATTATTTCCCTAATGGAAGAACTGGCCGTAATCAACAGAATCACCCTTGGTGCATCTCCGCATGGACCAGCAGACCGAGGTGTAATCCAAAAGGCTTTGTAGAGGTGGTCGGTAAATAAACTCGTTGGTAAGTTCAGTACTTCTGGGAGCCAGGATTTCAAGAAAGTTAGCATTTCAGCCCCTTCAGTCCCCTCAGGTAGCCCAATAATTCTCACGTGAGAGGCCTGGATTGAATTCTCTAGGGCCTCTAGTCTGTAACGTAGTTGGGCATTCTCTTGGGTTAATTTAGCAGTTGTGGCTAGTGCATGAGTCACTGATTTCTCTGCCATCGTCGCAGTTTTCAATGCCACATTAATCTTAGCATCCTGCTCTATGAACTGCTGGAGAATGGACTTAATTTTAAATCGATAGCCTGGATAGAGGATTGCAGGGCTTTCCAAGGGGCTCCATCTCACTGTCGATAG
This sequence comes from Neoceratodus forsteri, assembly GCA_016271365.2. NCBI lineage: Eukaryota > Metazoa > Chordata > Ceratodontiformes > Ceratodontidae > Neoceratodus > Neoceratodus forsteri. The sequence goes on from CM057453.1 coordinate 496,445,911, forward strand.
AGCGGTAGCGACCTGATCTGGTATAGCCGACCGTTTTCGTTGTTCGCCAATCATTTTCTGGTTCCGACCCATGGATAAGTTTGGTATCTGCTGATTCCAAAATGTTCACCAATTCAAATCTGGACCTCCTGATCACTTTCATCCTACTTATTGGTTATTTTAAAGAGATTTTATCTCAGGATGTACAGAGCTGTCTCTAGGCACGCCTTGCCAGATCGCTGCTCAACAGCCCCAGTCCTGTTGAACTTAAACTATTTTATACAGCCTTGTCAGAAGTCAGCCATGTCAGAGTCACCGCTATTATAACCATACCCTGCAGTTTCCTGTTGCTATTTCAAAATATTGGTTTGCTTCTAGACATTACTTCTGCGCATCAGCAATCTGGCAAGCCCAACAGGTGCAAATGATTTCCAGTTATGTCTGCAGGTTCTCTAAGAAACCTTGATTGGGTCCCTGAACTCCGAAAGACAGCAGCTGTAAGGTTCAGTTAAATTAGAAATCTCCCTTAAAGTAAACTTTAAAGATTTTATTATGGGCTTTATACTAGCCCATTACCTTATGACTGCCCTAGTTCTTTCCAGAATAAAATTTTAGTTTTCTATAAGTCCTTTTGGAGGGGGGATCATAACTCTCGATAAACCAACGGCCTCCTGATCCCTTCCACTTCCCCGTCCACCAGCCCCACCCCGCACTCAGATGTTTTATGGTGTCTAACCAGGGAGAGTGTGGGGACATGTCCCATTCTAGTTTATAGGGCATTTTCAGAACATTTTTTATAAGTTAAAGCAATGTTTTTTATAAAGGAAAGCCACCCCTCAGCTAAGAAGAAGAAGAAGAAGAATCAGTATTTATATAGCGCTTTTCATACATCCAAAGCACTTTACAAGCAATGCTAGACTGGTAGTGAAGTGACTGAATGTGTGGTGGAGGCCATATCGCACATCATCACCCACACACAGCCTGGGTAATTGCATGAACCAGTTTATGGGAAGGGGAATGTTGGCCAGGACACCGGGAATGTTCCCTACTCTTTGCAGAAGAGTGCTCTGGGTTCTTTTACTTCCACCTGGACACCCACCAGGACAACACCAGGATGGGTAGAAGGGACCTCGGTTTTTAACGTCTCATCCGAAGGACGGCACACCCCAGCAGTACAGCACCCCCCAATACTGCACTCGGATGCCAGCGATTTTTAGGTGCAAGTCCAATCCCGGTGTGGGACGAGAACCCACGATCTTCTGGTCCAGAGGCGGATGTGCTACCAACTGAGCCACGCTGACACTAAGAGGGGTTCTGTTAGTTGAGCAGTGGCCTTCCTTTATAATTTAGTGTGCTGTATGTTGTCAGCCTAGCTCCCCTGGATGCTGTTTTGGCTCCCTTGTAGTTCCTGCTTGCCTGCATTTTTACCCTCTCCATCTCACCTCATGTAATTGTTCCTGTCTACAGTGCCAGAAGATTCTTCCCCATGGCAGTGTTGCTTAGAATTTGTAGTGAAACATGGTTTGCTTTTTTCTTGTGATGTTGCAGGAAGCCTCCAGTTTGGTGATACCTGTTCAAGGTCAGCAGAGTGGAGCTGGTTCTGTTACTAAAGGCTCCATGTGATTTCAGCGATTCAATTACAAGCGCACACAGTTGCAGTGAAATAATAATAGCGGCGCAAATTACAGCGATTGCCAATATCAGTGGCACATTTCAGCACATACTTATAAACTGTAGGTCAGATTTGTATGCCAAACTGCCTAAATATTCCTGGTGGACAGGTTCACAGGAGCAATCCGCTCGACTGGTGGACCCTTTATTGCCATCTACCTCATCACTTGAATGTCCGGCAGCGTACCACCCACAGCATCTGGGGCACCAGCGGTGCCCTTTAGTACCACCTGAGAGGTACTGTCTGAAGTTCTCTGAGCTACTGTAACACTTTGCAGGGCATCGATATCGATAGCGGCCGGGCAGTAATCACACAATTAAGGTAGGACTGGTTCCATTGTTTTGCAGAGGGCTGTGCCCCAAACTCCCCATCTATTAAATTCTAACTCCGAGTCGCACATTGACTCTGAGTATCCTGAAACACAGTTGTTGCTAATAACAGTTGCTGTAAAGACACGACCACTGAAAACATAGCCGTATTGAGTCGCCCCAAATTGATCCACTAAAAGACTTCACTACTTTGTTGTGCTACCGTTACTAAACAGTGTGCTTGCTTCGAGGGTTTATACTTTCTGTGAATTGGTCCACCCTATCATAACTACAAGTGCTAATTTATTTAAACAGTAAGTTCCATTTTAGCAGGCTTCATGGTCAGGTAATGCCTACTGGGGGACATTAATGGCCTAGATACAGGCAAGAGTGGGAGCAGTCCATAAGTCCATTATCTAATGAATGAAGTGCACTGGATGAAATGAGAAGTTTTAGAGTTACAAAGATGGTTCGGGACCTCCACCATGAACCCTATGAGACAAGACTTAAAGAATTAAACATGTACTCCCTGGAACAGAAGAGAAACAGAGGCGACATGATAGAAACCTTTAAATACCTAAAGGGTATCAGCTCAGTGCAGAATCAGAAACTCTTCCAAGAAAATAAGGAGGCCTGTACTAGAGGACACAACAGATGGCTAATGGGAGGGAGATTTCGGCAGAGTGGGCCGTGTTCCACTGTGACCGCCACCTACTGTATTTTATTAATTACATTTGTTTTAAATAAAAAATCCCCCCACCGACCTTCCTTGCAGTACCCATCCCCCCACCCATAGCATAGTGACACTGGGGTGCCCAATCTCACAGTGACACGATCCTGCTCTCCTGATGCCTTTTTAACATTTCTCCCCGACCTTCCTCCTCCCTCTCAGCCCCGGAGCATAGCTATGACTCTGGGGGTGCCTAGTCCCCCAGTGTCGCAATTGGGGATCTTCGGTGATGCCGGTTTCTTTTTTTTTTTCTCCCTCCACCCGACCCTCCCTCTCAGCAGCCACTAGCCCACCCCCAGAAACATAACTGTGACACTGGGGGTGCCCAGTCCCCAAGTGTCGCGATCAGGGATCCTCGGTCCTGCCTTTTTCTTTTATTTTTTACCTGTAAAAAGGAAACCGTCCATCGATGTCTTTTGTGGCGATTAATACCACCCGACCCTCCCACTCACCACCCACCACCGCACCCCCAGGCCCTTACCCATCGCGTAAAACGCCAGATCTTCTCTGGACCACAGACTTTCTCTCTTCAAAGCTGGACCACTGACTGAAGAAACAGGTATTCTGTTCAGTGTATTTCAATGGGGTTTTGAACTTAGTGCCATAACTTGGGCATTTCTACATATTTTTGGCCCAGATTTTTCAACATGCCTTCTGTGGGACCCCACATCATGAACAGTGGCATTCTTATTAGGCAGATCTGTACGAGAAAGGTGATTTTGTAGTCCCTGGTGAAATCACCTTTCAGGCAGGAGGATAAAATGTCTCTGCCTTGTTCATGAGGTGGGGTCATAAAGAAGGCTATGTTGAAAATTTGGTGTAAAAATATTGAAAACGAACAAAGTTATGAGCCTACTCTGAATTATGTGAATGCAGCCTCGTAAGTTTGGTACTTTTCAATATTTTTAACCCAAATTTATAACATTGCCACACCTGTACAGCACCTCATGAATGTGACAGCTGTCATTTTTCAAATCCTGGCCAAAATGTTTTTTTTTTAACATCCCAAAAGGTGATTTTGCGATCCCCACGTGAAATCACCTTTCGACTAGGAGGTTAAAATTTTCTCTTCCCTTGTTCATGAGGTGGGGTCATAAGAAGGCTATGTTGGAAGTTTGATATTAAAAAATAAACAAAATTATGAGCCTACATTGAATTTTGCGAATTCAGGCTCGTAACTTTGGTAATATTCAATATTTTTACCCCAGATTTTCAACATAGCCATTTCTTTAAAGCACATCATGAATGTGTCAGCTATCAGTTTTCAACTCCTGCCCAAAATGTGTTTTTGCATTCCAAAAGTTGATTTCCTAGTCCCTTCGCAAAATCACCTTTAAGCCTTTAGGAGCCTGTGTTACATTTTGTAAAAACAGACTTTTTGGCGATTTATAATACTTTCCCCGAAATTCCTCCACTGCAGACCTATCGGCTCTGGCCAGAATTTGTTTTTTCAGCTGTGTGTCTATTCTGTAATATGTTGTTAAACAGCTTTTGGTTAGGGTGCCTTTATTGCCCTTAAGCCTCAGCCTGCCCCAGTAGCCACCAGGGCAGTCACACTATACCTTACTGCTTAGCCACTGACTTCAACCTTCTTGTCCCAATTCCCCCACTGTGTCTCACTAACCCCTTAGCCTGCAACAGCCAACAGGCAAGCTTCAGTAAAGTCACAGTGACTCACAGCCTTTTGTGTGTTTTATGTTTTTTTTAACTAAGTCTTCTTTCCCACTGTAGATAACTTTTTAGCTCCTGCCTCCCACCCCAGTCCGACCAAGTCCACCACTCTCCCAAGCTCTCTGACAGTAGACCGACACATGAACGTGAGAACCTAAACCTACCCTTCCCCCAGTCTAGACCTCCAGGGCCGTCCTCACACACAAGCGCCAATGGAAATGTCAGCACAGCACTCAGCTCTTTAAAGAGCGTTTATATTTCTCTGTGCTACTTTTTCTGTGTTTTTGTAATTAGGTTCACCTCAGAAAAACACTGCAGGTCAGTGATCACCGACTCACACAGAGCTTGCTCTGGCTCAAATGAGTGCTCCCGAGCAAATGGTGCAAATACACGCTACTGGTTATTTCTCCCACTGCTCAGAAGGTGGTCTGCTGCTTGGAGGTAATAACTACACTTTGGTTTCCAGTGCCTATTTTGCCTCCTCTTCCAGTCCCATTGGATGCCTAGGGCTTCTGTATTTTGGGGTGGAGAGACGGACAGGAGAGGAGACTCACTGACTGGCTGATGGCATTACAACTTCCCCAAGACAGCCCTGGATCACCTGATCTCCCAATGCCAGGTCACATGATGTTTACGGTTCCCCTGGTAATCCTGGTGATTGTGAGTCCGTTCAGCTCCTACTCCTGGCAGACATCCATGGCACAACCCCCCCCCTTCGGCAATCATGCATGCACGACGCTGTAAAATCCAGTGCATGCACGAAACTGCCAGAAAAAACTCTGTTGCTCGGCAGGCATTTAAACTGCACAATCTGGTTGTCTGAACAGTGCTTCCTATTGTCCTGGGCTGCTGGACAACAACATTTTCCTGCCTGCTTACAGGGTTATTTTGACACAGTCCAGTGCTGGTTCTGCTATAACCAATGGTTGTTGAATGCCAAGAAAACTCACTGTATTATTTGTCATTCACTAACAGCTTAGTAAGCTCAAGCAGTCCCCCATTTTTAAAACCCTCAGTGGTGTCCCCTTTGATGTTATCCCCTGTTTTATGTACCTCGATATATGGCTGAACAGTCCTCTCGACCATGTTGATGCCATCATTAAGATATTGCACCCCAAGTGTGGCGCTCTTCACAGGAATAAATCCTGCTTTCCTCTCCATGTCCAGCATGAGGTTGTTTTCAAGATGATATTACTGCTGTTGAACTCTGCAGATTTATTGCTTATGGAGGTGCCCCCAGATGTACCCTTGCCAGACTGGACCCTATCTTTCACTCCTTTTGCCGCCTTGCTACTGACTCACCTCATCTTACACATCACTGCTCCCTTTACCAACTCCTTTCCTTTCCTTCTCTATTTTCTTGGTGCATTTCCCGGTGCTTCCTTCCTTCCTTCCTCTATAAATTCTGTTTTCTATCTCTTCTCTCCTGTTTTTCCAAAAAGAATCATCATTTATTTAGTGCTTTACATGCAGTGAGAGACTGATAGTGAAGTGACTGTGAACGTATAGTGGCAGCCGTTTCGCACATGAACACCCATACACTGTCTTAGACAGTTCATAGACCGGTTTTATGGGAAGGGCATGTTGGCGTAGCACACTGGGAAACTTCCCCATCTCTCCTGTAGGGGGAACGTCTGGTTGTCTTGACAGCTGGCAAGATGGCCAACCTGGCTGAAGGTGGAGAGGATGTGGCAGGTGTAGGGGAATTGACATCCTTCCGTAACACACCTATTTCAGAGGTCCAGAGTGTAATTTCAGATGTTTGTACAGCAGCAAAGTGCTGCTGATGACAACTTGGGTAAAGTTGCTGAGCAAGAAGAAAGTGCTGTAACAAAGCAGTCTGTGTTTTGTTGGAGGGGAGCTTAAAGGAGTTTGTAGGCTGCTACTAAACATGGTAGCAGAAGATGAGCATGTGTTGTGCTGAAAAGAAAAACTGGCTAAAGCTAAAGAAAGTCTCTTACAGCACCTACACAGTCAAAAAGCCTGTGACAGGTGTCAGTTCTGGCATCCGACATCAAAGGGAAACATTGATAGCCGTGGCTCTGAACTGTCATCTGTTGGAACGAATTGACTAAAACAGTGAGAGCAGATGATGAAGAGGATATGGAGTCTCATCAGATATTGCTTCTATTAATTCATCAGGTGACTGTGTTTCTTTATGTGTTTAGCCCAGTAAACAATAGTGACTGTGGTTTACGCCCAGAAATGTTCTGAACTCGAGCCAGCCTCAGCTGAAGTGGGAGCACAGTTTAAACTTGGTAGAGTAAGAGATTGAAAAAAACAACCTGGCTGAGATAGCAAAGTAAAGAGCCCAATACAGAAGACAAATAAAAGGTTGGGGTCGGTGAGGAACCGGGCTAGTGGACTTGGTGAAAATATCACTGCTGGACAGAAGCAAGAGGGCAGGTCTGTAGAAGATACTCTGCTGAAAGCAGAATGTATACGAAGGCCTGATGGATGCCCCATGTTACCAAGAAATACAGAAAATTTAGCAGGGCAAATGCAGTGTGGCACACCTAAAACTGTTTAAGTACTGCAAAATCTGCTACAGAGGATGTTAGAATGGCTTTTTAGCCCAGGATATGAATATAAATGTAGAAGTGGTAGAAGAAACTGTTGTACATTGTGCAGAAAATGGCACTACCCAGACACAGACCATGGGCAAACATTTAGATACTGCTCAGCAAGATATAACGGAGCCTGAAGCTGTGGATACTGATGCTGCTAGCAGCAGTTCTGAGCATCCTCCCCAAATTCAGGATGTACCTGATGGTCAAGAAAGGGAAATTACAGAGGAAGAAGCCTCACAAAGAAACTCTGAAGGGAAATCCTTAAGGGAGGAAGATGCACCTTGCACTAATAATGTTTCTGGGGAACCAATGTTTGATATAAGTTTTAAAACAGTGAAGTCTTTGGACAGGTTCTGGTTTAAATATGATCAGTTGATGAATTCAGCATTATGAGCCCCTTTTCCAGTCATTCCTTTGACGAAACCCACTATAAAAATTATAACTATTGCTTTTTGGAACAAAGGGATAACTGTATTAATGTATACTGGTTAAAACAATGCTGTGAGGTCTTAGCTGTTCCTATACCAGTTATTGACATAGAAGAGGTATGGACACGTGGCTGGAAGTTTAGGGTAAAACGAAGCCGCTTCTCATAAATGTGGGTCATGTGGGCATTTGAGTTCAGCTTGTGGTGTGGCTTGTTGTAATTTATGTCTTGAGTATGGTCATATTAGCTTACTGATGTCCAAATCCTTTCAAATGTAATCTATCAGGAGCAGGGGCACTCATATAGGCAGTGACCATGGGACTCTCACAATAAGGGGTGGTTTGGATCAAGGTGATCTGATTTTAATAGGGCAAGTTAGAGGGGCAGGAAGACACTGCTCGAAGATTTCAAAAGAAGAGCAGATCATTGGAGGAGGACAAGGGTAGTAGACACTCCTCAAGAACCAGATGTACAAAATATGGGTATTTCTCGAGATAGTTTAACCGCACCTGCACCAGATGCAGTACAACACATGGTTGTGGAAGCCAGTGGAGAACAGAAGAAACCGGTTCTTCAGAGACACCTATAGAGGGTGATATTATGCTGACCTCACAATGGGGAAGTCAATGGCAGCACAGTCTAGTTCTCAGGCTGAAATAGCCCTTCCTCTTCCCCCAGAGGATACTGACATTGTGGTGGTTTCCTCCAGGAAACGAGGTAGGAAATGTACAATTAAACAAAAGGTATCTCGTCCAATAGGATACAGACTCAGAATCAATTTGCTGTGTTAGCCACTGTGAAACAGTATGGTGACATGGAGGGTGATGAGGAGGACTCGGAGACGTCATCCGTCACTTCATCTGTCCATGGTCAATCTTCTGACCAAGATGAATCAGAATCTTTGGTTGCTAAAAAGATTAAATGGAAAACAAGGTCTCAGACTAAGACTAAAGTTGAAGGTCCTCCTCCATAACTAACTTAAATGTGTATGGGTGTTTCAGACTTTCCAGTTCCAATAAATAATAATAGTATGAAGACATACAGGAAGACAACTACAACTATGGCAATATTAGATTCTCTCTCTAGAAATGTAATGTTTATGCAAGATACCAGATTAAAAACACTGCATGAAATTTCTGCAGCAAAAAAATTGTGGTCTCATGGAGCATCTTTCTGGTCTCAATGACCCAAAAGGTGTGATGGTATTGGAATTCTATTTAAAGACAATTACAAAGTGCAGAGATTGGTGGAGCTATGTTAATGGATGTGATAAAGGATGGATGGCATTTTCACTTAATAAACATTTTTGCACTACAGACTAAAGCTTCTAGAGTTGCCTTGTTTAAAACAATATCTCTATATCCCCTGCTCAAGGAGGGCTTCCCTGCCCTGGAGCACGCTGCAGCCTTGCCCTGAGGATCCCAGCCCCTGCTCAAGGAGGGCTTCCCTGCCCTGGAGCACGCTGTGACGCTTGCCCTGAGGATCCCAGCCCCTGCTCAAGGAGGGCTTCCCTGCCCTGAAGCACGCTGCAACGCTCGCCCTGAGGATCCCAGCCCCTGCTCAAGGAGGGCTTCCCTGCCCTGGAGCACGTTGCAGTGCTCGCCCTGAGGATCCCAGACCTTGCTCAAGGAGGGCTTCCCTGCCCTGGAGCACACTGCGATGCTCACCCTGTGGATCCCAGGTAATTTGCCGACCTCCTTGCCTCATGGAACTTTTGCTAGCATACAAGGCTGAAGCCCTTTGTCCCCAGATATAAATTTTGGCGCCTTTTTTGAACTGAGACGCCCGGAACAATTTAACCTTGTGATTAGAAACGGAGCTTTCTCCGGTCACAAGCTGTTGATAAAGAGCCCTTTTAAAAAAGTTAAGAACCTGCCCAAATGAGGGTTAGTGCTGCTAGTTCCCATTTCAATGGTAAGATTCTCGATATACTAGCGAGCGCTTTTACAAACCTGGTGCCAGTTTCAAATATTCCTAGCAACACTAGGTGATCTGGCTTGCTGTGTACTTTCACAGGCTGCCCAAAGCACAGTTTTGCTCAAGCCTTACTACTAGTCCCCTTAGCAGGACTTAGTTATACTGCTCTTGGCTGGACAAAGTATCACTGCTGAATTGCTGACTTCTGGACTCACCTCACTGTGAGGCTTCTCCCGTGAGACAGGACTGCAAAGCGGTCTGCAAACAGGCGGTTAGCTCTTCGGTCGCCCGAGCCGCTTCGTGGTTGCTCCCCACCCGCCCCCACCACTCCCACCCCTTGGCTGGCATTAGTTATATAGTTGTGGTGGCTCATTGCCACGCCCAGTGGGAGTGGATGTTATTTTAACTATCTCCCTACTTTCTCATTCGAACATTATATTCCACTGCCACTAGAGGGCATCTGAATTCTTATAAATCCTGTGTGATCTTCTACTTCCTAGCCAAATAACTAGTTTGTTTCTGCGCATTTTCTGCACCTTAATCTTTCGCTACTCCTTTTCTCTTATCACCACCTCCTTACTGCCTACTCCTCCTAAAATGTCTACCCCTCATCCTAACTATTGGATATCTTTCCTCTGTGCTTTATTTCTGGTAGCTTCTATTCTTGCTCCCATTGTGTGGATCCTGGAGGTTAGTTGTCCATCTTCTATAAATAGTCCCCACTTTCACCCCCAAAGATTACACTTTCTCTAACATGCTTATTATATGCCATATGCCACTAGCCACTTCTCCGTTCTTTGTCCCTAATAGGATTGCTTACCTTGCTGCCTACTTATTATAAAACCTCTTTCTTCGCATTTCCACCCTACCTACCAACCACTTTCATCGATCGGAAGTTGTGGTACTTGCTTCTCCTGGCACTTATTTTATCTGGGGATATTGAACCAAACCCAGGGCCAGGAATTAACATCTCCAACACAAACACCTCTTGGAATGATGCCAAGGGTCTGCGTATTGTTCACATGAACATAAGAGTCTTCCCATAATCTAACAGAACTTGAGGCGTGGACTACTCTATATGATCCTGACGCTCTCGTTTGTCTGAGACCTGGCTGCAACCTCTACCACTGATCACCTAAACCTTCTTCCTAACTACAAAATTATGAGGCAAGATAGATCCTCTTCTAAACGTGGTGGAGGTGTTGCAAACTTTTATAAACCTCACCTCTCTCTACATTGTAACGTCTCTCCCACCCTCTCACACTGTGAATTTATTCATGCTACTCTTCAACTTGGTTCTAAAAGGCTACACATAGTGTGTGCCTATAACCCTCCCATGGGTGGTGTCTCTGGTCTGGTTGAACTGCTTTCCTTGGTGGACACAGCCGTCGGGCATAATGAAGTCATCATCCTAGATGACTTAAACCTTAACTGGTCTGGTAAGTCCTGTCAGTCCCTCCACACCTTAGTGCAAGGCCACGACCGTCATCAATTGATCGCTGACCCAACTAGGGTCACGCCCCGCCTCCCGATCTAGCACTCTAATTGATTGGGTCCTTACGAACCGTCTTGACTGTGTTGTCTCTGCTGGTACCCTTGCTGATTCAATAAGTGACCACTCCCCAATTTTTTGGCATCTGGCGTGCTGCTAGACGACCATCTCCGCCCCCAAAATTAATCACCTTCTGAAATCCGGCTAATTTTCATCAGGCTCAGTTTCTGCAGGACTTAACTATGGTTGACTGGTCACCCGTCTTTACCTCCTCAGATGTTCAAACTGCCCTTGACTACTTCCTCAAAAAAGTTTGAGTGTCTCCAGGACCTTCATTCTCCTCGTGTCACGCGCCGCATTCGTGGCACACAAACTAAGTGGCTCACTCAAGACCTTCTTACCCAACTCCGGGCTAGGGACAAAATTTGGCGGCTTTTCAAGGCCTCTGGGCAGCAGCATGATTATAATCACTATAGGGCCCTGAGAAACTCTTGCAAAAGGAATACTCGACATGCCAAAAGCACCTTCTGTAAAGATCTATTAATAAAAGATGGAGTGACACTAAAAATTCTGGTCAGTCATCAAAGCTCTTCTTGGAACAAATAAGCCAAGCACCTCAAATGACATGCTACTAAACGGCGTACATTGTAACAATCTAGTGACTATTGCTAACCCTTTCAACTGTCATTTCTCGGATCTAACATGCTACTCTGCCTCCTTTCCCACTATTCACCCTTCCTCCACTCCTGTGGTTACCGAACCTACACTCTCTCGTCCACTTTTCAGGTTTCGGACCGTTACAAGAGTTGAAGTCCTAAAGATGCTACTCTCTGTCTCAGACACCACTAGCTCTGGTGCTGACAGTTTGGAACCTAGGCTCCTGAAAGCTGCAGCCCCTCTCATAGCCTCCCCTTTGACTAAAATCTTTAACTTGTCACTATCCCACAGTGTAGCCCCCAACATATGGAAGACAGCAAAATAACCCCCATCCTAAAAGAGGTGATCCGAAGATATGGCTAGTTACCGCCCATTGCTATCCTTTCCGTGTTTAGTAAAATCTTAGAAAATTAGTGGCAACTCCAAATCATTGAGTATCTAAGGCAACACAACTTCCTCACTGGTTCACAGCATGGCTTCCATGAAGGCCATAGTATTTCCACAGCCCTCCTAAAACTTACCAATTACATTTTATTTTGCCATGGATTCTGGTCTTCTGACAGGCGCCATTTCATTGATCTAACCAAGGGCATTTGCTTGGTTAATCTTACCTTTCTCCTTACAAAACTCATCTCCCTTGGATTCTTAGTAGAATCGGTTAACTGGTTCCATAGCTATCTGTCCAGTCGGCAGCAGGCTGTCGTTTTCAACTCGGCCATGTCTGATCTGTCATCCATACAGATAGGCGTTCCTCAGGGCTCAGTACTTGGCCCCCTACTTTTCACTATTTTTATTAATGACCTTCCATCTCAGGCACCTACCTGTTCCTCTTTGCTCTACGTGGATGACCTGGTCCTCTATTACAGCGCCAGAAATGTATCGGACATAAACCCCTCCCTTGCCTCTGACTTCCTAAACATACAATCCTTGTGTCAGCGACTCACTTGTTCTTAATATGAGTAAAACTCATTCCATGCTATTTGGCCCCTGCTAACTAAAAGGAAATCAAGACTTCTTCAAAATCTCCTGTGCTGATAATTCCTCTTAGTCAACACTACTTCCTTCAAATATCTGGGCATTCTCCTTGATGAATCCCTTGAGTTCGATCTCCACATCACTGCTATTTGTAAATCTGTTAATGCAAAAATTGGGGGAGCTTGCCGTACTAGATATGCCCTCACTCCATAGGCCAGACTTGCTGTTGCACAAGGTTTGCTGCTCCCACCTTTGGCCTATGGCTCAGTTACCTTCCTAGGTGCAACTAAGACCTCCCTTCATTCATGGGATACCACCTATAATAATATTTGCCGTTATGCTTCTGCCTCTCCTCGGTACAAACATCACTGTCAGCTCTATGCTGATCTAAAATGGCCTAGTCCTTCTGCTCACCGTCTCCTATCCTACGGTGCTCTAATTGACAATGTAACAAGATCTGGCCTTCCTCAATCCCTTGCCTCTTTACTTCACTTGCAAACCCCCTTCTGTGGACTTCGCTCAAGCGATCAAACCTCTCTGCACATTCCTAGGCGTAAGACCTCCATGGGTGCACGAGCTTTCTCCTATGCTGCTCCTAAGTATTGGAATTCTGTCCCTCAAGAAATTCGTTTTGCCCCTACAAACGTTGGTTTTAAGAAGCTTCACCATGAAAATCTACTTGCATCAAGTCCTTATACCTGTATCCACCCACCTTAAGCTCATCTCTTACCTGTCCTTTACCTTACTCTGGCTCCACCCTTCCTATATTTACACTCTTACCCAGCTCCCCTTTCCTCTGCTCCCTCCCCCCTCTACTTTATTGTCTATGTTTATTTTGTTTTGTTATGGCACTTCTATTTTCAGTCTATAATACCTACTAGTACTAAATCCTGTACTGCACTTGTTTTATCTTTCATATCTCTTATACTAGCTGATATTATGTACTTTGTTTTTCAACCCTGTATTTTTTACAGTCTAGCAAATTATTTGTATCTTTCTGAATATCTTAGTATCCTCATATTCAATGTGCTGCTTTACATGGCTGTTGTTGTTTGTTAATGTATTTGACTTGTATTCTCCGGTCGTGCCTGAAAATAGGTATTCTATGCTCAGCTTGACCCACCCAGTCACCAAAAGCAAATAAATAAATAAAATCTCCATACGAGGAGAATAATAGTGTATGGAGGTGACTTTAACTGTGGTCTAGCCCTGGCAGATGGGGGTGGAAAAACTACAGAATTGTATAATGATACTTTATGCCTCAGAAAAATGATTAATACTGTTAGTTTAAAAGATGATATGGCCCAAGTAGAAAATACAGCAAAAGTCACTTTCTTCAAAGGGACTCTGTCAGCTATGATATATTGTTTTATTTATTTCTGCAGTGCTACGTTAAAGTTATAAAAACTACTGCTGTTGAGAGTTCAGATAATTTTGCAGTCTTATACCATTGTTCGATGGACAACACTCTACCTCCAGTCAACAGCCATGGAGATTACATACTACCCTATTAAACCAAAGGAAGTTATTGATGAATGTATGGAACGTTTCAAAGCTAAGCGTGGTATTTAGTGCATATGATAATGTCATGTCTTTTGAGCAGGAAATAAGATTTGGTGCACAGGGGGAAATACAAAACTGGATATGTTTACAGGTTGCAAAGATAGGGTGGAGCATAAAATAGTTGATAGTGTTCAAACAAAGGATGGTAGTATTGCAGCTGATATAAAAAAATTATGGGCACTGTACATCAACATTTTCAGATTTTTTTAACTGAAACAGAAATTGATAATGATTTGAAGTTATTAAATAGTTTGCAGATACCGAATGTTCTTGATCACATTTTACCAATTTTGTCTTCTGAAATTACCAAAGCTATAGCTGAACTGAGTAATAATACAGCCCCAGGGTCAGATAGGTTTTTGCTGAATTTTATAAAACATTTTCTACCTGGTTACCACCTATTTTGCAGATATTATATACAGAAATATTGGAAGTAGGTAAATTACCAGAAACTTTGCAACAAGTGTTATTAAATTTGTTATATAAAAAAGGTGAAAAATCTAATCTTTGTAATTGGAGGCCTTTAAGCTTATTAAATTCTGACATGAAGATTTTGACAAAAATGTTGCCAAAGTGACATTCAAAAATAGCTAAAGTGGTCATATCTGTTTATCAAACATGCAAAATACCTCAGAGGAGTATCAACGATAACTTAATTATTCTAAGAGAATTATGGGAAAGGGGTAATAAGGATACAATAGCAGATTTCTGTTTAGCAGTTGATCAGGAGAAAGCTTTTGATTGGGTCTCCCATAAGTATTTAAAGAACATATTAATGATCTGTGGGGTTCTGGAAAAATTAGTGAAGTGGATTATGTTGTCTTATAAAGGAACAAATCTTGTCCCTTTAGTGAATTCAGGCTTAGGTTCTCTAGTTCTAGTTAACAAGGGAGTAAGGCAGAGATGTCCATTGAGTCTTCTGCTATATATTTTTGCTTTAGACACCCTTATAAGGTTAATCTAACAGGATAGTAATGTTAAAGGAAGGCAGCTGCCTCTTGATAGCTTAGATATTAAAAATTTGGCTTATGCAGATGGTTTAAGTATACTTGTACAAGATGAAGAATCAGGGCTAGTGGTGCAAAATATTATAAAAG
Organism: Neoceratodus forsteri; assembly: GCA_016271365.2. Taxonomy (NCBI): domain Eukaryota; kingdom Metazoa; phylum Chordata; order Ceratodontiformes; family Ceratodontidae; genus Neoceratodus; species Neoceratodus forsteri. Next base: position 496,460,969 of record CM057453.1, read on the forward strand.
CAGATTCAAATATTGCAGGGGCTAGATTAACTATGATAAATGTATGGGTGTTCCCACAAGAACCCAAAAAGTATGTAGGGAGGGCATGGTAATAGCAGGGGTTACAATAAAAGATGAAGTAATTAAGATACTTGGGGTAAAATTTGGCAGGCACAACATGGTAGGGGAAAATTGGGCAGATTGTATATAGAAAGTGGAGCAGATTTAGTTTCGATGAAAAAATAGTTCTTTATCAACACATAAAAGGGATTTTCTCATTAAGATCTTAATTCTTCCCTGTTTTTTATATACAAGTATGATCTTTCCTCCTCCATAGCATCTTCTTTCAAGGTTTATGGGGTAGCAGATTGTACCCAATAAAAAGATAAATATATCCAGTGGTGATCACGCAGAAGTATACTGGTAGCACGGTATACTATATATATATATATATATATATTCTTTGCAAAAAACTACGTTAATGCATCAATTAGGGTTGATATCAAAAAGTAAAAAGGAAGGAAATATGATATTAGGGTTTCCAACCTAACTTTTATCCCCTCTCTGCACACCAACATGCATCGAGGGTATGGCTTGGGGTCATCAACCACCTCCATAAGTAAATAGTTGAGACGAGTACAGAATAGGAGAATGGGGTGAGCGTTATGGCTGACGACCCCAAGGCACACCCCCAATGCCTTTCGTGTGCAGGGGTGATGGGATGTTAGGGTTGGAAACCCTAACGTCATATTTCCCTCCTTTTTACAGTTTGATATCAACCCTAACTGTTGCATTAACATAGTTTTTTTTTTTTTTTTGCAAAGAATGTCCTTACTTTTTGAGATACAGCAGTATAATCGTAGCCTTCCATTCCTCCATAGATGCATATATGTATGTCGCTGTGGAAGGGCCCTACACTCCAGTTGATAGGACAATAGTGCCCAAATTGTCAACATATCCATCTTATTTCCCCACTGCATGTACCTGATACAGAACATTTTCGAATCCCCTCCAAAACGTAATTCCGCGCAACTACAACGTTGGTCCATGCCACAAGTGTGAAAACACATTTTGGCCAGGATTTGAAAAATGACAGCTATGGCATACATGAGGTGGGATAATAAGAAGTGTATGTTGAAAATTTGGGTTCAGAGTCTTTAAAATTTCAAAGGTTAGAAGTGTGTGTAGCGAAATTGCAATGAATGGTCATAACTTTGCCATTTTTACACATTTTGACCCCAAATGTTTAACATAGCCTTCTTATGACCCCATCTCATGAAAAATAAGACTGTCATTACACAAATCCTGCCCGAAAGTTAAATTTGCCAAGTGACTGCGAAATCACTGTTTGGGCTGAAGTTGCATAATGACAGTCATATTGTCAAAAGGCTATGTTGAAAATTTGGTATCAAAATATGCTAAAATGTCAAAGTTATGCACCAAAGTTGAAAATCCCATTGAAATGCATTGATTTCCCATACAAAAAAAGATCTTTTTTTGTGAGTCGTCATACGAAATAAAATCTTTTTCTAGGGACATGGATATGTTGTTCATCCACACTTATTGGCAGGTCCCTTGCCGCTTTAAATCTTGCCGGAAGGTCTTCAAGCTGGCTCCTCCCACCCACCCGGTGGTAAAACTCGGCCCGCCCATGACGCCAGAGATATTCCTTACCGCTTGGAAGCTCAGGTCTCTCCTTAGCGCCTCCGCGCTTTCGACCGGTTCCTGAAAATTTTGGTCTTCGAATTTATTGAAGTGTCCTTTGAATCTTCGATCTTTTCTTCTTCGCTACGGCGATGGCTTTTTCCGGCCCCGAGAGGCGTACAGTTAGTTCCTCCAGGAGGGACTCGCATTCCACGTGCTTTTTTGCCTGGACTTGGATCCACGATCCTCAGGCTTGCAACTTTTTCTGCCCTTTCGTCAGCTCTCTGAGGACCGCGCCTCATTCGGGCTCGACATCCGTAGTTTTCCCCGCTTCTGAGATTCCATCGGCCGGCGGGTGTCCGCTCGACTGTTTCTCTGCAGTCTGATCCTGCCGGGAAGGGTGGTCCCCCCTCGGTTGCGGAGCTTATCCGCCTCCTTGGATTCATCTCTGCAGCTTCGTTCAAGGAGCTTCGTCATTCCTCTCCTCCAAGGGAGAGGGAACCTGGAAACCTGTCGCTCAGCCTATGGCTAAGGGCGCGGGCGGGGTCTCTTCGTCGGCGGAAAGGATCTCTCCCCTCCTTCATCGGCCCGATGCTCGACTTGATCGAGGATTCGGCTTCAGCTCCGCCACTGGCCTCACGGTATCCCCGCCAGGTCAGCCGCCAGGTTCCTGTAGACGCTGGTCGAGTCTCTCAACCCGTCTTCGGGTCTGCTGATGCCGTTTTCCCTCCGCCTTCGGCGGAGGTTGAGGCTCTGTCCTCCTCTTCGGGTCGACAGCCCTCGGTCCTTTCTTCCGAGCCGGTGAGGAGGGTGCGCCCGCTTTCTTCCCAGGCCCGCCTCGTCCCCCGAGGATTTGGGTCTCGTCTGTCAACCTCTCGGTTCTAGCCGCCACGCTGATCTCAGCGTTCTCGGTCGAGGCACCGAGTTAAGTGGCTTTGCCGTTCTTCCTCGCCCCCGGTTTCGGTGCGTTGTTGCGCCAGTGTTACGAGGAACTTGTGTGGCGACAGCAGTTGTTGTCTGGGTTTCAACTGACCCCGATTCATTCTCTGGATAGCAAGCAGCCGCCGGCCGGGCAGCCGCTCGAATCGGCTGAGGAGCCTTTCCAGGGCCGGTTGCTCGTCCGACCTCGCTTCCCTTCGGCCAAGGAGTTCAGGCCAGGCCATGGCCTGTCCTTCAGGTCACTCGTCTCCTCACTTCTGCCCACCCCCGGGACGATCAAGAGTGCCTCTGACCCGGCAGCTTTTGCAGATCCTTCGAGCCTGAAGCAGGCTCTGCCATGTTTCCTAACAGGGAGGACCCGGGTCTTCCCAGGAACATCCAGTAGACGACAGCCCATCGCCTCAAGGGTCTACTTCAGCTCATTTCAGAATTTACTGGGATGCAGCTCGAGCCCTGCCTCCATGGGGCACCTACCCCTTATGGAGATTCTGGATCGAGGGTTCTTCCTGGAGGCCTTCCCAGTGGCTGAGGCTATCGTGGGCCCAGCCTTGGAGCTATGGCTGCGGCCTACTTCCTGCCCTGCGCCTTCGGCCAGGGTGGCTCGGAGGTACCCTATCCCTGTCGGTTCTCTGCCCGGTTTCTTGGAGCACCCCTCAGCTGAAGGGGTAATCACGATGACGTTTTCCAATGTCTTGGAAATGCTGGGGATGTGGACAGACCCCCCGACAAGGAGTCCAGAAGGATGGACTATGTCGGGCGTAAGGTTTACGCTGCGTCCTCCCTAGGCCTCCATCAGGCCAGCTCGGTTGCACTGATGGCACATTTCTCCCACACCCTTTTGGCTCCCTGGACGAGGTTCTCCCTCATCTCCCAGGTGACCTGCGGACCACGGTTCGGCAGGTGTGGGACCAGGGTAGGGCGGTGGCAAAGCAGCAGCTCCAGACGGCTCTGGATCTAGGCGACTCCTGTGCCAGATCGGTGGCGGCCGCAGTGGCCATGCGCCGCAGGGCGTGGCTGAGGTTATCCTCCTTCTCTTGGAAACCCAGCACGAGTTGGCGGACATCCCCTTCTTGGGGACTGACCTTTTCGGCCCTGGAGTGGAGGGATACATCCATGAGCCCGAGAAGTCTGATGCCACTCCGGACTCGGTCACTCTCGCCCGGAGGGTCAAGGGCAGCCGTCAGCCTTTGCGTAAGCCCCTTTGCCCCCTGAGCCCTGGGGCTCCCCCGGCCCAGCATAAGGGCCAGCAGGCATGCGCTGGGCGGCCTGTTGCCAGACCAGCATCTTCCTCCAAAAGGAAGCAGGGAGGCAGGAAACCGAGGGGCTCCTCGGCTCCTTCCCCCTCTAAGCCTGCTCAGTGATGGGACAAGGGGCATTGCCCCGGCCCCGTTGTCCCAGCCCGGGTTTCCCCATGGGGGGACGGCTCCGCACCTCGTTCTGGAGGTATTTAAGGTGGATCCTGTCGCAGGTTGCGAGCGGTTCCCCTTTTGAGCCGTTGCCCCATGGGGATCTTGAGTTCACTGCTCCTGTGTCGGTTGTCCGACATGCCTGGCTCTCTAGTTAGAGGTGATCAGGAAGGCTGTGGATTCCCCCCCCCAATTCAACCCTGGATTCGCGTCCAGGTATTCCTGGTCTCAAACGGACGGGGGCTTGCGCCCATTCTCCCGCATGCCTGGATGGTCTCCCTTCTTCAGACATCCCATCCTCAGAACATGGCATGTAGCTGTTTCCTGGTCTCCAGGATGTACCTACCCCTCGTTCCGTTTCTGGGGAGGCTCCACCTTCTTCTTGGGGAGCTCCTTATGAGTTCCTAGCACTTCTTTGCTCCAGCAGTCTCTGCGGCACTGAAGAGGTCCGGATGTCACCCCCCCCGGAGGCAGACTGGTCTCCGTTCTGGGAGCCAAGTGAGAACTCATACCTTAGCGGTGAAGCTTTTGGACTAAGCTCGACTTTTGAGTCCGAGCTCGGCTCCGGGCGAACAGGGCTGAGGTTCTTCCTCCTTTGCTGGTCGGGTTGGCTGGGAAATTACATCCTGCCAGGACCTCCTGCTCCTCCTGGGCCTCAGGGCAGCCTTCCCTTAGTGGGAGGGGCCAGCCAGAGGTCACAGCGCTGCGTCCCTTGGACCAGTTTGTGACTTACAGCCCAGGAGTTAAGAGAACGCTCCCTTGGACCGTTCTCACTTCGGCAGGAGAACATCCTGCTCGTTCGCCCTGAGTTGGCGGTCTTCTCCGACCGATGCTTCTCGGATGGGTGGGGTGCCCATCTTGGGGAATACAGAGTGCTTCGCCTCTGATCCTCTCGCGAGTCCCGATGTCCTTCCTGCTCGCTGGAGACAGATGGTCCGCTTAGCCTGCACCGCTCGCTCCGCTTGTACGGGGTCTACAGGTCTAAGTCCAAGTAGGACTATACCAAGACCATGTGCTACCTATTCCGCCAGGTTCGGTCGATCCCCTTGTCTCGGTGCAAGTAGGTTCTCTGCATTGGGTTGTTGCTCAGTCGAGGGTTCCCAGCCATTTGATGGCAGGAGCCCGATTCCCTGGCTGCTGCCCTGAGCCGGGCATAGGCTGCGCCTCATGAGTGGTCTCCCCTGCCGGAGGTAGCACAGGATCTTCTCCCTCTTCCCTCCGGGGAGAATACGAGGCCGAAACTATTTTTTGCCCGCCCCTCAGCAAGGTCTGCTGCAGGGGATGCCATAGGGGCCTTGGACCCCGGGCCCCTCCGTGCCTCTCCCCCATTTCCCTTGACCTACGGGCAAGGCGAGGAGGGACTTGGCGCAGGTGATGCTGGTAGCCCCAGACTGGATTGCCAGTTCTGGTATCCAGCTCTCCTCAGTCTCAGCCCCAGGCTCCCGAGGCGGCCTCCAGTCCGCCCGGTCCTGTCTTTCCTTTTCAGGGGAAGGTTATCCATCTGGACCTTCAATCCCTGCACCTGTAGGCCGACCCCTGTGCGGCTAGGGGCCAGGCCTAGGGTCTTTCGGCAAGGTCCTCGACCTTCGAGGCATCCTGCCAAGAAATCGGCCAAGATGCTCGTTCTCTGGGAGAAGTTCTCCCTTTTTTGTTGATGGGATAGGGCCGTGCCCTCCCCATCCCTGGGCGAGCATTCTGGACCATCTGCGGTCCATCCTTAAACCAGGGCTTCGGCCGACGACCCTCTAGGTGCTTCTGTGGGTCACCCCTGTCTTCCGGGCGTGGGCCGGGAGGCAGCTGGTGGTGCCGAGAAGGTGGTCTGGCACTTCTAGGCCTCGATCACGCCTCCCTTTTTGGGAGAGTATCCCCGTTTCTGTGGGATCCTTGCTGGTATGGGCTTAGCTCATGAGCAAGCCATCCGAACCTTTTGCACAGGTGCGAGTTTCCCCCGCCTGTTGTGGAAGAACACCTTCTTTGGGCCACTCCGCCATCCAGAAGGCAGGGAGAGTTCCAGGCGCTCCTTTAACCTCCCTATCCAGTCTTCCACAGGGACTAGGTTGTCCTGCGCCCCACCCAAGTCCCTCCGAGGCGGTGGCGGAGTCTTCCCTTGAGGTATTGCCTCTGCCGGGTTTATCCCCATTCACCTCGGAGGCCATATTCAGGTTCCGAGGAACGTTTAACGCCACCTCTTGGGAGCATAAAGCTAAAGTTCGGGAGAGGTTCGCCAGCTGTTCATCATCTTCGCTGAAGCTGCATCTGGCAGATTTGCAGCCCAGTGGAAGACAAGCGGGCGGGTCCCCCTGCAAAGGTCTCCACTATAGGCGGGCGGGCATGGAGCCTCCCAGAGGGATAAGCGCTCTTTTTACCCGTCCTTCCGCTGCATCGGTGGCTGCTTCCAAGGACTCTCCGGTCCAGGATATCCGCAGGGCTTCTGCCCGGAAGCAGGCTTTCCGTTCCCCTTCCACATCGACCTTGGGTCGCGCCGGGGTGCTGGTCGGGGCCTCGGTTCTCCAGTCTTTTTACCTAAGTAGGGGTGTGCACTTGCCTCCTCCTCCCGGAGAACTGCTAGGAGTCTGCCAATAAGTGTGGATGAACAACATATCCATGTCCTAGAAATACAGGTTACTCACCTGTAACAGGAGTTCTAGGAATGGTATATATTGTTCATCCTACGACTCCTAACCTCCCAGGCTGGCGCCTGACAGCTGGCCAGGCTAGATCTCTGGGCGTCATGGGGCGGGCCGAGAGTTTTACCACCCGGGTGGGTGGGAGGAGCCAGCTTGAAGACCTTCCGGCAAGATTTAAAGTGGCAAGGGACCTGCCAATAAGTGTGGATGAACAACATATACCATTCCTAGAACTCCTGTTACAGGTGAGTAACCTGTATTTTCGTATCATGCTGATACAAAAAAAAAAATTCAAAGTTAAACAAAACACATTTTAAGGGCATTTCTTGAGCAGTAAAGTGCAGAGTGCACTGCACCTAAGGTGGTCCCAGTTAGCAAGCTACATGTGTTGGTTCCTCCCAGAATATAATTTTGGGGGCTTCCCAAATTTGAATTTCTCAGGCAAAACTGAAAACAAGATGGTAGCCATACTAAAAGGAGTTTTCCATATGAAACAGGATTCCTTTTTCATTTCATACAGCTATCTTTTAGTGTTTACTGAGCATGCGCAGAAACAATTTTTTCACATTTTTAAAATGCAATAACTTACAAACGGCTTATCATTTTTTCACCAGACTAGCAAAAGGCACATATGTGGGCTAGTCCCCTTCAGCTCTGAAAATTTCAGACCAAGATTCCATACCATCTGGGCTGTAGGCAAGTTCAAGGAAAATCCTAGCAAAGTCAGTGAGCAAAAAATGCTTTTTCACCTCTCCATAACTGAAACTGCATATCTGATCAAAACATAACTTGCCACATCCAGAGATCTACCCTGGGTGACTGTCGTGCCACTTTGCCTACAAATCCGTTGACGGTTGCAGCTTTATTAGAGTGCAAAATTTTGGAGTTTAACATTGAAGTGCCTACTCAACTCTATGGGCGCAACTGCACCCTTATTATGTATGTACTGTATGTAGGGGTTATAAGGATGGAGGGGTACTTATGTTAAATCCTATTGCATTTTTCTTTTCTCTGTTTATGTGTTATAACTTCAAAGCTTCAATGGAAGGTGCTGGGAACTGTTGGCGCCCTCTGATTCTAGACTGGCTCAGTCCATGGCTGTTAGAATGGTAGGAGGGTATTTGGGTTAGTAGATTTAAAGAACAAGTTCATGTAACCACCACATATATTTTGTATGCTTGGATGAAAGTAAAGTGCTGAAATTTATCTGTACAACAGATATCACTATTAACCAGACAGAAACTGTATTTACATATAATGCATACTTGTTTTAATATCCCTCTGGTTTTGAAAACTGTCCTAGTGGGCAAAAACCAGAAGCAGTGAAGCAGCCGCAAAATAAACAGCTTCCTAAATATTTGTGGGACACCACATGGGTAGGAATTTATGAAAGAGTGGGAGTTAATGATTCTTTTAAACACAAAACAATTTAAGAAAGGTGCTGCCCGAGAAGGAACTATAAGGACCCCAGTAACTCAGTCACATTTTCTCGTAAATGCCCTTTCACTGCCTTGTTCTGGGAGACTCTTAGTTGTACCTGGAAAGACAAATTATTTAAACATTCCAGATAACTTATTATGCATTACTGTTAGGACTAAATCAGGGGAACTGGAAGAAATTCAATCTGTCAGCTTTGTATATAATTTTGTCATGTTGTAGATATTTTTTTATGGCAAACAAGATGTATGTTACAAATAAAACAGAAGTGTTGTATTCCTGAATCTGTAATAAGAATGATCCAGTATGTGGTTAGAAAGATTTATGAGTAGCACAGGAACTGGATGCACAATATGTACAAACATTATCGAAAGCATGTCACTGGCTGTGAGCATTGTTTTTTGGAAAAGAAGGGGAGAGGGGTTTGCAAAATATGATAAAGAAGGTTATTGTCCTGTTTTAGGGTCATAACGCCCTGGTGACATACCATTTCCTAACCCTTCTCCATCCTCTGTTCCTCCTCCCCTTTCTGCTTTTACCCTTTTTCTCCAGTTCTAAAACAACTCATTATTTATTTCTTCTTGCCCTGCTGGTACTCTCCTCGGTGATGACCAGATTCAGCTATGTGCTACCTTCCACCACATTAATATCCCTACTTGCCCTGAACTCCCTGTTCCTTTTTACTGGGACCCTTTACACCTGTCTGAAGCACCCCCCTGTAACTTCACTTACTCTAATGTGCTAGCCAAACATTCCCCATGCCTATTCCTCCAATGTACCTTAGCTACAGACTCATAGGAGTCACTTCTTGGAATTACATTGTACACAGAAAATTACCTCTCTGTGAAACGTCTCTCGTGCCCTTGCACTCGCTGTACTTTGGATTATCACATTATCTCTCATCCTTGCTGGGGACATTGAACCCAACCCTGGCCCTCTGGTCAATCTAAACCAAACATATCCCTGCATGAGCCATCTCCTGCCCCAGGCCATGGGCTTGACTTTTGCCCATCTAAATATCCAAAGTCTTACAGCCAGTCTCCCCGAACTGGAGGCCTGGGTGCTGGTCAATAATCCAGATATCCTTGTTCTATTTGAAACCTGGTTAAAATCCACTATACCTGACCTTAACTGCACACTACCAGGCTATAATATGTAACGGTCTGATCGACCTTCCTCCAAAGAGAAGGAAGTCTGGCGTTGTTTTGTAAGTCTCACCTGAACATTTCTCTCCAGCCCTCCCTCCCTCTAAATAATTGTGAGGTACTACACTCTCTACTGCTCCTTGGTGGGGCCAAGAAACTACATATCTTCGGTGTATGTATACCACCCCGCAATAGCAAGCTGGGTCTTTAAGAGCTTACCGAACTTATTCCTGCCTTGACCAAGAATAACTAGACAATCTGTCTGGGTGATTTTAACCTCGACTGGCTCGATCCAAACTACCCTCCCTTGCTTCAACAATCAGCAAAGCCAACCTCTTTCAACTCGTCTCACCTCATCTCATACAAGGATCTCACAGAATAATCGGAGCTGAACTCTTATAGACTGGATCCTCACAAACCGTAAGGACTGCTGCTCCTCTGCGGGGGTTTTACCTGACTCTATCAGTGATCACTGCCCAGTGTACTATGTGAGGGCAGGTTCCCCTCCTTCTGATCCTCCCAAAGTTTTATCTTTTCCTAACTTTTCCAATCTTGACCCAGATATGTTCCTACAAGAACTAAAACATATTGACTGATCCCCTCTGTTTACTACCAGTGACATCAACCTGGCTACTGACTATTTCAGCTCCACTTTACTTGCATTACAGCATAAGCACATCTCGTTCTCTATGCATAGGGTTAGAGGGAAGGTGACAAAGTGGCTGAAGCGGCCTCTCCTGCAACTTCTTAAGTAACATGACAAGCAGTTGTCAAAATGGAAAGCTTCCTTGGCTCAAGCTGACCTTGATGTGTATCGTGTCTATGCAATACCTGCAAGGAGGAGGACTGGGCTGCCAAGAGCAACTACTACCGAGAACTCCTTCACTCCTCTGCCTCTGACCCAAAGAAATACTGGTTCCAGATTAATGAGATCCTGGGAAATACCAAGCCACAGGCTCCCAAGGACTTGCTAATTAGTGATACTCTTGCAACAATGCCCACACCATTGCCAAGCCTTTATCACCCTCTTCACAATGGTCCCTAATATCTCCGTTCCTGCATCTGGCGGCCCTCGGTTCCTCCTCCAGCTCCCCTTGATTCATCGCCTGTCCTGGTGCTTACCCTAGTCACACGTCAGGAGGTTCTTAGACTATTGCATAAAATACCCTCTCATGGGAGTGCTGTGCCTGATGGTCTTGAACCCAGGATCCTTAGACTTGCTGCCCCTCTTCCTACTACACCCATTACTCTACGCTTTAACCTGCCTTATCAGCACCTTCATGGTGCCTTTGGCCTGGAAATCAACCAGGATCATTCTGATGTTCAAAAAAGGCGACCCCAAACTCCTAACTACCGTCCCATTGCATTACTGCCTATCCTCAACAAGATCTTGGAGAAACTTATTCACCACCAGATCTCTATTCATTTACTCAATTTCAATCTTCTGACCCCTGTGTAACATGGTTTCAGGACTGGTCATAGCACCTCTACTCGCTCACCCTAATCACCAGTGAGGTCAAGTCCAATATGGACAAGCGGCCTTCTTATGGAGTGCTGTGTTCATTGACCTCACAAAGCTTTTGATTTGGTTAATCACCTCTGCTCTTGAACAAACTGCTCTCACTTGGTATCTCTGGACCCACCTTATCCTGGATCAGCAGCTACCTCAATGGCCGAACCCAATCCGTCTCCTGCAAGGTTTTTCATCCCGGCTCCAGTCTCCTTGGCATCCATCGAGGGTCCATACTGGGACCTATGCTGTTCTCCAACTTTGTCAATGATATTCCTACTTCCTGTCCCCACTATCACTCCATCATGTATGCTGACGACTTAGTGCTCTACTATGCCTCTCGATCCATCACTGACATTAACCTTCATCTCTTGTCTGCGTTCCAACTTATTCAGTCCTAGCTCTCCTCAAACTCCCTTATCCTCAGCCTACCTAAGACTCAGGCCATGCTCTTCAGCTCCTCTAGAAAAGTTCAGGCCGAGTCCACCAGGCTCTGTGAGCTTTGTTGTGATGGGTCAGCAGTTTTGTCCACGGACTCCTTCAGATACCTTGGAGTGATGCTGGACCCTGTACTGGATTTCTCCTCCCACATAAACTAGGTATGCAGATCCGTCAACACCAAGGTAGGTGTGCGACACTCCCTAACCCCTGCTGCCAGGATCTCCGTAGCTAGAGGTGTCTTACTCCCTAGACTTCAATATGCCCTCCCAGTCATTTCACATGCCAGTGCTGGTATCCTTCATAAATGGGACATCACTTACAACAGCATCTGCAGATTTGCCCTCGCCTTACTCACCATTGCCTTCTTTACTCTGCCTTACACTGGCTGCCTCCCAGGTCCCTTTGCCACTACTCCCTGGGTTGCTTTATTGACTCCATGACTAGAAGACCATGTCCTGCCTGTCTTGGGGCCATGCTTACCCCTGTGGTCCACTCCCGCCCTCTGTGTTCTTCTAACTCTCTATTGATCTTCGTCCCGCACTGCTCAACAAAAATTGGGGAGCAGGCTTTCTCTCACTTCGCCCCCAAATTTTGGAACTCCCTTCCTCCCAACTTGAAGAGCCCCTTATCTCCTACCTTTATGCACTTGATACTTGTGACTGTACATAACCTCGCTTAATTCTCTCTTCCTGCTCTTCCCTGCCTAGAACTATTGCTTTCAGAACTGCGAGTGAACCTCCTAGCCTTTCTTTGCCTGGTCATTTCATCCCTGTTAGGATGATTAACTGCTGTATGATTCATTTATCTGTCCTTTTCATCCCTGCGCGGATGGCTACTGTTGTATGGATAATTTCTCTGACTATCCCTGCGTGGATATGTACTGTATTCAATGACTGAATGTATTCTACCTGAGTTTTGTTTGATTGTATCTTGTACTCTCCCCGGTCATGCTTGAAAATAGGCGGGGATATTGCCTAATGCACTTACCCGGTTAGCAAAAGCTAATAAATAAATATTATTTTTGTTCTTGTTTTGATAAATCAGTTTTGGTAGTTTTGCTGTTAGATTTGTATGATGTTTTCTTGTAAATAAAATTCCCCCCTCTGGCAAAAATGCCTTGAGTGTTTTGTACTTCCACCTGGACAGCACAAGAACTTGCTGTCTTTCTCCATCCTCTCCTCCTACTGCCTCTATTCCTCCAACTGTCATTACTTTGCAATCCTCCTTTGCTGTATGTCTGCTGGCCAGTACTCTTTCACAGTATGCCTACCCTCCCTCTGAAACTCCCTCCCGTTCTTTGTCTCCCCTAGTAACCTCTCTCAAACCAGTCCTGTGATCTCATTTTACCCCTCATTGTCCACATTCCATCTACCCCACAGCATTCTTAAGGCTAGCTAGGTGTCCCTCAGTATCTCTCCCATCCTTCTTAATCATCCTTCTCAAGTCTGTCACTTTCATTTTAGTATTTTTGATTCCTTACCCATATTCACTTGGAACCACACTGTTCAGTGATCACTGCTCCCCAAGGGCTTCTTGACCTTGATGTCCCTAATGTGCTTCCCATTAGTTAGTACCAGGTCCATGGTGGCTCTCTTTTGGATAGGTTAGGTCACCACCTCAACCAAAAAGACGTCCTGGACTGCATCGAAGATTAACTGGCTCCTAGCACAGCGGTGGACAGAACATTCCAGTCCACCTTAGAGAGATCGAAGTCCCCCGTTACCACTACTTCAGTTCTGTCTTCTGCCATCCTTGATCATGGTACTCAGGCACCTGTTCTTGTCCTCATCCTGGTGGCCTATACACTTCACCCAGTTTTAGTTTCGTTCCCATTGCTGTTTGAAGCCGTACTCATAGCACCTCTGCCTCCCTTCCTAATTCCTTCCTGGTAGCAGTGATGTCCTCCATTATGTAAAGTGCCCCCCTTCTTTACTTCTTGTCCTTCCATAGAGGATATACACTAAAATGGAGGGTCCCAGTCATGGTTCAGGGTAGCCCATGTCTGTGACCGCTGCCAGATCCACCTTCCCCTCTGCCATTCCGGCCTGCAGGCCATCCATTTTGTTGATGAGACTTCTAGCATTGAGGACTCCACCCTCCACCACTCAGTCCCCCATCTGCCTGAGTCCCGCCTCTTCCCACTTCTTCCATAGGTCCTCACCATTGCTTTCCTTCCCCACCCCTCCTCTCTCTCTACTCTCCCTTTCCTGACCCCTCCTTATGCCTTTTACCCAGTTGCCCTCCTTTACAAAGGTATCACTACAAAATCCTATAACTCACTACCCTGACACCAGAATCCTGAAATGCAGAATCCTGACAGTGGATTTTGCCCCCAGTTTGTTATATTAATTAGGGGATGAAATACATACAAAATCCCACTGTCAGGATTTTGCATTTTGGGATTCTGGTGTCAGGCTACAGGGTGTCGGGGTAGTGAGTTGTGGGATATTGTAGTATATCCTTTAGAAATCTCCCTATGCTCTCTTCTCTCCCTACTCCCTCCTTTCTTTGTACCCCTTTGTGTTTTCAAACGAGGGAAGGCTTAGCTGCTCCCTCCTCCTGGAAGCCCCAAATGTTGTGACACTTTCTGGGTCCCACCTTCAGTTTAAATTCAGGTTCTCACCCCAGGAATACTCCAATATTCCTAACTTTTGTGCAGTATGCCTTTAAGCCAGATCTGCCCGGAGATGGAGCGTTATGCTAATGATGGAATCTTTGCTCGTGCCACTTCTTCAAATGCTGCAACCTATCAAATGCCTGCATTCTAACCTCAGATTTCTCTCTCCGCCTGTCAAGACTAGGCCTCGGAGATCCTCTTCTCATCCTCTCACTGTGAGATTTATAAACTATATATATAAGTATTATTTTATTTTCATCTGCTGCTCTTATCCTTTGTTTGTTAGGTAACTGTTAGCTTTATTTTAGTTAAATTGCTTACTTTTCTCGTTTCTCCCAGTTTGGGATAACCAGTGGGGAACGAGAATTTTTTACCTTTAGCAGAGTTTTCTGACTGAAATTCCTTTAGTTTAAAGTATTTTGTCTTATTAGAACTGTTTTTCTGTAACCACGAATATTAGTTACTGAACCACTAACCCCGGTTCCTTTTATCCTTTTACTTCAGTTCTCAGTTCCGATCGGTTCCCCGATTGATGCCTGAACCGACTGCAGCTGATAGTTTTATTTTAAAAAGTTTAAATTTAATCACGGTTGCGGTTTTTCTGCTCTGTTGATCAAATGTCAGAAAAACCTATGAAAAAGACCAGTGAACCCCGTTTCAAAAACTGTACAGAGTGTGGAGAAGTTTTTGCCAAGGCAGATAAACATGCTTCTTGCGTTGCCTGCATTGGCTATGATCATTTGAAAACTGACTGTGAAATTTGCAAGACCTTTCCTGAAAAAATGCTTAAAAACGTTTGGAAAGGCTTAAAAGTGATTGCCTCCACCTAAGGGTCCCTCAGGCTGTGACCAGTCGACACCCTCAGTGGCTGTGGGTGAAACCACAGAAACCACAACTTCTACCCCTGATGTGGGTGCAAAGGCCATTACAAAAAGGTCTGCTGAACCGGCTAGCTCTGTGGTTCCTTTGAAAAAGACAAAAAAAGACTGAGCACACGGAACCCCCTGCTGATCAGTGTCTGGGGACTTCTGGTGTGGCAGTAAATATGCCTTCTCTACTGGAGATTGCTCAGGCTTTCAAGGTCTTGCAGGCCTTACAGAGGATGCTGCCTGCTGGACAGCAGTCAACAGTTCAGACCCCTGCTGAATCATCCCAATTCTCTCTGCATGATGTCAGGGAAGATTATGGGGAATATGAAGAAGAGGATGAGGCACCTATAAAGCCCAAGTCTCTCCTGAACAAGAGTTTGGCTCACCTCCCAGGGCATCAGAGGATTATTCATCTCATTTAACTTTTGTCTGCAAAATGGTGGATGCTCTGGACATCTGTACCACTGAGTCGATAGAAGATGAAGAGGAAGCAGAATACCTGGAAATGATGGGGTTAACACCCACCAAAAAGTTACTGCTTCTCATTAATAAGTTCTTTAAAAAAGATGTGATAAAACTCCTACAGACACTTGGGTCTGTCCCTCCTTTGGATAAAAGGTTGGAAAAGAAATGCCAGCAAGATAGGGAAGGGGCTGAATTTTTATTCTCCCACCCTGACCACCAGGGGGTGGTACAAGCTGCAGCCTGTGCCAAGGCAAAATTTCCACTGGCATCCCATCCACCAGAGAAGGATTCCAGAAAGATAGCTAGTATGGCCAAAAAAGGGCTATTTATCAGCTTCTTTGGCCATAAGACATGCTAATTTCCAGGCTTATGCAGCAGTATCAAAATCCTCTGGCAATCTGTCATGGCTATGGAAGATAAGGCTCCCTCCAGTCTGTTAGCCAGCTTAGCTGAGACTGCCAGGATTTGGCTTAGAAGCTGCCAAATACCAATTTCAGATGGCAGCAGACACCAACGACACTGCTACCAGGTGGATGGCCAATACATTTGCCCAGAGAAGGTTTGCCTGTTTAAGAGCCACAAACCGTGACTTAAGATATGCAGAACAAGGCTCTAGATTTTCCAGTTAGAGTAATTCCCTCTTTGGAACACACACGAGGCCTGTATGAAAAAAGTGGATGAGTACAAGGCCACTTACAGAAGAAACTCGGCCAAGAAAAAGGCTTCCCATCCACTAGACCTTATTGAAGGGAGAGGGCAGACAGTTTCATTCCAGTGCTTTTTATCAGAGCCATGGCTATACCTAAGTGCAACAGTACCCTCAGTAAGGGTACTTCAGGGGGCAGGGGCAGAAGGGGTTCCAGGCTTGGTTCCCATTCTCAGCCCCAAGCAAAGCAAGACCCTGACATGCTTTACAGGCCGCCTCCCTGCTTCCAGTAGGAGCAGACTGACTCACTATTTCCAGGCTTGTAAACAGATCACCACAGACAAGTGAGTCCTGGAAGTACTGAGTCAGGATTTGTCCCTAAGCTTCAAATCCTTCCCTCTCTGAGAACCAGGGTGTTCAAGCCAGCTCCAATGCAGAAAGAAAGCTGTTGGAAAAAGAGGTTCCAAGAAACTATTGTTGGCAAGAGCAGTAGAACCCGTGCCTCCACAACAAAGGGAAAGGGTTTTGCTCAGTGATACTTTCTCACAACAAAGAAAAGCAGGGAATGGTGGCCTATCCTGGACCTAAGGGTGCTAAAGAGGCATAATACAGCCAAGGTTCAAAATGGTGACCTTGCCACTGATTCTGTCAGCTCTCCAAAAAGGACATTGGCTGGCATCTCTGGACCTAAAAGATGATTATTTCCACATCCCCATAAGGGAGTCTCACAGAAAGTACCTCAGGTTCAGACTCCCTTCAGGTCATTACCAGTTTTCACCCCTGCCATTCGGTCTCACTTCAGCTCCGAGTGTTCACAAAGTGCCTGGCAGTGGTTGTGGCACACCTGCGAAGGCAAGGTGTCACAGTGTTCCCTTACCTGGATGACTGGTTGGTGGTGGGAAAAATCACTTTAATAGGTAAAGGAACATCTGTAACTCACCCAAGGACTCTTGGAGTCTCTGGGTTTCCTGGTAAATCTCAAGCAGTCAGTTCTTCTCCCTACACAGGTGCTGCAGTTTATAGGAGCAGAACTAAATACCCAGGAGGGCAGGGCTTACCTACCTCTGGACAGGGTAAAAAGTATTCTGCAGATAGCAGGCTCCTTCAGCATTAACAAACCAAAAATTGCAAGACAGTTTCTACAATTACTAGGCCACTGGCAGCCACCACTGGCAAAGTCTTGGTTTCCAGGTTCCAGATGAGAGGCATCCAGTTTCACCTAAGGGCTCATTGGTGTCAAAGAAAGGATTCTATCTGAAAGCTAGTCCCAGTAACAAAAATGTTACTTCTGGCCCTTCAGTGGTGGAAAGAGGAAGTCAACCTCAGAGGAGGGGGTTCCCTTTCAAAAAAGAGCCTCTGTCAGTGATCCTCATAACAGATGCATCACTACTAGGTTGGGGTGCCCACCTAGGGGATCACACTACTCATGCCACTTGGTCCAGTGCAGAGTCACTCCAACACATAAACCTGCTGGAGCTCATGGTGGTGTTCCTGGCACTCCAAGCCTTCACACCACTAGTTCAGGGAAAGGTGGTACAGGTCAGAACAGACAATACTACCAGTATGTATTACATAAACAAGCAGGGAGGAACAAGGTCGGATCCTGTCTGCACAGAAGGTATGAGAATTTGGACTTTGGCTTACTCCCAAGGAGTTTCTCTTCAGGCCATTCATCTGTCAGGCAAGGACAATAACCAAGCAGATGCCCTGAGTTGGATCAACCAGGCCCATCATGAATGGACCTTGAACAGACAGGTGGTGGAAGTGATTTTCAAGAGGTGGGGCACCCCAGAGATAGATCTCTTTGCATCCCACGAGAGTCACCACCTACCACAGTATTGTTGCAGACCCTCAGCTCAGGGAGCGATACCCCTGGGTGCTCTGATTCTGGACTGGTCAGGGAAGTACCTGTATGCATTTCTCCCATTCCCTCTGGTGTACAGAGTGCTACTCAAGCTCAGGTCCAGCTTCAATGATCTTGATAGCTCCAGACAGGGCCAGGCAGCCATGGTACTCTCTGGTGCTCTCCATGTCTGTAGCAGAACCAGTACACCTTCCTCGGAGGCACAACCTGCTAACCTCCAGTCAGGAGAGACTCCTGTACCCAAACCGCAAGTCACTCAGTCTCAATGCACTGTTCTTGAGGACCTAGAGTATGTAGGCCGGCATCTCTCTGAAGGTGTTCTGGATATTTTAAGGGGGTACAGAAAACCTTCCACCAAGAAACTTACACCTTTAAATGGAAAAGATTTTCCATCTGGTGCTTCACCAGGGATATGGTGCCAGCTCAGGCAGGGGTTCCAGCTATGCTGGACTGCCTGTTACAATCACTGGGCCTGCAGCCCCTACATTAAAGGTCACTTAACTCGTGTCTGCTTACACTTCAGCTGGAGAGAATGCCTCTATGGCATCAAACCCTATCTTCAAAAGGTTCTTTAAGGGTCTAGCTCACGTGCATCCCCCTCACAGGGAACCGGTGCCAACCTGGGATCTAAATGTGTGTACTGGGAGCACGCCTACCGACAAGACGTGCTGAGAAAGATCTCTGCTAATCTAGAGGCTTAAGCTTTAAAAACTATTTTATTTAAAAATTTCTGAAAACAAAACTTGAAGCTGAATTTCTTCGATTGAGCTGATTAAATCTATATAATTTCAGTGATGGAGTGCACAAATAGAGCTGCGGGAGGCGGACAGAAAAATCAAACATCTGTTGAGCAGCAGGCACCATCCGAGCCACAATTGCTACCACTGCTGGGGTCGGAACCTCCCTGGAAGGCCTTACAGAGGTCCATGCAGACAATCGACTCCAAAGTGGAGTCAATCTTAACAAGATTTCAAGAACAAGATGCTAAAATTGAGGTTGCTACACATGCTGCTGTATCTGCGGAATCCATGGCCATAAAGGCTCTCGCTGGCTCTAGCAAAATGGCACAGGAAAATGCCCAACTGAGATAGCGTTTGGAGGCAGTGGAGAACGCACAAAGGGCAGCAAATGTTAGGATGGTGGGGCTCCCTGAAAGCTGTGATGGAAGGGCCTGCTTGATTTCCTACCGATTGGCTGCTGCAAAATCTACACTTGGAGGATTCCCTGGCTCCAAATCACTTCTTAAAAGCCTACCGTATATCACCACAGCGCATCAGGCTCACAGGACTCACCTCGAATGGTCTTGTTGGTTACTTCTGGGGCAACTACTTGAGACCTTAATCTGCAAGCTGCAAGAGGATCGGGCTGGCTCAATTTTCAGGGCAAAACCATCCACTCATTCCCGGACCGGTCATTTGCTACATGGGCTAGACGAAAGAAATTCGATGGGGTGAGGGCCAGGCTAAGATCCTTAGGCATTACAGACTCACTATTGATGCCATCTAGGCTCTGAATACAATATGGAGGACAGACCTTCCAATTTATGGATCCAGAAGAAGCAGGAAGGAAGACTGAGACCATCGGCAGAGAATTTGTGCGTTCTCCAGTTCACGAGTCATCAGAATCTGAAGACGAGACCTGACTTAAGATTTATTTCTAATTATGTTTTATTTAGTACTGCCTACAGGTTTGTTCGCTAAATGCAGGTTATGTGATGCCTATAGTTATAACTTTTCCAGTTAGATAATGTTAACATGCGTACCATAGCCACTTGACGAACAGTGTTTGATGTTATATTTCTTATTAAGGTAGTATACTTTTGAGGCTTGCTAAGTAGGGCAAAGAAAAGATTGTTCTAAATATGATTGTATAAAGAAGGAGGATTACTCAACTTAGTTTGGAGCTTTGGGTCTCTTGGAATTGGCAGAGATCTACTCCAGTACTGCAGATGTTATGGGCTTAACATTTTTAAATGGGGTCACATCAACACAGGCTGTTGAAATTAAAAATATGTTTGTTTTTGCATTCAATCTTGACTTGACCATCCATAGTCTTGTAGGGTGCAGTTTATTTTGGACAGTAATCTTGGACTCAAACTATATACCCCAATCCTAAAATAATAGTATACTGCTACATTGAATGTATATTCTGTACCTGTATGTGATCTCTTGCAGAGATGGTTATATAATATTGTTTTAATGCAAAAGCAATAAAATATAATTACAAAAAAATGTGTGTATTGCCAAGCTCATGGGTCCCCTTTTGAACACAAATCTTCATTTCCTTTGAAATATGTCACATGGGAACGTTTTCCTAGTGGCAATCACTCCTGCTAGAAGGATCGGTGAGCTCCAGGTTGTCTGCACTGAACAAGACTACATTTCATTCCATAAGGACAAAGTGGTCCTGCGAACTAACAGAACATTTCTTCCAAAGGTGGTTTCGGACTTTCATTTGAACCAGTCCATCACCTTACCTGTCTTCTTTACTGAGCATTTGAGCACTGGGGAGCCTAGACTGCACAGTCTTGATGTCAAGAGAGCTCTTAGCTATTACATAACAGTCACCAAGGCCCATAGACAGGACAGGAAACAACTGTTCTGACTTGTGGAGATGTGGGAAAAGGATCCAGTATCTAAGAGATCCATTTCTCAGCTGGATAGTCCAGTGTATTCAGTTTTGCTATTCAAAAGCTGGGAAAGAGGCGTGCAGCAGGGCTGAGAGCCCATTCCATTAAGCAAGTACAACTGCTACTATAGCAGCTTCCAGGGATGTTCCTTGGTGGACATCTGTAAAGCAGTCACCTGGAGAACAGTGCACACCTTTACTAAGCATTACAGCTTGGAACCACAGGTTAGGGGTGATGCCAGGTTTGGCACAGCTGTCCTGCAGAGTCTATTTCAAAAGTAGGTTCTGTGCCCACCTCCAAAGGTACTGCTTCTTAGTCTGCATAAGAGTTAGGAATATTGGAGTATTCCTGGGGTGAGAAGAAAAAAATACCATAGTAATCTTGTTTCTTCCAGGGAATATTCCAATACTCATAACTCTCCCACCCTGCCTCCCCTGCTAGAACCAGTGGCCTCTGCACTTCATGTTGTATTACCAGGTGTATGTGTGCCACACTCTGTTTTTTCTTTTTTTCTTTTGTATTTGGAACTGTGTTTTCATCGATTTTACCCTCTTCAGGTAATTCTGACATGGGGGGGGGGTGTTTTGGTAGATTTTTTCCCTCCTGATGGAGGTTCTTAAGTGTTTTATTATTATTATTGTTATTTATTATAGTATTAATTATTAAATTCCTCTTGGGCCCTGTCTTATCAGGCATCCATGAAATCTGATGGTTAGAATGTAGGCAGTTGATAGGTGGCAGCATTTGAAAAAGTGACACGAGCCAATGATTCCATCATTAGCATAACGTTCCATCTCCAGGCAGATCTGGCTTAAAGGCATACTGCATAAGAGTTATGAATATTGGAGTATCTCCTGGAAGAGACAAGATTTCTGTGGTAAGTAATTTTTTCTCCCCCCTTACGTACTCTTCAGTTCATTCTCCATATATCCTAGATCCCCTGTGACTTAGATGCAGCCTATCAGGTGCGAAGAGATTTTTATTGTTCCAGGTTCTCTTCCAGTTCCCTATATACCCAGATCTCTCTTCCCTGAGCCATTCCCTCAGCCAGCTATTAAAAACCTCTATTCTGCGTTTTCTAGCTTTGCTGACCCTAGGCACTGGCAGCACATCAGAAGAGGCCACCGACCCAGCCTCTCATCTACAACCCTGCCCCAGTGCCCTGAACCTCTCCTGCATTTTCTTTACCGCATCACACTATTTCATCGGTATCTATATGTACTACCATATGTTGTTTCCCTATCTGATGTGTGAGTGGGCCTGCCATCAAGATATGTATTCTGCTGTCATACCCAAGAGGCTCATCACTCCTCTACCTTGCTTGACACCCCATCTCAGAGCAAGGTGGTGGCCACACTGGCTGACCATCTGCAACACTGATTACATTGCAGAGTTTTTAGTTGTTTGTAGCTGTTTTTAAACTGTTTCATTATTTTTTGTTGTTAGTGGTGTCACAAGCCTATTCCTGAAGGTCAGGCCCACTGAGCTCACAGTGCCCACCCCTAAGTGCAATCCATGACTCCTGGAGAAACATGGAATACCCTCTTCATGTCCTTCTATAGTACTTGCTGTGTTCACAACTGAACACTCGCCATGAAGTCCCAGGGTCCCTCTTTACTCTGGATCAGGGTACAATATTAGTCTCAGGTCTTGTTGCCAAATATGAACCCTTCTTGATTGTTACACAGGGAAGATCCAGGTATTACAGCCTCTTCAGGGTAGCATTGTAAACCTGATTCTGTCTTCTCCACAAAGGACGCAATGACCTGGTTCAAATCCCCACAGACCCGTCCTTGAGACTTCAGTATTCCCCCTATCTTTACCCAGACTTTCCCTTTTTAGACCCTTTATTTGATTGGGTAGCTTATGATGGCACCCCTCAGCAATAACAGTTTAGTCACAGATTATTACTGAAACATCCCACAATCACACACACAATATAGAAATCCCGCTTAGGCAGATTTCTTAAACAAAACAAATGTCTTTACTAAATAAATAATTATCATACATTACAACAAAAGTTTTGATCAATTTGGTCACAGAATAACACAAATAAAAGTGGACATGTAACACAAAATACACATTAAAACTGTTAGCTAAGTTCTACATTAAGTTCATAGTGGATTGAAATCCAGGAAAAGTAAATGAGCTTTGACAGCAGTCTTGCTTCTTCTGTGTCAGGAGAAGAGTCCCTTGAAGATGCTCAGGACAATGAGAGAGAGAGACCCTGGTTTTCAAGCTCTTAATATAGTGTCAAAATCCCTGGTCTGTTTTAACTTTCAGGCCAGTAGATGTCACTCTTGCGCTTTCCCAACAACACAATTTTCTGGCTGCCTTGTAATGTCATACTTCCCTGATAATTATAACACCTGTAAGAGAATTAAGCAATGATGTCCGACAGGGTGTGTGTCATGCTGGGATGATGTCACGCCTCAGGTGGTTGGGCACGAGGCTGCAGGCCGAGTGCATCCAATACCTGAGGCGTGAGGTTATCCCAGCATGACACACACCCTGGAGGTCATTATTGCTATTATATCAATGGCTTGTTAATACACAGAATAAAAAATAATTTTAAAAATGGTTTTGTAATGTGGAAAAATATTTTTGTTTCTTAAGAGAAGATGCAAATGATGATAGAGCAAAAAATGATGCAAATGATCCAGTGCAATCAGTCAGGAGGTTCACAGTGCTGAGACTAGACCCGTGATGTTGTACTGGGATAACATCACTGTGCCAGTCCCAGACTGACCACTCAGAGGCCAGCATTCTTTCTTGCCATTGTATAATTTGCAATAGCCTGCCAGAATGGATATTTCTGCCCTTTTCTTTCATCTCATCAAAGGCAGTATACCATGACAGTTTCCTGGGACCAAAGCATCCTGCCTTTGAGACGAAAAAGGGCTATCTTCTGAACATTTTATTTTCCTCTGTTTCCCTCATTTAGTTAACCAGGGAAATACCCTTTGAGCAGCTACCCCCAAGCCTTTGACAAGTAATTGTCAGTTTCCTGGCAAGCAAGCTGGTTCCTCTCAGGTCAGAGGAAGGTCATACATTTTAAAAGAAATCCAGTGTCTCTCACTATCCTATGAGACCTTTCCTTAACACTGGCATTCTTATGTCATGTACACATATACAAAATCTAACAGAATATAACACCATATATCTGTACATCTGACTGGCAGTGGCATGGCTCGCAACATCCCTCCCTGCTAGACTGAATTTGTGGGAACACGTCTCCTACTGCATGGTAAGAGTTTCACAAATTCTATTACTGTTCTAACTGGCAAGATAGGCCATCTACATTGGCATTGGCTGATCCAGCCCTATGGGTAGTTGTCATGTCGTAGGCCTGTAGGGCTATACTCCACCATAAGAGACTACCATTTGTTTTTCCTCATTGATTTGGCTACACCAGGGAGTTTTGATCAGTCTGTACCTCGAAGCATCTCCCGTAGAGGTACAGCTCTAATTTCTTCAGGGCTCATACCAGTGCAAGGCATTCCTTTTCCGCTGTGGAATATGCCTGCTCCTGGGGAAGTAACTTTTTGCTGAGGTACACTATTGGGTGATCTTTTCCCCAGTTAGAAGTCTGACTGAGGACTGCTCCAATCCCCACATCAGAAGCATCTGTCTGTACAACAAACTGCCTATTGTAATCTGGACTGGCTAACACAGGGGCACTGCACAGTGCATCCTTTAAGCCGTATGAAGGCTAATTTACAGTCTGGCTCCCAGTCTACCTTTTTGGGCTTTCTTTTCTTTAGTAGACCAGATGGGAGCTGCAGGGTACTATTATTTGGAATAAACATTGATAGTACCCTGCGGTCCTAAGAAGCTCTAACCTGCTTCTGGGGTTTCAGGCGTAGGCCACGCCTCTATTTACTCAATCTTTGCTTTTATTTGGGCGTAAACTGCCCCCACATCACTACATTGTATAGGTATGCTACTCCCCCATAGCCACCTGGCACTTTTCAGCCTTGACAGTGAGCCCTGCCCTCTGTGTCCTGCCCAACACTTCCTTCAGGTGGGACAGATGTTCCTTCCAACTGGTACTAAAGATGGTAGTATCATCCAGATAAGCCACTGCGTACTCTTCAGTACCATGTAAAACACCTGGTTGACCAACCTTTGGAAGGTGGCAGGGGCTGTCTTCATTCCAAAAGACATTACCTGGAATTCAAATAACCCTATTGAAGTGATGAAGGCTGACTTCTCCCTAGCTCTGGCAGTTAACTCCACCTGCCAGTACCCTTTTGTCAGGTCAGTGGTGGTAAGGTACATCTCCCCTCCTAACTTGTCAAGTTGTTTATCCGTCCGTGGCATTGGGTTAGGCATCAGACTTTGTGACTGCGTTGAGTCCACAGTAGTCCACACAAAGTGAGTAGAGCCATCTGGCTTGGAACAAGGACTAAGGGTGAGGTCCAGGGGCTGTGTGATTTCTGGATTATCCCTAAATCCAGCATTTCCTCCACCTCCCTCCTACTGTCCTTTAGGATGGCTTCAGACACCTGGTAGGCAGTCCGCCGTATGGGCGCTTGCATCCCCATGTCTACATTGTGTGTCACCAAGTGGAGCCCCTTAGGACGAACCATCCGGGCTTGGCCGTAAACAAAGCGGCAAAAGTCCTCTAAACCTCCCGCATTTCCTGGGACTGTTCCAGGGTCAGCTGGGGTGACAGTTTGATTGCCTTCAGAGATGATTCCTTCTTGCTTTCCTACAGCAAGTCCAGTAGGGGTCCTTCATCTGTCCCTCCCCAGGACTACACACTGCAAATACCTTGTCATCCCTATCTGCATATGGCTTCATCATGTTGACGTGGTATATCCTATGATTATGTCTCCTGTCAGGCAGTTCTAGAATATAGTTCACGTCATTAACCTGTTGGACTACCTTATATGGTCCCGCCTACTCGGTCTGCAGCTTGCCCTTCCAGACTGGGATTAGGGCCATGAATTCTTGACCTGCACTGTACAAGCAAGCTCTGGGTCTGCGGCCATACCAGACCTTTTGCTTTCGTTGGGCAACTGACAGATTGCTTTGGGCTGCCCCCATAAGCTCCTTCAGCCTCTCCCTAAACTTAAGGACATACTCCACTATGGGAGTTCCCTGGGTGGCATGCTTGCCTTCCCAGTCTTCCCGGATCAAGTCTAGGGGCCCATGCACCCTATGTTCATATAAGAGTTCGAAGGGGGAGAACCTTGTCAACTCTTGGGGCACCTCCTGTATGCAAACAACAGGTGGGGATGGCATTTCTCCCAGTCCCTCCCATGCTGTTCAACAAATGCTTGGAGCATTGATTTTAGGGTACCATTAAACCTTTCCACAAGCCCATTGGCTTGTGGGTGGTAAGGTGTCATGCATCTCTGCACCACCCCATACTTCTCCCACAAACACTTCATCAGGTCTGACATGAAGGTACCCCCATGATCAGTGATCACCTCCTGCGGAAATCTGACATGGGGAGAAAATTCCTAGCAAGGCATCTGCCATTTTGTTCTAAGTGAGGAGAGGGCGACTGCCTCTGGGTATCTGGTGGCATAACTGACAACTATCAAGATAAACCTCTTCCCAGTGGAGCTTGGGGTACTCAAAAGGTCCCACAATATCCATTCCTACCCTCTGGAATGGCTCCTTCATAATGGGCAAGGAAATTAGGGCAACTTTGGTTTTAATGCCTGCCTTCCCGATTTGTTGGCACTGGTGACAAGACCTGCAATATTCCTTCACCTACTGGGTGAAGTTGGTTCAATTGCTGTGTGGTGTGTACGATGCCCAGATGTCCGAACATTGGGATAGCATGAGCAGTGTTAACCAACCTCTCACGGTACTCCTGGGAAATAACAAGCTGCCTGCCAATCACCTCTCCCTCTGTCCTTACATCCTGTGCAGACAGCAATCCACTGTCACCAAATACCGTATGTCTTATGTCACCTCCCTGTGTCCCATTAGATTCTGCACATGCTCTCAACCTCTCCAAATTTGGGTCTGTTCTCTGAGCAGCTGCAAAAATCTTCACATTTTCCCAAGATATGGGATATGTCCCCTTCAATTCCTAAATTGGGGTCCATAGCTCTGGCATCAGGGCATTCAGTGTCACTGCCATCCCTAACCCTCTGACCATTTGGTACCCCTTCCTCCTTGGGAGTAACCTTCTGTAGCTGTTTTGTGAACTGCTACTTGGGAAGTCCTACCTCCCTTTCACTACTGTCCATGTCAGGAGACACAGGCTGGAAACCAGACTCCCATTTTTTTCCCTAGAGGCTTCTACGGGGTTCAGGGAACTACAGTCGGCCTTTGGCATCTGACTGCGGGTAACCGCACACACCACCCCCTTCTGGAGATTGTTCCCTATAATCACATCCAAGGCAAGGTTGTCTGCCACTGCCTCTTTTTGCACCATCTCTCTGGTCTCACCCAGTCCAAGAGATCACTAGCAAGTGGCACAGTTTTCTCCTCCCCAGTGAATCCCCTCACAGTGATAAATTGATTTTGTATAAGCTAGTCAGGCCCAACCAAATCCCCTTTACCAGGGTAAGAGACTACCCGTGTCCCTTAACCCATGTGTTTGCACCCAGTTACAGTAATTGGGTGGATGTGCTCCCTCATGTTTACAGGCATGCTTTTAGCGATACACAAACAATGCAACTCTTTTTAAAGGGCCACTCTTTCCACTCTGTACCTTTTTAGGACACTCTCTAGCAAGATGCTCTGGCTGTTTGCAAAACCAATATTCATCATTCTTTTCTTCCAAGATATTCCTTTTGTAACCTGGCTTCCCCTTTCTGCAGAGGCTGTGAGGGTTTTAGTTCCCTAAAGCACGCTTTTCCTTTCTGGTCCTGCCACACCTGCCCCATTTCCTTTCAGAGCAGGTCTTCTCCTGGCATAGCGGTCTGAGAGCTCAGCTGCTTGCTGTGCTGTTTCTGGATCTCGGTCCTCTAGCCAGGTTCTCAACTCTGCTGGGCATGCCCAAAAGAACTGCTCTAAAAGTACAACCTCCTCAATTTTCCCCACAGTGTTTGCTTCCACCCCTCCTACCATTTTAAAAACTGACATTGCTTTGTGGCGAGTTCCTCAAAGCTCATGTCAGGTCTTTTTCAGAATTTTCAGAACTTAATCCTGTAGGCCTCAGGAGTCGGTTCATACTTTTTAAGCAAAGCAGCTTTAAGTTTCTCATAATTGCTACTGTCCTGATTGTCCATTTGGCCTAGCGCCTCATGCCCTTTACCAGTAAGCAGCAGGGATAGCTGGAAGCTCCAGGACTCCCTGAGTACCTTGGCCTGGATACAGACCTTTTCAAACTAATTCAAAATGCATCCATATCCTCCCCTCTTTAAATTCAGCTATTAATTTTGAATTTAACTTATACCCAACCCTGGGTTTCTGGTTCATCCCTGCCACTTACCTCCCCTGGCATTGCTCATTGGAGTCTTAGCTTCTCCAGCTCAGACTCCCTCTGTCATTATTTTTCTTCCCTCTCAGTCTCTCTCTCTGGATCTGCCTTTCTTTTTCCTGCATCTCAAGTTCAAACCTCTTCTCCTCTCCTTTCTGCTGGGCTGCAAACTTTCTCTGCTCCAGCTCTAGTTTCCTACGCTTAGATTGTAGCCTGATCCCTTCCAACTCTAGCTCTGTGGTGGTCTTCCCCTGCTACTGTGGCTCCAGGTTCCCTCTGATCTCGCTGTCATCCTCCTGGGATTAGACTCTGCAATGGACCCTAGCACCCCCACGCCTAGGCTCTAGTCCTTTTCAGTCACTGGCCATCACTCAAGGTTCTGGGCAGCCACTAGCTTATTGGCTGCCACAAGAGCTTCCACACAGAGTGCTTTTGGTTCACCCTTGTACTGGACCCTTCTTTCCTGACACAGCTGCCTTAGGTGGTCTGCAGTGCATTCGTTATAGTTGGAAGCTATCTTTTTCCCCCTAGCTATTACTACACTAGCTTATACCCATAAAAACAAGAAAACAGGTAGGGAACTTTATACTGTGACCAGATTATTTTTTTCCCCCTAACATCTCTGCTCTGTTTGTGTGTGGATTGTTTTCAGTTTATCAATCTGATACACTGGTCTTGAATCCAGCTATTACGCCTGTGCCACCGATATCTCTTGAATCTCACTGCTATACTACTAGATATCTCGGATCCCACCACTGTGTACCAGATCTGTCATGAACCCACTCCTGAGGTCAGGTCCACTGAGTTCACAGGGTCCACTCAAAGTGAAATCCATGACAGGGAGGAAAACTGGGGATACCCTCTTCATGTCCTTCTATAGTGCTCGCTGTGTTCTCAACTGAACACTCATCACTAAGTCTCAGGGTCCCTCTTTACTCTAGATCAGGGTGCAATACTAGTCTCGAGTCTTGTGGCCAAATATGAACCCTTCTTGGTTGTTACACAAGGGGAAGATCCAGGTTACAACCTTTATGAGGTAGTGTTGTAACCCTGATTCTGCTTTCTCCACAAGGCGTGCATGTATCCTGGTTCAAATCCCCACAGACCCTTCCTTGAGAATTCAGTATTCCCCATCTTTATCAGACTTTCCTTTTTAGACCCTTTATTTGATTTGGTAGTTTATGATGGCACCCCTTTGCAATAACAGTTTAGTCACAGATTATTACTGAAACATCCCACAATCACACACGCAATATAGAAATCTCACTCAGGCAGATTTAATAAACAAAACAAATGTCTTTACTAAATAATTTAAATAATTATACATTACAACAAAAAGGTTTGATCAATTTGGTCACAGAATAACACAAATAAAAAGTGGACGTAGACATACAAAAAAAAAAAAAACACTTTAAAACTGTTAGCTAAGTTCTACCTTAAGTTCATAGTGGACTGAAGTCCAGGAAAAGTAAATAAAAGTTTCAGTTTCCTTTGATAGCAGTCTTGCTTCTTGTGTGTCAGGCGAAGAATGTTCCTTGAAGATGCTCAGCAAAATGAGAGAGAGACCCTGGTTTTCAAGCTCTTTATATAGTGTCAAAATCCCTGTCATGTCCTAACTTTTAGGCCTGTAGATGTCACTCTTGCACCTTTCCTAACAACACAATTTTCTGGCTACCTTGTGATGTCATACTTCCCTGATAATTATGATACCTGTAAGAGAATTTGCACGAGTCTGCCAAAATGGATATTTCTGTCCTTTTCTTTCAATTCAAAGGCATGATAGTTTCCTGGGACCAAAGCATCCTGGCTTTGAGGTGAAAAAGGGCTACCTCCTGAACATTTTATTTACCTCTGTTTCCCTCAGTCAGTTAACCAAGGAAATACCCTTTGATCAGCTACCCCCAAGCCTTTGACAAGTAATTGTCAGCTTCCTGGCAAGCAAGCTGGTTCCTCTCAGGTCAGAGGAAGGTCAAACATTTTAAAAGAAATCCAGTCTCTCTCACTATCCTTTGAGACCTTTCCTTAAAATGGCATTCTTGTGGCATGTACACATACACAGAATATAACATTATATATCTGTACCTCTGACTGGCCGTGTGATAGCTCACCACAAGTGGCAGTCCAGTTAGTTAGTTGTTAGATTAGGGATTTTGAGCTTAGTTAGAAGGGAAAGTGAGTTAGCATTGAGGAGTTAGAATGTTTTGTTTTGGAGTTTGATCAGTAACCGTTGCACTTGGAAATATCACGCTGTGGCTCTCGAACTAACCTGTTGCTGGTGGTGGATATTTGGACAGATGATCTGGCATGGCGTGCTCCTGGTAGAGGATCCGGTGGGGTGCGCGCACGTAGCAGAGTGTCCAGTGGATGATTTACGGGCCCCTGGACAGACAGACAGATTGTCACAAAGGGACCAGCTGGAATCCTGGAAGATCTGTGACCCCTGGGGAACGGAAGGTAGCAGTGAACTGTGAACCTGCGTTCCACCTGTATCACTGTTCCGCTTGCATCTGCACCTGCATATTGGACCCCAGTTGTATGGAGTATTGCAGTGGGTCCAGTGAGAAGCGGGAGGAGCTGAGGCTCCTGAAGAACTGGCAGAACTGTGTGACGGTGCTGGCTGGCCAGACTTTTACCACAGCTGCAGTGTAATTTGCAGCTGGCGTGGTGAGGCGGTGTAGTGTGCAGATGACTGATGCGGCCTCGACCAGCTGACTGGTTGCTTTGGCTGGCTGTGGTGTGAGGAAGATTGTGCCTCATTGCCGTCTGGGGGCTGCCATACTACTGAACTTTGTGCCTGAAGTAGAAACTGAAGCTGCTAGCAGAGTACAAGAAAGCGAGGAATCTTGGCTGGTCTGTTTGTTTGAACATGAATAGAAACATCCGAATTTGGGACTGTCCTAAATATCCCACCAGATACTGTGACTTGAGTCCTAATTTAAATGGATCCTCGAGTGCAGTGAGAGTGCTTGAGGGGGTGAAAAATCTTTCAAATTACAAGTTTTCTGCTGAGGCTGTGAGAGGGTCTTTTCAAGGACAACTTAATTGGAAACATCTGTTTTTCTGGATTGACTGAAGGGAGGAAGAGTATCTCGGTCTCTCTGGAACTTTTATTTTTATTGGGAAGTGAGAGCCCCATACACTTTTACAAACTTTTCTGGTTTGTGCTTGGACTTATCAGTGCACTGTGGACTCTGCCAGTATTTTTATTGGACAGCCCAGGTTATATAAAAAGTTTTGTTGACTCGGTGTGGGGTGGGTGGGGAGATGTTCCTGGACTAAAAGTCTCCACCACTCATTCACACTAATGGGATTATGCAGGAGGCACTAGGACCCCACAGGAGCCAAAAATCTTCAGGAGGGCCGGCGCTGGGATAGGACCACACGCGCGGCTAGAGTAGCTCATGCCATATAGGCTGTCTCAGCATCGACCCTCCAACCGCCTCAGTTTCTTTTCTCCCACCGTCGCGTGTGCTTCGATGACAGCATCGCTTGCCTGCCGGGAGTCAAGGCTTCTTCTGTACGACAGCAGCTATAACGGTTCAGTATTCGATTAATTTACTATTTTAGTGTTATTTTCTTATTTAAAAACAAGAGAAGAAGATGAAAATAAGAGGAAGAGTTCTCAGTCTGCCGTCAACAGAGTCAACCTTAGGCGATAGGGAGACTTCGTTTGAAAGCTGTGATGGCAGTGGGGCTGTGTCCGGTCTGCCGCCCTTTGTGGAGGGGGGGTCTGACCACTGGCAGTCCAGTGCTGGGGGGGGGGTACAGTCCGCCTGAAGCACGAAAGGAGTGGGCCCGTCCCTGACCTTGATCGGGGACCCATGTCCGCTCGACCTTAAGCTCTTCTTCCTCCTGTCGGTGGAAGAAGAAATGGTACCACTCTGGTGAGTGGCAGGCTTGACCCAGCTTCCGTGGGGTCCTCTGTGGCTCCGTTCTTAAGGACCGTGATCTTCAACACCGGACCCCGTCTCTGTCCTCGATGGGGCTCCGGTGAGCAATTTCACCTCGGGGCTGTTCTTTTAGAGCAGGGGATATGGCGTCTGCCCAGTTGACTTGGCCAGTGGATCCAGTTCCGGGGCCTTTGGGCCTTGGAAGCACTGAGCCGGCGGTCGAGTGGGCAGAATGTGCATGATGCCTTCTCCGATGACAGTGCCATTGCCACCGACCCTGTGTGCCTACCCCCTCACCTTTTCCTCTGCAGGGGCCAGCATTGGTACCGCTTTCCTTTTCCCCCTTTTTTCTTCAGGTTTAGGGCCAGTATGCCTGATGCCATGTGTGGTGCTGGTGCTGCATACAGTGCCAGTGCGGTGAGTGGTGTCCTGTGCCAGGAATGGTGCCGAACTCCTTGACGCGTTCTGGGTGGCGGTGTCTCTCTCATGATTCTGGCCTGTAAAGTAAAGTAGTTCTCCATGTTTGACACTAAGTGGAGCTGCTATAATAAGTGCTAATATCCCTCAATAGAAAACAGTGTCAAAATACATTTCTGTAAGGTCTAATTGGAGAAGGCAATAGAACAAAAAGGCCAAACGTCCAGCAAGTCAAGGCAACATTCAAAGCAGTAACTTCAAGGCAATACAATTAGGGGACCTCCATGTAAGTGAGGGCCAGAAAGCTTTAGGACAGCCAGATGAAATGGAGACAGACCAAGAGCAGAAAACCAAAAAAAAGATTTAAGAAGGCACATTTATGATGCAGATCAAATGTAAATTCAGATTAATAAACAGCGCACTTAATGCATAGGATAGAAAAATAAAAACTAAAACGAAATCACGAGAGAGAGGACAGAAGAGGTGACAGCCAGGTTGAGAGCCTCTGGTGTCAGGCAGTCTTTGTACCAGTATAGGAGGCCAATGCGGGTATTAATGGCTGAGGTCAGGATGTTAATGTGGGCATGGAAGGATAGGGAGGTGTCAAAGATAAGGCCGAGGTATTTATAAGTAAGTACTTGTTCCAGAGGGAGGTGAGCGTGGGAGAGGATTTTTAGTTCAGTGCCCTTGGCCTTGCTCTGCTGGTGGTCAAACAGCCTAACTTATGTTTTTTTGATGTTGACCACAAGTCTGCGACTGGTGAACCAACTTTCGATCTGGTTGAACGAGTGTTGGAGGGAGGACTGGAGGTTTTCAGGGCAGGGGTGTGCGGCGAGAGAACTGCATCATCTATAGCAGTAGGGTTACCGGGCAGGATTTGGATAGTGCATTTAAGTAGATACTGAAGAGTAGGGGCCCAATATGGATCCCTGAGGGACTCCCAAGTGGACAGGCAGGGTGGAAGATAGGGTGTCATTTATCTTAACACATTGGGATCTGAGGTGGGTAGCTATTAAACCAAGAAAGTGGTCCATGTGACAGACCAGTGTGGTGGAGTGTGTCCAGGAGGAGTGGGTGGGAGACTGTATCAAAGGCCTTAGAGAGGTCCACGAAGATGGCTCTGGCCAAATGTTTATGGTCAAGGGCAGAGTGAAGGAAACTGGAGAATTCGATGAGGGTGGTGGTTGTGCTATGGCCTGATCTAAAGCCATGTTGTTCACTACGTAACAAATTGCAGGCTCGCATATACTCGGTGAGTTGGTCGGAAATGATCTTTTCAAGGGCTTTTGAGAGAGGGGGAAGGATGGATATGGGCCGATAGTTGTTGTGGTTGGTATTGTCTCCACTTTTTAGTATTGGGATAATTGTTGCAGTTTTCCAGGCTGTAGAGAACTGCCCCAAGCATAGGGAGCAGTTAAGGAGTTCAGTCAGGAGGAAAGAACAGTGTCAAGAACCTGGTAGAGGATTTTCATGTCATAGGAGTCTTTGCAATAGTTGGAGCCACTGAGAGCTTTGGAGAGGAAGGATTTTGCTTCCTGCTTTGTAATGACCCTAAGGTAGAAAAGGGTACGCTGGAGGTTTGGTTCAGAGGAAGCTGGGATAGGGTCGAAAAAGTCGCTCGGGAGGACTGTACTAAGATCGGAAAAGGTTGAGTTAAGGCAGTTAGTGATAGCCTGTGGGTCGGTTGGGATGGCATTGTTGATGCAGAGCTGGGAGGGTGGGAGGAGGCAGGATTTGCCATTAAGCTCTTTAATGTTGTCCCAAAACTTTCGTGCACTCCCCAGGAGAAGCCAGGGTGTCTTTATAGTATTCAGCCTTGGCCTTACGTATGGCCCAGGTGCACCTATTAAGCAGCTACCTGCATGCTAATCTGTCTGCTTGGGAGCCAGATTCAATGGCTCTGTGCCAGAGGTCATCCCTTTGTTTTAGTTGCTGCCGTAATGTGGGCGTGATCCAAGGGACATTATGTTCATTACTTCATTAACTCCAGAATGAAGGAGAGCACTCGCTTTATCTCTTTGAATGTCAGGAGGGTTCTGTGATTCTACATCGACAGAATGAAGCGGTAGACATCCGAACAACTTTTGTATCTTTCCGCATGCCTTGGCTGGGTCATCCTGTTGCCATGAGATGTATTTCTGCTTGGTTAATAGCATGTCTTCGACATTGCTAATCCATGGCACAGGCCGGGTTCTCACCACTCTACCGGAGTGGTTGCGGCTTTCCTGGTGGAGATTTGTAATATACCGTGTGACATCTGCAAAAGCGGCCAGTTGAGCTCAGTGCATACTATTGTAAATCACTATGTTCGGATGTCCATGCCTGACAGTTAACTTTCTTGGGCAGGACAGTCCTTATGGACTTCTGTCCTGAGTGAGCTCTGTCTCCTACTACCCTGCTCGGTGTATGGGGGGTGATTTTTAGCTCGGCACTCTCCCATTAGTGTGAATGAGTAGTGGAGACTTTCTGTAGTCCCGGAAGATATAGAAATTACGTACTTACCGTAATTCTTGATCTTCTAGGACGAAGTCTCCACCACCATGCCCACCCACCATCCCCCGAGC
Source organism: Neoceratodus forsteri (assembly GCA_016271365.2). Taxonomy (NCBI): domain Eukaryota; kingdom Metazoa; phylum Chordata; order Ceratodontiformes; family Ceratodontidae; genus Neoceratodus; species Neoceratodus forsteri. The sequence continues at coordinate 496,495,448 of CM057453.1, forward strand.
TTTCTCGTTCTGTTTTGGTCTTCACTTCCTCGTTGTTCAGGCTGTGAAGAGATTGTTGAACTAACCCTTCTTACATGGGTCATCCGGGCCTTCACATGCCCGGAAGTTGTGGTTAGGTTATGTTTCGTTAGTTTACGCTGCACCTCCTCAGTCGAAAAGGTACTGAGGCGGTTGGAGGGTTGATGCTGAGATAGCCTATACAGTGTGAGCTGTTCTCACAGCTCTGCACATGCGTGGTCCTATCCCGGCACCAGCCCTCCTGAAGATTTTTGGCTTCTGCAGGGTCCTAGCGCCTCTGGCGTAGTGCCATTAGTGTGAATGAGTGGTGGAGACTTCGTCCAAGAAGATCAAGAATTACAGTAAGTACACAATTTCCATTTTTGTTTGCTTGTGTTTATGTATGTAGTTGTGTGAATGATAAATGTGGTTGTGTGGGAAATGTGTATACGTTTCGAGGAGTTAAACTGTATAAAGTGAATTGCTGGGTGGGTGAGTTGGTTATTTATTGGAGGTGTGTAGATTTTATAGAATTTGTGTTTTGAAGCTCATAGTGACAGTCAGGATGTGTAGATGATATCAGCCTTAAGGTGCAGTTACTCTGCAGCCGTCTGCGTGACCTCCAACCTTTCAAACTCCCCACTTTACCTGCAGAAATGTATGCAAGATGCAGGGCTCTGGGGTTGCATGTGGTTGGAGGTCTGGGCAGAGGGGGATGGGAGTGACTGCCGGGGAGTCAGCGATTCGTGGTGAGGCCCAGGGGGCACCCTGGGGCAAAGTGGGTACTGGAAAGGGGCCCTCCTTGCCTAGTCCCCATACCCAAGGGTTACACCTTGGATAGTGGGCAGGTGGTTGTTGGTCCAGCAGCTCCCACTCATTTGACCTGGACTATGTTGTGCAATGCCAGATCGATAAGGAATAAGAATGCTAGAATGGCAGACTTGATATCCTCGGTAGACCTGGCTTGCATCGCAGAGACATGGCTGGATGATAATGCTGCCCCCAATTTGGAGGCAGCAATTCCAGCTGGGTACTCTGTGGTACACACCCTGAGAAAGGATCACAGAGGTGGGGAGTGGCCATTTGTTTTAAAGGCAACTTGTGTCACACAGTGCTACAGGTGGGTTCTGCCAGGCCATTTGAGAGTGTTGCCATTTGGGGGGTGGGGTGTCCTGGTGCAGGCTATAGGATCCTTCTAATATAGCGGCCATCAGATGGGAAGAAGGATTTCTTGCAGGAGGTTGGGGAGTTCGTTGCCGGCCTGGTGTTGAAATCTGCCAGATGGATAACTCTGGGGGATTTCAATGCCTGGGTCCACAACAGACTCTCGTCATATGGTCATGACCTCCTCCAGAGCATGGAAACTCAGGGCCTATCACAGTTTGTCACCTCAGTGACCCACTTGCATGGGCACACATTGGACCTGGTGTTTACTCTGGGATTTGGGGTTGAAGACCTTATGATTGATCCAGTCGTTTGGTCGGATCATAGCATCATGAGGTTCATGATTGGGCCCCCCACCCCAAGGGTCAGTCCTCTATGGAAATGGTCCGGTGCTGCCCTTTGCAGGGACTTTCCCCAACAGGAGTACAGGCAGTGCTGAACCTATCAAGGGTGGAGGCTGCGTGCGATTGGTGTGGAGGAAGCAGTGGCAGCCTATAATAGGGCTGTTACAGTGCCGTGGCCTTCCACCCTATTGTGCCTGTCCATGTCTGGCCCTTATCTAATTGCCGGAGACCCCCCCTGATTTGATGGGGAACTCGGGGAGTTAAAGATAAAAGGCCAGCGGTTGGTGCATCACTGGAGGAGGTCGGGACTGACTGATGACAAGTTGGCTTTGAAGTCACATTATGGTAACTATCAGATTTTCTGTCAAGTGAGATTGTTGTGGCAAGGAACAGACCAGCTTAGCTTTTCCGTATGGTAGACAGGTTGTTGCATCTGGCGTGTCTCCGTACTGGGGGAGCTGGTTCAAGCATGAGGTGCGATGAGTTTTCTCTGTTCTTTGCGGACTGAGATCTCTTCCAGTGTTACTCAAAGAGCTTGCAGGATTGGACCAGTGATGTGCCGGGGCACCCCTCTTGTGTGGGGTGTGTTTGATCCAGTTGGAGTGACTGAGGTAGTTGAGATAGTCTCGAGGCTGCGACCAACACATTGTGATCCAGACCAAGGTCCAACCCACTTTTGGTTGGTTGTGTGGGTCTGACTGGACCTGTGGTTGCTGAGATCATCCTGTGTTCCTTGGGGAGTGGGTTCTTTCCAGTGGCCTTGAAGGAGGCCTTGGTGAGACCCCTTTTGAAGAAATCCTCTTTGGACCAGGAGTGTCTCGCCAACTACAGACCTTTCTCAAACCTCCCATTTTTAGGGAAGGTTTTAGAAAAAGTGGTGGCAGTTCAACTTGAGGCTTGTCTTGCTTCCTCTGCCACTTTTGAGTGCTTCCAGTGTGGGTTTAGACCTTGGCATAGCACGGGGACTGCCCTGATGAAGGTGCTGAATGATCTCCTAATATTGAGAGATAAGGGAGAATGAATGTACCATCCTTGTTCTTTTGGATCTCTCAGGCATTTGACACCGTGGACCATGAGGTGTTATTGGATCGACTGCAGAACTGGTGTGGACTAACCGGTAATGTCATCAGTTTGTTTAGGTCCTACCTCTCGGGCAGAGTGCAGATGGTGACGATGGGGTTATCCTCTGTTAGCCTGATGCCCTTGCTCTGTTGGGTTCATAAGGCTTGGTCCTGTCACCTTTATTGTTCACGGTATATATGTTGCCTTTGGGAGACATTATCAGGCGGTATGGGCTGGGTTTTCATTGCTATGGTGATGATACCCTGCTATACATGTCCTGTGCACCTGGAATCCAGATGGTGGCCTCTGTGTTTAATACCTGCCTGGCTGAGATCCAGAGCTAGATGACTCAAAACTGGCTACGACTCAACCTAGACAAGACGGAGGTGCTGTTGGTGGATCTTTGTCGTTGGCAGGATGGAGGAGGGTTGGGGAATGATCCTGGTTTGATACTGGGAGATGTTCCCTTGACCACCTTTATTCTGGTTAGGGATATGGACATGATCCTTGATGATGGCTTGACACTTGATGCTCAGGTGTCGGCCATTGTCCAAAGTGGCTTTTATCAACTTAGGTACAGTGCCTGGATCCGTGCCCTAATACCAGCTGATGACCTGGCCACCCTAGTGCTGCCATCGTCATGTCTAGAATGGATTACAGCAATGCTCTGTACTTGGGGCTATCTGGAGGCAATGTCTGCTGTCTGCAGCTGGTGCAGAATGCGGCGGCAAGGCTGTTAACAGGTACATTGAGATTGGCTCACATTACATCTGTTCTCCACGGACTGCACTGGCTGCCAGTAAGGTGGAGGATTGTCTTCAAGGTCGGATAGTACTAACCTATAAAGAGCTGCACAGTGCTGGTCTAGTGGCGTAGAGGGTTGAGGCGCTGGCGCCTTACCTCGACCCACGGTGACCTGGGTTTGGGAATGAGCCCAGGTCATCGGAGGTGGCAACGGGGTGCAGAGCTGGATGGAGCTGCCGGTAGGCAAGCTCTCCTCTCCGGGGAGGTAGTGTGGCATCCCTCAGCCAATGGCAACCCCCAGTGGAGGCTAGCGGAAGCACGGGCTCAGAGGGTGCCCAGACATTAGGCCATGGGGTTGGGGAAAGGGGTCATAACTGGGGCTGTACGGCACATGCGTGCCTCCACATGCATGCATGCATACTCCTGGGGCCCCTGGGAGAAAAAACGGAGGGGAAAATACGCCGGCAGCAGGATGAAGACTGATTCCCCACAGGTGCCACTCCTGGGCCGGGCAGGTAGCGCCCGGTAATTCTGGGGACAGGCTGGGGGTCAGTTAGATTGCGGGTGAAGGGCACAAAAATCAAGTCATGATTAAAAAAAAGACCTGCACAGCCGAGGACCAGACTACCTGCAAGTCCTCATGGTTTCTCATTGCCCAGCTTGCTCTCTCCTTCCCTCCGAGGGATGCCGCCTGGTGGTTCCCAGGGCTAGGTTGCAGCAGTCGGGTGATCAGACTTTCTTTGTTACCACACCAGCCCAGTGGAATTCACTGCCAGGCTACCTGGGGGAGGCACCCTCGGTGGAAACCTTTAAGAAAGGGCTGAAGACAGTTTTATTCTGTCACATATGATACTATATAATTATCAAATCAAATCATAATTTATATTGTGCTTTTCAAATACCAAGCGCAGTACATAAAACATAACATCAGTAATAAATATGAATTAAAATTAAACACAATTCAAAAAAACAGCAAAATATGAACTAATCAAAAGCCGATGTAAACAAAAAGCTCTTCAAAGAGGCCTTAAAAGATTCTGTGGACGGGCACTCCCTAATCTGATGAGGTAGAGAATTCCACAGGGTTGGAGCCACAAAAGAAAAGGCTCTGGCCCTGGAAGATTGAAGACAAACCCTGAGAATCTCTAGCAATCCCTTGTTGGTGGAACGGAGTGAGCGGGAAGGGTGGTAGGGCCAAAGGAGATCTTGCAAGTAGCCCGGTCCCTGTCCATGTAGGATCTTATAGGTCAGCAATGCAACCTTGAAGGTAATCCTCCAACGCACCAGCAGCCAGTGCAGTTCGCGCAGAACAGGTGTGATATGGCAAGTTCTTGGTAGCCTAGTCAACAACCTGGCTGCAGTGTTCTGCACCAGCTGCAAGCGGCGGAGGTCCACCCCCGCGGTAACCCTAGCTATAGAGCATTACAGTAATCTAGACGTGAGGAAACAAAGGTGTGAACCAATACAGGAAGGTCATCACGTGGGACAAGGTGCTTTATCCGAGCTATATTCCGCAGATGGTAAAACGAGAACATGACAACGGCCGACACTTGAGACTTACGCGTCAGTTCGCAGTCAGGTATTAACGCCCAGATTTCACACCCATTCAGAAGGTCTCAACTGTTTCCCCCCTAGCACAAGGCCAGAGGGGAATCCAGGAGTCAACTTCTCTATGCGGTGACCAAGGTCCACCACCAATACCTCGGTCTTATCCAGATTCAGCCTCAACCAGGTGGCACTCATCCAGTCCTGGATCTCAGCGAGGCAGTTGTTAAAGACCGTAAGTGCATCATTCTGTTTTGGTACAAAGGACATATAGAGCTGAGTGTCATCTGCATAGCAGTGAAAACTCAGCTCATAATGCCTAATAATGTCTCCCAACGGTAGCATATACACCGTGAACAACATGGGAGAGAGAGTCAGGAAAACAGTAAGGCCAAATGAAGTATCAGTATAGCAGTAGCAGACATGGGCATGGGGGAATAAAATCAGAGGTAGACATTGCTAGCAGTATAGCCTAGAGGTTAGAGTAATGAGCTGTGAATAAGCTTAGTATATCCAGTAGACTGACTTGGGTTTGATTCCCACAACCTCCACTTACATACTGTGTGATGCTGAGCAAGTCACTTCACCTCCCCAGTAATCCCGGATCACCCCTGAAAACAGGCACCTGTGCCTAGTGGGCCTTACCCTGTTACCAAAGATTAACATGAAATAAATAGACATCTGCTAATAAAAGTATACAGGACAAGCAACAGACCTGAGGAATGCAGCATATTTTTTTTCATGTGAACTCAGATCTGAATAGCTTCTGATATCAATGAAGGACGGGCATTAAACATTACTTTTTTTTTTTTTCCCTCTTTAAGCAAAGCTGCAGAGATTCAGTTTAAAAAAAAAATGCAAGGGGCAATGTCATCTAATGAGACAATAAACATGTAAGCCCAAGACAGCCTCGAAGATATATGGCATGCTCTGTACTTCAGGATGGTTTTGCAGAGGAAAGTGAGCTGTAAGAGAAGCAGCGAAGGTCTGAACATCTTGTTTTACAATAAACGTGGCTTGCATGGCTAAGGTTCTTCTGTAAAAAGACTGTGATCAGAGTATAGAAAAATGAGAGCCAGGGCACATTAGTAATCATACATAAGTAAAAAAAAAAAAGACGTATACAAGGAAAACGGAGATAGGCAGCACAGTAAAGAATTAACAGCGATGGATGTAATGACACCACATACATGGAAAACTACTATACTTGCTAACCCAGAGCCAATCTCCAGTTAACTCCTTTGTTGTGAAACTTACATAGGGCCAATCACAAAAAGCTGCTGCTGCTGGAATGCAACCTTGGATACCGTGACCACTGAAGCCCTAGAGAGACAGTTCAACCACGGAATGTTATGCTCTTGCAGATCGTAGGATGTGAGACAGCTGCAGATAAGACAGAGAGAAAAGAATTCTGTGCTCGCTGTCTGTGCTGCATATCAGGGAGGTTGTAGTGTATCTGGTTCTGTCCGAGAGGGGAAACAGTGACAAGTTCAGGGACAGTGGGACATTGCAGGATGCTGAGCAGATGGCTGCTGACTCTCTCTCTCATCATCGGGAGTCAGGAACCCCCCCCCCACACCAAGCTGGTGCTGGGAAGGAGAAGTAAAAGAAAAAGTAAGCTGCCGCATGCTTCATTACCAATGATTCAAACCCTTTTGCGAACCATCTAGTGTTCGAGTTCTAAATTAGAACTCGAACACCAGGGTTCGAGGAGGGTTCGAATCTTTCTCGAACTAGTTCTGACAACACTAATTTAGGATCATATCCCCTGGGGTCGATGACTGGGTAGCCCCAAGAAAGGTCTTGATGTGTGTCCAGAATTTTCTAGGGTCACCAGCAGAGTTTGTGAGCAGTTCCTTGCAGTAGATGCTCTTTGCTGTTCTGATTTGTTTTTTACAGGCACTCCGAGAGCCCCTGTAGGTATTGTAATCCTCTGGTAGTCTGGACACTTTATACTTCTTCCAGAGTTTGTCCCGTTTGCGCAGGTTAGCCAGCAGGTCCTTGTGTAGCCATCTTGTTTGTTTACCCCTGACCCTTCTGGTGACCTTCGGGGTATGTTTATCCTGACGTGCTGTGAAATTATTAATGAAGATATCAAGGGCGATTTGAACATCATGGGAGTGATAGATGTCAGACCACTTGATACAGGATACATCATAGAGGAAAGATTCCACGTCCAGTTTGGCAAAGTTGGTAACTGTGATGTAGCATGGAGGGGGTTGGGGAGCAGTCTCCGGGCTCCATACACAGAAAGTGGGGGAGTGGTCTGTGATAGCATCTGCCAAGATGCCTGCAGTTTGCACATAGTCAAGGCGATTCACCAGTACCCAGTCTATGAGGGTGGAGGTAGTTAGACAAGGGGTGGTTCTTGTGGGTTCAAGTTAAGATCTGGTGCATGTTATAGCTCTGCGTTAGTGTCAGCAGTGTGCTGTGAATTGGTCCCAGCCAGTTTAGGTTAAAGTCACCTAAGATTATGACCTCGTTTTGCTTGGCGTTTGTGACGGTTTGATTAAGTGAATCCTGAAGACCTGTGATACCCTCCAGTGGGTGAGTTGTAGACGCAGATAATGTGGAGTTTTTTTGCACCAAGGGCAATGGTTGTGTGTAGGGACTCACAGACTGAAGGTGAGCCAGTGGGTGGGCAGACCGTAACATCAAGATGGTTTTTATAGAGGATAGCGACCTCCCCCTCAACGTTTTGGGGAAGGCATATCTCTCCGTATCAAGGAATAATTGGGCAAGGAACATAAGGAGTTCGGAATGTGAGGCTTGATCCATGTTTCAGATAGGCACAGTAGGTCAGGACTGTACACTTTTGTCCATGCCTCGAGATCAGCAAAGTGCCTGGTAATGCTCCTAATATTCATATGGGCAATGAGAAGTCCTTTTCCTGAGACAGCCGATAGGTCACTGGGAGAGTGGTGGACAGAGGGGCCAGGGTTAAGTTCTACGTCCCCTGACAATAGGATGATGAGGAGTAGGAGAAACCACAGTTTAATAGTGTGGAATGGGAGATGAACCAGTTGTGTCATTTTGTATTTTCTGAGCATACAAAACAAGTTGTAGGTACAACCCTTCAGAAGGATAAGGGTGGTGTAGGCACGCACATGTTGTGTTTCCGCAATTTGGTTGGAGAAAGTAAAGTCATTGTGTTGTGAGATATTCTCTCCATAGTGGTTGTTGATTGGAACAGAAGTAGATACCCCATGTAAGCATAATAGCAGTATCAGAAGCAGGATTCATCCTCCCAATCTATGAGTTGCCAGTTTTAGCAGGAGACTGCAAGTGTTTACTGTAGCAAGGGTGAGTGTTCCTGAATGACTCATGGTGAGCTACTGTGGACCAGAAAACTGATTGTTACTGTAGATCAAAGACCCAGAAAGTGTTAAATTCCTGAAGGTGATGAACATTAGCCTAGGGCATATGTCAGGATGTAAAAATCCCTTTGTTAGAATCTTCCTTTGTTCTCCAAAACAGTTGTGAATAGACCTCAAAGACAAGCACACATCCTTTAAAGGGGCACTGTCAGCTTTACTCCTTCGTTTTTGCCTGATACAAAAAATACACCACTTTGCACACACTGATTAAATATTTACTGCAGAAACCCCCCATATGGTTGAAATAAATGAACATTTACCATGTTTTCATTTTCTGCCTTCATTTATTTTCAGCCGTCCCGACCGAAAGTGTCCCGTCCGGAAGCACAACAAGTTGGGAACACGGGCTGGTTGGGCGCGTTCATGCACTGTAGTTTTAACATTGCGTCCCTAAAAGAATCATAATCCAGCTCCTTGTACTGTAAATAAATGCTACTGCCATCTCCCACCGACAAACCGAGCACTGCAGATACTAAAAGTTCCAGTTTAAATCAGAGTTGAATCTGGGTACAATGCCAATTGCACACTCTTGCACATGCGCTGGATCTTTGTCCATGACTCTCGAGAGCATGCCTGGGATTTCAGCTCGGATTTAAAACTGGAACTTTTAGTATTTGCAGTGCTCGGTTTGTTGTGGGAGATGGCAGCAGCATTTATTTACAGTACAAGGAGCTGGATTATGATTCTTTAGGGACTCCAATGTTAAAAACTTACAGTGCATGAACGCGCTCCAGCCAGCCCCACGTTCCCAACTTGGTTGTGCTTCCGGGACGCGGGACACTTTCGGTCGGGACGGCTGAAAATAAATGAAGGCAGAAAATGAAAAACATGGTAAATGTTCATTTATTTCAACCACATGGGGGGTTTCTGCAGTAAATATTTAATCAGTGTGTGCAAAGTGGTGTATTTTTTGTATCAGGCAAAAAACGAAGGAATAAAGCCGACAGTGCCCCTTTAAGAAAGTCAGATGGAAATGTGGATTCAATGCAGCACTCCACAACCCAGAAACTTGTATAAAAGATTTACTGACCTCACTTTTGCTTTTTGATGTCTTCCAAAAAAGTTGATTTATGATGAAAGCACCACCTGGTGGTGATGTTTTATAGTTTCTTAGTCCAGGAAATGTTCATAGATGTTATGTCCAAGAATGGTCCAGTTCCTCCAAGAAGAAACACATGAAAAACCACAAAAACTAAACTACTGACAGAGACAAACACAAACAGCCGGCCACTGTGGTGTGGAGTGACACTTGTTTATCATCATCATACTGGGGCAACAACGCCCTAAAGGATGAGGGTAGCAGGTAGACAGAGTAGTCACAATTGGGGATTGGAAAGACCTAGGGAAAAAATGAAGATAGAACAGTAACATGTACATGATTAATGAGCTGTTGGGCCAAAGTGGACCACTAAGTATCACTAAGTGTCCACTTCTAGCATTGACCCTTGACCCTGAGCTTCTTAACTGGGGCATGTTTGTTGGTGATGGACAGAAAATGTTTTACAAAGTACTCAAGAGCAGCGTACATGCTGGGGAGTGAGTGAATAGGAGTCCAGTCAATTTCCTCGAGGGAGGCCTGGAAGGATTCAGATGAGAAGTCTGAGAGGCTCTTTAGGGGGGCTATTCTTCCATGTGCAGAAGACCGGGAAGTGGTCACTAAGGGTGTCTGAAAATATGCCTGCAGCTTTTATTCTGTCAGAATGGGACACAAGGACCCAGTCAAGCAAGGAGTGGTTGCCAGTTTTGCAGTTCTGCCGTGTTGGTTCACTGATGACCCTGGCTAGTCGAGCATCAAGGAGCTGTGCTTTGAACCCTGTATCAGAGTCCAGTTGAGACTGAAATCTCCTAGGTTGATTATCTCAAAATTATACTACATTTCTTTGCCTTCTATTTTTGTAGCTACTAGCTCTTTAAGAATAATATATCTTGCTATATGCTGTGAAATTTAGTTTGAGATGCAAGGCATACCTGACTATTATAGGACATTATTTGGTCTCTTCTTGTAGTTAACACGTTATGTAGAATTGGTGATTAAGCATTGGAAGAATTCATAGGAATGCTCATAGACTGGATACAGTATTCAGGAAAATAATTAGTTTCTAAAACAATCTAGCGGAGATTCCACTATAAAATTATGGAATCCCCCCACGACAAGAAAAGACACTGGAACAGCAGATCTTATTGAATAAATTATTTTAGTGAATAAATGACTCCCCAGCTATTGTTGGCATCGTTGCACCTTAAAAGAGGCTGTACAAACATTTTACTGCTATAACACACTGGCTGGAATTATGTTGTTTTGCATTCTCACTGTAAACTCTGACTAACACAATAACAGAATATAAAAGATATGCATGTAACATTATGATTCAGAATGGTTTGACCTTCTGTCGCTCATGATTTCAATTTATTACTATACTACTTACAAAAATGCAAAAATGCCAAACATCTCTTTTAAAATGCAGTGAGTCACCTAGAAACAGACTTTTACTGTTAATAATCTTTGTACAGCACGGATGTATATACTGTATGCTGCTCTAAACACAGAAATAGTGTTATCAATCACCAGACATTTGATAAGCTTTTTAAATATGAGATACTAAAACAATACACACACATTCATTATACATTAAGTAGCTGTATGGGGTTTATAGGATTTGTTCAAGCCACTAAGGCAATTTGCCCATAATGGCTTGTCACTTCTCAGTGGTCTTATCTTTCTATGTTTCTATCATTACAACATGCAACCAATTTGTGCTTAAAACTTTCATGTCCTTGCTCAGTACCACTTCAGCCAGAAGCTCATTCCAAAGTGCTACCACTCTCTGTGTTATCTATTGCCCCCTTTTTGTGTTTTGTAAATCTCTCTCTTTAACTGGAGAATATGTGTTCTGGTATCATACTGTGTTCTTTGGTAGCCCAAACAAACCCATAAGTCCAAATTATGAAGGGCTTTGTATATCAAACAAAGATCTCCCCTCACCCTCCTGTTCTCCAGAGTACACCAGCCCAAAACCTCTAACCTTTCCTCATACAGCAACTCCCTAACACTGGGTGTAATTTTTGTTGCCCTCCACTAAGCACACTCCGGCTGTTTAACTCCCCCCTTTGATTGCAGTGACCACAATTGACAGTTGTTTTCCAGAGGAGCCTGACAAGCTCGCTGTACAGAGGCATCAACACTCTGCCATCTCTGCTGAATATCCTTTTGCTTATGCACCCCATAATGTTTTTTTTTATACTTTCATTATTGACACAGACCATGTTATGACCATGATGTTACAATTACATTCAGTTATTCATACTGTGAATTGTTGTTTTTATAAAAAAGACAAAAAACAAATACTGTACAAAATTGATGGAATGGAAAAAATACCGCTAAGTGATAGAAGAGCTGCCATCCAGGGGGTGAGCCAACACATCTCTAGCTTGCCCACATTCAGCAGTAGCCCCACCCAATCAGATCAATAGTTACCCAGTATAATGGCACCTCGCTGGTTAGGCTGGTATAACAGCAAAACTTGGAAAATGATATTCATGTAATTCTCCCCATGGGAATATATGGTAGAGGAACATGACCTCCCCATGCAAAACAAAATTGGCGGTTCTGCCCTCTAGGAGAAAGCCTCTCTTTGTCCTACACTAATCTCCAATTTCATATGTGAGTTTCCAATGAGTCCAATGGGATGTAAAGGCCTGCATTCTTTCTTGGACCTGAAAAGTAAGATGCTCCATCATGGAAATTTGAGTTACAATCTCCTCCCATTCCTGTCCCAGTGGAGGTGTTCTCTGCAGCCATTTTTGAGTGATAGTTTTAGAGGCTGCAACAACACAAATGCCTCAAACATAAAGTGCCTCCCTTTCCTCTAAGTCCTGTGGGGGGAGACCCAAAATTAAATGTTGAAGAAAGAGGCTTTGAAATTGAGAACAATTGATGTAATCATCCTATCACTGCTGCCCAAAATACATGATAGTAGGTAGCCCTGGACTCCCCACAGAGTCTCCAACAGTGTGCCATAATGCAGCCATTCCATTTTGACTGAAGCACAGGTGAAATAAAATCTCTGGTGTGGACCTTCTATGTAAATTCCCGATATTGTGGGGAAGATGCTGTTCTACTAGTCACATCCAAATCTTGTTCCATTCTTAGGGTGTCAAATGGATCCAGGCATCAGTATGCCACCTGCCGATGATATACTGCACTTGCAATCTCTTAACCTGCAGTAGAGAATGGTAGAGGACTGATACAGCCCATTTCTGCTGGAAGGAATGAGGAAGGGAAGAGAGGGATGGTCCATCGTGGGGGCCTTCCTGTTTCAGCTCCCCCTCCACCCGGAGGTGTGCCATAATATAATTCCTGATTTAAAAAAATTTAAACCAGTCTGTTTTAGCTCAACCAAACATTTTATGACAGTCATCAAAGGTATGTATGATAGATCCTGTCAAAAATTATCCAGATATTGAAAGCCTCTAAGAGCCTACCGTTTATACCAGGGATCCAAAGTGGCATGAGGGAAAGAGGAATCCCATGCCAACCACTGGAATCTCCAAATGTGTTTGGATATCCTGGGAGTTTTATGATACTGTCCCCATGCTTCCCATGTGACATACATTGCACGGTATGGTATCTGGTGGAGGTTTTTTGCTTAGCTGTGCATTAAATAACAAGGCTGACAAGGGAGTATGTTCCACTGTATCCAATTCAAGGGTCTTCCAATGAGCCTGATACTTAAGAGTCCAACCATAAAAGTGCAATTTTCATCTGTGCTACAATCCAATAAGATTCCATGTCTGATAAAGTCCACCCTTTCCAGGATTTTCTGGCAAAAAGTACCCCTCACCTTGTCCTAGGGTTTGTATCAGCCCAGACAAATTTAAAAAGTTGTCTTTGTGTTTTGTGAAACTAGACCCTGGTTAATTGCACTGGGGCAACTGAAAAAAGTTACAAATATCTAAGATGTATGTTCATCTTAACAATTCATATACAGGTATGGAGTGGGAATGGGAGCAAGGACCATCTCCTGAATTCAGTTTGAATTGACTGCAATAATGGGACAAAAATATCCTCATAAAGATATGCAGTATTTGTCCTTAAATAAATTCCTAAATATTTAAGTTTAGAGAAACCCCAGAACCCCAGTATGTTAAAACATTTCTGAGTTGTCTCTCTGCAATGTTTATTGAACTTCAAAGCTTCACTGACCATTATTCCTAGATCCTTTCCCATCATGGTTCCTTTAATTTATTTCCCTAATAGAGAATATTTAGTCATTTTGTTTCTATTACCCATGTAAATCCATACATATTTGCCCATATTGAATTCTAATTTATGTAATTTTGACTAGGTCTATGCTTTTTTAATTCTAGTTTAAGATGATTTCTTGCTTCATCTGAATCCATCACTGACCCCACTTCAGTGTCATTGGCAAAAATGTTGCTAACTATATTCTGCTGTAGCACTTCATTAATGCTACATAGATACTAAACAATGTGTGGCCTAGTACATAGCCTTACAGAACCCCACATGTCACTTCACCCCATTTTGATGCTCATCCACTTTTGATAACACATTGTGCTTGATTTTCAAAGAGCCCTTAGACTGCTGCAGTTTGAGACAATCTAGGGCTGCGGCAAACTCAGGATGTGTCAGGGATCCTGCTCTCTATTTTATAAAAATGCAGGTCCTTACACCAAATACCCAAGAGTTGATGCAGCTGCAGGGTTGTGCCAAAGAATTGGTGCACCTGTGGGGTTTGGCAGAGGGATCCGCCACCCCCTCACCCAGTGCAACACTAGAGAGGCTGCGAAGGTGGGGAGGTGAATATGCCTGCAAGGAGCAGACCGGGGACCGGAGGAGCATGGGGGGGTTGGTCTAAGGAGTGGTTGGGGGCATGGCACCAATGTGAGAGTGATGAGGTGGCACCCTGCAGGGGGTACCCTACGAAAGTTCATATAGCCAATCAGCCAGGGTAAATAGGGTTTTGAAGGAAGGGATCAGGGCCCAGCCTCAGGTGGACACAGCCCTAGCACCTGCCCCATACGTGCCACTGACCCCAACATCGTAGGCGAGTAGCAATGGCTGCAGGTTGTGGGGTACAAGGGTTGACAGGAATGGTCCCTCACACTGCAACAGTCCACTGGTACTCAGTCCCCTGCATGGAGGCAGGCTGCTGCCTGACTATGGTATTGGGGTCATTAGCACCTATGGGGCAGGCACCAGTGCTGTGTCTCCCTGAGACCAGGTCCTGGTCTCATCCTGCGAAACCTCCTGTACCCAGGCTGATCGTCTGCCTGCACTTGTGCAGAGTGCCCCTGTGGGGTGCCACCTCATCACCTTCACATTGTCACTGTGCCCCTGTCACTCCTTAGGCTACTTCACATGATCCTTCTGCCCCTGTCCCCTCCTTGCAGCCCCCAATCACCGCACTGCCTGGCAGTGGTGCATGGCCCTTAGACCACCTCCTGGCTGATCTAAACTGAGCCCCCTGTTGCAAACACAGCAGGGCTTCTAAAACACCAATGGGATAGTGCAGCCCCGCAATGGCGCAAGCCCCCTTGTGACCTGGCACACAGGCACTTCTGCCACTAGAGTAGTGCAGGGTGCTTTTGGTGCAAGGCACCCTGATTTCAACACAGCCTGCATTCAAAAATTGGGGTTGCTGAAAACTTTTATGTAAGGTGCCACTTGCATCATACCCATTTGGTGCAGACACCTTGCATCAAAGATTTCCCTTTGAAAATTGAGCCTATCATCTCCTGTCCTGTAGCCATGATCTTATCCAGTTTTCCCTCAACTTAGATATTAGTTCTAGACATGGTACCCTATCAAAGGCTTTGCTACAGTCCAGGAAAATAATATCCACTGGAAGCCCTTTGTCTAATGCTTTACTTATGCTTTCATAGAAACTTATCAAATTTGTCTGATAAGAGCTACCCTTTGTAAACCCATGTTGTGTTTGATCTTTCATGTTATATCATTGGACATAATTTTCTATCTTTTCTTTGATAATGGCTTCAAGAACTTTACCTATTACAGATGTCAACGTTACGGGCATGTAATTCTGGTGATTGACTTTTTCTCTGTTTTTGAACAATGGTATTACATTTATTTTGCTCCATCTATTAACCACCTCCCAGGTATCCGCTGAGTGCTGGGACATATTAGCAATGGGTCCTGTCATCTACACTCTTATTAATATTCTCATCACAGAAGATACTTCAGAAAAAACATATTAAACACTTCAGCCATATCACTTTCTAGTGTCAGCTGGTTGTCACACTCGACTAAAGGTCCCACCTGAGAATTTTCCACCTTTGTTTTCATTTATATATGTGTGAAATAATTTATAATTATCTTTTACCTTGGTTGTTAATTTCAACTCATACTCACCTTAGCTTTTTCTCAAAGGTCCTCAGTTCCTTACTGAGAAATAGTATTATGGAACTCCATACCAGTAGGATTACGGGAGTTTAATTCTATCCTTAGACTAAACTGTCTAAAAAAATTGGTTTATTAATCAGACATTTGTATCTCTGTCCTGTTGCCCTTTTGGAGTCACATGAATTGAGAAACATGACAGCTGTGATACTTTGACTCATGATGAAAACTAATTTGACTTATGCCTGGATTTTGTGCCAATGTTTTGTAACTATTACTGTGATTTTACACTGTGTTATCTTGTAACTGATTTGTATGTTTTCCTCATTAATTATAGGTGACTTGTGATGTACTATGATGATGATGACACCACGGTGTGGAGATCTTATCAACTGGGATGCTATCCTAGTAGAACGCCTGTCCCAACTGCACACCCAGTGTCGCCTCAAGCAGGTGGAATGGCGAGACAACCCTGTGGTCCGAATTAGGTTGGGTGCCAGGAAACACCCTTTAAGGAGAGGCAGGAGACAATATGAAGTTTGATGCCCAGCAGGCTTTTATTTACACCAGGGAGAGGTAGACACGGTCACAAGGGAAAGTCGGGGAATAACTTTTACTTATAAATCCAGGCTAGCAATTACCACTCTATTACTCTAGATGTACATCGACCTAAAGTCACTCTACAGTATTCTTATTCAGGACTCTGACAATTGCCCACCTAGAGATCTATGCATGTGATATAACCTTATACTTTATCACACTATCACTTTATCATACCATGTGCTAAGCATACAAAACACAACCAACAAACAGTCTCAATTAGTCCATAAGATGAGGATGTCCGACGTCTTCATGCACAACTGAAGAAAAGGGGTCAAGAGAAAGGGGAAAACTCTTGCTTGGCACCAAGCTCACTAGGGGACCTATGAGAGGTTGCAAACAGGGAATGGAGAGATTGGTAAACAGACCATAGGCATCGGCCAACCCACTCTCCAGGGTTGCCGGAACACAAGAGCATGAACAAACTAACTGGGGAAATGCTCTTTTCTTGGTACAAAAACCCTCAAACTAGGCTGCCAAGGTTGAAGAACCAAAACGTGGCAAGGGATCCACCTGCAGGATTGCCATGGGAGAAGAAATCTGCTGCTTTCTCCTTGGCACCAACCCTCGACCAAGGCTACCAAGGATGAAGAAGAACTGCTGTGGTTTTCCTGGCACCTACCCTTGACCAGGGCTGCCAAATGAACACTGGACTAGGTGAAGAATCCAGAAGAAGGGCTACCAAGGACAAAGAAGAACTGCTGGGCTGCTTCTGGTGACAGATCCACTTGAAGGACCACCAAACTCAAGTTGCTACCCTGTGGATTGCTCTGGTGATGCTGGACGACACAAGAAAGAAGAGATGAAAGATGAAGATCAGGATTCCACACTGATAGAGAACAAAATAAGAAACGGTGGCCACGAACACACTTGGCTATGACAGACTTGTCTACCGGCGGGCATCTGGGAGGGACAGATGAGACGCTTTCTGGTCGTCTTTCTTCCAAGCTGCTGAGGAACCAGTGGCCGTGACTACTCAAAGGATGTCGACTTCGACTATGGCAGACGAAAGGGCAAGAAGTTGAAGAAGTCTTCTGCTGGCTGAAGATTGCTATGATGAAGAGCTGATGAAGACTGACGATTGGTATGGTGAAGAGCTGATGAAGACTGAAGATTGGTATGGTGAAGAACTGCTGAAGACTGAAGATTTCTATGGTGAAGAGCTGCTGGAGGCTGAAGATTGAATCAGAACCTGCTTCTGCACAATGGTACTTCGGTGGGCATGTTATACTGGAATATTTACTTTCAGGGGCAATTTGCCTGGAGCAGGGGCAAATTGCAACAATCAGGGGCAATGGTTCACTTATGGGGCAGTTGTTCACTGGCATGGGCAACTTGCAACAATCTGGGGCAACTGTTCACTTTCGGGGCAATTGCTCACTGTCAGGGGAAAATGACCACAATCCTAATCTTCTACAACACAGTCTCGGTGCTTCATGCAATAACACAACAGTTGAGATGCTGGAAGAATAAACAGTTTGTAGAACCAATACAACAGGTGATAATTACTTTGTAACAGGTTGTGTACTTAAGCACCCCTTAGTCGGACCCTTTTCCACTGTGGGTCTGTCTTCGTTAGGATCTGGCTACCCCTGAGCAATCTAATGTACTTGTCCCAGCTATTTAGCCTGGTTATGCTAATTGCCCGTACACCTGCTGCCCTATTCCCTATGGGCTTGGATGCCCTACCTTTACTGGGGCCTGGCGCCCTTTACTACTGTGGGCCTGGTGCCCTTCCTTTGCTAGGGCCTGGCACCCTTTACTACTGTGGGCCTGGAGCCCTTCCTTTACTGGGGCCTAGCTGCCCTTTACTGCTGTGGGCCTGGTGCCCTTCCTTTACTGGGGCCTAGCTGCCCTTTACTACTGTGGGCCTGGAGCCCTTCCTTTACTGGGCCTAGCTGCCCTTTACTACTGTGGGCCTGGTGACCTTCCTTTACTGGGGCCTGGCGCCCTTTACTACTGGGGGTCTGGTGCCCACTTTACCTCAGGCCTGGCAGCCCTACCTTACCTCGGGCCTGGCAGCCCTACCTTTAATCTACGGGCCTGGTAGCCCTACTTTTGAATCTGGGGTGTGGTGCCCTATTAAATACAGGGCCAGGTAGCCCTCCCAATATCACAGGCCTTGTGTCCTCTTTAACTATGGGCCTGGTAGCCCTACTCTATTTTGGGCCTGGTGCCCACTTAACTGCTGGCAGGACCCCTTTAAACTTTTATTTAGCCAGAAGTGGCAGGGCCCCTTTAAATCTGTTGGCTCACAAAGAACCTAATGCCACTCAGGCCTGAGTCGCCACCCTAGTCCCGCCCCTCTCATTAATATTCATAGACCCTTAACTGGCCTTGCCTTCCTAGCCCCGCCCCCTTTTAAATATTAATTCAGGGTCCTTTTGACCCGATCTTCCTTTGCGGCTCTCAGCCACTCTTCTAAGCACCTCCTGTGCACTTTTTAAATAAAAAAAACAAGGTCTCTGCTGTATTGGGTGGTCAGCACAGAGCGAGTGCTTCTGCCAACTCACCACTCCGTAGTCTGCTGCGGTCTCAGGAGGCAGGAGGTGCACTGGCAGTGGGAGGGAGTTCGGCAGGTAATGCGGCGGGCGACAAGGGGCCTCAGACAGCCGACAGAAAAACGGTCGTGATGCGGCTCTTCTATGCCGCCGACAGGGGTCCAGATTTAACTTTAAAACTCAAGGGGGGTGGGGTTCAAACAATAAACCAACGGGGCTACACAACCCAAACCACGGCAAATGGCCGATTACTTTCTTCTGCCCAGATGGCACCGAGGACCGAAATGGAGCATCACGGAGTCTTCACCGGCTGGAGCCCCGAGCAGGCACACCACCAAACCCTCAGGGAAACTTCTTCAACACAGGTAAGCCCTCAACAGGTTTCCCCTTGGTTTGTGGTGCCCTTTCTCCTCCACAGCCTGGCAGGAACTCTTTAAACTGTTAAAACTTTTCAAAACTAACACTTTGGTTCTGGAATGGTTTGGACTGGAATGCTATGCATGAGCAGCTCAGCACAACATTCCATCCAAGCCATTGTCTCTTGCAGCTTGCAATAAAATCTGTCTTTTGACCATTTTTAAGTGCACAGGGCACTTTCTCTACTATTTACAGTGTTTCTCCTTGCTAGGAGGGGAAACTTTACTCCAGAGGGGCCCCTTTTTATTATACCCTGCTGCCCACACATACCACAGGCACCCTGGGCACCTGTAAACCCCTAAACTTTATTTAATTACTGTGATGCCCCAACTCTGGGGCATTACAGATTGATCAGTTTGCTCTTGCTCCGTAACCTCTTTCCCTTGCATATTCTCCTCAGGGTCTGAATTAATGCTTTTGCAATCACAGTACCCTCATGCTGACTGTCCTACTCAGCTTAAAGTGTACTATATCTAGTCTCTAAATTTAATGAATCACCTGGTTGTTTGTATCTGTGCCTTATTTTTGCACCCCCTTTGCCAGACACCATTCTTCCCCTTGTAACTTATCAGTTTCTCTCTCTGACTACTCACCTGTATTCCTTTTCCTTTTGTCTACCATGCTTTTGTTTGTTTCCTGTCTTACTTCATTATACCTACTGCCATACCTGCTTGCTTTCTTGCAGTCACATACAGGTGGTGTGAACAAACTGTTCAAGCTTCCTCATCTCAATTTTAAAATTCAGCTACTTTTTCAAGTCCCCTGTCTCCTCTTCTAACTTTTCAATATGGCAGCAGTTGCTGCATACATATTCTGCCACAGGTATCTTAATGGCATACATTGTGCATTTTATGTATTGCACCATTATCTCTTCCTTTCTTCGTCCCTCTTTAAATCCCATAGTCAATAAGACCTGACCTGATTTATGGAGGATTTCTGGCCTGCTAACCCATTCTGACCCAGATGACATGGCTCGCCTCTGCTGTGCCTGCCTCTGACCATGCTCAGCTTTTGTTCGCAGAGGATGAGTTTTTATCTTGTAGAATGGGGAAGCTCTGGTTGCCTCAAGTGCTATGCACTACAATGGAGGATATACTAATTAAAATAACCTTCTAAATAAAATACACTGATGGTCCTCAGACCAGTGTAGTAACCAAATGCAACCTCTGCCACTTACAAATGAGCACTAGTAGTGCTATAAAATCACCTGTTTAACCAGCAGTAGTTCTCTGTATATCAAGAGGGAACTATGACTCACAGAAGCCTCTGCAATTGCCTAGCAACAGTCCCAGAATACTATGTGCACTCAATAGATGGTAGACATGACAGGGTAGATTTTTCTGTTTGTTTATTCATGTTATTTATTATTTCTGTCCCCTTTTTAGGGCTGCAGTGGACATAGCTCTGCAGAGCTCTTGCTATAAGAACAGGACTCAGTGCATTCCTTCTGACCAAACAACATGTTGGAGTTGCAACACAGTTGCCTCCACATCTGTGAAGCACTCTGTGAAGCACTCTGCTTGCTGTCTCCATTGGCAGTTGCACTGCACTATTTTATCTCTGTCAGCTGTCATGGCAGAACATGGCACACTCCGCCATGTCCAAAATGGCCACCAAACTGTGTTGCGCATGCGCAACTACTAGTGCATGTGCAGTACAGAGCAGTGGCCATCTTGGATATGGTGGCGTGTGCTACTTCCACCATGACTGATGAATATTTTTTTAATTATGGATATCCCCCCACCCAACACCCTTCCAGAAACATAACAATGACACTGGGGGTGCCCAATACCCCAGTGTCATGATCATGTTCCACCATCATGGTCCCTTTTTTTCAGTATATAATTTTTTCTCCCCCCACCTGAACCATCTCTCAGCACCCAACACCCCACAACCCCCTCAGAAACATAACAGTGACACTGGTGGTACCCAGTCCCCCAGTGTCGTGATCAGGAATCCTTAGTCATGTTTTTTCACCTGTAAAAAGAAAACCGTCCATCAATGTCTTTTGCGGCCATTTCTGACCCTCTGCCTGATGCTCCCACTCAGCACCCACCACCCCTCCCAGTCCCTTACTTACCTACCAGGGGTCCAATGTTACAATCCTTTCTGGACCGCAGACATATCTTCACTCTTCAAAGCCAGACCACAAACTGAAGAAAAAAGTATGTAGTTCAATGTACTTCAGTGTGGCATAACTTGGGCATTTTTGCAAATTTTGGGGCAAGATTTTCAACATGCCTTTTTTGGGACCCCGCCTCATGAACAATTACATTGACATTAGGCAACTCTGTTTCAAAAGGTGATTTCACAGTCCCTGCACAAAATCACCTTTTGGGCAGGAGTTGAAAATATTTCCTGCCCTTCTTCATGAGGTGGGGTCATAAGACGGCTAAATTTTAAATTTGGTGTAAACATATATAAAAAAAAAGTTATGAGGCTATGCTGAATTTTGCAAATGCAGACTCATAACTTTGGTAATATTCAATCTTTTTACCCCATATTTTCAACATGGCCATTTCTTTACAGCACCTCATGAATGTGACAGCTGTCATTTTTCAGCTCCAGCCCAAAATGTGCTTTTGCATCCTGAAAGCTGATTTTGAAGTCCCTGTGCAAAATCACCTTTAGGCCTGGAGTTGAACATTTTTCTCTGCCCTTCTTCATGAAGCAGGGTCATAACAAGGCTATGTTGAAAATCTGGTGTAAAAATATTAAAAAAACACATTTTCAATATATTTACCTCAAAGTCTTTGGCTGTAGCCCAATTGGCTCTGGCCAGACTTTGTTTATACAGTGTATCCACCAGAGGCACGGGGTCATAATGTCGCAAGAAATTATGGTGCAGCAATATACCGTGCTGCCAATACAGTGCAATATATTGCCAGCAGCATGTCTTTTTTTTGCAGGGGGCTCCACCCCCGCACCCCCAATTATGGGGGGGCTGCACCCCTGAACCCCCACCAACTAAAATAACTAACTTTGTAGGGGGGGAAGGGGTTAACAGTTAAAATCACACAAAGTGTGAAAAATGAAAAAATCAATGCGTCTGGGGCTGGGAATTGAAACCCGGTCCCAAACACACTGTCTTTATTTTTTTCTGTCAGTGGCTCATCCCTTTGAGCCACAGCAGCTGCTCGCCAAATCCCTATCCCAGCAGAGGTCTTATCCTCTGTGTGGGAGAGTGAGAGGGTGCGCTACCGCGCATGTACCCTTTTGCACCCTCTCGCTCTTCCCTATCACGCTGTTCCTGTTGCCCGGTTTTGTCTTACACTGTAGAGCATATGACAAAGGGACCCAGTAGGTCCACCAGACACACAGATTTAGTCTTGTAATTTTGGGAGATTCAAAGAAAGGGAATAGCAGTCACTCAGTCCAGTCACACAATAGATAAAAGTAATAAAACTCTCTTGTTCTTGCTCGGTACAGGCAACAGCCTCTAATGGGCACACTTCTGTTCAGGCTTGGCTTCTGCTTGCAGGGGGCAAGCTTTTATCCAGTTAAACCCAGAAGCTGTGGTCACCTCACATGCTGTGCACTATAATGGTGGGTATACTAATCAAAATAACCCTCTAAATAAAATACACTGATCTTCTCCAGACACCTGCGTATTAACCAACTCCAACCTCTCCCACTTACAAACAAGCACGCACAGTGCTATAAAATCACTAATTTAACCAGCAGCAGTTTCCTCTATACCAGGAGAGAACTATGACTCCCAGCAGCCACTGTAGTTGCCTAGTAACTGTCACAAAATACTATGTGCACTCAGTAGATAGTAGACAGGATTAGAATACATTTTGTTTTGTTTTTTGTTGTTTTTTGTTGATTTGTTCCCTGTTTTGTATAGTGTATCCACCAGCCACACAAATGCAGTCTTGCCATTTTGGGAGATTTAGGGTAAAGCAACAGCAGTCACTCAATCCAGTCACACAACAGATAATAACAATAAAACTCTTTTGTTTTTGCTCGGTACTGGCAACCGCCTCTGACATGCCTGCCTCTGCTCATGCTTGGCTTCCACTTGCAAGGGCTGAGCTTTTATCCAGTAGGACCTGGAAATGATGATTGTTTTGAATACTATTAACTACAGTGGAGAGCATACTGTATGTTAGTTATACATCACTAACCCAATCCTATTTCCATTATTTCAAGTAGCAGAACTATCTGCCTCCTCTCCATTTTATTAAGATGAACCTTTGAGATTGACAGCTTTAAAAATAAATTGCAAAGCAGGATTCTCATAGATTTAATTGCTTGGGGTTCTTAATTGTTTAATTATTTGTTAAATTGTCTTTAATTATTTTCCAGGTGAGGAAGACAGAGAGAGAGAGAGAGAGAGAGAGAGAGAGAGAGAGGGAAGGTACTGTGTTGCTATTTAAGGATATCGAAAAAGATCATGGTTTAGCTGCAAGACTTGTTCACAATGAGATCCTGCCCAAGGATTAGTCATACTGGATGGCTTATCAGATTGATAGCATGTGATGGAATCTTTCACTTCTGTGTCACTGATTCAGATCTTTTGTCAATACTGTACACTGTCCTATTTGTTCATTACCAGTGATTGTTGCATTGTTTTGCTACTCGACTGTTGTATATCCCTTTCCCCCAGGTCACACCTAGAAACGAGCCTTGGCTCAGTGTGCCTTTCCCAGTTACCAAAATTTTAAATCAATAAAAAAAAAAATCCAGCCAAGGCCAGTAGTGATCAAAGGCCATTATCACCTGAGGGATGTTCAGTAACCTGTGTGAAAATGAATTGTGGTTTGCTCAGTCCAGTTCCCAGTGGGCAGGTGTCCACATCACATAACTGCAAACACAATTTGGCACCCTGTTTGGCAGTCGCACATAAGAGGCCAGTGACTGAATGGGCATGGGGTCTGAATTAAACTGTCACCTGCTTGGTGCTCCCTCAATGACAGGATTGAAACACAGTGTGGGAAAGCTTGCACTGTGATCGGCTGTGCTGTATATATCATGTGGATAAACAGAGGGTTTCAGATTCCAACGCTGTCAATACAGCAGCTTTCAAAAATATTAAATTCACACAAGAAACAAAATGAAGCTAAATAAACACAAATAGAACACTAGATTGGTAATGATGTACAAAAAGCTGTGTTCCCATCAAAGGGATCCTTGTGGCATCATAAACCATGAGAAAAAAGCTAAAGTATCCTCAAGATGGGAAAGCAGCTTTGTTGTACATCACTGCCCACTTATTTTGTTTTTAAAATGTAAGGCTGGTTCATTTTCTGACAAAGAAAAAAAAAATTGTTTCACTGTATAGTGGCTGCAATTTTTTAAAGTGATAGTTTAAGTTTAGAAAACTCAGAGTGAGCATACTGGAGAGGCAGTTTGAAGGAGAACCAGTTCATAGGATCCATCAAAGGATGACAGGAAAGAAGAATAACCAAATTATTTGGGTTTTTTTGTGCCTCTCTCTAAATCATACACATACTCTCAAAGCTCATTCCCAGAGCAAGACATCATGGGTATGTAAATCTTTGTGCATGTTAGGTTGGCATGGCTTTAGCAGAACAGCAATTGCCTTTTAACTCATTATACCCTGGGTGGCCATTTTGTATCAGGAGAATCAATGGATGGTTCAGACTTCATATGGAGCTGTTGGGTACAACAGGCTTGTATATCAGATCCAGAATAGGCTGAGAATAACAAAGTACTGTACAGACACATGTTTCATCCTCTTGACCTCTTGATCCCTGGGTACAAGTTGTACCGATGGGACAGAATGAAGGAGAAGGGGGTGGGGTGGCTATTTATGTTAGGGAGGGGTATCTATGCAGCAGGAAGGAAGGGGAGGAAGGTGGGACTGAAGCCTTATGGATACAGCTCCAAAATGTGAAGGAGAGAAAGGTTAGGCTAGGAGTAGTGTACAGGCCACCTTCTCAAAATGTGGAAACTGACAGGGAGATGGGGGAGCAAATCAGGAGGATCTGTGCAAGGGCAATACTGTTCTTGTGGGGGATTTCAATCTGCTGGTGCTTGATTGGAGCACCCTGGCTACCTCTAGTACTAGGGAACAGGTCCTTCTGGAGGCCTTCCAGGACAGCTTCTTGATGCAGATAGAAATAGAGCCAACCAGGGAGGGTAATACACTGGATCTTGTGTTGAAAGATTGGGGGGGTATGTCCAAAACATATGGGTAGAGGACCCCCTAGCAGGAAGTGACCACCACACAGTGTGGTTCTTTCTCAGTCTAAGAAAGGATGCAGCCAGGACCAAACAAAGGTGGCGAACTTCAGAAATGCGGACTTCGTAGGATGAGGGAAATAATTGTGGGGCATCTTCCCAAAATCTGAACTGACGTGAATGCTGACCAGAAATGGTCCATCATCAAGCTGGGTCTGAAGGAGATCACTGACACATGTACTAAAAACCAAAGTAAGAAGTCAAGGACCAAAAAGCTTAACTGGTTAAACAAGGAGGTAAAGGAGAAAGTGAGGGAGAAGAGGGCCGGATTCATCAGATATAAAAAATCTGGTCAGGAGGTGGACAGGAATGAGTACTCCAGGAAATCCAGGGAGGTGAATAGAGTAGTCAGGGTGGCCAAGGCTTCAAGGGAGCTAAGGTTAGCACAGGGAATCAAAGAAGGGGAAAATTATTTCTTCAGGTACATCGGGGAGAAAAGATGCTGCAAAGTCGAAATAGTCAGGATCAAAAAAGATAGAGGGTGAGCAGAAGAAGAGGGAGGGGATCATGCAGAGGCACTCAATGAGTACTTCTGTACAGTGTTTACCAGGGAGAAAGATGGGCCTATGCTGCAAAGGAAAGGTAGGGTGGGCATGGGAGAGGTGGGGATTACGAATTGGGTAATCCCAGTGGATAGGGTACTGGAGGGCCTTAAGTCCATGAGGGTTGATAAGGCTCCAGGACTGGATGGTGTGCATCCAAGAGTCCTGAGGGAGTAGGCAAGGGTTCTGGTGGAGCCCCTGGCAGACCTATTCAAGACCTCTCTAGAAACAGGATGTGTGCCACAGAACTGGAGAATGGCACATGTGGTGCCCCTCCATAAGAGTGGACCCAGAGACAAGCCAGGTAACTGCTGGCCAGTCAGTCTTACCTCTATTGTAGGGAAGCTAATGGAGACCATTCTTAAGTAGAGACTGGTGATCTTTGTGGAGGAGAATGGGCTCCAGGATGATAGGCAACATGGATTTGATGCAGGTAGATCCTACCAGACCAATCTGATCAACTTTTATGATTGGGTGACAAGGGTTCTTTATAATGGCCATGCAGTGGATGTCTTATATTTGGGACTTTATTGAGGCATTTGAGTTGGTGCCTCATGGGAGGTTGATCAGAACCTGAGGGCCCTGAGAGCTGGGGAGATGTAGATAGGATGGGTTAGGAGCTGGCTGCAGGATATACAATAGAGGGTACATGTTATGGCGAGCTCTCCTCTCCCCGAGCTGTCACCAGAGGGGTCCCCCAAGACTCAGTACCCAGGCCAGTGTTATTCAACATTTCTATTGGAGACATAGCAAATGAGATCAAAAGTAACATTAGCCTGTTCACTGATGACACTTAGATTGGTGGGTGGTGGACAGTAAGAAGGGGAGACAGGTTTGCAAGATGATCTGGTAAAGCTTGAGTGCTGGTCTGACAGTTGGCAGATGAGATTTAATGCTAAGAAGTGCAAGATCATGCACTTGGGAGTCAGAAACCCTAGGTATCGCTACTGGCTGGGGGGAGTGCAGTAATCCACCTCAGTGGAGGAAAAAGATCTAGGGGTACTAATTACAGGGGACATGAATAATTCTGCACAGTGCAGGAAGCCAACAACTAAAGCTAATAAAATGCTGGGGTACATTGCCAGAGGGATCACTTCTCGGAAGGAAAGAAGTTATTCTGCCATTGTACAGGTCATCTGATGAGACTGCACTTAGAGTACAGTGTGCAGTTCTGGTGCCCATACTTAAAGAAAGACATCAGTCTACTGGAGGGCGTACAGCATAGGGTGACAAGAATGATCCTAGGCCTGAGGGACATGTTATATGAAGAAAGACTGAGGGAGCTGAACATGTATTCCCTGGAGGATAGGAGGGAGAGCAGTGATATGATTGAGACTTATAAATATTTAAAGGGCATAAATAGGGTAAGTTCTGAGGACATGTTCAGACTAAGGGTGGGGGAGGAATATGAGAGGGCAAAGTCTGAAATTGGAGAGGGGTAGATTCAAAAAGGAAATGAGGAGGCACTATTTCACAGGAAGGGTGGTGGCAAAGTGGGACCAATTGCCAGAGGAGGTGATTTCGCTGACAACTGTGGGCAGTTTTAAGAGGGGTGGAACAGGGTCAGAGGTAAGGTCATAACTGAGGGAAACGGGAGGGGTGGAGACAGTCTGGGGGGATAAAATAGATGTTTGTGGGAGGAAGCTGCACTAGATTAGACTGGGAGCTACACATTTAGCAGTCTCGATAGACCTCTATGGACTGTATCTGCTGGCATTTTTGTATGTTCGCATGGTCGTATCTCTTGGGACTCCTCCATGTACTGCAGTCATCATCTTTGCTTTGGTTAGCAAATGTGACAGCTGTTAAAAGGAAATGCTTGCATAATCATGACTGATGTCAGGATACTGTTGCACCATCAATCTCACATTTTTTTTATTTATTTATTTAGTTTTTGTTGACCGGGTAAGTGCACTAGACAAATTCTGCCTATTTTCAGGCACGACCCAGGGGAAGGGGATACAGATGAATGCTAACTGACCTTCAACCAGATTAAGCTGTTGATGGTATTTTTAGTGAATGAATATTAAAACAAAGGTACAAACCCTAACATCAGAACCATAGTACAATATACATTCAGTGTTTGGTGAATATGTGTGGTGTTTGTGAGAACATTTTTATTTTTTATTTATTTATTTTTATTTATTTATTCTAGCATTACAAGTACCTTTGAGCCACGGCTCTTTTACAAAGGTTCCACATCAAAGGGGGTACAATACAGAGTAGACAAAGCATTCAGTTACATAGGCAGGTAAACAGCATAACGCCAAATACAAATATGTGGTCATGTACATTACTTTGGCCTTTCTCATTTCCACCCTCAGAAGAGGAACTGGGCAGCATTACGGGAATGAAGGCCCAGCACTAAGGGTAAAAGAGCACTGGAGGAGGAGGAGGGGGAGTTTGAAAACATACTAAGCGTAGAGGTAAGGGGATGGCAGGTTTATGTAGGGCTGGTGGGAGAAGTTATCCCCCCACATTGAATCATGGGCAAGCCCTCCCATTCAATAAATGGTGAATATGTGTGGTGTTTGTGTGCACTTTACTTTGACCTTTCTCATTCTCACCCTCAGTAGAGAATTTGGGCAGTGTTATGGGAATGAAGGCCCAAAAAGAAGAGTGTGATAACCTCCTCCAACTCACAGACAGTGTGAACAGTAGCATGCAGGACAGGAAAAAGAAACCCTGTGGAGGAAACCACTGATGAACCATGACTACTGAACTGTCTTTCCTCTGTGCATACTATGAGGAGATAATCCTAAAAGCTTGCCTGATTTCTTGTTCTGGATTTAGAATATAGGTTTTGAAACATGAGGCAGTCCATCTTATGAGCTTTTTAATGATATGGACGGGAACGTTATTTTCAGAGGCTGAAGAAGCTGCTCCAATCCGGAATGAATGACCTGAAACTGAAAAGGAATTAAGTCCTAGTTGTTGAAGTAAATTTCTCATGTGCTCCATAAACATTTTGGTGGTCATGGGAGAATAGTCAGTAGTAGCCAGGAGATGATATGAGAGGTTAGATCTGGCATGATATAGGACAAGTTAATCAAGTATCTGTAGAGGGCACCATTTGTTGTGATCTGAACTCCTTTATGTAGTCTGTCTGTTTTTGATTTTGGTACATGTAGAATATAGTGGTCTGCTTGTTTTTTTTAGACTGGCAATTGAGAGAAATGAAGTTGAAGAGGCTGATGGAACTGTAAACTCTCCTGGATAAAGAAAATGATAGAAGGCTAAGCAAAGAGCTAAAGATATCATAATGTTGGTTGTAGGTTTAAAGGGATTAGGGTAGAACAAGTCCAATAACTTCTGAAATATAGGTCCGTTGATAGGCTGACAATTGGTATCTTTTTGAATAGATGTTCTATTGATTCCAAGTAGGATGAGCTTAATTGAGGAATTGGATAAAATAGAGGTCATGGATGGATTTGCTTGAGAAAGGAAATATTGCATTCCAGATAGATATTGTTTTATTGTCTGGTAAGATAATTTAAAAGCTTGATTTGAAAATGGCATGATATGAACTGATTGAACTGCACAAAACAATGTATATTTCTTCCAGGTGATAGAACATGTAGTTTGATTGCTGGGAGACAGTGCTGACCACATGAGAGCTTCAGCTTGTTGATGGAAGAAGGTCATATAATGATGAGATCTGAAAATTGAGGAGGAGGATTCATGATTTTGTCTGCTGTTGAACAGATATGATGGAATTCCTGGAATTGGAAACAAGATAAATAATCAGCTGCTGTATTTGCAAAATCGGGAACTCGAAAGCACTGCATGGTAAAGTTATGGAACAGTTATAGCCAAGTCAGCCTCCACGTGAACAGCATAATGGAATGAGATGAGGATCTGCTTTGTTAATAATGTTGCAGTAGCTTGATTATCTGAGAAGACTGAGACGGTTTGGAGGGACCAGTGATAGCCCCATGTAAAAGCAGCAGCTACAATTGGGTAGATTTCAAGTAAGGGAGATATCTTTGAAAAGTCCCAGATGCTACAGTGTATATATCTGGGAGCCAAGGAGCAGCAGACCAGGAATGGGCAAATATTGTGGCAAAGCCATAACTGGGAAAAGCAGCTATGTAAATTATGGGATGAAGATTTGGAGTTGGATCCTTGTAAAACATAGAACAACCATTCCAGTATGTAACGAAATGGGACCATTGCAAGATCTGAGTTGGCTGTGGCTGTAATGGTGATGTGATGATGCAGCTCAGGGATAGAGGAAACCAGTGTCAGGAGATATGGTATAAAGGAGTGACACTTAAGCAATAATGCATGATAGGGCGTGTTGTGCTCGGATAACATCATGCCTGTGGTGAATAGGCATGAAGCCGCAGGCCGAGTAAGACTAATCACCCCAGGAGTGATGTTATCCCAGCACAACACACACCCTGGAGTGCATTATTGCTATTATACAATGGCTCGTTTGTTTTTAAAACAATAAAATAGAAAAAAAATGATGTTTTTTATTTTTATATTTTAATGTGTGGAGGTATATGTTTTCACATAAAAGTCCACAGTTGACCACTAGATGGTGCTGGCTGTATGTTCTGCATTGTATTTGCCTCCCTGGTTACCTTCACTACAGTGCTGTTTCTGTTAGGACACATAGGTCTGATGGTGTCAGAGCATGGGTTAAAATGTGCTGCCTGTTTTTTTTTTTCCTGGTTGCTTGTTTAGTTTCTAATTTTAAATGCAGAGGCAGGTGGTATATCTGGCAAGGCGCTGTGTTGACTGAGCCACCGAGGTTAGCTGAGAAGCCGACTCGTACCGGCTGCCACGGCGTTGTTGTGGAGAAAAAGTTGAACTAGAGGTATGGCTTTGTTTTCAGAATATTGCCTTTCTTTTAAAACTGTGTTTTATTTTAGTTTGGGAGTAGGAGTGTGCGTGGGTGAAGGAGCACAAATGCAGTATGCTGATGCAGTATGTTGTCTGTATGACTGGGAGTTATGGGAGTTAGAAGGCATGGTTTTGTTTTGTACTGCAGAGGTATTTATTTTTTTAGAGATAGCGACGAGAGCAGAAGAGAAAGATGCAGTGTTAAATTCTTGGCGGCGGTGGGAGAGAAGCAAGTAAGGTCGGGTGCTGAGTGGGAATCAGAGACTCAAGTAATCGCAGCCATGGAATGATTTGTTTCATTTTAATTTTTTACATTTGATGCGGTTATTTCTGTGCTGGGACTAGAGCCGTGATGTTGCACTGGGATAACATCATGGCTCCAGTCTCACACTGGCCAATCAAAGTACAGGATTATTTCATGCCATTGTGTAATGTGGAATAATTCGCATGGCAAAACTAAGACACCCCAATAGCGAGAGCAGTTTATGTTTAGTGCAGGAAGAGTGAATGGAAAAGGATTCAACAAGAGCTTGGATCCTATGGGGTTTATCGAGAGGCAGCTGGACTGCCATGTGTATTGAATCCAATTCAATACCAAGAAATTTGATAGACATAGAAGGACTGAGTGTTTTCTCTGTGGAAAAGGGTACTGCTAAGTCTTTAAAGAGACATGTGAGTGCAGAGATACCAGCAGCTGAAGAAGAATTAAGTGGCTCAATTAGCAATAAGGGTCTATGAGATGGATCACAGCTGGATGATGGCATATGTCGAGCAATAGCCAGCAAACAGCCTCAGAAAACAGACTGAACAGTTTCATGCTGCTTTTGCAACCAAATCAGATGAATGGCAAAGAAGTTGTGTTCTTCCCATTTGATGCCATATAGATGCCACAGGGAGGGGTAGATGGGCAGCAATTTAAAAGCATCAGAGATGTCCTCCTTTGAAAGCCATGAGCTAAGGATGAATCATTAATGATGGTGATGGCATCATCAACACAAGCATATGAGAGTGTGTAACCATCTGAAGGAATCAAGGAGTTGATGCTGAGAATAGACTTGGAATGAGGAGCTGATAGATTGATGATCAGAGGTTTCTTGCCTTAAAAGTTTCTGCTAGCGATGCCTATGGAGCTAATCCTGTAGAAGGGAAAAGTTGGATGCCTGAAAGAACCAAGGAGATGGGTTGGGAACTGAC
This sequence comes from Neoceratodus forsteri, assembly GCA_016271365.2. Classification (NCBI taxonomy): domain Eukaryota; kingdom Metazoa; phylum Chordata; order Ceratodontiformes; family Ceratodontidae; genus Neoceratodus; species Neoceratodus forsteri. Next base: position 496,527,374 of record CM057453.1, read on the forward strand.
TAAGGGGGGACATCACAGAGGGTATTTCTGGTGTAAAAGCGCCATCCTTAAAACCAATCTTCTTTCAGCAAATTTTGTGGTTATTCCCCATTCCATACAGCCATTCAGAGTAATCATTGTTTTATTCAGGAATGAGGGAGTAAACATAACGGACATTGTCTATTGGTTAGAGAAGCATTGTTCTATTCAGGCTAATCCAGACTCCATCCTGGACAAAGAGGGGGTTCTGAAATGGAGGCTGGAAAATTAAGGTTAAGCTAAGTCAAAATTTAAATGAGATAGTACACCTACCTCTCCAACATTTTCTTCATATGGTGGGATAAAGATTTTCCGTTTTACCCTGGACAACCCCACAAATATTTTAAGTGTGGCTCTAATAGACATATCAGTTTGAACTGGGCAGTCTTACAATGTTCGCATTGTGAAGAAACAGGACATCCAAGTGTGCATTGCTTAAACAACCCCCGCTGCAATTTATGTGATGAAGGGGGTCATAACTCTATGGACTGCCCATGGGCCTCCAGTAATAATGAAAACTCAGACTTTGGGGTACAGGATTTCTATATCCATACTGCCTCTACACAGAATACTTTCAGTCATTTTCCCACATCTTCAGTGGCAAGGCAACTGGCCCAAGAAGAACCTGAGACTACATTGCAGTCTCAGCCTGAGGCAACTGTTTCACAGACAACATCTGCACAACCTAGCAGTACAATGGAGCAACAACATATGAATGTTGACATGCCCCCCAGCTGTGTCACAACCTGAACCCATCTTCACTGAAGTAAAAACAAAATAAAGGGAACAAGGTTCCAAATAAAACAAAGAAAACCCAGTCAGTGACAGAATCTATAGTAAACCCTAACCAGTATTCAGTTCTGCAGCAGGGAGGATCAGAGGCAGATGTAGAGTCTGATAATGCATTGGAACAATCCTTAAATAAAGAAACGGTATCTGATCAAGAGATTTCAGAGGAAACACAGCACCACAGAAGAAGAGACGGACAGATGACATGAGCCTCACAGAGGAATAATACATGATGACGGCATTTAATACATTATGGACTCTCCCTTATATAACATTTGGGTGGCTTCCCTAAATGTCAATAGTCTTCAGTCTCAAAGAAAAAACTTACTACTTTTGCACAGTTTCAGAACTCTGACTTAGACATGGTATTTTTTCAGGATGTCAGATTACATGCTGTAGCAGATATGGAAGATGCCAGATGGGGGATGGATATGGGGTCCAAGTTACTGGTCCCCAGGGGAAGAATTGGTTTCTGGGTAGGAATATGTTTTTTTCCATCAAAGTTAAAATAATTCACTTGGTAGATATGTCACCAGGCAGAACTTTCTTATTAGATGTAGGTATGAAAGTAATGGCGTTTCGGATGATAAATGATTACAATATGCATCCCAAAGTATATTTGATAGAGTAGTATTATTTAAATTAATTAAACCATATTTATCTACTGCAAAAAAACATAGTTATGGGTGGGGATTTCAACTGCAGTATGGCTACAACCGATAGGGAGCTAAAGACTGAAAACATTTTTTGTGACGCATTTTTTTACAACGACAGGAGCAGGTGGAACTAGTTGACCCCTTTGCAGAATTATATCAAAATCCACCTCACACTTATTTTTGTGGTAAAAGATTCACTAGGATAGATTATTTGTTTATTTCTTCATGTTTACAGTTACAAGATGCTAAAGTTATTCTGGTAACCACAACTGACCTTGGGCTTCTAAAAGTATGTTTAGGTAATAGTCCAGAACAATGAAGAGGTCCTGGTTTGTGGAAAATGAATTTGAGTTTATTGGAAAATGAAATCATTGCACAAAGCTTTCAAAATGTGTTAAATGCTCACAAATCAGTATTCTTTTTATATGAGTCAGCCAAGGATTGGTGGGAAGACTCAAAAATGGATATTTCTGATTATTTCAAAACAATGGCTAAAATAAATAGAAAACTTAAAAATGATACATACAGACATTTAAGGAATCAATTAGTGAATCTTTTTTCCTTACAGAAGGAAGGAGCAGGAGATTTTTCTGCACACATGAAAGAAATAAAAGAAATGATAAAAGTACAATACGATATTATGAAAACTCTTGAAAGAGAACAACAATTTGGGACACAAGGGAAAAAGGGCCTATAAATCCCTTTGATAGTAATAAAAATTTAAAGGAAAATAAAAATACATCATATCTTCTTACAGCAGATGGTACAAAACCATTCAACAAGACGTGCAGCCCATTCTGACAGCTCCCATTTCTAAAACTTGAACTGCAAGGAATTATATGGTCCTTAAATAAAGGAGTAGCGCCTGGATCAGATGGCTATCCCCATGAGTTATATAAAATAATTTTTGAGACATTAGGGGATGAACTAGTTACAATGTATAATGAAGATGGTGGCAAGGCTGTGCTGCCAAAATGAGCTTTGAGCCCTGAGTTCTGCATTGCTATGCTCGAATCTGCATGTTTTATGTGTTTTTGTTTCATTTTAGCTGTATTGTAGTTTTCATTTATCTGAAACATGCTTCTGTATTGTCTCTTGTTTTAACCCTGCTTGCAGTGCAATCTGTGATGAGTTGGTCATTTAATTTTGTGATGGATTTTTAAAGCGGGGAGTTTGAAGGAAGGAAGACTGCCATAGAAACCAGGGTGAATACTGACAGATGAGGAACTGGGCATTCTGCTGAACAGAGGGCTTTTTCCCTTGGGCTGGCTGTCTTATTATTAAATAGGAGGATGTGTTTGGATTTTGTCAGTTCTTGAAGCTACGTTTAGGAACTTAGGAGTATTCTTTCCTGGGAGGTACAGAAGAGTTCCGGGACTAATATTTCTGAGTGGCCAAGTCTGGCTGAATTATTGTGGGAACTGAAAGATTCCTTGTTGATCTGGACCATCGGGCCATGAGTAAAATTAAAAAGTGAAAGAACACAGATTATTGAGCCGAGTTAAAGTGACAGTGTGTCTGGGTGTTGTGTAGGGAGGCATCTATGTGTACTTGGGCTGGTGGCGACCTTACTCTCTACAGTCAAACGGGAGTCACCTTGTGAGATCTGGGGAGCCGAAACTTTAGTGAGGTCTCTCCAAAATCCTTCACGGGGCATTCTTTGGTTTGTCCCCTGGGGGACTGTAGTTGCCGCTGTGGGGAGTAGGTTATGATAGCCTGCGTGACCTTAGTTGGTTGGGAGGGGGGCTCCCCCACAGAGTTTTGGCTAACACCCCAGACCGCCGAAGTTCAGTCAATTTGGATTGTATTGAAGAGGTATTAAAAAAGGACTTCACATTTAAATGCTGCATCTTGAATCATTGAAGATTACTGAGGAGTGTCTGGGCATCGGAAGTAATTCAGTTGGACTTATTGAGGATTTTATGCTTGGCTGTTATATCTATTATTAGTTCTCCCCATACTGTGAGAAACATTCAATTTAGATTTTATGCTGGTGTCATGAGAGGACTCCAGTTTTACAAACTGTACACCCCCACTTCGTGAGAGGTAGTGGGGAAGATAAAATTCTGGACAATAAAAAGACTGGAGTAGTGAGAGGACTTCAGTACTTTTAAATTTCATATTTTCATTAATTTTTGTATTTTCTTTTGGATTACATATTTTATTCTATGAGTTGTTTATTTATATTTGGGATTGTTTTAGTTTATACATTTTGGGGAGGAAAAATAGCTGTATAGGGAGTGGAAGTTAAAATAATTCAAATATTATTGTTAGTCTAAATGAGAGTATAATTCCTTCTTTTTTGGGGGGGGTTAGGGGTAGTAAGTAAAGAAGGGAATATGTATTTCATATTTAACTGATTTAGTATTATTTCTTTCCAGACATATACCTACTTTGTCATGATGACTGAGATGTATTTACGTTATGATTTGGCTTTGTTGTTTAAAAAAAAAACTCTATTCGGTAACCTGTGAGGAGGGCGCATGGGGAAGGGCACCATCCGTAATGGCGACTTGTTCCCCAGTGAATCCCTCATGGTGATGGGAGGGTAGGGCAGCCAGATGGGGGGTGGGCAAAATGGGTGACAGGATGTCACTATATGTATGCACGCAGCGGGGGAGAGAGCACGGCAAGCGTGGGCTGGGAGGGGACAGAGGAGCTGCAGGGGGTGGCACTGTGGTGGGTTGCTGAGCTGCATCGTGGCATTGGGGGTTGGCCTGTGGTTAGGGCAGGTGTGGTACCAGGTTCGGGTCTGGGTGCTGGTGCGATTTTATTGCACCCAGCCCGAACCTTTTATTTTGTAGTGTTTTCACCCCCCCCGACATGCACCCCCCTGGAGTTGAGAATCCTTTAGTAGGGGGTGCGGGGGTTGAAGCCCCCCATGTGGGGTGGGTGTCAGGGTGCGCCGGGGTGTCAGAGTGGTGAAAATGTTTTCAGCACTCTAACTTCATGATAACAGCGATCGTCTTTAGGCTTTCATCGTTATCGCATAGGAACCCTCTACTCTTAGGGGTCGGGGAGGGGGGTTGTATAAGATGTATGAATTAAAATGTATTTTGCTCTACTATAAGGGTTTTTTCTGTTTTAGGTTACAATCTAGAACATGTTTAAAACTTTCAATGGGGATAAGTATGCATTAATACTTCCTTTGCTTTAAAGTTTTGCTTTCTTTTATTTTGAATAGAATCTGAGTAAGGTATTATGATTTTGTTGAAGTCTGAATACAATTTTTTCCCTACTCTTCAGTATTGGGGGGAGGGGGCCAGGACTAGTATGTACTAGTACTTACTTTGAATTACCTTATGATTTATTTTTGATCCTTTTCAATTTTAAAAATGTATAAGATTAGTGTTTTTGGGAAGAAGGCAAAGGGAAAGGGTATAAATTAATAAGCATTTGATTTAATATGATTTTTCACCCTCAGATATTTAATTTTGTGAGAAGTTAACATATTTTGTATTATGTTATTGGATTATGATTTGATTTTGAAGTTTTAATAAAAAAAAATTCCCTAGTCTTACTGCATGGGACTCTGGCTTCCTGTGTGTGAGAGATGGAGACAGGAGTAGGAGGTGAGGTGCCCAGCGCTGGATTGGATATTACTTTTACTGAAAAAGATTACCAAATTTCCACAAAATCACCTATCTTACCTTAGCAGGGTTCAGAATTTGAACCTACAGCTGCTACACATATGGAAGTGATGACATCTTACAAATGGAGCAAAGACTAATGGAAGAAATGAAGAAAAAATGGAAACTTTTGCTGGCACAAATGTTAGATATGGAATAAACATACTTTATGGAATGAACTAAATTGGAAGAGGAGAAAAAATGCAAACATTTTACAGCAGCCCCCAGGGACTCCCGGAGGAAAAACAAACAAAAGCTTTTCATTGTGGCACTCAATCAACAACTCTGACTACTAGGGTTGCCACCTGTCAGGTTTTTTACCTGGTAGTCAGGTTTTCAAGGTCCTTATCAGGTAATCCAGTTTTGCTCTGTGCTGATCAGGTTTTTGAGCCATTTTGAGTGCTCACATAGTTTTGAAAGATTTTGTCATCTCATTCATTGTATTAACTACATGTCCAGGTTATAAACAAGTTCTGTTGTCAGTATAGCCTTTTGTTTGTGAAAGCAGTCAACCTGGGAGGTGTAAAGTATGGTCATTAACACCATTAGCACTTACTTAATCTAATCTTTTCCACTGCATCTTAAAATGGCATTGCAGCAAGGCTGCCCCACCTTTTGTAACAGTAACAGAGCCAGTTGTCTTCCACTTTCATTTGATGGTAAACATTTTCATCTCTAACAGAATTTAGGCATTTTCAATGTTTTAAATTATGTTTTTCCTCAAGAAAAAAATGTGGCCACTTCTTTGACTTTGAAATATTACTGTGGACATGAAAAGGAAATGGAGCCAGAAAAATATATAGTACACATTGTAGAAAACAATTTATTATGTATTATTATATACCAAGTATACTGTTGTATGCTATTTAAAGTATTTCCCTCGTCTCCCCCATATCATATCTGTAAATGAGATTTATTTTATCTCTATGTTTATCTGGTAAACTAATGTTAATAAATCAATCAATACATACATAAGTAAATAAATAACGAAGAAGAACCTAGGAAAGTAACTTTAACAGGTACAGTACAGTATCTTAAGATTTTTGTTGAACTGCTTTAAGTGTTGTATTTTATCGACATAACCACTGGCTTTCTAGGAGGAGTAATGCATGATGAGTCATGAAAAGGGGTGGTGCTAGGGGCGGAGCTTAGGATCCGGTTTTTGCCTCATCCAAAGGTGGCAACCCTACTGACTACCCCCGATTCAAACCCAGGCTTGCAGAACTGCGACACAGGAACACTGAAGGAACGACAAGGAAAATGGATGCCAGACATAGCCCTGAAGAATGCGGTCTGGATTCAGAATGAAAATGGTACCTTGATCCTGGATCCATCAATTCCACTCCCCAGCACTTCTAATATTTTCCCTCAGACAGCGAGCAAGCAACAAAAGGATGCACATGATGTAACGCAGTGCTTACCGTCCCAGATACAGGCACCCCTGTATTCAGAAAAAGGGCATCCCTCTACAGTTCCAAAGACAGGTACTCCTTCATATTCTCCCCCACATGACTCAGGAGAAATATTTTTTGAAGTTTCTATGGAGCCTGTTTCTATAAGGCACGGAGTTACTGTTTTAGTTTCTGAGGAGGTACCGAATGACTCTGTAAATCCAAAAGTTCAACAAATGGAAAATACAGATACACTACAGGCATTACCTGAGTTAATGCCACCCAATCCACCTGTAACTTATGCCAGTCTTTTACAGAAACTTGTAGAGCTTGCTAAACGCTGACATGCTATGCGACTGAAATATTTGAGGGGCATGGAACTGGCACCAGATAGGTTTTTTTGTTGGAAAAACCATAATTAAACAGGCAGTTGGATTTTCCCTGGCAGATGTGTCTGCCCTCATACATGTGCCAGGGGAAAGCACTTTTGGTGTAAGTCTCAGGTCTGCTACCCTTTTGGAATGTTTTTGGACAATGTACATGGCACAAAAAACATACCCTGTCTGCCCTTCATTCCAAGCAATACCCCTGACAAAACCTACCTTTAAGACCATTGTGATTCTATTTCAAAATGAGGGGTTAAATATTTCAGACATCATTTTTTGGCTGGAGAAGCAATGTGACATACAGGGCACCCCAATCTAATAATTGACGAGGAAGGGTTTTGGAAAGGGGGCTGGAGGTTCAGAATAAAACTCAGACAATCAGATTGCCAAACTGCTTCTACCTGGGGAGGGACAAGGGAATCCTTTTTTACCAGGGACAGCACAAAACTTGTTATAAATGTTGCTCTCCAGTGCATCTCAGTAACAGCTGTGAGATATTAAAGTGCACATAATGTGAGGCAATGGGGCACTCTTGTTGCCATTGTGTGGCATGTCCAAAATGTAACCTTTGTGATGAAGATGGACATTTTTTTACACAGTGCCAATGGGCAGCACATAATACATCCAGTGCTGACTATGGTGAACAAGATGTTTATATAACCAAAGCCGTAAGAGTCCTACAAAAAAAACGTGTTGTCACAAACGAGGGTGTTTTGCCTTCTGAGGGTATGACCTCTGGTCCTCAGGACAGTACAGAAGTACCACCAAAAGACCCTGTACCACCTAAAATGTCCCTGAACCCAGACCTTGTGCCTAGTACATCTATGTCAACTATGGAAATGGTGTCTGAGCCTATATAGATGCCCCCCCCCCAAATCCTGATGAGGGAGACTTCCAACTGGTCCAAATAGGTAAAGGGAAAAAAACTTCCTGAAACAACTATACAACCAGAAATACTCCCTACCAAAAATACATTTTCCACTTTGCAATGGTAGGTAGGTAAATAGTTTATTGTTCGACATATTGTCTTTACAATTTTACAAATTCAAAGGTGTGCCGTTTGCCCGACGGAGCTCAGACCTCCATTGGAAGGCACAGGATGCCTCTGCCAGAACCGGGGACTACAGCTGCAGTCTCTCCAGCTCTACCTAGCTGACACCACTGCTTTCCCTGCAAGATGCTGCCGCCGCTTCTCCGAACCATGGTTCATTGCAGGAGCTGACCCCTGAAGAACTACCTTACTCCAAGTGCTCACTCAAGCCATGGGGAGTACAAGCCAACTGCCAGCCAGGTACGCCGTTTGCCTGCCGGGACTCAGACCTCCATTGGAAGCCACAGGACACCTCTGCCAGAACCGGGGACTACAGCTACAGTCTCTCCAGCTCTGCCTAGCTGACACAGCTTCTTTCACTGCAAGATGCTGCTGCCACTCCTCCGGACCATGGTTTGTTGCAGGAACCAACCCCTGAAGGACTACCTTACTCTGAGTGCTCACTCAAGCCGTGGGGAGTACAAGCCGACTGCCAGCCAGATACGTTCTTAGTGCTTGGCGCCTTTTGGACTTTCAAACTTTGGTGCACTAGCACTGATTAGTGGATTCATGCTTTGTGGCTCAAGCTGATTGGCCCACTGAATCCTATACCTATCCCTGGCTTTCTACTTGAAAACTGTGTTGCAGCAAATATTTTATGTTTCTTAAACTGTAGAAAGTGCCTCTCGGCCGTATAGTAACCTAATCTGCATCCATAGGAACTTAAAATTGGGCTGGTAAAAGTAGTGAATTCTTAGCAATTGCAGCCCTTTTCATGTGGTTTGCTTGGTTTCAACCATTTAGAATTCATTTACTAGAAGCAATGTTAAGAAACTTGGAAAAGTAACATACAGTCTAAAGTTTTAAGTTAAAATTGAGCTTGTTGCCTGTGAATTTCACCACCCTGTAACCTGATTCCCCATTGCTCCTACTCCTCTACACCACTCAATCCGTCTATCTCTTAGCCCCTTGATTGCTAACCCTCCTCCCTCTAGCCTACCGCCCACCCTAATCTTTTGTTTCTGTGCTTGCCCCCTCCCCTGAAGGACCCTACTTAATCCCCTCTTCCCCATCTCTTCCTATAGGTGCGCCGTTTGCCCACCGGGGCTCAGACCTCTGTTGGAAGCCGCAGGATGCCTCTGTCAGAACTGGGGACTACAGCTGCGGTCTCTCCAGCTCTACCTAGCTGACACTGCTGCTTTCCCTGCAAGACACTGCTGCTGCTCCTCTGAACCGTGGTTCATTGCAGGAGCCGACCCCTGAAGGACTGCCTTATCCCAAGTGCTCACTTGAGCCATGGGGAGTACAAACTTACTGCCAGCCAGGTACAACCCCACTGGCACTGCGTGCTGGCTCCCCTCCCTCCCACACCACACCCACCCTGGGTGGACCTTTACTTACATAGGGAGGTGAGGATCATATCATATGACTAAGTGTCCAAATCTACATTGGCTCCTTATACGGAAAAACCACTAGGGGGTGTGCCATGATGTGAATTCTAATTTCCCACCTCTGTTTCAAATCTGAGCTTGAGTTACTTACTGTAGCATGATTTGCTTCTCTCGGTGTATATTAGCTGCTACTAACCCTGGGAATCTCCAGGTCATTGTATCGGCACATTGCTGACTGTTGAGGTGCTTGGACTATTGCCTAGGAATACGGCTACTTGCATCCACTCTTCTCAATCCTGGGTCCTGAACTGCACCTGCCTGACTACCTCTAATAGCTCTCTTTAGGCTAACACCCCAAGCCAAGTGTCCTCTAGTGGGTATACCAGCCACTCTATTGGCTACATCAAACCACTCCCACGGTCACATCATGGCCTGTAGCTGTCTGGGGGGGCCTTGTAACTATTATTATTCTACACTGCGTAGATAGGATTGCGCTATCTCTACCAAATGAGAGTGGCTCAAATAAATCCAGGACTGAGCCATATGACTTTACCTTCTCCAACCTTATTGCTGATAATAAAATGATACTCAAAAGTGATATCCTTCTATACCAAAAGGGCTGTCCCTACCATTCACTATATGTGCATAGTAAACTGCAGAAGAAGTATGTGATTCCCATTGTTTTTCTAAGCGTGAGGCTATGGTTCCTTGTCATCATTGCTATTCTTCTATCTGGGGATGTCGAGCTAAATCTAGGGCCATCTGCTGCTTATTTCTCCGCGGATGATATACAAAGTATCTCTAAGAATGGGCTATTTATTGCACACATGAATATTAGAAGCTTAATGTGCCACTTTGGGGAACTAGAGACATGGGTCAAATTGTACAGCCCTGATATCCTCTGTCTTACTGAGACATGGCTAAAACTGGCACTACCTGATTCCCTCTGCTCCTTGCCAAATTACTCCTTTATTCAAATGGATAGGACATCCCACAAGTTTGGTGGTGGTGTTGCTCTGTACTACAAAAACAATCTCAATGTCACCCTACTCTCTGCCCCAGTTGCTCTATCTGTATGTGAATACATGCATGCTACCCTTGCACTGGGAGCTAAGAAATTACATATTATCTACGTCTATAACCTCCCTGTCTGGGGGGATAGCAGGGTTACAGTATCTGTTGGAGACCACCTCTCAAAATTACAATTGTAATGACATGGTCATCCTAGGAGATCTTAACCTAAATTGACTTGGGGCAGCTCTCAGTTCTCTTCTATCACTGACCCACAGCTACAACCTGCATCAGATGGTGACAGTGCTGACCAGAAGTTTGTCTTCAGCACTTTCTGGCACAGTCTTGGACTGGGTGCTGGTAAACTGCATGGAGCATATATCGACTGCAGGTATTCTGGCTGATGCCTTAACTGACCACTTTCCAACTTTCTGCATTCTGTCCCTGGGGGTGCCTCCATCTCCTCCACTATGTCTCATCACACTCACCAACTTTGCTCACCTAGACCAAGAGGCATTTCTATATGACGTCTCCAGAATTGACTGGTCTGAGATCTATCAACCCCACTGTGTTGAGGATGCCCTAAACATCTTTATCATTGAATTCCTTGCTGTGCATTGTAAGCATGCCCCAAGGATCACCTGGAGAGTCCTGGGTAAACAAACAAGTTGGCTAAACAAACATCTGTTCAAAAACCTGCACCTCAGAGATAAACTCTGGAAGCACTACAAAACATCAGATCAGCAAACCAATTTCAATGCCTACCGAACACTAACGAACTCTTGTAAAAAACAAGTTAGAGCTGCAAAGAACAAATACTGTAAAGACCTACTGATAAGCTTGGCCCATGACCCCAGGAAATTTTGGACGCATATCAAAACCTTTCTAGGAGCTTCGCAGTCGGCTACCCCGGGGACATGATAATAAATGACGAGCATTGTAATGACTATCTCGAACCATAGCAAATTCTTTCAACCAGTATTTGTCTGATCTGACCCAAAATACCTCCTACTTCAATCCCATTGCAATGCACTCTCACTCCTCATCGGAAACTCATCAGGATAAACTGGATGTGCTGTCTCCTATACCTCCTCATACTCCTCCATTCTACTTCAAGGCCATAACAAGGAAGGAGGTCCTGAAGTTTCTAAGGGCCATCTCTGCTAATACTAGCTCTGGCTCAGACTCCCTTGAACCCTGACTCTTGAAACTTGCTGCTCCCCTCATTGCACTACCGCTGGCGAAAATTTACACACTATCATTTTCTGGTAGTAAGGTCCCTGACCTCTGGAAAGCTGCTTGGATTATGCCAGTATTTAAAAAAGGAGACCCGAAGGTCATCATGAAATACAGACCAATTGCCATTCTCTTGGTGCTGTGCAAAATCCTGGAGAAAATTGTTGTGACTCAGACCACCAACTATCTACTTAAATTCTCTCTGCTCTCAGATACCCAACATGGCTTCAGGAAAGGACACAGCATGAGTACTGCACTCCTCAAAATCACTACAGACACTCTTTCTAAAATGGATACTGGCAATCTCACTGGGGCCATTTTTATTGACCTCACAAAGGCCTTCGACCTTGTTGACCATACATTGCTCCTCTCCACGCTTCGACACCTACACTTCTCTTCCTCTGTTGTTGACTGGTATAGCAGCTACCTGTCTAATAGAACTCAAACAGTGAAATTTAATTCCTCTCTATCTAACAGTACCACCATTAACACTGGAGTATCCCAGGGCTCCATCCATGGGCCCCTTCTCTTCTCTCCTCTCTCTATATTAATAACATTGGAGATGCTCTAAAATCCTGTTCTGCTATTCTATACACTGATGATCTTGTCATCTATACAAGTTCTACTAATATGGCCAGTATCAATGCAACCATTTCATCTGACTTTAACAATATCCCAAACTGGTTAAACATCCACAAACTAGTACTCAACGCAAGCAAAACAAAAGCCATGCTGCTTGGCTCAGCTCTGAAGCCCCGTGCATGTACAATGGCACTGACTATTCAGGACTTAGGAGGTTCACTGCTGGAATGTGCGACTTCTTTCAATTACCTGGGCATCCTACCTTCTCAATCCCTAGATCTCAATCTCCATGTGCAGTCAGCTACAGAGCTGTCAACTCCAAACTGGGTGTAGCAAATAAGACTAGCTATATGTTCACGCCCTCGGCTAAACTGGCCATTGCTAGGGGAATTCTGCTCCCTACCAATGGGGCTACCTTATTTGTGGCTGCTCATAAAACCTCCCTACTCAAATGGGATGTTACGTATAACAACATATGTCACTACGCCTCATCCGCTCCATGGCTCAAACACCACTATCAACTCTACAATACAATCAAAACAATAGTGAAATTATTGTAGTACAAATCACTTCTCTTCCACATCCTCTCTTAATTGGGGTTGGATACCGTGCACCTGGGCTTGATACTGAGGGAAATGACTCTTTCTTTTCTACACTGGATGAAATTACCATAAACTCTGATTTCATCCTGTTTGGGGATTTTAATCTTCAGGGCATAGTTTGGCCTACTCTTAACACTCATAATAAAAATGAACATAGGTTAGCTCAGTTTATCATGCAAAATGATCTTGAACAACTAATAGAAGAACCTACAAGGAAAGTGAATATACCGGACCTGATTATTACCAATATTAAACATTACTTAACTCCACAAATAATGGAGCCTCTGGATGATGGTGGTCATTCAGTTATCAGCTGGAAATTTTTCACAACTAACTTGCAAACTGTTAGAAATACAAAAGCCGCCAACTTTTACAAAGTTAATTATAACTCAATTAGGCAATATCTTAGGAAATGGAACTGGCAAAAGGATCTTATAGGATTAAGTTCTGGTAAAATGTGGAAAAATATTAAATACAAACTTGATTTCTGTATAAACACCTGGGTGCCGCATAGACTTAAATATAATAACAATAAGCAAAGAATGCCAATTTGGTGGAATAGTAAAATTAAAAAGAGTATAAGAAAAAAGAAAAAAGCATTTAATAAGTATAAAAAGTGTCCAACTAATGAAGCATGGTTAAGGTTTAAGTTATTAGCTAAAACTACTAAAAATCTTATTAACCAAGCCAAAAAGGATATTGAATTAAAATTAGCTAGTGACTGTAGAGACAACAAGAAACAGTTTTATAATTATATTGGTTCCCTTAGAGGAGCAAAAACTGGTGTAGGACCACTCCTCATCAATGATAATTTAATAATGGACAGTAAAGTATTGGCAGATGAGTTTAATAAGTATTTCCTCAGTATCTTTAAAAATAAAGATTATTTCAATATAAACATTACATAGAAACATAGACTTTGATGGCAGATAAGGACCACTTGGCCCATCTAGTCTGCCCATTTCCCTACCTACAGGATAGGCCGCAGATCCTAGTTAACCAACAGCCTATTTCTTCCTACCCCCCACAAGAATTGCCTTATGCCTGTCCCATGCATTCTTGAATTCTCCCACAGTTTTAGACCCCACAACCTCCTCAGGAAGGCTGTTCCATGCATCCACTACCCTCTCTGTGAAATAATACTCTCACATTGCCCTGAACCGCCCCCATCTTTAAATTGTGTCCCTTGTTCTTGCATGTCTTTTTCTGAAAGATGCTACCATCTTGGACTTTGTTGATTCCACTGAGGTACTTAAAAGTTTCTATCATGTCCCCCTCTCCCTTCTTTCCTCAAGTGTATACATATTAAGCTCCTTTAGTCTCTCCTCATACGGCTTCTCTTGCAGACCCTGCACCATTTTAGTTGCCCTCCTCTGGACTGCCTTTATCCTGTCTATGTCCTTGCAGAGATGGGGTCTCCAGAACTGGACACAGTACTCCAGATGGGGTCTCACCAACTGTCTGTACAGAGGGATAACAACTTCCTGTTTTCTGCTGCTGATGCCTCTCCCTATACATCCCAGTATACCCCCAGCCCTCCCTACTGCCTTCTCACATTGCTTGCTAACCTTATGGTCATCTGATATGATTACCCCAGGTCTCTTTCCTTTTTGTTGTTGTTACTACCTCCCTCATTGTGTATTCTTCCTGGGTTCTTGTTTCCAGGTGCATTATTTTGCACTTCTTTGCATTGAATCCTAGCTGCCATACTTCTGACCATTCCTCCAACCTTGCCAAGTCCCTTCTCATCCTTTCCACACCTCCTTGTGTATCGACCCTGTTGCAGATCTTTGTGTCATCTGCAAAGAGGCATATTTTTCCTTTCAGTCCCTCTGCAATGTCACTTATGAAGACATTAAAAAGGACTGGACCCAATACTGAACCCTGCGGTACCCCACTAGTAACCCCTCTTTCTTCAGAGTGGACTCCATTTACAATTACCTTCTGTGTCCTGTTGTCCAGCCAATGTTTTACACATTCTGTGGAACCCATAATTACTTTACAAAGGAGGATATTATTAAGATTATAAATAATACTAAAGCCACTTGTTCTGCTGGATAGGATGGCATTCCTTCCATTTTTATAAAAAAAACTACGTACAGAACTAGTGGATATACTAACTCTGCTCTTTAATACTCTCTACAAGAAGGAATAGTCTTAGAAGACTGGAAAATAGCAAATGTAACCCCAGTTTATAAAAAAGGACCAAAAAAATCAGGTTAGTAATTACAGGCTCATTAGCCTAATGTCATGTATCGGCAAAATAATGGAAAGACTACTTCAGCATAGAATAATTCATCATTTACTAAATACAGGAAAGATTGATATCACACAACATGGCTTCACCCAGGGTAGATCATGTATGAATATTTTGGTTAATTTTTTTGAACCAGTAAGTAAGGCCTTAGAAGAGGGCTTACTTATTGACATTACCTACCTAGATCACGCAAAGGCCTTTGACACAGTTTCACATAAATTATTGCTTGAACAGCTTCAAAAA
This sequence comes from Neoceratodus forsteri, assembly GCA_016271365.2. Lineage (NCBI taxonomy): Eukaryota > Metazoa > Chordata > Ceratodontiformes > Ceratodontidae > Neoceratodus > Neoceratodus forsteri. Next base: position 496,542,595 of record CM057453.1, read on the forward strand.
TTAGCCATACAACTGTGGATTATAGGTTGGATACATTCTTGGTTACACAATAGAAGACAGAGAGTGGTCTTAAGAGGATCCAAATCTGAGTGGGGAACTGTTAGTAGTGGAGTTCCACAGGGTTCTGTGCTGGGACCTATATTATTTATTTTTTATTTTTATTTTATTTTATTTTTTTTAGTTTTTGTTGACCGGGTAAGTGCACTAGACAAATCCTGCCTATTTTCAGCACGACTCGGGGTAGGGGGATACAGATAAATGCCAACTGACGTTGAATCAGATTAAGCTGTTGGTGGTATTTTTAGTGAATGAGGGAAATTTGGCCAGGACACCAGGGAAATTCCCCTACTCTTTTCGATAAGTGCCATTAAATCTTTAACATCCACCTGAACTACCACCAATCCAGGCAGATGGGACCTCAGTTTAACGTCTCATTCGAAAGACGGCACCTCAGAAGTGCAGCACCCCTCTCATGCTGCACTACAGTGTCAGTACTGGGATATTAACCCGAGTGCCAGATGTGAGAACTGAACCCACAGCCTCTGATCTCCTGGCCTCAGAGGTGAGTGTGCTATCTACTGAGCCACTGGCACTGCCCAACTTTAACATTATGATCTCAGGTATGCAAGTTACAAATGGGATCTGGATGCAGAAATACGCTGATGGCACTAAGCTTGGAGGAATTTTTAACGATGCTGATCTGTCAATTTACTTCAGAATAATATAAATGATCTTTACTTATGGGCCACAGACCATAATTTAGATTTCAATATCTCAAAATGTAAAGTGATGCATCTTGGGTCCAATAACCCCCTTGCAAATTATTATATAAACAATATAAAACTTGATGTAACTACTTCAGAAAAGGATCTTGGAGTAACTATCACAAATCAATTGAAATTTGACCAACATACTAATGTTACCTTAAAAAAATGTCATGGAATTCTTAGATGTAGTTTAAAGAATATAAAAAGTCGAGAACCTGAGGTCTTGATACCCCTTTACACGTCCTTGGTGAGATCACATATGAAGTTTGGTGCCCCATTTTGTACACCTACCTCAATTGGAGATTTGAAAAACTATGAATCTATACAGCGTAGAATAATGAGGTCTACAATAAAGGTAGCACATCTGGACTATGGGAATAGACTTAGAAGTCTGGGACTATATTCTCAGGAATATAGGTTCCTCAGGGGTGACATGTGTTGGGTCTATAAATCCTGTAATGATGAATTGCTATTTGAAACAAATTGTTTAATTAAACATACTACAATTAAAAGTACTAGGTCTCATGATCTTAAATTACACGCTGAAACTTGTAAAATGACTTGAAGGAAACAATTTGTAACCCAAAGAGTCCCAAATATGTGGAACTCTTTACCATACAAAGTAGTATTGAGTGAGAGCATTGATACATTTAAATATGAACTAGATTTGTTCATGGGAGATAAGAAATATCAATTCCATTAGTAGTTATGATGGCGAGTTCAATCATGGGTTTATCCTTTGAACTTGTATACACCTATGAACCTATGACCCTTGATTGGCTCTCTCCCTCTGCTAGCAGGAAATACTACCTTGGCTCACTCATTGATTCTATCATTCAAAATCAGACCCCACTGTCACTTGCATCTATGTTTGTTCCCCAAGCCATATCTCATTGTCTACGATCGGCTGATAAATCTTTATTGAATATATCTAGGTGTCGCTCAAGGAAAGGGACTGCTTCATGTGAGCATACTGCTCCACAGCTGTGGAATTTCCTGCCCCTCAACATTAGACTTTCCAACACACACCAATGCTTTAAGAGAGAGCTGCACCTAAATCTACTGCTTGCAGATGTCTCTTCCTGCTTTGACCCTACCTGATGACCTTTAGCACAGCAACAAATAGTATCCTGACCTCTCCTTAACCCATTTACTGCCACCTCCTTGTCCCAGTTCCTTTTACCTGTTCTTCCACAAGCTAAGCCCAGCAGTCATCTCCTTATCCACATACGCACTCACATAATTTTATGGCTCACTCCCTTCTTCCTCCCTTGCTGACCCTACTGTATTCCCTGTTCTATACTCCTCTTGTTTTATTGCTTTTGATTGCTTGCACGTTGTACTGTTTCAAATGTTTTTGCCAACTTGATAGTCTTATGTACTATACCTTCTCAACTCAATGTAAGTGAGGCACCTATGAACTTATGAATTGTTTACTCTATATATTCTTAGGTACTGTATCCTCTCAACTCAGTGTATGTAATGCACTTATGAATTGTTACCCTGTATGTTCTACATGTCTGTACTCTCCCGGGTCATGCCTGAAAACAGTCATTTTATGGTTAGTGCACTTACCCGGGTAACAAAAGCTAAATAAATAAAAATAAATAAAAAACAATTCACAGAATAAAATAAGGCTTTATATTGCACATCAACAACATACTATAGTTTCTAATAAAACTTATTTACAATTCCAGTATAAAAGTCTTCTACTCATGACAATTAAAATATATGGTACTTTTTAATCTGTGCTTGTATCGTTTTACTAGCCCAAGACTAACTGTTTATGCTTACAATCTTAGAGTATAAGAATTTATACCACATAGCTAGTATGTGAACATTCCTTGATGTAAATAAGAAAATTATTAGCTTTTCAGAACGGAGACCAAGGGATGCTATTACTGGGCCCATCCATCTTTTACTCTTAAGTTCGTACAATGGACAGTGTAATTCGATATGTCTGAGAGCATCTTCCATTCCCAGCTTACATTTGCATTTTGGATCAACAACTCCCACTCTTTTCTAATCATAGAAATTATAGTTAGCTGTAAATAATTCTAAATGGTATCTAGTGATAGACCTTCTTTCATCCAGATTAGCTAATATGACAAATATGGTTCCAAATTATGTTTTGTTTTCATAATTTTTAATCATCTGTAATGTTTCAGCCTTTTAATTTTTTTCTGATCATGCATAATTGTTGCATCCTGTAACCTCCTTTTTACCTGCTCAGATATTTCTTTAGAGGGAGTAATATATATTTCGTAAAATAGATTACCCAGCCTCATCAGAAGAATATGTTCTTTAATGATTTTAACCATGTTTGAAGTAAAATTCATGTTACGATAGTTTATCTGTTCTTCCAGACACATCCTTGGCAGTCTGTGCTCCAGGAGAAGCAACAAGTTTAATAAGAATGTTATTTTCCTTTCCATTGCCAATTTGCAAGTGGATATTGCCCCAATTCTTTTCTCAGTATTTTAGAGGGTACTGATTGTTGCACTTTTAAAATGTATCTGTATATTTGGTTCATTTCAGTTTCTAATGTTTTTATATTTGCAGGTGTCAAAATTTCTGCGGCATATAATATGCCTGTTTTTATTTTGACATTTATTACCTTTAAAAGGCCTTTAATCAAGCCTTGTCTGATTTTCTTGCTAAACCTTTTAAAAGCACTAAATGAGCTCTTTAATTTTTGGATCATTATCTTAGTAAGAGGGGTCCATGATAAGTTTTGTGAAAACCTCAAACCAAGGTATTCATAATAGGTAGTTGTATTTATTTTATTTTTATGCAAGTATAGCGAAGGAGTTTTTTGGCTTGTATTGCCAAAAATTACCAGATTGGTTTTATCTTTATTTATTAGCACTCTGTAATTTTTGCATAACTCTGCAAAATGAATCAATTTTCATTGCAATCCAAGGAAAGAAGTAGATATCAATATTATATCATCTGTGTACGCTAAACATGACACCTTTGTAGAAAATATAGTTGAAGAATGGAATTCTCAGTCATCTAATTTCATCAAGATTGTATTATTATACAAATTAAATAAGAAGGGAAAGATGAGGCATCCTTGTCGGACCACAAAATTTGTTTTGATATTAGAAGCTAAAGTTCCTTGGTAATCATATTTAACACTTAGACATGTATCTTTATGTAATCTTATGAGAATATCTATTAATTTGGGGTCCATACTACATTTTCCAAGTTTGCTACAAAATAATAACTGGTCAGCAATTTTTTCCATAGGCTGAACCAGTTATAATTTACCGTTATAACCCGCGGGTTATAATGGCAAACACGTGACACTTCAGTCAAAAAAGAGCCACATCCTGATTGGCTCTCCACTTCCCATGGGTGGGCTAAACACATTAACAAACATGGTGGCTCCTCATCCCATTTACCGAGGAGCCGACACAAACCAGCTGTCACACCGGTCGTCCTGTTTTCTTTTAAAACCTCTTGTTTAAATCCTCTTATCTGGTTGATCCTGCCGTCCGTAACCCACACATCACACCATCTTCCCATAAATCCCTCCAAAACAGAGCACCGCACTGGAACGACTCTGAAGTGCTTAACAGAGGTAAGCGCTGTTGCAACAAGTGAAACTAAAATTGAACAAAGCACAAAGAAACAGTTGTAAGAAAAGATGCCTAACAAACAAAAAGTTATTTTTTCTAATAAAGATACAGCGTGTGTGTGTGTCTGTGTGTGTGACAGTGTGTGCGTGTGTGTGTGTGTGTGTGTGTGTGTGTGTGTGTGAATCACAGACAAACAGCATCAATGTGGGAAAAAATTGCTGACCAGCAATTATAAATAATAAAAGATGGGAAAGTGTGTTAAAATTTGAAATTAATGGTTGCCCTTGGTGTGGGATGCTTTAATAAACCCCTCAGGCTTCGCCCTTGGAGTTTATTTAGCATCCCACACCTCGGGCAACCATTAATTTCTCATTATGCACACTTTCCCATCCATTATTGTATATGTAATTTTCTGCTTATTGAGTCTAATACTGTTTTTAAGTTGACAAAGCAGCAGTATAATTTTGATTTTTTTATCTCCACATATTTCCAGATTGAATGTTGCAATACAAAACAATGTTGAATTGTTGAGTGTTTTGTCCTAAATCCATTTTGAAATTCTGAAAGTATATTATTGCCTTCTACCCATTGCAGTATTTGATTTAGTAGTATCCTGCAAAATATTTTTTTGGAGGAATCAAGAAGGCTAATTGGGCGGTACATACATGGGTTGTTTATATTCCCCTTTTTAAATATAGGGCAGACTATGATCCCTCTCCAGTTCTCTGGTAAGTGTCCATTTTGTATACAATGATTAAATAAAGTATGTAGTACTGGACACCACCAATACTTGAATGACTTATATATATCTCCGAGAATATTATTGGGTCCAGGGGCCTTATTAGCAGTTATTTTGTCTATTGCTTCAATAATTTCTTGTCTACTAATATATATTCGTTTTGGGTAAGTTTTACTACTTTTGTTATTATTATTAGGTTGTAAATCTTCCTCCTCCTGTGAATAATATAAAACATTTTAGTGTTGCTCCCACATTGATGGGGTTATCACTGCCTCAATTTTGGTAGTATAGTTATCATAACCCTAGCTTACCAATAACCAGAATGATTTAACATCTTTCTTGATTATTGACATTTTTATTTTATACTAACATACTAACATACTAAAATGCCAGCAGAATAGGCCTAACGGTCTTTCATGTCTGCTCGTTTGGTCAGCCCCCACCCTGGGTGCTGACCTTGCTGTCCCCCTCGCCTTCTCTTGCTTCTCCCTTCCCAGTTCCGGATATTCTTGCTGCATTGGATTTTGCTTCCTGAACCCTTCCCCTGTACCTGTCCCACCCCCTCTTGAACCCCTCCACTGTCTCTGCCTCCACCAGCCCCCTAGGTAGTGCATTCCATGGCTCCACCACCCTCTCAGTGAAGTAGCACCTCCTCCTTTCTCCCCTGAATCTTCCCCCCTCCAGCTTCCACCCATGCCCTCTAGTGTCCCCTTCCTCCTTCCTTCCTTCAAAGCACCCTGACTGTTCCGCCCCTATTTACCCTCTTCATGTATCTGAAGACCTCTATCATGTCCCCCCAGTCCCTTCTCTCTTCCAATGTGTACATATTTAGCTCTTCGAGCCTCTCCTCATAGGTCCTGTCCCCCAAGCCCCAAATCATTTTGGTTGCCCTCCTCTGGACCCTCTCCAGGAGGTTAATGTCCCTCTTTAAGTGCGGCCTCCAAAACTGCACGCAGTACTCCAGGTGCGGCCTCACCAAGCAGTTATACAGAAGGAGTATCACTTCCTCCTTCTGGAGGTGATCCCCAGTGATGCATCCAAGCATCCTGTTGGCCTTAGCTGCTGCCCTCCTACAAGTCTCAGAGTTGTTCATCTTGACATCCACCACCACCCCCAGGTCCCTGTCAGCCATTGAGACTTGTAGTATTCCCCCCCAAGGGTGTACACTTGGCCTGGGTTTCTGGCCCCCAGGTGGAGTACCTTGCATTTCCCTGCATTGAACCTCAGCTTCCACTTTCTAGACCATCTTTCCAGAGCCTCCAGGTCCCCCTGCAGGGCCACCCTCCCCGCCTCCCCATCCACCACCGCCCCCAGTTTGAGTCATCTGCAAAGAGACTCATCTCACTCCTGATTCCTGTCCTTATGTCAGATACGTAGGCATTGAACAGAAGGGGCCCAAGGACTGATCCCTGTGGGACCCCACTAATGATCCTCCTTGGGGATGAGACTATCCCACCAACTACGACCCTCTGGGTCCGGTCTGGGAGCCAATTGCCTATCCATCTGATCATCTGGTTTCCCACCCCCATTTCTCCTAGCTTATCCAACAGGCCCACGTGAGGAACAGAGTCAAATGCCTTGCTGAAGTCTAGAAAGAGGACATCCACTGGTCTACCCAGGTCCAAGGCACTTGTCACCCAGTCATAGAACTCCACCAGGTTTGTCTGACACGATTTCCCTGGGATGAATCCATGCTGTCTATCATCCAGGCACCCTGACTTATCCAGGTCCCCCCCCAGCCTCTCCAGCATCTTAATTTAAAATGTAACCTTTGCCTAGAGATGCCCCCCCCCACCATCCTGATGAGGGAGACTTCCAATTGGTTTAAATGAGTAAAGGGAAAAACTTCCTGAAACAACTATACAACCAGAAATACTCCCCTACCAAAAAATAAATGTTCCACTAGAAAATTGCAAACTGCTATTGACTACAGTACAGCAAATCTATTTGTTATTTACTATGCAGTACAGAACTTATTTGAAAAGGTCAGATATTCTTTTCTGCTTTGATTCAGAGCAGATCTTACTTGCCAGTACTGCCTACAGTCTCTGTAGCTTACTCCATTAATTGTGTTTCTCATTTTGAGTGCACCATGACATCATGGAGTGTAGATGAATGAGGGCATCCTCATTTGTGATCAACGCAGGTGGAGGGTTGCCCTCTACCTATGATGACTCAATGTCTGAGTTGTCATCAAAGAGGATTCTTTTGATTGATTCACACATGTATGCATCTGTTAGCTCCCTTTCTGTTGGCAATTCCTTGCCCCATCCACAAACACTGAGAACTCCTCTGATGTCATGAATTTAAGTGTTTCTACATCTGCTAGCTCTAATTGGTTTTCAGAAGGGAATTCATTAATTTCTGCACTCCTATCAGCTGCAAAACCAGCTTTTTTGACTCAACTGCAGATCATTAGGGTCTTTACATTGTTCCAGGCCTTGGAAACCATATACTAATAATAATAACAATAATAATAATAATAATCTTTATTTATAAAGCGCCTTTCAAATATCAAGGTGCTGAACAGTAAAAACATATAAAAGCAGTAAAATACACAATAATCAGAGAGAATAAGTACAAAGCTGAAATAATCAGTTTGGGTAAGCTTTTAGCCATAAGTGGGTTTTCAGGGCCTTCTTAAAGCCCTCCAATGTCATGCACTTCCATATCTGACAAGGTACAGAATTCTACAGGGCTGGGGCTGCATACATGAATGCACAGGCCCCCCTGATGTCTTCAGAGTCACCCTGGGAATCTCTAGCAACCCCTCGTCAGCTGAGTGGAGTGGTCGCCCAGGGCAGTAGGGAGACAGGAGCTCTTGCAGATAATCCAGGTCCTGTCTATGTAGGGCCTTATAGGTCAGAAGCCTGACCTTGAAGGTGATCCACCAATTAATAGGCAGCCAGTGCAGTTTGTACAGCACCGGTGTGATGTGACTCACACGTGGGGTCCCCATCAACAACCGGGCCACAGCGTTCAGCATTAGCTGCAAGCAGCGGATATCAACCCCTGGAAGCCCTAGATAAAGGGAGTTCCAGTAGTCAAGAAGCGAGGTCACAGAGATGTGGATCAGCATAGGAAGGTTACCAGATGGAACAAGGTGCTTGATCCTGGTGATGTTTCTCAGATGGTAAAAGGAGGACTTCATGACTGCCGACACCTGGGAACACAGTGTCAGCCCATCATCAAGAATCATCCCCAGGTCCCACACCCATTCAGAGGGAAGAAGCTGGACACCTCCCAGACAAAGTCCGGAAGGTTGGCCAGCCCCCAACCCCTCTGTCCGGTGACCCAGGTCCACAATCATCACTTTAGTCTTTCTGGAGTTGAACTTCAACCAGCTGGAGTTCATCCAATCCTGTATTTCAGTGAGGCAGTTGTTAAATACCAAGCAAGCACTATCCTGGTCAGATGCAAAAGACAGGTAGAGCTGGGTATCATCAGCATAGCAGTGAAACCTAGGCCCATACCATCTTACAATGTCTCCGAGGAGCAGCATATACACCATGAACAACATGGGGGGCAGCACCAAGTCCTGAGGGACCCCACATGGCAGACAGAATGGGTCAGAGGAAAAAATCCCCGACACCACCCTCTAAGTTCAGCCAGTGTGGAAGGACTTAAACCACAGATGAACCTCAGGTGCTCGAGGAGCACCCAATGGTCCACAATGTCAAAAGCTGAAGAGAGATCAAGAAGTACCAAGACAGAACGGTGCTTCTGATCTCTCTCCATCAAGAGATCACTGAGCACCCGAACCAGAGTGGTTTCAGTACTATGCCTCTTGAGAAAACCAGATTGGAGAGGTTCATAGATGTCATGGATGGTCAAATGGTTCTCCAGTTGCAGCGCCACAACTTTCTCAATCACCTTCCCAACAAAGGGAAGATTAGAGATTGGTCAGTTATTTGCAAGGCAGCTTGGGTCCAGAGCAGCTTCCTTCAGGAAAGGTGTCACCACTGCCTCCTTCAGGGAGCTAGGAAACTCACCGAACTCTAAGGAGTATCAAACTATCCTTGCAAGGACCGGGCCAACGATGTCACAACAACCCATAATCAGGGAAGTTGGGCCTGAAACATAGAAACATAGAAACATAGAAACATAGAAGTTGACGGCAGATAAGGACCGCAAGGCCCATCCAGTCTGCCCATTTCTTTTTCTACCTTATAAATGTGCCATCGGCCTTTGCTCTGTCAGTGACCTATCTATTCATAGTCATTTGTATTGCTCCCTTATGCCTATCCCATGCCTGTTTGAAGCCCTGCACTGTATTCATAGCCACCACTTCTTGTGGTAAGCCATTCCATGCATCTACCACCCTTTCTGTGAAAAAGAATTTCCTCACATTCTCCCTTAATCGGCCTCCCTCTATAGTAGTTTGGATCCTCCGGCCTGGATCCAAACTACAGCACATTGGGCGCATACCCTGGGGAATCTACACAACATGCCCAGTTTCCAGCCAGTCAAAGGAACTCTAGACAAACTTAGAAGAAGTGACCGTACACCGACCACTAACAGCTCCCATGGAGTGTGCCGGCTGGATCTCCGCCCTGATGCTTGCCACCTTATCCGCAAAGAACTGAGAAAGCTCATCACACTCAATCTGTGAAAAGGGTCTTCAAACCTGAAGATAGGTTGGGTTGCACAACTTGTCCACGGTTCAAAAGAGCTGAGCCGGTCGGTTCTGAGTAGCAGCAATCTGCCCGGACAGGAACTCTGTCTTCTTACTGGTGATTGCTGATTGATAGACTTGATAATGTTCCATCAATCTAAGGCAGTCAACTTCCAGGGCAGATTTCCTCCAGTGATGCTCTAACCTTCATCCAAGTCGCAGCAGCTCCCTCAAGGTCTCATCAAACCGTGGGGACTGAGGGTGAAGGAAGAGAAGACGAACTCGAACAGGAGTGATAGAGTCCAGGGCCATGGTAACGGCCTTATTATGGGTCTGAACCAGGCTCTCTGGACTCCCACTTGCCTCTGGAATTACTGATAGGTCAAATGCTGCTGGTAGACCATCAGGACACACATCCTGTAAAGGGCAGTATCTAACCATCTCCACAGGGGGCCGGCCTATGCGGGGGGGCATAAAAACTGAACCCCACAGTGTGATGATCCAGCCATCCGACCGGTTCCACCACCAAGCTAGAGGTTTCGATCCCCAGGAGGAAGACCAAGTCGAGGGAGTGACCATACTTATGGGTAGCAGAGGCAACCACCTGTGTAAAGCCCAGTGATGTCACCAACTGGAGGAAGTCCTGTCCAAATCACGAGAGTTCATCATCGACCCAGGCGTTAAAGTCACCCAGGACCATCAACCTGGATGACTCAAATGCCATGTCGACCATGAAATCCACTACTTCCTGAAGGAATCACTTCTTATCCCCTGGTGAATGGTAGATGAGAGCGATCCTACAGTCTACACCTGCCACCATGCTGCACTTGAACAACTTGGTCTCCTCAGCTGGTACACTTGTGAGATCCAGTTTGGTCTTAAAACAGATCGCTACCCCCCCGTGGTCTGATCTCGAGCGGTGTATCACTGAGTACCCAGACAGGATGGCAGCCTCCAGAATGGGGCCAGCATTGTTGTTCAGCCAGGTTTCAGTGATGCAAGTCAGATCTGCTGTCTCAACAAGATCTGAAATTATTGCAGTCTTGTTTTTAGTATAACTGACATTGCATAACACCTCTCGAGTAGGATGGGATTCTGGGGGAGCCCAAGCTACCTGCCCACCAATAGTGGAGCCCTTGGGTATGGAAACTAGACATGGGGGACCATGTTCCAGAGCCCATATAGACTGCATACAGTAGATTACTAGCTTTCACAATTGCTTATGCCTATGCAGAGTCTCCATCATCAATTACACCGATGATCCTAGTATACATTAGAAAATGGTAATGACCCTTTCTGATTACACCCATATCCATGGGTTGTATAAGGCTGGTTGTTCTTGGTGGTAGAAAGAGAATTTTTATATGGGGCTACAAACCCATGACCTCCGAAGTGTGTGCTGAGCAGTTGTCCAGAAATCAGAAAACATGCTGTCATTTCCTTTTGAGCTCATGCTCCTGTGCACTGAGCTAGTTCCTAAAGATCCAGCCAGTCATGCAGGCATTGCAGGAACTGTAGAAGGCCAGTGGACGGTGGTCAAGTCTTTTGGGAGGCACCTGGGATGTTTGCTTTTCCCAGTCAGCAGCAGCTTTCTTTTGTCTGTGCCATCTATGTTTATACAGCATAGGATCGATACCCGGTCCTTTGTTTTTTTAACCCCAAGAAGCTCAGTCTCAATGACCCACAAGAGCAGTGGCAGTGCTACCACTTGTGACACTGGCAATCTGGGTTCAGGAATGGACTTGGAGTGTCAGAGGGCCAGTAAGAGGGAGGTAGGATGAACTCCCTTCGGACAACTCTCCTCCTCGGGGTGGGGGTATGGCTTCCCATCACTTGAGTGACACTCAGTTGAGACTGAGTGTACACCAGCTGGGACCACACACTGAGGGGAGGAGGTAGCGGCAAATGTCTGAGAGATATATGTAGGACTGTGCTTGTCATACGTTGACATCATCACATGTCTGTGCCTCCAGAGGAAACCAGGCAGTGAAAAACCTTTCAGCCAGTTGCAAGATGATACCCCTGGACACCACCAGAATGACACCCTAGGTGTAAGCTTCAGCTGGAGCCTCAGGTTGATCTCAGTCTCTCCCTTCGGGGAGCCCCACCACAGGGGGTAAGCTGTGCACCTTCAAGACTGGGAAACTTGGGGGGGATGCTGGGTGGGTGGTCCAGTCAAAGAATGAGTGGGGTGGTACATCTCCACCTGTCACATAAGTGACAAAGTTGGGAGCAAAAAAGAAGATCAGTCTCTTTATGAATGTGGCAATGGTCTGGATGGATACCCATGGAAATAGAGACTAGTCTCATCAGAGTTATAGATATTTTTGGCAGCATAGTCTTGCAAGATTTTGGGGAGAACAGTACTTATCCAATCTGTTACTGCTTCACTGCGCAGGAGTGCTCACCCTGCTCCTTCTTACACACAGTACCGTGCCAAAGTTTCCACCATGACAGCCAGCTGTCAGTGGACTCGAAGCAGTCATGTCCCAGCTGGGCTGCCAACTCGTTGATTTCTTCTTCATTATGGGACCTAACAGCCTCACACCTCTGATGATAGCAAAGATAAACCAAAGAAGCAGGGCATCCTCAGTCTCAGAATACTTCCTCTCATGTTTGCTTTTTTGGTCAGGATTGGAGTTTGCCTCCCACTCTGCCAGAATGCTATCTCTATTCTGCTTAATTCTGCCAGCCTGAGTTTTAGAAATCCCAAACTGTCTTGCCACCACAGAAAGGAATGTATTCAGCTGTTGTAATGCCTCCAGGATCTTCACTGTCTTTGAGAGTGACAGCTCATTCCATTTGCTGGCCATTTCAAAACTTAGATGAGCATTACAGGAAAACTGAGACATACAAGTGCACCAGCTGAAACACCTGAGAGTCACCTGGAGCATCCCGCGAATGTCTAATTTAACTGGAATTGGTATCCAGTCTATCTATTTACAGGTGCCATTGAATTAAGTGATACAAAAATCTGTTACTAGGGAAAGTCCCACTTAGGCGAATATCTCTACTTACAGTGTCCTGCTTAAGTGGCTTGATCTTTACCACCACTCAGTAAAAAGTATAGTGGGCCTGGTGTAAGTATACTACAACTCTTGGAATGCATTACCTCACCAAAGGATCACCCCACCCATGAACAATCTCAGTGGAGTAACAATCCCACGAAACATGCAACTTATCACTTCATAAATGATATACATAGATACATAGACAGGGTCGGCAGATAAGGGCCTATGGCCCACCCAGTCTGCCCATTTGAGCTTGTAAGTTCAGTTTATGTTTTCCTAGAAGTCTGTTGCCCCTTACCCTTGACTTCCAGAATTCCTTTATGTCTATCCCATGCATTCTTAAATCCCGTGATTGTTTCAGCCCCCACCACTTCCTCTGGCAGGGTGTTCCACTTGTCCACCACCGTTCTGTGAAGAAATTCTTCCTCACATTTCCTCTGAATCGTCCTCCCTCCAACTTCATCCCATGCCCTCTAGTCCTGGAACATCTTTTTCGCTTAAAAATAGTGTATTCCTGCACCCTGTTCCTCCCTGTAAGATACTTGTATGTCTCTATCATATCCCCTCTCTCCCTCCTCTCCTCCAGGGAGTACATGTTCAGTTCCTTCAACCTGTCTTCATAGGACTTGTGATACAATCCATGTACCATCTTTGCTGCCCTCCTCTGAACCTTCTCTACCCTGTCTACATCCCTACGTAGGTAAGGTCTCCAGAACTGTACACTGTACTCCAGGTGGGGCCTCACTAGTGTCTTGTATAGTGGAATTATGACCTCCCTTTTCCTGCTTGTGATGCCCCTGCCTATGCATCCCAGCATCCTATTTGCTTTACCTGCTGCCTTGTCACACTGTTTCCCTACCTTGAGGTCATCAGAGATGATAACCCCAAGATCCCTTTCCTGCTTGGTGCATGCTATATCCTCACCCCCAACTGATATATTGTGCCAGGGTTTTTGTGCCCCATATGCATTATCTTGCACTTTTGCATTGAATTTTAACTGCCAAACCCCAGACCATTCTTCAAGTTTCTGCAGGTCCTTCTCATTCTGTCTACACCCTCTGGTGTGTCTACTCTGTTACAGAGCTTTGTGTCATCAGCGAACAGTGAAATTCTGCCTTCTAGGTCCTGTGCAATGTCACTGATGAAGATGTTGAATAGGACCAGTCCCAGCACTGATCCCTGTGGTACCCCACTGGTCACTCTTCCCTCTGTGGAGTGACAGCCATTTACCACCACCCTCTGTGTCCTGCTGCCCAGCCAGTTACCTACCCACCGCACTACTGTCCTGCCCACACCCATATTCCCCAGTTTGTGCAATAGTCTTCTATGTGGCACAGTGTCAAAGGCCTTGCTGAAGTCCAGATAGGCCATGTCCACTGCCCTCCCCTGATCCACCTCCCTAGTCACCCAGTCAAAAGATTCTACGAGGTTGGTCTGACATGACCTCCCCCTGGTGAAACCATGCTGCCTTGGGCCCTGTAGTCCATTGACAACCAGATGTTCCACCCAAACAATAATTTTGAACAAATAAACAAGGGCTTTATTGGGGATCAGGATTAGGTCCCATGGGAAAGAAAAATGGTTACACGAATAAGGTGGTTGTATATAGGTGGAGGTCTTCTGTTTTCCTGTCTAGGCCCAGTCTTATTTAAATGCAATACCCTGGCTGTACTTCCATCACCTTCCTAGCTGCAGCCAAATATGCAATGCATCACCCTCACAAAACACTCTCCAATCCCACATGCCCGACTGTACTGTCCAGGCCTCACTACTCACACTGGTACCCATTTATTGTACTTTCTAGCCTAATTACCCACACTGGTACCAGTTTATGTCACTTTTTCAACTAGGGAGCAATTAGAGAGCTCCCTATAAAGAGCAGCTGACACCTTCAGGTGAACATTAACAAAACATAATATTTAGACACAGTTCAGCTTGTATTTGACATTAGTTCAGGATTCCACCCCCCCCAATGATTTATTACTGAAGTAATTTCCATGAAAACAGGACTTTTTCTCCTGAATACTTCATCTGCTCCTGTTGCCGTCTCCCTACTTGAAGTCATAAGTCATTGATGTCAAGTAACATCACAGTTACTTCCATGACAACAGACTGTAATGTCATAACACATAATTACGAGTTGAATTAGGGAATAAGCTATGAAGGCAGGTGAACTCTAAGGGATAAACTTCATGTATTCATGCAAAATTTCTCAGTAATAAATAATAGAGAGGAGAAATCCATAGAATATACAGTATATGGAATGAAAGCTGAATTGCACCTAAGTATTATGGGCCTGATTCTAGGAAGAGTACGCGCCACAGCACAACGCAGATTCTCCGAGTAAAACGATGCAAGTCACAAATACATCAAGCATATGTGACATACACCATTCTAAAATGCAACATGCGCCATAACACAACTAAGTACGCCAAATGCGACATACGCCGCAGTTGCGACATACTCACAGGTACGCCAATGCGTAACTGAACATATGCCAAGAAAATGGATGAGATATGCCAAGGTGAGATTCTAGAAGCCGCAGTGCCACAACTTACACCAAGACCTGCTGGCATAACATACACCAGGTGGGAGCAGGTGCAACTTACACAGTATATAAAGGAGCACAGACAGGCAGGCTGGAGACACAGCAGCACAGCACTGTGAGAGAGACAGAGGAGAGAGACGAAATGGAAGAACCAGTAGCAATGCCTAGGTGTGCTACTACTGGAGCACTGGGGCAGGCACAGGAGGCAACACAATGCTCAGAACCGGAGGAACAAGCAGCAACCAGGACAGCACAGACCTGGCAGACGCCATGCACCATGGGTGTACTGGGTAAGGAAGACATACCAGGACCTGACAGAGGAACAGTGCATTGCATGCTACTGACTGCCTCAGGCCATCATAGAGGGGATATGCAACAACCTCCATGCAGACCTGTGGAGTGCCACCCACAGGGGGCAGCCAGTCCCCGTGGAGGTGAAGGTAACAGCAGCACTATGCTTCCTGGCAACAGGGATGTTCCAGACACCAACAGGCAACACTGTGGGAATATCACAGCCCGTCACATCCAGGTGCCTACACCAGTTCCTGAATGCTATGGTGGCCCACATGGACCAGTACATCACCTTCTCCCGGGAAGCACTACAGCAGCAGGCAGTGAGGCAGGGCTTCTACACCATCGTCCAGTTCCCACGTGTCATGGGTGCAATAGACTGCACCCATGTCACCATAAGGGCACCATCAGTCAATGGGGATGTGTATGTCAACCGAAAGGGCCACCACTCCATGAACATTCAGGTGGTGTGCGACAGTCAGTGCCGCATACTGGATGTGGTTGCCCAGTACCCTGGTTCCACACATGATGCCTACATCCTGCGCAACAGTGGGCTACACGAGGGCTACTAGAGGGGCAAGCTCATGGGAGGATGGCTAGTAGATAAGGGAACACATCACAGAGCACTGCATACCTGAACACCTGCACACCATGCACACACAGGAACACAGACTACATAGACTGATGATGTACCATTTATCCAACAGGGAACAGCTAGTATCCACAGATGCCATGGATGATGACACGACTGTACCACACATGCACAGCAACACAAACAAGATACAATGAGGCTCACAGCCAGACCAGTTGTGTCATCGAGCACACCTTTGGCGTTGTGAAGGCATGATTCAGGTGCATTGATAGATCACCGGGGGCCCTACAGTACAGTCCAGAGATGACCTGCAAGATATTTCTTGTTTGCTGCATACTGCACAACATTGCAGTGCAACACTGTGTGCCACCACTGGACCAGCTGGAGGACATGGATGAGGAGGACCAGGAGTGAAATGGCATGGCACACACACATGACAGACACCACCAGACAGATGCAGCACTGGCACAAGCAGGCCAATGTGCATGATGCGACCTAATAGAGAGGCACTTCAGCTGAGAGATGCCACAAAACTACAGTGACAGCCACCAAACACCAAGCAGAGATGTCCAACTAAACAACACACGGGCATGCCACCTGGTGCAGTGCACAGGCCATGGTGACACTGAACGATGGCAACAGGTCCCGTGTAATGTGGCCACTTTGGGCGGTGCACACACAGCCATGGACATGGTACAGTGTGAGAAACTGAGAGACAGTATGGAGCAATGTAACAAGACCACCACAACAGGTAGGTGGTGATAGGCACAGCACAGTCCGCTGGGGGGAGGGATGGCCATGCATAGGGCAGTACAGATCACGCCTGGCACCACACAACAAGGCACACAGTAGGGTAGGACAATGGGTAGAGGCAGGCAGCACACTGTGTGGGTACACACCTGTGAGGCCTGCAGACACACAGCACAACCAGTGGACACTGACACACACAAACAGGGTGGAACCAGTGCCATGCAGTGGGCCATGCATGCAGCACACATCAACACACCATGGGAGACAAGAAAAACAGAATGTGCCAGCAATGCAGGCACAAAATGAATGTGTGGCAAGGGGGACAAAGGGTGCACAGAGGCCACAGGCACAATGCTGGGATGATGGCACCACCAGGCACAATGCCCCTGCCATGGCCTCTGATACATGAAAACAGTGCAACCACAACAGAGATACAGCACTGGGTGACACAGACCTGTAGACATATGGCGGTGAGACACACCAATGCCCATGCCAGTGGTGCCACCTACAGGGAACAATGGTTCCCCCGAGGTGGAAGGGTGCCACACGGGCATTATGCCACCACATAGCTGGGACATACATTGTGAGGTGGCATGGATGCCACACTAGGCACGGTGACCTGCAGCACACAGGGCACCATGCAGATGTGGCCAGTGGCCAGCGTCATGGGCCATGAGCAGCACAACCGGCACACTGACCAGATGCACAATGAGGAAACACCAGGGACAGCAAGCACCATCACCGGTGAGTACCCATGTGCATGGTGACACACACCCACACAGCCATGCACACTTGGAACAGACACACAGACCCAGTGATGAAGGAAAACAGTTTAATGCACATATAACAACAACAGGGACACAACTAAACAATGAATGGGGAAAGGGTCAGAATAACAGCCAATGGCACAACAGGAAAATAAATCAATGTGTCCACACCCTAGCAGCAACCTACAACAACCCCAAATGCCCACCCACATCCACAAACAACATAACACAGGTCTCTACAACAACAACCCAGTCCCACCTAGAACAATGAAAACAAACATATGCACATGCCCACCCAAATGTAACCCACCACACCCATATGTACATAACCACCTGAACAAGACAACCACCCCATATACATGACCACTCACAGACACAGTCCCACCCATGGAATGTAAGTGCAGTCCCACAGTCACTATGTCCACCATAGTTCAGACAACAGGGTGCCCACGGATCCATGCAGGCACCCAATATCCTCAAGTATAGCTGACACAAGGGCCACTATGTGTTCCTGATCTAGGCCTCCCCTGCACGGAAACAGCACCAGGGCCTCCAGCCGCGATGTCCACAATCTCCCCCTGCTGCAGCTCCTGCATGATATCCAGTGGCTGGGGTCCGGGGTCCCCTGCTGCAGGTGCAACAACACATGGCTTGGCATCAGTCAGTGGAGAATCCTCAGCTGCCTGTGCTGCAGCATCCCCCACCGCAGCCCCTTAAGATGAAGCAGCCATGGCCTGGTCCTCCTCCCCCACAATGTCGCCCTCTATGGCCAGTCTGGGAGCAGGCTGTGAGTCAGGCCCCTGGCGCCCAACATCTGTGGGGTCTGGCAGCACCCCCTCCAGTGCAATGTTGCCCATGTCTTCAGCAGACACCTCTGCTGAGGAGAAGGAGGAGGAGGTCAGTGGAAGGACCCGGGCCCTCCACTGCCTGCACTGTGTGTGCCTGCAGTACTCCATGGCATCGGAGGCCTTGATCTCCACCACTGCCCTCAGCAGGGCCCTCTGCCATTGTGAAAGTCAGCTATGTACACCTGTTGGAATGCAAAAGATGCGGTCAGTGCTGTGCCCGGTCAAGTGGCACACACACATAGGTAATGTAAGGATGCACCATGCGGCCGTCCGCCATGGCCATGGCACAAGGGGACCACTGCATGCACTTACCAGACCTCCAGTGAGGCGCCTCCTGCCTGAGGCTAAAGATGCGGCCCTGCTGCACTCCCTGAGATGTGCCAGTCAGACCTGTAAGGTTGTAGGGACAGGTGAGTGTGTGTGCATCTCAACACACCATGGCCAATGTGCCAGCACTGCCCCAACAGATGAACAGCCGTAAGTATACATACCTGCACCCGTGTCCCATCCAGACCACATGTCTGCATCCCTGCGCCTCACCATGCTGATCATGCGGTACAGGATCCTGGGCTCCCTCCGCATGAGGTCCTGCCCGCAGTACGTCAGCTGGTGGACTGTCCTGCATGTGCCACTGCTCTCAGCCATGCATGCACAGATGGTGTGCCACGCAAGCTCCCGCTCCACAGCAGTGTGCCTCCTGCACCCAGGTGGCAGTAGCATCCTGCCCCACTGCTGCACACAGTTGACAAACATGGCAGTTTTCAGGGGCGTGAAGTTTGGCACCCGCCCGCTGAGGCTGAGTGAGGACCCAGAGGACATGTCTGGTCGCTGATGTGAGATCTGCATGGGGGGAAGGAATGGCAGACAGGTCACTACCCAATACCTCCACGGATGTGCTGACGTCCCCCATTCACCATGTGTAACACTGGCCTTCGGCCATGGTGCATGGCACCAGGCCAGGGTCACCGGCACGCAACCGCGGACCTCCACCATAGGTAATGCACCATGCACCATCGACATGCACAGCAGGAAGCATGGACAGGCTGTACAATGCCATGCAGGTGGACGGGCACGCAGCACTGCACACTGCACCAACAGGCCCCCTGTCCCCTGCATAGGCATGACACAGCCTGACCCTGCACAGTGTGGGCATGGGCATGGAGCACCGCATGCAGCCCTGCCACATGTCTGCACCACCACCTCCATGCAGAGCAGCATGCGGCCCGACCTGGCATGCAACCATGGTGCAGTCCCATGGCCAACCGCGGTCGACACAATGATGAATGACAGATACCTACCTGGACCATGCACTGCGGTGACAGGAGTGGGTGGTGCTAATGGATCTGGTGGCACACCTGGATGAAGAAAGAGCAGGGCAACATTAGCCAGTGATATGGACAGTGACCACCACAGCTGCAGTGGTGTGGCAGCGTGCCCCTACCTGGTCCTGTGTGGTGGCAATGTATCCTACACACGGGACAGTGAACAACATTGCCAGGTACACAGTGTAGTGCACACAATGGAACAGTGCATGCTGTGCAATGGCTAATACTCACCTAAGTCCTGGGCATGTCCGCTGTGGTGCTAGAGTGGGAATGGACATAGGTTAGTACACCACTGTATGTGCCACTGTGGTGTGCTGCCCGTGGGTGCTGCATACCCCCCATCTGTCACCAACCCACAGGTATGTCCCTGAACGTGGCCCAAGACTGTCCCTAGTTCACCCTGCCATGACAGACCCAGCACTGGGGGGTGGTGACGGGAACATATCTGCAATGCCAGCAGGTGGCATTGCAGATAGGCCGCCATTGTGGACCTGACAGGCATACCGGGTAGGATGTGGTACAAGGACAGTCGTACACAGCCAGCCATACAGGCAGTTGTGCACCTGTGTGTCAGCTGCTGGCATTGGGCTGTGTTGGGCCCCCCCATACTGTCCAATGGGGCACGTGGCAACACCTGTCCTGAGTGGCGCGGGACAGGTGAGACATGGGCAACTATGTGCTGCACACAGGCATGTACGGTGATACATGGCCTGTCCAACCATCAGGAACAGTAATGGCACACAGGCCAGCATGTGTTGCAGACTGCCAATGCATCTACGCTAACCCACCATACAGACATGCAACACATATGCAGCGGCGCATTGACTACGATACAAGGCCCTGACCCTGACCCTGACTATGTGGGGTGTACATGTATGAGGCATTGTATGGGGATGTGTACCATCCTGGTGGTGCCCATGTCACAACAAGCCAAGTATCACCCTGGCCATGGGTGTGGGCAGGCATGGCCCATGTACTCCATGGTGTACAATTGTTTTGGAGTGGGGCAGCACAATGGTGCTGGTGTGCTTCCTATGTCCATGTATCCCATCAAAGACAACAGGACCCTCCCTGTACTGTTAGGCCTAGGGGCCATTACCATGATGATAGGTCACTGTTACTGTCTTTGCACCCCATGGACAGTTCAGCTGTACAGCCTCTGGGCTGCTGTGTGGGAGTCTAGGGTGCACTGTAGTCCATCTGTGGTCAGCCATGCATTGGGGGGCAGCAGCCAGTGTCATGAGCATACCTCTCAACCACACCATATTAGGAGGAGCCTTCCACAGCCTACTTCACATTAGCACCCTGTTCCACAACGTGAGGACCTGTTCCACAGTCAGTATTATCATTGTAAAGCACACTTCTAAAGTAGACGATGACATAGACAGAGTAATCACTTAATAACTGACCTTGTGAACATAACTGCACACATTATAACAGTGTTCTGAGCCCCCTAGGCATTGATATGATTAGGTGTTCTACATACTGTTCAGTAGTCCCACAATGTGATAGGCAATCTTCCACATTTGGGGACAGAAGGTTGAGAGGTATGGTCATGAGGTACATTGTTGTACTGTACACGCCAACAGGGGCATCATATACCAACCTGGTGTACATGTCTACATGCCTGGCTGCACCCCTGACCCTGGGCCTCTTACAGGATGGTAACCCTGTGTGTGGCCTGACCTGAGCTGTAATGGGGGTGTGTGGCCTGCTGCGCCCAACACTCACCAGTCTGCTGTCTGATTCTGTTCTGCCTCTACTTGTGCTGTGGCACTGCTATCTCCCTGCACTGGACGTAGCACACCAGCTCCTCACCCTCTACTTGGTGTTGCAGCCTAGCTATGCCACATGGCTCACAGCCGCACGTGGCGCACGTACACACCACATGTGCATTGTAGCTCACATGTGCGCAGTTGTGGCTTGCGTCGCACTGGGTATCTGTGATGTGCAGTTGCGGCCTGCAATGCTGAATCCCACAACTGCATTGTGCTGATGCGGTATGCTGCGCATCTGCGATATGTGTAGTAGGTGTCACGCATGTGTGGCATGCATGAAGGCATGACTGTGTGTATGTGCCCAGTGGTGGCCAGTGGCAGGTTGCTGCCATCCGACATCAATCCACCCACAGGGGTGGGACTGCACGGCACTGCACACGTCCATGGTGTGGTGCTGGTATAGTCAAAGCACATTGGGTACCCTGTCCTGCCAGTGGCAGGGCTGCATCCCCTGCAGCGGTGTGGAGGGGAATGTGGCACTGTGCCATGGGACTATTGGCAGTATGGCCCACTGCCAGTGTGCTGTGATGCCCATGGGTACACTGCACCTGTTGATGGCAAGGGTGGGCTGCATGCCTGTACAACACAATAGTAGCGAGGTCACAGCCTGTCACGCTGTGCAGTGCTGTCTGTCTGCCAGTTGTCGCCACACTGTACCATGTTGTTTGACAATGATCACCACGGTCCTGTGTGCTGTCACTGTTCTGGCATCTGTGTGCTGTGTGTGCCGCTCCGTGTGGACATCGGCGGTGCGACACACACCACCCCATGATGTCATCCACTGTATGTTGCTGCAGGCACATGGCACAGCTGTGTGGCATGCACAGTGCCCAGCACTGACACCTCACAGGGGCCATGCACATGTGGTGCATGAGAACTGTATCACCTGTGCACAGCAGCGTGTGATCCCAGCCCGCCCTGCCCAGCACCACCAACTGCTATGCAGGCTGTGGCCCCACCCAGCAACGCATCACCCGGGTGCACCCCTGGTGCTGGGGGTGGCACCGGTGGCACATGGGCCTTGGGACACAGGCCACAGTCATACTCTGGGGATGTGCCAACCATTGTTGCTGGCATGCTGTGGTATCACGGTACACAAGGCCTGGTGGCCATGGCTGGTGTGTGGTGTCCCTTGTCGCCAGCCCCACTGTCACATTCCACTGTCCCCTGCATGCCATCAAGCATGCATACCCTGGTGCTGGTCACATGTTCCCCAGGGCATCTGCCCAGTACTGTACCACCTGTCGCATGTGCAGTGTGTGTGCGTGTGGATGTGTGTGTGTGTGTGTATGTGTGCTCCTGGGGAGTGCATGTCCAGGACATCTGCTTTGCCCACATCAGCACGAGGCAGTCTGGGGGCCCATGTGGCCTGACTGTTGTCCACTGCCACTGGTGTGGGTGCCCTGTGACCCATATCAGGCATGCACAGTAGCCGCTGCTGTTTCCATGTGCAGACATGTGTGCAGTGGCTCCCCATCCAGTGGCCGCGTGGGCTGCAGACATTGCACTGTGCTATGCCACTGCCGATGACCACCCTTTCCCATCACAGGCTGCAGCCATGGCTGATGGTGCATGCTGCATGTGCCGGAACTGGTCCACATGGCATGTGGCCTGCCTGGGCTACCTGTCTGGGCATATCTCTACCTGCAGCACCCCTGCCACTGCCGGCCATTGTGGTACCACTCCCGTGGCCCACACATGCTGTGGCATGTGCCATCCTGGTGTCCAGCTGTACCCCACACACCAGTCTCCATGGTCAACAGCTGGCCTCTGCTGACCTGTACACTGAGCCTGCTGCCTGATGCCACTGCTCCACTGCTGGGATGTGTTGTCCCATCGACGTCTTGACCCATGACCCACAATGGCTAGCACCTACCTACCAGCGCTTGTCCTTCTAGGGCTGCAACCACCACTGGTGGCCTTCATAGGATACCCGAAGAATGACACATGACATCACAGTATTCAGGTGCAGTGGTTTATTTACTATATGCACAGTCAGCTTTGGCTGCACTTGACACAGTGTTCCCCTTTTTTTTTACATCACGCGTGCTCCCACACTCACCTATGCACGCAGTCACACATTCACACACCCACATCCTTGTGTACTGCACAGTGCTCCCCCAGATACAGGTACCTCCCTGCCATGCTATTGGCCCCACCCCACCATTGCAACTCCACTCGACCACCCCCAGCTCACACAGATGCCTCCAGTGCTGGGTGTTGGGCTGTGGAGGACCCTGCTGTGCTGGTGGGTTGTGCAGTGCCCTGGTGGACCTCCCCTGGCATTGCACCCTGTGGGCCCGTGTGTGCCACCACAGTGGCTCTGCTGTGCCTCCACCCCCTCAGGTCAACATGCCTCGTTGTCACATGTGGTAGCAGCTGTGCTGATGCTACACAGTGTGTTCCCTCATCCCGTGTGGACCTTCTCGGAACCTGTGTGGCCTGTGGTGCAGCAACCACCATGTGCACATCTCCCTGTGTGGGCACTGTACCTGTTCTTGTTCCGGTGGGCATGTCTGTGTGTGTGGTGTCCTGTCCTGTGCCTGTGGTGCCAGCATGGCATCATGGGTCACGGTGGGTGCACCATGGTGTTGGCCTGGGCCTAGGTCTGTGTGGTCCTTGCACAGCTGGGCCTGAGGCTCAGGCAGCATGACTGCATGGGGTGGCACCACCATCACCTGGCCCATGGGTGGGGGAGGGGGTTGCACTGGTTCCAGTGGCTGAGTCTGTGTGCTTGCTTGTGCAGTGGCTGGGGGTGCCATACGCTGAGCCATGTGCTGCAGGTGTTGCAAAGGCTGCAGTGCACATGCTATGGCCTGCATGGCTGTGACCATGGCTGTGTCGTGGCGCTGTTGCTGTGCCAACATGTGTTCCATGCCTGTGTTGAGGTGGTCCATGAACACCACCTGGCATTCAGCACAGTGCCGTATGCTCTGTCTCGCTGTTGTGGTGCTCCTGCATAGCCTGCCAGATGTTACCCAGCTCCTGCCTCACATTCCCCTGCCCGGCCAGCACTGACTGGCAGTAGTCCCCTATGTAGGCCGGTGGGGACAGCTGGTCCTGCAGCTCCTGGATGGCCTCATCCAGTTGCTGCTGCAGTCCAAGGGTGCTCAGGAGGGTCAGGGACCCTATTACTGTCTCCTGTGTTGCCGGTTGCACATGGTCGGTCGCCTCCTGGTTGTCCCCGGTCATCGGCACCATCTCTGCCTGGTTGGTGTCCCTGCTGGTGTCCTCAGTGGTCCCCTGCTGCTCATGTAGCTGACCTGCTACATCCTCCACACTGCTGACCACCCCCTCCTCACCCATGGGGCTGTCACCATCCATATTCCTGTCAGGCTCTGCTATGGGTTCCAGTGTGCCGGCCACAGGTGTGCTGGTGTCTGGGCTGCCACCACTTGTTGGTGTGCTGCTGCCATCTCCCAACACTGTGCCAGTGTTCTGGTCTGTGCTGGCATCATCCTGGCCATGCTGCTGCTGCTCCCACCTTCCAGCTCTACTCGGCCCACTGTCACCAGCTCCACGGCACCTGTTGGATGGACATGTCAGTATGTCTACACAAGGTTGTGTGCACTCTACTGCCTGCTTCATGTTGCCCTCACAGGTGTGCTACGACATTGCAGTATTGCATGGCACTTGCCTCACTTGTGTACAGTCCTACCAGGTGTTTGCCACCTATGTTCCTGCATCCTTCGCAGTTGGTGTGGTCCCTCCACTGCTGCTGCCCATCATGTGCTGTCCACCCTGGTACATATTTCCCAGCTGTCATACTGCTGCCCTGTTCAACTCCCAGCTGCACAGTGATACTATGCATGGCCGCGGTCATCGGGTGCCACTGTGCTTCAGGGCCTGGCCCCCCCCATGGGCAGTTGCGTTGGCCCTGCCATCCGTGCACATGCCCATCTGCCCTCACCCTCCCTTTGTGAGCACTGCGGCAGTACCCCATGGCCCCCCAATGTTCAGCACAGCTCATACCTCTACACAGCCCTCCCAGTACAGAGTGCATATCACAGATCCTCCCATTTGAGCACAGCTCATACCTGTGCACAGCCCCCCAACAGTACACAGTGCATATCACAGCTCCCCCAATTCAGCACAGCTCATACCTGTGCACAGCCCCCCACAGTACACAGTGCATTTCACAGCTCCCCGTGTTCAGCACATCTCATACCTCTGCACAGCCCCCCACCAGTAACACAGTACATATCACAGCTTCCCTGTTCAGCACAGCTCATGCCTGTGCACAGCCCCTAACAGTACACAGTGCATATCACAGCTCCTCCCTGTTCAGCACAGCTCATACCTCTGCACAGCCCCCAGTACACAATGCATGTCACAGCTCCCCCCTGTTCAGCACGGCACATGCCTGTGCACAGCCCCCCCCAGTGGTTCCATGTGCATGTGTCTGACCCCTCCATGGTTCAGCATGGCATGTACCTTTGCATGGCACCACACATCAGCTGCACATAGTGCTTGTCCCAGGGCCACCCCTGGCCATGGTATGGTACTCTGGGCCCACTCTGTGGTTGGCCGTGGCCATGTGGCATTGCTGTGGCACACCACCACACTGCTGCTTCAGCCTACATGGTGTCGCCCCACCCACACCACCTTTGCTGTTTTTTGCAGTGCTGTTGCTGTGTCAGGACTGCCACATGCATTGATGTTCATTGTCCCTACCTGTGCCGGTTTGCTGTCTGAAGGTGTCCTGCTCCATGACTCCACCAATGCTCTGCTGGCTCAGGTGTGAGTATTAAAAAAAAAAGAGAGAGTGTTCCGCCACTATAAAAAGGATCCCTCCAGTAAATCATGGTTAAAGTTCAAAAATATTTCAGATACTTCAAAAACATTAATAAGGCAAGCTAAAACAAATCTAGAATTAAAATTAGCTAAGGATACCACAGACAACAAAAATACATTTTTTAATTATATTGAATCCCTAAAAGGAAAACTAGTTAGTACAGGCCCACTTATCTCCCAGGACATTCTTATCGCTGATGAGAAAGATAAGGCAGATGAATTTAATAAATATTTCATCAGTGTATTTAACTAAAGAAAAATTATGCCTTAACAATCTAAAGCCCTCTGAAAATCAGCTCCTTTTCACTTTGAAGGAAGTAATAACAGCTATCCATAATTCCAAAGCTAGCACAGCATTAGGACCAGGCGGAATCCCCCCTCAATATTTATCAAAAACCTCTCACAGGAATTAGCCAGGATCCTCACATTATTGCTCAATACACCAATCAATGAGGGTAAAGTACTGGAGGATTGGAAAGTAGCAAATATTACCCCACCATATAAAAAAGGATCTAAACAGAATGTTAGTAACTACAGACCTATAAGTCTAATTTCAAGTATAGGCAAAATAATGGAGAGGTAATTACAAAACAAAATCATTGCACACCTAAATAGTTCAGGGCTACATGACATATCACAGCACAGGTTTATTCAGGGACGATCATGTATGAGTAACCTAATTAGCTTCTTTGAGCCTGTTACAAAGCTCTAGACAACAACTTACCTGTAGATGTGATATTTTTAGATTATGAGAAAGCATTCAACACTGTGTCCCATAAAATCCTAGTGGAACAACTTATAAAACTTAACAGTCACCTGCAAATTTTAAAATGGATAAATTCATGGTTGGATGAAAGACAACAGAGAGTTATCCTTAAAGGACACAAGTCTGAGTGGGGAATCATAGCCAGTGGTGTGCCTCAAGGATCTGTTCTGGGACCAGTTTTGTTTAATAGTATGATTGTTGGTATGGAAACGAATGAGGGAGTATGGATTCAGAAATATGCAGATAATAGTAAATTAGGTTGCATAGTAATCAATAACCTACCTATTAATGTACTACATAAAAACCTGAACAATCTTTACACCTGGGCAGTAGAAAGTAAAATTATTTTTGATATCACGAAATGTAAAGTGATGCATTTTGGGAAAAATAATAAGCAAGCATGTCATACTATAAATAATATTGAACTGCTAACTACAACATCAAAATGAGATCTTGGGGTCATCATTACTAATAACTTGAAATTTAGTACTCATACAAATCAAACTGCAAAAAAATGCCATGGGATTTTATGATGTATATTCAAACATATCAAAAGTCGCAACCGGAGGTCATAATTCCATTATACACCAGCTTACTAAGATCGAACTTGGAGTATTGTGCCCCGTTTTGCTCGCCCACAGCAATTAGAGATAAAACAACTCATGAATCTGTCCAACGTAAGCTAACCAAAAAATATCCAAAACCAACAATCCGTTGGATATGAGGACAGATTAAAAAACCTAGGTTTATTTTCCCTGGACTACAGAATAATGAGAGGAGAACTCTGTTGGGCCTATTAGGCATTTAGAGATCCAACTCTGTTTGAATTAAACGTTATGGTCAGACAAGTAGCCCTAGACTGCACAGGATCACATAAACAAAGGTTATATGCTGATTTATGCAAAACCACACATAGGAGAAATTGTATGACACAAAGACTCCACATATATGGAACACACTACCAGTGGAGATTGTGACAAGTGAAAATCTTGAACAATTTAAAAACAGACTTGATCTCTATATGGGAGACAAAAATTTCTTCTCCGCAGTTAGGTATCATGGTGGCAAGTTCAATATGGGCATGCCTGCGAACTCGTACAACCTATGAAACATACGAATGCTGCTCTCAGCTGGACTGATCAGGCCTCCCTGTCTCTCTGCATGAAGAAGACAATCACGTTTTGAGATTCGAACAGGTACAGCTTTAGCCTGTGACACCTCAGCATAGCAGGTGAATATACTACATCCTAGTATGCAGCCCCAAGTGGGATGCAACAATCAGCCCCTTGCTCTGGTGATGGGTGGGTGGCATCTCCAGACACAGGGCTGCACTCCATTACCAATGGGTCATGTCACCTGCTGCAATGCAGCAAATGTTTCTCTGAGTCAGGAGAGTGTGTGTGTAGGTTACTAACCCTTACTAACCCCTCTTCTGTCAGTTCACTTTTAGTCTTCCACACTGTGCTGTGCAAGCACCCAATTACCTTCTTTTCTGTTTTGCAAGAAAAAATGTATGCTCTGACAGATGTGTGATCTGTCTGTCTGTCTCTCTTTCACACACACACTAAGCTAAGTGATTTGTTTCTCTCAACAACTCCATGCAGAGACTGCCAAAGTTCTGGAGCAGCCCCTTCTGTTCACTGGGAAAATTCAGCTCTTGGTTGGTTCCTGAAGCTGTCATTCACACTTTACAAAGCTTGAGGTCCATTACTTGAAAGGCACACAGCTAAAGCAAGGGTGCATGAATTACTGAGGTCCCTCTGTGTCCCAAAAGTCTGTTGGGGCTCCCATTGTAGACTCTTGCAGCCCAACTGGCATAGGTGTACCGCCTGACCCCAGCTGCTATTGTGGTGGAGTATCAGGGATGGACAAGTTGGCAGTACACTTTCTGCTGACAGGCACTAGCTCTAAAGTCTTTATTTTTAAAGAGCTGTTGCCCTTAACCAATTATTTGGTGCCCCATGTCATTGTTCATGGTCCCGCTAGTGTCTAGTGTTGTTGGGGCTGTAATTGGGGGAATCTCTGTTCTTTGCAAGTACCCATGCACTTGCTCTGTCAGCTGCAGTGGAGCCAGCTTTAATGTACTACAAAGATCTCCTCAGGGTGTGGAGCACCGGAGATCATTCTGCACTCCTCTTCACTGCATCTGCCATGGATTGGATGGATTGCTCTCCAAATTTTAGATATACTGCATTTTTTTTCCTTTTTATGTTTATTTACTATACCAATGTCAGCATCTATCATAGAAACATGGAAACACAGAAACACAGAATCTGTTGGCAGAAAAGTACTGCTTGGCCCAGCCAGTGTTACCCAAATGTGCCCTGCCTATTTTACCTCTGCAGACCCTATCTGGTCCCTGGCAACCCTATCCCCTCCCTGTCTCTAATCTACTATACCCCTGTGTTTATCTCACGCATGCTTGAAGCCCTCCACTGTTCTAGCCTTCAATGCTTTGGTTAACAGTTGGTTCCATGCATCTACCACCCTTTCAGTAAAGAAATATTTACTTACATTGCTCCTGAACTCACCTGCTTCAGCTTTATTTCACACCCCCTTGCCTCTGAACTTGCCTACACTTGGAAAAGTCTCCTCTTCTGCACTCTATTCACCCCTGTGAGATACTTGTAGGTCTTGATCATGTCGCCTTTCACTCACCTCTCCTCCAGGATGTGCATGTTGAGAACGCTCAGTTTCTCCTCATATTGCTTCCCTTGTAACCCTTGCATCATTTTGGTTGCTTTCTTCTGCACTACCTCCATCCTGTCTATGTCCTTTCTGAGGTTTGGTCTACAAACTGGACACAGTACTCCTGGTGGAGGCATACCAGAGAGTGATACAGCGGCAGCACCACCTCCTTCTCCTGCTGGTGATGCCACTCCCTATCCACCTCAGCATCCCACTAGCCCTGCTTAGATCCTTGACACACTGGGTTACTACCTTGAAGTCCTCTTACATAATAACTCCCAAGGTCTTTTTTCCTGTCTAGTGACTGCTAATACCCCCCCCCATCCTATATTCAGCACCAGTGTTCCTACAGTGTATGCTCTAGGTGCATGATTTTGAAACTTTTGGCATTGAACCCCAGCTACCTTGTCTTTGACCACTACTCAAAATTCCCTTGATCCCTGTGCATTTTCTCTACCCCCTCATAAGTGCCCACCATTTTTCAGATTTTGGTGTCATCTGCAAAAAAGGCAGACCTTTTCCTCTAGTTCTTCTGAAATGTCTCCAATGATAATATTGAACAGGGCTGGCCCCAGTACCGAACCCTGAGGGTCACTGTTCCATTTTTTTGAAAGTGTGCCATTAACCACCACCCTGTTTCTTTTCCATTAACCAGTTTCAAACCCAGTCTACCAGTTTTGACCCTATTCTTAAGCTGGACAACTTCTTGATCAGCCTTCTGTGTGGCACCATGTCAAAGGCCTTGCTGAAGTCCAGAAAGGCTATGTCCACTGACTGCCCTCCCCTGATATATTTCCCTGGTCACCCAGTCAAAGAAATCCATCAGATTAATTTAGCATGACCTCTTCCCTGTGAATATGTGTTGCCTGTGTTCCTGCAGCCCATTGGATTCTAGGTGGTCAACCAGTCTCCCTTTCAGTAGAGTTTCCATTAAAAATCCCTGTCACTGAAATTAAACTCACTAGTCTGTAATTGTTAGCTTCCTCCCTGCTGCTGCTGTTATGTGGAGTGACCAGGTCAGCCTTTCTCCAGTCCTTTGGAACCTCTCCTGTTTCCAGTGAGATGTTGAACAAGTCTGTCAGTAGAGCAGATAGCACTTCCATTGAGTAATTTCAGTACCCTGAGGTGTATTGCATCTGGTCCCATAGCCTTATCCATCTTCAGGGTTTTGAATCATTTTAGAACTCTTTCCTCTGAAAATGGATTTGTGTCCAACAAACCTCTTCCTTTTCTTGCTTCTCCCTGTTTGCCAGTCCCCCTTCCTCCACTGCATACTTCTCAGCCTCATGCCTTACAAATCAGGGACAGGGCTTAAAAAAGTCAGGGACAAATGACCAAAATCAATGACACATCTTAAAACATGATTATATCAGCACAGAAAGTCTACTACAATGTGTAGCCTAATATAGAAAGCATTTTCTGATAGAAATCCAGATTGTGACACTAATGTTTTCCATCATTTTAGGCTTCAAATCCTTACTTTTTAGTGGCAGAAACTGCAGTTTTAAGAGGGACAGATGAAACTTTTGAAGCAAAATCAGGGACATCCCTGAAAATCAGGGACAGTGGAGAGATATCCTCCACGGTGAAGAGTAGGCAGAAGTACCTGTTTAAAATGTCAACTTTTTCTGGTCCCCTTCTGCACACTCTGCACCTTTCTTTTTCCCTTCTAATGCTCACAATTCCTCCCCTTGCTTTTCTCTTCTTGAGTGCCTATCTGAAAAGTCTTATCCCCTTTAGACACCCCTGTAGCAATCCTTTCCTCTGTCTGTGCCTTTGTTCCCTTAACTGCCTTACCTGCTTCCTTCTGTCTGACTTGGTACACCTCTTTGTCCTCCTCCATGTTACTTTGTACTTCTTGAATGCCACCCTTTTTTCTTTTGCCAGTCATGCTATTTAGAATCATAATGGTCTCCTCTGCATACAATTCTCGGCTTCTCGATACAAGAAGGAGGCTAAACCAGCCAAGGAGGTGCAACAAAAGTCCTTGGGCTGTGGTGCTGCTCCGCTCTTCACTGCTCTTTGCTGCACCGTGTTTTGACCCACATTTGTCTGACTTCTAGGTTTGCTTTCCTATATGCATTTTAAAATGTATTTGCTGGGTGGTGAATTGTAGAAGCCTGTTTCTACCCTAGGCAACATGTTAGCTTTATATAAAATATAGATGTTAATCCAGAGCTGTGAGCTGAATATTGGAGCCGATAGTTAAAGATACGACAGCTCGGGTCGGGTGCACTTATGGAGCTTCGTGTTTTTTTATAATGCACTGTGGAGTACATGTTAAGCAGTTGACAGAAGGTCAGTAGACACTGTCAACATTTTTAAACACGTGAGTGCAGCTGAGTTTGAAGGAACAGGGCTGGATGCCTTCCTGACCATTCCAAGAGGACCTCTGAAAGAGTGTGGTGAAAGCAGATCTGCACCTGACATGCTGAGAGGCCCCTTTTCACTTCACAAAAGATAGGCTATTGTTGCCTGGGATAGGGGGTTTCTGTTAAATCCCATGTAACCTGAGTAGCTGCGCTCAGTGGAGTGGCTTTTCTTTGTTTAATCTTCAGGTGTGAACTTTGAAGGAGATGAAAGATTGGAGCCCTAGCAGGTTTTAAAGTCCCACCTGATGAAAGCATATTAAGGACCCTGAAGAAAAAGGGAGCTGAAAAAAGTACTTAGTAAAATTAAAATGGACTTTCAGTGAAGGAGAACAGATAATGGAGCAATTGAATTAACATCCCTTCTCCCCATTACCTCCTTGTCATAAAAACATACTGCCAGTAGTCCCCTGGGATTGTGGCTTGTAAAATAACTATTATTTAGAGGTAAGAATGTTTAATTATCCCTTGGCGAACTTCTTAAGAGCCTGGTGTAAATTTAGTGAGCTGGACGCTGGAACAGAAACATTTTGGAAATAAACTCCTTTAGATGAATGGAGATGTTACTTGGTTGGTTTTGCCTAACAGAAAGAGCATAAAAAATGTTTTAACTTGCTAAGTATAGTAATGGGACTCTTGACTTGGGAGCCATCTGGTGTGATAATTGGAACGGGACTGGTAAGAAAATATTCACACCTGTGGTATTTGGGGCTAAATGAGTATAATTTGTCTCTTTGACGCTGTGTGCTTCTGGGTTTCTTGCAAGATGTTATCCCTTGATTACATTTAAAAGAACACATGCATTAAAATATTTTCCTGGAAGAACTGATTCCCCAAGTTTTTTAAATAAGCCTACAGAAATCTTTGATTTCTCGAGTTTCGTTCAGCACACGAAATCTGGTGACTGGTATTAACTGATCAATGTACTGGGACAGACTTATTATCTGGCACAATATTTAAAAGTGGATTTCCTTTCATGAGCACATTTTAAAAAGGTGTACCTTCTTTTGTATGAACAGGTTTTGGAAATTTCTATATATGTTTGTGGTTTATTTTGTTTGTTTCTTGCATTAACAGAACTTATTTGTTTTTCAGTTTATTGATATTCTATTCTGATCTAGGGACTTAGTGATACATGTCTGCTTCCCCTGCAAATAATACAGCTGATTATCTGTGATTTAGAGCTATACTTCATGCAGGAAATTTAAAAGAAATTCACATGAATGCAGGGGTGTTGTGAGCCAGGTGAGCCCAGAGGGTTGACCTGGGATTTTCACTGGTGAATTTGCCATTGCATTCCCTGTGGCAAGCTGCTCTGGTTCTTCACTGAGGCTTGAATAGGTAGCCACGGTTGGGCTCAGTAAGGGGGTTGAGGGGTCTGAAAGTGGAGCGAAATGTGTGGACTTATGCAAGTAGGTTTTGTCTGTAGAGACTCATACCTGGTTATAAACTGTGGCCACCGTATAGTTCCTGTCACATTGGGGGACAATAGGGGCATGGAGCTGTATGAGCAGTAGGATGCTTCTTGGCAGTTCACCAAAAATTACAGGTATTGCTGGCAACTTAGGATAACCTAATGTGGGTCTAATGACTGAGCTTCTTTTGATTTTCTTGTGGCATACTACTGTACCTTCACGAGTTGACCCTATACCTAAAACAGGGCCCAAACATAGTGGTTCAATTTCATTCTCGGTGGAGACTTAGGGATGGTTTGTTGTGTGAGGATGCCAGTGGATAATGTAGCCAGTTGCTCCTTGGGGACGTTCAATGGGCTCTTCTGACTGGCAGAATTTCTAGTTAAAATGTGCCCCTAATAATTAATATATAAGATCTCCTCTAAATGTTATATCGTCTGTCTGAGGATTACTTATTTTCAATTATCAGTTTTAATATTTTATGCTTTTTGGATGCTTAATACAATAAAGTGTTCGTTTTGTACCATCTTTGGCAAATGGATCAGGATGCTATTTTATAATAATTGATCTTTGCACAAATTTGCTTTTAATATTTATGCTGTATGTTTGTATAGAGTGACTTTCTTTCAGTGTATTGTAAAAGCATGTGCTGAACAATAAAAACAATCTACTACTCATATTGGTCTTCTATTCTTTCTGCTTTTATCTCTTTCACGCAGACGTTTGTTGCCCTAATTATACCCTCCCTTATTCTTCCCCACTGAGCCTCTACTCCTTTCTGGCAATCTTCCCTTCAAGGCATTTTCTGAGGCAGTCTCCCATTTCTTTAAAATCTGCCCTCTTGAAGTCCAGGACTGTCATCCTTGCGCAGCTTGCTTCTGCATCTTCCCTTATGTTGAACCACATTGTATGGTAATCACTGGCACCTAGGGGACTACCCACTGCAATGTTTGCAACGCTGTCCCTGTTTGTTAGCAATAGGTCCAATACTGTCCCATCCCTAGAATGTCATTTTACTAGCTGTCTAAGAAATGCAGGAAGTCAAGGATTGCCCTGCTCCTTGCTAAAGCTGTAGCTGGAAGGTTACACTCCATATCTGGGAAAGATTGCCTCACCTAGTGCATTGTTCATTTCCTCCCGTTGTGCCCGAGGTCTGTACACTACCCCTATATGGATAGCAGTCCTAGAGCCCATCTCCAGGATGATCCACAGCACCTCCAGACCCTCCTCACCTTGGCGCTCTTGCATCTCAGTAGCTTTATTCCCTCCTTCATTTATAATGTCATCCCTCCTCCCTATCCTATCTCTCTTAAATAGACAGTAGCCTGGTATGGCCATGTCCCAGTCATGGTGCGCAGTGCACTATGATTCCATTATGGCCAGTAGATCCAGGTTAACCTGCACCATGATAGCTTCTTAGTCTGGGATTTTGTTTCTGAGACTCTTGAAGTTAGCACACATGGTTCTCCATGCCTTCTCATCCCCCTGCCTGATGTCCTGCATCTTCCTCCCCTTTGATATTACCTGAAGTTCCCTCTGATTCACCCCTCCCATTTTGCTTTCTCCATTTCTGCTTCCTTTTGATCCATTTTTCTCCCCTACCTGAGTTGTATCTCCCTTCCCTTTCTTGTCCCTGTCTTTGACTTCTAGAGTCTCTGTCCTTTGCATGTTTTCACCCCTCGGTCTCTCTCTCGCTGTCATTTTAACATCTTGGGGGTGGTAATTGTTATTTCACTTGTTTTTTCCACCTCCCCCTGCTACTTTAAATGTTCATTTGAGTAGCATGGAACCTTCCTACCAAGGACTGCAGTCCCCTTCATAGAAGGATGCAGGCTGTCTCTATTATATATAGCTACATAGATGTTGTTGGCAGATAAGGGCCTTCAGCACACCTAGTCTGCCCATGAAAGCAATTAACTGTATTTTTATTTAAGCTTTCTTGAAACTAGGTTGACCCCTTCCCCCTACTACCAGGATCCCCTTACTGGCTATCCCATGCATTCTTAAATCATGTAAAAAAAAATACTGTGAATGATGTATGTATGTATGTAAGGTTTTGTTGACTATGCTTTAAATTGCTTATTTTGCATAACTGAATGTAATTGATGTATTCTCTTACTGCATGAATACTCCTTGTCTAATTTCTTGTATCAATGAATGCACTATTAATGTACTGTACTTTCTGGGTTGCCCCTGAAAAGGGGACTGTCTTGTTTCAGAGACCTACCTGGTTACCAAAATTCAATATATAAATAGTATCTGCCCCCACCACCTCTTCTGGCAGGCTGTTCCATTTGTCCACCACCCTCTCCATGAAGAAGTACTTCCTCACATTCCCTCTGAATCTCTCTCCCTCTAGTTTCATCCTATGTCCCCTAATCCTGGAGCATCTTTTGCTGTGAAAGATTGTGTTTTCCTGCACCTTGTTCTTCCCTGTGAGGTACTTGTATGTCTCAATCACATTCCTCTCTCCCTCATCTCCTCCAGGGAGTACTATTTAAGTCTTTCAATCTATCCTAGTAGGGCTTGTGATCCTTGCACCATCTTGGTTGCCCTCCTCTGAACTGCCTCCACCCTGTCTATGTCCTTTCGTAGGCAAGGCCACCAAAACTGGATACTGTATTCTAGGTATGGCATCACTAATGTCCTGTATAGTGGAATTATGACCTTCCTTTTCTTACTGGTGATACCCCTGCCTATGCATCCCAGCATTCTGTTTGCTTTTCCTGCTGCCTTATCACACTGACTCCCTACCTTGAGGTCATCAGAGATGATAACCCTTAGGTCCCTTTCCTGCTTGGAGCATTCTATAACCCCCCCAGCTGATATGTTGTTCCTGGATTTTTGTGCCCCATGTGCATTATCTTACACTTTTTTGCATTAAATCTCAACTACCAATCCCTCAACCAGTCCTCAAGCTTCTGCAGATCTCTCCTCATTCTATCCACACCCTCTGGCATGTCCACCCTGTTGCAGAGTTTTGTGTCATCAGTGAACAGGCAAATTTACCCTTCTAGGTCCTCTGTAATGTTGCTTATAAAGATATTGAAGAGGACTGGACCCAGCACTGATCCCTGTGGAACCCCACTGGTCACCTTTCTCTCTGTGGAGTGACTGCTATTTACCACCATCCTCTGTGTCCTGCTATCCAACCAATTCTCCACTCACTTCACCACCATCTTACCAACTCCCATGTTCCCAAGCTTATTTAACAGCCTTCTATGTGGCACAGAGTCAAAGGACTTGCCGAAGTCCAGGTAGGCCACATCCACTGTCCCTCCTTGATCCACTTCCCTTGTCACCCAGTCAATGAATTCAATGAGGTTAGTCTGGCATGATCCCCCCCCCCATAAAATCATGTTGCCTTGGGTCCTGTAGACCATTGGCTACCAGATGTTCCACTATTCTTTCCTTCAGTAGTATTTCCAGGATCTTCCCCACTACTAAGGTCAGGCATATTGGTCTGTAGTTTCCCGTTTCCTCTCTGCTTCTGCTTTTATATAGATGGACTACATCAGCTCTCCTCCAGTCTTTTAGTACCTCCCCTGTTTCCAGTGACAGGCTGAACAAGTTTGCCAGAAGTTCTGCCACCACCCCCAGTAGCTCTCCCTCAGCACATTGGGTGTACACCATCTGGCCCCATAGCCTTATTGACTCTTATTCTTTCCAGTTCTCTTAGGACCCTTTCCCTTGAAAAAGTACTTGTATCCATTTTCTTGCCCTTCATACTCTTTCTACTCCTTTCTAGCCCATTTCCTTCCCCCTCCTCTGTAAAGACTGAGCAGAAGTATCTGTTCAGTATGTCTGCTTTGCAGTTGTCATTCACTATAGAAACATAGAAACATAGATTTTGACGGCAGATAAGGACCACTTGGCCCACCCAGTCTGCCCATTTCCCTACCTAATGGATAAGCTGCAGATCCTAGTTAACCAGCAGCCTACTTCTTCCTACCCCCACCCCCTAGAATTGCCTTATGACTGTCCCATGCATGCTTGAATTCCACCACTGTTTTTGACTCCACAACCTCCTCTGGAAGGCCGTTTCATGCATCCACAACCCTCTCTGTGAAAAAATACTTCCTTAAGTTATCTCTGAGCCGCCCCCCTTCTATCTTCAAATTGTGCCCCCTTGTTCTTGCACACCTCTTTTTTTGGAAGATGCTAACCTCTTGGACTTTGTTGATTCCCTTGAGGTACTTGAAAGTTTCTATCATGTCCCCCTCTCCCTCCTTTCCTTGAGGCTATACATATTTAGCTCCTTAAGTCTCTCTTCATATGTCTTCCGGTGCAGACCCTGCACCATTTTAGTTGCCCAAATCTGGACAGCTTCCATCCTGTCTATGTCTTTGCGGAGATTGGGTCTCCAGAACTGCATGCAGTACTCCAGATGGGGTCTCACCAACTGTCTGTACAGAGGGATAATAACTTCCTGTTTTCTACTGGTGATGCCTCTCCCTATGCATCCCAGTATTCCCCCAGCCCCCCTTGCTGTCCTCTCACATTGCTTGCCCACCTTTAGGTCATCTGATATGACTACCCCCAGGTCCCTTTCCATTTTGTTGTTGTTGTATCTCACCCCCATTGTGTACTCTTCCCTGGGTTTTTGTTTCCCAGGTGCATTACCTTGCACTTCTTAGCATTGAATCTAAGCTGCCATACACTTGACCATTCCTCTAACCTTGCCAAGTCCCTTCTCATCCTTTCCACCCACCTTGTGCATCAACTCTGTTGCAGATCTTTGTGTCATCTGCAAAGAGACATATCTTTCCTTCCAGTCCCTCTGCAATGTCAGCTATAAAGACATTGAAGAGGACCGTCCTAATACTGAACCTCATGTACCCCACTAGTAACCCCCATTTCTTCAGAGTGGACTCCATTTACTATTACTCTCTGTGTCCTATTCTCCAGCCAATTCTTTTACCCAGGCTGTCATCTTGGGACCCACTCCCAGGCTGGCTAACTTGTATATTAATCTTTTATGGGACGGTATCAAATGCCTTGCTAAAGTCTAGGTAGGCCATGTCCACAGCCCTCCTGATCTACTACTTTGGTCACCCAGTCAAAGAAATCTATCAGATTTGTCTGGCATGACCTTCCCGCTGTGAATCCATGCTGCCTTGGGTCCTGTGCCCCTCTGGCCTCTAGATACTCAACAATTCTTTCCTTCAGAAGTGATTCCATCATTTTCCCTACCACTGAGGTTAAACTAACAGGTCTGTAGTTTCCTGCTTCTGCCTTGCTCCCACTTTTGTGAAGGGGAATCACATCTGCCCTCCAGTCCTCGGGTACCACCCCATCCTCCCATGATTTGTTAAAGAGGGTAGTTAGTGGTGTCACTAGTTCTACCCTTAGTTCTTTTAGAATTCTGGGATGAATCCCATCAGGCCCCATTGCTTTGTCCACCTTCAGTTTTAAGAATTCTTTTAGAACCCTTTCTTCTGTAAATGGGCTGGTATCAACTTCTGTATCCAGAGTGTTTCTGCTGTTTGTTTTAGGTACCTCCCCCTCTTCCTTTGTAAACACTGAGCAAAAATATTTGTTTAGTATCTCTGCCTTTTCACAGTCACCCTCTGCCCACCCTCCTCCCTTTATTAAGCCCTCACTAACCTCCCTTGGTCTTCCTTCACTCCCTGATGTACCTATAAAAGGTTTTATCCCCTTCTTAACTGAGTTGGCTATCTTTTCCTCGGTTTGGGCCCTTGCTGTTCTGACTGCCTTCCCAGCATCCTTTTTGCTTTAACTGATACAGTTCTCTGTCCTGCTCCTTCTGTGATTCCTTGTACTTCTGAATGCTTTCTTTCTCTTGAACCTTCACTGCCACTTCCTTTGAGAACCACAGTGGTTTCTTACATCATTTTGTTTTGTTTATTTGCTTCACACAAAGGCTCGCACCTCTGTGATAGCAGTTTTATTATTCCCCATTGTTCTTCCACCCCTCCTTCCTGCCCATTTGCTAGTGCATTCCTTAGGCACTCACCCATTTTGGCAAAGTCAGCTCTCCTAAAGTTCAGTACTTTTGCCTTTGTATGGCTTGACTCTATTGCTGTGTATATTGTGAACCATACTGTGTGATGGTCGCTAGTTCCCAGATGGCTACCCACTTCTACATCTGTGATCCTCTCTTCATCTCCATTTGAGAGAACTAGGTCTAAGATTGCTCCCTCTCTAGTGGGCTCCAGTGCTAGTTGTCTAAGGCATGCCCCCTGTAGGGCATCTAAAATAACCCCACTCTTCGAAGTGGCTGCTGCAACTGCACTCCAGTTAACATCTGGCATATTCAGATCACCCATCAGCAATATCTCCCTTTTTCTGCCATTCTAAGTATTCTTTCTATCATTTCCTTGTCCATTTCCTCCCTGAGAAGGGGTTCTATATAACCCTGTGCGGATTGTCGCCATTGCGGGTCTCCAAATTTACCCACAGAGCTTTTCTCCTCCCTGTTTTCCCTTTTGTTCTGTTGCTTTGATTCCTTCCCTTATGTAAAGAGCTACTCCTCCTCCTCTTTTACCCTCCCTGTCCCTCCTGTAGATAGTGTATCCTGGTATGTTTACGTCCCAGTCATGGTTTTGTGTGTACCATGTTTCTGTGACTGCCATGATATCCAGATGTTCCTCCTCCATCAAGGCCACTAATTCAGGAAGCTTGTTACTCAGACTATGAGCATTGGTACTCATTGCTCTCCATTTTTTGATGGCTTTACCTTCTTTTGCAGCATCCCCCACTGACCTTTCTACCTCAGTCTTTTTCTCATTTAGTACCCTGTTTTGTAGGGAGAGGCTGGGATTTTCCTGCTGCTTATCAGTGCCTCCCCTTGACTAGTTTAAAAGCTTGCCAATTAAGCATTTAAACCGATTGCTCAAAAGACTTGTTCCCTTCCTGGACAGATGCAGACCATCCTGCCAGTATAGGCTGGTGTCCCTCCAGGTGGAACCCCATTCCCCAATGAAGCCAAACCCCTGTGCTCCACACCATTTTTCCAACCATTCATTAAACTGCATGGTGCAAAGTACCCTCGCCTCACTGATGCCATTGACAGACAGCACCTCAGAGAAGGATATTGTGTGTGCTACTTGTCGTAG
Source organism: Neoceratodus forsteri (assembly GCA_016271365.2). Lineage (NCBI taxonomy): Eukaryota > Metazoa > Chordata > Ceratodontiformes > Ceratodontidae > Neoceratodus > Neoceratodus forsteri. The sequence continues at coordinate 496,583,321 of CM057453.1, forward strand.
GCCCCTCCCCAATTCCACAAAGTCCTTCTGCACTGCTCTAATCTCATGATGAGCCAAGTCATTTGTCCCTAGGTGGACAATGACGTCCAGCTCAGACTCCCGTGCAGCTGTTCTTGTGATCCCGAGAATGCGCTTCCTGTCTCTCCAAGTCATGGCACCAGGCAGGCACCTTACTTCAGTTTTCCCTGCACCCCCCAGTTCTATCCTCCTAATAATTGAGGGACCCATCCTCTACCCCATCCTTCCCTTTAAGCCTCACTATCACTTCCTCTGCCTTCCTTTTTTCTCTGCTGTACCTGTAAAATGTTTTGACCCCCTCAGCATTGATTTCACAATGCGTTCCTCCATTTGTGCTTTGGCTTCCCTCACTGCCCTCCCTGCCTCTCTTTGTTTCTCCTGGTACCTCTCCCTGTCCCCTTCTGCCTATGTCTTTCTATGCTGTTTGAATGCCATTTTTTTTTTGCTTTCACTTTCTCAGCTACCTCCTTGGAATACTATAACAGTCTCCTCTTCCTTTTCCCCCTGGAGCCTATATCTTCCCAGTCTGGTCCTCGGTCTTCGATGTAGCCAAAGTCCTCCTCCATGCACCATGCCTTCAGCTAGTCATTAAATGTCCTGGTGTGGAGTACCCTTGCCTATCCCCTGCTCTTTACAGGTAGCTCCTTGGAAAATGCCACCATGTGTCCTATCTGCATGAGGCCCCTCCCTAGCTCCCTGAAGTTTCCCTGTACTACTCTTACCCTCTCCCATGCCAGGTGTTTTATCACAAGATGGAAACTGACATCCAGCTGCCTCCCAGCTCCTATTGCCCTAGTGATCCACAGGATCTGCTCTGCATCACTCCCAGCTAAGGCACCCCTCGTGCACCTCCCCTTCCCTCCCTATTCTGCCTTGCCCCAGCTCCCAACTCTATATCCCTCACTATAGAGTCCCCTACCAGTAGCTGCTTCCTCCTGGGCTGAGGGCTTCTCCTTCTTTCCCTACTTCCTTGGAGCCTCCAGTTCTGCTGACCCTCCCATCTCTTTCCACTGTAATGGGAACTTCCTCTCAATTGCCCCATTCTGCCAGTATGGCAAAGGTGTTCTGCAGTGGTATCAGTGGAGAAGAGTGCACCTTTCCCCACCCTGCATGCACACTGCCTTGTGGAATGATCCAAAACTGACTGCCAAAATTGCAATGTGAAGCATGCAAAGTGTGGCTTCAATTATTTCCCTGGCTCCAATATTCCTCTGTAGTTATGCCTGTTGGACCTTGAGTCTTATATACTTATTGTCAGATCTACATCTCAATTGCATTGACAATGGGAGCCCCCAACCCCATGTACAGTGACATCACTTTTTTTGTTAATTGCCTTTAGTAGGTTTTGCCAGGCTATATTTTTTTTTTATTATTATTATTTATCCTCCTGTGGCCACCTCTCTACACCCCAGCTGTACTTCATGAGCCCGATCAGCTGGGATCCAGCCACAAATCCATCTTGCGGACCGCTGGCACCCCCCTGGCCCCTGCGGATCACCAACCACAGCGGGTGGCAGGGAGCCCCCAAATCCCCACCCAGACTGATCCAGCTCGGGGTGCCAGTGTCCCAACAAACACACTCGCGGACGGCCATTAAGCCGTAGGAGGCACCACTCTTTTCCCTGTTCCAGGATTCCCCGAGTCGGTGGGCATGCAATGATGCTATCGGTCGGGAGCGTGCATGTATTCCCGCACGCGCCCATGTCCAGGCATCTCCCCCTGACTCTACCCCTAAGTACGGCGTGCACCTCCACCTCCCAGCCTCTGCCAGGTGGCAGTCAGGCACTGACCATCATGGACCCCCCTCCCCAGAGAGGGAGAGCAGTCCTTCAGACGCTCAATCCCTCTCCTCCCCTGCCAGCCCCCAGTGGCCTGAGCTCACTCCCGAACCTGGGATGCCGGCGTGGTGCGAGGTGTGGCATCCAGTGCCTCAACCCTCAGCTCCACTGGGCCGGCACCAGGCTATAGTTTTAATTTAAATAAACACAGTCCACTTACTGTAGTATCATTAGAATGTACGTTTGACTCTGTTTTTATAGATCTGCTCCATGACCATGCTGACATCAGGCTTGCCAACTCGCTATCAGCTGTCTCTTAGCTTACAATTATAATTATTTTTTGCTAATAACCAAATTCACAATCCAGTTCCCTAGTATGCATTGGGGAACTAATGATACAGAGAGATGTCAGTCCGCCAGATAGACCTCTAATACTCATTAAACCAGACAGTACTTCAATTGCAAATTTGGTTATTTAAAAAAATAATAATAATCATGATAAGCTGAGTTAACTTAGACAAATGCAGATTTTGTTACTGCAGCTGATAGTGAGTTGACAGTCTATCAGGACCCCTCCCATTGTCGGCACAGTCCGGAAACAGATCTATAAAAACTGAGTGAAACTTTCATTTAAACAGTAGTAGTAGGATTGTGTTTATGTAAATTAAAGCTGTAGCCTGGCAAAACCTATTAAAGACAATTAACTAAAAAAGTAATATCACTGTTAGCAAGGTAATACATTGTATTGGGGTGGGCTCCCATTGTCAACACGATTGAGATGCAGATCTGACAATAAGTAAATGGGACTAACGATCCTACAGCTGTTACTACAAATGATTGCTGGAGCAAGGCAAATAACAACTGAAGGCAGGTATCTAGTGATTTACTTTTACTGTGCATACTTCAAATTGAAATCTTGGCAGTCCAGTTAGAATAGTTCCACAAGGCAGTGTGCATGCAGGGTCAGCAGAGGATCAGTTGCGCTGACTTACCACTGTTGAATTTTACTTTTATTTCTTTTATTTTGAGCCCTGTTGTAACAGTAGGAGCTTCTTTCAATGTTAAATGTTAACAACATTAACACAATGGACATGAAAATTTGACAGGAAAAAATGTTGAGACAGTCTTCAGACACCTGTTCTGCTCAGGTGTTCTATGTGCACCCTTGCACAGCTGCCGTTGATGTTAGTCCTTGTATGATGTCAGTGACAGACCGCTCTCAGCTGAGTTAGAAAAAAATAAAGGACCTTTCTCTAGTGAATGAGCTGTTACTAATATATGCCTAAATGAGTGGATTTAGTGAATAAACATAAAAGGCAGATTGCATAATGGTTAAACATGTTGTTTTATTTAATGAAGCCAACTGCAGACATTGTACCTTTGCATTGATCTTTAAAGGGACACTGTCAGTTTAGAACTTACATTTCTTATCTGTTGGAGTTCAGTAAATAATTGCTGATAATCTGAAAGACTGTCCTTTTTTATCAAGCAAAGTGTGTTTTTATATGATAGATCACTCAGACTTAAAATTTAACTCCTGTTTTATTTCTGGTGGGTGCTACCCGAAAGCTGTGGCTCGGCTGCTTTGCTCGCTCATCCCCATAGCTACAGTGGCACAATGTAGGAGTAGTAGGGTATGAGCAGCAAACTGTCCCAAGCATGAGCTGTTCTCAGTGGATGAGCAGCACTCTCTCGCAGGCATGAGCTGTTCTCAGTGGATGAGCAGCACACTGTCGCAAGCATGAGCTGTTCTCAGTGGATGAGCAGCACACTGTCGCAAGCACGAGCTGTTCTCAGTGGATGAGCAGCACTCTGTCGCAGGCACGAGCTGTTCTCAGTAAATGAGCAGCACACTGTCGCAGGCATGAGCTGTTCTCAGTGGATGAGCAGCACACTGTTGCTGGCATGAGCTGTTCTCAGTGGATGAGCAGCGCACTGTCGCAAGCATGAGCTGTTCTCAGTGGATGAGCAGCACACTGTCGCTGGCATGAGCTGTTCTCAGTGGATGAGCAGCACACTGTCGCAGGCATGAGCTGTTCTCAGTGGATGAGCAGCACACTGTCACAGGCATGAGCTGTTCTCAGTGGATGAGCAGCACACTGTCGCAGGCATGAGCTGTTCTCAGTGGATGAGCAGCACTCTGTTGCAGGCATGAGCTGTTCTCAGTGGATGAGCAGCGCACTGTCGCAGGCATGAGCTGTTCTCAGTGGATGAGCAGCGCACTGTCGCAGGCATGAGCTGTTCTCAGTGGATGAGCAGCACACCGTCGCAGGCATGAGCTGTTCTCGTGGATGAGCAGCACTCTCTCGCAGGCATGAGCTGTTCTCAGTGGATAGGAAGCAGCACACTGTCGCCAAGCATGAGCTGTTCTCAGTGGATGGGCAGCACACTGCTCGCAAGCCGCGAGCTGTTCTCCAGTGGATGAGCAGCACTCTGTGCGCAGGCACGAGCTGTTCTCAGTGGATGAGCTGCACACTGTCGCAGGCATGAGCTGTTCTCAGTGGATGGGAGCACACTGTCACCAGAGCAGCACGCCGCCGCAGAGCATGAGCTGTTCTCCAGTGGATGACAGCGGCGACTGTCGCAGCATGAGCTGTTCTCAGTGGATGAGCAGCACACTGTCGCAGGCATGAGCTGTTCTCAGTGGATGAGCAGCGCACTGTCGCAGGCATGAGCTGTTCTCAGTGGATGAGCAGCGCACTGTCGCTGGCATGAGCTGTTCTCAGTGGATGAGCAACGCACTGTCGCAGGCATGAGCTGTTCTCAGTGGATGAGCAGCACACTGTCGCAGGCATGAGCTGTTCTCAGTGGATGAGCAGCACACTGTCGCAGGCATGAGCTGTTCTCAGTGGATGAGCAGCACACTGTCGCAAGCATGAGCTGTTCTCAGTGGATGAGCAGCACACTGTCGCAAGCATGAGCTGTTCTCAGTGGATGAGCAGCACACTGTCGCAAGCATGAGCTGTTCTCAGTGGATGAGCAGCAGTCTGTCGCAGGCATGAGCTGTTCTCAGTGGATGAGCAGCGCACTGTCGCAGGCATGAGCTGTTCTCAGTGGATGAGCAGCGCACTGTCGCAGGCATGTGCTGTTCTCAGTGGATGAGCAGCGCACTGTCGCAGGCATGAGCTGTTCTCAGTGGATGAGCAGCGCACTGTCGCAGGCATGAACTGTTCTCAGTGGATGAGCAGCGCACTGTCGCAGGCATGAGCTGTTCTCAGTGGATGAGCAGCACACTGTCGCAGGCATGAGCTGTTCTCAGTGGATGAGCAGCACACTGTCACAAGCATAAGCTGTTCTCAGTGGATGAGCAGCACACAGATCTCCCCAGCTGTAAAAAGCTGATTGGCAGTGTTACATATCAAGAGACGGCAACAAATAACACGGACTCTAAGGTGAGACTTGTAAGACTAAGGGGACAGAAATGGCATTTTTTTTTCTTTTAATCACAGTGACTGACCATTCATTGATGCTGTTACTCTCAAGGTAGTTAACAGTAAACCAGCCTTCAAAGTGCAGCTGATTTCAGTTATAGCAGCTTGTGGGTATGCTAGAGATTCCAAGGAGCTGCTGTAGCGGCACTAAGCAGTAGGGATTAGAAGCATAAAATAAGTTATACTTCAAGTTACCCTTTAGTTCTTCCCCAGAAAATATTTTTTCACACTATGTTCCAGATTGCGGTAGATTCTTCAACTGATAATACCATTTATTTCCATAATTTTGGTCATGTGTCCTTAATATGTTTAATCCTTGTTCCAGATTTGTTGAGGCCACAGGTTGAGAGATGCAAGTACAGGACACCGTTTTGATTCTGTCAGCAGCTCCCATTGCCCTCAGACACCACCAGCACCATCTTTCCTGGCCAGCAGGACCATTAACACAGTAGCCTGAAAGGCTCCCATCAAGAAGTTGTGGGGATTCTTGGACTGTGCTAATTCACACACTTCCTATTTATATTTGTGATCCCCTAGCACTAGGGCCACAGCTGTAACACATTCAAATGTTTGACAGAGAAACCAATGGCATTCTAGTCATTTTCTTTCCCTGTTTTGTAAAACAAATGTCAGCTGCATGAGCTGGCATCTCAGTTCAGTGTCAGTGCTACTCATAATAATGCTTTCTGTCACAAATGAGATGCTGCATCAAATTATATGAGCTGTTATCATGCAGGCTGATATTGGAATTCTGTGACAGGATCTATTTTATATGGGAATGAAAATGACTAAAATGCTGTTGGTTTCTCTGTCTAATATTTGAATGTGTTACAGCTGTGGCCCTTATGCTGGAGGATCACAGGTATAAATAGGAAGTGAGCAGATCAGTACAGTCCAAGAATCCCCACACTCTCCCAATAGGAGCACTTCAGGCTACTGTGTTTGTGGTCTGGCGGGCTGGGAAAGATCATGCTGGTGGTGTCTGATGGCAATGGGAGCTGCTAACAGAATAAAAAAATAAACGGTGTACTTGCTTCTCTCAACCTGTGGCTCAACTAATCTGGAACAAGGCTTAAACATATTAAGGACACATGACCAAAATTATGGAAATAAATGGTATTATCAGTTGAAGAATCTACCACAATATGGAACTTAGTGTGAAAAACATTTTCTGGGGAAGAAAACTAGAGAATAACATGAAGTATGGCTTATTTTATGTTTCCAATTCCTACTCCTTCATGCAGTTGCAGCAGCTCCTAGGAATCTGTAGCACACCGGCAAGCTGCTGTACTAGAAATCAGCTGTGCTTTGAAGGCTGACTTATTGTTAACTACCTTGACAGAAATGGCATCAGTGAATGGTCAGTCACTGTGATAAAAAGAAAAAAATGCTGTTTCCATTCCCTTACAGTAGTCTTACAAGCCTCACCTCAAAGTCTGTGTTATTTGTTGCCATCTGTTGATCTGTAACACTACCAATCACAGCTTTTTACAGATGTGCAGATTTGTGTGCTGCTCCTCCACTGAGAACAACTTGTACTTGTAAAAGCATGCTTGCTCATCCCCTACTACCACATAGTGCCACTGTAGCTATGGGGACAACAGAGCAAGTCAACCAAGCCACGGTTTTCAGGTGCCTCCACCAAAAATAAAATGGGATTTAAAAACTAAATCTGAGTGATCTACCATATAAAGAAACACAGTGCTTATTAAACAAGCATTTGTCAATGCCAAACATCTGATGCTTGTTAAACAGTTTTTTTTTTGCAATTCTGACCCCAAATTTTGAACATTCTTGTTTTAGGATTCACCTTATAGACATGATGTATACCATTTATAGTATATTGGCTGAAATGTCATTTCACACCAGAGGTGTAAAAACACATCTTGTCCAGGATTTGAAAAATGGCATGTCACGTTTATGAGATGGTGTGGAAAAATGGCTATGTTGAAAGGTTGGAGTCAAAATACTGAAAATTATTGAAGTTATGAGTAAATGCTAAAACAGTGTAACATTCATTCATAACCTAGGCATTTTATTGTATTTGTACACAAAATATTTGAGCAAAGCCTTCTTATTACTCGCCTAATAAACACGGTAGGTGAAAATTCTCAAATCCCTGCCAAAACGTCATTCCGCACCACCAAAACATCATTCCACATCACAGGTTGGGAAAAAAAAACATTTTGGCCAGGATTTGAAAAATGACAGCTGTCACATTGATGAGGTGCTGTGAATAAATGAATATTTTGAAAGTTTGGGGTAAAAATATTAAAAATACTCAAAGTTCCAAGCCTGCATTAATAAATTTCAAGATAGGCTCATAACTTTGTTGTTTTTTAAATATTTTTGGCCCAAATTCTCAACATAACCTTCTCGTGACCCCACCTCATGAACAAGTGCAGAGAAAATGTTCAACTCCAGTCTGAAAAGATGATTTTGCACAGTGACTGTGAAATCACCTTTGTCCTTTCAGGATGCAAAAACACATTTAGGCCAGGATTTGAAAAATGACAGCTGTTACATTCAGCAGGTGCTGTAAAGAAATGACTATGTTGAAATTTTGGTGTCAGAATATTGAAAATTACCAAAGTTTTGAACTTGCTTTTGCAAAATTCAATGTAGGCTCATAACTTTGTTGTTTTTAAATATTTTTACACCAACTTTTCAACATGGCTTTCCTATGACCCCATCTCATGAAAAAGAGCAAAGAAAATTTCCCACTCCTGCCTGAAAGGTGATTTTTCTGCAGCAACCACAAAATCACCTTTTGGGACAGATTCACCTACTTTCTCTATAATTATTCATGAGGTGGGGTCCAGAAAAAAAAAGGCTGGTTGAAAATTTGGGGCACAAATATTCAAAAATAGCCAAGTTATGCCACTAAGTTCATAACCCAATTGGAATACATTGAACTGCATACTTGATTTCCTCTGTTTGTGGTCCAGCGTTGAAGAGTGAAGACATCTCTGCGGGCCAGAGAAAATGATGGCATCGGATTCCCGGTGACTAAGTAAGGGCATGTGAATGGGTGGTGGGTACTGAGTGGGAGGGTCTGGTGGGGGGACTAATGGTGCAACAGACATTGATGTACCACTTTCTTTCTTACAGGTTTTAAAAAAAAAAGATGAGGGATGGTTTTCATTATTACAGGTGCCAACACTGGGGGAATTGGGCACCCCCAGTGTCAGTGTTATATTTGGCAGTACCAGGGGTGAGCTTCATGGTGCTGTGTAACTAAAATGAGTGGGGTGGGGGTGGCAGCTGGCATGAGGGATTGGGCTCCCCCGTGACTTAATGATAACATGGATTGGGCTTGGGGGTGTCAGTTATGGTGACAGCTGCAACAGATATCCATGGATAGTTTTCTTTCTTACAGGTTAAAAAAAATGATGAGGGACAGTTTGCTTTATTACAGGTGGTGACACTCGGGGACTGGGCACCCCCTGTGTCAGTGTTATATTTGGCAGCTCCGGGGATAGGCTCCGCTGTGCTGCATAACTAAAATGGGCAGGGTGGAGGTACCAGCTGGCATGGGGTTTGGGTGCCTCTGTGCCTTAATAATAGCATGGGTTGGGCTTGGGGGGGTGTTAGTCATGGCGGAGGGTGCAACAGACATTGATGGGTATTTTTCTTTTTTACAGTGTTAATTTAAAACTGTTTGCATACCATTAGAGAGTGGGACATCAAGGAGGACTCTGGCGTAGCTGAAGTAATGTGGAGCAATGATTGGTGAGGAACAAGTGCGAAGGTGCAATGACATGTACCTGCTACCTGAATCCTCCAGTACCAACGAGATCTGGAAACCTGCTGAGCTTCATGGGCAGGGCAGGATTAACTTTTTGTAGGCCCCATTTCCAAATTGTTTTGTGGACCCCTCTGGCCTTTTTTTAATTCTTTGATAACCAGGTAAGGCTTTTATTTTTATTACCAATGTTGTAATTATTGACACAAGTCAATAAAGATGGCCACAGGCCACCACAGGTAATTTCTAAAAACTCTCCCTTTGAGGATAGTTTTTGACTGTATATACTAGACTGATATGGATATTTTAGGAAGGTACTAGCTCTCCGTTCTGATGGGAAATAGCACAGCACCACAGCACAACACAGCACAGCACAGCACACAAAGATGTTACTTTTTTCATGGTGGATGTGGAAAGAAAGCAGGAACTTTTAAAAACATCACAACTGCTTCTCTGAGTTTAGGAATAAAATACAATGAAAAGAAAGCAGGTGGGTATATTCATATTTTTGCCATAAACACAGTTTCATTAAAAAGGAAGGAATACTAAAAACTATGATGAAATCAATATGTCTGCAAACACTGCTGACCTGGGACCTGAATAACATTTGATGGATGATGTTATTGATTCATTCATACTTCCAACTTTCTAGTGTCCCTTAATTTTTTTTTTATTTTACTTGGCAGAGCCCCAGTGAGATGATCATGCTGCATTGCCTTTTACCCATTTTACAGCTAGCAGGATGGAAGCACTAATAGGATGGGAAGCATAATGTAAAAGACCCACCCCTGGTTTGGACGCTAACTTTTTTCCCCATCTCTTAATATTGCTCAGGTCTTCACCTATAAAGAGGGCCACTGTTAGTGGTAGAAAGACCCATTGAGAATCCTGGAAGTGGAGAAAGGATACAGTTGGTAAGATCCATATTAGATGGTCCTACAGTACTGACAGTGGGGTTACACAAGTAATACTAATTAGCTACATTACACTATTTCTGTTTGCTGTAGTACCACTCCAAGTTGTTTTCAGATTTTCCCAGACAATAACTAACATCCCTAAATAAGTCATTGGATATGAAAGGAAGTTGTTGTTTTTTTATGGGGGGGGGATGGGGGGCTTGAAGCAGTAGTATAGTGAAACGTTTTCTACACAATATCATCAGCAGTTAGAATAAACAAAGCAGCAATATTCCCCGTATTTCTTTCCATCTTATTACATTCATGAAGAGATGTACTGGATGTGGTTTTGAAGATTTTAAAGACTGCTCATTTCTCATGCCCGTCATGATCAATCTGGGGGTCTGATTATGTCTTATAAACTGTCAGGCTTACCTGAATCTTGTTTTTGTTTGGGGGGGGGCAGAGGCCAGCCTGCAGACAGTTAAAGACAGATCTGACTCTGATAGTCATCTCAGCTCTCATATTATTACATTTCATCTATAATAGAGGAAATAAGAATAATATGGTTCAGTACAGCCCACTTAAGTGCACATCAGATAAGTGCACATCCCGGTTAAGTGCACACTTTTTCAATATCCTGTTTTTTTTCCCTATGTTTCCCATGTTTATTTATTTATTTATTTATTTATTTTGCTTAATTTTTATTAAGTTTTATAAGGCACTGGGATGCATTTAAGTACTTTCATATCATATTACATGTCAGTATAAATTACATTGTTTGTAGATAGAGGTAACAATAGTTCTAACAAGCTAGATTCTCCCCTCTCACCGCCAACTACATCCTTTCCCCTCCCTATACCCACCTACTACAGTGGCAGTTAAAAATATCTATTTATACATTATTATCCCCAGTGGGGGGGGTCTAGAGGTAAAGAGTCTAGGAATAAGGCATAGAGAGGGACATATGGAGTAGCAATGGGGTAGGAGATAGAATAAGGGAGGAGTCAAAAGTAGGACAGACAATCAGCTCTATCTGTCCTTTAAGAAAACAACTGTATTGGCTGACCAACCCGGTTCTGAAATGAATAATAACAATACAACTCTAGAAATCTGTGCCCTGTCCCTTCGCCCCAAAGCAACCTATGGGACTAAGTCAGGTCTATGCCCTGCTGTCTTAACCCACCATGCTGTCCAGAAGCCCAAGACCTAGGGAGTTCTTCCCTGCAGTTTAGCAGTCATAGTTTCCATTATATAAATGTCGTAAACCGTGTCCTCCCAAGCTCTGAGTGTGGGGAGATCCGGCTTTAACCAATTTCTATTAATAGTCTTTTTGGCAGCAATGAGCAACACTGAAGCCAAATATAGCTTTAACTTATGTCTGAATGTAGGGGGAAAATGCTGCATTATTGCTGTTGCTGGAGTTAAAAGGGTCAATTCTGTGAGCAAGTCCACTAATACCCGTTCCACTTCCTGCCAAAACTGATTTAATATGGAACAGCCCCAGAACACATGTGTTGGGGTGGCGACCTCAGTACCACAGCCTCTCCAACAAAAGAAGCATCATGGGTAAGTAAGACTTTCGCTGTTATATGCGGTGTGCAAAAAAATCGTGCCACCACCTTCCAGCCAAACTTACGACATTTGTATGAGCCTGTGGTTCTGTGCTGTCTTCTCCATATCCACAACCATTCCTTGGGGTAAAATTTATCCCCCCATCTCCTCCTCCCATTTCCTATGAATCCCCTCCCAACTGAGCCTAGTCTGCAACATTTCCACTAGGTAAAACCTGGATATTAAGTGTCTGGGGACCATCTCTTCCGGTATAGCCAAAAGTAATGTAATTAGAGGTGGAACTTTCCCCTGCTCCACCTGTAGGCCTAACGTAAGTTCATGAAAATGTTATATTTGAAGGTATCTGAACCAATCCCGTCAGGGTATGGAGAATTCTGTTTGTAACTGTGCAAAAGTCTTGTATAGGCCCTGTAAGTAGAACTGATAGGTGTGCCTCAGTCCCAGTCTATCCCACACCCTGAATCCAGCATCTAAACCTGCCAGGGAGAAAGCAGAGCATTGCCATGGCATCTCCATCCAGTGAGCACCAAATTTGTTGTTGGGATGTGCTAAATGAGTGATTCAACCTCTGAGATAGCTTCAGGTGTATATTGATGTCTCCATCCCGAGGGTGTTCATAGCCGGAGGCTGAAAAATCGTTGCCCCATTCAGATGGTCAGCAGACATTTCCCATTCTGTCTTTAACCACTGGGGTCCCCTCCCCCTTGGTGTAATCCACTGCGCGGCGTGAGTCAGCAGAGGTACCACTGCACAACCAAACCAGTTCGGCAAAGCCAGCCCCCCCATTCCTTGGGTGCCTGTAATCTGGCTAATGATATTCAGGACCTGCCTCCTGCCATAAATAACTCGTCATCAGCCTGTTCCATCTCCTCTCCTCCCTTTTTGTAAACATCTGGGGGATCGATTGCATTAAATACAGTAAGCAGGGTAATATATTCATTTGAACAGCTTGAACCTGGTTGAGTAAAGAGATTGGAAGGTGTGTCCAAAGTTTAAGATCCTGTTTGACCTGGTTAAACAGTGTGTCATAATTAAGGGGAAATGCCTGCTTATGGTTTACTGTTATGTTAATCCCCACTTATTTAATTGATTTATACTTCCAGTTATATGGGTATTTATTTTATATGGGTAATGGCACTGGGCTCCCAATATATGATGTTTGTTTTTTTGTGTAATGATCTTGTAATCACAAAGTTTCTCTATTTTTATCAATGTTTGTTCTAGGGTCGGGAGATAATTTTCTGGGTCCATGACATATAACAGAAGGTCAACCGCATATAGGGCCACCTTGTGTTCCCTATATGCCATTTTATATCCCTTCACCCCCTCTAATTGATGAAGAAACTGTGCTAACAGTTTCACGTATAATGTGATAAGGTAGGGGGACAGGGGACAACCCTGTCTTGTGCCTCAGATAGGCGGGAATCTCGTAGAGCAAGAGCCATTAACTTTAACCACTGATTGTGGATCTGTATATATGTACATAATATTGTTAATGAACTCAACGGGGAAGCATAATTTAGACAGTGTCTTCTCAAGAAAGGTCCAGGAGACCCTGTTGAATGCCTTTTGGGCATCTAATCCTAATATTAATAATGGAGTTTGGCAGTGTGTGGCATGGTTAAATTAAATATAGGATCCGTTTTAAATTACCTGATGTCTGTCATGTGGGAATAAACCCTGCCTAGTTGGGGTGGACTAGTGATGTCATCATATCATCTAACCTGAGTGCCAATGTGCTAGAGTAGATCTTATAATCTTGATTTAAGACTGACATTGGCTAATAAGAGTCACAAAGATGTGCGGGCTTATTTGGTTTTAATATAACTGAAATCATGGCTTGTGACCGAGATAGTGGATGCTCCTCTTTTGAATGGCTCTCCCTTAAAGTCTCTGTTAGTGGATGTTTAATCCATTTCCATGCTACCTTGTAAAACTCTGCTCCATACCCATCTGGACCAGGGCTTTCACCATTTTTGAGATTTGTAACTACATTTTTTATTTCTTGGGAAGTAATATGTTGAATCGAGGACTGAGCCTGTGATTCTGTAAGATGGGGGAGATTTAACTCTAATAAGAAGGAATCCAGGTCTTCCTCTGCCGTGGGGGGGGGGGGGCATGTACAACTTTGTATAGTAGGATCTAAAGGCAGAGAATATGTCCAATGTTGTGAGACATGTATGGCCCAATGTAGGGTCTCTAATTTTGGTGACTGTTGACAGTGCACCAATAATCTAGAGGTTTGAGGTCCTCCCTAATAGTACTTCTGTCTAAGCCAAACTAAAGCTTGCTCTGTCTTGGCCGTATGTATTTTTTGTATTGCCATTTGGGTAGCTGCAGTTTGATCGGCTAAAGAATTGTCACCTTGCATATGAGCTAACTGTAAGAAGGCCCGCTGTTCTTGCAACTCCCTCAGTCTGGATTCCATTCTATGTTTCTTTTGAGTCACATACGCTATAATATAACCCTCTTAAAGCCACTTTCAAGGCATCCCATACTAACTGAGGGGAGGTTTGTGGGGTGGAGTTATCCGATATTATGGTTCTATGTGATAATGGCGACTGCCAAACGGTGAGACGCGTTATTGCAACGTCAGAGTGGCAAAAACATTTTTGCCACTCTGTTATCGCGCATGGAAGAGCGGCACGGGGACTTCGTTTTTGCCTTTTGTGCCCCACCCCTCACGGGGGCTCCCCTGCACTCCCCACAAAGGATTCTCAACTCCGGGGGCATGTCGGGGCAAAGCAAAAAAGTATGTTTCGGGCAAGGAATAAAATTGCACCAGTGCCTGACCTGAACCCAAACCCAGCACCTTCTCCACTGCAACCACAGGTCAACCCCCGATGCCAAGGTGCAGCTTGGCAGCCAACTGCAGTGCCACCCCATACATCCCCTCTGGCCCTTCCCAGCCCACGCTCACCATGCTCACTCCCCCCCGCCCGAGTGTACATATAGCAACATCCTGCCACTGCACTCGCCCACCCCACCACATCCGGTCACCCTACCATCTACATCAACATTCAGGCTTTCGCCAGTAATGTGTTGCTGTTTCAGATGGCACCTTACTTCAGGCGCCAACATCACAGGCTACCGATTTTATCTCTGCTATTTTATTCTTTATTAATTCTTTGCATTCCGGATCTTGCAATAAGGAGTTATTAAATCTCCAATACGAATGCTTCCTTTCCTCTTGACTCTCCAGATCTAGGGTGATAGGGTCGTGATCTGACAGGCAGATGTCATGTATCTCTGTTGCTCATATTTGATTTGAGTGTTCTCTAGAAATACAAAAGTAATTTAGGCAGGAATAATGCTGTACGCATGAGAGTAAAAGTTAAACTTTCTGGTCACTGGATTCATGTGGCGCCACGTGTCAATAAGGCCTATTTCTCTAATGAGTTTTCAGGTGGTGTTGGCCTGCTATCTGGGGGAGAGTGTTTGTCGCAGGAGTATCCCGAGCGGGATTGAGGAGACAATTATAGTCTCCACCTAGCACCAAAATCCCCCTCTTAAACCCCAAACTCTTATCAAACAATTGTTGGCTTGAGGAAGCATCGCTTCCTGGAGGGATATAGATATTTGCTATTGTATATTCCTGTCCACTAAGAGTGCCCACTACCAGGGCCAGTCTCCCCTTGGGGTCTGAATAATGACTGGAGACCGCAAAAGAGGATCTTTTGGCAATTAATATGGCCACCCCTCTAGGTTGGCCCCTGCGGTATGCCGATTCATAAATCTGCCCAAACCCAAATTTAAGTAATATCTGGTGCTCATTGGAGTTGAGGTGTATTTCCTGCAATAGAATTATCTCTGGGTTGAATTTTTTAATGGCCATAATGGTCCTATATCGTTTCACCGGGCCGGTCAAGCCATTAACATTACGCAAGAGTAATTGTAATGTTTTACTCATTAAAAACAAATTCCACTTCCATCTTTTTCCCCGTCCCACCTCTCTCCCACCTCCACCCCACACAACTGATTATTTGTACCACTTGCAACAACTTTCAAATTTAACTCTGTAACATACTCAACAATATAGTTCCAGCCCTTGTACCTTATATGAACAAACTCTACCTGGTCCCAACTGAGGAGCGGGGAAGTGTATAAAGAGCAACTGAGAACTATTTACAATGGCGACTTCCAAATTGTAGGTGGCTTTCCCAAACCAACCTAGTTGTGGTGACCAATATGGCCACCGAGGGAGCTTTGCAAACCAAAGGGCTACCTCTAGGTCCCACTGACCCAGAACAGGACATAAGGAATTGGAGGGAGGTAAAAAATAAAGCTGTAGGCCTATAAGGCCTAAACAGAAAGGTAGGAGAAATTGGGAATGGAAAAGGTGCATCATTTCAGATGTCCTCATAGCCCCCGCTTTTGCCCACTCTCATGGAAGAAATTATTAACTGATTAAAAGCTATGGTCCTGGTCATATCAGCAATTAGCATTTTATGAGGCATGTACACCCCAGTGTCCATTCGATCCTGCCCTGGTAATGCCAGGGCCTCTAAAGTAAATAACATCAGGAAGCCAGTCTGAAATACTAATTCCACATATCCCAAAGAAAATCATCCGGATCAAAACATACAGCGTTCATATATAGGGTCATTCTATTAAACCAAGTTCCTAAAGCCCAGATCACATGCCAATGTGCATTGCTCAGCTTCATCAAGCCTATTATCCTGGATAGATTGTCACCTCCCTCGAGCAGAGGTATAACCCCCATGGGCAACCCCCCAGCTGCACCCCAATCAGGAGCCCTGCAGTGGCTATGCCCACAATGCACATGGAGAACTCACCAGTGCCATCTTGTAGGTCTGCATGTTCAGGCACTGACCTGGCTTCATCCCCCCTGGTGGCCAGAAGCCCCCCTTCTGGCCCGGATGCCCGTCGGCATGAAGGGCCCCCCAGAGATGCAACCAAGAACTCCAGTGGTGCCCCACCACTCCACTTATAAGCCTAAGGGTCTAGGGCCCACCAACCTCCCCAACCTGTCCGACTCTAGATTGTGGTGTGACCCCGTGCACACATAGTCTATGTACAAGCTCATTAAGCTAGGGACCACCCGGAGACTGACAGAGGCCTACGCCTCTGCCAGATCCCCGAGACCCCCATCACTCTGAGCCCAAATCAGTCAATGGTTCTATTCTCCCCCTCAAAGGAGGATCTAGGTTGCACACATTAGGTCCTTTTGTTTTTTTTAAAAACACAAGGACTATTACATGCCCCATGGCTCGAGTCAGTCGAGATTGGATAGGCCACCCGAACCCCGTCCTCCAGCAGTTCCTGAGGCCCAACAATTAAGCCTCTCTGTATTTATGCCTAAGAGAGTAGGAAACACCAGACAGTGCTTCCCCACTGCAATGGAGTCTTTGTGCATCCTCCCAGGGTCCTGGTCTTCCCCCGTGGTCCCCCCACTGTAGAAGACCAAGCCACTGAGGGCGGGAGCCACTCAACCCCCGAAGTAGATCACTCGCCATGCCCACACCCCTCCACATGCTGCTTTACTACCGCTGTTGTCTGCCTGGGTGCACTGAGGATAGCTGCAGGGCCCACAGACAGTCACCCCTCCCAAAAGAAAGGACTCACCAGGACTTATGAGCTGAGAAAGATTCATGTTCACCCTGACCTCATTCTGTTTGTGGGCTGCGCTGCATCAGTCTTCTCAGAAAGTCCATGGCCTGCTGCATTTGAGGATCCACATCTGGACATCTCTCTCCCAGGTTTGTAGCAGGGGGTCTATGTGGCAGTGCCAGTTTTGCGAGGATCGGTAAGTCCCTTTTTTGGAAATCCAAGAACGCTTCCGAAGCAGATGCATAAGTTCATTGGCCTTCAGGAAACTGCACCACCAGTAGTGCTGGATACAGGGTTTTAAAATTATATTTATTCTGGCGAAGCACCTAAAACAGGGGGATATATTCTCTCCTCTTTCTTAAGGTGTATGGGGCATAATCATAGTCTATATATATATCCTCGTGGTGCCATAGAAAACCTTTTTTTGTGCCCAGGCCTTCCTCAAAATTAATTATTTTTGTGGTATACTTCAGGAATCTGATAATAATAGAATGAGGGCATGCTGTAGTGGAGGCAGACTTAGGGCCTAATGCCCTATGTACTCGTTCAATTTCCACAAGCAACTCAGTGTCCAGAATCAGTGCAGTGCGTAGAAAAGTTTCTGTAAATTCTGCTATGTCCCGGCCCTCCACCCCCTCAGGGACCGAATAAATACGTAGATTATTTCTCCTTTGCCTGTTCTCTGAGTCCTCCTGCCTTTCTGTAGTAAGTTTGCAAGTCTGAACCACTTGTTTCATCTGGTCTTGAAGCCAGGAAACCTGGGTGGTGATAGTGGCCTGGTGCTGGTCTAATTTGTGTACTTTAGAGTTCAGGTGCTGCATATCTGTTTTGAGTTTTGATATTGTTTCCTTAAATGTTTTGACTTTGGATTTTATGTCTGAGAGCTCCAAGAGGATTTTATCTAATTTGGTGTCCATAGTGACTTCAATCCGTGTGTCTGGTGGCTCAGTATAGTTTCTGCTACTGTTCTTGGAGTGTGCAGCCCACCGAGAAGGGGTTTTTGTTGCACGCTGCCAGGTAACGAGTTCCTGGAGTCAGAGGCATCACATTCTATTTCCTCGGGATCCTGATAAAACTGTGTATCTGTTCGATATTTCCATAGCTAGCAATCAAAACTAACCTCACCTAGTACAATGCTCTATTTAAAGTAATTTGGTGAGGAAAGTTACCAAGAGGTACAGGGAGCACAGGAGCTAGGCGGCCATAGAAAGGATGATGTCACCGGAAGTCTCCTACGTTTCCCATGTTAATTTGACTGCTTAAAGGCACACTGTATAACTGCACATTTCAGTTAAGTATACATTTTTGGGGAAGAAAAGCCTATTAGTTTTTATGTCCTGCACCCCACCTAAGTGCACATCCAAATAAAGTACTGCTACACAGTAGCTTACTGATCCATATTGATTGAGAGGAGACACAGTGATTCGATGAACTTGCTAAAAAGCTATCCATAGTGGATGCTATTGAAATGCTGGACTGGGCGTGGTCAACCGTCACTTACGAGACCATCGCCAATTGCTATCAGAAGGCGGGTCTGATGTTAGCCAATCCATCTGAGGGAACCACAAACTCAGAAGTCCTTCTTTTCTTTGGACAGGACATATTTTCTTACTTTAGCCATGCTCCATATTGCTTCGGTGAAAGTCACTGGCTCCTCTTTCTGGCCACAGCCATCTTCATCTTCTGGGTCCAGGTCCAGATCGGCAAAGTAGCCACTAATATTGCTACATATCTCCTCCTTGCTGACTGGATCTGTGGTAGCCACAGAATCATTGATTGCTGTGTATGTGACAAAATCCATGGATGTCATTCTGGCCAATAGAACTGAATCGGCGGCGGCGTTTCAGCGAACTCCTCTTCTGGATAGACAGAAACCCTTACTTGCTGCCAATTTATTGGCTATTGGTTGTACACTTGAATTGATTAAAATAGAAATAACCTTCACATAGAATTGAACAAAACATGTCTTCCTCACCTGTTAGTCTAGACACCAATCAAACTAACGAATACAGTAGGTTCTCTCCACCTTCATCCAAGCCTACTGCCAGGGCAGGCATGACAGTGGAGAGGGCCATCACAAAACGCATGGACAAACAAATCACAACTAAAATCTCCAAGCAAAACAAAAAGCACATCTTAATAATAGGTGACTTTATGATCCACAGAGTAGAGTCACACAGCTACCAAAGTGGCCAAATCGAAATTGAGGTTAGATACCTCCCAGGAACATTGGCATGGACGGACACAAACAGGATTGAGGGAATTGTGTGTAACACTAAGTGAAATATGCACATTCTTATCCATATAGGTACAAACAACCTTGCCAGACAGTCAGTTGGAGTGGTTAAGTAGCATCTAACAACTCCAGGAAAAAAACTCACTTCCTTTTTGTCCAAAGACTGCTTCTCAGAAATTCTGCCTGTGTGGGGCAAGAGGCTAACAGGCAGAAGATCAGAGAAAGGGTCTTTTTTGAACATAATACCTGGCTCAAAAACTGGTGTCAGGAAAATGGTTATGGCTATGTAGGAAACCGGCAGAACTGGGAGAGGGAGTTCTTTAGATTTGATGGTCTACACCATACAAACGAGGGAACACATGCTCTAAGCCAAAAATCTGACGTCTTCATCAACCATTTAGACTAACTTCCCACAGGCATTTCAAACATGATAGGGGTGTTCAAAACATTAGGGACACAAACCACAAGTGGAGAAATCATGCAGCAATCAGGACAAACCAAGACTGGAAGGCAATGTGTGTCAATGCCCATAGCCTTCCAAACAAAATCATAGATCTCACAGCAATGATGGCTGAGGCCAGCCTTGACTGGGTTGCTGTCATGGAAACTTGGTTAACAGAGAACCATACTGGGATGTCACCATCCCTGGTTACACTGTCTTCAGGAGAGACCGTATAGATAAGAGTAACCACCCAGTCCTCTGGGGTTACTAGAATCCCATCAATGTCAGTGCTGGTGAATAACTAGTTAAATGGATTTTTCACCTACTCACACTCTTGTTTATTTGGTCTCAGCTGAGAATGACAAAGATTAGGTCATTTAGAACTCTTGCAGCAGCATAAGCCACAGCAGCTGGCTGTGAATGGGCAGTTTTAGAATCTTGGGTCAGTCTGTCAGGAAGTTCTGGTCAGTAGCAGTTGGAGGAGTGAGTGCTGCTGTGGGCTCTGAGAGGACAGCCTGTTTCTCACCCTAGTCCTGAAAGTCATCAGCATTCCAATAGAAGTGGTGGAAACTGTTGTCTATAGCAGGATCTCCTGATTTTCATCCCCAGAGGGATGAAAAGGACTGCTTGACAATGGATCCTAGGGGCAATCCCCTATGTATTCCAGGACACTTTGAAGCTGCCTGTACATTCTAACTGTGAGTAAATCTGACGTTATCCTTCCTGAACAAAGTACCTGTGCTTTGCTGTTTCTCTGAATAAAAGAGAAAAGATACACCAGTTCTGTTCTAAGTTTGAGACTTTTCTCATGTTTAAAGTTGTCTCACAATTGTGGGGTCCAGAGGCAGACTAATGCACATTGTTCAGAACTTTCATTTCTACACTCCTGGAGTATGTTGTTCATATGCTGGATGTGAAAATCCATTCCAAGATGCATTTCCTATGCGTTTTTAAGAAGTTTTAAGGTGTAACTCTGAAAGAATGGCTGGGTATGACTATTGAAACCAAGGGTGATCAGCCCCCCATCTGGAGTAACCAGTTCAGCACCACAGGTTCTGAAAGTGTGCATGGTTATTCAGGGCATGTTGGCCAATGCCTGAAGAGGAATTTACCCCCTTGTGTGGGTTGTGCTAGTAATGAGCCCTGTATGCTCAGTTGTGGCCAGTGCCACTAGAAGAAATGGTTTAGTTGTGGCCAGTTGCCACCAGCAGAAGTTTTAAAGTCCTGTTCCATATGTGAGATGTGTGTGCTCAGTTGTGGCCAGTGCCATTAGAAGAAATGTGTGTTCAGTTAAGGCTATTGCCTCTGAAGAAATTTCATGCCCAATGAAATATGGGAATACATAGAGTTTCTGTCAGATATAGTCGTTTTGTTGTTCTGCAATTGCCTTGTGCCACAATGTGTAAATCTTGGGGGGTCCACCCTTGCTTTAGTGAACATCTTTTGAAATAAAGTCACACTCTAGAACCCCAATCTGGTTTGGACATTCATGTTACTGTTTCCTGTGAGGAGTTACTGGGTACCCCTCCAGAAGTATAAGTCTAGCATAGTCCTAGCAAAAAGTTCTCTCCTCAGGACCTGGGTTAATTGATCATAAGTATTGCTTTTGTACACTCCCATCCCTTTTTCTGACCTCTAGAAGTAATGAGCCTGGTATACATTTCCAAAGCTAGGCATGATGCCAATGTCTGAAGTGGTTTGTGCTCAGTCAAGGGTACCATGGGGTAGCTAACTGTGTAAAGTAGTGGGGGGTGGTTACATAAGAAAGAAGGGGGGGTTGTGGAGTAACGTGCCACCACAGAGTTAGTGCTGAAGGGAACACTCTGTAACACTAAGCTATGAGTTTTAATTTGAGTTGCTTTTCCACCAGAGTTTGTTTTTTTGCAAGTTCACTACCCCAACCAGAAAGAAGCAAAACTCTGACCATCTCAGGAGATCAGAGCATACGGGACCATATGACTGGAGTTTTCAACAGGAGCAGACAAGGAACTGCTTTGGGGAAATAAATTGAGCTGTATAGTTGTTGCAACAGTTTAATAAAGAAGGCACTGTTGACTGTGAGTGCTTAGGAACAGGTCTTCCTGATCTGCATTTTAATTAATGGGTCTTGACTTGGCAGTTCACCTTTAACTTGGATTGGGGAAGGGCTACTAATCCAATGCCTTTGAAGCTGCCAATACTGCTGGCTCCATTTAGTCACTATTTACAAGCAAAGTTAAAGTAAGTGTTACAGCTATTATTGTTGTTTTCAAATAGTAACTAAATGGAGTCAGCAGTGTTTGCAGATTCAAAGGAATTGAAATTAATGGTTGTGTGTCTGCCTGCTTTGTTCTTGGCCGGGGGGGGGCAGGAGCAAGGAAAAAGTGTGGCAGGGCTGGGGAGGGGAAGGGAACAACTGCACTGTACTGAATGGAAAGGCCATGGAGCCATGTTATTCAAGTCCTCTTCATGGAAGGAGACAGGCTGTGCTGCGTTTCCAAACATTCCAGATGTTTCAAAGCCCCCTTTCTTTACTGACATAATTGCAATATGTCAGCATAACACTACTATGCAGTCATATAAATAGCCCTTTCAGGGCTCATTCTTGGGAGCGGGATCTTAGCCTGCTGGTTATTTGCAACTCTAGTTGCCAGCCAGTTGTGTGACTGGTGTTGTGCCTTCCAGCCACAGTAGCTAGTTGTCCTGAGGGTTAGTTGCATGAAAGCACTTGTGTGTTTCTCTATTATTATCAGTCACTTCCTGCATAAACTTTCTGATTTTAAGGACTTACCACCTGATACCCTTTTAGCCACGATGGATGTAACCTCCCTCTACACTAATATTCCACACACAGATGGCATTTCAGCCTGCCTCAAATACCTGCATGACAAAGAATTGGACCCCAACATTGACCCTGAAGTTGTGGGTGAACTCACTGAGTTCATTCTGACACATAACAACTTCAGCTTCAATGGTAAACATTATGTTCAAACTATGGGAACAGCAATGGGAACCAGGATGGCTCCACAGTATGCTAATCTTTTTATGGCGAATTTAGAAGAGGATTTTTTAAGGCACTGTGCACATAAAATACTCGCTTATTTCCGTTACATTGATGATTTGTTTATAATTTGGACAGAGGGCACTGACACACTTAAAGATTTTCATCAGGAACTTAATAACCTCCACCCAACTATAAAGCTTTCCCTGGAATATTCTGCCACCAGTGTATATTTTCTGGATACCACTGTCACTATTAAGGATGGAACCTTACATACCTGTCTTTACAGGAAATCAACAGACAGACAGAGATACTTACACAAGAAAAGTAATCACCAGAGCCACACAAAGAAATCTGTCATATATAGTCAAGCACTTCGGTATCACCGCCTCTGTTCAAATGAGGAAGACAGAGACACACATCTGGCGATGTTGAAAAACACCTTTATTGAGCAGGGACAGTCGTCCAGGGAAACTAACAGAGCAGTGGAACGTGCAACACAGGTCCCAAGATAACAACTACTGCAATATAAGGAACAGATGACTACCAACAGAATACCCTTAGTAGTCACATACCATCCTGACCTTGAACTTCTAGGTAAGATTATTAAGGATCTCCATCCAATAATTAGTGAGGATGAAACCCTTAATTGTATTTTTCAAGAACTACCACTACTATCTTTTAAACAACCACCTAATTTAGCCAACCTGATTATAAGGAGTCAACTTGAACCGGAACAGAATGCCATGACATCATATGGTACACGACCCTGTCAACGCACATGTAAGACATGTAACCTCATTTCCACTTCAGACTGTGTGGTTATATCACAAAACAGACTATTCAGGATACAGGGGAATTATACATGTACATCAAGTAATGTGGTCTATTTTATCCAATGCAAGAAATGTCCTCGCACAGGTTATGTGGGGGAGACAAGCCAACAACTCTGCACTAGATTGAATTCACACAGACATTCTATTTATCACAAGAAGATTGAGAAACCAGTAGCCCAGCACTTCTCCCAGGATGACCACTCAATCTCAGATATGTCTGTGATGGTCTTAAAAGGACATTTCAACAGTACACAACAGAGACGAGCTTCTGAAATTAGACTTATTTTACTTCTCAATGTGGTGGCGGATGGATTGAACATTGATGTTGGTTATATGACACATTATTCCACTTAAACTTACACAGACATTTACTTTAAACGATGGACATAAATACTTCAAGTTCTTCAACGGGCCTTTGATTGTGTAAGTTTATGGTTATCTATGTGTTGACTTCTCACCTTAACACTGTGGTGAATGTGTGTGAGTGTGTGTGTGTGTGTGTGTGTGTGTGTGTGTGTGTGTAGTGAAGTATGTATGTGAGTGTTTGTGTGTGTTTTGCATGTGTTGTGTTTTTGTGTATTGTGGGTATGGTGTGTGTGTGTGTTTTGTTTGTGTGTGCACGGTGTGGTGTGGTATGTGTGAGATGTGTTTATCTGGAGTGTGTAGTACGGTATGGGCTGCATGCTCATTGGCTCACGCTGTGGACCAATGGGCCTACAGCCCTACCGATGGTATCAGTCGGCGGGCGGCAGGCGGCAGGCGGGTGAGTGCTGCCGCCCGCTGCTGACGGGGAGTGGGGCTGTGGGGATCAGTGGGCGGGTGGGAGGGGTCAGTGGACCACCAGGGATAATAGTGTTCTTTTCTTTTAAATTCAGCCTGCGATCAGGCGAGAGCAGTGGTCCACTTGACCACCAGGAATATTAATGTTCTTTTCTTTTAAATTCAGCCCACGATCGGGTGGAAAGCGGTCCACTGGACCACCAGAGATATTTGATTCATCTTTTATTTACTTAGCCCACGATCGGGTGGGCAGCAGTCCACTGGACCACCAGGGATATGGGATTTATCGCTTTTACTGCAGCCCGCGATCGGGCTGTGGGGTACATTGCTGCACTGCAGGGCGCATCAGTCCCTGACGGCTGCTGCCTGGCAGGGTGCCAGGTGCAAGTCGTCAGGGATCGACGCATCTGCATGCAAATGGGGCCATAATGACATGCAAATGGCCCCATTTGTGCCTTGCATACATTATGGCCCCATTTGCATGTCAACTTCTGAATATCGCGGTTGCTGCACCTTGTGCAATGGAACTTGCGCTAGTGCATTCCCATGCTCCACTCTGGCCATTGGCACTGGCTCAGTGCAAGTGTGCTATGTGCACTGCGGGTGGCCAGGGTGCGATATTCAATGAAGCTGAGCCATGGCACAGCTCCGTTGAATATTGCCTAGTCAACGCAACTGCACAGCCAAGTTGAGCTGCACTCAGGCTTGCACCACAGCCTGGTGCAGTTTGAATATCTGGGCCATAGTGTACATTTACTTCCTTCTACTGGTTGTCGGTAGTTGGATTACACACTGTCACATTTTTAAATCTGCTCATATTAAGATGCATATCTCATTTACTTGGGGGTTCATAAAAGGTGTAATTCCTTTGGGTAACGATTAATATTGGTGTGAATGATGCTGCATTATGACTCTTGCACATACAGTATATCTCATTCCTACTAGTTACAGTATCTTTCCCAAGAGAGAGAGAGGGAGAGAAAAGGGAAAAAAAAGGAGGGGACCTGGAGGATTTCATCCTTGGAAGTTTTCATTTAGATTCCTTAGACTGATTCTGTGCATTTTTGTTATACACTGACTCTGTGTTGAAATCTGCACTTATCAGGCTCATAGTCTCATTTTCTTGGGGGTCCTTATTTTCAAATGGCACTTACACTTACAAGTGATACTATCATGCATCATGTATGTATATATATATATATATATATATATATATATATATATATATGTATGTATGTTTACTTTGGGGCTCTTTTTCAACTTGCTGTTATACTTAATTTCGGGATTTTGTCTCTCATTATCTGTTCTTTAATACACCAGGACACTTGGAATGTAAGTTGTAACCTCATCTTCAAATCAAATTTTATTTATAATGCACTTTTTCAGCATATCAAAGCGCAAGTACAAGACAACATCTTACGTAACAAATAATGACATAAAAACAATAAAAAGCAGCAATAAACCTATCCAAAAGCTATTTCAAATAAGTAACTCTTCAGGGACACCTTAAATGATTCCGTAGACAGGCATTCTCTAATCTGACGAGGTAGAGAATTCCACAGGGTTGGGGCCAAAAAAGAAAAAGCTCTGGCCCCTGATGACTGAAGTCGAACCCCGGGAATCTCTAGCAATCCCTCGTCAGCGGAGCGGAGTGTGCAGAGAGGGTGGTAAGGTCGAAGGAGATCTTCCAAGTAGCCTGGTCCCTGACTGTGTAGGGTCTTATAGGTCAGCAACGTGACCTTGAAGGTGATTCTCCACCGCACCGGCAACCAATGCAGTTCGCGCAGCACAGGAGTGATGTGGCAAGTTTTCGGTAGCCCAGTCAACAACCCGGCTGCAGCATTCTGCATCAGCTGCAGGTGACGGAGATCCACCCCCGGTAACCCTAAATATAGAGCATTACAGTAATCAAGACGTGAAGAAACAAAGGTGTGGACCAACACAGGAAGGTCATAATGTGGAACAAGGTGTTTTATCCGGGTGATATTCCTCAGATGGTAAAAGGAAGACTTGACAGTGGTAGATACCTGTGCCTTCAATGTTAACTCGCTGTCAAGAATTACACTCAGATTCCGCACCTGTTCGGGAGGTCTCAAATGGTTACCTCTTGCATGTATTAGACAGAATGCTAGCCCAAGGTTTTTTTAGCACTAGAATGCTTTCTTAGCATACTGAGACATTTTGAAATTTATGTGAGAAGAACTCTCTGGTTGTTGAGAATTCTTGATAACCTTTGCCCTTCTGAGGCTCCTCAGTTAAAAGTAGACTGGTGTTAATTAGCTTCTCTGACGTAATCTTCTGTTATGTTTTAAATGTATATGTTAAACCAATGAGAATTATTTCTGTTTTTTCAACATAATCTGGTGTTAATAGTATGGGATTTTCAAAATAACTGCCATAAAGCTTCTGAAGAAGGACCAGGTAGGTTCAAAAGCTAGAGCACTTTGTTATTTTCTGTAACATCCATGTTGGTCCAATAAAAGGTATCAAATCATTTATTTCTGGATCTATTATTATCAGACATGTATACCAACGGTATAGTGTGTATTAAGGTACACCCTAGCCTGTCACTTCAGGACTTTGATTTAAAACTGATTGATAACCTATCCTCCAAAATCAATCCAGGTGGATTTATCAGTTGTAACTTCTTGTTAAAAGACCAATGCAAACCAAGACTCAGAGCTGCTGTTTTAACTTTAGCGTGCTTTTTTAATTTATTGTTTATTTATTTGCTTTTGTTAACCAGGTAAGCACTCTAGACATCCAAGTGCCTATTTTCAGGTGCGACCCAGGAGGGTTACAGAGTACATACGAAACATAATACAGAGTTGAGGTAACATACAGGAGCCTCAGGCATCGACAAGTAGGTGGTACAGCATATGGGACAACAGGCTTTAAAATGGTTAAGTAGGCAGAATAGCAGAAAGATACATAACAGCATTAATAGGTAGAATAACATCTAAATAACATTATGAAAGAGAATAACATCAAAATAAATGAAAGTACAAGCAGGTACTGATACGACATGGAGCGCCTGTCATGAAAGAGAATGACATCAAATAAATGAAAATAGAAGCAGGTACGGATATGACAAGAGTGCCCCTCCAACAGGACAGCAGAAAGTGCCTTAGGCTGGTTATCAGCAGAGATTTAACAGCAGCCGGTATTAACGGTACTCAGGACAGCTCCCTCAGTAAATCGGGAGGGAAGGAGAGAATACGCTGGGTCTATATGGTACATAGACAGGCAGAGACAGATTTGAGGAAGCTCCAGAGGGATGTTTTGAAACAGAGATGGGAGGGAGAGGCACGAACTAGGGCAGGAAGGGAGTTCCATAGTCTTGGCGCATGGACGGAGAAAGCCCGGTCTCCTGTGAGGGTGCCGGTCTTAGGAAACAGGCAGACCTGTGCAGCACTGAATCTTAAGTGGTAGGCCGGGGTTCCATGTCTGAGGGGAAGGGCAAGCACAGAAGGAGTGGCTGTTCTAACTATGTTATCTACAAAGTTGCCAAGGACAAAGGCATGGTGCTTTTCAGGGAGGAGCCACTCCAGCTGTGAGTAGAGCTCACAGCAATGCGTAAGGCGAGGGGTAAAGAATGCAAAGTGACATATATTGTTATAAGCAGTGTCCCATTTCACAAGACTAGAATTCAGGACTGGGGCAAAGGCTACGAGCCCATAGCAAAGCATGGGAAGAAGTATTCCCCTGGCTAGGATGAGCCGGGCAGCGAGGGTGAGGCAATCTTTGGCTCTGTAGGCAAGTCCGAGCTTGCTGTTCGTGGCCTTATATATATTCTGAAAATGCATGGTGAGATTCAGTTGTGGATCAAGTGTAACTCCTAGACACTTGATGGAGTCCACGGCCTGCAGGAGGAAGTCATTCGCTCCATAGATGGTTAGAGGAGCTGGGCAGGAAGAGGTTTTGTCCACAGAGCCAAAGATCATAGCCTGGGTCTTATTCAGGTTGATGGTCAGCTTGTGACCCTCAAGACAGTTCTGGATAAGATCAAAGTCAGAGTTAAGCCAGGAATTGATGGCAGTAATATCCGGAGAACTGGACAATACGATGAGATCATCCACGTATAGGGTGGAGTGCCCATGGGTTGTAGCGGAGGGCAGTTCATTAATGAATAGGGAAAACAGAATGGGTCCAAGGATGGATCCCTTGGGGAACCCACAGTTAACTTAGGAGAGGGCAGAGAGGGGGTGGTTGAAGCAGGTGTATTACTGCCTTCCCACAAGGTAGTTGGAGAACCAGGCAAGGGCTGGGTGGGAGAGTCCAAGAGAATGAAGAGTGGAGTGGAGGAGGGAGCGGTCAACCCGATCAAAGGCCTTAGAGAGATCGGCAGAAGATGGCACCGTCAGTTTGCCTTGGTCAGTCGCGGACCTGATCTCAGAGGTAACCACGGCAAGTGCTGTCGATGTACTGTGCCCTTTTCTGAAGCCATGTTGAGCAGGGGAGAGAATAGCATAACCCTGAAGGTAGTGGGAGAGTTGTGTGGCAACTGCCTTTTCAAGGAGCTTAGAGGTAGCAGAGAGTAAGGCGATGGGGTGATAGTTTTTAATATCTTTGGGGTCACCTTGTTTGTAAACAGGGACAACCTTGGCAACCTTCCATAAGTCAAGGATGATCTCTGAGATAAGAGAAGAGTTAAAGATGTGAGTGACCGTCTGGGCGAGGAGGGGAGCCCCCATGCTAAGCAGCTTTGGTTCAAGGCTGTCGTGTTCTGCCCCCGTGTGGTGGTAGAGACCGACTAGGAGTTCCTGGGTCTCTCCAACAGAGACCCATTTGAGGTAGAAGGGCGGTCGAGGGAAGTGGCCGCTCAGGAACTCCCCTAATTTAGTTTTACTAAATACAGTATACATTATATTTTTGGTTCTGGTTTAAGTTCTGCTTGGCCCAGCATGTAGGTCTCCCAACATACTGGCTGTGTTCTGACTGATTTTATCTTGGTTTAGTTCATTTATTTTATTTTATTTTCTACTTGCACTTTTTACTATTATATGGCTATGATAATGTTTCATGCATGTGATGTTATGTTTCTGACCTGGGTACAGCACTCTAGGCCCCAGGGATGGGTGCTCAAAAAATAAAATTTTACTTGCTTACAGTCTGAGCCAGGCTGTCCAATCAGAATCAAAGATGGCGATCAGCACCCCCTCCCTCACTGAGACTTGTCACATTGGTATCTTGTTAGCACACCATGGGTAATCAACAGTTCCCAAAGTCCCTTCTCAGCTGTATTTGTGATATTTACTGCTACCATGTGACTCCCCCAGACTCTTTCTTTCCTCCCTTTAAGTGTGAACATGTCATACTGGGGATACAAGCTCAGGCTAGCTGGTCAACTCTAAGAAAAAATATCAGGATTAAAATTCACAACTGAAACCTCTTGCAACAAATCAAAGACCCCACCCACCTAAAGACCATTTCACTTAAACACTCGCTGATTAAATAGGTGTGTTCTTCTCATCCATACAGAATTGTCAATGCTGGTGTCATGCCAGATTCAGTGGCTGTCAGATGAAATACTATATTAGAAAGGAGGATTAAAAATACCAGCATGCATTACAGACATGGAAATAATGGAGTGAAGCATGTTTTAGAAGGGAGTATACATTTGAGAAGGTGGACTGTGAGAGGAATCTGGCAGTTATTGTCAGTTGCTATCTGAAATCTGAGGCACTGCAGTAAAGCCAGCCAGGAGGTCAATATGGTGTTGATTTGAGTAACATCAGGAGGAGGTTTATGAAGAGATCTAGGGTGGTTCTTGTTCCCCTGTACCAATCTTATGTGAGTCCACATCTGGAATACAGCATTCGGGTGCAGTCACCATACATGAGGAGATGTGGAGATCCTGGAAAGGGTACAGAGAAGAGTGGTGCAATTTATTGTTGGTTTAGAAGGTTTGAAATACAAGGAAAAACTGAGCAGTTTGGATTCATTCACACTGGAATACAAATGAATGAGGGAGATATGATAACATTTTTAAATTGCTGAAGAGCATTGGGAACATTTGAATAAGCAAGTTTTGGATGATGACAGATAATGATTCTACAAGAGATCATAGGTACATGCTTATTGCACAGACATCTAGAAAGGAACCAAGGCAGTATTGCTTTATTAATTGGGCAGTCAGACTGTGGAACAGTCTACTAAAAGAGGCAGTAAAGTCAGAAAGCATTAGCTCAGCTAAGGAGGGGCTGGATAGATTCCTCAGGGGTAAAGGTTTGAAGGATATCCATGCTAAAGCAGAAAGGAGACAGAATAGATAGGCTTGCCTCCTGTCTGTATTGTGTTGTTTTGCAAAGCATAGCATAGCATGGCATGGCTTTGCGTAGCATAGCATGGCATGGCATCGCATAGAATAACATAGCATTGTATTGCATTGCATTGATGCATTGTACCAAACCACCCCTCAAATTCTTGAATCCAGGTCTCTCAGGCATGTGGATGACATTTCTAGCTGTCCTACTGAATGCTCTGTGGACTGTTTCCCTTTCATGTCAGACCAAGATGTAGACTGTGGGCTTGATTTGCATAGAGGGCTTTGATCAGAGCAAGCTGCGGCAAACAGCAGCTTGCACCAAAGCCCGGTGTGCCAGGGACCTTGCACCACATTCTGGTATAGGAGGGGCCCAGCACCTAAGTCTCCACACCTACAGCAACCACTACCATGCAGCAAACACACAGCGCATGAGAGGGGTTTGCCACAGGCCCCTTGTGGCTACAGCAAGCGATCACTGATCCCCGATCTTGCCGCAAGACTCTTCACAGCCTGTAAGTCTATATTAAATAATAGTCTCCTAATGTTAGCAGTTCATTTGAGACTGAATATGATGCCAGAACTTGAGAGATTTGTGTTATTAG
Source organism: Neoceratodus forsteri (assembly GCA_016271365.2). Taxonomy (NCBI): domain Eukaryota; kingdom Metazoa; phylum Chordata; order Ceratodontiformes; family Ceratodontidae; genus Neoceratodus; species Neoceratodus forsteri. The sequence continues at coordinate 496,614,479 of CM057453.1, forward strand.
GGGACAATTTAGGAGGTCTGTCACAGTCAAATAAGAAGACAGGCTTCCAAAAGTGATCTTTAGTTCCACAACTATATACTCACAACAATAAAAGCAAATGTCCAACTTTAACTTTTGTTTACATTATAAATTATTGCCCTCCCCCTTTATTTCTAACAGCCCTTACAAAAATATATGCCTCAATCCCCAAAGCAGAGTTGTCTACAGTTTTTGTTTAAGACATGTTTCATAAAGAAAAAAAAAAAATAGTATGTCTGGTTCCTTAAGAAATGCAAAATCTTGGATTTCATCTATTGTACCTAAAATACTATGAACGTATGCATGTACAAATGACAGCCCTCCTTTAAATTTGATGTTAGCATCCTGATTAGTGAGTGAAGGGCCTGAACTGGGATTGATGTCCACGCATGCTAACAAGCCAATGCAAACAAACGTTGAATGATATTTTAGTTTGCTTGAACACATTCTCCATAACCCATTTCTGAAACTTAAAATGTTATTGAAATATATTAATATTGCCCACATCCCCAGTGGTCTAGTGGCCCCCCTTCCCGAACTCTGATCCTGCTGTTATTAAAGTATATTAATAAATCCCATGACCCTAGTGGTCTAATGGCCCCCTCCCCAACCCTGATGGTGCCAATACTAATAATAATTAATAGTACTCCTTCCCTGTTGATATAGTACCTACCCTCCCCACCCCAGCAGGTAGTGTCATACCCTGCTCTCCCCATCTGACTCGGGGCGGTGAATAGCACAGCCCATCACACACCTCCTCCAGCTGCCGACTGAACTGTCAATGGTATACTGTAAAGTGAATGTGCTCAGATCAAAGAGTGGGTACACTTTACAGTACGCTTATTGACAGTTAAGTCATTGGTCAGCTGTGGAGGTGTGTGGTGGGCTGTGCTGGTCGTCGGCTCCGAGTCGTGATGGGGGGAGCAAAGTGGTGGACACGACCTGCTGGGGTGGGATGGTGGAGGGCCAGTATACCACCATGGAAGTGGTACTGTTAATTATTATTAATATTGGCACCTTCAGAGTCAGGGAGGGGGGCATGGGTCAAAATAATTGTACTAAGTATTGGCACCATCGGGGTTTGCGGAGGGGGCCACTGGACCACTAGGTATGTGGGATATATTAATATCTTTCAATAACGGCAAGATCAGGGTTCAGGAAGGGGTTCACTAGACCACTAGGGATGTGGGAAATATTAACATATTTCAATGATAGCAAGATTGGGATTTGGGAAGGGAGGCCACTAGACCACTAGGGATGTGGGAAATATTAATATAGTTCAATGACAGCAAGTTTGGGGTTTGGGGAGGGTGCATGGGGGATAATAACTATTATTATTACTGGCACCATCGGGGTACAGGTAGGGGGCATGGGGAATAACAAGTAAGCAATAACCCATGACAAGGTGTGCAGTTATTGGGGATTAATCAACGCCCAGGGTGTATCGTGAGGTACATTGGCCGTAAGATGAGTGCCGTCACATCACCCCAGGTGTTGATTAATCCTCATTATATGACAGGTATCTGTACTCAGTAAATCAGCATTCAGAACTCTGGACAGTTATTTCCCCACAAACTTCAAAATAGTGGCTCAGAGTAGTTTATTTACCTAAAACCCTCCCACAGTGGTTTAATCACCCCCCACAGTGGTTTAATCACACCCTCCCGGCACACATCAAAAAAACAAGCAGCAGAAAATGCTGTTGTGCCAGTAGTTTTCCCCAACAGTAAAACACTTTTTTCCAACACACTCCAACTTATATAATAGTAATAACATTTAGCGAGTTGGAGTATACTGGCAATAACTGGCTTCTGTGTTGACTAAATGCCTCGGCTTCACCTTGGCGTTTAATCTCCACAGAAGCTGGTTATTGCTTCGTATACTCCAACTCGCTGAATGTTATCACTTAAATAACCACATGCCCTGGAGTGAGTTATTGCACTTATAACATGAGGTACGTTTAAACAACAAAAAATAGCAAATAAGCTGTTTTTTTGCTGTTTAAACAGCAAAAGAGTACTGTATCCTGCCACCTTGCAAAATATTCCCCAACAAATAATGTATTCTTGATTGCTATTTCTTGTGCATAATGCAATAATTGAGCTCCTGCTCAATCTTGTCTCTCAGCCTGTCCCCTTGTCTCTCTCTTCCCCTTGAATACCTCACGATCTGCCTGTCACTCTCTGTGTCTCACACAGTCACGACCACCAACCCCACAGCACTGAACAACGACTGCTTGACATTGCCATTATTAAACAAACAAGCAGCAAACTCTGCTGCCAGAACAAATAATGTATTCACCTGTCTCTCTGCCTCCTGTCTGCTGCTGTCTCGCTGTGTCATTCGGGTCCGGGAGGGGGGACGATCTTCACTGCTGCTGTAGCACTGAGTGCTGTGTATCTCTCACTCTCGCATGATGTCTCTCACTGTAACCTCACTCATTCACAAGTGTCAACATACAGGGACTACTGTGAGACAGAAAAAGACAAACAGCATTGCAGCGAAATATGTTTTTATATGTTTGCATATTTCTTTATATTTCTCTACACTTTATTTTAGTAATTTACTCTGTGTGCTTTACAGCATAATTGTTAGCCACCCTGTTGCTACTGTGCCATATCTGAATTTACCTCTGTATCACCCCTCCCATATCACTCTGGATGCAAGTTGCTCACAACTGAGCAGGCTTCATGTTTTGTGCCAATCAGGTAACTCTCTTATTCTACCCCATGTTATAATTATGATTAATACTGGCACCATCTGGGTCAGGGATGGGTGGTTGCTAGTCCACTAGGGCGGGGGGGGGTTAATGTAAATTATTCCTATGGGCAACATGGGGGATCGGGGACCATGGCACATTGCCATGTACATGACAATGCTCCCAGTGGGGAGTTTTCTAAGTACCCTAAGACCAGCCCTGGCTGGTTTAAGGGTACTTACAATTTCTCCCTCTAGGAGAGTTCTGTGAATACCATGTTAGATGTTGTGGCAGCTTGCATCTGCCACATGCCCACTAGTGCCAGGTCGCAGCCCATTTTTGGATGCATAGGAGGTGCAAGCCCTGTTTGGTGCAGGCAGCCTGCAGTTGATGCAGGCTGCCTTTGTGAATAGCTCTGGGGACATTGTTTGGCACAAGGTGCCACCTGCACCATTTATGTTTGATGCAGGCACCTTGCATCATTTCCAGGGCTTTGAGAATTGAGCTTCGAACTGGAGGGTGGGCCCTTAGAAGTCTTCATAAAGACAGCATAGACATTGCAGGTTGTTTTCAATTAATTTTTATTTTATTCCCCCTATGTTTTGCTCCGTTTCTGAAGCTTGCTCACTGGGTGTTTTTTTTTAATTTTTGTTCAGCTTACATCTATAGCATAAATATAACCACAATTAATCCGCTATGTCACCTTAACCAAACTTAATACAAGTTTTAAATAGTTTTGTTCAACTACACAAGAAATAGCCAGCCTACCTAGGATCTCTATTTACTTGCTTTGTTAAAAATGTTCAGACTGTATACACTTTCCTGTAGACACAAAAATAATAATATGAACACTCTATTCACCATGCAGCAAAATCAAGTTACCATCCCAGAATATGGGCTATGACTCCTTTGTTACAACAGCTATACTAGCATACCTAAGTCTACAGTTTTATCAGTGTTTCTTTTAGGGCTACAACGCATTCTCCACGATGGGAATATACCTTTCTGCAAGACATAAAATTAGTTGGGCTTTTTTAGGATCATTCAGTAATCAGTTTCTCCTACATATATTTTCATAAAAGGCCACCATATTATTTATTAATTTATTTTAACTTAAAGCCCTTCAAATCCTTTTAGTCTTTCCAAGAATTTAAAATACTTCTTCAATAGAGCAACAACAAAGCAGGCATACCTAAGGCTGTAGTTTGTCTATATTTTTTCACAAAGCTCCAAACAGTGTTTCTGAGGACAATGTCCTTTTCTGTGAAGTAAAAATAATTTAAGGCGTATTTTTTAGAAAGTTATTTTACTACCTCATCTTAGCTTACAGTCATTCTTTCAAGTTGTTAATCCTATTTATACTAGATACCCTTAAATCAAAGTACTACAGGTCCTGCTTTGTTTGCCCCATAACTCAGCGTTCTTTTACAATGATGGAACATGCTGGATGCTAGTCCCTCTCGAACTTCCCCAGAAGAGTACTCGTAGGGTGGCATGATGACATCACTACAATGTGTCCGCACATGTGCACACCAATTCTGTATAGCTCATGCCCATGGACTCTGCCAAAGATCTCAAAGGCATAATACTGTTTTGGGGAAGCTCATATACTGCTCCATTATAGAAAGGCATTCATAGCTAACTCACAATTCAGCATATCATTTATTTAACCCAAACTTCATTGAGCATTATTGCTTCTGTTAAATTAATCAATAATAACTTTGAAATGTATTTGCACTTAACAAAAAACTCTTTTTTTTTAAAAGATGAAAAAAGGGAAAAAAAGTTGGGGTTGAATAAAGAAAGGGTAGGGAGGGGAAATGGGGAGGGGTGGTATTTTAACAGAGAGCTACATCCCCCATGTTGCCCACAGTCATTCTTTCAAGTTGTTAATCCTATTTATACTAGATACCTTTAAATCAAAGTACTGCAGATCCTGCTTTGTTTGCCCCATAACTCAGTGTTCTTTTACAATAGCGGATTGAAAACGACCTGCAACGTCTATGCTGTCTTTGTGAAGACTTCTAAGGGCTCCCCCCCCCCCGAGTTTGAAGATATTTGCAGCAGTCCATAAGGGGGTTAGCCAACTGACTATTGGAATAGAAGAAACATAAGAACATTATACATTTCCCACAAAGCCTGGAGTGGGCTTTGAGAATTGAGCCTTGTGTCTATTATTATCATGAAGGCCTGCTGAGCTGTGAGCAGCTTGCATCCAGAGGGATATGGGGGGGGGGGAGGTGATACAGAGGTAAATTCAGATATGGCACAGTAGCATCAGGGTGGCTAATAATTACACTCTAAAGCAGACAGAGTAAATTACTAAAATAATGTGTGTAGAGAAATATAAAAACATATTTCTACAACCTAGAGGGGAAGTAAGAGAAATATGGGTACCAAGATACCAAAAATATAAAAACTGACTACATCAACCCAGAAGAGCAGGGGTAGGGAGGCAGGAGCAGACAGAAGAGATATTCTCATGAAGTTTAGACCACAGCCAAGGCAGCCTGCATGAGAAGGAGGATTGGTCAGAGTTAGTTTTTACTATGGGGATAGAGAAGGAGTAGGGATCAGCAAAGTAGTGGTAGTAGGAAGAAGAGGGAGGGCTGGTCAGGAGAGAGTTTAGACAGCAAGGTAGTGAGTCAACTCAGATTTGAAATAAAGGAGGCAGGCACAATGTGTGAGGCAGTGGCCTTGGGGGAGGGGGCAAAGAGGTTGCAAAGGTGAATGCTGGTTGGATAGTCCGAGGTAAAATGGCAGAAGCAGTGGAAGAAAGCATCTGGTCTGGTAAGCAAAGTTTTAAGATGTGCAAAGGATCTTCTTATCCTCCATGCTCCTGCCCACCACATCCAGACCCATCAGTCCCCAGTACTTCAAACTTATTCAGTTTCATTAAGATTATACAATCTGTTTTCTCAAAGCCTTGCATGCTATTAATCCCAACAATTGCTGCAACCTGTTGCTGTCCTTACAGTTGACCACTTTGACCTTATTATGTCAGAAATTACAAGGCTGAGTTTAAAAATATCAGATATGCACACTGACTTAAGGAAGGTCTGTGTGCTATCTAAATTACAGAATAGCATTTTTCATTCCAAAGTAACTACCTAGCCAAACAACTATGTATTCTTCAACCCCTACCAATTAGAATTTAGAGCCAGCTACTCCACTGTTTCGTCCCTGCTCATGCTCCCCAATCTCATCCATACAAGCATGTACCAGGGTTCACTATCTGATGCAGTTGCAGCTGATATAGTCAATGCCTTTTATGCATTGAACCACCAGCTTCAACTCACCAAACCAGGACTGGTTAGGGCTCTCCCCAATGTCAGTCAAGTCAGTTGAGGGATATTTCATCTGTGCACTCAAGCTGTAAATGTATCAAATATGCTCCAGCCCTTATTTACATGGGAGTCCCCCAGGGCTCAGTGCTGAGTCCTGTCTTATTCTGCATATTCATTAATGGCCTCTCCCAGACATGCGGTTCAGCCAAACTATATGTGCACACATACAACAATTAATATTTTTTCCAGTGCATCCAACACCAAAATTAAGCCCCTCCTGCAGCAGTATCTAACAAATATCTGAGGTGAATCAATAGGAGGATTTAGTGGGATAGAACCCCTCTTGTAATCCCCAGAGCACCCCAAATAAAAGGCTTTTCTTTGTGAACCCTACAAAAATGTTTAGAACCTCCCTTTCTCACACTGTTAGAAATAAGTCACTTGGGACTCAGGGTACCTTCTTGGTCAAAAAGGTGACTAAATAAATAAGTAAATAAATAAATACATAAAACTGTTTTGTTTTAAAAAAGGATAATATCCATTTAGTTTTGGAGACAATCAAAAGTAACCAGAAGTCAACAAATGCTTTTTGAATTGTATTGACATCCAGTTGTAGTTTAGGGCATATGGGCAGTGGCACTAGATGAGAATTTTACTGTATCATCTGCTTTTATAAGGAAATAGAGTATTACGATAATTGGTCAAACAATGGGGGCCCTATTCTCAGTCACAAAACCACTGAGACCACATATTAACAATTGTGACTGCAACAGCTGAAGAGGGTTAACAACCCTTCCTTGCACACTCGCTAAGGTTTTTATGACCTGATGTGGCAGTGGATGGGGGAGCACAATACAAAAGGCCTAATGGCCATTCACTAGGATTTTGCAGGGGCCAAACAGTAATTCCTGAATATCTCGAATATTAAGATCCCCAAATACTAGGCAGAACTTCCTGTACAGTTCCCATTTCAGCAGCTATTTGGGAAGGATTACTTGGAAAGATTTCAGTGTTTTGTAGATCTTCGCTGGCCAATCAGAGGCCCTTTCTCGAGCTTGAAGTTTAGTACACTGTGTGACTTCCACACTCACTCTCTTGGTAAAGGACAGGAGACTGGTGTTTCTGGAGAGTAAGCCCTGTGGTTCATTGTGAGGACTACAACTCGCCAACAAGATATTTTTTTATTCTTTATGGGGTTTTCAAGCTCATCAGCAAAGTCAGACATGGATTTCTGACTATGTTTGTGTGACAAACCTCTGCATTACTGTCAGTGGTCTGTCATAAATTGACACACCTGAGCAACTGGATGCTCTGACAGCTCTTTGAATTTTAATGCTGTCACCACTTGTGTGATTACTAAAGTATCTCATTCTAGTTATAGTCCCACCACTGGCCACTGCTCACTTAGTGCAAGGCCTTGCTTTTGACAACTAAACCAACCTACTAGGAACCTTTCACCTCTCTGCATCAGACATATTGTAGATTGCTTTCATACTTGGTAAACATGTTTATTGGTAGAAGAACACAAGTTTGCTTAATTGTTATGAAATTTACCTGTCCCATAAAACACCAAACAGCCATAGAGAACATTAAAGAGCTGGTGACACGTTTAGGCGAACTTTAACAGAACCTAATATTTAGACACAGTCCAGCTTGCATTTTCCATTAATACTGTATTCCTCTTCCTCATTATTTATTACTGAGGTCATTTGTATGAAAACAGGATCTTTGCTTCTGAAAAGTTTATCTATTCTTGCTGCTTTCTCCCTTCCTGTAGTCATAGAGCACTGCTTGTGGTGTCACCATTACTCCCATAGCAACAGATTATGATGTCATATCAGAGGATTATGACTTGAAGTAGGGAGTAAGTTACAGAGGCAGATGGACTCTAAAGGAACTTTAAGGGCTAAAGATCATATATTCATGCAAATGTCCTTAGTAATAAATAAAAAGGAGGAGAAATATACAAAATATAAATGGAATGCAGGAAGAATTGTACCTCATTATTATGTTTTTAAAAGTTTTCTTTGAGGTGTCAGTAACTCTTTAAATATATCAATATTTAATATTTGCACTATTACAGTACAGTCTATAGGGTAAAATATAAAAGAGGAAAATCATGTTAGGGAGTGCAAAATAAAACAGCTGAACAGAAATAGAACAGAAAGAAGAACCTCTCTAGTCTCTAAACTCACATCTAGCAGATTATAGCTCAACTATTGGCTGCTTCTCTCTTGGGACCTATGTTACCACTAAGGCTTGAGAATCATTAGACAGCACATTCCCCCTCCCACCCCCTTTTTTGTAGTAGACATCTGCCATGCACTGCCCCTCTGATTGAATCCAACCTTCTGAGACCAGTATTCTCAGGTTAACCCTCTTAAAGCGTCAGCCCACCTATCACATTATCCTGTCAGTCACAAGGGTCATCCTCAGGGACACTAGTTTACCGGGATTGAGAAAGGGCAAATTCCATTTTGCACATTGTAAAAAACGGTACTGTCACCGGTGTCTGTGAAGCCAAAATCCGATTTTACCGGTGTTTGGTTTTGTGTACTTTATTTAACAATTTTTAACTCTACTAACATGCATGTTAGCTGCTTTGACCTCCACTATTGCACATCCTTCCATCCTTGTACCAATTTAAAGTTATTTTAGGTACAAAATATGATGGCAGCAACAGCACTATAGCCCCCATTCCTGAGGTGTGATGGAAACAGCAGCAAGGCCCCATCCTCTGATGCGATGGCAGCACCAACAACACTACAGACCCGTCCCTCTGGTGTGACGCAGCAGCAGCACTGTGGTCCCTATCCATTAGGTGTGATGGCAGCAGTACTACATTCCACATTCCTCAGTTGTGATGGCAGTATCAACACTATGGCTCCCATCCCTCAGGTGGGACAGCAGCAGTACAACATTCCCCATCCACCAGTGGTTATGGCAGAAGCTCTACAGCCCCTGCCTCTCGTTGTGATGGCAGTATCAACACTATGGCTCCCATCCCTCTGGTGGACAGGCAGTACAACATTTCCCACCCACCAGTGGTTATGGCAGAAGCACTATGGCCCCGCCTCTCAGGTGTGATGGCAGTAGCAACAATGCAATCCACATCCCTCAGGGATGATGGCAGTAGTGACAGCACTATGATCCCTTTCTTCAACACCCACACCCACATGCACAAGTTACAAATTACTTAGTCTCTTTGCTTGTTAGAACTTAGATGTGAATTAATCTGAACCACCACCACTACTAAGGTGGACCACATTTGTTTTTTCCTATTATTTAGCTGCCTGAATTGGATTTCTGCCTGTGACACAACCGACCAGGGTTTGGGAACAGGTTTGGGTGTTGGAGCACCGGCTGGGGGGGTGAAGGCTTGAGAGTCCAACGACCACCCGCCTTCTCCTGGGAGGGAGGGTATATTCACAGCTCAGCATTTGCTGGCCCCAGGTGTAGGCTGAACGCATGGCAACACATTGGCCCTCATTGCAGAAGAGAGCGTGATGAACATCAGCTTGTGCCTTGACATCATGTGGCCTGTCACGCTCTCACAAAAATAGAAAAACACCTGCTGGCCACACAGGGGATGGTTTCTGGTCCCTCCATAGGCATGAAGCTCCAGACACATGTATCTGTTCTGACCCCTGTTAGCCTCCCACAGGCATAGGGGCCCACCGATGAAGGGTTACTTTGGGTTACCTGGTAGCATGGCCATAAAGGGCAGTGGACGATGGTGGTGGGGACTCAGCAGCAGTGGTATGGGGACTTGGCAGGCCTGAAGGAATGGATGGCCAGGATGTAGGAGGAACAAAAAAAAACTGCCTGAATTTGCTTCTTTGAAATAGTCTCTTCACCTAAAAAAAAATTCACAAGTGATTAGTGTAGGACCTTCTAATGCATCTCACAAACATGTGGATTTCTTTTTTAACCTTGGTCTCCATGAAAAGGGTGTCTCTCAGTTTTCATGTCTGAGCTCAGATGTGAATTGAGCACCACTCTACCCACCAGCATCATACAGCCACTGGGGTCTTACTTTCCGTGTGTCACTGAATGTGCTTTCCCTTCCACTGGCCAAGCATAAGTACACTTAAACACGTAACATTTGCTTTTTATTAAAGCAGTCTGTCAGAAAACTTTTTGTTGTCACAGAGACTGACACAACAAGTGGGAGAGAAGGTGCAAACGATGAAATGGGCAGACTAGGTGGGTCATCAAAGTCTATGTTTCTATCCCATTCACCTAAATAAGTAGTAAGGCAGCTTGTGCCTTGTGAACATACTTTCATTCAGACTAATTTTCAATCAAACAATTGAGGATTTTGGATGGCCCTGCTGATTATAAACTTGAATAAACTAGTTGGTAACAGTGATCCTGTGCTTAGCAATCTATATCCTAGATGTTCATATGCAAAAAATACAATAAAAACCTGACTAAAGTCTAAAAACAAGCTTATAAAATGCAAAATGTATCTGAACATTTAATCTTTACCTATACAAAATCATTGCAGCCCGAGTAAAACTCAAATAAATTACAAGGTACCCTGACTACTGTATGATGTAGTAAACATATATTGGTATTTGTTTTATAGTTTTTGTAAACCAGGTAAGCCCACTAGGCAGAACTGCCTGTTTTCAGAGGTGATCCAGGAGCATTGCAGAGGTTAAGTGACTTGCTTGGAGTCACACAGTATGCAAGTGGAGGTTGTGGGAATCAAACCCAAGTCTTCTAAATGTACTCAGTTCGATCACTGTTTGTTACTCTAACCACTAGGCTATACTGCCAGCCATAACACCCATATATAATGTTTTAATATATGATTTCAATAATAGTGCACAGTACCTACAGTGCAAATTATGAACATTGAACACTTTGCAACATTTTACTAAAACTGAATTATTTCCCTCTCCATCTGCTTATATTTTCTTACCCCAAAGTGGTTGTATAGTTGACAGAGCACTGTAAATAGCCTGAGGTTGCACTACTGCTTGCAATGCCAGGGACTCGGGATCTGAAGTGAATTCCCATTGCTAGAGGTCTGGCCAGGGGAGTAGGATCGAGCACCTGGGGGGCTGCTCTCCTTCTCTGGGAACGGTGGACTGCAGATCCTGCTGCTTTACTGCCACCTGGGTGACCACAGGTGGTGGTGCAATGAGACTGCAGAGCAATCGGGAAGAGAAGAAGCTAGCCAGGATCTGGAGTAGTGGCATGTCTCTATTTGCCCTACTTCCTTGGATCCCCTCGAGTGTTGGTGCCCTCAGGAACAGAGGCCAGAAAACCAGTAACAATCAACTCACATCGGCTGCTGGTAGAAGGGACCCAGCTGCCCCGGACTTCATAACCAGTTTCCATGAGGGACCAACTGGGCTGCCTGACACACATTAAAGGACTGTGGAGGGGTGACCTGGGGTTCTCTCCCTTCCCACCTGGGGGGTACAACCTAGGCAGGATGGGGGCAGGCTCACAGGAACTCCTGAGCATTACCTGAGGTGAAGCTAGGGGATACCCAGCCTAGGGATCTCTGAAAAGGAAAAGGAGAGAAGGGGGCATAGAAAGAGAAAATAAAAACATTAAAAAATATGCTGAAATCTTAGGGATTCTGTGCAGAGAAATGCAATTTCCATGAGGCACCGGTACAAGAATTCAAAATCCACAAACCAAGCAGGATTCCGTGATTTTTACCGGTGTTACCGGTAAAAACCGAAAACCATTGTCCCTGGTCATCCTCCCTTTGTCCCATTGCTCATGAAGCTGGCCCAAACTGTTTTCTAGTCCAATACTCATAACTCCAGATGAGTTGTTTATTGGGAGTTACCTACAACTGTCCTAGCTCCTTCTGAGCACAGAATGAGGCACTAACACTGCAGGGTAGCTTCTCAGATGTCTGGGTTCTTTCAGATATTACATTGCCATGGCAAGACAGAGCTATCAGTCAGTACTTTCAGTTCTTGCTTCCAGATAGTAATCTGCTCACCACAAGGGCCCATTTTAGTAGCCCAGAATGGACTACAGCTCCTTAAAATAAAGTCCACTATCACATAGTCCTGCCCCTGTGAGATTCCTTTCCGGTCAAGCAGTTTTTATGACATCTAACCCTTTCTGACCACCTGTTGAATGCATCAGAAATATTCTCCAAGTCACATATCTATGTTACATATCTATGTCTATGTTGCAATGTTTTATACTTCTTGTTGAATGAGAAGGCAGTCTGTTGACTCTCATCCCACACTGCTCTCTGTCCCCAGCTTCACCGTGGGTTTGTTTTGATGTTTTGATGAAGCCCTTTTTGTGTGTTTTTACATTTTTCCCATTCTCTGGTTTTGGGCTCAGTTACATCTGTGACTGAGAAGGTTGCTGGTTGACTCCTCCTCTTGCAGCTCACTACACATGAGTTGCCTGTGAGTGTGCCATATGTGTTTTTGTGAGACTGCTCTCTGAGTGTGCATGGTTATGTGAATACAGTTTTTGAATTAAACTTCTGTAGTTCTCAATGGGTCAGGCTTAAGTCAATGATTGTGAGTATTGAGTGTTATCCAGTTCTTAGCTTGATTCCATGTGCAACACAGGAGACTGTCAGACAACTCTCTCTCTCTTGCAGTTGACTGCACACATACTGCCTGTGCATGCGTAATTGTGTACTCTTTTATGAGGCTACTGTGTGTGTGTGTGTGTGTGTGTGTGTGTGTGTGCTGTTTTTGAATCTTGCTGCAGTTCTCAGTGAATCACACTTGACTAAATGACTTGTGAGTGTTGTATGTCCTCCAGTTCTGGGCTCAGTTCCACACATGACTGATAAAGTTGTTTATTTATTTATTTATTTATTTTATTTATTTGTATTTTGGATGACACCTTTGAGCCGAGGGCTCTTTTACAAAGGTTCCAAGTCAAGGCAATAAGGACAATAAGGCACAAAACATAACATGATCATTACAATGGAACTTAAAAAAAAAAAAGACAAATAAGGTTACAATAATAGCAGCCGAAGGCATTGTCAAGGAATTGTGTTGCGAGTTAATTATACAGTACAAATCATAGGCGGCTCAGTGAAGCTTTGTTAGGAGTGGGTTAGTGGGAAAAGAGAAAGAAGAGTGGTGGTGAGGGGGTGGTATAGGAGACAGAGAGAGGGAGGAGGGGAGAAATAGGGAGGGCATTGCATTGGGTACGTGGTAGGTGGGAAACAGCAAGGGAGGAGGAAAGGGGGGGATGAAAAAGAAAAGGAGACAGATTCATCCTATACCCAGTAATGGGGGGTAGGAGAGGAGGAGGAGGAGCTGAGGCAGTGAAGAGGGATGCTTGAGGGTAGTATACCTGGAGGGGATTATAAGAAGCAATCACAGAAGGCACTAGCCATGAGGTGCTGACGCAGTTTACACTTAAAAGCACCAATCATGGCAATGTTGGAGATTTCTGTAGGTAGCAAGTTGAACCAGGTGGAGGCTCTGACAAGGTAAGAATGCTGAGCTTGAGAGGTCCAACAGTGAGGTATTATAAAGGTTAGACTGTCCGATCTTCTAGTTAGGCGGTGGACACTCTGCGGGGTGAATATTGATTGGACTCCAGGGGGCATAAGGCCCAGTGATGTCTTCTTAGCTAGGATGCAGGTCTGGTACTTTAGCCTGCCGGATAGCTGGAGCCAGTTAGCCTGTTCGTAAATGTCACACGTGTGAGAAAGGCAGGCAGATGAAATAAGGAGTCTACATGCTTTATTAAGGGCTACAGCTATGCACCGGAGTGCAGTATCAGTAGCAGATCCATAGATAACAAGCTCATAGTCAATAGTTGAGATAACAGAGCTCTGGATAATGAGGTTCAAGGCTTCAGCCATTAGGCAATGTTTATGCTTGCATAGTAGCCCTATACAGGAGTTCACAGTTTTAGCGATATTGTCAATGTGTTTGATATATGAGAGGGAGCAGTCAAGGGTCAGGCCCAGATATTTAAACATATCCACCTGCTCAAGAGTGACACCTTCATGGTTGTTAATTATGAGCTCATGGTCCTTATACTTGTTGTGGGTTCCATGGAACAACATTGTTTTAGTTTTTTTGTGGTTAAGGAAGTTTATGTGAACAAAACCAGTCTTCTACTTCTGTGAAACTTTTCTGTAGTTGAGACTGAAGGGAGGTGGGGTCAGTGTGGCAAGTGAAGATTACTGCATCATCTGCATACAGTAACATTCTGTCATGGCAGGAGGCAGGGAGATTGTTCAGGAATATGCTGAATAACAAGGGACCCGGGATAGAAACTTGGGGTACTCCAGCATGGATTGGTAGGGATGACAAGAGAAATTCACCAATCCTGACCTGTTGGGTCCGGTTACTGAGGTAGCTTTGAAACCAGAGGGTAGTTTCACTTGAAAGACAAAGAAGGGATAATTGTTTGAGGAGAATGGAGTGATTGACAGTGTCAAATGCCTTGTTGGCTGACTCCTGGTGTATGTATGCAGTTTTTGAATTAAACTACTGCAGTTGTCAGTGAGTTAGGCTTGGCTCACTAAGGTGGGTGTGTGTGTGTGTGTGTGTGTGTGTGTGTGTATGTCATCTGCCAATTCTGGGCTTGTTTCTGTGTGCTAACTCATTCATTTTGTGGTATCATTGTGCTGGTGTTAAGGAAGGAAGGAAGGAGGGAGGTGAGGAAGGAAGGAAGGAAGGAGGGAGGTGAGGAAGGAGGGAGAGAGGGAGGGAGGGAGGTGAGGAAGGAAGGAAGGACGGACTTGATGGAAATGGACAAGTATTATACCTTCCATGAAATAGGAGTAATAATATTGGATGTCTTCCAGTTATACAGCAGGTTAGATATATTGGATGACAGCATCATAGTTGATACAGAAAGTGGCAGTGTTGCAGTGCAGTAATGTAGCAAGGTATGTGATGCTCATGGTGCTCCCTGGTAGATCACGGATGACTGAGAATGACCCAAGTAATGTGTGTTGCATTATTGCAGCTCTGTGCCAGCCATTGATAGGTACAGTATTTAGACTATACCAGATTCAAAGGGGGAATAGTGTTGTAAAGTGAGTTTTCAATAAGACTTCTTTAAAATTCCTTTTTTATATTTGAATACTGAACAGCTGGATCCTGAATTTCAAATATTTGACTGAGTATTTGGGAAAAGTATTTGCACACCCTCCCATTTACTGAGCATGGCCATCCTCACAAGCCCTGTCACAGCCTTTGGACATTAGGAGGGTCACAAAGCCACTTGAGGAATGTCAGTGGAAAGAAGAGGAAGGTGTTTGGGGGGAAGTAGCTGTTGAGCAAGATCTTCATGGGATATGGACCAGAGAGGGAGTTTCCAGTAGGTTCTAGGGAAAGTGGGCAATGAGGAACACATACAGTGGGATGAGGTATTTCTTGGATGACTGGCTCCAATGGAGGACCTAGAGGTAAGGAGGAAATGAGTGGAGGAATACTTCCAGGTGGCATGCTTGAACACCATGGAGTCACAGCATGGCATAACACCATACAACCCGTGCTTTACCACACTACAACTCTGTGAGTGCTACTAACCAGTATTTTAATGAGATACAAACCAATTTGTGCCCACCGATACTGGCATCCTCAAATATATTGCCATGTAGCCACCTGGAGGTCTTCCCCCTTGTCAACTAAGCTACATTTCATAAATAGTGCAAAAGGGCTATGGTATAACATGACAACAGTTCTGATAAGTCACTTTTACTACTGAGTATAGGGTCCTTGATATACACAGAGAACAGCAAAGAGCTTATTATTAACTCTTGAGGTACATCATCCTAGTTACTGCAACGCCAAGATGAAAAGCCCTGTAGTACTGATAGTGTTAATCATTGAACTATCTCTGAGATGAAGCATTGAAATCAAGGTAAAGTAACCTTCATAAAACTAAAAGCAATTAACCTTAAAAGAGAGCTGCCCAGACATATTTGTTTAATGTAAGTAGAATGTCATTCAAGATTGTTTCATTGTTGTAATTGTGCTATGTTTTTATAGAAGTCAGCTTGAGTAGCAGAAAGTCAATAATACCTTTTATAAATTCAATTTTATTTATTTAGTTAAATATTGTACCCAGAAAAGCACTCTGAGGTGACAAAGCAACTTTTTTCCAGGTGTTTCCTGGGGCAATAACAATCGAAGTACCAATAGTACTAAAGGTGCCAATGAAGGTCTGTAAAGTGTAAAATGATTATGTGGCCAGAAAAAAAGGCTTACAGGCTTCCCCTGCATTGAACAGAGAAGTGGATTAGTGGTGGGGGCATGAGACATAGCATCTATTTATTTATTTATTGAAGATATCGGAATTACAAAAAATTTAGTCTTAGACTCATTTACAAAGGCTCCACGTCTGGACACAATAAACAACAATATGCAGAAAACGATATGCAGCACAGAAGCAGGGTATGAACAGTATCAATAGGTACATATATGATTGTAGGTCTCCATTAGAGTACACATAAATGAAGGAGGTAAGAGCGCAAGCAATAAGAAGGATGAGGCCTAAACACATAGGTAGCTATGCAGGTCCTACTAAGGAGCTTATTGTTGTCAGAGTGAAAGCAGTCAAGAACCCGACTTTGTCAAGAACATCAGCAATATTGTACATTAGAGAATAATACTTTAACACACTCTCTCAACACAGGTCTGGCAGTTCTGAGAGGCTTATACCCACAACCAGCTGACACATCCACTGTGCACTATAACAGGGCATTGACCAGGCAAGTATGGTCAGAGCACAGTCAGTAGCAGCATGGGAGGGGGTAGGCCAGCTGACCATGGTTAGCTAGTGCACTGGCAGTGATGGGAGGACAGTATGTGCTCTATGAGGGCTATTTTGAAGGGAACTAGTCTGGAGATAGAGGTAATGGCAGAGGGAAGTTCATTGTACCATAACGGTGCTCTGAAGGGAAATGAACTTTGGGCTAAAGAGGTCCTGAACCTGGGAACAGACCATAGCAGTTTATTTGCAGAGTGGGTGTTTGCTGAGTTATGGGATGTAAGGAGGGAGGCAGAGACCCCGAGGGGGGTAAGCCCTAGCTTGATTTTTTTTGTGAGAAGACACATTTGATAGCGTAACCTTTCTTCTAGAGTGAGGATCTTTGTTAGGGCATACAGGATGCAGGTGTGGGTATGCCTATCCACCCCAGTGAGGAGTCTACATGCTTTGTTAATAGCCAAGTGGATTTTATTGAGAGCTATGTGATCAGTGGCAGAGAAGATGGTAAGCCCATAATCGACTAGGGAGAGGAATGAGGAGGTAACAGCAAGGTTAAGGGCCTCAGGGGGTAAGCAGTCTCTATGCCAATACAGTAGTCCTATGCAGGTCTTTATGGCTGAGGAAAGATTACTGATATGGGAATGGAATGAGAGGCAGGGATCAAATGTTAGGCCCAGGTATTTATAGGTATGGACCTGTTCAAGAGCGAGGAGAGCTTGGGAAAAAATTGTTAGTTTGGCCTCCCTGTCCTTGTTCTGCCGGTGTGCAAAGAGCATTGACTTAGTCTTTTTTACATTGACCACAGGTCTGTGGTCAGTGAACCAGTTTTTGATCCAGTTGAAGGCAAGTTATAGGGAGGACTGTAAGATAGCAGGATCAGAGTGGGAGGTGAACAGGACTGCATCATCTGCATGGAGCAGTAGATTACCTGGACAGGAATTAGGCAGGTTGTTCACATAAATGCTGAATAGTAGGGGACAGAGAATGCAGCTCTGGGGGACCCCAGAGCAAACTGGCAGAGTAGTTGAGAGAGTGTTGTTTATCTTGACACATTGGGACCTATCTGAGAGGTAACTGGTAAATCATGTGATGGGTCCAGGGCATAGACCGGTGAGGCAGAGCATACTTAGGAGCAGGGGGTGGGAGACTGTGTTGAAGGCCTTTGACAGGTATATGAAGACAGCTTCTGCAAGGTTTTTTTTATCCAGGGCATTGTGCAAGAAATTAGAGAACTCAGTGAGGGCGGTTGTTGTACTGTGTCTAGATCTAAAGCCATGTTGTCCCCTACATAGTATGTTGTGCGCTAGCATGAAATCAGTGAGCTGGGTAGCTACAATTTTTGCCAGGGCTTTAGAGAAGGGAGGAAGAATGGAGATGGGCCAGTAATTATTGGGGGAGGTGGTGTCCCCACTCTTCAGTATTGGGGTGATAGTGGCTATCTTCCAGACAGTCAGGAACTGCCCTAGACTGAGTGGTTAAGGAGATCAGTTGGGGGGAGAATACAGAGTCTAGAACCAAATTAAGGATTTTCATGTCAAATGAGTCTTTGCAATAGCAGGAGCCCCTGAGGGCATTTGCGAGGTAGGTCCTTGCCTCACTCATTGTAATGACCCTGAGGTGGAAGGGGGGTATGTATTGTTTGGCTCAGAGGTCTCAGGGGTAGGGTAAAAGAAGTTGTTCAGAAGAACTGCACTTAGGTCAGAGAAAGCAGGGTTAAGGCAATTGGCGATGGCCAGCGGGTCCGAGGTAGTATCATTGTTGACAGTTAGTTGTGAGGAGGGTGGAAGCCAGGTTTTTCCATTTAGCTCCTTTAAGTTGCCCCAAAACAACTGAGCATTCCCCCAGGAGGAGGCAAGGGTGGTTTTGTAGTAGTCTGATTTGGCCATCCTTATGGCCCAGGTTCACCTGCTGCATGCCACCTTGTAGACCTGCCTGTCCGCCTGCACACCAGAGGTGAGTGCTTTGTGCCAGAGATCATCTCGATTCTTTAGGTGTTGAAGCAGCACAGGTGACACCCAGGGGTCATTATTGTTTTTGGTTTGCACTTTAGAGACAGGAGCATAGCTATCACATGCTTTGTTGAATGAGCGGGTGAAGTAGTCAAGGACTTCATCTATTTCAGGGGCATAGTTGATGGGGGACCAATCCCACTGGGCCAGATGTCATCTTAGTTTAGTGAGGCCACTGGGTCAGAGTTGGCATCGGGAAATACTGCTTGGTTGGGGGTTTTGCCATTGACATGACCAGGAGAAGAGAATGGGGGAGTGATCGCTTACTGAGTCTGGTAGTACAACAAGGTTCAAAATTCTGCTTGGATGATTGGTAAATAGCAGGTCAAGCAGGGTGCTTGATCCATCATTGGGATTCACCCTGGTTGGTTGATTAACTAACTGGGTCAGGTCAAGAGCAGAGAGGGTGTCTTTTACTTGGGAGGCCGAGCTGGCGAGCCAGTTCACATTAAAGTTCCCTAATATGATGTGCTCAGTTTTGGGGGGGAAGCTGGAGATATAGCTAGATAGGTACTGAGTAGCTGTAACTTGATTTCTTAGGGGGATGTAAGTGACAGTAACATTTACAGGGGTTCTGGAGGGATCTGGCAAAAGTTTTATCATCAGGGCTTGCGCAACATGGTCAAGAGAAGGTGCCAGAAGAGCTTGGCATAACAGGGAGTCTTAGATGTAAAATGCACACCCCCACCTAATTTGCCCATTCTGTTGGCTCTGTAAAGGGTGAGGCCTGGGAGTGTGACAAAGGAGTTAGGGGTCTTCTTGGACACCCAGATTTCTGTGAGGGCTAGGGCATCTGGCTGATGCTGCCGAAACCAGTACTGTAGGGTCACCATCTTTTTGGGCAGGCTGCAGATATTCATTGCAGCTATTCTTAGCCCATGGTTTGAGGAGCCCTCAGGGTGTAACAATGATTACAAAAGACACAGCAAGACCCCTTATCATTAATAAGACTTTTAAAGGGAGAAAAACAAACAATGGGGTTAATTTTCCCACTGCAAACCCAGGGTCATCCTTAGACCTAAAAATTCCCCTAACAAAATGTGCTATTGATGTCCCAAACTCTGTATACAACACTTTAAATACTGCATAAACTCTAAATCAGCCAAATGATTTATTAAAGAGAAAGAAAAAAAAATTCTGCTCTTGGGATAGAACCCATATCCCCTACCTACAACTGCTTGAAAGTCTGTAGCTCACCCACTTTTCTAAAGTTCCTTGACAGGATGCACATGTTGTGCCAAAGGACATCCAGCAACGAATGCAACCATCCCACTACACACACACACACACACACACACACACACACACACACACACACACACACACACACACATAGCTGCAGTAGGTTTTTGTCACAAACGGTCTGCCAATTTGAAGTAATGTTGTATATAAACCTCAATGTCTCAGCTAGAACTTTCAAATTATCAGTGATATAGAACTTCAAACTTTGCTGAAACTCTATCACACACATCAGCAACGACATCTAACAGTTTTTCTCATACTTCATAAATTATAGAGAAAAAAATGTTTCTCACTGTGGATTAACCCAGGCTCCTTGCCACTACTGCATGGTAATCTGTAGCTCTACTGCTGTACTAAGGTTGCTTAGCAGGAGAGGCATGCTGTGGCAAAGGACAACCAGCAGTGAGTGCAGATCCCCCTACACAGCTGCAGTGGATTGTTTTGCAGTGAACAGTCTGTTGATTTGAAATAAAGTTTCCCAAGCTGCATTTAAACCTCCAAATCTTAGCCGGAACTTTTCAGGTTATCAGCAATATAGAATCTCAAACCTTGCTAAATGTGTATCACTGACATCAGCAATGGAATCTAACAATTTCTCCCATAGAGATAATTGTAATGGGAAAGAAAATAATGTTCCACACTAGGGATCAAACCCAACACCCTACTCACTACTGCATAATAGTTTGTACAGTAGTTCTACTACTATACTAAGGTTCCTTGACAGAGGAGGCATGCAATGGCAAAAGACAACCAGCAGTGAGTATAGATCCCCCTACACAGTTGAAGTGGCTTTTCGTGTGAACTTAGGGGTGGTCAAAAGTGCGGATTTCCACATTTGCGAAATTTTCGCAAACTTTTGAACTTTTCATGGAATCTTCCACTCTTCATCCTGTGGTGGAATTCTGAACTTTTGCCTGTTAACTGTGGATTTTCACCTAGTATTGCAGAAATATTTGTGAACTACAGACGTTTAGTTCAAAAATGCAGAGAAAAAGTATATTGCCAATTATTTTGCCGTATCATGTAATTATCCAAGGTTTTCAATGTGATTATGCATTTCTTTCCACCATCAATGCGTGTCCATATTTCATTTTTACAGATGTTATTTTAACATACTGAATGTAATCACCATGCCTGTTGAGCACCTTAATTGTGTTTTCTGCAAGTAATGTTTTGTGTGGTTCTGTTTCCCACAGAAATTTTCTATGTTAGAATTCTGCAGTATACAGAAAAGTTTGCAGTTCAGCACTGAGATCCTGCTGAAATGTTCTATTGTGTAATTGTGTTTGTTACAATTCCACAGTATTCAGAAAATGTTGCGTTTCAGCACTGAAATCCTGAAGAAAGGTCAAATTTCACAGCAAGTTGCTCTGATCACGTTTTTCAGTTCTGCTGTCACATTGGGTACAGAGGGAGGGATTAGGAGGCAGCATACAATTCTTACTGCATAGCTAGTCACTCCGTAGTTGTTTTCTGAAGAGGGAAGAGCTGTGTTTATTCTGCACCACAGTAGAGGCTTTTAGAGTAATTAAATACACCAATTTTCTTATTGAGAAGAAATAAAGTGTTGTTATCTGTACACTTTGAATGCTGTGTCATAGATATTCCAGCTGTTTTGTTGATCTTTTTAATAATATAATAATTTCTTGTATTAGTCTGTGTTCTGTAGTCTGTATCAGAGCTGTGCTTTTTTCTTCAATACTTTCTGGTACTGCACAGACAGTAGAACATGTCAGGCAAAGGCAGTGGGAAGCGTGTAGGACATGGGAAAAGTGCCATTGGTACTGGATCAGTCAGAAGGGTGTCACAAGGACGTGGCGAGGGTGCTGTGGAAGGTGCTACTAGGAACCACACTGCTTCTGGCACTGCAACTTCTAGTGGCAGTGCAATGCCATCCATACCACATGCTGTGCCAGTGTCAGCTTCACTGGGAACTAAAGCATCCAGCTTCTTTGGCACTCAGCGCAGTAATGCTACTCCCAGTGCAGCTATAGTTCATCACTCTAAACATCAGTCTAAAAAGATGGCATTGGATGTTGCCACACTATTATGTGAGTCTCTAGGGTCTCAGGATAGGCCAGAAAATAATGAACGGTCTCAGTCCCAGGAGACCTATGATTTAAATAAGGAGGTGGTAGTGACTAAGAGCAAGGAGGGTTTGGTACAGTGGCAGGCAGTATGATAGATGATGACAGTAAGGGTGGGGCAGGAGTAGTTACTATGGGGGGAGTAGATAAGGAAGCAGCAGCATATAGAGCTTCCAAATGTGTTTGAGGTGCAAGAACATTCTTGTAGCAAATACACTGTCAGTGGCAGTGTTCTTCATGTGTCAGAGAATGTTACTGAGGAAGCGGACCCGGGGTATAGTCAGCTCTTACTTTCTCACATGGAAATGCTAGAAAGCATACAGTGTGGTAGGGATGATGGTTGTGAGGGTGACGATGACCCAGTAGTAGACTCTAACTGACAGCCACCCCATCCACAAGCAGCAACCAGAACTGTTAGTGGCAAAGGGCAAGCAATCCCTTTTCCTTCAATCCAGAAGCAGCAACCTGTCATGGTCAAGAGACATCAATTGGCAAAAATGTGATCTGGGGGAAAGCAGCAGCAGCTTGCAAAGAAAACTGTTTTGCCCATCCCATGTCTCTGTCCCCATCTGCTCCACCACCCACAAAAATCCGGCATGTGGGTGGACATTCATTGGTCTAGAATTTGTTTGTAATTGATGAGTCTGATGACAGTGTTGCAGTGTGCAACATTTGTCATTTCAAAATTAGCTGGGGGAAGCCAGCTTCACACTATAGGATGACTAGCATGTATAGTTATATGCAAAGTAAGCACCCCATTAAGTGGACTCAGCATAAGCGGTTGTCGTTCATGCCTACTTCGGCTACTTCAGCCCACTATGAAAGCGAGGGTCCACAGCCAGTTGATAATGTAACATTGGACCCCTTATTGTGTTCTACCCCCCACACATGCAGATACTAGTGGAGGTAGTAGTCAGATATCCGTCCACTGTATGCATGGAGAGGTTTTTGCAGCATGTCCCTGCTACCACAGAAGGCAACCAAAGCCACAAGACCATACCTGGCAAAGCCAAAACACATCCCATAGTGCTGCATACTCAGAGGCTTAAGCAGCCTGATATCAAATCGACATTAACCAAGAACACAAAATGTCATCGTAAACACCCGGTGACAAAAGAACTGAACACGGCTGTTGCCAAGATGCTGGCAAAAGACCTTTTGCCATTCTCATTTGCCAAGAATGAGGGTTTGAGAGAACTGATGGAGAAGGCTGTGCCTAAATATAATGTTCCAAGTTGAAAGTTTTTCAGCAGTAAGGCTATTCCAGCAATGTACAATGACCTTGTATGCATGGTGTCACATGCTCTGTCACACTCAGCAGTAGCCAGCATCCACCTGACCATGGACATCTGGACCAGTGGTCCATCATCAGGCGTTAGTTATGTGTGCATTACTGCACACTGGCCTGTTTCCCTCGGGTATATGCTCTGCATCCCTGTCCCTCATCTAGTTGTCCCCTGAGTACTGGTAGCAGTTCTACTGGTTGTCAACAGCATGCCACATTAAGCATGCTGAGTAAACAAGGGTCCCATACATCAGAGAGAATTCTCACCCACATCAATGAGGCCATTACACTCTGGATAAAACACCATGGATTAAATGCGGCACATATTGCCAGTAACAATGGCCATAATGCCATCAAAGCAATCACTGATGGCTGCTTTTATCGTGTCCCCTGCTTTGCTCATATGTTGAATCTCATTGTGAGGTCCTTTCTGGAGCATGAAGCAGTGAGTGCCATGTTGGCTGTCAGCCATAAAACCATCAGCCATGTCAGTCATTCTGCACTTGTTAGAGCAGAGCTCCATGCTCTACAGAAGTCCAATAATCTTCCACAGCACTGCTTGAAGCTCGATGTGCCAACCCGATGGAATTCCACTCTCTATATGCATGAGAGGCTGTATGAACAGTACTAACCACTCCAGGAGTATATAATGCACATGTGGTATTGGGAAGCACAGTCTGCAATGTTTCGAGATCAAGTTCAAGTTCAAGTTTCAAGTTTATTGCAGGAAACCTCCGTTGAGCAAGCAATGTTGCTGAGTCCATCCCACTGGTTTTGATGGATAGTGTTATCCAGGTACTTCGACCACTGGAACAGGTGACACAGGTTGTGAGCATAGACAATGCATGTTTGAGCCAGGTGATACCATTGCTGTGCATTCTCCATCATGCAGTGTGCAATGTAAGGGGGAAATTTGAAGTGACTGCTGATTCTGTTAGAGTTGAGCTTGCTGAACTCATCATGCAGTTTTGTGATGATGATCCCTGGGTCATTCACATTAACAACTCAGAGGCATACATACTATCAATCCTGCTGGATCCCAGGTACAAGCAGGGCATGGCTTCAATTCTTTCCAGTGGGAAGGATGATCTTGATCATTATATAGTTATCCTGCATTGCAAGGTTGAAAACTGGATGAGTATGTCTGAGGTAAGGGTGGAAAAAACAAAAGCAGTCGGCAAACATCAAGCAACAAGCTTCCCTCACCCAGTGTCCTTCTCCTCCACCGGTACAGAGTCTGCACCTTCACCATCATTATCATGAGGTAGTAGTCATGCCACAAACCCTCTGTGGTTCATGATCAAGGACATTAGGGTTTCCACACAGCAGCCACCTCAGGGAGACACAGAATTTTAGCTGTCTGCATGACATATGGTGCAGTCATATCTTGATGACCCTCAGCTGCTAAGTATTGAAGATGAACCCCTTGAGTATTGGCGAAGCAAGCTCAAAATCTGCCTTGCACTTGCTGCTATCACCATTGAGTTCCTCTGCTGCCCCTGCACCAGCCTAAGCTTTGAAAGAGTTTTTTACTGCTGCTGGTTCAATTGTGACTGACTGATGAAGCCGCCTGTCAGACCGTAATGTGGAGTACCTGACATTTGTTAATATGAACTCCCATTTCTTCCCAAAGCAGTTCATGGTGTCAACAACAGCAAGATTCCATGATCTTGCCAAAGAAGGTGGTGAGCATCAGGACTTAACAGAGGATGAGGATAGTTTTACAGTGCTGTCCGACAAAAACACAGCTGAGGGGTTTGAGTTCTCCTGAGTAGGAGAGAGAGTCACAGATCATGTGTCTGCCACCTAAAGTGATGAGTTTTGTGCAGCTGTATTATAAGCAGATGCTGATATCACTGAAGGACATTCAGTCTTGTTTCTGCCTTTGTGACTAGTTTACTGTCCAAGTTGGCAAATGTTCATGGCCTTTCTCCTCCACCCATTAAAAAAAACAGAAATACCCAAAAAATTGACCAGACACATGTTTACTTGTCCCTTACTGTTGATGATTCCTGTGTTGTGTGGTGCACCACTTGCTGGGGGAAACACTCAGCTACAAGTTTCTGTCCAAGTTGGCCAATGTTCATGGCCTTCCCCTCCACTGGTTAAAAAAAACAGAAATACCAAAAAAATTGACCAGACACATTGCTTGTCCCTTACTACTTGTAGGCCCGGATATTCAAAACTTTGCCCCGGCGTTAAATTAGCACAGCCTGGCAGGCAAACTTAGCCCGGAGCAAAAAGCAAGCTATATTCAAAAGGAATAGCCTGGGGCAAACAGCCTCTGAATATTGCATGGGAATGATGCCAGGCAAACTGGGCTGGGAGTGCAGGGCAAACGTAGCCCTGGAATAAGACAGCTCTGAATATAGCAACCAGGAAGTGTAAACCACAACAGCAACACAGTGCACAGCAACTTGAAGGTAGGTAGAGGTGAACTATGTGGCCAATGTGCTTGCCAGCAAATGCGTGGACCCAGTACAACTGCAAGCAGCAGCACATGTAAAAGTACGGTGTGCAAAACTGTGTAATATTCCCTGAACCATTAGTGCCATGTAACATATTTGCATGGGTTTAATGCGGAGCTAAGCCATTTGCCTAGCGCTAAACTTTGTCATATTCAAAGGTGACATGCAAATGAGCCTACTTAGGTACTCTCTGGGCAAACATGCAGATTAGCATCTCATTATGCCCTGATTTGCATGCAGTTTGCCCAGCGTTACTGCAGGGTCCTACAGCTCCACCTGTAGGTCAGTCTGGAAGTACAGGGTCTGGCCAGGTCTGGCCGCAGCTCCACCTGTAGGTCAGTCTGACAGTGCATGATGGTAGCTGCAGGCTACATGTATGCAGTATAGCATAGCATTATGTATTCCAGAGGACAACACAGCATAGGCACAGGCAGTGGTGGTGGTGATGGATGCAACTGTCACACTGTAGGACATGCTACAGTGTACAGCAGACACCACAGTAGCAAGGGGTCCAGTAGTGTGAGGGACACAGCAATGCCTATGGTGTGTGGGGTAGTGATGGCCACTGCGCTGTACACAGTGACAAGCCCAGCTTGCAGGTGTTTACTGACAGTGGACATTACTGTCACACTGTTGTGTGCCCCACAGATGCTGAACCTCTGGCATGGGATGCTCATAGTGACATATACATGGCCGGCTGTGTGTGCTGTGGTTTTTGTACAGCTATTCGATATGTGACTGGGGGGGGCACGTATGATCAGACAGGCACACTGGAATTGGGGTATTCCCAATACTGGACCATGTGCACTGCATGCTGTGTCCCAACCTTGTGGCTGCCCCCAGCCTATGGTGAGACCTGGCCACCCGTACACCCTTCCCTCAACACCCACCATGCCCACTGTGCTGCATGTGTGTGCTGGCATCTGTTGTTCACCACAGATGTATGGTCTGCAGGTATGTGCTGTATGGCCACACTACCATGGTGGCCCCTGGGGGCCGGGTCACCACATACTGCCTGGCTTGGCTGGGACTGGTGGCAGCTGTTGGCATCATTGTGGTGCAATCAGTGAGCAGCATGTTTCCTCCATGTCTGGCTTTTTCTGTCTGTCATAGTCATATGTTAGGGTCGTGCAAGGCCGCGCTAAAGCCGTTCTAATGCTGCACAATACCACAATGTCACAAAAATGTGGATTGCCCAGGGTTAAGAACAGCTTTTCCTGGGCAGTAATTTATATCACTCAAAGGGTCACGCTAAGTCGCCCAAAACCACGTTGCACGGCGCTAGTCGCTGAATATAGCAGTGCACCTGTATTCATGTTCAGTTTGCCCCTTGCATATATTATGATGTTGCCCGCTGCTAATGCGGTTTGCACACTGTATTTGGCCTTTTGAATACAGCAGACCCACGCTAATCCCGCGCTAAACCCATGCAAACGGTTTGCACCCCATGCAAAGCTTTGAATATCTGAGCCGTAATGTTTAACAAACTAGGGCACCTACAGCGCCTTGCAAAGTAAGTAGTCAAACGTTTATGTCCATGCTCTCTCCAAAACCAAAACAAATATAAGTAGCACCAAAAAACATTTTGAACAATGTTTGTAATCGGAAGCTGTATACCACTGATGTTAATGTGCATCTATTCCTGTTGAAAACACTGTCAGCAGTACATTAACAACTTTTCATACATTCTGGCTGGCCCTGCTCCAAGTCATCCAGAATCCCAGAAAAACAGGACAAAGTACTAACTACTAGGCCCCTAAATGCAGCAGCTGCAAATGACACAATCATCAAATCTGCCACTACTCTGGATCCTGCAGTGCAGCACCAAATAACAACAGCCAGAGGAACTGCTATGCCCCATTAATTCTGCTGATGAAGACGCATTTCCTGACTATGACTACACCATTCCTGTGAATCCTGTCACACCAAATAACAACAGCCAGAGGAACTACTATGCCCCATTAATTCTGCTGATGAAGACGCATTTTCCTGACTTTGATTACACCATCCCTATGGATCCTATGGCACCAAATAACAACAGCAAGAGGAAATACCATGCCACAGTAAAACTGCCGAATCCTGTTGCTAATGCTGCTTATGAATCCACAGTCATACCACAGGTTGGTATAACTTTGACAATTCATTCTTGTCACATCATGTTACGTAATACTTAAGTAATTGTTTTAATAAGTATGTCGACTGGTAAAGACTACTTACTTAAAGATACTCATTTAAGAGGTTATCCTAAAGAAAGCAGTATTGTTTGTGTACTGCGGTGTGTGTGTGAACACACAGACAAGGTGGCGGTATTACAGTAGTTTGTTTGGGTATGCAGAGTAAGCCATGAAAGTACTGCTCGTAGAGAGATGTGAGTAGCGCTTTCATACTGTTTTAACTGCTGTTTACTAGTCCTATAGTCAAATCTTCCTGCTTCTATAAAAGGACTTTGCCTTATTTATATTATAGGCCATGATATGATGCAGCTTCTGCCACACTGTGCCCATTTCATCTGATTAGACCACCATTCACTCTCACAAGAAGTGTTGCGCCTTGAATGTGTTCTTTAGATGTGGCCAGGTAAGTATCCCTGTGTTTTTGCAATCATTTTTTTTCCCCTCAATGAAAATCTGGTACTCGGGTAAGTACTGGAGTGATCTTCTTACTGTCATACTTCAGGAATGTGTTACAGATAGCAAAGGGGGGGCACACTCAGGGTTGAAGTTGTAGGATAGTTGGTGTGGTAGGCAGGCATAGTTGGCACCGATAGTACCGTATCTAGGAACATGTGCAAAAAGCCTAAAAGGACACAGTCTTGGTAAGCCAAATTGCTTTTGTTTCTGTAACTATCTCACTCTGACTTATTTCCTTTCCAGGTCTGTCATGCACTGCTGCTGCTGCTGCCAGGATCATACCTGACACCGCATCCTGGTTGCTTCATGTGTCCATACTGACTGTCCAGATTAGTAAGTATTTTTTCAGTGTAACCTTTCAATTTTATACCCTTGTTTTCATTTTCAAACAAGAAATTCTATGGCAATTTAATGGGATGGCTCATTTATGGCCTCTAGTGTCCTAGGGCAATTTTAGGGACCAGGTAAGTAGAATTGTTTATCTTTTGTCATTATTTGTTCCTGAGATGTACAGCATAATAATCAAGTCATTTGGGTATACATTGTATGCCAGACCACTATCTAGGGTGACGGTAAGCTTCACTGAACCTTGACATAAAGTAAGTCAATGATCCCCTCCCAAGACAATGAAGACTAGACTGGTATGAACAGATTGATTTGTATACTTTAAAACAAAAACAGAACAAGTTAAAAGTGATCAAAGAACAGTGCAGAATAAACAGGTTTCAAAACACAGAACACTTGTTAATTTGATCTTGATATTAAGGACATGAATGATTTATTTTTCACTGATCACAATCACATCATGAGTCATCTTGATGTCTGATCCCCCTCCACAGGCAAGAAAAAAGAGAAAGCTCAGAAAGCAGCTTTTTATTTTAATAAGATTATGCTGGACCCCCCACACACACACACCTGTAGAGCTGAACAACAACAGAAAGCATTTTGCCCAGATTCTGCAGCAGGCAGCAAAGCACAGCGTGAGAGACTTCTCAACTTCTCTGTTCCCCTCACCTCTACATTTTATTCCGAAGTCCACTTAGCCTAGGACATACAGTACACAACAGCACTGCCTGCATCACCATCCTGGCACCCACCAAACCCTGTCAGCTACTGAAATTGACATTACCACCGTTCCCCATCAGTTTATCTGGAGCATTACATTACAGAAGATGACCAGACATTAACCCTTGCAGCACTACTGACTGATGTATCTGTCCACAGTGCTAGTACATTGTAACTTTGTTGGCAGTCAAGGGTTAAGGAATAGGACAGTGAACATATGCTGCTGGCTAAGTAAACAGACTAGCTGGTTTCTCTGTCATGCATATTAAGTAAGGGCAATAAATAATGACTAAAATAAAACATGCTATGCTAGCTTCTTTGTCATACACCTTAGTTAAGGAAGATGCAAAGCCAGTCAGCAGCCCCCAAAAACCCACCCCAATGGACAAACAATGCTGATCATTAGGCATGCCTTAATGTGGAACTTCTGTAATACCCAGTCAATGTGGAACAAGGAGATAAGAGCCAGTGATCTGCCTATAAAAAACACTCTTTTTCCTTGTTTCGGCAGGCACTAATGCGTACCTCGCTGACTAAAGAATGCCACTACTGGGGTATTGGGTAAATTAAGGGAGAACTTATTTGCTGTGATCATTGGAATTTGTGAAGTTTCTGCAGCACAGCGGGGCACAGGATCCAAGGCAGCATGGATTATCAGCAGAAAG
This sequence comes from Neoceratodus forsteri, assembly GCA_016271365.2. NCBI lineage: Eukaryota > Metazoa > Chordata > Ceratodontiformes > Ceratodontidae > Neoceratodus > Neoceratodus forsteri. Next base: position 496,644,625 of record CM057453.1, read on the forward strand.
ATCCTTGCAGATAAATCTTACAGATTCGTTGACTGAGTAATCATTGGTGGCAGATCAGTGAGTGGTGGGGGATGTAGACTACCTGAATTGCAGTAAGGCATTAGACCCTGTTCTGCACGGGAGATTACTGTATAAATTTGTGAGCCTGTGTGTGTGGGGGACATATGGTGGTAAAGTAGATGGGGATGGAACTGGTGGATAAGGGACAGGTCTCAGAGGGAGGTGGAAACTGGCATGAAATCAGAGGCTGTCCTTGACCAATGTACTCATTCAACCTTCCTGCTCTCAATGGCCATCATAGATGTCAATGAATTACAGTACTGCTGCTACAGTAGTGCCCAGTGGACATCTGATTTATGGGGTAGCATAACTTAGAGGGTAATATGAAATGGCCAAAGAAATCCCTGTATCCTGTTTGGACCAGACTTGGTTCTAGCCATTGCAGTATGAGAGTGCCACCACTGGCTAAAACAAGTCTACCGACTGGACAACTCACAGAATTCATAAGTCACTTTTTTCTTACTTTCCATCACAAACATGACTGCAGCCTTTACTCATATATAAAAAAAACTTCAACTAGGCCCTAAAAAAAGGCCAATAAATTAAATAAAGTAAGTAAATAATTTAATATAATTTACAACACTCCTGATGAGCCCCCCTTACACACATGCTTTTATATTGTATGGGATACTAATCACTCATACAAAATTCAACCACCATCATTATAGTGTGTGTGACAAAACTCCCAATTTTAGCCATACCTTTTACTGGTGCCCTAGTACCGGTCTCCCTAAGGGGGCCCAGTTCAGCCTCTGGATAACGAATAAAGTCTCTATATACATTGTATATAAACAAGGCCCCTGGAATTCTGCGGTTCTGCAGTTGCTGAATTTGCCGCAGAATTTGCATCATGCCGCAGAATATATATAGTGCCGAAGAATTCATTGTTTTTGGTGAATTTTCATATAAATATACTGTTTTTCCCTAGTGTCAGGCTTTTTTACTCACCTCGTTTATCCTGAAGCCCCTCCTCTATGCTCAGCATATGATGTCATCGATGACATCACATCATATTTAGCCAATGACAGGACTGCATTCTGCCAGAGAAATGAATAAATCATGCCGCAGAAATCAGAAAATTCTGCCGAAGAAGTCAAGGAGCCCTGCTGCAGAAATCAGAAAATTCTGCCGCAGAACACCAGGGGCCCTGTATATAAATAATCATTTATGCACACAGTACTTTCTGAGCCTATTTAATCATTATCTGTGTTAAAAAAAAATAACAATATACATATCTCACCACCAGACGTTGTCTCCACACCACTGCTGCTTGCTTCCTCTGCTCCCTCTGCTGGCACCATGGTGCTAGACTTCACGGTGCTGGCATCGACAGTACAGCTGCTCCCGGCAGCACCTGTTCACAATGAAGAGAGGAATACTGATATTACAAAGCAGCTGTGGCAATTTAACTAGGCCTCATGGTCTGATTCTCACTATTATTTTCATTTTCAATACTGTCTCCAGGCTGATTAGTTATAAACATTATGCTCTGGCATACATTGTACAATGTGACAATTTAAACTTATTAATTCAGTGTCTTCACAACTTAATATTAACCGTGATTTGTCCTGTATTAACTCCACTGCACTGTAACATTTTATAAGTGCTTATCGCCTGCTGGCAACCATATTCTATCTGTTTGTGCAATCCTCTGATGTTGAAACTATGTAAGGTGATTCCAGCTCAAAGTTGTTTATTCAGAGAATACAATAAATAAATTGAAAATAAACATATTGTGGAACATAATAAGATTAAAGCTGCACGGCAAGCCAGCAATCAAACACATGCCAGTAAAGCAATCAAGCAGTACGGTGTAATTGTAAGACTATCTGATGCCAGTAAATTAGAAAAATAAAAGTAATATACTCACTAGTGCTGTCATCCTCCACTCGAGTACTTTTCCCTGGAGTGGTTCCATTGTTGGTCTCTAACTCCTTCTGCTGCTTTCTCTTCCTCCCATTGCCTTTCATGTTCACAGCTCCCCCAAGTACCTCCAACACCTCTGTATCATGCCTTTGGATGTCGTTCCACTTGTGTTCAATTTGGCGCACTGTTCAGGACATGACACCCTCTCCTTTTTTATCAAGTGTTGTCTTTATGGCAGCCCACACTTTCTCCCTCTCTTTTAGAGGGAGCCTCTCCGGCACATAGAGTTCGGTCACGTCTGCGGTGATCTTTTACTAGCACCATGGCCTCCTTATGTGAGAAGATCAGTGCGATTTTTTTCTCAGTGCTGCCATCACTGGTGGAGGGAACAGCCTGTTGTTGCTAGCCTTGCTCCTCCTGACCCCTCTTTTCCACTTCCCCCACATTCTGATTCCCACCTTCCTCCTCCAGGCTCATGCTGCTCAGTCGCAATCCAAGTTCTTCAGCTGTGGACATTTTTTTAACTCTACAAACTCTTTCTCTCTCTCTCTCACTTTATTCTTGACTCTAACTCTCCCTCTCCTCGCAATCGCAGAAACCGGAAATGGCAAAATTTGCAATTTCTAGTTCCACCTTTATACCCGCAAATATTTTATTCTGCAATTTAAGGATAATCCCACGGTTCACATTGGAACACTGTTTAAATACTGCGGAATTATTTTTACCGCATGATTATGTCGACTCGGAATAAGTCACCTTACCTGTGGTATTTTAGTTATGAAATGCAAAAATAATATTCACGAGTGCTACAGATTGCAGTATTAATAAAGTAGCCACAATTTCAAGCAATACTGAGCAACTGATTTTCTGCAAGTAATGTGTGTACATTTTTCTGTTTCTACAGGTGTTAATCATTATTTACAATTTTTGAGTCACATACTATTTTAAAGCACCCAATTGGTCCTATTGTGTTACTGCTACTGTTCATGTGGGCAGAGGAAGATATGTTTTTATAATCTGTCAAATTAGATCAGTTTGAGCGGGGAAACATGTGGGTGAACAGGTTGTGTGATACCAGAGTTGTAGACATGTTGGTTGTACATTAGGTCATGAGTGCTGTCAGACTAGGTAGTGAGAGGATGTACAGAATTGTTGGTCCAGCTGCACATGCGTGCCACCCTCCCTGCTGTTGCTAATGTCTTGTTTCCCCTTGTGATTCATTAACTAGTGTATTTTTTTTACATTTCAGGTCTGCCTCTGTAATGGTGATACTTCTGATCCTGCTGTCCTGAATGTTCCCTGCCAGCCATTCCAGTGGCTGTACTGTCAATCACAATGCACAGATAAGTACTTCACACAAACATTGAACCTGGAGAAACATGCATTCTTATTGGCATTTCCAGAATGTTTATTGGATGGTACTGTGGTAGTTGCAGATAGATTATGAATGAGTTTGAAGCAGGTTGGTGGGTGTCCGAGGGGGGTGGATTACCTGCTGCAGGCTCAGACCACTTGTCCTGACTTTATATTAGTCAAAGTGACAGTATAGAAACATAGAAACATAGAATTTGACGGAAACAGGTGCAGTATAGGATAATGGGGTGAACTTTGGGGCTGAACAGTCCAGGGCACACCTCAATGCCTGTCACTGGCTGCAGGGTGGGGGTGGGCTGGAATGGCGTGAGCATTACAGCCAATGAAACATAGAAACATAGAATTTGATGGCAGATAAGGACCGCTTGGCCCACCCAGTCTGCCCATTTCCCTACCTGATGGATAAGCTGCAGATCCTAGTTAACCAGCAGCCTACTTCTTCCTACCCCCAACCCCTAGAATTGCCTTTATGACTGTCCCATGCATGCTTGAATTCCACCACTGTTTGTGACTCCACAACCTCCTCTGGAAGGCTGCTCCACACATCCACCACCTCTCTGTGAAAAAAATACTTCCTTAAATTACCTCTGACCACCCCTTCTATCTCTTCATATTGTGCCCCCTTGTTCTTGCACACCTCTTTTGAAAGATGCTACCCTCTTGACTTTGTTGATTCCCTTGAGGTACTTGAAAGTTTCTATCATGTCCCCCTCTCCCTCCTTTTCTCTCGAGGCTATACATATTAAGCTCCTTAAGTCTCTTCATATGTCTCCCAGTGCAGACCCTGCACCGCTTTAGTTGCCCTCCTCTGACACAACTTCCATCCTGTCTATGCCTTTGCGGGCGATTGGGTCTCCAGAACTGCATGCAGTCTCCAGATGGGGTCTCACTAGCTGTCTGTACAGAGGGATAATAACTTCCTTGTTTTCTACTGGTGATGCCTCCCATGCATCCCAGTATCCCCCAGCCCTCCTTGCTGCCCCTCTCACATTGCTTGCCCACCTTTAGGTCATCTGATATGACTACCCCAGGTCCCTTTCCATTTTTGTTGTTGTTAGTATCTCACCCCCATTGTGTACTCTTCCCTGGGTTTTGTTTCCCAGGTGCATTACCTTGCACTTCTAGCATTGAATCTAAGCTGCCATACATTTGACCATTCCTCTAACCTTGCCAAGTCCCTTCTCATCCTTTCCACTCCACCTTGTGCATCAACACTGTTGCAGATCTTTGTGTCATCTGCAAAGAGACATACTTTTCCTTCAGTCCCTCTGCAATGTCACTTATAAAGACATTGAAGAGGACTGGTCTTAATACTGAACCTGTAGTAGCCTCACTACTAACCCCCCTTTTTCAGAGTGACCTATATAGAAAAAAAGGGGTTAGTAGTGGGGTACCGCAGGGTTCAGTATTAGGACCAGTCCTCTTCAGTGTCTTTATAAGTGGCATTGCAGAGGGACTGGAAGGAAAAGTATATTTTTATTTGGTTGTCTGTGCCTCAACAAAAAACTCACAATCCTGCTTCTCCGTTGTGTTTGTGCAACTGTTGTGTGGTTTCCCTTTCAGGCCTGCCTCACAATTCCCTAAGGCTTTCTGATTGCTTTGCTCCTGCTCCTGCTGCTGCAGCAGTACTTCCTAACTGACCCCATGCTGTGGCTTCATGGTATGTCCATTCCAGCTGCCCAAGTAAGTACATAATATTTATTTTCATTTTTAGTGAAACCTTGAAACTGGTTGATTTTTTCTACTTAGTTTTGATTCTTTTTTTCCCCATATTCTGTTTATACTCCTTGTCCCCGTTGCCCCCTTCAGACCAACCCTCCCAGCCTCGACTTCCCGAAATAACTGGAGCTTACCTTTCTGCCTGGCCTGGGAGCAGAGCCTGAGGAGAGTCAAGCTTCATTCTGTGGCCGGAGGATTTCTTTTCCTCCATTTTTCTCCTCGATCCCTGTTGCTGGGGCTCACACACCAGACGTGCTTATGTGGAAGCACACGCACGTCCGCGGAAGTCCAGCACCACCCACCCCCTTCTGTGCACCCTACAGACCTGCACTTCCCTCAGGCTTCCACCTGGGGGCAGTCATTTTGTGGGAGGGTAACCCCTCCCCTCCCAGAAGAGGAGCGCTATCCTCCAGACACTCCATCCACTCCCTCCCCACCAACCCCCAACGACCTGGGCTTATTTCTGAACCCGGATCACTGGCATGACATGAAATGTGGTGTCCAACGCGTGAACCCTCAGCACCACTGGGCCGGCTCTTAGTGTTGATTCTGACTGGCTTTGAGGAAGGCATTTAGAGTTCAGTTTCCAGTGTGGGGTGGACAATACAGTGGTAGTGGTGGTACTGTATTAACTGCTCTAGGTGCAGCAGACTAGTTGTGCTGAAGGTAAATTAGATAAAGAGAAAGTAAGTTCTTGGTTGTTTTTCCTGACTAACATTTGTTCATCAGCTAAATAATGTCAGTCCATGCTTGTCTTGTGTTTCTTTGCTTGTCAGTGTGCTTCCCTATCAGATCTGCCTCACTATGGCTTTCTGAGTGCTGCTGCTGCTGCAGCTGATTCTATTGCTGCCGGGATCCTCCCTTACTCCGCCAGGCCTGTGACTTCCTGATGCGTTCATCACCAAACTGCCTAGGTAAGTACTTAATAATTTTTTTGTTAAAAAATAAATCTTTGTATGATAATGAAATAGGTGTAGGTGCCAATGTCTTTGAGACAGATAATTGGGGAGGATGGTGGTGGGGTGGGCAGTGGTAGTAGTAACAGTGGATTAGCTGCTGCAGGATCAGACTACTTTGGCTGCATGTGGTTTATGAAAAGTGAGAATATGTTCTGATTTGGTTTTCAGGTCTACAAGGTGTTTTTAACCTACTAAACAAATTGTAGTCCCTTCTCTTGTGTCTCTGTAACTCATGGTGTGATTTATTTTTCATGTCTGCCACTGTGATGCTTTATGAATGCAGATGCAGCTACAGCTGATCTGAATGTACCCTGACAGCCAGGCCTGCAGCATAATGGTTTGTTGATCACAATTGCACAGGTAAGTATCTTTAGTTTCTGTTTTAGTTTGACCTTCTTTTTCCCCACACAGGTCAAAATATTTTGCCGTGGGATACATTTATTTATAGTTAGAGAAATAAGGCAGGTATGGGGATGGGGTGGGCAAGGGGGTATGGGGCACTATGAAAGTGGTACAGTAGAATACTTAGTTGCACATTAGGTAGTGACAGGTGGGAGAATAGGTAGTGAATTGATAGGATGTTCAGAATTGTTGGTATAGCCGCATAGACTCTGTGCTCCACTGTTTTAACAAATGCCATGTTTCATAGGTGTTTTTGTAACTATGTCCACAATTTTTCTCTTCTTAGGTCTGCCTCTATAAGGCTTGCTAGATAGAAGCTGCTGCTGATGATGCCCCTGCTGCCCTGAATCTACCCTGCCAGCCCTGTGACTGTATGAGGGAACAGAAGAGGAATACGAACAAACATACGAACATATGAAGAAGCCAGAAGAAGAAGGCCATTTGGTCTAACTAGTCTGCTCGTACTGCAGGGTCCACAACTTGAGCTACTGTCACTGCCTCCCTTCTCACTACTCCCATCCTCCCTACCCATACTCCTTACCTTCCCCCTATGCCTATCTCATCCTCTCTTGAAGCTGCCTACTGTGTTAAATGAGATCACCTCTTCCGGGCAGTGCATTCCATGTATCCACCACCCTGTCTGTGAAGAATTGCTTCCTGATCTCCCTCCTAAACCTCCCAACCTCCAGCATAAGACTGTGACCCCTTGTGTTATGGTTGCCACTCAGCTTAAAGAGACTCTCCTTATCTACCTTATTTATCCCTTTCAAGTGCTTGAAGGTCCCAATCATGTCCCATCTCTCTCTCTCCTGTTTTCAAGGGAGTACATGTTCAGTGCCCTCAACCTCTCCTCATATGCTTTATCCTGCTGACCCGCTATCATCTTTGCAGCCCTCCTTTGGACCATTTCCAGCAGGTTAATGTCCTTTTTGAGGTGTGGGCACCAGTGCCGAACTCCATACTCTAGATGAGGCCTTACCAGGGACCTGTATAAGGGCAGTATAGCCTCCTCTCACCAACTACTGATCCCCCTAGATATGCATCCCAGCATCTTGTTTTCCTTTGCTGCTGCTTTCTTGCACTGCGTGGAATCAAATGACAACACCAGTGGTCGATCTGATTGTATGAACACCACTGTGTTTCTAAATCTGTACCGTGGCCTAAGTCCATACAGTGTAAACTGAGCAAGTACCTCATCCAGCATTTCTTTTGGGAGAGGGCAAATCTTTGACAGGAGATACATGCTGTCTCAGAGGGCATCCAGCAGTGAGTACAGATCTTCCTACACAGCTGCAGTGGATTTTTGTAATGAATAGTCTGGCAATATGAAATAAAGTTTCCCAAGTTGCATTTAAACCTCAAAGTCTTAGCTGGAACCTTTCAAGAGTTAAACCCCCTCCCAAATTTATATTCCAACGGCCATATAAATCCCTAAACCTCTCCCCTCTTCTGGAAGAGTTAGCTCACTCCAACTGGGACCCAATCCTAAGATGCTCTAACATGGATGCTGCCCTCACGCACTTCAGGAACACCTTCCTCAGTGCCTGGGACAAACATGCCCCCCTGCGCCGTGCTATGGTCCGTGGGTCACACCTTCCCCGGATATCTTTTGAGCTGATAGTTTGCCAACAAGCCCGTGACAGGGTGTGGCATTCCTACAAATCCACGCTCCTCCCAGGTGACAATATCACTTACCGCTTGCTCTGAAACAAATGCACAAAGGCCATAGCCAAGGCCGGATACTTTAACAACACCCTAAACTCAAATCTTGAGAGGCCTTCTAAATTCTGGAAAGTCATCAACTCCCTTTTCTCCCCCAACAACAATCCCTCCTCTCCCTTCTCAGCCCAGGACCCTACTCCGACCCACTGACAGTAGCCTCCGAGTTCAATTTCTACTTCACTACTTGTGCTAAGACCCTCCTGGACTCTTCCTCCTGTAACCATTACCCACTCCCCAGACAGCTACCCTCCTACTGCCTGGCCAGAACCCTTCTTCAGACACATCTCCCCACTGAAACCTTAGATGCCCTTCGCTCCTGAATCCCACCAAAGGTAAATCTCCCAACTACTTTCTATAACAAACCTTCTTCCTGTCTGCCCCGTCCATCGCTACTCCCCTTGCTGCCCTGCTAAATCTTTCATTCACCACTGAGTCACTCCCCTCAGAGTGGAAACATGCCACTGTCATACCTCTACCAAAAAGAGTTGACCCTACCTCCGCTGCTAGCTACTGCCCCATCTCCTTCCTCCCCACCCTCGCCAAACTCCAGGAACACCTAGTACTATCACAGCTTGCCCACTTTCTCTCTGAAACTAACTTCTTCACTCCATTCCAGTCCGGTTTTGGGAAGAACCACTCCACCACCACCTCCCTACTAAGACTCACGGACTCCATCCTCTCTGGAATGGACAAAGGACATATCACCACCGCTATTTTCATCGACCTAGCCAAAGCATTCGATACGGTATCCCACTCCCTCCTACTGTCCTGCCTAGCAGGCGCTGGTCTATCACCTTCAGCCATAAATTGGTTCAGTGACTACCTACAAAATAGAACCCAATCTACAAAAATAACTGACTGCACCCCCCTTACTCCTAATTACCACCTGTGTCCCCCAGGGCTCAGTCCTTGGCCCCATTCTCTTCTCCATCCTACTAAATGATCTGCCAATTGCTTGCACCACTACCTCAATACACATGTACGCTGATGACATGGTCCTGTTTACTTCCGGCCGCTCCCCTGAAGAAGTCACCTCTAATCTTCAGACCGATGTCAACAAAGTACAACACTGGGTCAACTCCAACCAACTCTCCCTAAACGCCAAGAAAACAGTCTCTATGTCTATCGGCACTAGACAGAGACTATCCAGACTTACATCCCCCCTGATCTTCTGTACCCTAAATAACACCACCCTTGAAGACATGCCCTCTTTAGGTACCTAGGGGTTTGGCTTGATCGCCACCTCTCCTACTCCACCCACGTGGATGCCATCATATCAAAATCTGCACCCCAAGCTCGGTGCCCTCTATATAAACCGCACTAGTCTCCCGCTTCCTGTGAGACGCGAATTAGTCCAGAAAATGATTCTACCTTCCTTCGACTACTGTGATGTTGTCTACAGCTCTGCCTCCAAGTCCACCTTATCCAGACTGGACCCTCTCTTCAATGCTTTCTGCCGCTTCGCCCTCGATGCCCCCCCTGCACCCATCACTGCAAGCTCTTCCATTCACTGACCCTCCCATCCTTGAGCAACCGGTGCCTACTTCACAGTGCTAAAATTGTTTCTAACTTCTGGCTTGGTTCTCTCCCTCCCTACCTCGTTTTCTCCCTGTCTTCCCCACCAACTCCCACTCATGCCCTCAGGTCTACTGACTCCAGGCTATTAGCTATCCCTCATCGAAGAACCTCCGCAGGCCAATCGGCTTTCTCCTACCTCCTCCCTAAGCTCTGGAATGACCTGCTGGCCCAAATACACCATTCTTCCTCCAAACACTCTTTATCCTCCACCCTCACTAACTTCTTCTCACCCAATTGTACCTGCCGCTAATCCCCCCGATTGACTCTCTTTCCCCACCCGATCCCCTACTCCGTACACGCCTGATGAGAGCTGGGCCATTCACCCAAATGACTGGCTTATAAAATTGCCCTAACAATCCTTGCACCTATCCACTCTTGGCACTTCAGCCCATCCCTTCTTATTCCCATCAATGTCCTCCCTAAGTCAACCCCCTCATCCTTCCCAGTGTTTGACTACCTATACCTGTCACCACCCCCTGGCCCCAGGCTCGGGCTCCCAGTTTGCACTGCCAACATGGTGCATTTTATTTATCTTCATTCTCTAGAAATAGGCACTTATGTAACCTTGTATAGTTCGATGTGTAATCAAATATGTTATGCCACCCTCCTTGTGGCACAAGTATGTAGTGCCTCCACTTGTTTAAGTCTGTCTTGCCACACTCACCCATGTAACCATTGTTTTGAAATGCCTGACTCTAATTTCAACCCATTGTTTGTTTTATGTATACTCCTCCCATGTACCCCCCCCCAGGTCGCACCGTGAGATGAGCATTGTTTTGCTCAGTGTGCCTCTCCTGGTGAAACATTTTCAATAAATAAATAAATAAAAGTTATCAGCAATATGGAACTTCAAACCTTGCTGAAAATATGTCACTAACAACAGCAATGATATCTAGCAATTTCTCTCATACTATATACAGTGTACCCAGCCAAGATACAATGCAGCAACTTGCAGGAAGTGACATCTAACCAAATACTTCATGCCAACAGGGCTTCATTTCCACTGACTTACACTACTCCCTGCAGTATATTGCAGCATGCTGTGATGCACTGCAACATTACTGCATTGCAACCTTGCTGGCACTGCAGTAAATTGTAGGGTGGAAAAAAAGTTCCATATTGGGATCGAAACCAAACCCCATACCCACTACTACATAATAGTCTGTAGCTCTACCATTGTGCTAAGGTTCCTTGACAGGAGATGCATGCTGTGGCTAAGGACATCCAAAAGTGAGCACAGACCCCTTCCCCATACACAGCTGCAGTGAATTTTTTTGTAAAGAACAGTCTGTCAATTTGAAGTAATGTTTTTAGGTTTAATTTAAACCTCAAATTCTCAATTGCAAATGTTTATGTTATTAGCAATATGGAATTTTAAACCTTGCTGAAAGTCTATCACTAATATCAGTAATGACCTCTAACAATTTATCTGATGCTATGTAACTTGTAGTAAGAAGAAAAACATGTTCCATTCTGGGAATTAACCCAGGCCCTTTACCCAATACTGAATAGTAGCCTGTAGCACTACTGCTGTAGTAAGTTTCCTTAACAGAAGTCACATGCTCTGGTTATGGCAATCCAACAGTGAGTGCAGACCCACCTTCACAACTGCTGCAGATTATTGTAATGAACAGTCTGTTAATTTTAAGTAATGCTTCCCAAGTTTCTTTTAAACTCAAAGTCTTGACTGAAACGTTTCAAGTTATTAGCAATATGGAACTTCATATATTGCTGAACATCTATCACTAACATCAGAAATTACATCTAACAAATTCTCTCATATGCTATATGAAGGAGCCACCAAATATGCAGAAAGTGACATGTCACAAATTACTTATTAACAAAAGGGCTTAATTTCCATTGAATTACATTTTTTCCTGCAGTATACTACAGCATGTTGTGATATATACAGCAGCATTACTAGATTGCATCCTGGCTGACACTGTTGTAAAATGTAGTGAGAAACAAACAAATGTGTCTCACAGAGGACTGAACCCAACCCCCTACTTGCTGCTGCATGGTAGTCTGTAGTTTTTCCTCTGTACTAAGGTTTTTTGATATGAGATGCATGCTGTGGGAAAGGACATCCAGCGATGAGTGTAGACCCCCTACACAGCTCCAGTATACTTTTGTAATACACAGTCTGTCTGCCATATAGAATTTCAAACCTTGCTGGAAGTCTATCACTAACATCAGCAATGAAATCTAACAATTTCTTTCCTGCTACATAAAATTTAGTGAAAAAAGAAATTGTGTTCTGCACAGGAGATCAAATACAGACTGCTTACCTACTACTGCATGGTAGCCTGTAGCTCTACTACTGTACTAAGGTTCCTTGATAGGAGATACATTCTGTGGCAAAAGACATCCAGCAGTGAGCGCAGACTCCCCACATGCAGCTATGGTGAATTTTCTTTATAAACAGTCTGACAGTTTGAAGGAATGTTTCCCAAGTTGCATTTAAACTTTAAAGTCTGAGCTGGAGTTTTTCAAGTTATTAGCAATATAAAACTTCTAAACTTGCAGGAACTCTATCACTAGCAACATCAATGACATCTAACAATTTCCCTCATACTATATAAACTGTAGTGAGAAAAAAAAAACAAATCATCTGCACTGGAGATTGAATCCAGGCTCCTTATCCACTGCTGCTTGATAGCATGTAGCTCTACTGTTGCACTAAGGTTCTTTGACAGGAGATGCATGTTGCAGCATAAGACATCCAGCAGTGAGTGCAATCCCCAACACACACAGCTGCAGTGGATTTTTGTAATGAACAGTCTAGCAATTTGAAGTAATATTTCCCAAGTTGCATTTAAACCTCAAAGTCTCTGCTGGCACTTTTCAAGTTATCAGCAATACAGAACATCAAACCTTGCTGAAAGTCTACAGTATGACTAACATTAGCGATTAAATCTAACAATTTCTCTCATACTACATAAATTATAGTGACAAAAAAAAAAAAACAGTTCCACACTGACGATCAAACCCAGGCCCCCCATTGCATTGTAGCATGTAGCTCTATCACTGCACTAAGGTTCCTTGACAGGAAATGCATGTTGTGGCAAAGAATATCCAGCAGTGAGTTCAGCACACCCCCAAACACAGCTGCAGTGTATTTTTGTAATGGACAGACTGTCTATTTAAAGTAATAATTCCCAAGTTGTGTTTAAACCTCAAAGTTTCAGCTGGAGCTTTTCAAGTTATCAGCAATACAGAACTTCAAACCTTGCTAAAACTTTGTCACTAACATCAACAATGGCATCTAACATTTTCTTTCATGCTGCATAAATTGTATTGAGAAAGAAAAAAATGTTCTGCACTGGGGATTGAACCAATACCTCTTGCCCATTGTTGCTTGGTAGCCTTGAACTCTCCCACTGTAGTAAAGTTCCTTGACAGGAAATGCATGCTGTGGTGAGAAAAATCAAGCAGTGAGTGTAGACCCTACTCCACAGTTGCAGTCAATTTTTCATAATAAACAGTCTCTCAGATTAAAGTAATGTTTCCCAATTTGCATTTAAAACTCAAAGTCTAAACTGGAACTTTTCAAGTTATTAGCAATGTAGAACTTCAAATGTTGCTTAATGTCTATCACTAACATTAGCAATGACATCTAGCAATTTCTCTCATACTATATAAACTAAAGAGAGAAAGAAACAAGCATTTGTCAATGCTGAAAGTTTGTCATGTGCACTGGTGCCATTTGGGGGTATGAACCGGTGTTCACAAATTTCAACACAGATTCATAACATCATGTTTTTTTTATATTTTTACATCACATTTTCAACATAGCCATCTTATTATGCCACCTCATGAAGAAAGGAATAGTATAAGTTCAACTTCTGTCCAATAGGTACTTTCATGCAGTGGCTGCGAAATCACCTTTCAGGAGGCAAAAAAAAACCATTTTGCCCAAGATCTGAAAAATGGCAGCTGTCACATTCATGAGGTGCAGTGAAAAAATTGTTATGATGAAAATTTGGGGTCAAAATACTGAAAAGTACCAAAGGTACGAGCCTGCATTTAAGCAATAAGCTATGAGGGGGTGTGGGTTATTGGGGAATTTATCACAGCTGGAGTGGTTTGCCCATGAGGTGCAGCCACATGGGTAAATCCTCGCCAGCCATGGCAAATCTCCCAATAACCCACATCCTCCGAGTGGCTTATTGCGATTATACCAAGGTTAATTTTTTTACTATAATAAAATACAGCTTTTAAAGAAGTTGCTTTGAGTGTTTATTTTTATTGTATTTATTGCTGGGATGCAGATGATTATGATGTAGATGACCACCATTACCACCACTATTTGCTCATCAGCCAGTGGTTATCAGTCAGAGGATTTACACCGGTGGTTAACTACCAGTCTGACCATTTCATTGGCTTTTCATTTATGTCCATGGTATAATTGTTAATTTAAGTGCATGCTCACAACTTTGTTGTTTATTAATATTTTTACACCAAATTTTCAATGTAGCATACTTATGACCCCACCTCACGAAAAGTGCCACTGTCATGTTGTTCACTCATCCCGAAAGGTGATTTTGCAGTCACCACACCATTCTGCACCACAGGTGTGAAAACATGTTTCAGGCAGGATATGAAAAATGACAGCTATACTGTTCATAAGGGTGTGTGAAATAATGGCAATGTTAAAAATTTGAAGTGAAAATATTAAAAACTGGCTAAGTTAGGAGTGTGCATAGAAACTGCACAATGCAAGCTCATAACACAGTCATTTGTTGAAATTTTTTCACAAGATTTGCAACATGGGCTTTTTGGAACCCCACCTCATGAACAGTGGCACTGTTGTTTCATTAATTGGTCCCAAAAGTTGATTTCATACAAGGACCGAGAAATCACCTTTCAGGACTGAGTAACAAAATGACAGTGACAGTGTTCAGGAGGTGGGGTCCCAAGAACCCTATGTTGAAAATTTGGAGCCAAAAATCCTAAAAATGGGTGAGACATCAACCTAAGATGAACCCCCCCATTGATTCCTATTATTTGGCTTACCTTGAAATCTTCACTTTGCCAGTTGGCTTTGAAGAGTGCAGACATGTCCCAGTCCACAGAAGGTTGTTGCTCCTGACCTCTGGAGGTAAGTATGGGTAAGGAAGGGTGCAGGGAGGTGGGTGCACAATGGGAAGGTTGGGATGAGGGAGGGAGATGGGGAAGACAACGATGGACCTTTTTTTTCAAGCTTAAAAAAAATAGACATTGGGATGGTTTTCTTTTTTTACACAGAACAGGATGTGTACATGTGTGGAAACTGGGAGTGTGCTCCCAGTGTCTGGGGGAGATGGGCAATGGTGGGTGTGAGGAGGACAGCAGCAGTGGGAGGGAGAGGGAGGGATTTGTTGTTTAAGTGTGGGGGCTTGAACAGAATGGAGGGTGTAGAGAGGACAGCAGCAGTGGTAGGGAAAGGGAAGGATTTGCTGTGTAAGTTTGTTGGGACTTGAACAGACCGGAGGGTGTGGGAAGGACAGCAGCAGTGGGAGGGATTGATTTGCTGGTGGGGGGCTCAAACAAGAATGGAGGGAACAGGGAGAACAGCAGCAGTGGGAGGGAGTGGGAGGGAGTGACTTGCTGGCAGGGGGGCTCGAATGGGAACAGAGGAAGGACAGGAGCTGTGGGAGGAAGCGGGAGGGATTGATGTGCTTTTTTCATGCATGAAAACATTTTCTTCTCACACCTGAACTGACTTAATTTTCTGTAGTAAATGTCCATGACCTGGAACTATGGTGGACAGTACGAGGACTCCATTAACTGTAAAGGTATAGCACCGCACCTTTACAGTTAATGGAGCCCTCGTAGTGTCCACCCTAGTTCTGGGTTGTGGACTTTTACTGCATAAAATTAAGTCTGGTTCGGCGAAAAAGTGTTTCATAGATGAAAACCTAAACCGTAGGGTAAGCTTTTCGGGGGCGGGACCCCCAGATTAACACAGTCTTAACACAGGCTCAGTGTGTTCACATCAGCTGTTGTCACTGTAAGTGCTACGGCAGTGTGAACACGCAACCAGGAAGTTAATGTAATGCAGGGCTGTTTACACATCAAAGGATCAAGCCATGCCACTATTGATTCGGCTCTGTCCTTTGAAAACTTTGCCAACTTAGCCCCCAAAACAGAAAGCGTGTCATCGACAGCCTGCCTAGTGATTTGTCTGCTGCAGACCTGCCCCTTGGAACAGAGCTCTCCAGTGGACGAACCCCCCCCACACCTCTCTATAGCAACTCTCATTTCAATGAGTTCATCTGCACTTATACGCACAATGAACTCAAAAAGTGTTCTACACTGGTGATCAAACCCAGGCTTGTATAGGTCTGAAACCCTATGTCAGGACCAAAAATTCCTATCACTGACATCATCAGTGACATTGTGCAGCCAAATCACTCACACTGAATTTACCTTTGAACTTGATTAAATGCAAAAAGGGCATGCATAACCACAATAGACACTTACAACTACACCGTTGGTGCCTAAATATTGGGGAAGACACAGGGGAAACAAGGAAGTGATAACATGTTGCATAGAAAATCGTGCAGATCATTATGAAAAATGGAACAAAAATAACATTATTCAAAAGGTAATTTTTACCACATGGAAAGGTAATTTTTGTAATGTTTTTTGACATTTTTGAAAAGTTGGTCAAATGAAAATTAACCCACTTGCAGATCATATTGGTTCATGAACTGCCTTTAGAAACTGGAATAACTAAGACTGTTTTTAAGTCATTCTGGAATTCAGATTTTTAGATTGAAAGGTTACTGTTCCCTCCGTGGTGGCCATTATGAGCTGCTGGAGGGAAGGAGATACTAAACAGGTTACAAAATGGCTAAGCAATAACTAGTGCTACAAGTTCTAATATGTATGAGCCCAAGTCATCTAGGCCTAATATGTTTTTTAGAATCCATGTCGAAATTGTTTTTTTCCATGAATGTATGAATGATTACCATAGATGTCAGTACACTGCTATAAGGCTCAAACATGTTAAGGAGTCTGGGTTAATAAATCCAGTGGGGATTCATTACTTGAAGATGGTAAGCTAAAGATTAAGGACTTGATTCCCAAAGGGGGCTGTGTCTGGTGCAAGCTGCAGTGAACCACAGCATGCACCAAAGCCCCATGTGCCAGGGACCCTGCACCAGATTCCGGTACAGGAGGGGTCCCGGCACCTAAGTCCCTATGCTTGTGGCAAACCCCACCCATGTGGCAAACACATGGCACATGAGAGGGTTCACCACAAGCCCCATGTACAATCCGCTGCATGGTCAGTATGGGTGTGGACCAGCCGCAGAGGTGTGTGGAGGGCTGTGCTGGTCCCCTGCACCATCTGGGAATGTGGAAGGGTGCTAATTATCTGGGTGGGGGGCACCAGCGGGAGGGATGGTGGCATGTGTTTGGTACTGGTGAGGCACCAGGATCTGGGTGGGAGGCTCCATGCCTATACATGTTACGGGGCACATCGAGGATCAGGTGGGTGATCCTGCCCTGTATGCCCTATGGGGGCACAATGTGGAAGGAGGGGTCTAGTAGCAATGTGGCACATGTGGGGCACATCGGGGTTGGGGTGGTGGGACATGCAGCACCACTGACAGGACAGCTCTCCCAGGGGGGCTATTACTAAGTTCCCTTAGACCAACCCTGGCTGGTCTAAGGGTACTTAGAAAACTGTCTGCAGGGCACCGTATGTGAATACTGTTTTCGGGATGTGGCAGCTTGCGTCTGCTGTAGGGGCCCTTTTGCTTGTTGCAGTCCAGTGCTGGGCGCAAGGATGGTGCAAGCCCCATTTGGGGCAGATAGCCTGCATTTGATGCAGGCTGCCTTTGTGAATCACTCCGGACGTACCTTTCGGCACAGGGTGCACCATGTGCTATTCCCCCTGGTGTAAGCACCTAGCGCCATGCTGAAACCTTTGAGAACTGGGCCCTAAATGTTTTTTGCATGGTACCATAACTGAGGGAAAGACTAAATGAGCTGCATAATAAGCTAGTACTAATCAATGGTAAACAATAACAACCAGCTATGGTCCCCAACTTGTCACGCTGCCCACTTCCCAAAAAATACAATCAACAGTCTGACAAAAATAATACTTGATATGATAACTAATACACTGCGATTTTTTTTATTTTTTTTATTTAGTTGTTTAACCAGGTATAGCACATTATATGCTCACAGATCAGAAATGGTAAACAAGTAAAAACAAAGTTTACAGGGGATCAGGAATGAGGCTTATACAAACATATGAACACACAAAACTTACCAGCAGAAACAGGCTTCATGGTCTATCAAGTCTGCTCATATGTGCAGCTAGCACCCTTATATTGCAGCTGCCCCCCCCAACTCCCCATTCACCTCCTGGAACTGCTCAGTATCATTTACCCAGCTCCCCTCCTTGCCCTGTCCCATGCCCTTTTGAAACTCCACACCATCCTGCATGCTACCACTTCTTCTGACAGAGTCTTCCATTTTGACACAACCCTTTCAGTGAAATAATGCCTCTTCATTTCCTTCCTGAACCTTTCTCCCTCCAATCTTAGCCCTTACCCCCTCATTTCCCTTTTCTTCCTCAGCTTAAACAGCCCCTTTGTGCCAGATTTTTTGATCTGCCTCAAGTATTTGAAAGTTTCTATCATGACTCCCCAATCCCTTCTCTCCTCCAGGGTGAACACACTCAAGTGACTCAACCTTTCTTTGTAGGTTCTGCCTTCCACCCCCTGCATCATTTTTGTTATGGGGAAGAAAAGAGTTAAACAGGGAAATTAAACCATAACCTCAGTGGCTATCTAGGCTTGGCACATCACGTCCAATACCCTGACCCAAATGAGGTGTATTTGATGTGCTGCTATGGTTTAAATGAGGTGTGCACCTCAGAACCTCTTGAGGTGTGCATCTCAACTGCAATACTGTCTTACAGTTGTACATGAGGCTCAACAGCAGTGCAGTTACAGAGTTATATTATGTGCTGTATAACTGATATGCATCTAAAAAATGCTGATTAAGCGCACCTCAAGTGTGGTGTAGGTCACAGGTGAAGTTGATGTGCATCTAAAAATGCTAATTAGGTACACCTTAGTGAGGTGTACTCCTTGATGTCAGGTGTCATTAGGAGGAGTGGTTGATGTGCATCTAAAAATGCTAATTAGGTACACCACATTGAAGTGTACATAGCCATCAGAGGTATAGCCATGATTTGTATTTGAGGTGTAGGTGAGGCACAACATGAGTATGGTCAGTGAAGCTGTAAAACATTACAAACTTTAAATACAAGGCAGATATCTTGTGCGACAGAAAAAGTAAGTGCTGTTTGTTTAATTAGCTAATTTTAAGCTGAACATTAAAAAGTATTAACAAACGGGGCAGTTATCTTACACATCTACCACCTGTCTGGTTACATTAATCACACAAAGACAAGACTTCCAGGAATAGCTGAATTAATAAATACGGTAAAGTGAACAATGTCTGTAGGAACGGCATTCAAAAGATATTTTTTATACATTTGATTGTCACTGAAAATAGTGAACCTTACAAGAAGTACATGCAAGCTACTATGGTATTAAAGACCCTCACCACTACTCCACTAAATATACAGAAGATGAGACACACATGAAAAATCTTGCACACCCTAGAAAGAGCTTGACTCTTTCTACAACATGAGCAAACTGTTAATATAGACAAGGAACTGGCTTACTTGAAAAAAGTTATTTTGTGACCACTGCCTGCTAAATATACAGAGCTTCAACTGCTGCCTGAGATCAGACTACCACTAACCAGTAAATACTGTAGGGGAGCTCAAAACCAGATCTATCAACAGTGTCCCTACTGAGCCTGAAGGGCTAGCTTTTCACTATGTAACACAAGCCAGAATTCAAGGTACGGCTGAGGTGTATAATACTAAAATGTAATTTTGTGAGGTGCAAATGATGTGTATACTGCTTACTGTTAAGTTTGTATGGTCAATTCAATTTGCATACTGCTAAGTATGAAGTTTGTATGGTGCAGATGAGGTATACATTAAAGTACTGTACATATTTCATAAAGTGTATTTGGGTGCACAGTATTTGTGAGTTGTGTATATAGTGTGACTGAAGTATACATAGTGCGTCACTTCAGACAAGGTATACAGTACACCTCATTTTAGTCAGGCTGCAATGCCAAGTAGAACTGTTCTTTTGGGCCACTTACCCAATCCCTACTGGTACCAGCAACTTAACCTTAAGTTATTTTAGGGAGCTCCTGAGGGAGCATATGTACCCAGGTGTGGAATCATGGCATTCACAATGACATTGCATGTGACTGGCTGGCATTGGCATGCATAAACAACAAATTACTGAAACCAAAAATATGTAATCCTGGCCAGATGGCCTAGTCTGCTGAAATAAGTAGTCCCTAACCTTGGCCTCATTTAATAACTGCAAATTTGCTGCAAAGGCAGTGGGGCCTGTTCATTTACTCATAGTTCAGCTCTGAATGAGACACCACTGTCTCTAGCTGCAGTCCTGGCTGGATGTACAGGTACCTGGTCTGTGCTGCAGTCCTTGATCACACCTCCAATGGCTCCCTCAGCACTTCTCTGCAGGTTATTCTCTGTGGCACCTCATGCATGTTGTCTGGCCTCTCACTCCATCAATATTGTGTGTGTGCATGTGTGTGTGTGTGTGTGTGTGTGTGTGTATGCCTGAGGCTTTTGTCAATTCACCTTTGCAAAGCCCCAAGGAAACTCCCTTTGCAAGCTGTCACCTGACTGTTGTGCCTAGCATGGTGTCTTTCAGGCCCTTGCTGACTTGATTGCTGTTACAGGCTCCTCTGGTCTGATCAACTCTACACTGAGACTCAGCTGCAGAGTGGCTCACCTTGCAGTCTGATGCTTTCAGCAGCAGATCTCTTTCTCTGTGCTGCATACAGCAGTTTCTTCCTTTTTCTGAATACAAAAGCACACTTTTCCGTCTCCATGTCTCTGTACAGATTCTGCACACTCTGGCAGATGATCAATCTGCTCACCTTGTCTTCCTCCTGTCAACTGCTCCAGTAGACTGTGGACATTGTGGAATATTACTCAGACTAACAGCCATCAGATGGCCTCTTGATTGGCTAAATCTTCCTATCAGTCTCCTGGGGGGTATGGCTGCCTGTCACTCAATGTCCCAAGGCCAATATGCTTATCTGAAACAATTGACTTATCTCCTGCTTCACACAAAGCTTGCAGGGTCCAGTGAAAACAAAGTTATGATTGACAGCTTGCTTCACTTAGGGCCCAAAGGGACCAACACATAAAAAGATATTAATGATCTCCTCAGGGCCTTGCATGAAGGAAGTTATGACACTTATGTTGAGCAATAGATTTGTGGTGCATTGCTCCATACTTGTAGGTTGAAGCAGCAGACCCATTGGGCATATCCCAGGATCTGCAAGTTGGCCTTGAGTCATGAGGGTAGGGTGGGGTGTGTGGAAATATGGCTTAAAAACCCTGAGGAACACCACACCACTGATCTGCCATGACTCATGAGACTTTGAACTGTAATTATATATTTCCTTACTTTGTCAGCTTTCAAGCCTAAGAGATGCATTAAAGTAATGTTTTGCAATTAATAATATAACATAAAATGGGATATTAACACATATTATTAATTCCACACTTTGAGAAATGAAAGCTTGTGATTACAAATTCAATTTTGTGCTCTGAGTATTGTAATCTTACTGCTTTAGCATTACAGTCAGTGATAAAGTGTATAATTTTGCAGTGGTGGAGGTAAGTGGGCACTCTCATTTTCACATCTTCTGTTTTTATTATGGGTAGAAAGAAATGGTAGACAGCATCACAGCATCACATAGTTTAAGTGGTTTTGCATTTTGGGGCAGTTATTAAGCTCAGCCATGCTACTGCCAGATCTATGCTCAATTTATCTCACTCTCTCCTAAGATTTTATATTTTTTTTAATCCTGCCTGACTGCCTATGAAGTAGGGTGCATGAGAATGTAAGGAGAGAGAGAGAGAGAGAGAGAGAGAAATTGCGCATAATGCTCACCCACTCTCATATACTCTACACACCTCAGCTTATTTACTGATAGGATGGGGTGAGCGTTAGCACCGACAGCCCCAATGTACACCCTACACTGGAATTGCAAAGACTCAGGTGAGGTGAAACTGTAATGATTTTTCCTATTGCTGCCTGCAGGGTGGGATGGGATGGGGTGGTTGTAGTCGCACATGGCACAACACTTTTACTGAAGCATTAAAGCAGTAAAAACTATCCTGAGTGTTTGTGCCTATTTTCAGTGTAGTGGAGTTCAGTCTGTTTTTATTGTAAGGTGGGGGTGTGGTGTTAAGGTCACGAACACTAATACCACATTTCCCTACTTTTGTTGCTTAAACCCTAACTGGTGCATTAATGATTTTTTTGCAAAGAATACATAATTTTGCGCTCACACCCCTACAGTTAGGGTTGAGAAGGGTGTTTAATGTCATACCCTTAACTTTGTACCTTAGTAACTTTGCCCCATTCAACTGAATTGCATGACATTTTGAATGTGTAGTCTGGGGGTAGCAAGATCTCTTGATTTCACATGTTTTGTGATGGTCAGATATCTGGATCTGAGATCCAGATAGTGCAAAAAGTAGGCTTGCCCTAGTAAGAGGCCTTGTTTTGGTTTGATGAAAAAAATATTAATCAGATACTGAGTTATAACTATTTAAAAAGTTCTGAATATACTCAGTAGGGTCTTTCCTTTATATGTCCAATGTGAAGTTTTGGCTCACAAAAGAAGAATATTAATGAGAAAAAATTCTTCTTTCGTGAGAAAAAAAAAACATCTTCTTTTGTACGGCTGCCATCTTGTTTTCATCCCCCCTCAATTGAAAACCAATAAAAATGATGCCCTGAACAAAAACAAACACTTGAATCTAGGAGCTAGTTTTCTGAAAAAGAACCCAAAATATGGTTTGGAGACATCATCCCTATAATCCTAGGTGGAAGGCGTAGAAAGTGCTCCTGATTATTCTTTCATGAGCCAAAATTATTCTTTCTTGCATCTCAAAAAAGAAGACTCTCAGTTTACAACAGAGGAATTGACTCTCACAAAAGAATACATTTCTTGTTTTGTGATTATCTTTCATATCTAAAGAAGCCCACAAAAGAATGTGTTCTTTCGTGAGTTGTTTCATGATCTTCTTTTTATATCAATAGAAGCACATGAAAGAAGAATTTGTCATGCAAGAAGATTTTTCAGAAATGTCATGGCAGAAGATTTCTTTCATATGAAAGAAAAATTATTCTTTTGTGAGAACATACACAGATTAAAATGTACTCATGGAAGAAGAATGTTGTCTATGTATTGAAAAAACAACTTTTGTTTATAACAAGGCCATTTTAAATGATTTCTACTCAGATTTTTCAACATGGCCTTTGTTTGACCACACCTCATGAACCAGGAAGGTGAAGGAATGTGATTTTTTTTTCATTCTCTGAAATTGTCTTTCAAACCAGATTTGAAATATTTCACCAGACTGGTTCATGACATAAGGCCATATAAGGACTATATTGAGACCTTGGGGTCAAAAGATTAAAAAATAATAAAGTTATAAAGGAAAGACCCTGAGTGTCTCTGTAAGCATACCCAAGCATGGGGCCATTTGGGCCCTGCTCATCAGCAGCAACATGGACTCCTCACTTGGCTTGGAAGCACAAATGTACTTCTCACTTGGGCCCTTCATGTCTACATGTGTAGCTGCATGGAAATGCAGGGCCCTGAGGGCACAGTGCTTCCACAGCCTGATGGAGCCCATATTTGGCACAGGGCCCTTCAGGCTCTGCACATCTGAAGCCTCACAGAAACACAAGGCCTGGATGGTCCTGTGTTGTTGCAGCCAGATGGACTCCTCAATTGGCTCAGGGCCTGGAGGGCCCTGCACATCTACATCTATAGACACATGGAAATGTAGGGTCCACTGCTTCTGCAGCCAGATAGGTCTGCTCACTCAGGTCCCAAAGGGACCTGCATGAGTGATGATGTGATTCCACTATTTCAAAAAGAAAGGAAATTCATTGCAGAAAACTGTGTTAATACAACTGTTAGAGTACAACCAGAATTAATAAAAGTAGGGAAATGTGGTGTTATGGTTTCCAACCCTAACTTTCCAACCCCCAAGCAGCAAAAGGACAAGAACACACAAGCAACCACAGACATCCATCATCAGGTAAGACAAACAAAATACAACAGTTTCTAGATGACATAAATGCAGTACTGTTTATCTGATGCCTTTTCAACATATGCATACAACACACTGCACTTTAAAAGCATACTGTATCAGTGTTGTTTAGAAATCTTAGTGTGACTGCAGAAGTGGGTGCATATGTTTTGCAATGGGCATGTGTATTTGTGGATGCAGAAGTGCAGGCCCCACAGAAACCTACTCTTTTTCATATACATCTGGCTGCATATGTCTTACAATGTACATGTTGATCTGTGGCTGCAGAATCATAGACCTCTTGGAGCCTGCACTTCTGCTGACAGAAGTAGTGTTGTAATTTGGGTATCACTGGTGGCACATGTCTTACACTGTGCATGTTGATCTATGCCTGCAGAAGTGTGTCTAGAGACAAAAGTTGTGTTGTAATTTGAGTATTACAGATTTGTATTTGTGGCTGCAGAAGTGCAGGCCCTGCAGGGCTATGTACAAAAAAAGAGATCACGTTTGACCTTGTTGGTTCGGGAGGGGGGTAGGCATTAGGATTGACAATTCCAAGGAAGACCAATCACTGATTCACCAATACTCTGGAAATCCAAAACCTTACTGTTTTTTTCCTTTTGCTGCTTGGGGGTGGAGGTGGGAAATTAGGGTTGTAAACCATAATGCCACAGTTCCCTACTTTTGTGCCATTAAATTTAACTCTAACTGGTGCATTAATGTACTGTAGTTTTTTGCAAAGAATTTCCTTTCTTTTTGAGATAGTAGTCAGAATGTATGGTTCCTTTCATTTGTTTCTCCATGCTAAGGGGAAAGTCCATCTGCTTGAGGAAATACAGTGCCCTCCAGGCACTGCACTACCATGTGGTAATGGTTGTCAGGAATTTGTGGGGCTGTGTAGTGGGGCTGTGGAAGTGGAGGGCACTCTGGGCCTTGCAGTCCAGTGTGGCTACAGATACAGACACGCAGGGCAAGAGTCCATCTGTCAGCCAAAATGCTGGGCCCTGTGGCATTCACAGGTGCAGGGCCCTATGCCAAGAGAAGATTTATCTTCACTATATGATAGTTGGGCATAAGCTGGCAGCCCATCACATTCCCTTCGCAGAGTGGGGGTGATGGTGCTGCATGACAGCACATGACAGCACAGTCCCCCAAGCACAGCCAACACAGCTGGCTCATGGAGCTTGCCCCCAAACTCAACTCACTGGCACATGATCACAAACACCACCTGTCAGGGCAGATGCTGGCACTGCACACAATGTTTCTTAATAGTTATATATATTTTTTTTAATTTTGACGTCTAATTTTCAAGATAGTCATTTTATGACTCCTCCTTATAAACAGTTATTAAGGTGCAAAATTGGGTTTAACACTGAGCACACCACTCAACCCTATTTTCAACAAGTGGATGGTAATATAGTAACCCCTGGCTATGCTAAGGTTTTGGAGTGTAGAACTATACAACAAATCTGTGAGCCTTACACAACCCAAAACTTCCAGCTCAAACTGAATGCCTTTAATTGTTGATAAGCTGAAAAACGGTATAGTGAAAAGGAAAGGCATGGCTTCCTTTTAAAAAGTCACTACATCGAAGCAAAACTTAAGTTTTAATCAGAGAAATCCCCTTGAACCTACAAGCATTTGATCACTAGCAGATTAAAGGGATTTTCTTTTCCATGAGTCAAATGTTTGAATACAATTAACCTTAATTTTCATTATCTTCAGTCTGAGAAAAATGAACTCTGAACTCTAAACTAATGTCCAGAAAGTTAAGTGGCACGCACAATTAATAACTAAATAAATGCAGTATGAATGGCTTAGTTTAGATCTATAAAAGCTTCCTGGTAGATGGACTAGTGAATTAATAGAAATATGAGAGCATTAATAAACACTTATTTTTTTAAAACATCCTCACAACAGCATGGTGGAAAATTAGTGCCTATAATTCTTACTAACTTAGAGACACATAATGTTTTTCCAATGTTTTATGTAAGAAATTGTTAATGACTAGAAAATAAATGACTCTGTAATCTGACCAGATCCGTTGCCGCATTTTGTTTCTGATTTTATTTGCATAAATTCTGAAACCACCAACCTATGATGATTAGACACAGAAACAACTTTGTCATAACTGACAGAATCATAAAGTTGATGTGTATTCTACCATGCAGCAAGAAACTCATTTACTAATGCATCAGATAGTCAGCATATTCCTATATATGCTGAATTTATTCTAATATGTTGGGGATACATTATTGAGATTTTTTTTTCCTATTTTTTTTCAACAAAGTTATGAAGAAAGGCCCTGAACATCTGTACCTATAGTTGCACAGAAGCATACAGCCCTCTGGGCCTTGTGCGTCTACAGCTAGATGGATTCCTTACTTGGCAAAGGGCCTGAAGGGCTCTTCATGTCTGCATCTGTTGTCACACAGACATGCAGGGTCCAGAAAGCCCTGTGCTTCCACAGCCTGATGGACTCCACATTTGGCATAGGGCCCAAAGGCCCAAAGCACCCTGTGCATCTGCATCTGTAGCCCATATAAGTATAGGGTCCAGAGAGCCCTGCACTTCCACAGCCAGATTAACTCACTTAATGTAGGGCCCTGTGTGTCTGCATCTGTAGCCATATAGAAAGGCAGTGACCAGAGGGCCCTTTGCTTCCACAGCCAGATGGACTTCTCACTTGGTGCAGGACTGAAGGGCCCTGTGTGTCGGCATCTGTAGCTGCATGGAAGCACAGTGCCGAGAGTGCCCTGTGATTGTGCAACCAGATGGACTCCTCACTTGGAGCAGGGCCTGGAGGGTCCTGCATGTCTGCATCTGTAGCCACATAGAAACACAGCCCAGAGGTCAGTCACAAATTAACAAGGGCAGCCTGATGGATCTGTTCACACAGGTCCTAAAGGAGGATACAATTTCACTTTCCCAAAAAGAAAGGAAATTCATTGCAAAATCTGCATTAGTGCAGCAGTTAGGGTTTAACATAAAACAATAAAAGAATGGAAATGTGGTGTTAGGGTTTCCAAACCTAACTCCCCACCTCCCCAAAGCAGCAAAAGGACAAGCCATCATCAGGTAAAACAAACATGTAAACATATAACTGTTTCAATGTGACACACATGCAGTAGCACTGATGTACTACCATCACGGATCTGTATCTGTGGCATGCACACTGAACGATATACACAATCACTTGTCATTGCAGATTCAAATCCATGATAC
Organism: Neoceratodus forsteri; assembly: GCA_016271365.2. Taxonomy (NCBI): domain Eukaryota; kingdom Metazoa; phylum Chordata; order Ceratodontiformes; family Ceratodontidae; genus Neoceratodus; species Neoceratodus forsteri. The sequence continues at coordinate 496,671,718 of CM057453.1, forward strand.
TCAAATCACAGTATGCTTCTGTGTGCAGAAGCATAGGCCCCTGCAACAACAGATAGAAATCTACAATACCAAAATTACAAGCATTCTTTCATCTGCAGAAGCACATGACCCAGAGGACCAGTGCTTCTGTAGCCTCAGGTACTTGTGCACAGTGTAAGATGTAAACATACTTGACAGGCCTGTGCTTCTGAACCCACAGGTATAAGGCACACTGACCTCTGGCTCCAGAAGTGCAGGCGTCACAAAATCCATGATACCAAAACTGCAATACAACTTCTGTCTGCAGAAGTGCTTGCCCAATTAGGGATCTGTGCCTCTTTAGCTACATGTATAAGATGTGCACATTGACTTCTGGCTTCAGAAGGGCAGGCCTCTGTGTGGCTTGGGGTTATACAGATGGAAGTACTGTCTCAATGTGGGTATGATAGTTTCAGCAGTGGCTCTAAAAATTGTTCAAGGGTATCAGTTTTCAGTTATGCAGATGCATATAGAAAAGCATGCAGTAATGGATCATGCTATCTAGTGAAGTACCATGTACAGTATGCATGAGTACAGCAGAGCAAGATAAAATGCAATGCAGTAACATCTAGTAAATGACATGTCACAAAATACTGCAATGAAAAAGGGCTTCATTGCCATTGAATTACGCTGTTCCCTGCACTATACTGCAGCATTTTGTGATATACAGTGGAGTCCACGTATAAGAACATCCAATATAAGGATATCCCATTTATAAGAACATTTTTGAGATGTCCCAGTTTTTCCCCATTACTTTCAATGGCAGTAAAACACATTTGTAGGAAGATTTTTTTTCCAGATGTAGTGGTAGATGCTCATTATCACCTCTGGGTGTGCTAAGCCTTGGTTGAATTGTCATCCAGTTTACTCATTATTAGTCACTTACGTGATTTATCAAGTTTGCCATAAAAAATGGGAGTAGTAACCTATGGGAATTGTGTATCAGTCTCCTACCATTCAAACAGCCAAATAGTGCTATTTTCCATGAAAGACGTCCTTTTATTTCTGTGCTCTGCTACATTTGCATAACCCTGACTCTTTTTTTTCTCAGTGCTCCAACCCCCAACCATGACATAGAAACATAGAAACATAGACTTTGATGGCAGATAAGGAACACTTGGCCCACCTAGTCTGCCTATTTCCCTACCTAGAGGATAAGCTGCAGATCCTATTTAACCAACAGCCTATTTCTTCCTACCCCCACAAAAATTGCCTTATGCCTGTCCCATGCATTCTTGAATTCTCCCACAGTTTTAGATCCTACAACCTCCTCAGGAAGGCTGTTCCATGCATCCACCACCCTCTCTGTGAAAAAATACTTCCTCACATTGCCCCTGAGCCGTCCCCTCTCTATCTTCAAATTGTGCCACCTTGTTCTTGCACATCTCTTTTTCTGAAAGATGCTACCCTCTTGGACTTTGTTGATTCCACTGAGGTACTTAAACATTTCTATCATGTCCTCCCTCTCCCTCCTTTCCTCAAGGGTATACATATTAAGCTCCTTTAGTCTCTCCTCGTATGGCTTCTCTTGCAGACCCTGCACCGTTTTAGTTGCCCTCTTCTGAAATGCCTCCATCCTGTCTATGTTCTTGCAGAGATGGGGTCTCCAGAACTGGACACAATACTCCAGATGGGGTCTCACCAACTGCCTGTACAGGGGGTTAACAACTTCTTGTTTTCTGCTGGTGATGCCTCTCTCTATACATCCCAGTATCCCCCCAGCCCTCCCTACCACCTTCTCACATTGCTTGCCAACCTTAAGGTCATCTGATATGATTACCCCAGGTCCCTTTCCATTTTTGTTGTTGTTACTACCTCTCCCCATTGTGTAATCTTCCCCTGGGTTTTTGTTTCCCAGCTGCATTATTTTGCACTTCTTTGCATTGAATCCAAGCTGCCATACTTCTGACCATTCCTCCAACCTTGCCAAGTCCCTTCTCATCCTTTCCACCCCTCCTTGTGTATCAACCCTGTTGCAGATATTTGTGTCATCTGCAAAGAGGCATAATTTTCCTTCCAATCCTTCTGCAATGTCACTTAAAAATACATTAAAAAGGACTGGACCCAGTACTAAACCCTGCGGTACCCCACTAGTAACCCCTCTTTCTTCAGAGTGGACTCCATTTACAATTACTTTCTGTGTCCTGTTGTCCAGTCAATGTTTTACCCAGGCTACCACCCTGGGACCCACTCCCAGGCTGGTTAATTTGACTACTAATCTTTGTGGGACTGTGTCAAATGCCTTGCTAAAGTCTAGGTAGGCCATGTCCACAGCCCCTCCCTGGTCTACTACTTTGGTCACCCAGTCAAATAAGTCAATTAGATTCATCTGACAAGACCTTCCCACCATGAACCCATGCTGCCTTGGGTCCTGTGCCCCTCTGGCCTCTAGGTACTGAACAATTTTTTCCTTCAGAAGTGATTCCATCACTTTCCCTACCACAGAGGTCAAGCTGACAGGTCTGTAGTTTATTGCCTCTATCTTGGTCCCACTTTTGTGAAGGTGAATCACATCTGCCTTCCTCCAGTCCTCAGGTACTACACCATCCTCCCATGATTTGTTAAAAAGGGTAGTCAGTGGTGTCACTAGTTCTCTGCTTAATTCTTTTAGAATTCTGGGGTGAATTCCATCTGGCCACATTGCTTTGTTCACCTTCAGTATTAGGAGTTCTTTCAGAACCCTTTCTTCTGTGAAAGGACTGGGATCCACCCCCCCAATAAATCATACAAGGGAAACAAAAGTTTTAAAGGGACACCATCAGTTTTTAGTTAACTCTTCACATTGATTGCAAGTAGCTGTATCTAGCAGTATAACACGTTTAGAAAAAAGTCTAGTGATTTGATTGGCTGAAAGCAGCTCAGAGCCATGCAATCATTGACCCATTATTACACTCCTGAACTACTTATACCATTTGAGCCCTGTAACATAAACATAGAAAAGTATCATCACACTCCCACAATCTGACAGGAGCTGTCACTTCAGACTTGCCACTTCACCAGCAGGCAATAAAAGTGAACCAACATCTACACAGAATGGCAAATGAGCTTTTTGGCCTACCTGCATCACAAAAACATTTTTCCAGAAACTTTTCTACAGATTGTACTGCTGTAAACACTACTGAAATAGGAGACTGAACTTTGATTAGGGAGTTAGAAAAGTCAGCTACTTACTGTACCCACAATGTCTCACTATGTAAATTAGTATACAGACTATTATATTTCTGTACTCACTACAGAAATAGGAGACTACATCTCTCAGTAAGGAAGTCTTGTAGCTAGATACTGCATGCACAGTGCCTTGTTTTGAAAAACATTAACATGCAAGAGCTTATATTGTTGATGCCACTACTGAAATAGGAGACTGCACCTCACAGTAAGGAAATTAAAAAATCGGCTTCTTGTTGTACCCACAATGTCTTGCTATGTACAGCTACATATTAGGTGCTATACTGCAGTCAACACTGTCAACATAAGAGACTGCACTTCTGAGTTTGGAACATTTAAGTGAACTTTATAAATTACCCAAAATTCCTTGTTGTGGTATGTAAAACATTGACAGCTCCCTTGTATGACATCGTTCAGGGAGTGTGACCACACAGAGAAACTGGGGGGCAGCCAGAAACAAACTGCTGATAAAACATAAATAAAATTACTATAACAGATTCTTTTACAAAACACATTTCAGCTTCAACATCTGAAGCATGGGTGACAGTGGCATACTATGTGAAAAAGGCATTTGGAGAATCTTCATAAATCACTTTAAGGAATGAAGGTATGTGTGAAAGATGGCCTTCGAAGAAGGCAACACATATCCCTTCATAGATAGTTGAAACACTGAATGAATTTTACAATACTCTGTTTAAGCAAGAGCTCTTAAAAACCTATATTATAGTACTTTTAATAATGAGTTCTCTAAAATCTAGTTTGAGCCAAGTTTCACCCTGTTAACCATAGTTTTTACATGGATTTTCAATGTTTTCAATTAAGCCCTCTTATAAGAACATATAAGAACATCCCATCAACATTTCTGCTCATCATTTAGGGTGTACTTATAACAGGACTCCACCTTATTACATTGCATCCTGGCTGGTGCTGCTGCTGTTCCTTGGGCTGCAGAGGTGCAGGCCCCATGGTACCTTCTGGCTATAGAAGGGCTGGCCCCCATGAGGCCTATGCTTCTGCAGTCAGACATACTTATGCAGTACAACATAAATACACACAGGGGTGTGGCTGCCCTGTTGATTAGTGGCTAGAACTGCACCAAAAACATCTAGTTGTCTGCTCAGTTGTTCCCATTTGCAGGATATGCAATATCAGAGAAAGGAAGTGTGTCTGGGAACCCCAAGTCTAACCATGTGAGCCTTTAACTCAGTCGTTAGAGCACTGGGATGGTATTCAGGTGGACTGGGTTCAATTCCAGGTAGGTCATATTATTTCTTTCTCACTACAATCTGTGATTAAAGTTGCTATGTAGTGGCTAATAATGCACCAAAAACATTCCATTCTCATCCCAATTGTTCCTAGTTTCAGTATATTCAATACTAGAGAAAGGAAGCATGTCTGAAAACCCCAGGTCCAACTATTTGAGCCTGTTGCTAAGTGGCTAGAGCACTGGGACAGTAGTTTAGTCCTGGGTTCAATTCCCAAGAGACCTCGTTATTTTATTTTTATCACAATTTGTAATTTAAAGAAAACTGGATTTGGAACAGTGCTATATGTATTTTGTTATGCTCCACCATTTTGATTCTCAGGATCAAAAAAATAGATGCAGGTATTTCAGGCAGTTCAAAATTCTTATCTGGTGATATCTACTTTTCTGATTTTAAATGTGTAACCTGTGCAATGAGCTTTCACTTTGTCCAAGTTAGTAATTCTGACCATTACACTGTTTGACTACATGAAGCATAGGGTTGTACTGAGTGTAATGATTCTGTTAAGACATACAAACAGTGACTGACATGGAATTTGAAAAATGCCTACATTCTGATATTAGAATTGAAAAGGCTGTAAAGGATTGATTAATAAGATTTCCAGACTTCAGATATAAAGAACACATTTAAAAAGTAGTGTGTGTAGTTTGTAAATAGGGTTTTCACACATGGAGTTCGCATTTGCTTGGAACATATTCAGATTAATTTTTAATTGTATTTAATTTTTTTCTTCAGAATTGTTTAGACTTTGTCACCAATCATATTTCTAGGGAGTTGTGGTTTCTTACACTGTACAGTTCAAGCAAGCTTTTCCCCTAAGTACAGGACTTATATTTGAACCTCAATACTTAGAACATTCTTTCTTTAGTAAAGAGTTTAGATTTTAATTTGTGTTAACAGTTTATTGCACAGTTTTCTATTCATAATTTTGCTTTTTTTAATTTAACAAACAGACACATTTCTGTGAAACATTTTTGAATGTATGATACATATATCTGTGCAAAAAAGTGTGTTTTTACTGTTTGATGTACATAAATAAAGCTGTTTCTAAAGTTTCTGAAGTGAAAATAAAGTTTAGTTTAGTTAGTATTTGCCTTTCAAATTTGTAAATGTGTAAACATTTTACTATGTAAAAATGAATATTTATAGATGTGTGCATTTTTAAGTATGTTTCATATGGTGTACAAATGTGTTCAATTCAGTGTTGTTGTTATGTTACAGTTTTGGGGCCCCATTTTCAAAAGGAGTGCATGGCACAAAATGGAAATAGAGTGGAATTGCAATATTGAGAGGGAACAATTGTGCCATGCACATGCAATAGTGCCATGTTGCACAAGTAACATATGCCATCCAGAAAATAGGAGTGGACACCTGCATATCCTGTGCACAATGGTAGTAAGACCAAATGTGCAATGCATATATCACACAAACTGAAATAGTGCCATGCAAAATAAGGATTATAAAGAGCAGCCCTTAACCCTGTGCAGCCACTCAGGAAGGCTGTGTACAAGCTGCAATAGCACAAATTGTATACCATATGGAGACTGTCATGGCAGACTGAAGGGAGTGAGGGAAGGCAATACCCCCCAAGGTGGACAACACAGAGCCCGCAGGTGGTACACCCAACAGAGAGGGTACCAGCCATGAGTGACTTTTGAACAAGTCAGTGACACCCACATTGTGGACTAGTACCATCTCAACAGGACTCTCCTCAGACAGCTCTGTGAGCTCCTACATGAAGAGCTGAAGGCACCAACACAGAGAAGACAAGCCATGACAGTTGAGACAAAGGTCACAGTGGCCTGTGCCTCCTCATCACAGGCACATTTCAGATACTGGTGGGAGACACCACTTGTATCACCCAGTCTGCCACCTCCTGCCTCCTGAGCCAGTTCTTCAATGCCCTGCTGCCACATGCTGGGGAGTTCATCTGATTTCTCCAGCACACCACCAGAGCATACAGCAATGATGCAGTACTTCTATAGGATTGCACATCTACCAGCATTCCTAGGTGCCATTGGCAGCACCCATGTGGCCATCAGGGCACCACCTGGTGCTGATAAGGATAGATATGTGAATAGGAAGAGTTACCACTCGATCAACTGCCAGGTGGTGTGTGATGCCACAGGATGCATCACAAATGTCATGGTATGGTTGCCTGGAAGTGGACATGAGTCCTACATCTGGCAGCGGTCCACCCTGTACCACCGATTTGAAGCGGGGGACATACCCAGTGGGCATCTTTTGGGTGAGCATGAGCAAAGTTAGGAAAAGAGTGGAAACATACCACAATGGGTACTAATGTCTCTGTCCTCCACAAAGGTGACATTGCATAGCCCCTGCAGCCGTGGATGCTCACCCCAATTCTGCGGTCCACATCCGAAGCAGAGGAATGTTACAGTGAGGCACACATGGCCACTCCCTACATCATCAAGGAGTGTATTTGGCATGCTGAAAATGTGGTCCCTATGCCTAGACAGATCCAGGGGTGCCCTACAGTATAGCCCACACAAGGCCTGTGGCATATTCCTTGCCTGTTGTATCTTAACTGACATGGCACTTGACCGTGGAGTAATTGTCCAGGACCAGCAAGGTGACAATGCAGAGGACATGGAACCAACAGAAGAGGGGGAGAATGAGCAGACCGACAGGAGGGACCAATGACAGACTCATCGAGGACAGGAGTACAGGGCAAAAATACAGTAGCGGAGGAAAATTATGGGCTAGGACGGTGTGTACAATGAACACATGGGACATGTCATGGCTGCCAACATACAAACTATGGGAAAATGCACTGTGGGCAATATGATGAGGGTGAGGAGCTGGAAGGCATGCCCACGGTACTGCCAGATGGAAACAGGCCGGCTCACAGAACACAAAACAAGGAACATGTGTCACACTGGTATGGGTGGTGTGTTGGCAAGAGTCAGAGAGATACCATGGCCCATACCCACATCGGTGTGATGCAGGCACACTCATCATACCCATGCCAGTCCCAGACCACCAGATAAAACATCAAGGGGTTGAAATTCCATCCATATATGTGCCCCTGCCACAGGGGGGCAGTGTGTAAGGGGTGGTGTGGGTACAGTGGGTGTTGACACAGCATGCCCATAGATATCAAAGGGCACATGGTGGCCTTCTCGTTGGTGGAGGTGGCATGGGTATGCTGTGTAGAACCTGTACCCTTCATGTGTTGTATCCACAGCCACCACAGATATGCACAGTGTATTGAGCACATGAGGTGGACAAATGCAGTGGGGACAGCCAGCCCATTTTGGGGGCATCATCCACCTTGGTGGGGGCTAGGCCTACATGCCTGTGTGTGGTTACAGGATGGGCTCGGTATGGCAAAGCAAATGACACAACCAGATGTGATGGGATGTGACAGTCCATGGGCTGGTGTGGTGGGTGTGCGGTTGGTGACAGTGTGTGTGATGGGAATGCAGTTAGTGGGAGTGAGGGCATTGGGGTGCAGGCGGTGGAGGTGTAGGGAGCATGGGTAGTTCCAGTGCTGCTGTGGGTGCAGGGGGATTGACAGCCAGTAGAACCTCAGGATTGGCAACCCTTGTCCGCTGGTATCTGTTGCACTATGTGCAGTTCATCATCACATACAGCACGGGCTGTGGTGAGATCCCGTATGGCATCCGTGATCCCTCTAAACCCTACTGCCATCTCCACCTGTATTACATGGAGAACGTCCATGTGTTCTGCATGGCAGACAGAAGTATACTCCTCATGAAGGTGCATCTGCGTGTGCAGATCCTGCATGGTCTCATGGAGGGACTCCTGGCCCTCCACAGCAGCTGTCAGAAGTCACATGTGTGCAGTAAGCTTGGGTCATTGGGCATGTGGGCTGGGATGTTGGCAGCCTGCTGCTGGGGAGGATGCACCTGTGGTGACAGATGTGCAGGTGACACAGTTTGGGACACCACTACATCTATCCGCTCGGGTGGTGGTGATAGGTCACATTCAGAGACCGCACATGAAGGGGGTGCCTGAGCCCATGCATGGTCAAGCTGTTGTTGGGCACCTTGTACACAGGGCTGTGGTTGATGGTCATCATTGCCCTGTTGCTGCACCTGTGTGGGCTGTGTACTGTGGCCCTATTGCTGCACAGTGAACACCTGTCAGTGGTTGTCATGTTGCTAAGCAGGGACCTGCCCTGGATGATGGCATATGGTAGGTACAGCATCTGGAGGGTTGACCAGTGGCAACTGGGATATGGTGATGCTGCTGCTGTGGTTGCCAGTGTCATCACCAGACTCTGTGGGGAAGTTCTGTGCAGCAAGCAGCAGGATGTCACCAGACAGGGAGATGGTCTCATCATCATCTGCATCAACATCGTTGTCTGTCTCCTCCAGGGTGTGTAGGCCCAGGTCCATGGCCTCCTCTACCTCCTCCTCAGCCCTGGATATGGCCACTATCACCTGGGCAGGCTGTGATGTATCCTGTCCCTGGTTAACATCACCTGCACATAGAATGGATGGTGCTGTGGAGAGAGAATAAAGGACATTGTCAGATTACAGGGTCATGGAAACATAACTGTAACAGACACACCTAGGTAAACATGCACACAATCATGGCATGAGACATACCTGACAGAGGATACAGAGCTGCACTGAATGGACCAGGCATGACAAATAAACATACCACATTGTAGTATGCACAGGGACACAGCAGCATCACAACAGTGTAAGCACAGTTCCACCCACTAGTGCGAGTAAGGGCACACTATTCGCATGCTACACCCTGGCCAACTACAGGTGACATCCAACACATATATATACATTGCTGGGATGGGCTGACACCTGTCTCATATCCACCACAAGGTACACCCTGGATGGCTGCCCATCAGAGGGTGGTGACCATCAGCTCCTCTGTGGGTGTCAGCTGCATTGCCTGGGATGGGCTTCCACAAGTGTCCTGCAGTTCAGACAATACCCTGGCCAGCAGCTCCTTGGTATGGACATGTAAGCCACTTGCCCTCTTATGGCACTCTTGTGCTGTCTGGCACATGTGGTCCTGAGCATTGTCTGCTTCAGCCACCTCCCTCCAGGCCTGTTCCTGCTCCTGGGGCATGCCCGTACACCTGGTCAAAAGTTCCTCCCTGGCTACATATGCCTCGGCCAGGGCCCATAAATCCTCAAAACTGAATTTAGGTCATCTGCAACATGTAAAGGACATATCTGGTACTGTTGGGAAAGAACAGTGGAGACAGCCCCAATAACATGGCCAGGAACAGTAAAAAACAGGCAAACACAAAGATAAACAAACACACAGTACACCTACCTTGAAGCAGCAGTACCTGACAGTCACCTCTGAGATGTAATGGTGCTGGTGGGCCCTTTTGTAGTCCCTAGCATGCCACAGCACCCACTTGCATACTGTGTGACCCTGAGCAAGTCACTTAACTTCCTTGTGCTCCCAGGTCACACCTGTAAACAAGTTTCAGTTTCATGTGCCTCTCTTGGTCAAAAAAACAACAAAATAAAACATGCAAATGAACTGAATACATTACAGTAATGAAATGCAAATGGTCGGTTAGGGCACAGACTCAGCAATGAGGACATTTGCATAAGCTAGCTGAATATTTAGGAATTTTTCTAGACAAGTATAGTTGTTTGTGTTCTGTTTTTTTCCCCACTCCAGAAATGAGCATTTTCTTTCAGTTGACTATTTTGAAATAATTGTCTATTTTTAAATACATTTTTTAAAACTATTTCCTTGTGTTGTGTGTTTATCTCTTATAAATCTTACTAATTATTGATGTTATAAATACATGTCTGCTGCATATAACAATTTGAATTTAGGTATAATTTGTTAATTTCTTTGCTTACTTAGAAAGTAAGGAAATATATGGCAAAAAACTGTTAATGCTCATTAGGGTTGCTGCTGTAAAAAACACAAACCCCACAAAGTTAGGAAATATATTATTAGGGTTGTTATGTAGAGTATAATTCTCATTTCCCTTTCCTATGTCTGCTACCTTTATAAGTTTGAACCATTGTATATGTGTCATTGAGGCAAAGGTTAGGAAGCACAGAAAAACTAGGAGCATTTATAAAATGTGCAAGTGGCATTTTATTATTTTCAATAACAATAAAATACAAAAAAATTTAATTGAGCAAGATAGCTTTGATACAGGCAGTTCAAACAAAATAAAATCTTTCCAGTGAGGGTATCTCTAAATCTAAATTTCAACCCATTTCTTTCTCTCTGTCCAACAAAAGATTGCTCTCTTTTTATAAGACGTCTTTGCTTAGCAATTCATTTCTGCATTCTGAGCTCGTTAAGAGACATCCTGACATATTTCTTTGTTTTAGGGATAGGACTGTTAGGTACAGCTTCTCTCTTACAAATCTCTGGCTTTACTTCTCCATTTCCCAAATATATCCCAAATACCTGGCTTCCTGCATGCCCAGTGCACATTTGGTAGGATTAATGGTCAGACCTGCTTTTTTGATAGACTAGATAACTGCTCAAAGGTGTTCCAGGTGACATTTCCAGTCTGGACTGTACATCATGACATCATCCCGGTAAGCAGCACAATAAGCAGTGTGAGCAGCTAAAATTACAGTACCACTGGAATGTAGCAGGTGCGACATGTAAACCAAATGGCACAGTGGTGAACTGACAGAATCCAATAGGACTGGCAAATGCAGTTATGACCCTGGATTCTTTAGCTAGGGGAATTAACCAGTAACCCTTGATGAGATTGAGGGTACTGATGTACTTGGCACTTCCCAATCTGTCCACCAAATCATCTATCCTGGGCATAGGATAACTGTCAAATTTTGACACTTAAGTTTCCTAAAATGAAGGCAGATTCTTACACCCCCTTCTATTTTATTTACAGTCACCACTGGTGATGACCAAGCACTTCTTGACTCTTTTATGATACCCAGTTCTTTCATATTTTGTATTTCCTTAACCATTTCTGCCCTTAACCACTCTGGTAATCTGTATGTCTTTTGCCCTATAGGGCGAGCATTTCCTGTCACTATTACAAAGTTGACCCCTTTTGCTCAGCCTGGCACTGTGGTAAAAGTACGATTAAATGTCCTTCCCAAGTTACGAATTTCTGTGGTTTGTTCAGAGCTTAAGGAAACATTCACCTTTACGGTATCAGCAGTTACAGTTTATTCCAGTTGGTCATAAGCTAGATCAAGATCTTCTTTATCAGTTTCTGGTAAAACTAACAAAGCAGCCTTTGGTGTTTTTTCAACCCATTTTTCCAGGAGGTTAGCATGGTGTATATTGGTAGGATTTTTCCTATAAGGGATCTCAATCGCATAGTTAACTGTGCCACTACATCTAGGCAAAAGAATTGGATTTACAGATAAATAGGTCTAAAAGACAAATAACTATCTTTGGAAAAGGTAAATCTAAAGGTATTTGGAGAGTGGGAACTGAAAAATTAGATATAATCTCATCCAGTGTCTATCAGGGTATCACAATGACCCCAACTGGTACATGGAATAAGCATGTGGTGAGAATACCTTCTCAAGCGAAGAAAACATCTTTGGCACTAGGAAAATTTAACATTGCATATAAGGGTCTGTCCATAAAGCCTATGATGGTAGCAATCAGGGTAAACTATCTAGCCCAAATTTCCCGTTGACCGCCCCAACAGCAAAACTGGCATGTCGACCGCATTTTGCCGTCAGCTGCCGGTTTCTAGGTGCTGGCTGAGTTTTCTTCAGGGCTTTGCCCCCAACCCCACTCTTCCCACACCCTCCCACTTAAGGATTATCAACTCCAAGTCACAGCTGATTCGGGGGGGTGCAGGACCCTCCCCTACAGCAGCATGGCGCTGTAGTCACTGTGGGGGACCTCGCTGTCGAACTGTTGCTGTCAAGTGGGTAAATGCAAAGCCTTCAGGGAACATGCAGCCAAGGTCACCGATGTGCCTTTTGAAGATTTCATGAAAAAATATTAAACGGTTCAAAAGTTATTCAAAAAACAAGTTTCCCATTATAGTCAATGGGAAAAATTAACAAAATATGCGAAAGTGTCACAAATGTACTTTTTACTTTCACAAATGACCCTTGTAGTGTCACAAATCAGCCATCTTGTTTTTAGTTGGTGGTCAAAGACATGCTAGGCATTTAAATTTGGGACCCTCTAGGGACACAATTCTTGTTGTATTAACCTAGTCGAGCCCTGAGGATGTTAGCCATGTGTTTTTTTGGGGGTAAAACACCCCAGAGATATGTTTTTAAAATTTTTGTAAAAAGTAGTGTCACAAAGTACTTTTCCATATGTGACACTTTTGTGATTTCATTTGTGAAAGTTTTGTGATTTGCTAAAGTACTTTGCAACATTGAGGCCAAAACAATAGGGAATCTTTGCCACCCTACTGCAAAAGAATGGTTTGGTCTTTTGGGCTGAAATTTAGAGGGACGAAAGCCAAGACCCCACAGATGTGCCTTTTGGTGGTTTAGTAAAAAAATAGTGGAGGGCTGCAAAGTTACGGCACTCCAAAGTTGATGATTTTTCCCATAGGATAACATTACAGCATCCGCCACGCCTTTCGGGGCCTGTGTCTCGCAAACTGTTCGAGATACGGACTTTTCGTCAGAAGAATGCTTAGTACCCCGCTAGGGGGCTAAGTGCAAAACTAGCCTGGAAAGTCATAAATAATATGAGATTTTAAATTGTTTTCTAAGTTGTACGGTTCCTGACATATAAGGAATTTAGTATTCCAAGTGCTCATTTTCTGCTCCGAGGGCCATTATTGTGCATACATACTTTGTATTCACTGTGCTTCTGAATGTACCTTTTTTGGGAACAAAGGGTGTGCATTTGTGTTACTGATACCGTTAGCATTTCTGCTTGCGTTTCTGTTACCGTTTGCATTAGTGTTTCTGTTTACGTCACCGTGTGCGTTACCCTTTTGCGTTTGCACTTGCATTTGTGTTACTGTTACCATTTGCATTTCCATTACCGTTTTTGTTTGCATGCTACTTTTAAGGCCACCATGTGTTACCATTTGCATTTGCATACGCTATGCATTTGAGTTTCCGTTTGCATTACTGAGTCCTTTGGCATCATCGTTGGTGTTACCGTAACCATTTGCATTTCCAATTGCGTCATCGTTACTGTTTGCATGTTCATTACCATTTGCATTTACGTTGGCCTTAGAGTTTGTATTGGTAGCATTTCTGTTCTCGAGTGCATAACTGCTGCCTTCTGTGTCACTGCTGCCATTACTGTTTGCATTTCTGTTTTCTTTTCTGTTACCATTTGCATTTTTGGTACCGTTTTCATTACCGTTTGCGTTTCTGTTGCCGTTAGTGTTTGCGTAACCATTTGTGTTACCATTTCTGCTTTCATTTACATTGTGATTGTGTTTCTCTTACCATTTGCATTATTGTTTCTGTTTGCGTCACTGTGCGCGTTACTGTTTGCACTTGCATTTACATTACTGTTAGCGTTACTATTTTCTTTTACTTTACTGTTGCCATCACCGTTTGAGTTAACGTTACTGTTTTTGTTTTTGCGTTTGCGCAGTGCAGTGCAAAACATTGTTTTTGTTATTTTTCTGCACTGTCTTCCGCAATGCAAAGCATAGCCAGTGCTTGGTTGATTGATCTGAAACTTGCCACATAGAAAGACCTGTGCTCAAGGAACATGCCAGTTTTTGTTTGGTGAAAAAATATTGTACCATTCCAGAGTTATTGCCATTGGATGTTGGCCCCCTCGCAGTTACAGATTTTTCGGCCACCATTTTAGTGCATTTTCGGCCACGACTTCAGCAATTTTGTGGTGGAAGACTTCTTAAAGGTGCAGAAATGTAAAAATTGAATATCTCTGGAATGGTTTGGTCTTTATACATGAAATTTTGAGGGTGTTGAGTGGATGTCCTGGGGATATGAATAATGCTGTTTACGTGTTGGAAAAATTATTCACTGCAGAGATACTGCGTGACGAAGTTAACATTTTGTGCATAGCATTCTGCATGGTGCTACTGACTTGAAATTTATAGCATAGGTACCCCTAGTGGTATGGAGGTGCCTTGAAGTGGTTTGGTGTGTAAAACATTAACAGGTGCAGAATTATGCCACTCTGACTAATGAAAATTTGGTTTATTACACTTCAATAACTTCTGAACTGTGTGTCCAATTTGTCTAGCATTTGGAATGTACAAAGATTTATAATACACCTTTGACTTTGACAATTTTTGGATCACTGGCACTTATGGTTGCTGAATTGTGCATGTTACGGTGTTTGCTTGTGGTGCTTTGTGACTGTTGAACGGATGTACACACAATTCTGGACACATGGTGTGCCATGGTACATGTCTTCATTTACCATTTTTCATTTCAGTTGGTCATACAGTTTTTGTGCAGTGAAGTGACAAAAAAATCACATGGTGGCCCCGCGCTCCCACCACCACATACCATTCACTATTTATAATGCACATTCTCAAAAAGAAGTGACATTCATGGCAAAAAACTCAGTTTAATGCATCAATTAGGGTTGTTACACAGCATCAATAGTGAGGAAATTCAGTGTTAGGATTGCCACCTCTTGCACCCCACTCCCACCCCATCCCACCAACAGGCATCAGAGTGTCCGTTGTGGTCATTGGTCCTAACTCTCACCCCATTCTCCTGTACTGCACCACCTCAGCTTATTTACACATGGAATGGGTTGAGAGTTAGAGCTGATGACCCCAACACACACCCTGATGCCTGTTGGTGGGGACGGGGCGGGCGTAGGGTGCAAGGGGTGGCAACTCTAACACCGAATTTCCTTGCTTATGTCACTGTGGAACAACCCTAACTGATGCATTAAATGGAGGTTTTTGGCATATATATATATATATATATATATATATATATATAGGTCTGGCTTGCACAGATGCATGGGTGAAACATCCTTTTACTGCAGCATGCAGTCTGTACATCCATTCTGACCAACAGGGGATGCCGTGAACATGCCTTGGCCTGCAGTGTCCAGCCTGTACTGCCATTCTGACCAAAAGGTGGAGCTGTGTGCTCCATACAGTAGCACCGGTCAAATAGCATGGTGATGTATGCTAAGCAGCACATTATGAGATGCAAATGTGCCTGTTTGCCCACGGATTACCTAAGTAGGTTCATTTGCATGGCAGCTTTGAATATAGCTCACATTTGCCCTGGGCTAACCAGTTTGCACCAGGCTAATGTGTTGGCACTGTGCAATCAGGTTAGCCCCAGGCAAACCTCACTTCAGCATAGCACAGTTCTGCAGTGTGTGGCTTCCATTGTTGTTTGCAGTAGATGTGAGACATCTCTGTGTAATCACACACAATGGTCTCCACCTGCAACACTGGCTTGCTCCAGAGTCTATACTATGCTGCAGTTGCAGTGTGCAATTCCCTGTTGCTATATTCAGTGCTGTCTTATTCCTGAGCTATTTTTTCCCTGCACTGTCAGCCCAGTTTGCCCGGCTTCCTTAGCATGCTATATTCAGTAGGATTAGCACCGGGCTATTCCTTTTGAATATGGCGGGCTATTTGGTCCAGGCAAGTTTTGCATGCTGGGCAGTGCTAATTTAGCCCCAGGGCAAAGGTTTGAATATCTGGCCCTTAGTCACACGGTAGGAGTTATATTACTGCATGAAGGCATCTTCGTTGTTAATCTGTTGAAGCATGTGTCTGCTCATGTCAATCACTGCCCACAATGGCATACACAGTTCATTCAGTGACCATCTCACATGCTTGTATAGAATGTGGGTGAACACACCCAAGACACTGGGATGGCAGCAGAAGTGATACAGTTGGTATAACATAATGATGGATGCTTGTTGTGATATGTTTACAAAGTTGTATGTTATTTCTGTTACCTTATGGTGTCTGTTTCTGATTGGTTGTCTTGCCTTGTGCCGTCCCCCCCAGTGTGTGTGTTTGTTTGTAAAAGTTTATTCCTTACAAATTCAAGGAAAAGGATAACCCGTTGAGTGGTTAAACCCATTTACAATGGGGTCCCTAACATACAAAACACTTTCATACAAATACACACAACTCAATAAAAATACATATTTTACAAAGTAATACTTTGTCACACACAAAATATAACTTCTCTATTAGCAAACAGTGGCATAAATAACATTTTTTTGTTTTAAAAATACAAGGTCCTAGCAGTAACCATACTTTGTTTACAAAAATGACTTAGAGTAGTAGTCATAGTAATAGTAGATAGTAGAGAGTGACCATAAAAAGTGCGTACTTTAGCTGCAACCACTATTAGCTGGTTGAATAAGACTCTGACGTAACCACTTTTAATCACATTCCATGGGGCAATTACCTTTGTTCTCAAATAGTCTGGCAACCCATTGCAAAGTTTAGGCCCACTAACTTTTAATGCAAAATTCCCTTTTACTGTTCTAGTTTTCGGGATTACCAATTCCCAATTTTGTGCTGATCATAAGCCTACTTTGGATGTGTGTATCTCAAACAAATAATCCAAATAGGGTAGAGTCTTCCTCTTTAAGTATTGATGGGTTAGATACAATATATGCAAATTTCTACGCTCGGTAAGACTAACCCAGTTTAAGACACTATACATAGTGCACTGATGCGTCAAATGGGATGCGACTAAGGCAAACCTTGCAGATCTATTCAGGGCTGTGTCCAGCCTCTCTAATACAGTTTTTGATGCACTGGCATACACTATATCACTGTAGTCAAAGAGTGGAATTATTGTAGAACTGATTATACGTATCCTAGCTTTATTTGGTATACATCTTTTCAGTCTGTACAACGCTCCTAGTCTACCATGTAATCTTTCAATTATATTGTCTATATGTATATCACATTTTAGGTGTATACCCAGCCATACTCTCAAATAGCTGTAGAAATTCACCTGTGTTAATATGTGTCTAGTAAGTGTTTTCATTTGAAATGTATTTGTTTTAGCCATCTGCTTATTTCAAAAAAGCATAACTTGTGATTTTTTTATTTAATTTTAAGTTTTGTGACTTGTAATACTCCAGTAAATTATCAAAATCCCTTTGGAGCACTTTCTGAATTTCCTGAGGGGAAGCACCTTCTGCATACAAAATCACGTCATCTGCATATGAGTGGTGCCCCACCCCCCTTACGAGGGTGCCAGCACCATTTGTATGCAGGTTAAACAAAAGCAAACCCAGCACTGATCCTTGAGGGACCCCAGATTCAACAGATGCAAACTGAGAAGTAAACTTTTCTAACGTAACTTGTTGAGTCTTACCGATCAGATATTCCTTAAACCAGTTCAGGGCCACCTGGTTGAGGCCAATGTCCTTCAGTGTGTCTAACAGAACTGTATGACTAAGTGTATCAAACGCTTTGGACAAATCTATAAATATGGCCCCGAACAGGAGGCCCCTGTCCAGTGAAGACTGAATATCAGAAGTTACCTTTATCAAAGCTGTTGTGCAATGGCTAGAACAAAAACCTAACTGATATAAATTATGTATTTTATTATTCTCTAAATAAATCTGTAACTGCTTCCTTACAAGTTTTTCAAAAAGTTTAGATATTATCAGAAGTAGGAATATAGGTCTATAGTTCTGAATTTCATTTTTTTTTATCAGATTTGTATTACTTTCACCTTTTTTCAAGTTCTGGGAGGGGATACCAGGGTTGAGGGTTTGCGACATCCGGCCACAGATTGGTGGGTGAGGGTTGTGAGAGGAAGTACCGACGGTACTTTTCAGGCCATTGTTTGGCCTCTTGGGGTTGGTGACAGGTATCTTGGTTTGGAGTGTGCCCCAGCCATAGAATCACTGTGCCACAATTAACCACCTGCCACACAGTGAAATACACGGCTGCGGTTTATGAGGGATAACTGTACTAGGTTACACAGAGCCACATCAATTACAATAAGCACACACACTGTAGTACAGCATTACTTCAGCTTATTACAAGTGACTTGAGAACTACTGACCACTCTTAAAATGCTAGGTGCTGTTTGCATTCTCCAAATGTAGACAGAGGTATTAATTAAAATCCCCCCCCCCATAGCATACTGTGTTATATGCCTTTGTCTCAGCTAAGTGTTATATTATGTTATCACAGTGAGACAGTGGCTGATGTGCAATATTTCTATCTGTATAAAACTTGTTTCTGTGTGTTTGTTCTATTTTTTGACAAACACAGGTGGCTCTTAAAAGAGCCATTTTTTGTGTTGTAGCTGTTTATACAGACATTCTTTTCTTCAGATCACAGCATGGTTGCCATCTCGGAGGTCTCCCAAAATTAGGCAATTGCCTGTATCTGACAAGTGCACACATATCTTAGATACAGCCAATTTTTAAAATACTTAATTTGAGGATGATGGACTGTGCACATTCCCAGATCATGCAGAAATGCAGAGATGTGAATATTAACTTTTTTTTTTGCTCTGTCGAGCAGATACATATGTTGATCTGCACGCCAGACCATCCACGCAGTAATATCCGATTAAATGATTTTACAGGTGGGTAGCATCTCTATAAGTGAAACTAGGTCCAATTTAGCTTCTATAACTAAATCTATCCACCTTTTGTCACCCAAATAATTTCCTCCAAGATGGATCAGCAGTATGTCTGGTACTGAGTGGTTGCTCAACAGGTGTTGCATGGTAGGCTTGAGCTGCTCCCATCTCATGCCTCCCTTGCCAAACCAGTAAACCTTACAGTTTGGTAGGTTCAAGTCACTGCCAAAGTGACTTCTCCTGGCATATTCACCACCTCAGTGAATTAAACTGCTGCCTACCATCCACACTGTGATTCTGGGGTTTTCTGCCATGATCTAAGTTTCTTTTAAAAGAGAGAGCTCAAGTAAGACAGTTTGAGTCTGTTGCTGGCCAGTGGCATCTGAAGAGTTCTGCCAGTCAATTTCTGAAACTTTTTTTGTTCTTCCTCAGAGATACAGCAACAGTACAAAACTAAATATGTATTGGCTACAGCCTGCTGCATGGTGCCAATAGGAAAATCACATTACTTCAGTGCCTGACATTATTTTTCCTATTGGCTGTGGAGCAGACTAAATTTTTTTTTGTTTTGGTTGGAATTCATGCCTCTATGATTGGAAGCTTTGAAAGAACACATCATTAGATGCATTCTGATTTGCTGGCAGCCACCTTCATACACACGTGCCTGCAATCTGGGAGTCCCTTTTTGAACTGATATCTGTGCTAGTGAGTAATCCTTGAAGATCTGTCTCAAACTGTTAAAATTTACACGTATGAATGTTTACCCTTTCAGATGCTTGCTGAATTGCAGAAAACAAATGTTAACAGCAAGACAGAGCTATTTTTAATAGTTTAATGCATTTTTAAGCAGTTACATCTTATTAAGTAAAACTAGTGCAATTACTGTCTCATCTCTGACTTGGTACAGTTTTACAGAAAATGGTGTCATTTCCTCTCTCTTCTTGACTTTTACTGTCATTTCATTGGTGCTTAAAACTGTTTCCTATGATGCATATTAGCATCAAAAACAGTATATTTTTGCATAAATTAGTACCAGACTATCATTTGCTGATGTGGTCTGTCAATTTTGTCTAAATTTGTTATAATTGGCTAGATTTGTTATGTGGGTGTTTTTTTTTTCCAGAAAAAAATGGCTGCTCTTAGTGGGGCAAGTGTCAAAATTTTACTAATTGACAGTATTACGCTAATAGACTGTATTTGTGTGATTTTATAAGCATATCACAGTACTGCTGATGTAATAGTTCATGTTTTAATCATTTGCTGGTCACTGGCATATGTAGACAATTTTTTGCCACTTCCTGGTTGCAAGGCATCATGGGAGCAAAGGTAGAAGGTCAGGAAAGCTTGATCAAAAAGTGTTTGCGTAACAATATTTTTTAGATCGTGGTAACATCCCTATTCATTTCGATGGGAAGCACAAAAACATTTACGCAAACATTTCTTTATTGCGTAATGCCTATGTATTTAATTGGGAACTGCCAATATAGTTCAAAAACAATCACGCAAACATTTTTTTTGCTGTGATAACATTAGGTTTTCCTATGTAAGTCACTGTATGGGTGGCAATAGTGATGTGATGGGGCTGTGCGAGGTGCAGCATGGATACAAGCCAATGGTTCAGGTGTGGAGGGGCAGACAATGTCACTGTTACAGACAGCTGGGTAGTACTGCAGCACTACAGACAACAGGGGTTTGGGGTGCACAGTGTGTGGTACTGCTGATACATGTTGGTCAGTGTGTGAGGGGGTACAACTGGGTTGCAGCCAAATTAATGCCATAGATCTGTATTGCAGTTGTGTTGTTACAGTATATCGCTTTGACTGCAATTTGTTACTTTTTGTATTTCTACACACATGCTGAGCAATGCAAATGCTGGTTTGGGGTGCACTGGAGTTCAGAAAGTTCGATAACATAATGTGTGCACTACCTGTACACAACACGGGTCTTGGGTTTGAAGAGGGATAGACAATGTGACTGGTAGTGATAGGTGGGTGGTACTACAGTGCCACAGAGAATGGTGGGGGGGCATGACTGTACAGTTTCTGGTGCTGCAGAGATATGGTGCTTGGTTTTTGGGGGGGTCACAGAAGTGCCATTGTAGTGCTATTACTGTTATTGAGTTTATAGGCTTGGGAGGAGGGAATGAACAGGTCTGACAGCACTACTGTGTAGGGGGGGGATTATTGAATACTATCTGGTGTTGCAGATATATATTCCTGCACAGTGCAGGAGTGGGGGCAAGCTGTCTTGTGTACATTAACTTCTTTGTAGGCATGCAGTTATAGGACCTCCTGATCACTTGCCATCATGGAAGCAAAGCTAAAAGGTTAAGAAAGCACAATAACTTCTTTGATCGTGGTCACATTTCTATTGATTCCAATGGAAAAGCTCAAAAACATTCGTGCAAACATTTTGTTACTGCACAGTCACTATGTATTTCAATGGGAGGCTGCCAATATGGTTTTATGTGATAATGGCGAAAGCCTAAAGGCGATCGTCGTTATCAAGAAGTGTCAAAAAAATATTTCAGCACTCTGACACCTTGGCGCACAGCAAATCAGCACCTAGGACTTTCTTGTTTAATGTTTTATGCAGGCGGCTGTGCTCCCCTCACCCCCTACTAAAGGATTCTCAACTCCAGGGGGGTGCATGTCAGGGGGGTGAAAACATTAAAAACATAAAAGGTTAAGGCCAGACACAACAAAAATGCCCTGGGCATTGACTCCCCCCACAGCCACCCTACCCTACCCTACCATAGCCCTCAAGGGATGCGCTGGGGAGCTGGTCACCATTATTGTTGGTGCCCTTTCCCAGCACCCTAATCACAGGATACCGCCAATATAGCTTGAAAGCAATTGTGCAAACATTTTCTTGTCACGATAACATTGGATTGTTCTATGGAAGTCTCACTGTGGTTGGCAATATTGGTGAGACATGGCTGTACCAGGTGCGACCTGGACACAAGATGTGTCTTGAGCTGTAGATGGGGTACACAATGTGACTGGTAGTAATAAATGGGTGGTACTACGGTGCCACAGAGAATGGTGGGAGGGGGCATGATTGTACAGTTAGTGGCATTGCAGAGATATGGTGCTTGGTTTTAGGGGGCCACAGAAGTGCCATTGTAGCACTATTACTGGTATGGTGTTTACAGGCTTGGGAGGGATGAACAGGTCTGTGCCAGCACTACTGTGTGGGGGGGATTATTGAATATTGGGTATCTGGGTAGTACATGTACTCCTGTCAAGACACAGCCTGCCACATGCATGCATATTCACAGTGTGTGTATTCGCAGCCATAAACGAAAAAGAAGCTCGGCTACTTGTGGCCATCTAAGCAAGCTGAAATTTTTCTGAAAACTTAAAGTTGAATGGATTATTTCAAGTATCATGAGGCATCAAGGTAAAAGACTCAAGAGTAAATTGCCTTTGATGAAGCTATGACTCAGTTCGCAGATTTGTGAACATGGCACTTGCTGTTCTTTCGTGTTTGTGGGAAAAATGATGAAAGATATTGAACACTTCACTGGAACTGTGCAATCAGTTTATGACAGACTGCTGCATGTTGAGTGTCTCAACAGAGACAACTTTTGTGATGTATTTCAAGGCGTATGGCTACACAAAGAGCATGCAGAGGCTTTCTTTTGGGAGGAGTCATATACACCAGTTTCAAAGGACCTTGTTATCTCTGTTTATGAGGCTGGAAAGGCTTCTAATGTGTTACAGGTAACACATTCAGAAGTAACAAGTGTCTCAGATGACATGTGATGACACTTGCAATCTGAGTCAATCATCATTTGATGCCATTGCAAATTTTTTGTGAATGCTTCTGGCTAGTAAGAAGAAACAGATATGTGATTTATTACATAAGATTGATCTCTGTGAAATTCGCAAGTATAAGGAATTGTTGGGGCACTCTTTAGCTTGCTTAGACAGTGGTGTTTGCACCAATGTCTTTCATCACATATTCATGGTTGCTGTACATAATCCTGCCATGTTAATTTTTGTACTAAAAATATACCAGGTCAGAAAAGCTGTTTCACTATACAAACAGTTTGATGAGTCATTGTCAGCAGGAGATATGGAAGCTGCAAAACTTGTAATACAAGATGTGCATTGTGCTGCTAAAGATCTTGACACAGTCTGTGGCAATGCTTCTCACACAATACAGTATCTTGCAGCATCAGTCTGTCAGAATCTGACATACTGAAAACATTCGGCAAGCCACTCACCAAGTTTGAGATGGCTAAGACAGAGAAGTGTGATTCAATTTGTGTCTTATGTCACAGATTGCTTTATACCTCACAGTCTGTGAGAGTTAATCTTGAAAACATTAGATCTTTCAATGATATGTGGGCATGATTGTTGGCTTATTTATTGGTGAAGAGTGACTTTGATTTGGAGCCAGTAGTGATTGTGTGTTGGCAGTGTTTGTCAAAGGTAAAAAGTAATAGTCTGCCAGCCAGATCTGTTTTAAACAACATGGCGGCTGATGACACACCAAGTGAGATTACTGCATTGAATATATTTGAACGGATATTAATACAGACCATGAAACCATTTCAGACCATTCTGCAACTCAATACTAAGAGTCGCAAGGTACCCCAGAAGGAACTTGTGAAGTCTCTCAAGGGGGCAGTTATGTATTTACCTCTTCCACTGAAAGAGAATGTGGAGACAATCTCAAAGAAAAACAGTATGGTGATACTGGTGAATGGTGTACCTACAAAGTCCAAGGTTATTTGGCAAGATGTTGTCAATGTTCAGAAAGTGAAAAGTGCTCTGCAATATCTGAAGAGCAGTAATCCTTTCTATGTTGACCTTGACGTTCATGAACTGTCAGATCTGACTGGTCAGTTTGGACTGGTAGACACTGCAAAGCCAGTGATTGAGAAGTCTGATGTCTTAACTCATGAACATGTGTATGAACAATACACAATTCACCCTTTGCATGATAGAGATCCAGCTGGTGATAACATTGACTTGTATCAGATGCAACAGGTTGAAGGTAGCCCTGTCAGCATATGGGAGGAACAACTTGAAGCTCACTGCCTTCCAGATTTGTTCCCAAAAGGAACAGGAGGCCGTCTGGATCAACGCAAGTCTGTGTTCCTGGTGCTGAATACTGCACATCAAGAGTGTTGAACAAGGATGGCAAATTTCGTATAAACATACAGTACTTGTTCCAGCTGCTGTGGGAGAGTGAGCTCATACACTTCGACTGACTAACCCATTGGGGGGGTATGACAGCATCTTAGTTTCTGTATTGCCTGGCAGAAAAGGATGAAACCCTGCAGGTGAATTTGACATCTCTGCTGTCAAAACTGTGTGGCACAAAATAATACTGGTATCAGAGGCACTCAGAGGTTATCACCATGCTGCATGAGTATGGTGCAGCCACTTGGTTTGTAATTCTGAGCTGTGCAGAGTGACGTATGAAACCTTCAAGAGTCAACAGTCTGAGAAATACATCAGTAGACTGGAATTAGAGAAGGAGCAGATGGAACAAGCTAAGAAGAAACTTGAGGAAGATACTCTAGTAAATTCTCAGGAAAACATGGATCCTGAGGGAGAGGGTACTCTAGGTGCTCCACTACCAGTGAATGATCCTGTGGTTCTCATGAGTGAGTCTGAAAGTGCTATGCAACATTCTTCTCATCTTGCAGGTGATCCAAGTATACTGATTGATCAGTTCAATATTCAGCAATATGCTTGTGTATGATGCTGTTAGTGAATCAGTCAGACATGGTATTCATCATGAGAAGAAGCAATGCACATGTACAAACTATGAGCCTCTGTTACTCTTTGTCAGTGGTTCTGCTGGAAAAGGGAAGAGTTTTGCTATCAAAGCTATAACAGTGGAGATACAGAGGCATATGAGAGAAGTGATGTCTGTGGCTGTTACTGATCCAACTGGATTGGCAGCATACAACATTGGCGGTGTGACTCTACACAGGCTCTTCATGTTACCTGTGGAGTATGGCAAAACAGGAGAGTACCATAAACTGTCCCGTGAGGTGGCATCTGAGCTGTGACGAATGTTTCTCAAGATGAAAGTACTCATCATTGATGAGATTAGTATGGTATTGAATGTCATGCTGGCATGTATACATCTTTGTCTCCAAGAGATACTTGGCAATGATGATGGTCATCCATTTGGTGGTAAGAGTGTAATTGTGTTTGGTGACCTCCTACAACTTGCACCTGTGAATGGACAGCATGTCTTTAGAGCACTGACTGTGAAGGAAGCAAGAAAAAAAACATTGGGTGCATTGGAAGAAGCAACCTTTGGCAGCTGTTTACTTACATAGAGCTGCATGAAAATATGCGGCACAGTTTTAATCTTGGGTACAAAATACTTTTGTATCAGGCTCGAATTGGGTCACTGTGAGAGCAAAATGTTGCTCTGTTGAGGACACGATGTATCAGCACTGAATGCAATTCACTGATAGCATCATGTGATGTCTTCACTTCTGTCTACTCAGAATGTGCTCGAATTGTGTATCTCATGCCTCTATTGAAGCAGTGTGCTGAGTTCAGCAGCATCATGTTGCAGAGACAGGGTCAAGAGATCATTACTCTGCATGCTGTTGACACTGTTGATGGTGCAGTCTTGAGCCGGAATCTAGTAGCAAACTGACAGAGCGTTTGTCTGAGCTAAAGTCAGATGTGTCTCATACAGTTGGGTTAGAAGCAGTTCTAACTGTATGCATGAATGAACATATCATGCTAAGCCGGAACCTTGACGTAGAACGTGGCATGGCAAATGGCGCAATGGGACATAGTGTTGACCTTGAATTCAATAACCAGAAGACATTCATGGACGCACTTGTGGTGAAATTTGACAACATTGAGCTGTCCTTACCTATTTCTAGGACTACTGTCAAGTTTCAGCTCGTGAAAGACATATATGTGACAAGGAAACAGTTTCCTGTGTGTGTTGCATATGCAGTGTCCTTCCACAAGTCGCAAGGGCTTAGCTTGGTCTCAGCAATGGTTGACATAGGCACAGGCATGTTTAAAGATGGAATGAGCTATGTTGCACTTTCAAGTGTATGCACTTTGCCTGGGTTGCATATCATCAATATGGTACTACACAAGGTGTGCGCTGACAGACAATGTGTTGCTGAGTACAATAGACTACACACTCTATACTAGCCACAACTGCCTTTCATACCACTGCCTATGTATGGGCCAAGGACTGATGCTACAGTGACAACTTCTGGTGTGAAAAAGAGGTACCAAACAGACAGACCAAGTTTGAATGTTGACAGCACAAAGAAGGTTCTAAATGTCGACAACAGAGTAACTCTCCACCATGTAAGAAGACACTTGGTATGGCTGTTGTCCCAACTTTTGACAACAGCAGTGGAGTTAACTGTTATGCTACCTCTGCAGTTCAAGCATTTCTGCATTTGTTTCACTTTGTGAGCACTATCCAGTCTTCTTGTGGCACACCACTGTCTCAGTCATTAAAAAAGGTTATTAATGATAGTGAAAAGCATGACAATATGATACAGACTCTGACACCCTTACACAATGTCTTGGGTGGATATCAAGGGCATCTATCATTCTACAACAACATTCAACAAGATGTGACTGAGTTTATGATGGCAGTCATAAATAGCTTGGAGTCTGATAGCATTCCAATGCGACAGTACTTTACTGTTACTTACATCACAAAGTACAGTTACTTGTCTTGTTGACATTCACAGAAGGAAGTCACACAAAATATGTTGTGGATTTCACTGTATGTTCCACAGGTTAATTCCATTAAATTCAGACAGCTGTTGAAGAATGTAGAGTGTGAGTGGAGGTGTAGCCAGTGTGGAGGAGAGTGTGTTTAGTCCATATGACTTAGAACATCTTCTAAGTATCTGCTTCTAGTCTTGCAAAGGTTTGATACACATGGACTATGAGTTGACACACCGATCACAGATTTTGTAGCTGGAAGAGTACAATTCATGCAAGCATGTTTTGATACTCAGTCTATTATATTCCACCGTGGAGTCTCTGTCCATTCAGGCCATTATGTTGCATGACTGAGGTACAACAATGGGTGGATGGAATTCAATGACTACATGAGCTCTTTTAAACAGAGATTGCCTCAAAACCTAAAAGATGCTTATGTCTTGGTTCTTAGGAATTACAATGAACTTCACGTGACTGAAGAATAGAGCATGGTAATATTTACCAGTTATGTTTCATACACTATTGCAGTCAATAGACTATTGCATGCAACCTTTGGCATCCACGTGCAGGTGCATTCATGTATGTTTATGAAAAATTGCAGTAAGTGTGCATGTAGATGCAGGCATTCATGATGACTACAGTTAAAATATGTGTTGCTGTGATCTTAGCAGCAACAAAGCCTAAGCAGGCCTTAATCGTGTGGGTTGTATGCTTGGTCACATTTGAGCTATTATTGCTTTCACTGTGGATCTCTAGTATTACTGTCACGCCATGCCATTGTGCTGTGCTGATCAGTTTATTAA
This sequence comes from Neoceratodus forsteri, assembly GCA_016271365.2. Classification (NCBI taxonomy): domain Eukaryota; kingdom Metazoa; phylum Chordata; order Ceratodontiformes; family Ceratodontidae; genus Neoceratodus; species Neoceratodus forsteri. Next base: position 496,699,107 of record CM057453.1, read on the forward strand.
TGCATTCCTGCAACATGTGACATAGAATATGGTTTGATATCTGTCAGGCCACTGCATGGCAATACTGTGCACCTCGTGTGCAAAGACAGATGTAGCTACAGTCTTCTGTTTCCCAATGATCTGGGGTCATACTGCACTACATATGTCTCATAAATCTTACCTGTTTATGCAAGATTTGAGATTGTGCAAAAAAAAAATGACACTTTGCTCTTGCATGGTTTTGAACATGTGCTGTTGTACAACGCTTTATGAGCACAGTATGTAGCTATTGCTAATATTCAATGTGCACAGCATGTGTGTCGCTGCTACCCACGTGACAGTCTCTGACTAATGTACTTTCTGCCATGTTGTACTACTTTTTAAAACACTACACTGTAGTTAATTCTGATGTGTACAGGGATACTTACTATAAATATTATTTACATAGTAAGATGCTGTAACTATTACATATATATATATTTTTTTGAGTTGCAAAGATTTTTTGTGCAGTGGCAACAGAGCTTTAAAAGTTTGTAAAGATTGTTAAAATGTAACTGACTTGTACATCACTGATTTTTAGCTGTGTATATTTATTTATGCAAAAGGGATGGACATAAATGGAGTGTAATAAATCTGTTTATCTGAGCAGCTGTGTGGATAAATGAGAAACTGTGTGGATAAATGAAATTTGTTCCCAGAGCCCTGCCCAATAAAAACTCAGACTACCATTTGTGTGGATGCTCATGCTCAGTTCGGCAATTCATTTATTATAATCTCTTCAAATTGTGCAAATTCACCATATTTTCATCCTCATATATTACAACCTTATGTTCATCATATCTTAAATATACACAAATTACATAAACTACATTTTCTCATTGTTTTCCCTTCTTGCCCCCTGACGTAAATCCGGGGGGGCTGCCACAATATTCATAAACAATCTTACCATTCTTGTTTTCTCTTCTTGCCGCCCCCAGATGTACATCTGAGGGATGCTCTCTTTCCTTTCTTCTTGTTGGGTATGCATGTACACACATACCACTCATCTGTCTGGTGTTCTGTGGTCCTCTGAGTCAGATTATCACACCCCATTCTCGTCCCCCTCCCCTTTTTCTGTGCCCTTCTTCTTCTCTGCCATCCACCTTTGGCAGTCCTGGCAGACCTGCTGTCCACCTTCAGCAGTCTGTCCCTCTCCTGCACACTTACCCCCTTTCTTTTTCCATTTCCCTTCTTCTTAGGGTGAGTGGGTGGGGATTTTACCAAAGCAAATTGTGAGCTCTCTCTCTGCCTTGCCCACACCTTTTAAACCCCCCTTTGCTCACCTCTCTCTCTCTTTTCCTTACCCAATCACCTTCCCTCTCTCCTGGCATGATGTCATGAGGCTCCACCTCTCTCTGAAATCCCCCACCTCTCTCTCTCCCTGAGTGGACTGTCCTCAGTTCCGCCCCTCCCCTAGTCAACCACCCCTCCCCCCTTCCCTGCCGCTTGTCCCCTGCCTAGCATCCACTCTATTGTTCAGGACCTGGAACAAATGAGTCTGTCTTTTTAGGAAGCAAACCTACTTATCCACACAGTTGCTCACTTATCCACACAGTTGCTCATTTACCCACACTAACCATATTCAAATGTGAATAACTTTAAAATGAAAAAAGATTGCATGGTACTGTGAACATGAAAATTGTTCAGCATAAAATTATCTACAAAATGAGTGGTGTTTCATTTATAGGTACCTTATAGATATTTTATAATTAGCAACAAAATAGAAGAACATTTAATTTTTTGTTCACTTTTTTGACAAACAAATGTGAATAACTTTACAGCGAAAAATGATAGCATAGTACTGTGAGTATGAAAAATGTTCAGCACAAAATTATCTACAAAATTAGTGGTGTTTCATTTATAGATACCCTTTAGTTTGTTTTATAATTAGCAAAAAACAGCATAACATTCAATTTTCTTTTCACTTTTTCGATAAACAAATGTGAATAACTTTAAAACGAAAAAGGTAACATGGTACTGTAAGCATGACATTTCTTCAGCAACAAGTTTTCTACAAAATGAGCAGTGTTTCATTTAATAGCAAGCACTATGCTAGGCAGACATACACTAGGAAAGTTAACTGAAACTCCTAGGAATGATCATTTAAAAAAAAGAGATAAACAGTCAAAACCAAATTTTCCTGCACTGATAGAAAACATCCCTTTTGCACAAATGAAATACACAATGTTGAGCTGTCAGATAAATGACTTATCTACATTTGTGCTGTTTGACCTCGGACACCTCACTTGTGACTTATGCCACTCGTGAGGTTACCCAAAGTCAAACAGCACTTGTATAGATAAATCATTTATCTGACAGCTCACCATTGTATATCCCTTATGCATTAGAAGGCATTCAGAGTTATGGATTAGGACATCCCATCCCCCCTTGTTTCCTAGAAGCACACATTATGTTCCATGTGATTCTCTTGCCATCTCTCCATAAAAAAATTGCTGAATATTCTCTTGATATCCATGAACCACTTATAACTTGAACATCCTAAAATATTTTTCATAACAAACATTAAATGAGGTAATACCATCATTTTTAACAAATACACTTTGCCCCATAAAGAAAGTTTTAATTTTTGCCAGTTAGTTAATAGATTATATATTTTTACTTTAGCTTCATTGTAATTGTTTTTAATATTTAAATGCTGATTGTTGGTTAAATGTATCCATAAATATTTTATAGAGTCCTGTTGTTTAAAGTCTTGGTTTATGATATCTTCTTGAGAGTATAATGTTTTAGTTAAACACATGCTAATGGATTTGTTCTTATTTAATTGGTTACTCGAAATGCTAAAAAAAGTTAGTTAATGAAAGATGTTCTTCTAACGAGGTGTTTATATTCTTAAGTATCAAGAGAATATCATCAGCAAATACACTTATTTTGGTTTGTGTATCATTACAAACAAAGCCTTGAATATTTGGGTTATTTTTTAAAGGAGAGAGGTATGGTTCCAATGCCAAGATAAAATGAGTAGGAGAAAGGGGGCAGCCTTGCCTGACCCCATTTCTCAGTTTTCAGTTAAATAACCATTTATTATTGAATCAATGTATTGTTGATTTTTTTTATTAAAGTGATTAATGAGTCTGGGATACCATAAGCTATAAGTACTTCAAAGTTATAAGTTCTATTTATTAAATCAAAAGCCTTACTAGCATCTAAGGTAATCACATACTAATTATCTTTCTTGTAACTGGGATCAGAATTTATTAGATAATTAATCACCTGTAGTTTTTTATTGGCTTGAAATAAGTTCCTATTCTTCATAAACCCATATCGATCACCTTCAATAAAGTTCTCCAGAAATGGCAACATTCTATTATTAATCAATTTAGCAATTATAGTCAGAATTTAATAATGCAATACGACTGTAATTATCTACTGAATCTGCAGGTTTGTTTTCTTTGTGAAATAAAATGACTTTTGCTAAGTTCATTGAATCAGGAATCAAACTACTCTCTTCATTTTCTAGTAGTTCTTCTATCATCCTTTTTATCCAAGGGGCTATTTTTTAGTTATTTATTTTAGTTGTTTTAACCAGGAGTAGCACACTAAGCTGAAAGCTTTTTTACGGGAGCAACCTGGGAGCACAGGGAAGTTAAGTGACTTGTTCAGGGTCACACAGTATGCATGTGGAAGCAGTAGGATTCAAACCCAGGTCTGGTCTGCTGGATGTCACCAGATTTGCAGCTCAGAGCCTTAAACCACTGTGCTATACTGCCTCCCTATTTCCTCCTTAAAGGTTAAGTAAAATTAATTGGTGAGCCCATCTAAGCCTGGGGCTTTACCTCTTGGTAATTGTTTAATTATTGCTTCAATTTCACTCAGTGAAATAGGTGTAAAACCAAAAGGGTTAGATATTAGATTTGTTCTTTGAAACAATTTTTGTATGTTCTCACTGTTAGGTATGAAGTCATTTTGAAATATTTTCTTATATGTTTAATGAATTCTTGTGCAATGTGTATATCAAAGGTTAATAGTTCCCCTTCATCATTTTTTATATTAGTAATCAAGTTTTTTTTGTTTTTCATTTTTTAACAGATTAACTAATAACTTCCCAGACCTATCCATATGGTAATATTTATATTTTTTCGTGTATGTTATTGATCTAATTTTTTCTTGATTTATTAAATCTGCTTTCTTGATTTTAAGTTCTTGCCATTCCTTAAAGTATTTATCATGGTCCCTTAAAACTAATGTTTCTAGTTGGCTCAATCTGGTATCCAATAATGTTCTTTCTTTGTTTCTTATTCTATTAATCTTTATTTGATATGATATTATAGAACCTCTAATAGTTTCCTTAAAAGCATCTCATATTGAAAGAACTGTTTCTGCTCCTGTAAAATTGTAGTACCAAAACTCTCTTATTTAATTCTTACTCATGGCAATAAATGAGAAATCTCTCAATAGTGTATTGTTGAAAGACCAAAACTTGGTGTATTTCCTCTCAATCTGTTCAAATGCTAATTTAAGTGTTATCATCACATGTTCTACTAAACAGATAGGATCAATTAGAGATGAGCATACATTTTTAACTAAAGATATTGAAATAAAAAGTAGTCCAATCTGGTAAAAATATTTTGTTTCCTGACATAATGAGTGTAGTTTCTTAGCAACCCATTATTTAAATGCTAGATATCAATAAGGCATTCTTGTTCCAAAAAGCTATTTAGCTTTGTGGACGTAGTTATATTCTGAGATGTCGGTAAGTGTGATTTGTCTAACAATGGTGATTGAAGGGCATTATAATCTCCTGCCAAAATAATGTCATGGCACTGAATAAACTGTAGACCTTCAGTAATTTTGGCTAACAAATCACCATAGTAACTAAATGGTGCATAAACTGAACCTATCCCAAGTTCGTGTTTGTGGATTCTGATTTTAAGAATCAACACTCCTTTCCCATTGTATCTTTATAGAAGTCCATTACCAATCAATCATTATTTTTTTTTAAATAAGATAGTAACACCTCTGCTCTTTTTTCATTCCAGCAGAATGATAAATAGCTTTTATCCACTTCATTTTCAATTTATCAACAATTCTATCTGCTAAATGTGACTCTTGAATACACATTATCAATCAATCAATCAATCAAAATCTTTATTTATTCAGGCGAACATCATTGAGCATAGCTCATTTACAAGATGGACCTGATTGGTCATAAACAACAAAATGGTTTAAACTCACAAATATACAAATATAGAATGAGTACAGTAACAAAGACTTTTTAAGAATAAACAACAAAGAATGAGCAAATGCAATAATATACACATATATACAAGGCAAGTAAACAGTGGTATTGGGCACCAGAGCAAATATAGAAAAAAAAGTAATGAGTAGGGGTTTAGGAGGTAGATAATATAGAAGTTAATGGATGAATGCATGAACAGATAAGGGAGGGGAAATCTAATGGGGCAGGGGTGAAAAGGGGTCTGAAGAGGCTAGGAATTGTGGAAGCAGTGCATATCTCTGGGAAAGATTAGGTACAGCTTTTGAAGGAGACTACAGGAATGAAAGTGTTCAGCTTCAGGTCTTTTGTAGAGAGTTCCGATGGTGCTGAAAGTAGTTATTGCAGTTCTTCCATGTCCGGTACACTTAGTAGATTCAGCTAAGATGAGGTTATTGCTTCTAGGCATATGGCCTTGGAGTAACAAGAGAGAAGCAATCAGAAATGTAGGATGGTAGTTTATTTGTCAGAGCTTTGTATATCCAAAGAGCAGCATTTTTGTTCCTTCTGTGATGTAGGGATGTCCAGCCAACTGCAGCATAGAGAGAACAGTGGTGGGTACTGAAAGGAAGGTCAGTGATGAACCTTAGAGCTCTATGGTACAGGGTATCCAGTTTATTTAGGTAGGACAGGGAGCAGTGGCCATATAGGAAGTCTGTGTAATCAAGGAGGGATATAAATGAAGCCTGGATTAATCTCTGCTTAGATTCTCTGTTTAGAAAATGTTTGATCCTGAAGAATAGGCCAAGCCTTTGCCTTATTATGTCGGCATTAGATTTTTTAAAATAGGCTAATACACAAGATATTTTCCTTGGATAGTTCAAACCATTAACATTCATGAAAACAATGTTTATGTTTGCAGATTTAGACATAGTAGTACTACAAATTGAATATATACATTCTCATATTCCTTCAATATAATAGACCAACATAGTAAATAGTTAAATATACATGTGGGTGTATGCACCCAAGAGACTGGGATGGCAGCAAAAGTGATACAGTTGTTGAAACATGATAATGGATGCCTGTTGTGGTATGTTTAAGAAGTTGTACGTTATTTCTGTTGTGTTATGGTGTGTTTTGTGATTGGTTGCCTTGCCTTGTACTGCCCCCAGATATTTGTGTGTTTTGTGTGTGTGTGTTTGTGTGTGTGTTTCTTGTGTGTCTGTGCATCTGTCTGTCTGTGTGTATGTGTGGCAGTTGGGGGAAAGTCGGCATTAGAGTTGAAAACCCTAATGTTGAATTTCCTTGTTTTTGTCATTGTAATAACAACCCTAACTGTTGCATTAACAACATTTTTTAAAGAATATATGTATATGTATGTATGTATGTATATATATATATATATATATATATATATATATATATATATACATATACAATATATACAATATATTATAGTGGCACGGTAGTGCCACTATAGTTAGGATTGTGTAGCCATTTCTATGTTAAACCTCAAATTCTGAACTTTAATAACTTTTGAACCATTTGTCCAATTTACCTGACATTTGGAATGTAAAAAGATTTCTCACAGATCTCCAGATCAGGAACTTTTCATGTCAATTGGATGTACAGTTGTGGAATTGCAGTGCATTCAAAAAGTGAAAAATCCCAAACATTCTGTTTTCTTTGTCCACCCATAATGGTGTTTGCCCTTTAAGGGGAAGACCAGGTTGTCCTGGTGCACCCCTTCCCTTTTCATTAAGATGGTGTGCTCAGAAGGGGAGGGGAGAGGGAAGGGTAGGGCCGGGGGATAGAACAATAGCCAAGCAACAAGAAGGAGATGGGCAAGAGGAGGTACATAATGGGCAGCACAGGAGTGGTTCAGCCACTTTTGCTGGAGTTTTTATTTAATTCAAACTGCAGCACATCAGATTGGCTGAATGACAGGAGAGGTTTGTGCACTAGGATACAACAGGTAAGATAGCTTACAATGAATGAAGTTTAAAAAACTAATATAATAAATATAATTCAATAAATTAATAATGATATATAATGATAAGTTGTATTACTTTACAAGACAAAAAATCATTTGAAGGTGAATTATATGTGACTGGCTCATTAGGCCTAGAGTGGGACCCCTGTTTGAAGGAAGTTTTGAGTGGGACACCTGTTTGAAGGAAGTTTTTCTTTAAAATTGAATAATGCTGAATGGATCCTGGTTGAGAAACTTGTAAGGCATAGCTCTTTTGGCATTTCCACACCAGTGTTCCATTATTTTTGAGGTTTTGAACTTGCAAACACATTCTGGACAAAGGGAAATGTGGGCAGGCAAAAAGTTTTGCAGTTTTTGTAAGTTTTGTGTAACAGCATCACTGAGCAAGTGTGTCGAGCTGAACCTGTGCTGCTACAGGATGTGGGGAATGCCATAGGGCAATTGTACAATTAAGGTGCTTTGTTTTCAGTTGTTAGTACAGCATTTTGGCTTAGTTTCTGGGTGCATGTGCGGAACACGCTGGAGACAAAGGTGGAAGTGAGCAGGCAAGGCCTCGGCCTTCAAGGGGTTTTGTAAAGCAGTTTTTTTCATTTAAAAAGTCTTTTCCGAGCAAGCGTGTGGATATGAACTGTGCTATGGCCTGATGCTGGGGAACACCATAGTTTGTTTTAAAATCAAAAGATTTTGTTCTTTCAATATTTAGGGAAGCAGGGTGCTCTTCAGCTTCATGCAGGGAGAAAACAGAGAATCCCACCACCGAGTGAGAGGAGGGCAATTCAAAGAAGACGGCTCCTGCTAGAAGGGAGTGAGGACAGCAGGCGTAGGATTTGTTGTGGCCTAAGAGGCTGAACACTGAAAGTGATAGGCAAGGGAAGGGGAAGGCATTTGGATACAAGAGGAGAAGGAGACGGCTCCTGCTAAAAGGGAGTGAGGACAGCAGGTATAGGGTTTGTGGCAGCCTAAGGGCTGAATGCTGAAAGTGATGGGCAAGTGTGGCAGAAGGCATGGGATACAAGAGGGGGAGGCAGGCGATAGAGGCCTGGGCACAGGATAGCGCCGGGAAAAAATGCATGGCGTGACATCACAGCCAGGAGAACCACGCGGTGACAACAAAAATGGCCTGGTGAACTGGAAAAAGGGCCTAAGGATGGGAAACAATGGATATAGGGTGAAATGGGGGAGAAGCAACCCAAGCTGACAGGGTAGCAGCAGAAAAAAGGGGTATGCAGACAGAGGCATGTGAAGGCATGCAAATGGGGGGATGCATAGGCCAAAATAAGCCCACAAGACACAGCGCGGTGGATGCAGCATGGCCTCAAGCATTTGGACACCGGCCATGGGGGGACAAAGGAGAAGTGGGCCCAACAGGCCAAGAGTATGGTGAAGGAAACTGTGGGGAGAGTAGGAGCAAAAAATGGGGCCCTCAAGAGGAAGGGCGATGGGTTTTTAAGTGGAAAAGGCCACTTGGCATGGCTTGAGACAAACGGGACAAAGGGGAAGGGGAACAGAAAGGCCTGGAGGGGTCAGCAGCCATAACAATGTGAGGGCATGCAAGGGGAAAATGGTTAGGCCTGGAAGGCCACAAGAGGTAGCACTTAAGGCATTCTTGAGGCCGGGGGGAGAAAAGAGAGGTGGATGGAAGACTGGGGAGGCCATAGGAATGGCAAGGAGGGGGAAGGTGACCAAAAAAAAAGCAATTTTGAAGGTTTACAGAGGAGCAAGGCCCCAGGCAGAGGAGCGGGTACGATGCATCTGGCTTCCAAGAGGGCAGCATGGAAGGAGGATTTTCGAACCTTACGGCATTTCTACAGGTAAGGAAAAGGGAAGCCATAGCTTTGGGCATGACTCAACCTGATAGCAATAGAGGACTGTGCAAAAAAAACAGGGAGGTGGCACGTTTTGTCGCCATTAGTCGACTGTTCTCTTGAAAATGGGCCTGGTCATATGGGGCATACTACAGGCAGATTTGAAATTAATGAAAATTCTCTTTTCTTTTCTTCAGTTGTTTCTACAGTTTGAGAAGAGCAAGGAACATGGCACTAAAGAAGAACAGGCATTCAAAGGAGGACACCTACAGGCCTATAGTGGAGCTGGCAGAAAAAGCCAGTAGAATGTGGGAGCTGGTGGAAGGGGAGGAACTGGGGAGACCTGGGGAGAAAAGGAAAGTGGGGAAGGGAAAAGGGGGAGAGGGAAACAGCCAGCAGAGGGACCAAGCAGTCCAGCCAGGATACAGCCACTGATAGTGGGACCCAACAAGGTGGCTAGTCCAGTACCTCTGCAACCTGTTGACCCGGTGCCACCAGTACCTCCCCAGAACCAGGCTGGGTTTCCCCCAGTGGAACCCAGACCAGATCCCCAGCACATCGTGGTTCCTCCACAGCCACTAGTAGAGCAACCATCCTTTCAACCACAGGGCACCATACTTGGGCACCAGGAGGTCAGCAGGCAACAAGGAGTGGACAAGGCTGCAGGAAACACACCCAGCTCAGTGGGTGACAGCATCAAAGAGTATATAAGCCAAATTATTTCAGCACTAGGGACAGGGGGCTTAGGGCAGATGGACTCAGCACTGGCAGAGATTAGGTCAGAAAAGGAGGTGCTGAAAGAAAAAGAAGGAGGAGTGTGGAGAAAGAAGGAAAAGGAACGAGGGAGATAGGAGCTCCTAGGATGAGGGTAGGTGAACACGTTCTGTTGGCCACAAAAGAGAAAATATGGAAGGGAGAGTATGTGGATATCTTCACCTTAGTAAGCTAGGAAGCAGCAGCAAAATATGAAGAGGCAGAGAATATAGGGAAGAGTGAAATGGCAGCAGCGGTAGTTTTGTTAAGCAAGAAAGAGGAGGACAAATTCACTAAAGGGAAGATTTGAGAAGCGTGGTTTGTAGGTTTCACCACATTCTCAGGCATAGTATTGGAGAAGAGGCCTGAGTTTGGCATCCCACTCATCACATACTCCCTGATAATAAAGAGAGCAAAAGCAAAAGGGGGTGTGGGGTGGCTATACTATGATGAATTCTTTCAGCAGAGAATGGCGACATATGGGGATGTAAGATGGGACACAAAGCAACTAGATTTGTGGACAGACTACGTAACCGATCAGTCCATGCCAGAGGGAGAGTTGGGGAAGAAAGGTACCATGCCACAGAGATGTTGCTGGGCCTACAATACGGATTTTTGTTCCTGGCCACAATGCCATTTTTGGCACGCATGTTGGAAATGTGGGGGATCACATCCAGAGAGCAGATGCAGGACAACATGGGTCCAGAGAGCCCAAGGATCTGGGGGCAGAGATCAGGTCAACAGTTTTTTCATGAAGGGCAGGGATATAAAGGGCAGGCATGGAATGGGGGGAGGGGCAGGGGACATGCAAGTAGAGGGATTCAGAATCACTGATCAGCAAGGCCAGACATCAATCAGAGGGGGAGACCTTGATGGAGAAAAAGAAAACAAGACAGGGGAGCAATTTAGAGAAGCTATAACTCCCATCAGGATAGAGGCATGGAAAGAATGGTTAGACAGATACCTGAATAGGAAAATGGCAGAGATGATTAAAAAAAGGTTTTTGCACGGGTTTTTCATTGCAGTGTGAGGGCCCAAGGCAAGCGAGAGAGGTGAACAATCTGGGTTCAGTAATAGGGAGGGAAAAAATGTTAAGACAAAAAATAGAGAAGGAAAAGGCAGCAGGGAGAGTAGAGAGACCATATGATACCCCCCCACTGCAACTGCAGAATATAAGGATTTCTCCATTGGGTTTGGTCCCCAAAAAACAGGAGGGGGGATTACAGGGTGATTCATCACCTATCCTTTCTGGAAGGTGATTTGGTGAATGATTTTATCAGCGAGGAATATAGTAAAGTGACATATGCCACTTTGGAAGATGCAGTCTGGATCATCCGGGCAACTGCTGATGCATGGATGGCAAAGACAGACATAGAGTCTGCTTACAGATTACTTCCAGTTAGGAGAGAAGACTGGGACCTGTTGGGGTTTAAAATTGTGGGACAGTGCTATTTTGACAAAGCCATGCCCATGAGATGTTCTATAGCATGTGCGGCATTCGAAGCATTCAGCACATGTTTGCAGTGGACATTTCAAGAAAGAACTGGTTATAAAACAGTGATTCATTATTTGGATGATTTCCTTTTTATAGGCAGTGTGAGAAGAGAGACAGAAAAAATATTAGCCAGCTTTCAAGAGCTGTGCAAAGAATTAGGGGTTCCATTGGAACTGGAGAAAATAGAAGGGCCCAGTAAGGTGTTAGAATTTCTGAGTTTTGAGATAGATGCTATGGGGGAAATATTTAGGCTGCCTGATAAAAAAAGTGGAAAAACTGAAGAAGCTGATTCAGATACATACCAGTAGAAGAAGAGTACAACTAAAACAGGTAGAACAAGTATTGGGACATCTGAACTTTGCGTGCAGGGCTATTGGGCCAGGGAGGGCTTTCACTAAAAGGTTAGCAAGGGCTACAGCCAGGGTGACCAGACCACATCACTGGGTAGACGTGACAAAAGGAGTCAAGGATGATTTTAAAGTATGGGAGGAATTCCTCAGGGAATACAATAGCTGCTCTTTCTGGCAGGAGGAATGGGTATATAACATAGACCTCGATCTTTACACAGATGCAGCCGGGGGCCTAGGCAGAGGGGCTAGCTGAGGGGAAGATGGTTTGCAGAACCATGGCCAACAGACTGAGTGAGGGATGGTAAGGTAAAAGATATAACATTGTTGGAGATTATGTCCATCTGGGCATGCACCCTGGTTTGGGGGGAAGAATTACAGAATCAGAAAGTGACATTCTGGTGTGACAATAGAGCAGTGGTAGAGGTCCTAAACAACAGGGAAGCCAGGTCAGAAATGGTCATGCAAGTTTTGTGACTTTTGGTGCTAAGGGCCTTGCAATTGAACATGTAATTCAGAGCGAAACACATAGAAGGGGAACACAATACCCTGGCTGACAGCCTTTCCCATCTGCAGCTGGATCATTTCTGGAAGCTGGCACCAACAGCAGAGGAGAAAAAAACACCCATACCAACGAACATCGGGGATGTTGGCAGGAAGGAGCACAACTGTTGTTTCACAGTTCATGGGCACCATGGACTCTGAGGGCCTACGATGGGGCCTGGCAAGTGTTTCAAACATTCAGCGCAACACACCATATGGAGGTAAATAGGCCACTCACAGAAGAACAATTGGGGAAGCTCACTGTAGAACAATGGCAAAAAGGAACAGCCCACACCACAATGGGGGTCTATTTGTCAGGGATTAGTGTAATGTGCAGCCTAAAAGGATGGAAGGACCCAACAAAATCAATGTTCATTAGAAGAATGATGCAGGGGTGGGGTAGATTAAAACAATGGACTGTGGATAATAGAAGACCAATAGGGGAACAGTGGCTTGCGAATCTAAAGGATGTGTTACTGGCAATCTTCAGATCAACGGCCGAGGCCCAGCTATTTCACACGATTTATGTGGTAATGTTTGCAGGGGCCATGAGAATGAGTGAGGTGGTGGGTCATGGCAGTAAAGAAAAGGAAGGGGTATTGGAATGGGAAGATATAAGCTGGGGATGAAGGAGATACAAATCATGATTAAGAGGTCAAAGATGGATCAAAGGGGGCATGGTTGCATGGTAACACTAAAGAAACATGTAGAGGGTGCAGTGTGCCCAGTGAAAGCTTTGTGGGCTTTTGCCGCAGAGCATGGAAATAGGACAGGGAGATTATTTGTGCATGGAGATGGAAGGAAGGTCACAAGTTATCAAGTCACAGCCTTGCTCAAAAAAGGCATGCAATTCCTGGGGGACGATCCAATTAATTACTCGTACCACTCCCTACGGATAGGGGCTGCTTAACAGTGGGCAGCAGCAGGTGAGACGGTGAATACTGTTTTGGAAAAGGGGTGCTGGTGGTCTGCTAGTTACAAGAGATACATTCAAATACTGCAGTATGGAGACTAATGTATCACCTGTGTTTTGTTACAGATTTGGATCCACATGGGGGTGGGGACAGGGAGGAGTGATATAGTGAAAAAGGGAAGTTAAGACCATATATAAGATGTTTATTCTGCTTAAACCCTATAGGAAGAGGGGAGGATCACAGAAATCTGGATCTGCAGCCACTCTTATATTTATTGGGCAGAAAGGAGAACTGAGAAAAAGGCTAGGGGAAAACAGTTGTACCAAGATGTGAAGCAATGTAGGTTGGTTTGGCGAGGCATCTGGGGCATGAGATGGGCACAACTGCTTTCTACCCTGAAAGAGCTGAAGGAGCGGTGACCCATTCCAGACCTAATTATTATCCATCTGGGTGGTAATGACCTTGGGGGTAAGCCATGGGTGGACACATACTTGCAGGTAAAAAGGGACCTAGAGACAATACAGCAGTGGTGGCCTAAGGTATGCCTTGCCTGGTTGGCTATGATCCCAAGAAGGGTTTGGAGATATGAACACAGCCATAGAGCTGTGGATAGGGCCAGGAGAAAGATGAACAGAAGGGTAGGGACACTGATAAAGAAAATGGGAGAACAGGTAGTACTGCGGGGTGTGGAAGAGTGGGTAGAAGATTTCTACAGGTCCAATGGCATGCTTCTGTCAGATCTAGCCATAGACATGTTTAATACAGAAACAATAAGTCTTATAGAAGCATGGAGGACGCATGCAAAAAAATGGAAGATAAAAAAAAAAAGGAGAGAGAAGGACGGAGAAGGAGCTGAGGTGGGGGAATGATACCCTAAAGTGAGGGGAAAGCTGGTCGTCCAACACAAGCTGGAGACCAGCTAATGGGGGAAAAAGGGGGGGGAAGGAGGGGAAGGGGAAAGAAAGGAATAAGATGAAAAGAAGAAGAAGCTGAAGGAGGAAAGCAGTCTCGGTTTTCACCGTTACCTAACAGAAAAGGAGAAGAAGAAGGCACCCAGGTTTTCACCTGTGAGGAGTAAAAAGAGGAAGAAAGAGGGATGATCAGAGATTGGATATATGGATGCAAAAGAAATGCAATTGTGAGAAATATAATAATAAAAGATGATGAAATAGAACATGGAATTAAGATATATCAATAAATTAATTGCCAATCTAAGCACAACAACAAACAATGGACTCTGTCTTTTTGTGAGGGAAAAGGGGAGAATCCGGGACAATGGTATTTGCCCTTTAAGAGGCAGACCAGGTTGTCTTGGTGCACCCCTTCCCTTTTCATTAAGATGGTGTGCCCAGAAGGGGAGGGGAGAGGGAAGGGGAAGGCCGAGGGATAGAGCAATAGCCAAGCAACAGGAAGGGGAGGGGCAAGAGGAGGTACATAATGGGCAGCACAGGAGTGGTTCAGCCACTTTTGCTGGAGTTTTGATCCATCCCACCCACCCTGGAACTATAGAGCAAGAGGGGAAGACAGTCAAAAGGGACTGTATGGTATGTCTGTCAAAGGTGGATGACAGAAGCGTCCGGTAGGACGGTTATTAGACTGCCAAATGTGGATGGCAGAAAATAGTATGGTAATTGGACTACCAAAGATGGATGGCAGAGAGGGGAAAAAGGGGAAGGGGGAAGGAGGGGAAGGGGAAAGAAATAGGATGAAAAGAAGAAGAAGAAGCTGAAGGAGGAAAGCAGTCTCGGTTTTCACCGTTACCTAACAGAAAAAGAGAAGAAGAAGGCACTCAGGTTTTCACCTGGGGGAGTAAAAAGAGGAAGAAAGAGTAATGATCAGAGATTGGATATATGGATGCAAAATAAATGCAATTGTGAGAAATATAATAATAAAAGATGATGAAATGGAACATGGAATTGTGATATATAAATAAATTAATTGCCAATCTAAGCACAACAACAAACAATGGCCTCTGTTTTTTTGTGAGGGAAAAGGGGGGAATCCGGGGCAATGCACTGAAGAATGCATTTGAGTGGGTTCAAATTGGGTTGACTGCATGGGTCCTGGCTAGCACTGGTGCCATTCAAAAGTTATGCCATTTTTTGTCTCTCATTATAGTTAATGGGAAAATGTATTTGTGCACTGCAAAAACAATCGCAATCACATTTTTTCATTGAGCTTACCAAAAATGTTGTTGAGCTTCCACCATCTTGTTTTCAGTTAGCGACAGAGAAAAAACTATAACTCAAAAAATACTGCACTTCTGAATACAGGGATCATTGGGTTTACCTAAATGGGCCCAGAGGAACATGCCTATGGCATTAGTTTGTGGCTAGCTAACCTGGAAAAACATGTTTTTGAAATTTGTTTATGTTTTTGATTGTGACAACAATTTTTGTGCCACAAAAACAATTGCAAAAACATTAAATATGACTGTGATCACACTTTTTTGATCACGATCATATTTCCATTATAGAGATATGAGAATTTTGCTATGTGTTCCTTTTCTCTGTCATTTGATTGTGGTAAGATGGATTGTGCTATTGGCTTGAAATCTTCAGGGTAGGAAGCTCTAGTGCCATGCATGTGCCTTTCACTGGTTTAGAGTGGAAAAATTAAAGAGGCCCCTAGTTACCGCATTCCAAAATTTGGAAATTTCTCCATAGGGTAACATTGCAGGGTTGTTTTCTCTGTCCCTTCATTGTGTCAACATAAATTGCACTATTAGTCTGAATTTTCCAGGTCACAAAGCCCTGGTCCTACAGGTGTGCCCTTTCATGGTTTGGTATGGAACCATTGAACATGGCCATAGTTACAACATTGCTAATTTTAAAAATATTCCATTAGGGTAACATTGTGGTGCCTGTTGTGCCTTTCAGGGCCCATATCTCAAAAACGGTTCGAGATATGGGCTTTAAATAGAAACAACCCTAACAGATGCATTGATGAAGTTTTTGCAAGGAATTTCCTATATTTGTTTAAAAGAGTAAATAGAAAATGGAATGTGCAGGATGGAACTAGCTTACAAAGCCATGAAACCCCTGAAATTAGTGTTCCAATTGCTCATTTTCATGGCTGTAGGCCACAATTATGCTGTCAGAGTTTGCACTCATATTGTGTTTCAGTGCCCGTATCTTGGAAACAATGTGAGATATAGATTGGATTGACTATGTTGTGAAACTTACTCCATCTCACTGTTACAGCCACACTTGAATTTTTCCCCACCACCTATGGTTCCTGAGATACGGGCAACTTACTGTTACAAAGGCTCCTTGCTTTATTGGGCTGCAATATGGCTTCATAGCACTCCCACACACATATACCATTATGCACAGATGGGCAGCTTCTTTCACAGGCTGCCACCAACACATTCCATTTACTACTTTCACTTTAAAAAAAGATAGGAAATTATTTGCAAAAACTTCATTAATGCATTATTTATTTTGTTTCCACACTGACCAAAGTGTGGAAATTCCATGTTAGGGTTACCACCCCACCACTCCATTCCCATGCCCCCTCCTCAAAACCCTAACTCTGCATTCCCCCAGCCCCACCCCTCCCACACACATGCAAGACACATGCAACATTGTACAACACTGTACTACTCTGGCACATCTGTAAGCACAATATTCACAACACTATACTACTTTCATAATAATATTATGTAATAGAAAAACAACTACAGTATAAGCAACTCTATACTGATAGCACAGTGTGATCACACTTTACTGCTTTCATAGCTTCCTAATACAATTACACTTAGTCTGTTCAGATTTTCAAAATATTGATTGAAATGTGTCATATTCCAACAATTTGGTCACTGCAAGTGTCGCCCCCTACCACACAGGCATCTGGTGGCAGCACAAATACACCTGACACATACACAGTACTTTGGATATACTGCTCCGGTGGCATGCTACCATCAGCACATGCTGTTCTGCTGCTGCATTACCAGGAAACACTGATTAACAGTATCTTATCTTTTGCATGTTACAACTGTTGCTTTTACAGCTTTCTTGTAAACTATAGTATAAGGCATTACTTTTATTACTACCACTGTTTTTTATTAGGACTAACTCACTGTATCACAAAACAAAATGCAAACATCCAATGACTGTTGCTAGGCTCACAGAAACTGTAATTTCTAACACACTATGTGTGGATAACATCCACATGTGTGTGTACCCCCAAGCCACTATGACGGCTGCAGAACTCATACACTTCATGGACTGTGATGATGCCTCTGTCTTCTGGAACATTTACAGAGTTGTCTGTCACTTCTGTTACCTGATCCTCCTTGTCCCAGGTTGCTTGTCTTGCCTTGGCCCTTGCCTTATTTGCATGTGTGTGTGTGTTGGGGGGTGGAATTGGGGGGAATGTAGAGTTAGGGTTTTGAGGAGGGGGCGTGGGAGCAGGGTGGTGGGGTGGTAACCTAACCCTAACATGGAATTTCTACACTTTTGTCAGTGTGGAAACAACTCTAACTGATGCATTAATGAAGTTTTGCAAAGAATATACATATATATATATATATATATATATATATATATATATATACTAGAGGCAAGAAACTATGTTTACTGCATCAGTTAGGGTTGTTCCACAGCAACAAAAGTGAGGAAATTCGATGTTAGGGTTGAAAGCCCCTCCTTGGACCCCCTAGCCCACCCCACCAACTGGCATCAGGGTGCGCATTGGGGACATCGGCCTAACTCTCACTCCATCACATGTGTAAAGAAGCAGAGGCATAGGAGAATGGGGTGAGAGTTAGGACTGACAACCCCAACGTGCAATAACTCCTGTCATTTTGGCCACAGTCTGGAAAAGTAGTGTAGCAATTTGCAACACTTTTCACAAAAATTTGAAAAACTGTCGCAGGTGCGACACTACTTTGTGACACTACTGTTTCCAGAAATTTTAAAAAACATATTTATGGGGTGTTTAACCCCACAGTAAAGAAATGGCTAGCATCCTCAGGGTCTGACTAGGTGAACACAGAAAGAATTGTGTCCCTAGCAGGTCCCAATTTTAAATGCCAAGCATTTTTCTGATCGCTAACTGAAAACAAAATGGCAGATGTGCAACACTACTAGGGCCATTTGCAACTCTGAAAAGTGCATTTGCAACACTTTCGAACTTTTTGTTAACTTTCCCCTTTGACTTATAATGGGAACTTGCTTTTTGAATAACTTTTTAACCGTTTAATATTTTTTCACAAAATCTTCAAGAGGCACATTGGGGACCCTGGCCGCATGTTCCCTGACATTTTCAGAGTGGTTGCGCAAACTGTGCAACCTGTAGGCAAGAGCAAAGAATTCACAAAAAAACATAATTGCGCATTTGGTTGTCGCTTAATAACTCTGCAGCCGTATATTCAACCTGTACAAATGTTGGCAGATCCCAAGATCTACCATGTCCAATTGTGTATACCACATTTCAGGCAAATTGATTGAATGGTGGCAAAGTTTTTAAGGTGCAAAGTTTCACCCTTTAGCCTTAAAAGTGCTACTCTCAACCCTAACTATGGTAGCACTACCATGCTACTATAATATATATATATATATATATATAATGGGATATGACATGGCTGACTGAAGATATCATATTTATCTTCACTCGAGGCCAGTGACATGATGATATCTCATGAGTGGCGAAGCCACGAGTAAGATATCTTGATGTCACTGGCCTCGAGTGAAGATAAATATGATATCTTCAGTCAGGCCATGTCATATTCTGTTTGTACAACACATGTTTTGTTCCAAAACACAACCGACGACATGCTCCTCTCAGTGCAATGGGCGACATAAAGGTGATGGCCCTAGCAATACAACCCCCCTTACAGAAAAGCTGTGAAAAGAACAGATGTAATTTGTTGTTGAAAAATTATGTGGTGTATCCTAGTTTTTATGGTTATTTTTAAAAGAGTTATCTGTTTTTTATGCCATGCCCCCAACAGAGTTCTCCAGGCCCCCAAACATAACAGATTTTATACAACAGATTATATACTATTTTGAAATATCTGGTTGATCCTGTCATTTTAAAATTATTGAAAATATCTGGTTGATCCTGCTATTATTTTGTAAAAATAATATTTTAAATACTTATCTGGTTGATCCTGCCACTCTGAGCACTTTCCTGTCCCTGTAAATGTGCGTGGCTGGCGCTATTCACAGTGATGCCGTTATATTGATAGTCATTTTCTGAGTTATCCTGAGTTCAAAGCGACCAAGCGCTGTGCTTCATACACAGCTTAGTGTAATTTGTTGAAAAAAAACAAAGCGTGACTGCACACAGACTGCAGTAACTGAATTTGTGGCTTTAGAACGGTAGAGGAAGTGCAGGCCTCTGTTGGCAGCAACAGGCTCGGCGCTCTTTGCTGTTCAAAAGCTACGAGATCGAGTAAGCTGCGGTCTGTGCAATCGCGTTCTTCAACAGAATTACGCCAATATGTATGGCTGGCGGCTCATTTTGAGCTCGAGATATTCGCAGACATGTTCTGCATATCTGAGGCATCACTGGTGGAATAGTCGCTCGGCTGAATACGTTTAAAGGGACTGTGAAAGATGCTCAGAGACAGAATCAACCAGACTAGCTTCTTAAAATATTATTTTTCTGGCATAATGGCAGGACTAAGGAGATAGATTTTGTTTCATGAAAATGTGGAGAGTTAAATTGAAATGGCTGTTTTGTTTCTTTTTATGCAGAGCATGTGTTATTGTAAATGTAGGTAGACAGCGATGAGTTACAAGAAAGTGAAAGTGCCACATAGCACAGTAGTTTCGGTATGACGTATAGGAGTGTGGAGATATCAGTGATATCTTTACATGTGAAGATATCACTGATATCTCCATGACCTGGCTGAGATATTACTTTTTATCCTGTCATTTATCCCAAAACATGTGTTGTATAATATATATATATATATATATATATATATATATATATATGTATCTATCTATCTATCTATCTATCTATATATATATATATATATATATATATATACACACACACACACATATAGTTGTGCCCCTATAGTTAGGATTGAGTAGGCACTTTAAAGTTAAACTTGAAATTTTGCACTTTAATAACTTTGCAACCTTTCACTGGATTTAGATGAAAATTGGAATGCACCATCATCCACAGCAGATATCTGGATGTAGCAAGTTACATTCTGGTTGGATTTGTGGTTTCTGAGTTCCAGACAGGTGAAAAAGCATATTGTCACTCCTTGACTTTGCTGGACTTTTTTTCTAACTTGCCTACAGCACAGATGGTTTTGTTTTTTGGTCTGAAATATTCAGGGCAGAAAGGGACTAGCCAACAGATGTGTCTTTTGTTAGTCTGGTGATAAAATAAAAAGTTGTTTTTATTTTCATTTTTTTTTTAAAACTTCATGTTCATTCATATCAGATCTCATTACAAAGTTTACACAATGGATCTTCCATGGATAACATACAGCATGACTTTCTTTTCATATATGAGTAACATGCATAATTTGTAATGATGGCTGTAATTGTACTTTTTTGTCCTTCCTAAAGCTTTGAGTGCAAAGAGGAAGTGCCATTCAACTGCTGCAACATCATCCCTTCAGTTAAATCCAGTTCAAACCATCATGCCAGTAAATCTCTAGACCTTTGATCTGTCTCTGATGGTTGTGTTAAAAACTTTAATTCAACATCAAGTATACAACAAAAAAACATTTAAACTTCTAAATATGGCTAATCAGGGCCAGATTCTAGAAGCACCCTACGCTTGTCGCACGTCGCGACATGCGAGGGGTGCAATTGCGCAAGGATCCTGTGCCTAATTTTGTAAGGGGCAGGGTCGCCGCAGTTAAGTCCTGGGACTTGAGTCAATCCCACAGGTACATCAAATGAAGGGCATACCTGAAGGATTTGTCACAAGTCACAACCCCAGACATGAAGCACCCCCATCCCCAAACCCCACACTTTGATAATTAAAGCCCCACAGGGCTAAGTATTCCCCAGCAAGCACCAATCCCCATATCATGTAAGCACAGCCCCACAGGGTTAATTATGTCCCCCCAGCCCTGATCCCCAAATTGCAATATATAAAGCCCTGTAAGGCTACTTGTGCCCCTCCAGGCCCCCATTGCCAGCCTCTCACAATTGGCACATCCTGTGAAATAAAATACCTTAATCTGTTATCCCTGGTAGGCTAGTGGCCCCCCACCACCCACCCAGCAGTGCCAGACCACCGCACCCCACACCCCTACCTAGCCAGCAACTGGCACAGCCCACTTCTCACCACCATGGCCAGCTATTGACTGAGCGAGATGTCGCAGGCTGCTCTGCAGAATATCATATGTCACAACTGCTGGCATAACTTGCTACTTGTGTCATTTATTTTGGTGCAAGTCAAGTTATGCCAGGTGTAATCATTTGAGAATTGGGCCCTCATTCTATATCTGTTTAAACTTGATTTCTAACTATATGTTAAACTGTATAACAATAACAATCTAAACTTATTACATAGCTGGACTTTTATTTTAGTGCACTTTAATTTATTTCCCTAGATAAAAGAGACACTATCTGTTTCTTGCAGTGTCTGAACCGAATGTAAAAAAAAGATCCCTGACATTGGAAAAAGGCTTGTTGTGATAGAACTGAACCCTCCTCTAATTCCTCAATCAAATGCATAAGGGGTAATCAGATGCTACTAAATGTATTTCCTCTTAATTGAAGTTCTGCTGTAATCCTTTCTACCCTAGAGATTTATTTTATTATCCCTATATATTCCACCAGGGTGTGAGGGACAGAGGTAAGCCAACACCTTGTGATTGCTTTACATGCAGCCACCAGAAAGATTCCAATAAAGGATTTCTGACCGTTGGACCTTCTCCCTCTGGGGAGGGGAACCCAGTATCATAATTTTAAAATCTGGTTCACCTTGTACTCTAGTTGTCTGTAGAAAATGCTCCCCCACCTCCCTCCAGAAAGGTTGTAGTACTGGGCAATCCCAGAAAATGAGATAGTTATTTCCTGTTGCTCCACAGTTTCTCCAGCATTTATCTGAGTTACCCCCACTATAGTGCTTCATTCTAGTTGGTGTGCTAAAAAACCTGATTAAGGTCTTCCATCAAAATTCTTTCTAATTATTAGATGTTGAAGTAACGATACATTCCCTCCTAGATCTGCTGCCAACTTGGCATGTCCAGCTATATGCCTGCCTCACTCTTCCAATCTGTCTGGTACCATAGCCAGGGCTGTTCTGTTGAGGCCTTGTAGCTGGCAACTAACCTGGAGGTAAAGTGTGTCTCTTCAAGACTGGAGGCTGCATCCAACAGTGTTAATTCTTTTGGATGAGTTTCCCATTGTACCTTTGCCAAATGTGGACCAGTTCTCAGAAAATAGGTGACCTGGAGATATCTAAAAATGTGTGAAGCTGTAATGTGAAACTCCCACTGCATTTCTTGAAATGTTTCAAGTCACCCTTACTGTAGGAATTGTCTCAAAAATATTAGGACCTGTCTTTTCCACAAGGCAAACCATATGGTCCATCCTAGGGGAAAGAAAGTGGGTGCATTGTGTAATTTCAGTTCTACTGGGCAAGGAGGCTTGCAGTCCCAGTCCTTTTTTAACTTCTCCCCATATTCTGTATGTTTGTTTTAACCAGGGGTTAGTGATCTCTTTTTTCTCCAAATAGACTCAGGGCCTGCAAAATCTAGCTCTGGGATTACTCGGGCGCTGCTTCCTGATTCCTGCATGACCTAAGTGCTATTGGGATCCTTTTTCAAATGAGCTACCCATAGAATTAATTGGGCCATCTGACAGTAAGTTTTGAGATTTGGTAGGCTTAGTCCCCCTCCGGTTTTGCCCTAGTAAGTGTCCAATAAGCTGTTTTTAAGTTATTGCAATTTAAAAATTTAAAAAAAAAATATTTCTGAGCATGTGCAGGAAGCACTAAAACATAACTGTATGAAATGAAAAAGGTATCCTGTTTCATATGGAAAAATTCCCTTTTTGTTTACTGCCATCTTGTTTCAGTTTTTTCATAAAATATTTTTTCAAAAGTCACACAAAAATGACATTCTGGAGAGAGACCACCACACCTAGCTGGCTGATTGGGATCACGTCAAGTGCAATCTACACTTCAGTGTTAGAGATATGTCCTTGAAATGTGTTTTTTTACTATTATGAATCCTTTTTCATGACTGCGTGATTCAAAAAAGAACCCTTTTTCGTATCACTAGTCATGAAAAGTGATCCTTTTTCGTGACCCAAGAATCCTTTGTTATGTGCAACCATCAGTACTCTCCATTAGGACATCTCTGAAATTGAATCTCAGCTGCCTTAGTCTATGCAACTAGTGTAGTGGACCAGGCAGGAAGTTAGATGCATGGTCTGCTGTGGTCATGGGGATGGGGGAAACCATAGCGGAACATCACCAATTTGTACTGAGTTGAGCTGCAGCATCGGCATAAGGCTCCCAAGTCCCTCCAGCTGCACATCAGATTCTTGATGTCTTTTAATCTCCTCAGAGCTGCCTTTCTGTTAGTGCTAGTGGACTGCCTGCACTGCAGAGTCAGGGGACCGCATGGTCTGCACTGCTGGCTGTGGGTGGGGACAGCAACATGACCATAAAGACTGGAGTAAAGAGGCATCAGCCAGGAGCAGCAGGGCTTAGTGACCAAGTATCAGAGGAAACCATAGAAGCAGAACACCAACTACTAGCACTGAGCACTTTGAGCAACATTAGTGGTAAAAGGCAGCACTAGAGGGAGAAAAACAGAGAGACAGAGAGAGAGAGAGAAAGAGGTCTGATGTATATACAATTATGTATTGTCCCAGCAGCTGAAACATAAGTTTTGCATACAGTGAGTCTCAGGTAACTGTCACAATTAAATTCTATTAATATTAAACACTGTATGATACTTGCACCTATTTCTCCTTGGTATTAAATGCCTAATATGCCTTTCTCTGCCCTAGTGTCTAGTGGCACCCCCACCGATCCCGATATTGCTGTGGTGTCTGGTGGCACCCCTCACCATTCTGATCACTGTCCCCATTAAAACATTATTCCCTGGTGTCTAGTGGCACCCCCACCCTTCCAATCGCTGTCCCCTCATTTAAAAATAATACCTGGTGTCTAGTAGTACCACCACCCTTCCAATCACTTTTCTTGTTTGAAAAATGATTCCCTGGAGTCTAGTGGCTCCCCAGACCCCTCAAATAGCTGTCCTCCCTTTAAAAATGTATTCCTTGGTGTCTAGTGGAACCCCCCCCACCCTCCTATTACAGGCCATAACTAAAATAAAGAAAATGGTGACTCCGTTTTTTTTAAGCTGTAAAAAAAGTCTATCGCCGATCAATCCCACATCCCCCAACTGACCTCCCACTGTGCACCCATCTCCCAACACCCACTTGACACCCCTACACATTTTCACTCACCTGAAGAGGCCCCAGCTTCAAGATCTGCTCTCCTGATCAAAGACATGTCTTGCTGCTGGAAACAGCGACTGCAGTATGAGAAGCTAAGGTAAATGTGCTTCACTGTATTTCGGTGGGGGGTTTCAACTTTTATACATAACTTTGCCATTTCGTGAGATATTCACTTCAAATTTTCAACCTAACCTTTCGGGGAACCCATCTCATGAACAATGTGATTGCCAGTACACAAGTCCTGCCCAAAAGATGATTTTGTGGCTGGTTGGTGAAATCACCTTTCTGGCAGGATTTGTGCAATTAAAGTCATATTGTTCATGAGGAGTAGTAATAAGAAGGCTGTGTTGAAAATGTAGGGTCAAAATTATTAAAAATGGCAAGGTTATGACCATTCATTGCAATTTTGCTATTCACTCTCATAATGCTGGAATTTCTTAATAGTTTGCCTACATATTTTCAATATATCCTTTTGGAGACCCCATCTCATGAACAATATGACTGCCCTTATGCAACTCCTGCCCAAAAGGTGATTTTGTGGATGATTGGCAAAATCACCTTTCAGGTGGGATTCATGTAATGACAGTCATATTGTGCATGAGGTGGGGTCATAAGAAGGCTATGTTGAAAATTTAGGGTCAAAATTATTAAAAATGGCCAAGTCATGACCATTTTCTGGAATTTCACTATGCACGCTCATAACTTTGGAATTTTCCACTATTCCAACCCCAGATTTTCAACATAGTTGTCTTATTATTCCACATCATGTATGTTATAGCTGTCCTGGCTAAAATGTGTTTTCGCATCTGTGGTGTGGAATGGCATTGTAGTTGAGCAGAATTACATTTTGGCGGAGATTTAAACATTTTCTGTACTGGTCACATGTGCTGGGAAAATAAGACAATGCTGATAATTGAGTCATGTTTCTATGGAGAGAAGGCCACAATAAAATAAGAAAAGTCAAAGAGCATGGGCCACTGTGCCATAAGGACAGTTATGGAGGGTGGGGGTAAATAAGGATACAAGTCAACTATCTGAAAAAGTCAGGAAATTCATTGCAAAAAACTTTGATAATGCATTAGTTAGGGTTGTAGTAAAGTGACAAAAGTAGGGAATATGGTGGGCCAAGGCAATATAATCTGGCCCCATGAGATGTGCATTAAGTCCTCCTTGGCTCCAATTGAACAGAAACACTGCTGCTCCTCCGAGAGCTGAGGAAAAGTAACTCCATTGAAAAATTGTTTCGTGCATGCATACTGGGTCCTGAGACAAGGCGGGGAGATAGAATATAGATTCTCATAGTATTGGTGAAAAATTGTCACAATATCCCGAAACCACATCA
Source organism: Neoceratodus forsteri (assembly GCA_016271365.2). Taxonomy (NCBI): domain Eukaryota; kingdom Metazoa; phylum Chordata; order Ceratodontiformes; family Ceratodontidae; genus Neoceratodus; species Neoceratodus forsteri. The sequence continues at coordinate 496,724,898 of CM057453.1, forward strand.
GCAGAGTGTTCGTAGCGGGTTTGTGTAAGTCACGAACCATCCAAGAACCAATTTGTTGATGCAGCCAGAAAGCAAGCAACTTCCCTGCTCATTTACCCTGTTCTATATATTTGGCCATAGTATGGAGAATAGTTAACTCTGTTTTTTCATTTAAAAAGGAGCAATATTTGGCTCAGAGGAATTAAGGGACAGCCAAGTGGTGCAGAGAAAGACAACGTTGACTCGAGAGAGAGAATCTGTGCTAATGGATCCTGAATGAGCTTACATTTTTCTCAAGTCTGTTTAGTGGCAAGTTGGATACACTCTCCCTTTATTGCAGCCTTGGCTGCTCCAAACAGAACATCTAGCAGAACTTCAGAAGTGCAGTTAAATTCAAAAAAGGTTCCAATGAATTTGCACAGAGAATCAATATTGCCAGGTGCCTTAAAAGCTGAGTATTCAGGCACCAAACAGAGTCCTGCTCTGCATCCTCAGGAATCCCTAAAACCAGGCCTATCAGGGCATGGTCCAAGACTACCAGTTTCTTGATGTCACACCATACCACCCTGAGTAAGCAGAAAATAATCAATTCTAGAAAAAAGGTTATGGGGAGAAGAGCAAAAGGTGTAAGAATGTTCAGTTGGGTGAAAGATGCACCAAGGGTCAACAAAACTTAAGTAATCTATAAGTTCATGAAGGGCATGCTTCCCAAGGGATAAACCTTTCCTAAAAACAGCAGACTTGTCCAGATCAACTTAAAGGACTAGATTCCAGTCCCTACCAATCACTATTGGAATATGACTGTAAGAAACCAGCAAGACAAGTAAGTGAGTAAAAAAGGAGGAGGATTCTAAGGTAGGGCCATAAACCAAACTTAACAAAAGTTTGGTAGAATCCAATCTACCATGTAGGAAATTGTATCTTCCCTCGTTATTCCAATATCCCTTAATTAACTAAAATGAAAGACGTTTATGCAATAGAATACATACCCCATTTCTCTTGGAGCTGTTCCCAGCACCAAATACAGCCCCTACCCAAGTACACCTTAAAAAGTAATTTGTTCCCTCACAGGATGAGAGTCCAGTAAAAAATCAATTGCTTTAGGTGCCTTAAAATCATATATCTCTTTTTAACCTCCTGAGCACCTTTAACCAGGGAACAAAAGTATAAGTTTTACTACAAAGGAAAGGTGCTAGATTTTCGGTGAGTGGACTGTCAGAAAATGGGGGAAAGTGTTCATCAGGCATTAGCAGGGGTGGGGGAACTAAGGGGGGTGGAGGAAATGTGAGGTTGAATAAAAGGGACAATAGTGGAGGCCACTAGACTCTGTGTCAGAATGGTGAATAAAAATAGGAAGAAGAGGAAACCACTTTGGTTTAATAGGGAGGTGGCAGAGAAGGTCAGGGCAAAGGGAAAGGCATTTAAGAAGTACAAAAGGACACAAAGGGAGGAGGATAGGACTATATACCAAGAGAAGCAGAAAGAAGCAGGTAGGGAGGTCAGAAGGGCAAAGGTAAGAAAAGAAGAGAGAATATTCAACACGGTCAAGGAGGGGGGATAAAACCTTCTTCCGGTATGTAAGCGAGAGGAGGAAGTCAAGGGAGGGGATAATTAGGTTAAAAAACAGAGAAGGGGAGTTGGTGGATGATGACAGTGGGAAGGCAGTGATACTCAATAACTATTTCTGCTCAGTCTTCATGGTTGAAAAGGAAAGGTAGTTGAAGAAAATCAGGGCACACAAGGAGGTGGGGGGTTGACTCCAGTTTGTTTCAGGTGGAGGAGGTTGTGAGGGAGCTAGAGGGTTTGAAGGTGGATAAGGCAATGGGGCCTGATGAGGTGCACCCCAGGGTACTGAGGTAGCTTAGTGAAGTTCTGGCAGGACCCCTGACCAGTCCCTTCAATACATCCTTGCAGACAGGGGAAGTCCCTGAAGACTGGAGATGGGCGGATGTGGTCCCTCTTCATAAGGGGGACAAAGAGGAGGTGGGCAATTATAGGCTGGTGAGCTTAACATCAGTGGTGGGCAAACTCATAGAGAAGCTGCTAAAAGAGAGGATAACTAGCTACCTTAAAGCCAATGGCCTACCGGACTGGCAACAACAAGGGTTCACTGAGGGAAGGTCATGTCAAAGGAACTTAATAGAGTTCTTTGACTGGGTCACCAGGGTACGAGATGGGGGGGTCTTTAGATGTTGTATATCTCAACTTCAGAAAGGTGTTCGATTATGTGCCACATAGGAGACTGCTACACAAAATGAGATGTCTTGGGCTGGGGCTGCTCATGGTTAGGTGGGTGCAAAACTGGCTGGAGGGTAGAAGCCAGAGGGTAATTGTTAATTGGGTACATTCTGAGGAGGGTAGAGTCACAAGTAGGGTATGTCTGGGGTCTGTGCTAGGTCCACTCCTTTTCAATATGTTTATAGGGGACATAGTGGAGGGGCTAGAGGGAAGAGTGTGTCTATTTGCAGATGATATAAAGGTCAATAATAGAGTGAATACATCAGAGGGGGTGGAGAGCAAGCGCAGTGATTTGAAGAAGCTGAAGGAATGGTCTAAGGAATGGCAACTGTCCTTCAACATGAAAAAAAATGCAAGATCATGCACTTAGGCAGGAATAACCAGGTAGTGGAATACTGTATGGGGGTGCATGCCCTAGAGGTTACTAAGCTGGAAAGGGACTTGGGCATATTCATTTCACGGGACCTAAAAGTGGCAAAGCAGTGTGAGAAAGTGGTGGCAAGGGCTAGTAGGATGCTGGGTTGTATCAGTAGGGGAATAACTAGCAGGAAGAGGGAAGTCATCATGCCCTTGTACAGGCAACTTGTCAGGCCACACCTGGAGTACGGGGTCCAATTCTGGAGGCCATACCTCAAGAAAGATGTGGACAGGGTGGAGCGCATTCAGAGGTGGGTGACAAAAATGGTAAGAGGGACTTAGTCACTGATCATATGAGGAACGACTGAGGGACCATGGCATGTACTCCCTTGAACAAAGAAGGAAAAGGGGGGACATGACTGAGACCTTTAGATATATCAGGGGTATTAACAGGGTATCAGTAGGGGACATCTTCCACCTAAGAGAGCACTCAAAAACAAGGGGGCATGGTATGCAGATAGTAGGGGGAGGTTCAGGGGAAACATCAGAAAATTCTTCTTTATGGAGAGGGTGGTGGATAGCTGGAACAGACTCCCAGAAGATGTAGTGGAAGCAAGAACTGTGGGGGGATTCAAGAGAGCATGGGGCAGACATAGGGGTCTGTTGGTCCTGGGGAAGTGGGCAGGGGTAATGCAATAGCAAAGTCCTAGCAGCTTGCAGGGCAGACTGCGTGGGCCTGGCAGTCCTTTTCTGCCAACACGTTCTATGTTTCTATGTTACTCATAACAGGTTAGTTAAACAGAAGAAACAGGCAAGGTAACCAAATTAACAAAACAAGTGAGCAGCAACCTCCCCACCTCAAGATAATGCTACCCCCAGTAAACAAAATCCCCACAGAGCCATAGGAGAAATCAAATAATAAACTTGTCCCTCCCTCCAATGGAATCACAACTAAAATGTAATAGTAGTAGCAGTTTATTTGTTCGGCATTTTGCCATTACATGACAGTATTACACAAATATTTAGTTACATGCATAACTATCATATAATACAAACTCTGGTTACAAAAAGAAAAAGATAAAAACATATTATACAATTAACTCCTCATTTATCTACTTCCTTTATCTGTCTACTGTTAACTAAATATTGCACTTAAATTTCTTATTGTACTATGAAGCCTTGAATGCATTTTTTCCTTATATTTTTAACTTCAATAGGAAATATTGCCAGTTCATTAAGAATTTCTGAATTCTCTAAGTTGAAAAGGAGATCCTATATATATTTAGTAGGCATATACAAAGACCCGACACATGCTCATACCAAGGGCATCTTAAAACCATGTGGTCAAGATCTTCTGGTTTCTGTAGTTGACAAAAACAATTCCAAGAAATACTTTCATCTTTATTATACCTAGCCTCAATAATATTGCTAGGAAAGACTTCAAACCTGAATTAAGTGATCACACTTCTAAATTCAGAATTCTTAACTGTATCCAAATAGGGTTTTAATGTATGTTCTCTCGTATTATTACTCAGCCACGTGATCACTTTTAAGGCTTTAATTGCTTCTAGATCTATCGTTTGTGACCACTCTTTTATGGACTTTGTAACATTTTTTTTATATGCCTCATTAAGACAAATTCCCTTTTCAACCCAGTTCATCAAATATTCAAGTTTAGCATGCTGTAGTATTGTTTTAACATTTCCCAGTACCACATTCCAGATACTGCATTTTTTCCTTAAGACATTCTCCCAGAATAGAGTTCTTTCCTTCTGTTGTTAGTTTAATCCAATAATTAACTTGCCTTATACGTACCAGATCTGAGATGCTTATCTGACCCAACTGTGCTCTAACTAACGCACCCGAGGTACTATCAGGTATCTTTATTAATTGTTTATATGTTTAATTTAATACACCTTCCATCTTATTTGTGCTTTCTACTCCCAACATTTCTGCAGCATATAAAGCCTGACCGGTCACTTTTGTGTTTATTACCTTAATCATTGGTATCACCGTATTACCTCCATAGAGGTAATTACATCTTTTCAAAGTTTTCAGTGTGCCTTGTAGTTTTTTTATACAGAAATCTCTATGTTTGTTCCATTTAAGGTTTTTTGATATTGTCACTCCCAAATAATTGAATTCATTTATGAATTCCAACTTATTATTCATAAAATTTAAGTGGTCTATATTTTTTCTTAGTTCTGAATACCATGACTTACATTTTATTTGTATTTGGTTTTAAATTATGCTCTATGCTCTATGCATAATGTCTCCATTTTGTTTAAAGCCCTCTGCAGGCCCAAGCAACATGTAGATAGTACAACTAAGTCGTCAGCATATGCTAAAACTGGTATTCTTTGTTTGCCAACTCTTGGGATATGAAAATCCAGATTATCTAAAGTCATAATAATATTATTTATATATATATGTTAAACAAAGTTGGTGCTAAGACACACCCTTGTCTATCACCTATTTCAGTTTGCACTTCATTTGCTAGCAGTCCTGTCCCTGAGTATTTTATTTTTTCCCATTTATCTCTATAAATTCTTTGGATTAAAATAATCAAATTCTTATCTATTCCTAGATCTCTCATCTTTTCCCAGAGTAATGTTCTCAATATTGTATCAAAAGCTGATGAGAAATCTATAAATGCAGTAAATAGTAGTTGCCCCTTTATGTTACAGTATTTTTTTATGATATGATGTAGCACAAAGATCTGATTTATAGTTCCAATTTTTTTTCCGGAAACCAGCTTATGAGTCGGATATAGTTTTATTATGCTGTAACCCTACTGTTAGTCTATTTAAAATCAATTTGGCATAAATCTTTGCGATAGTATAGGTCTGTAGTTTGCCATATTGGCATATGAATCTTTCTTATGTATTGGTACAATATGACTCCCTACCCAACGATCGAGTGTATAGACATACATAACCATTAAATTATACAGCTTAGTGAGAGTCTTTACCCACCAGTCCACATTAAGTTTTATAAAATCCATAGAGATTTTATCAGTTCCTGGTAATTTATTGTTCTTAAAAGTCTCTTTGGCTATTTTAACTTCAGCTTCCTTAAACCAAATGAAGCTATCATCAATTTCATTTGAGTTTATGTTTTGTATAGCTTCCCCTGTTGAAAATATATTTTGAAAATAACTAACCCATACCTCCAGATCTATGTAACAGTCATGTTGTTTTTTATATGTATTAGTCCCTTTGGCCATAAGAGTCCAAAAAGTTTTGTCATCATTCTGTTCTATTGCATTTTGCATAGTATCCCATAATTCCATCCAATGAATATGCCTTTGTACAGTACATCAATACCCTCTTTCTATTGCCTTCTAAGGCTGTTTAACTCTCTTCTATTCTCTTTTGTTGGATTCTTCTTTACTTTCCTTATCATTTGTGACACATTTTTCTTCCCATCTCTACAATTTTTATGAAACCAATGTTCATATCTTTTCCTCATATTACTGCTTATAGTGTATCATTATTGTATCACAGATGTTTATTTGGTCAATTTCATAATCAATTTTAGGAGCTACATTCTGTATAAATTCAACACTCAGGGACTCAGCATTATATCCTAGCATTTTATCCCATTTGATCTTATTATTAACAATTTGTAATTCTGGTTCTTGCTCTCTATTAATATCTTTCTGTTTTTTCCTGTACAATATCAGTGGGTAATGGTCACTTTCTGTTCTGTTTATAATTTTTAAATCATGATATTTATTATAACTGTAAGAGGTTATCAACATATAGGGCCAGATATTCAAAACTTTGTCCCTGGGCTAAATTAGCACTGCCTGATGGACAAACTTAGCCCAGAGCAAAAAGCAAGCTATATTCAAACAGAATAGCCTGGGGCAAACAGTTTCTGAATATAGCATGGGAATGAGGCTGTGTAAACTGGGCTGGAAGTGCAGGGCAAACTTAGCCCTGGAATAAGACAGCTCTGAATATAGCAACCAGGAAGTGCAAACCACAACAGCAACACAGTGCACAGTGATGTGAAGGTAGGTAGAGGTGAACTATGACCAATGTGTGTGCCAAGCAAATGTGGGGACAGTACAGCTGCAGGCAGCAGCGCATATGAAAGTACAGTGTTCAAAACGGTATAATATTCCCCGAACTGTTTGCGCAGTGCTAACACGTTTGCACGGGTTTAGTGCGGAGCTAAACCATTTGGCCGGTGCTAAACTTTGCCATATTCAAAAGTGACATGCAAATGAGCCGACTTAGGTAGTCTCTGGGCAAACAGCTAGATTAGCATCTCATTATGCCCTGATTTGTATGCAGTTTGCCCAGTGTTACTGAAGAGTCCCACAGCTCCATCTGTAGGTCAGTCTAGAAGTACAGGGCTGGCCAGGTCCAGCCACAGCTCCACCTGTAGGTCAGTCTGGCAGTGCATGATGATAGCTGTAGGCAACATGTAAACAGTACAGCATAGCATAGTATACTGTACCCCAGGGGACAACACAGCATAGACACAGATGGTGGTGGTGCTGCATGCAATTGTCACACTGTAGGTCATTCTACAGTGCACAGCAGACACTGCAGTAGCAAGGGGGTCAGTAGGGTGCAGACACAGCACTGCCTATGGTATGTAGGGCAGTGATGATGACTGCACTATACACAGTGACAGGCCCAGCATGCAGGTGTTTACTGACAGTGGACATTACTGTTATGCTGTTGTGTGACCCACAGATTCTGCACCTCTGGCATGGGATGCTCACAGTGATATATACATGTCCAGCTTTGTGTGCTGTGGTAGTTGTACAGCTGTGCGGTATGTGGCCGGGGGCATATATTATCAGAAAGGCACACTGGTGTTGGGGTATTCCCAATACTGGCCCATGTGCACTGCATGATGTGTCCCAGTCTTGTGGCCATACCTGGTCTGTGGCACAGCCTGGCCACCTGTACACTCTTCCCCAACATCCTGCATGCCCACAGTGCTACATGTGTGTGCTGGCATCTGTTGGTGTCCACAGAAGAGTAGTCCACAAGTGTGTGCTGTATGGCCACACTGCCATGCTGTCCACTGGTGGCAGGGTCACCACTTACTGCCTGGCATGGCTGGGACTTGTGGCATCAGTGAGCAGCATGTTTCCTCTATGTCTGGCTTTGTCTATGTATCATATTTATTTTTTTGGGTCGTGGAAAGCTGTGCAAAAGCCACACAAACACCGTGCAATGCCAAAATGTTGTGCAAAGCTGATTGCACAGGGTTAAGACTACCTTTTCCTGGGTGGTAATGTGCACTTCGCAAAGTGTCACGCTAAGTCACGCAAAACCACTTTGCGTGGCCCTAGTTGCTGAATATAGCATTTTGCCTGTATTCAAGTACACATACCCTCAGTTTGCCCCTTGCATACATTATGATTTTGCCCAGCGCTAATGCAATTTGTGAGTGCTATTTGGCTTTTTGAATATAGTGAACCCACGCTAATCCCGCGCTAAACCTGTGGAAACACAAAGTTTTGAATATCTGGCTCATAGTATATAATAGTGGAACCTTTGCTGTTACACAAGTTATATTGCCCCCACAATCAGAGGGCATACCTCCATTTAACATAATAAGCTGCAAGATCTCAAGAAGTTGTTCCATTTGTTTATTTTTATCTGTATGTTTTTTATCCATAGAGAGTCTATTAGATATATTCAATACCCTTACTAAGTCTTTCTGTTCACTTTGTGACCTACATTTTCCATACCGGGTATTAAAATCCCCCATGCAAAGTAAGTCCATGTATCCATTCATGTCCAGTTTTTTTTATGTCTTTTACAATATGGTCCATCAGCTAACAATCCTGCTATAGATTTTTCTGGGGGGTTGTACAAGTTTACCAGGATTACCTTTTTTCCCCAGATTCTTAATATTATGATTATATAATTAGTTTCCACTATAGAATTTTCAATTTTGATAAAGTCCACTATCCTAATGTATACAGCTAGACCCCCTATTCTTCTCCCTACCTTCTTTACTTTCTGTGCTGGAGCATGTACTAAGATATAACCATTTCTGTTGTTGTTTTCCATTTGTTCATCCCCATGCCAAGTTTCTTGCAGTCCTATTATGTCCATTTTATTTATAAAATTACAGAATTCTTCATCTACAAATTTGGGGATCAGTCCAGTTATATTCTAGGACATGATACCCAAATATCTTTTATGTTTCTGGAGATATACATTTACATTATTGTTTAGACTATCCTGAGATTCTTCAGTCTCCTGTATGTCTATTATAATTTCATTGTTGAGTCAATTATCAGCATTGTTTCCCAACAGGTGACACCTATTGGAGGTTTCAATATTGTATATTTCACTCTGTAGTTCCAATTCAACTGCTGATGTTTACTGTGATCCCCTGTTTACTTCATTTAAGTTTATTATTAAGATGAATAACTGTCCAATTTAGTACCAGCCATCAGGACTTTTTCTGCCAGTCTTTTGTTATAGGGTACCAAGTCAATTTGGTTTCCTTTAGCTGAATCTCTATAGACTTTTTCTATACCCTTTATGTCATTCTTGTAGAACTCGATACCCAGGAGATTGTCAGATAGATACACCATCATTTCCATTAACTGTTCCTTGGTTTCAATTGTTCTTCAAGAGATACCAAATATCGACAAAATAACATCTGATTCACTGTTGCTTTCCTGTAAGCAAAGATCATGCAATGAGTGGACCTCAGCCAGTCCTTTGATTTGGTCAGACTTGGTTAGATTTTTTTGTATGCTTCAATGTACTGATAGCGACAGGATAATTCATAGCTAAGTTAAATCCAGCTAAGTAGTATGAGTTCCTCCAGACATAATGTGCAACTCTCACATGCTTAAAAAAAGCAATCTTGATTCTTCTGATGTTAAATCACTTGCTCTAACTGCATCTATAATATCACCCTACAAGATCTCTAGTCCCATTATACTAACATACTAAAATGCCAGCAAAATAGGCCTAACGGTCTTTTGTGTCTGCTCGTTTGGTCAGCCCCTACCTTGGGTGCTGACCTTGCTGCCCCCCTCGCCTTCTCTGGCTTCTCCCTTCCCAGTTCCAGATATTCTTGCTGCATTGGATTTTGCTTCCAGAACCCTTCCCCTGTACCTGTCCCACCCTCTCTTGAACCCCTCCACTGTCTCTGCCTCCACCAGCCCCCTAGGCAGTGCATTCCATGGCTCCACCACCCTCTCAGTGAAGTAGCACCTCCTCCTTTCTCCCCTGAATCTTCCCCCCCCTCCAGCTTCCACCCATGCCCTCTAGTGGCCCCTTCCTCCTTCCTTCAAAGCACCCTGACTGTTCCTCCCATATTTACCCTCTTCATGTACCTGAAGACCTCTATCATGTCCCCCCGGTCCCTTCTCTCTTCCAATGTGTACATATTTAGCTCTTCGAGCTTCTCCTCATAGGTCCTGTTTCCCAAGCCCCAAATCATTTTGTTACCCTCCTCTGGACCCTCTCCAGGAGGTTGATGTCCCTCTTTAAGTGTGGCCTCCAAAACTGCATGCAGTACTCAAGGTGTGGCCTCACCAAGCAGTTATACAGAGGGAGTATCACTTCCCTCCTTCTGGAGGTGATCCCCCTAGTGATGCATCCCAGCATCCTGTTGGCCTTGGCTGCTGCCTTCCTACAAGTCTCAGAGTTGTTCATCTTGACATCCACCCCTACCCCCAGGTCCCTGTCAGCCATCGAGACTTGTAGCATCCCCCCCCAGGGTGTACACTTGGCCCAGGTTTCTGGCACCCAGGTGGAGTACCTTTCATTTCCCTGCATTGAACCTCAGCTTCCACTTTCTAGACCATCTTTCCAGAGCCTCCAGGTCCCCGTGTAGGGCCACCCTATCTCACTACAAATAATCTTCCCTAGTTCCATTAGTACCAAACAGTCTTCAGCTTCTTCTTTATGGACTTCTCTAAGTACAACAATGGAATCTACCTCCCAGTTTATCAAATCTTCATCTACCTTCTTACCGATATTTTTACCCACGTTATTAATCCCATTATTTCTCCCTTGCTGGTTAGTAGAGGTCTCAGTATTGCTATTCCTCTTTCCTTTCCTCCTTTCTTCATCAGTTTGTAATACTCCAGATCTTGTTTTCTCTATCTGTTCTGTTTCCTTTTTCCGTGACATGCCATGTGATAAACCACGCTTTTCCTTTCTTTCTGTTTGTATACTTTGTTCAGCATCTATGTTCCCACCTTTTTTATTCAGTTTTCTTTTTATCTTTTCCTCTTGTTCATCTAAGACAATCTCATATGTCTGTGTTTTAAATGATATTAAATCAATTTTTGGGTTATTTAAATCAATTCTGACCTGATATATCCCTGATTTATCAGGTCCCTTGCATTGTAGCAAATCCTTTCCATCACATTTTTGTATTTCAATTGAATGCTGTTTTCCAGGTACTATACTACCATCCTTCTGATCGTTTACATTGACCAGCAAACTTTTAGGGAGTAATGCTTTTAGAACATTCATTTCTATTTCAAATTGCTCTAGATGATATTTCAAACCATATTTATTTGAGTCATTGTTCCCTTTTGATTACCTTCCTGGGGAGTTATTAAGTCCTCATTTTGTTTTGTGTTAATAGGGTTATCTCCAGTTTTTTGTTTATTTGGTTTTCCTATTCCACAGGGATTTTCATTCCTTCTTGTCCCTCTCCTATTCATATTCTTTTTTACCCTTCGAGGCAGGGTTTGCATGGTTCTCTCCTTGCCCTTTGATCTTCTTCCTACTTTTTCCTTTCTCTTCTTTTTCTGTAAATTCTCCATAGATTCTGGGAAGTCAATAACTGAGAAGTCAGGTCTCCTGTGTTCTTCTCATTGATTGCTTTCTCTAATCTCGTATAGTACTGAATCTGATACAACATTAGGGGTGATACAGTCAATTTTACTTCCAATTGCTTCAATCTTTGTATGATTAACAACTACATCATGCCTAAGATTTTCTAGTTCATTTTTTAAAGCTATCAGCTGTTCCATATGGATAACAGTTGCTGTGTATTGATGCCTCAAATTAGCACTAATTCATCATCAATTAAATCAGGAATATATAATGGTCTATCAAAATCTCCTGTCATAGCATGTTCTATACAATTACCTTTTACTAATTTAGGTGTTTGAATAATATTGTAGCTGCAAGTTATGTCTTTAATCCCTTTAATAGTCCACTGTAATTTATTATTTACCTCTCTAAGTTCAGTGCCAGATATCAGTATTAAATCATCTTGTGTGGTGTGTGTTGCTTGGCTGTTTCTTAACCCTATCCAATTTTCCATATTCTGTAATTCCACAATTTCAATGTCTGACTCCAATTCAAAATTAAAAGCATAACTAGCTTGCCCTGAAATGATAAATCTGAATGAACTCAAACCCAGCCCAAGTATATACAAAACACTGGATCTTTGTGGCCTGTGAAAAATCCTAGTAGATTCTCCAGATGCTACCCACTCTGCTCCCCTGGACATAAACTGTCAGAGAATAAGGGAAATAAGGGGAGGAGGAGAAAGGAGAAAAGGAGGAAAAGGGGGTAAAAGAGAACAAAGAGAATATAAACTCCGATAACTCCCCCCACCCCACCAATAGGAAAACTTATCAAAATCCCCTGAATATCTAAAAAATAGTCCCAGCAAAAGCAAGAAAAGAAGAAAAGAAAAAAAGGGGTTTTTCAACCTGAGAAACTTCCTGGCTGTATAACTTTATAAATCCCCAACATGAGGACAAAGGATAACAAAAAAAAAAAACTAAAAATGTCCTGCACGAGAACTATTTATAATATAATGTAAACATGGTAACTTCTTAAATGCAAGTTAGTTTTACCACATCCCACCTTCATGCTCTAAACAATATATAGAGAAGCTATAAAAAGTCAACAATGTGAAAGTCTGAAAAAATGTAAATGTGTTAATTAAAGCAGAGTATAAGTCATCTTTTAAAAGTGACTCAGAGTCTCTGGCAAGTTCAGATTTCTGCTCCAGGAACATAAAGTTGCTAAAGAATTAAAATTTGATTGGCAGTAAATTGCTTTTTTTAAAAGGTGGATCAAATCATCACTCCAACAAGTGATATGACATTGATGAATTCCACTTTGGACCAGTCCCTTCCTGTTGTGTTCTCTTGAGTAGTCTGATATTCTCTCAAATTTAGCTTCCCTCATAATTTACTTCAATTTCCTTGAGCCCCAGAACTGTATACTGAAGGTCCTGTAAAATCTCCTGTATAGAAGTTTTAGGAACCATACAGTTTCCATTATGGTTAATGTTATTATGGGTAGCATCCACTCCTCTAGAATTATTTTCACCTGGCAAAAGTAGGAAGCTATTTTCTGTGGGAAACTCCTCAGTTATCTTATTTATATTATACCCCACCCCATCCCATCCTTGCTAACTGTTGTCAGGTTGGAGGTAAAGGACAAATTGGGGGATTTTTTTTAGGTTACTTCTATTCATCAAATCTGTTTTAGACAAAACTGGCAGAGAGGTGCTAGATTTTAACTTACTGTAGGTGTAGAGGTCCTATCATCTTCTAGTAAGTTAAATAGCACTGTATGGTCTGTCATTTTTGTCTGTTTTGTTTTACATGGGGGATTTTTAATTCTCTTCCTTTTAATATCCTGCAATGAGTCACAAAATAAAGGAGAGCAGTCACTATTATTCATCTTTTGCTGCCATGTGCTAACCATGGTGCTGTCCATATGCACCTTATAAGTGTCACGCATACCAAAAAGAGTAGACCAGTACCCTAAAAGGACCCCCTTAAATAGGAAAGGTAAGACAGCAGGAGACAGCAGGAGAGATAAGAGACTTGTTTATATCTAGATAGCTAGTGAAGATAGTATAAATAGTGTGAACAGGGCTTTCTGGAGTAAGTGATATAAAAGTGATATAAAATGCACTTGCTTATCAAAAAATCTAGAGACACTAATTAATAACTTAGCAGTACAGAAGTTACAGAATAACAAATAATAAGTTAATAATGTACTGTACTAATACTTGAAAGATAAAGGTCTTCGAACTTATACTTAAGGAAAACTCAGGATTTGGAAAGTACTTCTCTTCACAGGGTGCTTCAGATTATTCAATGAGTTGTGGCATGATCAATATATTCCACCCACTGACTTTTAATAATTTCAGCATTGTGTGCCTCTAGAATGAAGCAAGGATTCTAGACATGAGCCACAGTCACAAAGTCAAGTGTTTCCTTTAACAAAAACACTTTATTGATCCTCAGCTAGGAAGTGTCCCATGTGTTCTGCACCATACAGTCCTGGGACACAGTCCAATTACTACTTCCATTTGTCTGATGGTTTGGGCCTCCAGCAAGCTCTTTTCTAACCTGTGGTTAGGGGTGAGGAACAAATAGTAACAAAAATAAAGGAAGAGAGGCTAAGTGTGGGAGCATTCAATGAGGGAATTCACAGCTCCAGATAATAATATGGAATAATATTCAATAATCCTCCTTATACATTTTTAGAACTGAATAGTCCCAATACACCCAGTGCAAAACCCAGAACCTCATCCTCATCCTCAATCAAAAATTTCAATACCCAACTAAATTTAGTAGAGCATGTTACTTACTTTTGCCATCATTTCGGGTGAGTAAAATAACCTGCTACTGTGTTCAACCGAAGTGCACAGATAAAGACAGCATCTGCCACTATAAAACTTATAATTCTGTCAAACCCCAAAAGTGCAAAGGGCAGCCAAACCCACAAGTGGCAGAATGAATAAGTTCTTGTTAAATGTCCAGTAGATCAAGTACATTGACTGTCTGCAGCATCTCCTACGCTCAGAATGGTGTCTCTTTCAAGGAATGCCATGCATGTGCTTTATATGGCTAGGTCATCTGATGACTTGGTGTTAATTTTTTTTTGTGTGATCTTGTTACCCTCCTGTAATGCTCCAGTGTCTGCCTTTCCTTCGGGTCCTCCTAGCCTTCTCCACTCCCTGGCCATCCTCTTCCCGAGCACTGCTGACACACCACATATCACAGCCAACCCTCCGAGTCATCCCAGAGTAACCAATCTCTGGGTGGGTCCCCTCCTCTGAGGGGCAAGGCACTGAGGAAAGGAGTAAACTCCAGCACTTTATAGTCTTTGCTTGGCTCAGTGGTGCTGCTGTGGAAGGGCAGGCTCCCAGAGGTTCCAGGGTGTGTGGAGAATGCAGAAGCCGTCATCCGGTGGCTACCAAAGTTGCTCTTTCCACTTTTCTTTGGTTGTCCCTCCTACACCACTGCATAGTAGTGCCCCTGGTCTCCACTGGGGACAGCTACAGGAGTGGAGCTACCCACCAACCCACCCCAGAAGAGGAGCATTCCTCTGGATGCTCAATCCTCTCCTTCCCCAGCCAGTCCCTGACGACAAGAGTCTGTTCCTAAACCTGGGTCACTGGCATTGTTTGAGGTGTGGCATCCAGCATCTCAGCCCTCTGCATCACCGGGCCAGCGAAGGTGTGAATTTTAAAAAAAGTATTATATCATTTTAAAAATTCAAACCGGCTTCTATTTCTAATGTATCTAGTATATACCAATGATCTAATTGTGCTTTGCAAAAAACAAAACTGTCATTCCAAAATGATTGTGACTTTCCTGCAATCTCTGTAAATGACACTTAAAACAAACTGTATTAAATCATGTCAATCAGCTAGCTTCTGCATTAAAATTAAATTTTTAAAAGCAGAGTAACATAGAAGTAAGAATAAGAGAACTAGAATAAAATATGCGCTTCACAATGTCTCCTCAAAAGTTAAAGCTGAAGCCAGATGACTCACCTAAAAATGAGTCGAGAGGAGAATGCAGTGCAAGTTTACATCAATTACAATCACAGATAGCCAAGTCTGGCATTTTCTGTGATTAAATTAATTGACTTCCACTGCTAGCACTGCTGTTAGCTTACCTGCGTTTACAGCTAAAAACCTCAGTGTTGTTAGCTTAGCCAAACATACCGCTAAAAAATCAGTGCAGAGCAATATGGTGAGCTGTTTCCTCATCAAAATGGCCCTCTGCAGGGCTCACTGTCTTCTCTCACCTCAGGGGTGGGCTCCTCCACAGTTGGAAAGCATAACATGATAACAAACTTTGATTCAAGGTAGCACAAGGCAGACTGGAAAGAGACTGAATAAATGCAAATGTTCAGGCAATGGTGGCATACCTTACACAAGATAAAACCAACTTTTCATTCTCCTGCTGTGCCTGCTTCTCCACAACAGGTCAGCGCGTGTGACTACTACTCCTCCAAAGTTCAAAATACAAGTATCACCAAACCAGTGTATAAATCAGTAACACCCATCAAGTTTACTAGAGGTCCAGTAAAAGGGAACAGGAACACTAACAGAATTGGAACCACGATTTTAAATAGTTTCTGCAGGGTAAATAATTTAAACACAGTTTCCTTTTAAGTTCAAGTGCAATGAAGCATAACTACACAAAGACTTGTTTGAATATCTGAGCAAATAAAACATTTTCTGTATTTAGGATTTTGCACTTAAGATGAATTGCTCTTTGCTATGGACTTCCAGATAATGAGTGAATGAATAAGAAGGTTTGTCTCTTAAAGACAGGCACCACTGATCTAGGACTGGATACATGAAGGAAGCTCAGTAGGTAGAGAGGGAGGGAGAGAGACAGGGCAAGGAAGGGGAGAGGGGGAAGGAAAGGGGAAGGGCAATGACATCAGTTAGGAGGCAGAGAAGACAAAAGGAAAAAAAGGCTTAGCTAAGGGCTATGAGGTCAGAGAAGTGGCAGAGCCATAGGACAATAAGAAAGAAAATGTGATTGGGTAAAAGGGGAGAGAGGGAAATTAGAACTAGAAGGGGAAGGGTTTGAGGGGGTAATAAGGGGTCTCCCTCACTTTTGCTACCCAGAATTTTTTGTTTTGGTCAGCACATCAGTTGATGAGGTGATTTGATCTCATTATAATCAGGTAAGCTTTGTTTCAATACTAACTGAGGTTTATGCAGCACACTGTGAGTATGTTACAGGACAAAAATTGGTTTATAGTAAGTAGTTGTTTTTTCAAAATAAGTTTCTGCTAGAAAGCTTAAATTAAAACAAACAAACAAACAAGAACAAACCTGGGTTTGTTGGTTTGTAGTCTAGAAGGCTTTGGTTTGCTACCTTAATGTCATTTTGCAAAGAGCAGCTACAGTTTAATTGTTAGGTACAGTAGTTGCTGGTGCTCCCTACTACAGCTATCACACAAAGAAACTGGAATTTTGAGATTGTTTTTAGCATAGCAGGGGCTAACAGAGGTTTATTGGTCTGGGACCTTGAGCAGATGTGTGTAGCTGGGCTTTGGTATGCTGTGCAAAAAGAAGTATCTGAACAGGCTGGGCCAATCTCTGTTGAACAGTCGCTTGGTACAGGGGTAAGAGGAGAATGCTGGTGTTTTTTGTGAGCAGCTATCAGAGGGAGAGAGAGAGAGAGAGAGAGAGCTCTCATGTTTTAGTCGTTTGGGCCTGGGCTCTGAAAAGGACCGGTGTTAGGTTTGTTGGCAGCAGAGTGCATGGTAACACAATGATAGCTCCTTGCTTGATTGCTGTGTGGAGACTGTGAGATTGGGTGGTCATGTGGGAGGGCTCAGCCCATACAGGGAGAGACTACTGAGCAACCAGCTGTGACAGAGGGCAATAAAGGGCTGGTCATGCGGTGGGTGGGCCGAGTTGCAACTCATTGTTTCTCCACTCTCCTTGTTATCCACAAAGGTGGAGTGAGGGCAATTGAATGATGGGGCATTTTTCTTGGATAGGAAGATTAGGGAACATGTGGAGAGAGCAACCATCAGGACAACACACGGGGTTGTTGGTAAGATTGAGAAGTGTTTTTTTTTTCTCAGCCATGTAGTGGCATTGGAAAACTGGTTGGTAGGGATTCCACCAGTTTGTGCGCAGTGGTGGGGTAGGATGGCTCTTGTGAGCCATGTGGCAGCCACCCTTTTGTGTGTTTTTTCATTTTGGGGCCTACAGCATGGTGAGAGTGGTCACATTCATATCCACCATCTTAGATTGGGGCCTAATGGATTGTGTGGTGGTCACCCATGCAATTTTGGCCTATGTGATTTTAAGGGTGGCCACGTGGCATTAGCCAATAGGATCAGGCCTAGCAGGCCATGGGGCAGCCTTTTTGTCAGATGAATGGCCTACATTGAGAAGGAGGGTGACCATGTGGCATTTGTTGGTGTACATTGGCCATGCAGCCACCATCTTAGCTGCGAGGGCCTCATGGGAAGGCCCGCATGGTGGGCACCATTGTAGACTCAGGTGGACGTCACAGCAGCCACCATTTTGTCATTATGAGGCCAATTTGTGGTGATAGTGCAAGGGATCACACGATATTGAGGAATTTTAAAATAACATAAGGAAAACTAGCCAAGTGTATCACAGATATGGCTGGGGGGAAAGCGGAATTAAGATTGGCCTCTTTCAGAATTGGGGATGCTTTGGGGGGAGCAAACCAAATAAAGGCAAATGAATGACAGAGGGAAAAGGGGCCTACCGCCTGAGTTATAACCCTCTTGTTTGCTGACGATAATCAAAATTATTTGAGAATCCTCTGGGGAGGGGACTATATGGGATTCTTCCATTCCAGAATGAGGGCTAAGGGGTTTAAGGAGGGTGCCTCAAGCAGTTGGGTAGAGTGAAAGATGGAGGCCCATGGCAACAAATGTGTATAGATGGCAAAGGTCTCACATATGTTTTATTTGTATTTTAGAGCCAATTTGTAGCTGCAATATGGATACCAGAGGAATGTGATCAATGAAAGCTGGTGCCATGAATATGATCATGGACCTGGTGGGAAGCGCCCACCAGGTGTTGGACACCGTGGAAGATTTGGAACTGGACAATGGGACCCCTGTGGGAAAAGGGAGGAAAAGAAAGGACAGGGCAGGTTCTGGAGGGAAGGGCAGGGGTCAACCAAAGGGTGACACCTGCCCTGAAGGCACCTAGGTCCATTTTTCCTATCCTGGAGCCTGCAGCAATACCAACCCTGGTGTCTGTTCTGGTTCCTCAACCAGTACCTCTTCCCATCCCAATCCCAGTACTGGTCCCAGTACCACAGCTGGTACTGTGTCCCAGTATGGTCCCGGCCTTGGAATCATTGCCAGTTCTGGTGCCACAGCCCATGCCAGCTCTGGTGCCTGCACCTGAACTGATCCCAGTCCCACCACCGGGCCCACCATTGGCACCTGTTCCGCAACTGATTCTAAGCCCAATACCAGTTCCAGCTCCAATACCACCCCACAGCCACTGCTGCTGCTGCCAGGACTGGTGGGCCAATGCCAGCACTGGTACCAGAACCAACACCACCATGAGGACTGTTCTGCATCTGCAAACCCAACACAGGTACAGGTGATGTTACAGTGAAAAGTAATATTAAGGAGTATGTTGAACAGTTGTTGGGGGTATGAGGGGGATGTGATTGGAAAACTTAAGAAGGTTTTAACTGAATTGGAAAAAGAAAAAGGAAAAGGTGACAGCGAAAAAGGGGGAAACAGCAGAGAGAGTGATAGGCACTCCAGGGGTGCGAATAGCAGATCATGTACCTGTGTCCAAGAAAGAAAAAATATAGAAGGAAGAGTATGTAGATGTTTTTGCCTTAGTGGATAAGGCAACAGCAGAAACACATGAAGAAAAGGAGGGTTTTGGTGAGAAAGAGTTAGCAGCAACAGTGGTGTTAGTAGGAAAAGTAGAGGAGCTGAAGGTAAATATTTTAAGGGTAGGACATGGGATGCATGGTCTGCAGGATTTACCTACTATAGTGTCATAGTGCAGGAAAAGAAGCCCAAAATGGGTATGCCCTTACTGGCATAGTCTGTGATTAACAGAAGTGTGTACAAGATGCTGGGTAGGGGGGACCAATTGGCTCCAGTATGACAAAAGATTCCGTCAGTGGATGGCAAACTTTAGTGAGGATTGTCGCTGGGATTCAAGGCACTGTTAATTGTGGTTAGAAACAATGATGGTGGTGGGGGGGTCTGAGTCAGAATAGTCTAAGGGCTTCACTGAGTACCAGAAGTGTTGTTGGGGATACAACATAGCATTCTGCTCTTTTCCCAATTGTAAGTTCAAGCATGCCTGTTCACGGTGTGGGAATGTACACCCAGCATCAAAATGCAGGACATGGGATAGCAACATGGGGAGTGTGTTCCATTGGGCAGTCTTGTTGAGGGGCCAGAATGGACAGCGGGGCACTGGGATAATGGGGGAAGAGGGAGGGGACATGGGTGGTTGTGCGTATAACCAAGGAGGTAAGTGAAAGGGTGCAGGCTGGAGATTTCCCATTGGCACGTACATCCATTAAGGCAGACATGGTGAAAAGTTGGGTAATTGGCTATCTGGATGCCCAGCCAGACAGTTACTTAGTGAAGGTTTTCAGAAGTGTTTTAATCTACAATACCATGGTGGGGGGAGAAAATGGGCAAAGAATTTGGGATCCATAAAAGGAAAGGAGGAGCTGCTGGTGAAGAAGATTAACAAAGAAAGGGAGCCAGGGGCAGTGGAAGATCCATTCAAGAAGCCCCCTTTTTGCTCACCTTCGGGTGTTGGCATTGGGACTCATGCCCAAGAAACAGCTGGGGGAACATAGGGTGATCCATCACCTATCATACCTGGAAGGGGATTCTGTCAATGATGACATTAGGGAGGAGGACAGTAGGGTTTCGTATGGTACGCTAGAAGATGCAGTGGCATTGATTAGGCCTCAAAAGAGGTATGGCTGGCCAAAACAGACATAGAATTGGCTTTCCATTTGTTGCCAGTTAGGAGGGAAGACTGGGAACAGTTGGAATTTCAGGTTGATGGGTTGTACTATTTTGACAAGGCCATGCCCATGGGATGTTCAGCTGCTTGTGCACCACTTGAGATGTTTAGTACATGGCTCAAATGGGTTTTTAAAGAGAAATATGGTCAAGGGTAGGTAGTTCATTATTTAGATGATATCCTTTTGATAGGTGAGGGCAAACAGGGTGTGGAAAAGATGCTTGAGGATTTTCAGGATATGTGCCATAAAGTGTGGGTTCCCTTGGTGGCGGACAAAACAGAAGGGGCTAGCCTTTGTTTGGAATTCTTAAGGATAGAGATTGATGCTGGCAAGGGACTTTTCCAGTTGCCTGTGGATAAGGTGAAGAGGTTGAGGGATCATCTTGGGGACATAATGCGGAAAAGGCGGGTGACTCTCCAGATGGTACAACAGGTGCTAGACCATTTGAATTTCACTTGTTGGGCCATCAGACCTGGGTGTGCATTTACACGTTGCCTGGCCAAGGCTACAAGGAAGGTCAGAAGGCCACATCACTGAGTTGATATCACTAAGGTAGTCAGAGAAGACATGGTGGTGTTGGAACACTTCCTACAATCATATAATGGGATAACTTTTTGGCAGGATCAATGGTTATTCAATACAAACCTAGAGTTAAATATGGACGCATCGGGGGTGGAATGGCATGGGGGCTTTCTTTAAAGGGCAATGATTTACTGAGCTGTGGCATCAGTCATGAAGGGTGAGAGGCCTCATGAAGGACATCACCCTGTTGAAAATATTCCCAATACGGGTAGCAATGGAAGTCTAGTGTGAGGCCCTGTGCAACCAGCGGGTGATGTTTTAGTGCGACAACTGAGTGGTAGTGGATGTATTGAACAGCGGGGGAGGGCAGCATCAGTCACAGTCTTGTGGGTATTGAGACATTTAGTTTTGCAAGGTTTATGACTTAACATAAGTTTTAGGGTCCAACATATAGAGGGAATATAGAATACCATGGCTGACAGCCTGTCCCATTTGCAGATGGACACGTTTCGGACCATCACTCTGAAGGCAGCTGAGGCAGGGCCAAGGATCTCAACAGATATGTGAGAAATTGGTTGGAAGGAGTGGAGTTTATGCTTTAGAACTCTTGAGCAGACAGAACCTTAAAAACATATGAGGGGTCTTGGAGAATGTTCCAGGCTTTTTGGGTCAGAAAGAACATGGATGTAAGTGGGGCAGTCACTGAAGAGCAGGTAGTTCATTTTGTGCTTTCAGGATGGCAGAGGGGAGTAGTCCATGCAAATATGAATGTGCACTTAGCTGCTATAGGATAGGGCAGTACACTAAGGGGTTGGGGGATCACAGTGAAGGGCAGATCATAAAGCATATGATGATAAGATGGCTAAGGGTAAAAAGGAGAGAGCAGGACAAAAGATGGCCCATATCAGAGCACATTTTGAGGAGGCTGATAGGCACCTTAACACAGGTATACTACTCAGCCTATGAGGCAGCTTTGTCCATGGCAATATTTATGACAATGTATGGTGGGGCCTTTAGGGCGGAAGAGTTGCTGCTGGGTCCAGCATGATCAGGGCAATGGATGAGTCTGCAGTGGGGGACATACAATGGAACAAGAAGGGAATTACCATAATGTTAAGAAAATCCAAGACTGATCAGCTAGGAAAGGGGGCCAGGGTTTCCCTACACAAAAAATATGATGAGGATCATTTGCCCATTACAGGCCATGTGGGATTATGTGGCCATCAGGCCACAGGGACAGTGTATAATGTTCATATATGAAAATGGGACTGCAGGCTTGGGTGCCCATTTGGTAGTGGTTCTGAATAAAGGGATTGCTGCTGTAGGGAATGACCCAGGGAGATACTCCTCGCACTCCTTTTGGATTGGTGCTACATCTGAGGCAGCGGTGAGAGGGGTTCAAGAGGAGGGTATGAAGAGTTTGGGCAGAGAAACATCCAGTTGTTATAAAAAATATGTTCAGTGTATCAATGACTAATGGATTTTGTTCTTTTCTCTTCACAGGACCCGGATGCATATGGGCAGACATATTTATGGGAAGGAGAGGGGGAAGGGGTTTGTTACCAGTGTGCATCTCACATGTCTTCTTTATGTATTTTAGAGAACACCCAACATTTAGAGGTTTGGATTGTGGGACACTTCTACAGGCAGAACAGCAATCAGAGAGAAAGCCAGGGGGGAAGCAGCTTTATTTTGATCACGAGAGGTATGCATTCTATGGAGAGGAATATGGGGGATGCGATGGGGACAATTCTTGCTGCTTCTGGAGGAAACACACAGGACCAATCCAGGGCCGCACTTAATCATAGTTCATTTGGGAGGAAATTATCTGGGCTCTTGGCCTTGGTTGGTCATTTTTGATCAAATACAGGAGGACCTGGAGGTTGTAAAGAGGTGGTGCCTAAGGTCTTCCTCACCTGGTAAAAAATGGTGCTAAGGAGGGTGTGGCGATATGCAAAATGCCACAAGGCTATAGAGGGAGCCCAGAAAAGGATGAACAGGAGAATGGGAAAATGCTTCAAGGGATTTTGGGGGATAAGTGGTGAGGCATGATGAGCTAGTCAAGAGGATAGTGGAGCTGTACAGAGCAGATGGGTCCATCTATCTGAGATGGGCAATCACATTTTTATAACAGAACTGGGGAGGGGCATAAACATGTGGCATAAGCAATAAAGGTTAAAAAAGGGTGGAGATGAGATTGACTTTTTCAGAAAAGGGGGAGACATTGTCTAGTGAAGGGGGAAACTAACTTTCCAATACAACCTAGAGACAGGCTAGTGGAAGAAAAGAAGGAAGGAAGTCCTTAATAGGAGATGGCGAAGGAACCCAACTTTGGTGTACACCAAGGTGGGGTTAGGAGGGATACTCAGGGGAGTGGATACCCAAGGTAGCAAAAGGGGGGGTCAAGAATGTACACCTGGCCCAGGATTGAAGAAAAAGACCCCCTCAAATTTACATCTGAGGGTGAAAGAATAACAAAGTGATGTGATGTAATGAGAATATGTAATAAACATTGAATAAAGGTGAACTAAAATATGGTGACGGTATAACGTGAATTGGAATTAAAATGTATGGAAAAGTTTTTGTGAAAAAAAATTATTGTGGATTGTACTATGGTGATAAGGAAATGTTAAGATTTCAATAAAAGGTGTGCCGACTGAGCAACCAACATAACATCACATGTGGTCTCACTTCATTGGGGTAGGGCTCTAGAACAATAATAAAACATTTTATAGCGGTCATGAATAATTTGACTTAATCACTATCAATTGGTTATAGAAAAGCTGGTGTTTCTGATTAAGATTTATCCCTCGTTATGGACTTCCAAATAATGAGTGAAGGAATAATAAAGAAATACTATGTATAGCGGTAATGAATGGCTTGAATTTATTGATATCAATAGCTTACAGAAAAGCTGATGTTTATTGCCTTTTTTCTTCCATTTTAAGATCTTCTCATGTACTTGTAGTGTCTCCATATACTCTACACATGGCAACTTCACTCCAAATAGGGCTATTATCATCCCCTTGTTATCCATCAGATACACATGTGTTAGGTTGTACCTGTTAGAATGGTTCAGTTGGTAGCATATCCATCTTGGAGATAAAACATCATGCGTTCTAATACCACACAGGATTAGAGCTCATAACACAAACACTTGCACTGCAGTGAGGTGCTAGGGTGCACTGTAGTCAGGTGTGTTTTTATTTGGATGGAAAATTAAATAATGGGTTTATCTATCCATCTTTGGTGACACACTGGTGGGCTTATGCTTGGAAGGCAAATCACCCACTGCAGTGTTTGCAAGAGGTAATCTTCCTACTATCGTGGCAACCATTCCCAATCTCCAGGAGAATGGTTTGGTTTGTCGAATGTTAATGGCTCTGTGTGGTCCTGAGGGGAATGGTTGCCATTAAGTGCACAAAGCCCCTACAGTCTCTGTCATTACTTGTATATGGCTACAGGATAAGTATATGAAAACATTTATATGAATGCATATCTGTCTGTCTCTCTCTCCTCTGTCTGTCTATCTGTCTATCTACAGAAGTGATGGGCTGAAGTTTAATTCTGTGGGCGAAGTTCCTGCAAAACATTTTGTGAAATTCAAGCTCTCCACAAAATATTCTGCAGGTGTAAAACTGTGAAATTCTGCCCGCGGTGCACACCCCCTGCTTCCATTCCTATCGCTAGTATAAGTAAAAAATATTCTTTTTCTCCCAGTGGTCTAGTGGTAGTGAACCCTCCTCCCTATCCCCGAATCCCAGTCTCCAATATTGTAATTTTTTTAAACGTATTCTCTAGCGGCTAGTGGTCCCTTCCCCCAACCCATCACCTGCCCACCAGATATGTATTTTAAAAAGCAAACCCTGGTGGCTAGCAGTCCTTCCCCAACCCAATCACACACCCATGTCCCACTAAAAAATCTGTTAAAATTCCCCCTCCACTGCTGAAATTTCTATCCACTTCATAAGTAAAAAATTGTTTCCCCTGGTGGTCCAGTGATAGTGAACCCTCCTCCCTATCCCCATATCCCAATTTCCAATGCTGTAATTTTTTAAACTTATTTCCTGGTGGTCTAGTTGCCACTTCCATTACCCCCCCAACAGGTAGTGTCCCAGCCCACTCCCCCATCCCAAAACAGAACAGGCCACTGGCACAGACCTCCACTCTCCTCCATGGCCAGCAGCCCACTGAGATTGATGTCAATGAATAAGCACATGCTGTATGTGCACACACTCATTCAATGACTTATCAGTGGGCTGCCAGTCATGGAGGAGAGTGGAGAGCAGCGCCAGTGGCCTGCTTCATTTTGGGATGGGGGAGTGGGGGTGGGACACTACCTGTCAGGGGTATGAGAGGGGCCACTAGACCACAGGAAAAAAGTTTAAAAAATTACAGCATTGGAAATTGGGATTTGGGAATGGGGGGAGTTCCCAACCACAAGACCATCATGGAAAACAATTATTTTACTTATATGGTGGATATGGATTGCAGTGGTGGTGGCGGGGTTTAACTGACTGACTGGGACAGGTGATCAGGTGGGGTAGGGACTGCTAGCCACCATGGTTTGTTTTTAAAATACATATCTAGCTGAGCAGGTGATGGGGTGGGAAGGGACTGCTAGCCACCTTTGGGCAATTGGGTAGCAGTTTTGTGGCTGGGGAAGTACTAGACAGTTAATGATTCAGTGAGTCTGTGACACCTGCAGAAGTTTTTTTCACACATCCCTACGCAGAATGTGAAATTTCACCTGCGAGTGGTGAAATTTCACCTCTCATGGGTGAAATTTTGCAATTTCCCTCATCAAAAAAATTTCACGAAATGTGCAAATCCCACTAAGTTTTTTGCAAAATGAAGTTTGCGAACTTCGACCATCACTAATCTACAGTATCTATCTATCTATCTATCTATCTATCTATCTATCTATCTATCTATCTATCTATCTATCTATCTATCTATCTATCTATCAATGCAGTCAAACTGGAATATA
Source organism: Neoceratodus forsteri (assembly GCA_016271365.2). Taxonomy (NCBI): domain Eukaryota; kingdom Metazoa; phylum Chordata; order Ceratodontiformes; family Ceratodontidae; genus Neoceratodus; species Neoceratodus forsteri. The sequence goes on from CM057453.1 coordinate 496,750,745, forward strand.
ATGTTAAAACATAGAAGAAAAATGTCCAGCAAGGGAAATATAATGATAGACACTTCATCGACTTACAGAGAAATAAACATTTAACTTCACTGAATTAATTAACATAATATGATACCCTGGAATGAAATAGACTAGATGATAAAATGGGATATTGGTTCATGTTAAAATATACTAGTTACAGAAATCTGTAAGTGCGTTTACTCAGAACTCCTTGAACTTCTTATTTTGGTGTGATTGTACCCAATTCAGACACTAGCCAAATATCAACACTTAATTCAATACTTTCTGTGTTATATTTCTTGTCAGTTCACTAAGCTGCTAAATTAAAATCAAGAAGTGTGTTGTGATGATTAGAGATGTGGAATAAACCATGCACATTTTTCATTATTGAGCATCGGCATTTAAAAACCTAATAGAAATATTTTATTAAATCACAGCTTTAAAAACAATCTGAGATATTATTTCAAGCCATATTTAATTTTCCTAAGCTATTTGGCAAAACAACTAGTATCTTTGAAAACAGTAAATGAATCCTTCTTAACTGCTGGTAGAACAGACTGGCTGCTATGATGAAAAAAATATTTATGCCACATTGTTTCAGTTCAAATTGCAGCAGCCCCTGTTTGTCTCATCCAGGTGCTTCTATTTAAATGTAACTTTCATGTATTATGTGGCATTAATTTAACTATAGCTCATTAAGGCAGAAAGAAATGGTTAAATCGACTTATCAGCCTATAATGATGATGAATGATGTATTAATTCGGATACAAGCTGGGCAATTTGCAAGTTTATGCATTTTAATGGTTCTCAAATAACATTTTGAGTAGTGGGTCGGCACCTCAATTAATTACATAAACATGTAAAGTAAGTTTTGGAAAAAAATCCTTTTTCATGCATATGCATTAAGACATGTTCTCAGATATTCTTGGAAATTGCCTTCACTGGATTAAAAAGCAGCTTTGGAAGCAGATATGTGTTCTCCTTACTCTTCTAATAAAGCCCTGAACAGCTTTGGCCATAACAGAACCAAAACCCTGCCTGTTTAAAGAAAATGTTCATTGCTGGCATGTGTGTTTATTTACATATTTTGGAACACATGGACAATAAAGTTGGGATTCGGCAACTAACTCTCATACAGTAGTGCTAGACTACAGTGTCGGTCTATCTCCCTGTGTGATGTCACTCACAAGCCTTTCCAGCAGCACTGACAGACTGAATAACAATGAACTGCATGTTCAGGCACGGTCTCTTCAAATGCAATTTAATCATTTAGTATTCTTTTTTTTTTCCAAACAAAATTGGTGATTTGCTATTTCAAGGGTCCTGGAGCTTGGAACAACAATGGATTCAGGTACACCGAAGATATCAACAGCATGTTAAGGCAAAGTGTAGGCCTATGTTGAAAAATAACATGTTGAGGAGTGCTATGGGGTTCTGAAGGCCTGTGGTTCCTCATCCATACAGGAGGTCAGTTTCTGTTTCTGTCAGAGGTTTGCCTGGTTTGTATGATTGCCTTTACCTTCCTTTTTTAGATGCTTTTGTTTAGCAGTGATGATGGTTATACTGTATTCTGCTTGACATCTGTGCTACTGTTACAGTATATTTAACATGGATAGTGTTCTTTTTCAAAATATCTGTCCATGCTGCCTACAATTTCTCTTACTGTGTTCCTACAGTAGCTCATATTCAGTACCATCAACTTTGTTTTGTGCATGAAAATAAAGTTGGCTAAATGGTTAACCAGTTCTTCCAAAGGTATTTCCAGGATATCTCTGTGTGTTCTCTGACCTTTGTTAGATATTTTTTTCGTAATTTTATATTGAAGTTTGTCTTCTTTATAGTATTTTTATTTTCCTGTTCTTGAATTAATTTCATTCAGTTTTCTGTTGTAATTTGGTCTGCCATCTTGAGTTTTCATAATGTCAGTCTGAGCTGGTGCTGGTTGTTCTTGGTGTTACAGTTGTTAATTGATTAATTGTTTTCTAATTAGTTAATTGCTTAATTAATATCTTTGGTAATACTTTAAGTATCCTCAACTACATTGTAGTTACTGTAAAACTACAATGTAACTGCATCACAATTGCAATGTAGTACATGCAACAAACATGTAACTACAGTATAATTAATCCTGTTGCATGTAATTAATGGTTACCTGCCCTGCAGTTACATTGAAACTGACACTTAAAATAAAGTGTGACAATTTCTTTTTGGTTTTATTCTGTTTATGGGTATTTTACAGAGTTCTAATTAGCAGACAGGTAGTATTAATCAGTGTAGGTATATAGTTGAAGGTTTTTTTTATTAGTGTAGGTATATGGCTTTAATTAGTGTAGGTATATAGCTATAATTGTTCAATTAGTGCAGGTATATACTTTTAATTGATAGTTTAGTCACAGATATATGGGGAAATAAATGGCCTTTTCTATGGGGAAGAGTTCTCATGCATGTATTATCTATATCTATATCTATATCTATATCTATATCTATATCTATATCTATATCTATATCTACTATCTATATCTATGTCTCTGTCTGTCTCTTTCTCTGTATCTATGTATATGTCTGTGTCTATGTCTATATCACTCTATCTCAATGTCTATGTATATATAAATATATATGTCTATGTCTGTGTCTGTGTTTGTCTCTATCTATATCTATATCTATATCTATATCTATATCTATATCTGTATCTGTATCTGTATCTGTATCTGTATATGTATGTACAGTGAAGCCTACCAGGATGCAACTCAGTTCTGCAGAACTCTGCAGCAGAGTTAGTGCAGAAAACAAGGCAGTTTCAATGAGAATTAATCCCCTTTGTCATGCAGGGAACTGTGACACTGTGTTTCATCCTGGTGGGCTCCAGTATATATCTATATATGTATCTATATCTATATTATCTATCTATATATATATATGTATATCTATATCCATATAAATATCCATTTATATAGATAATGCAAGCCTGGTATAATGGATGTATCTGTGCAAACAACTTCCATCCATTATATCCAATGTCCATTATGTCCAGAGGAGGTGGAACCTATGTGTTAGGTGTGCCTGTTTGTCTGAACAGGAGCTAAGAGTGAATAAGAACCTATTACAAAAGTTCATATATTACTCAAAATCCTGCCTAGCATATATGTTTCCATATTCTGTGTGTTTATTTAAAGTTATTTAACTGTCAGGGAACGTGAATTTTTTAAGGAAGTTTATCGAAAAAGGTAAGAAGAAGATAGTGACTCTAGTGTCTGAATTATGGAGTTCTAGGAGAGTCAAAAAAAAATCCAATTGCATTGTAAGGGTTTTATTGAAATCTAAAATAATTTACCTTTAGGGTAATTAATCAACTAATAAAAGTTTATGCAGCTTGTGGAGAATTATTTTGTAAGAAATGTAATATCTGTAGCACCTCCATCTTAATTCCACATTAGTCAAATCTTATCAGCTCTGCACTCCCCAAAAAAAGTACTACAAATGCCCATACAAGCTTCATAGTGTATGCTATAAGCAATGTTTCTGTCCATTGAAACCAGAAAAAAATGTATTGACTTTGACATATTTGGAATAGAAAATCAGCTTTCGTCCATTATAGCTGACAGTCTATTATAACTGTCTGTTATAAGCAGAGTGCACTGTATATGTTATATTGGTGAGGTTATAGTTAGGGTTGACTGGCAAGTTCTATGTTAAACCTCTAATTTTCCACCTTAACAGCCTTGGCAGTGTGCAATGCATTGCCTGAGACTTGGCATGCATTATCTAGTAGGTAACATCTCAGTATGCTAAAAGTTTCATGACTGCAGCTTGAGCAGTTTCTGAGCTCTACATATGTCATTTTCCTGCAGACATCTACTTTGTTCCCTCTACTTAACATGGGCATTTGTATTTTCTCTCATGTGCAGCCTAGATGGTATGGAAGTTTTTTTCACAAACATTTGGGGTACAAGCAGGCTGTGCCAAGGTACTGCCTTTTGAAGGTCTCGTGAAAAAACTATTAAACGGTTCCAGAGTTAAAAGGATTTTCAGTTTTGTTTTCAGCTGTTCTGTGCATGCTCAGTAGGTTTTTTTTTGTGGGGGCAACCCTCTGATACATCACAAACATTTCTGTGTCTTGAGACCATTTTTGGTTTCTCATTACTTGCTTCTCACGACATGAAAACACTTTTTTTTGGTGTTGTGATGGCCACCATCTTGTTTTTTCCCCCTGAACTAAAAAGCATGGAAAATAGATAAAAATGGTGTATTCTGAAAAAAAAAAAAAAAACACCTGAACCTAGCTAAATGGGATCTATTTAGTTAGATTCTGCAGTTCATTTTCTTAAGAAACCTCCAGAAAAAACTTTTCTGGGCACTCCAAAATCTAAAAATTGGGCACTGTAGTGGCAAACAGCATTGGCATGGAGGTGATTTCAAATTGCTATGGTCCAGGGCTTGATGCAAGCCCACTGACACCCTGTGAAACATCTGGCCCAATACATCTAACACTGTGTTTTAAAATCCCAGATTTATACTCCTATCTGTGAAACTCATGTGGTTTTATTTTTCCCCAAGGAATCACTTCAAACAGATGAATATCAAGATCTAATCTGGCACCTACAGTCATGGAAAACAGTTTACCATGCAGACATAGTTATGGCTGTTATGCAGTGATATGTGTGATGTAGGAGAGCTACTACTGTATTTTGCATGTGTTTCCATAAAGCTCTGTAAAATTTTGGAAGTGTATGCAAACAATGTGTGTTCATGTTAAACAAATACTTAGGCTGTGTAATATTTTTTTTTTGGGAATGCTAGGATGAAAACTGCTGTATGTTTTGTAGTGAAAATATAAAAAAAAAGAAGAGATGCTTTCAGTGACAGTATGGGACTGGAACACACACACACACACACACATACACACACATTCTCTCTCTCTCTCTCTCTCTCTCTCTCCATCCTAAACCTAGACCAACACTATTTATTCAATCAGTAATTTGGATGTGCCACACAGTGGAATGGGGCACAATACACTACAATCTATTGTGCAACTGATTGAATACATCATGGGCTGGATTCACAAAGTGGCTGTTAGATCGACGCACGCTGTAGTAAACAGCAGCTTGCATCAATGTCTGATGCAGCAGGGACCCTGCACCTGATTCACTATCAGGAGGGGTCCTGGTGCAAAACTCCCACAATTTGCAGCAACTACTGCCATGTGTCAAAGTCAAGGCACACAGGAGAGGTATGCTGTAAGCTGTGGGGTGGTCAGGCACATCAACACCCATTGATGGAGACCCACTTGGAGGCTGGCAGGGTCATGAGGAACAGACCAGTGGATGTGGAGGGCAGGGTGGGTCTGGATGGGTGAAGGTGGGGTGCAATTGACCCTGATGGGGGCATTGCATGGCTGCTGCTATGCCTGTGCTGTCCATGTGAGGGGCAGCAGCATGTCTGACAGCATGGCAGAACCCAACAGTCATGTACCAGCCACAGCGGGAACTGTTGGCTGCCACACTGCCTCTCTGCAAGTATCTGGGTCCTGTGTGGGTACGGGATACTGCAGATGATGGGTTAGGGGATAGTGCACAGTCCAATAGACCAGCTCTGGGTTGGTCTAACTGCAGCACACTGCGCACCCTGTGGAGGGGTCTTCCTGAATACCATTTATGGGGATGCTGCAGTGCCACCTTGATGTATGACCCCTTCCACCATGGTGCACTGGTGTGTCCATCACAAGGACTTTGAAAACCTGGCTGGTACAAGCTGTCTCCCAACTGGTGCAGGCTGCCTTGCTGAATTGGGAACAATGCAAGGTGCAGTACAGTGAGCCCCTTGTATCATATTTCTCTGATGCAAACACCTTGCATTGTTTCTGATGCTTTCTGAATCAGGCACCACATGTTCACTGGTTTAAATTAGCTAAACCCCTAGTCTACATGTCCTACATGAAGTCCATAGTATATTTCTCTGAGACATGTGGAGATCTTTGTCACTCCTTCTTTGCATATATTGCTATCTAAACCTGGCAGTGTGCTGATTGTAGCATTACAGTATACTGTTGTCACATTCCATAGTTTTTCATTTCTTATTATGAAATGGGTAGAAAGAATGCTGGTGCCTGATTGACCAAGAGCAGCTTTCAGCTGGGCCGTTATCCCAGCACAATGGCCCAGCTTAAAGTAATATTTTTAAAAAAGGCATAAAATATAGTAAAAATTACCCATTTCATAATCGCAATAAGGCACTCCAGGGAGTGTGTTATAGTGGGCTAATGGCTCTTCTCAGGTGGTGAAAGCACTCGGCTACGCCTTGTGCTTCAACCCACCTGAGGTGGGCCGCTATCCCACCATAACACACCCCTTGTCATGTCTTACTGCTTAATTGATATTGATTCCTTATCTTCTGTCCACCTGCCAAATGTTGAATTGCTGCTCCAGCTCAATGACTGTTGTTCTGACAGCAGTGGTGTATTGCTTAACTGGGCAATGTGAGTTTGTCTTGGAATCAATTATTGGTGAATTGGTAGTATTGTTGCCATCATGGAGACATTATTACATATGACAACTTTGCTGGGGTCCTGCACTGGGCTGTGGGGTAGGAGGCCATGAGATGGTCATGGAGTTTACATTCTATTATTTCAAACAAAGAAAAAAAAAACACAATGCACTCACAACCACCAAACATTTATAGAAAAAGGATATGCAATTATAAGTTTATAGTTATTCAGTGGTGGATCCAGCAATTTACAGAATGGGGTGCACATGGCCTGGAAAACCAAACCTCTCTAGGGGGTCTGAGGCATGCCCCTCAAGGGCAAGTTTGAAACTGTAATGTATGAAGTGATATATTTTGGTGCATTTTAGACCCCCGTTTCAGGAGCAAAGTGTTGATTACCCCCTCATAAAATCTCCTAGTTTCCTTTCCATCACAGAGCAACTGCAAACAGTAACAGCTACCTCATAGGGATATATCAATCCTGAGGGAGATGTCTAGTTGTTCTGCTAGAACAACAAGACATGTCCCTCAGCTTCTCTCACATCCCTTCCGAGACAACTTACCACTGCACTTTGATGGAGAGAAACTAGGAGATGGGCTCAGTTGAAAAAGACATGAACAGAGAAACTTATAAACAAGCATTTGTCAATGCCGAATGTTGTCTCGCTGGCATTGGCATTGGTAGTGCAGGAGTTAGAGATGCATAATAGGAATGGTAGTGAAGTATTGAACTGACGCCAACCTCACCCCCACCCTGAAGAGACACATTTTCAACACAGGCATTTTGGGACCTTCCCTCATGAACAGTGCCACTCTGATTTTGTTAATCTGTCCCAAAAGTTGATTTCCTACAGCGACCACACCATTCTACGTCACAGCTGCAAAAACACCTTTTGGGCAGGATGTGAAAAATGACAGCTGTACTGTTCATAAGGAGGTGTGAAAAACTGCCAGTGTTGAAAATCTGGCATGAAAATATTGCAAATCTGTGAAGTTACGAGGGTGCGTGGAAACTGCTCAATGCATGCTTGTAACACAGTCATTTTATGAATTTTCATCACCAAATGTTCAACATACACATTTTAGGACCTCTGCTCATGAACAGTGTCACTGTCATTTTCTCAAATTGTCCCGAAAACTGATTTTGCACAGTGACCACGCTATTCTGTGCAGGAAGTGGGAAAACACATTTCAGCCAGGATATGTAAAATGACAGCTGTACTGTTCATAAGGAGGTGTGGAAAAATGCCATTATTGAAAAGCTGGAGTGAAAATAATAAAAATTCATGAAGTTAAGAGCATGCATGGAAACTGCGCAATGCACACTGGTAAAACTGTCATTTTTTGGATTTTTTTCACCAAATTCACAACATAGGCTTTTTGAGAGCCACCTCATGAACAGTGGCACTGTCATTGCATTAATCGGTTCTGAAAGGTGATTCCGCGCAGTGACCGCAAAATCACCTTTCGGGACTGAATAACACAATGACAGTGACTGAATTCATGAGGAGCAGCCCCAATAACCCCATGTTGAAAATGTGGTGGACAAATTCCAAAAAATGCCCAAGATATGCACCAAAGTTGAAAAAACCCTATTTATGCCATTGTACAGCTTACCGGCATTTCTTCAGTTCGGGGTCATCTTCAAAGAGTGCAGACATGTTCCCAGTCCACCGAAAATCATTGTGCCAGACTCAGGAGGTAAGTATGGGGTGAGGGTGTGTGTGGGGAGGCAGGGTGAGCAGAGGGTGGGCACTGGTTATGGGAGGGAGCAGGACAGATGGCAAGGAACTGTTTTCTTCTTTTACAGGTTAAAAAAAAAAACATTGCGAGATGTTTTTTTTTTTAAAGGGGCATTTGGCACACTGGAGTGGGCTCCCAGCATGCCACCTGAGTGTTTGGGGGGCTAGCCAACTGGGGATGGGGCACCCCCGTCGGCACATACCAAAGGGGGGCTACAGCCGAGGGGGATTGTGCACCCCCTTGGCATACAACAAATGGGGGGGCATTATGCCAACAGGGAGCGGGCTCCCCTGTCAGCACATAAACTGGGTCAGGGCATGCTGACAAGGGGATTGGGCACCCTGAAGTCGACATTGTGGCAGGTGGTGGCGGCAGTGACTGCCACCATGTTTACTTGAATACTTCACCAGGAAAGGCACGTCAGGAGATGCCGCTGCATGATGAGCTTGGCTCTCATTGCAGTGTACCTTTTCTTAGATGTGCTCACCACATTACGTGTTGCTGGTGTGGTGCCTGCATGATGCCTTATTGGGGAATGAGGGATGCACCTACTGATGCGTGCCCTGCATTTGCCCACAGTGCCCGCACCTCCAAATCTGCTACTACTGCAATATGTTGGCTGGTGTGCAAGCACGAGCCAACATAAAAACTAAACACAGCAGTTGATTGCAAGTTATAGCCAGAGTGGGAGGAGTACAGGGAGCAGTGATGATGCTAGGGGAACAGCCTACGGCAAATAAGCAGAAAAAGAGGGGGTGCAGTCAGCACTCAGTCTTTCACTCTTTCTGCTTCTCTGAACTGGGTTGACCCCATAGCATTACCACTGCTCCCCCTTCCTTTCCCTCTCTTCACTTGATGCCAGATGCCTCACTCACTGTGCTTTCTTTCTCTACAAATTCTGGCTTGGCTCTATTCTCTCATACCTTGCCTTTTCCATCCCTCCCTCCCCCTCAAGACACAGAAAGAAGCTGTTATAATCTCAGTTTGAAATAAGCAAAAAAGTTTTAAGCAGGTTATTTCCAGGCCCAGCCACAACCATGGCAATATAATCCACAAAACAACCCCTCCCCCAAAAATACAGCAACAATGCACTGAAACAAACCAAGTACCCCTGCAGTTTGACGACAGAGCCAAGTAATTTGAATTTTTTTATCACAATAATCACTGCACACTATAGGCAATAGTATCATTGAGTTACAAATTCAGCAGAGGCCAGAACAATTTTTTTCAATATGTGTGCCAGTCTCACCACCCGTCCCTCCACCCTCCATTAATGACAAACTACAGGAGTGAGGGACGGACCTAGAGGACTGGTATACATGTGTAAAAAAATTGTTCTGTGGCAGTCTACTCAATCACCCCTCCATCCTCCATCACCAGAGGCCAGGACAATTTTTTTCAGCATGTGTGCCAGTCTGCTAGACTTGTCCTTCTACTGACCATCAATGGCAAACCACAGGAAGGAGGAACATGCCAAGCAGTCTGGTATACATGTGTCAAAAAATTGTTCTGTGCCAGTCTGCTCAGCCACCTTTTTGTCCACCATCAACAGAGGCCAGAACACTTTCTTTCAACATGTGTGACAGTCTGCTAGGCTTGTCCTTCCACTGACCATCAATGGCAAACCACAGGAGCGAGGTACTGACCAAGTGAACTGCTATACATATGTCAAAAAATTGTTCTGTGCCAATCTGCTAACCTACCTCTCCATCCAACATCAACCAAAGGCCAGAACAACTTTTTGCAACATGTATGCCAGTCTGCAAGCCCTATTCCTCCACCCTCAATCAATGACAAACCACAGGAATGAGGGATGGACATAGTGAATTGGTATACATGTGTGAAAAAATGGTTCCTTTCCAGTCTGCTTGACCGCCCTTCCTCCTCCATCAGCAGAGGCTATCACTATTTTTTTCAGCATGTGTGCCAGTCTACCAGGTTCATCCTACCACTGACCATCAATCACAAACCACAGGAACAAGGCATGCACCAAGTGGACTGGTATACATGTGTCAAAAAATTGTTCTGTTCCAGTCTTACAAGTTCATTTCATATGTTTGGCACAGTGCACTTGATAACAATTACAAATCTGAAACAGTGTGGTCATTTTCTAGATTATAATATGTTGTCAAAATGTTATTACACTAGACAAATAATCCTACAAGGAAAACATCAGAACTACTTGAAGTGATAAATAAAATGCATAATTTATTCAGCATATTTAATGAATGGGTTATATGTATAAGCATATTCTCAGCCATTACAATTTTTCATTGTAAGAGCTGATGCAAATCATTATCTAGTGTAACAAGTTTGTGATTTCACCTATGCGTCATTATATATACTACCTGTCCAGTTATGACTATGGCAAGCCCTTAAGAAATTAATGCTATCTAACATCTTATTTTCAGTCTTTGTCACAGATGGAGGTGCCCCTTCTTTACAATATTTAAGAATTAGTCCTATAACAATTGAGAAAGAAGTAAGCATACACTGCTACATTGCTTTCAGGCCTAACATATGTTCTGTGCATCACAGAATTATTAATTTATCTGCTAGAAGAATGCATATTCTAATAATACAATGGCAGAGTAGTGCTACTGTAGTTAAGTTGAGAAGACATTTCCATACAAACTCCCAATTTTCAGTCATTTATAACTCAGATGTCTTATGAAGTAGGGACGTGAAATTTGGCATACACATCTTTCAGGACTGGTTGGCAGGTTGTGTCAATTTAGGTGAAACTTGGTTCAGTTAATTTTTATCTTACAGTACATAGTAGTAAAATGATGAAATCTATAAAAAAGTATTTTTTTGGCCCACCAATCAATTAAAAAATGACTGGAGAGCCAGGCAGGCAATGAGTGGTAGGATTTCCACTGGCCACTCTGAGGATTCAAGTTTGGGAATGGACATGTGCTGCAGGGGGCAGACTGGGGAAAGCAGGATGGGCATTCTATTGGACTGCTCTCCTACTTAAAAGAAGGGGCATTTCCTCCTCCTCGGTTTGCCTGCTACCTAGCACAGAGGCTAGTGGCTACACAGCAGAAAGTAGACAGTGGGACAGGTAAACACCTGATGCTGATGGTTCCATGTGATAACAGTGATCGCAGAAAGGCAATAGCCATTAGGGCGAGTGTACACCACCGAAAGTCAATTTTAGCAATGTACACTCCCAGCACACAGCAAAAGGGCACCAAGGGCTTGTTTTTTTTTGTTTTGTGTGAAGGGCTGTGCCCATCACGCCCTCCTCTTGGGGGGCTTTGCCCCCCTGCACTCCCTTTTAAAGGATTCTCAACTCCAGGGGGGTGCATATCGGGGGTGCAAAACTGGGACAAATATGTTCAGGCCAGGTGCAACAAAATGTATGCTTTCCCATACCCGGCACCCTCACAACCCTAGCCTGCCACCACCCACCACACTGCAGGGCCAGCTCAGCAGCCCACTGCTGCACCATGCCTCACAAACCCTCCCTCCCCTTCCACCCGTCGCTTGACGTGCTCGCTCCCCCCCCTCGCACGCATGTACGTATAGCGATATCCTGTCACTATATTCGCAGACCCCCCAATCCGGTCACCATTTCTGCTCAGTAGCCCTGTCAACAGGTGCCACAATTGAGTCACCCTTTTTTAAAGTGCCCAATCACGGTCGCCATTGTCTCAGGCTACCACACTGATGCATGCTGTGTGCCATCGGATGCACTAATGAATCACTGCATGAATGGTAAACCTGGGGCACAAACACAAGAGGAAAAACTCCTGGTCAGCAGGATGATGCCTCCCTCTGCAGGCCACATGCTGCTGACTGGGCACATGTCACCCACCAGATACTAGGCCTAGGCAAGGGAATGCTACCATCTGAGGACCTTGCATTGAGAGGTAAGCCATGGAGGAACTGGGAATCGGGGTAAATACATGCAGAAAGTGGGTACTGGAGCTGGGTGAGTCAAGCTGATGTGGGCAGGTCAGAGGCAAGGCAACATACTGTAACTACAGAATAGAAAAACAAAGCAAACAAAAAATGACTGGGATATGAATCACGAAACTTGCAGTTTCCTTGAATCTTGTCCCAAGGGCTTTTGTTGTTTTGAAATTGAAATAATTTTTAAAAGGAAGTTACAAAAAAAAACTGTAGTCTCATAAGAGTAGAAAGAAAAAGAATCAAGATCTTCTTATATAAGGCTGATTCCCTCACATCTTCTCCAAGGTCACAGATTACCTCAGTTGCCATACAATATCAATGTAATAAGTCTTTATTTTAGAAATAGCAGCAGCATCCAGAGAATCGGTCAGACTTTGATAAATGCATACATTTCTCACTTATTTAACGTCCACGGCTCAAGCAGTCCACAGTGTGGTAAACGTCAAACAATTCAAGTTTTCAAAACTCCTGCTGACGATTTTGTACTACCTGAGCCTGAAACCTGTTCACTGGATGCTGCTGCTATTTCTGAACTAAAGAATTAATGAATTGATATGGCAACTGAGGTTGTACAGTAGTAAGTAATTTTGGAAGTGCTGACCATTTGCCCCCATGACGAATCTATGATAGCAGGGTATCCCGTGATACGGGCAAAGCAAACTGAGTGACACATTTGAGTGACTCAGTCTGTATGCTGGCAGGGATAGCAACCATGGGGGAATAGCAAGGCTAGTGAATAGTGACTGTGGAAGGACATAATAGTGAGGGTGAATGACTGGGGAGAGTAAGGTCATGTGGGTGAAATGGAGGAACTTCCACTGCTGCTGCAAAGCTTTCTACCTGGCATGGTGGATAGGGTCACCGCCTGTAATGCTCATGGATCCATGTTCAGGACTGCCTGTAGGTAACTTTTTGGGTGAACTGTTGTGGCTGATAGAATTATATTATTTTTTTACTTGTCCCCAGCACTGGTACCCCCCTGTGAATTGTAGCCCCCTCTTGTGTATTGTCATTTCCCCCAGTTTCTGCCCCCCCGGAGTTGATTATATATAGATGGGGGTGTGGATGACTTGCCACCACAAAGGGGGTGCGAGGGGCATAACCCCCCCTGCATTCAATATAAGTGTAAATCATTCCTGTTTGCAAATGTTTTGCTGCTGCTGTTTTCGTGTTTGCTGAGGTGCATTGATCGTTATGTGTGGTTTCATTGAGATGTAGTCGCCGTAGTGTTAATTGACCAAATATTTTGCTACTATGACATGGATCTCTTGTTATGGTCAAAGAACCCCACCCCACCCCCACCATGCTCTCCTTCACAGTCCCAAAGAAATACACAGTCCACAGGAGCTCACCTTGAAATATTGGACCAGGCATGGCAGCTGTGAAAAAAGAATATAGGCTATTCACCAGTGATAAAACTATAGCACCAATCTCTTCTCTATGCTGTTGCAAAACAAGCTGTGTCTATAGTCACCAGAATGGTTTGAAAACCCCACAAATCAACCCTCCTCCACTGTACTTAGCCAACTAAGTGTGGTGCTTAGATGCCCTTAGTGAGTCAGAATACAGTCTCAGTTGCTCGGTGCTCATTATGTCTTACTGTCTACGGTTCAGTCCCCACTGCTCACCCCTCCCCATCTCAATCACATCACCCCCCCACTTAGCCTTAGCCACCGAAAACACCTAATTAAAGACAGTGTGTAAAAATGGCCACTGTAATACAAATGGAACAGGGTACAGTGTGTTGGGAAGGAAAGACTAAGATGTGCTCAAGCAGTTTGTGGCTCATCAAAGGGGGTGGCATGTGCCCTCATGCCCAGGCCTCAATCTGCCAGTGTATCTTTTATACAATGCTGCCTCAACTGAAGTAAGATCCTTGCTGAGCAATCTCTCCCAAAGTTCAATGGCTAGGAGACCACAAATGACATATTATTCATGTGCAGAGGTTATTGTCGCAAAGTGCCTGCAGTACGTGCATTATTTTTTTTCATTTTGTGTGAAAAAATGGGCAATTGGAAAATAAGTCTTGTAATGCCAGCTGTACATTTTCCTACCTTTCTCTGTATTATTTATCATTCCTGGTATACTGATACAGAGACGCAAAGAAGGACGTTGAGGAACTATTTGAATAAATGAAAATGCAAAGATATTTTCATTGCTTTTTTATGTGTAATGCACACTGAAGCACACTAGTATGTCTTTGTGCACACTATATGCATTTCAGATACTGGACTAAGTTGTTTCTGCACCAACATAGCACTTAATGCACCTTTTGGTATTTCCCTATTTTTTTCTGAAGTTAACTGTAACTCTAAGGTGCTTGTTATAAAATGTTGCATATCATATAGAGTCTCACATCACTTAAAACATAAATTTTAATTGTACATCATTTTTCAAGGTTTTGGTGGTTTTCTGTGAATTTTTTTTCTTTTCCATTTTTTTTTATTCCACCTGGACACCTGTCAGGACAGTGCAGATATGGTCTGAATTTACCTCAGCTTAATGTCCAGTCCAAAGACAGTCACAACTGGACAATTCAGTGTCTCCCCATTACTGCACTCAGATGCCAGCTTTTTGGGGGGTATAAGCTGAAATCCTTGTATGGGACTAGAACACATGTCCTTCCAGCCCAGAGGCAGATTTGCTGCCATCTCAGTCATGCTCACTAGTTCAACACCAGGTATAATATTGCTGCCCTTAATCATAACAATCGTGTCAATTATTGTGTGCATTATTACTTGTGAGAAAGTTGTTTTGTGGCTATGGATAGTATTACAAAGACTTACAACAATTATGCTATTCACAGTATCTGGTTGGGCAGGACTGGTGCTGAAAATACAGCTTCTGCTGACTGGGCAAACAATGCTGAATGGCAAGGAAAAGTGTATGCCTTATTTCTACAACTCAAGAATTCTTAGCTTTGATGGCATAATTAACCAAACATGCAATACTGTACTCAACAACTGCAGTGGTTACAGAAATATCTCTGGAGAGAAATAATTCAAACTATAAATTCAGAAATAAGGATGGGCCACACATGAACCAAAATGGGTGAAGAAAAGATGCATGCTATCAAGTTTTGATATTTCCCCCCCCATTACTTCTGTTGTTTTACAGTACTGTGCACTTTAAATACTGTCAGTCACAAAAAACAGTTTACCTCAGGCAGAGGAGTAGCTTTTCTGTTGTGAGGTGTGTGCAGTAGGAGAGCTACTACAGCATTTTGCATGTGTTTCAGTAAAACTCTGTAAAATGTGGGAAATTTATGCAAACAAAGTGTGTTCAGGTGTGCAGGTTCAACGATTACTATGGGTGTGTAATTTTTTTTCATGGGGGTTGCGCGAGGTTGAAAACTGCTTTACATTTTGTAGTGACAGTGTAGGATCGGGGTTCGTATAACACACAAACACAGAGACAGACAGACAGACAGACAGACACACACACACACACACACACACACACCTTCTCTCATCATCCTGCCTCTGCACCAACACTATTTGCAGTACTTAATCCGTAATTCAGATGTGCTGCATAGTGGGATGGGGCACAATACACTACAGTCTGTTGTGCAGCCAACTGAAAACATCACATTTTCACTGGTTTAAAATAGCTAAACCACTAGACTATACATCCTCCAAGGAGCCCATATTGTATTTCTCTGAGACATATGGCGACCTTTGTCACTCTTACTCTGCGTATATTGCTATCTGAAACTGGCAGCATGTTCACTGTGACATTATATTATGGTAACATTCCAGAGTTTTTCATTCCCTATTGATATTCATTCCTCATTTTCTACCTACTTGACAAATGTTGACTTGCTGCTCCAACTTAAGGATCATTGTCCTGACAGCTGTGGTGCATTGTGTAGCTGGGCAGCATGTGCCTTGACATCGATCTTAGGTGAATTGGCAGTATTGTTGCCATCATGGAGACATTATTACATATAGCTTGGCTGGGGTTCTGCATTAGGCTTTGGAGGATGGGGGGATGAGATGGCCATGGAGTCTACATGCTGTCATTTCTAAAAGAAATCATAAAAAAAAAAACAGCACTCACAACCATCAAAGATTTGTAGAATAAGGATGTGCAGTTATAATATTAGTTTATAGTTATCATTTACATAACGCAGCCTCAGCTGAAGTAAGATGCTTGCTGAGAAATCTCTGCCAATGTTTAATGGATACATACTATTAATATGCAAAGGTTATTGTCATAAAGTGCCTGCAATAAATGCATTATTTATTTTTCATTTTGTTTGAAAAATGGGCAATTTGAAAATAAGTCTTGTAATGCCAGCCGTATATTTTCATACATTTACATTATCTCTCTATTATTTTTCATTTGTGGAATACTGACACAGAAACAAAGAAGGAACTTGTGGAAAATGTGAACAAGTGAAAATCAAAAGATGTTTTCATTATGTTTTATTTGTAGTGCACATTGAAGCACAATAGTATGTCTTTTTGCACATTGTGTAGATTTCAAATACTGGATTTCATGTTATTTGTGTAGTTTTGCGCATTAATAAACCTTATGCTGGAGACAGCCTGTGAATCCTATAAACTCTGTCAACTATTTGTCTCTGAATTTTCCTGCATTTATCTCTACTCTGCCATGCTGAGCTGAACTGGTCTGTTTGATCAAGCTGACCATACCAGTAATAAACGTCTTTTGCAGCTGAACAATATATGAGCAACAACCAATTATTCATGAAGGTTCGTTTGAGAAATTTTAGTCACTTCATATAAAAGACAAAAACATCGAGTACCTATGGGTGGTTGAAATTAACTTGGCACTTTCTTTGTTTTTGCCAACTTCCCTCAGCTTCCCAAGGCCTCATTCCTTTAGGCTCTTATGCTGGTCTTCTGTCCATCACCGCATATCGCCCATCAGACCCCTGCCTGGATCTGAGCCATCAAGTATGCTGATTGATCTGACTAGTCTCTGGCCAGAGGCTAATCTTGAGATGTCAGTCTGATAGGCAGGAATGGACCAGTGGCTGCATGACCCAGGGCAGTGTAGAAAGCCTACCCGAGGCTGTCACTGGGGCTGTGCTTGGCCATTTTCTTGTTTTCTGGGGCCCCACCCACCACCCTGCATGCATCTGTTGTGGCATCCTGGGGGTTGGGGTGATCAGTGTGTAGTCACCAATGCCAAGAACACCTCCACATTGACACCACCAGGAGCCACCAATGAAGCGATGCATAGCAACCCACCCACCTGGGAGGGAAGCATCCTAAGAATGCTTGGAACTCCCTCCCAGCTGACCTCCACTCTTGGTACCCAGGATTGGGGCATGAACCTGGCATGCCAGCGTGATGCTGAATCGCTCAGCGCCATGGAGCCTGCGAACTTGACACTTCTGATATTAACAAGTTATATTAATGAGTGTGCTTAGCTCAGGTTGAACAAACATTGTGATGACACTACTGCTGTGAACATTGTACCTCAATTTCAGCTGGAAATTATGGATGGTCCTTACATAGTCTTCTAGAGGTCTTGACATCTATTCACATTTATCAGCCCCATATTTTTTCCAACAGCGTTGAACAAATTGAGACCTGAAAAATTACACTGGTAAATTGCTAAATTGAATATTAAGATAGTTTATACTCACAGAGAGAGTACTATTTATTGAATTCTTGGAGTAACACCTTTTGCATGTTAGAGATGCATAAATAGTGAAAACAAAAAGTTACAAGATTTCAAGAAAAACAGAATTTAAAAAGGTAAAAGCTATAGTAAAACAATAGATTTTGTTAATACAAATAGCGTTGTACAAGACTTAGTAGTGGACAAGGAGATCCTTCTTTAGTTCACAGGGCAAGGCCCAACAGGATTTACAGTAGGAATAAGTTACAGGGTATGGGAGAGAATTATCAACCCAGAGGGTGTCATTAGGTGAAAATAAGAGTAGTGAAGAGAAAAGATAAGGGTTAGAAAGTAGATGGCAAAGGGAATAGAGTAGGGAGGTGGGGGTAGGATGGGGGAGAGGGGAGGGTGAAATTTTGGTAAGCTAGAATATAAGGGTGGAGTTACAGGAAGCAGTCGCAACTAGAATCCACAACTAGATGACTTCTTAACAATTTCTTAAAAGGGCCAATGGTGCCCAGAGAGGAGATGCCAGTAGGTAGGACAATTGGCCAGTTAGGGGCATGGCATGCAAGAGATCTTTGACCTAATGCAGTGCAGAATTTTGGAAGGTTAAAAATCATAGAATTAGAACTTCTGGTGCAGTGACTGGATTCAAACTAACTAAGACGTTTCCATACCCCAGGAGGTACTAGGCCAAGACTTACTTTTTTAGCCATGAGGCAGGTTTGAAATTTAAGTCTGTCTTTAAGATGGAGCCAGTTAGCCTTAGTATACAAGTCACACGTATGTGTGAGCCGAGCTGCTCCAGTTGCTGGACAGCAAGCTTTAGTTAAGGCCACTTTGAGGTGGAGGAGGGCAGAATCCAGAGCAGCACCATAGATAATTAGGCCATAGTCCACAAGAGAGACCACTGAGCTTTGAACGGCAAAGCTAAGGGCCTCAGAAGTCAAGCTATTCTAATGCCTATGGAGCAGACCTAGGCGCATATTGATTGCCCTGACCGTAATGTCAATGTGTTGAGTGTAGGACAAGGTATTGTCCAAAGTAACTCCAAGGTACTTGAAATGTTGTACTAGCTCAAGTGGTGTACCCTCCCCATTTAGGACTGAGAGAGGATAAGATTTATGCCTGCTTCTGGGGCTAGTGAACATCATTGCTCTAGTTTTCTTGTAATTCATGATGAGTTTATGTTCCTCGAACCACTTCTCTACTTCCTTGAAATATTTCTGTAAGTTGACTTCTAGTTTTTTTGGGTCGGGATCACTGATAAGCAGGACAGTGTCATTGGCATAGAGGAGTATACGACCATGGCAGGAGTCAGGGAGTTGGTTTATAAATATTCTGAGTAGCAGTGGTCCCAATATTGAGCCTTGTGGGACCCCAGAGCAAAACTGTTTGCTAAGAGAGAGTACATTGTCAATCTTGACTTGCTGTGAGTGAGATTACAGGTAGCTTTTGAACCATGTGGTAGTATCACAGAAGTGTCCTAAGGTTGCTAGCTGTTCAATCAGAAGGTCATGATTTACTGTGTCGAACACTTTTGTAGGGTCTATAAAAACTGCCCTGACCATGATATCTTGGTCCAAGGCATTATGAATATAACCTGTGAACTCAAGAAGTGCAGTTGTTGTGCTGTGTCCCTTATGAAACCCATGTTACTGCTTGCATTGTAGCTGGTATTTATCTAGGTATTCCCCTAACTGATCTGCCACTATTCTTTTGAATGCTTTAGAGAGTGGTGGAGGGATTGGGATGGGTCTATACTTTCCGCAGTTGGTTTGATCCTCACTCTTGAATACTGTGGTTATTAGAGCAGCTTTCCACTTATCTAGGAATTGTGAATACCTTAGAGATGTATTTATGATGTGTGTTAATGGATTTAGGATTTCATCCAAAGTTTGAGCTATAAATTTAAGATCCAGGGAATAACCACTAAACCTAGACTTTCCCAATACCTTTAGGAAGTACTTCTTGGCTTCCCAAGGGGACAGGGCTCTGAAGTGGAAAGGAAGATGAGATAGGGGCTGTTCCTCTGAGTTTGAATTGGGGGTTAAAGCTGATTTATGGAAGGAAATCAAGGTGGAGAACATTGCTGAGGTCAGAGAACGAGTTGCTACAAGCATTTGCAATGGTACTGGGATCCTGCGTGGGGACACCATCAATGTTTAACAAAGTGGGGGTGATCTGGGATTTTAACCAGTCACTTCTTTTAGATTTGACCAGAATCTTTTGCCATTACTCCAAGTGTGAGACAGCGCTTCCTTATACAGTAGTGTTGATTTTTCACTGCTTGAATAGCTCTAGTACAGTCATTCTGGGCTTTTTTATAGGACTGAATGTCAACCTGTTTTCCTGTAGTGCTGGCTGTAAGCCAGAGATGGTCATGTGATCTCATCATTTCTAGCAGGTCAGAGGAGAATCAAGAGTTGCAATATCCTTTCACTTTCAGTTTTTTTTAACGATGCATGTTTGTCACACACTTTGTTGAAGATAAGAATAAACTGCTCCAGAGCAATATTCACATTGGAGGAGGAAAAAACAGGTGACCAGTTGAGCTGTTGAAGGTCTGCTTTCATTAGATCAAGGTGCCCTATCTTCAGCACCCTGCATACCATAATTCTAGGTGGAGGCTTAGAGAAATTGTTTGACCATAGGAAATGGACAAGCGAATGATCACTTAGCAAGTCTGAGAGAACAGTTGTATGGGTAATATGTTCTGGTCAGTTAGATAGTACCCAGTCCAGCAGTGTAGATGTGCTAGTCTTTTAATTCATCTTGGTAGTGGATCCTACTAGTTGAGAGAGGTGTAATGCCTAGACTGCGTCCCTGTAGGGACTTGCATCTGGGCAGAGCCATGTTGGTGTTAAAATCCCCTAGCAGTATAGTTTCAGAGTTGAGATTCAGTGTATCCAAACACTCCATAAGAGAGTCTAACCCTTGGGTCTTTAGTTTTTGAGGAATGTACATTGTTATAATATTAACGGCTTTTTTGTGTTCACCCAGGAACACCTTCAAAGCTAGGGCTTGTATTTGTGCACCTGTGGAGGGCAATGGCAGAATGTGGTGGCCCTGTAAGTTGTCTCTGATGTAGACTGCACAACCTCCACCCCATTTGGACAATCTGTCCTGTCTGTACACTGTATATCCGGGTCTATGTGATAACGGCGAATGCCAAAAAACGATCACCGTTATCACACAGTCAGAATGCCGAAAAGATTTTTGGCACTCTGACAACCCCAGTGCACAGGACAATGGCACCAGGTGAGTTTTTTTAATGCTTTCTGTGTGGGGGGTTGCAGCCCTCACACACACCCTCGCAGGGGGTTTGCCCCCACAGCCCCCTACTTAAGGATTCTCAACTCCAGTGGGGTGCATGTTGGGGGGGTGAAAGCATTAAAAAAATAAAGGTTTGGGCCAGGTGCAATAAAATTGCACCAACGCTCAGACCTGAACCGGTACCTCACCCACCCCAACCATTAGCCAACCCCTGATGCCACAACACAGCTCGGCCATCCACCATAGCACCACCCCCTACAGCTCCTCTGCCCCCTCCCAGCCCATGCTCAGTGTGCTTGCTCCCCCCTCATGTGCTCATACACATACCCACATCCTGTCACCCAGTTCGCCCACCCCCTCATCTGGTCACCCTACCCTCCTATCACCCTGAGGGATTGCGCCGGGATGGAGTCAACATTACGGACGGTGCCCTTCCTCATGTGCTCACCTGAAGGGTTACTGTATATCCTGGTATCAAGATGGAGGCATCTGGTATTTTAGGAGAGAGCCATGTCTCGACTATAGAAAGTATATCCGGGTTGTGTAGCTGGAACTACACTGTGAGGTTGTCCATTTTAGGAAGGAGGCTACATATATTCATAGAGGCAATTAAGAGTTGCCCTGTAGCTCTCCAGAGGGGGCAGTGGGAGGGGGCAGGGTGTGGGTAAATATTTCCAGCGAGCAATAATAATAGCAAGGCAATTTTGTGAGGTATTTGTCTAGTTTCTTGTTGTTGATTTTATGTAGCTGGACTGTTTTGTGATGCCAGGTACATTTTTCTGGAATGCAGAAGATCCCTTGGAAAAGCGCTAGTTTAGGTAGCCAGCGAGGACAGTGGTAGTGAAAGTTCCATCTAGAGGTTACTGGCAGGATCAGAGTAGAAAATTGAAACAATTGTGATAAGATAATGTTGTGGTCCTGTACACATCAAGCATAGTCTCATTTATGATTGCTGTGTATTATCCTTGGGATTGACTGATGCTGCTAAGAGAGTGACCAGGAGCACCATTCACATTATGAGATAACTTATAGGTGCCATATTGGTGCTTAAATGATTAAAAGGTGTTTGATTTTGCATGAGTTTTTACTTTTAATGACAGATTATGCCATTCCCTTGGAAATGCTTTAAAATCCACTGGTAGTGAAGGCCCCTTTAAGAGGGAGAGCCAAGTAGAAAACTATATTGCCAATGAGGGAGGGGTGGAAATAGGAGCATTTAATAGAGGTCAGGCTGGGGAGGGAGGGTGGGACAAATTAGCAGGTAAAGGAATGGTTTAGAAGAGCACTGTTTGGCACCAAAAGTTCAATGAGAAGCCAGGCAGAGAGGCAGCAAGTGGGCGGACAGCAGTGGTGAGACCCATCCAATCAGAATTGTGGCTTTGAGTCCTGGAGAAGCTCCAAGGAGAGTGTATCTGTGGGCACCAAAGGCAGAGAGCAGAGGCCACTTCTAGTGCTGCGCTCATGGGCGAGGAACTTCTGTTGGTCTGGGAAAGTAGGAGGGAGATTCCTGGGAGTTGCTGGAGGGTTTCATCTGGCTGAGAATTTAGGGGCTGGGGCCAACCATCAAGCCCACTTGGGGCTATTGCTGTATGGAAGAGAAAACAGCAGGGATTAAAATATAGCCTAGTTTGGGACAGGGCAGGATGTGGGTGGGCAAGGGGGACAAAGAGAGAGGCCCTAGAGCACAGTTTAACTAAAATAGGTGTTAAACTGGGGGCATAGCTCTGCTGAGTTGTGCAGAGTTACTGAGAGGTGCGTAGCCAGGGTCAGTGGTGCCAGGAGGAGTTCTGAAACAATAGGCTGGAAGAAAAGTCTTGTGGGGGCAGAGAGATGAGAAAAGAGGTTAGCAGGTATGAATATATCTGAAATAGAGAGGCAGGGTTTAAATTGTAAAAAGGTGGAAAGAAGTAAAGTGCAGTTAGGCAATGCAGAATTAGATTTCATAGGCAGTAAAGATTTACTTTACAGATTATTGAACAGGCACCTGCTCCTGCTCCCTCATCGACTGGGTACTTTCCTCCTGCCCAGAACACATTACTGAGGTCAAAGTCTTACCTGATTCCCTCAGTGATCATTACCCAGTACTATGTACCTGGACAAACAAGTTCATCAAATGCAAGCCTAAAGCCTCCAGAAGCCAATCCCTGAGAAATGGACAACTGGAAACTTTCAGAAAGTACCTAAAGGAGGTTAACTGGTCCCTACTGGACAGTGACAAGGACAAGAACCAAGCCCTTGGCTACTTTATTCTTCACCCCGTACAAAACTAAGAAAGTAAGAGGAGTTGCTAATCATTGGCTATCAGGCTCTCTAACTAAGCACATGCATCTCAGAGACCACCTGTGGCACAGGGCCAAAGCATCTGGGAAGCAGGCTGACATCATAGCCTACAAGGCAGCCATGAATGCCTGCATGAAGCTCATCTGACTTGCCAAAGCCTCATACTACAATGATCCGGTAGGTAGGAGCTGGGGCCCAGGTAGGGAGTTTTGGGACTCAGTGAAATCCCTCACATGAAAAGCCTCTGGGGCACCTCCAGACCTCATAGAAACCACCTCTGGTATACTGCAAGAGCCTAAGGATATTGTAAACACATTTAATGTAACCTTCATGGACCTAAACAATGTGCTGCCTAATGACAATCTCAATCATATGCCACCCGGCCAGCCTCCCAACCAGAACTCTGCCTCCTCAGCCACCAGTGACCCACCTCCATTCTACTTCAGGCTGATATCTATGACAGAGACTATAAAATATATCAGACATGTCCTTAGTAAGACCAGGATGGGAAGTGACCAAATAGACATGGAGATGGTCGCTCTTACTTTAAATGAACTCGCGGCTCTGCTCACCAAGGTATTCAATGCCTCCCTTAGATCGGTGTCTTCCTTGACAGGTGGAAGGCCGCAGTCATTGCCCTATATTCAAATCTAGGGATAGAACCAACCTGGCCAACTTTCAGCCCATCTCAATAATACCCTCCTTTCCAAAGCCCTTGAAAGGGTGGTCTCAGATTAACTAACTGAGTACCTTGAAAAATACGATCTACTCTGCAAGCAACAACACAGCTTCCAGAAAAACCACTCCACTCTCACTGCCTTGGTCGATTACACCACTCAGCTCTATGGTGCCCTGGACAAAGGGATGGCAGTGAGGTCTATCTTTATAGACATCACTAAGGCATTTGACATTGTCAATCACCAACTCCTCCAGCAAAGCCTCCTCTCCACAGAACTGTCTACTGACACTGTTGCCTGGTTCAACAGTTACCTGTCTCATAGGACACAATGTGTTAGAATTGGTGGTGCTGTCTCTGAGCCCCGGGAGGTGAACCTAGGAGTCCCACAAGGGTCTATGCTAGGCCCTCTCCTCTTCAGCCACATCATAAAAACTCTATTCACCATCTGCCCAGCACACATTGAGCTATATGCGGATGATGCCGTTATTTCTGTCCCAGGCAAAGAGTTGACATCAATCACTTTTGAACTACAGAATAACTTTCAAATACTGTAATCATGGTTTTCTCGTAACAAACTACTGCTCAACTATAAAAAAGACCAAGTGCATGCTCTTCAATACTCCACAGAGCAAGATGAGAGGTGCCCCCCTGAGAATACTTAGCCACAAAGGTGATAAACTTGATCAAGTCGACACATTTAAATATCTAGGGGTTCACCTGGATGACACCCTGACCTTCTCCGCTCACATCTAGCAACTAATAAAATCTGCCAATGTGAAACATGGTATTCTCTACCAACACCAATCATCCATGATGCCAGACACCCTAAAACTTAGAAACATAGAAACATAGAATTTGACGGCAGATAAACTGATAAACTAGGCCCACCTAGTCTGCCCATTTCCCTACCTGATGGATAAGCTGCAGATTCTAGTTAACCAACAGCTTACTTACAGCTTGTCACATGTTGCTCAGTATTTTCCACAGTGGACTATGGGCTTATCATCTATGGGGTTGGCTCCCACACAGTGCTAAAGAGGGTCAAAACCCTTCTTAACAAGGCTTACTGACTGGTCCTGGGAGCTCACCATCTGATGCATACATGTGCTTTATACAAGGAAACTGGTTGGCTCCCCCTCCATCTCAGGATACAATACCAAGCCTGCCTGCTGTCAAAAAAAGCTATGTTGAGGCTCACGCCTGAGACTGCCTCCACCATCTTTGAAACCACACAACCCTCCATCAGCACTAGAAGTGCAACCAAGGGAGGGCTGCTAGTACCATTTAAGTGAACTGCACTGGCTCAGAAATCCCTCTCCTACAGCTGATCCAAGTGGTTCAATGACCTGCCTGCTGTCCTAATCGATTGTACCAGGCTCGGCCAATTCAAAACAGGGCTACGTTCTCACCTTGCTAACAAAAATGCCTGCCATTACCATAGCTAACAGATAACGCCTGCCAGCCTATGGTCCTGCCCTCATCCTACCCAACCCAATCATTTTGAGCCATCTTCCCTATATCATGTCCTGCCCGCCTACTGCAACCTACTTCCCCCTCCTTTCTCTTCACCCCAGTCCCTCCCACTCCCCTTGTCTCTTTCTCTACCCCTCCTCCTCCTCCTCCTCTTGCCCCTGCACTTAGACCTCCTCTCTCCTGCTCCCTTCCTCCTTCCCCCTCTCCTCTCTCCCTACCCCTCCCTACCTCAGCCCCCCTCTCAACAGACAAAGCCATGCCTGGCTGCACCTAATTGCCTTTCTCCCCCCAGCAGCCTGGTGCTCTCTTGTCTCTGGATGTTCTTTGATTGCCACAAAATATTGGACCACACTCTTGTAGTGTAGCTACTGATGGTAATGCCACAAGTGTAGATGTGTACTGTTACTTGATGACCTCGTATTCCTGTATGTGATGTGTAACTGCACTTGTAACCTCGCTGTTAATTTGTGTTTTCACTTCTATGTACCTGTTTATGACCTGTTATGTCATGTATTTTCTGCCAACTTGGAGCCTTTGTAAGTATTAATCCTAATCTGAAATAAATAAAAAATAAAAACAGACTGTTTTAGGATTAAATCTGGCTATCTAGCAGAGGCAGCATAGAATTAAATTACATTTACAGTGAAGAACTACTTTTTCAGGCTGTTTGAAGTTTTGATAAAATCAGGTTATTTAGCAGAGGCAGCAAAGATTTAAGTTAGCAAGTAAAGGAAAGGTTTAGAAGAGCGCTGTTCGGTGCCAAAAGTTCAATTAGAGAGAACAGCGGAGATTAAAATACAGCCAAGTTTAGGGCAAGGCAGGATGTGGGAGGGCAAGGGAGAAAAAGAGAGAGAGGCCCCAGAGGACAGTTTAACTAAAATAGGTGTTAAACTGGGGGTGTAGCTCTGCCGAGTTGTGCAAAGTTACTGGGAGAGGGGTAGCCAGGGTCAGTGGTGCCAGAAGGAGTTCTGAAACAATAGACTGGGAGAAAAGTCTCGGGGGAAGAGGAGAGAGAGATGAGGAAAGAGGTTAGCATGTATGAATATAGCTGAAATAGAGAAGCAGGGTTTAAATTGTAAAAATGTGGAAAGAAGCAGAATGCAGTTAGATAATGCAAGAATTAAATTACTTTGGCAGTACAGATTTACTTTACAGACTGCCTTAGGATTAAATCACCTTCTGAGGTGCTGTCTTTCGGATGAGATGTTAAACCGAGGTCCCATCTGCCTGGATTGGTGGTAGTTCAGATGGATGTTAAAGATCCCATGACACTTATCAAAAAGAGTAGGGGAATTTTGTTTTTAATAAGTATTGTACAACATCACTTCAAAAATATAAACAAAAACAAGAAAAAACAAACAAAATCACAAGTCATGTCACTGGAACATCGGAATCAGTGATCCAAGGAAGATTACGCCATACAGTTCGAATATATTGAGCAGTTTGGAAAGCCTTTTCCTTATGGTACAAACAGCGCATTTCCTTACAAGCATTCCCCACAATATCATCATATGTCAAAGTTTTTGTTGTAGTGTGAACAAACAACGAGCATTCCAAATATACCATTTAAGAATAGAAAACAACACAGATAAGGTACTAGAGTCCCAAGAAGACCACTCTCTACCATAAGTACCATAAATCAAAGATTCATAAGAAAGATTCTGAAAAGGAAACATATTCCAACAAAGAGCCACATAGGACCAAAATGACTGAATAAAGGAACACATAAAAAACAAATGAGACATAGTTTCATATTGTGTCACACACTGAGGCCTGCTACAAAATCTGTCATCCAAAGCTTTATGTTTTTGATTAGACTTAACATTTAACTTTTCGTGGCAACAAAGCCACAAAACATCTTGAAATTTGCAAGGCACTCGTGTGTTACGAAACAATCATAACATCAGGTGTCAAAGATGGTGGGCATAAAGGTAGAGTAATGGGGTCCATAAAATGTTTATTCTGTACCATTGAATACAGCAATTTCTTTGAATAATGCAAAATAAAGTGAGAGGCAATGCCTCAACGTTTAAGGCGCGCAAAAATAAATCTATAATAATCAGAGGAAAAAGAAACTGATTTAAAAACTTTCAGGGAATCAAAAACCCAACCATCATACCATGCCCGTATATGGGTTTTAAACAAAGGTGACCAACTAGTAGGCCGCTCACTACAAATCGGAAAAAAAATTGGCAAACAAAAATTGAATAAACAAAAATAGAGTTGGATTTATCATATTCAATCCACCATCCACCACCTTAAGATATAATACATTGCGTTTAATTGGATTCAATCTACTACACCATAGTGCTTGAAAAAATAAACCAGAAAGAGTAGCATCACACTCTTTTGGAGGGGGAAAAATCACACTCATATATAAAAATAAAGGCAACAAATAAGTCCTAATCATGTATACCCATTTAAGTTTATCCATAGTACACTTATTCCATCCTTCCACCGAAGCCTTCCCCCGTGTAAGTTTTAAATCCCAATTACCTAAATCTTGCCTACCAGTATCAAAGGCAATCGCTAAAATAGAGATAGTACCATGCGTCACTGGTATTCCAGCCATATGAGTGGTAGAAATGTCAAACCCTAAACATTTGAGGACACATTTATCTTTATTCAGGTGTATGCCAGAAGCAGTACCATAAAAATTACAAAACTCTAAAGCCCTATCCAAATCCATCTCTGACTTTAGGAATAGACAAATATCATCTGCATACGTGGCAGCGGTCCAAGGGGCAGGATGACCTGACAGCCTAACCGGAGTGAAAAAGCGGACATCATTCAATAGCCAAAGTAAAGGGTCAATACAAAAAACAAATAACAAAGGGCTCAATGGACACCCCTGACGTACACCACGTTTCACCGGAACCAAAGGCCCCAAAAAGCCATTCACCAGAGGTTTAACAAAAAGACAACTATAAATAGCCTGTAACCAAGTAATAAATAAAACAGGAATACCATATCTGTAAAGAGTTTGCCATAAAAAGTCAAATTCTACAGAATCAAAAGCTTTCCGTTGGTCCAAAGACACCACCAATCCAGAAGTAGAAGAAAAGGAGCCAGATTCAAAAATTTCCCCTAAGACAATGAGCTGGTCCGCAATTACCCTGCCCGGAACAGCACAAGATTGAGTAGAGGAAATGACACACTACACAGCCTTAGATAAACGTAGGGCTAATATCTTCATAAGAATTTTAAAATCTACATTTAACAAGCAAATTGGTCTCCAATTTTCCAAATTTTCCCTATCCCCTTTCTTATACAGCTTGTGTGAATGGGAAAATAACTCTCCTGTAACATAAAAGTATAAACGTGTGCCAATTCTTTATAAATATGCGGAATAAGTAGGGCGTATAATTCAGATGGAAGACCATCTAGACCCGATACCTTTTATTTGGGCAATGCAGCCACTGCTGCCAGAACCTCCACAGGGGAAATAACAGAGGTAAGGGCAGTGAGCGCAGAACTAGAGAGGGCAGGAATATTCAAAAAAGGAAACCAATGGGAAAAAGCAGCAGTGTCAGTACACTGCGTATCAAACTGCCGTCCTAAATATTTAGACACAACTGACATAATATCTGATTGTTTCGTAACAGTCACCATATCAGAATCCCAGACAGCAGACATGGTTTTATGCTGAATGCGGGAAGAACAGCTCAGAAAAGGACAGACTTCCGCAAAAGACCCCTGTGTCCCAAAATGCTGTTGCATAGTCAAAGATGCCAATTGTTTCTCATGAAATTCTTGCATTTGTTGTTTAATGGAACAAATCTGATCTCCATAATCATGTGTAGTAGTATATGCCAAACTCATCAATTGTTGCAACTGTTGTCTGAGTGTCTGATATTTCACTTTCTCCAAATCCGATAAATATTTGCTCTCACTTAATAAAAACAGTCGCAAATCAGACTTCAAACTATCCCACCAAAGAAAAGGATTATCAAATAACTGGAATAGAGTTTTTTTTCCACCTATGAAATATAATATTTGTTGGGACAGGGAACTCCCAGAAAGCAATAATGTATTGAATTTCCAAAGACCGGGGCCAGAAGGAGTATCCCACACCCCTACTACCACTGAAAAGGCATTATGGTCAGAATATGCTACTGAATCTACTTGAGCATCAAGTACAGGAACCCGGTCACTGAGAAAAAAGAAATCAATGCGGGTAGCATGCGTACCCCGATGAAAAGTAGGGAGCCCCTTAGAGTGAAATGATTTATACACATCTTTCAAATGAGCTAATCGAACTGTAGACTGCAAAGCCGACATATCACAAAATATTTTTTTTTGGTAGAGGTTTCACCACCACGATCATGAAGCGTAAGACCGCAATTGAAGTCACCGCCCCAAAGCACAGGTTGTGTCGAAAAAAGAAAAGGTCGAAGCTGGAAAAAAATGTCCACCCTGTCTGCTTTCTTTTGGGGGGCATAAATATTAATAAGGTGAAAGTAAGTATTACGTAGTTTAACGTCCAACAAAAGAACCCTTCCCAGCACTAAATCAATCAGCTTTATGAGCTGGAAAGGTAATTTAAACAAACTTCCAACCCCCGTAAAGGCACCTTGACCAATAGACCAGTAAGAAGGACCCTTATACCAGCCACGTTTAGCATGGCGAACCTCTAGGGCAGTGTGTAATCTCGTGTTCTGTAAAAAAAGAACATCCACAAGGATGGACATTAGGTGGGAAAAGACACCACCATGCTTCTTTGGATTTTTTATGCTATTAACATTAATTGTCAAAAAAGTTAACTGGGCAAGAAGATTCATGAGGAGAAACAAAAAAATTAAGGGGGTTTAAATAATTTAGTCCTACCAGAGGCCCGCATCTTCCTCCCTTTAGAGGTAGGTTTTCCTTTCAGGGGGCCTACTACCTGCTCACTCAACACACTGGTGTCAGAATCAGAGCCAGGATCAGCACACTGAGAACCCTCTGAAGAAACTTCAGAGTTTTTCTCCAAAAATTCAGTGTCTAAAAGTAAAGGTTGAAAATGATTAGAAGTCTGAGTTTCTGAAATTTTGTGAACCTTGGGGGCAGGCTGTCTCCAGCTCCAGCGGCGCGTTACCCGTTGTTCAGGATCAACGGCCAGGACTGGAGGAGGAGGTGGAGGTGGCATATCGGGAGAAGAAGAAACAAGTACAGTCCTTGGGTCCTGCAAAGGAGGGCCCAATGGTACAGGAGGGGGTTCCGCAGGCTCTACCACCATAGGAACCTCCTGACGCCTCTGAACTACCAAAGGGAGGTCAGAACAGAATTCAGGGGGAGGAGGCACCATCAACAGGGTAGAAGAAAGCTGAGGGTCCAAAGGCAAGGGAGGGTCCCCCATCTGGACATGCGTCCGTTGAGCAATCACAACCATCAATCTTTGCTCCTCCAAATCCCCAGAACCAGATTTAGAAGAAGCCGCCTGGGTACATTCCCCATAGGTATGACCTAAAAGGCCACATAGGTTACAGCAGACAGGGTCAGAGCAATGCTGGGACACATGACCCAGCTTACCACACAGAGAGCAACGGATTTTGTCACATACACCACTAAGGTGTCCTGGAGCATCACATTTATAACACGATTTAGGTTGGCCCGGATAAAACAAAACACCACGGTCACCCCCCCAAAAAAAAGAATTCAGCAAATGTTGTAAGGAACCATTTAATTCCAGAAGAATTACCCTAAACTTACAGCCCCCCGTCCATATGCCATCGCCATCAAAAATAGCCTCAGGGGACCCTAAAACAGTACATCGCTGCTGAAGCCAAAAAAGTAAGTCAGTCACACTGACACCTTCATTACGAAAAAGAACTGTAACAGACTTCTGAGCAGGTCTTGTGAGAGGAATGACTTCAAACGGGGCCCAAAGTGGAGTATTCTTTACCTTCTCATACCTGTTCCAAAAGGCCTCCAACCCCACATGTAACTTAAAGCTAATATCAAAAGATTGTTCTCCAGAGACATGGATAAGAGCATATAATTCAGTAGCCAGAAAATGTAAACTTTGTTTCAGTAAAGTTTTCCCCCACATATTCCCTATCAGGAAACATTTCAAGACCCCCTTTATACACAATACGAACAGCATTATGTCTTTTAGCTGGCAACACCTTTTTCTTAAAAAAGGAAGCATATGTTTTAGAGGCACCAGCAATATCACTCCCCAAAACAGTCGCAGTTTCACCCCCTAAAGACCTGGCAGAAGAAACCGTTGACTGTGCAGTGGGGAGGGGCTCTAAATGACCATCACCCAAAGGAACAGGGGATTTAGACACCTCATGTTTAGAGTCCTGGGGCAGTAGTACGGTCTGTAAAGGAAAAACTAGTTTAGGATTGGGGGTAAGCTCCAAATCAGAATCCAAAGGAAAAGCCAATACTTCACCCGAAGAGTCCTGTAGAGTCTGCGAAGGTATAGAAGAGGATACTGGGAACGCTGGAGTTAGCTGCACTCCAGGAATATGGATTGGTGCAAAAACCCGAAGTCCACTGTTGTGAGACAGGCGAGTGCACCCAGCCCGCTGCTCGGAGAGAAGTCTCCACAGACCACCTTTCCATAGATTCTGGAACTGAGTCCACCCAATCTTGTTTTAGGGCCGTCTGTTCTTGTTTTGGGGCCATCTGTGTAATCGTGCATTTAGAAACATGAAAGGAAAAAGTGGAAACCCCATCCTGTCTAAGGGGTTCCGTTTGAAACATCACCGGTGCGGGCACAGAAGCAGTCCCTGAGAGTTCCCCTGCCACACTCGACTCAGGAGCATTCTGAAGTTGCAGCAGAACCGGACAACTCCCGTCAGATTCCACATTCCCTTCCGGCGCACTCAGGAGCAGTGAAAAAAGTAAAGTACTTGGTTCAATATGCCCAATTGAAACCACTTCAGGAGAGAGTAGAGAAGAAACAGTCTTACCTGCAGCAGGACTCGTAGGTAAGAAAACCGGTCCCAAATCCACGTCTGGTAATGTAGAGACATCAACGAGATCAGAAACAGGCTCTGAAGGTACGTCAGGAAAACGGGAATCAGAATCCATAACATGCAGCACTCCCAATGGAACTCCAGCTGACTCAGGTAGCTCAGCAAGCACACAACGCTCTGCTACGTCCTGCTCCATGACCAACTAGACAGAGACTGACTCTCTGCAGCAGACGGCAAAGCCCCCTGCAGACAGAGTAGGGGAATTTCCCCGGTGTCCTGGCCAAATTTCACTCCTTCACTAAAAATACCACGAACAGCTTAATCTGGTTCAAATTCAATTACTTACCATCTGTATCATCCCCCCCCGGTGGCCCCTGAAAAAGGGACTTCTAGGCCCAGTGGGCTTACTGGGTCAACAAAATTCAACTCAAACAAAAACAAACAAATCAGGCTATCTAGCAGAGGTGGCATAGAATTAAATTACATTCACAGTGAAGAATTACTTTTTCAGGTTGTCTGAAGTTTTGAAATCAGGCTATCTAGCAGAGGCAGCATAGTTTCAAATTGACAAGTAAAGAAAAGGCTTAGAAAAGCACTGTTCAGCACCAAAAGTTCAATTAGAAGCCAGGCAGTGAGGCAGCCAATGGGTGATCAGCAGTGGTGAGAGCCGTCCAATCTGAATTGCGGCTTTGAGTCCTGGAGAAACTCCAAGGAGAGTGTACCTGTGGGTGCCAAAGGCAGATAGCAGCAGCCACTTCTAGTGCCATGCTCTTGGGCGAAGAGCTTCTTTTGATCCAGGGAAGTAGGAGGGAGGTTCCTGGGAGCTGCTGGAGGGTTTTATCTGGCTGAGAAGTTAGGAGCCGGGGCCAACCATTAAGCCTGTTTGGGGCTGTTTCTGTAAGGAAGAGAGAACAGCGGGGATTAAAATATAGCTAAATTCAGGCAGGGCAGGATGTTGGCAGGCAAGGGGACAAAGAGAGAGGCCCCAGAGCACAGTTTAACTAAAATAGGTGTTAAACTGGGGGCGTAGCTCTGCCGAGTTGTACAGAGTTAATGGGAGGGGGGTAGCCAGGGTCAGTGGTGCCAGGAGGAGTTCTAAAACAACAGGCTGGGAGAAAAGTCTCGGGATGGGAGAGGAGAAAGATGAAGAAAGAGGTTAGCAGGTACTATTTGAAGTATACTGCATTGAACTGCACCAAATTTTATCTTGCCTCTTTGTCATGAGTATGACTGTATTGATCTCCATTTGGGGGAAAAAACATTCACTATTAATAAGTTTGCAAATAATTTATATAGTAGCCAACCACATCTCTTTCTACAAGAGACATTTGGTGTTTAGATTCCAAATTCAATCAATTTAGAAACCTACTTACAATCTAGGGTGTTCTGTAAAAATCAGAGGTCACAATCTCTCTCTCTCTCTCTCTCTCTCTCTCTCACCCTTATCTACTCTACCTATCTATCTATCAGTCAGTCTGTCTGTCTGTCTATCTATCAATCTATCTATCTATCTATCTATCTATCTATCTATCTATCTATCTATCTATCTATCTATCTATCTGTCTGTCTATTTTTTTAATATTTCTAAAGTGGATGGAGTGCCCACCCATGGTACCACTTCCTTCTGCCCCCTCCACTCCAGGTCACCCAACCCCCTTCCCAAGTTTTTTAAACTACTAAGCAGAATAGGGTGTCCACCCCTGTTACTGCTTCTCTTGCCCCAAGTAACTTGCCCCCTTCCATTAATATATGTGAAGGTACTGGGGTGCCCACCCTTGGAGCTGCCGAAGATCATCCTGACACTGTGGTGCCCAATCCTCAGTTTCAGCTTGTGTCCCCCTACAATAAAGAAAATCATCACTCATTCATCTTTTTTTCTGTGAAAGCTGAAAAAAGAAAACAGCTCATTGGCAACTTGACCCATGACCCCCACCCACCTAACCCACTATGCCACACCCCCATACACTCTCACTCACTTGAACATGTCCCCCAAGCATAGATCCACTCTTCAACTGAAAACATGTCTTGCTCTGCATCTGGTAACTGTGATATGAGAAAATAATTTCAATTTAATGTATTTTTGGGGTTTGAACTTTTATTCATAACTTGTCATTTTTGAATATTTTTACACCAGATTTTCAGAATGGCCATTTTGGGACCTCACTTCATAAATAAGTGTGGTGAAATTATTCAGAACCCTCCCAAAAGGTGATTTCACAGTCGCAGCACAAAATCCCCTTCTGGACGGAATTTGAACATTTTCTTCACCCTTGTTCATGAGATGGGGTCATAAGAAGATTATGTTGAAAATGAGTGTACATTTAACTTTTTCAAGGCACACTCATAACTTTGGTAATTTTCAATATTTTGGCTCCACATTTTCAACATAGCCATGTTATCCCATCACCTCATGAATGTGACAACTTTCATTTTTCAAATCCTGGTCAAAATGTGCTTTTGTACTTGTGGCATGAAATGACATTACAGTGCAGTGATAAGAAGGCTATGTTGAAAATTCAGGGTCAAAATATAATCCCCCCAAAAAAAACCCAGCAAATTTTCAACATAGCAATTTTTTTTCACAGTACCTCATGAACATGACAGCTACCATTTTTCAGATCTTGGCCAACATGTGTTTTCACACATGTGGCACGAAATGACATTTTGGTGAGAACCATGTTCATGAGGTGGGGTAATAAGAAGGCTATGTCAAAAATTTGGTGTAAAAATATAGTAAAATGACCAAATTATGAGTGAACATTGGAAATATTTGTTGCGCTTCCACAATCTAATGGACTCCACTTTTGGTGCAGGGCCTGAAGGGCCATATGCACCTACATCTGTAGCTACACTCAAGTGTATGGCCCTCTGGGCCCTACACAGAGGGCCCTGTACTTCCACAGCAAGATGGATCTGTTCACATAGGTCCTGAAGGAGGATTTAATTTCACTATCTCAAAACAAAAAAAAATTTATTGCAAAAACTGCATTAATGCAGCAGTTAGGGATGAACTTAAAGCAACAAAAGTAGGGAAATCTGGCATTAGGGTTTCCAACCCTAACTCTCCAACACCTCAGCAGCAAAAGGACAAGCCCACACAAGCAACCACAGATAGCCATCATCAGGTAAAACAAATAATGTTCAATTGTTTCCAGATGGCACAAATGCAGTAGCACTAATGAGCAACCTTTGTGAATTTGTATCTATGGCTGCATAAGTACAGGTCCCACAGAAGCACAAAATTATGCAGTCACACCTATGTGTGTATATCATACAGTATGTTCTCCAGACAGAAGTCCTGATGTGTACTGGGTACAGGACATGTTACACAGATCTGTACAGGGCATTTGGGGGTGTGGGAACCACTAGACCACCAGAAAATGTTAAACAGATCTGTGCAGGGTGACTGGGGTGGGGGACCTCTGGAAGACAAAGACATGTTAGACAGATCTGTTCAGGGCAATTAGGGGGTGGGGTCAACCACTAGACCATCAGAACATATTAGACAGATCTGTACAGGGTGATTGGGAGCTGGGAGAACCACCAGGCCACCAGGAAGTATGAAACAGATATGTACGGGGCTATTGGGTGTGGTGAGAACTACTGCATCACCAAGAAATATGAAACAGATATGTACAGGGTGATTAGAGTGAGGATGGTGTAGGCCTGCCATCCTAGGCACTCACTGATTCCCACACATATATATCCAATATGCATATAATACTAACAGGTACAATGACAATGTTATTGCTAACCTACTGTTATATGATATAATTACTCTGTTTAAGGTACCAAGGTCCATAGCGAGAATCATGGACTGTCGGGACATCTTCTGGTTATTGTCATTATTGCAGGTATGACTTATTTTTGTCTAACAAGATATAAGGTTCTTTGTTTGGAACAACTGCTAACACCAGCATTATATGTATATCTAAGATAATAATGCACACAGGCTGGAGCGCCCCTCTAACTGACCAATAATAGCAAGAACAATGTTTTACGAATGTACCGTTGTTCCAGTAACAGATATTTTTCATCACAAGTACACAGTATAAGATTTCCTCAGGCTACCACATCCTGAGTTCATTACTTCACCCAGGATGAACAGGGGTCTCTGAGATCCCACCCTGGTAAGCTGTATCACACTGTATTTGGGGTATTGTAATAAAAGACTTATTACAAATGTCTAGGACTCCTTTCTGTGGTTTGTGTGTTTGCCACTTGGTCTGGGGCACTGCAGGGGGCTAGCCATCCTGACATTTTGGCTACTGTGGCAGTTCCAAGTTGGACAGAATCAAACCAGAACAACAGCAGGTGTTCAGATGAACAGGAATGGGAGATCACAGATGTTGGAGCCTCCGCCTACCTGTTCAAACCACTCTGGACAATCTCCCAGGCCTTCCATGTATACAGATGGGACAAGGATGCCATCTCCCCCATCTCAAAGCAAGATTGACTTGTGAGACTTCAGAGTCCCCAATACAGTATTCCTAGTTGTCAAGCCCGAGGAAGATCAATATGCTTTGTGCCCGTGATCAGTGCAGGAGATTGGAGACCTCTAAAATATGACCATTTGCTCTGAGCTGAGACTTCATGTCTCAAACTTCCTAGTGTCCCATGGAGGCTGAAGTGATTTCATGCTGGATGCAAAATCAAAGGAGGATCCTGTACAGTATGTGTGCTCCCTGTATGTGGACTCCAAACCATCTGTTAAAAAGTTTGACCAGAGGGGGGCATGGTTTGGCCACCAACAGCATGGCAGCCTAATCTCAGTGTTCTTTCCCCAGCTGGAACAATCCTAGGTCTACCACCCAATCCCAGGGAACTGCCCCTCTGAAAAGCTTTTATTTTGTGGGTGACTTACCCCCAACCATCTGGTGCGATGAAATTGTGAATCCATGGCATACCTTTTGAGTTCAAAGCAATGGTTATACACGAGTCAATTGGGACATAGGCCTGACAGGCCTGCTGCTTGATTTTAGCCTGTGGTACTGTGCAGCCCAGCCTTAGACTTCGGGAACTACTTCAAGAGGTGTGGTGGGGCTCACGGCACTATCAGCAAACTGCTACTCTCCAACATGGCCCACTAGGCCCCACGAACACCACAGATGCCATCCACCGAGGGTGCAGTCCCCCCACAGCCAACTTCTGTGGGGGACTCACTTCAATACATTACTCGTATGCTGGAAATGCTCTTAATAAGGATAGATGGTAAAAGCACAGCTCTGACTGGCACCACTGCAGATGTTAAAGATTTACAAGATTGTATGAATGTATCTGAGCAGAGAGTGGATACCCTGGAAGAACAACAGAAGGCCATTTGGCAAAAACTCCAGGCTCATGAATCCAGTCTGGCTACATTATGGGACAGGGCTGAGGATCAGGAAAATCAGGGACGCTGGAACAACGTACATAGTATTGGTGTCTCTGAAGGTCTGGAAGCTCAAAATATGGAAAAGTTTCTCAATGAGGCTATACCCTTATGCTGGAAGAAAGGTGACAGGGGCTAGTAGAGGTGGAGAGAGCCCACCAGCTAGCTCCCAAGTGGGAAGGATATGGACAGGCCCCAAGGCCAATAATAGCATATATCTTGAGGTACTCAACTAAAAAAAAAATCCTCAGAGCTGCCAGGGACTTGGGCGAGATTCACTGGCATGGGGCGAGGATCTTTTTCTACAGAGACTTTAGCCAAGGAGCAGCCATGTGCCAAAAAGTTTTCCTCCCCATCAAAAAATACCTGCAATATCACAACTTCCATTACAGGTTCAAGAATCTTACCCAGCTGCTGGTGTCCAAGAAAGGTAGAGAAATTGTAGCCTGGCATCCTGGGGAAATTGAGAGATGGGTTAGCAAGTTTTGGCTCACCCTGCCTTCCCCAACTACAACTCCCAGAAAGCCATGGGAGCTGGCAAGAGTAATCACCTCCAGAGGGAACCAGAGAGAGGGGATGTTGTCCCTGGGAGAACCTAATTTCTGATGGACTGGTCCCACTGAATTGTGTTCCCCCAGCTCTAGGAAATCAACTCTCTGCAGCCCCTCGCCATTTGCCACAGCAGAGCCATGTCCAGTGCTTGGGAGCCCAGTCCTGCCACATTGTTCCTCTAACTCTGTTCAATGCCACAGACTGCATTCGAGAAGTGGCCAGCGACTGTCACCCGAGCAGCAACTTATAGTCAGCTCCTGCTAAAGTCTCTCATGAAGTCACCCTATCTGATGAGGATAGAGATCCCCAGACGGATGTCACTACAGACTCAGTGGACACAGGTTCTGTTATAGATTGGGTGAACATTCTGGATGTGTCCCTTGTGGAGGATGCAACATTGTCGGCGCCTATCAGGCCTCGTCTCAAATCTTATGCTGCAGCCTTATCTTCCACAAGAACTGCCCCTAAGGGTGTCATCAGGACTCTGACTTAATGGGGACTGGATGCTCAGCCTGTGTTATCTGCCATTGTGCTGTTAATATATGATGGTTTATGCCCTGTTATGTAACTGAATGTTGTGGCATGATACAATTTTGTTGACCTCCATTTGGCTAATAGAGAAATGACAGACCCATATTTGTCTTTACCCCCCGTACTAGCCCCCCCTCTCCTTGAGCTTTTTCTTGTCAGATCCCTCCCTGCCCCTCTCCTTCTCCCTTCCTCTCACCTCTCATGGGTCTGACCCCTACTCACCTGTGAGCATACTTAGCAGGCTGGCCAGTTTTTTCTAAGGCTATCTTCAATTTAAGCTGAGCAGCCATTGAATCTGTCAGTTGTGGGGGCTCCCCCCCTCTCCCAGGTCCCTCCCACACATATTCCCCCTTCCCACTTCCTTCTCTCAATCCTCCTGATGCACCACCTCCCCCCCTGGGACCATGCAGCCTGACCCTGGGTTGGTCCTACCAGCCGAAGAGGAGTCGGCTTTGTGCATCTGATACCTCAATATTACCCCATGGGTGTTCGAGTGTGCGTAGCTGAGGACTCCTTATCTTCTTGGAGACCTCTTTTTCAGTAAGTTCACCACCCTTTAGCATGTTTACATTGTTCGGTGTGTTACCCTGTTATATAGTTGTCTGATATTTTGCTGTTAGAGTTAGTGGACAATTAGTCAAGTTGTTGAATATATTGTTAATAACCTGTTTATTCTCTTTCCATTTGCAGACTGATGCAGTTGTCTTTGTTACAACTAGTTTCTTACTCCAGTTTATTCTGCAGAACAGCTCACTGTGTTTGCACCTTCTCTCAGGTCAGCCTCTACTCTTCTTCTATTGTTCCGGACTCAGCATCCCCTTCCCTATGCAGGTACCTCTCTTTCTGTCTGGGCTGCACATCTGGTGGGTGAGTACCTTGTTTCTTTTTCCAGGGATGGAGGTCATGGCTCCACAGGAAACACAGGGTGTTCACTTGGTTTCGTGGAATGTGAAAGGGCTTAACCACCCCATTAAACAAACTAAGGTGCTGCCGCACTTGTGCTCCATCTGGACAGATGTAGCACTGCTGCAAGAGACCCACCTGACTTATAAGACAGTACAATGGCTTAGGAAATCATGGCTGGGTAAAGTGCCAGTGAGCTTGGCCAATACTAAGCAGAGAGGGGTCACCATTCTACTCCAGTGTTCCTGTCTATGGGTGGAGGAGGAGATCCGAACTGATGCATCTGGAAGGTGGGTGGCCACCTGTTTCTCCTTTCTGGGGGGTGGACTAATTTTGGCTAATGTCTATGCTCCAAACATAGATAGTGTAGATTTTTTCCCCTGTCTCACTCAAGCTATTATCTCATTAACTGTATCCTAACCACAAATTCCTGTCATGATTGGAGGAGACCTTAACTTAGTTTATGACATATTCTGGGACAAATCAAAATCAACCCCCCAGACTCATCCTAAAGCTTGGCTGGTGCTGCAGGAGATGATGGATGAGTGGGGCTTGATTGATGTGTGGAGGCACGACCACCCAACCGGATACGACTACACCTATTTCTCCACAGCACATGCTACCCATAGTTGGATAGACTACTGGCTAAGCAATGCAGCTGCAGCCAGTGGTCTGATCAACTCTCAGATAGGTAGTATCTTAATTTCTGACCATGCCCCCATCATGGTGACATGCACCTCTTCTACCCCTCAGTCATCTGGGACCCGCTGGTGCTGCAACCCAACAATACTGTGAGACCCACAGTTTAGCCAGTCAATGACTCAGGCAGCTAAGGATTATTTTTCTCTCAACTAAAAGGTGGCAGTGTCACCAGGTATGGTCTGGGAGGCTTTTAAGGTGGTCCTCCAGGGCTGTATCATTTCCTTCTCTGTGGGCAAAAACAGGGCACATAGGGAAGCCATGGACCAGTTGTAATCAGAGCTTGTGGGGCTTGAGTCCCACTTCAAAGTATCCCTGATTGCTGCAAGAGACCAATCCCTAATCCGCCACATAGTTGGACTAAAATACCAGATTAACTCCATTCTACAACAAAAGGCTGAGTGGCTTCTCTTGCGCTCCAAGCATACCTACTGGGGGGAGAGGACAGGTTGCTGGCCTACCAGTTAAGGAAGCAACAAACTGCCACTCATATTCATACCCTGCAGACCTCCATGGGCCAAATTGTCTCTGACCCTAAGGGAGTGAATAGTACCATGCAACAGTACTACCAGTCCCTCTATCAATCCCAATCCTCACTGACCCCTGCACAGGTAGCCCAGAAACGGAGTCAATTTTGCCCACAAGATTCGATACCCAGCCTGACACCTGAACAAGTTAGTATGCTAGATGCCCCAATTTCAGAGGAAGAATTATGCCTAGCTCTTTCACAAATGGTCTATGGTAAAGCTCCAGGCCCTAATGGAATGACAGTTGAGCTCTACCAGACCCTTGGCCAGATAATAGCTCAACCATTACTACTGGCCCTGCAAGAAGCATACTCAACAGGCATTCTTCCACTGACAATGAGGGAGGCCTTAATCACCCTGCTTCCAAAGAAATCGGACGATCCACTGGATTGTGCGAACTTTCATCCCATTTCCCTTCTCTCTGTTGACACCAAAATTGTTGCCAAGGTTCTGGCTACTAGGATGCTCAATGTACTGCCCTCTATCATTCACCCAGCCCAGGTTGGCTTCATGCGTGGCAAATCTGGTGTAGACAACACTAGGCTGCTCCTTAATTTAAAATGGATTGCATCCCTCTCCAGTACCCCAATGGTTGCACTTGCTGTAGATTTCTCAAAAGCTTTCAACTTGGTAGAGTGGGGCTGTCTCCCTGAGGTACTCCAACTCTATGGTTTTGGCTCCTATTTCAGACAATGGGCGGCCACATTATATAGCTCTCCTATGGCCAGAATCCTGACTTACTCGGACATCTCACCACCGTTCCCCCTTTATAGAGACACCCACCATGGTTGCCTCTCCCTCCCTTGTTATTTTTGGTGGCACTATACCCCCTGGTGAGGAAGTTCTTGGCTACAAAGGATATAACTGGGATTGATGTGTCAGAAAAACACTATCCAGTAGCAGCCTATGCTGATGATTTATTGCTTACCCTATCCCACCCACAATGGTATCTGCCTGAAATCCTAGTGATCCTGCAGGACTTTGCCTGTCTTTCTGGATTGCAAACAAATTGAAAGAAAACCACTTTGGACCCCCTTAATGTGGCCTATACTGGTGTATGTCTCCAAGGCACTGAGCTGACTTGGGCTCTGAAGAGCTTCACATACCTAGGGATTAAAATCCCATTCAACTGGTCCAAGATTGAAGTGGCTAACTTCTCCCCAGTCCTAGCCCAGCTAACAGTGGAGACTGAGAGGTGGTGCAAGTTGCAGCTCTCACTTCTGGGGAAAGTAGCAGCAATATGTATGTTATTTCTTCTGAGGATGGCTTATATGCTAAATAATCTCCCTTTGCAGCTGTCCAACACACTGTTCAGATCAATTGAAAAGCTTATATCACATTACCTGTGGGAAGGGAGGCCACCCAGATGGAGCCACAACAAGCTACGGGCCCACTGGACTCGGGGCTGGCTAGGCCTATCATGGATCCAAGAATATCACTTGGCTTACATGGCCACACAGGCCACTAAGTGATTCACTCCCCCTCACTCTACTGCTCTGGTATGGGTAGAACCGGATGCCACTATTGTGGGAATCCACCCACTTGAATCCATGTTGTCTGGGGTCCTAAAACCTGCCACTAATTGGACACCGATTATACATGAAACCAAGCATGCCTAGTGTAGACTTATGACCCTATCCAACACTCCTTGACATATGTGGGCCCCTTCCATCTGCTATGCTGCTTTATGGAACAATAGCCTTATAACCATAGGAGATAAGCCCCTGCACTGGCCCTCTTGGGCACACGAGGCATCCTCCGTGTGCAGGATCTCTACATGTCCAACACAGCAGAATTCATGTTGTTTGAGCAGGTCAGCATGAAATACAATCTCCCTGCCCAAGATTTTTGGAAGTATTTACAGCTACGCAGTGTCATCCACACCATTCAGGCGTGAGGTAGCTCAGACTCTAAATGGCAGTGGCTAGAATTATTGCATAAATCCTCCACTGCTCGGGGATTAGCTGGACATTTCTATGGAATTTGGCAGGACTCACAACCTGATTTCACAAGTTCCTCTTGAGCTAAATGGATGTCTGATTTGAACATAGATATTTCAGAGGAGTCCTGGTCCCGCTACATTAAGGCTATGTGTCTGACTTATAGAGATGAAAAAAGCTGCTTCCTCCAGCAGAAAATAATGCTTAGATGGTATAGGACACCAGCTGCACTTCACTCAATGGAGCTTCTCTGTCACTCAAAATCCTGGAGATGTAACCAGTCCCCAGTTCATCTAATGAGCATTTTATGGCAGTCTCCCCAACTTGTCACCTTTTGGGCCTCAATTGCAAAAGAGTGCTCCAGAGTGCTAGGTCGACCCCTTATGCTCTCAGACCCTAGGCTGGTCCTCAGGGACACCTCCACTCTAACTTCCTTCCCTAAGGCTCACCAGGGCTGGTTAAT
The DNA here is from genome assembly GCA_016271365.2 of Neoceratodus forsteri. Taxonomy (NCBI): domain Eukaryota; kingdom Metazoa; phylum Chordata; order Ceratodontiformes; family Ceratodontidae; genus Neoceratodus; species Neoceratodus forsteri. The sequence continues at coordinate 496,794,089 of CM057453.1, forward strand.
GCTAGCCTTACTTGAGGCCAAGCACTTGCTTCTCATGCATTGGAGGCAATAGACACTCCCAGCACTATCAGCCTGGCATGCAGCTCTGGCACAGCTAGCTACCATGGAGTGACTGTCCCCCTCCTACCATGGCCAACTCCCTCAGTATCTCTGAAAATGGGAGGCATACCTCCATTCCCCCCTCTCTGTAAAACTCTGCCACTTCCCGGTAACCCCACCCCCCCGTGAGGTCTACCCTGCCATGGCTGTCTGTACTAGTTACTGATAGGAAGGTGCAAACTTGACAGTTAAGTAAGGTTCTCTCCCCTTTAATCTGAATGACATGGGATGATACTGTATCTTGGTACAATGTGTTTACCTTAGCTTAAGTAGCATCATACATGTTCTTTTCTAGGATTGCCTTGTATTTCTTAGTATGAGTAGTATGGCTGATGTGTACTCTCTTTTCTCATATTGTAAGAGCTGTTCCTGTTTTGGAATCAACAATAACAATATAAAATAAAAAACTTTTCTATGATAAAAAAAAAAGTGTGACCAGAAAGGATTGTTGGTTACTGTACTTTTCACTGCCTTACAAGCAGCAGAAGCTAAAATACAGACAGTGGAAATGGAAGTTCCAGCTCTGAAAAGGAGTTAGGATTCCAGTCCACTGAGCTATCTGAGCAATGGCAGCAGTTGGAACAGGAAATCCAAATGCTCTGAGCCCAGACTGAAAGTGATTTGTATTGTGCTGCAGAGAATACTGAGAGGGAGCTTGGTAAGCTGTAGGAGGAATGTGGTAAGTTGCAGCAGAATAAGAGGCAGGTGTTAGTATTGCAGATGAATAATTTGTTGAGTGGAGTGAATGATGTGTTGAAAGAGGAGAATGGTGAGTTCTATGAAGAGATAAAGAATGTGCATGAGCAGTTAGACAAAAAGATGAGGGAAAATGCTATCTCAGTGTTGCGTATAAAGTGTTACAGGAACACGTTAGCAAGGGACAGCGCAAGCGCAGTGAAAATCATATTTCATGCAGAGCCAACATGGTGAAACTGCACCATCAATGAGAGGTGTTGGCTGGTCACATTAGAGCAATGGGAGGAGCTTATTCCCCGCCCATAGACCTTGTGTCATTGTCAGAGGATGACAAAAGGGATGACAATGTTATCCAAGATGGTGAACACCGTAACAGTAGAGGTGGATGGAAACACCCAACCCCGATCGCTGTTCTCAAAAAGGAGGACAAAGAGGAGACTGATAGCATGATCAATGGAGTGATCAAGAAGGCTAGGATTTCCCAGTAACTTTCTGCCGAACAGGCCAATGTTTTCAAAAAGGCCATGAGGGAAATGTTCCATGAGGAGGCTGAAAAACAACCCATCCTCAAAAGTGTGGCCACCGCCATCGTGGAAGCAATCATCAGAGGTATGAGGCAGACCGAGAAGAAGCTGTCACCATATCCAGTCTGCTACAGGCAGCCTAGGCCATCCAAGACACTGAGGACAAAGTATGCCGAATGACTACGAGTGATAATTTGGGCTGTCATTTGGAAAAAGTCAGAAGCCAATGTGAAATGCTCAGTCTCCCAGAGGAGTACTGAGTACAGGTTTTATGGCAGACTGTTGAACCTGCCCTATGGGGAAAACTATCCAACTCTGTCCACAGGGACACATCCCTACCCTCTGACACTGTAGCAGTCAAGTTCCTAGCCTCCCACAACCCTAGCCTTGTTCGCTTAATGATGGCTCATCCTGTCAAGCAGTATGCCATGGAAAGCCCTGGGCATTGCCATAGTCACCTGTGGCTTGCAGTATCAAACTGGCAAGCACAGGTAGCAAGAAGATTCCAATCAAAACTTGATTGAGTATAAAAGTCTTTTTCTGAAAAACATGCAGTCGGCCCCCCAAGAAAAGGTCGAACTGGCAGTTTTTCTGGAAACTGACAACTTCTAGGTGATCCTAAATAGGGTGAACAGAGTCTTTCAGCTCTATATGCAGGATCTAGTCAGTGTGAAACCAAAAGTCACCATGGTACAAGGGCCCTGCGAACCATCCACACAGTATGCTGTGGAAGGCAAGGCCAAGGATTTTCAGGCCCAAACCCCAAAGCAGAAATACAACCCCAACAAAAAGCGGTACTATCAAAATCAAAAGAACCCAAACAATAACCAACAGCAAAATACAGATCCTAAACTGAAGACCCAACACACTGGCCCTTCATATAGGGACCTCACAGAAGAAAACAACTGACTGAGGGAACTCATAGGCTGAGGTCAATCGGTAGCTGGTTAGATCTCCAAGAAGACCATTGCTTCAGTAGTGGCCACAGCCATGCCAGCTGCTGCACTGGAGGAGGCCCCAGCCCTGACCGAAGACACAACCCAAATAGCAGCCACTCAACCTTCCCTCTATGCTGAAGCAATCCAACTGTTTTAAGAAGCTGAAGCAGATCTGGCTAGTGAACTGTATCAGTACCATGCTGAGGGTCGGCTGGCCCGGTGGTGCTGAGGCTGAGGTGCTGGACGCTACACCTCACACCACACAGGTGATCTGGGTTCAGGAACGAGCCCAGGGTGCTGGGGGTTGGCAGGGGAGGGAAGAGGTTGAGCCTCCGGAAGACTGCTCTCTCTCTCTCTCTTCCCGGGGAGGGACGGGGAGAACAATTGCTTGAGGAGCGACCTCTGGCAGCAGTTAGGGGTAACCAAAAGCAGCGTCGTGGCATATGTCTGGGGGTGGAGCTGCTACAGTACATTGCCTTGACAGCGGGGCTCCACAGGGGAACTACCTAAGTAAATACCCCCTCCTCCTCCCAATGATAGGCAATGGTGCCTCCCACCCAAGGACCTCACTCCCGGAAGTTGGGCATGATTCTCTCCTTGGTCCTCCTCCTCCTCCTCCCCCCCGGCCCAGTGCTCAACCCTATAAGAAAGAGCACCCTTGGCAGGGGCGACCTTTACCCAGAGGGTAGACCTGGGGGATGCCTGGTGCTGGGGGGAGAGGAGACGAGTAGGGTCACACAAAGGAGGTAGAGTCCGAGGACTGGGCCATCACCAGAGAGAGTTTGGTGGGGTCAAAGAGGGGAGGAAAAAAATAGAATTTGAAAAAAAAAACCAACATGCTGAGGATCAACTGCCTCAGGGATCGGACTGATGGTTCCATGCCTCAGTTCAGATCATTAGCACCATATTTCCTGATGATTACAGATGGCCTTGTGCAAAGGCTACAGTGGGGGGCTGCCAAATGACTATTGTACTGGACACAGGCACAGCAGTGTCCGTTTTGCACCAAGAGTATCAAGAAACTTTTCCATGGTCATCTGGCCAGGTGACCTCTGCACAAACATTCAATGGAAATGTGCTGGTAACCTATCAATCCCATTCAATACCAGTAACAATCAGATCTCTGACAGCAGATCAGGATTTGACCTGATGGTATTATGTCACCATCTAAACATCATAGGAATTGACTTCCTTGCATGTCACAGTTGTGTTGTGGACCTAGCAAATCGCTTGCTAATCCAGATTCAGGGCCAATATCACACACTTCTAATTCCTGATTCACATGTGGTCTCGGCTGTATCAGTAAATGACAAGGAGTATGACGTAATCACCATGCAGAGCAGATACCAATTCTACTCCCTCCTGGAGTCTATTCTAAAAATGCAGTCAGAGGCTTTTGTCAAAAACAAATATGGCTGTGGAAGAATGAAATGCTCAGTCATGTGTGTGTGGGGGGGCCAACTCAGCAGAGACAATATCCATTTCCTGCAGAGGCATTACCCTCATTAAGGGCCACAATCGAGTCACTTCTAGCACAAGGGGTTACTAGGCCATGTGTATCCACTGTCAACTCACCAGTCTGGCAGGTCAAAAAGCCAAATAATACTTGAAGACTCACTATTAACTATAGGAGATTCAATCAAGTCACCCCAGCTGTGCATCTACTGTGGCATCAGCCCAGATGTGCTCAAACTGCTGAAACTGCACCATAAGGGGTTCAGCACCTTGAATATCTCCAATGGCTTCTGGTCACTCCCCTTGGCCCAAGACAGCCAATACAAATTTGCCTTCACCTTTGAAGGATGGCAGTTTACATGGACCTGTCACCCCAGGGCTTTCACAGCAGTCCATCACTATTCCACATCCACATGAGGGATACAATTCATGATTTCTCCACACCTGAATGCCTCTTGCAGTATGTGGATGACTTGCGTTTAGCAACTACCACCATAGTGGAGCACCTTGAGCTTCTTGATGAACTTTTGACACTCCTACAGAGAGCAGGACCTAAGTGCAATGCTACAGAGGTACAACTGTGCCAAAAAGAGGTCACCTTCCTGGGCCTGCACATCACTGCAGAAGGAAGGACCCTGGCCTTAAACAAGGTCCAGGGCCTAAAAGATTTGGCACTGCCAACCAGTGTGACAACACTGAGATGTTTCTTGGGTATGGTAAATTCCTCCAGGGACTTCATATGTAATTTTGCACAAAAGGCTGCCCCACTGTATGAACTGGTAAAGCAGGACACCCCATGGAAATGGAGCCCAGAACATACAAATGCTGTAACTCTCCTCAAGAACTAATTGGCCTCTGCCCCACCATTGGTCAATCCCAATCCAGAACATCCATTTCATTTAGAGACAGCCACCTCTGAGGTAGGTATGTCTGCAGTTCTAGCCCAAAAGGCCAATGGAAAACATATCCCCATTGCTGATGCATCACAGATGCTAACACCAGAGGAACTGAAATACTCTCTGTGTGAGAGGAATGTTTTGGCTACCTATTGGGCAATCAAGCACTTCCTATACATCATAGAATGTTCCCCAATAGTGCTCCACACCAACCATACCCCAACCAACCTTTTGCTCTCAGAGCAAAGGTTGGTAACGTGTTCAACACCAGAGTCACACATTGGTATCTCCTTTTACAGGACCAAGACATCAAGATACAACCAGATAAGTTACCTTCAATTTTGGCCCCTGGCCTACTGTATTTGAGTTCTCCACATGAATGTAGATTACAACCACCAGTTCTTCCTGAACCAGGATCATCCCCCCTCCCACTGAAGAAGTGGAATTACAGTAAATCAGCAATATATGTGCTATATTTTCACTGATGGATCATCCTCAAACTATGGTGGGAACAAATTGCAGGATTAGTTGTGCTCGTGGTCTGCCCTGATGGGGACTGTATTCTGGCATCCAAAAAGTATCTGATCAGATCATCTCAATATGCAGAGCTTGCAGCAGTGGCCTGTGCCTTGGAAACTGTGAGAGAGGGGAAGGCTGATACCATCATCTTCACTGACTCCTCTTTGGTTTGTAACTCCCTAACAGAGTTCCTACCCTTCTGGAAAAAGCACTCCTTTGCCTCTTCTGATGGCACACCCATCAAATACAAGGACCTTTTTGTATACATTGACACCCTTATTCAAAAATTCAGGCACAAGTTCTACATGCACAAAGTGAAGGCCCACTCTAAGGCCGAACCCTTTCATGAATCCAGTGATCGAGCAGACACCCTTGAGAGGGATGGTGCTCGGGGGGGACATATGGACAATGCCTCAAACCATACCAGCAGCAATAATAGCTGCTGCAAACAGGAAACAACATCAAACAGTCCCATTGGACCTTGGTGCAGTACAGAAAATAGATCCACAAATCAAGGAAGTATTTGACTTCTTAGCAAAGGACAAGGAAACAGAGATGTCAAGGAGTAATCCTTTCAGGAGACGTGCAGATAATCTTCATCTGTCAGATGAGCAGAAACTGGTATGGTATCAGTCTGATGACCAGAACCTATAGTTGTGGGTGATTCCCAAATCACTGCAAACAGAATTCATCTATCAGATTCATGACACCCCAACAGGTGGCCACCAAGGGGTGGATAACACCCTGCAGAGACTCAAGACTGCAGGATGGTGGCCTGGTGTGACAACTGATGTGCAACATTACATAGACAGTTGTCTAGTTTGTGCAAAGAACAATCCCATTCTGGGGAAGAAAACTGTAAAATTGCTACCCCAGAGATAATCTGGCCCCTGGCATGTGATCCAGACTGATTTCATTGGATCTCTACCCAACACACCCAGAAACAAGGAGTTTGCACTTGTGATCACTGATCTGTTCTCCAAATGGATATAGGCTTTTCCAACAAAGACACCCAAAGCCAAACCAACTGCAAAAATCCTGGTGGAGCAGGTATTCACCAGGTGGGGCCTACCTCTCAAGGTAGACTCAGACCAAGGAACCAGCTTTACAGGTAAGACAATGAAGGGATGTTTAAAGTTACTTGGTCTACACCAGAAATTTCACATTGCTTACCATCCCCAATCTTCAGGCCAGGTAAAAATATCCAAAGACTCAAACTAATGCTGTCCAAATTCCTAGAGGATAACCACAAGAACTGGTACACTTTGTTGCCCTTACTCCAAATGGCAATCAGGGCTGCCCCAGCTTCTGCCACCCAGTACACTCCATTCGAGGTAATGCCTGGGAGACAAATAAGACTACTTGAGCATCTGTTGACCTCAATTCCCCTACCACAGATAGAGTGACTACTGACACCTATGTTGTGAAATTGAAAGACAACATAAGACAGACACACCTCTTTGTAGCCCAAAACATAGCACATGCCCAACAGCAATCTAAGATGCACTTTGACAGAAATGTTAAAGAAGTTGACTGGCAAGTAGGAGACCAAGTCATGGTTTTAAAATTTACCACACCCAGCCACCCGTTTGCAAACAAATGGGAAGGCCCTAATGACATCATCAATAAGTTGAGTCCAGCTGTGTACCAGGTAAGAATCACTGACCAAAAGAAGTCTTTCGATAAATGGCTGCATGCCAATCAGTTAAAGCTGTAGAAAGGTGATTAAAGAATGCCTTCCAACCAGAAAGAGGGGAAGGTTTTGACTACTAACCATTTTTCTTCTGTTCACAGGTAACCATAATACCAAATGCCATATTGCCGACTCTAATCCTGACCATATTGTTTCCAGACACACTGGCAGGTGTGCTTCCAAAGCTTGCATTTCCACTTTTCAGAAGGAGCTGAATTCCAATACCAATCCAAATTTGAAAAGGCTTCTCCGTGCCCTGCACTCTGGAGATGATTGGTATTTTCCCCCAGGTTATGTGCCACCAGCAATATCAAACAAAAGGGTGGGTATTTCTGTCCCATCCAGACTTATCACCATCCAAGAAGGAAAGAATGCATACTTAAATGCAATGGTGGTGGCACCTGACCAAGCTTCCCTCCAAACTGAATGGCAAACTGATAACAATGGAAAGCAAATCCCAGTGGCCCGCCTCTTGAAAGGCACCTTCCAAGGTTGGCCAAAACCCATATTTCTCCTATTGGAACCCTATCTATACACCAAACCTCACCTCAGTATACTGGTCTGTATAACCTCACTGTACTCATGAACCCCAATTTATGTGCCAACTTTGCAGGCCAAACTACCAGACAGTATTGTTCAGAACATTCTATTGCTAACACTGCTTGTTTTTAACAGTAGTCCATCCTACCCAAGAAGAACCAATACAATGCCCAGTACAAGAACCAGGACCAGCTAGTGATCTAGTAGCCTCTTCACTCCCAGGTACCCTTGTCAATAATGTGCAATTCATGCATGTCCCCATTATTTTAAATTTAACTAACTCAGACATAGCTGAGTTTGGTTACTGTGCTAACACTAACACTTCTCGATTCCACAGTGTTCTATTACTGGACCTCCTTGCAGCATACCAGACACATACACAGGATCCAGTAGCAGGGCCACATATTACTGAGTATTTGGGGGTATTTCACCCCCAACACACAAATGGAAACAAAATAGAAAGAGGAAAAGAGATTTAGCAGCTGTAGCAAGTGCCACAGGTGAAGTTTCAGGTATCTTTGGTAATGTACCAATAAATAATAAAGAAGCATCAGAGCATTCCATAGCCAGGGAACTTTTATGCTCAGCTTATGGCTCCTATGTAATGATTACTATGACAAATCTCTTCCAGGATTTAGAATCTGAAAAGAACCCTGACCTCATCCATGACAAGCATTGGCCAAATTGCATTGTCCACACTGTTGCGTTATATCTTGGTATATTAAATGTATGCAAAGAATGGTTTCTTTCCCTTTAGCAACAGCATGCAATCTGGGATATGTTACCAGACATCCCAGTCAAGTGTCTTGTTATGACACACAGCAATGCTCTATTCAGGACACTACATATGTGACTTTTACTGTGTCTTTACCACTCTTTGATCCGAAGACTGCTATTTTTGACAAGCTGGCTGTCATCCATTCTGTAGGACATCTGGAAGGAAGCATCTACAGGGAGTGCATTGACTTGCAACCTCTACTGGTCTTTCATCATGAACTTGATGCATGGGTTGCTCCACACACTGACTGTTGTGCCAAGAAGTTATCCCTACTTATGTAGATGTGATGTTTTTGATTTAGTCAGACCTGTATGTGGTTCTACACCTGAATCATATGATTGGTCATTTACTATGGACTCTGATCTGTTCTGTAATGACACTATGAACTTTGGTAGAGTCAACAAATCAGCCTCTGCACACAAGCCTATTTTGGATTTTCTCTTCAAGGAAGATGTTCAATGCTTCACCATCTGCCTCACAAACTCATTTACCTGCCTGATCCAGCTTACCAAATGAAGAGTTCCACAGGTGTGTGTGTCCTATAACTCTGATGGACAATATTGTGTCATAAAACCTTTGCATATGATACCTTGACAGGCAATGTTTCTGAATCTAACTTTTGCTTTGTTCCTCATGAAAGTACAGTTATTGGCCATACCATGATCACCCCATTCCCATCCCAAACCAGTGGCTTATTGAAAAATCTACAGGGATTTGATTCTGCCATGGTGGGGAAATATAGGGAAAATGAGGGTTCTTACAGAGTAATGGTTACTTGGATCTGGGAGCACTGAATATTTCTTATCCTATATTTTGTATCCTGGATAGGGCAGGGGAGATGCTATATCTCATTGTCACAGGGATGTTCATTTACACATTTTTGCACTGTATTTACTCAAGCTGCCTCAGATTAGATGCAATATCTTGTTTTCAGTGGGGTCATGATTTTACCATTTTTATAATGTATTTATTCAGGCTACCAAGTCCAGGGCCCTTGTATTCAAAGGAGATATGCAGCGCATCCCAGTGGAAAAGTGAGATGTGCCACATAACTCCAACAATGCACAGCAGAGCGATATTCAAATGTGCAGGATGTGCCAGCCTCAAGGAAATGGGCCAGGACACACATGAATGGTATGCCATTCAAGTCAAGGGGGTAATCCCATGCATATGCCATGCTGCACCATATTCATTAGGAATGTGCCCCTCACAGTCCAGAGCACTGTGGCCCACAGTTAGGCCATGAATAGCTGGCCTAACCCAGCCAGCCACCCACAGGCAGGCTGCAGATGTGCACCCAGGTGCACAGCAGCCTGGCAGCCTTGGTGGACTAGAGGTACCCCCTTTCCATCCCCAATCTAGCCAACTCCATCTCTGAAGAGCTCCATAGTGTGGGGACCCCAGACCCAATTGCACCAGAGGAAACCGTGGTCCATATCCATAGTCTAGAGGACTCCCATCCACCTCACCTGTACACAGACACCCTCATTCCCCCCATACCCAACCTGTTGCAAAGACTGGCACTGGCCTCCACACCCTGCCATGGCCAGCCATTGACTGCACTGCACTGAACCTGGGTGGGGAACCTTCACTCTGCAATGACCCAACTGGCCGTACTGTGCATTGGGGCACCATGCCAGCTGTGGATACACCAGTGTATGCAACCATGTGTACGCCCCTGGCAAACTGAAGAGGGAATTTACATACCTCCACTGCATGCCTTGCCAATACTGTATCTTCCTGCTGTCATACACTGCTGCAAGTCCACACTCTCCCCTGTTTCCCTGTGAAACATGAAACTCTTTGGACTGCTGAGGTATCCCGAGTACCATGGGGTGCGGTATCCTGTAATGCCATTTGCAGTGTATGCTTCATGCTATAGGTAGTTCATCCACAGTTCCCCAATTGTACAAATGAATGGGAGGTCAGCTGTAACATGCTTGTTTGGGGACCTGTGTAAGTGGGTACAGCACTGGTTGTCACCCACACTGAGCAGTGCAATGGCACCGGGATGATGGATCCACTTGCCAGTGCCTGAGGAATATGGCCACTGGGTGTTATCACCCACACACAGCTCATGCCTACATATAACACATTTCAGCATCCTACTTTGAGTGCTTCATAACAAACTGATAGAGTGGTATGATATCATTACAGAGCCAGTTGTCACAATGGGATGGGCTGGGAAGGCAGGGAAGGGAGTCTCTGTTCACCATTGAGGGGGAGCAGGGGACACTACACAACAGACATGGACTGTAGGTGTATTCAGGTGCAATTAGGGATGGTATTGGAGTCCCTACAATATGGAACTGATAGAGCCTGGACTTCGGTATGATTGGGGCTAGTGGAATGGGTGGGGGGGTGCCACTATACCACCAGAGACTTCAGGGCCTGTCCCACATGGGAGAGATTGTGGTCAGGCTTGGGGGCAAAAGTTGCTCTGGTGCATTCATCCCCATGCCAACATGCAAATGGGCTTGTAATGAGCATGCATAAGGCCCCTTTGCACCCTGCCTGCTCAGTTAGTTCATTTGCATTCCTGGGCTGAATATTGCCCATGGGGGCTGCGGTGCATACCGGTATGTGCCACACATTCCTCCTTGGAGGTATTCAGTTGGGGTCACCCTGGTTGCACCTGACTTGGCAGCTGCCTGCACTGTGACTCCCATCCAGGGTCACATTTTCAACAAGAATGAAGAAGCCCACCAGGATGAAGCGCAGTGTTACAGGTTTACTGTATGACAAAAGGGACTAACTCCCTTTGACACTGCATTGTTTGCTGCAGTAAATCTACTGCAGAATTCTGAAGTGCTGCATTTCATCCTAGTGGGCTTCACTGTAAGCACACCCTGTACTGGTGGCGCATTATCTTTGAATATTGTATCAGTACCGACTGATGCACCCTCTTTGTGCAATGCCTCTTTCTGCTAATGCTAAAGCACTTAATATATCCCCCCAATGTAAAATATTGTTTTTAGTGTATTCTGATTTTACACAATGCAGCATAATGTTGTGTAGATGTACAGCCCCACTGAAAATAAGATGACATTTCTTCTGTGAACTATCCAGGCTAAATATATAGCAATCAGCAGGCATATTCCAGAAAAACACATTGTAAAAATGTGTAAAAGGAAAACCACATTAAAACTGCCTCTCCACAGATCTGGATTGTGCAATTCTTTAGAAATAATGGGTAAAAGCATCCCAAAAGCATTTCACAGCCATATCTGCTCTGATCAGAACTTGTTTCAACTGCAGTAACTTCATATACTGTAAGACAGTATAAAATGATAACATCCAGGCAATAACCTGAATAAAAACTGCTTAAGCCATCTAGCATTCACACTCAGACCAGTCAAACTCAGAAATGCAAAGAACACCACAGCTACAGTGAAAAGCAAATACACACACTAAAACTTTGTTTGCTACAGAATTTGTTAGATAAACTTGTGACATATTTGATTGTTGAACCCCAAGACTATGGAGATGCTGGTCAAACTCGCCACCAAAACCTCAAACAGTATTTACATAATTAGTTCATCATCAATAAGGGCAGCCTTGATGTCTAAGTGCTGGTAATAAAGCCAAAAATTTAAAGTGACAGACATAGAATAAGTACAATTACAATAATAAAAAAAATCTAATAGCTCTCATCTCTACTTCATGAAGTTTATAAATGTAGCATAGTCAAAAGATTTATATTTTGCTGCAACAAGCTTATAAAAAAACATTAAACTGCAGTTAACATAATAAGGGAAATTACCAAGAACCACACAGCATCAATTACAGTGGTCACAGAGCCCAGTTTGTATTGTGAACTAAATCTTAATTTAAAGCACTGCCTCAAACAAAAGTTTCAAAAAACTGGGGACTCAGAGGGGGCATGTGAATAGCAGGGGACTGAAATCTCAATTTGAAAAGTTCTGAATTGATTGCAAAAGCATATCCCTTAGCCTTGCTACGAACACAGCCAGGAGTAGTAGATTCCATCAATATCAGCTAAAAGGAGATTTTTATAAAACACATATAAGGAGACAGTGTTTCAATCAAAGAGTGGTTACTGTGTGGAACAAACTACCTAGTAATGTGGTGACTAGTGAAATGATTGATTGCTTTAAAGCATCCCTGGATGCTTATATGGGCGATAAGAAATACGCCTTCCTAAGGTAAAAGTTGTTGAGTCTTGATGGCCCTTCGGCTTTCAACTTGTACCATTCTATGATTCTATGATATCCAGATCCATTGCCAGTGTCCTGATTGTGTGTAATTTATTTATTCAAAAGTTGATAACCAGGAAAGGCACACAGAGCCAAGGCTCATTTCCAGGTGTGACCCGGGGTGCGGGATAAGGTCATAATATACATTAATACAAAAGTATAATCAACAACTGGAAGCTCAAAACGTTTACTGTACACATTGCAACAAGAATACAGTATGGTAATACAGGAGAAATAGGAACATTTACATTATGCATTGCATCAGGTACAAAGTATAGTAAATACAACAGTAAATAAGTACAAGTGTTGATGAGGGGACAAGGCACACAGGGCTTAGTGCATGGAGAGATTAGTACCTTGATAAATAATAGGTTCAGTGAGATGTAGGCATATGTATACACATAGAGAATTCCAAGGGTAAACAGAGCAGCAGTGAATATGGGTGTGAGGCCAGAGGAATTCAGGTGGGTGAAGAGGGAGCATAAACAAGGGGGAAGGGGGAGCCATCTGAAATACTTTTTGAGGGATGCAGCAGTTGGCAGACTGCACACTGTGAGAGGTAAATTGTTCCAGAGGGCTGGGAGCCAGTAGGCAAAGGCTAGTTTCCCAGTGAGTGAGTGTGGCAGGGCTAGGGCAAAAGAGCAGTGATCGTGGGTGCACAGCAAGTAACTAGTGTTGGGGGCATGGGCCATTAGAAAAGAGAGGTAGGAGGGAAGGGTGTTGAACCAGAACTTTGCAATGAAGGAGGCACAGTGTGCAATGTGATGATTTGGAAACAGGGGAAGGGATATGGTTTGGTAGAGGAGGCAGTGATCTGTATGGTAAGGGAGGTTAGTAGTGAAATGACAGAAGGCATGAAACAGCAGATAGAGCTTGGAGAAGGGTGATTGTGGTGCTGAACTGTATACCACGTCAGCATAATCGAAGGAAGGGAGGATGAGTTTGGAAACAATTTCTTTCCTGATGGGGATCGAGAGCTTGTGCCTTGCATGCCTCAGTTTAGGCAGATCTTGTTGTGTATGGCACCAAGTATAGGGAGAAGTCCAGTTTGGGGTCCAGCTATACGCCCAGATTTTTGCATGAGTCAATGGCCAAGATTTTGGAGCCATCTAGGGCATAGAAGGGGGGAGACAGTTTGGCCAATTTCTGGGCAGAGCAACATGCCATGGCAACCGTTTTCTTGGTGTTGCATTTGAGTGATTTGGTGTCAAACCACCGCAGCATGTTCTCAAAATTGGCTTGAAGGACTGGCTTGATTTGTACTAGGGAGGGACCAGATGTGAAAATCACTGTGTCATCGGTGTACGTTTGGACAGGAGATACCGAGCTTACAGATGGAGGTTGTTTATGAATATGGAGAAGAGTTTGATTTCAAGGATTGACCCCTGTGGTACATCAGCTTGGATTGAGGGGGATTTGGTATCTCCCAGCTGCACAAACTGGAATCTGTCTGAAAGAAAGGCCTTAAACCATTTGGAGGTGGAGGGCAAGAGACTAAAGGATTAAAGTTCATCCAGGAGGATTTTGTGGTAAATCAAGTCAAAGACCTTGGCTAAGTTGACAAAAATGGGCAGTGTCAGTTGGCCTTTTTCTGTGGTGGTGTGACTGTGATTGGTTAAATGGAGCAGGGATTAGGTGGTGGAGGGGAGTCTTTGAAAGCTGGATTGATAGGGAGTCAAGACGTTGTTGGTAGATAGAAAGGAGTTCTATCTTTTGGAAATGAGGGATTCAATAATTTTTGAGAGGGCGTGGAGGAGGAAGATGGGTCTATAGTTGCTTGGGATGGAGGGGTCACACCCTTTATGAAGAGGGATAACCTTGGCTAGTTTCCAGGCCTTGGCTATGGAGCTAGTAGGGAGAGAGGTTGAAAAGATGGGTGATGGGCTGGACTATGGCAGGGGCAGAGATTTTCAAGAGATTGGGATTGAGCCCATCAGGACTCTGCTTAGAGGAATTTAGGGATTTGAGATCATGGATTACCTCTAATGGGGTAATGGGGGAAGGTGTGATTGGGTCCGGGGAGAAAAGGTGTTGGTTTGTACAGGGGGGAGAGAGGAGGAGGGGTGTCTCAGGTGTGTGACTGGGCACAGGCTGGAGAGGATGTGCTGGTTTGTGTGGGGGAGAGGGGGAGGGGGTTACCAAGGGGTAGGGCACTGGTGGTGAAGAACTGGTTTATGGAAGAGGTGGCAGATCTGGAACCATTGCTGTTGGTGGATTGGGTGGATGGGGGGGGGAGTGGGAAGAAGTTCCAAGCAGGAAATGGAGAGTCTTCCAGAATGCAGCCGGAGAAGGGCATCTGTCCTCAAGCTGCAATTTAAAGAAACATGCTTTGGTGGAACGCACTGCCTTGGTGCAGTCATTCTTTAGTGATCTGTAGATTTGGAGGTCAGCGGCATTGGAGGATGCTTTGTATACTCTCCAGGCATGGTTTCTGGATTTAAGGAGTTTCACCAGATTAGGAGAGATCCAGGGAAGGTGCCGGCACTGGAGCCTCAGCCTTTTGAGGGGGGGCGTGGAAGTTCCATATTCTCAGAAAGGTAGAGCTGAAAATGACTATTGCAGAGTCAGTGTTAGGTGCAGTGAAGACTCCAGACCAATTGGCCAGATACAGATCAGCCAGGAGAGCCTGCTGGTTCAGTGACCTTAGGGACCTGAACCACATATACTTGGGTGGGGCTGGGAGTGAAACTTCCTATGGCAGTGGGTGACGCAGTGGTTGCTAAAGGCATTGGGGAGGGTACCAGCTTACATTTTTGGGGATGGGTAGCTAGTATCCAATCTAACAGTGAGTGGTTGGTGGAATGATGATTGAGTCTAGAAGGATCGGAGATAATTTGCATGTGGTTTATGGCCTTGGTCTCCTGGGTGATTGCTCCGGCTTGGGGGTGCAAGCCATTTGAGATTAAAATCACCCTGAATAAAGAGTTCTTCAGAAGCAGCAGAAGAAATAAGGGAGGCTAGGTTGGAGACTATAGATGCAGGGTTTGCTTTGCAGGAGAAGTAGCAAACCCCAACAAAGAGGGGCAAGGATGAGGGGAACACCAGCTTGGTGAGAAGGAGTTCATGTGATTTAGGGGCACCCTCCTAGAGGGCAAAAGAGGCACATAGGGACTCATGGAAATAGGTGGCAATGCCACACCATGTTTTCCTCTGTCCTGGTGGAATAAGGAGTAGCCAGGGATTGTTACTAATGAGTCTGGAACTTTGGTGGAGAGCCATGTCTCAGAGAAACAGAGTGTAAAAAGCAATGATTGCAAGAGGTTTAGCAAATTAGTATGGGGCAATCATCAGAAAACCACAAGGTAGCTGTTGTGAAAAAAGGAGTCTAGATTGCCTGTTACCAATGCAGAAAATGCAGCTGTTTGCTAAATATATTAAATACTCACTAGTATCAGAGTGTGGCAACTCAACAGCAAAATATTTTAATAACCAGCAGAAGGGGGAGAGTGGCAGAATGGATATATTTCAAACATGATTCTTTAAAAAGGAAACACAGTCTCATATAATAAAGTATGCTATCAAAAGTTTATTTTAAGGGAACATTATTATTTTTATCACTGGGAAGTATTTCTATAGAGCAAGTGCTGCTGGTAATAATAATGAAACAGCTATACTAATATTGCAGCTGTTTTGCAGACTGAAAATATAATTATTATTCAAAAGAATAATATATCAATTGATAAAGGGGTTCAGGGGCAACCATAATACTTGAATAATGTGTTTGATAATATCATTGCAGCACCATGAAAAAATCTGAATTTCAGTTACCCTATGAAAAGCCATAGCAGAATACATTTTCCTGAACCAATATCAAAGTCATTGCTGAAAAAAAATACATAACAACATTGGATAACCAACAAGAAAGACCAGGGCCAGTATTCACAAAACTTTGCACTGGCACAAACCCAGTTCTGCATGAACAAACCTGATTGTGTGCCAATTTGGTATTTTCAAAAGCCCACTTTTCATGCACAAACTGGGTTTGCGATGGGGCAAAGTGTGGAGGGGATCATAATGCAAAAGAGGGGAGGGAACCTGCATGTTGGTGTAGTCTGATTCACAGATCATTTGCTCCATGCAAGGGCCTTTTGTGGGTCCCCTTGCACAGAGCAAATATTGCCAACTGAGACCTTGCTTTAATCCCCCACAACCCTAGTGGTTGGTGGAGGTACTATGGTGGCCCCCTCCAGTGATCGCCTGCCTGAGTGAAAATATAATAATTCCCTGGTGGCATTGTCTCCCCCCTCCACAATCGCTGATTGCCGACCAATATAATAAAAGTAATTTCCCCAGTGGTAGTGGTTCCCCCCCCACTGTCAATCCCCCACTGTCAATCACCAGCCCATGTTGAAAAAAGACTACCCTGGTGGTAATGGTTCCCACCTGTGTCTGCTGGTTGCTAGCCTGAAATGAACAATACAGTTTCCCTGGTGTCCAGTGGTCCCACCCCCCCGATTCCTTGCCCCATGTCCCAAACACTATTCTCTGGTGTCCAGTGATCCCTCACCCTACCCACTCCCTGATCCCCCTGTAAAATAAATGAAACCAATTCCCTGGCATCTAGTGGACCACCTTCCTATCCCTGATCCCCTGTACACAACCAACCATCCCTTCCATGTTGTTTTGAAGACCCCACCCTGCACTCAGCAGGTAGTGTTCCACCACCTATTCCTGCGCCCATATGTCAAGGCCTCCTCTCTCCACCATGGCTGTCCACTGGTAGAACTGCCAATGAGTGCATACTGTATACAGTATGTACTCATTGACAGCTCAGTTGGTAGCTGGCTGTGTTGGAGAGAGGAGGGCTGTGCTTGTCACTGGCTTGGGTTTGGGATGGGGAGCAGGGTGAAGGGATACTTCCTGGGGGTTCTGCTAGAAGCCAGGGAAGGGATGGTTGGTTATTGTGCAGGGGATCAGGGATAGGGAGTGGGTCTGCTAGATGCCAGGGAATGGGTTTCATTTATTTTATATGGGATCATGGAGCGGGTAGGGGAGTGAAAACTGGACACCATGGAATAGTGTTTGGGACACAGGGTGAAGGATCAGGTGTAGGGAGGGACCACTGGGCACAAGGGAAATGGTATCCATATATTTGGTGAGTGATTGGGTGGGAGGAGGGACCACTGGACACCAGGGAAACTGTATTATTCATTTTGGGCAGGTGACCTGCGATCACGGGGGGAACCACTACCAGCAGGTAAATTAATTTTATTAAATCAATTGGGCAATCGATGATCATTGGGGGAGAACCACTATGACTAGGGAAATTACTTTTTTTTATTGGTTGGGTGATCAACGTTCATTGGGGGACCACTGGCACCACAGAGAATTCTATTTTTCAACTCAGGCTAGTAATCAGTGATCATGGGAGGGAGACCACTAGCACCAGGGAGATTGGTGACCATACTGTCATATGGCTGCCTCTGGGGCAGGTGATGGAGGATCACTAAACTCACCACAGCCTACATAAATGGGTCCATAATGGGCATGTCAATGACCACGTAGCACCTTGCAGGCTCATTTCCATCACTGCTTTAGTGAATTGGAATAGCACACCTGAGCTATTCTTTGCAGAGCCGCACTTCTGAATGCATGTCAGGGTGGTGCTAGTGGGGTTAGCACTAGCAGTATTCATGTTAGCACTGACTCCATCTGGCCCCATTATCAGTCAGATAGTGCAGAGTGCTATCTGACTGAGAATAGCTACATTTGACACCTGGGCAATTGCAAAGTGCAATGCAAACTTTTGTGCTGTGCTTTGTGATTTTCTAGTGAATCTAGCCCCAGAATCCAAACTAACAATATATCAGACATAATTTCTGTAAATAACCAAGTGCAACATTTTTGGTATTTATTCATTCAATAAATGCATATAGATCTATGCTGTCATTTAATCCTGGTGGATAAAGACCATCAAGTTCATAAATTCAGAACAATTCCTGTTTAGAGATAAACAGGCCCAAACCCCACTCTCCTTCCAATTACTACCTTTTCTAGCCCTTTAAATTTAAATGCATGGGCTGTGAGGTCTGTAATCATGCATGGGTGCCCATAAAGGCACTGCATTCATCTTTGTTTCTCATAGTCCCAAATGTTCTTCCACTTGAAATGAAAAGGGCCATTTTGTTTTATCAGTGTAAAACAATTTGCATGAGCAAGTGGACAGATCCCCTGTGTGTAGCATGAAATAAAGGAACCTTTTGCATACTGTTTCTACTGTTAGCAGTTTAAATAGTAGATGTATTTTCAATGTGTTTACAGAATTTACACTGGTGACAGATATGGAAACCTTTGCACGTCCTTGGTAATAACCATGCTGCAGAGTAATAAAATACCCTTTCTTGCTGAAAGAGGGTGGGAGTACTACTGAGGACACTGGCAGAAGAAAGCTAATATAGTGAGAGCATTCCAGCAATCGGAGAAATCGATACTAAAGGGCAGAAGGAACATTTGAAGCTTACTAGAAGCATATGTCAAGGTGCGCCAAGTCCCAAAGGGTCTGAGAGTTATCAAATGGCCTATGTCCAAGACGAAGACATGTTTATGGCAAGCTGGAAAGAAACAATGTAGGAGGCTTCTATTCTGTTTGTGAAATGCATTATTAAAGACTACACTGCTCAACATGATGAACTACAGGCTGTTTTGAAAGCAAAGAAAATAGCTGTATCTACATTTAAGCATCATCCAGATTTCAATACGCATGAGCTTAAATCAAAACTGATGGTTGCACAACAAGATTCCAAAATCAAAGCACAGAAATTAAACAAATGTGTACAGGACAAAAGGGAGTATGTTGAAGTCTTTACCTGGAAGAAAACTAATAACTCTTATTGGAGACCAAGGAAACAAAGATATCAAAGTGGATCTAAATCAATACTTTAAAACACCACCTTGGATCATTTCATCTCTGGAAGTAAATCAGGCACTGCTTCTGCAGAAGATCTCCTAGATATAATGGAACCACAAACCACACTGATCCCCAAAAGAAGTACAGAATTGTGCAGTTCAAAACACATGTAAAAACTAGCACACAGGGGCCGGGGTGGGGCAGAAAGAGATGGTGCTGCAAAACAATTTCCAAGTCAGAACGTCAAGCAAGTTTTCTGAACAAGAACTTGAGTTCTGTGCAAACCCATGATATCACCCATTTGATCTTTTTATAAATCTCAAAAAAACTCCATAAAACTAAAACAAAAGGTGTTCTGTTTCAAACATAACATGGGGTTTAGTATAAATTCAGACACACCAAATCAAATAATTCAGACACTCCACAAGTTCAAAATACTGTTAATACTACTTTAATTAAAGCACCATCTACATTTCTGCCTCCATACTGAGTGACCATATTTGAATGAGCTTGCCAGAAAGAGTTTGAGGAACTGTTTAAAAGAGAAGCACTTCCTGGGTTTATAAACAGTACCATAGCAGAGACATGAGCTCTAATGGGACTGCAGCAGAATTCTAATTTGACTAACAAAGCTGCTGATAACAGGGTTTCCAATGTTCTCATGGACACTGGAAAGCATATGAATGAGATTTACAGACAGTGGGCCAGTACTAATTTTTGTATCACTATAAAGAAAGATATAACTACAGAGTATATGGAAAAAATCAATAGTTTCCTGTTAGAAAGTTTAGAAATCAATATGATCAGTGAACAATGCATGAGTACATTACTGACAGTTCACCTAAACACCCCACCATTTATGTTCTATCAAAGGTCAACAAAAGAATGGACAATCCCCTAGGATGCCTTGTTGTGTCCTAGATAGGGTCCCTTACCAAGCCCCTGTCCAGACTTATTGACAGCTAATTAAAGATATTGTACCTATCATATATTAGGGACACCACACAGATTTTGGATGTTCTGGGGCTGGGGTTACAAATGGATATCCACTCTAGTCACTAGTAACTTTAGACATAGAGTACATTTACATGAATGCACTGCATGATAGCAAGATATGGGCACTCGGCAGTTGGTTGGACAATGCAACTAATTACAGTTACAATTTTAAGGAATTCTTGACTAAAGTTTCTGAATTTGTCCTAAAATGTAATATATTTTTATTCCAAGGCCAATACTTTCTCCAAGTTAAGGGTACTGCAATGAGGGTGATTTGTGCCCCCAACTACGCATACCTATACTTAGGCTTATAGAAAATGAGGTAATTTATGATGGTAAAATCAATGAATGTTTGGGATATAGTGACTCGTGGCATTGCTACATACTGATGATGTGCTGATGGTGTGGCGGGGGGTGTGGAGGAGATTCTCCAGTTTATGGCATTCTTGGAAAAGTTCTGTCCAAACCTATGATTTTCAGGTAACTACCATGCATAAAAATTAAATTTTTGGATTTACCAAACAATAAACTGAGTACTGGCTTGATATCAACATATTTATATCATAAGGACTCTGATAGGATTATGCTCATCCACTCCTCCAGTTTCCACCCATGCAATACCATCAGTAACATATCAAAATCTCAATTCATGAGAGGCCGAAGCAACTGTTCTGATGATACCACTTTTCATCAAAGGTGTGATGAAATGGCAACAATATTTATCACATGTGGGTATAGCCATGATTTAGTCCGCAGTGTTAGGAACTAGGTAAAGCATGATGAAACAAAGACTACGCAAGTGTAGGAGAAAGAAACATCAATGAAGGTGTGACGTTTGTCACCCAGTGTTCACTCAAATCTAGGGAAATGACCAAGTTTATAAAGAAAAACTGCAAAACATCAAAGTCCAGCACTCACCACCTTGGATGCAGCTCTTGGGACTGTGAATACCAACTTTTTATTGAGTGTAAAAAACAGACATGTGCCTTAATGCATTTTGGATCAAGGATCCTTTATAAAAAGGCATGTTGAGCATGCAAAAGTGCAGACCTTAAATACTAACATTGTGACATCATAATTCATGACACCTGAAGCATGATGTATAATTAATGAAAATCCAGACTCAATGTGAAACTTAATTAGTTTAAAAACACAGACCATCAGTTAAAGCCCAGAATTAAAACATACACACATAAAGTATTTTATTTTATATTTATCTATTTTGATGGCCATCCCTAATGCATCAGAGTTCAAATTCTGCCAAATCCCCTTTCCATATAATTAGTATATTGTCGATAAAACAGCGGTATAAGTAAATTTTCTCAAAATATAGATTTATAATTACTTACATCT
Source organism: Neoceratodus forsteri (assembly GCA_016271365.2). Lineage (NCBI taxonomy): Eukaryota > Metazoa > Chordata > Ceratodontiformes > Ceratodontidae > Neoceratodus > Neoceratodus forsteri. The sequence goes on from CM057453.1 coordinate 496,815,640, forward strand.
CTAATTACTTCAATCTCCCAATTTCCCACATATAAATTTGCAACACTGGGGGCAAAAGTTGCCCCCATTGCTGTCCCCTTAGTTTGAAGGTAACATTCATCTAAGAATCAAAAGGTGTTATACTTTGCTGTCTGAGCTTTAGGTTTGCAATGCTGCAATCTATATACAGACTCAGATAATACATACAAGTGTTAACATATTTAATATGGTATACATTCAGAACAGATAAATAGTTGATTATAAATATCCAAATAGCTTTTATAAAGAAACAGAAAATAAGAGAGCATAATATGAATTTGCATTAATGGGGCAGCCATCGTAATAGATATATATATAAATTAAAATATTGTATATGTGTATGTTTTAATTCTGGGCTATAACTGATGGTCTGTATTTTTAAACTAATTAAGTTTCACACTGAGTCTGGATTTTAACTAATCACGCTTCAGGTATAATGAATTATGATGTCATAATGTTAGTATTTAAGGTCTGCACTTTTGTATGCTCAACATGTCTTTTGATAAAGGATCTTCGATTGAAAACACGTTAAGGCATTTTTGTTTTTTTGACTCAATAAAAAGTTGGTATTCACAGTCCTGAGAGTTGTGTCTTCTATACAAGGTAGTGACTGCTGGACTTTGATGTTTTGCAACTTTGCTTCTGTTTACAAGCACCCATACCCAGTGTGTGTTCTGTTGTGCTGCAATATAAAGAAAGACTGTCATATACTTGGCACAGATCTGAATCATAAAGACACAGTTAAAAAGGAACCACAGATGGTGTACAGGTGGATCTCAACTTGGCAGGTAAACTTGTTCATAGTTTTCAGTCAATGGCACAAAGCAACTCCATAAAACATGATTAACAAGGACACCCAAAGGTTGCAATATATGTGACCACTGTAAATTATGTAAACATATGGAAAAGGCATCTATTTTTCAAATTGTTAACAGTAGAAAACAGTATGCAATGGATTTCTTTATCTCATGCTACACAGAGGGGTAATATATTTGGCTACTTGTTTATGCAAATCATTTTAAATCAGTAAAACAAAATGACCCTTTAAAGTTTGAGTGGGAGGACATTTGAAGTCTATGAGAAACAAAAATGAACACAACACTTTTTTAGGCATCTATGCAAGCTAAGCCCATGCATTTAAATGTAATGGGATTGCAAAGATAGTTACTGGAGGAGGGAGATTTGAAGCTGCTTATCTCTAAATAGAAATTGTTCTGGATTTATGAAGTTGGTGGTCTTCATTCTCCAGGTCTGAATAACAATATAGATCTATGTATATTTCGTAAATGAATGAATATCAAAAATTATTTTGTTATCTACAGAAATTATGTCTGATACATTGTTAGTTTTGGGTTCTCATCTTTCTTATTGGTTATCCATTGCTGGCATGAGTTTGTTTTGAGTAACGACTATAATAATAGTTCAGGAAAATGTAGTCTGGTATGGCTTTTCATAGGTCAATCAGCATTTGCATTTTTTTATGGTGCTGCAATGATCTTACCAGACAGATTATTCTGGTGTTCTGGTTGCCCTTGCACCCCTTTCTTAATTGCTGTGTTATTCTTTTGAATAATAATTACATTTTTATTCTGCAAAACAACTGCACTGTTAGTATAATTTCATTATTATTACTAGCAATGCTTGCCTTATAGAAAAACTTCCCAGTGGTAATACTAATCATTTTCCCGTAAAACTAACTTCTGATGGCATACTTTAGTATGTGGGATTGTGATTCCTTTTTAACAAATCCCATTTGCTATATCTCCATTCTGTCATGCTACCCCTTCTGGTGTTAAAATATCTTGCTGCAGGGTTGACACACTCTGATACTAGTGAGTATTTATGTATTTAGCAAACAGCTGCACTTGCTGCATTGGTGGCAGGCAATCCAGACTCCTTTTTTCATTACATCTGCCTTGTGGTTTTCCAATGATTGTCTCTATACTAATTTGCTAATATCTCATGATCATTGCTTTTTACATAGTGGAGGTACTAGCAATGGATTCAGATATGGTTTTGCGATCCATTTAACAATTTTTATATTGAAATTGGTCTCCTGCTATTCACATGCCCCTTTTGCATCCCTATTTTTTTATAGCACTTTTGTTTGTGGCAGTGCAGTTTAAGTTTTAGTCCACACTATGAGCCAAGCTCATTGACCACTGTCATTGTCGCTGTGAGGTTCTTTGCAATTGCCCTTATTATGTTAACTTCTGTTTAATGTTTCTTATAAGCTCATTGTTGTAAAATATAAATCTTTTGACTATGTTACACATATAAACATTATGCAATAGAGCTTTTTGAGCTATTAGAAATGTTTTTAATTGTAATTGCACTTATTTTGTGCCTCACTTTAAATTTCTGGTTTTACTGCTAGCACTTAGACATCATGGTGGCTCTCACTGATGATGCACTAATTGTGCAAAACCAATCAGAGGTTTTGGTGGTGAGTTTGACTGGTGTTATTACATTCTTGGGGTTCAGCAGTCTAGTAAATAACAAGTTTATCTAATGAATGATATAGTAAAGAAAGTTTAATGTGGCTGTTTGCCGTTCACTGTGGCTGTGCTGCTTTCTTCATTTCTGAGTAACATGCAAGTATGCAAGATTTTCTATTTTGGGAGAGGAGGGAGTGTACTATACAAAACAGTGGTGTCACTTGATTGTTTAAAACTTACAAATGAATCAGTAAAATTTATATAGTTCCCTCTTATATTCGCCTCCTCATGGTGGGGGGCCTCTGCTTCCTGATGTTGCTCAGCATCATTGCAATCCTCCTGTTCCTCCTCATCTTTGGATAAGGAGAAGCTAGTCTTTGGAGCAGGGGAGGAGGTTTACTGATCATGGTCAGTGTATGAGCTTAACAAGCTAGAAGTCATTAACACCATATTCTGCAAGAATGAAAAAAATATTGCTTCTTTTTCTTTTGTGTCTGTTTTATTAGCAGTTACTGTACAACCTCATTTGATCAGGTTGTATTCAAAGGTGGAAGTTACTAGCACTTCCTTTCTTGTATTAAAACTGTTATCTTATGCCCTGGGTGGTTACAGGACCTCAGCTGTGCTTTACGCCTTAAAACTAATTGAGGACGTTCAGTTTTTATAATATTGACACACATCTGATAATGCAGTGAGGGAGGCAGTATAGCTCAGTGGTTTAAGGCTCTGAATTACATATCTGGTTACATTCAGCAGACCAGACCTGGGTTTGAATCCCACAACTTCCACTTGCATACTGTGTAACCCTGAGCAAGTCACTTAATTTCTCTGTGCTCCCAGGTCGCTCCTGTAAAAAAGCTTTCAGCTTAGTGTGCTACTCCTGGTTAAACAACTAAATAAACATGCATTATTACACACACACAAAAAAAACAATTTTAGTAATATGCTGTAAGTTACCCAGCAAATAGTTAATTGCATGAAAAGATTACTTATTTCTAAAGAAATGAAAAAAGCTTCCATATGCTTTACATAACAGTATACAATGGCAAGAAAGAATGCTGAGATCTGATTGGTCACTCCTGGACTGGATCTGTGACATTATCCCAGCATAATATCATGAATCTAACCCCAGCATACAGAAGACTGCATCAAAATACTAAATGAAATCATTCTGTCCCGAATCAAAGTGAAAGCCACGTTTCTGATTGCTTTCACAGCATGGGTTTCCAATCGCTCTACGATCACTTTCACAGCAGTATCAAAGCCTCCATCCGACAACAGAGAAACCCACCTAAAAGACACTTACAACCCTAAAAAGTTCCCCCAGTTCACCAAAGTTTCTTCTTAATATTTTTTTAAAAATACCCGAAATTCATAATTGCCAGACATAGCCCAACCATGCCAAGTGAGTAAACAAGCAACTGCATCTTCAAACAGTCACCGTGAATCTCTTGCTCGCTCGCTCGCTATACAACTTCATTTTCTTCAGTTCTTTTTCCTTAAAACCCACAAAGTAAAACAACTCAATGATATTCTCCCTACTACCTCCTTTTGAATTTCACAGATATCCTCATGGAACCGAGCAGACTGGCATTCATGGGGCGGCAATCTCTGATCCGTAACAGCAACATCATGAACAATGACTCTCAGAAACACAAAAATAGCAAAAAGTAAACTCAAAACCATGTGATAAAACACAAGATAAACACTGAGGAAAGAGGGCACATGAACAAAGATTACTAGCATTGAGAAAGGCCCCTATGCAAAGAGCACAACCACACAAAAAACACAGCAACTCCACCTATTGGGCCAAGCAAGACATATGCAGTATTGTTTTATAAAGTAACCCTACCCACTTGAATAAATGACAAAAAATCCACTTTAAATGGAGTTTTTCATCTTTTTTTGTTTGCTTTACAAACAAGCCATTGTATAATAGGAATAATGTACTTCAGTGTGTGTTTCATGCTGGGATAACATCATGTCCTGTGCATTGGACGCACTCGGCCTCCAACCACCCCAGGTGTGATGTTATCCCAGCATGACACACACCCTGTCATGTATTATTCCTTTATTAACTAGTGGTGTCCTGTCTAGAAAATGGAGGGGGGGGGTAATGAAAACTAAATGAAGATAGCTCAGTACTTAACAATTTTACAGTATTTCACCAAAAAAGCAGTATATTGATGGGAAGGGGAGCATGCAACTTCTAGATTCAGTGGTTAGAATGGGTGTGTAGCAACCTATCGAAAAGGTAAGACCATATTTTATCATAAAGAACTACTGTATAACCCCTTATTACCGCGTACCCTTATTTCCGCAGACTCAAGCTTAGTTGGCAATTTGGTGCAAACCAATTTTAGCACTCTGATGGTTTGAGCTGCTTCCCTTCCAAACTGCTTGTTATAGCCCACCATATGCTAAAACACTCACTGTCCCATAACTCCAACCAGAAACACTCACCTCTATGACCATGCTTATGGACCCTTTCATTGGCTGAGCTGTCTGTTTACTTTCTAAACTGCTCACAATGCCCCCTGCCCTGCACTTACAGTTCCATCCTTCCCTGCTACCCACTGGACACACTCAGCTCCATGACCTCTCACATGTGTAAGTATCCAGCAGAGCCTTCAGGAAAAGAAAAAAAAACCTGCACTTAACAGCAGTGTCAGTGATGAGGCAGACTGAATGAAATAGGAAATAAACAGTAGGTGGAAACTGAGCGTGGGGAAAAATGAAGAATACAACTAGTGGAAAAAATAAGGTACTGCACATGTCAAATAGAAAAGTGGCATGTTTGTTATATAGGGATTTTTTTTAGAAACAAATACATATAGTTTATTTTTAAACTGATATCCCTCTGTTCCACCACATTTCACCAAGCACCCTGATAAGGCCATGTGGTCTTGGTATTTTTGTCATGTTTAATCTGTGGTAAATGTATTTCTGCAGTACATAGTGGTTCTGTGGATATAGTGGAAATAAATTTACTGTGGAAATAGGAGGTCATACAATATTTACCATTTTAAAAGCAGAACAATTAAATCAAGGGTACAGTATACAGTTTTTGAGAATTAGTACATTTCATGTGTGAGTTCAAATTCGCTTAGTCATTAAGTTGTGCATTTCTATTTACATGAGGGCATATATTACTTTTTGAGAAATGGGTAGGTTGTTGCTGTTATTGTTTATTGATCCAAAGGTACATTGTATGTTGTCAATAGTAAGGCATCTTCTACTGAGGAATAACATAATTACATTTTAGTAAGGCTGGCCTGGTGGTGTGAAGGGTATAGGCCCTTGCCTCCCCTGCTGCCATGTTGGTGACCCAGGGTCAGGAACAAGCCTGGGCCACTTGAGGGCTGGATGGAGGGGGAGAAGGATTGAGCACCCTTTAGATACTCTTCTCCTCTGGGGGGGCAGCCCTGTTTTAATTGGCCTGTTGGGTTGTACTAGTGGTGCTGGTTCTCGGCAGTGGTTCTGGCTGGGGATGCTCTGGAGGAAGATGTGGGTGTGTCTTCTGACATGTCCATGTCAGGCCGCTTCCCCCTCAGAGTGTCACGGGTGGGACTTAATTGGAGAAATATTGTCCCTGGAACACCTGGATGATGCCGCCTAGCATCACAGGCCCCACACTCACCTACTGGGCTGCCCAACCAGCATCTGAGCTAAGCACCTCCCAGGATAGCTAGGGATCCTAGGGGCTCCACTATGGGAGAAAACCATGGGGTATTGTCAGTTAGTGAAGATAAGTCCCAGAGACAGTAGGGTGATAGGGCTGGGAGCCCAGTGACTAAAGTGCAGCACATTTAAAAAAAAATAATAATAATAATGTTTTAGTAATTACTATATTATCTGGTTCTTCATTTTTTACAAAGCATACATTTTGAAAAAGAAACACTTAATCAACTTGGTGCACTTTTAAAGAATGGATACTTAAAGAAATACATTTTCTAAAGAACAAAATAAAATAATAGGTTATAGGTGAAAATAAATTTAAAAGTAACTTAAAAAAAAGATTACATTGGAGTAATTAATTTAGAAAAATAAAGTTGGTGTTGTGTAGCTGCTACTTTTTGTCTCTTTCTCCCCCCTCCGATATCCTTCTGAGCCTGGTACAGGTATCAGAATGGCTGTTAATTGTGTAGGGTGTCTAGCATTTATGGGGTTGAAAAAGTATTAACTTTCTGTATTGAAGCAGACTCCACAATGTCAGCAGTTTAAGTGTATAATTTTGAGCTGTAAATTGTATAGTTTTTGTATTTAAATTATAATTAAAAACTGTAGTTACAGTTTGTTTGCAATTATTTTAATTTCTCTGTTTTTTAATGTCTGTATTTCAAATATTTTAATTCATTTTACATGCATTTTTACGTTCCTGTTTTGGATCATGCAGGTTAAATCTAATGTTTAGTCAAACAGTGAGTTTTCATGTCCACAGCTGTATCTTGTGTCTTGTTTGACCTTATTGTTGTCCGGTCATTGCCTATATATAGAGTTGTTTTTCCAGTTTTTGTAAGTTTCCAACTGCTTTCAGTGCCATTCTTCTTGGACATTTTAAATGTTCATGAAACTGTTATTTTTTTTTTTACTAAAGTCATTACAATGAGGTGATTTTAATTTTGAGGACATTTGCTGCCTTTTTTGTATTTTATGTGCTTTTTAACAGAATATACATGTTTTACTGTTACTTTCAATATGCCTATGAAACTATCAGTCAGTCTGCACTTTCTTGACATTAATGCATATTACTGTAGAATTTTGTATGGTCTATTTGGTTATATGTATATCATGAATGTTTACAATATTTGGTCTACAGTTTTGAGCTGTTTAACAAAATGTGTTATTTCTAATTATAATAATGAGGTTTATCCATCTGTGTAATATTTATTTATTCATTTCATGAAAATGTCCATGAAGCACATGACTGTATTGTATTGTGTTTTGTTTGTATTTTGTGTAAAAGAACAACAAAAAAAAATATTTTTCCATCAACTAATTACAGGTTAAGCTTAATAATGCAATATTTTAGTGGGTTTAGATTTAGTTGTAACACATTAGGTGGGTCTGAAAGGGGTCTTTGGGTGTTCCAATATATAAGGAAACATTTTTTTTTCAGTTAAGCTGATTAAGGGCCATCCTGAGATTTGCAACAAAAATGCTCTGTCTGTAGGGGGTCAGATATACACTATTCCTTAAAGCAGCAATGAAAATGTTGACCTATATTTGTTATTCTATTTTAGATTACCTCTTATCTCCTGCCGTGTATGATACCCCTCTTTCCAGATTTGAAACTGTTTTATAATTTTTTTCATATTGGAAATGATAAAAGGAGTTCTGCTTTTAATATGGCTCAAACCATATTTTCATCAATATTCTGAGCTGTTTTATACACCTGTTGCCCCATAAGGTCAGGGAACAGTCGCTGCTACATTCCAGTTCATTATAGAAGAAAAGTGATATTTAACATTTGGGGTTCAAAAACAGCAGAAAATACTGATGAAAATGTGGTGCAAGCCATATTAAAAGGAGTGCTTCTTTTATTATTTCAACTGTGAAAAAAGTGGTAAAGCAGACTCAAGATAGAAAAAAGGGTATTATAAAAGGAAGTAAGGGGCAATCTAAAATTGAAAAAAAAAGTATAGGTCAGAAGTTTTAAAGTTATCATATACTGCTGCTCTAAGTAAAACAAATTGTTAGAGCACTTTATATTTTTGCAGTCTAATTCCCCCCATTCCACAATCTTGCAGAAAAGCAGATATCTGTATATTTACATTTGTGGAGGGCATTCTCTATACCCACAATACCATATGACCCTAATCAAATCTGTCTCTGAGGGATAGTAGATAACAGAATTTTGGTATGAGGCATTCTATGATTAATCTAATTGAAATCTGCTTTGGCCATTAACAAGGCTACTGATTTATGGTGATTAAAATAATGAAATTCCATTTTCAAGACTTGAAATTCTGGGAATTGCACCAGTGATTCTTAGTGTAATTTTCAGATTTTACCAGGATTCTACTGCCATTATTTTAGGATGTGTATAAATAATCAGAATAAAAGAAAGCTTAATATACTATGCATTAACTGAAGAAAACTAACAATAGTAAAGGAAGCTATTATAAGAAAAATACAAACTCTGTGGATTTACTGATCTGGTCTAAAATTCAAAATTCCATGAAATTGTTTTTACCGCTGTGGAGGCAGTTCAAATTCCAGAATTTTATGTTTTTCTGGTAAAAACTGAAAATCAGTGGCCTTGCCTATTAAAATCAGCTAATGTCAGGAGATAGGTTCTGTGTCATTTTCATGGGAGGTGTACTATCAGAACTTAATGAGCTGGCTGTCTCTAGAGTGCTCACTCAAGTGCAGGTATCAATTAGTGCATACCACCTCTACTCATCCAAACAATATTATACTCTGGTAAAGTCAGATTGATGCACTAATTCATCTAATTAAGAAAGGCCTCCACCCTTCTTATCCAGAAAATTTTCTACAATTCATGCAGTCTGCTTGTGAGCCATTGTATGAATATTATGTGGTATTGCTCATGATAAGTACCACAGATCTCATTTGTGGGCACTTTATATAGTGAGGTTAATGTTTATATTTTTATATGTAGATGTGACTGTTATGATGATAAACCTTTTGGTTTGGATTTGGAAATGGTTTGATTCATTGCAATATAATAGTTACTTTTTGCATTTTGGATTGTTTGGTCAGTAACTATAACAATTAGTTTAGTTATATAGAATAGGTATTTGCTGTTTAGGTTTTTATTCTTGGGTGTAAAATTATATATTCTTGGGATGGTTCATTTGAAGGATTCATTCATAACTATTTGTTTATTTTCATAATACAGTGGTTTACTGTCAGGTTTATTATATGTCAAAGTATCACACTATTGTAGTACATGATTAAGGCTTATTCAGTATGAAAATCAGTGACTCTAAAGTTGTGGTGCATGTTCTAAAAGTTGTTGTGTACATTCTACCTTCCAACTGTATCCTACCTGTTACCTGGTATGAATCTCTACCTAATTTCTAACCTCCTGTCTCCAGCTTCCCTACTCCTATCCTTTTTCTCTAGTATCTCCTATACCTATTTCTGCCTGATTGCTATTTGCACTATTATTATCTCACTGTATTTATCCTCCCCTAGTTGAACTTTGTTTAGTCACAGTATTTTTGCTTTAACTGTATTGTTGCATGTATATTCTTGACACTGTATTGTATTTACCACTTCTATTTTGTTATTTACTGCTGTTTTTGCTTGCAAACATCTACTTGTTTTTCAAACATGTACTGTAATGTTTCTTGATGTTTGTTCCTGTACTCTCCCAGATCGTGCCTGAAAATAGTCATTATTATGGCTAGTGCACCTACTCGGTAAGCAAAACTAACTAAATAAATAAATAACCTGTACCTGTGTTCCTGTTCATACTGACTCTTGCCTGGCAGAATGCTTTCATTTTCATGGAGCATTCCACTCCAGCTCCTACTCGTATTGACTCATGCAAGTCACAACCTGTCTTCGCAACTGCACTAGCAGTTCATGATGCCCACTCTCAGCATGAGGATTCTCCTATGAGTGCAGCAGTGCTTACTCAGCAGAAGTGCTCTTCAGCTCACTTGCTGTCTCTGTACCAGTGCTCATTGCTGCTCACAGCTCCCACTTGCTCTACAAAACCATTATAAAAAATAAAATATGGTTGACCATACACAAATCACCTTGTGTTTCCATCTCAGTGTGTTAAGATACCAGCATGCACCTCTAGAGCTTAGCTGTTGAGGTCCTTATGCTGGTATCTCAACCCCTAGATGGAAACACAGGTTTCTTGTGTATGGTCACCCATACATTATTACTTATGTTTTAGTGGATGAATTCTGCTACACAGTCATAACCTTGCCTATATCTATGTAGTGTTTAGATTTATAGTAGTTTTCTTAGTAACAATGGGTCTTTTTTAATTTGTCAGTTTTGGATGCGGTTTAGACAGTATATAAAGGAAACTTGTGTGAGGGGTTGTTCTCTTTTATTTGACATTTCTGATGGTAAAATACTGCTTTTTCTATTTATATCATAGAAATTTGATTTATATGTAAAGTATTACAATGATATAGTAATAACGTGCTTTATAATATTATTAAGTTGAAAGTGAATATAGTATTATAAAACTAGATTAGTTGTGATGGATTACTATTGTTTTAAAATTAAAATGTTGTATGAGTGAGTTGAGGTGTATTTGAGGCTTGTATGCAGTTTAGAAATGTTATGTTTCTTTTGAAATTATATACAGTGGTGTTATTCTAATCATATTTTAATGGATTCAGTTATGCTTTGAAATGAGTATATTGATGAGGTACCTTGTATTGTAGACTATATTTTGAAAGATGTAATTTAATTAAGAATTATGAAAATGTTGTGGTATGGGTGAGTTGAGCTGTATCTTAGACTGTTCTGTACATACTCTATAGACAATAACACCTCCCCCTTGTTTTAATTTAATCAACATATTATAACATGAATCGCATGCATAACCATATATGGTTCCACTACTTCAGAGTACCAGTGGCAGTGCACCCAGTCATAATGGTGCCAAGTGGGAAAGTTACCATCCTCTCTTTCTGCAAGGGGCTGCGCTTCCCCTCTTTCTAAGGATACTAACTCGGGCGGACCTCAGGGAGGGGATGGTGAATTTGGCATTTGGTTCCAGAATGTCCTGGTGCTGTAATGCTGGCACCCTAATGGCTGGAAAGGACCATATATCAACTGTAGCATGAAAACAAATAGAGGTTGGATGATAGTAGTGGTCTTTCCATCAAGATTTTCAATCCCCTGGTCTTTCCCATGGTCTGTAAAGGTATTCAGTTGTACATCTGTGTACTTCATTGCCTTCACATGCAAGTTGTTTACATGACCTCTGTCTTGGTGTTAGCATTTTAGTTGGTGGGGGGGCTGTGCAATTCCATGAGCAGCCAGTATAGGTATATGTTCAGGTTTACTGGTGAGAAAACTGAGGGTGAAATTCCTCTTAGAAGTGCAACCATTTGAAAGCACATACACAATACGATAAGAATAATATATCAAGCATTACAATAAGAACATACAAACTTATGAAGAAGCCAGCAGAATAAAGACATTTAGTCTCTCTAGTCTGCTCATATTACACGGTCCACAACTTAAGCTACTGATCCTTCCTTATCTCCCCATCCTCCCATCCTTTCCATCTGGTCCTCTCATGACCCTTACTTTCCCCTTAAGTCTATCCCAGCCTCTTTTGAAGCTGCCCACCTTCTTCAATGAGATCATCTCTTCTGGCAATGCATTCCAACTAACCACCACCCTCTCCATGAAGAAATGCTTCCCAATCTCCCTCCTAAACCTCCCCTCAACTTAAGACTGTGCCCCTCATGATTCAGTTGCCAGTTAGTTTAAAGGGCACCTCCTTATCCACCCTATTTATTCCTTTCAAGTACTTGAATGTCTCAGTCATATCCCCTCTCTCCTTTCCTCTCCTCTCCTCTCCTCTCTCCTCTCTCCTCTCCTCTCCTCTCCTCTCCTCAAGAGTACATGTTCAGGGACTCCAACCTCTCCTTGTATGCTTTACCCTGCTGACCCACAATCATCTTCATTGCCCTCCTCTGGACTTTCTCCAACAGGTTAATGTCCTTTTTGTGGTGTGGTCACCAGCACTGTACTCCATACTCCAGGTGTGGCCTACCCAGTGACCTGTACAAGGGCAGTATCACCTCCTCTCACCTACTGCCTATCCCCTGGCTATACAGCCCAACATCTTATTTTCCCTTGCTGCTGCTTTTCTGCACTGCATGGAGTGCTTCAGGTTGCCAGTGATCATTAGTCCCATATCCTTTACTTCCTCTGTTATAGATACCAAGATCCCTCCCAGGTAGTACTCTATCCTGGGATTCTTAGTTCAAAGGGCATAACCTTGCATTTCTTTACATTGAAGTCAAGCTGCCCAATCCCTGACCACCTCTAAAGTTTTTCAAGATCCTCCTTTAGATCCCGTATCCCTTCAGCTGTGTCCACCCTCCCACAGACCATGCTATTTGCCAACAAAGAGGCACATTTGTCCTTAATACTATCCCCAATACTACTGATGAAGATATTGAACAACACCTGTCCTAGCACCAAGTCCGGTGGCACTGGTAACCTCTCTGGTGCTAGATAGCTCTCCCCTCCACTACCCTTTGGGTATTGTTCCCCAGCCAGTTTTCAGCCATCTGGTCATCTTCTCCCCAACTCCAAGTTCCTCCAACTTCCTGATCAACCTCTTTTGGGGTACAGATTCAAAGGCCTTGCTGAAGTCTAGGTAAAGGATGTCCAAAACTTGGCCCCATCTACTGCTTTGGTGGCCCAGTTAAGAAAATCAATCAGAGTCATTTGACACAACCTCCCTCCTATAAATTTGTGCTGCCTCACATTCTGGAGACCATGCTGCTATACATACGCTACCATCCTTTACTCAAGTATGGTCACCATGAACCTGCACATGACTGAAGTAGGACTGACTGGTATGTAATTCCCTGGGTCATCCTTGCAACCACTCTTATGGAGGGGTACATGTGTCATTCTCCAGTCCTGTGGTACCACACCTGACTCCAGTGAACCACTGAACAGGGCAGCCAGTGGTTCCTCTGCTCCTCTGCCAGTTCCCTCAGCACCCTTGGGTGTAGGCCATCTTGGACTGGGGATTTGCTCACCTTCAATGCTAGCAGCACCTCACTATTTCCCTCTCTACCACCATATCTGTGCCCCCCTCCCCTCCTGCTCCTCCTCTCCCCATGTAACACCAGTCCATCTTTCTCCCTGGTGAAGATGAAACAGAAGTGTTCATTCAGTACCTCTGCTTTTCCCCATTCTCCTTCATCCACCCACCCCTTTTTGAAGCCTAACAATCCCATCCTTCTGGTCCCTTTAATCACTTATGTAGAGAAAAAGCCTTCTTCCCATTCTTAATTCCCTCAGCTATCTTCAGTTTCTTCTGATCCTTAGCCCATCAGACTACCTTATTTTCCTCACTAGCCATCTTTAGTTAAGTCTCCCTGTCCTCTTCTCACTTGGTTTTTCTGAGTTTTGTATAGGCTAACATCTTGTCCTTTACTGCCTGGACAACCTCAGTACTAAACCAGCTGGGTGATTTGGCCTTTGAGGTCTTCCCCCTGAGCCTAACACAATCCTCCATGGCAGTCATTAGTCCATCTTTAATGATGGACCACCTTTGATCCACCCCATATCTGCCCTAATGCCAGACAGGTACCTCTTTAACAATTCACCCATCTTTTTGAAGTCTGCCCTCCTAAATTCCAGGATTCTGGTCTTAGTGAGGATGTTTTCCCTGCCCATATCCAACCAGAACCATATTGTGCAATGGTCACTTTCACCCAGGGGCTCCTTGACCATTATGTCTTGCATGTGCTCCCCATTCGTGAGCACCAGATCAAGGATTGCTCCCTCCTGGGTGATTCTGTGACTTCTGGAGTCAGCAACCCATTCTGCAATGCTTCTAGGATCACCTGACTCCTGGCACATGTCATGGTTGGTATGCTCCAGTCTACCACGGGCTGTTTGAAGTTCCTCACCATTGCCACCTCTCTCTCCCTGCAGCAATCAATATTTGTGAGTTCAATTCCCTATCCCTTTCCTCTTCTTGCATGGGTGATCTATATACCATCCCCAAACCTCACCTTCCTCCCCCTATTGGACAGTAACTGAACCCACATTGCTTCCACCCTCTGTTCCTCTGACTCCCCCTTATACATGCTATACCCTCCCTCATGTAAACAGCCACCCTCTCTTTTTCTACTTATCTGTCCCTCCTATATAATTTATACCCAGGGATCGAGAGGTCCCAGTCATGGTGTGGTGTGGCCCTTGTCTTGGTGACTGCTTTGATGTCCTCCATCCTTCTAATAGTAGTGTCTGCATGCTGTATATATTGTTCCCAAGATTTTGTGCATTCAGAGACACTACTGTCCACCTAGAATATGAGCCTCCTTCCCTTCCCTCACATCTTTACTTTCCATTTCTACCCTCTGTGTACTGCCCCACCCCCATTGTTGACTGCTTCACTCTCCCTCCACCTTCCAGATTCTTTCTACTGGTATGGGTGGAGGTCCATTGATCTCCTCCTCCTGGAGTCATTGGACCTACAAGCCCTCTTGTCCCCTCACAAGTTTAAATTACGTTCATGGGTTATCTATCCCCCAGTTTATCCTTAAATACCCCTGAGCCCTCCCTACTGAGGTGCAGCCTGTAAATGTATAAAGTGCTTATTTGACCAGGTCTCCCCCCAGTCCCCAGTAGAGATGAACCCTTCTGCCTTGCACCATCCTCTCAGCCAGACATGGAATTCCTCTATCCTTTTCTTCCTGACTGTGCTGGCCCTTGGTATTGGTAACACCTCTAATAATGGCAGAAAACTTGCTACCTCCCTGCAGATCCTTCCTAGTGTCCTGAATCTACATTGTACTACTGCAACCTCCTCTCCAGCTAGATCATTGGTACCTAGGTGTATAACTAGGCTTGGTTCCCCCAAATCCCCTTACCATTTTGCTGATTTTTGGGCATACCTTTCCTGCTGTCATTCCTGGCATGCAAGCCATCTTCCTTCTTACATTTTTATTTATTTAGTTATGTATTGATTTCCTGCTGTCATCCCAGGCATGCAAACCACCTTCCTTGTTGCATTTTTATTTATTTATTTATTGTAATAATCAGATGACACCTTTGAGCTCAATGGGTTCATTTACAAAGGTTCTACATCAGATAGCAAGTACAGAACTGCACAGTAGAGGATCATATTTACAAGACTTTAGAGCACATAAATTAGTGCATCAAAGCAATAATCAAAGGTTCTACATCAGATGGAGAGTACAGAACTGCACAGTAGAGGATCATATTTAAATGACTTTAGAGTACATAAATTAGTACATCAAAGCAATAATCAAGAGGACAGAGAATCAGGGTTCCACATCAGGTGGAGAGTACAAAACATTGCAGCAAAGGATTTAAACAAAACTCATATCAGCAGCTTTTAGATTGAATAAATATTACATAGGAGCACTAATCAGGAGACAGAGAATCAGAGAAGGGGACAAGAGAAGGGAAGGGCTGGAAATAAGAGGGGTAGGGTAAAGGATGAGGGTATAGTGAAAGGTTATGGGAAGTGTTTGGACAGGAGACATGAGGGTAGAAAGGGTTGGTTGGTAGGGGAAGGGGAGATCAGTGAAGAGGCTTAATGAACCTTATCAAAAAATGGGGTAGCAAGGAGGTGGGGAAGAATAAATGGCAACCTCAGGGTCAGTGGGTGTTAGTACCTTTCTCAGTCCAGCCTTTAACTGGTTAATTTTGAAGAGGTTAACACGGGACTCAGGTAGGTTGTTGATCCAAAGAGGGGCCATGGAGGCAAAAAAGCACATGGCTAGAGTGGATTGGGAAAAAGGAACAATCAGGGCATTTTTTGACATGCTCCTGGTTGAGTAATTATTTGTGACAGGAGTCAGAAGGCTCAGGATTGATGGAAGTGTGAGCCCAAGGAGGGCTTTTTTGGCAATAAGGCAAGTGTGAAATTTGATTCTATCTTGGAAGGAGAGCCACTTGGTCAGGGTATAGAGAGCACAGGTATAGCTAAGCCTATCTGCACCAACCACAAAATGACAAGCCTTGTTCAGCAGAAGCTTGACCCTGTTCAGGGCTGTGCCTGAGGCTGCACTGTAGATAGTTATCCCATAGTCAATAACTGGGAACATGGAACTGACCATTACAACTAGCCTTGATTCATGGGTCGGGTTATGCTTCTGTCTGTATAGAGCCCCATGTTTTTTGTTGGCAGAGTTGACCACGTTGTCCACATGGGGAGTGAAGGAGAGTGAGTCATCTACTGTGACCCCTAGATACTTAAAGGTGCTTGCTTGTTCCAGACATAAATCCTTTTCATTTAGGATAGTGAGGCGGTTTGTTCTGTTTTTATTCTGGGGTCCGCTAAAGAGCATCACTTTGGTCTTGTAGTTTAATACAAGTTTGTTAGCCTTGAACCGAGCTTCAAGTGACTCAAAGCTATATTACAAGTCATGAGTAAGGGTATCTTTGCAGGGATTTCTGTTGCAAATTATGGTGTCATCAGCATATAGAAGGACCTGGGATGCAAGTCATGCTTTGGGTAGGTTATTGATAAATATGCTTAAGAGTAAGGGTCCTAAGATGGAGTCCTGAGGCACTTCAGTCATCACTGACTTTGTGTCTGATAGAACCCCATTAATTTTGACACATTGGGCCCTGTCTCTGAGGTAGCTGGAGAACCAGGCCACCATATCTGTGGATAGGCCAAGGGAGTGGTGTTTATCATGTAGAACGGAGTGATTGACTAAGTTGAAGGCTTTTGTAAAGTCAACATAGATACAGCCTATAAGGTGGCTACTATTGAGGGAATCATGAATAAAGTTTGTATATTCAATTAAAGCTGTATTTGTGCTATGGTGTTTTTGGAAGCCATACTGCCATGGGCATTGTCAGATACACACACTGAATGTGCGCTCATGTGTATGACCAGGGGGTGTAGCTGAGGGTGGTTAATCCAGTCAATGAAAGTTCTGAAAAAGGCTGCACTCAACCAAAAATCATCACACTGAGCTCCTGAACCTAGCAATGAGGCTTTCTAATGAAGCACTGGAGTATCTGCCACTTTAGTGAAATTTAAAGCTCTTTTGCTGTAAATTGCTGTCTTTAATAAAAGACTGTATCAAGCAAATACAGGAGCTTAGTGTTGTGATTTTTGGTGGATTGCAGCCTTTTTTAGAACTTGCTGTGGGCATTGTATTTGATACTTTTCCAGAGAGGTTACTAACTGGCCTGATACAATTCTGTCCAGGAATTTAGAGATGAGTGAAAGGATAGAAATGGACCTGTAGTTTTTGACAATGGAGCAATCACCCCCTTTGTGAAGTAGACTTACCTGCACTATTTTCAAAACACTGTTGAACTGTGAGTACTGCAAGGAGAGGTTGAAGAGTTTTGTTAGTGGAGTAGCAAACTTGTCAAGTGACAGTGCTATTAACTTTATATCAAGAGTATCACTACTGACTCTGGTCTTATTCAAGACCCTCTTTAGGAATCTGATGGTGTCAGAGACAGAAATGACTCTGAAGTAGAATTTGGGGCAGGCAGGGACAACAGAGCCTTTGGGGATGTTCAGATCCAATTGGCCAACATAGGGAGGCTCTGTGTCTGTGTAGAACAATGCTGAGCTCAGTTAAGGTGCTGTTAAATAAATTTGCAATTTCATTTGGGGAAGTGATAGTAGTGTTGTTATTATCGAGCAACGTGGGTGTCAGTTTGTTACCTTTTCCCAGGAGCTCATTGAGGGATTGCCAGAACCTTTTTCCACTTCACCAATTGCTGGTCTGCCTTTTCTTGAAGTAGCATGCCTTGATCAGTCATATGTTCTGTTGCACTTGTTGCATGCAGCCTTGTAGTTTTGCAGGCCATTAAGGGAGCCAGAGACCCTGGCCCAGTGCCAGAGGTTGTCCCTGCCCCGCATATGAGCCAAGAGAGTATGCATGACTCATGCAGTTGTAGAACCTTTCTGCATTTGTTTTTTGAGAGGGGAAAATGTATCACAGATGGCATTAAATTCAGAGATGAAAAAGTTTAGTGCTAGGTCAACATCAGGCATGTAGTCTAAGTAGCTCTGGTCCCTGTTAGCATGGTGCTCATTGAAGCTGCTGATTAATCAATTTGGGTATACAGTGGAGTTGATCAGCTTGGACATTTGGGTCCCCATTCTTTCCCAGTAAATACCCTTTATTATGGAGTCCCCTAGGATTACCACCCTAATGTTCCCTTCATCTTTTCCTTCCTTTCTTTACTACCATATGCAGCTTCTCCCCCACCTAATTGCTCCCCATCCACCTTAGTTAACATCCAACCACAGCCTCTACTTATCCCTCCAACTGTTTCTCCATTCCCCTCTATGCCCTTTCCTTTCTGGCAAGCTATGCTTGCCTCCACTTTCCCCTCTCTTCCACCTACTCTATCCTGTCCCTCTGCCACCCTCTGTTCCACTTTGCCTGGCTCTTCTCCCCTGCCCACCTTGACTACCCTGCAGAGTCCTACGCCCCCTTTCCAGTCCTTCTACCCCCAACTTTGCTGTTTTACCTTACATTCTACCCCACCTTCTACTGCTTCCTTTCCAGACAGTGGGTCAAATTGATTAATTAAATGCACTCTTTCAGGAGATCCCACTCCTGTTGTAACCCTTGCAGTCACATGCCTTCCCCTTCCCACTTGCTATCCCCCTGAGATTACTGGCCCTCTGAGGAAGAATTACCCCAGTTAACTGGGTGATCCTCCTTGCTTCCTTCCCTTGCCTAACACCCTTGCTCCCCTGGGCACCTCCCATCTGCCTTTTTCTCCACTGCCATGCTCCTCTGACTCTCCACTTCATCCTCCCCAGTTCTCATCAGAGCTGTTTTACTTCTGCCCTTAGTTGCTTCAGGCTCCTGCATACTCAACAGCCCCCTGCACCCCACAGGAAGACTGCTTCCCCACAACTATTACAGTATACCACTCTCATCCCACTATCTTGGTGCCTGTACATGCTCCTATTCTCCCACATCCTTCCAGTCTTAGCTTCTCCCAACTCCTAGGTGTATCTCTGTACTGTATATAACCCAGTTAGGGATGTTTACATCAATCCCCCATTCCCTTGAATCTCCTACCCCTTCCTACTTCTTGGAACTCAATACAAATGTAAGCTGACCCTGGACAGGGATCAGTTGCAATCTCCTTCAAACTGTGGGAACAAAACCTTAGTTATAAAAAGATTTTATTATAATTGTATTATTTTGAAATTATTTTGTAAATATTTTATATTATTTATAAATGTAATTATTTGGACTTAAGGTAATTGGGGTGTAATACTGGACAACTGATTCAAAGGTTCTAAAAGATTTTGTATATATGAATGGAAAAGAGGATTCAAAATGGTTACAAACTGCCAGCCTGGATTTCCTCAAGAAGAAAAAAAAAAACGTTTTCAATGACATTTAAAGGCAGATGAGTTGAATTCCCCATGCCAGCTATGGCTCCTTTAGAAAGCAATATTATGGGTGCTGGAATCTTCATTTGGATGCAAGGAAGACAAATCTGATAAGGTCACCTAGCAACCTCATACCAAAGTGACCAGATAGCAAGATTTACAGCTTAATTGCCTTACACAGAGAAGTCATCTTCAAGGAAACAAAGGGGGCTGATTTAGTCCTATATGTTTTTACCATTGAAAAAGACTTTTGTTGCTTGCAAGACTATTTTGAATGTTGCTGACATGAAACTTACACAGAAGTTGAAACATACAACTCGAAGAGAATGTGAGATATTTGATGATCTATTTTGTATCAAAAGCCTAAAAGAGAAAACACCTAAGTTTGATCTTAAGTGAAAGATGGTATAATGACAAGTGCAAATATATAATTTTTGTGTGTGCAACTTGTTGCTGGACAAAAAATAAACTGTCTTAAAGAATTTGAGTTAGCCACTTGGAAAGCATGGTTGCATGGTCCAGTGGTCACAAAGAGACAGTTCTTTGGAAAGGAATCTGATGCTTTTAAGGATTTTCTGAGCCCTGGATGTGAGAGAGACCTGCTTAATGTTGAAGCCTAGAACCTGAACTATAAGCTCATTAAACCCTTTTTAAAAGATTTTGCTGAGAATTGAAGTTATAATCATTATTAGCTTATCTCAGGAAATATTTGTCTCACAGACATGGGGGGCATCTCAAATGACTGCCTTTAGTGATATGAATCCTAACACATTTGTATGAAGACTGTATGTTATTGCATTCAACAGTTATAAGGACAATTAAGTTTGGACTTAAAGTTGAACCAGGTACTAGAGGAGCAGTCTTCAGAGATTGTGAGGAGCCACTCCTTTCATCATTTTCATTATCCAGAGTTGGTAAAACGTACAGGGAATGATGTCAGGATGATGTTCTGACCAGAGGTAATAAAGCCAATCACTGGGAGACTCAACCCAGTTCTTCCCTGTACTGCATGCTAAGAGGACCTTCTGTGGTGCTGTGGACATTTCTGTTGTTATAATTACTCTTTAAAGTTCCCACCAAAACCAGAACAAAGGAACTGAGATGCCTATTGATGTCTAAACCAGGAGAAGCATGCCTGCACTACTGTGTTGATGCCAATGGAGTCCATCTTCCAGGGTTCAAATGTGTGTGCAGAGTGAAAACAGGATCTACAAGATCCAGACACTAAAATAACTTTTTGTCATCCAGGAATAGAGGAACTCACCAAGATTTTGAAGTTAAAATAAAGAAAATCCAGGCCTCTATAGATAACCAGATGTCTGAATATTATTTTAATTAATTGTTATAATATTCTAATTTAGCTTAGCAGGAGAAGTGGCATGGTGAAATTAACTTCAGAAATACAGAAGCTTGGGTATATGGTAAAGCTTATGCTCATTCTAAAAGATATGAACATTTTGCATGCTATGAAGTATTTAAACAAGTTTTATGCAGAAAAATAGTCCAAGACACTAATGCAAGGAGTCTGCAAGTTCTCATGCAGGACAGTAATGCTATATACAAAAGCATGATGAAGGCATGGTAAACAGCTGATGTTATTCATTGCTTTTGAATTTTGCTTGCTTTTCTTTTTTTTTGAAACCTTTGTTGTTTATATTTACATTGTTGTTCACTATGTTTACAGAGATTTATATCTAGGCAAATTATTAGAAACTAGTTATATTGTATAGGGACAAATCTATTTTTTTATATTACACATGGGTGTGCCAGAAAAGTTATTTGCCATTATATAGAACTGAAAACAGTAGGTGGTAAAGTAGGATTTAGGCCAGTCTTACATTGTTTATATGGTTTTATCCAAATTTTACAATACGGGGCCAAAGGCTTAGCTAAGTACCCATAATAAGAAATTGGTATTCCAGCCGATTGTTCTGAAATTTTGGGGGAGTCATCCATGGGGATAATTGTTTACTGAATAACAGTCCACACACTAATGCATATGAGAAATAGATATTATTTGCAAACCTACTAAATTGCATAAGTAATATGTTTCTGTTTTGCTTTCCTCTGAATCTGAAATTACCTTAACTGAAAGTAAGGAGCTGAAGTTCTGAATCTAAGCAAGAGAGACTCCTTGACTAACAGTTAAAAAAACTACAAAGTTGCAAGAAAAGAGCTTTGAAGCATCATAGAAACATTGTTATTATTGTTGTTGTTTGAAGTTTATTTAAATAATTATTGTTGTTGTTGTTATAGTTGTTGTAGTAAACCATGATAGCCTTAGTTGTGAATGTAAATGTTCGAACAGAGACAGTAATATATACCCCAGCACAGCTGACTTTCATTAAAAGCAAAAATGAAAGGATAAAAAAGCTGGAAAAAATGCTGGAGGATAAATCTTTTGAATGAGCTAAACTTAAAGATCAGATTGAAATATTAGAAAAGCTGTTACAAGAAAGTATAAAAGACATTTCTGATAACTATTGTGCTTTAGGTAAGCTAACGACTGAAAATGCTGTTTTGCAAAAGCAGTGTTTGAATCTGAAAAAAGGAAAGGTTGAATTAGCAAATGCATATGAACAGATTAACAAAGATTTGGTTGATATAAGGGAAAATATGAAAGTTCATTGAGTAAAAGCAGAGTTAGAAGAAAACTGAAAGCATTTAAAAAGTTAAACTCTGATACTTGATTCTGGAATTTCTTGTATTTTCTCTTTGAATTCAGAACGGGAATCACACAAGAGCAAAAACAAAAATAACCCTAGACAAGACAGTGTTTCTAATTGTGATTCAGAAAGAGAAATTCTTGGGAAATATAAGAAAAAGCATAAGATTAGACAAAAGGGGAGTTCCTCTGTACCTCAAGCTCAGGTGTTTGAGGACAAAACCTCTAATACTCTGGCTAAGGGGGGAGGAATTACCTATGTCTAAAAAGGAAAAAGAACACTCAAAGACTATGCTAGACCCAACTGTGGTTCAGCAACCTTATCAAGACTCATCATAATGCCAAAACTGGAGTTTTTCTCAAAGGGGAAGGGACCATGGTGAAGGAAATGCAACTGGGTATGATAAGTATAGAGGTGACAAAACTGCCCACAGAGGACACCACTATTCTGATTTTGATCAGCATAGTTATAGTGCACTCAAAACAGGTCTAGGCATAGTTTTTCATGTTTGGATGACAGGATTAAAAAGAAAATACAGAAAGAAATGAAATAGAACATGGATTGGAAACACAAGTGGAAAAACAATTGTGGAATTTCAAATTACTCCTCCCAAAATAACTTGCTGCACACTCCCCAACTATGTCCTGATCCTCATTCTCCTGTGCAAAATGCTTCTTCAACAGTACCTAGTGCAGGTGGGATTAGTAGTGCTATGTGATTTACAGATTATGTCCACTCTAATGCTAACATGGTAAAAGGAACTGCTATTGTTGAAAGAGGTAATGAAATGAGATTTAAAAATGAAATGCCAAAAGAAAATAAAAATGCTATGTCTGTGTCTTGCCTTTCTCAAAAGGTCTCCAGAGTTAGTTCAAAAAACAGCGTAAATGTCATAGTAAAACTGCTATGTTGCCAGGGAAGAAAGGCAAATTCTACTTGGGCAACTTAATTCCCAAAGGAAAAGCAGAAAGATTTTACTTTGACATAAACATTGAAAACAGTTTAAATCATGAGGCCTTGCTTGACTCAGGAGCCAAAGTAAATCTGATGTCTAAGTGTCTCTATGATAAGCTGACTAATGCCTTAGGTGACTCAAAGGTGCTGAAACCCCTACCTGATGGTTTACAAGTTGTAGGTTATGGGGGGGAGGGGCGGTCAACAGATCCTAGGTTAAATTGAAAGCATATAAAAAGTTAAACTCTGATGCTGCTGCTGATTCTGGAATTTCTTGTATTTTCTCTTCAGATTCAGAAAATAAACTGCACAAGAGCAAAAACAAAACTATCCCTAGACAAGACAGTGATTCTAATTCTGATTCAGAAAGAGAAATACTAGAGAAATATAAAAAAGCATAAGATTAGACAAGCGAAGGGGGAGGAATTACCTATGTCTAAAAATGAAAAAGAACAGTCAAAGCCTATGCTAGACCCAGTTGCTGCACAGCAAACTTATCAAGACTCATCGCAATGCCAAAACCGGAGTTTCTCCCAAAGGGGGAGGGGCCATGGTGAAGGATACGCCAGTGGGTATGATAAGTATTGTGGTGACAGAACTGACTACAGAGGGTGCTACTATTTTGATTACTATCAGCATAGTTATAGTGCATCTCAAAACAGGTCTAGACACAGTTCTTCAAGTCTGGATGACAGGATTACAAAGAAAATACAGTAAGAAATGAAATAGCACACAAATGGAGTGGAAACATGAGTTTAAAAGCAATTGGGGATTTCAAATTACTCCTCCAAATTCACTTGCGCCATACTCCCCAACAATGTCTTGATCCTCATTTTGCTGTGCAAAATCCTTCTTCAACAGTACCTAGTGCAGGTGGGACTAGTAGTGCTATGTGACTTACAGATTATGTCCACTCTAATGCTAACATGGTAAAAGGAACTGTTATTGTTGAAAGGGGTAATGAGATTGGAATGAGATATAAAAATGAAATGTCAAGTGAAAATAAAAAATAGTATCTCTGTGTTTAGTCTTTCTTAAAAGGCATCCAGAGTTAGTACAAAAACAGTGTAAAATGTCATAGTAAAACTGATATGTTGCCAGGGAAGAAAGACAAATTCTACCTGTGCAACTTAATTCCCAAAGGATTTTACTTTGACATAAACATTGAAAACAGTCTAAATCATGAGGGCTTACTTGACTCAGGGGTCGAAGTAACTCTGATGACTAAGTGTCTCTTTGCTAAGCTGACTAATGCCTTAGGTGACTCAAACATGCCGAAAACCCTCTCTGATGGCTTACAAAGTATAGGTTATGGGGGAGCTCAAGAGACCCTAGGTAAAGTGTGCCTAAGATTACAATTTGGCAAAATGTAAGTCACCATCCAGTGTGTATCACTACTAGAACTGGGGATGATTTCTTGATTGGTAATGACCTTCTGAAAAGATTTAGACTTATTGTTGACTACTTTCACAGGGTTCTGTGGTCACAGGTGAAGAGGATTATTCCATTTAGAAAGAGTCTTAAAGTTTTTAAACAATCAATATCATGCTATTTTGAGGAAAAAAATATGTAATGATTAAACTAAATTTTGTATGTTCAAATGCACCTAATGTATCTATTTTTGGTAATTCTGAAAATGTGGCTAAATGGAGAAGTAAAAGCTTATGTGGTTTGTCCAAACAAGATGTGGTAAATCTGAGATGAATAACAGAGGCCTAGCATTCTTCACAAAATAAAGTAAATCCTGTTTTTCTCAGTGCCATCCTGTTCCTGACACAAAATTAGACTCCAAGTACTGGGCCCACCAAGGACTGTGGAAAGGAGGTGCCGCTAAGTAAAACAAAAGGTAAATTTAAGGTGGCAGTCAAAACAAAGGACTTGTAAATAACTAGTTCTGTGTTGTGCCTAGGCTATGTTTTAAGCAGGCACTAAAAACATTGTTATGGAACAAGGCTTTTCCTGATTTATTATGATTTTGATACTGTGTTTTAATGAACTGTTTTTAAAATTCTGTGTGAAGCACTTTGATAATTTGAAAGGCACTCAACAAATAAAGATATTATTATTATTATTTATTATTGTCCAAGCAGTGCACAGTTTTACAGAATGTTAAAAAGAGTGGCTACAAAATGTTCCAAACCACAAAGGAACCTTGAAAAGGATAGGCACTTGTGCCTCGAAACTTCAGTTGGGGTGAAAAAGTATACATCCTATGCAATGCAAGGTTTGAAATCTCCCATGTCTTGGGTTAGACATACTTGTACTATTGGGTGTATATATAAGCCTAGCCAATGAAATTCTGTGGTCACAGAAAAGGGGAGACCCTTACCCAATACAAGTGACACCACAGGCCTTGAAGTCTGGACAAACTATTCCTCAAGTGTGTCACGCAGTGAGTGAGTCTACAGTTTCAGATAATATAAAGGCATTTTCTGTTATGGTTAATGGAAAGCAAGGCTAAGTAATGCCTGACCAAGCTGCATTGAGTGTGCCTAATCTGTGGTAGTGATATGGATTTAAAGATTCATTCCACACCTTGCCTGGATATGAGCAGTAAAGTAATGCATGTTTTAGTACATAATCCAAAAGCAGAGCCTGTCACTTTAAAAGCTAACTTTGGGTTAGAAATAGTGAAGGGGGAAATCATTTATGATTCAGGAATTCATTGTCCCATTTATTGGGGGGACTAACAGGAGATATTAACTATGAAAAAATGAAGCAAAAGAGTTTTAAAGAGCAGGTATTCACTGTGTTTGTGTTATTTTTATTTCAGGTGTCCGGCTGTCCTGCCTAATAAAGATCTTTGCCATACCTTGTGTTCTGTATTTTTTTCGGTGTAGATATTCTTTCAACTAGTAATATGTTTTGCTGGTTTCATGCACACACTTACAAATGACCCATTAAAAAAAAAAAAAAACACCTCCATCCTGGAACACAGAATCAGCAGTAAAAGTGACGTTAATTAAAGATGGAACACTTCTGATTCTGCTGTTCATCTATATGCACATGTGTATGTTTACTCTGGTCCCACTTATGTGCTCCTCCGTGTGTGTGTGTGTGTGTGTGTGTGTGAATGACAACTGAGGTGACTGTCAATTTTGGGTGGTTAGCACGAGCAGAGAAGTCTATCAGTTGTAAAACAGTGTAGAATAAACTACGAGTCAGTAGGGTTAATTTTTATTTCCATCCATTTCCTTAGTGCCTGCTGTTCTTAATAATCAGGTCCTCATTCACTTGATTTTTTCAAAGCATCCACAGTTGAAAGAAAAAGGTTAGTGGAGGTGCCATTTTAAAATGTTGAAGATGAGTACATACTCTACACACACTGCAGTGATTGTATTTTCCTGACATCTGTGGAGATATTTTAAATTCCACAGTGTTCAGATTTTTTTAGGCATATTTTACTTGTCTAGACATTTATGGGAGGGGTGTGGGGGAAGCAGTAATTGAGAAACAGAGAGATAGCACGAGAAATGGAGAGTCAGAATTAGTCTAATGGATTGCACCGGCCAGCGAGGAGATGATGATGTATTTAACATCTCCTATATGTGTTTATACTGTTTGCTTTATGACCCAATACTTACGATGCTTTCTGTTAGACACCTGAGTTTACTGGGTTTTTTTTTTTGGTCTTCTGATCCCGTTCTCTCTCATTATCTCTCACTCCACATTGCAAACTTCTGTTTAACCTGTCAGACCCTCATTAATATGTATCAAGCTCTGCACATGGATGGAGCAATCACACATACTGCAGACAGCCTGTGAATCCTTCCGTTCACCACCCTCCTCTCAACAGTTATTCACTAGCTCAAAGTCTACTAGATATGTGTGACAAAGATGTGTTTTATTGTAGAATCAGACAAACAGATCACAATTTTTGTCTCAATGTCTGTAGTAACAAGCTCATGTCCCATAATGAATGTCACTCTCACTTGCTTTCTGGATCTGAAGTTTGTCTGCCCTATTATCCTTTCAACCAAAAATCAAATGATTCTTCCCTCAGAATATGTCTTAACACTAAGACATGCAGCAATGTTCTGTGATTTATCAATGGTATTGAAGCAGATGATCTCATACTTAAAAAATATATATATATATATAGATATGTTTCCTGATTGGGAAAAAGAATGAAATAAGCCTTTGGCAGAAATCAAACCCACAACCTTTACCACTAAAGACAGGTAGCTAAGCCATTGAGCCACTGACACTATTGAAATGTTGTTGTGTATTTTTCCCCTTATACCTCAAGTCTCAAACTGAATAAAAGTAAAAACCACATTAAAAATGTTAATCTTGGTTAAATAAATTTAAAATCCCTGTTTATGTTTAATATTCAATCAGTCATGAGAAGCATTGCTAAGGCAATTCATTATGCACTGCAGGAAGCAAATGCTGTAAAACCAATGCCATGGTTCATAAAGATTAGCATGAAGACTCTATGGCCCCATAGTAAGATAAATTAGCATGAATACAAATAAAAAAAAAGCCATAAAATTATTAGGCTAAAAATAAGCATATAAATCTGTCAGGGATCGAACTCCCATGCCCAGTCTAAGCTGCAAAACAGTGCACACAGTCTAACCACTATATCATCAGAGAACTGAAAAAGCAGGCTGTTTTTTCAAATCTATCTTATCCAGTGAGGTTCTGGATGTACTGATAGTATATCAGTTGTTTTGGTACCAGAGAATAAACTTGGACTGCAGCTCTGAAAGCCATTTGTTAATTAGTTTGGCATGCAATGCTTATTGAAATTGACGTATATTTCAAGTTTTTAGTTTGAGAGCAACACACAGCTCATGCAAGCCATGGTACTCTACACAGCTGCCTCCCAGAACGTCATTGTTTGATCATTTTCATGCCTTCTTTGTTCATAGTAGCTAACTGTGACATTTTTTTCCATTATACTATCGCCCCTCAAAAAAATGAATGATTCTCTAGGCTTCGATCCCTCTACCTCTGATATAAAAGGCAAGACGCCATCTCATTGAGCCACACAACTAATCTTCAAAATATGTTGGTTCTTTTAGATGCTTATTTGTTGTGATAGCAGAGTATCATTACAACACCTTGTGCGTAAAAAGGAAAATGCACGCTTTATTTTGGAGGGAGGGATCAATCTTCAACAAAAGTAATCAAAACATGAAAAACACAAGCAGATACAGGCCCTTAGATCTATTGATTATGCTTGAGTGTGCAACTGTCTGAGTTTTCTCCATATCTGCCCCTCCTCTCATTACACCAGTTCAATTCCCCTTGATCCTATCCCACCCCTTCTTAAAACTGATCACCGATTTCAGTGACACCACTTCTTTGGGAACAGAGTTCCACACTGTCACCACTCTCTCTGTGAAGCAGTGTCTTATCAACTCCCTCTTGAACTTGCCCCCTCCAGTCTCAGACTATGCCTCCTAGTTGTCCTTCCTCCCTTTAAGCTAAACCACTCCTTAGTGCTGACCCTGTTTATGACCTTCATATAATTGAAGGTCTCAATCATATCCACTCTATCCCTCCTCTCTTACAGGGAGTACATATTGAGTGTTCTCAGTCTTTCCTTGTAGGGTTTCTCCTCTATTCCTGTTATCATTCTGGTTGCTCTGTGTTGGACTCCCTCCAGCAGCCTAGTATCCTTCTTCAGGGAGGGACGTCAGAACTGCACGCAGTAATCCAGGTTTGGTCTGACGAGTTACATGTACAGTGGCAGGATAACCTCCATCCTTCTTGAGGTGAATCCCCTGGCAATACACCCCAATATGTTATTGGCTTTAGCTGCTGTCTTCATGCACTGTGCTGAATGATTCATATGATTCATATGCTCTGTTACTAGTACCCCAAGATCCTGCTCCTCCTCTGTATTGCCCAACTGTATTTCTCCATTCTGTGACTAAACTTACAGTTCCTGACCCCCAAGTGTATAACTTTGCACTTTTTTTTCATGGAAACCCATCTGCCATGTGTCTGACCATGGTACTTGTCTATCCAGGTTGTTGCTATATTTGTGCACCCCCCATCCGGTCGCCATCACTCCATCGTCACTGTGATGTGAGGTGCCTCGATTGAGTCGCCAATTCAGTAAGCACACAGTCACGGTCACCAAACTCACAGGATACCATCCTTGTGCTGGCTGTCTCCCTACTCATACTAAGGGAGGACCACAATGTGTGGTGTTCGCTCCCTGCCAGGGGGTCCTCCACCCTTACCTTCTTAACCCCTAGCTGTTTAAGAGCATTAAGTCTAGTATGTTTCCCCCTCTGGTAGTCTCCCCCACCAATTGTGCTTGGAAGCTGTCCTGGAATTCATTTAGGATGACATGTTCTTTGGCGTTTCTGGTAGATGGGTACCCCACTCAACCCCTGGAATGTTAAAATCACTGACTATCATTATTTGCCCTTTTGAGCAGAATTTTCTTATCTGCTCCCCTCTTTCTCTATATCCATATCTTCAAATTGGAATGGTGGCCTATATACCAATCTGAGCCTTGTCCTCCTTCCCGTTGAGTATTGTATATGCACCCATAAGGCCTCAGTGCTGCCATCCTTTCCCTCCTCTTCCCTGCTACAGGGAATTTCCTCCCTGATGTAAATAACCACCCCTCCACCCTTCCCCATTACTCTATCTTTTGGGAACAAATTTGTATCCCAGGACCACTAGGTCCCAGTCCTGGTATTGGGCAGCCCATGTCTGAGAGATGGAAGCTATTTCCACTTCTCTTTCTGCCATCAGTGTATGCAGGTCAGTAGTTTTGTATCTCAATCTTCTTTCATTTAAAGAGACCACCCTCCAGTTTGTCCCTCCCTCATATGTGCCTATACCTCCTCCCCTCCTGCCACTCTCCCCATTTTGATCCTCTTTCCCCCCATCCCCACTGGCCTGGAGATTTAGTTCATCCTCTAGCCTGCTGCCTCCCCCCTTCCTAGTTTAACTTTATCTTGGTTGCTATATACTCCCCTAGTCTCTGCCTCAAGACTGATGTGTCTTTCCTACTCAAGTGGAGCCTGTATGAGAATCTAGTTATGCCATGTATCAATTCACCCCCCACTGGCACATACACCTTTGACTGACACCATTGCCCTAACCAAGTGTTGAACTCCTCTATCCTCTGTTTCCTGACTGTACTCACCCTGGGTACCAGTAGAACTTCTGAAAAGGTGACTGAGCTCCATGCCAAGTCTCATAGTCTACCTATGTCCCTGATCCTTTCTTGGACCTCTGTGAATGCGCCCTCTGCCATGTCATTTGTGCCCACATACACCACAATGTGAGTTTTTTTCTGTCCCTTCCCAACACCTTTAGGCAGAAATTGCCCCATTCTAGCTGCTGTCATGCTCGGCATGCACTCTACCCATATATGTCCCCTCTTGTATTCTTGCCTCCCAATTTCACACCTTTCAGAATTCTGTCCCCTATGACTATGGCTGTACCTTCCCAACCTTGCCCCCCCCACCCCCTGTTCCCCTCTCTCCTGGTCACAGTCTTGTTCATTGTGATCATTGTCCCTGCCCTTTTTAACTCCTGCCCCTACCATATTTTTCTTTGGTCCCTCACTTGCTCCTCCTCACCCTCCTTGCCCATATCCTGCTCAGTCTATCTCACACTCACTCTCTCTCTTCTCAGTCCATTTTGCTGATTATCCCGCGCTCCCCTGCTGCTTGTCCTCCTTCTCCCCCTCCTCCCCTTACTCCTGCCTGATTTTGGCCTCTTCACCCCACTTCTGTCTCACAATTTGTTCATCCCTACCCTTTTTTTGCCAATCCTCTATTCCATGCTTCTTAAATGCCTTGCCCCTGCCTCCTTCTATTCCCTCTTACTTGTCCTCCCCCTACCTAGAAGTTCCATTGTCTCCCTTACCCTGCTCCTTCCCTATCCCTTTTCTGCACTCCTGTAGCCCATGTCCCTCTAGGCTTCACTAAACTGAGAATTTATTATATCTATCTATTGTCCTGCCTTGAGCCTCCCCCCCAGTGTTCCGTTTGTTATTGTACTTTCCCACCTCCCCTAAGGCTTTGTCATCCCTTTGCTGTTGAACACTGCCCATTTCTCTGGCTCTAGTTTCCTTGGACCTGGCTTGTATGGTAGTCATTGCTCCATTAGTGCTCCCCTGCCCCCTTCCCCAGACTGGCCCCTAGGCTATCTGCATACCTCCTTTGGATCACTATCAGGCAGGATACGTATTGTGCCAAACACAAACAAACAAAAAAATAAATAAATAATGCCATACCAAATAATCCACAACTTCCACAAGGCATGCACGAGGTGACTGCCCCTGGACATGTGAGCCCCCCTCCAATCGTGGGCCTGGCTCCATGGAGCCATTGAATCCATTGTAAATTCGCTACTGCCTGACACCAGCCTGTAGAATGTTTTCATCTGTTCATGGCCTATTGACAGTTATTCAGAAATTGGACATGGAGGTACTGAAGTTTTTAGTTATGTTGTACATGAATTTAAATGAAAAACAAAAAGTAAACATTTCATGGCTCAAAAAGAAGGCTAATGAATCTGGCTGGTATTGATCCCCCTGAGTAGGATATTATTGCAAAGTAGTCCTCAAACACCAAACCCTGCACCACCAGTGATCTGTATATGCCAACATTATCTTTGTAAATGTAGCCTCTTGTGACTTTTTGACTGAATCAAAAGTAGTACAATTCTTTTGTAAATGGTGAAAAATTAAAACAATTTGGCATGCTGTTTTCAAATATCTCTTGTTGATTACTATGGCAACCAAATATTCCTGAAACTGACTCATTGTAAAAGTTTCAGTTGGGAAAGCAACATACTGTACAGCTCATGCAAGTCATATGGACATACGAAAATGCCAGTAGAAGCAGGCCTTATGGTCTATTGAGACTGCTCGATCATGCAGCTAGCATCTCAACTTGAAGCTGTCATACTCTCTCCACCCCTCTTTATCATGACACCCCCCCATCACTATATCCCAAACCCCTCTTGATGCCACTCACTGTTATATAGGATACCACACCCTCTGGCAAAGCATTCCACCTGTCCATCACCCTTTTTATTGAAAAAATTTCTCCCGATTTCCCTCCTGAATCTTCCCCCCTCCTACCTCAACTGATGCACACTTGTATCGCTCCCACTTTTAAGCTGGAAAATCCCTTCTGCATTAACCTTATTTACCACCTTAAGGCATTTAAAGGTTTTAATAATTTTTCCCACTTTCCCTCCTCTCATCCATGGAGTACATAAGAACAATGGAAGTTGCCATCAGAAGGGGTCCTCTTGTTCCATCTAGTCTACCCAGAATACCAACCAACCTCCTCTTAGACTATTTCCCTTTTTGTGAGTAGTGTTTATCACACGTAAGTTTGAATTCCCTTATTTTTATTTTTTTTAATTTACACCCATTAGCGGTTTCTCATTTATGGGTTCCACATCAGTTACAAGGACAAAGATACATCAAAACAGTAGTACATGTTTTAGACAGGGTAACAATGTTACTTACATTACATTACATTTTTTGAGTCTATTACCTCTTGCGGTAGGCTATTCCAAGGGTTGACCACCCTCTCCAAAAAAATTACTTCCTGATGTTTCCCCTAAATTTACCTCCTGCTAGTCGTAGATTGTGGTCTCTAGTACAACTCTTTGATTTCATCTGAAACAGGTTTTCCTTCTGTGCTGTGTTATTTCCCTTCATATACTTAAATGGTTTGATCATGTCCTCCTTGTCTTTTCTCTGTTATAGTGAGCATACCTGTAAAGCAGCCAGTCTGGTTTTATTTGACTCCTGGTGCAAACCATGCATCATCTTTGTAGCCCTTCTCTGCATTGCCTCCAGTCTGTTGATATTCTTCTTCAGATGTGGCCACCAAAACTGGATGCAATACTTCATGTGCAGCCTAACCAGTGATCTGTAGAGTGGAATTATCACCTCTCTTTCTCTACTAGTTATACCCATTCCAATGCATCTGAGGATGCCATTTGCTTTCTGTGCTGCCATTTCACATTACTCGCTTGTCCTAAGGTCATCTGTAATGATTACGCCAAGATTCCTCTCCACCTGTCTTACATCAAGCTGGTGTACTAGCAGCATGTATTCCTTCCTGGAGTTTCTTTTGCCCAAATGCATGACCTTGCAAGTTTTTTGCATTGAACTTCAATTGCCAATTTTTGGACCATACTTTCAACCTCTTCAGATCCTTTTCCATCTTCAGTACTACCTCTTGGGTGTCCACTTGGTTGCAGAGTTTTGTGTTGTCTACAAATAGGCATAATTTTGCCTCCAGCTCATCAGTGATGTTGCTGTTGAACATTTTGAATAGGATGGGGACTAATACTGACCCCTGTGGCACACCACTGATCACCTTGTCCTCCACTGACTGAGCTCCATTAACTAATACCCTTTGTGCCCTACCCCTTAGCCAGTCTGCAATCCAGTTGACTGTCTTCTGACTAAATCCTGTTTTAACCAGCTTATTCATAAGATTTCTATGGGGTACAGTGTTGAAGGCCTTCTTGAAGTCTAGATACACCATGTCCACTGCCCCTCCCTGATCCACTGCTCTGACCACCCAGTCAAAGAATTCTATCATGTTTGTCGGGCATGATTTTCCTGCCGTAAATCTGGGTTTCTTGGGTTCAAGCTTTCTGGATTCTTTTAGATGATCCACTAATCTATAATTCAGCAGTGACTCCATAAGTTTGCCTACCACAGAGGTCAGACTGACTGGTCGGTATGTCCCAGGCTCTTCTCTGCTTCCATTTTTATGTATGGTATCACCACAGCCCTTTTCTGGTCTATTTTTATTGTGCCAACTCTATTAATCTATCCACATAGTACTTTCCTATTCCTCACAATCCAGTCTTTGTTCTTCCTTCTTTCTCTAATGCATCTGCATAAATCCTTTTCTCCATCCATAATACCCTGTGCCAGTCTCAGTTCACTTGATGCCTTTGCCACTCTGACTATTCTGGTAACATCCATGGACTTCTTTTTATACTCCTCATTAACAACCCCTTCCCCCACACTGATTTATTGATTTCCCAAACTAAATTTCTCTTGGCCCTTATACCCCTCCATAACCTCCTGAGTCAAACAACTGGGCTTCCTTGCCCTTTGATTCTTACTCCGTGTCTTTGTGCATGTCCCAGTGGTCTCTGCCAGAACTCTTTTAATAATACCCCTCTTTTGATTTGCTCAGCTAGCTTTCTGTCCATGTCATCACCTTGTGCTGGTGTTCTGTACACCATCCACATGATCAGTGATCTACCTCTCAAGTCTTGAAATTGCATTCTATATTTCTCCCCCTCCTCTAATCATCATATCCTAGTCCTGGTACTGAGTAGCCCTCGTTACTGTGATGGCTGCAATGTCCACCCTCCTCACTGCCAATAGAGCCTGCAACTCTGCTAACTTATTACGTAGGCTCATCACATTTAACATGTCTCCCCCCCACCCCACTCCTTGCCTTTTCCCTGGCTCCTCCACTATTATATTGTGTGTTAAGATTGTTGGGCTCCCCTCTCTGGGCTCCCTACCTAACAGCTGTTCACTCACTGTTCCCCACCCCACACATAATTTAAACTCACCTTTGCTGCTATGTACTCCTCTAGGTTTTACCATACCGCAGCGACAGCAGCTATGGAGATATCCCCGACAGTGACAGCCGCATTGCCGAGTGTCAGCAATGCAGTGTCAGGGATGCCTCCTGTTTCCATCAGGGGCTGTGCCCCATGAACCCCATGTGGGGGGTGTGACAGAAATGGGAAGGAAAGAGTTAATGGTTTGGATTCTGTAGATGCCTTATTTTTTAGCAGTGTGGAAAAAATACACTGAGGCTGAAATCCTCCAGCAGCAACCAGCTTGTGGAATTCTAGCTGCTAGATAAGAGCTGGGTCATAAATCTCAGTGGACATCTCCAGACACACACAGACCTTGCAGACATGGACACAGGGCAGTTTGACTGGATTGGATCATTCAAATATAAACTTAAGGTGAAAAGGAATATAATTGGTCACCAATAGATGTTCACTCTGATTGGGACAATTAAATAGATACATGTTAGTTGGTTGGTGCATTTAAGGGAGAATAGGAATGACCTAGTCTCCATAGACTATATAAGCTTCTGTAAGACAGAGATCTCTTGCCCTGGAAGCTGTGAGGGAAACATAAGCTTGGAGCCACCTGGTATGTCCGTGGGAGCTGGCAGTTAGAACAGGGTCCAGTGTCTCTTAAGGACAGGGAAGGGTAAGTTTAGTGATAGTATATTTCAGTAATAGCCTTCTTCTTTTGCCATCTGTTGTTTAAAAACATTTGTTTACTTTTCCTGTATAAGTGTTATTCTCTTGTGTTGTAAATACATTTCCTGTAAATGCTCATTGCACTTTCTGTTAAGTAAAACTATTTATTTGCTCAACAGTTGTGACTCTGATGTCATTTTTTCTAAGGTAAGATTTGGTTTTCCACTGGCTAAGGTAAACTCTGTGAGCATCCGCCACCTGAAAGAGACACACTACAGACTTTAACTTGTGCAATTACGTGTGATTATTCAAGTTTGTACACTTGAAAGAGGTGCCGGAAGGAAAGTCCGGCTGGTGGCAGCGACCTGAGGACACACACCTCTCTAAAAGCTGTTTCAGCCCAGAGGGAGAGGTGGGTTGTCACATATTGGTGGCAGAGGTGGGATGAGGATAGCGGACTGCGTAGCACACTGAGATACAGAGTTTGCCAGTGGAACAGTTACCTTAGCATTGCAAAACAGGATACAAGAGGATACATTTGTACAACAGTTTTATTTGTTTCTAGATAGCACAGTAAAGTGTAGCAGTAGAGAATGAGCTCCACGGAGTATGACTTACTTACTGTAACACAGCTTTTTGAAAGGTGCCAGGAAATGGGATTCAGCCTGAAAGTCTAAAGCAGAAGAAAAGGCAGACCTCATAGCTACTCTCTTGGCACATGATCTGAAGCAGACTGTCGCTGGGGTGAGTCAGGAACTGAGGCAGCAGACCCCCAAACCAGCTTGAGGCACTGCGACTGCAGCTATTGCTGCAAGACAAGGCATTGGAGGTGAAAAGACTGGATGCTGAAGCAGAAGCAAGAAGGTTGGAAGCAGAAGCAAGAAGACAGGAAGCAGAGACAGAACTTGAAGAAAAGAGACTGGCAGACAGAGAGAAAGAACGCCAAGACAAAGAGAAGGAATGTGAAGACAGAGAGAAAGAACACCAAGAAAGAGAAAAGGAACGACAGCACGAGAAGGAGATGATGACCCTCCGCAGTCAGCAAACCGTGAGTAATGGTGGAGTGAGTTTACCTCATGAAGCCAAAATGAATTCTAAATTGTTCCCTCAGTTTAAAGAAGGAGATGACCTTGATTTATTTTTAAGGTCATTTGAGAGAGTATGTAATCAATTACAATTAAATAAGGCTTCCTGGTCAACTTATCTCACACCCTTGCTGATGGGGAGAGCGCTGAATGCATTTGCTAAAATGAGTAATGAAGACTATGCTGATTATGATAAAGTAAAAACAGTGTTGTTGAAACATTTTGAATTAACTCCTGAGGCTTATAGAAGAAAATTTAGGAGTTAAAGAAAAGCCCAGAAGACAGTTATGCAGAACTGCAGGTTAAACTGTATACTTACCTTGATAGGTGGATGGAGGGCTAAAGCAACTACTGTGGAACTGATTAAAGATGTATTGGTGAGAGAACAATTCCTTTAAAATTGTACCTGAGGACATGCGTGTATGGCTCATAGACAGGGCATGCGCCTCTTCCACAGAGGTGGCAGGAAGCGCTGATGAGTATCTGTCTAGCCGGCCACACACACACAGCAATAAGTCTTACGGTATGGGGAGCAGCACATGGGTATAAAGGGATCCCAAAGGGGCAGCCCAAGGAAACCAGCCTGCACCTGAGCCCAAAGTAGAACCCTCTGGTTCTAAGGGACTCAAGAAATAGGTCCCAAGAAATGTCATATTTGCAATCAAGTGGGACACTTGAGATATAACTACCCTCAGAAACTGGTTAAGGGGCAGAGATATTGAGGCAGGGTGATCAAAGGGCACTGGTGTGTTTGTAGGGTGTGTCCAGTCTGAAGAACCACTCTCCTCTGATGAGAATCTGCGTCCCATTACAGTTAATGGAATAGTAACACAGGGACTATGGGACACAGGTGCTAACATCTCCTGGTAAGGCAAGATCTCATTCGGGCAGAGCAGATCGTGCCTGGGAAATACTCAAGGTTCGGGCATTCACAGGGCCACCAGTCCCATTACCAATGGCTAGAGTCTTCCTGAGCTGGGAAAGGGCCATGTAGAAAGGAGGTGGGAGTTGTAGAGGACCTACCTGTAAGTATGATTGTGTGGAAGGATTTGGACCCCAGTAAAAAACTGGTGTGTGTTGTAACTCGTAGTCAGGCACAAGGGCAAGCTTCTGAGGGGGAAGAGGGGTTGACTCTGGGTGGTCCAGCCACACCCTCAGCAGCTGAGGAAGTGTCCAGCACAGGAGAGGGTATGGCTAGAAGCTGCAGTCCAGAACCCCACTCACAAATAGAGGAACCCACAGGACTCCCTTCAGAAGGGGCACTGGGAAGGGTCAGACGAGGGCAGCTGAGTGCTGCACAGCGAACTGACCCTACCCTGGAAAAACTGAGGGAAATAGCTCATAGGGCTGAGCATTCTCAGGGGGGTAAAGAGTCCATTTACTGGGACAATGGGCTGTTGTACAGAGAATGTACAACAGAGGAAGGGCTAGCTGGTGAGGTACTCCAGCAGCTGGTAGTCCCTAAGGTTCACCGTCAGCAGCTTTTGGCCCTTGCACATGATATCCCTTTTTCAGGGCACTTGGGAGTGAGGCGCACGAAAAAGCGCCTCACCAACAATTTCTTCTGGCCTGGTATTGGCAAGGATGTGGCAATTATTGCCGGACTTGTCCACAGTGCCAGCGGTGGGAAAATGGGGACAAGGCCAAGGCAGCTTTGGTGCCCCTGCCCATTATTGATGAACCCTTCAAGAGGGTAGCAGTGGACATAGTGGGGCCATTGAGCACCCCAAGTCACACTGGCAAGCGGTATATCCTGGTAGTTGTAGACTATGCCACTAGATACCCAGAGGCAGTGGCCCTAACATCCTCTGAGGCAGGACCAGTGGCAGATGCAGTGTTGGAAATATTTAGCCGGGTGGGCTTTCCCCAGGAGATACTGTCAGACCGGGTGCCAATTTTATGTCAGGATTAATGAGTAGTTTGTGGGAGAAGTGTGGGGTAAAGCAGTCAAAACCTCCCCATACCATCCCCAAGCTAATGGTCTAGTGGAGCGATTTATTCAACCCTTAAGACCATGCTAAGGACTTTTGCTGACCAGCATAAGACAGACTGGGACAAATTTTGCCTCATCTCCTATTTGCATACGAGGAAGTACCACAGGAGTCCAGAGGGTTCTCACCTTTCGAGCTCCTGTTTGGTCATAGGTGCGGGGCCACTAGATTTGATTCGGGATGAATGGGAGGGTGACCGTGCCTCCCAAGAGGAGTCTGTTGTGGAGTATGTCCTGAACTTCAGGACCCACCTTAGGGAGCTTATGGGGTTTGCTCAGGAGCACCTGGCCACTGCACAACAGCGGCAGAAAGTCTGGTATGACCGTGGGGCCCGAGCAAGAGAATATGAGGTGGGACAGCGAGTGATGGCACTCATCCCTGTCCGACAGAATAAGTTACAGGCAGCATGGGAGGGGCCATTCTCCATTGTCCAAAAGGTTAGTGATGTCAATTACATGATAGAGCTCCCGGACAGGAGATGCAGATGAAAGGTGTATCATGTTAACATGCTGAAGCCCTACCATGACAGAGAGGAAATGGTCCTCACTGTATGCAGTGCTCCAGAGGAGGAAACTGAGGTAGATCCACTGGTGGACCTACTTGGGGAGGCCAGGGTGCATCCTCTGTGGACAGCCTTACCCTCTCTCGGAACAGCTGACACCAGCCCAGGTGCAAGAAATTAGGGTGTGCTGAGAGAATTTGAAGACATGTTCACAGGGAAGCCAGGGTACACCACGATGGCAGAGCACCATGTGGATACAGGGACCCAGGATCCCCTGAAACAGTCCCCCTACAGGGTACCTGAGCATGTTAAGCAGACTGTGAAAGAGGAGCTCAAAGAGATGCTGGAACTGGGGGTAATCCAGGAATCTAGTAGCCCCTGGGCATCACCCGTGGTACTGATCCCCAAATGGGATGGCACCACAAGATTCTGCGTGGACTACCAGAAGCTTAACAGCTGCACTGAGTCTGATGCTTATCCCATGCCCAGAACAGATGAGACCCTGGAGCGACTGGGGGGAGCCAAGTATTTGACCACAATAGACCTAACAAAGGGCTATTGGCAGGTACCTCTGACCCCTGTGGCCAGGGAAAGATCAGCGTTTGTTACTCCATTTGGTTTATATGAATTTAAGGTAATGCCATTCGGAATGAAGAATGCACCTGCAACCTTTCAACGGCTTGTAGATCTGATTCTGTCTGGGGTAGGTGAGTTTGCATTGGCTTATATGGATGATATAGCCATATATAGCCAGACCTGGGATGAGCACATCAAGAATGTGCGGATGTGTTCCACAGGTTAAAGAAGGCAGGTCTGACAGTCAAGGCAGAGAAGTGCCAGATAGGTA
The DNA here is from genome assembly GCA_016271365.2 of Neoceratodus forsteri. NCBI lineage: Eukaryota > Metazoa > Chordata > Ceratodontiformes > Ceratodontidae > Neoceratodus > Neoceratodus forsteri. Next base: position 496,855,410 of record CM057453.1, read on the forward strand.
TGGCAGAAGTATCCTACCTTGGGCACCGGGTGGGTAGTGGACACATCCGTCCGGAGCCTGCCAAGTTGATGCCATCCTGGCCTGGCCTACTCCTACCACAAAGAAACAGGTCAGGGCATTTCTAGGGACTGCAGGGTACTACCGAAGGTTTGTTCCTGCTATGGCGATCTGGCTAAGCCCTGACAGACCTAACCAAGAAGGAAAGCCAGATGCAGTGAAGTGGTCAGAAGGCTGTGAGGTTGCTTTTCAGGAGCTAAAGAAGGCCTTAAGCAGCCCAGCTGTATTGGCTAGCCCCAATTATAGTTTAAAGTTTATGGTCCATGTGGATGCCTCAGATCATGGGCTGGGGGCTGTGCTGAGCCAAGTTACTAAGCAGGGGAGGAGCACCCAGTTGTGTACCTCAGCCGAAGGCTTTTGCCCAGAGAGGAGGCATATGCCACAATTGAGAAGGAATGCTTGGGAATAGTGTGGGCCCTTCAGAAGCTGCAGCCTTACCTATATGGGAGAGAATTTACTGTGGTCACAGATCATAATCCCCTGATTTGGCTTCATAGGTCCAGTGGACAAAATGGTAAACTACTACGTTGGAGTTTGGTACTGCAGGCATACAACATGACCATACAGCATCGCAGTGGCAAACAAAATGCAAATGCGGATGGGCTATCTAGGCAGGGCTAATGGCCTGGCTGGATACTTTTGGGCACTCCCCAGTAATTGCATGAACGGCTGTGTCACTTGGGGTAGCCCAAGGGACACGCCTTCATTATCTGGGGGAGATGTGACAGAAATGGGAAGGAAAGAGTTAATGGTTTGGATTCTGTAGATGCCTTATTTTTTTAGCAGTGTGGAAAAAATACACTGAGGCTGAAATCCTCCAGCAGCAACCAGCTTGTGGAATTCCTAGCTGCTAGATAAGAGCTGGGTCATAAATCTCGAGTGGACATCTCCAGACACACACAGACCTTGCAGACACGGACACAGGGCAGTTTGACTGGATTGGATCATTCAAATATAAACTTAAGGTGAAAAGGAATATAATTGGTCACCAATAGGTGTTCACTCTGATTGGGACAATTAAATAGATACGTGTTAGTTGGTTGGTGCATTTAAGGGAGAATAGGAATGACCTAGTCTCCATAGACTATATAAGCTTCTGTAAGACAGAGATCTCTCTTGCCCTGGAAGCTGGAGGGAAACATAAGCTTGGAGCCTACCTGGTATGTCCGTGGGAGCTGGCAGTTAGAACAGGGTCCAGTGTCTCTTGTAAGGACAGGGAAGGGTAAGTTTAGTGATAGTATATTTCAGTAATAGCCTTCTTCTTTTGCCATCTGTTGTTTAAAACATTTGTTTACTTTTCCTGTATAAGTGTTATTCTCTTGTGTTGTAAATACATTTCCTGTAAATGCTCATTGCACTTTCTGTTAAGTAAAAGCTATTTATTTGCTCAACAGTTGTGCCTCTGATGTCATTTTTTCTAAGGTAAGATTTGGTTTTCCACTGGCTAAGGTAAACTCTGTGTAGCATCCGCCACCTGAAAGAGACACACTACCAGACTTTAACTTGTGCAATTGCACGTGTGATTATTCAAGTTTGTACACTTGAAAGAGGTGCCGGAAGGAAAGTCCGGCTGGTGGCAGCGAATACCCGAGAACACACACCTCTCTAAAAGCTGTTTCAGCCCAGAGGGAGAGGTGGGTTGTCACAGGGGGCTCTGCCCCCATACCCCCAATCTCTAGGATTCCAACTCTGAGTCGGAGTTGGACTGGCGGGCAAAACACCCTGCGAGGCAGTCCCCTGGCCGTGCAGAAACCATCACTGCAACAGGCGGATTTTGGCTGAATCCTGTCGTTGTGGTGGTCTTTGCTGTCAGGGTTTTGAAGCAGAGATGGCATGCTACCCCTCTATCCCCTTCCTGCTCAAGTGTAGCCTAAATCATCATGTGTCTCTAAATGCAGCTTCCCCTTATAACTACATTGTGTGTTCACCACCTTACTTTGTTTTTTCCACATCAGCTTACTGCAATATGCCTTATTTATTTTTGTTAAAACAAATATATTGTACTCTTTTGCTATCTCCAATGTTAATTAAATAAAAAATGTAGCTACTGTCAGAATTGAACCCACCTCTTCTGACTCAAAGAGCAGGATTCTTACCCAATGAGCCACATAATCTATCTGTCACTCTTCTGTGTATTGCCACCTCATGTATTCAAAATATTAGCATCCTGACCATTTCCTGTACTATGTGCTGGATGTTTGTATATCATACTTGTAAGTATTGCTGTGCCATTGTATGGTTAACTAGTGACACACAGTATCTCTGTTGCTTTTCTAACCTCTCTGACTTATATGGTCCATCTACATGGGCACCCTTCCTAAGCCATACAGATAACCATCTGAAGCTAATGGCATCACTACAGACTCTAATATAATATATAGCTTTATTATTATTACTGTTTTCATGCTAGTTGTTCAAATTAATTATATACTATGGTTTGAATAAATCAGATGTTCATCTGCCTTTTTCAGCGTCAGCACCATCGGGAATATGATAATGCCAAGAAAGTGTGTGATTAGAGGGTGTGGAAAATCATACTGTGACAAATCTAACTTGCATTCATAGCCACATAGTCCATCATTAACAGCTAAATGGGATGATTTTGTTAAATCAACATGGCCCACGTGGAGAGGCAGAAATGATACTGCTGTCATTTGCTGTGATCATTTTCTGCTCCTACTGACTTTATCAGATTCCAACAGTGAGCATCAGGGTTCAAACAAAAACTCAGTCTTGTACCAGGTGCTTTCCCAACTAAGGTGAGCAAGACAGAATACAATCAAGATACACTGCTTGTACAGGAGTAATCAGAGGAAGACATGCTATACAGTGAATGTATGGATGTACTAAGTACAGATAGTGTAAGTATTATTATTTTATATATTTATTTCATTTTTGTTTACTGGGTAGATGCACTAGCCATAGACATGACTATTTTCAGGCATGACCAGGGAATTTATCCATGTCATGCAGTATGTGACATTGTTACCACATATATGACATAACTTCACCTACTTAAAATTGCAGAAAGTTCATTCAGTTTAATGTAATGAGCTGTAATGTGAAATTAATTCACACAATGTTTTGATGAACATCATTGTTTGCAGAAAATTTATTATCAAAATGTGTAAATGGCTGGCCCAGTGGTGCTGAGGGTTGAGGCACTGGGCACCACACCTCACCCCACGCTGGTGACCCATGTTTGGGAATGGACACAGGCCACTGGGGGTTGGCAGGGGCAGAGAAGGATCGAGCATCCCTAGGACTGCTCTCCTTCTCCAGGGAGGGGTGAGTTTTCCCCCTAGCAGAGGCTGGGATGCAGATTGCCAACACTGAGGTGGTGGGCGGGGGATGCAGCAGACACTGGGAGGAGGGCGCGTAGGAGCGTGTGCGCTCTTTCTATTGGTGTCACTGCACGCTACACCCCCTAGAATGGAAATGGAAAAACAGGAGCCCTAGGCCACATGATGATGATTGTCCCCCTCTGATGTGCCATCCGGGAAGATGCTTCCCTTGGAACTGGATCTGGTCTGGTGGGTTGAGGGTCTCCCCACCCCCTGCCATGAGGGGTAAGTCGTGGTGGCTGAAGGGGAGGGGGTCTTATACCCAGGGTTGGCATGGGAGGGGGACATTAGATGGCATCAGCTGAGGGCTCCAGGGGAGAAAAAGCACCAAAAAAATGTGTAAATGCATTTCTCTTGCTGTGCATGCAGCATATGTTCACATGGGCTGTTAGACTTTGTTGTGAGAACTTAGCAATTTTACAATGTGCTGTGAGAATCAATCACTTTCAATGGCTGACTGGCACTGTTCGGGTCTTGTAAATCATAGCTTCACAAATGCAAAATGTGCCATTCAGTATCATATCTGTTATCCGTCCCCCATCCCCCACCCACGACCATGATAATGAAAAGCACCATATTGAACCAATGTTAAACCACTATCTCACCAGCATATCTCAGGGTCCAAAAAGGCCCCCCTCCCAAAAATAAAATGGATGCTGACAGTATCTCTATTGCGGTCTGAATGCAAGCGCCTAATTGTCTTCTGAGGATGGGGGAGTTGGTTGATAACATAAATTATCCTATGTATCAATATCTATTTAACTGTCTTCACAGAGTATAACAATCTGTAAAGACATGGAATATGCAAGACAGGAAATTGTGGAAGAATCAATTACTCCCTTTCAACTCTCAATTAATAACCACAATGACAGTAGATTATGTCCTGTTGTATGCATGGAGTTTTCAGAACAGCATGAAACTTATGTAGCTGAGACTGTCGACACAAACTCATTACATGATCACTCTTACACATTGCCACCAGTTTTTAAATCAAATAACTATGGAACACAGTATAATATAAGGAAATCACACAGAAGCACTGGTATGTTCTTATCAGGCATTGTCATATTACACTTATATCTGACAATTTCATAACTGAAATTAAGTGAATATGAAAACTAACTGGCATAGATGTATTCTTTATTGTCTTTATTTTCTACATTATTATTGAAATTGTGCTTCATGATTTATATAATTTGGTGTGTGTGTGTGCGTGTGTGAGAGAGGGATTTATGTTGCGTAACTATATTAGTAGTCTGTATATGATTTTTCCATAATGGTAATAAGTTTAGTATATTTTTTTGTAACTTCAAAACATTTTTCAATGTTTTTTTCAAAGTTATCTATGGATACATTTTATATAAGCAATAAGCCTTGGCTGTGGAGGGTGAGAACGGTGAAAGTCACATGTGAGGTGATAGGGAAACCTGACGTGTGTTCGCTATTATAACCCATGGGTTTCCATATGGGGAGAATGCTCTACAGTTATTATACTGAGGATAATGGATGGGAATTTATTGGTAACTATGTGGTAATCATTTTGAGAGGTTACAGCGGTAATGTACATCTCGAGTGAGATGCTCTAGCATTTTAAAGTTGTCACCATAGACACGCTAAGCATTTTCAGTAAGGTTACCAGTAAATCCACATTCATTATAGAAACATAGAAACATAGACTTTGATGGCAGATAAGGACCACTTGGCCCACCTAGTCTGCCCACATAGTATATGGCAAAATACTGAAGAAAGTCCTTACTACTTTTCCAATAGTGCCTCCCAAGATTGGGGCCTGCTTTCACTGTTGCAACCATTAGTTGAGTGATGAGTGTGTAAATGATTGCACATGCTTAAATTCACTCCAGTTGATAACTCTCTGGATTTAGACAATAATAATGACTCCCCATACAATTTTACTTAGTTCTATTAGTTCTATTTTTAATACTGTTACTACAGCTACCCAGACCGTACTTCAGAAAAGGAATAGAGAAGCACAGACAGTTTTTTCTCAGTCTTCCATTTGTATACAATGCAATTTAATTGGAGAGCATCTACATGATGTTTTGGTATGCACCTCACTAGAATCACCAGTCTTTGACCTGTCCAGTGAGTACCAAGTTACAAACTCAGAACGTTCATCAGTGGACAACAATGACATGGATCCAGACTACTTACCTAGTAGTAGTGAGAATACTCATGATTTAGATGATTCAAGAATCTCTGCTCATTCAAGTTGAATTCAATACAAAATATTGTTAATGTATATTTGTTTGAGTATAAAATAAAAAATAACAATAGGATGTATCAGTATGTATATTGATGAACAGTGATATCAACTGGTTGAGAACTCAATGATGAGACAATTGTATGATTATCTGAGTGATCAGGTTATTGAGAAAATACACCCAGTATTTGTAAACTTGAATGTCAATATCTGTACTTAAATCACTGTCAGTTTTGGCATACATTTAATGTTCACAAGCTACCCATTTTTTTAAATGTATCTTCCAGAGTGAATGAATCAGTTGAACACACAGTAGAAAATAAAGGAAAATACATTGTTTTTGAGAGCTGTCTTCTGGAACTATTTAGAATGTGTCCCTGGTGTAACACCACTCAATCCTCATATTTTCTGAAAATGTGGCACTGCAATCCACATATCACAGAATTGCACAATATGTGACTTTTGGCATCAGTGGTGTGGTCAGCCCTACATTGGACACATATAAGCTAGCAACTTGATCCTATCTGGGTCAATATTATTTACTGGTAATATGCCATCCAAGGCATTACATCTTTTAGAAGTGATGAATGTACAATTGATAACTAAAGCTACATTTTTTAAACACCAACATGCATACATTCAGCCAGTCATATACAAGATATGGAACCAACAGAAAAGTGAGATCCTATCTCATCTGAGCAAGATGACAGGGTCACTAGTACTAGCTGGTGATGGGAGGTCGGACAGTCTGGGACACTGAGCAAAATATGGATCATACAGCATAATTGAGCAGTGAGTTAACAAAGTGCTTGATGTGGCTGTGGTACAGGTACATGAATATTTGAAATGCTGTATAACTATTGGTATAACATATTGGTATAATATATAACTGTCGGTATAACATATTGGTATAATCTCATTTGACTATATTTGAGTTTTGGAACAGTCACATTTTTAAAGAGACTGATATATTAAATATAAAAAAATCAATATTATATCATTCACAAGTTTCCTCAGTATATCTTTTGATGTGTATTTTGATTGTAGAGTAAAGAGGTAAAGGCAAGTACATGGTGCGAACCTGAAGGACTGCAGAGGGTGGTTCATTCCCTTCAAACTAGTGGGCATTTGATTGGAGAAATAATAACTGATCACCATAGACAGATTGGCAAGTGGATCCACTAAAACTTGCCAGATATCACCCATTTATATGACATATAGCATGTGGCAAAATATAATAATTTGATAATTGAACTGAACTAATTTGTTAATGCTACCTGCCAATTACAATATTAGTGACTGATTAGCATTACAGTAGCACAATATGTGATTTACTTTGCCTCAATGTAGTCAGTTTATTAAATTCAGAAATCTAATGGCTAATGCTTAGGATTTTATGGCCCTATATCAAAATCAGTATCATTCAATAACAACCTGAACAAATCATGTGTTAACATTGATAAAAAAACCAAAAAACAAAGTTACCAAACCTGGCCATTAGAAATATACTAAATAGAAATGTGACGCAATGAAATAAGGAGACCCACATTTATTCATGTCAAGCAGTGTCAGTTTGTAATACATTAGTACTGAACAATTAATGATATTATTTTTTTTTAAACTACTAGCAAATGTATAAATTGTCTTGTGTAATTAAGTGTTGCTAAAAAGATCAATGCTGTGGCACAACAAAAGGGTTGTGAAGATGTCAGTCTATGGAGATCTTCAATAGTCAATCACATGTACTGGAGTGCATCATCCACTGCAAACATGTCGGGCGATATCATATCATCTAAGTGGTTCAGTGTCATGAACATCCTCAATATCCATGATGGGCACAGTGTCCTGTTTCCTACATGCTTACATGATCTGCTTGATGATGATTCAAGACAGACGAGTGGTTGAAGCATAGTAAGAAAAAATAGATACTTTTTTAATTTTTATATAATCTAATTAAATATCATTCACACTGGTATTGATTACTTTCATACTTTATATGAATATTTTAAATCCATCACCAGACAACCCCCCCGCCCACTCATCTGGAATGAGAATTGCCATATAGTGTGACAATGAAATTACTATTCCTTTCATTTAAAGTAAGTAATTATCTCTATCATGCTTCTTCCATTTCTTTAAATACTGTTCAAACTTAATCTGTCTTTCTGTTTTGGTGCACAAACCTTGTCTCCACACCTCATGATACAAAAATATAAAGGTATGTTTTAATCTTATTACAAGCCATGAACTGTATCATTTTATATTTGGCTAATTTCAACATTTAATTTACAAAGATAAAGTTATACAGTAGGTTGATGATACAAAGCTCCATATTATTGTAAATAATTAGTTGAATTGGTTAATGACAGATTCAAAGGCGGCTGTACATTTGGAATCAATAGTAAACAATCGGATGCTTTTGAACAACATTAAAAAACTATCAACTGATTACCAGACTTCAAGCCTTGAAGCATTTCATAGCCTTATACTCCATTTTGCCCCTAAACATATGGCCTTTTTTTACACAGGGATGCATTGCAGGTAAGTATAAATGTTCATATGTTTATTACTCCTTTCGTAGTTTAACAAGTACAATGAAATAAAACTGAGGTTGGAAAAAGTTTATTTCTTTAAACAATATTTACAGATATGAAATTGCAGTTATATGTATAGTTATCTGTTTTCAAAAATATATGAATGCTTCCAGCACAAACTAGCAACAAATACCTTAATTAACTAGTGCTAGTTTGCATTTCTCTGAAATACAGAGTATAATTGATAGTCAACCATCAGTAAACATGATGTAATCACTTAGAGAGGTTTCATAAAAAACTAGGTAACCATGTAGAGCGCAACACGAGAAGTTTACTGTTTGCATGGAAACCACAAGAAGTGATTACATAGAGAATAATGGACTGATGCCCATCTTAGACCCATCTTGGACCCATTTTCTAATCACAGTAAGACAATCCAGGGTGCACATTGTGGTGGGGTAATGGCACTTCTTGAATGGCTGAAGTGAAGGCAATCGGCGATGCCTCATGTCTCATGCCACACCCAAGGTGTGCCACTATCCAACCACAATGCATACCCTTTCATGCCTTATTGCTCATTATACAATGGTGTGTGAAATTCTTGTAACCTTATTGGTCAAAACATGTCAAATGATTGTGGGTAAATCCTGCATAAACCACGGCTGAGGAATGGCATTTATTAAAAACATAATTAAATGCATTTTAAATTTATTTTACACATAGGTCCATTGTATAATCACAATAAGGCACTCCATGGTGTGAGTTATTGAGTGATTAATCCACTTCTGGTGTGGTTAAGTTACTCCACTGCACCTCGTGGCACACCACACAAGCCATAGGTAAATCCCCAATAAACCACACCCTGTTGTGCCTTATCGCTTATTTTTTGGGGGGTGGTCAGTCTTTACTCCTCTAAAAGAAAAACAAGGAAACACAGAAAATAACTGCATGGATACATCTTCAGCATGGTGACATGATTACATCTGACTTTTATTGTTTTGTATGCACATATAGGCTGATGTTAGCAGCCATGCACTACAACAAAAATTCTTCTTGCAGTCAAGCAGCAACCAAGAGTGGTCACAACATATATTCTGTCCATTATCCAAAGTTCAAACATGACGGATACACTGTATGCAAGATAAAGACAAAATCAACGAATGGTATGTTTTAATCTTTCACACAGAGATAAAGCTATCTCATTCAAGATCAGCTGAGAATTGAGCCAGCCTGGTGGTGCTGAGGGTTGAAGTGCTGGACACCACATCTTGTACCATGCCAGCAACCTTGGTTCGGGAATGAGCATGGGTCATTGAGGGTCGGCAGGGGTGGGAAAGGATTGAGCATCCAGAGAACTGCTCTCCTTTCCCAAGGGAGGGAGACTAGGCCAGCCACTATTCTAGTGGCCTCTAACATTGGCTGGGGGGGTCACAGTAACTAGCGGTTGCAGTATAGGGGAGAGCTGCAGTGGACATCTTACAAGTGTGTGCAGAAGCAAGCACACTGCATGCAGGATGTCATTGCACATCCAAGCTCTAGAGGGAAAACAGGTAAAGAAAAAATCTCCAGTCCCTGGTAGGCAAAGGTGGGGCCAGGGACCACCCTCCATGCCCAATGTTGAGTGCATAGGCTGCCTCCAGTGCTCCCTCCACTACCCAGTTAACTGCTCAGATTCCAGAAAGGCTGTCAAGGGAGAGTAGTGGTCCCACCCCAGAGGGGGACTTAAATCTGGGGGAACAGGTACCAGGCATGTTGAAGCAGAGCTGGCAAAACCAGTTGGCAGGACTGAGCCTACAGACCAAGTGGGATGGAGGTGAGTTGAGTGCCCTCACTGGAGAGATAATAGATATTGGTGTAAATAGACTCTACAAAAAAAAAGATCAGCTGAGAATTGCCACTTGTCATATAGACAAAATTCGAATGTATTGAAATTCAAGTCTGACATTTAAGTCTGTGGTACAGCAAGGGAAAAAGTATTCAAATTCAACTACATGTGAGTCACACAGGGTCAGGTAGAAGTGGCAACACCATGTAGTGGTCTACTGTGATTATATAAATTGTCTGATTATTTATTTTTTTTGGGTGTCACTGACCTGCATTTATAATGAAAATAGTCATTCCACCAAATGAAAATGCTGATTTTGTTGAGGAGAATGTAATGGTGCTTAATAAAGTTTGATAAAATTACTTCCCATTGTGTAATGGGAGGACTACATTTCGGGAATAATGTTACTTCCACTGCATATGAGGATAGCCACACACAGTGGCATGCCTCAACAAGCCCCTCCCTCCATGTTACCTGATACACACCTATTCTGACTACCCTATCGAATATTATAGCTTATACCTTGAATATGATCAGTTAAGGAAAACAATAAGAAACATATTTACATTCTCTCTTCACCTTGTACACTTAATTGCAACCTTTAGTGCCATAAGTGTTATATTCTGTAATTCTTTATTTACAATGGGCTGGATTCACAAAGCCCATTTTACTAAGTTTTCCTCCGCAACTGCTGCTGTGGACTAGAATCCTTCGCAGTTGTGGCGGTTCTGATTCACAACTGCAGCAGTTGCGGAGAGAGTTATGTCTGCTTCTAGCAGCCATAGCCCATTCCCACAGCTGTGGCCATTGCCCTGACGACCCCACCCGCAGGCAGCCATAGATCTTGGAGCCGGTCATAATCCGGCTCCACCTTTGTGAATACGCGCAGATGTGGGTAACCTACAGATCTGCAAGTCACCACCGACTTGAGCCGTGTTTTACCCGCAGCTGCGGGTATTTCTGGGTGTGTGTGAATCCTGCCCAAGATGTTTAATCTTACTGATACAATTTTTTTTTTTTGATTTGCAGGTTATGTCAATGCACTAATCAGATCTTTACTACAGGAATATAAAACAAACCAGGCAGTCTTGAAAAGAATTTCAGATGAATTAAAACATGACTCTCCAATGTCACTTTCTTTTTCAGTAGTTTCCAGACCAAGCAAAACAGAGGCTATTGAACGTTTTGTGAGCAGATTTAGAAATAAACAGTAAAGCTACCAGTTATACTGTGAATGAAATCATCAGACTATGTTTGAGCAGCAACCTACTATACTATTTTGGACTGAGATAATTCGATGCTTGGTCACAACCGGATTTCACAAACAATCTTCTACTAGTTTGTATTATAGCCATGGTCATTATTATTATTATATGCTTTTATCCTTATTTTTTTTATTTAGTATGAACAAATAAAGTTAAGATTCAATATGAGTTATAGCTAGAGGCGGAAGATGAGAAAGGTTAACTTAAAAACATTGAATGTGACTGCTGAATGAGACCTATAAATTCACAATGTATTCTCATTCACCCCCCTCACTGGAAATGGACTATTCCCATTGACACTATTGTATCTAGCCTGTTCATTCTTGAATTCCATAACTGTTTTAGATTATCACATTGTCATATCAACCATTTATCTCTCCTTTGCTCAAATAATACAATTGTATTCATTAAACCTCTACTCATATGGCCTTTGGTGCAGTCCCTGTATCATCTTAGTAGCCCTCATCTGCACCATCTCCAGTCTGGCTATGTTTTTTCTGATGGGGGGGGTCTCTGTAACTGTACACAGTATTCCAGGTGTGTATCTTGATTTTATTTTGTCAGACAAATCTTAATACTGAAAAAATGTGTATTTTAACTGACAGATACTACTGCTTTAATTTATATTTACTGAAATGAGCATGAGAATTAGTAATGGATTTTCACACATACTAATGTAACCAACCACATATCAATCATTCAGCAAAAAAACAGTTACAGTACATAGAATGCTGTTCTTTATAGTCTGTATCAGATTTTCAGAATCTCACTTTGTTGTTCAAATTTTGTTCATTGGAATACATACAATAAGTTAATGAATCAGTTTATTCAAGTAGCACTTGATTATGACTTCATTCATGAACAGAACTGGATTAAATGTAATACAAGTTTATGTTTATTTTTATAACTTTTATGCTGTTAAATGCATTATGAATAGAGATTAGTTTATTCTGAATATGATTATCTTAATTCCATAAAAGAAAAATTTCATAAAAATAACAATTACCAAACTCTAAAACACCAAAATGTATGAAATTGACATCAAGATCTAAAGGAAAACATATTGAGTTTTATTGAACAGTCAAGTGAAAATCACAAAGTTAATGAAGATAACAGTCAATGGCAATCAGAAAAGTCATAAATAGTTACAGAAATATAGTAAATCAAATTAGTTAAACTAATGATAATGTTTATTTTTTCCAAAATGTGATTTGTCAATCCAGTATTGTTACACAAACTTGAATCCTATGTAATTTCCATCTTCAGCTGGAAAAGTATGCTGTACTTTGTTCATTATACAAGATGGGAGGGGTATCCTATGTTTATGTCCCAACCAACCCCTGCACCACCGAACTAGTTGCCTGTAGGCTGTGTATCTGTAATGCCTGCAAGACAAAAGCACACAAATTACTTCATACCATGAAAGTTGATTCAACATTAGAACCTTTAAGAACTCCTAAAACTGTAGTTGAACATAACAACGTGGCCTGACATGGTACACCCCTGAATTCTAAAATAAAAGAAAAAAAACTAAGGAGACAACAAGTAACACCAATGACTACCTTTTTTAACAAATCATGGGAGGATGGTGTGGTACCTGAGAAATAGAGGAGGGCAGATGTAATTTCCCTTCACAAATGATGGAGCAAATCAGAGATAAAAACTACAGGGCAATAGGATTCTGTTAAAAAATAATAATAATGATATATTCAATTCCTTTACAACAAATTCTAGATATGTAATTTTACAAAAAAAAGATTTTTTAACATCATAGATCGTTATAATTACCAAACTAGTATTTGTGTTCATTTTCTTTCTTTCTTTTTTAGAAACATTTTGGTGTTCCTTCTTAAGCTTTGTTCAATTGAATCAATGCCACCTGTGGGTTATATAATTGCATACATTTTACTATTCCTACTGGTGTGCTTAAATGATCATTATCAAACATTTTTAGAACTTTCTTAAAAATAGTTTCATCCACATAAGTGCTCTTCATGCAATAATGTTTTTACTTCAATCTTTTGACTGACACCCCATAACTTTTGGGCCTTTACCTGAAGTTTTCTCTATTCATGTTACTGTTTATTCAAATTAGTGTGTTCGACCAGGCCCTCATTCTCTCTGGCCTTCTTATTCTGCAAAAATGAATAATCTGTGTTGCTTTTCACTCTCCAAATCCAAATTCATTATACTTTATACTTTTTGTTCTTTATACAGTTGTTAAAAGGCTCCAACAAATCATCATTTAAGTTAATATTCCCTTTTTACCTTGCGAGTCAAAATCTCTGCATGTAGCATTCTCTTTTCTGAGAAAATCACTTCTACTGAGTGTTGCAGTGTAGGTGATTTGAGGGCCTGGCTGAACACATTGATTTGAATAAACAGTAACACTAATAGAGAAATCTTCAGGTAAAGGCCCAAAGGTTATGGGGTTTCTGATCAAAAGATAGAAGTAAAAAAATTATTGCATGAAGAGCGCTTACGTGGATGAAACTATTTTTAAGAAAGTTCTAAAAATGTTTGATAATGATCATTTAAGCAAATCGGTGGGAATAGTAAAATGTATGCAATGATATAACCCACAGGTGGTGTTGATTCAATTGAACAAAGCTTAAGAAGGAACACCAAAAGGTTTCTAAAAAAGAAAGAAAATGAACACAAACACTAGTTTGGTAATTATAGTGATGTATGATGTTAAAAGATCTTTTTTGTAAAATTACATATTTAGAATTTCTAGTAAAGGAATTGAAGATATCATTATAATTATTTTTTAACAGAATCATATTACCCCATGAACAAGCTTTAATAACAGAATGAAACATAGGGGACAGAATAAAAAGATTTGAAAAGACTGGTGAAGTCTACTGTGACTTTTTTAAGGCTCCCCAATGAAAAAGTTTGAATGTTTGAAGCACCTCTGGGAGTCAGAAGCACGGTGTGCAAATCTAGAATAATTGTTATCCATTTCCCATGGGCTACTTAGTGAAAAAAGAAACTATGGAGCTGTTAGTTTTACCTCAGTGGTAGGGAAAATGATGGAATCACTGCTGAAAGAAAGAATTGTTTAGTACCTAGAGGTCAACGGGGCACAGGACCTAATACAGCAAGGATTAACAACTGGAAAGTCATGTCAGACAAATATAATATATTTATTTGACTGTTTCTATGTTTATATGTTTCTCATTAAAATTGTAAAAACTACTGCCACTTGTAACCCAATTATAATAATGGCAATAATGAACACCAGGGATAACATTTCTGTTCAAGTTATTTCCCAAATCTGATGACACGTGACACATTATATATGATGGGGGTGATTAACTACAACAGTATCACTACCATTGTCATACATTATTGCTTAATTGTTTTACAATACTGAAAAAAGATACACTTAGTTCAAGATGTATGCAGCAGCTAAATATTTTGTGTTACACCTTAAGATGTAACACATCACATCAGATGTAAATACATACTCATGTATAAAAGGTGTAGCTTCTACATCTTTGGGGTATCCTTGCCTATACAGATAATATGCAGTCTCTAACACAAATCTATTTAAGTGGACTGAAGAAAAGGCATCTTGTTCAGCAATACAGTTTCCCTGTATAACCTCATCACCATCATGCACGTCAATGAGTTGTGTTCTCAGCTCAGAAATTTCATGGCAGCATTGACTATTTATAACATCTTCCATTACCATGCATTTTCCACATGAACACCTTTTAAAACACAAGCAACAACCAATTAATAATATCTAATTAAAAATCTGTGGAAGACATAAAACAAATTTTGTAGCGACATCATTATGTTGTTCTGCTGCAGTAGTGATGTCATTACTGCAGCATAATAACTGTGAATGCTGTCACATACTTGATTTCCCCTATTGAATTAAGCTGGAAGTTGTTTTTGTAAACTTGAATTTGCAGAAACATCTGCAGCACAATGTAACAGCAATTTGAGCCTACCACCAACCTTCAAGTGCCCCCCAAACCACCAGTTCACTGAAACAAAGTGCAGTGTCCGAAATAGGCATTGATGCTCATACTCTATATTGAATACCGGATGGACAACTCTATGAACAACGAGTGTGCTTTGCTCTCAAGGTCACAGTGATTCAGTACACCTTGGTGGCACAACACATTTGTTGTGAATAGTTGCCCATCCACTATCTTGTATATCATATAATGGTAATTATTAGGGTGAATAAAGGCTTGGTAATTTAGCCAGTCTGTACAATGTCTTCTTTAGGGCTTGGTCTTTTAGCCAGTCCTGTACAATGTTTTCTTTAGAGACACAGCTGTAGGGAATCATGGAAACACCTGACTGATTGCAGTTGATGCAAATATCAGCATCAGGGCTGATACTTCAATATGGGTGGAGAGGATGAAGAGGGATCAGAAGAATATTACAGAATAGTCTGAGGTGTGGCAAATGAGTTTAAACGCAAAGAACTGTGAATTTATGAACATGGGATTAAGACACAAGAAGGAGAGTTACAGGATTTGGGGGGGAGGAGAAGTGTGCTGACAAAAACAAGTTTAGAATGGGACCTGGGGTCATCATGTTGATTGTCACAATGTTATCTAAGCAGTGTTAAAAGGTGAATCGACTTTGACACTTATGGAGGGACATAATCTTCAACGACAGATTAAATTGATGGAGAAAGTATATACTACACCTGGTTCAATGAATAGAAAGGAAGTGGTCCAGTGGCTATACATTGCTGTGTGATTATTCCAAATGAGAGACTTGGGGGGGTTGTTTTGGGGGGAGTTAGGAATGGTTTGGTGGTGGTGGTGGATCAGACAGATTGTGCAAGTTGATGAGGACATGCATTGTTTACCACAGCATATAAAATGGGCAAGAAAATCTCTGAGTCCTGATTGGCTGAGATGTGGTTCTATCCATGGTAGTAAGAGAGTACCACCAATGGCTAAAGCAAGTCCCTGCCAAGTAAGGCAACTCACAGAATTCATAAGTCACTTCCTGTATTTCATAATTTCCATCACAAACATGGCTACAGTCTTTACTCATATATAAAAAAAAACATCATAAGACTGCACCTTGTGCAACATTACACAATCTAACTCCTGGTCATGCCTTATTGCTGAAATTAGGCCCTAAAAAAATAACAGTCAATTAAGTAAGTAGTAAGCCACTATAGGGTGTCCTCTTTCCCACTCGAACAAGTTTGCTCCTATAAATACCTAGGGATCCATTTTGACCCCTCCCTCTCCTTCCATGGACACATCGCTGCCCTAGCCACTGCCACTAATATCCGATTGGGCATCTTACACCGGTATAAACACTGCCTCCCCCTGGAGGCTCTTCGACTCGCAGTCACCTCCTCTATCCTGTCCCTAATGGACTATGGACTGCCGGTGTATGGTGCTGCTGATCAGACCGCACTCCATAAAATTCGCACTACTCTGAATAAGGCCTGCAGGTTAATTACTGGAGCACCTAGGCTGACACACACCTGTCTACTGTACGTTAAAGTGCTGGTACTTGATCTTGATGAGCGCCTCAAATATCTGACCTGTACCCTTACAAAAAAGACCATGCTTGGGCTATCCCCACTAGGATTGACCACCACCATACGCCGCTCTGTCCCACTAGTTCATACTCGGACCTCTGGGAAAACCTCTCTTGTTATCCCTAGAGCTAGGACCTCTCACGGCCAAAGAGCCTTCAGCTTTAGGGCCCCCTCCTGGTTCAACACACTGCCCCCCTCCATCTCCGAAGCTCCAACTATATCGTGCTTCAAAACTTCATTACGTAACCACCTTATTAACACCCAATGCTGTAATTGCCACTAGTCAAAGCCGTACTCAATACTTATGACAAAGCTTATTACTAAGCTGCTAAGGACAACATAACTCTGGTATTGTTTGCATCAATCCTACCTGTACCAGCTTGTTTGTATCTATGTCTTAAGTTACTGTTATACTTATGTGTTGTACTGTTATACTGTGTATTTTCGTTTGTCTTACTGTGACAAGGTACCTTTGTAAATGAGCCTATGGCTCAAAGGTTTTCCAAACTGCTGTTTAAATAAAATAAAAAAAATTAAAATGATATTTTGAGTAAGGCAATTGAGTATTTGATTTTATGCAACATCAGTTTATAAGTCAAATATTTTTGTGTAGAGTAAACTCTTTTTTGAATTCTGGAGTTAGCTTCACAGCAGGGGGTTCTATGCGATAACGGTGATCGCAGAAAGGCGATTGCAGTTAGGGTGAGTGTACATCACTGAAAATCAGTTTTGGCAATATACACTCCTGGCACATGGTAAAAGGGAGCCAGGGACCCGCACCACCCTACTAAAGGATTCTCAACACCAGGGGGGTGCATGTTGGGGGGGACTGGGAAAAAAATTTAAGCCTGGTGCACAACAAAATGAATGCACGCCCAGAACCAAAACTGGTACCCTCACAACCCTAGCCTGCCACCCACCCACCATGCCACAGGACCAGTTTGGCAACCCACAGCCACACTATACCTCACAAACCCTCCCTCTCCTTCTGCCCGTCGCATGGCATGCTCTCTCCCCCCATGCACGTGTACATATAGTGACAGGATGTTGCTATAGCCTTATTTGCCCCCCCATCCAGTAGCCCTGTGAACAGGTGCGGCTATTGAGTCACCCTATTTGTAAGTGCTCAATAGCGGACACCCTTATCACAGGAAACCACAGCAGGGCAATGCTATTTTGATGGCAAAAGCATTGTTAAAGCTGCTCTCTGATTAGTCATTAAGTAAATGACAGTACATTGTGACATAATCAACCTCCAGATAATTGTTTATCTTTATGTAATACAGTGAGGTAAATAGATTGACCAGAGAAGAGTTATCATTACTGATGTTGCATAAAACTGACTATGAGTAATTCTCTGCTCATACACAGGATAATTGATAATGAACTAATCATGCAATAAAATGGTTTATTGTACGTGGCATTATTATGAGCCATTAACTATTTTATATGTCATCAACTCTGACATTCATATGCATCTATTGGTGTATAAGTAGAATAATTACTACCATGAAGTTCCAGTAGTGCGGAACTGTTGATCTTCTCTATTATTTTGCTCTGCACTCCCTTCATCTGCGACATTTACAACCCTAGCAATTGGCTCAAATCTATACAGCTGAATGCCCAATGGTTTTACCATATGGGCAAGCTCATCTCCTTAACTGTGAGTTACTTCATCTTCATCAGACTGCTGTAGGTGAGCTTCATCATCATCATCTGCACTACTGACAGATTCAGCTGATGACTCATCTTCAAAGTCCGAATACAGTTCTGTAGACATCCTGATGGAAAAATTCAAAGACTTCATGTTACATTTACTTTGTATGGTAATCCATATATTCAGAAAGGCTGACACTTGTTTCTGACCGTGATAGAAAATGAAACACATTTTGTATAATAAATCTTGAAGGGTGGGGCACGGCACTGGTGGGCGATGAGAGCAATAGGTGGGGTGGTAGGCTGCAACAACTGTGGTGCCCCAATCATTTCTAAAAACAGCGTGGAGGGTGGTGAGATGTTAGTGTGCAACAAAATATGGAAACTTACAAAAATGATATAAAGGGTCTGCAGGAGTAGCAAAGGCAAGCAAGGCAGACTGGAGGAGGTTTTAGCCCAACAATGTATGGAGGGAGGAGGAGCAATGAAGAGGGAGGTCAGTTGTGGGAGGGACCTGGTAGGTCATTAGTTTCAATGCCAAGGATAGACTACACTTGAGTGAGGAGGGTGTGTGAGTGGTTGTCAGTGGGCAAGGGCCATGCAGACACCACAGATTAAGAAGCAATAACAGCATACCCCACATAACAGTAACAAAGGACAAATGGCACATGCTAATGGCGATGCTAGTAAAAGAAGGGTAGGATGTGAGGGGGGAAGGGAAGGGGTTGAAGGTGGTCAATCTGAATGCTAGGTGCCTTGGGAAGAAAACTGCAGAGATACAGATTCTCATGGCATAGTGGGAGGTGGAAATGGTGGCCATCACCACAACATGGGCCACACAATAAAATGAATGGGAACTGTTGCTATCAGGATACAGGATACTTTGTAGGGATAGAGCAAATGGGAAAGGAGGGTGGCTGGCACTATATGTGAGGGAAGGACTTAAGTGTGTACAGGAGGAAGTGGAGGAGTGTTGTACAGATTCAATATGGATGCAAATATAGAATTCTAAGACTATGAATCTCAGGATGGGATTACAGACTGCCCACCCAGATGGATGAGTTAGTCAGGGAACTAGCAGGACAGATCAAGAGGACCTGCAAGAAGGGTGATGCAGTGATTGTGGGGAAGTTCAACATTCCATTAGTGGATTGGAGGTCCACAACAACCAGGAATAGCAGGGTGCAGTTACAGCTGGCTGCTTTCCAGAACAGCATCCTGATGCAAATAGTCAGTGAACCAACTATGTTATGGAATACCCTTATCCTCATGCTGGCAAATGGGAAGTTTGTGAGGTGGAAGAATCACTGTCGGGGAGTGACCACCACTCGGTATTGCTTACGTTGGATATTGGTAAGGAAGGAAATGGAATCTGGCACAAGGGTTCTGGACTTCAGGAGGACTGACACTGTGAGGATGGGGAAGTGGTAAATGGTTACCTAATTAGAATTCAACCTAGTATTGGCACTAACCAAAGATGGGAGCTCATAAAGCAGGGAATATTGGAGGCAATCAAAACCTGCAGCAAGGCCAAGAGAAGGAAGGTTAGGGCAAATAAACCTAGCTGGGTCAGCAATGAGGTCCTTGAAAAGGTAAGGAGGAAAAGAACTGCCTTTAGGAGGTACAAAATAACAGGGAGGGGGAAGGGCAGTAAGGAGTACATGAGGAAATCAAAAAGTTGACAAAGGCAGTAAGGGCAGCCCCCCACAAGAGTGACCACAAGGATGAAACAAGGAAATACACACCAGTAAGCCACACATCCATTGTGGGTAAGCTGATGGAGACTATCCTGAAGGAGAGAATGTTGGCCTTCCTGGAGGCCAAAGGGTTAAAGTACAGCAGACAGCATGGCTTTGTAAGTGGCAGATCCTGCCAAACCAATCTGGTGGAGCTCTGTGACTGGGTAAATAGGAAATTGCATGTGGGTCATGCAGTAGACGACCAGTACCTGTACTTCAGTAAGGCATTAGACTCTGTGCGGCATTAGAGTCTGGGAAATAAGTTAGAATTCACAGGAGCAGGTGCAAAGCTGATTAGATGGGCAGTGAACTGGCTTCAGGGAAGGCAACAGAGGGTGGGTAGTGGGAGGGGATATCTCATCCCTGAGGGTATTGATGAGTGGTGCTCCACAGGGCTTTGTGTTGTGACCAGAGTTGTTTGGGATATTCATTACAGATGTATCACTGGGAATCATGATCAAGACCAGTCTATTTGCTGACAACACCAAACAGGGAGAGGTGATGGATGACTTAGGAGGATGACAGGGGTTGCAGGATGATGTGGCAAAGATGGAAACCTGGTCAGACACAAGGGGACTGGGGTTCAATGCCACAAAAGTGCAAGGAGCTGCCTTTGTGAGATGAAAAACCCAGAGATGAGTTACCAGCTGTGTGAAGTGTAGTTAACTGAGACTGAGGATGAGACAGATCTTGGAATGCTCATTACTTGGTCATTGAACAACTCAGCACAGTGTAGGAAGAGATGCAAGCAGCACATTCAAGCAGACTTGATAGACCACTAGACCTTTATCTGCTAGTTATGTTTGCATGTTTTTATGTTAACTATTTCATTTCCATCAGTGAATGTGAAAATGATTTATTCAGATATGTAAGGCTGAAAAGAATGAGTAAGTGTAAGAGTGTTAGGATCAAGAATAACAGTTGTGCAAAAAACCGGGAAAGAACTGGCATAATTAATCAATGTGTGCTTCAATTCAGAATTTACCAGGTGAAGGGATGGGCCTGAACTTGATGGGAAAGGCAGGGGAGGAGTGGGTGGGTGGACTGGGTGAGGATGAGGATAGTAGATCATGATTAGGGAAATCACAGATAGAAGAATGTTGGAGGATCTTGGGTCCTTGATAGTACATGGGAACCTGAACCAGACATAGTTCACATTACAGTTCTGAGAGAGCTGACAGTGGTCCTGCCAGGAGCATTGACAGACTTATGCACCATGTTTAGGGAAAAAGGGGTGCCTGCACAGAGATGGGTGAGTGATGTATGTGGTACCACTCCATGGTAGTGATCCTATATTGTACCGGATAAAAAAATAGAGCAGTCAGTCTTGCTACAACTGTTAGAAAGTTAATAGACCATCCTCAATGGAAGGCTGGTAACATTTCATGTGAATAATGATATCCATGGTGGTTGTCAGCATGGTTTTGTCTTGGGCAAATCATGCCAGACAAATCTGCTAGACTTTTTCAATTGAGTGGCACAGTCAATTGACATGGGTGTCACATGGTGGACACCCTCTACCTGAAATCCAGTGGGTCCTTTACTTCAGTATTTACTTTACTTCAATATTCATAGTTAGAAAAGTCCACAGAACTAAATCACCACACAAAACCATACAACTATGCTCTTTCAAGTCTCTTGATCTTGAACCTCTCCTAAGTAACCTTGCCGCTACTGACTGATCCCCCATAACCTCCTTCCCCTCGGTTGATAAGGCCCTTGCCTACTTCAAAGAAATCTTTCTTGTAAACTGGAATGCCTTTGCCCCACTCAAACAAACCAGAGTCAGATGGAACCATTTACCTTGGATAAGCCCTGAACGTCTGGCCTGCCTCAGGGCTAGATATTGTGCCTGGAAGCATCATAAAGCTACCCAGCATCATAGTGACATCACAAACTACCACATGCTCTGAAATGCTTGCATCAGGGCTACAAGGTTAGCCAAGTCTGAATATTTCAACTCTGCCTTCATCACAAATATAAATTCCCCTTCAAAATTCTGGAAGGTGGTCAACGCCCTATTTACCCTCTCAGCTCGCCCCCATCCTTAAATAAATAGCTCACTACTGTCTGACCCACCAGCTGTAGCTATGGAATTTAACTCCTACTGTACCCCTTGCACCACTGAGCTACTGAAATCCATCCCTTTCTACCCATCACCCTCCCCACCCTCTACTGGTGTGCCCCCCACCACCCTCCCACCTCCCTTTCTCTTTGGCTACTGTAACACCAAATGATGCCCTAAGTGCCCTCCTCACCATCAACCACTCTAAAAAAAAAAAGCCGTGATCACCCCTATCTTAAAGAGCGGGGATCCCACCCTTCCCGGGAATTATAGACCAATCTCTATACTCCCTCCTCTCTCCAAAGCCCTGGAAAAAATAGTCTCTGACCAACTAACTGAGCATCTAACAAAACACAACCTGCTCAGCAAGGAACAGCATGGGTTCAGAGCTGGCCACAGCACCATCACGGCTCTCACCGAGCTCACAACATTCATCCATGAGGCGCCACCAAGGGTCACTAGCAGGGCTATCTTTATAGACTTAACTAAGGCCTTGACACGGTCAGCCACGAATTACTCCTTCAAGTCCTGCCGCAACTAAATGTAGTCTCCGAGGCCGCTGCCTTGGCTAAAGGACTACCTCACAGAACGCCCGCAGCAAGTAAGAATAACCCACCATCTCCACTCCTAAGCCTGCTCGCTCCGGTGTTCCGAGGGGTCAATCCTAGGCCCCACTGCTCTTCACTCTCTTCCCACCTTCCCCAAAGCCTGCAGTGGTCATCTCTTACCCATGCCGATGAGCGGTTCTCTACTGGAAACACCCCAATCAGACGTACCCAGCACACCCTCCAGGAATACTTCCGGGAGCTGGAAAACTGGTTCGCTGACCACCGACTGATCATTAACTATTCCAAAACCAAGGCCATGACCTTTGCTCACCGCCAAAGCCCGCACAGCCAGATGGCTCTTCACATCTCAATGTGGATGGTTCCCTGCTGGAGTCGCCAATCACTTCAAATACCTGGGGGTCACCCTGACACCTCCTCTCCTACCACAGACATGTACGCCCTCTCAGCAGCAATCAACTCAGAGTGGGTAACCTCTACAGAATCAAAACAGCCTGCCCGCTCATGCCATGCAGATAGCTGTCACATCCTCCATCCTCTCCCTAATCGATTACGGGATTGTAATCTACGGCACTGCTGATAACTCCACCCTAAGCTGCATCACCACTGCTCTAAACAAAGCATGTCGCCTTGTCTCGGCAGTGACAGACTCACCCACACCTGCGACCTATACCGACTGACTGGCTGGCTTAATTTGACCAAAGGCTCAAGTACCACACCTGCATTCTAGCAAAAAGATCCACCTCCTGCTAAGCGCCAACCGCCCTTCACCACATCATCAAACCGCCCCCTCAGGCGACTAACAGACTCACGGCTTCCACATCCTTCTCGTGGGTTCCCATGTCGAACGCCTCCCTTGCGCAGAGATCCTCCGCCACTGTGCCCCCATTTGGCTAAACACTCTTCCGCCTCCCTCTCCCAATCCCAGCATCCATCTCTTCAAAGCAGGCCTAAAACCTTCCTAATGGATAGCTCAAAATGTGCATGCTACGTTGGCCTACCTGTCTCTGCCCTCCCCACACACCCACACAGGGCCCTTCTGACCTTTCTAACCCCCATGCTCAACTCCAGGGGTCGCAGGTATGTCTCCTACCTGCCCAAACGAGAGAAAGGAAAAAAAAAAGTCCCTCTGCCATGATACCGACAATTAACTCAGTAATGCCACTTGTTTATTATGCCTTGAAAGTTGCCTTCCATTGCCTTTCTGTCATATGTCTCTCCACCATCTGTAACCACCGGAGAGCTAATGTTACTAAAATGTGATTTGTACATAAAACTGTAAATAATTTGTGCCTGTATATAATCTTGCCTGGCCTGTTCCGTCTGTCTTCCCCCCAACTCGTGTTTCCCCCCTCCACCCTTTGTAACTGACGTGGAGCCTTTGCAAAAGAGTCTTTGACTCAAAGGTTTGTAATTCCGAATTTCAGTAAATAAATAAATAAATAAATAAATAAAGGTGCCTCCTCTGATGCCTCGACTCAAAACACCTCTCCCTCTCCACTTCTGTCATTGCCTACCCCCTCTCAATAATCCAAAATGTCCCTCTGCTATTTTTGTCGACCTGGCCAAGGCCTTCACACCGTCTCTCACTCCCTTCTCCTTGACTAACCCCTGGCAACTGGCCTATCTCCCTCCGCCACAAACTGATTCAAGGCCTACCTTATTGGCAGAATGCAACCGGTTAAGATCTTGGACGCAACTTCCCTTCCCTCCCGATTAGTACTGGCATCACAGTGTCAGTGGCTCAGTAGGTAGCACACTCGCCTCTGAGGCCGGGAGATCAGAGGGCTATGGGTTCAGTTCCCACATCAGGCACTTGGGTTAATATCCCAGTACTGACACTGTAATGTAGCATGAGAGGGGTGCTGCATTTCTGAGGTGCCGTCCTTCGGATGAGACGTTAAACCGAGGTCCCATCTGCTTGGATTGGTGGTAGTTCAGGTGGATGTTAAAGATCCCATGGCACTTATCGAAAAGAGTAGGGGAATTTCCCTGGTGTCCTGGCCAAATTTCCCTCATTCACTAAAATTACCACCAACAGCTTAATCTGGTTCAAGGTCAGTTGGCATTCATCTGTATCCCCCTTCCCCAGGTCGTGCCTGAAAATAGGCAGGATTTGTCTAGTGCACTTACCTGGTCAACAAAAGCTAAATAAATAAATAAAATCCCCGGGACAATGTATTAGGGCATCTCCATCTTCTCCACCTCCATTCTCCATCTTCTTAGATAACCTTCCCTCTGTTTGCTCCCCTTCTTCTGCTATACATGTGTATGCCGATGATACAATCCTGCATGCATCTGGCTCCTGTCCTACTGAGGTTACAACCAGCTTACAGCAACACTTCAGCAAGGTTTAGCTCTGATTTCCTAACCATCAGCTTTTCCTCAGTGTGAAGAAGGCTGTCTTCATAGAAACATAGAAGTTGATGGCAGATAAGGACCGCAAGGCCCATCCAGTCTGCCCATTTTTTCTACCTTATGAATGTGCTCTAGGCCTTTACACTGTGAATGGCCTATCTATTCATACTCATCTGTAATGCTTCCTTATTCCTATCCCATGCCTGTTTGAAGCCCTGCACTGTATTGATATCCACCACTCCATGAGGTAGGCTGTTCCATGCATCCACCACCCTTTCTGTAAAAAAGAACTTCCTCACATTACCCCTTAATTGACCTCCCTCTTATCTCATGCTGTGTTCTCTTGTCATGCTATTTTTCTTATATTGATACATGTTAGACTATTTCACCTTGTTAATGCCCTTAAGATGTTTGAATGTTTTGATCATATCACCTCTCTACCTCCTTTGCTTTAGACTATACATATTGAACTCTGTTAATCTGTCCTCATATGTTTTCTGATGCAGTCTCTGCATCATTTTGGGTGCTCTTCTCTGGACTGCCTCCATTTTGTTAATGTCCTTGTGTGCAGGTGCAGCCTACAGTACTGCACACAGTACTCCAGATGGGGCCTAACCAGTGTCTTGTAAATGAGGGATTATTACCTCCCTCTTACGACTTGTGATACCCTACTAATAAACCCCAACATCCCTTTAGCCATACCTACTGCTTTAGTGGTCTGCTTGGATGATTTCAAGTCATCTGTGATGATGATACCCAAGTCTCTTTCTTCCCTTGTGATTCTGCAGACAGACGTATTCAAGTTCAAATAGAGTTCTTTTTATTTTTGATATGACCAACACCTCAACGTTTCACCTAGAATATAAGCTTTTTCAAGAGATGTCTTTTTCTAAATAGATAAATATACATTAGTTAAAATACTGTCCACAAACAAGAGAATTCAAAGAATTCATAATTCCAAACAACCATTGGTGCCACTTACATCATATTGCTTCTAGTTATCACAAAATTCCTTCATTCTTACCATCATTTAGATTATTCTACAAAAATATAAAAAATCATTATTTTCAACCTATTTCTCAAAATCTACCAGAGGCTCATGTTCTAATTACTATTAACCCAACACCAGACACCATACTAAATGTGCTTAAAAAGGACATTAAAGTCGCATACAAAAGTGCTACAAATCCAGTACTTTGGTATACCTGTGTCATCAGATGTGAGCACATTTAAATTCCATCACACCTTCAATACTTATTTTTCTCTTTTTACTTCATTTTATATCATTTCATTATTTGTCCCCTTTAGGTTTCTATTCAGAAATCAGACACAAGAAACTACTTAAAAAGTTCCAACAATATACATGGCAGCATCCTATTCTTTTCATTTCAAATATAATTTGTCTGCTCAGGTTCCCACCTCTATGTCATATAGGAAGAACCATTTAAAAGTTCACAGCAATGTGCACAGCAGTATAACATTCATTTTCTTTGCTTTACATTGCTTTGCCTGCATCTACAGCTAATCAGAAAATTTCACAGCACTGCACATAGCAGTATAACATTTATTTTCTTCTGCTTCAAATCATTTTACCTACATCTAAGCCTTTCAAGTAATTTTTCTAAATTAGTTTTCTTTCTAGAGAATGAGATTCACTTACAGGAAGGATTTAAAAAAAATTCACAGCAATATGCACAGCAGTGTAACATTCATTTTCCTTTTCTACAAATCGCTTTGCCTGCATCTGCATCTAACCAACAAATTTTACAGTACTGTGTACAGCAGTATAACATTAATTTCCTTCTGTTTAAAATCACTTCACCTGCATCTGAGCCATTCAAGTAATTTTTCTAACTTAAATTCCTTTCTAGAGAGTAAAATTTGCTTAGTCTCACTCATTACTTTTGCTTCCAAATGAAAGAGAAGGAAAAATTATTTTTATAATATAATGGACCTCATTCTGACCCTCATGATTTATCCACAGCTAACTCAACCCTCATTTTCTTTTACATTCAAAAAGGAAATGTGGGTTTTGAGAGTTCTTTATTCTGATACATTCGGCATGCTTTCCCTGCGCCAGACACCAACTTCCTTTCTCATGCTGCATTGTACTAAACGCTCTCATTTAACTTCCTATTTAAAAAGCTCTAGCGTTAAATCCAGTTACTTCTTTCTACATCTTTAAACAAAATAACTTCAAAATCAGCTTCTTGTTGCAGGCACCTAAAATTCTATTATCTCAGTTTCCTCTATATTCGAGAGATAAATGTGGAATTTTAGAGTTCTTACCCTGATACACTTGGGCAACTTCTCCTATGGCAGATGACAACTTTTTTTTCTCATGTGTTTCACTACACAGCCATCACCCTCATTTAACCTCATAGGGTGCTAGATCTCTTACGTCACTTTTTAACTACCTTAAGGGTACAGGCCCAATAATGTCTGTTTATTCATCAGCCCATAATCATCTGCACATATTTCTGGCACATACTAATATTCTAAACAGATTTTTCACATTTATCAGATCAGAGACAATAGTAGGTGAATGTCCAAGCTTCATCTTTATATATTCTACAATAATACATCTCATAATTCGAGCATGTCTTCTAAACTAAATCCCCATAATACAGAAACAGATTGTCTCAAATGCCTTGGGCACCATTAGATAAATTGCAAATCTGTTAACATGCTATCCTTCTATGGCAATTAGAAAATCGCCATCTAAGTAATATCCTTACTCAGTAGTTACAAACTCTAAAGTAATTTCTTTTTCCATCTTAGCAGTCACATCTTATTCACTCTGGTGTCCAACATAATAGTGATATGGGATATTTACTAAATTCATTATTTCATAACATTTTTCAAATCTTTTTATTTTTCAGTAGTATCATGCATTATACTCATGAAAATAAGTTTATTATTATTATTATTAAAAACCAAAAGATTTGAAAAATGTTATGAAATGATGAATTAGACCGAGGTAGGGCATCTTGATAAGTGTAAAAATCTTCAGAATGTGGGACATCACATAAATCAAGATGCTATGGGGATAAAAAGATGGAATAGTACTTAAGAGAGAAACAATATAACATTCAGATTGAGTAAATATCCCATATCACTATTATGTGGGACACCAGAGTGAATAAGATGTTGTGACTGCTAAGATGGAAAAATAAATTACTTTAGAGTTTGTAAATATTGAGTAAGGATATTACTTATATGGCAATTTCTAACTGCCATAGAGGGATAGTATGTTAACATATTTGCAGTTTATCTAATGTTGCCCAAGGCATTTGAGACAATCTGTTTCTGTATTATGGGGCTGTAGTTTAGAAGGCATGCTTGAATTATGAGATGCATCGTTGTAGAATATATATAAAGATGAAGCCTGGATGTTCACCTGCTATTGTCTCTGATCTGATAAATGTGAAAACTCTATTTAGAATATTAGCATGTACCAAAAATATGTGCAGATGATTATGGGCTGATGTACAAACAGCCATTATTGGGCCTGTACCCTTAAGGTAGTTAAAAAGTGATGTAACAGATCCAGCGCCCCTTGAGGTTAAATGAGGGCAACAGCTTTGTAGTAAAACACACAAGAAAAAAAGTTGGTGGTTGGCATAGAAGTAGCCCGAGTGTATCAGGGTAAGAACTCTGAAAATCCACATTTCTCTCTCAAATATAGAGGAAACTGAGATAATAGAATTTTAGGTGCCTGCAATAGGAATCTGATTTTGAAGTTATTTTGTTTAAAGATGCAGAAAAAAGTAATTGGATTTAATGCTACAGCTTTAGATAGGAAGTTAAATGAGAGCGTTTAGTAAAATGCAGCTTGAGAAAGGAAGTTAATGTCTGGCACAGGGAAAGCATGCTGAATGTATCAGAGTAAAGAACTCTGAAAACCCAAATTTCCTTTTCAAATGTAAAAGAAAATGAGATGTTTGGGGTAGTTGTGAATAAACCATGAGGGTCAGAATGAGGACAATAATATTATAAAAATAAGTTTTCCTTCTCTTTCATTTGGAAGCAGAAGTAGTGAGTGAGACTAAGTGAATTTTACTCTCTAGAAAGGAATTTAAGTTAGAAAAATGACTCGAATGGCTCAGATGCAGGCAAAGTGATTTGAAACAGAAGAAAATTAAAGTTAGACTGCTATACACAGTACTGTGAAATTTTCTGGTTCGATGCAGATGCAGGCAAAAGCAATTTGTAGCAAAAGAAAATGAATGTTACACCACTGTGCATATTGCTGTGATTTAAAAAAAAAATCCTTCCTGTAAGTGAATCTCATTCTCTAGAAAGGAATCTAATTTAGAAAAAAAAATTACTTGAATGGCTTAGATGTAGGTAAAATGATTTGAAGCAGAAGAAAATGAATGTTATACTGCTATATACAGTGCTGTGAAATTTTTTGATTAGATGTAGATGCAGGCAAAGCAATGTAAAGCAAAAGAAAATGAATGTTATACTGCTGTGCACATTGCTGTGAACTTTTAAATGGTTCTTCCTATATGACATAGAGATGGGAGCCTGAGCAGACAAATTATAATTGAAATGAAAAGAATAGGATGCTTCCATGTAAACTGTTGGAACTCTTTAAGTAGTTTCTTGTGCCTGATTTCTGAATAGGAACCTAAAGGGGACAAATAATGAAATGATATAAAATGCAGTAAAAAGAGGAAAATAAGTTTAGTTTAGTTTAGTTTATTGTTCTAGGAATTGCTACCTTTGAGCCAGAGGCTCTTTTACAAAGGTTCCACGTCAATTAGGTACAGTACAAAAAAGGTTACATAGATAACACAACAATTTGTGCTGTGTCAAGAGCAAGAAAACATATACAAATACATATCAAATCATTTGTGCAAAAGGACATGAGATATCAATAATCACATCATTATTACAAGAAAGAGGTCATGCCAGATTAGGAGAAACAAATAGGGAAAAAGTCCAGAACAGAGAGGGTAAGTGAAAGGTTTGGGGGGCAGACAATAGCAGGAGAAAAGGTTTCCCAAACATGTCTTTGTCAAATAACAGAACAGAGTGGGTAGTGAGAAAATAGGAGGTTTAATCAGGGCAGTCACAGGAGCTGGAGGTGGAAAGGTGAGAGAACAGCCTTGATTTGAAAATACCTAGAGAGGTGGAGGCAGTAATATGAGTGCTGAGGGCATTTAGCCAGCTGGGGGCACGATAGGCAAATGATCTTTGTCCCTGAGAAGTCCGGCATCAGGGGACTTGGAGAGGCTGGTGTTCTGATCTTCTGGCAAAACAGGTGCTAGTGCTCGGGCATAACAGGTCTTGGATACAAGGTGGAGTGAGGCCCAGAGTGGATTTTTTCGCCATCAGGCAGGAAAGGAACTTTATCCGGTTTGAGAGTTGCAACCAACCTGAGTCAGCATAGAGTTCACATGTGCGAGTACGTCGATGTGCACCAGTGAGCAGCCGACAGGCCTTATTTAGGGATGTTGTAATGTGACTAAGTGCTGTAGTAGTGGCAGATCTGTATATAACTAAGCCATAGTCAATGACTGAGATGATAGAGTTTTGGATGGCAATCCTCAGTGCAGAATGGATAAGGAGCTGTCGGTTCCGATACAGAATCCCAATTCGCTGATTAATAGTTTTTGCTGTACTATCAATGTGAGTTGCAAAGGTTAGGCCTTGATCAAAGTTGATTCCCAGATATTTGAAAATTAGCACTTGTTCAAGGGTATTTCCCAGGTATGTATTAATGGTGAGTGGGACTTGCTGTTTCTTGTTTTGTGGGTTAGAAAGAGCATGGATTTAGTTTTTGTGGTTTAGAACCAGCTTATGTTCAAGGAACCACATCTCAACTTTGGAAAAAGCATGCTGAAGGTTTAGGCGTAGAGGTTCGGATCTTTATGAGTGGCAAGAATCACGGCATCGTCGGCATAGAGGATATTTGTTCAGGGCAGGATTTGGGGAGGGAGTTTAGGAAAAGGCTGAAAAGGAGGGGGCCCAGGATGGATCCCTGGGAACTCCTGAGCGAACCGGTTTTGAGTCTGAGAGAACTCCAGCTACTTTACAGATTGAGAGCGCTGAGCAAGGTAATTTTTACCCAGTAACCAGGACTCAGTAGAGCCCTAGGGATAGTAGTTGTTTGATAAGTAGGCCATGGTGTACTGTATCAAATGCCTTGGTTAAGTCAATGTAGACTGCTCCAGTTAGGTTTCCTTTGTCCATGGCATTGTGGATTACTCCTGAGAATTCAAGTAGGGCAGTCGATGTGCTGTGCCCTTTCCTAAATCCATGCTGCTGAGTGTATAGGATGTTGTGCTTTTCCAGGTAGTCTGAAAGTTGGTCCGCCACCAAGCGTTCAAGGGCCTTAGAGAGAGGTGGTAGTATTGATATCTGGCGATAGTTACCAGGCAGTGACTTATCACCACTTTTGTGCACCGGAGTGACAACTGCAGCCTTCCATTTCCTAGGGAATTGGCTGTAGCAGAGGGAGAGATTGAAAATTTTTGTGAGGGGGAGCAGTACTTCCTCCAGAGTGAGGGACAGAAGTTTAAGGTCAATAGAGACACTGCTTGCTTGGGACTTAGAAATGGCCTTCTTTACATATTTATAGACTTCATGTGCCTTTACTAGTTTGAAATGGAAGGGTGGTTTGGTTGGAGAGGCAGTAGTAGAAGTAGAAATTGGAGGGTCAGCGTCAGTGAAGAAATCAGATGAGAGGACACCACTAAGGTCTGTGAAGGTATCATTTAGGGTGTTTGCAATGATCTCTGGGTCTAATGTAGTGGTTCCATCCACATTCATTATTGTCGGAGAGGATTTGGACTGCTGACCCATGATATTTCTTATGTTGTCCCAAAAGGATTTCCCTTCACCCCAGGAGTTGGAGAGGGCATTCTTGAAGTAGGAGCCTTTCATCAAGCGGATCTGTTTAGTACAGTGGTTGTGAGCCTGTTTATACTTTTGGATGTCTGACAGAGTGCCAGTAGCTCTTGCAGTGGCCCAGAGGTGATCCCTACTTTTGAGTTGTGCCAATAGCTTCACCGTGAGCCAGGGATTTGTGAGTGCTTTGATTTTGCACTTTTTTACTGGTGCTTAGGTGTCACAGGCAGTGTTGAAAGTAGTAATAAAGTAATCAAGGGCTAGGTCAACATCTTGAGTTTTGTAAATCAAGGACCAGTCTATCTGCCTAAGACAGGTCTTGAGATGAGTAAGGTTGCCATAAGGTAGTACTCTGCTATAGATGGTTTTTGGAGGCGGCTTATGAAACTTATTTGTCCAGGTAGATATTATTAAGTATTGAAGGTGTGATGGAATTTAGATGTGCTCACATTTGATGACACAGGTATACCAAAGTACTAGATTTGTAGCACTTTTTATGCCACTTTAATGTCCTTTTTAAGCACATTTAGTATGGTGTCTGGTGTTGGGTGATAGTAATTAGAACATGAGCCTCTGGTGGATTTTGAGAAATAGGTTGAAAATAATGATTTTTTATATTTTTGCAGAATAATCTAAATGAGACTAAGAATAAAGGAATTGTGTGATAACTAGAAGCAATATGATGTGAGTGGCACCAATGGTTGTTTGGAATTATGAATTCTTTGGATTCTCTTGTTTGTTGACAGTATTTTAACTAATGTATATTTATCTATTTATTTAGAAAAAGGCATCTCTTGAAAAGCCTATATTCTAGGTGAAACGTTGATTTGTTGGTCATATCAAAAATAAAAAGAACTCTGTTTGGACTTGAATACATCTGTCTGTAGTATTATTTGTTCAGCACCCCTCACCCCCCCTTCTGAAATCAGAAACTGTTCTACATTTGCATCACATCAGGAGAGGCAACTTGGAATATAATTAAGGACTGTTCATTCCCTGTGGAAACCCCTCTTTTCCTCTTTTTCCCTTGTAATTGCCAGCAACTCCCCTCCCAACCTATAGGTGGCTTCAGGGTTTCTCTTCCCTATGTGCATGATCTTGCACTTCTTTGCATTAAAACCCCAGTTGCCACTCTTCCAACCATTTTGCCAGTTTATCCAGATCTCTTCTCATTCTGCCCACCACATCTGGATCATCTACTGTGTTGTAGATCGTGGTGTCATCTGCAAACAGACAAACCTTACCCTCCAGTCCATCTGCAATGTCACTGAAGAAGATATTGAAGAGGACTGGCCCCAGGACTGATCCCTGAGGTACCCCACTTATGACTTACATCTCTTCTGACTGTATACTGTTTACCAGCACCACTCTCTGTTTTCTGCCCACCAGTTTGCCACCCAGTTGACCAACTTCTGACCCATCCCAAGCCTACCCAGCTTATTAATCAATCTTCTACGTGGAACAGTATCAAACGCTTTGCTGAAGTCAAGGTAGGCAACATCAACTACACCCCCTTGGTCTACCACTCTGGTTACCCAGTCAAAGAAATCTATGAGATTAGTTTAACAGGACCTTCCAGTTGTAAACCCATGCTGTCTTGGATCCTGTGCTGCTATGGATTCCAAGTGTTGCACTATCCTTTCCTTAAGGAGTGCCTCCATAATCTTGCCCACTACTGAGGTAAGACTGACCGGTCTGTAGTTCCCTGCCTCCTCCCTGCTATCATTCTTGTGGAGTGGGATCACATGAGTCCTTCTCCAATCTTCTGGGACCTCTCCTGTGCTCAGAGACTCACTAAACAGTTCTGATAAGGGCTCTGCTAGTTCCACCCTTAGCTCCTTTAGTAACCTGTGATGTATGCCATAAGGTCCTATTGCCTTGTCCAAACTGAGCTTAGCAAGCTCTTGTAGGACCCTTTTTTTATGAAAGGACTTGTGCACACCTGCTTCCCCCTGTGTCCATGGTGCTGAGCTGTGGGCCCTGCCCTATCTTCTCCTCAGTAAATACTGAGCAGAAGTATCTATTTATGATAGATGCCTTTCCTTGGTCCTCCTCCACACACTTCCCCTTATCCCCTTTGATCTTAGCAATACCCCCTCTGGACTTTCTTCTTTCACTAATGTATCTATTGAAAGTCTTGTCCCCTTCTTTTACTGTTCGTGCTAGTGTTTCCTCAGTTTGGGCCTTTGCCTGCCTTACTGCCTTCCCTGCTTCCCTTAGGGAAGCTTGGTATGCCTCCCTATCTTTGTCCTACTGCATTCTCTTATATTTCCTGATGGCCAACCTTTTGGCTCTGACCTTTTCTGCTACTGTTTTTGAGAACCAAAGTGGTTTCCTCCTTCTTTTGCTCTTGTTTTTCTCCCTAACACAATGGGATGTTGTTTCAAGAATTGCATCCTTAATGCTGGCCCACTTTGCCTGTACCCCCTCACCTGTATTTCTTCTTTCCAGGACTAGCTTAACTCTGTTGGCCATCATATCAAAGTCAGCTCCTCTGAAGTCCCATATTTTTGCCTTGGAATGGGATGATTTAGTTCTAGTGGCCAAATTGAGCCATTCCATGTGATGGTCACTGGCCCCCAGGTGACCTTCTACTTGGAGATCTGTGATCCTTTCCCCATTAGTCAGTACTAGATCTAGGATAGCCCTGTCTCTTGTGGGTTGTTGTACCAGTTGCTTGAGGCCCTCTCCCTACAGTGAATCCACTATGTGTCTAGTTCTGGCGGATGTTCCTGCTGGTATTGACCAGTCTGTATTTGGCATGTTGAAGTCTCCCATTATCAGAACCTCCCCTTTAGTAGTCATGCTTTATATATCTTCTAACAGTAATGTGTCTATGTCCTCCCCCTTCTCTGGAGGCCTGTAGACAACCCCAGTTCACATGGCTGTCCCATTTCCTGTTTCCAGGTTGACCCACAGTTCTTCTGGCTCCTTATGTGTATTGTGAATTTCTGTAGCTTTGATATTCACATTGACATCAAGGGCCACCCCCCCCTTTTTGCACCTGGGTCTCTTCTGAACAGTACATAGCTGGATACTGAAGTCTCCCAAGTGTGGTTACTGGTGAACCATGTCTTACTAATGGCTACTATGTTCAGTTTATCCTCTGTTATTGTAATCTGCAGGTCTGGGATCTTTTTCCCAGACTGTGGGCATTTGTGTACATGATTTTCCATTGGCCAGATTTCAGTGCATTGGTTGTTGGGCTAAGTCCCTGCGTATCCTATGGGGAGATGGAATTTTTTCTTTACTTGGTGATGCAAATGAACTACAAACATGCTGAACTCCTGTTTGATCACTAGCTGAGGGGGGAGGGGTGTTCTTCCCATTCAATGTATCGGGTGCAGCACCTCTCTGCCCATTTGCTAGTTTAAATATTCTGCAAAGATGTCAAACTTTTGCCCCAGTACTCTGACTCCCTCCTTAGTCAGATGCAGTCCATCGAATTTAAAGAACCTTCACTCCCAAAACAGTTCCAGTTACCTACAAATTTGTGTCCTTTTTCCTGGCACCAGCCCTTGAGCCACATGTTTAACTCACCTATCTCCCCTTCTCTGTCCTTCCGTCCATCTGCCCCCCTCTCCCAGACCAGCAGGATCTCAGAAAAGGAGATGGTGGATGAAATAGATGACAGTTTGTTTCCCAGCCCTGTCAGTTGTTCCCTGGTCTCCATAATTAACCAGCTGGTAAGATCATTTGTCCCTATGTGTACAAGGACATCTATGTTTTCTCCTGCTTCCTGCATGATTTTAGCAATGTGGTCAGTGTCGCTCCATGCTGATGTACCTGGGAGACATCTGACCATTACCCCTGGCTGGAGGTAGATATTAACTCCCCGAATCATGGAGTTTCCTATAAGCAGAAGTGTTTTTGCTTTCTTTGTTTTGATCCCTATTTTGGGTGAGTTTAGTGCGCTAGCTTCTGTGTGGCAGTGTCCTGCTCTGCAGTGTCCTCTTTCCCTTTGTTGATTTTGGAGATAGAGGCAGATACCTGTTTGTAGTTTTTATCTGATTTGTGGAGGTGATACGTTGGAGCACAGTGAGTCATGGAGCACCCGATTTGCCTCTCCTAACCACCTGCCAACCTCCTGGACCAACTACCTTCTGTGGTCAAGGTGCTTCAGTTGGATGTCGGGGACATGACAAGCAGTTCATATAGTATATTTCCTCCTGAATATGCGATTTGAGGCATGCAATCTCTGCCCATGCTGCCTGGAGCTGAGCCCTTAGATCTCCAATGGTCCAGCATGTAGGATAACATCCTAAATCCTCTATAACTGCCCTTTTCAAAAGTGTCCTGCAGTACCTGCAGTTAATAATATTAATTTCAGTTGAGCTGCCGAGTTTATAACCTGGTCCAAGTAATTAGAAGGAGGAAAATGAAAGCAAAAGGTTTTTCTTTTGTTTGTTTGTTTTATGTTTTTGTTTTTATTTTGTTTTTTTGTTTGTTTTTGGTTTTGTATAACTTGTTATAACAAGTTAAATTACTTGTGCCCTTGTAAGTGAGGTCACTGTGTGGATACCCCTCTGATCATTCAACACTTCCTGCTTTCCTTCAGAAAATGTCACAACTGTGCTACTCTATAAAAGGAGTTTAGCATGGGGTGGTTGGGGATGGGGGTCAGTGGCTGGGCCCTTCCCCTGCCAAAACAAGAAGAACCACGGATGAAAGAAACAAGGACGTAAGAGCAGAAACAATCACTCAACAAATGCAGTAGCCCTGAAAGCTTAGCCTAATGATAGATAAAAAGTCACAAAAATGTTAGCATCACCTGTAACAATTTCACAGAAGACAGACCCTGCAAAAAACACTTCGCTACAGAGAAAAATAAAGCAATAACATAAGGTGTACCTTGCAAAAAACAATTTTAATCAGAGAAGAATACAGCAGTAATCTGTAAGCACAAAACAGTAACAAACCTGTAGACACACCCTGTAATAATGCAGCAGAAAGTGTAGCCTGCAACAGCAATTTGAATCAGAGAAGATTACAGCAGTAAAATGTAAGTAAAAAATAGTAACAAACCCTGTGAGCACAAAAGAAAACAATAACACAGTAAATCCACATAGCCAGAAGAAACCTTAATCTTTTTCCTTGCTCTGATAATGTTGTTCCTTGCTCCGTCCTTAAAAGCAAACCTATAAGAAAAGAGCTCAGGTGAAGCTTTGTGCCTTTGTCAGCAAATCTAGACTTCCATCCATGACCTTTGGCACTAGTCGGAGA
Source organism: Neoceratodus forsteri (assembly GCA_016271365.2). Taxonomy (NCBI): domain Eukaryota; kingdom Metazoa; phylum Chordata; order Ceratodontiformes; family Ceratodontidae; genus Neoceratodus; species Neoceratodus forsteri. Next base: position 496,892,660 of record CM057453.1, read on the forward strand.
CTCTCTAGGCTTCCCTCCTTACCCATTTTCCACTCCCTTGATGGAACTTTACTTGACGTCACATCCTCCTTCAGGTGTTTGATTGAACCAACACCTAGACTTTTCTGGACATATTGACGCCATCCAGAAAAAAAATTGTGCCCCAAGCTTGGTGCCCTGTTCAGGAACCATAGTTGCATCCCTCTTACAGCTAGGTGTGAACTTGTTCAGAAGATTATACTGCCCATTTTTGACTACTGTGACATAGTCTATGGTGCTGCTCCTAAGTCCTTTCTGGCCAGACTGGACACCCTCTTCAATTCATTCTGCCACTTTTTCCTGGATGCCCACCCTCACACCCACCACTGCAATCTTTATTGTGCCCTATCCTTCCCCTCTCTTACAAATAGGCGACTCTCCCACTGTGCTAAATTCATCTCCAAGCACTATTTGGGTGAGCTCCTTTCCTACCTCACCCCCTCCTTTATAACAACCCCCCATCCTCCCATTCCCTTATATCAACTGACTCCCACAGCCTGGTAGTCCCCACAGATCCGGTTACTCTCACTGCCTCCCAAAAATTTGGAATTCCCTCCCCCCTTCAACTCCAGCACTCATTCTACACCCATTCCATCAGCTCTGCCCTCAATAATTACCTTCCACTTAGCTGCTCCTGCCATGTCCTTCCCTAATTCCCTCATCTAAGCCCTGGATAAACCCTACCACTCTACCTTCACCTTCATTTTTACCCTGTGCACCCACACACCCCTAATTTCTAGCTTTCCTCCCCTTCCCCCAGATTGCTCCCCCTTACTGGCCTCCCTTTCTCTATCATAGAATGTAAGGGACCCTGAATGCTCCACAATGGGTTCATGTATCCTGACTCCTCTGACAGGGTACCTCATATCCTGAAGGGTCCTCTCTTGGGTTAGGTCCTATTCCCCCTTCTAGCATTTAAGTCACACGTCCTCCTTGTCTTTCTTTTCCCTCTTTAAATCCCTACAGTCTTATCCCTTTTCTGTCTAGCCCTATAGCCCCCTTGCAGGGTTCTCCACATCCTGAAGGGTCTCTCTGGGACACTGCTTATACCATTCTCTCTGGTCCCCCAGCTCCCTTGAAATTGAAATTGAACCTGAGATAGTAGCCTTACTTCAAAGAATTGCCAAACTAGAGGATAAGACCGAAGATTTGGAGGGTCACAGCCGCCGGAACAACGTGGTTATAATCGGTCTCCCCGAGTCAGTAGAGGGTGATGATCCAGTGAAATTTGCGCAGAAGCTGGGGGAGAAGATTGCTGGTCCCTCTCCTTATGGGCAAACCTATATTATTGAAAGAGCCCACCGTGCTTTGAGGGCCCCACCTCCGGCTGGTGATCCCCCCCGCTCCTTCATCCTCCATTTTCTGAACTATTTAGAACGCCAATTTTTCCTTCACAAAGTTAAAAATGTAAAAGAGCTCTGTTGGGAAAGCAATAATTTATGAGTAGTGCAAGATCTGCCTTTATCAGTGAGATAGAAGAGAGCTGCTTACCACCCCGTCATTGTGAAACTGATCGCAGCTGGCATTAACTTCAGGATGGGTTTTTCAGGGAATTTGGTTAACTGTTATGTAAGGGGGGTTAAGGATGGGGATTGCACAGCGCACGCCATTGGCACCTACAAAACAAGGGAACCCTGGAGCATAATAGCTTTACAATTGGGTCCAATCACAATTGCAGATGGCTGGAAGCTTTAAGGTTGTGACTTGGAATGTTAAGGGGGCTCGCCACAGAACGAAGCAATATAAAATTCTTAAACATTTGGACCATGTCCAAGCTGATGTTATGCTTTTACAAGAGCCCCACCTGCTCAATGATGAGGTTAACAATCTGAGGAGACTGCAAATTGGGCAGGCCTATACCTCACAAGGTAACACCCATAGCAGGGGAGTGGCGATTTTGATTGGCAGATCTTTCCCTTTTAGGATGACCCAAATTCTAAAGGATACTGCTGGGAGGTTTATTTTCATCCGAGGTACCTTAAATACAGTTGAGATGGTATTCGGGTCGATTTACAGCCCAAACACTGACACCCCTGAGTTTTTCATGCAAATAATGGAAACACTTACTCCTTTTCTCAATTTACCCATTATTATAGGGGGAGATCTAAACCTAGTTTTAGATTCAATCATGGATAGGTCTGGGTGCCTTAGGAGGGGTCTCACCCCTGCACAAAGGGTTGTGACTGAACTAATGGACCAAATAGGTCTTTGCGATGTTTGGAGGATCCTACATCCTACCGAAAGAGAATATACATTCACTGCCCAGGCACACGCTTCTAGATCTAGGATAGATTATATCTTAATGTCTCACACTCTCATGCCAGGTGTTGTCAATGCGTCTATAGTCCCTGGCCCACCCTCCAATCACTCCCTGGTTACCTGTGTATGTGTTTTTGCTTCCCTTCCCAAAATTGGGGGCAGATGGAAAATAAATAATCAATTATTAAAAGATCCCACAGTAGTTAATCTTATCTCCTCCCAAATAACCGATTTCTTAACCATTAATCAGAACTCCGGTACCCAACCTGACATCCTATGGGGAGCTTTGAAAGCCTACCTGAGGGGAACCCTGATTTCTCTGGCTTCCCATCGGAAAAAAGAGAGGCCAAGTCAGATTTCTGAGTTATTAACTCAGATCTGGGTGAAAGAATCCAGTCTTTCTCCTTCTTCTTTGGAGGAAGATGTACAAGAGTTAACTAAGTTACGCAATTCATACCTCCGGATATTAGGAGAAAAGGCGGAATGGGCAATTATCAAAACAAGGGCAAGATACGCCGACCAGGGTGAAAAGGCCGGTAAAATGCTAGCTAGATGTCTTAAACAACTGGAAACCTCCAGGTTAATTGCCGCTATTCGATCGTCCAATGACAACTCCCTTAAAACTACTCCCCAAGACATACTGGTCGAATTTAAAAAATATTTCCAAGAGTTATATGGACCCATGCAAAATCCACCTTCTGATCAAACGATTAGCGATTACTTAAGTTGCCTGAATCTGCCATCCTTGGAGGAGTTGAGCCAAGATAAATTGTAAACCCCTATGACAGAAAGTGAAATAAATAAGGTCATCAGGTCGTTGCCTTTGGATAGAACACCAGGTCCAGATGGGTTCTCTGCCAACTTTTATAAAGTCTTTTCCAAACAGTTAACCCCCCTACTTTTGCAACTATTTCAATGTATACTGGAAGGGTCTGCCACCGATACATCCTTGTTTGAGGCCTTAATTATTCTTCTACCTAAACCGGGGAAATCCCCTGAGTCTGTTGCCAGCTACAGACCTATATCACTCCTTAATCAAGACATCAAGATTCTTTCCAAACCATTGGCTAATCATGTTAATGATGCCCTTCCCGGGTTAATTGGGGCTGAACAGGTGGGTTTTATGATTGGGAGATCCCCAACTGACCACATGCGGTCTTTGGCCCATGTCTTCTCGGCCACCAGGGAGGCTGACCATCCTATGGTCTTGGTCTCGCTGGACACTGAGAAGACCTTCGACAGGGTCCACTGGAACTATCTGCTTAAAGTTTTGAAGGCTTTTGGTTTCCCTCAGGTATTCTGCTCTTTGATTCTCTTTATTTATAAGTCCCCTGTTGCCAGAATATCTTGCAACGGTATAATATCCGAGCCCTTTAAATTGTTTACCGGCACCAGACAAGGATGTCCACTGTCCCCGCTTCTGTTTAACCTTTACATTGAACCTCTCATCAGGAGGATTATACAGACACAAATGATTCAGGGAATCTCAATCCTGGGACAAACCTTCAAAGTCCTTGCCTATGCTGACGATTTATTACTGCAGCTTTCCCATCCAGTGTCTCCTATTCTGGCACTTCTCGAGGTTATTCAGGGTTTTAGCACTGTTGCAAATTACAAGCTCAATACTGAGAAAACTGTAGTTTTCCCACTGAACCATAGAACTTTCAACCAAAACATCCGTACCCATGGCCTGGCTTGGAATGTGGAAACAATTAAATACCTGGGCCTTACTTTATCGAGATCTCCTTCTCGCATAACCCAGATCAATCTTTTTTCATTGCTAAATGTTATTGAATCAGACCTTAAAAGATGGGCCCTCCTCCCATTATCTATATGGGGGAGGATCAACTTAATTAAAATGAACATATTTCCATGTTTGTTTTACCCTATTTCCATGCTAAACGATTTCATCCCTCTAAAATGGTTTAAGAAAATTCAGGCAATATTTGGGGTTTTCATTTGAAATGATAAGAGGCCCAGGTTAGCCAACCTAAAACTTATGGCCCCTAAATTGATAGGTGGTCTGAGGCTTCCCCATATGGGGCTTTATTACTGGGCAAGCCATGCTAATAAATATTGCAGATGGTCTATGCCTACTGAACCTCTTGACAATAATTACACCCCCCCTTTGGTTAACCTTAGAGAAGTCTCACATTTCTAACTTAGGTCTTTCCCCCGTCTCTCTCTCTTGTATTGTTCCCTAAGATCGCTTCCCAGAACACTGCGTAATTCCCCTATTGGGACCTCAATTAAAATCCACTCACAGCTTTGTTCATTTTTAAAATACTCCCACTGTAAAGACCCATCACAGCCCTTAGTGGGCAACCCAAATCTTCTGATTGACGACAGACCCATCAGGTATAACTGGATGCCACAAATAAAGAATCTTAGGGTAAAGGATCTCCTTTCAGTGGAGGGTATAATATTATCCTCTACAGATATCATGAACAAGTTTCAAATTCCACAACCTAAGATATTTAAGGTTTTCCAACTTCACCACTTATTGCTCCAGAAACTGACCCCTGCTCCGGGAGCTTCTACTATTCTTGATTTTTATGAGGTAGTATACCCCTTTGCTGGTAAACCTCACGCAGTCTCTGGCATCTATAGCAGTTTTCTGGGATGGCTTCTCCCCACTAATCTGGCTCTGACTAGCTTCTGGAATCTATACTTCCCTAACATAGTGCTAGATTGGCCTTGCATTTGGAAAGCTTGCCATAAATTTGTTGTGCAAGATAGGCTAAGACTCATGCAATTCATGCTACTGCATAATATTTATTACTGTCCCCTTAAACTCACCAGATTGGGTATGATAACTTCCCCCATCTGTAATAGATGCCAGCACGACATCGGGGACCTGCTACATATCTTTTGGAGTTGTTCCAAAGTGGCACCGCTTTGGGCCAAGATTAGAAGTAGTGTGGACCCCCTGCTAGGACTTGAGGATTGTTTTACTGCTGAGTTCTGTGTTTTGGGTGATGTCTCCTCCATTTTAGTACGTAACAGGAAATATCATATTTGTATGATCTCGGCATCAGTTAAAAAAATTGTACTTAGACATTGGAAAGATTCTCTAGATATCTCCTATGGCGAGTGGCTCCAAGAAATTCCAGCCAGTCTCAGGACTGAGCGTTCTATTGCTAGTCTCTGGAACAATTTACATAAGCTTAATCAGATCTGGGGCCCTTTATATATATTTTATTCTATATCGGGGTAGTATAATATACTATACCCTATACTCCAGACACATAGTTCCTGTAGCGCCAGTGGGTAGTAGTGAGGGGCCTCTGGGGGTTAAGTTTGGGGTGGGTGTAATCCAGCTGGTTTTCATGCTACTCCTAGTTTCTGATGTACTTTGCTTTCAAATCTAATGATCTGTTGTATTCACATGGTGTAAAACTTTAATAAAGTTTGAATGGAAAAAAAAATACTTAAACAGTCAGTGAAAAAACAACTTAATAAAATTCCATCTGAATAAGCCAGCCTACTGGTGCAGCAGTTGGATTTCTGCTTGTGATGCTGATGGCTCAGGTACAGGAACAGTCAAGGGAGTCAGAGGGCTGGGTGGGGGGAGAGGTGTTGAGCATCCAGAGGACTACTCTCCTTCTCTGGGGGAAGGGGGGTCTGCATATCCACTGCTCAACTGACCTCTGGGAGAGACTAGGGAACCAGCAACATCCGGTGCCTGAAGGATTGAGGGCATGTCGGATGCTGTGCATCATTGCACACCACGCAAAAAAAGTGGCCGCCATATATGATGCCCCACTTCACCGGCTCTGGTCACCTGCCAGGACCCTACCGCAGCTGACCTATCCTGTCTCCCACTGATCCAGCTCAACCTCATGCCCCACCCTGGGGGACAATCCAGGGAGGCAAGACTGGTAAGCGCTCCTGCTGGCATCCTTCTCCTGGCTCCGTGAGGGTTGTACTAGGGAGGTGGCCCCAGCCTAAGGGACAAGCCAGGGGGTATTAACATGTGAGAAAGTAGGTCCTGGAAGGAGGCCAGGAGAGTGGGGGCTGAGCACTACAGGCAGGCTTAGAGACTAAAACATACTAAAAAAAAATTCCATCAGAAAAATACCTGTTTTCCCCAATAAAAAGATTAGGTGTCATCCCTACTGACACTTTAAATATCTGTTGTGTCTTTCTATTATTATTTTTACTATTTGGATTATTTCCATTAATCAAAAAAGACACCAGCTAAGACAACAATGACGACACCCAAAATTATTATAAAGTACCCCTTCATAATTGCAACAATGTAGTAATTTCATTGTTTGTGTTTACTTATATTTATATAAAAAAGTGAGGGGGCATAATAAGGTGAATGTTTTTTGTGCAAGCCACCTGGAGCTCAGCCACAGCTCACCCCCTCTGAGCCCTCTCTTCACTCCACCAGGGACTTACCTCCTCAGAGGTGATACCCCTTGGATTTCCGCTCAGGGCAGGATCATTTCACCCGTGCTACCCTCACAATGACAGTGAAAGGATGCCAGTGGGAAATCCCATTGACCTTGCCTGTATGGCTTGCCCCCCAGAGCAGGGTGCAGAGCCAAACTGGCTGTGGTGGCAGATGTAATGGGTCAGCTAAGGGAAGAGTCCAGTCGGTGATTGGGGCTGGGAGGTAGTGGGGCATCATGGAAGGGGGCCGCATTTTTCCCCTTATTTTGAAGGAGGAGGTGTGACGTGCAATGATGCCAGCATCTACATGCTTCCTGAGTAGTTTTTTAGGTGCCAGTCACTGCGAGACCCCTAGCCTCCACTAGAGGTCCAACTTGCACCAGACACACAGCCCCCTCCCCCGGAAGGAGAGCTGTCCCTAGGACACTCAATCCTTCTACCCCCGTCTGGCCCTCCAACTTCCTGAGTCCATTCCTGAACCCGGGTCATCGACATCGCAGACAGACACCGTGCCACTGTGCTGGTGGGCCAGAAATAGGGTGAATGTTAAAGGAGAAAAACTATTGTTTTATTATTTTCTAGATAAAAACAATGGGTGGGATATTCAGAAGGGTTGCTCATGGCGCAACACAGTTGCACCATGTGCAACCCACTGATGTGTCCCGGTGCAATATTCAAAAGGGGAAAGTGCGTGGCACAAATCCCAATGCACTGGGGTGCATCAATAATGTATGCGATGCAAGTAGGGGGGCATGCCCATGCATACCCCTGCACATCCCGATATTCAGCCAGGGATGTGCGGAGCCCATGCAGGTGCAACCCCTACATGCGCCGCATACAGTTGTTCCAAAAAATAAAGGAGTAACAGCCGGCCACCCACAGGTGAGCTGCTGTATTGCAGGGCACAACACGGCAGCTGCCAGCTGTGGGTGGCCACCCGAGCTCCGGCGGCACCCTCCGTCAGATAGCGCCCTCCCATGCCCAATTGCAGGCATACATTTAGAAATATGTAACTCCTATATCCCTGGTCATCCAGTGGACTGCTCGCAGCCCAATTGTGGGCATAAGTGTAGATATATGTAACTCCTATATCCCTGGTGGTCCAGTGGACTGCTCGCAGCCCGATCATGGGCAGATGTCTAAAACAAGGTTAGATCCCATCCCTGGTGGTCCAGCAGTACCTCCCTCCCCACCCTTCCACTAAGCCCCACCACCCTGCTTCCCTCTGGTCAGCGGCAGGTGGCAGCTGCCCACCTGCAAGCTTCCTGGCCACCTGCTGACTGACTGCGTACAGTACAGCTGTACACCCATTGGTCCACAGTGTGGGCCAATGGGTGTCGGAGACCGTACTGTACTACACAGTCTAGATATGTGAATAAATTCATTCACATAACTGGACTGTGTAGTACGGTACAGTCTGCACACCATTGGCCCACGCTGCAGATCAATGGGCATACAACTGGACTGTAGGTAGTCAGTCAGTGGGCAGCCAGGTGGCTTGCAGGTGGGGAGATGCCGCCCGCCGCTGATGGGGGGGAGTGGGGTGGCGGGGCTCAGTGGGAGGGTGGGAAGGGGGGTACCGCTGAACCACCAGGGATGGGATCTAATCTTGTTTTAGATATCTGCACATGATCAGGCTGTGAGCAGTCCACTGGACCACCAGGGATATAGGAAATTCATATATCTATACTTAGGCCCGCGATCGGGCTGCGAGAAGTCCACCGGACCACCAGGGATATAGGAGTTTCATATGTCTATACTTATGCTTGCGATCGGGCTGTGAGTGGTCCACTGGACCACCAGAGATATGGGAGTTACATATTTCTATACTTATGCCCGCGATCAGGCTGTGGGGCACTTTGCCGCTTGTGCAGAGGGCGTCGGTCTCCGACGGCTGCAGCCTGGTAGGGTGCCAAGTGCAAGTCACCAGGATGGGTGCACCTGCATGCAATGAAAGAGAGATGATGCAATGGCCCCTACTTGCACCTTGCATGCATTATGGCTCCATTTGCATGTGCACCTTTGAATATCACTGTTGATGCACCTAGCGCAACGGCACTTGTGCTAGCGCATCCCCCTGCCCCTCTCTGGCTACTTGCACTGCTGCAGTGCCACTGTACCATGCACAATGCAAGTGGCCACAGAGCGGTATTCAACGGTGCTGAGCCATGGCGCAGCACCGTTGAATACCCTGTCACGCCTGGTTATTATCCCAGAAAGGCGCTGCACCCAGGCTTGCACTACAGCCTGGCACAGTCTGAATATCCCACCACTTGTATCTATGTAGCCCTTACAATGCTATTTCCAACAATATCAAAACATTTTTATTTATAATAAATGTTATGTTTATATTTGATATTTCAGGGCTAACTTAATGGATACTGTAATTATATATTCATTATCATTCTATAATTAATTAATTACAGACACAAGATTCTGGATGTCAAACAACAGATTTTAGTCACCAAACACATCAATTGTTCGATTTAAAATTAAATCAAAGCAGTATTTGTCGCTCCATGTAGTCACTGAATCCATTAGGCTTCAAAGTTTTTAGCTTAAATGTCCACATGGATTCCTTCTTGTCCAAAAGTAACCCTCTGTTACCACCTCACTGTCTGTATGGGACATGATATATTCCCATGTACTGTATGCTATGTTTCCCTTGATTTGTTACCTCACTGAGATGTTTACCCACAAGATGTGCCACGTCCATTTTCCTTATAGCCCTGAAGTAGGGCTATGCAAAAAGAAATTCCATCAATGGAATTTCTGTGAAAGCATGAATTTTGCTTCTGAGAACGTTTGGAAATCATTTTTGCAACTTTCACAGAAATTTCACCATAAAACTGCAGAATAAATATACAGACTGCGGGTTAATTTATTAAACTGTGGGAAGAAAAATCAGCAGAATGGATCACTGCTAGTGATCAGTTCTGAAGCTTTTTTAACTGCAGTTTAATTCATTAATCCACCCCTGCTGATCAGGGGTCCCAGTAAATAAATAAATAAAAAATCTTCAATCTCTCCCTTGGACCCTCCTGTTGTCTAGTGCCCCCCCCCAATCCACCAATAGTAGGTACCAAGTAAAAAATCCCTGATCACTGGTGTCTAGTAGATCACAATAGATCACAATACACTTCAAATTCAGTTATCTGGTGTACTGGTACACAAATTAACCCATAACCTAACACAGCTATTTGGGCATCAGAAAACATCTTATCAGTTCAATTAGCAACAGTTAAATTCTTACTGTTCAAGTCTTTTCCATTCACTTATTGTGATCTTCCTTGTTTTCCCTGTCTTGTTTTTTCCTTTTTTTTAAATTAAAGTGAGAAGTCTCAGAGTGTTCATTAAGTGAATCATTGCTTGAGAAATGAACACTATGGGCTGAAGCTGAAGCTGAGGCTGTTGAAGTTGTAGCCATAGTTGTCTGATTAAAAGTTTTATTAGTGTTCTTGCCTCTGCCCCTAGATCTCCTGCCCCTTGAAAGTGAACGAGTATGGTTCTCGCATTTATAAACCTTATTTGCAAAATCTCTTTCATCCCTCTGCATCTTAGTTTTTTTTGTGGTCAGTCAGAACTGTTTCCCATTTCTTTGCCTTTTCTGTCAATTTTATATCCAGTTCTTTAATGAGATTAACATTCTTGCAAGCAGATAGCTGCTCATGAAAATGTCTATCATTTTTAACTCTTGTCTCATATTCATCTTCCTCTATCTTAATTTTGATAAATTCCATAGAGCTGTTTTTCATGTTGGCTTCCCATTTATCTCTCAGATGCATATTATCCAGACCATAAGCCGGCAATCTGGTCACTCTTAAACCTCTCAGAATCCAGTCTTTTTCTGTGTACTTTTTAAGTGATATTATGTCATAGTGCAAAGTAATTTATTTTAGTACAAACTTTCCCAGATTAGAAAAAAGGATTTAATGCTACCTTCATCCATTCCATCTTGTCCTGTAGTTGTTATTGTTGTACTCAATCCAATATCCAAAAAAGTTCATCTCATTGCCAAACTCATACCGGTTAATGAGAATGCCATTCCCTCTATGTTGTTTTATTTCAAGCAAGTAATCCATCTTTTTCAGGCATCTCTTTACTTACGGCTTTAACCTTTCTCCTCACTGCTGCATCCAGTCCCAGTTCCCCAGCCAGGGCATTCTGCTAAATAATTCACACAGTCTTCAGGAGGAAGCAGCGGTCACAGTTCAGACTAGGTGCTAGCAAATAAATATCCAAAGTCAGTAAAAGAAAGCCAGCACTCCTTACATCAGTTTTAAAATATTTTACTGTGCAAAATTGGAATTAAGTTGCAATAACAGTACCTCTGTGACTATTTTCTGCTGTGGAATTTCACCATTCTATTTCTGGCAAATGTTAGCAGAATTTTGGTGGAATTTTGAAAATTCCACACAGCACTATTAGAAGTTTTGTGAGGTAGAAGAAGGCTTTTCCCAGTGAGATTTGAAAATTCAAGATGGCAGCAAAAGAGAGTTTTGAAAAATGAAAAAAGTGCAGTGATTGCTCGTTTAGTTTAGTTAATTACACTTATTAGAGGTGCTCCTCCAATGCTAGGAGCACCTGCACAATAAAACACTTCATAACATGGGTTGGAAAAAGGAGACAACCTGATTGGTCATAGAGCATCAGGTAACCATTGATGAAATCTCCTATTTAATCAACAGTTGCTGTACCAGAACTACTTCCATTGAGAGAAAAGCTTTCTGAATGTGCCTTCAGAGGTATCCCTCCACATACACACAGCAGAGGAATTCCCCAGGCATGGTCAGATCAAAGGGAGAAGCAGCTGAGATCAACTGAGATTTTCCACATCTGTAAGCAGGGAACCAAACAGGATTTCTACAATAGAGGTTAATTTTAGTATGTTTGGAAATGTTACAGTCAATCAGTGGGCACAACAAAGTTTTCCAGATGGTGAACATCAGTTGTTGAGCAAACTATGTGCTTACAGTCCTAAATCTCTGACCAACTGCTGTGAGACACTGTATAGTGTGAGACAGAATTCGTAGTGAGGGAGGAAACTGCTCGCTGAGAATATTGCTAGTTGCTAGTTGCCTGAAAGATTGAGGGAGACAGGAAGTCTGTTGGGGATTGTAGTCCCTGAGCCTGTTGTGGACTACAATACTTCCTGCCCTACAGAAACACTTGCTAATTTGAATTATTGCACTGTGTAACATCTAACTGGGACTTAGGGGAGATTGCCCAGCTATTTAGGGCTCCTCAGATTTCAGTATTGTCTGTTTTAATTAAGATTTTTTGGGGCAAGCATAGGGTCACATGACTTGTTCTGCTACTTCCGGGTCCAGGGCTTATAACAAGTGCTCCATGGGCAGTTTTCTAACATATCTCTGATGAGCATAGGGCCACGTGACCTGTTTTGCTACTTCCAGGTCCAGGGCTTGTAACGAGCACTTCATATGAGTGGAGCGAGCTCAGGTGGAGTGAGCATGTGGTCACCCAGCAAAGGCAGGTGAGGTAGTGAGGCTAGAACTATATACCCTTCATACTTGATTGGGGTGAGATGACACTACTTTTCTTTCCAACAGCCAGGACAAATTGTGCAATCATGGCAGATACTATTATGACCCTAGAGGGGCATGTAGGGGTTAAATGTAAGAAATGTTGTACGTACATTATTGTGTCTCTATCTCATCCAAAAGCACCCTACATATACAATAAATGTAATGAAAATGAGGAGATGTCAAAAGAGATTGAAACCTTTAACCTAAGGCTCAAAACTATTGAGCAGAGCCAACATGATATAGCCAAAAGGTTAGTAGTATGGCTACTACCACCTAGACCACCCATGGTTAAATGCTTACTTCCCCAAACTAGTAGGGCACCAAATAACACATCAAATGAGGGACACCAAAGTACAAGTAGTACCGGAACTGCCTTATCTCTACCCACTGTAAGCACATCTAATCTTGTGAATCCCAATATTTCTGCTGAACATTGTAACACTAATACAAGAAAAAGGGAAAGGGAGGAAGATCCTAGAGTGGGTAGTGATGACGAATGGTGTCAGATCCAAAGTAAAAAGGTGGGAAAAAAGGGAAAGAAAGCTGAAGTGTTTGTCCTTCCAGTTCTAAATAAATTTGATCCACTGTGTCCAACAACTTCTGAAACACTGATTGAAACTACTGCAGAAACTATATCTAGTATAGACACAACAAATGTAGTGTCTAATCTACCCAACACAGATGGCAACATTCCTGCCATATATGTAGTAAACCCCTGTACTCAAGACACTACTTAGTCTAAACCTCCTATTGTTGCACAGCTAGCTGTAGCAGAAGAGGACAAATTTAGCACTATGGGGAATTCCACTACCACCAGCAATGATGGTTTAGTATTTATGCAAGAGGAGACTAACAATACTACACCTAACACTAATGACAAACACTTTTTTTTCCTGGGTGACTACATAGTTAGATATACTAATAGATATTATACTAAGGGGAATAAACACAATGTAACTAGTTGTAGTTATGGAGGAGCCACCATTAAGGATATAACCACTATGTTACTGGAGATACTACAGAATGTAGCAAACTCCAAAACCATTCTCTTCCATGTACAGCAGGAACAAATGATATTACTAAAGCGGGGGTAGAGAATATCACCAAAGAAATGCAAAAGGCTGTAACAACCCTTAAAGATCTAAATGTCAGAGTAATTCTTTCAGAGATCTTGCCAGTTCCACGGGCTACCAAGACTAGAATAAGGAATACTAAAAAGTTTAACAATTGGTTACATAGATGGACCCTATACAACAATATTGAATGCCTACGTACATGGGAGACATTTGAGTGCAATCACTTCCTTTGCAGTTACAATGGATTACACCTAAGTAAGAGGAGAGCCAAAGTGTTGGGTAAAATGTTTTTACCAGACCATAAATAGACTACCACAGGGAACAAAATACTGAAATATTTGTGGCATAAAGGGTTAGTTAACTATCAATCAACATGCATGGGTACACAAGCCAGAATGAAAAGAGTAACTAAATCTGGTCTTAACTTTTTACTCACAAATACTAGAAGTCTTCATACTATCAAGAAAGATGAACTGGAACTGATGTTAATTAATAAAAATATTGATGTAGCTGCTATAACTGAGACGTGGTGGGGTGAATCCTCTAGTTGGAATAAAAATGTCCCAGGCTATAACCTTGTGCACAAAGACAGAACTGGGAAGCACGGGGGAGGTGTGGCTTTATACTTAGAGGAGGATGATAATAAATTCTGTCAAAGGAACGAGGCCACAGGAAATGAAAATCTTAAAATCATATGGGTAGAAATTCATGGGAGGAATGACAATAACCTACTATTAGGATTATGCTACAGACCACCAGATACCAGTTATCTGGTACATGGAAACCTATTATCTAACATTAAAGACAACTTGGATTAAAATGATTTTATTATTTTGGGTGATTGTAACACTCTGGGAATTAAATGGACAGAAACTGCTGCATCTACAGCCCAAGAACAGGCTTTGTTAGATTTCTGCAGTAGTAATGGGCTACATCAACTAATTAATAAACCTGTTAGAGAGAGAGAGAAACATTCTGGACCTTATTATTACAGCTATCCCTGATAAAATTGATAAAATTTGTATTGATGAGCCCCTTATGAATACCGACCACAACATCATTACCTTCTGTACCAATACTTGCTATGCTACAGATGTTGACATTAGAGTGGTTAAATACTTTAGAAAGTCTAACTTCAGACCCATACTGCAGGAGTTAAACAAGTGGGTTTGGAATAGGGACTATACTACTGTTGAACAATGACGGTTAAAAAGTAAAACTAAACTACTGAAATTATCTGACAAATACATTCCCACTAAAAATCTCTATAATAAAAAAAGGTAAAGTCCCTTAAAAGAAGGGCTTATAGGGCCATAAAAAGAGACAGCATTGAGTATAACAAACTCAAATATAGGGAGGCCTTAAAAAACTGCAAGACAAATATAATCAAGGAGAAGCATAACACTGAATTCAAACTGACCCACAGCAATGATGGGAGCAAATGCTTTTACGCTTATGTAACTAATAAAAAAGGTACTACAAGTACAGTAGGGCCCCTCAAGTCAAATAACACTGAAATTAGTCAACCTGTGGAAATGGCCCAGGAGTTCAATATTTTTGTACTGTATATGGACCTATGAGATCATCTAAATTTACCCTGAATACAGGAAATAATAATCACTAGCCTCTGGAAATTACCAGAAAGGAGATTAAAGCTAAATTGAGGCCAGCCCGGTGGTTCTGAGGGTTGAGGCACTGGATGCCATACCTCATACCATGCTGGTGACCTGGGTTTGGGAATGAGTATGAGTTGTCAGGGGTTGGCAGGGGATCAGAAGGACTGAGCATCCGTAGGACTGCTCTACTTCTTGGGGAGGTGGGGTGTGCTGCAGTCGGTGTGCTGGTGGCCTCTGGCGATAGCTGGGGGTGATGCAGGGCACAGGCAGACTTGGAGGATGTGCTGGGGCTGACGTCGGGAAGGTATGCATGCGGTAGTGCGTGTGCTCCTGTCCATTGGCATCATTGCACACCACACATGTCAAGGGGAGAACAGGGAAAAGGGCACCAGTTGCGGTGGCATGATGGCCATCTCCATGGGGGGATCTGCTTGGTGCCAAGGGTATGTGGCAGTACTGGATCCGGTCCGGGTGGCAGAGTTTAGGGGGGGCTCTCCAACTCAACGTCGTGGGGGGAAGCCATGGGGGTAAGCTGCAGAGACTGAAAATGGAGCTGAGGAGTCCACTGAATGGTGGCCGGAGACCCCAGAAGGATGGCTGGATGTGTGAGAAGTAAGAGCAGACTGGTTGCCAAGGAGAAAAAAGTATCAACAAAAAAAAAGCTAAATTGAGGAAAATTAAAGTCAACACATCTCCTGGACCTGACAATTTACACCCACATTTCTTGAAAGAAATCAAAACATGGTTAATCGAATCCCTAAAAAACTATTTAATATGTCCCTTAACACTGGGGAGGTGCCTTGTGATTGAAGACTAGCCATAGTGGTGCCAATGTACAAAAAGGGGGACCACAGTAACTCTGCAAATTACAGACCCATTAGTCTGACCAGCATTTTAGGGAAGGCCATGGAGTCCATCATTAAGGACAGGTTAGATAATGATCATATAATAATAAATAGTCCAGAGTACACTCAGCATGGATTTAAACATCAGAGGTCTTGTTTGACTGCAAACCTAGTATTCTGTGAGAAAGTTAGTGCTCTCTCAGATGAAAAAAGGCCCATAGTTATTAACTACTTGGACCTCTGTAAAGCTTTTGACAAGGTCCCCCATGAGATATACTGCTTGATAAGATGCAGAAATTGGGCATAAATAACACACTTATTAATTGGGTTGACTCTTGGCTAAATGAAAGGGCCCAACTTGCAAGAATAAAAGACCAGACCTCTGATAGAGGCCATGTGATGAGTGGGGTACCACAGGGGTCTGTACTGAGCCCTGCACTATTTTCAGTTTTCATTTCAGACCTCAATAGAAATTTAAATAATGTTGTCATCAAATTCGCTGATGATACAAAACTAGTAGCAGATGTCAGTACTGATCAAGGGATTACTAGCCTCATGAAGGATGTTACAGAACTAGAATACTGGGCAGACAAAAATGGTATGACTTTCAATGCCAGTAAATGCATTGTAATGCGCTTAGGAGAGACAAATTCAAATTGTACATACTCACTGGCTGGTATAGACCTTAAATCAGTGGACAGCGAAAAATACTTGGGCATTCTAATCACTAAAGACCTGGGGGCCAATTCCAAGTCAGCGTATGCTGGCATAAGCCAAGATATGCCAAACCCCTTGGTGTATCTCGTGACTTGTGCCAAGCGGTACGCCAGTCCTGATTCCAAGAGGTGCCTTGTGACATGTCGGCTGCAGGCTATGCCAACTGTGGGTTACACCACCAACTACACCACAGCCCACAACGACATGGTATAAGGGAGGGTTACGGCAGCAACTGCACCCTATTCCAAGAGAGTGGCTGTTCTAACCCGCTGCCACAATTCTAGGAGCCACACTGGTGGAGCTAAATTAGAGCAGCTCAGAGCTGCTCTAAGTGGCATCCAACAGTGCCATCCATTGCATGTCTGCTCTGCAGCACCACAGCAACAGCGTCAATGTGCTTCCTGTGTCCCCACAAGCACACCACTGCCCCCACCCCCAAAAGTTGGGGACCTCCAGGGTCCAATCTCCAGTGCAACCCCAGACTCTTGTGCCACCTGTCCTGCCCCCCATGCCCTCTGATGTGTGCTATGGTGTTCTGGGTTTGGGGGGGTTGGGGGCTGCCAGTAGCGGGCCATGACTTGTGACATGCTGGGATTCTATGCCATGCCTGTGGTGTTAGCCTCTGCATGGCATAACCCGCATGTCAGAAGTGCCGGGACCCTGCCACTCTTGGAATATGGCACAGGGTCCCTGGTATAATGGTGAATGTCTCAACTTGCATACGCAGGCGAGTTGCCACATTTGACTTGGAATCTGGCCCTCAGCATATGCTGACATAAGCCAAGATACACCAAACCCCTTGGCATATCCCATGACTTGAGCTAAGCGTTATGCCAGCCCTAATTCCAAGAGGCACCTTACACCATGTTGGCTGCGGGCTACACCAACCGTGGGTAATGCCACCCACTATGCCGCAGCCCGCAAGGACATGGCATAAGGGCAGGTTATGCCAACAACTGTTCCCTATTCCAAAAGGGTGGCTGCTGTACCCCGCTGCTGTGATTCTAGGAGCCGCACTGGCAGAGCTATGTTAGAGCAGCTCAGAGCCGTCGTCAGATGCCTGCTCTGCTGAGCCATGGTAATGGCGCTGATGTGCTCCCTATGCCCCCGCAAGTGCATCCCTATCCCTCACCCCCCAAAAGTCAGGGCCCCTGGGGATCCTATCTCCAGTGCACTCTCCCAGACTTCTGTGCCACCTGGCCTGCCCCCCATGCCTCCTGGTGTGTGCCGTGGTGTTCCAGGGCAGGGGTCTGCCAGTAGTGGGCAGTGACTTGCAACATGTGCAGCTTCTATTTCATGCCCATGGTGTTAGCATCCGCATGGCATAACCCACATGTCACAAGTATCAGGACCTTGCCACTCTTGGAATGTGGCACAGGGCCCCTGGCATAGTGGCGAATGTTGCAACTCACAAATGCTGGCGAGTTGCAACATTCAACCTGGAATCAGGCACCTTAAGTTTAGTAAGCACTGTATAGGGGTAACAACTAAAGCCAACAGGATCATTGACTGCATAAAGAGGTCAATTACCACTAGAAATAGGACCTGTATCATGCCATTATATAGAGCTTACATCCAGCCACACCTGGACTACTGTTCTTCTCTATCGAATCCACCCTTATGTAGAGATATTAATAAATTGGAAGTGGTTCTGAGGAGAATCACAAGAATGATTAATGGCCTACAACAATAAACTATGATGATAGGATGAGGGAACTTAACCCCTATTCTCTGGAACTAAGAAGAACAAGAGGTGATCTGTTGCTGATGTTTAAAATTTCAAAGAATACTCAATGACTGATCTGGGACCTATATTTAACAGAAGGGGAATTTCACTTAGAAGTCACAATTTTTAACTTATGCTAACTAACCCAAAGAGGAACAACAGAAGACGTTATTTCACCCAGAGAATTATACCACTCTGGAATGCTCTGCCCAGAGATGTGGTGGAGGCAGAATCTCTAAGAGTATTTAAAACAAATCTAGATGGGTACTTGAGTCATCAAATAAGATGGACCTAATCCCATTTGTGGGAGATGTACATATATGGGCTAATGCCATCTGTACATCTATTCTTTCCTAGTATGAATCCTAGTATGAAACCTGAATGTGAAGTGTTTCCTCTGCTGTCTGTTTGTCTCTCTCTCTCTCTCTCTCTATCTCTCTCTCTCTCTCTCTGTCTTGTAGCTTACTGTGTGTTAGGGAGGGAGAGAAAGAGACAGACAGACAGACAGAGAGACAGACTCAAGCCTATGTTACTTATTTTATGAACATACAAATGTCAGAAATCATTTCAGGACTCTATTTCTGGCATTTGTATGTTCATAAACTATGTAACATATGCATTAGTTCTGGAGACTACTTATCAAGCTGGCAGGATACACTCAGATGCTTCCTATTCAAAGAGCAAAAAAACATATTTGTGATTTTTTTTTAAACATAACCAATGTTATAAGTGCAATAACTCCCTCCAGGGTATGGGGTTATAGGGATTTAATGCATGCCTTTGGTACTGTGAAGGCACTTGACTGCACCTCATGTGCCTCATGCCTCACAATGCACCTGAGGCATGCACTAAATCCCTATATCCCCATACCTTGTTGTGGGTTATTGCTTACTAATAGCGCATGCCATAGATAAAATAAATATAAAACATCTAAACATAAAATTGCATTTACAAATAGATTAATCCTACAATTCAATATTACACATACTTTACAGAAGTTGAAAAACCACTCAATTCGTTACTCACATGCTAATTGAAGTAGGTATCACTTAAGTTTGTTTTTAAAAGACTGTACTGAACTATCAGTGTGAGTCCCCTCATGTAATGAGTTCCAGAGGGCTGGGGCAGCCACTGAAAAAGCCTGATCACTAGTGGACTTTGAATAGGAAGGTGGCACCATTAGCAAACTCTATCCCCTGGATCTCAGGTCCCCATATGGCACTTGAGGAGTTATAAGCTCACTGAAGTATGAGATCCCAGTCCAGTCAAGGCTTTATATGTCACTAAAAGCACCTGGCAATCAATACACCACCTAACTGGCAGCCAGCCCCATATCATAGTGAGAAAATCATGTTATCTAACCTCCAAACATAGGTCAGCAACCTCACTGCCACATTCTGAACCTGCTGCAGGCAATTGAATCCTGGGCAAGCATTTATGGAGTGCTCAACCATAGCCAAGTTGAGAGAAAATGAGGATGTTGACCAGGGTAACAAGATCAGCAGGATCAAGCAGTGGCTGTAGCCTGGCAACATTTTCAAAATGGTAAAAGCAGTTCCTGACTGCAGAAGACACTTGTGAAACAAATGTCAACAGACTGTCAAGAACTACCCCAGCGCACATACTTCATCTGCTGCCTGAAGTCGAATCCCCCCCCCCAAAGACAGAACACTCAGGCCACCACGAATGGCCAATATACAGTATGCTTCTCATTTCCTGTCACTATCAACCCACTAACAACCTGATCCCTTTCTCAGTGGAAGCATGTACACCAAGAACAACACAGGCAAAAGCACACAACCCTGGGGAACTCTGCAGTCCAGAGCAACCAGTATTGATTGGCAAGAGATAAGCACCATTGACTGCTTTTATCTTCTGAAGAAAGACCAAAATCACTGTGAAACAGTCCCAGACAGCCTTTTGAGCTCCCTGAATCTGGCCAACAAATGTGCATGATCCAAAGTTTCAAATACCAAAGAAAGATCCAAGAGAATCATGAAAGAGATCTCCCCATGATCCTCCACCAGGAAGAGATTATTGCTATACTGATCAGGGTTGTCTCCTTGCTGTGTTTTCGTTGAAAACCTAAAATGGCTCAAAGTGGACATTAAAACATTTCTCTCCAGATGACTCACCAGCTGGGTCACCACCACCTCCTCAACAACCTTAACCAAAAAGGAAAGGTTGGAGACAGAATGATAATTGACAGGTATTTCAGGATCTAATGATGCCTTCTTAAGGAGGGGCCTTGACACCACCCTTTTCAAGGGTGAAGGCAACTGTCTCTCCCACAAAGAAGCATTGGCTATGCCTATGTGGTGTACTGCAAACTTGTGACCACCCTAAAGACCTCCTCTTCATATTGTACAAAAGGAAATGCCCTCACCCATCTACTGAGCCACTGACAAGTCCCTGTCTATCCCTGTGATCCACCAGCTGGGCAGTGGAGGAAATCTGGTCCCAGATGTCAACAACCATGGCTCTGAAGAACTGATTTAATCATTTGTACCTCTCCACAGAAACATGCTCATTGAGATGTAAACAGTCAGGATGTAATAAGTTGTCTACTACATGGAAATGTGTGGACAAACAGCTTGTCTTAGCTGCAGTCTTAGCAGCAAAGAAATTCTTCTTTGCTGCTATGATAGCCTCTGGATACAGCCTCAGGTGTTGCTCCAGGACAAGTCTGTCTGTAGTTACCGAAGATTTCCTCCACCTACACTCTTAAAACCTGCAAGCTTCATCTGCTACATTTGTAAAGCAGTCAGCAGGCACTTTACCTGTGGGTCATGGTGTGATTTACCCATGTATAAAGAGCTGAGTTTGTGTGAAATTCCTGAGCATTTGCCTTTGTAAATTGTGTTAAAATGTCCATGTGTTTTGTGGAGTTTGTAAAAATGTTACTGTAAGTCAGCAATTTACTGTTTGCAGATTCTTATTTAAGTGTGAAGTGTGTGTGTTTGCAGAAGGGTCTGGTTGAGCCATACATACCCTTTTCCAAGTGGTATGTATTAATTTAAGACAGCTGTTTTGATACAACAAAATCATAACACAATCCTCATAACATGACTACCAAGCTTTTCTCAACAAAATTAAAGGATTAATCTACAAAAGTCCTGAGATACTTGATCCCAAAGCAAATGGTTTGATAGCTTTTATTGGACCAACATAGATGTTGCAAAAAGAAAACAATGTCTAAGCTTTTGGACCAACCAACTCCTTCCTCAGAGACTTATGACAATTATTTAGAGAGTCACCCATTTACTTGACAAATTTGCATAGATTGGAAGCTTTGTGCCACATAAGTCCCATGCACATTCTGGAACTTACAATGTCAGTGGGCTGGGCTTAGAGATGTTCAAGGGTTGCAAAGAGGTGTAGAGTGAGTAGGGGCCAGATGCACAGAAACATGGACACTTCCATGGAATGCACCTTGACTCCACTATATATGGAGTTTGAATACCCTATGAGGAGCAGCTTGGACAGGTCAGCAGGAGACAGGGGATAGACAATATAAGGCAGTACCTGCAGAGACCTATGACTGGTACATCATATTGTTCACTTAGCATGCCACTGGTGATTGCTGGTAGCACAGGTTTCAGAAGGGACATTACAGCATTCTGTGGCTGTCATGCACACACACACACACACACACACACACACACACACACACATACACACACACCATATGGTCCACTGTGGCATAGGTAAAGCACCTAATTTTATGTGACCAAGCAAGGAAGTAGGCAGAGCACTCTAGCAAGTGCCACAGGAAAGTATACAGGGTGTTGTGTGTTGGCCAGTTAGGCTACCTGCACCAGTGCCACATACACATGTAGTGTACACTAAGCACCATTCTGAGTTACCAGCAAATGTGGGTACCAGCTGAGGGTGTGATGCATATCTTCCTGACACCAATGTGGTATGTTTCACCATAATGGCCATATGCAGACAGCAAGTCAGTGATTACATGCATAATGGTCTACATATCAGTAATGTCAGGTAGCACTATGTGGCAAGTTATGTGTGACTGTAAGATACATGATTACATGACCTTACTGTCCTCCACCCACAGACATCTTGCCTCAGACAGATACACACAACAGAACATGGAGCACTCTTGTGCCAACACAACTACCCATCACATGCAGCACTGACGGGTGCATCAAATAAAGCACACCTAACATGCCATCCAGTGCATATCCCCAATTCCCAGTTGCACAACTGGATACACCATGTGAACTGCGCACATAGTGAGGCATCAGTGCCCCACTGTAATGCATACCATATGAGCTACTGAAGAAAGACTATACAGAAGCAAATAGAAAACACTTACTGGGTGGCAGGTCATTATGGGTTGTTATGGATAAGACACAGGAGAGGGGCATTTACAGGGAAAGAAGTGGGATGAGAACACTATGGTTCCTCCTTCTAGACAACTGCCATGGTGAAGGTCCACATACAAATACCACTGCAGTTAATCTGGAAGACACAAATGCACAGCACATGTACAGTAAGGTATATACAAGTCCACTCTGTTGTGACTGTACTGCACAATGTACACATGTGCACATTATGTAGCTATTTTTTTTATCTAACTGATTTATTGGTTAACACTGATCTCAGCGACTGTTTTTAGATATGATCTATAGAGAAGATCTGAAGAAAAGTCCAGTCACACAGCAGTCCTTTCTCCTGGTGTCTTCTGCCAAGCTACTAGCAAAATCTTTCTAAGGCAGTCTTTAAATGTAGCTTCCTTCTAGCTAAGCCACTCCCCCTACTTACTAGATCTTTCTACAAGTAGTTTAAACCTCACAGCTATCAAGTCCTTTCAATCACCTGAGATTTACACCTAGATAACTGTTCAGAAAACCATTCAGTTCAGTTAACTCAGACAAACACACACTTTTTGTTTTGTTTGTTAGTTTTTTTTAACCTAAATTAAAGTTCCAAGTACAAGAGTTCTACTTCTTTAGTCCCAGCAGAGAAGTCCAGTCACACAGCAGTCCTTTCTCCTGGTGTCTTCTGCCAAGCTACTCAAGCAGTCCTTTCTCTTGGTGTCTTCTGCCGAGGAGTTTCCTAATCAATCCAATATCCATGGAAGCCCCAGTTATAACCTATTAAGGTTCTGGACTGTATTGGAGCAGAACTGGATATCATGCAGGGAAGAACATTCATTCTACAAAACAAGGCAGCAAAACTGACTGCCAGTGCAAAGTTATTCATCCCAGGTCAGTCAAGGCCTGCAGGGGATTTTCTGCAACTCATTAGGCACATGACTTCAGTCACAGCTGTGGTGCCATGGGCTCATCTACAGATGAAATCTTGTTACTTATATACTTTTTTGATTACCTTTGTTATGCCATCTAAATGACCTGGATCATATCTAAACCTCCCCAGTGCTCCAATTTTGTGAAATATCTGAAAATAACTGGTAATGTCTGTGGCTACTACTGGCATTTCAGCGTTTAGCTCCCCAACTGATATACAGCTTCTATATGCACTCTTATTCTCAATTACAATGTCAGTAGGATTTGTAATCATAAACATTCGGCAGTTTGTACATTTTAAACCTATCCTACCACTTTTTAGTTCCATTTGCTCATACATTTTTTCTGTAAAGCTAATGCACTTTGCTATTTTCTTGCAGAGTTTTCTGACCCACTGCCTACACTGGCAGACATGTACTTCCTCCAGTACATGCTCATTGACAGTAAGGAATACCGGAAGTGCTGTTCTGTGTACCTCTGGTTCTTCACTCAAGTGAATCCTGCCAAAACCTAAAATAAAGGCTTTATAATCTACAAAGTAGTTGATATTTAAATAAAACAGCATTGTTTGCTGAGTTAAAATGCTCAGTTGCCTGCCCAAGTTGCAATATTTACACTCACTGGGTTGGTATCATAGTATGTACTACACTTCCACCAGGCCCAAATACAGCAACAAGGGAACAGATTTTTTATGTTTTTTTAAGTTTTTTTTATGGTAAAGGGCAGGTGTAGAGAAAAAAAACAACACAAATACAGCCTAGTCAAAGTTAGCTGACAATTGCAACCCTGGTCACAATGCACTGCTTTCTAGCACCAGTATTTATAAAGTGGGTTGCCTGTTTAAGGGCTGCCTGATTGTCAGGGGTTTCCTAAGTGAAATCATAAGTGGGTGAAGACAGTGGGATAGGATAAGAGGGGGAGATGATGGGGAGAAGGGGGGGCAGAAGGAGCCATGGGTAGAAAGTTATATTGGGAAATGATTGGTCAGAGAACAAGGTTTGGGCAGCTTAAGGAGGTATATATAAGCAGAGGTTGGAAGGACTGAGCCCTTCTTTTTGCTAGTTTTCTGAACTGGATCACTAGCACATCAGTTGACTTGAGTTTGATTGTAGAGACATGTGGACGAAGTGCTACAGGTAAAGCAGTTGAAAAATTGGTTAGGCTGAGTTAATGCTTGGGTTTAGTTGAAGTTTGTTTAAAACTGATTACTGGTGGTTGAATACAGTAGGATGCAAAAATGTTGTGGCTGGGTTCACAGGTGGTTTTCTGTAAATATATTGATTACTATGTACTTTGTTTCAAAAAGCACCTTTCCCAGTCCTTTTGACATTCCTGCAAAACTTGCCCCTTCCTGCATTAATTCTTGATATGTATTTATTTAATGTCCTCTGCAGTTAATTTTTGAATGCTGAGCTGCTAAAAGCTGCAGGGTGTACCATAGCTTCTACAGCAAGCCTGGTGTTGCTGTAGATCTGGGGCTGTGCTGCTGACATTACTATATGACATAAGAGTGACTCACACTGTGCTGCACGATGAAGCTGCAGTAGTTTTGCTAGGGAAAATGTCCATTTCTAGGTGTATATACTGTGCTCATCATTGTTCTCCCTTCCCCAAGACACCCTGTTAGCAATGCATTATGCCAACACCGAATGCCATGTTGGTATGTCATTTTGTAAAAGGGATTGATTTTGTGCTGCAGTAACAAAGCATGGGGAATGAGAGAGTAGAGCAAATTGCTGTCAGCTGAGACACTGTCAGTTTACACATCTGTGTTAGTAGTACCTTATTACCTTTATAATATGAATGCAGTAATGCCTCCCTAGCAATGTGATACTGGTGACTTACATGTCTTTCTGTATTAAATAGCATGTTGGTCACCCCAACCGAACATCCCTGTCTGCTTCCCTGTCCCGTGCCTTCCCGACATCAGCATGGCACTGCAGGATGCTGAACGTAGAGTTTGGCAGCATGTAAAACAAATGTGTTTAAATGTGCTATGCTTGCTTATGTCCACTGTAGATATGGTCTTGAAAACTGAGAGCTATTTCCTGGATAAATTCCTGTTTGAAAATGCACTCAACATTATAGGTCTATCGTTGCATAAAATGACTGCAAGAAGTAACTTCTTGGACCATCAGGGAAGGTGCTCTTTAAGGCAGGAGCTAGCTAGGTGTGGGGACATTATGTAGATTTCATTTAAACCTTAATTATTGGTGGTTGGATTCAATAGGTTTCAAAATGTGTTTGTAGGATTTTGGCAGATAGTTTCTAGGTAGATTTATGTATCATGGTACGCTCTGTGTGGAGGGCAAGAGATAGACAGGTGGGTAGAAGGATTCCGCCAGTCGGGACCTAGTGGCTAATCACAGGGGATCAGAAATAGAGAACATGAAGACACATCGAAAACAGAATGACAGGTTAGCACAAGGGCAGACAGGGAGAAGGGGGGCTCTTTGTTCCTTTGGTAGATGGTGGTGGTGCTTTCCAGGTTTCCACACAGTATAGAGAAGCTGTGAAGCTGAAGGAATGGCCTGGTTTAGTGAAAGAAAAAGTAATGAAAAAGAAAGGAGACTACATTGAGGTATTTGTTTAGAGCTAGCCCAAGGTTGTTTGTGGTTTCAGGAGGCACCAATTGCAATTTTGAACCTCATGAGTCAGAGTCTGACATCACTGGGGGTTGCCATCTTTGGAAGATATAGTTAAGGAGATGGCAGACTCTCTGGTTGATGTTTAGTTGTTTTTGCTGTTTTCTGTTGGGGAACCAAGTGATCAGAGATGGTGAGGTTGAGCAAGAGATTGGGGCATAATGAAGGGGGTCATTTTCTTGGTGGTGACATGAAGGCAAGGTGGGCAGAGTGAGCATTTGACTGGTGGCCATTTTGAAGGGATGCAAACATGGCCAGGTGGGTGGGTCACAAGATGGCAGTCGCAAATGCAAGGGGTGGGAGAGCAGGGATGCCTCAGGATCAGATTCGAGCAGGCAGTCAAATCAAGTAACAATAAAGAGAATATTAAGATAAAACTATAAGGACTGTGTGGTCCCTGTAAGCCCTAAGGAAATTCTGCCACTAAGAGCAATCCTGGCACCAGGGGGCTAGAATATTGAAAACGGATGCTGGAAGGGAGAGACTGACCCTGCCAAAACCTAAAACAAAATCTTTATAAGTCTCAGCGTAGTTAATATTTCTGTTAATATTTCAACAGTTAGTATTTCAGTAAAACATCTTAATTTGCAGAGTTATAATGCTCATTTGCCTACTTAATTGCCTGTACAAGGGGCAAGCTTTACACTTGCCAGGCTGGTATCCCAGCATGCACTACAAATAGAGTAGCAAAGTGATAGCTTTTTTATATGTTTTTTAAATGTTGTTATGGTATAGGACAGGTGTAGAGAAACAAACACACAAATACAGTCTGGCCAAAGCCTAGCTGACAATCACAACCCTGGAATATGCACAAACATTTAGATTGTGCACATCAAAGAGTTTGAACTGGTTGATGGCCATATGCAACAATGTGAAACCATATACTATTAACATTATAGTGTATGGTGGAATGCTGTTATGTATGGAATTCCATGCCTGGAAATTGTGCGTGCTGCAGTAGTGACATCATTACATTGTTGTGCTGAATCAGTGCTGTCACTGCTGTAGCAGAAAAACTTAGAAAGCTGCCACACAGCTGTATTTCTCTATCCAGTCAGCCTGGAAGCTGCATTTCCTTTAAACATTAACTTACAGAAAACACTGCAGCCCATTGAATCAGTAACTTGAGCCTGCCATTGACCCTCAAGTGCTCCCCAACTCTTAGTTCACTGAAAGGAAGCAGAGTTTCTGAAATGGGCATGGATGTCCATACATTATAAAAGATAATGTATGGCCATGCATACACAGAAAAGCCTGTGTCTTCATTTTGAGTTTTCTATGGCAACCAGTGCACCTCTCAAGCCTTGCTCTTGAGGCTCCTGGTTGCCATAAAAACCTCTAAATGCAGACACGGGCTTGTTGTGTATTACTGCCCATACATTATCCTCTATACAGTATATGGTTAGTGTTTGTTATATATGAAAGCTGCCCCCCTTCAAAAATACTGTTGTACATGTTCTAGGTTGTCATATACTTTCTAAAAAAAAGTAGCTATGCTATGACCTTAGGGTTACCAAGCCTAAGACCTCACCCACACCCTCACCTTCCAACTCTAAGACCACATCTTCACCTTCGACTTCCAACCCTAAGACCCCACCCCCACCCTGCATGCAGCTACGCTTATTCCAAAACAAATTCAGATGTGTGCCTACAGTTTGGCTTCACTCAGACTGAATGTAAATGCCATGGTGCATGTGGTGTTTTGAAAACCTTTAAAAAATGAATTCCCTATACAAAATCTGCCATGTATTTTTATTTCGGGGTTGAGATAGTAGCATGGACCTCTCATGCTTTGCTCTCGAGGTCTCTTGATGGAAACACAATCTTGTTTTGTATGGTTGCCTATACATCATTCTGTATCTTGTACCACTATGTACCACTTGTATCTTTCTACTGGCCTTCCTACTGTACTGGTTCACCTTGGCCTGCATCATCACCATCTTGTGAACTCACATAATACTACAGCATACACAGCTTACACGCATGACAGCATGTACCTTGTTGATACAGTACTTCATCACCAAATTAAAGACTGACTCTACTGAAATAAACAATTTAAAACTATTAAATTTACTTCAATTATATTTAATGTTTGAATTATCAAGTTTCTTTTTAACTTTCTCTTGTTGCTGGTCTACCAACTATTTCTGATAACACAGTTCCTATTAAAATTAGTGTTACAAAATGCATCTGGCTGCCCCAAAGGCACTGACCTCCTCCCCCAGGTCTCATGCGGCTCCCCTAAACCCTACTCAAAACAATTTCCTCCTCACTCCCACCTCACTGAAAGAAGTCCTCAATGCCCCCTACTTCTTGAACATCTCAAAATCCAGCCCTGATGGTATCCACACCAAACAACTGTGTATATCTGCATTACCTGCTTGGAAACTTGCTTATGTCATCTCTCTCTCTACAAGGGTGGTGACACCTCTGTACCTGTAAACTGCCAGCCAATCTCCCTTATGCCTGCTCTTGCCAAGCTGCAAAAAGCTCTTGTCCAGTCCAGACTGACTAACTTTCTCATGTCCGCAAATTTCCTCTCCCCATATCAGTTTGGGTTCAGAAAGCACCACTCCACCATATCTCCCCCCTTCACATCACCAGACACATCCAGTCCGCTGCTGACCAAGGCCAACTAACTGGTGCAATCTGTGTTCATCTGGCAAAGGCCTTCAATTCTGTTTCCCACCCATTTTTCTTGACAAACTCAAAGTAGCCAGACTCACCCCTCCTGCAATTCAGTGGTTCAGATTGTATTTTTAAAATAGGCTCCAGTCAGTTAGGATTACAGACTCCTCTTCCCCCATCTCCCCATACTAGCCGGTGTCCCCCAGGGCTCGATTGTAGGCCCCATTCTGTTCTACTTATTAATGACCTCTCATCTGTCTGTTTAAGATCCCTCATCCACATGTATGCAGATGACACCATCCTTTTAACATCTGGCCCAGTTCTAAGTAATGTTCAATCATGAGTGGAACACGATTGTCACAACATGCAGTCTTGGTTTCATGCAAGCCATCTCAAAATAAACTCATTCAAAACTGTTTCTGTGACTTTTAGGTCTGCTGAAAAGCTCATGAGAATATCCTGTCCACTTGTTATCGCCTTCCTAGACGGGACCCCACTAAACACTGTCTCTGTGTACAAATATCTAGGAGTAAGGCTTGACCCCAATTAAACTACTCGAATTACATCAATGCCATCACATTGAAGTTATGCCCTAAGTTAGGCCTACTATACAGAAATTGTGATGCCCTCCCACTACCCAGTAGATGCATATTATTAACAAAAATGATCACACCCATCTTCGACTACACTGACATATTGTATGGCATGACCCCCTCCTCCTCCTCGTTATCCAGGCTTGACTCCCTCCTCTACACTTTCTGCCACTTTGCCACAAATTCCCTTCTCAGAACCCACCACTGCACTCTCCTTTCTTCCCTCGGATAACACCCCATCCCATCGTCGCTTCAGCCAGTCCATTTCCTTCATACTCAAATTCTGGTTTGACACCAGCTGCCATTTTCCCATACTCACTTTGCTCAAGGGAATCCCATTCTTTCTCCCTTCCCAAACCTTCCTCGTCCACTGGCAAATCCGCCTTCACCTATAGACTCCCCTCTTTATGAAACCAACTTCCACCTCTCCTAAGAAACTCACCCTCTCACAACTGTTTCAAATGCCTAATCCAACAACTTCTACTCCCCTCCTACACCTGCTCCTAGCCAATCACAGGCCCAGCCTCATGCCAAATGTTTTTTTGTAGACAGCAATCTAATCCTCAGAATTGTGTGATTCCATTTGTATAGAGTAAATCTGAATGTACAATACTCCGCTGTTAACTTAAGCAACTGTATATTTATCTCATGTATCTATTATGCATTTTCTACTTTATATCACTTCCCCCCCTTGCCCAGGTTGCACCTGGAAATGAGCCTCAGCTCAGTGTGCCTTTTCTGGTTATCAAATGTTTAAATAAAAAAATAAATAAAAAAGTACCTCACAATGACTGTTAGTGACATTAGTCTGTTGTCAGGGTGAGCAGCACTATAATATCATAACCAAAGGCACTATTTATTATTTATTACAGTCTCAGAATCTGACATACCTTTGAGTCAGAGACTCATTTATAAAGGTTCCACATCCAAAAGAAGTCATAACACTTAGGTAAATACAACACTGTAGCAAAAACATGACATGGATATAACAAAAAAAAAAGCAATCAGAGACGTCATTATAACAGACTTTGCCAAAGCTGGCAAATAAGAACCAAAAATTGATACCAGTGTAAAAGCTAAGATAAAACACAATAATGTATAAGTATGTGATAATAGGCGGTCAAGAATAACTTTGTCAAAGTCAATAGGTTAACATGAGTTAGCCAAGACAAATAAAAAGGAGCAGTGAAAAAGGGGAAAGAGGAAGAAGGGGAATAGGTGGATATCAGGGTTCAGGAGCTACAGAGTGAGTTAAAGTAGAAAGGAAACATGTCAAGAGTGAAGTACCTATGGGGAGCAGGGGGAGGAGGGAAGGGGAGGGGTGGGGAAAGTGGCAGCTGTTTAGCCAGGAAATGAGGGGATACGTGAGGGTAAAGTAGTCTAAGTCAGGGTCATTAGTTGAGTTGGGGACAAGGCAATAATTTTATACACACTTAACAGACAGACTGCCAAGATGTGTTTAACCTCTGAAAAAGAAAACTGAAATGTATATACATATACTGTATATATATATATATAGATATATATATATATATATATATATATATATATATATATATACTTTGCTAATGCATCAGTTAGGGTTGTTTCCACACCAACAAAAGTGTGGAAATTCCACATTAGAGTTACCACCCACCATCATCCCCCACCCTCCACACATCACCAAGCATCGGGTTGTGTGTTGGGGTCATCAGCCTATCTCTCACTAACATGAAATTTCCACACTTTTGTCACTGTGGAAACAACCTAACTGATGCATTAGCGAAGTTTTTGCAAATAATTTATTTTCTGTTTTAAAAGTGTAATGTAAGTAGTAAATGGAATTTGTTGGTGGGAGCGTGGGCCCCTTTGGGCCCCACGCTCCCACCAAGCTGTGCTGTTGTGCATAATGATATGGGCCCTGTGCTGCCACTTACACATAAGTATGGAGCCATATAGCAGCCCCATAAGTCAAGGAGCTCTTGTAACAGTAATTTGCCGATATCTCGGGAACCATAGTAGGTAGAAAAAAATGTCAGGTGTGGTTGTTATTGTGAGTGTGAGTAGCTCTTACAACATGAGTCAACCAGATCCATATCTTGGATCATTTCCAACATAAGTGCATCGAAAACGAATGTCAGTGCTGACTCTGGGGGAATAATTCTGGCCTTCAACCATGAAAATTAGCAATTATAATAGTAATTTGCAAATATCTCAGGAATCATACAAGCTAGAAAGAAAATTCAAATTTCATGGTTTTCATAGGTTTGTAAGCTAGTTTTGTGCTTAGCCACCCCTATTGGGGGGAGGCCTAAGAAATTTTTAGATGAAAAGTCTGTATCTCAAACCGTTTTTGACATACGGGTCTCGAAAGGCATCATGGGTGACACAATGTTATTCTATGGGAACATTTCTGAACTTTGTAATGCTGTAACTATGGGCTTATTCAGTGTTTCCATAAGAAACCACAAAAAGGCACACCTGTAGCACTAGACCGTTACACCCTGAAAGGTTGCATTCAGTAGTGCGATTCATGTTCCTACACTGAAGTGACAAAGCAAACAACACACCACAATGTAATCCAAAGGGGAAAATTCAGAACTTTGGAATGCTGTAACTATGGCCCTGTTGAATGTTTTCACACCAAACCACCACAAGGCACACCTGTGGGAGTAGGCCTTTCCACCATAAAATGTTCAGTCAATACCCAATCGACATTGCCACAATGAGGGGACAAAGAAAAACCACCACCGCAATGTTATACCATGGGGACATTTCTGAACTTTGGAATGGCGTAATTAGGCGCATCTTTAATTTTTCTACATGAAGCCAGTGAAAGGCACATCCGTGGCACTAGGGCTTTGTACCCTGAAAATGTCATGACAATAGCACAATCCACCTTGCCACAATTAAATGACAAAGTAATTCAACAGATAGCAAAAATGTCCTATCTTTACCATGGGGATGAGATCAGGATCCAAAAAATGTGATCGCAATCATATTTAAAGTTGCCGCTATTGTTTTCATGGCAAAAAAATGTTGTCATGATCAAAAACATAAATAAATGTGAAAAACATGTTTCCAGGCTAGCCAGCCAAAAACTAATGCCATAGGCATGTTCCTCAGGGCCCGTTTAGGTAAACCCAATGACTGGTATCTTCAAAAGTGCAATATTTTTTGAGTTATAAAGTGTTTTCTCCATTGCAAACTGAAAACAAGATGGCAGCAGCATGACAACATTTTAGGGCAAGCTCGATCAAAAAATTTGATCACCATTGTTTTCGCAGTGCACATATAAATTTTCCCATTGACTATAATAGGACACAAAAAATGCTATAACTTTTGAACAGAACAAGATTTTTTTCATGAAATCTTCAAAAGGTACCACTGCTAGCCAGGACCCATGCAGTCCACCCAATTTTAACCCACTGAAATGCATTGCTCAGTGCAATATGGGAGTCTAAATAAAATGGAATGTTGGGGAATTTTTACTTTTTGAGCACACTACGATTCCACTACTGTACATCTGATTGACACAAAAATTGTCAGATCCGGAGATCTACAATAAATCTTACTACATTCCAAATTTCAGGCAAATTGGATAAATGGTTGCAAACTTATTAAAGTGCAAACTTTGAGGTTTAACATAGAAATGGCTATGCAACCCTAACTATAGTGGCACTACCGTGCCTATATATATATATATATATATATATGTATATATATATATGTATATATATATACATACATACATATTCATGGCAAAAAAAATGCATTTACTGCATAAGTTAGGGTTAAAGCAACAAAAGTGAGGAAATTAAACACTAGGGTTGAGTTCTTCCCCACAAACCCACACACACATCCTCCACAGACTGACAGACACCGGGTGTGCCATGGGGTCAGGCACAACTCTCACCCCATTCCATGTGTAAGCAGGTTGACATGCTACAGTAAAGGAGAATGGGTGAGAGTTAGGCTTCACGACCCCATGGCACACCCCAGCATCTGTCAATCTGTGGAGGAAGTGTGTGTGTTGTGTGTGGGGGGTTAGGGGCTCAACCCTAGCATTTTGTTTCCTCACTTTTATTGCTTTAACCTTAACTGATACATTATTATTATTATTTGCCATGAATTTCCTTACTTTCTGTAAAGTGTAATATAACTAGCAAAAAACATGTATTGGTAGGAGCACGGGGCCACCAAGTTGCCCATTTCTACAAAACAATATGCATCTGTGGGAGCCTGGGCCGTCTGGGCCCATATTCCCACTTCCGCATAGCTACAGAGCCATACAGCAGCCCTATAGGGCAAGGAACCCTTGTAACACTAATTTGCCAATATCTCAGGAACTGTAGCAGGTAGAAAATAAATTCAAGTGTCATTGTAATTGTGACAGCGAGTACCACACGCAACAATAAATGACCAAACCTGTATCTCACATAATTTATGAGATATGGGCACTGAAATGCACTGGATAGGTACTCTCTGAACCCTTGTGACACTAATTTGAAAATATTGCATTAACCGTGCAACCCACAAGAAAATTTCACTTCAGACTTACACTATGGTTTCAAATCTTTTTCCTGTGGCAGAGAAAGCCACCAGTAGCAAAAACTCTTTATCTCGCTTCATTTTCAAGATACGAGCACCGAAAGGCATGACAGACCCTGCAATGTAATCCTATGGGGAAAATCTCAACTTCGTAATGGCATATGTATGGACCTACTTAATTCCCCAACACCTAAACATCATAATTCACACCTGTATGGCATCCCCTCAACACCCTATAAATTTTAAGTAAAAAGACCAAACCATTAATGAACTATGCAATTTTAAAGATTTTACGCCTTTAAAAATATGTCATTCATAAGCTAGCAAAATCCTAGGCTGTCAGATCAATCCTAGCTGATGAGCTAGCAAAATTCTACTCCACAAGGGGACATCTGCTCACGCCATCAGGGCCATCTGGTCATCCCCAGGGACATCTGGTCACACCCAGGGACATCTGGTCATGAAATTCCATCTATCTGGTTGCCCCCTGATGGACAAAGCTCATGGACCAGATCATCTTGCGGACCAGGATTTTGTAGGCTCGCAGAATAGGATTGTTAGCAATTCAGAAAAGAAGAATTTTACATTTTTAAAAAGCTATTTTTTGACAAAAAAATGAACCAAACCAAAGGCATGGCTTTGCAGAGGGCTTCACCCTGAACAAAACCCATGCCTCATTTGCCCCAAAAGTCACCCATAGACAAAGCTATGACATTTTGTTTGGCTAAAACACTAAAAACAAGATGGCAGCTCACAGACAAAGAATTTTTCTAACAGACTAGGATTATTCTTTCATGAGCTGATAAAATCTTTAACCATGAGACCATTTATCTTTCGAAAAAAATACATAAAATTTTGGAGTGAACTGAGCATGCTCAGAACTCAAAAATTTAAAATTTAGTAACTTTTGAACAGATTAATATTTTTTTACCAAACCAATGCTGGATTGTTCCTTGACCCAAACTCTTTCTACATTCTGGATTTCAGACCAAAAGACCACACAGCGTGGTCACAGCACCATGGGCAAAAAACAGATCAAAACTAATGAAAAGTGCATTATTTGGTGTTTCACTGCGCAGAAACTGTATGTCTGACTGAAATGCAACTTGGTAAATCAAGAGATCTACCATACCAGATTGTGCATATCAAATTTTGTGCAAATCCGTTGAACAGTTGCAAAGTTATTAACACGCATAAATTGAGGACTAACATTAAAGTGCATACTTAACCCTAACTATGGGGCATGACCATGCCCCTATAATATGTATGCATATATATACTTGTATGTATATTATACTGGCCCAGTATGGCTGGTATAGTTAGGGTTGCATAGCCACTTCTATGTTAATCCCAAATGTTTGTACTTTAATAACTTTGTAACCCTTTATCCGATTGGTCTGAAATTGTGCATGCACAGTGTGGTACCATAGATCTCTGGATCTGGAAATTTTTATTCTGGTAAGATTTTCAGTTGCGGTGCTGCATAGCATTGAAAAGTGTGAAAAATCCTTAACTTTTTTGAATTCTTTGCTCTCCTTTACAGCCAAATGTTTTGTCTGACAGGTCTGAAATTTTCAGGGTATATGGGGACTGGGCCAAGGAAGTGTCTTTTGAAGATGTGGTGACAAAATATTAATCCATTCAAAAGTTATGAAAGTTCAAAGTTTCCCATTATAGCCTAAGGGAAACCTTATATGTTCAGCTCGAAAGTTTTCTTAGCTTTTGTGACAGCTAAAAAAGTTTTCGAACTATGCCAATAAGCTTCTGAGCTATATTTATTTTTATTTATTTAGTTGTTTAACCAGGTATAGCACACTAAGCTGGAAGCTTTTTTACAGGAGCAACCTGGGAGCACAAGGAGGTTAAGTGACTTGCTCAGGGCCACACTATATGAGCTGCCTCCATCTTGTTTGCAGTATTAGAGATGGACAAAAATGCTTGCAGTTCAAATTTGGGTGGGCCTAGAAAAACACTGATAGCTGTGTTTACCTAATCGGGCCCTAAGCTACACAGCACAACCTTTTTTGGGGGATGAACCCGCCCCCCGAGAAATGTGTTTTTTGAGAGCATTTCCCAGTACAGTCGCAAATCAGATGTGGTACTTTCGCGAAAGTACTGTACTTTCGCGACAGTATAATATTCCAAATACAAAGGAATCATTTTTCACTGTACTAGATGGTTTGGTCTTTTGGCCTGACATTTGCAGGGTGGTAAAGCCCTGGGTCCACTGATGTGCCTTTTTTTAATTTGGTACTGAATGCTCACACTCTCACATTTGCATACCGCTATGCAAATAATTTAAACATTAGGGGAGTGCAGGGCCCAGAGGGACTACACTCCCACAACCACATACCAGTTATATTGCACTACATTTGCAATAGTAGCACTGTAAATTGTGTATATAAATTTGTAAAACTCAACTATGGAACACACTACTGAAATATCGGTGTCTGCATCAGCATTCAGCCCCTGTATCTGGGAAGTGGTAGTGGTGTTGCAACACTACCTTTACTTTACAGAAAGTTTCAGTACTGTTGTGACACTGCCATTATTGTCAGGAAAGTGACAATAGTGTCACAACACTACCATTTGTTTTCACAAAAGTCCTATTGGTGTTGTGAGACTACATTGTGTTTCACAAAAATGGCAGTACTGTGGCGACAGTACTCTTCAGTTTTGCAAAACTATTGTATGTTAGCCTATGGGAGTTATGTGAAAGTAGTGGAATTTCACAAAATTAAAGTGCCAAATGAGGCAGTTTCTTTTGTGGCACCCACAGCGCTTTTTGGTGCCTGTGTCTCAGAAATGATGTGAGATATGGATTTAGTCGACTTATTGCATGTGCAGGCTTTGCTATCATGATTACAATGGCATTTGAATTTTTTTTCATAGCTGCTACGGTTGCTGAGATATTGGCAGATTAGTGTTACAAGTGCTCCTTGCCCTATAGGGCTGCTGTATGGGTCTGTATTTACCTGTAAGTGTGAGCACGCTCCCACATACACAGACTGTTATGCAAAATGGACAACGTGAGGGGTGGAGGGCCGGGCTGCTCCCACATGTGGCCACCGTTATGTAAAAAATGAGCACGTGAGGGAGCACAGGGCCCAGAGGGCCCAGGCTCCCACACACACATACCATTATGTAAAAAATGGGCAATGTGAAGGGAGCACCGGGCCCGAAGGGCCCACGCTCCCACAAACACATACCACTAACCACTTACATTACTCTTTCTCAAAACAAAGGGAAATTTATTGCCAAAAAAAAAAAATGATGCATCAAGTTAGGGTTGATAGTGCACTGACAAAAGTCTGGAAATTCAGTCTAAGGTTACCACCCCTACCATCTCACCCCCACTCCCCACCCTCCACACACCAAAAACATGACATGGGTGGGAGTGAGACAGCACCAATATCTTCATGAGCTGTCAGTGAACTCTTGATATCCCACAAGTGGCGAAGCCATGAGTGGGATACAAGAGTTCAATGACCACAAGTAGAAATATTTGTGCTATCTCACTCCCACCCATGTCATATCTGATTTGTACAAGTATGGGTCTCTCTTTTCTGTTTTAAAGTTATTTGCATTTGTTTGTTGCAAAAAGTGAAACAAATTGAATATGTTTTTGCTAATTATAAAAAATTAAAAGGTATCTGTAAATGAAACACCACTCATTTTGTAGATCTTTTTGTGCTCAACAAATTTCTTGCTCACAGTACCATGCTATCACTTTTTGTTTTAAAGTTATTCATACTTGTCTGTCGAAAAAGTGATATAACTGGAATTTTCTGCAGTTTTTGCCAATTATAAAAAAATAAAAGGTACCTGGAAATAAAACACCACTCATTTTGTAGATATTTTTGTGCTAAACAAATTTAATGTGACAGTGCTACGGTATCTTTTTCCATTTTAAAGTTATTTGCCTCTTAATATGGTTAGTACTGCTTCTGAGGCTGAACATTCTAAATGAGTTCTGAACCTTTGTGACATACCAGCATGAAGACAGAAACATAGAAACACAGAAGCATAGAATCTGATGGCAGATGAGTACCGCTTGGCCCACCTAGTCTGCCCATTTCCCTACCTAATGGATAAGCTGCAGATCCTAGTTAACCAACAGCCTACTTCCTCCTACCCCCCCACTAGAATTGCTGTATGCCTGTCCCATGCATTCTTGAATTCCCTCATAGTTTTTGAATCTGCGACCTCCTCAGGAAGGCTGTTCCATGCATCTATAATCATCTCTGTGAAGAAATACTTCCTCACATTACCTCTGTGCCATCCTCCTCTATCCTCCAATTGTGCTCCCTTGTTCTTGCACATCTCTTTTTCTGAAAGAAGCTACCCTCTTGGACTTTGTTGATTCCCTTGAGGTATTTGAAAGTTTCTATCATGTCCCCCCCTCCCTCCTTTCCTTGAGGCTATACATCTTAAGATCCTTTAGTCTTTCTTCATATATCTTCTGGTGCAGACCCTGCACCATTTTGATTGCCCTCCTCTGGACAGCCTCCACCCTGTCTATGTCTTTGCAGTGATCAGGTCTTCAGAACTGTACACAGTACTCCAGATGTGGTCTTACCAACTGTCTGTACAGAGGGCCAACAACTTCCTGTTTTCTACTGGTGATGCCTCTCCCTATGCATCCCAGTATCTCCCCCAGCCCTCCTTACTGCATTCTCACATTGCTGGCCCACCTTTAGGTCATCTGATATGACTGCCCCAGGTCCCTTTCCATTTTTGTTGTTGTCAGTATCTCACCCCTCATTGTGTACTCTTCCCTTGGGATTGTGTTTCCCAAGTGCATTACTTTGCACTTCTTTGCATTGAATCTAAGCTGCCATACATTTGACCATTCCTCCAACCTTGCCCAGTCCCTTTTCATCCTTTCCACCCTACCTTGTGTATCAATCCTGTTGCAGATCTTTGTGTCATCTGCAAAGAGACATACTTTTCCTTCCAGTCCCTCTGCAATGTCACTTATAAGTTATAAAGACATTAAAAAGAACTGACCCCAGTACTGAACCCTGTGATACCCCACTAGTAACTCCCCTTTTTTCACTGTGGACTCCATTTACTATTACCCTCTGTGTCCTGTTGTCCAGCCAGTGTTTTACCCAGGCTACCACCCTGGGACCCACTCCCAGGCTGGCTAATGTGTTTATTAATATTTTGTGCAGGACTGTGTCAAATGCCTTGCTAAAGTCTAGGTAGACCATGTCCACAGCCCCTCCCTGATCTACTACTTTGGTCACCCAGTCAAAGAAATCAATTAGATTTGTCTGACATGACCTTCCTGCTGTGAATCCATGCTGCTTTGGGTCCTGCACCCCACTGGCCTCTAGGCACTCAACAATTATTTCCTTCAGAAGTGATTCCATCATTTCCCCTACCACTGAGGTCAAACTGACAGGTCTATAGTTTCCTGCCTCTGTCTTGCTTCCAGTTTTGATATCTCACTAGTGGCCCTTGAAATATCAGTAATAGTTTCATTGGTACAGACCCACAACAGTTTTGTGTATATATATATATATATATATATATATATATATATATATATATATATTATATATATTATGGTATGCATTGGTGCTCCATGAATTAAGATGAAGCCATTTACGTGTTAAACCCAAAATATTGCACCTTAATAACTTTGCAACTGTTTGACAGATTTGCCTGAAATTTTGTATACACGATCAAGACTCACATGCCTTGGGATCTGCCAAGTTTTGTACCAGTCAGATACACAGCTGTGGAGTTATTAAGCATGATCTGCATGTGCATTTACGCTTTTTCTGGAATTCTACGGTCGCGCCTACAGGTCGCACGGTTTGCGTGACTAGCCTGAAATCTTCAAGAAATGTGAGGCCGGGGTCCCCGATGTGCCTTTTGAAGATTTCATGAAAAAATATTAAACGGTTCAAAGTTATTACAGGGAGGAAAAGTTATGGCACTCCGAACTTCTGTTTTTTTCCCATAGGATAACATTACGGCGTTCGCTGCACCTTTCAGGGCCCGTATCTTGAAAACAGTGCAAGATATGGACTTTTCGTTGAAAAATTCTTAAAAACTGGCCAGGAAACTGATAATTCATATGACTTCTACATTTTTTTTCTATGTCGTACGGTTACTGAGATATAAGCAATTTACTATTCCAAGTCCTCATTTTTGTGTTCCGAGAGTCATTATTTTGCATACATTCTTTGTACTCACTGGGCCAGATATTCAATCTGCGCTCAAAATGTGCGCAACAGCAGGAGCAAGCGCAAATCAATTGCGCATATGTGCAACAGACGCGATATTCAAACATGGAGCAGAACAAATTGCGCAAGCAGCCAACGTCTGAATATCACACTAACTGCGCCATAGCGCAACCAGGAAGGGGAAGCTGAGTAGTAAGGTTGCACCATAATGCAACAAGGGCAGCCCAGCTGAGCAGTCCAGAGGTGCCATAGCGCAAGCACAGTGCCCCCCCAGCAGAGCAATGGAAGTGCACAACCAGGGAGGCAGGCTGGGGCCCACCGCCAGCCATGCCACACATGGGCACAAGAACACACCGCAGAACCAACAAGACACCTGCACACCCCAAGCACAGCATCACTGGGGGTGGGACAGATGATCTACTGGCCCATGGGGACAAGCCAACAAAGCACAG
The DNA here is from genome assembly GCA_016271365.2 of Neoceratodus forsteri. NCBI lineage: Eukaryota > Metazoa > Chordata > Ceratodontiformes > Ceratodontidae > Neoceratodus > Neoceratodus forsteri. The sequence goes on from CM057453.1 coordinate 496,933,182, forward strand.
CAGAGCCATGACGCCCCAGCACAACCACTGGCAGGCTGAGACTGCCACACACAGGGGGTTGACAACCACAGTGCACATCAGCCCCCCATACGCACAGCACACCCTGCACCATGACCCCAAGACACCACCCATGTGCTGTGACTGGCACTGCAGGAAAAACCATGCATCCCCCCGGCACACATCAACCCCGTGCAGCAGAGAAGCATACAAGCCAGACCCACCCTATGCACCCAGCAGTGGGTGGCAGCAGATGGCAAGACCAACAGAAAGTCACTGCCATGCTGGAGATACCTTCCCATGCACACACAAGAGCACACACACACACCCAGGACCATACCACCCCAGATGGCATGCACACCACTGCAACTGAGCAACCATAGCCAGCTGCAAATCAGAGACCAACACAGTATTCATAACAAAATATAAATGTATTATAAAAATGTAAATCACAAAACCAACAACACCATAACTATTTACAAGGGGGGGTAGGGGTACAAGGTAGGGGTGGGCAAGGGTAGGGATGAACAACTTGGAGAGGGAAGGCAGGGTGGGAGGGATGGGTGAAGTGGGAGGAATCGGTCTAAGGCCCAGCAGGCTGGTCCTCCTCCACCCGGTGCCACTGTGCCTGGCCATGCCTCCTCCGCAGGCCATGGCGCTGGATGTTTCTGAGGATAGCCTGGTTGTCCAAGGACACTTGTGTCAGCTCATGCAGTTCCCGCTGTATCCTCCTGAGAACACTGAGGCCTAGGAAAATGGGAACACAGTCAATGGCTGTGACTGACCACAACCCTGAACACCACCCAACCTGCAAGCCATATAGCCCAATGTCCCACACCTGTGATGGCATGCACCCACCCACAGTGAACATGCACATGGCCATCACAAACAGGTGGCACCAGCTATGTGCACCACTGCACACACACACACTGCCCATGTCCATCACAGCACAAACAAGGCTGTCAAGTGACGTGGCAATGTGGTGCGATGCCAGTTACACAGCCATGTGCCCAGTGCATGCATGGACCACCAGTGATGCACACACAGACATGCAGTGACACTGGACAGTGATGAATGTCACCTGTGTCATGCATGGCTGTGTTGTGCATGGCTGGTGGTCATGCCTACCCCCTCCAGCATGCAATAGCATCCATGATGTAATTATACTCACATTCCACAAGAAGCTGTGTCTGCTGCTGCTGTTGCTGCTGCTGCTGCTGTTGTTGTGGCCCACCTCTTGCTGCACCACCGACTGGCACCGGGGCCCTGTCACGGCCCTCCTCAGCATGTGCCTGCATCCTCACAGCCCGGCCTGTGGGAGACATATGTTGAGAAAAACATCAGTGTGACTCCAAAGCTGACTGCCCCCTGCCCCAGTGAGAGTGCCTGCCCACACAGCCAGCCCTATGCATCTCACACCTGCACACACTGACACAGCCAACCATGTCAGAGCCATCACCTATGCACAGCCACCAAAACACACTCACACCCCTACAGAGAATACAGGTGCATAGAGACGTACACCCACCTGGCCTAGGCACCACGCCCTCCTGGCACATGACCGTAGCCACCATGCAGCTCAGACTCCTCCTGCGGAGGTCACTGTATCTGTGCCAGCACTGCTCAGCAGACCGGCGCTGCCCAGTGACCCCCACCAGGTCACTGGCCACTTGCAGCCAGACCTGGGTCCTAGCCATGGTGAGGGGCACCTCACCATACAGTGCCCCATAGTGGGGCTCCACCAGGGCCACCAAGTTGGCCACCTCCACGGGGCTCCATTGCACTGCCCTCCTGCGTGCCATGCTACCAAGTTTACAGCAGGCAATATGGTGCCCCGCTGCGTGGCAACCCCACGAGAGATGTTGCACAATAGACCACCATAGGTTCCAATCGCACTGTTCGAACAGCGCCGTCAGTCCACATAGCGCTGTCACCAGACAGCGCAATAGGGCCGTACACATGGCAGCCAAACAGCACCAGGGGGCAAAGGTCGGACACCAGGTCAGGGGTCTATGACGCAAGGCCACGCACAGCACCATCTGACGTATACGCATCCTGCGCGACCAACCACCTGTGTGCCAGTGCCACAGTGGACTAGTGCGCAGTAGTGCCACAGCGCCATATAGTGCCCAGTGCTGTAGCACCACTGGCACAATGGTGGCCATGGCCTGAATTGCCGATCGCGCACAGCACGTCATCAGCACGGCAGATGCCTGCGTAAGCTACCTGGGCATGCGCAATGCAGTGTACTGCACAGTCACAGATCTGCTCTATTGGCTCAGCCGGATCAACCGTCTTGCGAAAAGCGCAATGGCGCGATATTCAGCCGACACATGCAAATCATCTGATCAACCATTCAAAGGCGCAGTGGCGCCATTTGCATCTCATTACAGTTGCTCCTCTCCTAATTTGTATGCATTGTGCTATAAAAGTGCGACAGTGGGCTGTGCTGGACAGAGTCGGTTACTGCAGGTGAGAGGTGAGTTGCATGCTGTGGGATGTTCTGGACAATGGGCATGGGATAATGCTGTAGACTGCACAGTGACAGGTGTCCACTTACACCCATACAGATCGCCATGACCGAGCAGAGAAAGGTGAGGTGAGGATGGTGGGCGAAGGAGGAGGCCCAACTTCACCATGGCAGAGACTGAGGCCCTCTTCCAGGCCTACCTGGAGGATGAGGCACTACTTGGAGCCGGGGCACCCCTCAGGCCCTTGCGGCTGCATGGGAGGGGGTAGCCCGGGCAGTGAACCTGCATGGAAGCCTCCAGCGCTCCATGCAGGAATGCAAGAAAAAGAATGGGACAGACCACAGGAGGGTGAAGAAGAAGGTGGCAGCCCTCAGGGCGGCACGCGCTGGCACTGGCGTGGGCCAGCCAGCGGTGGTGGAGCTGACCCCCGGCTGAGGACCGACTGGCTGCAACTATGCAGCGCAGTGCTATTGAGGGCATACCAGGAGGTGGATTCCAGACAGGTGGAAGCCCATCACTGCACGGTATGACATGGTGGTGGTGTTGGGGGGGAGGAAGGTTGTTCACATGCACTCACATGTCCTCTCTTTCTGTTGCAGATCCTGTTCGTCTTCAGGAGACAGTGGTGGTGGGACCAGGCAGTGAGGATGATCTGCTGGACATGGAGGAGGGTCCATCCACCTCTGTCACCAGCCAGCATGCACTGCACCAGCATGCACGCTGGGCTGCCAACTCTGGTGTCGGTGATTCGGGTGTGGGGGGGTGCATAGCCTGTGTCTCAGCAGTCTGGCATGCAAGCATGCCATCACGCTGTGACTGTGGCTGTAGCACGTACCTGCACCATTGATGATGCAAGGACTGCAATGGGCAGTGACATGTGTGTGTCCCATGACGGACACACAGCAGGCCATCACGTGCCCCTGGGCTTTGCTGGTTCCAACTTGTGTGCCAGCATGTTGGAACAGTCCCAGGCTGTGCCTGTCAGCACCGGTGGGGCAGCACCGGTGGCTGTGCAGGTGTCTGGCACTGTTGCGGCCACAGCGGTGGAATGAGTGGACTCTGTGGCACAGCGGTTGGAAGGGCAGCAGCAGCAGTCACCCACCAGGTATGGGGGTACAGTGTCCAGCGGTGGCACATGCCCGCCACCCTGTGATATGCCCATTCCTGGTCCTGGCAACAGCGCCCACCCTCAAGGGGTTGTGCATCAGGACCTTCAACACCCTGGGGACAGGCTGCCGCTGTGGCAGAGTACCCATTGGACGAGCACACCCGCCTGCTGTGGGAATCAGTACAGCAGCAGAGGCGGGTTGCAATGTCCGTGGAGGCACTGTGTGTGGCTGTGGAGTGGCACAGCAGGGAGTGTGCTCTGGACCGTGCAGAGATGGTCCACATGCGGAAGGATGTGACCGCCGCCATTGACAGGCTGACCCAGGCAGTGGTCTCTGTCGTGGATGCATTGGGCACACAGTCAGATGACCCTGTACTGCACACCCCACACAGTTCATGCTCCACTCCCCGTTCCCGGCGTTGAGCGACACCAGGCCTGTCGATGCCGGGTTCTGCTGTGGGCATCCCGAGCACCCCTGGTGCAGGTGTGTTCGGCATGCTGCAGACCCCTGTGCGGGCAAGGTCGCGTTCGCACAGTGGGACCCCTTGTGGTCCAACAGTGCCACCCCATGTGGCCCCTGCTCAGCCTGCCAGTGCTGTTGGGTCATGGTGGGGCTGCCCATGCATCTGCGGTGACCATGGGACAGTGCTACATGACTGACCTGTCTCCCAGTGCAGGCCCTGTCTGGTGCTGCCCTGTGTGCAATGTGTGTCATGGTGGGCAGTGCACTGCTGGGTGCTCTGCTCAACACGCTGACACACGGACCACCTGCACACCCTCCCAACTGTTGCCCACAGGTGCGTGTGCATGATGATGCCTGCATTGTACTGTACACCAAGGTGCAGGGGTGCCCAGCATCTGACACACGATTTGGACAGTACAGGTGGTGGGGGTGGTCGGTGGTGCTGTGTGTTAGCAATGTCGGTTCTGCTGTGCTGTGCATCTGCCCATGTACGCTCTGTGCCTGGGTGTGTGTGTCCATATGAGTGCTCACCCCTCCTGATGGTGTGTTTGTATGCCTGGACCCTTCCGCCCCTGGCCGCATGCACCCTGGTGTGTTACCTGTGCCTGTGGTTTGCGCATGGACAGTGTTGGTTGCACATGTCCCCTTGACTTACCTGTGTTGTGCACAGTGCTCCTCTGTGATGGCGTCCCAGTGCAGCTGGGCCTGCCGGATCAGTCGGGGGTCCCGCCGTCCTCGGGGGGCTGCTCATCAACATCAACACCGGCGCCACTGGCGTCCCCATCGCTGTCCCTCTCTTCAACCTGTACGGCTATCCCACAGTCCTTGGCCATGTTGTGCAGGATGCAACAGGCCAGGAATATCCCACAGGCCTTTGGGGGGCTGTACTGTAGGGCACCGCCGGAGGTGTCTAGGCATCGGAAGCGTGCCTTGAGCATCCCAAACACCCGCTCTATGATGTTGCGTGTGGCAGCATGTGCCTCATTATAGCGTTGCTGTGATGGAGTCATGGGGCGCCGGTGCGGTGTGAGCAGCCAGGGACGGAGTGGGTACCCACTGTCACCTATGTGGAGATAGTGGAGATCAGTGTCATGTTCAGGTCCATTTTGCCCATATCCCTGTGTGCCACTACCATGGCACCTGTGGCATTCCCACCCTTTCCCCAAGTTTGCATTCCATACATGCGTACTCACCCACTAGATGTCCTGTGGGGATGTCCCCACTCTCAAATCAATGGCACAGTGCGGACTGATGCCATATGAAGGCATCATGTGCTCCGCCAGGTGTGTGGCACAGACATTGATTATTCCCCCAGTGGCATCACACACCACCTGGCAGTTGACACTGGAGTATCCCTTTCGGTTCCTATACACTGCCCCATCGGGGCCAGGTGGCGTGCGAATGGCCACATGGGTGCAGTCTATGGCCCCTAGCACTCCAGGCATACGTGCTACCCTGTGGAACTCCCGCATGTTTGCTGTACGCTCTGCTGCGGTGCTGGGGAACTGGATGTGCTCTGCAGCATGTGGCAGCAGTGCGCTGAGGAATTGGGTGAGGATGCGTGACGTGGCCAACTGTGTGATGCCTGTGGTGTCCTCTGTCGGCCTCTGGAAGGTGCCTGTGGTGAGCAGGCACATGCAGGCTGTCACCTTGGTCTCCACTGACAGAGTGTGACTCCGTCGTGAGGGTGCCTGCATCACATCACTGCACAGCTCACAAAGCCGCCTCAGTATTGCCCTGTTCAGGCGGTACCGGCCCACGATCTCTACATCTGTATACAGCTCATAGCTGATGCGGGCACAGTACTGCCTGTTGGGGGCGTAACGCTGACGGGCTCCTTCCATGGCCTCATCCCCCTGCAGCTTGCATTCTCACCCTCTCATTACAGCTTCCATGTGGAAGCTGGCACTGTCCATCTCCCTGGCTTCTGCCCCCCCCGGCTGGTGTTGCTGTGTTACCCCCGCTGTCCTGACTGCTACTTCCACTGCACCGGGCACCTCCTGCTGGCCTCTGCAGCCTATGGCCCACAGTGCTTGCCTTGCCTGCCCTAGCCTGTCACTGTCTGTCTGTCTGTCTGTCTCTCTCTCTACCCCACTTGGCATCCTTGTAGCATTCTTGCGCCACTTCCTTGAGCCTTTTTATTTTGGCTCATTTCCGCTAGTGCACAATTTCCGGCAGTTCCGCTCTTGCGCAATGTGCAAGTCTTTGAATTTCGCATTGTACTCTTTATGCATGGCTCCACCCCCATCGGTTGCGCATGCCTTCCTTTGCATTGCGCTGTTGCTCAGCATGTTTTCGGGGGCGCAACTGCCTCCTGCTGAATATCGCAGAATGGCGCACTTTTGGTCTTGCACAGGCGCAACCCTATTGCGCATGGCGCAACCCTTTTGAATATCCCACCCACTGTCTTAACTGTACAGCTTTTGGGGAAAACCAGACTGTGCGTTTACATTACTGTTACCATTACTATTTCCGCTTGTGGTTCCGTACCCATTTCACTTACCGTTCGCGTTTACTCCACCATGTGCGTTACCCTTTGCATTTTCATTTGCAGTTGCGTTTGCGTTGTTTTTAACATTTCTGTCTACAGTATTGTTTCTCTTTCTGTTTCGCTTTGCGTCACCATGCGCATTATGATTTGCGTTTGTGGGCACAATGTTACTATGTGACAAGACATCATGTGGCGGGAGTGCGGGGCCCTGTAGGCCCCACGATCCCACTGCCACATTAAATTCACTATTTCTCATTATCATTCTCAAAAAGAAGGGAAATTAGAGGCAAAAAACTCCATTTAATGCATCAGTTAGGGTTGTTCCACAGCGACAAAAGCGAAGAAATTCGGAGTTAGGGTTGAAAACCCTAACTCCAAATTCACCCCCCCCCAGCACCACACACACACAGACACACACACACTTGCAAGTAGGGGGGAGGACCAAGGCAACATGACCAATGGCAGACAACCAGCAGTAGGTTACAGAAATAACAAGCAATTGTCTAAATGTTCTACAAGACATCCCCACCCACCTGACCAGGTACTGCATACTCAGTGGAGATCAACAGCAAAACTGAGGCCATGTACACCAAATGTACACATCCCTGATTGCAACTGCACACAACATACCTCACTTAGTAGTTGCATGGCCTTACCTACCGATGCCCCACACCACACCACGACTGGTACTGTGCCGTTAGTCAATATAAATGCTGAAGGTGCATGATCACAGTTGTACAAAGGTTTTAACACTAGTGAGTATACATTAATTAAGAGAACTACATAAATTAACTGCAAGACACAGCCATGCTCAAGACAAAAGTAGTGTTGCATTTAGTATGTGATTTACATAGTAGTACATTTACTGCAACTGTTTACTCAAGATAGAGAGGCTGATGTAAACGTATGGAAAAGCATTGCCTGTTCAACGCTGTGAAATTAGTACTACCAGTATCAGATGCATTCTTACTGATGAAGGTGTACTGCTGATGTACATACATATACCTTCAGTGTGTTTGAATACTAAAGATGCAGTAAGTATTCTTTGTAAGAAACAGTGTAATTGCATGGATCAGGCCAAGCAACTTCTAAATATCATAGCACTACTGAGCCAACAAAGACGTAGCTGTATCGGAGATGTCTATAGGATAGATTTTCCTGTAGGCACTTACTGAGTATGTTGTACCTGATAAAGACAATGTCATTGCATCTGTGATGACTAACTTATTGAAATAGTGATACATTTACTATTGTTGCAATGAGTGATCTATGCCACTTATGAACACAGCCTATTTTTTTTAACAGTTGTTTCATACTCAGGCTGTATGCCTAGTGTTTGGGTTTGCCACAGTTCTGTCACTGATGCTATCAAAGTGATAACTATGTTAATTGTGCTACAACAGGAATCAAGTAGGTATAGTGTAGATATAAATAGAATGTCTTTTATTATTGATTTAACTCACAATGGGATAAGTGTACTAGGATGGCAGGGGTTATTCTCTATCACTGACTCTGTCAGTTATAATCACACTAAGGTTTTGATGACTGTAATGATCAAGTTACACTGTTCATCTTCATGAGTTCATATTCACAGCCATTCTCCAGTAACTAGGCAGTGGATGGTGTAACTGGGTGGGACACTGTGTTACAAAGCTCCTGCAGTGCCTAGCAGAGGGAGATTATCTACACATGAAGGTAATTAAACAATAAGGCATGACCAACGGTTATGTTAAATGGTCTGTTAATCACCCTCTAGGGGTTTAATGTTGAATGAGGCGTAGCCGAGTGCCACATGTCACTAGACAGTGATAAACTGACCATTAACATAATACCTGGGAGTGACTTATTGCTATCATAATAAAACTGTTTTTTTAAACAACATTAAATCATGTTCATCATATGGTTAGGCTCTACATGTATGTTAATAAAAACTAAACATAAGGCTGTTACAATGTTTACAGCCAATCAGAAAGCTGCATTTCTCAAACCCTTGTTATAATCAGAGATATTATACCTGTACAACTCCTTGGTTTTGCTCAACTCTATTGCTCAGGTGGCCCACCACATGTGGTGTGGTGTGGGACATCTGTAGGTAAGGCCATGCAACTACTAAGTGTGGTACGTTGTGTACAGCTGCAATCAGGGATGTGTACATTTGGTGTACATGGCCTCAGTTTTGCTGTTGATCTCCACTGAGCATGCAGTACCTGGTCAGGTGGGTGGGGATGTGTTGTAGTACATTTAGACAATTATTTATTTCTGTCACCTGCTGCTGGTTGTCTGTCATTGGTCATGTTGCCTTGGTCCTCCCCCATACTTCATCATGTGCCTTTCAGTATTGTGTTGAAAAAATATTACATGGCGGCAAAGTTACGGCACTCCAAAGTTGACGTTTTTTCCCATAGGATAACATTATGGCGCCCGACGCATTACAGGAATCCTTTGGCACCCTGCTGCAAAATAATGGTTTGGTCATGTTTCCTGCAATTTGGAGGGAAGACAGCCAACAGCCCACAGACGTGCTTTTCAGTGGTTTGGTGAAAAAATATTACAGGGAGGCAAAGTTATGGCACTCTGAACTTCTCTTTTTTTCCCATAGGATAACATTACGGTGTTCGCCGTGCCTTTCAGGGCCCGTATCTCGGAAACGGTGTGAGATATGGACTTTTCATCAGAAAAATGCTTAGCCCCCAGTAAACTAGCCAGGACAGTCAGAAATCATATGACTTTTAAATTTTTTTTCTACGTCATACGGTTCCTGAGATATAACCTATTTAGTATTCCAAGTCCTCATTTTCTGCTCCAATACCCATTATTATGCATACATTCTTTGTACTCACTGTTTTTCTCTATGCAGCTTTTGGGGAAAACCAGCCTGTGTGCTTACATTACTGTTACTGTTGCCCTTTCCACTTGCGGTTCCGTACCCGTTTCACTTACCATTCACGCTCACGCCACCACGCATGCTATCCTTATGCTTTCATTTGCGCTTGCATTTCTGTTATTTTTGCCATTTCTGTCTACAGTACTGTTTCTCTTTCTGTTTCACTTTGCGTCACTATGCCCATTGACATTTCCGTTTGCAGGCACCATGTTACTATCTGACAATGCATCACGTTGCAGACCATTCCCGTCTACGCCACCGTCTGCGCTACCCTTTCTGTTCTCATTCGCACTTGCATTACCATGTGCACCACTGTTAGCACTTCTGTTTGCATTGCTGTTCCTGTTACTATGCCTCAAGACAGAGGGCTCCGCGCTCCCGCTGCTGCATTACATTCACTATTTCTCGTTATCATTCTCAAAAAGAAGGGAAATTAGAGGCAAAAAACTCAGTTTAATGCATTAGTTAGGGTTGTTCCATAGCGACAAAGTGAGTAAATTTGGTGTTAGGTGAAAACCTCTTGGACCCTCACAACCTCAACCGGCATTGGGGTGCGTATTGGCCTTCGGTCCTAACTCTCACCACATTTTCCTATACTTCTGCTGCTTTACACATGTGATGGGGTGAGAGTTAGGCTGATGACCCTCAATGCGCACCCCAATGCCAGTTGGGGTGGCTGGGGGGCAAGGGGTTTTCAACCCTAACACTCAATTTCTCACTTTTGTCGCTGTGGAACAGCCCTAACTAATGCATTAAATGGAGTTTTTTGCCTCATATATATATATATATATATATATATTATGGTAGCACAGTAGTGCTACCATAGTTAGGTTGAGTAGCCCTTTAAGGTTAAAGGGTCAAATTTTGCACCTTAATAACTTTGCCACCATTCAACGGATTTGCCTGAAATTTGGTATGCGTGATGGGGCATGGTAGATCTTGGGATATGCCAACTTTCATGCTGGTCAGTTATACTGCTGTGGAGATATTAAGTGACAACGAAGTGAGTAATTATGCTTTTTTGCAAATTTTTTGCTCTCACCTACAGGTCGCGTGGTTTGTGTGACCAGTCCAAAAACTACAGGAAATGTGCGGCCACGTTCCCTAATGTGCCTTTTGAAGATTTCGTGAAAAAATATTGAACTGTTCAAAAGTCATTCAAAAAACAAGTTCCCATTGTAAGTCAATGGGAAAAGTTAAAAAGTTTGACACTTTCGCAAATGCACTTTTTAGTGTCGCAAATGACCCTAGTAGTGTCGCAAATCCGCCATTTTGTTTTCAGTTGGTGATCAGAAAAATGCTTGCCATTTAAAATTGGGACCCTCTAGGGACATGTCTTTATTTTGGGGTTTAACACCCCAGAAATATGTTTTTCAAATTTCTGGAAAGAGTAGTGTTGCAAAGTAGTGTTGAACCTACGACACTTTCACATTTTTTTGAGAAAAGTGCCACAAATTGCAACACTACTTTTTCAGGCTATGGCCAAAATAACAGGGATTCTTTGCCACTCTGCTGCAAAAGAACGGTTTGGTCTTTTTGACTGAAATTTGGAAGGGGAAGCAGTCAACAACTCACATATGTGCCTTTCAGTGGTTTGGTCAAAGATATTGCATGGCTGCAAAGTTACGGTACTCCAAAGTTGGCATTTTTTCTCATAGACTAACATGGTGGCATATGCTATGCCTTTCGGGGCTCGTATCTCGAAAACGGTGCAAGATACAGATTTTTCGTTGAGAGTTGCATAGCCATATGGGCTATGTAACACAAAAAGGTAGCGAGGAAAATCATGATTTTTGTGAAATTTTTATTTTGTTTGTACGTCGTGCGGGTTGCAGAGATATTACCAATTAAGTACTTCAACTGCTCGTTTCAAGCTTCGATGCCCGTTATTACAATGCATACATTCTGTGTGTTTCTCTATGGACCTGCTTGGCAACAACAGGGTATGCACTTCCGTTACTGTTACAGTTACTGTTTCCACTTGCGTTTATGTCCCCGATGCATTCCCATTCCTGTGCATGCCACCTTGTGCGATACCCTTTGCGTTGTCATTTGCACTTCTGTTTTCTTTACTACCATTGGCATTGACACTTCTGTTTCTGTCACCATACTTGAGTGGGTTATGTTAGTGAAATAATGGACATTGACAGCGGTTACCCCCCCAGTATTAACCGTTGCAGTACATGTAATGACTACTGTTTGATTTCAAGTAATACAAGGATAAGGTTTCTGGTGCAGCTCCATGGTTGAATTTGTGCAGAACTTTGCACACTCAGGAGTTGGCCAGTGCCAGCGAGGATAACCCCCCACCACAACCAGGGCAGGTTGTGCTTCTTGAGTGGGTTATGTCAGTGAAATAATGTGCATTGCCAGTGGTTGCATGTCCATTTGTGTCACTGTTTGCTTCTCAGTCACCTCATGCTAGACTTGCATGGTGTTTGCCATGAAATTTTACACCCCCTTTCTGCAGGCCCTGCCACTGCAGGTCAGGTGCTGGATCCTGACTTGAGAGACAGAGCAAAACTGAGTTCATGGACATCAATGGTGCTGCTAGCTAACTGTAAGTACTGCACAGTTAGCAGTGTCATGGGCTAAATACCTCACCGGTCAATTTGCACCACCACCACCCCCCAGACACCAGGTACTGGATACTGACTGCGCAGCTAGAGTGACAAGACGAATGTGTATATAGATGGTGCAACTTCACAGTTGAACCTGTACAGAAGTTTGCACACTTAGGAGTTGGTCAGTGTCAGCAAGGATACCCCCCCAACCCACCATAACCAGGGCAGGTTGTGCATATTGAGTGGATTATGTCAGCGAAATAATGGCCATTGCCAGTGGTTACATGTCCATTAGCATCACTGTTCGCTTTTTCATCACTTCACGCTTGACTTGCGTGGTGTTTACCATGGAATTTTACACCCCCTTTCTGCAGGCCCTGCCACTGCAGGACAGGTGCTGGATCCTGACTTGAGAGACAGAGCAAAACTGAGTTCATGGATATCAATTGTGCTGCTAGCTAATTGCAAGAACTGTACAGTTAGCAGTGTTATGGGTTGAACACCTCATCTGGGCAATGTGCCACCACCACCCACCACCCCACCACCCCTAGTAGTAACCATTGCAGTACATTTAATGACTACTGTTTGATTAAACTAATACAAGGAAAAGGTTTCTGGTGCAGCTCCGCAGTTGAACCTGTACAGAAGTTTGCACACTTAGGAGTTGGTCAGTGTCAGCAAGGATAATCCCCCCCCCACCACAACCAGGGCAGGTTGTGCATCTTGAGTGGATTATGTCAGTGACATAATGGGCATTGCCAGCGGTTACATGTCCGTTGCCGTCACTGTTCACTTCTTTGTCACTTCACGCTTGACTTGCGTCATGTTTACCATGGAATTTTACAGCCCCTTTCTGTACACCCTGCCACTGCAGGACTGGTGCTGGATCCTGACTTGAGAGACAGAGCAAAACTGAGTTCATGGACATCATTGGTGCTGCTAGCTAATTGCAAGAACTGTACAGTTAGCAGTGTTATGAGTTGAACACCTCACCTGGGCAACGTGCCACCACCCCCCACCCCCACCCCACTAGTACCGCTGCAGTACATGTAATGACTACTGTTTGATTAAAGTAATACAAGGAAAAGATTCTATCACAAAATATTTATTTTTAGAAAATATTAAATCTTGCAAAAAGGATAAATTATAAGTGCTTTTATTCAGCTTTGAACAATATAAAATTTTAGAAAATTGTATTTTAAAGAAAGTGTTTTTTGCAAAATATTATTCAAATTTGCTGGCTTGATGGCATGCAAAAAGAGGTGCGCTGCCTGGCTCAGCCAGCCCAGACTGGAAGCTGGAGAAAATGTGGAGGCGCATTGGGAAGTGGAACCTGTTGTGCCAGCTAGAGAGGAGATACTGGATGTAGCTGTGGAGGCTGTTCATCAGTGGCCAGGGAGACTGCTTTCAGCCACAGGTGAGGATGTGCTGCTGTCTGCACTGGCAACTGCCAGTGTGCCCACAGGCTTGAGCACAAGATTGATTGTGCCCTGTTGTGCTGCCAATTGTGTCTGAATTGTGCGGTGCTCTTCTCTAAGGTGTTTTAATTTTTCTAACATATAATCAATCTTGTGCTTGAGCCTGTGCACACAACACCAGTGCACAGTGTGTTCTTCTGTTTCTGCATGATCTGTAAAGAAAGAAAAATAAACAGTGAGTATGTCACAGTGTCAATAATATCTTCTCCTTTTTAATCATCTGTGTTTCACTGTTTTGGCAGTGGGTCACTCTTATCCCACTTTTCTTTTGCATCTGACCAGACTGAGAATTTGTTTTATTACCACCTTTTGCAAGTCAACTATGGCTTGCTCTGTGTGTCATAGTAGGTGTTGTGAAACACTATATGTGTTACTAGTGTTTCCTTACTTTTGAATAGCATCACATAATACCTTTTCAATAATTTTTTGTATTGTCAAAAGTAACTATATTATTAAGCATAAAAAAATGACAAGACAGATTTCTGAGTCCTTATTCGCAGACACTGCTGCAAGCTGGGCATTTATTTCTCAATGGATGGCCAGCTAAATATGAGTACCAGCCCAAGTGCCAGCTCACCAGATACCCTTGTACATGGGTGCCCACCCTGATTTGTGATTGCCTGAGACTAGCTGATTTACTCTGCATACCCGCCATGCTTTTCTCTTGCTTAGAGAGAGCTAGTGGTCTCTCTCCCCCCCGCCCCACCACTCGTTACTTTACTATAAGCTCTCTTGTCATTAAAAATAAAAATGTACACTCCAGTTATTCTATAGACAAGAATAGTGGAAAAATATGTTTTTCTCACAGCCACACTCTCCCATTCGCGCTTTCATGCTCCACTGTTAAAAGGAAGTAAAAGGAACCTGTTGCTTGCAACAGCTTGTTAGAGTGGAGCACGGTTTTGTTAGCAGTATCATTGTGCCTCTACACATGCCTAAATCCCTCACAGCACAGTGCCCCTGCAGTTGATCAATCTACTGTCTTAAAATTTGTCATGACAGATACACTTTCTTGTTTTATGCCACGCACTTACCAGACACAACTTCCAGATCTTGCAGTAACTTGAGCTGGAACAGCCTTATAAAATATGAACTACTTTTCTAGGATGGTTTTTTTTCTACAAATTCTATGTATTTTCTATGTTCATTTCCTTTCTCCTTTTGCTATGTTATTATAACTTACTAACAAAGCCATTTCCTAAGCACAATTATACTCTCCAAGGTGGGCATTATTTGAAATTACTGGACTTTCCAGGGGCTATGAGGACCTCTGCCTGTCTCGTTGCACCTCATTATGCCCTTGGATGGTACAGGATTTCCTAATAATGCCCACCTTCCTGGGTATGATTTGTTATGTAAGGCATAACAAAGGCTGACATTAATGGGCTGTAAATCACCTTAAAAAGGAAGACTGTGGGATGATGTGCGGCTACCAACAACATGCCTATAGAGGGTAATTAAGTGCACTTTGTTAATATTTATGGGGCTGCAAACAGACATATGCACAGGATGTGTTATATATTGGCTGTACAGTTACAGGGTGATAAGCTGACAATGAATAAAACAACCAAAAGTTTGATTGCAGTGAATTTTGAAGTTAAATGGGATAATACAGTGGTTTGCCTATACCAATGCATCACCCTCTAGATAATAGACAGACGAAGAGTGGGGACTGTGTCTTGAGTGGATATGTAAAACTTACTATTTTCCTGTGATTTATAACATCTTTCTCTGTATGTAATAGTTGATGTCTTATGCAGTCATGTGGTTGTGGTGTTTCGTAGGTACAGACCAGATTCTTTCATGTATGGCCAATGGATTACTTGTTTTATTGGTCCTGAGTATGACAACGAACCAGAGTATGGTCACTTATATAATGCTTTGATAACTGGGAAAGAAAAAAGTAATAAAAGTACATAGTGAGATGATACAGGCTAAGGGATTTGATCTCTACACAAGTACAGAATGGATAACCTGCTACTAACCTGCTTTGACTGTATACGTACGTGATCTGTTTAAAGAAGAGCAATACATATCTGTTCATACCTGTGGGTTTCTGAGGCATGAGAACCAGATGTACTGCATACCTTGTATTTTTCAATCAATATCTTTATTTATCCAGGTGAACACCATTGAGCAAGCTCATTTTCAAGGTGGACCTGCGACACACAACAATAATTCAGTTGAACAAAGTACAATTGTTGGGACAACAAGGTTAGGCAACAGTTTGTGAGATAATACATATATGCAGATAAGACAGGAAGCATAGGGAAAGCAAGGTTACAGTCATGGAACCACAAGGTTAGATAACAGTCTACAAAATAATACAAATGTGCAGCTATGACAGAGTACCTTGTTCAGTAAAAATAGCATGAGGGCAGTACTTGTGCAGGATTAGCTCACAAAATTCAGCCGTAATTAACTATTTACTAGTACATAAGCGGGAGAGAGTAGGTGCGGGGGGGAAACTATTGCAGCATGTAATATTAAACACAGGAAGGGTAGAGAGTCATGGTGGACTATGTATAGAAATGTGATGATTGCTGGTGTATAGGAGAACATGCAGTGAGCTGGCGCAGGTGTGAGACTGCCAGCTAGCTGATAGCTATTTACCATGAGTGCAGCTGTATGGGACTACAATCCACGAAAGTCGGATACACTGTGGACTCAGGTTTGAATGGTGGTGCAAGATGGGGGGTAAGAATAGTATAAGGTTTGCATGCCTTTTTACATACTTTTATATGGTTACACCTGATACTGTCCCCAGAACTGTATGGATCACGTATTAGTTATTTTTCATACACTTACGTTCAGGGGTGGCAGCAAGCTCCTGCATCACCTGTGGCTCTGGTGTTGCTAACATCTCCCCGGCCACTGTAGATAGATAAGTAGTTTGTTTAGTGATATGTAAGAAAATGAAATATATCAGTTCAACTCTATCTTTGCATTACATGCTGTTGTAAACAAACAGTTGTTGTTTTTCACTTCTTAAAGAATGAGAGTCCTTATGCAACAGTGAAGGGAGGTAGTGTATCCTGAGTAGAGAGTTACAGTGACACCTAATATGAATAGAGTGATGTTGAATGTGGTCTGATACAGTTTGAGAAACAGTGGACCAGTTGGAAACAGGTTGTGTCACCAATTGAACGTTGACTGGTGTTGTTGCTTCCCCTCTGCCCCCCTTCCCCTACATCATGAACAGTATAACTGAATTTAGTATGCCTAGGAAAATTTATGTACCTGTAAGTAACAGGTTGTGATTGAATGTCAGACAACTTGCAACACTTGGGTGCGGCATCCCATGGTTAGCCAATGTACCGTGTGTCTTCATGAAGTTTAAGTTGCTGTTTTACAGTGATAGTGTGAAGCAGTGCATGGAGATGAATGCTTTGAATCTGTGTGTGCGGTGTATACTGTGTCATGGGTTTTGTCCAGCTACATGTATGGGGAGCTGTACAGTCAATGGGTGCACATGCTTCGCTTCATAAATAAGCTTTTTGTTTCTGAAAAAAAAATGTTTTTCTTTTGCTGTGATCTGATAATGAAAGGTTTCTGTTGCTGTGCAGCACCCCCCCCCCTCCATTTTGTATAAGCAGGCACACATTTTTATTGTCTTTCAGTTTCACAGTTACATATTCACACTTATGAGTTTCTGCAGAAAACCTTAACAAATTACTATGGCAATAGTTTAGGTAGATACTAATGAGTTAACTATTTCCAGGTAGAATTGTTTGCTGTGAGAAAAAATAGTTACTTTCTGCCTTGCTCTGTATACCATTCTTCTTAAGTCATTAGTTCTGTTTTACAAACGTTTCCTTTTTCTATGCGGGAAACAAATCTGCTCTTTCTTGACTGTGGAAACACAGGGAAAGTAGTACTGCGAATAATTGAATTACGGTTTTAGAATTATACAGCTTAATATGTTTGGGAAATAAGTAGTTCTATGTGGTCTCAAAATTTGTTTTCACTAATGATGCACATAGAACTTAAGCTTTGTATTGTGTTGCCTGTAAACAATGATTAAGAACATAGAAATTTTAGAACTCTGTTGTGGGTCACAGCTTCAGTATGTGTGACCCCTGTACATCGGAGATAGTAATCATTTTTTATTATGAGTTGTGCAATTTTCTTACCTTCTGACTCAATGATGATGATGACACTGTCCTCAGAGTGTTCGGCCTCCACAGCCTCAGTCACAGCTGGTACTACCTCACGTTGTGGAGGGGAGCGCCTTTGACGTCCTATGAAATGAAAGATTTAAAAGATTTAAAAGATTGCACTGAGTGGGGGATTTGTGTGTAAACGTATTGATAAGTCATTTAATTTAAACAATAATTCTCTTTTATACCAGTTAAGATATAGCTAAGGTAATTGTTGTCTTATGGCTAACAAGACAGAAACATTTTTTATAGCGTTATCATGCTAGGATGAGATTATACCAGTAATATGATATCTACGGTGATGGATGACAGCAATACAGTGTCGTGTTACAGTACTTTTACCTCTGCGGTATGTGAATGTAAGTGTCAATTGATTTGTCATTGGGACAATGTATACTGTTCGTTTTTGGTATCGCTATTAATAATAGTGAGACACACTGTGAAACCTTGCTACCTACTTGGTTTTCTGCATATGCATGTTAACACAAGATACATATTTGACTGCTCTGATGTTAAGAACTTACCTGTTCACTCATATTTTTTAGATTCTTATTAATACTTTTTATTGTGAAAACCTTATATCTACATCCTTACTACTGTGCTTATTCAGGCTAGTTAGAAAAGGTTGGGCTTGCATGATTATTCAACATAATTAGACCTTTGACACAATATGACACCCAGGTCTGCCTTCTTGGCCATGATGACCCCAGCTGCTGATTAAGTACTTCATTTATATAACCATTGCATTTTATCATTCCTTAATTGACAGAACAGTGACAATATTTATTTCAGTGGACACAAAGAGTTGCTTGCTGACAGATGGATTTTGTACTTATGGCTTGTTAGGCGCTACCCTTCTTGTGGCTTTCCTGCCGCTTCCCACATTTCAAAAGTGAGGTAGTATCAGGTGATGTCATTATCCAGTATCTCCTCTCTGTGTTTCAAAATGTAGAAATGCTGGTGCAACAGCTTCCATGTCCTCTTGCAAATTGCAGGACTTTTGTTGCGGACCTTGTATGTGCCCTGCATGAATGCGTGGATGCGCCTCCACATTTTCTCCAGCTTCATGTTAGTGCTACGCATGAGGATGTGTAGGTTTCCCCGTGCCTGGGCTGACTGGACCAGACAGCACACCTCTTTCTGTGACCACACACACATTCTGCTATTTGTTTTTTTTTGCTGAAAAGCTGCAATAAATAGAGAATTAACAGTATGTTATTACACAGTGTAATGAAAAATGTATTTTTCATACATATTCAAATGTCATGGTACACAGCGTCACACAGTTATTAATTTCTGATTCAATACTTAGAGAACAGTATTCCCAGGATTAAGTGAAGCTATAGACTTTGTGAATGCAATATGTGGTTGTGTCTTATTACACTATGGTTTCATTATACAGCTCCTTGTACAATGTCACCAGCTATATGATGAGATTTAGTGGTGTTGTTACCAGCATTATACACCTTTTGGTCCACAACATTGGTAACATGTTATGAGTCGTGTCATTGTATAGGGATTTTTTGGGGGGGTATTACTTACACTATCACTATCACAAACATGTTGTATAGACAGCTGTGTGGTGGGGGACGGGATAATTAATGCCGGTCAGAATGTCAAAAGATATTGCAGTAATTATAAAATAGTACAGCATTGTAAGACAATTACTGTTTTTGATGTATACATGCTGTCATATGACAGATATATGTAAAACACTAATAAGATTTTTTACAAAAATTATCAGTTACGTATCTCTAAATATATGCTTCTACTGTGGTCATGTGCATGCATCTGCATCTAAGTGAGACTGTCATATTGACACTGTATATTTTGTAGTTTGTGTGTGTGTGTGAGTAGTGCAGCTGTTCTGTTTTTTGACCAAAGCAGTGGTTCTTAAAAGAACCTTTGGCTAATGATTCTGTCTGCTGTAACAGTCTGATATTTTCAGAGGACTGTGAGTATTCCATCTTGGACGTCACCCAAGAAAAGGCAATTGCCAGCATGTGAGAAGTGCACACCAGCTTGTAGGTAGAGTGAATCGTTACAATGCTTAATTTGAGGATGACGTATGGTGTGCAATCCAGCCATGCTAAGGTATCCAGATATTTGAATGTTTACCTTTCTGCAAGTTCTGTCAAGCAGGTACATGTGCTGTTCTGCTTGCCAGACTCTACGCTCTGTAATATCAGAAAATATGATTTTACAGGCAGGCAACATGTGCATGGTAGAAGCAAGGTCCAATTTTGCTTCTGTGACTAAATCTATCCACCTTTTAGTGCCCAAATTATTACCTCCAAGATAGATCACCAGTATGTCTGGCCAAGCTTGAGTAGTCAGAAGTCTGTGCATCGTTGGCATGAGATGCTCCCATCTCATGCCACCTCAACCAAACCACTTGAATGAGCAATTTGGAAGCTGCAGGTCTTTCCCAAATTCACTCCGCTGAGCATACTGTGAAGCATGCCTTACTATACTGCTGCCCACTACCCACACATTCCAGCTGCTGTTTTCTGCCATTCTTAGCTGTTACACTACAAAATTAGCAGAGAGCTACCAAAAAAATTAGTGTTACTCCTGCACTAGCTAGCCACAAGTGAATATGAAACTGAGATTTACATCTCTTCTTGAACAGTAGTTCTATGGGCTGTTACCACACACACTGACATTTCATGTTATTGGCTACAGATTTTCAGTGGTTGACCTATCCAGTGCATGCACTGAGTATTATTACAGTGAGTGGCTGTTCTTGCTGTCAAACACAGATGTAGACATTTCTTTTAGTGGGAAAAATAACAATCTTGGATTGGCTAGTTCAAATAATTACAGGTCACAGACGTATGTGATTGGCTGTGTCTGTGCTTATGATACATGTGCTGCTTGTCTCTGACTCCATTTCCAGCTCTATCTGTGTTAGTGAGTACTTTTTGATGGTCTGACTTTAAACTGTTATATTTTTGTCCCACAGCAAGATAGCTAATTTATATTAACATAGTGTAAAATAGCATGAAAAAATGTTTTGTTTAATGCTATTGTTTAACTTTTAATAGTTTTCATGACAGTAGAAATATTTATTTGAAAATGTGATTTACTTACATGATGAGATGCAGTGTGTCTCCAGTTGTCTCTAAGATGGCTGCAATGTTCTTCTTGTTCATTGTTCCATGCTTCTAATTGGTTGTTTCATGTGGCCTGACATTTCTCTAGCTTCATCGGTTGCAGCATCTGACACTCAACTAGGTTCCAGTATGTCATTGGCTGAGTATATAAGTAGGTGGCAAGAATAATGATTTGCGAAAGTATTGTGCATGCGACACTGCTATGCGAGACTTTTGTGCCTATGAAACTTTCGAATATGGCTATTTTTGACAGTTTCGCACGTTTGAAACTGTTTTTTGTGAAAGTGTTGCATGTTCGACACTATGATTTGTGAAAGTGCCGAATGCACGGCACTGTTCTCTGACAGTTTTTCAGGCTCAAGCCCCCCTTTGAGTAATTTTCAGGACATTTTTTTTTATGTAGCACAGAGATAAAATGCGTAGTATGGTAACACTGCTTTAGTTTTTATGTTTTTTCACTATTTATTGTTATTTTGATATTTGACTTATGCTTGCCTGTGTTGCAGGTTCGAGGTCACACTTCAGTAATTTTTTTTTAATTTTTATGTAGAACAGTACAGTCAATTATTTGCTTTGTAACAGTGCTTCAGTTCTAACAATTTTTTTCTTAATTTTTTTTATTTCACTTATGTTTCAGCAGACTTGAGAAGTTTCTATATTATTTTCTGAGGATTCATTTGTACTGTCATTATCTGCAAGGGGGTTTCGTCGATAATGGAATTAATTTTATTATATGAAATATCAATACTGCATGATAGTATTGCATTTTGCACTGTGCCACAGAAAGTAATTGTGTCTTTTTTTCCCTGAACTCCCTCATGCAGGTGTCTGATTCTTCTGTAAGACTGGAGTACTGAATTGTACACTATGAAAGAGGGAAGATGCCTTCTAGACAGAGACAGAAGTCTATGCAGAGATGAAATAGGTACCACTGTATTTCACTGTTGCAGAAGAGTAATGTTAAGCCCAGTGATAGTTCTTCAAGACATAAGATGATTCCGCATCCCAGTGAAGGAGTCAATGCAAAGGTTGGTAACTCTATCGGAAAACAACGTGCTTGCTCAACAGTAAGGGAAGGATCTGAAACAATGCAAAAGTTGTGTCAATCAGTGGGTAGAGAGACTACTACAGCAAAAGCTCGCATAAACACACGTGCTAAGCAACATCGGGAATCCATTGGTGCTGATGCTTATCTGAGAAAGCAGAAGTACTTTCAATCTTTAGCTTCCAGAGCAAAGATTGAAAGACTTATTGCTGCTGTGATGAGACATGAGAACAAAAAAATAAAGAGTTATTCCAGTTTGATGAAATTGCACCTGAAAGTATGCACATTCGTTAATAGAGCAGTATTCATTCTTAAACGTTTGTGGCGTAAGATGTCTCTTGCACTGGAGCAGTTTAGAAAAGTTGTGTATGATGTTAAGATGAGGCTACAGCGGTATCCTACCTTGAATGTACACAATTTCTGTGATGTTTTCACAGGACAGTGGCTCCACGTACAGTACTCAGAGGCATTTTTCTGGGAGGAGTCATATTTCTCTCAGAGAAAGGACAGCAAGTTGTGCATTGATGAGTCTGGCAAAGTGTGTAATGTCCTCAGTGTCTGTGAAGATACTCCTATGGAGTCAGATGATGAATGTGAGGCAACTACTCAGTCTCGTAAACATCACTGTCTTTCATGGACATGTGATGATACTTGCAACTGTAGGCAAGCATGGTTTGACAAAGTTGAGCACTTCATCAACCTATTTGTCATTACTGATCATAAAGACAGATATCGACTGTTTGAGAGAATAGACCTCTGTGACATACATCCACACACTGGACTTATGGGTCACTCACTTGCATCTGTAGACAGTGGTGTCTGTGACAGTGTCTTTCACCACATGAGCATGCTGGAAGTTCATCACTCAGGCATGATGAACTTTGTATACAGGGTGTATGAGGTACGTCGAGTTGTCGCTCAATACACTCGCCTGAATGAGTTGCTGTTGTCTGGTGACATGCATGGCACCACACCATTTTTGAAACAGCTGCAATGTGTCAGCAGTGTGAAAGATACTGTTATTGATCAGTCATCAGCTGTTGATGGAAATTGTGTCTCAGTTGTAGAAAGTGATATTCTCAAACTGTTTGGGAAATCCATCGCCAAATTTGAGTTGGCAAAGAGAGAGAAGTTTGACTCTGTATGTATGTCATGTGACCGCCTTTGTTACGAGAAACAAACGGTCACTGCAAATCTGGAAACCTTGTCACCATACAATGACATGTGGTTTCCGCTGTCAGCATATCTGCTACTAAAGTGTGACTTTCACTTAGACCCAATCATTGTGATGTGCAGGTACTGTTTTTCCAAAGTGAAGTGTAACATTCTGCCACCAAGGTCAGTATTGAACAACATGGAGGCACATGTGATGCCAACTGAGATTGCCATGTTGAATTTGTTTGAAGGGATTTTGATCCAGACAATGAAACCATTTCAAAAATTCTATGTATGTATCTGAAGACACAGAATATTCCTCACAAAGAACTCATTAGATCTCTGAAGGGTTCCGTCATGTATCTCCCATATCCTCTACAGGAAAATGTGGAGGCTATCTCCATTGAAAACACTTTGGTTATTCTTGTAAATGGTGTGCCAACAAAGTCTAAGGTTATTTGGCAGGATGTTGTAAATGTGCAGAAGGTGTAGCTTGCCCTTACTTATTTAAAGAATAACAATCCCTTTTATGCAGACCTTGATATTGATCGCATGACTAGTGTGTCTGTTGATCATCATGAGTTGGAAAGCACAAAGCCAATGATTGAGAAAGTCAATGTGTACAGAAGTGCCAATGTGTATGAACAGTACACAATTCATCCACTACATGGCAGAGATTCAGTAGGAGACAGCATTGATCTGTATCAAATGAAACAGGTGGAAGGTGAGCCTGTTAGCATTTGGGAGGCAACACTGGAAGCACGCTGTTTCCCAGACTTATTCCCAAAAGGGTCAGGTGGTCACCTGGATGAACGGGAAGTGCACATACAAGGTGCTGAGTACCGAACGAGCCGCATGCTTAGTAAGGATAGCAAGTTCAGATGCAACATACAGTATCTGTTTCATCTCCAGTGGGAGAGTGAGCTTAGCATACTGTCTGCGTCTATTGCACCCATGATTCATCTGACAACTCCACTTGATGGAATAACAGCTGCACAGTTTCTGCAGAAATTGAAGCAAAAAGATGAAAATGTGCAGGTTAATTTGTCTTCCACTTTGTCAAGTCTACATGGCACCAAAGAATATTGGTACCGCAGACACTCTGAGGTGATGACAATGCTGTGAGAGCATGGTGCAGCTACATGGTTTATCACACTCAGTTGTGCTGAGTATGCCTGGGATGAGGTCATTGAACTGTTGAAGTGGGCAAATTCAGATGTGGAGGGTATCTCATCAATGACTCTCAGAGAAATGTGCTCACTTGACTCAGTTTCTGTCACAAGGCATTTCCACAAGCTGTTCCATGATCTTCTGACTTTCATTTTGTCTATGGACAATCCACCTCTTGGTATTGTGGAACATTACTTTTGGAGAATGGAGTATCAGGCACGAGGTGCTCCTCATATTCACATGTTGCTGTGGATCAAGGATGCACCATGTAAAGGGGAACATGAAGCAGCAGAAGTGCTAGCATTCATCAAGCAATACATTACTTGCCACATTCCGGACAAGTACGACAGTCCTACATTGTGGAAATTGGTGCAAAAGTTCCAATGGCACATTTGTGCAAAATACTGCCACTGGGTAGTAAAGAACAAATCTGATTGGTACACAAGATGTCATTTTGGATTTCCTAGCTGTGTCTGTCAGGATGGTTGCATGAATGATCTGTTTTCAGCAATGTGACACCACTTGAAGGCAAAAATCTACCAAGAGGGTATGAGTTGTCTAGAGATGAGAAAGAGGTGTACATCAATGACTACAACCTGTCTCTTCTCCTAATGTGGCAAGCAAACATGGATGTTCAATTTGTGGCTGACAACTCGTTGGCAACGGTGTAGTACGTTACCTCGTACATTACAAAACATGGGCTGACTAGCTTGCAAGATCTTTGGGAAGATATTGCTAGTTCAGGCAAGAGCCTGACATCTCAGTTGTGTTCACTGGGCTTGAAGACCCTCTCACATAGAGAATGTGGTGCTTATGAGGCCAGTGATCACTTGATTGGTACACATTTGTACAGCAAGTCTGATGCCGTTCACTTTCTCAGTGTGAACTACAAAGAGAAGTGAAAACGTGTACTTCTTCCTCATGCTGAGATTGAGGAACTGGCTGTCAATAGACCCTCTTCAAGACATATCTTGAAAATAACCTCAATGACACATACTACCCCCATAGACATGAAGATATGGATGATATGTGTCTATTTCAGGTGGCCAAGTGTTATGACTACAAGACAGATGTCTCACCTGATTGTACATGTGACATTTTCAAGGTCAGAGGAGTAGATGACTGTCTCATCGACCACTGTAAGTTACATCTAGCATATCTGAGAGCACAGAGCATTACTACTTTGCTCTTCTATTCCTATTTAGACCCTGGAGGAATGAGTCTGAGTTGAAAGGTGACTCTGATACATTTGAGGAAGAGTTCAACTACACTTATAACACATTCAAAAGTCAATACTCAGAGATCTACATACAGAGACTAGATACTGAGAAGGAACAGCTTGAGAAGGCACAGAAGCTACCACAGGAGGATACTCTTGTAAGTTCACAGGACAATCTTGATCCTGAAGGATAAGGGATTCTTGGGGAACCTCTGCCTCTGAATGCCCCAGAAGTTCTCATGTCAGAAGTAGAGAGTGCCATGGAACATGGGACGCACTGCAGTGTTGACCCAGCTGAGTTGAGAGAGAGAGACTCAATGATCAGCAATGTGTGGTTCACTCCCAGGTAATAGATGCTGTCTGGCATGGAATACTGCATGACCAAAAGAAATGTGACTGTGTTGAATACAAACATTTGTTGTTGTTGTTTGTTAGTGGTTTAGCCAGATCAGGAAAGAGTTTCCTTATTGAGGCCATAGCAGCTGAAATACGGAGCCTGACAGGATCATCGATGTCTGTTGCTGTTAGTGCTAGGCAACACGACCAATCACAGACAACCAGCAGCAGATGACAGAAATAAAATACAACTGTCTAAATGCAGTACAAAACATCCCCACCCACCTCACCAGGTACTGCATGCTCAGTGGAGATCCACAGTAAAACTGAGGCCATGTACTCCAAAAGTACACATCCCTGATTGTGGGTGCACACAACGTACCACACTTACAAGTTGCATGGCCTTACCTAGCAATGCACCATGCCCCAACAGACATGATAGTGCATCCTGACTGGTTATCAACAGTGCAGATCTCTGTTTGGACCTGTGTACAGGTTTGTACACTTAGGAGTAGACATAATCAAACACAGCTATGTAAATGTAGTAAAAGACACATCCGGTATCAAGATACAATCAATGTTGTGTTTCTGTTTCTCATCTGTGTTGTACTAGGTTTAACATGTCTGCCCAGTCAACAGACATAACTTGATCTGGAGGTACGGTGCAGCAATTGCTTGTACAAGGTTGTGCAACTCCCAATGGATGTAAGACAGATTCAGCTTCTGTGATGTAGGTGTTCTGTTCATGTCCATGGACTTACTTTAAATGGTGTTCATATATTCAGAATGCAGTAACTGGTGTGTCTGGCAAGTTGTGTAATTACCTGGCTAAGCTCACATAACTTATCAACATCTAACATGACTGTAGCTACAGTGACGAAGGTGTATAATAGATGTCAATAGACTCATTTTTCCTATAGTTCTGTACAGGAGATGCAGTACATGGTGAAGAGAATAGAACTGGCTGTCTGATGCCACACAAATCAAAATAGTGCTAAGTTGAGTATCCTTGCAATGAGTGAGGTGCACCATTTATCTACATACCCTCTGTTCTTTTGCTGTTGGTGTCCACTTAGGATGTAGTATATTGTGTTTGGGTGTGGCAGGCCATTATGTGCATGATGCCATAATACTGATAACTGGGCTAACTGGAGAACACCAGCAAACAGGGAGGTGCACTATAGATGTTAATAGAGTTTCTTTAACTGTAACTTTGCAGTCATGATGCACCAAGCATACTAGGACATGAGGCGGTCGCTCTCTATCTCAGACTCTGCAAGTCATAACTGTGCAAATCTTTGCAAAGCTACAATCACAGAGTAACAGTGTTGATTTTCATGGGTTCATTTTGACTGGAGTTGTTCAATAAGCATGCAGTAGTTGGTCTCAGTTGGTGGGGCACTGTATCACTAAGGCCTCCATTGCCTAACAGTGTGAAGTTGTGTATACCTGAAAGCAACCACACATACCATACATGTACAACTCCTTAGTTTTTTCTGTGCTTCTATACTTGGGGAATAGTTCCAGGTGTGGTGTGGTGTGGTGTGGTGCATCACTAGGTAAGGCCATGCAACTCGTAAGTGTGGTACGTTGCATGCACCCGCAATCAGGGATGTGTACTTTTGGTATACATGGCCTCAATTTTACTGTGGATCTCCACTGAGCATGCAGTACCTGGTGAGGTGGGTGGGGATGTCTTGTACTGCATTTAGGCAGTTGTATTTTATTTCTGTCACCTGCTGCTGGTTGTCTGTGATTGGTCATGTTGCCTTGGTCCTCTCCCCTACTTGCATATGTGTGTGTGTGTGGTGCTGGGGGGTGAATGCAGAGTTAGGGTTTTTTAACCCTAACACCGCATTTCCTCACTTTTGTCTCTGGGAACAACCCTAACTAATGCATTAAACGAGTTTTTTGCCATGAATATATATATATATATATTCATGGCAAAAAACTTTGTTTAATGCATCAGTTAGAGTTAAAGCAACAAAAGTGTGGAAGTGAGACATTAGAGTTGAGCTCCTAACCCCCCCACCACACCATCCTCCAAACACCGAAAGAAGCCTGGATGTGCCAAGGGGTAGCAAGGCCCAATACTCACCCCATTCCATGTGTAAACAGGTTGACATGCTACAGTAAAGGACAATGGGGTGGGAGCTAGGCCTCACAACCCCATGACACAACCCCAGCATCTGTTGGTCTGTTTAAGATGGGGTGGTAGGGTAATGGGGTTAGGGGCTCAACCCTAATGTCTCATTTCCCCCCTTATGTCACTTTAACCCTAACTGATCCATTAAATAAGTTTCTTGCAATGAATTTATATATATATATCTATATATATATCTATCTATATAGATATATATATAGATATATATATATTCTATAGAAAAAACTTCATTAATACATCAGTTAGGGTTCATCTACAGTGACAAAAGTGAGGCTGATTTTGGGGTTCCCACCCCTTCACCCCACCCCACCAACAGGCATCGGGTGCGTTGAGTCATCGGCCCCAACTCTCACCCCATCTCCTACACTGCACCACCTCAGCTTGTTTACACATGGATGGGGTGAGAGTTAGCCAATGATCCAATGCACACCCCGATGCCTGTTGGGGTGGGTGGGTGCAAGGGTGGGATCCCAAAATTGAATTTCCTCACTTTGTCATGGTAGAAGAACCTAACTGATGCATTAACAAAGTTTTATGCGTAGAATATATATATATATATTTATAAAATGGTGTGGTAAAATCATAAAAATCCCAGTGATACAATTGGCCAAAACACATCACATGACCGTGCATTATTTCCCAATGACCGCACACCTTCCACTATGACCGCATGCCTGAACTACTTTCCACTCCTCAAAACCTCTTCACCAGCAGCAAGACCACTCCACACCTGGTGCAGCTAGACACCCACACTAACACACATGTGCAAGTGACACCCACACCCATAAATAAATATACCAGTAGTAGCACCACACTGTAGAAACAGATCTGTTCATCCTACCATTAATGTTTACTGAAAATTTAATTTAAAATCAAATCCTGCCTGCCATGTTTACAGTGTCACACCGCAAACCACTTTTATTACTGTAACCACTGTGACCACTCTGACTAACAGAAACCTAACTCTATATAAAAACTATAACATACATTCCTTTGTATTCTTCTCTTCATTTATTTAAAAAGAGCCTTTCCACTCACAATACCGCGATCCTGCAGTACTTTCACTTTCATTAGTGAATGTAGTGATGATCGAAGCGGTGTTATTTTTAGTGAGAAGGTTGTTAGTCAGTAAGATAAAGCTGTTTAAAACAAAGTGATCGTTTTTTGTTGTGCTGGTTTTCCCTAATATTAGTTTCCACAGCGATGAGGAAACAGCGAAAATCCAGCGACTGGGTCATTTAGAATGAGACGAAGCGAGGGCGTGCTGCCACAGCAACACTCGCTCTCGCTTCCGTCTACGTTTCTAAAATTACTGACTCACTCGATCTATCCTCGCTGCTTCCGCATCGCTTATGTAACTAATATTATGGAAAACCAGCACAAAATAATAAAAGGCAGTCACTTTTTCTGATTTTTTAAACACACCACGTCTTACTTTGACCTAGTAACAGCTTCTCACTTTCTAAAATGAGCACCGCTTGGTCACGCTACATTTGGGCAATTAAAGTGACACTGCTTTACAGAAATACTTTTTTTCACACCAAAAATGACTACATAAAGTTAAAATAATTTACAAATACAGTTTTTCACATCAAAAAGTGTCACCTCTGCCAACATATCATTTAATTACTAACTACACAGAAGGACTGCTTCCCCAAAAAATCTATAGCTATTTTATAAGATAGATACATTTGAGGTGGTCGTCGCGCCATATACGCACGCTCTTGTGCAGTTGATACACTCGCCCGGCGGCCTCGCGCACACTACGCACACCAAGGCGATATCAGAGCCGCCACCGCACACCTCAGAGTGGTATATCTATTACACACATATATATATATATATATATATATATAATTTATACATATATATATATATACATATATACCTATATATGTATGTATATATATATATATATATATATATATATATATATATAGCACGTAACACACGTTGTTAAGCCACAGTGGGAGGAATTACTTGTTCCCACCTGACTCACTTCAGCCCGCCTCACAAACAGGCTTCAGGTGTGCATTATGGTTTTCCACCTAACCTCATCCCATCCTATGTAAACAAGCTGAGGTGGTGCAGTGTAGAGAATGGGGAAGAGTTAGGCTGATGACCTCAACGCACACCCCGATGCCTGTTGGTGGGGCGGCTGGGGGTGGATGCAAGTGGGAACCCTAAAATCGAATTTCCACTTTTTTCACTGTAGAAGAACCCTAACTGATGCATTAACAAAGTTTTTCGTATAGAATTTCCTTACTTTTTAAGAAAGAATAGAAAAGTAGAAAGTTGCGCATGTTGCACCAAGGCAACATGGTGATTAGTGAGGTAAACACCAAAGTAGAGACGTTATTAGGGAGCAGAAAAGATTTAAATGTAAAAAAAGGCAAAGGCAGTAAGGACAGAAATGGGGCTAAAAGGGGTAAGGCTATCAAAAAGTGGAGGGTGATGAGTACCAATGCCCGTAGTCTGTGTAACAAGCTCCCTGAACTAGTGGCCTTGATGGAAGAGGGTTGCCTGGATATTGTGGCAGTCACAGAAACATGGTACACAGAGAACCATGACTAGGATGTCAGCATACCAGGATACACCATCTACAGGAGGGACAGGGAGGGTAAAAGAGGAGGAGGAGTAGCTCTCTATGTAAAGGAAGGGATCAAAGCAACAGAACTAAAGAGTAAACAGGGAACAGATGAAGCACTTTGGGTCACCCTGGAGACAGGAAATGGCACCACAATCCGCATGGGGGTTGTATACAGACCCCCATCTCAGAAGGAGGGAATGGACAAGGAAATGATAGAAGGCTTTCTTAGAATGGTAGAAAAAGGGGAGATATTGTTGATGGGGGACCTGAATATGCCAGATGTTAACTGGAGCACCTTTGCTGCAGACACATCCAAGAGCAGGGTCATTCTTGATGCCCTACAGGGGGCATGCCTCAGAAAGCTAGTATCGGAACCCACTCGGGAAGGAGCAATCTTAGACCTGGTACTTTCAAATGGGGATGGAGAAAGAATCTCAGATTTAGAAGTGGGTAGCCATCTGGGAACAAGCGACCACCAAACAGTGTGGTTCACTTATAAACACAGCCATACAATCAAGCCATACAAAAGCAAGAGTACTAGACTTTAGGAGGGCTGACTTTGGGAAAATGAGAGAGTGCCTCAGAAAAGCACTAGCAAACAGGCAAGAAGGAGGGTGGAGGAACAATGGGAGTGATCAAACAGCCATCACAGAGGCAACAAGCCTTTGTGTAAAGCAAATCAATAAAACACAACGAAGGAAAAAACCGCTATGGTTCACAAAAGAGGTAGCAGTGAAGGTTAAGGAGAAAAGGACAGAATTCAGAAAATATAAGGAAACACAGAAGGAGCAGGACAGAGAACTTTATCAGTTAAAGCAGAAAGAGGCTGGGAAGGCAGTCAGAATAGCAAAGGCCCAAACCGAGGAAAGGATTGCCAATTCTGTTAAGAAGTGGGATAAGACCTTTTATAGGTACATTAGGGAGCGAAGAAAGACCAAAGGAGGGATACTGAAGCTTAATAAAGGGGAGGGAATGTGGGTAGAGGGTGACAGTGAAAAAGCAGGGATACTGAACGAATATTTCTGCTCAGTATTCACAAAGGAAGAGGAGGGGGAGTTACCTAAACCAAACAAGAGAAACACTCTGAAGATTTACAGAAGAAAAGGTTCTGAAAGAACTAATAAAATTGAAGGTGGACAAAGCAATGGGGCCTGATGGGATTCACCCAAGAATTCTAAAAGAACTAAGGGTAGAACTAGTGACATCACTGACTACTCTCTTTAACAAATCATGGGAGGATGGGGTGGCACCCGAGGACTGGAGGAGGGCAGATGTGATTCCTCTTCACAAAAGTGAGAGCAGGACAGAGGCAGGAAACTACAGACCAGTTAGCTTGACCTCAGTGGTAGGGAAAATGATGGAATCACTTGAAGGAAAGAATTGTTGAGTACCTAGAGGCCAGTGGGGCACAGGACCCAAGGCAGCATGGATTCATGATGGGAAGGTCATGTCAGATGAATCAATAGATTTCTTTGACTGGGTGACCAAAGTAGTAGACCAGGGAGGGGCTGTGGACATGGTCTACCTAGATTTTAGCAAGGCATTTGATACAGTCCCACACAAAAGATTAATACACAAGATAGCCAGCCTTGGAATGGGTCCCAAGATGGTAACCTGGATAAAAATTGGCTAGACAACAGGACGCAAAGGGTAGTAGTAAAGGAGTACACAGGAAGAAAGGAGGGTTACTAGCATACTGTAGGGTTCATGCACTGGACCGTGTCCTTTTAATGTCTTTATAAGTGACATTGCAGAGGAACTGGAAGGAAAAGTATGTCTCTTTGCAGATGACACAAAGATCTGCAACAGGGTTGATACACAAGATGGAGTGGAAAGGATGAAAAGGGACTTGGCAAGGTTGGAGGAATGGTCAAATGTCTGGCAGCTCAGACTCAATGCAAAGAAGTGCAAGGTAATGCACATGGAAAACAAACAGCAAGAAATGCTGCTTTAAGGGTGGATGTGGATGTTTGTGTTTGTCTGTGTCTGTAGGTTAGTTTTTGTGGATTTACATGTTTTTCTGCTTGGAGTAACTTCGCCATTCTTACACTCAACGTCTGTGAATGTCTCCTGGACTGAATTTCTGCAAAATATCTTCACCAGGTATCAGCATTTTCATTTTAAATCAACTTTTTGGAAGCCACCCCAAGGAAAAATAACTCTAGCAACTAAGTCTGACAAACTCGTGATGCTGGGCCCTCTGATTGAATCAACATTTTCGTCTGACCTGCTCCAAATGGAATTTTACTTGGCTATTCAGCAACCATTTTAAGAACAAAGGAAACATACAGACAAAAGTATTTCATATCCTGCATATGCCCAGGGCGCAGTTTATCACCTTTCAGGAATTTTAACACATTCTGTGACCCTGGGTTCAGCAGTTCATCGCTTTCCACTGGATGACATTTACTACCAGGTAACAGCATTTTCATTTTAAATCAACTTTAAATGTACTTGTCTCTAAAGGGCTGTCTACAACAACTTTGAAAACAAAGGAAACAGACAGACAAAGGTTTTCACATCCTGCATATGCCCAGGCCAAAGTTCATCACATTGAAGGAATTTAACACTTTCTGTGACTCTGGTCCTCTTCAGTTCATCATTTCCACTGGATCTATCTTTTATTTCATTTGCTGCTTTCTCCTTGGAGGATCCCCTGAGCGGGCGTTCCGTTGCCATACAAGCCCTCCAAGCTCCCTCCTAACTGTGCCTCTGCCAGCAGCCCGAGTGGCACCTCCAAAACCGGAGACCACAAAAGCCTGCAAGCAACCACAGCCCTCCAAGACCTTTTAGCGGGGCGACCGGCACCTTCAAAGCCACCACCCACGCCACCCTCTCCAGCCAGCAACAATGACAGGTACGGTAACTTTTTGACCAGCCGGAAAGCAGTGCTTTCTTACTTCTGCAACCTGATTGGTTGGTCTCCCTGACTGTGTGCTCCTATTGGCCAGTTTCTTTTGAAATGCCGTGGCTCTACAGTACTAACTTCTCTCATTCAAAATTCTACTGCTTAATTCTGGAAAATCTTAATATTAGCAAATAAGATTGTTCATAACTGTTTTAAAGCATTACAGCATTAATTGCCATGTTATCAGTGTGTGTATATAAGCAGGGCCACCTCAGCACTCTCAAAATGTCATTACTACAGCTTTTGTTAAATAATTTATTCTGTTATTGACTGTTAAGCAGTATCCTGAAACTATTAATTGCTACGAGCCCACCATGCAGAGCACAGGAGGGCTGGCAGGAACAATGGAATTAAATATTCATCAGCATCGTAGTTTTAATATTACGCTTTTGAAGTCGACAAATTACACAAATCATGCTGAAGTTTAACTTTAGGTTAGGTCATTTACGTGATCAGGGTATTCAGATAGCAACATAGTTTCTTCTGTGAAACTGGCCACTCAGATATGGTGCTGCACCCCAGTCTCCCCTAATGAACCCTCCTCTCACCCTAAAACTTCACCACTTATACCCTGTTCTCCTGTTTATGTCTAAACTGGCTAACAACTTGTACATCTCTTGCTACTTATCCCTGCGCTAATCAATGATAGTGACTTCAGGTTTTCTAACATCCTGCTGTACTATTACTCTAATTCTACCCCTGCTCACTCTATCCTCATCAAAAGGGCTGTATCTGTCTGTCTATCCACTCCTATCTCTTGAACTATCGTAGACCCAAACACCAGCCAGGCACTCTCTGCCAACTTACTTTCTCACCTTGCCCGCGGCCCTTATGCTTGCCGGAGATATTGAACCCAACCGGGCCCTATGGTTTGCGCTCACCCCTGCAATGGCTGCAACAAAAAGGGTCTGGTTATAGCCCACATGAATATCCGGAGTCTCACGAGTCACCTGGCTGAGCTCAAAGCCTGGGCTAAACTGATTAACCCTGACATTTTATGCCTATCAGAGACTTGGCTGAAGCCTTGGGTGCCTGATGCCACTTGTCTTGTGCCTTGTTATAGCATTCTAAGGAAAGACCAGATTGTCAAGGGGGTTGCGACATGTACAAAAATCATCTATCCCTGAACATCCTACCCTGCACTGATTCCCCTAACACCTTGTGAAACTCTGCACGCTACCCTGGCACTGGGTTCAAAACTGCTGCACATCATTTGTGTCTACAATCCACCCACAAGCGGATGAGTGGTCTCCAGAATTTGCTACAATATGTCTCCCAGAATGTAAAATCAAATGAGGCTCTACCCTTGGGGACCTGAACCTTAACTGGCTGGGTCCACAGCACAGCATCCTTGAATCTCTAATACAGAAGCACAATCTACACCAAACTATCACAGGCTTTACCAGAACTATTACTCAGCACTCAGGGTCCCTACTTGATTGGATCCTCACCACCAGACCTGATCATGTACTAGATGCCACAGTGCTTGCTGACTCAATCACTGATCATTCCCCACACTTTGTCGATGGCGATCCTGTCCACCTTCTCCTCCCCACCACGCCTGATTAGGTTTTCAAACTATGCTGCCCTGGACAAACAAGCTTCCCTATTTGACCTCTCTGTGTTGAGTGGTCTAACATTTATACCACAACCAATGTTGATACTGCCTCAATTCATTTCTGACTGAATTTGGCAACATCCAAAGAAGCACCTCCCTACCGCCAAAAGGAGGTAAGGGGCCGTGCATCTGAGGTGGTTGAAAAAGACCTGCTTCAAAAGTTAAAAGTTAGAGACAATCAATGGAAAAGTACAAACAAACTGGACTGCATAGTCAGATCTCATTCTGTATAAACAATACAGAAATGACTGTAAAGATGCATCAGGCAGGCCAAAAGTAAATACTGCCAAAACTTGCTGATTAATTCTTCCAATGACCCTCGCAAGTTTTGGGGTCACATTAAGTCCTTCTTGGTTTGGCTAAAGATGTCTCCCTCAGATATGGTCCTACATGGTGTACACTGTAATGATTCTACTACCATTGCAAATGCTTTTAACCAACAATTTTCTGACTTATCTGCCTACACAGCTTCCCTCCCATCACAATCCTCTGCTTCACAGTTTAACCCCACAGCATCTGAAGGACCCCAAACTTAACCAACCCCTTCTATTTCAGGGAAGTGTTCAGGCATCAGGTCCTAAAGCTGCTCAGGTCACTCTCTGAAAACACCAGTACTGGCTCAGATGGCCTAGAACCAAGACTACTAAAATGGCTTCTTACTACATCTCTGGGCCCCTGGCACACATCTTCACCCTATGTCTCCAATGGCATTGTCCCTGAAGTCTGGAAGGCAGCCAGAGTCACTCCTGTATTTAAGAAAGGCAGTAAAAATGACATATCAAATTACCGGCCTATTGCTATTTTGTCTGTTCTGAATAAAATCCTGGAAAAAGTAGTATCCATGCAAATCACTGAATACCTTGAGAAATTCAATTTACTAAGCTCAGCACAACATGGTTTTAGAAAGCATCACAGCACCATGACAGCACTTGCAAAATTCACTTCAGATATCGTTACCAATATGGATAGAGGAAAGTTAACAGGGCAGTCTTCATTGACTTAACCAAAGCTTCGATCTGGTTGACCATTCTCTGCTACTATCCGCCCTCAGTACCTTGGGCTTCTCCCCAGTCACTACCTGGTTCAAAGCTACCTCTTCAACAGAACACAAGCTGTTAAGTTTAATTCATCCATGTCAGACAGTGCTTATCAACATTGGGGTCCCTCAGGGTCTATACTTGGCCCTCTTCTATTCTCATTATTCATCAATAAACTTCCTGAGCTGGTCACCACAGGTCACTCACTTCTTTATGCGGATGACCTGGTAATTTATTATACTCTGATAAGGTCCTGGATCTAAATGCTGCCTCACTGCAGATTTTCATGCTGTACAACACTGGTTGAACTCTCAACGCCTGGTTTTAAATACAAATAAAACAAAAGTTATGATGTTTGGCTCCAATCACAAGCTTAGATCCTGTCCTCTGACCATCTCTGTCTCTGATATCGATGGGGACCCTATAGAAACTGTCATTTCCTTTCGTTACCTTGGCATCCACCTGGATCAAACCTTGGACCTGAAAGCACATATACAGAAACCTGCAAGTCAATTAACTGCAAATTGAGCTGCCTTATAGAACCAAATACCTGCTCACCCCTGTTGCTAAATTGGCGATAGCCAGAGTATTCTATTGCCAACCTTACATATGGGTGTCCCATCCTGTCCTTGGTCACCAAATCTTCACTGCAACTATGGGATACTACCTTCAATAATGTGTGCAGGTATGCAACCAAAGCACCTCAGCTGCAGCATCATTGTCTCTTATATCAGGACCTTGGTTGGTCTCTCTTCCTCTACCAGGCAGTACTACTTGTACAATTTAGTTGATTCCATCCTAAGGCGTCCAAGCCGCTATCCTGTCTGATCTCCTCAGGCTGGCCATTCCCACAAGGAATCTTAGATCGGCTGATCAGACCTTACTATCCATCCCTTTGTCAGACTAAAAGGGCATGGGCTTCTTCCATCATGCTGCCCCACCTATGGAACCTACTACCTCAGGATCTAAGAGATGTCTCCACTCATGTGACTTTTAAGAGCAAACTCAGGACTTTCTTCACTACTATGGACAAATGTGTTTGCTTTGACCTACTTGAGCCGCTGCATTTGTACTGTTTCCTCATTGCTAGCACTTTTGCCTGTCCAAATGGGTGTTCTATACTGTGCCTTGTAATTAATGTTTTATTTTGTGCCTTGTAATTAATGTTGCCTTAACCTGTTTCTTTATAAGCCTAATGTTAGCTGTTGACAATTGTAAGTCGCTATTCTACTCCATGACATTCTTATCTTCACTCACAGCCTCCTCACTTAACCCCACTGCTGCTCTCTTCCCCTTCTTCTGTTATATCCTCTTCCCCTTGCCACTCCTCCAAACTCACCTTTACCTGTTCCTACCTCATCCATGCCCCTCCTTAGTCCCCACCCTCCTGGCTGTGCTTAGTCACCTCTTCCACCTACTGCCGCTACTCCCACCGCCTACCGACCCCCTTCCCTGCCCTGCCGCCCTTGGTTCCACTTGGCTCGGCTTTGACTTTGACACTTTTGCCGCTATTGCCGTAACTCCTCCGCCTCTATCCCCCTCTCACCGGCATCCTCACTCTTGCCCTGCCGTCTATCGGTTCCACCAGACCGGCTGTATTTTCCTACCTCCTACCGCTGTTGCCATCTACTGCCACTCCCTCCACCACCCTCTCTTCACCTGCCATCTTTCGGCTCCATAGGCCCGGCCGCAGGTTGGTACCTCACCCCGCTGTTGCCGTATCTGACGGCACCTCCTTTTCACTTAATCTCTCCCTCCCGTCCTTTTGCCAGTTTTCCCTTCCTTGTGTCTTTTCTACTGATGCCTATCCTCTCTTATTTTCTGCCTTCTACTATTCACATTTTTGAGTATGTTCCATTATCAAGTGCTAAAGTATATTTTTGTTTACTAATGTACGTTACATTGCCATATGTATTTCTCTCTGCATTTTTTGTACTCGTTGTCTTAATAATCTGGCTGTACTCTTTGTGTATTGTAATTGTACCTCCTGGGTCATGCCTGAAAACAGTCACTTGCTGACTAGCGCACTTACCCGGTTAACAAAAACTAAATAAATAAAATAAAATAAATAAAAACCCAGGGGAAGCGTACACAATGGGGGGTGAGATACTGACAACAGTAAAAATAGAAAGGGACCTGGGGTAATTATATCAGATGACCTAAAGGTGGGCAAGCAATGTGAGAAGGAAGTAAGGAAGGCTGGGGGGATACTGGGATGCAAAGGAAGAGGCATCAATAGTAGAAAACAGGAAGTTGTTATCCCTCTGTGCAGACAGTTGGTGAGATCCCATCTGGAGTACTGTGTGCAGTTCTGGAGACCTCATCTCCGAAAAGACATAGACAGAGTGGAGGCTGTCCAGAGGAGGGCAACCAAAATGGTGCAGGATCTGCACCAGAAGACATACGAAGAAAGACTAAAGGAGCTTAATATGTATACTCTTGAGGAAAGAAGGGAGAGAGGGGACATGATAGAAACTTTCAAGTACCTCAAGGGAATTAACAAAGTCCAAGAGGGTAGCATCTTCCAGAAAAGAGATGTGCAAGAACAAGGGGCACAGTTTGAAGATAGAGGGGGACGGCTCAGGGATAATGTGAGGAAGTATTTTTCACAGAGAAGGTTGTGGATGCATGGAACAGCCTCCTGAGGAGGTTGTGGAGTCAAGAACAGTGGGGACTTCAAGAATGCATGGGACAGGCATAAGGCAGTCCTAGGGGCGGGTAAGAGGAAGTAAGCTGTTGGTTAACTAGGATCTGCAGCTTATCTGTTAGGTAGAAAATGGGCAGACTAGGTGGGCCAAGTGGTCCTTATCTGCCATCAAATTCTATGTTTCTATGTTGGTGGGAGTTGTAAATGTCGGGCGACATTACACACCCAATGTCTAAAAAATACATTGACAACAGCAAGGCCAGCTACCAAACAAATGCTAATCTAGTAGAGCAATAGAAAACACTGTCCACAAAATGTAAAGTGCACCACACAATATCTCCACATACAATATATTGTCTGACACATAAACACCGCTATTGACATGTACAGGACATGCCGTCAACACCCTCCAAAATTCAAGTAAAAATACTAAACCATGTCCAAGACATAACATGTCAAAATTTGAAATTTTCATTCATCAGTGGCACAATTCCACACCTGTTGATATTTGACACACACAACAACTAAAAATTACATCCATGGCACTAAGACAAGGCAGCCTATCAATTTCAAGCCACCAACACAATCCAAAACACTGTCCGCAACACGTAAAGTGCGTCATGCAATATCTCCACAAAAAAAGTTCACTGACATATAAACACCATAATTCACATCAACAGAACATGCCGTAAACACCCTCCAAATGTCAAGTAAAAAAAACAAACCGTTTCCGAGATATTCAATCTTAAAGATTGGTAAAATTTCCCTATCTATTCCATTATAAAAAATCTGGCCATCTTGCCCTGCCCTCATGATCAAAGATGGCGATCAAAGAATCTCATGATCAAAGAATTTGCAGGCTCATGATCAAAGAATTTGCAGGGTCATGACCAAAGAATAAAAGCAGTTGTAATTTAAAAAATTCAAAGAATTGCAGTAAACCACTGCCATAGTCCGTCAGAACGATGCCCCCTGAGTAAAACCCACCCTCATTTGTCTTCCTAGGACACCCCAGGGCTGAGAAAATTGATTTTATTATCTAGCCATCTCATCCTTCACTTGTGATGCACGATCACGATCAAAGAATCTCACGATCAATAAATTTGCAGGCTCGTGATCAAAGATCATTAGCGAGCCACGAACTAAGATTTTAAAAGCTCACAACTCTATTTTTAGACCGATTTGGATCAAACCAAAGGCATGGCTCAATAGATCGGAGTCCCCTGAGTAAAACCCATCCAAGTTTTCCTTAAGAAGTGACCCCTGAGCCGAGATATTTGTGTTTTTCTGATCGGAAAATGAAAAACAAGATGGTGGACATCATGATCAAAGAATTTTGAAAATTCTCTGGGACGAAGATTCTTGAACCATTAGGCTGCAAATTCTTTGATTGCCAGGCAGGATCAGATGGCCAGAACGCCATTGTTTGTTAGCAAAACATACATATAAATTTTCCCATTGACTTATAAGGGGAACTTAAAAGTGGCATAACTTTTGAATGCCTTAATATTTTTTCACCAAACAAAAAACGGCATGTTTAGCCACCAAAGCTCTTTCAAATGAGTGATCTTGCAGAGTGGCACACCACACAATGGCTGTGCAGGTCCACATCCAAAATCCCAAAAGCTGCCTCCAAAAACGGATAATTTTGCATTTTTCAGCGTCTTCGTACACAAAGAGTGTAAGTCTGACCAAAACACAATTTGGCAAATCAAGAGATCTACCATGCCCCACCATGCATACCAAATTTCAGGCAAATCCATTGAACGTCTCCTAAGTTATTAACGCCCAAACTTTTGACTTTAGTATGTAAGTGACAACTGAATCGTAACTATAGTGGCATGACCGTCACTGTGATATATATATATAAATATATATATATATATATATTCCTTGCAAAAACTTCATTAATGCATTAATGCATCAGTTAGGTTGTTCCATTAGTGTTGGAAAATTTGTTGTTAGAGTTACCATTTCATTACCCACTCCATTTTCAACCCCACCAACAGGCATTGGGGTGTGTGTTGGGTTGTTATTAACTCTCACCCCATTCCATGTGTAAAGAATCTGAGGTGAAGCAGTATAGGAGGAGGGGGTGAGAGTTAGGCACGACAACTCCAACAATGACTGTTGGTGGGGTTGGGGTGAGGGTGGGGTGGTATTAGTGGTAACCCTAACAGCAAATTTCCCTCCTTTTGTTGCTGTGGAACAACCTCAACTGATGCATTAATGAAGTTTTTGCAAAGATTTCCATCCTTTTTTCAAAAGTGTAATGTAAGTAGGAATAGAAATGGGTGGCTTGGTTGGAGTGCGGAGCCCAAATGTGTTTGTGGGATCACAGGGCCCTTCGGGACCTGCTCTCCCACTTACAGTCAAGTGTGGTTCCATATAGCAGCTGTATGAAGCAAGGAGGCCTAGTTACAGTAATTTGTCCATATCTCGTGAAGTGCACACACCGCAAAGCGTAGTTAAGTGTCATTGTAATCATGAAACTCAATAGTTGTCATAGCAATGCAGTGACCAAACACATGTCACTCATCATTTCCCTAGTACAGGCAGTGAAAAGTACTGTGTGTGTCAACTGTGAAGGCATGGAAATCATTGACTCACACGAAAATATTCATGTGGGATAGTAATTCTCAAATATCTCAGGAACTGTACATGGTAGGAAAAAAAAAAATCAAATTTCAGGAGTTTCATGCCTTTCTAACCTAATTCTGTACTTAGCCCCTGATGGGGGGCTAAAAATCTTTGCAATGAAAAGTCCGTATCTCTAACCATTTTCGAGATATGGGCCCCAAAAGGCGTCATGGGAGCCACAATGTTATCCTATAGGGAGTTTTCTGAACTTTGCAATGCTGTAGCTATGGCCCTGTTGAATGGTTCCTACCAAAACACCAAAAGGCACACATGTGGGAGTAGTCCTTTCCACTATGAAATGTTCATGGCAATAGTGTAATCCACGTTGACAGAACAAAAGAACGATAAAAAAACCTGCACCGCGATGTTATCCAATGGGGAAATTTCCAAAGTTCACAATGCTGTAACTATGGCCATGTTCAATAGTTCCATGCCAAAGCAACAAAAGGCACATGTGTAGGGGTAGGGGTTTTCTACCCAAAAAATTTCAGGTCAATACCACAACGCACATAGCCACAATGCAATGACAAAGAAAACGAGTCCCACAATGTTATTCTATGGGAAAATTCATAAATTCAGAATGCTTTAACTAGGGTTGTGGTGAACATTTTTGAAGCAAACCACTGTAAGACACACCTGCGGCAGTAGGGCATGCAACCCTGAAAACTTTAGGCCAATATCACAACCCAGCTGG
The DNA here is from genome assembly GCA_016271365.2 of Neoceratodus forsteri. NCBI lineage: Eukaryota > Metazoa > Chordata > Ceratodontiformes > Ceratodontidae > Neoceratodus > Neoceratodus forsteri. Next base: position 496,975,137 of record CM057453.1, read on the forward strand.
CCACAATCAATTGACAAAGAAAACATCATTTCAGAAAATATGGCTCAGCAGTGTTACCATGGTCATTTAAGAAATGATCACCAAACTCCTATCTTTATAATGGGAATACAACTGCGAATGTAAAATATAGTGTCGCGTTTGTATTTTTAATGGTTGTGCATATTGCCGCAACACTTTGAGATAGTGTCGCAATCAAAAAACAGCAAAATGGTGAAAAAAATCTGAAAACTACATTTCCAGTCCAGCTGGTGAAAAACTAATGCCAGATTCTTGTTCCTCAGGCCTCGAAATGGTAAAACTAATGGTTGGTGTATTGAAAAGTGCAATATTTTTTGAGTTATATTGTTTTTCTCTTTCACTAACTGAAAACAAGATGGTGGCAGCACAACACTATTTTTGGCAAGCTCGATACTAAAAAATACTATTGCGACAATTTTCGAGCTGCACATATAAATTTTCCCATAGGCTATAATAGGGCACTAAAAACGCTATAACTTTTGAACGGAACAAGATTTTTACACAAAATCTTCAAAAGGCATATCTGTGTCCCAGGATCCATGTAGCCCACCCAAGTTGAAGCCACTCAGATGCAGCCTTCAGTACAAAGTGGACATTTAAAGAAAACAGAATGTTGGGATTTTTCACATTTTTCAGCGCACTTCGATTCCTCAACTGTACATCCGATCAACACGAAAATTTCCAGATCCGGAGACCTACCAAAAATCTTACTCCATTTTACATTTCAGGCAAATCAGACAAATGGTTGCAAAGTTTTTAAAGTGCAAAATTTGAGGTTTAACATAGAAATGGCTATGCAACCCTAATTATAGTGGCATTACCGTGCCACTATAATATATATTCTTTGCAAAACACTATGTTTAATGCATCATTTAGTGTTAAAGCAGAAAAAGTCAGGAAATGAGAACATTAGGGTTGCCCCCTAACCCCCTCACCCGCCATCCTCCACAGACTGACAGACGATGAGGTGTGTCATTGGAGTTGTGAGGCCCAAATCTCACCCCATTCCATGTATAAGCAGGTGGACATGCTACAGTAAAGGATAATGGGGTGAGATTTAGGCCTCACAGCACCAATCGACATACCCCATCATCTGTCAGTCTGTGGAGGATGGTGGGTGGAGGGTTAGGGCAACCCTAATGTTCTCATTTCCTGACTTTTTCTGCTTTAACCCTAAATGATGCATTAAAATGTAGTGTTTTGTGAAGAATTTCCTTATTTTTTGAGAAAACGATTTTAACTACCAAAAACATGGATTGGTGGGACCCACCAAGTTGCCCATACGTATAGCTGAGTCGCTGGAGGTCAGGGGGGGGTGAAGGATCAAGCATCTTGTGGACTGCTCTCCTGCTCTGGGAGGGTAGGGATGGAAGCATGGCCAGTGCTCAATGGACTCCTGGTGGATGCTAGGAGTAGTGCAGTAACCAGGTTGTCCAGTCATTCTGGGGCGGGGCAGGGAAGACGTTGGATGTCATTGTATGTCCCCACCTTGCCTCTATGACTCTCCACCATTGTTTCACTTCACTGACTGAATTACAGTCCACAGCGCCACCACAGGCCACGAACCCCATCCTGGGGTGACAAGCTAGGGTAGCAATGTCAGCAATGCAGGCACCTTCTTCCGTTGTTGACAGGCAGGTCATGTTGTTGTGGCCCCACCCCGGGAAGGGGTGGTAAGCTGGTGAGTATCGGTAGATGGAGCATGGCAGCCACAGCAGAATGAGGTAAGGTGACCAGCAAGGGTGTTGATGGCAGTGCCGTGGAAAAAATATAATATATATGACAAAAATGTATATATCGCATGAACCATTCAACCTACGGGACAAATTCCACTAACAAACAGAAAGAATTACAACCCTGCACATGTCACATGCTGAGCAACAGTTTACTTCTGGCATGGAATCTGATCTATTTATTGTTTTTCTTTTTTTGATGCTTCATAAGAAAGGTTATTTTGTCAGTTAAAGACTATTACTTCTCTCTGTATTGTGTAAATGTTCATCGATTGACATAAAATGGTTTGCCCATGAATGTTAGATGTATGCCTCTGTAAGTGATGTCATGCCAAGGTTCCCTAACTGCATGTTTTACATGGCAATTATGATATTTCAAAGCATCCTATGCCAACTTCACTGTTCTTGAAAATTTACATACTATGGAAAAGCCACTGAATTGTCCTTGGTGCATGTTTCAAAAATATATCCATCTGATGATGGTACTGCAAAAGTATTGTGGCAGACTGCACCAGTACTCCCTGTGTGAATAAGGAAACATGCTTTAATTGCAAAGTTTAGGTTCAAACATCCATCAGGGAGAAAATAACATGTCTTTTGTTATTTCTATTATCTGTCTTCTTGACATTGAATATCGTGAAGACTAAGTACACACACAATGAAAATATTACAAAATTGTTAAAACAAATCTTTCAGAAAAAGCGAGTGGAAGTTTTTTTTTTTTTTGGAGGAGGGTACTTTCTGCATTGAAAACAAATGGCCTCAAAGTTTCACTCTTTTTATTAGCCAGCATTGAATTGTTCATTAATTTCATCTAACATACTTTAACATTTTATGAAATATTACTGTAGAACTGTTTATATTAGCTTTAGCTTTATTTCATGGTTGGAGGTTCTACAGCTAGAGAGCACCATTCAAATTTTGTGCCTGATCGCCGACTGACCTCTGACAGCATTGACAGCAACAGCTGCCAGATCTCTACAGTGTACTGTTATAAAATTGCATTATGTCACATTGATAGCACTTACTTACTGCAGCAGGGACAATCATCCAATCATTCTTTTCAAATTATAGCATTTCAGGTTACCCGAGTTCACAACCAAGGATAGAACAGTTCAGTCAGACTTGGGTTACCTTAGCTCAAAGTCACAGCGGCTGTGCAATCAACTGAGCGGCTGACTGAAAATGATAGCCTTATAACAAGCTGATTAAAGGTTTACCTTTTTAAATTTCTTAAATGTTTTCCTTTTGTTTGCTGAGCACAAATGCTACTGCAAGTTTTCCTTATACATTTTAGTGTGTGGTTTAAAGGGTGCAGCACTAGTCTGTCGACCACACAGTTTGCCACTGTGTGTTTACTGTATGCTGTCTACGCACTCACAGCTTGGTTTGCCTGATTATCTATAATGCTACCAATAATTTGTTGGAACATTTATTTTGTTGATTTTTTTATTAAGGTACCAGAAGCAGTGTTGTTTGTTATAGCAGCACTATTGTGGTGGGGTTACAGTACAGTGCTGCAATTCAAACTGCCATTTCCACCATCCACCAACTGTGCGGGTTGCTCAGTTTTAAATGGTAATGTTTAATGCAATTATATTTTCACTGATGGGCACAGATCTGTGAATATAGCGAAAATAAAATGGCACTAAACATTAACAGTGCTACCATATTAATTAATGTGTTGTCTACTCTGTGTTGTGAACTACCATCATGTTTGTGCTGATCTGGAAACATAACACAGGCTAGACACCCGCCTTTCCACTGAAATGATTCATGATCCACATTGATCAATTACCCATCCTCGCTGATTTTTTGGTTTTTATGTGGATGATAGAATTCATACTGGAGTTCATACTGGAAGAATAGGAAAGTCAAGAAGGCAAGGCCCATATGGACTTTCCCCACAATTCAGTAGCAGTAACAATTGTCACCAACTTCAGCAGAAAATCTATCCAATCTATTCTTAAAAATGCTCAAACTTTCGGCTTTCACCACTTCCTGGGCCAATCTGTTCCACATTCTAATCACCCTACACTTAAAGCCATTCCTTCTTACTTCAGCCCTACTCATAACTTCCCTCAATTGCCTATTATGCCCTCTCAATTGATAATATTTCTCCCTGATAACTAATCCCAACTCTGTTTTAAGATCTTCATCTCCTAGAACTTTATGCAACAACAATAAGTCCCCCCTAGCCCTTCTATCAACTAAGGACCACAGTCCCAGTTTCTCCAATCTATCCTCATATGTCATTCCTTCACAACCTGATATCAATTTAGTAAAAGTTCTCTGTGGCCTTTCCAACAATTTGAGATCCTTCACAACACAGGGACTACATACAGTGGAACAGTAATCCAAAATGGGCCTAACCAATGTTTTATACAGTGGCAACAACACCTCCCTATTTCTAGAATGGAACCCCCTTCTTATACAATTTAATAAATGCATAGCTTTATTTGGTGTTATTCTACTATGAACACCATTTTTAGGCCATTTTGAATATAAACCCCTAAATTCTTCTCACACGTTGAAACCTTAAGCCTAAGACCCTGCATATAATAGGTCTGTTGGATATTATCCCTACCAAAATGCATCACTATGCATTTTTCCTTATTAAAATTCATCCCATTTCTTTTTGCCCATTCTGCAATATAAAGCAAATTCTGTCCAAAAATCAGTCTATCATCAAATGTGTCTACTACTTTCCCTATTTTAACATCATCAGCAAATTTTATCAGCTTATTTTTATTAGGTGTACCCAGATCACGTATAAAAATACTAACCAACAGTGGTCCCAGCACTGACCCCGGGGCACACCACTCCCCACCCTCAATGGTTCAGAAAGATGACCATGTATCCTTACCTGCTGTTGTCTGTTAGTCATCCACTGTTCCACCCATCTCACAATAGTCAGATCAATCCCCAAACCAATACATTTTTTAATAATTTTGCAATGTGGAACTGTATCAAATGCTCAACTGAAATCAAGCATCACCATATCAACACTACTTCCTTCATCTATGCGCTTGCTAATATAATCATAGAAGGTAATCAGATTAGTTTCACATGATTTTCTTGATACAAATTCATGCTGATTTTTAGCCACTAAACCCCTTGTTGTCATATTATCTGTGGTGGCTTCACTAAGGATTCCCTCAACAATCTTTCCCACCACAGAGGTCAAGCTCACCAGCCTATAAATTACCGCCTCACACTTTCTCCCCTTTTTATATATAGGTACCACATATGCTAACTTCCACTCCTCAGGCACTAAGCCTTCTGCCAAAGATTTTTGACCCGACAGAGTGGTAACTGGTGCTAACTCATGTTTAGCTGGTGGATGCTGCTGATTAAATATCACTCTCCCCCTTTATTGGATCTGAATTAACAGGTGTGGTGCATATTACACAGCCTGGGTCAGGGAACATTGCAGCTGCCCTCCCCTCTCCCAGAGCAGCTGACCATTGGAAGCTAGCAGGCCCTCCTCTCAAAAGGCCCACACAGATTACAGCCTGGGTCTTAACATCATGGTCTGTCTTTGATCCCTGTAAGATTGTATTGCCAATGGCAGGAAATGATATGTGGAATGGTAGAGTCTAAAGATTAGATATTAAACACAACACAGGGATAATAACATTGGGAACAGCATGACCACAATGCGGATTTTCATTATCTAATTTTTAAGATTATAGTACATCAAAAATGAATGGGTGGGTGAGGTGGGGAGTGCATGTGCTGATGAACAGCATGTGGTGAGGAATGGGTTTTTGTGATATATGTATTGTAAAGCCTGTACTTTATCCCTATTCTGTAGTGATTATTTCATGATATCATGAGTTATGGTGAAATGGGTTTGTGTGGGGGGAGGGGCCAGCACTACTACGGTGTACACGTCTTAATGGGGACAGGAACTGTTTTTTGTTATCTTTCTGAGCAGTTTCTGTCATGGTCTTCAAAAATAAACATGTTTCCAGTCATAATCAGTGTACTTTTTGTAATTTATGCCAGTTTTTGGAATATGTGTGACAGCTAAGTGCAATTACAGTAACTATCATTCTGTTCAAGCATGTGAGAGCCTGAACGGATGCTCACAGAATGTCTCCATTCTTACATTCTGCATGGTTGCAGTGTGATCTGGAAATGTGGAAAACAATTGTGCTGCTAACATCGGCTCTGTAATCTCACAGAAAAATGCATTAAGTAACATTGTAACATCAACTAGAAAACAATGGTTGTTGTTTAAAATGCAATTACTCATCTTCGGAGACTAATTGACTGGGACCAGAGGAATGCAAATAACACAATTATTATGCTGACTCTTCATACCTTCCTTCTGCCTTCCATAAAAAATGATGACATTTTCTTTTTACCACTGTTATTTCCATTTTCTTTCCCTGTTTTTATATTAGTAATATATAGATTTTGCTTCTATTGGATACCTCTTACCGCAGTCCCCCAAAAATACTGCTCGTCTACTCAGCCACACCTCATCTCATACACCATTAATTCATTCAATGTCTCAATTTCATTTGAATGAGGTGAGAAAGTAGGGGTCACAGAATTTAGCAACATACAACACCAAAAGCCAGTTAGGTGTTAGTGCAAAAATGAGGATAACGATCTATCCTTCTTTGAGAACACACATCCAGTGTTACAGGTTAGTGCAAAGAAGGAACCCTATGTAAGTGGTGCACTTCTTAGAAAGCAAGTGAGTCACTGCCAAGTTCATTGCAGGTCTTTGTGGCTAGAGTGATGAGGTGGACATAGAGACGGTCAAAACAAGCACACACTTGGCAGTACTTGTCATGAGATTAATAAATTGATGCACAAATGGAAATGAATACACGAATATTAAGACATTTCCAGGCAGTTAAATATTTTAGTTTCCCTAACCATATTGCACAAACAGCCAAAGTGCATCACTTTTCTCTGCTTTTTAATTAAAATATGACTTATACAAAAACATAGCAGCCAGTAGGTTATTGGGTCCAAGTGCGTTCAAATGATTAAATCAAAATGTAGTTTTAAACATGTTTTATTCCTTATGTTATGTTATAGATATGGGACATGTAGTAATAATCCTGTAGGCAAGATAAATTTAGAGAAGGGAAAAGAGAGGTTAGGAAAATGAGATCCGAGCAGAAAGACAAAAAACAAAACAAAAAACCTGGAATATATAGGAGCAATTCATTATTTTAAAAATATGTATATATCTTTTTGAAAGCATTAATATTCAAGGAATAATATGCAATAAATAAACAATTATAAATAGAAGTCTAGCACAAAAAGCTGCTTATAAATTTTTTGTGTGTGTCTGATCATTTATTACAAACTTAGCAATAAAGGATAAGTTGCAAGCAAAAAGCCCAGATAATTCATATGAAATTAATGTTATAAATACCCAAATCATTTTTATAATCCAGTACTTATAATTTCGGTCTAATTTGGGAAAATTGGTGGGTAGTGGATGTTAGGGTGTTGGTGGTGGTGGTGGTGGGTGGGATAATCAAGTCTGAACAAAGCAAAAATAAGCCATCTATCATAAAGAAATTATTTTGCCTTGTAATGTGCTCCCATGTACCAAATTGTTTTGTCTGATGGACATTCAGAAAAGAAGCATATGCACCAAGGTCTGTTTAGTTACAGTTAAATGATTGCATAAATTGTATTAGTTTACCAAGAATGGTAAAGTAAACCCCTAAAAATTCAGTCAAGATTCATTGTCAATATCTAAACAAGTATACAAAATATTAACTTCACTGTTTACTTCAAAACAGAGATCATCAGCAGGTTAGATGTAATACTAATGTAAATACCCAGTGGGAACACAAACCAGTAACAAATAGTTACATCATAGAAGTATAGGATCACAATCCAACTCTTATGACTTTCCATAAAATGTTTCTCTCTGATGTAATTATTTTTTATGGGCATGGATCACACCAAGGTGTTTACAGTAATATTGCATTTCTATGTGTGGAAGTTCAAATTTGATGTAAACTTTTAAATTAACTATTGTGTAGACTCATTTAGATACTGGCAGTGTTTTTTTCTGTCCTGACTGTGTTGGGGTTTTCTTTACTTTTCCATGTGCGCCCTGTCCCACATGTACAACAGTATTCATTATCAAATGCTTGGTTATTGCCCATTTGTGAGGGTCCCAATGTGCTTGCTACAGATGAAAGGTTCGATACATCTATAAGATACCAATAGGTTCAGGGATTGTTACTGAACACATACAAAATCGACATGTTGACTAGAAGCTGAACCACCCCAAGCCCCAACCACCCAAACCTATCACCCCATGTTCCACATGCACAGAGGATGTGTCTTGCAATTGATGCTTACCCAGATTTGTTACCATGCTTTTTGTAGGGTGACGTGTAGGGCGAGGGTTGAGGGTCATGTAGTGACTGACAGAGATGTGCTGTCTGCATAGCACATGATAGCCTTTCTGTTTATTCATGCTTAATTAATTATTTAACTTCTGCCAAGTTTGCTAAACTCCACTCCCCTCCTTCTCCATCCCATATAGTCTGCACTGAAAATAAGGAAAGGCATCAGCAGCCATGAAGACATGGAAGACTGTTGTAAAGTGCAGTTGATGGTAGAATTGAAATTTAGATGCAGACTGTGTCTGTGTGCAGCCCCCTCTCATTTGCAGCCAAGAGAGAGGATGTGCAATGGCAAGGCAGCAGTAGAACAGGTGGTCTTGATGACCTGGGTAGGACAGCAATGTCCCCTTCAGTTAATAGTGTATACTGTCCAGTGGGGATTGCTGTAGAGTCATGTCTTTGAGGTAGAGACAGACCAGAGTGAGAGAGAGAGAATGATCAAGACAGACAGAGAATAGAGAGAATGTCTGTCTGTTCTGTGTCTCTCCCGCTAGCAAACTGCCTGGATATTTTTGTGTTTGGGCGATTAAACAGATGTCAGGCAAAAATTAGAGAGATGCTCATTGGGACTGGGATTACCAAGTAATAGATGCTATTGTAGTATGGTTATCACCGCATGTTGCACAGAGAGAACAACACAGAGAACAGAGAGAGAGAGAGACAGTGAGGGGCAGGCTGAAAGTGAAGAGATGCAGCAGTGACTGGCACTGAAATCCAATTGCAAGTTACACGATGTGTGCCCTCCTTCTCTCTCTCTCTCTCTCTCTCTCTCTGGTTTTGTCTCCTGGTCTCAGTCTTACTATCCACAGCATGTTGAGTACAGATGTGGCGGTGGGTGTTTGGTACTTGTAGGGACTGTTGTGAGGTAAAATCAGAGAGTGACACAAATGGGGCGACCAGGTCACACAGCAGAAAGCAGCTAGCAACCTTCCCTACGTGTCTGGCACCCACAGTGAGGATAGAGATACTTCAGTAAGCAGATGCCCAATAGTCAATGAATCTGCATTTTGTCTGAAAAACCCCCAAAACAAATGCCCCCACCCACTACACATGCACACACACACACTAACCACCACACAAAAGAACCAGTCAGGTACTCAACCCAACCCAGACAAAGATCAAAGACACGCACTCAACTGTGCATGCAGATATACATTTCAAACATCAAGTTTGTGTGCTGTATTTGTTCAACATGTAGCTAGGAACTGTCAGCCTGAAAAGGGGCAGGAAAAAAAAACACACTGGAAAAAAAAGTACTCATTGCTCCATATCCATAGTGATTACCAATACATATCATTTAGGAACATAAGTGTATTCTCTTGCTCTCTACTTAGGGGCATACATTGAGCACTACCTGGGATTGCTTTATAATTGTGCTGTTTAATGCTTGGTTAGTGTGTTCAATATTGTTTCTGCATAAAACTCTAAAATGATAGTCTCATGCACAACCTTTAGTGTCTGTTTCAGTTCAGCACCGCTCTCTTCTAAGTAGTTTTCACATGCTCAACCTGCATCTAAGAACTGTCAGCCGCAAAAGGGGAAGGAAAAAATACAATGCTCCACACCCCAAAAAAAAAGTACTTATTGCTCCACCTCCATAATGCTTCCCAATACATAAATCATCTGACACTGTAATGTGAACCTGTAAAAAGCTGGGCTTTTATGTGCTATGTGGTGAAGTTCAATATCATTCTGTGGATGGTGTTGGGTCCCTTTCATCATCTATATTAGCCTTTTTCAAGAATCATAAATACCTAAATGCTCAACTTGAAAAGCCAAACCAGCGGGCTCACATGGTTGTATTAATTCTTTGACCGCGAGGCTGCAAAATAATTGGCCCATAATCGCAGCCGAAGATTTTGCAGGCTTGCAGCCAAAGATTGTAAAAACATAAAAGGCTATTTTTTGACAAAACTAAAATAAACCAGAGGCATAGGTCAATAGAGGGAGGCCCCCTGATCTAAACTCATGCCTCAATTATTTCACAAGTCACCCGTGGGGTGAAATATTTACTTTTTTTCAAACCCAAAACTGAAAACAAGATAGCAGCCATCACGATCAATAAATTTCTCACGATCAAAGATTCTTTGATCTCGAGCCTGCAAATTCTTTGATCATGAGGAGTGACCAGATGGCCAAACCCCATTCTTCTTTTGCAAAATAACCATATAAATTTTCCCATAGACTTATAATGGCAGCTAAAAAGTTTAATAACTTTTGAATGGATTAATATTTTTTCACCAAACAAAAAGTGGCATGTTTCTTGATCCAAGCTTTTTCTATGTGCCAAGTTTCAGACCAGCAGACCACATGACAACTGTTCAGTGCCACAGACAAAATCCAAAAAACTGCCCACAGAACATGCGTAAAGTGCATTTTTCAGTGTTTTGTTGCGCAAAAACCATAAGTCTGACCAAAATGTAACTTGACAAATCAAGAGACCTACCATGCCCCACTATGCATACCATATTCCATGCAAATCTGTTGAACTGGTCCAAAGTTATTAACGTGCAAAATTTCAAGTTTAACATAGAAGTGCCTTCATAACCCTAAATATAGGGGCACAATGTCGCCCCTATAATATATATATATATATATATATATATATATATATATATATATGTATATTCTTTGCAAAAAACTCCATTAATGCAACAGTTAGAATTGTTTCTACAGTGACAAAAGTGAGGAAATTCGATATTAGGATTTTTAACCCTAACTCTGAATTCCGCCACCCCCACCCCACGTACACCACACACACACACACACACACACACACACACACACACACAACACACATACAAGTGGGGGACAATACAAGGCAAGGCAACCAGTCAGAAACAGACACCATAAAGTAACAGAAAGAACATACAACTTTGTCAACATACCAAAACAGGCATCTGTCATCATGTTTCACCAACTGTATCACTTCTGCTGGCATCCCAGCATCTTGGGGGTACACCCACATGCTGTGCAAGCATGTGAGATGATCACTGCATGAACTGTTTACCTACATTCAGATAGTGCAGGAGTACAGATAACTCCTTGTACTACCACATGGTGAGTTTAACCATATTATTTCATCCCTCCATTGAGATAGAACAATACTGTGCATATGTTATATGGTTATGCCAACCTACTATACACTCTGCACTACCATACCCGTATTAGCCAAGTACACCAGAGTCTATATGTCAGTATGTCCATATGTTACATTTCACAAGATGGTTATTAAAATACTGTAGTAACATCCATTCATCAAGGTATAAGTACAATGCAATCTGTATGTCACAATGACAATACAGGGTTGTTTCTCTTCTGTATTCTCATTCCTGTTTTGACATACCACAATGCAATGTATAAATCGCACTACCTATATTTCACAATGTGAACAGTGTAAGATATTGGTACTGTGACAGATGCATTGTATTGTGCAGCTCCACTACAAGAATGATAGTGCATGGGCTTAAGCATGCTATCTTTTAAGTGTTATATATGGAGAAAGTGTCATATAGGTACCACTGCACTATGTCTCTTTAGTACTAGATGGCAACAAGCCACAATGACATGACAAAATTGTGCTCCATGAATTGAGACATACTATGTGAATGTAGAGATGTAGTACATGTTCCAAAAGGCAGTGCACTCCCAGCCCTACATTCACAAATAGTACAACAGTGTTGAAATGCTCTGTTGACAATAGTAGTCATCCATGTAAATACTATAACAATCTGTATATATGATCTTTAGACTGTAGGATTATTCAATGATCTGTGACATATTTACACACAGATGGGGGTAGTACACATTACCTGATAGCAACACAGCATAATACTTGAGATGCTGCTGTTATGTACTTCTAAGCATATCGAAATAGAGCCTCTATGTCTCACCGTCACACAGAGCAGTACTTTACACCCTTCACTGTCATACCTCCTCAGATAGGCATACACAAGTATTTGAGCAAATGCAGCAGAGTATAGCCCTATAGTTTAATTCATAAAGTAATGAGTATGTGCAGTAAAATACTAAAAAATAGTCAAAATGATTATATTTAAATAAATGTCATTTCAAATGTTCGGCATTGTCTTCTTAACACCTCACTGCATCTTAGCACAGCATGTGGTTGTACCCCACAAGACACTGGGATGGCAGCAGAAATGATACAGTTGGTGAAACATGATAATGGATACCTGTTGTGGTATGTTTACAAAGTTGTATGTTCTTTTTGTTACCTTATGGTGTCTGTTTCTGATTGGTTGTCTTGCTCTTGTACCATCCCCCATTGTATATGTGTGTGTGTGTGTGTGTGGGGTGGGGGTGGATTTGGAGTTAGGTTGAAAACCCTAACGTTAAATTTTCATCATTTTTGTTGCTGTAGAAACAACCCTAACTTGCATTAATGGAGTTTTTTGCAAATAATTTCCTTCCTTTTTTTAACATTGTAATGAAATTATATACACAGCTGTAAAAGCATGATTTTTCCCAATGAAAGCATAAATCACCTACAATACCTTTGTACAATACCCTAAACATGTGCCATAGTAAGAGACAACAACCATGAAACCCTTTGTTTGACATGTCAAGCTATAACTTCTATGCACATCTATACATACTTACATTCTCAGTATATTGATTAATGCATCTTTCAAAGGTTTAGTTTAGTTTATTGTTCTAGGAGTTAATACCTTTGAGCCAAGGCTCTTTTACAAAGGTTCCATGTCATTAAGTACAAAAACATAGTAGACAGTGTTACAAACTATCAGTAAGCCATCTAACAAGGCCACAACTTAAACAGTAACATTTATGTACAGAAAAGAAAAAGGAACTCAGAGGCAGTGTTAAGGGTAAGGAATAAGGACTGGAGAGCTTGAGAGGGAAGAGAGGGAGAAATAAGAAGTTTAGGAGCAGATAGAACCAGGTTAGTGGTACTCAGGTTGTCTTTGTCAAAGAGGAGACCATGGTGGTTGAGTGAAACAAATGTAAGTGCACTCAGTGGGATGAGACTTAAGTCAAAGCAGTCACAGGAGCTGGAGGCTGTGAGGTGAGCGTAAAGTATGGATTTGAAAGCTCCCAATGTCATGGAGTATAGGGAGGGCAGGTTAAGGGCATTGTACCAGGTAGGGGCACAGTATGTAAAAGATCTTTGTCCCTGAGCAGTCCGCATCTAGGGACAAGGAAAGGTTGGTGTTCAGATCTTCTGGTGGTACGAGTGCCATTGTTCAGGCAGAGGAGGTCCCGGATACATGGAGGAGTGAGTCCCAAGATTGATTTTTTTGCCATCATGCAGGTGAGATACATGAGGCGATTGGTAAAGATGCAACCAACCGGTTTCTGTGCAGAGGTCACAAGTGTGGGTCCATCTCTGTGCTCCAGTGAGGAGTTGACAGGTTTTGTTTAGTGATGTTGAGATGCGCTTTAGTGCAGTGGTAGTAGCTGAGCCATACACAATTAGACCATAGTCTATAATTGAGATGATGGAGCTTTGAACAGCAATCCTCAAGGCAGCTTGGTTGAAAAATTGACAGTTCCGGTACAAAATTCCAATGCACTGGTGCACTGCTTTTGCAGTGTTATCGATATGGGCCACAAAAGTAAGACATTCGTCAAAAGTGATACCAAGGTATTTGAAGGTGTTCACTTGTTCTAGTGTATTTCCAAGAAAAGTTTTTATGATGAGTGGAGTTTGCCTATTTCTGTTTTGATGACTGGCGAAAAGCATGACTTTTGTTTTTTTTTTATTTAGGACCAGTTTGTGCTCAAGGAACCACTTTTCAACACATGAGAAAGCAAGCTGCAAGCTCTGTCATAGTGGATTTGGATCCTTATGGGAGGAGAGAATTACAGCGCACCAGCATAGAGTATTAATTTTTCAGGGCAGGATTTGGGAAGGGAGTTTAGAAATAGGCTGAAGAGGAGAGGACCTAAAATTGAGCCCTGGGGGACACCAGAGAGGACCGGTTTGGAGTCAGAGAGAACCTCAGAGTTTTTCACTGTTTGAGAACGTTGTGTCAGGTAACTTTTTACCCAGGCTCCAGGTCCCTTGGCTAGCCCAATGTTGAGCAGAAGAGAGATTAGAAGGCTATGGTGAACAGTGTCAAATGCCTTTGTGAGGTCTATGAAAACAGCTCTGGTTAAATAACCCTTATCCAAGGCTTTGTGAGTTTCACTAGAGAAATCAAGTAGTGCCATCGACATACTGTGTCCTTTCCTAAATCCGTGTTGCTGAATGCAGAGTAGATCGTACTTTTGCAGGTAGTCTGATAGTTGATCTGCCACGATCCGTTCAAGAGCTTAGGAGAGGGGTGGAAGTATAGATATGGGCCAGTAGTTCCCTGGTGTGGATTTGTCACCCCCTTTATGCACTGGTGTGACTATAGCGGCCTTCCATGTGTTGGGGAATTGACTTTGGCACAGGGAGAGGTTGAGAATTTTGGTGAGGGGGTGGATCACTTCTTCCAAGGTGAGGGACAGAAGTTTTAGATCAATGGTGTCACTGCTATTTCTAGATTTAGAGCAGGTCTTTTTTATGTATCTGTAGGCTTCATATGTCTTAACTATTTGAAAGTGAAATAGCGGTTTGTCTGGCGAGGTGGTTTGGGATACGAGTTTTGGAACTGACAAGTCCTGGAAGAAGTCTGGTGAGAGGACACCACTGAGGTCAGTGAAGGTTTTATTTAGGGCATCGGCCATAGTCTTAGGGTCATGGGTAATGGAGCCATCAATGTTCATTGCCGTGGGAGAGGATTTAGACTGTTTGCCCATAATATTACGTATATTGTCCCAGAAGGATCTCCCGTCACCCCAGGTGGTTTCTAGAGCATTCTTGAAATAGGAGCTCTTCATTTGCCTGATTTGTGAAGTGTATAGGTTGCGCTCCTGTTTATAGTTAAGTGGGTCTGTTTTGGAGCCTGTGGCCCTGGCTATAGCCCAAAGATGGTCACGTGCTTTAAGCTGAGCCATTAGTTTGGCTGTTAGCCAGGGATTAGAGAGGGCTTTGATTTTATGATTTTTGAAAGGTGCGTAGGTTTTACAGGCAGTGTTGAAAGTTTTAATGAAGAAGTCTAGGGCAGCGTCCACATCCAGTGTATTGTAGATAGGGGACCAGTCTTGTTGTAGGAGGCAGGTCTTTAGCTTAGCAAGGTTTCCGTGCAGTAGCATTTGACTTAGGATGGTTTTAGGAGGTGGTTTGTGGAATTTATTTGTCCAGATACAGATCACAGGGGAGTGGTCACTGAGGGAGTCGGAGAGAACGGTGGTGTTTTTTATCCGGTCTGGGTGATTAGTAAGAATCCAGTCAATGAGATTGCTGGTTCCAGTCTTGTAGTTTTTTTCTAGTAGGGGAGTTGACCATCTGTGTTAGGTTGGTTGCTAGGATAGTATCCCTGCTGGGTCCGATATCTGAGGCAAGCCAATTTATATTGAAATCACTGAGAAGGAGGAGCTCAGAGTCAGGAGGCTGTAATCTTGCAAATTCAAGGATAGACTGGAGCCCGGCTCAGTGGGTCTTTAGGAGGGATATAGACTGCAGCCATGGTAAGCACTTTGTTATGGGCATCAAGGAAGCTTGACAGGGAAAAGTTGTACTAGGGTGTTTTCTGGGGAGAAACTGGCAAGGTGGCATGAGAGGTAGCCCTTTATATAGATAACACATCCACCCCCCTTTCTTTTTACCCAGTCAAGTCTGAAGAGGTTGTAGCCTTGGAGCGAGATTGCATGATCAGGAGTGCTAGGTGTTAGCCAGGTCTCAACAATTACAAGTATGTCAGGATTATGTTGTCTAATAAAGGCTTGAAGAGATGCCAGCTTAGGAAGGAGGCTGCAGATATTTAGGGTAACAATGAATAGCCCATTTTCAGTTTTTGCAGGCTTTATCTTAATGTTTGAGCCAGGGCCAGGGTTTGGGTGGATCCCACCAGACATGAGAAGAAGGAGGAGCAGCAGTTTGAGGGATATCTCCCATAGCTCATACCATGTAACATCTTTCCTCTGTATGCTGCAGGTTTGGATACAGTGCAGTCGCCTAGGGTCCCAACAAAGGAGGGTTGCTACACCACAGGTGCTCAAATATGATTTTTCCAGCTAGGGTGGGTCATTTGCACCCAGTCCTTAGTAATGGGGTGCCTCAGATAGAAATAAATGGTATTTGCCATGGTTCCATAATGAAGGTAGGATGTCAAGATGCTTACAGGGGGGTATGATAGGAGGAGAGAGAAAGTTGACACAGTGGATAACAAATGAAGAGAGATAGAAAAGACAGGAGGAGGTTTACATGGGTAAACCCAAGGCTCACACATGAGCAGGGACAGATCAATTTTGGTGGTGTGCCTCCAGGAGGAGGATTTTCCCCATTGCCAAATGATGTAAAATAACTAAATCCACAGGAAAATGACCAGTAAACTGTTTGATCTACGGTAACAAGACAAAGGATGTGTTAAATTCCTGGAACACTGGCCTGGGGCATATGCAGGAAGTTAAAACCCTTTATCAGTGTCTTCCTTTGTTTAAATAGTTGTGAATGGTTCTCAAAGACATGCAGTTCCCTTTAGCAACAAGGTAGATGGAAATGTGGATTCAGTTTGCACTTCACAGGTCAGAGCTTGTAGAATTTCTTAGCTGTGCTTACTTTGATTGTGATGACTTCCCAAAAAGTTGATTTATAATGAGAATCCCAATATCTGCTGGTGATGTTTTCCAGTTTCTTAGTCCAGGAAACTTTCATAGATCATATATCCAAGAATGGCCTATTTCCTCCAAGCCAAAACACATGAAAATCCACAAAACTAAACTATTGACAGAGACAAACACAAACACCCAGCCACACAGCCCAAGTAGGTATATATATATATATATATATATATATATATATATCTGCAAAGTCTTTGTACTGTTTTTTTATGCAACAACTGTAATATTAAAGTTTCTAAGAATGGCAAAAGTTACATTGTACTTCATAGGAATGTTTATTTATATTTTAAATGAGTAATTAACACTGTGGTGTAGTAATTGTTAATAAGAAACTCTGACTAATCAAATAGTGAGAAATCACATATTAATAAAAATGCTTGATAGATACTAATATTCAACATATAAAGCTTTACATTAAATATCTGAATACATAGGTGAGTCATATATCATTCATATCCAGTTTTCAAGAAACACAACAGACACAGAAAATAAGTTAAGAAACATATTTATTAATCATTAAGTGCAAATTCTGTTTTAAAGAAGCTGTATAACTCACTTAGTCTCATATCACTACTCTGTAATTGCATCACAGAGGTATATATAAAAGTCTGGGAAAAGTGATATCAGACTGAGCATGTCAATGTTCCTGGGGTAGGCAAAAACCAAATGTGTAAAACAATTAAAAAGCTATGGACCCCAAAGCAGCAAATGATAACATTGCTGCAGTAGTGCAATACTTTGTTAGAATACTTTAACACTATGTGCATCTGGAAAAATTCCTCATCTGACCCCTTAATAAAGTGATCAGAAAAAATCAGGAACATACCTTCAAGTGATATTGAGCAGAGTGTGTGATTTACAACACCAGTCTGTAAACAACAAACAATTAATACTGCAGTACACATAATACACATTTTAAATACAGTCATATAATGTTAACAGCAAGAATATTATAATTAAATTAAACATTGTAAGTGAGTAATTAACACTGTGGTGTAGTAATTGTTAATAAGCAAATCTGACTAATCAAACAGTGACAAATCACATATTCATAAAAATGTTTGATAGATACTAATATTCAACATATAAAGCTTTACATTAAACATCTGAATACATAGCACTCATACAGTGCATTAATAACAAGTAAATAACTGTCATGCTATAACTAAGTAGAGCAGGAAAAAACATTCCTATGAAGTACAATGTAACTTTTGCCCTTCTTAGAAACTTTAATATTACAGTTGTTGCATAAAAAAACAGTACAAAGACTTTACAGATATACGCAAAATAGTACAACATTGTTAAGTCTTTTAATATATAAACAATTTTTTACAATAAGTACTCCTCTAAATATCCATATCTTAGGTCTATATACAGTGTATTGATCCCACAAGTAAGTACAATTGACAGAAAACATGCCACCTGAACTGGACAGTATAGAGGTATCACTGGAAGACATGCTGTGCTCAAAGAATATTAGGCATTTTTCTAACTGTGCTTAGAAACTATTGCACAACAGTATGTGTGCAAACGCAGACACAGCTAAAGTGTCAGCTTTCTTGCACAATCTCTCATCTTGCATCACAGGGCAAATGTGAGACTCATATATAGTGCACTATGACCACAAAACATTGCCAAACAACAAGCATATTCACATTTGTAAATGTATGAAAGGTGCACAGTATTGCCATACAATGGTGTGACAGCTATCAAACCATATTCTATGTAACATGTTGCAGCAATGCAGAAATAAGCAGATTAGTACAGCAAAACTGCATGTTACTGCGATATCAATGTACAGGTAGTAAGAGTGCTCCATAGTCAAAGCAATTGTTGTATGTAATGTGACCAAGCAGACGGCCCGCACTGATTAAGGCCCACTTAGGCTGCATTGATGATAAGATCACAGCAACAGCTACTTTAACTGTTGGCATCAAAAATTCCTGCATCTACATACTCAGTCACTGCAAATATTCACAAACTGATATGAAAATAGCCGCACATGTCCAGTAAAGGTTGCATGTAACACTCTTATGACTACAACAATGTGTCAAACAGAGCTTAACAAGATTTCCATTCACTATTCTTCTGCCAGGTGAACGTCATTGTAATTCTTGAGAACCAGGACATAAGCATCTTTTAGACTACAAGGCAATGTCTTTTTAAAAGTGCTCATGTAGTCATTGCATTCTATCCAGCCATTTCTGTACCTGAGCCATGTAACATAATGTTCTGAATGGACAAATGCTCCATGGTGGAGTATCACAGCCTGAGTATCAAAACATGCTCCCATGAATTGTACTCTTCCAGCTACAAACTCAGTTATCGGTGTGTCATCTCAGTCCATTTGCATCAAACCTCTGCAAGACTGAAAGAAGATATTGAGAAGAGGTTATAAGTTGTATGGACTGAATGCACTCTCCTCCATACTGGGTACACCTCCAACCACACTCTGCATTTCTGAGCAGTTGTCTGAATTTAACAGAACGTGACTATGGAACATACAATGAAATCCACAGCATGTTTTCTGTTACTTCTTTGTGTGAATGTCGACAAGACAGGCAAGTGCACTTTGTCACATACATGACTGTAAAATACTGTTACATTGAAATCTGATCTGATTCCATGCTGTTAGTGATAGCCATCATACACTCAGTCACATCTTGCTGAATGTTATTAGAGAATGTTTGATGGCCATCTTATCCACCCAAGACAATCCGTAAGGGCTTCAGAGTCTGTATGCTATTGTCAAATCACTATTATTCACAACCTTCTTTAGTGACTGGGACACTGGTGTGTCATGAGAAGATTTGATAGTGGCAATAAAGTGAGACATATGGAGAAATGCTTGCATTGCAGAGTTTGCATAGCAGCTTACTCCAGAACTATTGTCAAATGCTGGGACAACAGCTATCCCAAGTGCCTTCTTATGTGGTAGAGAGCTTGTTTGTTGTTGACTTCTGGAGTTGTTCTTTGTGCTGCCTACATTCAGTATTGGTCTATCTGTCTGGTGCCTCTTTTTCATGCCAGAAACTGTCACTGTAGCACTGCGATCTGCCACATTCATGGGTAGCTGTATAAGAGGCAATGTCAGCTGGTGCAGAGTACGTACAGTAGTCTGTTGTACTCACCAATACATCATCTGTTAGCGTGTATTTTATATAATGCTATACAGATGATATACAAGCCAGGCAAAGTCCGTACACATGAAAGTGCAACATAGCTCATGCCATCTTTGAAGATGCTAGTGCCTACATCGACCATTGCTGAGTCCAAACTTAGGCCTTGTGACTTGAGTATGGACACAGTATATGCAACACACACAGGAAACTGTTTCCTCATTACATATAAGTCTTTCATGAGCTGAAACCTTACAGTCATCCTAAAAATAGGTAAAGACTGTTCAATGTTGTCAAACTTCACAACAAGTGCCTCTATGAATGCCTTTTGTACATTGTAGTGAAAGTCAGCTATATGTCCCATTGCACCATTCACCATGCCACACTCGACATCAAGATTCTGATGTTGCGTGATGCATGCTTTCATGCACACAGTTAGAACTGCTTCTAAACCTGCTGTGTGAGACACATCTGACTTTAGCACAGACAACCATTCTGTCAGCTTTGCTACCAGATTCTGGCATAAGACTGCACCATCAATGGAGTCAACAGCATGCAGAGTAATGATTTCTTGACCCTGTCTCTGCAATATAATGCTGTTGAATTCAGCACACTGCTTAAGTCAAAGCATAAGACACATGATTTGAGTAGATTCTGAGTACACACTAGTGAAAACATCACATGCAGCAGTAAGAGAACTGTACTCAGTGCTGAAACACCATGTGTTCAACAGAGAAACATTCTGTTGTGACATTGATCCAATGTGAGCCTGATCCGAAAGTATCTTCTACCCTAGGTCACGGCTCTGTTGCATGCTTTCATACAGCTCAATGTAAATTAACAACTCCCAAAGATTTA
The DNA here is from genome assembly GCA_016271365.2 of Neoceratodus forsteri. NCBI lineage: Eukaryota > Metazoa > Chordata > Ceratodontiformes > Ceratodontidae > Neoceratodus > Neoceratodus forsteri. The sequence goes on from CM057453.1 coordinate 496,995,951, forward strand.
TCCCTCCAATGCACCCTATTGTATTTTTTGCTTGCTTCACAGTCAGTGCAGTAAAGACATGCTCTCTGTTCACAGGTGCAAGTTGCAAAAGGTCACTAAAGACAACAACACTCTTACCACCAAATGACTGACCATCATCAGTTCCAAGTATCTCTTGGAGACGCAGATGGATACATGCAAGCATGGCATTTGAGATCATACTAATCTCATCGATGATGAAAAGTTTCATCTTGACACACATTGGTTGCAGCTCAGATGCCACCTCACAGGAAAGTTTTTGGTACTCTCCTGTTTTGCCATGCTCTACAGGTAGCATAAACAACTAGTGTAGAGTAACACCACCAATGTTGTATGCTGCCAAACCTGTAGGAGCAGTCACAGCTACAGACATCACTTCCCGTGTATGTCTCCTTATCTCCACTCTGATAGCTTTGATAACTAAACTCTTGCCTGTGCCAGCAGAACCACTAACAAATATTAGCAATGGCTCATACATTCCACATTTACATTGTTTCCTCTCATGAAAGATGCCATGTCTGACAGCTTCAGTGACAGCATCATAAGCAGCATACTGCTGTGTATTCATCTGATCAATCAGTACAGTAGGATCCTCTATCACGAGAGAAGAACGTTGCATTGCACTTTCAACTTTACTCATGAGAATCACAGGATCATTCCTCCATTGGTGATAACATTGACCTTATTGATGAAACAGGTTGAAGGCAGCCCTGTCAGCATATGGGAGGAACAACTTGAAGCACAATGTTTTCCAGATTTGTTCCCAAAAGGAACCGGAGGGTGTCTGAATGAGTGTGAAGTTCATGTTCAAGGTGCTGAATACCGAACATCAAGAGTGCTGAATAAGGATGGCAAATTCCATAGGAACATGCAATACTTGTTCCACCTGTTGTGGGAGAGTGAGCTTAGTGTACTCTCTGCATCCATTGCACATACACTCCGACGGACTAACCCATTGGAAGGTATGACAGCAGCTCAGTTTCTGCAGTGGCTGACAGAAAGGATGAAGCACTACAGGTGAATTTGACATCTATGCTGTCGAGTCTACGTGGCACAAAAGAATGCTGGCATTGTAGACACTCGGAGGTCATGACCATGCTGCGTGAGTATGGTGCAGCTACTTGGTTCATAACTCTAAGCTATGCAGAGTACAGCTGGGATGAGTTAGTTGAACTGTTGAGGTGGGCCAATTCTGATGTTGATGACATTTAATTAATGACACTTGGTGAGATGTGTTCACTTGATCCAGTGTCAGTGTCATGGCTTTTCCACCATCGCTTCCATGAGATACTGACATTCATTTTGTCAAAGGACAATCCTCCTCTTGGGTTAGTTCAGCAAAACTTTTGGAGGACAGAATATCAGGCATGAGGTGTGCCACACATTCATATGCTGTTGTGGATTAAGGATGCTCCTCATATCGGTGAGAATGAATCAGCTGAAGTGCTGAAGTTCATTCAACATTATGTGACTTGCCACATTCCTGATAAGTACGATAGTCCAACACTCTGGAAGCTGGCGTAAAGGTTTCAGCATTATCTTTGTAGGAAGTACTGTCACTGACCAGTCAAGAGTTGTAATGAGTGGTACACCAGGTGTCAATTTGGTTTCCACAACCATGTCTGCCAGCAGGGACATATGAATGACTTGTTCTCAGCCATGCATCACTATCTCAAGGCAAAGTCCACTAAGGGGGTCTATGAGTTACCCAGACAGGAGAATGAGGTGTTCATCAATAACTACAATCCTACTCTTCTCCTGATGTGACAGGCAAACATTAATGTTCAGTTTGTTGCAGATAACTCTTTGTCTCTTATGCAGTATGTCATGTCATACATCACAAAACATGAGCAGACAAGTTTGCTTGAGCTTTGAGAAGACATAGCAGCTTCCAAATGAACACTGAGTTCACAACTGTGGTCAATGGGATTAAAGACACTGTCTCACAGGGAGTGCAGAGCATATGAGGCCAGTGATAGTTTGATTGGGACACACTTGTATGGCAAGTCTGATGCTGTACTGCTTCTTAATGTTAAACACAAAGAGAAATGAAAGCATATTTTGAAGTCTCATGATGAGATTGAAGAACTGGCTATGAACCACTCCTCTTCAAAAAATATTTTGAAGAATAACCTGATTGATACATACTACCCAAATTGGGCAAATGCTATGGATGACATGTGGCTGTACCATGTTGCTCAGTGGTATGACTATAAGACTGATGTAGCACCTGATGAGACTCTAGACATTTACAAAGTGAGAGGCTTTGATGGGTGCCTTGCTAAAAGGGAGAAGCCATGGCTCATTGACCATTGTAAATTGAGTCTCTCTGCCACTGACTGCAAGGAGCATTACTACTTTGCTCTAATGATCAACTTTAAGCCATGGAGGGATGACAGCACACTGAAAGGAGACTGTGACACATATGAAGAACACTTCTACCTTACATATGAGACCTTCAAGAGTGAGCAGTCCAAAAGATACATTTCATAGACTGGAATTAGAGAAGGAGCAGATGGAACACGCTAAGAAACAGCATGAGGAAGATATCCCAGGAAATTCTCTGGAAAACATGGATTCTGAAGGAGAGGGTACTCTTGGAGCTCCTTTGTCTGCCATAAAGAGGGTAAACTGTGTACTGTTCTTACACATCTTCATGAGTTACAACATCGACCTTCTCAGTGCTTGGCCTTCTAGTGTCTACTAGTCCATATTGAGCACTCACGTCTGACAGTTCATGTATGTCAAGCTCATCATAGAAAGCATTATTGCTCTTCAGATAGTCTAGAGCACTTTTCACTTTCTGCACATTGACAACATCTTGCCAAATCACCTTGGACTTTGTAGGTACGTCGTTTACTAGTATAACCTTACTGTTTTCCTTTGAGATCGTCTCCACATTCTCTTTCAGAGGAAGTGGTAAATACATCACAGCCCCTTTCAAAGACTTGACAAGCTGTTTTTGGGGTACTTTGCATGTCTTTGTAATCAGGCATAGAATTGTCTGGAATGGTTTCATGGTTTGTATCAGTATCCACTCAAACATATTCAATGCAACAATCTCAATATGTGTCGCATCTGCCTCGATATTGTTTAAAACAGATCTTGGTGGCAGAGTGTTATTTTTCACCTTTGACAAACAGTACTGACACATTATGACTACTGGGTCCAAGTCAAAGTCACTCTTTACTAGTAAGTAGGCCAACAATCATTCCCACATTTCATTAAAACATTTAATCTTTTCCAGATCAACTGTTACAGATTGTGAACTGTAAAGTATTCTGTGACATGAGACACACAGAGTCAAACTTCTCTCTCTTAACCATTTCAAACTTGGCAATGGGCTTTCTGAATGTTTTCAGTGTCTCAGATTCCCACAGAGTGAGACTGCATGATACAGTGGCAGACGTGTTGTCACAGGGTGCATCATAACGTTTACTATTATGTTGCACATCCTGTATCACATGTTTTGCAGCTTCCATGTCCCGTTGCCAGTGACTCATCAAGCTGTTTGTATACTGACACCGCTTTTCTCACCTGGTATATTTTGTGCACAAAGCTTAGCATTGCAGGATTGTTTACAGCAATCATACATTTGTTATGAAATACACTCTTGCAAACATCACTATCTAAACAAGCCAAGGAATGTCCCAACAATCCTTTATGCTTGCAAATTTCACACAGATCAGTCTTATGTACTGTAATAAGTTGTATCTCTGTTTTTTCTTACTTGCAAGAAAGTTATTAACAAACTGTGCAATAGCATCAAATGACACTTGCCTCAGATTGCAAGTCTCATCACGTCTCCATGATGCACAACTTGTGGCTGGTGTCTCAATTACTGAGGCCATGTCATCATCTGAGACACTTGATTCTTAAGTATGTGTTAGACTCAAGACATTACAAGTCTTACCAACTTCATGAAGAGAGATAACAAGCTCCTTGGAAACTGGTTTGTAAGACTCTTGCCAAAAGAAAGCTTCCGAGTGCTGTTTATGTAGCCAAATACCCTGGAAGACTTCATAAAAGTTTTGCCTGTTGAGAGTATCAACATTTTGCAGTCTACTGTGAACAGACTGCACTGTTGCAGTAAAACATTCAATTTCTCTCATTATTTTGCTCCACAAATGTGAAAGAACAGCAAGTGCTGTATTCCCAAATCTATGAACTCTAAGTCATAGTTTCATCAAGGACAATTTACACTTTTGTCATTTGCCTTGACATCTCATTATGGTAGAAATAATCCAATTAACCTTAGCCTTTGAAGCTAACTTTCAGAAAAATGTAAACTTGCTAAGATTTCCACAAATAGCAGAACTGTTTTTTTTTTTTTTTACGATTTGCAATAGAAACATTTGCAACCTGTGGAGCTCTGCTATGATGTTGGGAGAGCAAGCACTGTACATGTCTCTGTAAGGAAGAAACTGAGACAGACATGTCATTGCCCCCAGAACCCCTTCAAATAAAGACATGAACAACTTAAGTGTGGTTGCTCAGTTTGGCATTAAATTTACTCATTTGTCAAAATCATTGCTCATAATACATTGTCATCAACTGACACATTTCCACTTTCCATTCTCTCATCTCTTCCCATTTTATTATATACAGTATATACATTCATTTCTTTTCAAGTGATACATTCTATCATTTCCATCTTTCCTCTTCTGCCACCCAGACGTACATCCTGGGGGGGCTCTGCCTCTTCCACTTCTGCTGTCAAGGGGTACGAGCATACACACTGTACACACTGCCTCTTGCTTCTCATTGCTGAGTCCTTTGATTGTTTCCCTTTTTCCTCCCTTTCTTTCCTTTTCTTCCCCCCTTTTTCTCCTGCTGTCTACCTTCGGCAGTCCATACTATACTCCTGCCACTGTGCTCCACCTGCCACAGGGTCCTCTTCCTTCCTTCCTTCCTTCCAGGTGGGTATGTGGCAAATTCTAGCAGTGCCGGTTGTGAGCTCTCCAGGCTGTGCAGCCCTTATGAGGGCCCTTTGCCCTTCTCCTGTGTCCCTGGGCCACTCTACTCCTGCCACCTCACAGTTCCCACCACTCCCCCTTTCCCCGCCTCTTTTGTGACCTCAACAGGCACTCCCGTTTGAGCCCTGCTGCTACTCCTATGTCCTCCCCTTCCCTCTGACCCTCCCCTCTGATTTCTGAGCTTCCCACACTTATTTGTCAAGGTCTTGGAACAATGGGGTCTACCCTTTCATAGGGGCAACCCTCTTTGTCCCCAGAACCCCTTCAAATAAAGACACAAATGACTTAAGTGTGGTTGCTCAGTTTGGAAATAAATTTACTCATTTGTCAAAATCATTGTTCATAATACTTTGTCATCAACTGATGCATTTCCACTTTCCATTCTCTCATCTCTTTCCATTCTATTATATACAGTATATATATTCATTTCTTTTCAACTGACACATTCTATAATTTCCATCTTTCCTCTTCTGCTGCCCAGATGTACATCCTGGGGGGGGGCTCTGCCTCTTCCTCTTCTGCTGTCAAGGGGTACTAGCATACACACCATACCCACCATACCCTTGCCTCTTGCTTCTCATTGCTGAGTCCTTTGATTGTTTCCCTTTTTCCTCCCATTCTTTCCTGTCCTTCTCCCCCTTTTTCTACTAGTCCAATTCCAGCTTGCAATGGATGGTGGACTTCCCCCCATCTTACCCCCTTACCCCCCCTCTACTTTCCACCAGACTTCCACCTTCACCCTACCTCCCTTTACCTCTCTGTCGCACACACACCTCAATGGTGTTCCCTATCTCTGTGTTAAATAATGCCAACCCTAAACCTGACAGGTGTATCGCATCCCCCCTATAAAATTCATCCACCCATTCTAAAGATACCATATCTTATGATCATTCCCCCCATGCCCCTCAATTAGTCTGCCCACATGTGTGTTCATGCACTTCCAGGCCCTGTCCATACCCTTGTGTCTTTCTGCCTGCCTCCACACTCTCCTGAGTGTAATCTCAGACCAAGCTAATGTGACCTCTGGCCACCACTCTCTTATCTTTTCTGCATCATATTATATTTGGTAAAATATGTCCAGCCAGGGCCTTGTACCCAGGTCATTGCCTCCCAGATGTATCACTATTAAGTCAGGCCACTTGTGCTCCTACCTGAGCCCTCTGAGCTCTGGTAACAGTTGTGCCCATTTCATCCCCCTCTGACCTTTTCAAACCAGCCAAATGGTGTCACTGTCCAGATACAACTGCTTTCCCCCTTGTCTCCTAGCTGCCCATTTCTCCACCCAGTGTGTAAATGAGTGCCCAAAGATCCATGCCTCGAGCCTCTGGTACCTCCCTGTTTAAGCAACAATAAAATTGATTAGTCCTTAATCTCTTCCTTGCCCCCCCCCATTCCCCCTGTCCTTGTACCTGCTCAGGGAGAGAAAGAAACATTGTTATTGTGGTAATTTCCTTATATATTTTTTAGAACAATCTGATGTCTATCTGCCCCTTTCCATGATCTCTCCCAGCCTGCTGCCTTGAGCTGCCATAGTAGATGCTGCACCAATCTGAAACAAGTGGGAGGAGTATCCTTCCCCTGTTTCTCCCAAAAATCTGAGACCTTTGTGCAGCACTGCTGTCACCTGATACCCTGACACTGGCTTGCCATCCCCGTGCATGAACAGTGCCCTGCCCACCATCTTAGGGTGCTCTGCCACGTACTCGTGCAGAGCTCCTACAGAGCAAATGCTTGCATTAGGATGTTTCTTTAGCCACACCCTCCTGCCTTGCCCCTGCTGGTCTGCCTTCGATTGCCTCAATAAAATGGTTTATTGCCTCCCCAACCCATTCTATATCTTCCCATTGCAACCCCCTAGCTTCTTGCTGTGCCCAACCACTTCTCTCACTCTGAATGCCCCACCATACATGGTGGTGTACAATGCTTTAAATAGTATTACTTCACCACTAGAGCTGCAGACGTGGGGTAATATGTCCATCAATTGCTCCATTAACTTCTCCGTTATTGGCTTTCTGATATCATTCCTCCTGTCCTGTCCCCGCATCCACCCCTGCATCATCTTGCATATCAGGTTGTTTTTTGTCAGGTCCTCCCATCCCCTCCAGCTACAGATCTGCCCTATAGCTGTCAGGTGTACCCCCATGGTTGCATGCGCCATGTGTTGCCGCCAGCCTGCTACAATAAATTGGGCTACCTGTTCACATATTACTACCCCACTTACCTGTCCGCCATATTGTTCCCAGAATTTTGGAAATGCCCTCAAAGACGTTTCATAAACTCTATGGGTCCTGGGGGCCCAGGAGTTGTGGAACAATGCTTCAGCTCCCCCAATCCAATTATCCATATGTACATCAGGATGGTGGTCCCCCGATGTCTGCTCCAGGTGTGATGGTCCGGAATTTGTCCATCTGCAATCAGGAGAGGCAGTCAGCAATCACATTGTCCATACCATCAATATACTTGGCCCTGAATGACACGTTCAAGGTCAGGCCCAAACATACCATCCTGCTTAGCACCCTCATTTGAGAGCAAGTGTGCCTTGTGGTCAGCAGTTCTCTGTCTTCTACAAAGCTTGTGCAGCTAGACTGCTTGTTACAGCGTTACTGGGGCTGTTTGAGACCACTACTAGTGGCGTTTTGTACCATAATCTGGTGCTTCCTGGATCCCATTTTGAGGTCCACAGAAGCTGACCACACTGGGATTTTCCTGGTGTCTGGATTGCGACTTTGCAGCTACCAGGTGCTGGCTAACTTGCCATTTTAAAGGCAGGTTATATGCATTTGTCTGCTGGTTTTGGAGGTAATCCTAGGGTGTTGCCATAGTGACGACTGATGTCACAGCTAAGTGCTTATATATTGCTCAGCTCTAACGAGTGGAGCTGAGCGTGGAGCAGAGGCGACACGGGCAGAGGCCAGCGACGTATGCAGGCATCAGCAGGGTAAGTAGGGTTAGTAGGACTAGGTAGCTGAGAAGTTTATTCTGCAGCCTGTATTGATGGTGGTAAATTCTACACACCAACATTAGTAATACTATTATTATAATAACGTGTGTGTGTGCCGCTATACGGTTGTTGCAAGTCCAGTGTGGAATCCTGTTACCTTGATATTGCTGCAGTCAGTTGTTTACCAAAGCACTGTTGTATTACTATTTAGTGTGGCTCTTTATGGTTACTTGGAACACTACCCTGTGTGCACAAAGAGGGTGAGTAGTTCTTCAAGTACAACCTAGAACTATAAATTTGCCGATACATCTTATATTAATTACTTTTTGTTTGTGGACACTATCTGTCAGAATATATTGAATCCCAGGCTATATTAGCCTCTTTTAGCTTATTTGGGTGATTTTTATTGCCTTTGTTCTCAGCGTGACCTCAGGGATATTTCCGGGTCACCTGATGACTATTTTTACTCTGCCTGCGGTGTGCAGGGTGAGCCGAGCAGGGCGGGCATGCGTGTTGTGCATGCGGAGACGTTAGTCAGGTGAGTTAGGGGGCACAATATAAATGTATTAGCTATTGTGTATACAGCCTTGAGTTTGTTTTTGTGTCTGAGCATTTTCAATTATGGCTGAGTTCAGCCCGCAGCAGATTAATATGCTAGGGAAACAATGTATTAGCTGTCTTATGTTTAACATGTCTATGGTCAATGATCCCTGTGTAAATTTTACATGTGACAAATGTATGGAGAATGAATCCCTAAAACAATCCTGGACTCCGTTCAACCAGCATTTATTAGAGCTGAAAGCTAGTCAACGTCAAATGCAAGCTAGGGTCTCTATTATTGACCCAGAAACTCTCCCTGCACCTAGCTCCACAGTTACCACTAATATTTGTTCATCTCTTATTACCTCCTCAGACTATATATCACAGTCAGATTATAGTAAGTCAGACCTCAGTAATGGTTCTAGGAAACACTCTAGAGAGCATGAAGTTCTTAATGATACCGAAGAACAGTGGTATGTTGTTCAAGGTTATAGAAACAACAAAAAAGTATGCAAGGCTGCATAGTTATCTCTTCCTACTCATAATAGTTTCAATCCCTTGTCAGAGAGTATTAACACAGAAAACAGTTCTGGACCTCCATTGATTGTTGATACCTCCTTTGTTTTAAATGATGGGCAGCATGTTGACAAGTCAGGTTCTCTCAGGGCATGCCCCCATCCCAGACTCCGCTGATCCCAATTAATGTGTGTCCTATTAATTCCAGTCCACAATGTGTAAGAAATGAAGCTACTTTCTCTAATTCTAATGACTTTGAGATCAATACTTCCCTCAAGAGACAAGTTTTTTTTTGGGTGATTCTATGATTAAACATCTGGACTGCCCTATTTGTAATCCTGATAAAGCAAACCGAACTTGCTCTAGTTTTAGTGGTGCTAGAATCTCTAATATTATAAATATGGTCCCTGAAATGTTACATCAGTGTGGGCACAATCCATTGGTTGTGCTTCACGTAGGTACAAATGATTTTTGTTGTTCAGATCTTTTCGATATTAAAAAAATATATTGTTGCCTTGTCTAACATATTGATTGATATGGGGATTGAGTTCGCTTTTCAGAAATATTACCTGTCCCTAAAGCTAGGGAGTCCTTTAATAATAGAATACATGCTTATAATAACTGGCTGAATTTTAGATGTCTCCAACTAGATCAGGTGTGCTTAACCCATTGGGAAGAATTTATTGACAGGCCTGAGTTATATTGCAGAGATGGTCTTCATCTGAATCATAGGGGCAACCATCTTCTGTCTGAACATATACTCAAATACATCAATGAGCATTTAAACTGCTTAACTTGGGGGTGAGTTATACCTCTCCCCTAACCTACATTCTAGAAAGGTTTCTGCCCCTCTAGTCCCTAATCATTTATCCTTCTTATATTTCAATGCTAGAAGTCTATGTAATAAATTTGATGAATTGCAAGCTTTACTTGCAATAGATAAAATTGACATAGTTTTGATTACTGAGACTTGGGGAAATGATAGTTATGACTGGGACTTTTCTTTTCCTGGGTATTATTGTTATAAACTTAACAGGCAGAATAAGAAAGGTGGTAGGGTAGCTATTTTCCTTAAAACATCTCTTAATTCAGTTAATGTCTCTGATAAAATCAGAAGTTCCGCTGATTTTTCAGAATCCTTATGGATTAAAGTGCAAATAAATAATATAAGTAAGTTTGTTCTTGGTGTTTGCTACCTCCCTCCTAATGTTTCTTCAAATCAGTTGGACTGCCTTATCTCTGAAATAGATTCTGCCTCTTCCTTAGGAGACCTTTTACTAAGTGGGGATTTTAATATGGGTGAAATTGATTGGGTAAAACAGTGTGCTATTTCTAGTGCTGGCAAAAAGTTATTAAATATTTGTCAACAATGTAATCTTACCCAGGATGTATATTTCCCCACTCGAGGGAATAATATTTTAGATCTGGCATTGCATAGTGGTAATCTAGCATCCCTAAATCTAAATGTCACCCTCCCTGTTGGTAATAGTGACCACTGCTCAATTACGTTTCAGTTAGAACAAATATCTGTTCCCTTAAAAAATAATTCTTCATTATTCTATCAGTATGATAAAGGTGATATCTCCTCCATTACAAGAAGTTTGGATTGTATTGACTGGCTTTCCATTTTGAATTCAGTTAGCATTAATGTTTATTTTTCACTATTACATAAACAAATAATTGATTTAAGACATACATACATTCCGACTAAGAAAAAAATGACTTCAGGTCAATATTCACCTAAATGGATGAGTAAATCAATTAAATCATTATTAAAAAGGAAAACAGAAGGTATGCAGTCTATCTAAAATCTTGCAGTCCTTCTGACTGGAATTTATTTAAGAGGTATACAGACTAAATGTAAACGGTCTATAAGAAAAGCCAAAAAGTCATGGGAATATAACTTAGCATCTAATGCAAAGAAGGATAATAGCAAAAGTTTCTTTACTTAGATATATTCTCTTAAAAAAACATCTTGTCGGGTGGGACCTATTTTGGTTGATGGTACACAAATTACTACATCCTTGGAAATGGCTAATATTTTCAATTATAAATTTTATTAAATATTTTCCAATGAACAAAGGGCAGATACTGGCAGTAACCTAACTGGAGGGAACATCAATAACTCTACGGAGGATGTACGTGTTAAATTAATTTCTTTAAAATGTAAGCTAAGTTTATCCCTTGATGATATTCCTGGGCACTTCTTGTATTTACTTGCTGATAGTTTGGCACTTCCATTAAAACTACTGTTTGAAAACTGTATTAAGTTAAATTTTGTTTCTGAGCTATGGAAAACAGCCCATGTTGTCCCAATTCACAAAAAAGGGACCAAAAGTAATTGTGATAATTATAGACCGATTAGCCTGACTGCTCCCATGTGTAAAATATTAGAAAGTTAAATTAAAGATATAATTTCTCCAATTCTAACTACACTTGACACAGAACAACATGGTTTTAAGAAAGGACGTAGTTGCCTGACCAATCTATTATGCTTTTATGAGGATGTGAGTTTGCAATTAGACAATAAACTAACATGTGATGTTATATATTTTGATTTTAGTAAGGCATTTGATTTATTACCTCATTGGGCCTTAATACAGAAATTTGTTTCTTTGAATATCCTCCCTATTGTTGCCAGGTGGATACTAAATTGGTTGAGTGGTAGAACCCAGCGGGTTTTGATTAATGGACATCTATCAGAATTGGGTAAAATTACTTGTGGTATACCCCAGGGATCTGTTTTGGGGCCCACTCTTTTTCAGATATTTATTTTGGATATTACAAAGAACTGCTTTTCTAATATCCTAAAATATGCTGATGACATTAAAATTGGAGGACTATGTTCCAGTCAGGAACAAATTGAACAAATCCAAGCTGACTTAAATAGTATTACTAAATGGATTAATCAGTGAGGTATGACATTTAATCATGATAAATGCAAGGTTATGCACTTTGGGGTATTTAATCCTTGTCATTCATATATGTTAGATAATAAAGTGCTGAACACAACCAAAATAGAGAAAGATTTGGGCATGCTAATTACTGATGATCTTCAGCTCAATTTTCAAATAAATTCCATTATCTCAAAAGCTAATAGGGTTATCTGGTCCATTCTAAGGAATTTTAAATATAGGGACAAGAATGTTTTGATGCCTCTGTATAGAGCTTATGTTCGGCCACATTTGGATTTTTCTTCTTCTTTTTGGTCCCCCTTTAGGAAATATGATATATTGCATCTTGAGAAAGTCCAGAAGAATTTTACAAAAAAGATCAGTGGTTTACATTTTGACACTTATGAATCCAGATTAATTAAATTAAATCTAATGTCACTTTCTACAAGACGATTAAGAGGTGATTTATTGTTCTTGTTTGATATTATGAATGATCCTTACTTGATCAACAATCTTGGATTCTCATTTAAGGGTGACATTTTTAATCTTAGCGGTCATCCACTTCAGTTGAAATGTAGGAGTTTTCATCTAATGCCCAGGAACTTCTTCTTTACCATTCACAATATCAAACCTTGGAATTCCCTTCCTATAGATATAATATCAAGTATTTCAAAGACTATATTCAAAAATAGGCTAGATACTATTAGTACCGGTAGTGGTTTTGGGCCTCACAGCTCTCTTGCTACTTAAACACCTTAGTATGAACCTTAGTTTGACCCTCTCTGTCTTTGTCCTTTTCTTATTCATTACCTCCACCACTGCCTTATTATTGCTCCAAAAGGTCACTTTTTTGTTCCTTATCTGACTGTCCCATAACAGCATCACCACCCATATGGAAAAGAGTTTCAGGAAGGTGATGTCTTTTGTCACCCCTTCCCTTACCCACTCAGCCAGCCAGGCTGCCGTGAACCATTTTCCCTGGAAATAACCCCCCATTTCCCACACCTCTGCCGCATCTGTATAAAGCTGCAGATCAGTATTATACAACCAGTCATCCTGTCAAAAAATCTGCCTATTGTACTCCTGCAGGAACTGTTCCCATATCACCATATCCTCCCTGGTCACCTTATTCAAGTCCACCCAATGGTGGGGCTGTGTTGCTCCACATGTCACCCACACCAGATGTCGTGTAAACATGCGTCCTGGCGCTATGACCCTACATGCAAAATTTAGGTGCTCCAACACCCACTATGCCTGCTGTAGTTGCACCCTCCTGCAATCCCCCATCTTCCTCAATAACTCCCTTAATCTCTCCACCTTATTCCTCGGTAACCGGTACAGTTCCTGTGCCATGTCCAACTCCAACCCTAGGAACTCTATCATTGAACTAGGCCCTTCTATTTTGTCCTCCACTAGGGGGACCCCCAGTTCTTGGCACAGTGCTTTGAAATCCTGCAACATGGCACCAGTCTCTTTTTCCCCTTCCCCTATAAACAAAAAATCATCCAAGTAATGAACCACTGCCTGGTACACATACAGCTTCTGAAATGTCCATTGTAACCACATGATGAACCTTTCAAAAGTGACGCATGCTATGGAGTATCCCATCAGCATGGCCTTATCAAAATAGTACTGCCCCTTGACCTGAAATTCCAGCAGGTCCCAGTCTGCTGGCCTAACTGGCAGCAACCGGAAAGTGGACTCTATGTCCGTCTTTGCCAAATATGCATTCGTCTTAGACCTGATGAGTCACACCGCATCCTCCAAGGTGGCGTATGTGATCCTACTGTCCTCTTCTCCTGTTGCATCATTTACCGACTTCCCCTCAGGGTAAGATAGGAGCTGTATCACCCGGTACTCACCCGCCTGTTTCTTGGGCACCAAGCCCAATGGAGAAATCCTTAGGTTTGGTAACAGAGGGGATACAAATGACCCTTCTACCCTCTCCACTGCCACCTCCTTTAGGATTTTTTGTGTCAATGTGGCCTCCTTACCCGGTGTGGATTTAAGGTTCTTTGCCTCCATTGTCCTGCACTTTTCTTGGTACTGTAAACTAAAACCTGAACGGAAACCTGACCATAATTTCCTGGCTGCCTCCCAATCCGGGTAGTCCCTCAACCATCTGTCCATTGCCTCTAATCTTATGGGTGTCCTGGCCAGCAGGAACCCTCCTCTCACTGCTCCCTCAGTTGTCCTGACAAACATTGAAACAATACTCACCACCACACATGTAATTTCAAAAGGGACTCCCATGTAGAAAGTACATGTGTATCAAGCTGGCTAGCAGCAAATCAGAATGCATTTTATGCTTTGTTCTTTCAAAGCATCCAATCAGAGAGCCATTAATTCCCACCAAAACAAAACTGTTTTCAGTCTGTGCCACACCCAATAACAAAATATTCTCTGGCACAGAGGAAGTGTAATCTTTCTATTGGCACCATACAACAGTCAATAAATAGTTAGTGTAGTGCTGTTGCTATCTCTCTGAGGAAGAATAAAAAATGCATTACACATTTTCTGCCACCGTTATTCAGATGCCAATAGCCAGCAGCAGACTCAGACTGCCTTATTGAGCTCTCTGTCACTCAGTTTTAAAAGAAACTTAGATTGTGGCAGAAAATGCCAGAATCATGGTGTGGATGGTAAGCAGTGTTTTAATTCATTGAGGTGGTGAATATGCCAAGAGAAGTCACTTTGGCAGTGACTTGAACCTACCGAATTGCAAGATTCACTGGTTTGGCAAGGGAGGCATGAAATGGGAGCAGCTCATACCACCATGCAGCACCTCTTGAGCAACCACTCTGCACCAGACATACTGCTGATTCATCTTGGAGGGAATGATTTGGGCAACAAAAAGTGGATACATTTATTTGCTGAAGGTAAATTGGACCTAGCGTCACTTACAGAGATGTTACCTGCCTGCAAAATAATCTATTCATATATTACAGAGCATATGGTCTGACACGCATATCAACATATATATTTGCTCAACAGGGCAAGGAAAAAAAATAACATACACATCTCTGCATTTCTACGTGATCTGGGCATGCACACAATACATCACCCTGAAATCAAATATTTTAAAGATTGGCTGTACCTAAGATGGTGTGTGCACTTCTCAGACACTGGCAATTACCTATTTTTGAGAGACCTCCAACATAGCATCCACTCTGTGATCTGAAGAAAACTGTGTTTTTGGCAACTCTTACAACAAACAAAAAGCTCTTTTAAGAGCCAACTGTATTTGTCAAAAAATAGAACTAGTGACACATAAAAATACATGTTATCCTACTAAACCATAGTCATGCTGGGGGGAGGGTAACAGTGACTAGACAAGCTGTATGCATGGGAGCAGGAGTTAGTGTAATTTGATAGAAATTACACAGCTAATTGAATGTCTGCTCTCCCTGATCCACACATTGTGGGTACCTAGCAGGAAGGGGTGGGGGGAAGACAGTGTGGTCAAGGCATGTGTTTATGTATGGAGGAGTAATGCTGACTGGACAAGCTGTATGTATTGGACTAGGAGTTACTGTAATTGTATATCTGTGCTCACTCAGTCACTGATAGTTTTATTTTTTGTGGGGGAGTAGGACGTCAAGCTCTGTGTGTGTGTGTCTCGTATGTGTTTCAGCAGTCTTCAGAATAAATAACACAACTCATACTGTCTCTTCACATCCTCACCCACCCATGTAGACTACTTGTGTGAAGGGGGGTAGAGGGCTGCACAAATTAAGCTGTCAGTCTGAGACTGTGGGAGTAAGCTGCCTGTCATTTTCATGAAAGCACCCAATGTCCTATGATGATTTTACATTCTCCTACACATATCACAATATTATATTTATGTTACATATCTCTACTTCACTTACAAATATGAGCAAATACTGGACAGCAGAGCAGCTGCCTATGCTGCTAGAGGCAATGATGAAAATATGCGATCCCAGAATCATCATGGGGGCACAAATATGCCCCTCGAGGAGGCATGGATGGGTGTTGCCAGGTATCTCAGACACATAAAAGAATTTGAAAACAAAAAGTGGAAAAAGTGCCGGGGGAAATGGAAGCTACTCCAGCAAATATTTTATAAATTAAAGGACTTAGGGAAGGTGCCATAAAAGGACCGGGACTGGTACAAATCAGCCTACCAGCTGTGGCTTCAGGCAGGCAAACCACAGTTTGGAGAGAGAGTCCTCCACCATAAGTACAGACTTTTTTCTACATAATAAATACTGAAATGTAACATGGTGCTATTTCTGCTCCATCATTCATGCTCTGTATTTTAATCGATTTGTTTTCCTACATAGTCATATTGTCGTGATATACATTCTTTTTTTTTTTGTTTAAATACCTGAAATCTAAGATATGCTGCCACTCTCCAGTTTTCTCTAGTGTCAGAAAATACCCGTAGTAAATGATCTTGCCTTTCTCGTAGTCAGGGACCCTTTTCACTGCTTATAAAGCCAAAAGGTTTTGCACCTCGAATTCCAACAGTGGTATCTGTGTTGGGGACAAAGGTCTTGACACCTGGGTACACTTGAGGTCTGGCATCTGCTTGAACTGTAGTGGCCAACCCTTCTTCACTATCTCCAGCATCCACTTGTCTGACGTGATAAGAGACCAGTGTTGGAGATAGTGGCAGAGTCTGCCTGCAACCAGAAGTGGGGAGGTGACCTGGACACTCACATCAAGACTTAGAGTGAGGGGCAGATTCCTGGGTAGAGGTGGCACTTCTTTGGTCCTGGCTATGAAAGACCCCACTTTACTGGCCGAAATCAGATTAGAGATAGGAATTGTAAGGACTGGGAACAAAAAATTCTGGCCCTACCACCCCTGGGATGAGATCTCTGACAGGTGGTGGGCTTAGCCTTGCCTGAGTGCCTCTGTCAGAATGCCTTGTGCTCATCCACTTTTTACATGAAGTCAGTGGTTGTATAATCAAACAACATATTTTGATAACAGTGAAAATCCATAGCCTCATTCTGAGTCTCTGTGGTCGGTGCGGAATGGGGGGGTTACTTCTCATGCAGCATTCCATACACTATAAATAACAATGCCTGATGTACAACTCATACCACACCGTAATCACCTCTTGTGGTTGGTAGGGCAATGTTAAATCTCTTGAACTGCACTCCCAAAGTTTACTGCTGCCCTAGCAACCATGCGAGGTTCTTACACCGTGGTTGTCACTTGCACTTCAGGCATTATCCTGTATGTTGTGGACAAACAAATACTAATGCTGTGTGTTTACCACTGTACTGGTTTCCAATAATTATTGTACTTAGTTCAGAATTATTTGTTGTTTTCTTTTTTTAATACCATAGTAAATGATAGTGAAATTGTTAGCAACGGAGAGAGTTTACAACAGACAAATATAGTATTATACTTATTTAAAACATAACTAATTTGTTCTATTAGTGAATCTACAATACTAAATGTGCAAAAAAATAAAGCTTGGTGGAATCTCTTTCTACTGAGGCATTCAACTGCACACCCATTTTCCATCCCAAGCCATAAACATGTACTACAATATTTGTATGTCTGAAGAGAGGTGTATAACAACAAGCTCCCTAAATTTCTCGTGCCCATGGCATGATATAATATAGTAATTCTACTATTTATATTGCAAGAAACAAACAAAATACAAATAAAGTATCATGAACTTATGCAATATTCTAAGCTTATATATGCAATCACATATTTTTTCAACAATCTGTTTTTGAAATGTTGTTTTATCTAACAGCTCCTGAAGCCACAGCTGAACAAACACCAGCTGCACCAGTCCCTGTACCTACAGAGGAGGGGGTAGAACCTGTGCAAGAGGATGAAAAGACAACATCATCCTAATCACTTCTGAGCATAAGTACCACTAGCTGTAAAGACAGAACACAACAATAATCTATGACATAAATTAGTGGGTGTTCTATAAAAAATATTCATAACAGCTACTTCATAATAATTAAGCAATAAAGCACTCTAGAGGGTGGTATATCATGGGATATAGCCACACCTTGGGTGTTTGGGCACAAGGCTGCAGGCTGAGTGTGTCCAACCATCTGAGAAGTGATGATACCCCATGATATACCACACCCTGGAGTGACTTATTGTTATTATGAACTGAGTTCAAACTTTTAAAAATAAAGAAAATTAAATAAACAGCTTTTAAAATGTTTTATAAATGATTTATTGGGTGGTGTATGGTTACATTTTGATAAAATAGTTCTTAAGACAGTAGGTGTCACTATTATACTGGCACTTGATAAAGGTCTGGCTGTTGTGCCAGTGTGAACTCATCCCTATCCGCTACATCTCACCTGGATGTTAACTGTGGCTATTTTAAGGAAGTTTCTGTTTCTTTGTGGAATCCAGCAGCCTGTAAGGGATTTCTTCTTTGTTGGAGCTTACCAGTTTTTTTTAATGAAGAGTAAAAAGCCATGCACTGAAATGGTGTGCTGATGCCATGAGTCAGCACACAGAAGAGAGTTCACAGGAATGTGGCTGGGGTAAAACAACAGACAGTACTGTGGTAAGGAACTACATGGGGGAGTTGCACCCATTGTGTTATTCCAGCCCTGCTTTGTTTTTATTTGCTACAGACAAAAAAAAAGAAAGGCTCACCCATTACTGCCAGTCGCGTGCTGCTGCTGCTATTGAAATTCTGAGTGAGGAGTTACCAACTGCAACTTCTGCACAGCTGCCCCTTGTGATTGGATTGTTGTTTTTTTTTTTACTTCCATGTTTACATCTGTGGTTGCAGTATATAGGAGGGTATGTTCTGTGTGGGCAGAGTTTTCTGAAGCTAGTGAGGGATCTGGGGAATGCTGCTGATGGAGGAAATGTTTGTGAGTGAGGAGTCTGTTTGACAGAGTTTTTTTGAAGCTGTGATGATGTGCCCCAAAAATCATGGCTTCAGAGACCTCTCAGTCAATCAGCTTTCTCCATTTATAATCCCCAGTTCATAATATACAATGATGTATATGTAAGTGCCTAATCTTCTTCCCACACAACCAACTTGGGTCGCTCTCTGTAACAAGAAGTGTACACATACACACAAGGAATATTATGATACATAAACCCCAAGAGAAAATCTCAAGAGGTTCATGAATAGCGTCAAACCCCAATGGTGTGTGTAAACTTCAACTTTACACACACCAACCAATATTTTTATTTTATGTAATTTCTGGGTTGCATTTTTTTTTGCCACAGCAACTATGTAAAATAAAGTGAAGATTTCAACATTCAGCCATACTCCAACCAGATTTCAGCAGTGTGGTCGTACATGGCTGCTGGAAGGAAAGCATGTCTTTTTTTCTTGTTTGGTTAGCAGGTAGCCGTGTGTTGTTTTTTCAAAAGCTTTGACTTACAGCCAAATCAGTGAGATGTTCTGGTCTGTAGCCCTTACTTTCAGTTACAGCACTGCAGAAGAGCAGCTGTTGGTGCTGGCAGATACACAGCAGAAAGGAAACCCAGCACATGTTTGCTATAATAAGCACTACTTTATTACAGCAAATTATGTCATGGGTTTCCTAAGAAAATAAACAGAACCCAGTTATTATATAGAGAATAACAGATGGTTAGATAATTATAGCAATATAGAAGAAATTTACAGCTACATTGAAGGAACATTCACAGTACAGCAAAACTCATGAATGTTTTATTTTCCATCCTACTGTTACAGAACCACTGGAGACCAGGGTCCAAACTGAAATAAAGAGAGAAGAAGAGGAGCAAGAGCCATGGCCTGGAACATCGCCCAGTATGTGTACCACACATGAATCTTCCACAACATCTTAGAGTTTTAAGGGATATACCACGACTGGATGTAGGTGATGGCAGTATTTACACACACCTGGTTTGGTTTGCTCACGAACTGCAGTTGAGTGATGAAACCACACCAGAAGAGAGCAAATCTTGCTATTACCCATACCCAGTTGTGGTATATTACTATTATACAATGTGGAAAAAACAAAAGAAAGAAGTTTTTTCCTTTTTTTTTGGTTTTCGCACCTCCCACTTACACCAGTCATTAGCTTTGACAGGCAAGATTCTGGGATGCATATGCAGCACATATAGGTTCTAGTACATAGGAAACTGCATTGGCCCTTACAAACCTCACAGCTAATTACACAAGAAGAGATTGAATGTAGAGAATAGTATACAGTCAACTATGGAGAACCACTGAATTCTGCCATAGAGGTCTTCTGATTCCCTCAAACCTCGAGAACAAAGCTCAAGATGTCCATGTGACTCAGAACCCGAAAATGACAAAACACACTACTTTTGCATAGACTTGTTCAGCTTCTACTTACTATAGTGTCTAGCAGTATGTCAAATATTGGGTTTTCTAAATTGTTTTTTGCTTTCAAAATGAAGTTCGCTGATGCAGTCTCTGGAGGTTCTACAATGCTGTTCTACCATAGCAGGGTAGGATCACATTGCATAACCTTCAAAGTGAGGTAAAACAGCATTTTAATATTTATAGATTCTATAGAAACAATACTCCATGAAAGCAATAGCGCACACCATGGTGTCCGTTTATAGTCATTGAATGCACATATCGGGGTCCTTCATCAGGCACAAGACTGCAGGCCAAGTCTCCTCACAGCGCCACAAAGATACATTAAATACCTATAAGGGCACAACCTGTAGTCAGTTATCACACTAATAAGATGGGTGTCCTGGCAGATGTCAAAAACACACAGAAACATGTTTTGTTCTCTTTGGTAACACAAAAAACAGTAATGTACTCTGTCACCTCAGAAAGTACTCCCTTCTACAAACTGAAACCTCCACGATATTTGTACTGCCTCAACTGTGCTGCGTGCAGTCCCAATCATGTCTGTCACTTTGCTACTGAGTAGTCTCTCACTGCATGCCTGTCTGTGGCTCCACAGTGTTGACAGAACTCAGATACCTTCCATGCCACTACTGCAGCACCTCAACTACTAGCGACCTGGCTTGACAGCACATTGCAGATGTCAGAAACAGCAATTGTGTCCAGGGTGCAGTGGGCAGTCCTCATCATTTGGATGCTCTGAAATAACCTTGCTGACCATACAGACAACTGCAGGAGGGCAACCTGAGTGAACAGTGCTGCAGGTTGCGACACTTGTACTAGCAAATGTCACTGTCTCCATGCAGCACATTATAGGTTTGTGGGTTCAACCACACTTACATACATGTATCATGGACATGCTCTCAGGGAGCTGTGCTGCAATATCCAAAGGCTCAGGAGATGTAAGATTGTAATGCCCTTTTATCACAATTCCAGTATTGGTAACACTGTCCTTCTCTGTGGGTACAGGCACGTCCACTTCTAATGATCCTGTGTCCCTCCCACTGTCATTCTGTTATGCTGCCCACAAAACACAAACAGCAACACACTCACCACTGTTGCCATTTACCTTTAGAATCAATAGCACCCATGCACAGCTCCCTTCCTCCTGTAGCTGTTCTGCCACCATTAAGTGGCACATCAGCAGTTGTGACTGTCACTTCTGCAGCTGCACTCAAGTTCATTCTTCCCCCACCTTACCCCTGTAGCACAGCAGTGTCACCTGCTATCTCTACCACTGTTCATATGCCTGTAACTGGGGCAGTCTTGTATTTCAGCACCTGCAAGTTATGAATCTACCAAGAATTCATAATAATATGCATAGTAAGAAGAATGTCACAGACCATCAGATATTTGTACATTGTTTGGTCATTTAAATGACAACATACAAACTAGTGAGTTACAGTAAATTGTATTTTGCAGATACAGAACCCAACATATGATTCTCTTTTCATTTTTTTCCTTCAACAGAAATTCATCAGACACATACAGCTGCAATTTGTGAGTGACTGGACACTCTGATTCAGGGACAACAAAAAAGCCAATAACAATTTGACAAAATCATTAAATTAGTAGAAATAACACAGAAACAAACATCAAGCAACACTCTAAAATTAGGCCAAATGGAAACCCAAATTAAATCCAATTCGACACAAATGCAGTACCTAAATCAGAGTGTCTAGTCGCTCACAAACACCATCATGAAATTAGCCAAGAAGGAACCATCACTGACTGAAGAGGACCTTGGTCTCCAGCAGGGACAACATCTGCCCCCCCCCACAACAGTTCTGCACCTTGCCCGAGTGGCTTCCATTTCTTCCAGCATCCTCCTACCTGGTCATACCCTTCTACATCTCCTTCACACCTCCAGCAGCATAGGCAGCTGCTTCACATCTGTCAAAATTTGTTTTCTATTTTTTTCTGTTTCTCTTTTGTTTTTCTGTTAGCAAATAAAAATAAGTGTTTTTGTTTTCCTTACAGAGCTCAAGAAGAGATATATCCCACAATGCAAACAATTGTGTTTTTTTCATTACTTAGAAAAATCAAAAAACAAACCAAGCAAGCTATATTTTTATAAGTTTTTTTTATCACAATATATTATGTTTTACAAGTATGAGCACTTATTTTATGTAATTTATGTTAGATAAAGTATATTTTTATTTATATCACTAACCTCCTGTCTTTCTTCAAAGCAAGCTCCCAATACAAGCATAGTCATTCAGATATGTGGCAACCACCCAAAACAACTATTTGTAAGTGGTAGCATGGCACCCACAACTAAGTGGGGGAATGTGACTCCTCCAAAAAATATATGTGTAAGTGAGAGTGTGAAGCACAGAGTTAATTGGGAGGTTGTAGCCCTCCTGGAACCATACTCCCACAAAGCTACACACTGTACTATAAGTATAGACATCTGTGACATAAAAAATTTCCCAAAACAAATATGTTCAAGTGGCAACATGGGCCAGGGTGATCAAAGGGAGAGTGTTGCCCTTCATACCCCACACTCCCTCCAAGTTACCAACTTGTGCACAATCATACACATCAGTGGCAAACAATCTACCTTTCCAAAAACAAATATGTGTAACTGAGAGTGTAGGGCCCTTGGGGCCACACCCTCCAACTAAGCTGCATAGACAAGCAATCTTAGTGTCATGCACCCATAAAGTCTATGTATATATCTGTGTGTGTGTCAGAGTAGATGGTAGCCATGTGCAAGGCAGAAGAGAGGCTGCAACAGATGACATATGAGGGAGCAATACTACCATTGGTGAAAAAACACTGTGTGTAGGTAGGGGGCCCCACATTCCCACCAAGCTGTCCATTTGTGCACCATCATACATATCTGTGGCAAACAAACCACCTTTGAAAAACAAATATCTGCAAGTGGCAGCATGAGGCCCTTCAGGGTCCACGCTCCCACCAAGCTGCCCATTTATGCATAATCATACACATCTAGGGCAAAAAAAATACCTCTCAAAAACCAATATATGTAAGTGGGAGCATGGGGCCCTTTGGGGCCCATGCTTCCACTAACCTTCCCATTTCTGCATAATCATACACATCTGTGGCAAACAAACCATCTCACAAAAACAAATATGTGTAAGTGGAATGTGGGGCCCTTTGGGGTCCACGCTCCCACCAAGCTGCCCATTTGTCATAATCATACACATCCAGAGGGAAAAAACACCTCTCAAAAACAAATATATGTAAGTGGCAGTGTGGGGCCCTTCAGGGCACACGCTCCCACCAAGCTGCCCATTTGTACATAATCATGCACATTGGTGACAAATGAACCACCTCTCCTAAAACCAATAACTGTAAGTGGCAGCATGGGGCCCATTTTTGCATAATTATATACATCTGTGGCACCATATGCCCTCATGTCACTGCACTTCCACTTACATATAAGTACAAAAGAACACAACAGCCCCATAGAGCAACCAAACCATGTAATGATCATATCCATATGCCACTGCAATACAAATTTTCAGATATCTCAGTAACCGTACAACGTAGAACAAATGCAAATTTCATGGTATTCATGGCTTTCCAGTCTACTTATGCACTTAGTCCCGCATTTTTGCAAGGAAAAATCCATATCTCGAACCATTTTCGAGATACGGGCACCAAAAGGCATCACGGGTGCCACAATGCTATCCTATGGGAAAATTTCTGAACTTCGGATGCTATAACTATGGGCCTGTTCAATGTTTTCATACCAAACCACCAAAAGGCATATCTGCCAGACTAGGGCTTGCCACCCTGAAAATTTCAGGTCAATACCACAATTCACCTTGCCACAATGAAGTGACAAAGAAAACAACATATAGCAAAATGTGTCCGTGCAGTGTTGCCATGATTACTGTAATGTTTTTGCCAGTTTCCTATCTCTATAATGGGAATGTTATCATGCACAGAAAAAATGTTGCCATGGTTACTTTTGTTTCTGAGCTCGAATGTTTGCGAGGCAACAGAAAATGTTGCCACGATCAAAATACTGTAAAAACTTGAAAAACATATTTACAGACAACATAGAGGAAAAGCAAAAGCCAGGGTCATGTTCTTCAACTGTTGGTGTTTACCAAACTGCATTATTTTTTGAGTTACAGCATTTTTTCTCTGTCACTAACTGAAAAACAAGATGGTGGCAGCATCAAAACAATTTCAGGTAGCTCGACAAAAATGTGATTGCAAAAGTTTTCACAATGCACATATACATTTTTCCATAAGCTATAAAGGGACATGAAAAAATGTAATAAATTTTGAACCGAACAATATTTTTTCACCAAATCTTCAAAAGGCACCAGTTCAACCCAGGCCACACGTAGACCAACAAATTTGAACCCACTAAAATGCATTCTTCAATCCATTATGGCTTAACAAAGAATTTGCATAAAGAGTGAATTTTCACTTTTTGAGTGCCCCACGGTCCCACAACCATACTTCCGACCACAACGATAATTTCCAGATTCAGAGATCTATGGCAGGCAGGTCTGCATTCCAAACTTCAGGCAGATCAGAAAAATGGTTCCAAAGTTATTATAGTGCAAACTTTGAGGTTTAATATAGAAGTGGCTGTGCAACCCTAACTATAGTGGCACTACTGTGCCACTATTATATATATATATATATATATATATATACACACACCACATGTATATGTGTGTTGGGTATGTATATATATATATATATATAAAGGAGATACGTAGCTGTCAGACAATGATTTCCCATTAGTGCTGCTTCTGACTCAACCTCACTGGCGGTGTAAGCCACGAGTGAGGTGTCCAAGGTCAAACAGCACAAGTGTAGATAAATCATTTATCTGACAGCTCACCATTGTATATTTCATTTATGCAATAGGGGTGCTTTCTATCAGTGCAGGAACATTTGGTTTTGACTGTTTATCTTTATTTTAAATTATAATTTCTGGGAGTTTTGGTTAACTTTCCTAGAGACTCTCTGCCTAGCATAGTGGTTGCTGTTAAATGAAACACCACTCATTTTGTTGAAAACTTCTTGCTGAACAAATGTCATGCTCACAGTACTATGCTACCTTTTTCATTTTAAAGTTATTCCCATTTGTTTGTCAAAAAAGGAAAAGGAAAATATAATTTTATGCTGTTTTTTGCTAATTATAAAAAAAACCTAAAGGTATCTCATAAATGAAACACCACTGCTTTGTAGACATTGCTGAACATTTTTCTGCTCACAGTACCATGCTATCACTTTTTGTTTTAAAGTTATTCACATTTGTTTGACAAAAAAGTAAACAAAAAATTACATTTTCTTCTGCTTTTTCGCTAATTGTAAAAAATCTATAAGGTATCTATACATGAAACACCACTCATTTTGTAGATAATTTTGTGCTGAACAATTTTCGTGCTCACAGTACCATGCTATCTTTTTTCATTTTAAAGTTATTCCCATTTGAATATGGTTAGTACTGCTTCTGAGGCCGAACATTCTAAATGAATTCTAAAGAGATTTGTGACATAGTAACTGTGTGTATAAATGGTCACTTTATGTATAAATATATTTATACATACAGTGACTCAGATAAATGCATTTATCACACTGAATATATGTCCACCCCATTGCATAAATATATATATATACTGTATATACTAGAGGCAAAAAACTCTGTTTAATGCATCAGTTAGGGTGTTACACAGCGACAAAAGTGAGGAAATTCAGTGTTAGGGTTGAAAGCCCCCTACCCCCCAGCCCACCACCCCAACCGCCAATGGGGTGTGCACTGGGGTCAGCGGCCCTAACTCTCACTCCATCACATGTGTAAACAAGCTGAGGTATAGGAGAATGGGGTGAGAGTTAGGACCGACGACCCCAATGCACAACCCATTCATGTTTTACCATTTTTTATACTTTGATCATGAGCATGCAATTTTTTGATCGCGAGCCTGCAAATTCTTTAACTGTGAGATTCTTTGACAGCAGTCTTGCATCGCAAGGGCATGACTAGATGGCCCTTTGAAAAAATTCACATTTCTCAGCCCTGTGGTGGCCTAGGAATACAAATGAGGGTGGGTTTTGCTCAGGGGGCTTCATTCTTTTGAGGCATGGTGGTGGTTTCATGTATTTCTGCCAAAAACTTGAGTTTAACCATTTTTTATTGTTTGAATTAATTAATTTAGTTGTTTAACCAGGTATAGCACACTAAGCTGAAAGCTTTTTTACAGGAGCGACCTGGGAGCACAAGGAGGTTAAGTGACTTGCTCAGGGTCACACAGTATGCAAGTGGAAGCTGTGGGATTCAAACCCAGGTCTGGTCTGCTGGATGTTACCAAATTTGCAGCTCAGAGCCTTAGAACACTGCGCTATACTGCCTCCACTTTGATCACGAGCATGCAATTTCTTTGATCGTGAGCCTGCAAATTCTTTGATCGCAAGATTCTTTGACTATCCTGCATCACGAGGGTGCGACTAGATGGCCCTTTGAAAAATTCAAATTTCTCAGCCCAGGGGTGGCCTAGGAACACAAATGAGGGTGGGTTTTGCTCAGGGGGCTTCGGTCTATCGAGGCATGGTGGTGGTTTCATGTAATTCTGCCTAAAACTTGAGTTTCAGCATTTTTTATTCTTTTATCATGAGCCTGCACATTCTTTGATCGTGATCCTGCAAATTCTTTGATTGTGAGATTCTTTGATCGCCATCTTTGATCACGAGGTGGTGGACAAGATGGCCAGATTTTATAATGGAATACATAGGCCAATTTTCACAATCTTTAAATATCTCAGAAACAGTTTGGTCTTTTTAATTTAAATTTGAAGGGTGTTCACAGCATGTCCTGTAGATGTGAACTACAGTGTTTATGTGTCAGAGAAAATATTTTTTGCGGAGATATTGCGTGGTGCAGTTCGTGTTCTGCAAACAGCATTTTCCATTGTGGTAGTGGCTTGAGATTTGCATGGTAGCGGGCCTTGCTGCTGTCAATGTACTTTTTAGTCATTTGGTATGTAACTTAGACAGAAACTTGCTAGCTGGTGGGAGCACAGGTGCTCCCAAGAACTTGTGTGACTTTCTGCTTTATTGTTCTTTCTCAAAATGTAAGGAAATGCTATGCAAAAAAACTGCATCATTTAGGGTTAAAAGACAAAAAGTCAGGAAATGAAAACTCTTTAGGGTTGCCTCCCCTGGACCTGCCAATAATCCCAAGATTGACAGACTCTGAGGTGTGTCGTTGAAGTTGTGAGGCCTAAATGTCACATGGGATGATTGGAGGGTCCGGGGGAGGGGCCAACATAAAGATTTTTGATTTCCTGACTTTTTGTCAGAATACATATATAAATATTTATATATATTATATATAAACACACACACACACACACAAACACACACACACACATACATACACATATATATATATATTATGGTAGTACAGTAGTGCTACCATAGTTAGGGTTGAGGAGTCATTTACATGTTAAACCTAAAATTTTGCACCTTAATAACTTTTCAACTGTTTAACGGATTTGCCTGAAATTTGGAATACATGATCAAGAACCATATATCTTGGGATCTGCCAACTTTTGTACTGTTTGGATATATGGCTGCGGAGTTATTAAGCATGATCTGCACATGCATTTATGCTTTTTTGGAATTCTTTGCTCGTCTCTACAGGTCATAGAAACATAGAAACATAGAATTTGATGGCAGATAAGGACCGCTTGGCCCACCCAGTCTGCCCATTTCCCTACCTAATGGATAAGCTGCAGATCCTAGTTAACCAGCAGCCTACTTCTTCCAACACCCACCCCCTAGAATTGCCTTATGACTGTCCCATGCATGCATGCTTGAATTCCACCACTGTTTTTGACTCCACAACCTCCTCCAGAAGGCTGCTCCATGCATCCACAACCCCTCTGTGAAAAAATACTTCCTTAAATTACTCTGAGCCGCCTCTATCTTCAAATTGTGCCCCTTGTTCTTGCACACCTCTTTTGAAAGATGCTACCTCTTGGACTTTGTTGATTCCCTGAGGTACTTGAAAGTTTCTATCATGTACCCTCTCCCTCCTTTCCTTGAGGCTATACACATTAAGCTCCTTAAGTCTCTTCATACGCCTTCTGGTGCAGACCCTGCACCATTTTAGTTGCCCTCCTCTGGACAGCTTCCATCCTATCTATGTCTTTGCGGCGATTGGGTCTCCAGAACTGCACGCAGTACTCCAGATGGGATCTCACCAGCTGTCTGTACAGACAAATAATAACTTCCTGTTTTCTACTGGTGATGCCTCTCCCTATGCATCCCAGTATCCCCCAGCCCTCCTTGCTGCCCTCTCACATTGCTTGCCCACCTTTAGGTCATCTGATATGACTACCCCCAGGTTCCTTTCCATTTTTGTTGTTGTTAGTATCTCACCCCCCATTGTGTACTCTTCCCCTGGGTTTTTGTTTCCCAGGAGCATTACCTTCACTTCTTAGCATTGAATCTAAGCTGCCATACATTTGACCATTCCTCTAACCTTGCCAAGTCCCTTCTCATCTTTTCCACCCCACCTTGTGCATCAACTCTGTTGCAGATCTTTGTGTCATCTGCAAAGAGACATACTTTTTCTTCCAGTCCCTCTGCAATGTCACTTATAAAGACATTGAAGAGGACCGTCCTAATACTGAACCCTGCGGTACCCCACTAGTAACCCCCCTTTCTTCAGAGTGGACTCCATTTACTAATACTCTCTGTGTCCTATTCTCCAGCCAATTCTTACCCAGGCTGTCATCTTGGGACCCACTCCCAGGCTAGCTAACTTGTATATTAATCTTTTGTGTGGGACTGTGTCAAATGCCTTGCTAAAGTCTAGGCAGGCCATGTCCACAGCCCCTCCCTGATCTACTACTTTGGTCACCCAGTCAAAGAAATCTATCAGATTCGTCTGGCATAACCTTCCTGCTGTGAATCCATGCTGCCTTGGGTTCTGTGCCCCTCTGGCCTCTAGATACTCAACAATTCTTTCTACGGTTTGTGTGACTGGCCTGAAGTCTTCCGGGAACGTGCATCCAGGGTCCCTGATGTGCCTTTTGAAGATTTTGTGAAAAAATATTAAACGGTTCAAAAGTTATTCAAAACACAATTTCCCATTATAAGTCAATTGGAAAAGTTAAAAAGTTCAACAGTGTCACAAATGCAGTTTTTACTTTCACAAATGACCCTTTTACTGTCGCAAATCTGCCATTTTGTTTTCAGTTGGTCATCAGAAAATGCTTGGCATTTAAATTTGAGACCCTCTAGCAACCTAATTCTTTTTGTATTCACCTAGTCGTACCCTGAGGATGCTAGGCATGTCTTTATTTTGGGGTAAAACACCCCAGAAATATTTTTTCAAATTTTGAAAGTATTTTCAGATTGGCGACACTGTCTACGAATTTGGCGGGAAGCTTTGCAAAGTTCGACAGTACTTTTCCAGGCTGTGGGAAAATGACAGCAATTCTTTGCCACCCTGCTGCAAAAGAATGGTTTGGTCTTTTGGGCTGAAAATTAAAGGGATTGCAGCCAACATCTCACAGATGTGCCTTTCAGTGTTTTGGTGAAAAAATATTAAAGGGAAGAAAAGTTCTGGCACTCTAAAGTTGATGCTTTTTCCCACAGGATAACATTACGGCATCCACCACATTACGGGAATCCTTTGCCGCCCTGCTGCAAAATAATAGTTTGGTCTTTTGGGCTGAAATTTGGAGGGAGAAAAGCCAACATCCCACATATGTGCCTTTCAGTGGTTTGGTGAAAAAATATTACAGGGAGCCAAAGTTATGGCATTCCAAACTTCTCTTTTTTCCTATAGGATAACTTTACGACTTTCGTCGCACCTTTCAGGGCCCGTATCTCGGAAATGGTGTGAGATACGGACTTTTCATCAGAAAAATGCTTAACCCCCTGCTAAGTACAAAACTAGCCAGGAAAGTCATAATTCATATGACTTTAAAAAAAATTTTCTACGTCGTTCAGTTCCTGAGATATAAGCAATTTAGTATTCCAGCTCCTCATTTTCTGCTCCGAGACCCATTATTATGCATGCATTCTTTGTTGTCGGTCTTAACTCTCACCCCATTCTCCTATACCTCTGCTTCTTCACACATCTGATGGGGTGAGAGTTAGGGCCAGCAACCCCAAAGCGCACCCCAATGCCGGTTGGGGGTGTGGGCGGGTGGTCCAAGGGGGGCTTTCAATCCTAACACTGAATTTCCTCACTTTTGTCACTGTGGAACAACCCTAACTAATGCATTAAACAGAGTTTTTTGCCTCTAATATATATATAATATATATATATATATATATGTGTGTGTGTGTATTCTATAAAAGCACGTATCATTTACAATATAAAGTCAGGAAAGGGATTAGTTGAACCCCAACTCCCCGACACGCCCCACTCCAGTCTCTCTTCCACAGACTGGTAATCACAGTCATGAGGCCTAATCTTACCCCATTCCATGTGTGGCTACTGACTGATTACAGTAAAGGGGAATGGGGTGAGATTTAGGCTCATGACCTCAATGACACACCAGAGTCTGTCAGTCTGTGGAGGATCGGGTGGTGGAGGTGTGAGGAGTTAGTTCAACCCTAATGTCCCTTTTCCTGACTTTTTTTATTTAACCCTAAATGATGCATTAACACAGTGTTTTGCATAGAATATATATATATATATATATATATGTCGTGTGTACATGTATATATATGTGTGTGTGTGTAATGAATAAGACATGACAAGGTGTCTTTTATGGCCTGATAAGAGCATGCCCCAGGTGCATAATGAGGCATGCAGTGCTTGCGCCGAGGACCTTTAGCACCTGGGAAGTGCTCTTATCCGGCCATTAACTACACCTTGTCATGCCTTATTCCCAGAGTTCCAGATAAGATTTTTTGGGGGGAGTACTGTACTCCTCATTTTGAAGGTGAGGTGAGTAAAACCAAATTCAGATGCATACAAATGTCTGGATGGAGTGAAGTTAGGAGTACATTTTTAAGAACAATGTAGTTTTTTTCTAGATGAGAACTGATCAAGTGCCAACAATGCTCCAGATAATGTTGGCAAGTAGGAGTAATTTACTCACCAGTGTTAAAATGTAGTGGGCAAAACAAAATTGGGATGCTTATTAGAGCTGTAAATCTTTAAAACAATTGCTCCTTTTGACTCACCAGCTGTGTTATGAAGCAATATCCTATGAAGTGTGGAGCATTTACAAATCTCAGGTGAGTATTTGTATGCATTCAAAAAACGTTTGAAGTATATTTCCTCAAAAGAGGTGAGTAAAATAAGCCGGTACTCCCCTAATCTGGAGGCCTGCTTATTCCTTTTATAAAAGGGGTTCCCCAGTAAAACAAGTTAATTAAAAAGGCACATAAAAAGTGTAAATAGAAACAGTAAAAAATATAATTATAGTAATACAAAAACAGAAAAAGTAGTCCTCGTCAGTATATTGTAGTGGACATGTTTGATGGAGGCTGTACTGCCTGTCTCCCCCCACCATACAAAATCCTGCACCATGCTTTCTTACTGTGTGTGTGTGTGTGTGTGTTTAACAGGGAGCAAATTCCTAGCAAGTTTTCCTTAAATCAGCAAGATTGAGCAACTGAGCATGCCTCTCACCACACATAGTATGTGATATTGTCTGTTCTTCCTCATCCCTCCAACACACACACACACACACACACATATACAGTTCTCCATAATATGCTTTACTTACCTTTTTGTGGCTTTTTTTGTTAATTTGCGAGCAAACACCCCGCAAGTGGGAGCGATTGTGTGTCCCTCCCTAACCTCTGTATTTAGCGCTTCCCCGATAGCAGTTTCAGCTGCTCACTCTGCCGTTCACAATGAGAATGTTTAAAACAACAAAATAAAAAGAAGGCTCATCTGAAAGAGCTGGCAAGGAGTGGGTCTGGTGAACCAGTACAGGACTGGATCTGGAGAGTCGATGATGGAGGAGATATGGGCTTTTGTTTGAAAGCCAAATCCAGGAGGCATGCAGGATGTTCATTGGATCGGGGCAACTTTTTTATTAACAACCAGCATAGGTGACATTCTGATTATTAAATGAGGGGAAAGGCATAAACAAAGTTTTTGCTGTGGTGCTGTTGTTTAGCATGTCACTGGAATAATGGATGTTGTGTTGCACTGTTGCGGGGTTGGGAGTGGGCACCTCGTCCACACCAGCCAGTAGATTTTCCATTCTTGGCAGCATAATTTGTTGTGTGGGGAGTCTTGAGCGGCTGAAGAAGTACCAGTTAGCAGATTATGGGTTGATAAGGACATGGCCAATGGTACCACTCAGCCAATCAGGTCACAAGAGTCTTCCGATATATTGCAAAACACTTTCTTTTTAATTTTCTTTTTATTTACTTTCCACTTTTTAAATACATACCGTACAGTATAACAAGTAATACAGTAAAACAAATAATAATGCTGCATTATTACAGAGATATAATAAAACTTTTGACACATTTTTTTCCTTTTAAGTTGGCATAACAATAAATTATATTTGATGTTTAAGGCTTTATATGATTTGCATTCATGGTACAAAGTCAGTGTACTTGTTCAGTTCATACATGACCCATCTCCATATTTTAAAATTTGGTAGGTTTTCAGTTATTTGAGCAGTTAGTCTTTCCATATTATAGCTGTCCCTCATTACCCCGTCCCATATTTCTATAATTAATGGTTTATTAATTAACCAATTTTTTGTAATAGCCAATATACATATTGTTAATAGTTTCCTTATTTCTGTTCCTCTAAACCCTTCAGGCATGTCTAAAAATAAAATGGTTCTTTCCATGAGAGTTAGAGTGGGTGAAAAGTTATCTCCCATTCTTGCTGCATGTCTTTCCAGAAATGTTGTGCTTTAGGACAGATCCAAAAAATGTGAGCATGGCTGGCTGTAAGTTCTCCACATCCTCTCCAACACTTGGGGGCTATCTTAGTATCATATTTATTTTGTTGTATTGGCATTTTAAAGAACCTAATTATATTCTTCCAAGAAAACTCCTTCCATATGTGTGAGGATGTTGATTTATTAATATATTGTGTATATTTATCTCATTGGGTCCATGTAATTTCTAGTCCTAGGTCTTCCTGCCATTTCATTCTAACATAGTTAGTGGAATATCTTCCTATTTCTGATAATCCTTGGTATATCCTAGATATCAATAAATTCATTGGATCTCCTATGATTATTGACTGTATTAATATTATAATATTTGGGCTAGACTGGTCCTGTGGACAATTCCCTCTCTGCTTTCTGTATATATGTCTTTACTTGTGCGTATCTATAAATATCTGTTGGTTTTAGACCATATTTAGCTGCCATTGTTGGGAAGTCTATAAATTCTAGCCTTTGTTTAAACTGACAAGGCAACAACAGTCCCAGTTTCTCCCACTGTCTATATGTATGGTCTAATTTTGACGGGGGGAAATTGTTGTTACAGTATATGCTAGTGGTGTTGTTAGATACCTGTAGGTTTTTAATTTGGGGTGTTTTAGTAATTTATTCCAGTGTTGCATTGTATTTGCTGATAATGGATTCTTCTCATTCCGGTTAATGAGGTGTCATCATCTGCCAATACTTGTTTATCAACTGGCAATAAGTCCTCTTCTATTAACTCTAGATATTTCCACAATACAGAGTAATTAGCTGCTATCCAGTATAAAACAGTGTGAATTTGTGTTGGTTGGTGCTATCTTTCTAAGTTTGGTAATGCTAATCCCCCTTTTATTTTTGGTCATTGAAGTGTGGCATATTTTATTTGTGGTCTTGATCCTCCCCATATAAATTGTGAAATATATCTGCCCCATCTCTTGAACTGCATTCCTGTCAGGGTTATTGGTAATGTTTGGGCTAGATATGGGATTCTAGGTAGGACATTCATTCTTATACAATCAGTTCTTTGTATTAATGGTAAGTTAACAGCCTTCCATCTATTAATATCCTCCTGTATATTTTGGTAATTAGTTTAGTTCAATTGTCCTATGTCCACTAACTGTGTTGTTAATTTTACACCCAAATATGTTAACATCGACAGATCCCATCTAAATTGGAATTGTTTTACTACTGCAGGGGAAGGGATATAATTAAATTGTAGTACCTCTGTCTTTGTTTTGTTAATTTTGTGTCCGGCATATTCTCCAAATTCTTGGAGTAGACCCCATAGGTGTGGGAGGGATTTATCTGGGTATGCTATGTAAATTAATAGGTCATCTGCATGTAGGGCAAATTTGTGATGTTGATTTCCTAATTATGTGCCTGATATTTGCAGATGTTGTCTTAAAGCTTGTGCTAGTGGTTCTAAGTATAGGGCAAACAATAATGAGAAGCAGGAGCACCCCTGCCTAGTTCCTCTATGTAAGCTGATTCTCTGTGATAGCTGTCCATGAATTTTTACATATGCCTGTGGTGCTGAATACAGATTCCTTAGGGTTGCTATAAAAGAAAATGGAAATCCCAGTTTTGATAAGGTTGCATACAAATATTTCCATGCCACCATATCAAATGCCTTTTCTGCATTAGGACTTAGTAAGAGAAATGGGATCTTCTGCTCTCCTGCATAGTGAAGGATATGTAGGGTTCTTCTGATGTTGTCCTGTGTCCGTCTCTCCCTAACAAATCTTGTCTGTTCTTTCTGTACTAGTGTTGATAGTGTATAATCCAATCTCCATACCAATATGGATGTATATATCTTGAAATCAATATTAAGCACATATATTGGTCTGTAGCAAGAGCATAGTGTGCTATCTTTATTTGGTTTTAATATTGCTGATAGCATGGCTAAGTGCCAAGTTGGGGTATACTTTCACCCTCTAATATCCAATTACTGACTAAAGTGAAGAGAGGTTGTATATCCTCAGCAAAGGTTTTATAAAATTCTCCGGTGAAGCCATCTGGCTCTGGGCTCTTACAATTTTTCAAGTTCCTGATTGTCATCATTATTTCCTCGGACATAATAGGTGCTTCTAGTTGCTCTATGTTTGTCTGTGATAGGGTTGGTAAGTTTATTTTTTCTAAGAACTCTCTGATTTGAATGGGGTCAACAGTTTCTTCTGGGGTGTATAGTGATTCACAGTATGTCCAAAATGTCTCTATTATTTTTTCTGGATCTGTAAATTTAAGGTTTAATTTTGGATCTCTAATTTGTATTACCATGGACTCCATCACCTTTTTTCTGATAAGGTATGTCAGGACTCTAGATGCCCTTTGCTCCTCCTTCATAATATTTCTGTATAAGGAATCTTAAGGTCATCTCAGTCTTATTATTTAATATTTTTTGGATTTCTTGTTGTAGTGACTTAAGGGTAGGATCTATTGTAATATCACCTTGCATGTGTTGTTTTTGGGTTTCTATTAGTTGCTTTTGCAACTGATCAAGTCTTTCCTCTCTTTGTCTTTTCAGTTGAGAGGAATAACTTATAATCTCTCCCCTAGGACTGTTTTCAACTTATCCCACAGGGTACTTGATGAAATGTCTTGCGTTGTATTCTCCCTCATTATAGTTTCCATTTTATCTTGTATAAGTGTCTTAATTTCTTCTATATTCAAGACTGAATTATTAAATCTCCATAATGTGCTTGATCTCTCTGTGCTCCATCTCATGGTGAGTATGAGCGGGGCATAGTCTGAGAGATAGATAGGTAATATGTCACACTTTGTGGCTAGATATGCATGTTCTTTAGAAATATGTATATAGTCTATTTGAGTGCATATCTTATGTGGGCTCAAGTAGTGTGTATACTCTTTGACTGTGGGGTGTATATATTGCCAGGTGTCTAGCCACTCATTTTGTTTGAGCCACCATTTACTTAATTTCATAGTGCTAGTCTGTCTGTACTGGGTAGCACTTGTAGTATCTATTTGGTTGTATATCATGTTATGGCCTCCTCTTATTAGGAGTGTCCCCTTTTGATATTGTGTGATTTCCCATATAAGAGGTTAACTGTTGCGTTGTCTATTCCTGGTGGTAGGTATATACTAACCAGAGTGATTTTCTTTCACATGAATTGGCCTGTAACTATTGCTAGTCGTCCATGTGGGTCTAAGTATTTAGCTTCCATCTTAAATGGTGTTGTCTTTGGAATCAAGATGGCTGTGCTTCTACATTTTCCCTTGCCATAACTAGAGGCCACCACTAGGGAATAACCAAACCCCATTAATTTATTGTGTTCTGTTTGAGAAAGGTGAGTTTCTTGTAACAGGATAAAGGTTGTTCTTTTTTTATGGAGGTAAGTACTTTATTTCTTTTCACCGGGTCATTTAGTCCATTTACAGTTTGAGAATATGTAGTAGCTGGTATGAAGAGAGCCATATATCTAGATGTGTATACCACCTTCGTTTCTGTGGAATTACCTGATATTTTTTTTTTGTAGTTCTTGCTCTCTTATTCTATAAGGCAAATTGTATTTCAGCATCTCCTGACTCTGTAATAATTTTTCCTTGTCTAACTCTCTTTCTTTAAATATCAACCTTGTATTTCTTATTACTTTTTGTTCATGTGTCTCTAATTTAAGTAAGCAGCTACAACATATATATGAACATTTAACAAGAAATAAAGAATTAAGTATAACGTTTTGGTGCTACAGGTATCAGAACACGTAACAAACAATTACAGTTAAATAGATGGAATTTTTCTTCACCTCTTTCTGCCCTTTATTCAGGTGCAGGTGGGTGAGGGCCCAGATTTCTGAAAAGGAGAGTACCCAGCTCTCCTCCTCCCTGTGGAGACATGGAATGTTGACTTCCAAGGTAGGGGTACCATCTGAGTGGTTCCCTAGTTCTCTGTGAGAGCTTACCTCTAATAGCGGTAAGAATCATGAGAAGGATAAAAATTAAACCCTCTTGAGAGTTTAGTTCTCCTAGAGGTGGATGAAACCTCCTTATGGGGCCAAAGGAAAGTGAAAGTCATCGTCACCAGCACTATGGACTAAAGAGCAGAAAGAAGGGTGTCTTCTCAGTACTCCCTTATATCCTTCTTTAAATTGCTTTATTTGTCCAGTTCAATGGGTAGTTAACAGGGTAGTTCACTTTCAGTGTTTCTTACGTGTATATATTTCAGTCTGACATCAGCTAATCTCATCGTTGACCTTCATGTTCTACTTCAAAATCTGATCCATTTTGTTTTTTCCCTCCCTCTTCCTTCTAATGGGAGTAGGGTGGGAACAA
Organism: Neoceratodus forsteri; assembly: GCA_016271365.2. Classification (NCBI taxonomy): domain Eukaryota; kingdom Metazoa; phylum Chordata; order Ceratodontiformes; family Ceratodontidae; genus Neoceratodus; species Neoceratodus forsteri. The sequence goes on from CM057453.1 coordinate 497,033,324, forward strand.
CACAGGTCCTCTTGTCATCTTTCCCTCTGTACAATTTCCCAGGTATTGTCACGGGGGGAAGGAGGTAACCTGGCAACCTGTCCATCCTTCAATTGATAATTAATTAATCCCCTCTCCTCCATCTTCCTCTTCCATGTTGAAATGTATATGTGGTTCTGGTTACTTATTTAATCATAATGTTAAGTTATCTAGTTATCATGCTCGATCTCTATAAGTGAGACTAGGGGAAGCCTACCTATAAAGAGAGCATTGGAGGAGAAACTGTACCACTAGCGCACCCCTGCCCCACATAGTGTATCTGTCTAGTCAACAACAGAGGGAGAGAAAACTACCCTAACATGGAGAACCATTGTGCAACCATTTTATTATTATTTCACCTCTTTTTTTAAAAAAAAAATGATTTTATGTCTTCTGATTTCCAAAAATATTTATTATTACTTACCATTCTGGCTTTCATTAAACTACAATCTATGGTCTGCCTCACATTAATCATTTCCACCATGCTTGCCTCCTCCTTGTTCATCGCCTTCCCTCCCCCCTCCCTGCAGAGATGGCAAACATGAGGCGATTCACATTGTTATCATTTATTTATCTAGTGCACACAAACAGTTGCTCCACTATATCACTGTGTCACACCAAAATACATGCAAAAAGGTGACGTATATGGCATCAGCAACAGTGCAGGAACACCACCACAAAAGTATTCAGAACTCACAATGCAGTTCAGCTGCCAAGCAAGATAAAAGTCACTCGTTCATGGCAAGGGAACAGACCCAATCTGGTTTTGCCACGCAGGACTTTTTCAGGGAACTCTTGCATATCAACTGCACCGCACTGCAAGCCCCATACACCCCCTCACTAAACTCCTACACTGCCACCTGTGCCACTTTATTTATTTATTCCCCCCCTTAGCTGCATGGAGAGCCTACTGCTCATCAGCTTCTTTTATTTTGCTGAATCAGAGGGCTCACAGTAATTAACCATTGGGAGCATAGTCAGCTATCTCTGGGTCGACTTGCACTACCAGTCGGTCTCAGTGTCCAGTCGGGGTTGGAGGGAAGGCCAAAGCTCTGCAAGTTCAGGAATTTCCTTATGTTTTAACTTTGCAGTTCATTTCTCTATTAGCAGTGGCAAGGTCTCCTCCTCAGCACAGGAGTGCAGAATTTGATTTTTGTGATCAGGCTAAAGGACCCCCCCTCATTCAAGCATTGATCTCTCTCTCTCTCTCTCTTTCAGGCTGCCTCCTCCAGATTGCCTCGATCGCAGTTTCCATGTGCTGCAGACCCTTACCAATAGAGAAGCTTGGAAACCTCACTGCTCACCACTGAGAATCCCTCTCCCCCTCCCAGAGACTGAGGCACATCAACAGTCATCAGATCCCCTTCCCATTTAGGTAATTAGAGTGGCTTACCTGTCTCCATCCCCTGTCAATGATTAATTAACAGAGGTGCCAAATATGTGACACATCAGTTCCTCCATGTGGATCAGGCCTTGTAATTATTCATTGATTGTCCAGGACTTATTTTTTATGTGACTCTTTCTCTTCCTGTGCCCTACAAAAAGAAAACAAACAGACAGTACAGGTTAGCTCTCTAAGATAGTCTCAAACTTTGGAAAAAGATTTTAGTTATTCGTGGTCTTGATCCTCCCCATATAAACTGTGAAATATGTGCATCCCATCTCTTGAGTGACATTCCTGTCAGGGGTATTGGTAATGTTTGGGCTAGATATAGGATTCTAGGTAGGACATTCATTCTTATACAATCAATTCTTTGTATTAATGGTAAGTAAATAAAAACACTTTGTTAATGCACATTAGGGTTGAGGCATCAAAGTAGGGAAATATGACCTTAGGGTTGCCAAGTCTATTACGCCATCCCCACCCTCACCTTCCAACCCTAGGATACCCCCCTGCATGCAGGAATGGGTATGATGGGTGTGCAATGGAGTTGAGAACTCTAATGCTCACCCCATTGTCACATATGTACCCATCTTACCTTACTTACTCATGGCATGGAGTAAGTATTAGGGTTTGTAACCCCAAGGCACATTCTTCACACCTGTTCCTGCCTGCAAGTTCAAGTTCAAGTTTATTGCAGGAAAGACTCTGTTGAGCAAGTTTATTCACAAGGAGGTCCTGAGGCACATACAGTTCGCAATTACATAGACAGGAGATATAAAATGTAGAACAACAAAGAAAAAAATATATGTAATACAAGAAGTATACACAATAGATGTCCTTATGCTATATATGCAGTACATTCCAGCTTTAACCTTGCCCTAAATTATGCAACACATTTCAGCTTAATAAGTAGAGGGCCAGTTGGAACCTAGGAAGTTGATTTGGCATTGGGGGCCTAGTAGCACCTACATATGTCTTTTAATTTAAAGATAGCTAGTGTTTTGTAGGAGTTAATTGATACGATGCTGGTTAGCTTCATCATGGCTTGTAGTTGGTTCCAAATGATTGGGAAGGTGTATGAGACAGCTCTTTGGCCAGCTGTGGTAAATGAGCTGCAGAGTGGGGGTAGGGTCTTAGGGTTGGAAGCTGAGGATAGGAGTGGGGTCTTAGGGTTGGAAGGTGATGGTGGGATACGGATCTTAGGCTTGGCAACCCTAAGGTTGTATTTCCTTACTTTTGATGCCTGAATCCTAATGGTGCACTAATGAAGTTTTTTGCAATTTCTTTCCCTACTTTTTGAGACAGTATAATAGTATCCTTATTTTATGGTGGTAGCACAGGGTCCATAGCTGTGGTAGCTCAGGGACCTACAGCCCCTGTGCTTTCAGTCATAGCACAACAGTCACCAAATTGTCACCATAGCCATGTTCTTACCCCACCTCATGTTCCTAGTGCAGAAACATTTTCAATCCCCACCAAAAATGTAATGCCACACAAGCACAATGCAAATCCACAGCACAGGTGCAAAAACACATTTTGGACAGGATTTGATAAATGACAGCTGTGATATACATGAGTTGGTGTAATAAGAAGGCTAGTGTATGATGAAAATTTGGGCTCAAAATATTTAAATTCCCAAAGTTACGAGCAGGTGTAGTGAAATTACGACAAATAGTCATAACTATGCATCTTACATAATTTTGACCTCAAATTTTCAACATAGCCTTCTTATGACATCAGCGCATGTACCCAGTACAGTAAATTTTCAAATTCCTGCTAAAACATAATTTTGCGCAACTACTGGGCCATTCTTTCCCACAGGTGTGAAAACAAATTTTTGCCAGCATTTGAAAACTGGCAGCTGTGGCATATATGAGGTGTGGTAATAAGAAAGACTACGTTGAAAATATGGAGTGAAAATACTGAAAATTGACAAAGTGATGAGATTACAACAAATGCTCATAACACAACCAGTTTTTGAAATTTTAACCCCAAAATTTCTACATAGCCTTCTTATGACCCCACCACATGAATAATATGACTTTCATTACACAAATCCCACCAGAAAGGTAATTTTGTCAACTGACTGCAAAATCACCTTTCCAGCAGGAGTTGCCTAATGACAGTCATGTTGTTCATGAGGTGAGGTCCCCAAAAGGCAATATTGAAAATTTTGGGCCAAAATCATGAAAAATGGCTGAGTTATAGCTAAAGGTTGAACCTACCTGCATTGAAATACACTGAAGCGCATTTACCTTAGTTTCTCATATTGCAGTCACTGGTTCCAGCAGGAAGAGGTATTTTTAATTGGCAGAGCAGGTCTTGAACCTGGGACCTCCTCAGGTGACTGAAGGTCAGTGGGGATGTCACGGGAGTTGTGGTGAGGAGGATCCGCAGTGCGAATTTGGGTGGGGATATGGGTCTGATCGGCGATGGACATTTTTTTTTACAGGAAAAATAAAAACAGCAAGACATTGAGGGACTTTTTTTCATTTTCAGGGAAATAAAAAAACATTAAAAAGGTTCCATGAGGGGGGTATACCGCTGCCACCAATGAGAATAAGGGCATTGAAAGGTGGGGGGGTACCACTAGACACCAGGTAGAAAATTCAGAATATTGTGACTGCCCCCCCCCAAAAAAAGCAAGTACTGGAAAACAAGTAAAATAAATACAAATATATATATATAGGTGCAGACATGCCCCTATATTTAGGGTTGAGTAGGGTTGTTAAACCTTAATTTTGCACTTTAATAGCTTTGCAACCATTCAAGGGATATGCACAAAATTCAGAATACATGGTCTTATATGGCAGGTCTCTTGATCTGCCAAGTTGTGTTTTAGTCAGACTTGCAGTTTTCATGCAGCAATGTGCCAAAAACATGTTTTTCACCTTTTGTTTTGCACTTTTTTTGCTGATTTTTGCCCATCACACAGCAGTCACACTGTTTGGTATTTTGGTCTGAAATTTTCAGGGAAGAAAGAGGGTTGATCAAAGAACAATCCTGCATTAGTGTGGTGAAAAAATATTAATCTGTTCCAAAGTTGTTTAATTTTTGGGTTCTGAGCATGCTCAATTCAGTCCAAGATTTATATGTGTGTTTTGCGAAAGGGAATTGGGCGATCAAGGATTTTGTCACCTCATGAATGGAGATTTATAAAATCCTCATTCATGAGGGAAAAATTCCTTATTTGTGAGACACCATCTTCTTTTCATTTTCCACCAAACAAAATATTGTAGCTTGCCTCACGGTTGACTTCTTGTACAAATAAGGCATAGGTTTTGTTCAGGCTGATGCCCTCTACAAACCCATGCCTTTGGTTCCCTTCATTTCTGACAAAAAATGGCCATTTCAAATTTTAAAATTCTACATCACTCTCTTCCGATCCTCGTTCGTGAGGTGAGGAAATCCTCTTTCACAAGCAGATCCCATTTTGCAAGCTAACAAAATCATTGATCATGATTTCCGGACCGGATGGCCCTATCTTGCAAACAAGGATTGTCTCACAAAAGGGGATTCTCTCACCTCAAGAAGGGGGATTGACTCACAAAAGGGGATTTTGACAGCTTGTCAAATGGGATATTTTTTTATTCCTCATTTATGAGGTGAGAAAATTCCCATTCTTGAGCTGTCAAAATCCCTATTCTCCTATTCTGTACCATGTCAGCCTGTTTACACATGGAATGGGGTGAGAGTTGGGCCTAATGACCCCGTGGCACACCTCAATGCCTGATTGTGTGTGGAGGATGGAGGTGGGAAGGTAAGGTGGGGGGCTTATGTGTTCAACCCTAACATCTCATTTTCCTGCTTATGTCACTTCAACACTAACTGATGCATCAATTAATTTTTTTGCATATATATATATATATATATATATATATATATATATATATATATATATGCACACACAGAATAAATGGGGGGGTGCTACTAGACACCAGGGATTTTCCCTTGGGGGCTTACATTACTAAAAAGTTAAAAAAAAACAACAAAAGGCAACAAATATATACAAAAAAGGACTGTTTTTCACCAGGTGGAATCCTTTTCCACCAGGTGAAGTCCTTTTCTACCAATTCTTTCCTGTGCTGGTGGAGAAGGATTCCATCTGGTGAAAAAATTATCCTTTTTCCGACCAGATGGTTGGGGTTTTCATGACCAGATGGCCATGACAAAATCTATCTTCGCCACTTGATTTCCTTTTTTGCCATCCCGATTCATCATGCAGAAAAAGGAAATTGGCTGGTGATAAAGGATTCTCAGTCTGGCCATCTGGTCTTATAATTTTCATGACCAGATGGCCAGACAGGATTCCTCTTTCAACACAGCAATTCCTTTTTTGCCATCCGGAAATCCTTGTTCACCAGCCAATTTCATTTCTCACCATGCTGAAGAAGAAATGGCGAGAAATGAAATTAGCAAGTGGCTAAAACAAATTTAAATCATTTTAAAAAAATGTTTCTGGGGCATATAGATGTCGGAAACCATAAAACACAGTTCATGAACTCCTGATGAGCAAAACTCATACTTTAATGTGCAAAACAGATATTCCTGGACAGAGTTATGACAGTTTATTTTGGGCAAAACCAAAAAACAAGATGGTGGTTTACAAAAAAGGATTTTTTTTCTGGTTACCAAGGATTGCCCCTGGTACACATGGCTTGGAGCCTCAAGAAAAAAGATCATTTTTTGTTCTGTACAGCCATCCTGAAAAATAAAAAAATCCATTGAAAATAATGGGACTTTAAAAATACTGTAACTTTGGAACAAATTCATATTTTTTCATCAAATAAATGCTGGCCTGTTCTGTCACCTAAGCTCTTTCTGCCATAACAATTTCAGACTAAAATTCAACACCATCTCTGTGTAGTGCAATGAGACAAAAATCTCAAAAAACAGGCACATTTTCAGGTTAACGTGAAAAACAACATGAGCTGCCACACCAGGGAACACTATGCAATGGTCTATTGTATTAAAGTGACTGAGTGTAGTGGAAGACCTGCACCTTTGCTAAGGCAGAGAACATATTTCTCAAAAAAATGAGGACTTAATAACTGAATGACTCATCAACTCCAGATTTGTCTCCTTAATGCAATATCCTTTTTATTTGTGCAGACGCAAACAGGAGAACAATAAAATCCAAAAGTGTGAGGAGTGAGAGATAAAACACACATCGCAATCCAGCTTCCTGGTTACATCACCTAGGTCACCTGACGCATTTCGCTCAATCATAGATTTCGCAAAGGTGGGAATTTTCAGGCTATTACATTATCTGGATCTCAGAATCTGCAAATCCAAACAGAAATAAACTTAGCATGTCAAGGGATTTACCCCAGGATACCGCACATGCAAAATGCTGTGCAAATCCATTGAACAGTTGCAATGTTATTAAAGTGCAAAATTTATGGTTAAAAATTAAAGTGCCTGTTTACTAATATAGTGATTCACCACACCCCCTATAATATATATATAATAGGGGTGTGGTCGGGCCCCTATATTTAGGGTTATGAAGCCACTTCTATGTTAAACTCGAAATTTTGTGTGTTAATAAATTTGGACCCATTCAACGGATTTGCATGAAATTTGGCATGCACGGTGGGGCATGGTAGATCTCTTGTTTGCCCAAATTTTTTTGATTGGAATTATGGTTTTGGCACACCAAAACACTGAAAAATGCACTTTTTGCCAGTTATGTGGGCAGTTTTTCAGATTTTGTCTGTGGTGCTGCGTGGCTGTTGAGTGGTGTGCCACTATGCAACTTGGCACATTGAAAGAGCTTGGGTAAAGGAACATGCCACTTTTTGTTTGGTGAAAAAATATTAATCCATTAAAAAGTTATTAAAGTTTTAAGTTCCCATTATAAGTCTATGGGAACATTTATTTGTTTATTTTGCAAAAGAAGAATGGGGTTTTGGCCATCTGGTCCCTCCTCAAGATCAAAGAATTTTCAGGCTTGCGATCAAAGAATCTTTGATCATGAGGAATTCTTTGATCATGACTGCTACCATCTGTTTTCATTTTGCTGTTGGAAAAAAACAAATATCTCGGCTCAGGGGTGACTCCTGAAGTAAAACTTGGATGGGTTTTGCTCACGGGGCTTTGCTGTATCGAACCATGGCTGTGATTTCTTGTAACTCTGTAAAAAAATAGAGTTTTCACATTTTAAAATCTTTGATCGCAGCTTGCTAACAATCTTTGATCACAAGCCTGCAAATTCTTTGATTGCGAGAGTCTTTGATCGTGAGGGCATGACTAGATGGCCAGATTAAAAAATCAAATTTTTCAGCCCAGATGTGAGTTATAAAGACAAACTAGGCTGGATTTTGCTCAGTGGGCTTCGTTCCATCAAGTCATGGCTGTGGTTTCATGTATTTATGAGTAAAAATTGAGTTTTAACATTTTTTATTCTTTGTTCACGAGCCTGCAAATTCTTTGGTCGTGAGCCTGCAAATTCTTTGACAGCGAGATTCTTTGTTCGCAGTCTTTGTTTGTGAAGGAGGGACTAGATGGCCAGATTTGGAAGGACCAGATAGCCCAATTTTAACAACTTTTAAAATTAAATATCTTGGAAACGGTTTGGTCTTTTAACTTGAAATTTGGAAGGTGCTGATCGGATGTCCTCTAAATGTGAATTATGGTGTTTAGGTTTTGAAAAATACATTTGTTGCAGAGACATTGTGTGGCGCAGTTTACATTTTGCAGACAGCATTTTGCATTGTGGTAGTGGCTTGAAATTTATAGGGTAGCTAGGCTTACTGCCATGGAAGTACTTTTCAGTCATTAGGTGCGTAAAATGTAAACAGGTGTGGAATTATGCCACTCCTACGAATGAAAATCTCAAACTTTAAAATGTTATATCTCGGATACGGTTTGGTCTATTAACTTGAAATTTGGAGGGTGTTGAGGGGATGTCCCGTACATGTGAATTATGGCATTTAGGTGTTGGAAAATTAATTTGCCATGGAGATATTGTGTGATGCACTTTATGTTTTGTGTATAGTGTTCTGCATTGCGGTAGTGTCTTGAAATTTATAGGGTAGCTAACCTCACTGCCATGGAGGTAATTTTCAGTGGTTAGCTGTCTGACATGTAAACAGGTGCAGAATTATGCCACTCTGATGAATGAAAATTTGTTTTGTTTCAAGGTGGTTTGGGCCCCATGCTCCCACCAATATGCACTCCCAGCAATAGATATGATATTCAGTACTTGTACTGTTATGTAAGGCAGAAAGTTGCAAGTTGGTGGGAGTCCGGGGCCCAACTTGTGCAACTTTCTACTTTGCTATGCTTTCCCAAAAAGTAAGGAAATTCTATGCAGAAAATTTGTTAATGCATCATTTAGGGTTAAAACACAAAAAGCAAGGAAATGAGACCTTTAGGGTTGCCCCCTTCCCCATGTACCCCCATCTTCCCGAGATTGATAGACGCTGGGGTGTGTCATTGGGGTTGTGAGGCCTAAATGTCACCCCATTCTTCTTTTATTGTGGCTTGGGAATATGATTACAAATGAAATGGAGTGACATTTAAGCCTCACAACCCCAATGAAACACCCCAGCATCTGTCAATCTTGGGAGGATGGGGGTACACGAGGGGGGAGGAGGAACTCTAAAGGTGTCATTTCCTTACTTTTTGTGTTTTAACCCTAAATGATGTATTAACGAAGTTTTTTTGCATAGAATATATATATATATATATATATATATATATATATAGTATAGCAGTTAATATTAGCGCCTGATATATTTAGCACGTCGACTCCAGTTGCACATATTAGCACCTGATATATTTAATGCTCAGTGCTTACTGCTGGAGTACAGTTAGCATGGCAGATTATATTAGTGGTCTGTTTATATTAGCGGTTCTTTGCTTTCAGCTAATAAAGTTAATATAAACAGAAAGCTAATATAATCTGTTATACTATATATATATATCTTCATTGCAAAAAACTCTGTTAATGTATCAGCTAGGGTTGTTTCCACAGTGACAAAAGTGTGGAAATGTGATGTTAGGGTTACCACCCAAGCACCCCACCCCACATCCCCATCCTCAAACCCCTAACTCTGCATTCCCCCACCTCCCCCCACACACACATGCAAGCAGTACAATCCATCATCATGGTCCAGCAACTGTAAGAGTTCTGCTGAGATCAGAGTGCCTTGGGGTACACACACACACATGCTGGGCAACCATGGGTGATGGCCCACAGTAAGTATATTTGTGTTTCAAACATCATTAACAAGATTTAAGCAGATGCCTATATTTCAATAGTTAAATGATGAAACACAGTATGTTATCTACAGATAGCTATATTGGAAATGAGAGTTTGTATAACCCTACCAACAGTCATTGGATGTTTGCATTTTTTTTTCTGATTGAGCGAATCAGTCCTAATAGCAAATGGTAGTCATAATAAAAGTAATTTTTTGTAGTATAGTTTACAAGTAACATGGAAAAGCAACAGCTGTAACATCCAAAGCTAACCATAAAATGCTGCTAATGAGTATTTCCAGGTAATGCAGCAGTATAACAACATTTGATGGTGCTAGTTTCATACTTGAGCAGTATCTGAAAAGTACTATGTATATGTCAACTCTGTCTTCCCTGCTACCACATGCCTTTATGGTAGCAGTGATATCTGAAGTGAGCCAATTGTTGAATTATGACACATACAAATCAATATTTTGAAAATGTGTACAGACTAAGTTTCATTTTATGAAGAAAATATGCCAGCAATAATGTGTCATCATACTGAGCTGGCAGTATAGAGTTGATCATACTGTATTTGTTTTTTCATTACACAGTGTTATGTGAAATGAGTACAGGGTTGTGATTATTGTGCTTACAGGTGTGACTGACTCGTATAGTGTCTTACAATCTTGCATGTGTCTTGCATGTGTGTGTGGGTGTGTGTGTGGGTGTGTGTGTGTGTGTGTGGGGGGAAATGCGGAGTTAGGATTTTCAACCCTGACATCACATTTCCAAACTTTTGTTGCTGTGTTATTAACATTAACCGATGCATTAATGGAGTTTGTTGCAATAATTTACCTTCTTTTTGAGAAGGTGTAATGTAACAGGTAACTGGTATGTGGTAGTGGGAGTGGGAGTGCGGGCCATCTGGGCCCTGCACCCCTTCATAGTGCCCATTCTTTGCATAATGGTATGCATATGTGGGAACACAGGTCCTCTGGGCCCTGTGCTTTCACATACACATAACTACGGAGCCATACAGCAGCCCTATAGGGCAAGGAACCCTTGCAACACTAATTTGCCAATATCTCAGTAACCGTAGCAGCTGCAAAAAAAATTAAAGTGTCATTGTAAACATGACAGAGAGATCTCCATGCAAGATAAGTCAACCAAATCTGTATCTCACATCGTTTACAAGATAGATGCACTGAAATGCACTGAAAAGGCACTCTTGGAACCCTTGGAACACTAATTTGTCAATATCTCCGTAACTGTAGCAAGTAGGAAATAAATTCCACTGCTGGTGTAATCTATGATTTCCAAGTTTGTTTCTGCAGGTTAGTTTACCTAAAGATGATCTAAATTACAGGTAGAGAAAAATATGTATCTCGCTTTGTTTTCTAGATACAGGCATCAAAAGGTGTCATGGGTGCTGCAATGTTATCCTATGAGAAATTTCTCAACTTCAGAATGCTGTAACTTTGTGCTCATTGAATGTTTTTGCTCCAAAGGCACATCTGTGGGACCAGGGCTTGCCACCCTGCAATTCCAGCCCCAACCATTTTGTTGCAGGGGGATGGCAAAAATTTGTAGTTTTTGTGCAAAATACTTTTGCAAATTGTGAAGGTTTAGCAAAAAACAGCACCACATTTTGGTGTTTGCAAAAGTGACATGGCTATTTCTATCACAATCTGTGAAAGTACTGAGGCTATAATTTTAAAAAAAGCACTTCTGGGGTTACCCCCAAAAAAAGATAGGGCAGGCATCCTTAGGACCTGACTAGGTAAACCCAACAGTCAGTGTTTACCTAGGGGGTCCCAAATTTAAATCCAAGCATTTTTCTCTCTTGCTAACTGAAAACAAGATGGTCACTGCATGAAAGTAAAAGGGCCATTTGTGAAAGGAAAATGTACTGGCAGTAGCTTTCGTGAGACTTATATTTTCTTTCCCCATTGACTATAATAGGAAATTTGTTTTTTGAATAACTTTTTAACAGTTTAATATTTTTTCACCAAATCTTTGAAAGGCACATCAGTGACCCAGACTGCATCTTCCCTGAAGATTTCAGACCAAAGGGACAAATTGTGCAAGCTGTGGGGGCTAGCAAAGAAACATGAGAAACTATTTTTTACATTTTTTGTCATTCTGCAGCTCCGCAACAATACATCTGACCATAACGCAACTTGCCAGACCCTGAAATCTATGGCACCTGACTGCCCATGCAAAATGTCAGGTAAATCCATCATACAGTGACAAAGTCATTAAGGTGCAAAATTTGAGATTTAACATTAAAGTGCTTACTTAACCCTAACTATACTGGTGCTACGTGCAGTAGAATACATATATATATATATATATATATATATATATATGGAAAAAACTCCATTTAATACATCAGTCAGGGTTGTTTCACAGTGACAAAAAGTGATGAAATTTGATGTTAGGGTTGAACCCCGCACCCACTGCCTGACCCCAGCCAGCTTTGGGGTGTGCATTGGGGTCATCGGCCCTAACTCTCATCCCATCACATGTGTAAAGAAGCTGAGGTTGTGAACTATAGGAGAATGGGGTGAGAGTTAGGACCAACAACCCCAATGCACACCCTGATGCCAGCTGGGGAGGCAGGGTGAGGTTGGGTGCAAGGGGGGGTTTCAACCCTAACATCGAATTTCCTCACTTTTGTCACTGTGGAACAACCCTAACTGATGCATTAAATGGAGTTTTTTGCCTCTAATTTCCCTTCTTTTTCAGAATCTGCAGTAGAAATAGTGAATGGAATGTGGTGGTGGGAGCCTTCGGGCCCCACGCCCCCACCACGTGATGTTCTGTGACATAGTAGCGATAAGTGCAAGGGAAACACACCCACTAATGGTTGCACACATGGTGACAGAAATGCAAATGGTAAAGCAAACGTTAATAGAAACGAAAGAACAAAGTGATGCCAAAGTGAACAGTGATGCAAAGGGAGACGCAACCATGTAAGGAAACATAAACTGTGACAAGCACGGTATGGCAATTGGAAATGCAAATGGAAATGTTAACAGCATAAATAACACCAAAGGAAACAGAAATGGAAACGCGAATGCAAGTGCGCACAAAAATGCAAATCGTAACACGCACAGTCACGGTACCGTAATTGTAAATGTAAATGGTAAAGTTAACATGAACAATAATGCTAAAGGAAACAGAAATGGAAACGAGAAAGGAAGCGCTTATGGAAACGCAAACCGTAATGCGCATGGTCACTTTACTGCAGTTGTAAATGCAAATGGTAATGGTAACAGCAACAATAATGCCAAAGGAAACAGAAATGCAAAACCAAATGCAAGCGCATACAGAAATGCAAACTATAATGCGTACGGGCACAGTAACGCAATTGGAACCGCAAATGGTAACAGTAACAGCAACGAAGATGCAAACAGAAAGAGAAACACAAATGTAAATGAAAGGGGTGCCGGAAATGCAAACAGAAACTCAAACAGAAACAGTAGTGGAAATGCAAATGATAACAGGAACGCAACCGCAAGCGCAAATGAGAACACAAATTTGAGCACACATGGAGGCGTACACAGGAATGGTAATGCAAACGGGTATGGAAATGCAAGTAGAAATGCTAACTGTTACAGTAATGGAAGCGTACACCCTGTTTTTGACCAAAATAGCTGCATAGAGAAAGACAGTGTGTACAAAGAATGTATGCATAATAATAGCCTTGGAGCAGAAAATGAGCTGTTGGAATACTAAAATGCTTATATCTCAGCAACTGTGTGACGTAGAAAAAAAAAATAATTTCACATGATTCATGAGTTTTCTGGCTAGGTTTCACCATTATCATGATGAGAATTCCATATCTTGCACTGTTTCTGAGATATGAGCCCTGAAAGGCGTGGCGGACACCACCATCTTAGTCTAAGGGAAAAAATGTCAACTTTGGAGTACTGTAACTTGGCATCTGTGTAATATGTTTTCGGCAAACTACCAATAGGCACATCTGTGAGATGTTGGCTGCTTTCGCTCTAAATTTGAGGCCAAAAGACCAAGCCATTCTTTTGCAGCAGGGTAGCAAACAACTCATGTTATTTTGGCCATTATCTGGAAAAGTAGTGTTTACCTCTGTAAAAGCTTAAAATTTTATGAAGTGTTGCAGGTGTGACAATATTTCTATAAATTACTTTTTCCAAGAAATTTGAAAATATATTTCTGGGGTGTTAAACCCCAAAATAAAGACATGGCTAGCATCCTCAGGGTCCGACTAGGTGAACACAGAAAGAATTGTGTCCCTAGAGGGTCCCAATTTTAAATGCCAAGCATTTTTCTGAGCAGTGACTGAAAACAAAATGGTGGATTTGCAACACTACTAGGACCATTTGCGACACTAAAAAGTGCATTTGCGACACTTTTGAACTTTTTGTTAACTTTTCCCATTTCCTTATAATGGGAAAATGTTTTTTGAATAACTTTTGAACTGTTTAATAGTTTTTCATGAAATCTTCAAAAGACACATCACTCCTACAGGTCGCTATCTGTTCCTTTTCTTTGTCACTTGATTGTGGCAAGGTGGATTGTGCTATTGGCATGAAATTTTCAGGGTACAAATCACTAGTGCCACAGATGTGCCTTTCAGTGGTTTGGTACGGAACGCTTGAAGGCACCCATAGTTACAGCATTCTGAAGTTCAGAAATTTCCCCATAGGATAACATTGTGGCTGTTGTTTTCCTTTGCCTGTTCATTGTGTGAACATGGATTGCGGTATTGGCCTGAATTTTTCAGGGTGGAAAGGCTTAGTCCCAGATGTGTGCCTTTTGGTGGTTTGGTATGGAACGATTGAAGATGTGCATAGTTACAGCATTCCAAATTTCAGACATTTTCCCATAGGATAACATTGCAGTGCTTGTGATGCCTTTCAGGGCCCATATCTTGAAAACAGTTCGAGATACTGATTTTTTGTTGCAAAATTTCTTAGTCCCCCTATAGGGGGGCTATGTAGAAAGCCAGGTTACAAAGACCATGAAAACACTGAAATTTGAATTTTTTTCCTACCTTGTATGGTTAGTGAGATATTTGTGAATTAGTGTTCCAATTGCTCATTTTCATAGCTCTAGGCCACAATTATGACCTCAGGCTTACCACTCATATTGAATTTTGGTGCCCCTATCTCAGAAACAATGTGAGACACAGGTTCAGTTGATATTCCTGCGTTAACTACTCACTGTCATGATTACAACACTTGAATTTCTTTTCTAGCGGCTAAGATTCATGAGATATGGGCACATTAGTGTTACAAGGGCTCCTTGACTTATAGGGCTGTGGTATGGCTCCATAGCTATGTGTAAGTGAAAGCGAAGGGCCCTGCACTCCCACACACACACACACACACACATTCACACATATACCATTACGGACAATTGGACGGCTTGGTGTTCGGGCCCCGCAGTCCCACCAAACAGCCCATTTCTATTTCTACTTACATTACACTTTTAAAAAAAGAAAGGAAATTGTTCACAAAAAAGGTAACTACTGCATCAATTAGGGTTGTTTCCACACCGACAATAGTTTGGAAATGACACATTAAGGTTAGCACCCCACCACTACCACCACACCCTCCAGGCACCACCAGGCATCGAGGTGTGCATTGAAGTGGTCGTGTCTAACTGTGAACTCATTCTCCTTTACTGCAGCACCACAGTTTCTTTACACATGGAGTGGGGTCAGAGCTAGGCCAGTGACCCCAATGCATACCACAATGTCCCATCATGTTACTTCTGTGGTTATGAGTGCATAATATCAGACAGCATTTGCAGTGCCCTTTCCTGTGATTTAATGCCACTTGATGTTACCCTGGCATAAGCTCATGATATATCACCACACTATTGTGTGCAGAGGTCTGCTGCACTGTTCTCCTGTGCTATACACCTGGCCAGCTGTATAGGAGTGTAGTACCTGAGGGGTCTCACATTACCACTTTTGTATGTTTGCTGGTGCATGACATATGGGCACATTAGTGTTACAAGGGCTCCTTGTGTTATAGCGCTGTGGTATGGCTCCATAGCTATGTGTAAGAGGGGGCACGCTTCCCACACTTACATATCATTATACAGAAATGGGCGGCTTGGTCTGCGCTCCCACCAAACCACCCATCTCTATTATTACTTACATTACACTTTAAAAAAAGAAAGGAAATAATTGACAAAAAATGTTGTTAATGCATCAGTTAGGGTTGTTTCCACACCAACAAAAGTGTGGGAATTCCACATCACAGTTAGCACACCACCACCACCCCACCCCACCCTCCAGGCACTGCCAGGCATCAAGGTGTGCATTGGACTGGTTGTGTTGAACTGTGAACCCATTCTCTTATACTGCACCACCACAGCTTCTTTACACATGGAATGGGATGAGAGTTAGGCTGATGACCAGAATGTGCACCCTGATGCCCCATCCTCCCAGTTCTGTGGTTACGACTGGATATCAGACTACATTTTAACATGCTTTTGTGTGTGCTAATGCCTGCTGATGTTGCCTGGCAAAATCAAATGATGTTTTAGTTCACTGTAGCAGTGAACTGGTACACACAGGGTTGTGATGTGAAACATTTGCTAATATGAAAACACACACTTGAAGATTTACTAATATTTATTCATTTTTTTAACAATAGAAAAAGGTTTTCACTTATTGATTCCTGTAAAAAGTTTTGTTGTACACAAATAATAGTAACTAAATATGGCTCATTAAAAAAAAATTCTTTATAGCCTTAAAATATGAGAAAACAAATATTTTTTACTAAGTAAATATGGCTCATTTGAAAAATAAATAACTTTTTTTATTACACTTCAATGTTAAAAAAATAGAACTTAAAGCTTGCTATTTCTTATTGAAATAGTTACTGCCTCTGCTACTAGAGGGCAGGAGGAGACTTGGAATTGGGTCTTAAAATTGGAGTGTGCAGGAGGAAGTGGAAACTACTGCTGAGATGGGGGAAGATGCCAAATAGTGAAGGGTAGGGGACAGGTCAGTTTCACTGCTGACCAGGGCTTTCAGCTGTGTCTTGCTCTGGTGGTGTTGATGATGACTGCATCTTGTCCTACAATGACTTCAGAGCCTGGACACTCTGAGTCAGGTACGTAACTTGAACTGTATTAGAATTTATTTTTTGGTTAATTTGGTCCAATTTTGCATTAGTTACATGCTGTTGCTGTAAATTTTGCTTCACAAATTCAATTAGTGTGTCTAATTTTTTTGTGTGTCTGTTCTTCTAATCATATAGAATATGGCAGCAGCCACACTGGGCTAGTCATCCATTCGTCGTCTGTTTGTTTGTGTTTTATTTTTCTGTCAGCCTGTTTTATCATTCCACATTGCTATGCTACCACATATTTCTGCATTTTGTTTTTATGCTGCTCCTGGTTTAGTTGTTATCGCAAGAGCTGCGTTCTGACATGTGAGCCGTGGTGTGCATCCGTGGGCTTGAGGTGAGCTGTTTTTTTGGCCTTGGACATTACATGGAGCAAGGGGCTGTGATGATATTAATGCCCCCTGTTGTATTGGGAATATGGAGGACTGAGCTCTTTTTACCTGCCTTTATTTGGACACCATCTGATTGCACCTTGGACCGCTCCTTAGAATTCTCTGGGGCGCTATTCTACTGGGAACCGGAGGTTTTTGATCGGGGATTGCCATAGATACTTCACTGCACAGAGTTTAGCTGTGGTGCCAATGGTATCATCTTTAATTAAACATCTAAAGACCCTGAAGTTTCTTCCAGAGCACCTATGTGTTCGATTCTAAGAGGGTTAACTGGGAGATTGTTCTGGAGGTTTCACTTGGGAACTTTTGGCCTTGTTCTTCTGCTGTATGATCGACTGAACTTGGACTTTGTTTTCAGCTAATTTGCAGTCCTCTTGAGGGGCCTCGGGGGTTAGTGTCCCACAAAGGAGCGGGGGTGGGGTCGGTTGGAGGACCTGGCCCGTTATTCCTCCCCCAGGCTTCTGAGGTAGTTGACTGGGGGGTGGGCTTGTCCCAGAGTTATAGTGGTGGGCCACTGACCTACTGCGGTGATTCCCTCATTTATTGTGGAAGAGAGCCTTCGGCCTTTTGATTGTTTCAGCATTTGAAAACTGGAAGACTGGGGACTTATTTGAGTTGTCAATCTTTGGAAGGCATTGGACTTGGCACAGCTAATTTCTATATCTGACTGTTTTAGACTGAGGGCTGGTTGGTTTACAGCCAGCCTGATCTTCTCCTGACTGCAAGTACTTTTTATTTATTGATTCATGTATATTTTTTGGAAGTTATGTGAGCAGTGAGAGTGCTCAGTAAATATCTGTGAATCCATCCTGCTACAGATATTTGTGAGAGATTTATCTGGAGGGTGGTTTCTGAACGATTTCCATAAACTTTTTTAAGTTTATTTATTTTATTATTTTGATTTATGGTGTTTAGTTGTAGGATCAGCGGGGTGTGAGAGGCCCAGGTGCTATAATTTTGTTTTGTTAGCTTAATCTGGTTGGCCCAGGTAGTGAGAGGACCGGTGGGATAACTATTTTACTGTGATAGGGAGGTTAGGTCTTTTATTATTTAAGTTTAATCTAGTGATTTGATTTTTATTTGGAGTTGGTATAGATTATTTGGTTGGGGGGTGT
The DNA here is from genome assembly GCA_016271365.2 of Neoceratodus forsteri. Classification (NCBI taxonomy): domain Eukaryota; kingdom Metazoa; phylum Chordata; order Ceratodontiformes; family Ceratodontidae; genus Neoceratodus; species Neoceratodus forsteri. The sequence continues at coordinate 497,051,550 of CM057453.1, forward strand.
GGGGAAAAGGTTTGGATAGGCTGTGACTTAGGGTTTTATATATTATGTTTAGTTGTTATAACTGACCAGGTCAGAGTGGTTTTGTTTTATTATGCTGGGGGCCTGGGATATTTGTCAGTTTGCTGTCCCTGTGAGAGGCTAGGGTAACAAAAGGATACTTGACAGAAGAGGTGTTCTTCTTTAACAGATCTTTTTATTCACTGGAACCATTAAATATGAAAATAACAAAAATAAAATGAACTGCACGATAAAGAACATAAAACAAATGCAGGTCATTTGAGGCATTTTACAGCGAAACAGGCAGGAATTCCATTATGCAGGCATAAACTGAGGTAGTACATTCCATTGCTACCATCTCCAAGATGCTTCCAACACAGCACCCAAACTCCATCTGCTTACACAAAAAAAAAAAAATCTGGTATATAAAGGGAGCAGTATAATATGATTGGTGCTCCTAACGTTCAATCAAACAACATTTTTTAAACATGCAAACCAACTTATTTATTTATGTAAATTATTGTACTTTAAGCATCCTAACTTATTCCATTTAGATTGACATCTTAAAATAACTTATTTCCCTTGAATAAATTCTAGTTCTAAATCTAGTTTGGAAACGCCGACAGACTCTGCCCAATTCCCTGCATAAAAGTAGAGAGAAAGAGGCCGTCCAGCTCTTAGAGAGCAGTAAAGCTGGACTAGTCTTTTCAGCATTTCATTACGCTCCCCAAGAAGGAATTTGAAATACAAGCGCAGGGTTAAAACCCTATTTAATCCATTTTTGAAGGAGGGGAATATATTCCTTTAAAGTAGAAAGACCGCGGCTTAAATGTTTGATTCCTTACTATATCTCATATTTTGAACTTAAGGACCGAAACGTAAAGTGCAGCTGCACGAATGTGCGCACAGACGAGAAGGAAACAGGAATTACTGGAACGTTTAAAAAAACATACTGGAACAAATCCTAGGTAAGTGGCTCTTCGTAGCGCTTTAACTAGTACTAGGATTTCACAACAGGGAACACACACAGGGCTGCTCTAAATGGGAATGAATTCAACTCAGTCCTAAAAACAAGATGGAGCAAAAGGCTTTTTCTTTCTTTTTGGAACGGGCTGACGGCAAGCAGAATACCGCACCCCTCATTAAGCCTGTCTAAATACTATTTATCTTCACTCACTAAGGAGAATTCTTCTGGGGTTATGAAAGGCTATAAATGGAACTGTATTTTTTATTATTACCTTTTAGATTTACAGAAGCATACTTCATCTAATAAAAAAGAGGGGGGGACTTGCACTCCCTTAACAACATTAACCCAATAGAAAGGTTACCTCAAGGAACTTCCAATATTTGAAGAAAATCACAAATTTACTGAGTAAATAGTTTGCAATAGATGGCCAGGCTATTACAAGCTATTTACCCAGTTACCCAATATAAACAAACATGGACAAACGAAAACAAAAGACGAAGACAGCATTCATTCCACAAGACAACAAATATAGAAAACGGAATGATGAGGGGGGGTTTTAGAAGACCCCCTTTCACATTTTCCTCCCCCCTTTTGATGGAGCCACAGCCCACCCTCTCCATGGCTCCACCCCGGGGTCCCTTAATATTACGAATACTAACAAGTAAGAGGAAGACAAGCATCCACTAAGTCATTATTCTTCATTACCCCGGGGTTAAGTGAACAACTCTCTCCCATTCCATATCTTGATAGGAAATCCGCATTTCCGTTTGTAATTCCCTTTCAGTGTTTTATAACAAAACGATAGGGTTGCAGTGAAAGGTACTACCGCATAACCCGAGGATTCTTATCTTTCATATTATGCAACCAGTATAACGGATTATGATCCGTCCAGATTACAAATTCTGTACCACATAAATAAAACCATAGGGCTTCAACAGCCCATTTAATGGCCAAGCACTCCTTCTCAATGGTAGAATACTTGATCTCTTGCTCATGTAATTTTCAGCTAACATACATGATGGGATGTTCTTCTCCTTTAATATTTTGTGTTAAAACAGCTCCAATACCCCTGTTTGACGCGTCGGTTTGAAAAATAAAGGGGCATGTAAAATCGGGGGTATGGAGAACTGGTGAAGAGCATAAAAGAGATTTTATAGTACAAAAAGCTTCCTCACACTCAGGACTCCACACTATTTTATCTGGACTATTTTTTCATGTTAAATCGGACAAGGGTCCGGTTTTAGTTGAAAAGGCAGGGATAAACCGTCTTTAATAACCTGCTAATCCTAAAAAGGCTCGCACATCTTTCTTTGTTTTTGGTCTGGGACATGTTGCCACTGCATCAACTTTAGTGACCTCAGGCCTTACACAGCCTTTTCCAATCAGGAATCCAAGATACTTGGTTTCTTGCATACCCATAGTACACTTTTCCGGATTTATGGTAAGTCCAGCATTGGAAATAGCAGCTAAAATGTCTGATAAGTGGCATACGTGCTCTTTCCATGTTGGGCTGAATACCACCACTTCATCTAGATATGCTGCACTATAAGTAGTATGAAGTGCTAGAATTTTATCCATAATTCTTTGAAATGTAGCGGGGGCCCCATGTAGCCCGGAAGGCATTACCATGAACTGGAATAATCCTAGTGGTGTACTGAATGCTGTTTTATCCCATGCTTCCGGTCCAAGGGTATTTGCCAATACCCTTTGTTAAATCAAGAGTAGAAAAGTATTGGGCATTACCTAAGTGATCCAATATGTCATCTATTCGAGGCATGGGGTAGCTTATCAAATTTGGAAATGGCATTCAGGCGACGGAAATCTAGGCATAAACGTACTCCTCCTTCTTTCTTTTTTACGACCACCAAAGGAAAACTCCAGTCACTATGAGAAGGTTCTATAATTCCCATTTCTTTCATTTTCTTTAATTTATGGTTTACAGATTCCCTAACCTTTTCAGGAAGACGGTAGGATTTCTGTCGGATGGAAGTATTCTGAGAAACTATGATGTTATGTGTTTCCCCTCTTATTTTCCCTGGTGTCCCCTTAAAAGTGCTCTTATGTGATTGTATTATAGACAATAAATCCGTTGTTTGTTGAGGAGTTAACTCTGGATTTATACAGATTTCTTTCAGGTCCCCTTTTACTTCCAGCCTACGATAGGCTACATCGAGTTCACTATTATTCATTTCTGGATAGACGTACCCACATACTTCAGGTCTTCTTTCATTCCAAGATTTTAATAGATTCACATGATATATACGTTTCTTATTAAGTTTATCATGTACATTAATTTCATAGGTGACAGGTTCAACCTTACGGATTACTTTATAGGGGCCTTGCCACTCATTAATAACTTATTTACGGATGAAGGTAGTAATAATAATACCTGGTCCCCCTCTGAAAATAATTTAGTCCCTGTGCCTTTGTCATATTGTTGTTTTTGAATTATTTGTTGTCTCTGATTAGTAGCATGAGCTAATTGACTGTTTTTTTCTATTCGTTCCCTCAATGGTGTAGGTTTTCCGGAGGGCACTTATTTTGTGGATCCTTATTATCTTCCCACCATTCTTTTATTATGTCCAGAGGCCCTCTTGGGTTTTTCCCATATAATAACTCAAAAGGGGAAAACCCAGTTGAGGCTTGGGGCATCTCATGGTAAGCAAACATTAAATACGGGAGATAAATATCCCATTGCCTACCTTCATCCTGGATAAACTTTTGGATCATTTTTTTCATGGTTTGGTTGAAGCGTTCTACCAGACCGTTGGTTTGGGGGTGATAAGGAGTGGTTTGAATAGCCTCAATTCCTAAAGTCTGGTAAAGCTGCTTCAACACCTTGGAACAAAAGTTCGAACCTCTGTCTGTAAGTATCTCCTGAGGAATACCTACCCTACTGAAAATCTTTCCCAGTTTCTCAGCAATTCTAGTGGTGGTGATAGTTCGGAAGGGTACCACCTCCGGATATTTAGTGGCATAATCACATACCACTAGAATGTACTGGTTTCCTTTAGAACTTTTCTGCACTGGTCCTACAATATCCATTGCAATTCTCTGGAAGGGAGTGGTGAACAAGGGCATAGTTTGCAGTGGTACTTTCTCTTTCTTCATAATCTTTGCCACTTTTTGGCAATCTGGACAACTTTTACAATAGTTAGCAACTTGTTCATGAATTCCGGGCCAGGAAAACCTGTGCAATAACCTACTCAGGGTACGGTCTCTCCCTAAATGTCCGGCCATTGGAATATCATGAGCAAGTTTCAACAAAAGAGGACGATATTTTTCAGGAACCAACAGTTGTTCAACTCTTTCCTTTGTTCGAGGATTAACACATATCCTATAAATCAAATCATTTTTCTGTTGAAATTTGTTTGTATTCTGCTGACTCCTATCCTGAGAGGAAAACAACATTTTTAAAGCCTCATCCTCTTTCTGTAACTTTAGAAAATTTTCCTTTTCCCACTCTTCTATATTCCATGAAATTTTATCTCCTGTCTGGGAAGATTGCTTTTCAGTCCACCTATACTTTTCACTTCTTCTTTCTCTTTTAGTCTTTTTAATTTTTCCTGGTTCACCATAAATGTCCTCTTCAAAAGGAAAATAATGTCCTAATATATCAGCTTGTTGAGTGGAGGTCTTCTTTGATCGGGTCACCACTGCACATAAGTTTGTAGATATTAGAGTTTGAAAAGAGGGACAGTCATGTCCAATTATCACTGGTACCAGAAGGTTGGGCACCACACCTACTAGTAGGGTTTGCACCTGTCCTTGTATATTCAGTTCTGCCTCCTCTAAAGGATATGAATGAGTGTCCCCATGAATACATATCACCTTTGTAGTTGGACTATCCAAAGAAGGGGCGCACTTAATAATTGAGGTTGAACAAGAGTCTGTTTGCTTCCTGAGTCTAACAAACCTATGACTTTATGCTGCCCCACTTGAACCGGTACCATAAACTGCCCCCAGCTGGCTAGTGCTAAATGTGTTTGTTCCACCTTTTTCTTAGGGCAATACCTTGCAATGTGTCCTTTAGATTTACATTCGTGACACAAAATGTCTGGGTTATATCCTCTTCCTACTTTGCTAGTGCTCTGTACAGTAGAAATATGATTACCCCCCACTGTAGTAGGAGTTCTTACCGGCTGGTGTGGGTGGATCTGATGAAAAGTCCTCTGCCTTTGGGGACGGGCAGTAATATAGTCCTCAGCCAGACGAATAGCGATTTCCAAGGTCTCTGGGTGATGCTCTTTAACCCAAAGTTGAACATCGGCTGGAAGAACACATAGAAACTGTTCTAGGACTATTGTCTCAATAATCTGTTCTGTCATTCGGGTATTAGGTTGTAGCCATTTGACGCATAAATCCTTCAACTGCGTAAAGGTATCTTGAGGATTATCAACTGTAGTATATTTAAATGAACTAAATCTCTGTCGGTAGGTCTCAGTATTTATATCATATCGCTTTAAAATAGCTTGTTTTACCCGGTCATAGTTATTCACATCTACCATGTCCACGCGGCTATAAGCAAGTTGAGCCTTCCCGGTCAGATAAGGTGCTAACCGAATTACCCATTGGTCTCTGGGCCAGTTACAGGCTATTGCCACCCTCTCAAAAGTCAACAGATAAGCCTCTATATCATCAGTACTTGTTAATTTGGCCATTTTAATGTCCTTCTGACTTCCTCCAGGGATAGCAGGGGCTCATCCCGTACCCAATGCTTGGAAAGCACTTAGGGTGTCATTCCATCTGGCCTCATACTCTCTCCAGTCTCTATTCCTCTGTCTCTCAATTTCTAGCTGTCTGGTACAGAGCCATCTTAACAAGTCCTGTGGTTCCTCCAGGAGGTGCTCTTCCTCACTACCTCCACTAGCTTGTGCCAGTCCCTCATCCTTGGGTACCTCCATCTGATGTTTAACCGGAACCTTCCTCCGGGTCACTGGTTCCAGACCTGGGAGCAAGGGTAGTTGATATTTAGCTGTCACCAATCTGGTATGCACTCCCTGTGGTTGTGGTTGATCTGTCCGTTGAATGTCCTCTCGAACCTGTAACATCAGGTATCCCCTTGGCCTTGGAACAGGTCTTTCCATTGGTTTCCTCAACCTGCCAATATCCCACTCTCACACCAATGTGAGAGGCTAGGGTAACAAAAGGATACTTGACAGGAGAGGTGTTCTTTTTTAACAGATCTTTTTATTCACTGGAACCATTAAATATGAAAATAACAAAAATAAAACGAACTGCACGATAAAAAACATAAAACAAATGCAGGTCATTTGAGGCCTTTTACAGTGAAACAGGCAGGAATTCCATTATGCAGGCATAAACTGAGGTAGTACATTCCATTGCTACCATCTCCAAGATGCTTCCAACACAGCACCCAAACTCCATCTGCTTACACAAAAAAAAATCTGGTATATAAAGGGTGCAGTATAATTTGATTGGTTCTCCTAACATTCAATCAAACAACATTTTTTTAAACATGCAAACCAACTTATTTATTTATGTAAATTATTGTACTTTATGCATCCTAACTTATTCCATTTAGATTGACATCTTAAAATAACTTAGTTCCCTTGAATAAATTCTAATTCTAAATCTAGTTTGGAAACACCAACAGACTCCGCCCAATTCCCTGCATAAAAGTAGAGAGAAAGAGGCCGTCCGGCTCTTAGACAGCAGTAAAGCTGGGCTAGTCTTTTCGGCATTTCATTACACTCCCCAAGAAGGAATTTGAAATACAAGCGCAGGGTTAAAACCCTATTTAATCCATTTTTGAAGGAGGGGAATATATTCCTTTAAAGTAGAAAGACTGCGGCTTAAATGTTTGATTCCTTACTATATCTCATATTTTGAACTTAAGGACCGAAACGTAAAGTGCAGCTGCACGAATGTGCGCACAGACGAGAAGGAAACGGGAATTACCGGAACATTTAAAAAAAATACTGGAACAAATCCTAGGTAAGTGGCTCTTCGTAGTGCTTTAACTAATACTAGGATTTCACAACAGGGAACACACATGGGGCTGCTCTAATTGGGAATGAATTCAACTCAGTCCTAAAAACAAGATGGAGCAAAAGGCTTTTTCTTTCTGTTTGGAATGGGCTGATGGCAAGCTGAATACCACACCCCTCAGTAAGCCTGTCTAAATACTATTTATCTTCACTCACTAAGGAGAATTCTTCTGGGGTTATGAGAGGCTATAAATGGAACTGTATTTTTTATTATTACCTTTTACATTTACAGAAGCATACTTCATCTAATAAAAAAAGGGGGGGGACTGGCACTCCTTTAACAACATTAACCCAATAGAAAGGTTACCTCAAGGAACTTCCAATATTTGAAGAAAATCACTAATTTACTGAGTAAATAGTTTGCAATAGATGGCCAGGCTATTACAAGCTATTTACCCAGTTACCCAATATAAACGGACATGGATAAACGAAAACCAAATACGAAGACAGCATTCATTCCACAAGACAACAAATATAGAAAATGGAATGACGAGGGGGGGTTTCAGAAGACCCCCTTTCACAGTCCCCCCCATTGTGCACTATTCAGCCTCCACCCTCCATGCCTCCACCCTTTCTACCCCTTCCATTGGCTTTTTCTACCTACCAATGTTGCCGGGCTTTAGGTATCGCCCGCAGGAGGAGGGGATGGGTTGGGGGGATGAACAGTGGAGGCTGGAAGAGTGGGGTGCTCCTATCAGGGTTATTAAGTCCAGAAGATGCCCTGGGGTGAAATGGAGTCTAGAGCATGGGCCATCTTGCCTAGCCTCCATACCCAAGGGCACCATCGTTGGGGATGGGCAGGTGGCTGGGGCATCCCAGGAGTTCAGTCCAACTGGGGCAGTGTTGTGCAATGACAGATCTGTCAGAAATAAGTCTGCAGTGATTGTGGATCTTGTTGGGTTGGCAGATCTGGCTTTCATCACCGAGACCTGGCTGGACGATAATGCGGGTCCCATATTTGAGGCCGCAATTCCGACTGGGTACACAGTGATATACCGCCCGAGGTCGGACCGCAGGTGGGTTGTGATCTGCTTCAAGCCTGAATTGGATCTCACTAGTGTTCCAGTTGAGGTGGCCAGCTCACTTGAATGTGCTGTAGTAGCAGGCGCAGGCTATAGAATAGCTCTCATCTATCATCCACCCGGAGATGGGAAGTAATTCCTTAAGGAAGTGGCAGACTTTGTTGTCGACATGGCATTTGAGTCACCCAGGCTGATGGTCCTGGGTGACTTCAATGCCTGGACCAATGATGAACTCTTGCAATTTGGACAATACTTCCTCCAGTTGATGAATTCACTGGGCCTGAGACAGGTGGTTACCACTGCGACTCATAAACATGGCCATTCCCTTAACCTGGTTTTCCTACTGGGGATCGAGGCCTCAGACATGGGAGTGGAACCAGTCAGTTGGTCTGATCACTACACGGTCAGGTTCAATTTTGGCACCCCCATGTAGGCCAAACCCTGTGGAGATGATCAAGTTCTGACCTTTATGGAATATTACATCCGATGGCCTAGTAGCGGTCTTTGACCTATCTGAACTTCTTGTGGATTGCAAGGATCCTGAAACTTTGGTTTTGGCATATAATAATGCCATCACCTTAGCCTTGGATACTATTGCACCAGTGCATGTGCGTGCTCTCTCCCTCCACCCTCGGGCTCCATGGGTTGATGGTGCCTTGAGGGAGTTGAGGTGACTAGGTCACAGGTTAGAACATTGTTGGTGGAAATCCGGCTTGTATGCCGACCACCTTAGACTGCTAGAACATTATCAGTACTATCAGTCAGAAATTTCCCATAAGAAGGCAGAGTTCCTGTCTGGGGAAATTTCTACCACTCAGAATCAACCAGCTCAGCTCTTCAGAACTGTCGGCAGGCTGTGCAACCCAACCTGTATGAGATCCGAAGAACTTTTTCACAATTGCAGTGTGATGAGCTTGCTCGGTTCTTCGCTGATAAGGTGGCCGACATTCGGTTGGAGATAATTTCAACACATTCTATGTGAGTTGTGGAGGATCAGGACCTGGCACCATCCCTCTGTTCTCCTGGAGTACCTTCGACCATCCAGAAGTCATGGATGTTATGCAGATTGTCCAGGGGATGCGCCCTATATGCTGTAGTTTAGACCCGGGCCCTACATCCCTGATTAAGGGTTGTGGTGATTTTATTGGCCTAGTTCTGGCACAGATAGTCTGGTGCTCCCTTGACTCTGGTGAATATCCCTGCTCCTTGAAAGAAGCAGTGGTGACACCGTTGTTGAAGAAAGCTTCTTTGGACCTAGACTGTCTTGCAAACTACAGGCCTATCTCGAACCTTCCCTCTGTGGAGAAGGTGATCGAGAAAGTAGTGGCTGCTCAACTGGAGAAACATTTGACCATCCATAACATCTATGAACTCCTCCAATCTGGTTTTCAAAAGAGGCATAGTACCGAGACTGTGTTGGTTCGGGTGCTCAATGATCTCCTGATGACGAGAAACCACAGAAAACGATCCATTTTGGTACTTTTAGATCTGTCATCAGCTTTCAACACCGTTGACCATGGGGTTCTGCTTGAGCGTCTGAGATTTATCTGTGGGCTGTCTGGTTTGGTCCACAGATGGTTTACATCTTACTTCACTGGAAGAACTCAAAGGGTTGTGCCAGGGTTTTTTTCCTCTGATACAATCTCGCTGTCATGTGGGGTTCCTCAGGGCTCAGTATTGTCCCCCATGTTGTTTGTGGTGTATATGCTTCCCCTTGGAGACATTGTAAGATGGTATGGACTGAGGTTTCATTGCTATGCTGATGATATCCAACTCTACCTGTCTTTTGCGCTCGACCAGGAAGGAACAGTCTCAGTATTTAATAATTGCCTTGATGAAATCCAAGAGTGGATGAAGTCCAGTTGGCTGAAGTTGAACCCTGAGAAGACAGAGGTGATGGTTTTGGATCCAGGTCGCCAGATAGGGGGGCTGGGGGCAGGCTGCTCCTTAGGATTGTTCCTTGGAGATGCTGAACTTCAGGCCACTGAACAGGTGCGAGACCTAGAGTGGTTGTTGGATGCAGGGCTGACACTTCAGGCACAGATGTTGGCCATCGTAAAGTCATCTTTTTACCATCTAAGAAACATCACTAGGATCAAGCACCTTGTTCCGTCCGGAGACCTTCCTACACTGATCCATGCCTTTGTGACCTCGCACTTAGATTACTGCAACTCACTTTACTTTCAGCTACCGGGGGTTGATATCCACCACTTGCAGCTGGTGCAGAATTCAGCTGCCCGGTTGTTGATGGGGATTTCTAGATCTTCCCATATCACACCAGTGCTGTGGAAACTGCACTGGCTGCTGGTTCAGTGGTGGATCACCTTCAAAGTCGGGTTACTGACATATAAAGCCCTACACGGACTTTGCCCTGACTACCTGAAAGAGCTCCTGATTTCTTATCACCCTGAGTGACCACTCCGCTCGGCCAACGAGGGGTTGCTGGAGATTCCGAGGATGACTTTAAAATCTGCTGGGTCCTGGGCATTTATGTTCATGGCCCCGACCCTCTGGAATTCTCTACCCTGTCAGATTAGGGAATGCATGACCGTGGGGGATTCAAACAGGCTTTAAAAGCTTTTCTGTGGAATAAGGCTTACGGTGAAGATGATGGCTGATATTGTTTGTATTTATTGAATGTGATGATGTTTTGTTTTAATTGTACTGCACCTTGGTACTTGAAAGGTGCACTATAAATAAAGTATTATTATTATTATTGTACCTGAATCAGACTGTCCAGGTGCTGACACAGAGCTTGCGTATGGCTTGTTATTGGGTCTGTGGAAAGAAACAAAAAAAATAGAAAAATGAGTAACATGTCTGTTAACTATTTGTCTTTATCATCTCTTTGAAGTACTGATATATAAAGAAGTTGTATAGGAGACTGAATTATATCTATTCACAACAAGCCTATTGTTCTTCATCTTTTTTGTTGTACCACATGACATTGAGGCTGAAGGGTGAGAGACAACAGTGTTGTTATGTGACAGACAAGGGGAATCAGATGTTGAACAAGGTGTAACACTGTTGATAAACCATTTTTATTATTTTTGCAATAAGGTATTGTCAGGGATATGTTAATGGTCAGTGAATGAGTCTTCAGGGTCATGTTGCGCTCGGCCATGCCTTGTGCCAGATTACAGCCATAAAGGGTAATTAACAGACCATTAACATAAGTCCTGGTTATGCCTTATTGATTAATGATGACATTGCTGCTCTTAAAATATTGTGCAGCAGTATCTATACTGTAATAATAATATGGTAGTTAAATAAACATGTTGCTGAGGTGTCTTACCAGACATTCTAAAATGAGAGGAGAAATAGTGGAAGCTGATTGGTTGAAGCAGACTTTGACCCATGACAATATCTAACACTATTGTCACACTCCAAAGTTGATTACCAAGATGAGACATTTACCAACGTTTTAGGGCCATTTTAGTATTGCAATAATACACTACAGAGTGTGGTATATCATGCAATATTACCATTTCTTGGGTGTATGAGGCACTCAGTTTGTGGGTCCTACCTAACAATGTACATGAGGTGGGATGATATTTACTGATATACCACAGTCTGCTTGTGTATTACAGCTTTATTATCACATGACAAGAAAATAATCAACATTTTGATTCGTGACTGTGTGACTGTCATAGTGAGGTTGTTGCACCATAAGGTGATGTGTGTCAGGTTATGCTGTACAACCTCATGTGTGTGGGCTCAGCACTGTGAGGCACTTCATTGATAGCCACAATATGATTGTTACTCACATGATGCTTCTTTGCATGTTCTTAAGAAGCTATTATATTTCTACACAGTTTCTTAAACATGTTTTACATTTGTATTTTTAGGGCGAGATATTCAAAAGGGTTGCACAATAGTGCAACGGGGTGCACCATGCACAACTCACTGATGCACCCCAGCACGATATTCAACTGGGGAAAGTGCCTGGCACAAATCCCGATGCGCCGTGGTGCATCAGTAATGTATGCAGCACAAGTGGGAGGGGTGTGCCCATGCATACACCACACATCCTGATATTCAGCCCGGGATGTGCTGAGCATAGGCAGGCGCAACTCCTACATGCGCCACACACAGTTGTGTCAAAATGAAGAGGAGCAACAGCTGGCCACCCACAGGTGAGCTGCCATATTGCAGGGAGCAACATGGCAGCTACCAGCTGTGGTTGGCCACCCGAGCTCCAGCGGCACCATCCGTCACGGACGCCCCCCCATGCCCAATTGTGGGCTTTCATTTTGTCAACATCCCTGGTGGTCCAGTGGACCCTATCCCTCAGCCCAATCATGGGCTTTCAATATGCTAATCTCCCTGGTGGTCCAGTGGAACCAATCCAATGGCCTGATCATGGGCTAACAGTATATGGAATAACCCTGGTGGTCCAGTGTTACCCTCCCAACCCACCCACTCAGTCTCACCACCCCACTCCCCCAGCCAGCGGTGGTGGCAGCACCGCCATAAGCCACCCAGCTGCCTGCCAACTGACAGCATACAGTATGGCCGTACGCCCATTGGTCCACAGCGTGGGCCAATGGGCATACAGATCGTACTGTACTACATAGTCCTAATCTGTGAATGAATGGATTCATTCACATTATGGTACTGTGTAGTACAGTATGGTCTGCATGCCCATTTGCCCAGTAGGTGCAAGGCTAGTCTGCCGTGAGATATACCCTGGACTGCACTATTGAGGAAATATATTGTGTCTGGCTATTGTGTAACTGTGTATTTAGTAATTCGACTGCAAGGAGTTAGTAAATATTCACAAGATGTTGCTGTGTTCTTTCAGTTGCATAACAATTGTAAGTATTTAGTGTATAGTGGAGTGTTGTTCTGTATAGAATTACACCTATTTCAAAATGCTGTTCTACCACAATTCCGAGGTCATGGAATGCTGTTCTACCCTGCTGTGGTAGAACAGCATTCTAGAACCTCTAGAGACTGCACGAGTCAGTTTCAGTTTTAAAGCAAAAGAACTCACAAAACACATTTTTCACACAGTACTATAAGCTATTAAAAACACAGGGTGAGCAACTCTATGCACAACCAGTGTGTTTTGACAACTCTGGGTTCTGATTCCCATGGACCTCTCAAGCTTCATTCTCAAGGTCAGAGGGAATCAGAATCCCTCTGTGGCAGAACACACTGGTTCTGCATAGTTGCCCATCCAGTATTCTCTATTTGTAGTCCATGTCATTCATTGTTCAAGACAAACATTATCGTGACTGCCTATGATCAAGGCCCCTGGAATTCTGTGTTTTCTGCAGAATTTGCATCATGCCGCAGAATATATATATTGCCGCAGAATTCATTGTTTTTGGTGAATTTTCATTTAAATATTCTGTCTTTCTATAGTATCAGGCTTTTTTCCCATCTCGTTTATCCTGAAGCCCCTCCTCTATGCTCAGCATATGATGTCATTGATGACATCACGTCATAATTAACCAATGACAGGACTGTGTTCTGCCAGAGAAGTGAATAAATCATGCCGCAGAAATCAAAGAATGCTGCCGCAGAAGCCAAGAAGCCCTGCCGCAGAAATCAGAAAATTCTGCTGCAGAGCACCAGGGGCTGTGCCTATGATACAGTTGCTAACTGTTGTATATTTACTTCTTATGTTTTAAAATAATGGTGGCTTTTAACATAAACAATACATATGGACAGATGTTCCTGGCTCCTCCTCTTCCTGTTTAACAACAGGTTCTGCCATGGTCTGCAGTGGTTCTGTAATAAACAATATATTTTGGTGAGTATGATATGGCCATGAAAACATCTGCTAATGTGTTTGGATGAGTAAGTTGAAATGCAGTGCTGATGCCCCATGGCAAACCACTCTAAGAAGGTCCACAAGATTCTTTGCAATAATATAAACTTTATTATACAATATAAAGAAAAAATCCTGGTCTCTGATTGGCCAGTGTGAGACTGGACCCATGATGTTATCCCAATAGAACATCATGGGTCTAGTCTCAGCCTCACTGTGAACCACTAGATGATTCTTTACTACTTGATAATGATATCCTCCTTCTCTTAAGAAACAAAAATATTTTTCCACACTTACAAAAACGTTGTTTGAAATGATTTTTTTTTAAATTTTGTATAAGAATGAGCCATTGTATAATAGCAATAATGCCATCCAGGGTGTGTGTCGTGGTGGGATGTCATGTCTCAGGTACTGGATGCACTCGGTCTGCGGCCTTGAGCCCAACCACCTGAGACGTGACGTTATCCCAGCATGACAAACACCCTTTTGGGCATTATGGTTTGAGCTACCCTACAAATGCTACGATTCCACAGAGAAACCCAAAATAGAGAGTAAAAACAAAATTTATCACTACAGCCCCTCCCCCCCACACACAGTAATTTCATGTCTCGATCCAGCAGTTGGGGGTAATACAAAATTTATTGTGAACCTGTGACCCCTGCTCAAACCAATACAAGACAGCATTTCTTACTTCTGATGCCTTTTTCTGTTCCCAGTTGATAACATTGTGACTGACAGCACATGCACAGCTTACCAACACGCTGTACAGCTGCTGACTAAAATTCATCCAATTACTTTTGTAATAGTAAATGTTTTGTTTAGTCTGCCAGGATGTTAAGATTTACCACATGTAATACAGCAAATACCAGCTTTTTCCCCACTAAACTCCAGCTTCTGACTGCACTGTTACTTGTTTCAACTTCTGCAATCTGAATCTGGATTGGTACAGTTCCGGCTTGTTACAGCAACTACAAAACTAAATACAATAAGTGTGTGTGGAAGAAGTGATAGGCAAAAAAAGACATGTTTCTGTGTATGTTGTGGGGGTGGCACAGACCCAGAAATACGGAGAAAAACAGTGATCTAAAAGAGAACGCATGAAATGTGAGATGTAGGAGTGGCATCTGCTGGAAAATATATAAAGCAGAAAATTGGTTCTACCTGTCATAAACAAAGAAAAATAAAATAGTAATACAAAAGTATTACAAACATACTGCCACTTTTCCTTTTTGAAACAAACAAACCATTCTATTATAGCAGTAAGGCACTCCAGGGTGTGTGTTATTGTGTGCTATCATCACTCCTGGGGTGGTAGATTTATGCGGTTTCACCTTGGGTGTCAACCCACTCCAGGAGTGACGTTATTACATATTACACTACGGGGTATGAAAATCCTATAAACTTTTTGGTCAAAATGCATCACATGATCATAATATGTCCTACAATAACGCATGGCTGAAAAATGGTACTTAGAAAAAACATACTTAAAAACATTTTAAATGTATTTTACACATGGGTGCATTGTATCATCGCAATAAGGCACTTCATGGTGTGGGTTATTGGTGGATTTACCCACTTCTTGTGTGGCAAAGTCACTCGGCTGCACCTCGAGACACACCACAAAAGATGTGGGTAAATCCCCCAATAAGCCACACCCTGTCATGCCTTATTGCTTAAATAACACACACCCTGTCGTGAGTTATTGCTTATTATACAAGAGGCATCTCCTCTCAGCCAATCGGAACACAGAATTGCTGTCAGTTATCATCCCACAAACTGCACTGGAGAACCCCCAGAGTCAGTTATTTAGTCAAACCCCACCCACAGTCATTTAATCAACCCATAGCCATGCCTACAGTCCTTTAATCAACCCATAGGCATGCCTACAGTCATTTAATCAACCTACTTCCATGCCCACAGTGGTTTTGATTCCTAACCATGTGACTGCAGTGAAAAAAACAAAACAAAAATGCTACCTTCTGCCACAGGGTCTTCGCCTCTGTGTTACTAGACTCCAGAAAGACAAAACCGCAAAAACACCCTCCACAAAAAACAATGTAGGTGACTCCACTTTCCTAGTGCGACTGACTAACCTTTCAAATCACATCCACTACGTTCTGTGCTGTCTACGAGCACACGTGATGGGGGCACAACAAAGAAAGGAACTTCCGGGCAGCTGAAAAGCTATGCGAGAAACTCCAATCAGATAATAATATCCAGCGAGATGGAGATATGATAATTCTGCCTGGCATGATTAAATGCCTCTGCTTCGCTTCGGCATTTAATCATCCACAGAAGCAGGTTATTGCTTTATATACTTCATCTCGCTGGATGTTATCACTTAAATAGTCTGAATGTTGCCACATAGCAGTTTCTTTTACATTGTTGTTACACTATGCATCTTGTACATTATCTGGTAGGTTCTTTTGTAATTATACATTTCTTGTGTGTGCTTGACTGTGGCATTATTGTGTGTGTGATTATACTCACGTTCTGTTGTGACAAAGATGATGTCCTGGTCAGCAGATTCACTGTCTGTCCCCTACTCTTCAAGGACCGGGTCTGGGGCAGATGATGCTTCACCAGCTGTGGCTCCAGTGGCTGTTTATAAACAGAAACAAATTAATGTTTAAGAATGGTAATCATAATGATGAGTCCCTGCCAAGCAGGGTAACTCAGACAATTCATACATAACCTATATACTAGTTTATCTCATAGAAATGGCTGCAGCCTTAAGTCAGATATAACAACAATTATATAGGCACTAACAATTAAACAATAAAAGTACATTTCATCCAATTAAGTTAGTAAATAATTTAGTGTTTTGTACACTTATGAACGCTCCTTACACACATTGACAAACTGTTAAAAATCAAGTACTATTCCAACTTCCCATTGGTGGTGTTTCTTTCATGACCATGACTAATACCCCTCCTATGAGTGCTACTTTCTCAGACATGTATGTGCTCCTTAACTGTCAACAGATAAAATTGAGGATCTGGCTCCACTTGAGGCCTGTCTGTGTATTTCTTAGTATGGCACTTGAGCTCACAATAATGGTGAATTCATGTATGCCGTGTTGACATGCTGTGTGTGTGTGTGTGTGTGTGTGTGTGTGTGTGTGTGTGTGTGTGTGTGCGCGGTACATGTGTGTATGTGTATGGGGGATCATGAAATTGGTGGAATACAGCAGAGCTTTGAATTATGGTATAACATGGAGGAACATAAGACTAAGTATTTAGTGTAAAAAGTACAGAATAGTCACAGGTGAAAAGATCTGTGGAAGTCTTATTTAACATTATATAACAACATGTTAGCTTGTTTTCTTGTGTCTTTAAAAAATGTTACAATGTTTTCTTTTTTTTTAAGTTGAATATGGGCACATTTTATACAAGCAATAAGACATGCCTTTTTTTGGTAGTACTGAGATACGTGCACACCCAGAAACTTAAGCAACTTTAACTGTGGTGTTATGTCTAATTATGCCTCTGGGTGTGTGATTATCTTAGTACTATGAATATCCAGCTGTGTGTTACTGTTTACATATCAGACAGTATTTGTCATTTTTGGGATAACACTTTGTATCATTTATTGTAATTTTTTTTTGTTTTTAGCATATTGTACATGGTGATACTCTGTGCTTATGGTTAAATGTAAGGAAACAATATGCAGTACTCAGTCTCCGAATTGTGGCTTCCCAGCCTGGAGCCACAGCTGTCATGCCTGGTTGTACCAGACTTGGTCTTTTTCCGGCACCTTCCCCACATCCTTCATTTTATAAAACTTCTGTTGGAGTAGTTTCCACTTCCTCGTGCAGTTTCTCCACTTCTTCTTGTCCATGCCCTTCTTGTGGCGCAAATATTTTGTGACCCTCTTCCAAATGTCCTCCTGTGGCATTTTGGTTGCCCTCATAATTATTTTGGGGTAATAAATTTTTGTGATTCCCTCCAGTAGCAGAGGCAGCTGCTGTTGGGTCCAGGACTTTGGCATTTCTGAAAGAGAATAAGAAGTAGAAAAAGTAAAGGGTCACTGTATCTTATATTTTTTCACTGGTATGTACTTGTGAATAGTGTTGATATAGAGAATACTGGATGGTCAACTATGCACAACCAGAGTGTTCTGACACAGAGGGGTTCTGATTTTCAACTGTGTTTGCCAGTCAACATACAGGATTTCCGAACCCACTTTTTAACTGTGAACTGTGAATAGGTCTTGCCATGTTTCCATGAGTTACAGAATGATTATATGGTGTGCAAAAAGGTGTTGCGTCAGTCTGATTCTTACCAACGTATAATCAGTACTTCTCAGGTACTACTTGCATGCGCATCACTGTCTCAGGACTACAGTTAAGTCGGGAGCGTTATGGTGAGCGTACAATGGCACCATCTGTTTGACATTTTTTCCTGGTGTGGTTGAGGTCACACGACATCCAGCCACATATTGGTAGGTGTGGGATGTAACAGGGGCTGCAGATGGTACTTTCCAGGCCATAATTTGGCTTGTCGGGGTTCAGTTGATTACAGGCATCTGGTTTTTTTGGGGGGGGGGCCAAACTGGGGTTGAGGGTGTGCGACATCCAGCCATGGATTATTGGGTGTGGGTGTGACAGGGACTACAGACGTTACTTTTCAAACCATAATTTGGCCTCTCTGGGTTGGGTTGGGGACAGGTACTTGGGCTTTGGGGGGCATACCGGGGTTGAGGTTGTGCGACATCCAGCCACAGATTGGTGGGTGTGGGTTGTGAGAGGAAGTACAGAAAGTACTTTTCAGGCCATTGTTTGGCCTCTTGGGGTTGGGGACAGGTATCTTGGTTTGGAGTGTGCCTCAGCCATCGAATCACTGTGCCATGATGAACCACCTGCCAGACAGTGAAACACACTGCTGCGGTTTATGAGGCAGAACTGTACTGGGTTACACAGAGCCACAGCAATTACCATAAGCACACACACTGTAGTACACCCTTAAAATGCTAGCTGCTGTTTGCATTCTCCAATTGCAGATAGAGGTATTCATTAAAATCCCCCCCACATAGCATATTATAGTATATGGTTAGGGCTTATTCTAGATGGAAATCAGTGGCTTTTCAAATGTTGTTGTAGGACAGTTCAAAGGTCAGAAAAGTTGTTGTACTATCGATCTGATGTCACATCGATAGTACAACAACTTTTTAGCTTTGATCTGCCTTCTGATTGGCTCACTCCACCTAGCTCAACGGAAAAAATTATCCGAACATGGCGGCTGCAGTTTAGCGAGCGTGGAGTAGTGGACACTGCTTATTTTGACATGAGGAGCTAGCGTTGCTCCGTGTCAGAAAAGCAAACTTTTTTTTACATTTTATTTTTAAAAAATTATTATTTCCTACGCCGGGTGAGCAGGAGTGGGAGAAGCTGAACAAGTGGCAGCGGGCCGACAGGGAGAAGCCGGAGCGAGTGGGAGCAGGGCAAATCTGGAGCAAGTGGCAACAGGAGCAGGAGAAGCTGTGAGTGGCATGAGGTAAAACAATTGAAATAAGCCCTAACCATATACTATACAAAACAGTGGATGGGTGACCATCCACAACAAGGCTATGTTTCTCTTTGAGTTAATGATATTAGGGGCCTTCTAGCTTCGCCTCGAGGTCTCTATGATGTCATCAACCCCCCCCGAGGGAAACATAGCCTTTTTGTGGATGGTCACCCATCCACTATTCTATATGTGTTATATGCCTTTGTCTCAGCTAAGTGTTATATTGTGTTTTCACAGAGAGACAGTGGCTACGGTGCAATATTTCTTTCTGTACAAAACATGCTTCTGTGGGTTTGTTCTATTTTTTGACAGATACAGGTGGGTCTTAAAATAGCCTTTTTTGTGTTGTAGCTGTTTATACAGACATTCTTTTCTTCAGATCACAGCATGGATGCCATCTCAGAGGTCTCCCAAAAATAGGCAATTGCCTGTGTCTGACAAGTGCACACCATCTCTTAGATACAGCCAATCTTTGAAATACTTAATTTGAGGATGACGGACTGCGCACTTTCCCAGATCATGCAGAAATGCAGAGATGTGAATATTAACTTTTTTCTTGCTCTGTCAAGCAGATACATATGTTGATCTGCACTCCAGACCATCCACTCAGTAATATCCGAATATATGATTTTACAGGCAGACAGCATCTCTGTAAGTGAAACTAGGTTCAATTTAGCTTCAGTAACTAAATCTATCCACCTTTTGTCACTCAAATCATTTCCTCCGAGATGGATCAGCAGTACATCTGGTACTGAGTGGTTGCTCAATAGGTGTTGCATGGTAGGCTTGAGCTGCTCCCATGTCATGCCTCCCTTTCCAAATCAGTAAACCTTACAATTTGGTAGGTTTAAGTCACTGCCAAAGTGATTTCTCCTGGAATACTCACCACCTCGGCGAATTAAACTGTTGCCTACCAGCTACACCGTGATTCTGGACTTTTCTGCCATGATCTAAGTTTCTTTTAAAAGAAAGTGACAGAGGGCTCAAGTAAAACAGTCTGAGTCTGTTGCTGGCCAGTGGCATCTGAAGAGTTCTGCCAGTCAATTTCTTATGGAGAGTGATTTTATTGTTTTTATTGTAATCATATTGTTATCGTCGTTCTATGTTATATGTATGCATTGTAATTGTGTATTTGTACAGCGCTTTGACTTTGAAAAGTGCTTAAAAATAAATTTTTACTTACTTACTTATTTACTAATTTGTTTTCTTCCTCAGAGATACAGCAACAGAAAAAAACTAAATATTTATTGACTACTGCCTGCTGCATGGGGCCAATAAGAAAATCACATTACTTCAGTGCCTGATATTATTTTTACTTTTGGCTGTGGAGCAGACTAAACTTTTTTTTTTTGGTGGGAATTCATGCCTCTGATTGGAAGCTTTGAAAGAACACATCACTAGATGCATTCTGATTTACTGGCAGCCACCTTCATACACACGTGTCTGCAGTCTGGGAGTCCCTTTTGAGCTGTTATCTGTGCTGGTGAGTACTCCTTGAAGATCTGTCTCAAACTGTTAAAATTTACACTTATGTGAATGTTTACCCTTTCAGATGCTTGCAGAATTGCAGAAAAAAATGTTAGTAGCATGATAGACCTATTTTTAATAGTTTAATGCATTTTTAAATAGTTATATCTTATTAAGTAAAACTAGTGCACTTACTGTCTCTTCTGTCACTTGGTACAGTTTTCCAGAAAATGATGTCATTTGCTCTTTTTTCTTGACTTTTACTGTCATTTCATTGGTGCTTAAAGCTGTTTCCTGTGATGCATATTAGTATACAAAAACAGTATATTTTCACATAAATTGGTACCAGTCTATCATTTGTTGATATGGTCTGTCAATTACGTCTAAATTGGTTATGATTGGTTAGATTTGTTATGTGGGTGTTTTTTCAGAAAAAAAAGCATTGCTGATCTTAGTGGAGCAAGTGTCAGTTATGCTAATTAACACTATTACACTAATAGATAGAATGTATTTGTGTGATTTTGTAAGCATATTAGTTCTGTTGATGTAATGGTTCATTTTTTAATCATTTGCTTGTAATTGGCATTTGTAGACATGATTTTTTGGCACTTCCTGGTTGCAAGGCATAATGGGATCAAAGGTAGGCAGTCAGAAAAGCTCGATCAAACAATATTAGAGCAACAACATTTTTTGATCGTGGTAACATCCCTATTCATTTCAATTGGAAGCACAAAAACATTCATGCAAACATTTCTTTATCACGCAACTACTATGTATTTCAATGGGAACTGCCAATATAGCTCGAAAACAATCACGCAAAAATTTTTTGCCACGATAACATTAGATTTTCCTAAGTAAGTCAGTGTATGGGTGGCAATAGTGATACAACGGGGCTGTGCAAGGTGCTGCATGGGTGCAAGCCAGTGGTTCGAGTGCAGAGGGGCAGACAATGTCATTGTTACAGATAGCTGGGTGGTACTGCAGCGCTATAGACAATGGGGGCTGGGGTGTACAGTGTGTGGTACTGCTGATATATGTTGGTCACAATGGAGAATGGTAAGGGGGCGTGATTGTACAGTTTCTGGTGCTGCAGAGATATGGTGCTTGATTTTGGGGGCCCAGAGAAGTGCCTTTGTAGTGGTATTCCTGGTATGGGGTTTACAGGCTTGGGGGGGAGGGAATGAACAGGTCGGTGACAGCACTACTGTGTGGGGGGGAATTATTTAATAACATCTGGCGTTACAAGTATATATGCTTCCACAATGCGGGAGTGGGAGCAAGCTGTCTTGTATACACTCACTTCTTTGTAGGCATACAGTTGTAGGACTTCCTGATCACTTGCCATCATGGGAGCAAAGCTAGAAGGTTAAGAAAGTTTGATTACAAAATGTGTGCACAATAACATTTTTTTGATCACAGTGACATTTCTGCTGATTCCAATGGAAAAGCTCAAAAACATCCATGCAAACATTTTGTTACTGTGCAATCACTGTGTATTTCAATGGGAGGCTGCCAATGTAGCTCGAAAGCAATTGCTCAAACATGTTTCTTTCACAATAACATAGGGTTGTTCTATGGAAGTCACTCTGTGGGTGGCAATAGTGGTGAGACGTGGCTGTGTTAGGCATGCCATGGGCGCAATATGGATCTTGGGTTGCGGAGGGGCAGACAATGTGACTGGTACTACAGCACCAGAGAAAATGGTGGGGGGTGTGATTGTACAGTTTCTGGTACTGCAGACATATGGTGGTTGGTTTGGGGGGCACAGAGAAGTGCCATTGTAGTGCTATTACTGGTATGGGGTTTACAGGCTTGGGGGAGGGAATGAACAGGTCTGCAACATGGGGGGATCATTTAATACTATCTGGCATTACAGATATATACGCTGTCACAGTGCAGAAGTGGGGACAAGCTGTCTTGTATACACTCACTTCTTTGTAGTCATGCAGTTGTAGGACTTTCTGATCGCTTGCCATCATGGGAGCAAAGCTAGAAGATTAAGAAAACTCAATTATAAAATGTGTACTCTATAACATTTTTTTGATCGTGGTCACATTTCTATTGATTCCAATGGAAAAGCTTGAAAATATCGTTGCAAACATTTTGTTATCGCACTGTCACTATGTATTTCAATGGGAGACTGCCAATATAGCTCGAAAGCAATCACGCAAACATGTTTTTGTCACGATAACATTGGGTTGTTCTATGGAAGTCACTCTGTGGATGGCAATAGTGGTGAGACGTGGCTGTGCTAGGTGCAACCTGGACAAAAGACGTGTCTTGAGTTGTGGAGGGGTACACAATGTGACTCGTAGTAATAGGTGAGTGGTACTACAGTGCCACAGAGAATGGTGGGAGGGGGCATGATTGTACAGTTTCTGGTACCGCAGAGATATGGTGCTTGGTTTTGGGTAGGCCACAGAAGTGTCATTGTAGTGCTATTACTGGTATGATGTTTACAGGCTTGGGGGGAATGAACAGGTCTGTGACAGCACTACTGTGTGGGGGGATTATTGAATACTATCGGACATTACAGATATATATACTTCTAGAGTGCAGGAGTGTAGGCAAGCTGTCTTGTATGCACTAACTTCTTTGTAGGCATGCAGTTGTAGGACATCTAAATGCTTGCCATCATGAGACCAAAGGTAGAACATCAGGAAAGTTTGATCACAAAATATATGCACGACAACATTTTTTTGATCGCTGTTAAATTTCAATTGATTCCAATGGAAAAGCTTGAAAACATTCACACTAACATTTTATTATTGTGCAATCACTATGTATTTCAATGGGAACCTGCCAATATAGCTCGAAAACAAGTGCACAGAAATGTTTTTATTATGATAACATTGGGTTGTTTTATGGAAGTCAGTCTACAGGTGGCAATAGTGGTGAGATGTGGCTGTGCCACATGTGACCTGGACACAAGATGACTCTTGGATTGTGGAGGGGCACACAATGTGACTGGTAATGATAGGTGGGTGGTACTACAGTGACATGGAGAATGGTGGGGGGGCGTGATTGCACAGTTTCTGGTACTGCAGAGATATGGTGCTTGGTTGGGAGGGGCCACAGAAGTGCCATTGTGGTGCTATTCCTGGTATGGGTTTACAGGCTTGGGGGGGAATGAGCAGGTCTCTGGCAACAGTACTGTGTGGGGCGGTATTATTGCATATTGTTTGGCATTACAGGTACTTACACTTCGAGACTGTGGGAGTGGGAGTAAGCTCTCTTGCATGCATTTACTTTTTTCTAGGCATGCATTTCTAGGACTTACTGATTACTTGGCATCATGGCAGCAAACAGAAGGTCAAGGAAGCTCGATCACAAAAATGTTTTCACAATAGCATCTTTTTGATCGCGGTTACTTCTGTATCCACTATAATGTGAAGCTTGAAAACATTCGTGCAATCATTTTTTTGCAGCAATGACATGATGTTTTCCTATGGACTTCAGGCAGTGGTTGGTAATAGTGGTGAGACATGGCTGAGACAGGTGCTGCTTGGACACAAGATGTGTCTTGAGCTGGGAGGGGAGACAGCATAAGTGGTATTTATATGTCTGTGGTAGTATAGCACCATGGATAAGGCTGTAAGTTTTTCACGGGGGTCACAGATTTCATGATTACCATGAAATCGATAGTTCCCCGTGAAAATCCTCCCATTCCAAATTAATACTTAGTCCTCCTTAGTTCTTGCTGTCACTACATTCTCTCTGCTACTTGGAACACCAACAGGGAGGGATACCATTATTTTAGAGGAGCCAGTCGGGTTTCTAGTGCACAGCATCCATGAAGATGTGCCCTTTCTCTTTTTTCACAGTGACAGCAGGTCACAATGCTGCCGCATGCCTTCATACTGAGAGCCGCTGTCACTGCTTTCTCCCTGCTACTGGGAACACCGTCAGGGAGGGACACCGTTATTTATTTAAGGAATGCCATCAGTGTCTTCCATATGTGGACTAGGTCAGAGGAGCCATTCGGGTTTCTAGTGCACAGCATCCACACAGACGTGCCATCTTTCTTTTCTCACAGTGACAGCAGGTCGCAATTTTGCTGCACACTTTCATACTGAGACCCGCTGTCACTGCTTTCTTCCAGCTACTGGGAACACCCTCAGGGAGGGACACCGTTGGGGTTTGGGGAGGGGGTTGGGCCTCAAGAGTAGATTGCACTAACCTCCTTGTCACAGTCGATTGCTCGCTCCCTTTCAAAAGATCAGTTGGGAGAATTTCTATTCACAATTTTTCAGTTCAATACATTTCTGTTTTTTGGACCATGAAGTGCCGTGAAATCACCCAATTTTTGGCGTGAAAAAATTACAGTCCTAACCATGGACAATAGGGAGGGGAATATTACAGTGTGTGGTATTGCAGATACATGGTGCTTGGGGTGTGCAGGGGCACACAACTGCCCTTGCAATGGTATAACTGTCATGGGTTGTGCAGGCTAATGGGACAATCACCAGCTTTGAGGGGCCAACTGTGTTTCATTGTTATTGTAACTTTTTCATGATAGTATGGAACTAATATGTATTTTTTTCCTTTATAGGTGTGTGATCCACTGTCTTAATGTTGACTGAGAACTGTGAATCTTCATCTTGCAAAAAATGCCAACTACATGTAGAAAGCAAAGTAAATGTAGAAAAACTAAGTATAATGCCTATGTAACATCAATGAAGAGTACTGGTGGCAGAAAACATATTGAAAAGAAAGCTAAGGAGACTAGCAAGTGTGGTACTAGGAAAGTGTTGCATGCTAATGGTAGTAATGTTCAATCTGTTGGTTTGAGTGATACAGTTGCACTGGACTTGGATAGTACATGTACTCCTGTCAAGACACGACCTGACACACACATGCATACTCACAGTGTGTGTATTCACAGCTGTAAATGAAAAGGAAGCTCTGCTACTTGTGGCCATCTAAGCAAGTTGAAATTTTTCCAAAAACTTGTTTCTAAAGCTAAAGTTGAAAGGATTATTTAAGCATCATGAGACATCAAGGCAAAAGACTCAAGAGTAAATTGCCTTTGATAAAGCTACAAATCAGAGTTCGCAGATCTGTGAACATGGCACTTGCTATTCTTTCATGTTTGTGGAAAAATATGATGAAAGATTTTGAACACTTCACTGGAACTGTGCAGTCAGTTTATGACAATCTGCTGCATGTTGAGTGTCTCAACAGAGACAACTTTTGTGATGTATTTCAAGGCAAATTGCTACACAAAGAGCACTCAGAGGCTTTCTTTAGGGAGGAGTCATATATTCCAGTTTCAAAGGCGCTTGTTATCTCTGTTGATGAGGCCAGAAAGGCTTCTAATGTATTACAGGTTACACATTCAGAAGTAACAAGTGTCTCAGATGATGAGACTGACTCAGAAATTGGTACAGTAAACAGATCATGTGCATTATGGACATGTGATGACATTTGCAATCTGTGTCAATCATCATTTGATGCCATTGCAAATTTTTTGCAAACATTTCGGGCTAGTAAGAAGAAGCAGAGGTGTGATTTATTACATAAGAATGATCTATGTGAAATTTGCAAGCTTAAGGGATTGTTGGGGCATTCTTTAACTTGCTTAGACAGTGGTGTTTGTACCAGTGTCTTTCATCACGTGCGCATGGTTGCTGTGCATAATACTGCCATGCTCAGTTTTGTACAAAAAATATACCAGGTCAGAAAAGCTGTTTCACTGTACAAACAGCTTGATGAGCCATTGTCAGCAAGAGATATGGAGGCTGCAAAACTTGTAATACAAGATGTGCAGTGTGCTGGTAAACATTTTGACACAGTCTGTGACTGCTTCTGCCACAACACGGTATCTTGCAGTGTCAGTCTGTCAGAATCTGACATACTGAAAACATTCAGCAAGCCACTCACCAAGTTTGAGATGGCTAAGAGAGAGTAGTTTGACTCTGTTTGTATCTCATGTCACAGATTGCTTTATAGCTCACAGTCTCTGACAGTTAATTTTGAAAACATTAGATCTTTCAATGATTTGTGGGCACGATTGTTGATTTATTTACTGGTGAAGAGTGACTTTGATTTGGAGCCAGTAGTGATTATGTGTTGGCAGTGTTTGTCAAAGGTGAAAGATAATAGTCTGCCAGCCAGATCTGTTTTAAATGACATGGCGGCTGATGACACACCAAGTGAGACTGCTGCTTTGAATATGTTTGAACAGATATTAAGACAGACCATGTAACCATTTCAGACCATTCTGCGACTCAATACTAAGTCTCAAGGTACCCCAGAAGGGACTTGTGAAGTCTCTCAAAGGAGCAGTTATGTATTTATCTCTTCCACTGAAAGAGAATGTGCAGACAATCTCAAAGAAAAACAGTATGGTGATACTGGTGAATGGTGTACCTACAAAGTCCAAAGTTATTTGACACGATGTTGTCAATGTTCAGAAAGTGAAAAGTGCTCTGCAATATCTGAAGAGCAGTAATCCTTTCTATGTTGACCTTGACGTTCATGAACAGTCAGATCTGACCAGTCAGTTTGGACTGGTAGACACTGACAAACCAATGATTGAGAAGGTTGATGTCTTAACTCATGAACATGTGTATGAACAATACACAATTCACCCTCTGCATGGTAGAGATCCAGTTGGTGATAACATCGACTTGTATCAGGTGCAACAAGTTGAAGGCAGCCGTGTCAGCATATGGGAGGAACAACTTGAAGCTCGCTGCTTTCCAGATTTGTTCCCAAAAGGAACAGGAGGTCATCTGGATCAACGCGTAGTTCATGTTCCTGGTGCTGAATACCGAACATCAAGAGTATTGAACAAGGATGGCAAATTTTGTAGAAACATACAGTACTTGTTCCACCTGCTGTGGGAGAGTGAACTCAGTGTACTGTCAGCATCAATTGCTCATATACTTTGATTCACTAACCCATTGGAGGATATGACAGCAGCTGAGTTTCTGCATTGCCTGGTAGAAATGGACGAAACACTGCAGGTGAATTTGACATCTCTCTTGTCAAACCTGCATGGCACAAAAGAATACTAGTATCATAGGCACTCAGAGGTTATGACCATGCTGCGTGAGTATGGTGCAGCCACTTGGTTTGTAACTCTGAGCTGTGCAGAGTACAGTTAGGATGAGTTGATTGACCTGTTGAGATGGTCCAACTCTGATGTCGATGGCATATCATCAGTGACACTTGGTGAGATGTGCTCACTTGATCCAATTTCAGTGTCATGGCATTTTCACCATCTCTTCCACAAGATTCTGATATTTATTTTGTCTAAAGAAAATCCTCCTCTTGGCTTAGTTGAACATTACTTTTGGAGGATGGGATATCAGACATGAGGCATGCCACACATTCATATGCTGTTGTGGATCAAAGATGCTCCTCATATTGGTGATAATGACTGAACTGAAGTGCTGAACTTCATCACACACTATGTAACTTGTCACATCCCTGATGAGTATGACAGTCCAACACTGTGGAAGCTGGTGTAAAAATTTCAACAACATCTTTGTGGAAAGTACTGTTGCTGCCCGGCGAAGAGCTGCAATCAGTGATATACCAGGTGTCTATTTAGCTTTCTGAGACATGTCTGCCAGCAAGGACATATGAATGACTTGTTTTCAGTCATGTGTCACCATCTCAAGGAAAAGTCCACGAAGAGGGTGTATGAGTTACCCTGACAGGAGAATGAGTTGTTCATTAATGATTACAATCCTGCTCTTCTCCTCATGTGGCAAGAAAACATTGATGTGCAGTTTGTTGCTGATAATTCTCTGTCTCTTGTGTGGTACATGGCATCATGCATCACTAAACATGAGCAGACAAGTTTGCTTGAGCTTTGGGAAGACATTGCAGCATCTAATCAATTATTGAGTTCACAACTCTGGTCATTGGGACTGAAGACACTGTCTCACAGGGAGTGTGGAGCATATGAGGCCAGTGATCATTTGATTGGGACACACTTGTATGGCAAGTCTGATGCTGTATGGTTTCTCAATGTGAACTACAAAGGGAAGTGAAAGCATGTCTTGCAATCTCATGATGAGATTGAAGAATTGGCCGTGCACCATCCTTCGACAAAGAATATTTTGACACCTACTACCCCAGCCAGTCAGATTCAATGGATGACATGTGGCAGTACCATGTGGCTCAGTGGTATAAGAACAAGACAGATGCATCACCAAATGAGACTCGAGACATCTACAAAATCAGAGGTTTTGATGGCTGTCTAGTTAAAAGGAAAAAAACATTGCTCATTGACCACTGCAGATTGAGTCTCTCTACCACAGACAACAAAGAGCATTACTACTTTGCTCTAATGTTTCCATTTAAATCATGGAGGGATGAGTCCACACTAAAAG
Organism: Neoceratodus forsteri; assembly: GCA_016271365.2. Lineage (NCBI taxonomy): Eukaryota > Metazoa > Chordata > Ceratodontiformes > Ceratodontidae > Neoceratodus > Neoceratodus forsteri. Next base: position 497,080,648 of record CM057453.1, read on the forward strand.
GAGACTGTGACACATATGAATAACAGTTCTACCTGACGTATGAAACCTTCAAGAGTCAACAGTCTGAGAAATACATCAGTAGACTAGAATTAGAGAAGGAGCAGATGAAACAAGCTAAGAAGAAGCTTGAGGAAGATAACCCAGAACATTCTCAGGAAAACATGGATCTTGAGTGAGAGGGTACTCTAGGTGCTCCACTACCAGTGAATGATCCTGTGATTCTCATGAGTGAGGCTGAAAGTGCTATGTAACATTCTTCTCATCTTGCAGGCAATCCAAGTGTACTGATTGATCAGCTCAATATGCAGCAATATGCTGTGTATGATGCTGTCAGTGAATTGGTCAGACATGGTATCTGTTATGAGAGGAAGCAATGCACATGTACAAACTATGAGCCTCTGTTACTTTTTGTCAGTGGTTCTGCTGGAACAGGGAAGACTTTTGTTATCGAAGCTATAACAGAGGAGATAAGGAGGCATATGGGAGAAGTGATGGCTGTGGCTGTTACTGCTCCAACTGGATTGGCAGCATGCAACATTGGCGGTGTGACTCTACACAGGCTCTTCATGTTAACTGTGGAGCATGGCAAAACAGGATAGTACTGTAAATTCTCTCATGAGGTGGCATCTGAGCTGTGGCCAATGTCTGTCAAGATGAAGGTACTCATCATTGATGAGATTAGTATGGTATCGAATGTCATGCTTGTGTGTAACCATCTTCATCTCCAAGAGATACTTGGTACTGATGATGGTCAGCCATTTGGTGGTAAGAGTGTTGTTGTGTTTGGTGACCTCCTACAGCTTGCACCTGTGAATGGACAGCATGTCTTCAGAGCACTGACTGTGAAGGAAGCAAAAAAGAAAAACACTGGGTGCATTGGAGAACTCAATCTTTGGGAGCTGTTTACTTACATAGAGCTGTATGAAAATATGCAGAAGAGTCGTGATTTTGGGTATAAAATAATTTTGGATCAGGCTCAATTTGAGTTGTTGTCAGAGCAAAATGTTGCTCTGTTGAGGACACGATGTATCAGCACTGAGTGCAATTCACTGACAGCAGCATGTGATGTCTTCACTTCTGTCTACTCAGAATCTGCTCAAATTGTGTGTCTCATGCCTCGATTGAAGCAGTGTGCTGAGCTCAATAGCATTATGTTGCAAAGACAGGGTCAAGAGATCATTGCTCTGCATGCTGTTGACACTGTTGATGGTGCAGTCTTGAGCTGGAATCCAGTAACAAGGCTGACAGAGTGTTTGTCTGAGCTAAAGTCAGATGTGTCTCATACAGCACAGTTAGAAGCAGTTCTAACTGTGTGCATGAATGCATGTATCATGCTACGCTGGAACCTTGATGTAGAACTTGACATGGTAAATGGTGCAATGGGACATATTGTTGACCTTGAATTCAATGTCCAAAAGACATTCATTGATGCACTTGTGGTAAAGTTTGACAACATTGAGCAGTCCTTACCTATTTCTAGGACTACTGTCATGTTTCAGCTCGTGAAAGACATATATGTGACAAGGAGACAGTTTCCTGTGTGTGTTGCATACACGGTGTCCATCCACAAGTAGCAAGGGCTTAGTTTGGACTTGGCAGTGGTTGACATAGGCACAGGTATCTTTAAAGATGGAATGAGCTATGTTGCACTTTCACATGAATGCACTTTGCCTGGGTTGCATATCATCAATATGTTACCACACAAGGTGCATGTTGATAGACAAAGAGGGTTGCCCACTTAAAGGGGCAGACCCCATTGTCCCAAGGCCCAGAAAAGAGGTGTGGGTAAGCCAGGAGATGGGGAGGGGATGGGGGAAGGGAAGGGTAGGGGCAAAGAAGAGGGGCATGAGGTCACAAAATGGGGGAGGACCTGATGAGATCACAAAAGGGGTGGACAAAGGGGAGTGGTGGGAACTATGAGGTGGCAATCCAGGATTGGCCAGGGTAAGCAAAGGGCAGGGACTAATGGGAGCAATCATAAGGGACTGCACAGCAAGGGGAGTTCACAGGTTTGATCCATGAGTTTTTCTCTGGAAGCACATCAGTTTGGCAGTTCATTTTGAGCCAGTGGGCATTTGTTAGTGAGGTATTCTGAGTTTAAAAAAAATATATATAGATATATAAATATACATGCAGAAGGAACCAGTTGAAATAACTATTATTTTAAAGTTAAAATCCTGGAGATAAACTGAAAGGCTGAAGGAAAATAGCTCTGGATTTGGAAGCAGGCAAGAAAGGCAATCATGGTGTGCAAGGTAACACGCCTCTATTTTAAACCTCCAAGATCTGGACAGCAGAAACGTGCCTGCAAGCAGGCTGACTTGCAGAAAATGAAGCTATTTTGGTGGGGTACAAGAGCCTATGGGTAGCTCAGGGGGGAAGGGTCTAGCATGAAGCGAGCAGTGTGAATGAAGGGGCTGCAGCACCCCAGGGGCAGAGGGATGAAAGAGGTGGCATTTTAAGGTCAATTTTATTGTTGGATCCCATAGCCAGGGAGCAGCGCATCCTGCGAGTTGTCAGGATTCTGAGACATCGGTGAATTTAACCGAGAACCAGGGAGCATTGCTCTCACTGTTGTTTGGGGCCTGAATTTGGTGGGGCACAGGGAAGCGGGAGACCTGCAGCTCAGCTGGAGGAAGAAGAGCTAATCCAGGCACAGTCACCCAAGCAGTGAGAGTTAGGGGTGTGCAGTCAGTCAAGTGGGATGCTGAGCCCAGAGCCACGGGGGGATGGTGCAAAAGGGGAAGAGACAGGGCTCCTGGCTACTGTTGTGGCTTTTTCTTGCAAGTGTGGGTAAAAGGTATGACTGGGGGGGCAAGAGCACCACACGAGAAAGGAAGACACGCAGCACGACAAGGAGAGGGAGGCCTGAGGCGCACCGCATGGCATGGCATCTGACTTCATTGCCACATGGTGCTTGGCCTGGGAAAAAGGACAAAGAGAGCAGGGGGATAATAGGAGGGCTCCCTGCAGCCAAAACAGAGCCTCTACCCTCCCATGGGTTTTATCAGACACAGGTCTGGTTACCGGAGGCATTGGGCCCAGTAGCCACACTGCATGGCATGGCATCTGATGTCATCGCCATGTGGTGCTTAGGCCATGGAAGAAACGAGACTCACATTTAGACAGCAGGGGATAAAAGAGACTCTGCATCCAGGAACGACCCCACCTTTCCATTTTTCACATTTTTGGTGGTTGGTCAGGCAGAGGGGGCCCATTACACTGCACCTCTGTTCATGGCACCTGTTTTCAACACCGCACAGTGGAGACCCCAACAGCTGTGAGGCCATGTGATGCTGGGCCACGACAGAAGTGAGTGCTCATTAGTGGGACAATGGGGGGAGAGCAGGCCCCTGTATACAAGGATGGAGCCCCTCCTTTTTTCCTTTTTCATGAGTTGGGGCAAATTAGCTGGGAGGAGGGGCTCAGCACAAGGCACCATGTGGCACAGAGCCTGTTTACAGCTCCAGGCGGTGCAGGCCCCTGCAGATGCAGAGTGCTAGCAAGGGTCAGCAAGGACCAAAAGGGCCCTCCCACATGAGATAACACCCCCCTTCTTTGGGAAAACTGGGACATTATTGCAGGAAGAAGGGGCCTGGGGCAGACACACCATGTGGTGATGGCATCTGACATCATCATCAAGTGGGGGGGCAGAGGGTCCTCAGAAAAAAAGGCATTTAGGGGGAAGTTGCCCAAAGAGAGGGACAGAAGGGGTGAGACTGGGAAAAAGAGGAGGTTCCTATTGGGGAAGGCACAGGGAGCTCAGCAGGCTGGACAGCCAGTATTTATGGATTTCAAGTGGGATAATGCAAGGGCTGGGGTTTCCCCCTCCCCCGACCTCTGGGCAGCTCATTTTGTAGTTTAACTAGGGGGATGCACAGGAGGATTCAGGTCAGCCTACAAGGAGACATGGGGCAACTAGCCAGCAAAGCAGCCCCCTCCCACTGTGGGGGGGGCCAAAACTAGTACCAAGAATCATCGAGGGGTAGCCACTGGTGCTGACATACCAGTAGGGAAAACACTAGTGTTTTTGTGATTTGTTTTAATTAGATACTTTGGACCAGAAGGATGGCCCCAAAGAAGTCCAAGCCGAGCTATCGTGTGGTGATGGACATAGTGGAGAAGACAAACTGACTATTGGACATGGAGGAGCCAGATGATGGGGAGAGGGGTACAAAACAGAAGGGGAATCAGGGGAAGGGGCACTAGAGGAATAAGAGAGTGCCAAATGGTCCAAGTGGACTGGAGCCTGGGCCGGGGGTTCCCATACTGATGCTGGTGTTCCTCCTGTGCCCTCCTCCCACTGACCCTTTCCCGGAGCCAACACCAAGCCCAGCACTGGAGCCTCCTACTCCTGTGCTGCTGCCCCCTTTGCCAGTGCTAGTATTGCCAACACAAGTTCCGATGCCCATGCCCGGCCAAGCGAGACTGCCCCAGCTGGGACCCAGCACCCGACATCCAGCCACACCAGGTAATTAGTTGGTGACACTGGAAAGCAGTGTTAAAGAATATGTTGAACAAATGTTGAAAAGCATGTGGGATAATGGTTTTGGGCAGCTGGAGAAGGCCTTAGGTGAAATCAAAGTGTCAGGGGCAGGAGGAGGGAGTGGGGGCACCAGGGGAAGTGATGATAGGGACAGAGGTTAGGGCATCTGGGGTTCAGCTAGGGGACCATGTGCCTGAGGCCATGACCCTGGCGAATGTCGACAATATGGATAAGTATGAAGAGAAGGACAGTTTGGAGAAGAAGGACATGGTGGCAGTGGTAATTTTGTTAGGAAAGGGGGAGAAGACAAATCGTGGAAAGGGAAAACCTGGGACTATTAGTCCACAGGTTTCACTTACTTCACAGCTATCGTCATTGAAAAGCGGCTGTAACTTGTTACCCCGCTTTTGACCTACTCCCTCATCATAAAAAATGCATATAAAAAGGGGGCCATAGCTGGCTAAGATATGATGAGAAATTCAGAAAAAGGATGGCACACTTTGGGGATGTGAAATGGGATGCCAGGCACATAGACCTATGGCTGGAGATTTACACAGGTCTCACCGAAAAGGAGGTTGAGGGAGACAAAAGGGGGGGAGGAACGGCACTGAAGGCTTTTTGGGGATACAACAGGGAGTTAAGCTCTTGGCCTAACTGCCATTTCTGACATGTATGTTCTAAGTGTGGGGGGCACCATCCCGCATCAAAATGCAGGTTCAATTTGGAAAAAGGATCAGGCAGTCAGGACAGCTCACACCAACAGCCTTTTTGGACCAACCAAGGGTCCTTTAGGGGTCAACACTGGGGGAGAGGAAAAAGGGGAGAGGAACAGGGTGAAAGGGGGCACACCTACCAAACATGGCACCAGGACAACTGACAGCCCAACAGATAGCAGTTTCCGGATGACTCACACATCCATCATATTAGAGGCCATGGAAGGGTGGTTTGGGGGACTACCCAGATCAGGAGGCTGCTCGGAGGTTATGGACAGGTTTTCAGTTAGTCTTTAGTCTACAGTTTAAGGGGGTGAGGAAAGGGATGATGGCAAAGAACCTCAAATCCATATAAGGGAAGGAAGCAATGCTAGCACTAAAAATTCAGAAAGAGTTGGCAGTGGGGAAGGTGGAAGAACCATTTACCTCCCTCCTGCTGCCTAATCTGAGGATTTCTACCCTGGGGTTAGTCCCCAAGAAACAGCCGGGGAGTACCGGGTGATACATCACCTATCCTACCCGAGCGAGGATTCAGTTAATGATTACATTGGGGAGGAAGACATCAGGGTAACATACACCATACTGGAGGAGGTGGTGCGACAAATTAGGTCTAAGCAGAGTGCTTAGTTGGTGAAGACAGATACAGAGGCAGCATTCTGATTACTTCCAGTCAGGTCAGAGGATTGGTATCTGCTGGGATTCTAGCAGATGGGGGAACGTACTATTTTGACAAGGCCATGCTCATGAGGTGTTCCGTAGCATGCACCACATTTGAACTGTTCAGCACCTTCTGCAGTGGGTGTTTCAAATGTGGTACAGACATCAGATGGTGGTGCACTACCTCGATGACTTCCTGTTTAATGGGGAAGGACAAAGGGAAATGGAAGGAATGCTGAAGGATTTTGAGGCTTTATGCCAAGAACTGGGGTTGCCACTAGCAGAGGATAAGACAGAAGGGCCTAGTCAGATGATAGAATTTTTAGTTCTGAAGCTGGACATGATCCAAGGATTATTCAGATTGCCAGATAAGAAGGTCAAGAGATTAGAAGAGCTAGTGGGGAAAGGTCGGAGGTTGCAGGAGGGTGCAACTCCAGTAAGCACAACAGCTTCTGGGGCATTTGAATTTTGCATGTAGAGCCATTGGTCCAGGGCACACATTTACATGGAGTTTAGCCTGGGCCACCTGGGGGGTGAAACAGCCTCACCATTGGGTAGACATTAATAAGGGGACAAGAGAGGATATGAGGGTATGGGAGCACTTCCTCGAGGTGTACAATGGGCATACTGTACCTTCTGGCAGGAAGAGTGGCTGTATAACACTGACCTGTAGCTGTATACAGATACAGCAGGAGAGATTGGCATGGGGGGTTATTTTCAAAGAAAATGGTTTGCTGAACCATGGCCCAAGGAATGGGTATGGGCAAGGGTGATGAGAGGTATTGCCTTCCTGGAAATTTTCCCCACGTGGGTGGAAATGCTAATCTGGGGGAACAGAACTCAGGAATAGGCAAGTCACATTCTGGAGTGATAACCGGGCAATGGTGGAAGTACAGAACAAGAAAAGGACAAAGTCAGACAGAGTCATAAGGGTGTTGAGCAGGATGATGTGGTTAGGACTTACTTTGAACATGTCATTTAGGGCCAAGCACATTGATGGTGTAGACAATATGATAGCTGATTGCCTCTCCTGATTGCAGATGAACAAATTTTGCACCATTGCACCTGGAGCAGAGGCCTGACAGATCAACATCCCAATGTACATATGGACGATTGGATTTGGGGGAGCCGAATTATTGTTTCACAACTCCTGGGCCCCCAGGACCCTTAGAGCATATGAAACTTCTTGGAGGACATTTCAAAAATTTTGGGGAACAGTGCAGTGACCAGGTAAGTGGGGCAGTGACAAGGGAGCAGGTGGCCAGATTCATAGTGACAGGGTGGAACCAGAACATTGCTCAGGCAACAATGGGGGTTCATCTGACAGCAACTGTAAAGGTATGCACACTAAGAGGGTGGGAGGATCCTAAGTAAAGCAACCTAGTTCACAGAATGATGCAGGGCAGGTTGTGGGGAGTAGAGAGGAAACAAGACATCAGGAAGCTGATATCAGAGGGACTGATAGCAAGGTTGATGAAGGCGCGATACTGTGTATGCAGCTCAAAAAGTGAAGCAGTGCTGTTCAGGGCCCTGTATGCTACAATGTATAACAGGCCATTCAGACTTAGTGAGGAGGTGGGCCATGGCAGGAAGACGGAGGGAGGGGGCTGCACTGGGAGAACATCAACTGGGCAGAGGAAACAGTAGGTGTACTATTAAGGTGATCAAAGATTGTTCAGCAGGGTCAGGGCAGCAAGGTGTGGTTAAGGAGACACCATAATATGGCCATTTGCCCAGTGGGGGCACTGCATGTGTACGTGACAGACCACTAAAAAGGAGGCAGTCCCCTGATATTCGTACATTGGGATGGCAAGCCAGTGTCTGGGTAGCAGGTGACAGCTGTTCTGCACAAGAGCCCGAAATTTCTGGGGGAACCTGAGGAGGGATATTCCTCCCACTCATTTAGGATTGGGGCTGCTTCGGCGATGGCAGCACAAGACAACAGGCCGGGGGAGATCAAGCAAAAGGGCAGGTGGACTTCTGACTGTTATAAATGGTACATACGTAACATCATGTGATAACAATGCAGTATCTCTCTTTTCTCCCACAGCAGGTGCAGGAATTAAGGGAAGAAGAAAAATTAAGAGGGGGATGGGGGAGGGTGAAGAGCATAAGATACTAATCATTGTGCTTATGGGTGTGCAGGGATGTCGAGGAAACCTGGGACATGGATTTGCAGGCATTCCTTTATACATTGGGCAGAGAAATGGGCAGCCAGGAGACGAGGGGGAAGCAGCTGTGCCTAAATAGTGATACGATCCAATTGGTATGGAAAGGTCTACGGGGGATGAGGTGGGCCCAGCTGCTGCCAAAGTTAAGGGAGATCAGGAAGGACCACAGATGGCTAGATCTGATCATGTTACACCTTGGTGGCAATGACCTGGGGAGGAGACCCTGGCTGGACATGTTTTATCAAATAAAGCAGGATCTGCAGAAAATAAAAGAGTGGTGGCCGGAGGTTACTCTGGCCTGGTCTGACATCATGCCCCGAAGGGTCTGGGGGCAGGCGGAGAGCTACAAAGGGATGGACAGGGTCCGGAAGAGCATGGATGTGTGGGTGGGCAGGTAGTTTGAGGGCATGGGAGGATTAGTTATACACCATGGAATACTGGAATGGGTAGATGAATACTACCGGGGAGATGAGGTACATTTATTGGGTCTTGGCCTGGTCCTGTTTAATGCAGAAATTGCAAATGCCATTGAAGCATGGATGGCTCAGAAATAAAAAAAAAAGGGGGGGACAAGGAGGGGTGAAGAGGGAGGGAGAAGGGGGGGGGAAGTCCCCCATCCATCACAAGCTGTAGGTGGACTAATGCAAAAAGGGGTGATGAGGACAGAAAAAAAAGGAGGGGATAAAATGGAAAACACTAAAAAGATGACACGGGACTGATAAGCAAGAAGCAGGGGCACGGTGTGTATGCTTGTACCCCTTTACAACAAAAGAGGAAGAGGCCAGACTCCCCATAATGTACATCTGGGGGGCAGAAAAAAAAGAAGAAATTAATAGAAGTGATGAATTGAAAAAGAATATGGCTGTGTATAATGTATACAAATATTAATGGGAAGAGATTCTAAACTGGAAAATGTTGGAGATGTACTATGTATTGTAAACAATGATATCTTTGAATAGTCAGTAAATTAATTGCCAAACTGAGCAACCACACACAACTTGTCTATGTCTTTATTGGCAGGGTTCTGAGGATGAAGAGGGTTGTCCACTTAAAGGGGCATACCCCATTGTCCCAAGGCCCAGACAAGAGGTGTGGGTAAGCTAGGAGATGGGGAGGGGAGGGAACGGGGAAGGGCAAGGAAGAGGGGCATGAGGTCACAAAAAGGGGTGGTCAAAGGGGAGTGGTGGGAACTGTGAGGTGGCAATCTGGGATTGGCCAGGGTAAGCAAAGGGCAGGGATTAATGGGGGAAGTCATAAGGGATTGCACAGCAAGGGGAGCTCACAAATTTGCTCCATGAGTTTTTACCACCCACCCACCCACGCACCCCGAGAGAAGAAGTAGGAGGGCACCGTGATAGGTGGAGCACAGTGGGCCACTGTGGTAGATGGAGCACAATAGCAGGCCGAAGTGAAGTGCTGAAGATGGACAACAGAAAAAAGGGGGATGAGGACAGGAAATAAAGGAGGGGATAAAATGGAAAACACTAAAAAGGTGACACAGGATTGATAAGCAAGAAGCAGGGGCATGGTGCGTATGCTTGTACCCCTTTACAGAAAAACAGGAAGAGGCCAGGCCCCCCCATGATGTACATCGGGGGGCAGAAGAAAAAGATGAAATTAATAGAAGTGAGTAATTGAAAAATAATATAGCTGCTTAGAATGTATATACATATTAATGGGAAGAGATTGTAAACTGGAAAATGTTGGAGATGTACTCTGTAATATAAACAATGATATCTTTGAATATTCAGTAAACTAATTGCCAAACTGAGCAACCACACACAGCTTGACTATGTCTTTATTGGCAGGGTTCTGTGGACAATGTGTCGCTGAGTACAACAGATTACATACTCTATACAAGTCACAATTGCTTCTCATACCACTGCCTTTGTATGGGCCATGGACTGATGCTACAGTGACAACATCCGGTATAAAAAAGAGGTACCAAACAGACAGACCAAGTTTGAATGCTGGCAGCACAAAGAAGGGTTCTAAATGTCAACAACAGAGTGATTCCCCACCATGTAGGAAGGCACTTGGTATGGCTGTTGTCCCAGCTTTTGACAACAGCAGCGGAGTTAACTGTTATGCTAACTCTGCAATCCAAGCATTTCTGCATATGTTTCACTTTGTGAGCACTATCCAGTCTTCTTGTGACACACCATTGTCTCAGTCACTAAACAAGGTTATTAATGATAGTAAAAAGTGTGACAATATGATACAGACTCTGACACCCTTATGCAATGTCTTGGGTGGACGTCAAGGGCATCAATCTTTTTCCAGCAACATTCAACAAGATGTGACTGGGTTTATGATGGCAATCATAAACAGCTTTGAGTCTGACAGCATTCCAATGTGACAGTACTTTACTGTTACTTATGTCACAAAGTACAGTTGCTTGTCTTGTCGACATTCATAGAAGTAAGTCACACAAAATATGTTGTGGATTTCACTGTATGTTCCACAGGTTAATTCCATTAAATTCAGACAGCTGCTGAAGAATGCAGAGTGTCGGTGGAGGTGTAGCTGGTGTGGAGGAGAGTGTGTTCAGTCCATATGACTTAGAACATCTTCTCAGTATCTGCATTCAGTCTTGCAAAGGTTTGATGCACATGGACTATGAGTTGACACACCAATTACAGATTGTGTAGCTGGAAGAGTACAATTCATGGGAGCATGTTTTGATACTCAGGCTGTTGTATTCCACCATGGAGTCTCTGTCCATTCAGGCCATTAGGTTGCATGGCTGAGGTACAGCAATGGGTGGATGGAATGCAATGACTACATGAGAACTTTTAAACAGAGATTGCCTTGAAACCTAAAAGATGCTTATGTCCTGGTTCTTGAGAATTACAATGAAGTTCACGTGGCTGAAGAATAGAGCATGATAATATTTACCATGTATGTTTCATACACAATTGTAGTCCATAGACTGTTGCATGCAACCTTTGGCATCCACGTGCAGGTACATTCATGTATGTTTAAGAAAAATTGCAGTGAGTGTGTACGTAGATGCAGGTATTCATGATGACTACATTCAAAGTATGTGTAGCTGTTATCTTAGCATTAAAGGGACACTGTCAACCTGTTTTTCATCATATTATTTCTAGCTGAAACCTCACATTTTATGATTGCTTACTTTCTGTAAAATTCACTGATATGCTGTTTGTTTTGTCTGTCTTCTTGTTTAGTGGATCTAAAATGTATGGCAATGTATATTTATAAACAACCTTGTTTTTGTTTACAATCCTGGTTCTGTTCTTAGTGCATACTTCCTGAGCCCTAGAAACACACCTAAACAGTGCAGTCTCTCATAAGGCAGTAGCCTCCTAAACCCCCACTGTATCATGAGGGACTAGACTGTTTTGTGGGTTTCCCCAAGTTCAGGAAAGATGCATTTGAAGTTGATCAAGGAATGTAAACAAACCTGTTTTGGTGTGATAACACCAATATGGTGGGCAGTCTGTTTTTTACTTTTTTAAAGAAAATTGGAGTCAGAATCAAACTACCAACTACATCAACAATCTTTACAGAATTTTGGCACTCATGAAATATGATTTTTAAACTAGGGACACTTTGAGACCTAAGGGGGTTGACAGTGTCCCTTTAATACAGCCTAAGCATGCCTTAATTGATATGGGCTGTATGCTTGGTCACATTTAAGCTATTATTGCTTTCACTTTGGATCACTAGTATTACCTCTGTATTGATGCTGTCACACCATGCCATTGTGCTGTGCTTATCAGTTTATTAATACATTCCTGCAACATGTACCATAGAATATGGTTTGATATGTGTCAGGCCATTGCATGGCAATACTGTGCACCTCACATGCAAAGACAGATATAGCTACAGTCTACTAATTGCCAATGATCTGGGGTCATACTGCACTACATATGTCTCATAAATCTTATTTGTTTATGCAAGATTTGAGATTCTGCAAAAAAATGACACTTTGGTTTTGCACATGTGCTGTTGTACACTGCTTTGTGAACACAGTGTGTAGCTATTACTAATATTCTATGTGAACAGCATGTGTGTCATTGCTACCCACATAACAGTCACTTTGACTAATATGCTTTCTGCCATGTTTGTACTAATTTTTAAAACACTACACTGTAATTAATTCTGATGTGTACAGAGATATTTAATGTAAATATTATTTACATAGTAAGATGTAAGACTTTTAAGTATTACCTATATATACATTTTTGAGTTACATAGATTTTTTGTGCAGTGGCAACAGAGCTTTAAAAGTTTGTAAAGATTGTTAAGATATAATTGACTTGTACATCACTCTGATTTTTAGCTGTGTATATTTATGCATTAGAAGGCATTCAGATTTACTTAGACAGTTTATGATTATTACAAATGTAGATGTTTTAGTAGTTTATCATTATTTATGATAGTTACTGACTAGGTAACAGTTATATTATTGTATGAATTTTCAGGATATAAGCACTTAGATTATCTTACTAAGATCTGATATGCAACAGTGTTACTTGTAAGATAAATGATTTAAACTGTTGAATTTTATACTTCTGTTAATACTGTTACAATTATGTAACTGTCTGTTAATTCTTCATTATGTGTGCACAGTTTTTAGTTGTTATTGTTGAGAGACTACTATTGTAAATCACACATTGTACTCAATATCAGTCTATGGTATGTTCCTGATGCTTCTCTGATCACCTTTATTGAGGGGTCAGGTGGGAATTTTTCCAGATGCACATAGTTTTAAGATAGTTTAACATAGTACTGCACCACTGCAGCAATGTTATCACTTGTTTTGGTGTCCATAGCGTTCCATAATTGTTTAACGCATTTGGTTTTTGCCCACCTCAGGAACATTGACTTATTCAGTTTCATATGACTCTGATACATCTTTTTTTGCTATTGTTCTGAGATTCAATTTTCACAGAAGTTCTATGACACTGAGTCAGTTGTACAATGCGGCCTTGTTTCCAATACAATTGGCACTACATTCTTAATTAAATATTTTTCAAAACTTATTTATTGTGTCTGTGGTTCTTCTTGAAACTATGTCAATGTCATATGATTGAACTTTAAAAGTATCTCAAAATCAATGTACTCACACGATAAGTACATATCTATGTCTTTATGAATTATACTTCAAGGTAATAAAGTAAGCTTTCTATGCCAATTAAGTGACACCTGTGTGAGGCATGTTACAATGCCATTGTACTATGTTGTAGGTTCTCACTGAAAAAATAACAGTTTGGTAGGTGTGTATTTTTCAGCTTTATTACATTGTCAAAAAAAGGGAAATTTTCTTTGCCAAAAAACTTTGTTAATGCAACAGTTGGGATTGTTACTACGGCAACAAAAGTAAGGAAATTCGAAGTTAGGGTTTTCCACCCTAACTCTGACTCCCCCCCACTGCCATCCGACTCCCCCCCACTGCCATACATACACACAGACGGACACACACACACACACACACACACACACACACACACATACAACTGGGGGTGGTACATGCAAGACAACCAATCACAAAACACACTGTAACACAACAGAAATAACATACAATTTCTTAAACATACCAGAACAGGCATCCATCATCATGTTTCAGCAACTGTATCATGTCTACTGCCATCCCAGTCTCTTTGGCATGTACACCCACATCCTCTACAAGCATGTGAGATGGTTACTGCATGAAATCTGTATGCCGTTGTGGACAGTGGTTGACATGGACAGACATGTACTTTAACAGATTAACAACCAAGATGTCTATGTGGTTATGACCGGATAACATCAGACAGTATTTACACCACCCTTAAGTGTATGTTAATCCCTCCTCATGCTACCCCTGATATAACCAAATACTATTTAACTTTACTATTATTAACAAATGCATGCAGTGAAATGGTAAGCGCTTGACACTGCATAGGTGTAAGTTGTTGTTACCTCCTGTAAACATGAATGGCCAACTGCTTTCTGAGATGAAAAAGCAAGATGAATACACAGTTAATCACATATACCATGAGACACCATTCACACCAGCCATTAGTGTGTCTTCATGTGGTCTGATGTTCCACAGACATAAAAAAATACTCCTGGATGCCATGCTCCCAGTCATGTTACTTATGACCGTATAACATCAGACAGCATTTTCTGTACCACTTACAGTCTGTTTATTCCCCCTGATAGTATAGCAACATAACCAAATACTATCTGAATTTTATGTTATCAACAGAGTCCTGCAGTGACAACAGAAACAACTGAGTACTGCACATGTGTATTTCTGCTGTGGATAGTGGTGAAGATGAACAGACAAGTGTTTGTACACATTGACAACCAAGATGAGTATGTAGTTATCAATGGATGACATGAGACAGCATTTATTCCACCCTTTTGTGTGTGTTAATGTCTAGTGATGTTACCATGGTATAACCAAATGGTGTTTAAGATCAATATTATGAACACAAGTATGCAACAACATGATAAACACTTGAGTACTGTAAATGGGAATGGTATTGCAGCCAGTGTTAAAACTGAATGGCAACTGCTTTCTAACATTAAAGAAGAAAGATAAGCATGCACTTATGAATGGGTACTATGGGAGAGCATTTATACCACCCTTTACTGTGTGTGTTAATGTTTCCTGTTGTTATCCCAACATAAAAATAGACCTTGGCACCATGTGGGGAGAGTTTCTCAGTTGAAGCAGATGTGTCTGTTCCTGTACCAATGGAGACCTTGTTGGGAGCATGGTGCCCGAAGTACCCTATGCTCCCACTTATGAGGTTATGGCCAGGTAATATCAGACAGCATTTTCACCAACCTTTAGTGTCTGTTAATTCCTCCTGATGTTACCCTGCCATAACCAAATAGTCTTTCACTTTAGTATTATGACCAGAGACCTGCAGTGATGTCATAGACAGTTGAGTACTGCATCTGTGCATGCTGTTTTGGGCACCGGTTGACATGAACAGACAAGTGCTTTCAGAGACTAACAACGATGAGTATGTGGTTATGACTGGATAACATGACACAGCATTTACACCACACTTTAGTGTGTGTTAATGCCTCCTGATGTTACCCCAACATAAACAAATAGTCTTGGGCCCCATGCTCCTACTTATGTAGTTATGACCAAATAATATCAGACAGCATTTAAACCACTGTTTATTGTGTGTTAATTCCACCTGATGTTACCCCAACATAAACACATGGGCCCAGATATTCAAAAGGGTTGCGCCATGTGCAACAGGGTTGCGCATGCGCAAGTCCAAAACTGTGCCATTTTGCGATATTCAGAAGGAGGCAGTTGTGCCCCCGGAAACATGCTGAGCAACAGCGCAATGAAAATGAAGGCATGCGCAACCGAAGGGGGCGGATCCATGCATAAAGACAGCAATGCGATATTCAAAGACTTGCGCGATGCGCAATAGCGGCACATCCGGAAATTGTGCACTAGCGGAAATGAGCCAAAATAAAAAGGCTCAAGGAAGCGGCGCAAGAATGCTACCAGGCTGCCAAGTGGGGGAGAGAGAGAGAGACAGATACAGACAGACAGACAGCAAAGGGCAGGCAAGGAAAGTGTGTCCCATAGTCTGTAAAGGCCAGCGGGGGGTGCCCGGTGCAGTGGAAGTAGCAGTCAGGACAGTGGGGGTAACACAGCAACACCAGCCGGGGGGTCAGAAGCCAGGGAGATGGACAGTGCCAGTTTCCACATGGAAGCTGTAATGAGGGGGGTGAGAATGCATGCTGCAGGGGATGTGGCCATGGAAGGACCCATGTTGATGCGCTGATGACAGCGATACCGTACCCGCATCAGCTTTGAGCTGTACACAGATGTAGAGATCGTGGGCTGGTACTGCCTGAACAGGGAAATACTGAGATGGCTCTGTAAGCTGTGCAGTGATGTGATGCAGGCACCCTCACGACGGAGTCACACTCTGTCGGTGGAGACCAAGGTGACAGCCTGCATGTGCCTGCTCGCCACGGGCACCTTCCAGAGGCCAACAGGGGACACCACAGGCATCACACAGTCGGCCACGTCATGCATCCTCACCCAATTCCTCAGCGCACTGCTGCCACATGCTGCGGAGTACATCCATTTCCCCAGCACCATGGCAGAGTGTACAGCAAACATGCAGGAGTTACACAGGGTAGCACGTATGCCTGGCATGCTAGGGGCCATAGACTGCACCATTGTGGCCATCCGCACGCCACCTGGTCCCGATGGCCACGCATATCGGAACAGAAAGGGAATCCCTAGTGTCAATTGCCAGGTGGTGTGTGATGCCACTGGGCACATAATCAATGTCTGTGCCACACACCCTGGTGGAGCACATGATGCCTTCATATGGTATTAGTCTGCACTGTGCCATTGATTCGAGAGTGGGGACATCCCCACAGGACATCTAGTGGGTGAGTACACATGTATGGAATGCAAACTCTGGGCAAGGGTGGGAATGCCACAGGTGCCATGGTAGTGGCACACAGGGAGATGCCAATATGGACCTGAACATGACACTGATCTCCACTATCTCCACACAGGTGACTGTGGATACCCTCCGTCCTGGCTGCTCACACCGTACCAGCGCCCCATGACCCCAGCGCAGCTATGCTATAATGAGGAACATGCCGCAACACGCAACATCATAGAGCGGGTGTTTGGGATGCTCAAGGCACGCTTCTGATGCCTAGACACCTCTGGTGGTGCCCTACAGTACAGCCCCCAAAAGGCCTGTGGGATATTCCTGGCCTGTTGCATCCTGCACAACATGGCCAAAGACCATGGGATAGCTGTACAGGTCGAACAGGGGGACAGCGATGGGGACACCAGTGGCACTGGTGATGATGGTGATGAGCAGCCCCCCCTAGGACGGAGGGACCCCCGACTGATCTGGCAGGCCCAGCTGCACTGGGACACCATCACAGAGGAGCACTATGCACAACACAGGTAAGTCAAGGGGACATGTGCAACCAACACTGTCCATGCACAAACCACAGGCACACAGGGGAACACACCAGGGGTGCATGGCGGTCAGGGAGTGGAAGGGTCCAGGCATACAAACACACCATCGGGAGGGTGAGCACTCATATGGACACACACACACACCAGGCACAGGCGTGACATGGGCAGATGCACAGCACTGCAGAACGGACATTGCTAACACACAGCACCACTGACCACCCCACCACCCGTACTGTCCAAGTCGTGTGTCAGAACCTGGGCACCCTTGCCTTGGTGTACAGTGCAATGCAGGCATCATCATGCACCGCACCTGTGGACAGCAGTTGGGAGGAGGTGTGCAGGTGGTCCGTGTGTGTCGGTGTAGTGAGCAGAGCACCCAGCAGTGCACTGCCCACCATGACACACATTGCACACATGGCAGCACCAGACAGGGCCCGCACTGGGAGACAGCTCAGTCATGTAGCACTGTCCCACGGCCACCGCGGATGCATGGGCAGCCCCGCTGTGACCCAACAGCACGGGCAGGCTGAGCAGGGTCCACATGGGGTGGCACTGTTGCACCACCAGGGGTCCCACTGTGCGAACGTGACCTTGCCTGCACAGGGGTCTGCAGCATGCCGAACAAACCTGCACCAGGGGTGCTCGGGATGCCCACAGCAGAACCCGGCATCGACAGGCCTGGTGTCACATGACGCCGGGAATGGGGAGTGGAGAGTGCACTGTGTGGGGTGTGCGGTACAGGGGTACCTGACTGTGTGCCCAATGCGTCCATGACAGAGACCACTGCTTGGGTCAGCCTGTCAATGGCGGCGGTCACATCTGTCTGCATACGGACCAGCTCGGCTCAGTCCTGAGCACATTCCCTGCTGTGCCACTCCACGGACACAGACAGTGCCTCCACGGACCTTGCAACCCACCTCTGCAGCTGTACTGATTCCTGCAGCAGGCGGGTGTGCTCGTCCAATGGGTACTGTGCCCCAACGGCATCCTGACCCCCAGGGTGTGGACGGTCCTGATGCATACCCCTTGAGGGTGGGCGCTGTTCACCAGGACCAGGAATGGGCAGATCAAGGCGGCGGACATGTGCCACTGTGACACTGTACCCCAGACCTGGTGGGTGAGCTGCTGCTGCCCTCAACCGCTGTGCCCTGGGTCCACTCGTTCCACTGCTGTGCTGGCAACAGTGCCAGACACCTGCACAGCCACTGGTGCTGCCCCACGGTGCTGACAGGCACAGCCTGGGACCGTGCCAGCATGCTGGTACAAGTTGGAACCAGACAGGCCCAGGGGCGCGTGCTGGCCTGCTGTGTGTCCGTCATGGGACACACAACCATCACTGCCATTGCAGGCCTTCTATCATCAATGGTGCAGGTGCGTGCTCTGCCATGGTCACAGCGTGCTGGCATGCTTGCATGCCAGACTGCTGAACACAGGCTGTGCACCCCGCACCGCTATCGCTGACACCAGAGTTTTCAGCCCAGCGTGCATGCTGCTGCAGTGCCTGCTGGCTGGTGGTGAAGTGGATGGACCCTCATCCATGTCCAGCAGGTCAGCATCACTGTCTGGACCACCACCACCATCTCCTGAAGGACGAACAGGATCTGTAACAGAAAGAGTACATGTGAGTGCATGTGAACAACCGCCCCCCCAAACACCACCACCATGTCATACCATGCAGTGATGGGCTTCCACCTGTCTGGAATCCTCCGCCTGGTACACCCTCAATGGCGCTTGGCTGCATGGCTGCGACCAGTGTCTCCTCAGTTGGGGTCAGCTGCAACACTACTGGCGGGCCCCCACCAGTGCCAGCACATGCCGCCTTGAAGGCTGCCACCTTCTCCTTCAACCTCCTGCGGTCTGTCCCCATCTTTTTCTTGCATTCCTGCACGGAGCGCTGGTGGCTTCCATGCAGGTTAACGGCCCGAGCTACCCCCTCCCATGCAGCCACATGGGACTGAGGGGTGCCCCTCATCCACTCAGCACTGGCTCCTCATCCAGGTAGGCCTGGAAGAGAGCCTCCGTCTCTGCTGCTGTAAAGTTGGGCCTCCTCCTACGCCCACCGTCCTCACCCTCACAATGACTCTGCTCGGTCATGGCGATCTGTATGGGGGGAAGTGGACACCTGTCACTGTGCAGTCTACAGCATTTTCCCATGACCATCGTCCTGAACATCACACAGCATGCAACTCACCTCTCACCTGCAGTAACTTGAATCTAGTAGCGCATGCCCAATGTCGCACATTTATGCGCAATGCACATGCAAATTAGAGTGAGCAACTATATAATGACATGCAATCGCACCACTAAGCCCTTGAATGGCTGATCAGATGATTTGCATGTCGGCTGAATACTCATAAATCTAAACTGCGCGCTCTGGAGAGTCGGCTAAGCCAATGGTACAGATCTCTGTGCCTGATGTGTACGCTGCATTGCGCATGCCCAGATAGCTTATGCAGGCATCTGTCACGCTGCTGACATGCTGGCGCAATCGGCAATTCAGGCCATGGCCACCATTGTGCCAGTGGCGCTACAGCAATGGGCACTATATGGCGCTGTGGCACTACTGCGCAATATTCCACTGTGGCACTGGTACGCAGCTGGTCAGTAGTGCAGGATGCCTATACATCAGATGGCACTGTGCGTAGCCTTGCGTCATTGCCCATGACCTTGTGTATGACCTTTGCCCCCTGGCACTGTTCGCCTGCCATGTTTACATCCCTATTGTGCTGTCTGGTGACAGCGCTATGTGAAGTGACGGCGCTGTTTGAACAGCGCGATTGGAGCCTATGGTGGTCTATTGCGCAACATCTCCACATGGGGTTACGGCGCAGCTGGGCGCCATATTGCCTGCTGTAAAGTTGGTGCCATGGCTAGGAGGGCGGTGTCCGGGAGCCAGCTGGAAGTGGCCAACCTGGTGGCCCTAGTTGAGCCACACTATGATGGCCTTTATGGTGAGGTGCCCCTCACCAGTGCAAGGACTGAGGTGTGGCAGCAAGTGGTCACTGACCTGGTGGGGGTCACTGGACAGTGCCGGTCTGCTAAGCAGTGCCGGCACCGGTACAGTGACCTCTGCCGGAGGGAGCCAGAGCTTTTAACATGGCTGCATTCACGTGCCAGGTGGGGCGTGGTGCCTAGGCCAGGTGGGTGTGCCATCTATGCACATGTATTATCTGTAGGGGTGTGTGTGTGTGTGTTTTGGTGGCTGTGCATAGGTGATGGCTCGGCCATGGTTGGCTGTGTCAGTGTGTGCAGCTGTGAGATGAATGGGTATGGCTGTGTGGGCAGGCACTGTCACTGGGGCAGGGGGCAGTCTGCTTTTGAGTCACACTGATGTTTGTCTCAACATATGTCTCCCACAGGCCGGGATGTGAGGATCCGGGGCAACAGTGATGAGGGCCATTCCAGGGACCCGGTGCCAGCAGGGGTTGGACCCCACCAGCAGCAGCAGTGCCAGCAACAGTGCCAATCAGAGCTGCTTGAGCAGCGTGAGTATCATGACTTCATGGATGCTATTGCATGCTGGGGGGGCAGTAGCCCTGCACAATACAAACATGCAGGAAAGGGGAGGTCATAATTCCACTATACAAGACACTAGTGAGGCCCCACCTGCAGTACAGTATACATTTCTGGAGACCATACCTACGTAAGGACGTAGAGTGGGCAGAGAAGGTTCAGAGGAGAGCAACAAAGATGGTGCATGGCTTGCATCACAACTCCTATGGAGACAGGTGAAAGGAACTGAACCAGTACTCCCTGGAGGACAGGAGGGAGAGAGGGGATATGATAGAGACATACAAGTATCTTACAGGGTGGAACAGGGTGCAGGGAAACACTATTTTGAAGTGCAAAAGATGTTCCAGGACTAGAGGGCATGGGATGCAGTTGGAGGGAGGACGATTCAGAGGAAACATGAGCAAGACTTTCTTCACAGAATGGGTGGTGTACAAGTGTAACACCCTGCCAGAGGAGTGGTGGGGGCTGACACACTCAAGGATTTCAGACTGCACAGGATAGAACATACGGAATTCTTGAGGTCAGGGTAAGGGCAACAGACTTCTAGGTAAACAAAGTAACTTACAGGCTGAAATGGACTGACTGTGTGGGCCATAGGCCCTTATCTGCTGACACTGGCTATGTATCTATGTCTGTAGGCACGACACAGGTGACATGCATCACTGTCCAGTTTCACAGCACGTCTGTGTATGCATCACTGGTGGTCCATGCATGCACTGGGCACATAGCTGGGTAACTGGCATCGCACCACGTTACCACGTCACTTGCCAGCCTTGTTTGTGCTGTGATGGACATGGGCAGTGTGTGTGTGCAGTGGTGTGCATAGCTGGTGCCGCCTGTTTGTGATGGCCATGTGCATGTTCACTGTGGGTGGGTGCATGCCATCACAGGTGCGGGACATTGGGCTATATGGCTTGCAGGTTGGGTGGTGTTCAGGGTTGTGGTCAGTCACAGCCATTGACTGTGTTCCCATTTTCCTAGTCCTCAAGGTTCTCCATCAGATGGTGAGGGATGTCAGGGCCATCCGACAGCTTGTGGCCCAGAACAGCGACATCCTGCAATCAATACACCACCATGCCATGTGGAGGAGGTGGCAGGGAACTGCAAGACACCAGCAGGAGGATGGGTGGCCGGCTGGCCCATGACCTCTCTTCCCTTCCCACTTCTCCTATCCCTACCACCCTGCCTTCCCTCTCCAAGTTTGTCATCCCTACCCCTTGACCAACCCTACCTTGTACCCATCCCCCCCTTGTAAATAGTTGTACTTGTTCTTGTTAATGTTTGTTGTGTTGAAATACATTTTTATATTTTTATACAAATAATGTGTTGGTCTCTGATTTGCAGCTGCCTATGGGTGCTCAGTTGCAGGGGTGTACATGCCATCTGGGCTGGTATGGTTCTGGGTATGTGTGTGTGTGTGTGTGTGTGTGTGCGTGTGTGTGCATGGGGAGGTATCTCCAGCATGGCAGTGACTTTCGGTTGGTCTTGCCATCTGCTGCCACCCACTGCTGGGTGCACAGGGTGTGTCTGGCTTGTAGGCTTCTGTGCTGCACAGGGTTGATGTGTGCTGGGATGCATGGTTTCCTGCAGTGCCAGTCACTGCACATAGGTGGTGTCTTGGGGTCACAGTGCAGGGTGTGCTGTGCATACGGGGGGCTGATGTGCACTGTGGTTGTCAACTCCCTGTGTGTGGCACTCTCAGCCCGCCAGTGGTTGTGCTGGGGTGTCATGGCTCTGCTATGCTTTGTTGGCTTGTCCCCATGGGCAAGTAGATCATCTGTCCCACCCCCAGTGATGCTGTGCTTGGGGTGTGCAGGTGTGGTGTGGGTTCTGCAGTGTGTTCCTGTGCCCATGTGTGGCATGGCTGGTGGTGGGCCCCAGCCTGCCTCCCTGGATGTGCAGTTCCATTGCTCTGGGGGGGGCTCTGCTTGGGCTATGGCACCTCTGGAATGCTCAGCTGGGCTGCCCTGGTTGCGTCATAGCACAACATTTCGGCTCAGCTTCTCCTTCCTGGTTGCGCTATGGTGCAGTATGTATGATATTCAGACGTTGGTTGCTTGCGCAATTTGTTCTGCTCCATGTTTGAATATCGCACCTGTTGCTCATTTGCGCAACTGGTTTGTGCTTGCTCCTGCTGTTGCGCTCATTTTGAGTGCAGTTTGAATATCTGGGCCATAGTCTTTCAGTGTAGTATTATAAACAGAGTGCTAGAGTGAGCTCATAAACTGTTGACATGAACACACAGGTCCATTTGTAGATTACCAATGAAACTGACTATGTGGTTAGAACCAGGTAACATCACTCAGTATTCTGACCAGCATTTAGTGTGTGTTAATGTCCCCTGATGTAAGCTGAGCAAAAAGAAATACTGTTTTACTTTACTGTTATGAATAGAAAACTATGGTAACAGCATTAATAGTTGAGCGCTTCAGATGAACAGTCAAATGCATTCATAGATAACCAATGAAAATACCTATGTGCCTATGACCAGATAATATTAGCCAGCATTTTCAGCAGACTTTTCTGTCTGTTAATGTGACCTGATGTTACCTGCCCATAACTGTAATGGCAGCAGAAGTGATACAGTTGATGAAACATGATGGTGGATGCCTGTTGTGGTATATTTACAAAGTTGTATGTTTTTTCTGTTACCTTATGGTGTCTGTTTCTGATTGGTTGTCCTGCCTTGTAGTGTCCCCCACTTGTATGTGTGTGTGTGTGTGTGTGTATGTGGGGTGGTGGGGGGCAAATTCAGAGTTAGGGTTAAAAACCCTAACTTCAAATTTCCACACTTTTGTCGCTGAGTAACAACCCTAACTGTTACATTAACAGAGTTTTTTGCAAATAATTCCTTTTCTTTTTTTGACATTGAAATAAATGTAACAAATGCATACCTGTCAAAGTATTATTTTTTCATGTGAGAGCATAAATCATCCACAATAATATTGTACCATACCCTACACATGTGCCCATATTAAGATGCAACAACCATGAAACCCTTTGTTTGACATGTCATGCTATACCTTTTATGCACATCTATACATACTTACATTTTCAGTATATTGATTAACGCATCTTTCCAAAGCTGAATCATATATCATTGATATACAGTTTTCAGGAAAGACAACAGACACAGAAAATAAGTTTAGAAAAATATGTATTAATCATTAAGTGTCAATTCTTTTTTGAAGAAGGCCAAATTGTACAACTCACTCAGTCTCATACCACTACTGTGTAACTGTATCACAGAAGTATATATGAAAGTGTGGAAAAAGTTATATGAAACTGAGCAAGTCAATGTTCCTGGGGTGGACAAAAAACAGGTGCATAAAACATTAAAAAGCTATGGATGCTAAAGCAGCAAATGATAACATTGCTGTAGTAGTGTATAACTATGTTAGAATACTTTAACACTATGTGCATATGGAAAAATTCCTCACCCAACCCCTTAATAAGGGTGATCAGTAAACATCCGGAACATACCTTCAAGTGATATTGAGCAGAGTGTGTGATTCACAGTGCAAGTCTGTAAACAATAAACAATTAATACCTCACTACACATAATAAAAAAATGTAATATAGTCATATAATATTAGCAACAATAATATTATTTAAACATTTAAAATTAGCAAAATTATATTATACAATGGCAAGAACATTTCCTGGACTCTGATTGGTCAGTGTGCCCCTGGCATAGTGAGGTTATCCTAGCACAACCTCACTGTATTGTTTTTTTAGATGATTAGCATTATTTTCTCCTAATAAACAGAGATATATTGGCACACTAAAAATCTGCTAAAAACAATTTTTAAATTGTTTTTTTTTATTTTGTGTAACAATGAGCTATTGTATAATAGCAATAATGCACTCCAGGGTGTGTGTTGCACTGGGATCACCTCACTTCTGGGATGTTAGATGCACTTGGCCTGTGGCCTCATGCCCAACCACACAGGTGTGAGGTTATCCCAGCACAAACTACACCCTCTCATGCATTATTGCTTAAATGAACATTGTGGCATAGTAAATGTTAAAAAGAAAATCAAACTAATCAAATAGTGACAAGTCACATAGTCATAAAAATGTTAGATAGTTGCTAAGTATTCAACAAATTCAGGATTCCATTAAATATCTAAATACACAGCACTCATACACTGCATTAATAACAAGTAAATAACTGTAAATGTATAACTATGTAGAGCAGAAAAATAATTCCTATGAAGTACTATGTAACTTTAGTCATTCTTAAAAACTTTAAGATTACAGTTGGTGCCCCAAAAAATAGTTCAAAGAATTTACAGTTATATATATAATGCTTCCAAGTTCTGAAACATTTTAATATATAAGAAATATTAAAAATAAGTATTCCTCTAAACATCTACAGTATATCTTAGTCCTATATGTAGTGTATTGGTCTCAGAAGTAAGCAAAATTGGCAGAAAGCATACCACCTGAAGTGGACACTATAAAGGTATAACTGAAAGACATGCAGTTCGCATAGAATATTAGGCATCTTTCTTACTGTGCTTAGAAACTATTGCACAACAGTATGTGTGAAAACACGTACACAGCTTAAGTGTCAGCTTTCTTGCACAGTCTGTCATCTTGCATCACAAGGCAGATGTGAGACAATATATAGTGCACTATGACCACAAAACATTGGCAAACAACAAGTGTAGTCACATTTCAAAACATATGCAAGGTTCACAGTATTGCCATGCAGTGGTGTGACAGCTATCAAACCATATTAACACACTACAGCAATGGAGAAATAAACAGATCAGTACAGCACAATTGCATGGTACTGCAATATCGATTTACAAGTACTAAGAGTGCTCCACAGTCAAGGCAATTGTTGTATGTAATGTGACCAAGCAGACAGCCCACTCAATTAAGGCCCACTTAGGCTGCATTGATGCTAAGATCACAGCAACACCTACATTAACTGTTGGCACCATAAATACCTGCATCTACATACTCAATCACTGCAATTATTCATAAACTGATATGAAAATAGCTGCACATGTCCAGTAAAGATTGCATATACCACTCTTATGACTACAACAGTGTGTCAAACAGAGCTTAACACAATTTTCATGCACTATTCTTCTGCCAAGTGAAGGTCATTGTATTTCTTGAGAACCAGGACATAAGCATCTTTTAGATTATGACGTAATCTCTGTTTAAAAGTGCTCATGTAGACATTGCATTACATCTACCAATTCCTGTACCTGAGCCATGTAACATAATGTCCTGAATGGACAGATGCTTCATGGTGGAATATCACAGCCTGAGTATCAAAACATGCTCCCATGAATTGTACTCTGCCAGCTACAAAATCAGTGATCGGTGTGTCAACTCATAGTCCATTTGCATCAAACCACTGTAAGACTAAAAGAAGATATTGAGAAGAGGTTCTAAGTGATATGGACTGAACACACTCTCCTCCACACTGGGTACACCTCCAGTCACATTCTGCATTCCTGAGCAGTTGTCTGAATTTAACAGAACGTGCCTGTGGAACAAATAATGAAATCCACAGCATGTTTTCTGTTACTTCTTTGTGTGAATGTCGACAAGACAGGCAAGTGTACTTTGTCACATAGGTTATAGTGAAGTACTGTCGCATTGAAATCTCATCTAATTCCATGCTGTTAATGATAGCCATCATAAACTCAGTCACATCATGCTGAATGTTATTAGAGAATTTTGATGGCCATCATATCCACCCAGGACAATTTGTAAGGGTGTCAGAGTCTGTATGCTATTGTCATGCTTATCACTATCTTTCACAATCTTCTTTAGTGACTGAGACAGTGGTGTGTCATGTGAAGATTTGATAGTATCACAAAGTGAGACAATGTCCACGCCCACCTAGGGTGCAACTTGACTCCTCAGTGGTTTTCCCAGTGCTGCCACCAGCCCTCTAGAAGCTTCCCTGCGATTCTGGACTCAGGAGGCCGCCGCCCGGATGACCCTCTCTCTTCAGATCATATTGTAAACAATTTCAGCTGCCGAACCACACTCAAACCATGCTGGTGGTTCAAAGTAGGACACAGGCTGTCCACACCCACCTAGGGGCATGACTTGATCCTCCAGTGGGTTTCCCAGTGCTGCCGCCCGGCCCTCAATAATTATAATCTCATCAGGAATGATAGGCTGCTTCCAAAACCAGGAGGGGGAGTAGCTTTGTTCTTTAAAACACATCTAAATATCTCACCTATTAAATTCCCCCTCATCTCCACCTGTGAATCACTTCATTCCCTCCTCCTTATGGGTATGAAGAAGCTACACATAGTATGTGTTCACAACCCAACACACAATGGCCCCTCTGGATTTGCCAAACTGCTTGAACACTCTGTTAATATCACCGGTCCAAATGAATGACTTATTCTAGCTGATACTAATCTCAACTGGCTTGGCCCCAGTCACAACACCCTCCTTACCATGGTGCAATGTCTCAATCTGCACCAAGTCATAACAATGCCCACTAGGGAAACCTCTAATGCTACATCCAGCACCTTGATCAATTGGGTTCTGACAAACCGCATCGACAGAATTGCTGCTGCTGGTACCCTGCTTGATGGCATATCTGACCACTCCCCTATCTACTGTGTATGGAATAACTCTGTTGCCTTGTCTTTGCTGCCCCGATATATCACCTTTAGGAATTATGCAAATCTTGACCAAGCAAAATGTGTCATCTATTGATTGGTCCTACCTCTACCAGACCCATGATGCCCAAGCTTCATTAGACTACTTTCTTGCCCAATTCAGTGCCCTACAAGATAGGCATACACCAGTTGTCACTTAGCGGCTATGTGGTAAACCCACTAGATGGCTCTGCAAAGATCTTCTGGCTGCTATCTATGTTATAGACAAGGGTTGGAGATGTTTTAAAAAATCTGGCCTATTAGCCGATTACAACAGCTACAGATCACAGAGGAACACCTGTAAAAAACAAATCAGACTAGCTAAAAGCTCATACTGTACAGGACTCCTGGTTGATGTGGCTGGTGACTCCAGGAAATATTGGGCCCATGTAAGAACCTTTCTAGGGACCAAGCAAATTCTCTCCACTAATGACATGGTTATAAATGGTGCCCATTGTGATAACTCAGTAATGATTGTGAATTCTTTTAACAAGCATTTCACTGATCTGTCTCACCTCACATCATCTTTCCAGTCCACCTTTCTGCCCACCCCTCAACCTGCTCCCCCCACCTCTCCAGCTCAGCACCCACCCTTCTACTTTAAGGCCATATCAAAATCTGATGTACTGAAACTACTAAACTCCACCTCGGTCACTACCAGTGTAGGCTCTGATGGCCTTGAACCAAAACCTCTAAAGCTGGCAGTGCCCTTTATTGCCCTTCCTTTGTCCAAAATCCTTACCCTCTCCCTCTGCCATGGCCATGTTCCAGACATTTGGAAAATCATGAAAATCACTTCTGTCTATAAAAAGGAGACAAAAAAGACATTGCTAACTACCGTCCTATAGCTATACTATCAGTCCTAAGTAAAATCCTTGAAAAGCTAGTAACTGCAAAAGTCAGTGACTTCTTGTTCAAATATAATCTCCTGTCACTAGATCAACATGGTTTTCATAAAGGGCACAGTACCTCAACTGCTCTTCTCCACTTTACAAATGATACCCTATGCGCTATGGATTCTGGCCTTCTTACCAGTTTAGCCTTCATCAATCTTAGCAAGGCATTTGACCTTGTGGACCACCCCCTTCTCCTTGATAATCTTCTAGCCCTTGGTTTCTCCCACCATTTGGTGGCCTGGTTTAATAGCTATTTATCAAATAGAGTTCAGGTTGTGAAGTTTAACCCCACCTTGTCTGACCAGTGGTCCACTAATCTAGGTGTCCCTCAGGGGTCCATTCTTGGCTCACTTCTCTTCTCGATTTTTATTAACAGGATCACTATGAAAATCATTAACTGCTCATCCATTCTATATGCTGATGACCTTGTTCTATACTATAGCTCCAAGGATATACTCCAGATTAACCAAACTCTCTCCTCAGCCTTTATCTCCATTCAATCTTGGCTATCCAGTCATAAGCTAGTACTCAATGTCGGCAAAACTCAGTCAATGCTCTTTGGATCTACTGTGAAATTAAAATCTACTCAGGACCTGCTTAAAATATCCTGCTTGGAAGGCTCCGTTCTTGAATCAGTGAACTCTATCAAATACCTCAGAGTCCTGATTGATGAAAACCTTAATTTTGATCAGCACATTATGGCCACTTGTAAGTCTGCCAACACCAAAATTGGTGTGGCATACAGAACCAACCATGTCCTCACGCCCTCTGCTAGACTTGCCATCGCCCATGGCATATTGCTTCCAGCACTCTCCTATGGAGATTTCACCTATCTAAATGCATCTAAGACCTTAATTAGAAAGTGGGACATGACCTACAATAGTGTCTGTAGATATGCCTCTGCTTCTCTCAATTAAAACACCATTGTCATCTCTATGTTCACCTTAATTGGTTATCTCCTTCTTCTCTTTGGTTCCTTGCTCTTGGCTCCCTGGCTGATAGTATCATTACAACTGGCATCCCAGTCTCTCTAGCCTCCTTATTATCCCCACAGCTCTCCTCCCATACCCTTTGATCAGCTGATAGGTCTCTTACTGCATGTTCCTAGATGTAAAACTCTCAAGGGAAGCACAGCTTTCTCTCATGCTGCACCCAGTCTTTGAAACTCCCTACCCCTGGAAGACTGCAGGATGCCTAGTAATGCCCAGTTTAAAGCCAAATATCATTCCCTCCTCATCAGCTGGGATTCCTGTTCATGTTTTAACCCTCCTTGATTTGCTACCTCCTATCACCCCCCAGGACCCCTAGGTTGCACTTCATTTCCTTTAAATCTTCCCCTTTAGCTATCTAAATTGGAACTTTGTCTTTGCTTATTCCATTCTTAGCACTTTATTCCTGATTTTGTTCTATAACCTGAATTGTATACGTTATTGCTTGAACATTACCTGTTCTGCCTGTATTTGTACATCCTTACTCTCATGATTTTGCCTTGATAACATTGTAACCTTGTTTTCATTTGCCTACCCTGCATCCTTGTAATCCTTTTATTTCTTGTAATCCTTGTAAATTCCTGGGTCGTGCCTGAAAATAGTCATTTTCTGGCTATGGCACCCACCCGGTTAACAAAAACTAAATAAATAAATAAATGTTTGCATAGCAGAGTTTGCATAGCAGTTTACTCCAGTGCTTCTGTCAAATGCTGGGACAACAACCATCCTAAGTGCCTTCTTATGTGGTGGAGACCTTGTTTGTTGTTCAGTTCTGGAGTCGCTCTTTGCGCTGTCTGCATTTAATATTAGTCTATCTGTCTGGTACCTGTTTTTCATGCCAGAAACTGTCACTGTAGCATTGCGGTCTGCCACATTCATGAACATAGAAGCATAGAAAAATAGACTTTAACGGCAGAAAAGGACCACTTGGCCCACCAAGTCTGCCCATTTCCCTACCTACAGGATAAGCTGCAGATCCCAGTTAACCAACAGCCTGTTTCTTCCTACCCCCATAAGAATTGCCTTATGTCTGTCCCATGCATTCTTGAATTCTCCCACTGTTTTTGACTCTACGACCTCCTCAGGAAGGCTGTTCCATGCATCTACAACCCTCTCTGTGAAGAAATACTTCCTCACATTACCTCTGAGCCGTCCCCTCTATCTTCAAATTGTGCCCCCTTGTTCTTGCACATCTCTTTTTCTGAAAGATGCTACCCTCTTGGACTTTATTGATTCCCTTGAGGTATTTGAAAGTTTCTATCATGTTCCCCACCTCTCCTCCTTTCCTCAAGGTTATACATCTTAAGCTTCTTTAGTCTTTCTTCATATGTCTTCTGGTACAGACCCTGCACCATTTTAGTTGCTCTCCTCTGGACTGCCTCCATCCTGTCTACGTCCTTGCAGAGATGGGGTCTCCAGAACTGGATGCAGTACTCCAGATGGGGTCTCCCCAACTATCTGTACAGAGGGATGACAACTTCCTGTTTTCTACTGGTGATACCGCTCCCTATACATCCCAGTATACCCCCAGACCTCTCTACTGCCGTCTCACATTGCGTGCCAACCTTAAGATCCACTGATATGATTACCCCCAGGTCCCTTTCCATTGTTGTTGTTGTAAATACCTCCCCCCATTGTGTAATCTTCCCTTGGGTTTTTGTTTCCCAGGTGCATTATTTTACACTTCTTTGCATTGAATCCAAGCTGCCACACTTCTGACCATTCCTCCAACCTTGCCAAGTCCCTTCTCATCCTTCCCATGCCTCCTTGTGTATCAACTCTTTTGCAGATCTTTGTGTCATCTCTGCAAAGAGGCATGCTTTTCCTTCCAGTCCCTCTGCAATGTCACTTATAAAGACATTAAAAAGGACTGGACCCATTACTGAATCCTGCTGTACCCCACTAGTAACCCCGCCTTTCTTCAGAGTGGACTCCATTTACAATTACCTTCTGTGTCCTGTTGTCCAGCCAATGTTTTATCCAGGCTACCACCCTGGGACCCTCTCCCAGGCCGGTTAATTTGACTATTAATCTTTTGTGTGGGACTGTGTCAAATGCTTTGCTAAAGTCTAGGTAGGCCATGTCCATAGCCCCTTCCTGGTCTACTACTTTGGTCACCCAGTCAAAGAAATCAATTATATTCATCTGACATGACCTTTCTGCTGTGAACCCATGCTGCCTTGGGTCCTGTGCCCCACTTGCCTCTAGGTACTCAACAATTCTTTCCTTCAGACGTGATTCCATCACTTTCCCTACCACAGAGGTCAAACTGACAGGTCTGTAGTTTCCTGCCTCTGTCTTGCTCCCACTTTTGTGAAGGGGAATCACATCCACCTTCCTCCAGTCCTCAGGTACCACACCATCCTCCCATGATTTGTTAAAAAGGGTAGTCAGTGGTGTCACTAGTTCTCCCCTTAATTCTTCTAGAATTCTAGGGTGAATCCCGCCAGGCCCCATTGCTTTGTCCACCTTCAGTTTTAGGAGTTCTTTCAGAACCCTTTTTTCTGTGAAAGGACTGGGATCGACCCCCTCATCCAGAGTGCATCTCTTAATTGGATTAGGTACCTTCTCATCCTCCTCTTTTGTGAATAAAGAGCAGAAGTATTCATTCAGTATCTCTGCTTTTTCACTGTCCCTCTCTGCCCACCCACCATCCATTATATTCAGCCTCACTATCCCTCCCCCTTTGTCTTTATATGCTCCCTTACGTACCTACAGTATAAAAGGTTTTATCCCCCTTCTTAACTGAGTTGGCTATCTTTTCCTCAGTTTGGGCCTTGCCATTCTGACTTCCCTCCCTGCTTCCTTCTGCCTTAACTGGTACAGTTCTCTGTCCTGCTCTTTCTGTGTTTCCTTATACTTCCTAAATGCTATCTTTTTCTCCCTAACCTTCCCCACCACCTCTTTTGAGAACCATAGTGGCTTTTTCTTTCATTTTGATTTATTTGCTTCACACAAAGGCTTGTTGCCTCTGTGATGGAAGTTTTGATGTTTTCCCATTGTTGCTCCACCCCTCCTTCAAGCCTGTTTGCTAGTGCTTTTCTAAGGCACTCTCCCATCTTGCTAAAGTCAGCCCTCCTGAAGTTCAGTACCCTCACTTTTGTATGGCTTGACTCTGTAGCTGAGTTTATCTTGAACCACACTGTTTGGTGGTCACTTGTTGCCAGATGGCAACCCACTTCTAGATCTGAGATCCTCTCACTTTCCCCATTTGAGAGTATGAGGTCTAAGATTGCTCCCTCATGAGTGGGTTCCTAACTAGCTGAATGGTATAAGAGGCAATGTCAGCTTGTGCAGAATACGTAGTCTGTTGTACTCACCAATATATTGTCTATCAACAAGTATTTTATGTACTGCTATACAGATGATATACAAGCCAGACAAAGTCCGTACATGTGAAAGTGCAACATAGCTCATGCCATCTTTGAAGATGCCAGTGCCTATGCCTATGCCAACCATTGCTTAGTCCAAACTTAGTACTTGTGACTTGTGTAAGGACACAGCATATGTAACACACTCAGGAAACTGTTTCCTCATTACATATATATCTTTCACGAGCTGAAACTTTACAGTCATCCTAGTAATAGATAAAGACTGTTCAATGTTGTCAAACTTCACAACAAGTGCCTCTATGACTGTCTTTTGTACATTGTATTGAAAGTCAACTATATGTCCAATTGCACCATTCACCATACCACACTCAACATCAAGATTCCAATGTAGCATGATGTGTCCATTCATGCACACAGTTAGAACTGGTTCTAATCCTGCTGTGCGAGACACATCTGACTTTAATCGTTCAGTCAGCATTGCTACCAGATTCTAGCTCAAGACTGCACCATCAATGGTGTCAACAGTATGCAGAGTAATGATTTCTTGACCCTGTCTCTGCAACATAATGTTGTTGAATTCAGCACACTGCTTAAGTCGAGACATAAGACACAAGATTTGAGCAAATTCTGAGTACACACTAGTGAAAATATCACATGCAGCAGTAAGAGAACTGCACTCAGTGCTGATACAATGTGTGTTCAACAAGAAACATTCTGTTGTGACAACGATCCAATGCGAGCATGATCCGAAAGTATCTTGTACCCAAGGTCATGGCTCTGTCACATGTTTTCATATAGCTCAATGTATACGAACAGCTCCCAAAGATTTATCCCTCCAATGTACCCTATTGTATTTTTTGCTTGCTTCACAGTCAGTGCTGTAAGGACATGCTCTCCATTCACAGGTGCAAGTTGTAGGAGGTCACCAAACACAACAACATTCTTACCACCAAATGGCTGACCATCATCAGTACCAAGTATCTCTTGGAGATAAAGATATATACATGCAAGCATGACCTTTGAGACAATACTAATCTCATCAATGATGAGAAGTTTCATCTTGAGAAACATTGGCTGCAGCTCAGATGCCACCTTACAGGAAAGTTTTCGGTACTCTCCTGTTTTACCATGCTCTTACAGGTTGCATAAACAACCAGTGTAGAGTCACACCACCAATGTTCTATAGGAGCAGTTACAGCAACAGACATCACTTCTTCTGCACATCTCTTTATCTCTGCTGTAATAGTTTCAATAACAAAACTCTTGCCTGTGCCAGCAGAACCACTAACAAATATTAGCAATGGCTCATACTATCCACATGTACATTGTTTCCTCTCATGAAGGATGCCATGTCTGACAGCTTCAGTGACAGCATCATAAGCAGCATACTGCTGTGTATTCATCTGATCAATCAGTACAGTAGGATCCTCTATCGCATGAGAAGAATGTTGCATTGCACTTTTGACTTCACGCATGAGAACCACAAGATCATTCATTGGTAGAGGAGCTCCAAGAGTACCTTCTCCTTCAGGATCCATGTTTTCCTGAGAATTTCCTGGGGTATCTTCCTCAAGCTGTTTCTTAGCTTGTTCCATCTGCTCCTTCTCTAATTCCAGTCTACGAATGTATCTTTTGGACTGCTCACTCTTGAAGGGCTCATATGTAAGGTAGAACTGTTCTTCATATGTGTCACAGTCTCCTTTCAGTGTGCTCTCATCCCTCCATGGCTTAAAGAGGAACATTAGAGCAAAGTAGTAATGCTCCTTGCTGTCAGTGGTAGAGAGACTCAATTTACAATGGTCAATGAGCCATGGCTTCTTCCTTTTAGCAAGGCATCCATCAAAGCCTCTCATTTTGTAAATGTCTTGAGTCTCATCAGGTGCTACATCAGTCTTATAGTCGTACCACTGAGCAACATGGTACAGTCACATGTCATCCATAACATTTACCTGATTTGGGTAGTATGCATCAATCTGGTTATTCTTCAAAATATTTTTTGAAGAGGGGCCGTTTGCAGCCAGTTCTTCAATCTCATCATGAGACTTCAAAACACGCTTTCCTTTCTCTTTGTAGTTGACAATAAGAAACCATACAGCATCAGACTTGCCATACAAGTGTGTCCCAATCAAACTATCACTGGCCTCATATGCTCCACACTCCCTGTGAGACAGTGTCTTTAATCCCAGTGATCAGAGTTGTGAATTCAGTGGTCAGCTGGAAACTGCTACGTATTCCCAAAGCTCAAGCAAACTTGTCTGCTCATTTTTTGTGATGTACGACATGATGTGCCACACAAGTGACAGAGAGTTATCTACAACAAACTGTACATTAATGTTTGCCTGCCACATCAGGAGAAGAGTTGGATTGTAGTCATTGATGAACACCTCATTCTCCTGTCTGGGTAACTCATAGAGCCTCTTATTGGACTTTGCTTTGAGATGGTGATGCATGGCTAAGAACAAGTCATTCATACATCCATGCTGGTAGAAACATCTGGGAAAACCAAATCAACACCTGGTGTACCACTCATTATGACTCTTGACTGGTCAGTGACAGTACTTCCCACAAAGATGCCACTGAGACTTTTACACCAGCTTCCAGAGTGTTGGACTATTGTACTTATCAGGAATGTGGCAATTCATATAACGTTGAATGAACTTCAGCACTTCAGCTGATTCATTCTCGCTGATATGAGGAGCATCTTTAATCCACAACAGCATATGAATGTGTGGTGCACCTCATGCCTGATATTCTGTCCTCCAAAAGTAGTGCTCAACTAACCCAGGAGGAAGGTTGTCCTTTGTCAAAATGAATATCAATATCTCATGGAAGCGATGGTGGAAATGCCATGACACTGAAACTGGATCAAGTGAGCACATCTCACCAAGCTGCATTGATGAAATGCCATTGACATCGGAATTGGCCCACTTCAACAGTTCAACAAATTCATCCCAACTGTACTCTGCACAGCTTAGAATTACAAACTAAGTAGCTGCACCATACTCATGCAGCATGGTCATGACCTCTGAGTGTCTGCAATACCTGTGTTCTTTTGTGCCATGTAGACTCGACAGCCAAATGTCAAATTCATCTGTAGTGTTTTGTCCTTTTCTGTCATTCACTGCAAAAACTCAGCTGATGTCATATCTTCCAGTGGGGTAGTCAATCAGAGTGTATGCACAATGGACACAGAGAGTACACTAAGCTCACTCTCCCACAACAGGTGGAAGAAGTATTGTACGTTCCTATGGAATTTGCCATCCTTGTTCAACACTTGATGTTCAGTATTCAACACCTTGACCATGAACCTCAAGCTGTTTCAGACACCCTCCTGTTCCTTTTGGGAACACATCTGAAAAACATTGTGCTTCAAGTTGTTCCTCCCATATGCTGACAGGGCTACATTCAGCCTGTTTCATCTGATACAGGTCAATGTTGTCACCAATGGGATCTCTGCCATGTAGAGGGTGAATTGTGTACTGTTCATACACATCTTCTTGAGTTCTGACATCGACCTTCTCAATGGTTGGCTTTCTAGCATCTACTAGTCCAAATTGAGCACTCACATCTGACAGTTCATGTATGTCAGTCTCATCATAGAAAGCATTATTGCTCTTCAGATAGTCTAGAGCACTTTTCACTTTCTTCACATTGACAACATCTTGCCAAATCACCTTGGACTTCGTAGGCATGCCATTTACTAGTATAACCATACTGTTTTCCTTTGAGATTATCTCCACGTTCTCTTTCAGAGGAAGTGGTAAATGCATCACAGCCCCTTTCAGAGACTTGATAAGCTCTTTTTGGGGTACTTTGCATGTCCTTGTATTCAGGTGTAGAATTGTCTGAAATGGTTTTATGGTTTGTATCAGTATCTGCTCACACATATTCAATACAGAAATCTCAATATGTGTCACATCTTCCTCCATATTGTTTAAAACAGATCTTGGTGGCAGAGTGTTATTTTTCACCTTTGACAAACAGTACTGACACATTATGACCACTGGGTCCAAGTCAAAGTCACTCTTTACTAGTAAGTAGGCCAAAAATCGTTCCCACATGTCATTAAAAGGTTTAATCTTTTCCAGATGAACTGTTACAGACTGCGAACTGTAAAGTAGTCTGTGACATGAGACACACACAGAGTCAGACTTCTCTCTCTTAGTCATTTCAAACTTGCCAATGGGTTTTCTGAATGTTTTTAGTATCTCATATTCCCGTAGAGTGAGACTGCATGATACAGTGGTAGGTGTGTTCTCACAGGGTGCATCATAACATTTACTGTTGTGTTGCACATCCTGTATCACATATTTTGCACCTTCCATGTCTCCTGCTGTCAATGACTCATCAAGTTGTTTGTATACTGACACAGCTTTTCTCACCTGGTATAGCTTGCGCACAAAGCTGATCATCGCAAGACTGTGTATAGCAATCATACACATGTGATGAAATACACTCTTGCAGACACCGCTATCTAAGCATGCCAAGGAATGCCCCAATAACCCTTTATGCTTGTGAATTTCACAGAGATCAATCATATGCAATAAGTTGCATCTCTATTTCTTCTTACTTGCAAGAAAGTTCTTTACAAACTGAGGAATAGCATTGAACGACGCTTGCCTCAGATTGCAAGTTTCATCACATCCCCATGAGCACAATTTATGGAGGGTGTCTCAGTTGCTGAGCCAGTTTCATCATCTGAGACACTTGTGTCTTTAGTACGTGTCACACTCAAGACATTACAAGCCTTACCAACCTCATCAACAGAGATAACAAGCTGCTTGGAAACTGGTTTGTAAGACTCCTGCCAAAAGAAAGCCTCTGAGTGCTGTTTATGTAGCCAAATGCCTTGGAAGACTTTACAAAAGTTGTCTCTGTTGACAGTATCAACATTGTGTAATCTACTGTGAACAGACTGCACTGTACCAGTAAAACGATCAATCTCTTTCATCATTTTGTTCCATAAACATGAAAGAACAGCAAGTGTCATATTAACAGATCTATGAACTCTAAGTCATAATTTCATCAAGGGCAATTTACTCTTTAGTCATTTGACTTGATGTCTCATTATGGTAGAAATAATCCAATCAACCTTAGCCTTTGTTGTTGTTAAAGATTTTATTGTAATTTCAAGAGGACACATACAGAGATATCAAGTAATGAAAAGTTATATGAACCATACCGCAACAATTGGTACAGACAAAAGACATATTTGAGATAAAGAAAACAGATAGAGAACATACTGTCATATGGAGCATATCTTATCCTAAACAGTGCAGTATGTTATACATCATGCAGGAAATTGTCAGGTTACAGAGATCATCAGAGCCTACCAAGGCCTACCCACCCCTTGGGGAGGAGCCAGGAGTTTCTAACAGGCTGAGCAAAGTAAAGTATCAGTGGCATACCAGGCCTAGGATATGCTATGGTGGACAAAATTGTGTCCTAGGTCAGGCTTAAGCTAATAATAACTATATACACAGAGAACAAACAAAAGCAAACTGATTCTGGGATTAAAACACAACCTTGTCAGATGGCACTAACAGGGCACAGAAACCTTCCCTGTTAGGAGGGGGAGAGAGCAAAACCAGGGATCTCAATAGAAATATGAACCACCTATGGTGGGATATCATGACAGTACTTGGAACAAAGGTATGGCTGCCAGCATGCCTCTTACTGAGCCAGTGAACCACCCACAAAACTAAAAAGCCTCTCAAAAATAGTCCTTTGGGCTAGTGCATAAAGAAACTCACAGAAGGTTGGGACCTCTGAGGATCTTCATCTCATTAAGATAAGTCTTTTGGCTATAGATCTCACCACTGTGACCCATTGGGCCCCAGGACAATGTTTGGGTGTGTGAGGGTTTGTACAACCTAAAAGAAGGAGAGAGGAATTGGGAGTTACCTGGGGAAAGAGCAGAACACACATGTCTTGAATGGCTGCTCAAAAGTGCTGGAGTTTGGGGCAGTCCTAGAGTATGTGAAACAGATGGGCCCCTTGGGTACCACATCTCCAGCAAGTATCGTGTTGGAGAAGCCCCATCTTTTTTAATGTAACCTGGTCCCTATACCACTTATGAAGGGTTTTGTTCATAATGAGATGGGTGCGCCCATCCCTGCAAGACATGTGCAATCTCACCCACGCATGTTCCCATTGGCGCTCAGATATAGGGAATCAGAGGTCCTTCACCCATTGGGTTCTAGCTGATTGAGTGGGATTAACAGAGGCATCCCTGAGGGCAGTGTAAATTGCACTGGCTCTACTCTTACAGCAGTGAATCCAAGATGAGAGGGGGTGCGAGCTTAGTTGTGAAGTCTTATTTTTAGGAGAGTTAGGAAGATGAGTGATGGTATCATGAATTTGGAGATATCTCCAAAAATGTAAAGCCGGGAGATGGTATCTGGATCTTAGCACCTCAAAGGTATCCTGGGTGCTAGACTGAGGGAGCAGTAAATCCTATATCAGGGAGATACCCTGTGCCTCCCATAGTTTCCAGGGGATCACACTGTTACCCACTACCAAAGCTTGGTTGTTCCAAAGAGGCATGAATTCCCATGGCATCAGGTCCTGGCCCAAGGGAGTTAGGACTTTTTGTCAGTACTGGATTGACACCAGAGTTGGAGGAGGGAGATTGGGGGAGATTTTTCTTGCTATATACTGACACCGCAGGAGAGGGGGCCTGTAAGAGTGATGACTCCAATGAGAGCCAGGTGTGAGAAGTGAGACCAATTTTGGAGAACCATAAGGTGGTCTGAGCTGAGATGAAGGCCATGTGATAGCTCTGTAGCCAAGGGAGACCCCAGCTCCCCCACTCCAGTGTTGATGGAGTTTAAGCTTGCTATAGTGTGATCAGGAGCCCTTCCACAGAAAGTTGGCAAATAGAGCTTCAATTTTATGGAATCATTTCGATGGGATAGATATGGGGAGATGGGCCAGTAGATACAAAATCCTGGGGGCTGCCATCATCTTCATGGAGTCAATTTTCCTGCCTAGGGAAATCCGCAAGGCCTTCCAGCGGGCCACGTCTTGTTTGAGTGATTCAACCAGAGTAGAAAAGTTAGCTGTGAGCATTTTGGACAGATTGGGATGTAAGAGGATACCTAAATATGTTATACCATTGAGGGACCATTTAAGACCCGAGGCATCAAGATCTATACCAGAAGGTATTGAATTCATGGGAAGCACTTCAGTTTTAGCATGGTTTATCCTAAGACCTGAAATTCCAGAGAATTCGGTCAAGATATGCAGAATGGATTGAATCACCTGTGGGGTACATTCAGTAGTGACCAGAAGGTCATCAGCATAGAGAAATGTCTTAAAATTGGTGCCACCCATTGGTATTCTGGGGATAGAGGTTGATGCCCGAAGTACAATGGTCAGAGGCTCAATGGCTAAAATGAACAGATGGGGAGATAGAGGTCATCCTTATCTCGTACCTTTCTGCAAGTGGAAGGGCGGAGATAAAGTGCCATTTTTCAAAACCCTGGCTAGGGGGAAGGTGTACAGTAGTTTAATCCAGGAAAGAAATCCTGGTCCCACCCCCAATAAGGAAAGGGTGTGAAACAGGTATGGCCACTCTACAGAGTCAAAGATCTTTTCAAAATCAATGGCTAGGGCAATAAATGGTTTACTTTGAAAGTTTTGAGTGATGCATTAATCAGGGGAGTGTTCTGTGGTGGTCAGATCCTTGGTGCCCCTTGACAAAGCCCACTTGGGAGAGGTGGTTGAGCCCTGGAAGAAGGGGTCCAGCCTACCTGCGAGGACTTTGGCCAAGATTTTGGTGTTGGCATTAATGAGGGAAATGGGATAATAAATGCCTGGAGAAAGCAGGTCCTTCCCCTTCTTTGGAAGTACAGTAATGGTGGCTTCCCTCATAGAAGGGGTTGAAAGGCCTGTATGCAGAGAGAGCCTGAATGTCTGGACTAAGTAAGGGGCGAGATTGACACCTTGGACTCTGTAATAGTCAATGGGGAGACCATCTTTCCCCGGGGCTTTGTGAAGTGACATGGAGTGAATAGCCTTATCCACTTCCTCCATGGTGATTGGGGCCTCCAACTGGTTGGCATCAGAAGGGGATGTTTAGGGATGGGTAGTGAGTCCAGAAAATTTTGACTAGAAAGCGGATCTGGGTGCCCTGAGGAGGCATATAACTGCTTAAAAAAATGAGCCATAATATCATTGACCCCTGTAGCAGAATAACAAGGGACCCCAGCATGGTCCTTCAGTACAGGTATCCTCCTAGACATTTGTTGATGCTTTAGATGATAAGTCATGAGTTTGCTGGCCTTTTTATGCCCCCTCCCAATAAGCATGCCGCACACACTGAAGATTAAATTCAGCCTGGCAAATTAAGTGTGCATTCAGGGAGATTCTGGTACTAGCCAATTGTGTGAGTAGAGACTGGGATGGGGGTTTATCTTGAAGGGATTTATACTGGAGTTCCAAGAGATATAGTTGTTTTTCTAGAACCCTCTGATCGGCCTCCCAGCGATGACACCTGGCCAAAGCAAATGCCATTATACCGCCCTGTATAGTCGCCTTAAAGGCTTCCCATAGGGTGGTATCCAAAACCTCCCCATTGTCATTATTGATCCAGTACTCAGTTATTGCAGGACCCAACCATTTCTGGAAGTCACCATCCTCAAGGAGAAGGGGGGTCTAAATGCCAGGAGGAGGAGTGAGGGTGGTCTTGCCCCCAGTTTAACTGGTAGCTCCAGGGGGCGTGGTCTGAGACATAGATTGGATGCATACAAGAGGTAACTACCCTTTCATAGAGACCAGAGGAAATCAGCCATAAAATCTATTCTGCTGGATGAACCATGAGATTGTGAAAAGCATGAATAACCACGCATTCCAGGGTGTAAGGCCCGCCACGCATCCAGCAATCCATGTTCCTCCATTAACCTCAGGAGAGCTTTCTTTGCCTGCCTGTGAGGTTCATGGGCCTTAGTGCTTCTGTCAATAGAATGGTCAAGTACCAAATTGAAATCTCCACCAAGAAGGACTGGGACCTTCTGCACGTTAAAATCTGTGAGGGCCTGGTTAACTGTGTGGAAAAACTGGGGACAATCCTGATTAGGAGCATACAAATTAACCAGGACCAAAGGGCCCTCTGGAGTCATAATTTCAGCCATAATCCATCTCCCATCTGTATCATGAATATGCCTTTTAAATTTCCACCCCAGATTTTTGTGCAAAAGTATAGAAACACCCTGTTTGTGGGATTTAGCCACATTGTGCAATTCTTCTACTACCCACCCCCAATGAAGCTTCTTTGTTTCAGCAGATGAGAGTTTAGTCTCCTGTAGGAGGACTACCGAAGGCCTAAACTTTTTCAGATGAAGCAAGACTTTCTTTCGTTTAACGGGAGAATTGAGTCCCTGGACATTCCAGGAGATAAGATTAGTCTCCATGAGGCTTGGATGAGATCATGGCTGAAGAGGTACAGATCAGGAAGCACCAGGGCAGATGACTAAATCCCACAAAATAGAAAAGCTCTCCCCTAATTATTACATGAAGGAGACAAGTCAAAATCCCAGAATTCAGAGTGCCAGAACTACTAACAGTGTACAAAAAAACACCTTCCTGAGCAGGGCTCAGTAATGCCTGAACATTAAACACAAACAACAACAATAACAGTAACCAGCAACAGCTGTAGCCATCCCTCTCCCCCTCCCCACCACCCCCAAAAACTTTCCCCATAACAGACCAGCTCCCGCTGTGTGCATTGACTGATTCATGGCCCAGATACCAGTAGGGATCACTGGGAGGAAGGCAGTTAACTGACTATGGCTAGAGAGATAGGGCACCCCATTGTCTGAGAGACTCTCCGTGCAGTATCCCACCTACAGAAATGACATCCGGCATAAACATTTAGTTAAGATGACAAGGCAACAAGATTCCATGTCAAA
This sequence comes from Neoceratodus forsteri, assembly GCA_016271365.2. NCBI lineage: Eukaryota > Metazoa > Chordata > Ceratodontiformes > Ceratodontidae > Neoceratodus > Neoceratodus forsteri. Next base: position 497,122,916 of record CM057453.1, read on the forward strand.
CTTACCAGCAGACTGAGGAGGCAGCCCCAAACCCTTACTATCATTCCAGTGAAAGGTTACAGCTATGGAACTGAGGGGGGCTGTCAGGGAGGGGCACCATGTTACTGCCCCAGATGAAGTGGACTCCTAGCCTGGCCTGCTTCAGGGAGATCTAAATGAGAGGAGTAAGGTACAGGCCCAAGCAGATAGGAGCCACAACACCAAAAACAAATAGTACCTCCCCGTCTGCATTCCCCCAAATGCCCATAGTCAGACTGGTGAAAAATAGGGGGGTATATAGTCCATAGGGCCAGAGAGAGGGGGGGCTCAGCCCTACAGACAATAGTAGTGGACTGGGGGAGTTCAATTAAGAGAAAGGTACACCGGGAGGTGAACCCAAGCAATGTCAGCCCACAGGTTTAGTGGTGGAGGAAGGAGTCGCTGAGGGGCAGGTAGATGATGGCTGGGTAGGATCAAAATTCATGGAGGTGGAAGTCTCTGGAAGAGATGGGTAAGCTGCATCAGCCCAGGAGAAAGAACACGCTGCATGAGACTTGTTGCTCTTAGATTGCAGCCTAGGAGGCAAAGGAGGATCCTGTAGAGTACTGTCTGTCGGAAGGTTCATCAAGGCCCCAAATTGGTTATTGCTCATGTCTGGTTGGAAGGAGGAATGGGAAGTTACAGAATCAGGGCTTGCACTATGACTCCGAGAATGGAGCCAGGGAGTCTTATCTATGTGCACCCCATCAATATGGGCCCTCCTTCTATTCTTATTTTTGCTCCCTTGGGATTTCTGAGGAGCATGGTGGGCCGGGGTCTTAGGCTCCATGGCTGTGTACTGGGTAGATGCAGGAGGAGAGACTGTATGTGCCGGTGAGGAGGTCTCCATATCTGTGGCCCCAGGTTTATGCATGACCTTAAGTGTGTCCCAGTTGAACATGGGGGCCTGGGTCACCAGGAACTTCTCTGCCACTGACAGATTATCAAATAGCCATAGGGATCCATTTACTAAGATGCAGAGACAAGCCGGGTATTGTAGAGAATAGTCTCGCTCCAATTCAGCGCAGGCCCGGCGTGCTGTAGTAAATGCCCTACGATGTGCTATCAGCTCCTGGGAATAATTCACAAAAATCTGAATCCTGTGCCCCTTCCACAAAAGCTCTTTCTTTTGGCTAGCCAATCTGGTAATGGATTGGTCTTGAAACTGGAGAAAGCAGGCCAAAATGGTGCGAGGATGATCATCAGGGGCAGGATGCGGTATCAAAGTTCTGTGAGCCAGGTCAATCTCTGGCAGTGTGTCAGAATGCCAGCCCAGCAGAGGGAGAAGCTCCTTTTGCAGGAATAAGAGAGTATTTGTCCCTTCACAACCCTCTGGGAATCACACGAACCTTAGGTTGTTCCGCCTACTGTGGTTTTCTAAGACCTCCACCCTGGCCCACAACTGGTGAATTAACCGATCTTGGTCCTGCAGCTGTGTCTCTACTTGACAACAGCCATCTTCTGCCTCAGTCAGTCTGTGTTCAGCAATGCATGCCTGTTGGGATAAATCCACTATATCTGCAGTATTTTTCCTGGTAGCTAGGTCTAGATTATCCATGCAATGTAGGACTTCTGCAAACATTTGGTGAATTTCTGCCAGGCAACCCTCCAGGTGCAAGAGAGGAGGAGCAGGCTCCATGTGTGCTGTAGGCCAGGCTGCCAGGACAGAAAATGGGCGGCGGGTGAAACAGGTATTTTCCACACCAGTATAGGATCAGGACACAGACCTGCCAAGGGAGTAAGTACTCATGTTAGCTTAACGGGCAGAAAAACATGTCAAAGCACAGGAAAGAAATGGATATCACAAGGATATGTGGTGGGGTTTACGAGAGCTCAGGGTTCAGGCATCCATTAAGCTCGGCAGTTGGCCACGTCCCCCCCAATTTAACCTTAGCCTTTGAAACTAGCTTTTGGAAAAATTTAAACTTGCTAAGATGGCCACAAATAGCAGAACTGTGTTTTTGTTGATGGGTTGCAAAAGAAACATTTGCAAGCTGTGGAGCTCTGCTATGCTCCGCTATCAGAACATCACGTTGAGGGAGCAAGCACTGCACATTTCTGTCTAAATAAGAAACTGAGGTAGGCATGTCATTATCACCAGGCAATTTTTCCTGTTGATGCACCTTGCACTGTCCTTAACTTTCCTAGTAGTCTATTTTCTGCCAACAGTACTCTTCATCATTTTAACATCATTATTATACTTATCCTTTCTATATTTACTCTGTTGTCTATGTTTTGAATGCATTATCGCTACACAGAATACACAGGTTTCAGCCAATGTAACAATACAGGATCACACCCCTTTAAAAGAAACAAAAAAATGATGTATCAATCACCTGTTTCCATAAAGATACATCAATAAACACTTAAAATGAATAGCACTGCAGTAATATAGAACTGTATAACTTAAGCTAATAAATAATATATGCAATGATAATTTTCTAGGTATGCAATCAATCAAAATTTAAGCATACAATATCATATAAGTTAACAATTTATTACAACAGTACTGTACAAACTTCATTAAAAACTTGAAATGGAAATGTAAATATGTAGGTGCATGTGAAAAATGCTTATTTAAAAGTTATTTGAGTTACATGCCTCAAGAATACTTCTTTTTTGTAAAACCAGACTTAGACAGACAGTAAGATGAAACCTTGTTTACAGATGCAACCTGGGAGCACAAGGGAGTTAAGAGACTTGTTCAGGGTCCCACAGTTTGCCAGTGGTGGCTGTGTGATTCAAACCCAGGTCTCCAAGTTTGCAGCTCACACCCTTAAACCACTATGCTATACTGCCTCCATCAAATTCTATGTTGCCAAATTAAAAAAAAATGTGACAACTACTCTTTAAAAACTACACAACCTAACCCAATGAACATGAACATTTTTTTAGCATGTCTAAAAATGAAGTGTTACAGTTCTCAACACTAATGACTAATTACATCAAAATTCATAACACTGCCGACATCCCAAAATGTGATGGCAAACACTTTCAAGGTCCAGGAACAAGTCTCACTGGAAAATCTTATCTTATGAAGGAGCAAACAGATGTCATAACAAAAGTGTATGAGTCCCATGGGAGAGTTCAATTGAAAATGTAGTATCTTGCTGAGGAAAAAAAATATTAGTGATAAAGTTTCCAACTCCATGTGTTGAGCCCTATTACAATACATTATGTTGCCGAGCTGAAAAAACTTTATCACGAAAGTATTTGAGCACCATGAACAAACCCTATTGAAATACATTATATTACAGAGGTAATAAAAATGTGACCACGGCAATTTTCTAGCTCTATAGACAAGTCCTATTGAAATACATTATGTTGCCGAGGTAAAACAAATGTTGCCATGAAGGTTTTCGAGCTCTGTGGGCAACTCCTAGTCAAATACATTATATTTCTGAGGAAAAAAATGTGACTGCAACAATTTTCTAGCTCCATGGAGAACTCCTATTGAAAATTTCATATGGTTGATGCAAGAGAGACATAACTGCAACATTTTTTGACAAGTCCCATTGAAACGCATAATAACGTTGGGGTATAAAAAAATATTACCGCAGAAGTTTTCAAGCTACATAAACAATTCCTATTGAAATGCATTAAATTCTCTAGGTATAGAAATGTGACCATGACAATTCCCAAAGTACAAGGACAAGTTCCATTGAAATACATTATGTTTTTAAGGTTATATAAAAAAGTACCATGAAAATTTGTGAGATCCATGCACAAGTCTCATTCAAATTCATTACGTTGTCGTGGTAGAAAACTATGTAACCGTGGAAGTTTTCGAGCTCCATGAACAAGTCTTATTTAAATGCATTATATTGTCATGGTAAAATAATATGACCATGAAACTTCTCGAACTACATAGAGACATTCCATTGCAATACATTTTGTGATCAAGGTATATAAATGTAACTGTGAATGTTTTTGTGCTCCATGCACATCTCGTATCGAAATACATTATCTTCTCAAGTGAAAGAGATGGAACCGCGATAGTTTTTGAGTTACTAACACAAGCTCAATTCAGAAGCATCAAACTCTAGAGGTAAAAAAAATATTACTGTGAAACTTTTCGAGCAACTATTAATCTCTCCCATAGATGACATAATGATATGTGTGTAATCAAAAGATGTATTATCACAGCATTATTTTTTTTCGAGCTTCTGTGACCTTCTACCTCTGACTACCATGATATTTTGCAACCAGGAAGTTGAACAAATCAGTTCTTACCATCGCTAATGACCCAAAAATGATGACAATGAGACATTCAAGTTACATGTCTTGGATATATAGTTAAAAACACACACATACATCATATCAGTTAGTAAATTGGTAAAAATGAGAGCAAATTATGAACTTGCTCCACTAAGAGCAGCCATTTTTTTTTCTGAAAAACATCCACATATCACATCTAGCCATTCACAGACCAGTGAGACAAGATTGACACTCCACAATATCAACTGATACCAGACCACTAATTTATGCAAATAAATAATTTTTAACAAATCATTTACCACAGAAAATAGTTTAAGATAGCCAATCATACTGTATTAAAAATCAAGAAGAATAAGAAGGAAATACCACCTTCTTTTGATGAAAGCAGCCTGCCAACACACTGTGAATAGTAGGTGCATCCTTTTAAAATTAATTGAAAATGTGTACTTCCAGATGTTGTTAATTGTTCAAAATACTGTTGTTTTAAAGCTAATATCTTCCTATATTCAGTACTATATGTTTCATAATGGTAAAGTATTGATTTCATTGTTAATCTTAACAGTTTAATCCAGGCTTTGAAAAAGTACTCACCACCACACATGTCAGTTCAAAAGGGAGTCCCACAGAGCAAGCACGTGCATATCAAGCTAACCAGCAGCAAATCAGAATGCATCTTCTGTTGTGTTTTTTCAAAGCACCCAATCAGAAAGGCATTAATTCCCACCAAAACAAAACTGTGTTTAGTCTGTGCCTGAGCCAATAACAAAATATTTACTGGCATAGAAGAAGTGTAATTTTTCTATTGGCACCCCAGAAGTAATAACAGCCAATACATATTTAGTTTGGCAGTGTTGCTACCTGTCTCAGGAAGAATAGAAAGATCAAATAGGAAATTACTGCAGCAGTTGTTCAGATGCCACTAACCAGCAACAGATTCAGACTGTCTTACTGAGCTCTCTGTAACTCTGTGTTTCTCAAAAAATTGCAGCAAGGCAGAAAGCTCCAGAATCACAGTATGGATGATAGGCAGCAGTGTAATTCATTGAGGTGGTGAATATGCCAACATAAGTCACTTTGGAAGTGACTTGAAGCTTCCTAATTGCAAGGTTCAGTGTTCTGGCAAAAGAAGAATGAGATGGGAGCAGCTCATGCCAACCATGCAAAACCTATTGAGCCACCACTCTGCACCAGACATACTGCTGATCTATCTAGGAGGGAATGATTTGGGTGACAAAAGGTGGATAGATTTAGTTGCTGAAGTTAAATTGGACCTAGCTTCACTTATAGAGATGTTACCCACCTGTAAAATAATCTATTTAGATATCACAGACTGTATGGTCTGGCGTGCAGATCAACATATGTATCTGTTTGACAGGGCAAGAAAAAAGTTAACATTCACATCTCTGCATTTCTACGTGATCTGGGCATGCACTCAAAATGTCAACCTGAAATCAAGTATTTGAAAGATTGGCTGTATCTAAGAGATGGTGTGCACCTCTCAGACACTGGCAATTGCTTTTTTTTTGGGGGGGGACCTCCGACATGGCATCCCCTCTCTGATCTGAAGAACAGTGCATCTTGGAAAACTAGTCAAAGCCAACAAAAGGCTCTTTTAAGAGCCAAGTTTCTTTGTCAAAAAATAATTGCTATCTACAAAGCAATACTGCACAACATGCAGTCTCTAGTGAAAGCCAACAAAGACTCTTTTAAGGGCCAAGTTTCTTTGTCAAAAAATAATTGTTATCTACAAAACAATGCTGCATGACAGGTAGTCTCTCACACTATGATATCATCCGCTTCACCTAGTTGGGCACAATGGGATCAACCACACCATGCCATGATGGGGAGTAGTGCTGAATCACTGTGTGTGCATGGGGGAGGAGTAAGTGAGATGTGGGGGGAGCTGTGGTTGTCAGGATAGGGATAGGAGCGGGGTACAAGCTTCAGTATCCTGTAATAAGTGGACTCACTATTGAGCACACACACAAAATGATGTCTCAGTACTGATGCCTTATCACAAGTCTACTAGATGGCCTGGGCAACATCAGGTATAGTGAGATACTACTGCTATATAGATACATATGTGGGGGAATACATAACTGTGTGTGCAATGGGGAAAGTAACTTGGGTCTGGAGCGTGGCTAGGGGTGTCAGGGTAGGGTTTGTGGGGTACAGTACATTCCTGGGTAACCTGTAATAAGGGTGTTCAGTATTGATTGTACACCAAAAATGCTGGCTCAATAGTGATGCCTTATCACACAGCACTATATGTACTGGGCAACTACAGGCATAGTGACATACTCTTGCAATATATACACATGTGATGTGGGGGGGATAAATGACTCTCTGTGCGTGTGTACACTTACTAGGGTCTGGGAGGGGGATATGTGAGAGTCAGAATAGGACTGCCGGGGGTGGGGTAAGGGCCTGGGTATCCTATAAGAATATCATTCCCTATTGAGTGCACACCCTAAACACTGTCTCAATAGCAATGCCTTATCTCAGAGTACTACATGGATTGGCACACTGTACACATAATGACACACTGGCGCTATATATACATGTATGGTCAGATGGGGGGGGAGCATAGCTATTGCCTGTACCATGTTATAACAGTATAACCATTATTTCACTTCCCATAGTACAATCATGTTTTTAATAAGTCACAGCCAGTAGTTGTGTGTTATGAGAACTTGGCAACAATTATCAAAGCAAACATGCTATCAGCACTTCATAATGATTACAGACATAGATATACTAATGTTATTATATGTTAATCTTTTGTCATTATGTCTGCTCTTTTACAGAGATGCCAATATACTGGGCAAAAGACCAGCTGCCTTTGCTGCTGGAGGCAATAACTAAAACAGGGAATGCTAAGATACTTATGCAAGCAACCAACATGACCCTAAATGAGACCTGGCTGGGGGTGGCCAAATACCTTCATAAAAAAAAGTCTACCGGGCAAAAGATGTAGAATATGCAGGGGAAAGTGGAAGTTTCTTCGTCAAAAGTTTTATAAACTTAAAAAGCTGGGGAAGGTACCAAAGAAGGACCAGGGCTGGTACGACCAAGTGTATGAGCTATAGCTCCAGGTGGGCAAACCCAATTTTGGAGAGAGAGTTCTCCCCCCGTAAGTATAAATCTTACTTTCTTCACACTCAATAGAGTGAGTGGATGTTTACCTTGAGGTAGAGCAATTCAAAGCTGAGGAGAAAAAAATCTGTAATTATTTACTAGCCTTTATTTTATGTAATAGACTTTTACTGTTCAGGGCCTACTTTAAATTTTTTGTATATATGAGTAAAGGCTGCAGCCATGTCTGTCATTGAAACTAGGAAATAGGTGACTTCTGAATTAAGTGAGATACTGTGGTTGTCAGCTACTTGTTTTAGCCAGTGTTGTACCTCTCTATTATCGCAATACCAATGACCAAGTGTCAGCCAATCAACTCACAAGGATTCCTGAGTCCATTTTATGTAGTTCTGAAACACATACTCAGTTTTGTATTCCTGGTTACTTGTGTTATGCATTTAATGCAACCTAGCAGCATACAGCAATAGGAATTTACCTATAGGTATAACTAATATGACAGCTACTAATAATACAATGAAAAGTGTGTCATAATAATAACAGTAAAAAAGAAGAAACATCATCCTCACTTTAACAATATAGAATGTCATATGGTTGTTAGTATTGCCTTAATGGTATGCCATTTAAATCTTATTCAGGAGAAAATGATCTAGGTGTATGGGTCGATTCGAACCTGTCTTCCTCAACCCATTGTCAAAAAATAGCCTGGAACTGCAATAGGCTTGTTCATTCAATAAAGAAAGCCTTTGCATCTAGGGACAAAGGCTGTATGTTGAAACTTTATAAAACATATTTTATTCCCCATCTAGATTATGGATCTCTACTTTGGTGTCACTTCTTAAAAAAAGACATTATTACCATTGAAAGAATACAAAGGAGATTAACTAAAACTTTTCGAGGTCTAAAGAGTCTTGATTATAATGGAAGGTTGGATAAACTGAAACTATTCCCATTAGAAACTAGAAGAATTTGGGGGGGGACTTATTACTTACGTATAAAATTACAATGGACCCATCAGTGATGACTCAATGCGGTATACAATCCTTTATTAAAAAAAAAAATATCACGTCACACAGTAAGCAAATTGAAATACCAAGGGTTTCCACTAATAAACGCTTCAACTTTTTCAACATACACACTGCCAGAAGGTCAAATGCGTTACCTAATCATATCATCAAGGCACCTTCAATAGACAGTTTCAAATATAGACTGGACAAACTTCTACTGGGTAATAACAGTAGACAATAGATCCACTATGAGTGGAAGACAATTTAATGGCCATTTAGCCTACTTTGTCTAACAACACCAACTTAAATCAAGTTAAAGTTAAACCAAGTTAAACATACAAACCACTCACAATATTTTTTCCTTCTCTATCAACAGCAACTGGAGCCACAGCTGAGTTAACACCAGATACCCCAGGCCCGGTCAAAGCAGAGGAGGGGACAGAAGAAGTGTCTGATGATGATGTCATCATTATCAGCACACAACGTAAGTACCAGCAAATCTTCACCCACCACACAAGACAGATACATGAGTTAGGACATTGTAACAGTACTGAAGACTACCCTAACAATCTTGGGGAAAAAGTAAATTTGTTAAGCACAATACAGTATCCATTGTGGCTAGGCAGTAGCACACCTCAGCTGTGGCAGGAGACATAACTGAGTACCTTCATTTGAACGACCTGCAAAGTGAAATAACCACACTGGCGACCCAGGTTTGGTGACCGATTCAGGCCGCTGGGGTTCAGCTGGGGGGGAGAAGGGCTGCACTCCCAATGGCTTGCTCTCCTTCTCTGAGGATGGGTGGGAGCATTCCCCGCCAAGATACTGCCACCTCTCAGTGACCACAGATATCTAGCAGTGCAGATGTGGGAGCAGTTAAGGAAAGGGGTACCGGTGTCAGGTGACAACCTGAGCAGAGGTGCGTTTCAGTGTACCTCTGTGTCATTGGCTCTCCTTGCACACCGACGTCGACAGAGAGGTGGGAGTAAAAGGGAAAAACTCCCCATTTGGTCCTGGTGTCAAGCCCTCTACTTCCACATCCACAAGACACTGAGGGCAGACTCTGCAGTGTGCACTCCTCTACAGACTGAAGGAAGGTAAGCAGGGTACCTTCCTCACCCTGCCTGGGAGGTTAACCAGGGGCTCTGGACAAGCCGAGTAGTGCACTCTAGGAGCAGACTCCATAGTGGTTGGGATGTAGGGACAATTAAGGGATTCGAGAGATAGGATAGAATGGGGCAGAGAAGGAGTGATAAACAGAAAGTTAAAAAAAAAAAAATAATATTTTGACAGAAATACCTCCTCCTATAACCAACACAGACTGTATCATTGCTGTTTTCATCGACAATAAATCAGTCACAGATATGAAGTGTTTATTTTTTATATCTTTAAAACCATATTTACTGTTCATATTTTTTTTCCTTCTTACAGAACCACTGGAGACCAGGACCATACCTGAAATCAAGACTGAACAGACAGAGGGTGAACCATCAAACCGTATGTACACTGCATATAACAGCTAAGAAAAATATCATAAAGCCATACATATTGTTTACCAAATAAATCTGTTGTTACGTATGTTTTAACAAATGTAATATGTCAGAAACTGCAAAGCTAAAAAACATAGAACAAATTATCTATGTGTATTGTAAGCAATAAGACATGGCTGGGTATTGGTAATATTGAGATACCCACACACCCACAGGCTACTTTGTCATGAGATTGCAGGTCAAGTGCCTTCACCCTCTGGGTGTGTGGGTGTCTTAGTACTACCAGCACCAAGTCATGTATTATTGCTTATGTAAAATGGGCCCATAGGCAACTTTGAAAAAAAGAACATTCTAAAAGTTTTTAAAGTAATACAAAATATACAAAAATGTTGCTGTAAAATACTTCTCCCACAGACTTGTTTTCACCAGTCTGTCATATGTCTTTCTTCACACTCAATTCATTGTGTGATTGTTTACTATAGAATGGAAGAATTCAAAACTCTGTATTATTCACTAAAAATGCCATCAACAGCTTAATCTGGTTTAAGATCACGTGGCATTCATATGTATCCCCCTCCCCATGGGTCATGCATGAAAATAGGCAAGAATCTGTCTAGTGCACCTACCCAGTAAACAAAAACTAAATAAACTAAACTAAACTAAAATAAATAATCCAGTAGTAGAATGCTCCCCCACCCCCAACCCCACACACACAGAATGATAACATGGAATACTTGAATTCAAGATTCTTCACAGCTAAACTGGCATACAAACAAAGATACACACTCATACCTAAGGTGATGCCAGAACCTCAATTTTATCTGTAACCAGGTAAGAAGCAGGGAGTTCTTTGTCAAAGTAGTAGGTATAGGAGGTGGATTTTTCATGGCCATCAGAGAAACACCAGCAATGAAAACTCTGAATAATATTTGATTTTCCATATTTGTGTATGCGTGTAAGGGGGAACTCATGAGTGGAAATAGCATTGAATTATGTGCTTACTTTATTTAATTTATTAGACTTTTATTTTTACTACCTAGTTGAAGTTTTTTATATATGAGTAAAGGCTACAGCCATGTTGGTGATGGAAGCTAAGAAACAGGTGGCTTAGGAATTTCATGAGTTGCCATGGTTCCAAGATACTTGTTTTAGCCAGGGGTGACACTCTGTTACTGCAATAGCTACAACCAAGTCTCAGTCAATCAGGACACAAAGATTTCTTTGCCCATTTTGTATATGGGCAACCATACATAACAAGCCTGTGTTTCCATTGAGGGGTTGTGATGACAGCATATGTACATGGAGACTGAAGCACAAGAGGTCCATACTGTCATCTTCACCCCAAGATGGAAACACATGCCAAGTTGTGTGTGTTTGACCACATTTTATTTTATGCAGTATATGTTTTTTTACACTAGAGTGACAGCCCCCCTACTGAAGTGAAAACAAAAAAAAAAAAACATTTCTTTCTTTTACTCACATAAGAAAATCAAATTTCCAGACTTTTGAAAGGTAAAAGTTATGACTTTGGCACTGGGTAGTTAGTAAGTAGCTAACTGCAGAATATATGAGAAAGTTTCAATTGTATGCCCTTTGGACTGTGCATTGAATTGCAAGATAAAAAGTCTTAATATGAAACCGCTGAAGTAGCACATTCAGCATAGAAGCAATACACAAGAACTGTAATACTAATGGAGTTTGTCCTTTAAGGGGCAGACCATGTTGTCCTGGTGCACCCCTTCCCTCCTTTAGGGAATGGTTGTGCTCAGAAGGGGAGGGAGGGAGGAAGGAAGGGGAGGGGTTAAGGGCCAGAACAATGGGCAGGTAGCAGGAAGGCGAGGGGAGAAGGGAGGTTCATAAGGGACAGCACAAGGGAGCCTCAGCCACTTTTTGCTGGAGTTTTGATTTCACATCAACTGCAGCACGTTGGATTGGCATTAATTTTGAGGTTTGGTCACAAGGAGAAGAAGGTAAGGTTACGATAATTGAGTTGGGAAGATATGCGAAGTTGTTTAAAAAAAAATCTTTGCAGCATTTAGTTTTGAATATGGTGATATGTTGGAAGACAGGGCGAAACAGCAATGTTTTAAAGAAGGAGAGCCAGTTTGCTGGAATTGGGAGGCACCATACAAAAACAAAGTGTGTTTAGCATGTCTATGATGGGAACAGGGCAGGCATGTTAAGAGTTTATGGGAGCTTACATCAGAAGAGGGCTGCAATAGCGGTTAATTACTGGAGTGCACAGGCACTGATTATTTGGGAGCGAGAGCCAGTGCTTGAGGCTTTGGTGTGCTCGATGAGGTTGTTTTTGGGGCCAGTGATGGGAGCTAGGACAAAGGGTAAAAATGTTTTGTGGTTGCTGGTAAATGTAGCAGGCCTGGAAGAGGCCCTGATGAAAGCGAACAAGATCACGATCCGAGGCCACGTGGCATGACGTCACACGCCAAGTGGTGCTCGCGATGAAGGTGCCCCTTTGTTTTTGGGCTGTTTGCTGCCTTTAGGGCTGGTTGGGATGGTATTCTGGTGAAAGTTGTTAGGCCTGGGGGGGCCTTGAGAATGGGGAGTGAGGGGATGATTCGGGACCAGTGGCATGGTGTCGTACGCTGCTGGGGGCATGAAGGGGCCTTTCTTCCAGACTGTTTCTGACTGGATGTGACATTTTTGGGGGGTCTGTTTTTCTCTTGCTCTGGAGGTGGCAGGCCTGTGGAGGCCCTGGTGGAAAGTGAGCGGATGTGCGATCTGGGGAACGCGTGGTTGGGCATGGTGCATTGCTGAGGCTGTCTGTACGATGTCACATGCCTCATGGTGATTGCGATGAGGATTGCCCCCTTTTGTTGGGTGGCTTGCTGCCTTTTAGGGCTGTTTTGCTAATGGAGTTGGGGGCTTGGATTGGGCCTTGAGGTTAGCGAGTGAGGGAGCAAGCTGGGACCCATGGCGTGACGGCACACACTGCTGGAGTCATGGTGAGGCCTGCTCCCTGTTTGTTTGGCTGCATGTGACATGTTTTGGGGCCTGTTTTTTCATTGAGGTAGTTAAATAGTTGGCCTTTAGAGGCCCCGATGGGGAGGGAGAGAGAGCGCAATTGTTGGAACACGTGGCATGACTTGGCACACCATGTGGTGCATTGAGGATTTCTCCCCTTTGTCTTGGTGCTGCTTGTAGTGTTTTGGCCTGTTTGCAGGCTGGATGAGGCCCTGAGGGGCGGGTAAGGAGAAATACGGAACAGCAACCACGTGGCGTGACGTCACACGCCGAGTGGATGGTCACAATAAGGGTCTGTTCCTCTGTTAGGTGGTTTTTACTGTGTGGGGCCTGCATATCTGCACAAGCATGTCAACTGGGGCATGGGGAAGAAGTGGAAAGGGGGGAATTGACACATACTCTTAGTGCCCTCACTGGGACACTCCCCCAACCCAAGGGAACCTGGTGGCTGCCTCCAGTGGCTTGCTTCTTTGGGGAGATCATACCCATATGAGCTGGCATTGTCCAGGTGGGAGGTAGTTTTGGGGGGCAACGGACGGTAGCGGCCTCCATTAGATGGTAGGAGAGATCAGGGGGAGGCAGAGAGGCATAAAAAGAGAGCTGAGACTGGGTTTTCTGTGGTGGGAGCTGTCTTTGGTCAACAAGGTTCAGGTTTTCAGAAATCTGAGAGAGTGCTCCTTATGAAGCTCAAAAAAAAAAATAAAGGAGATATATAGATAGCAAGCAGGCGGGGGGCCCTGGAGCATAGGAGGGCTAGTAGACAAGGGACCTCATGGCGTGGCATCACTCGCCGCTAATCCCATGTAGTGAAGGGGTCACAGTGAAGGTGGACCAGTGCTAAGAGAAATGGCAACCTGCCAGGCAGGATGGGGGTCAGTCACGGGTGGCCCCGGTCTGTGTTGTCATGGTGGGTGGCACGGCGGACAGGAGAAAGATGAACTGGAGATACAGATATACGAATAACCCTGTTTTAGTTTCCTATAGTTGTCTTCACAGAGCAAAAGATAAGACAGACATGGCACAGAAGAAGAGCAGGCCAGCGAAGGAAGACACCTACAAGGCTATAATTGACCGGGCAGAAAAATCAAACAAAATGTGGGAACTGGTGGAGGGGGAGGAACCGGGGAGTCCTGGGGAGAAGAGAAAAGCGGGTATGGAAAAAGGTGGCAAGGGGAAGAGGCCAGCTGTAGGGCTACACAGCCCCGCTAAGGCAGCACCGGTGATGGCGGGGCCCGCCAAGGCAGTCGATCCAGTACCCATGCGGCCGGTGGACCCGGTGATGCCAGTACCCACCCCAGATCAAAGGGAAACCTCCCCGGTGGAACCCAGATATGAAGCCCAGAACAGGAGATCCAGCCTGCAGATCCCAGTAGCTCACCCTCCACCTCCACCTCAATCACAGGAAGAAGCATGGGGACCTTTCGAGGACTCCAGGCAGCTCAGCCAGGAAAAGGTTGCAGGTAACACATCCAATGCAGTGGGTGATAGTATAAAAGAATATATAGGGCAAATTGTGGTGGCACTGGGGACAGGAGGGCTGGGGCAGATGGAATCTGCTCTGGCAGACATTAGGACAGGAAAAGAGGTACCAGGAGATACTGTAAAGGGAGCGGAAAGAGAGGGTAGAGGTACAAGAGAGGTAGGTGCACCTGGGATGAGAATAGGCGAACATGTGCCATTGGCCACAAAAGAGAAAATATGGAAAGGGGAATATGTGGATATATTTGCTTTGGTGAGCCGAGAGGCGGTGGCCAAATATGAAGAAACTGAGAGCATAGGTAAGAGTGAGATGGCAGCTGCCATAGTGCTCTTAGGAAGAAAAGAGGATGACAAGTTCACGAAAGGGAAGACTTGGGATGGGTGGTTTCTAGGTTTTGCCACTTTTTCAGCCATCATTCTGGAAAAGAGGCCGGAGCTAGGCATCCCCCTCATTACCTTTTCATTGATAATACAGAGGGCAAAAGCAAAAGACGGGATAGGATGGATATACTACGATGAATGTTTTCGACACAGAATGGCAGCATTCGGGGATGTAAGATGGGACACCAAGCAGATAGATTTATGGACGGACTACGTAACAGATCAGTCCACACCCGAGGGTGGGTGGAGCAAAAAGGGGTTTACGCAACAGAGATGCTGCTGGGCTTATAACAGGGCCTTATGCTCATGGCCTCAGTGTCATTTTCGACATGCCTGTTCAAAATGTAGAGGGGTACACCCCGCAAGCAAGTGCAGAACAACGTGGACACAGGGAGCACAAGGGTGTGGGGGCAAGGATCAGGCCAACAGTTTTTTCTGGAGATGGCCAGGGTTTAAAGGGCAAACATAGAACAAGGGAGGAGGGCAGGGGAACAGGAATAGAGGGGGCCAGAACTACTGAAGCAAGGAAAGTCAGACAGGAAGAAAGGAGGAGTCGGAGAAGGGGGACAGGTGGCACAACAAGGAACAATTAGGCATGGCCAGAACCCCCATCAACCTAGCGGCATGGACAGCTTGCCTGGACAGATACCTGGACAGGAGCATGTGGGATATGATTTTAAGTGGTTTTAACTCAGGCTTTTCATTGCAGTCTAGGGGACCCAGACAAGCAAGGGAGGCAAGCAACCTCGGGTCTGTCAAAGGGAAAGAGGAAATGCTAAGACAGAAGATTGAGAAAGAAAAAGCAACAGGCAGGGTGGAGGGCCCATTTAACACCCCCCCATTGGAAAACATGTGGATATCGCCTTTGGGCTTGGTTCCCAAGAAACAAGAAGGGGAATTCAGGGTGATCCACCACCTGTCCTACCCAGAAGGGGAGTCGGTGACTGACTTTATCAGTGATGAACATAGTAGGGTGACATACGCGACACTAGAGGATGCAGTCCGGATAATACATGCCACAGGAGATGCATGGATGGCAAAAACAGACACTGAGTCCGCTTTCAGACTGCTTCCAGTCAGGAGAGAAGACTGGGACCTGTTGGGTTTTAAAAGTGAGGGACAGTATTATTTTTCGACAAAGCAATGCCAATGGGGTGTTCCACAGCATGTGCCACGTTTGAGGCGTTCAGCACATGTTTGCAGTGGATATTCCAAGAAAAGACGGGTTATAGGTCAGTCATCCATTACCTGGATGATTTTCTCCTCATTGGGAAGGGAAAAAGGGAGACACAGAGAATGCTGGGTAAGTTTCAGGAATTGTGTCAAGAGCTGGGAGTCCCATTGGTGCCATAAAAAACAGAGGGGCCCAGCAAGGTTATGGAATTCCTTGGGATAGAGATAGATGCCGCGAGTGAAGTGTTTAGGTTACCGGACAAAAAAGTAAGGAGGTTGAAGGAACTAATCCGGGTACATGCCAGCAGGAGACAGGTACAATAAAAACTGGTTCAGCAGGTACTGGGGCACCTGAACTTCACATGCAGGGCCATAGGACCAGGGAGGGCATTCACAAGGAGGTTAGCCAGAGCTACAGCAGGGGTCACCAGACCACATCACTGGGTTGATCTGACACAAGGTGTCAGGGAGGATTTTAGTATATGGGAAGAATTCCTGAAGGAGTATAATGGTTGTTCATTCTGGCAGGAGGAGTGGCTGTACAACACAGACCTTGACCTCTACACAGATGCAGCGGGAGGGCTAGGCATGGGGGGTTACCTAAGGGGCAGGTGGTTTGCAGAACCATGGCCGGTCAGTTAGGTGAAGGACGGGAAAGTGAGAGCTATAACACTACTGGAGATCATGCCCATATGGGCATATCCCTTGGTTTGGGGGGAAGCATTATGGGATCAGAAGGTGACATTTTGGTGTGACAATAGATCGGTGGTTGATGCACTAAACAACAAGGGTGTGAAGTTGGATACAGTCATACAGGTAGTACGACAGTTAGTGTTAAGGGCTTTGCTGCTGAACATGTCTTTCAGAGCAAAACACATAGAAGGGGTACACAGTACCCTGGCTGACAGCCTTTCTTGTCTGTAGCTGGACCATTTCCGGAAGCTGGCACCAGCAGCAGAAGAACAAAAAACGCCCATACCAACGAACATCTGGGACATTGGCAAGAAGGAGCAGAACTACTGTTTCGCAGCTCATGGGTACCTCTGGCTCTGAGGGCCTACGGTGGGGCCTGGAGAGTTTTTCAAACATTCAGGGCAGAACACCAGATGGAGGTAAGTGGGCCGCTGTCTGAGGAACAGTTGAGAATGTTCACCGTGGAACAATGGCAGAAAGGGACTGCTCACACCACAATGAGGGTTTATCTTGCAGGGATCAGTGTGATCTGCAGCCTAAAAGGGTGGAATGACCCAACAAAATCACTGCTCATAAGGAGAATGATGCAGGGATAGGGCAGGTTAAAATGAGGGCCAGGGGATAATAGGAGGCCTATAGGCGAGCAGTGGCTAATAAAGCTGAAAGAGGTGCTCCCGCAATATACAGGTCAAAGGGAGAGGCCCAGCTGTTTCACACAATTTATGTCATAATGTTTGCAGGAGCTCTGAGAGTGAGTGAAGTAGTAGGCCATGGAAAAGATGACAATGAAGGAGGTGTGGAATGGGAGGATGTGAGTTGGGGGATAAGAGAGATACGGATCAAGCTAAGGAGGTCAAAGGCGGACCAAAAGGGCAAGGTTGCATGGTAACACTAAAAGGGCGATCGGAGATTGTGATATGCCCAGTGCAGGCTCTGTGGGTTTTCGCCGCAGAGCAGGTGACCAGGACTGGGAAGTTATTCATACATGGTGATGGGAAAAGGGTCACCGGCTATCAAATCACAGCAATGCTGAAAAAGGGCATGCGTTTTCTGGGGGAGGACCCAGCTAATTACTCATCCCATTCCCTACGGATTGGGGCTGCCTCACATTGGCAGTAAGGGGTGAACCCGTGAAGGACATTTTGAAAAAAAGGGCGCTGGTGGTCAGCCAGTTATATGAGATACATCAGAGAACTGAAGTAAAAAAAAAAAAAGAAAGGGGAAAAGAAGAGGGAATTATGGTGCTCCTACAGGACAGCACAGGTACAAGGAAAGAAAAAGG
This sequence comes from Neoceratodus forsteri, assembly GCA_016271365.2. Lineage (NCBI taxonomy): Eukaryota > Metazoa > Chordata > Ceratodontiformes > Ceratodontidae > Neoceratodus > Neoceratodus forsteri. Next base: position 497,140,732 of record CM057453.1, read on the forward strand.
CGGTGGGGGATAATACAGCGAAGGCACTAAGAGTATGTGTGAATTAATTAACTTTCTTTGCACCCCATAGGTAGAGGGAGGAGCACAGAAGTTTGGATCTGCGGCCATTCCTATATTTACTGGGCTGGTAAGAGAGCAGAGAAAAAAGCTGGGGGAAAACAACTGTATCAGGATGCAAGACAGTGTAGGTTGGTATGGCACGGCCTACAGGGGATGAGTTGGGCACAGCTCCTGCCTGCTTTGAAGGAACTCAAGGGACATCGGCCCAGTCCAGACCTAATCATTATACACCTGGGGGTGACGACCTGGCAGGCAGACCATGGGTACACACATACTTACAGATAAAGAGGGACCTAGTGGCAATAAGACAGTGGTGGCCTCAAGTATGCCTTGCTTGGTCAGATATGATACCACAAAGGGTATGGAGACAGGAACATAGCCACAGGGCAGTGGAAAGGGCCAGGAGAAAGATGACTAGAAGGGTGGGGACATTGTTAAGGCAGATGGGAGGACAGGTGATACAGCGGGGGGTAGAAGAATGGGTGGAGGACTTCTATAGGTCAGATGGGGTACACTTGTCAGATCTAGCAATAGACATGTTCAATGCAGAAACAATGGGTTTCATAGAGGAATGGAGAAAACAGACAAAAACTGGGATATAAAAAAAGGGAAATAAAACGGAGAAAGTATCATCCCTGAGGTAAGGGAGAGTGATGCCCTAAGTTGGGGGGAAGCCAGTCATCTAACACAAGCTGGAGACTGGCTAGTGGTGAAAAAGGGAGGGGGAGGACGGAAGGGGGGAAGAAAAAGGAATAACACAAGAGGAGGAAGAAGATGAAGGAGAAAGCAGTCTCGGTTTTCACCGTTACCTAACAGAAAAGGAGAAGAAGAAGGCACCCAGGTTTTCGCCTGGGGGATGGATAATCAGAGAGTGATATATGGATGGAAATAAATTAATTTTATGGAACTATGATAATAAAGAAATGAGAAATGGAATATGGATTTATGAATATAAATAAATTAATTGCCAATCTGAGCACAACAACAAACAATGGTCTCTGTCTTTTTGTGAGGGAAAAGGGGGGAATCCGGGACAATGACCTCTATCTGTGCCTTTTTTCACAGGACCAGAAAGCACACACACCAGAGAAATTTGTGAATGCCTGGACAGTCTGATTCAGGCCCAAAGAGAAACTAATCAAAGCATAACAAACCTAATAAAATTAGTGAAAGAACAAAATAGAAAACAGCACAACACCATTATCCTGTCACAAACTGAGAAAGCAATCCGATCAAACACAAAGCAAATCATCTACCAGAATCAGATTGTCCAGGCGCTCACAAAGAGCATCAAGAAGATGGTACCCGAGGAAGATTAAGATGAACCACATCCTATTGCAGCAGAGCAAGGTCCTAGTCTCCAGTAGCCACATTTTCTGTCCCCTTCTCTGCCCCCCCTTTTGTACCTTCCCCAGTAAAACCAGCTTCCACTTTCCCCTGCACCCTCCTACCTGGCCACCCTCATTCAGGTCTCCTCACAGCCTCCAGCAGCAGAGGGAGTCAGAACACCTTAGTGTCTCAGTACCAGCATTTTTAAGTTGTTGGAGAAGAAACCTGTCTTTTAAGTTGTGGTTAAAAAATGTTTTCCGTATGTTATTGATAAAACAAATTAATTTTTTTTCAACATTTATTTTCTTCGATATAAAGGAGACTATATTTTTGATAAATACTTCCATAAATCAATATTTAAAAGATTTATATGAAGCCCAAAGTGGTACATTTGATCAAAGAATTCATAACTTATTGGTGAAGAAACCTGTCTTTTAAGTTGCAGTTAAAAATGTTTTCCTCATCTAATACATAACGCATATATATTTTTTGTCAAAATATATTTTCTTATATATAAAAAGATAATATTTGTTATAAATACTTCAGACATCTATATTTTAAATATGGATATGAAGCCAAAAGTGGTACATTTTATTTTCTTTGTGGCACACAATTTGTATAAAAAAAAACATTTCTTTCATTTAAAGATATTCTATGTATGACTATGTTACATTTTCATAGAAATAAGTAAAAAACATAAAACCCATCCAACAGTGTCTTGTTACATATGCATAATATTAAATGTATGCACATCATCTCAATGGAATAACAAGAACATGAGCCAGGAGGAGAGTGTGTCTGTTGTTGTGTGTCTCTGTGTATGTGCATCTACATGCATGTGTGTGTGTGTGTTTGTGTATCTGTACCTATCTGGCAAGTAGGTGGAGAGGGTGGGGCGAGGTGAATCTTAATGCTCTGTATAGTGTCTTCTCTGAGTGGAGGGTGGGGTGGGAGTAGGAGGTGTGGGAGAGGGTAAGGATAGAGTTAACCATAACATAGACTTTGCATATGTCACTTGCTCTGCTATCATCCAAAATTAACGCATTCTCATGTTTAGCTTCAATCAGCCGATGTCAAGAATGGCATACACATATAAACTATTGAAGTGTTTATTAGGTCAGGACAGGTCTCTGGTCATTATAGTAAAGTAAAACACTATTTGTTTAGGACCAGATAACATCAGGAGACATTAACACACACTAAACGGTGGTGAAAATTACAACTGATATTATGTGGTCATAACCACATGCTCATTTTCCTTCCTAATCTGTTATTCCACTTTGCTTTTTATGTCAGCCGATGCCCACAACTGCATACACATATGAAGTACTTAGGTGTTTATGAGGTCAGTACATGTCACTGGTCATTATATAGTAAATTATGAAATGGGTAGAAATAATGCTGGCTCCTGATTGGCCAAGAGCAGCTTTCAGCTGGGCCATTATCCCAGCACAATGGCCCAGCTAAAAGTAATATGTTTTAAAAAGGCATAAAATTTACTAAAAATTACCCATTTCATAATCGCAGTAAGGCACTCCAGGGAGTGTGTTATGGTGGGCTAATGGCCCTTCTCAGGTGGTAGAAGCACTCAGCTATGCCTTGTGCTTCAACCCAATGGAGGTGGACCATTATCCCACCATAACATATCCCCTATCATGCCTTATTGCTTAAGTAAAACACTATTTGGTTATGAACGGGTAACATCAGGAGGCATTAACACACACTTAAGGGTGGTGAAAATGCCAGCTGATGTTATCTGGTCATAACCACATAGCCATTTTCATTGGTAATGTATTAATGTACTTCGCTATTCATGTCAACCACTGCAAAGAACTGCTTATAATATAGAGCACTCAAGTGCTTATGAGGGCAGTGTCATTCTCTACTCATTACAGTAAGATAAAACACTATTTGTTTATGCCAGGGTATGTGTAAATATGTGTAACAAGATTCGTAGGGCCCAAAGTTGCCCATTTAAGCATATTCATATCCATGAGTGGCAAGCAAAGCAGTTCTCTAAAAAGAAATACATATAAATAACTGTAAGTGGAAGGGACCCCACGCTCCCAGCAATCTGCCCATTTGTACATAATCATACACATCTGTGGCAAACAAAGCTCCTCTCCAAAAACAAATATGTGTAAGTGGGAGCATGGGGTCCCCAGCTGCCCATTTCTACATAAACATACACATCTGTGGGAAAAAAAGTAACTCTCCTAAAACCAATATCTGTAAGTGGGAATGTGGGGCCCATTTGAGCATAATTATATACATCTATGGCACCATATGCCCTTGTGGGACTACACTTCCACTTCCAGATTACTACAGAACAACACAACAGCCCCATAGAGCAAGCAAGCAAGCCTTGCAAGAATCATATGCATATGCCATTGCAATGCAATACTAATTGTCTCCCAGAGCCCCCACAAATAATGACACTGACAAGTTCTGTGTGGGTGCTCAGTTTTGGCAATTAATTTACTTGATCTTTTAAAATCGTCACTTTTCTTGTAATACACAGATCCATAACTTCCTAAATTCACAATTTGCATTTCTTACAATTTTACAATGTACAATTTCCATTCCTTTTAAATCATAATTCATTCTACTACTTTTTCTCATGTTCCTTCTTTCTTCTGCTCCTCAGATGTGCATCATGGGGGGGGTGCACTTCTTTCCCTTCCATTCAAAAAAGAGTATGAGCATACACACCATACCCCTGGTTCTTGCTGACTTGTCTTCTGTCACATCTTTTGTGTTTTACCTTATTTCTCTCCCCTTTTTCCTGTCCTCCTTCTCCCTTATTTCCCTAACTCTCATGCTTGCCTCTACTTTGTCACTGCCGTACACCTTCAGCAGCCCATACTCACATACACTGTGCTTCACCTCCCACAGTGCCTTCAACATCTTCCTCTTATCAGGGTGGGTGGATGGGAAAATCTCTTGGAAGCAAATTTGTGACCTCCCTTGCTTGTGCTCCTAAATTAAATACCCCCTTTTTGCCCTGGCCTTGTGCCCATCCTGACCACTCACAGGATCCCACTTCATCACTCCCTGCCCCTCTCCTAGGTGACCTCACCTGGCCCCTCCCCTCCTTCTGTGACCTCATTTTCATCCCTCTTGAGACTCCCTCTCCCTTCCCCCTCCTCCTGGCTCCTCCACACAAGCTTGCCCGGGGCCTGAGGACCATGGGGTCTGCCCTTTTAATTGGCAACCCTCTTTTCCAAATATCTCAGTAACCGTACAAGGTAGAAAAAAAATTCTAAATTAATGGTATTGTTGGTTTTCCAACCTGCTTCAGTACTTAGTCCCCCTTTTTGTGACAAAAAATCCGTATCTCGAACTGTTTTCGAGATATGGGCACCGAAAGATGTCACGGGCACCGCAGTGTTATCCTATGGGAAAATTTCGCAACTTCAGAATGCTGTAACTATTAGACTGATCAGTATTTTCATACCAAACTGCACATCTGTTACACTACAGCTTTCCACCCTGTAAATTTCAAGCCAATAGCACAATACACCTTGCCACAATGGAGTGACAAAGAAAACAACCCATAACAAAATGTGTTCAAGCAGTTTTACAGTGATAATTTTCAAAGTGTTCGTGACACTCCTATCTCTATAATGGTAATATTGTTGCACAAACAAAAAATGATACAGCTGTTCCCGTGATCACAAAATGGCAAAATGGTGGGAAAATTTTGAAAAACATATTTCCAGGCCAGGTGGCAAAAAAGTAATGCCAGGATCTTGTTCTTCAAGGCCCGATTAGGTAAATACAACTGTTGTTTTTTACTGAAGTGCATTATTTTTTGAGTTACAATGTTTTTTCTGTCTCACCAACTGAAAACAAGATGGCGGCAGCACAAAAACAATTTCAGGGCGCTCAACAATAAAAAATATGATCACAAAAAATTTCACAGTGCACATATAAATTTTCCCATAGGCTATAATGAGACATGACAAAATGGAATAACTTTTGAATGGACCACTATTTTTTCACCAAATCTTCAAAAGGCACCCGTTCAACTGAGGCCAAAAGGCACCAGTTCAACCGAGGCCACATGTAGACAAACACATTTGAAGACACTGAAATGCATTCTTTAGTCCATTATGGCTTACCGAAGAATTCACAAAAAGTGTGATTTTTCACTTTTTGAGTGCCCCACAGTTCCACAATCGTACATTAGACCAGAACAAAACTTTCCAGATCCAGAGACCTGTGGTAGGCAGTTGTGCATTCCAAATTGCAGGCAAATTGAACAAGTGGTTGCAAAGTTATTAAAGTGCAAACTTTGAGGTTTAACATTGAAGTGGCCGTGCAACCTTAACTATACTGGCCCTACCATATGTATATTATAGCGGCACGGTAGTGCCACTATAGTTAGGATTGAGTAATCCATTTAAGGTTAAAGTGTGACATTTTTCAGCTTAATAACTTTGCCACCATATGGCAAATTTGTGTGAAATTTGGCAGGCACATAGCGCTACCATAGATCTCTGGATCTGCCAAGTTTCGTACCAGTCTGATATATGGTTGCAGAGTTATAAAGCAACATTCTGTAGTACATTTACGCCTTTTTGTACATTCTTTGCTCATGCCTACAGGTCGAACGGTTTGTGTGACCAGTCCAAAACCTTCAGGGAACATGCAGCCGGGGTCCCCGATGTGCCTTTTTGAAGACTCCATAAAAAAATATTAAACAGTTCAAAAGCTATTCAAAAAGCAAGTTTCCCATTATAGTCAATGGGAAAAGTTAACAAAAAGTTTGACAGTGTCACAAATGCAGTTTTTATGTCACAAATGACTCCTGTAGTGTCGTGAGTCAGCCATTTTCTTTTCAGTTAGTGGTCACAGAAATGCTTGGCATTTAAATTTGGGACCCTCTGGGGACACAATTCTTTATGTATTCACCTAGTCGAGCCCTGAGGATGCTAGCCATGTGTTTTTGGGGGGTTTAACACCCCATAATATATTTTCAAATTTTGTAATCTGTGGTGTCACGCAGAAAAGCAGTGTTGAATTTGCAACATTTTGTGAGTTTTTGCGGTAAGTAAGTCAGTTAAGACATTCGCTTTAAGACACTATGGCCAAAATAACAGGAATTATTTGCCACCCTACTGCAAAAGAATGGTTTGGTCCTTTGGGCTGAAATTTGGAGGGAAGAAAGCCAGCATTCCACAGATGTGCCTGTTGTGGTTTGGTGTCAAAATATTGCAGGGATGAAAAGTTACGATACTCTGAAGTTGACAATTTTTCCCATAGACTAACATTGCAGTGTCCACTGTGCCTTTCAGGGCCCGTATCTTGGAAACGCTTTGAGATACAGACTTTTTGTCAGAAAAATGCTTAGCCCCCCATTAGGAGCCTAAGTGCAAAACTACCCAGGAAAGTCATAAATCATATAAAATTTTAATTTTTTTCTACGTCGTATGGTTCCTGAGATATAAGCAATTTAGTATTCCAAATGCTCATTTTCTGCTCTGAGGCCCATTATTATGCATACATTCTTTGTACTCACTGTGTTTCTCTGTGCAACTTTTGGGCAAAAACAGGGTGTGCACTTTCGTTACTGTTACAGTTAGCATTCCCACTTGCGTTTCCATACCCATTTGCTTTAGCATTCCCATGTATGCCACAGTGTGCGTTTCACTTTGCGTTTTGGTTTGCACTTGTGTTACCATTACCATTTGCATTTCCACTACTGTTTCTGTTTGTGTTTTGTTTTGCTTCACTGTGTGCATTACCATTTGCGTTTGTGTACGTGCTTCCGTTTGCGTTTGCCTTTGTCTTTCCTTTGGCATCATCGTTGTTGTTAGCATTACCATTTTGCATTTCCAATTGTGTTATCGTGACCATGTGAGTTACGGTTTGCATTTCAGTACCCACTTGAATTTGCGTTTCTGTTTCCATTGACATTTGGGCTTGCATTTCTATTACCGTTTGCGTTATCGTTTACATTTGCATCACCATGTGCATTACCGTTTGCATTTGCATACGCATTTCCTTTTCCATTTCTGTTTGTGTTACTGTTTCCTTTGGTGTCATCGTTGGTGCTACCATCAGTGTTTGCATTTCCAATTGCGTTACCGTGACTGTGTGCATTACGATTCGCATTTGTATATGCGCTTGTATTTGCATTTCTGTTTTCAGTAACATTTGCACTTACATTTCTATTACTGTTTGAGTTACTGTTAAAGTTTGCATCACGATGTGCATTACCATTTGAGCTTGCTTTTGCGTTACCGTTACTTCTCTATTTATAGTGCACTTTCTCAAAAAGAAGGAAAATTCAAGGCAAAAAACTCCATTTAATGCATCAGTTAGGGTTGTTCCACAGCGACAAAAGCGAGGAAATTAGATGTTAGGGTTGCCACCCCTTGCCCCACCCCCTGCCCCACCAACAGGCATTGGGGTGTACATTGGGGTCATCTGTCCTAACTCTCACCCCATTCTCCTATACTGCACCACCTCAGCTTGTTTACACATGAGATAGGGTGAGAGTTAGGACCGAAAACACCAATGCACACCTCGATGCCTGTTGGTGGGGCAGGGTGGGTGTGGGGTGCAAGGGTGACAACACTAACATCGAATTTCCTCACTTTTGTCACTGTGGAACAACCCAAGCTGATGAATTAAATGGATTTTTGTGCCATGACTATATATATATATAGATATATGCAAACAACCAAAAGTAGAGCACTCACACCTCCAGTACAAGGGCACAGGTCTAAAAAACAATTTTATTTCAAGAATTAAACAACCATATCACCTGACGCATTTCGGATGATACTGCATCCTTTCTCAAAGGTTAAACCCCTAAAGTGAACATTCCCTTAAATACTCATATCAATTAACTAATTATGACATCATAATTTACCAAATATCTAAAACTAATATCACCTTATCACCTATATTATTACATACAACATTAAAACCTAATAAGCCAGAACAAGAATAAAGAAGAGGAGGGAAGGGGGTGGGGTTATAAGTTGGAGAAAAGGACAAAGATGAAAATTATTATATAAAAGTTTTATAAAACAGCAATCAATACAGATTTCTTTTAAGGATATAGCACACAGTTAACCCTAACAGTTCCATTCTCTAATCATTTCTTCATTCTTTTTGTTTCAAAATGGTTTCAATTCAAATCCAGTATTTAATCCTTTATATTTGGTAGCATTAAGATTTATAATCCAAAAGGCTTCCTTCTCAATAACAAATCATCAAAATCTCCCCTCGTGGTTTACGATACACTCTATCTATTCCCACAAATGAAACTGATGTGTTTCATCATTTTTACACAGGTGGCTGTCGATATGTTAAATCTTTATTTTGAATAGCTTTTAAGTGTTCCTTAACTCGAGTTTTAAAATTACGTTCATTCTTTCCAATGTAAAACTACTACAGCTACATACTGCCATATAAATTAATCCTTCTGTATTGCAAGTAATTAACTGCCTAATGTTAAAAGTCCGTTCTGTGTTCCTACAAGTAAATTCTTTACATTTATCGATTACAGGACAAACTTTGCAATGTTTACATGGATAGCAACCTACTACATCTTTATTAAAGCCACGTATCAGTCTCTCTAGTTTTATCTAGAAAATGGCTATGCACCAGTCTATCCCTATTGTATTTGCTCATCTATATGCCATTCTCGTGGTATTTTAGTGATCTCTCTTAGGCCTGTATCACTCGATAAACTGTCCAATGTTTTTAATAATACTTTCTATTTCCTAGCCTGTGTAGAAAAAGTGGTCACAAAATTAAATCTTTCCCTTTGTTCTTCCTGCAAAGTGACTTTTTGATTTAACAGTTCTACTCTATCCACTTTTTCAGCATATTCTCTACCTGTTTTAATGTTTTTGTCACTGTAACCTCTTAATTTTAAACGTCTTGTTAACTCTTCCGCTCCTTCTTCGAATCCCACCACTTCACTACAATTACGATGAGTTCTCAGAAACTGCCCTTTAGGGATATTATTAACTGTATATCTCGGATGGCAACTTTCTGACCGTAATATAGTGTTACCATCTGTGGGTTTCCTATAAATTACGGTGTTCAATTTCGAGCTGTCTTTCTTATAAATTTTTAAATCCAAAAAGCAAACACTTTCTTGGGATGCAGTGTATGTAAATTTCAAATTAATGTTAGTGCGTTCCAAAAAAGCAACAAACTGTGCTAACTCCTCTAAAGTATCTCCCCAAATAAAAAACAAATCATCTATGTATCGCTTCCAAACTTTAATTTTATCCCTATATTGATTGTTTGCTGAATTTAATACCATTTCATTCTCCCAAGCCCCCATATACAGATTGGCAATGGTTGGAGCACATGTGGCCCCCATAGCGGTTCCCTTAATCTGTAAAAACATCTCTTTATTAAATAAAAAAGCATTATCTTTTAATACATATTCTAACAGTTTCAAAATAAAAACTGTGTTAGGTGTATCTGTTTCATGTCTCTGATTTAAGAAATGGGCCGCTGCATCAAGGGCACCTTCATGTGGAATGTTCGAATAGAGCGCTTCAACATCCATTGTCACCAAATAATCTGTATCATTAAGATTCATCTCTTGTACCAGTCTATATATATATATATATATATATATGCAATAGGTGTGGAGATAAACAGAGTGTGATAAATCCATTTATCTGAGTATCTGTGTGTATAAATTTAATAATTACTGGTGACCCCCTTTAATGACTGTCTCAAGTTCCTGTTTCAATCACCGTAATAACTGGGTAGCCAGGTTATTACGGCATTCTGCGCTAGTTCTGAATTCTAACAAGCACTCAGCTGTCTCGAGTGCACAGATGCAGTGCAACCGCCGTTAGCACCATGGAACATTCAACAATCACAGCAAGTGTCACTATTTTTTGACTCGATGACAGCTTCCATTTGTTCTCCCTGTGTTTTTTTTGTTTCCTCATTAATTAGCACCAGAACCAGCACCTCCCTGACCCAGACAAGAAGGAACCTCTTGGATGAAAAAGAAAATACCGTCCAAGTATGTGTCTTATTTTCTCTTCTGCTCTTGTCTAAACTCCTTGCACCAGCAAATTATAAAAAATATTGGCTATGCTGAGTGAGCGAATTGTTTTTTTTACATACCCTCATTGTGTGATGACAAGGTATACCTCTTGAGCTTCGCTCTCGAGGTTTACAGGCTCATCACACAACTCAGGTGTGTAAAAAAAAAAGTAACGTACACTTGCATACCCATTATTCTCTATTTTATACACACAGTTACTCATTTATATACACAGTTACTATGTCACAAATCTCTCTGGAATTAATATAGAATGTTCTGCCTCAGAAACAGTACTAACCATATTCAAATGGGAATAACTTTAAAATGAAAAAAAATATCATGGTACTGTGAGAATGAAAGTTGTTTAGCACAAAATTATCTACAAAATGAGTGGAGTTTCATTTATAGACATCTTATAGATTTTTTGTAATTAGCAAAAACAGGAGAAAATTCAATCTTGTGTTCACTTTTTTGACAAACAAATGTAAATAACTTTAAAACAAAAAGTTATAGCATGGTACTGTGAGTATGAAAGTTGTTCAACATAAAAATATTAAATTTACATATACCTTTTATTTTTTTTAAATTAGCAAAAAAAGCAGAAAATTCAATTTTGTTTTTCACTTTTTCAATAAACAAATGCAAATTACTTTAGAACGAAAAAGGTAACATGGTACTGTGAACATGAAATTTGTTCAAGACATGTTCTACACAATGAGTGGTGTTTCATTTAATAGCAACCACTATGCTAGGCAGACCTACACTAAAAAAGTTAACAAAATGTCCCAGTAATTATCATTAAAAAAAGATAAACAGTCAAAAGGAAATGTCCCTGCACTAAAAGAAAGCATCCCTATTGCATAAATGAAATATACAATGGTGAGCTGTCAGATTAATGATTTATCTGCACTTGTGCTGTTTGACCTCGGACACTTCACTTGTGGCTTATGCCACTCATGAGGTTACCGAGGTCAAACAGCACTTGTGTAGATAAATCATTTATCTGACAGATCACCATTGTATATCCCTTATTTAGATATATGTGTGTTTGTGTGTGTGTGTGTGTATATATAGATAGATAGATAGATAGATAGATAGATAGATAGATAGATAGATATAGATATAGATTCTATGCAAAAATCTTCATTAATGCATCAGTTAGGGTTCTTCTACAGTGACAAAAGTGAGGAAATTTGACATTAGGGTTGCCACCCCTTGCACCTCACCCCCACCAACAGGCATCGGGGTGTGTGTTGGGGTCATCAGCCCTAACTCTCACCCCATCAAATGTGTAAACAAGCTAAGGCGGTGCAGTGTAGAAGAATGGGGTGAGAGTTAAGGCTGATGACCCCAACGCACACCCTGATGCCTGTTGGTGGGGGCAGGGTGAGGGTGGGGTGCAAGGGGCGGCAACCCTAATGTCAAATTCCCTTACTTTTGTCACTGTAGAAGAATCCTAACTGATGCATTAATGATGTTTTTTGCATAGAATTTCCTTACTTTTTAAGAAAGAATAGAAAAGTAGAAAGTGTGCGAGTTGGTAGGAGCGCAGGGCCCTTGTATGTGTCAGACCATATTACACACCTAATGACTAAAAAGTACATTGACAACAGCACAGCCAGCCACCAAACAAATGTTTATGTAGTAGAACAATAGAAAACGCTGTCCGCAAAATATAAACTGTGCCATGCAATATCTCCACAAAAAATAAATTGTCCAACATCTAAACTCTGCAGTTTACATCTACAGGACATGTTGTCAACACTCTACAAATTTCAAGTGAAAAGACCAAACCGTATCCGAGATATAACATGTCAAAGTTTGAATTTTTCATTCGTCAGAGTGGCACAGTTCCACACCTGTTTACATTTAACACACACAACAACTTAAAACTACATCCATGACACTAAGATTAGAACAGTAAAAAAATTTGCATTAATAGATACTGTTAAGAGGGTGGTACAATTGTTATGCGGTAGAGGCATCAGATAAGAAGGAAAATCCTTCAAAAATAAGTCTGGAAGAAAGGTTTTGTGAAGTGTAATGTCCACTTTAGATGTATGGGAAGCTTTACAGGAAATGTTAACCTATACTTATTTAATATTACACACTTATACACATTTAACTTTTTTTTTTTAGCTAGCGCTTATAATCCAATTACAAGAAGCTTGGTTTAGATCCCTAACTTTTGTGTGAATAATTTCATTTGAAATATAAATATTTTTCTATCTCAATTTGCTGGGAAGAAAGAAACAGCAAGTATTCATGGCACTCCTAGAGGCCCCTACTCTTATTGAATAGTGTTGCATGTGTTACCTTGAATCTGTGTCATATGATAAGGAACTGTACGCTGTGCAGGTTTACTTCCTTTCAGTAGACTGAGAACATTATCAGATAAACCCATAAGATCAGATGAAATATTGTCTCTGTCCACGTGTGATAGAGAATACAACTGTCTTTTCAACATTTACCCTATTGGAAAATAGGATTTTACAGGGCTCAATCACAGTGCAAGCTTTTTTTTTGTCCCACAAGTTTACACGAACAATGTCTCAAATCTAATACTGGGATGGGAAAATTAATTAAAAACAGTTATTTTAGTCTGAACTCCTTAGTTTGGTAATTTTGGAATAGCTTAATTAAAAAGCAGTCTTTTGAAATTGAATGGAAGGCAGCCCTTGTTCCGAATGGAAGGCAGCCCTTGTTCCAAACGGCAACATATGTCAGAGTTTTTAGTTAAATATATTATGCTGCATATTCCATTTTTTAAATAAAGGGACTGAAACATACTCAAGAGATGAGTGGTTAATCTGAACCATTTGATTGTTGTAGTTTTTCCCAAATGTGGTATTTCAACAACCAGTTTTACCTATATATTTTGCTATATAAATAATGAGCCCCAACCTACAACATCGGATTATGTGTGACTCTGTGTAAATGTGGGTATAAAGTAACCCCCTTACGTTGGTGACTAAGCTTGAATAAACTGGTTTGAGAAACTAGGGTCTGCATCTTAGGGCAAAATGTGTTCAACTACATGGGCTAAAAAGCCATTATATTCGGTAAATGAGATTTTATAAAGACATGGTTAAAACTAACACAGGCTTAAAACATCGCACGGGCTGAGTTTAAAGGACTGGGCTCAGCTGAATACCCCTTTTAGCGAATGCCGCTGATACCTTGAGAACAAAATTAATACATAACAGGACAAAAGGATTATTGAAACTGACCCTACCGAAACCTACACATTTTTTCATTTGGGTCTCTGTTTGGAAACAATATCCATTCAGCACATTTTAAGAGCTATTTGCATGGCCTAGACCTTCTGTTTCAGTGCACAAAGCACACACTGTGTATTTGTGCGGCTTTGGCTTCAGAAAATGGGACTACAATACATATATATATACAGAACGAGAGAGAGAGAGAGAGAGAGATAGGGGAGAGACAGCATAATTCTTTCTCCTGAAATAACATTCTGTCCTTACTTTTTTGTTTTGTTTTGTAATTAAACTCTAAGTCCCTGATCTCACACACCAAAAAAGAAAGCCCCGAACAAAGAGGACAAGCATCCGAGGATGGCCTTCAAGACTGAGCAGCTCCAGAGACCGAAAGCCGAGTTTCAGACAAACCGATACTTGACAGAGCAGAGGAGGCAAATTCTGGCTCAAGAACTGAATCTCAATGAATCTCAGATCAAAATCTGGTTTCAGAACAAAAGGGCCAAAATCAAGCAAGCCACTGGCAGCAAAAATAGCCCAGCAGTGTACTTAATGGCACAAAGACTCTATAACCACTCAACAACATCCTAGGATGAGACCAAGTCCAACAGCAAATGAAGAGGCCTTCAACTGAGATTGAAGGTTACAAAATGCAATAATTTAATAAAAGAATAAAAATAAGGGCTTGTGTATAAAAATGTACCAGCATTAATAGTTTTAAAATTATTGTGTTAGATATATTTCTGAAACATTCTCTTTGTATACCTGTATATCTACATAACTTACAGGTAAGGTGTTGTAAAAAAAAAAAAAAAAACACCTTCTAAATTTCAAGTAAAAAGACCAAACCGTTTCTGAGATATTCAATGTTAAAGATTGGTAAAATTTCCCTATCTATTCCATTATAAAAAATCTGGTTATCTTGTCCCTCCCTCGCGATCAAAGATAGTGATCAAAGATTCTCACGATCAAAGAATTTGCAGGCTCACGATCAAAGAATTTGCAGCTCATGAACAAAGAATACAAAATGCTACAAATAAAAAAAGTGAAGTAATTGTGGTAAACCACCACCATGGTTTGACAGAACGAAGCCCCCTGAGCAAACCCCACCCTCATTTGACTTAAGAGGACACCTCTGGGCTGAGAAAACTGATTTTTTAATCTGGCCACCTCATCCCTCCCTCGTGATGCATGATCACGATCAAATAATCTCGCGATCAAAGAATTTGCAGGCTCGCGATCAAAGAATTTGCAGGGTCACAATCAAAGAATAAAAACTGCTGTAATTTCAAAAATACAAAGAATTGCAGTAAACCACTGCCATGGTTCATCAGAACGAAGCCCCCTGAGTAAAACCCACCCTCATTTGTCTTCCTAGGACTCCCCTTGGCTGACAAATAATATTTTTTAATCCGGTCATCTCATCCCTCGTTCACAATGCACGATCATGATCAAAGGATCTCACGATCAAAGAATTTGCAGGCTCGTGATCAAAGAAATTGCACGGTCACCACCAAAAAATAAAAACAGTGAAATGTTATTTTTTGACCAATTTAAACGGAACCAATGGCATGTCTCGATAGAACGAGGCCCCCTAATCAAAACCCACCCTCATTTGTGTCCCTAGCCCACCCCTGAGCCGAGATATTTGTATATTTAGGTCGCAATGCAGGATCGCAATCAAAGAATTTGCAGGCTCATGATCAAAGATCGTTAGTGAGTCAAGATCAAAGATTTTAAAAGTTGATAACTCTTTTTTTTGACCGATTTGGATGAAATCAAAGACATGGCTCAATAGATCGGAGCCCCCTGAGTAAAATCCATCCAAGTTTTACTTCAGGAGTGACCCCTGAGCCGAGATATTTGTGTTTTTCCAATCAGAAAACAAAAAACAAGATGGTGGCCCTCCCGATCAAAAAATTTTGAAAAATCTCAGGGACAAAGATTCTTGAACCGCGAGGCTGCAAATTCTTTGATCACCAGGTGAGACCAGATGGCCAGAACCCCATTCCTTTTTCACAAAACATACATATAAATTTTCCCTTTGAATTATAATGGGAACTTAAAACTGGCATAACTTTTGAATGCCTTAATATTTTTTCACCAAATGAAAAGCGGCATATTCAGTCACCAAAGCTCTTTTAAACTAGCCATCTCACAGACTGGCACACCACATGATGGCCATGCAGGGCCACATCCAAAGTCCCCAAAGCTGCCTCCAAAAACAGATAATTTTGCATTTTTCAACATTTTCATACACAAAGACCATAAGTCCAACCAAAACAAAATTTGGCAAATCAAGAGATCTACCATGCCCTACAGCACATACCACATTTCAGGCAAATTCATTCAATGGGTTCAAAGTTATTAACATGCAAAATTTTGAGTTTAGCATAAAAGTGACATGTGAACCCTAACTACAGTGGCGTGACCACACCACTACAATATATATTGCACCACTATAGTTAGGGTTCAGTGATCAGTTACATACTAAAGTCAAAAGTTTGGGCGTTAATAACTTTGGACCCATTCAATGTATTTGCCTAAAATTTGGTACACGTGTTGGGGCACGGTAGATCTCTTGATCTGCCAAATTGCGTTTCAGTCAGAGTGCTGATCTTTGTGTACTAAAGCACTGAAAAATGCAAAATTATCCATTTTTGGAGGCACCTTTTTGGCATTCTGAATGTGGTGCTGTATGACCATCTTGTGGTGTGCCACTCTGTGAGATGGCTCATTTGAAAGAGCTTTGGTGGCCGAACATACCGCTTTTTGTTTGGTGAAAAAATATTAAGGTATTCAAAAGTTTTAAGTTCCCATTATAAGTCAATGGTAAAATTTATATGTATGTTTTGCAATCAAAGAATGGGGTTCTGGCCATCTCGTCCCATCTGGCAATCAAAGAATTTGCAGCCTTGCAGTTCAAGAATCTTTGTCCCCGAGGATTTTTACAAATTCTT
Organism: Neoceratodus forsteri; assembly: GCA_016271365.2. Lineage (NCBI taxonomy): Eukaryota > Metazoa > Chordata > Ceratodontiformes > Ceratodontidae > Neoceratodus > Neoceratodus forsteri. Next base: position 497,157,339 of record CM057453.1, read on the forward strand.
TGATCGCGAGGTCTGCCATCTTGTTTTCAGTTTTCTGATCTGAAAAACACAAATATCTCAGCTAAGAGGTCATTTCTGAGGTAAAACTTGGATGGGTTTTACTCAGGAGTCCCCGATCTATTGAGCCATGGCCTTGGTTCCATCCAAATTGGTCAAAAAATAGAATTATTAGCTTTTAAATTCTTCGTTCATGGCTTGCTAATGATCTTTGATCGCGGACCTGCGAGCGAGGGCTGTGATGCCCAGATTTTAAATCCAATTTCTGTAGTCCAGGGGTGCCCTATTAAGTAATATACGGGTGTTTTTTTTCAGGGAGCTAGGAAATTATTTCTGAGTGCCTGTTTCAATTGCCACTGCACACATTGGCCAGCCTATGGCCAGCTGTGGATGTAGAGGTGGGTTGTGCCAGTCACCAGCTAGAAGAGTGGGGGTGCTGGGTGGGGGTGTGGGGGCCACTAGACTACCAGGTATTGCTAAATTGAAATTAATTTTATTATGATGGGAGGGGGGACTGCTAGACTACCAGGGATAGAAATTTTAATTATGAAGAACTACAGATGGGGGTGGGGGCACTAGACTACCAGGGATATAATTAAAAAATATACATAAAGACACATGGGGGCCACTAGACTACCACGGATAATAAATAAAGATATTTATATGATACTCATTGGGGGGCCACTAGACTACCAGGGATAACAGAAATCATTATGAACATTGACATGATGGGGAGGGGGCAGCTAGACTACCAGGGATAAAAAAAACTGCAGTTTTTTTATTCACATGTGGAAGAGCAAAGCCCCCTGAGCAAAACTCACTCTTATATTGCTTAATAGGGCACCCCTGGACTATAATACACTATTTTGAAATCTGTCCATCTTGTTCTTCACTCTTTGTTTGTGAGCGAGCAATTTCTTTCATCACCAGCATGCAAATTCTTTGATTGCAAGATTCTTTTATCGCAATCGTACATCGCGAGAGAGGGACGAGATGGCCAGATAAAAAAAATACATTTTCTCAGCTCAGGGCTGTCCTGGGAAGACAAATGAGGGTGGGTTTTACTCGGGGGCTTCGTTCTGATGAACCATGGTGGTGGATTACCGCAATTGTGTAAATTTTGTTAATTACACTAGTTTTTATTCTTTGGTCATGACCATGCAAATTCTTTGATAGCAAACCTGCAAATTCTTTGATTGCAAGATTCTTTGATTGCGATTGTGCATTGTAAGGGTAGGATGAGATGGCCAGATTAAAAAATCAATTTTCTCAGCCCAGGGGTGCGCTAGGAAGTCAAATGATGGCGAGTTTTGCTCAGGGGGCTTCATTCTGTTGAACCATGGTGGTGGTTTACTGCAATTCTTTCAATTTTGTAAATTATAAAAGTTTTTATTTTTTGTTCGTGAGCCTGCAAATTCTTTGATCATGAGCCTACAAATTCTTTGAGCATGAGATTCTTTGATTGCCATCTTTGATTGTGAGGACAGGACAAGATGGCCAGATTTTTTATAATGGAATAGATAGGGAAATTTTACCAAACTTTAAGATTTAATATCTCTGAAATGGTTTGGTCTTTTTACTTGAAATTTGGAGGGTGTTTACGGCATGTCCTGTGCACGTAAATGACACTAATTATGTCTCAGGAAAAAAATTTTTGCTGGAGATATGGTGTGGTGCAATTTATGTTCTGCGACAGCGTTTTGCTTATGGTAGTGCCTTGAAATTAATAGGATACCTAGCCTTAGTGTCATGAATGTAGTTGCCAGTTGTTGTGTGTGTTAAATGTCAACAGGTGTGGAACTGTGTCAGTCTGACGAATGAAAATTTCAAACTGTAACATGTTATATCTCAGAGATGGTTTGGTCTTTTCACTTGAAATTTGGAGAGTGTTGACGGGATGTCCTGTAGAAGTGAATTGCAGTATTTACATCTCAGACAATTTATTTTTTGCAGAGAGCTTGCGTGGCACACTTAATGTTTTGTAGACAGCGTTTTCTATTGTTCTACTACATTCATATTTGTTTAGTGGCTGGTTGTGCTGTTGTCACTGTACTTTTTAGTCATCAGCTGTATAATGTGGCCCAACACTTAAAAGTTGGTGGGAGCATGGGGCCCAAAGGGCCCCGCACTCCCACCAACTTGTGCAACTTTCTACTTTTTATTCTTTCTTAAAAAGTAAGGAAATTCTATGCAAAAAACTTTGTTAATGCATCAGTTAGGATTTTTCTACAGCGAAAAAAGTGAAGAAATTCAATTTTAGGTTCCACCCCTTGCACCCCACCCCAGTCTGCCCCCACCAATAGGTATCGAGGTGTGTGTTGGGGCCATTGGCTCTAACTCTCACCCCATTCTCCTACAATGCACCACTTCAGCTTGTGTACAGATGGGATGGGGTGAGAGTTAGAGCCAATGACTCCAACACACACCCCGATGCCTGTTGGTGGGGGCAGGCTGGGGTGGGGCAAGGTGGGAACCCGAAAATTGAATTTCCTCACTTTTTGTTGGAAAACCCTAACTGATGCATTAACAAAGTTTTTGCGTGATATATATATATATATATATTCTTTGCAACAACTACATTAATGTATCAGTTAGGGCTATTTCCACACCAACAAAAGTGTGGAAATTCAATGTTAGGGTTACCACCCCCACCCCACCCTCACACCCCCTACACAAAACCCTAACTCTGCACTCCTCCCCACACACACACACACACACACACACACACATATGCAAGCAGGGGAAGGGCCAAGGCAACACAACCAATCAGAGACAACAAGTATCAGGTAACTGAAGTAACACAGAACTCTAAAAACATAGTGCAAGACACATCAACCATCATGGCCCAGCAACTGTATGAGTTCTGCAGCCATCATAGTGGCTACAGGGTACACACACATGATGAGGTAATCATGGCACAGATGCCCATATTTCAATAATAAACAGCTGATGAAACACACAGTATGTTATCCACACATAGTGTATTAGAAATGACAGTTGCTGTGAGCCCAGCAACAGTCATTGGATGTTTGCATTTTGTTTTGTGATACAGTGAGTCAGTCCTAATAACAAACAGTGGTAGTAATAAAAGTAATTTCTTGTAGCATAGTTTAAAAGTAAGATGTAAAAGCAGCAGTTGTAACATGCAAAGGTAACCAAAATATACTGTTAATGAGTATTTCCAGGTAACGCAGCAGCATAACAACATGTGTTGGTGGTAGTTTGGCACCGGAGCAGTATCTCTAAAGTACTGTGTATGTGTAAGGTGTATCTGTCCTGCTGCGACATGCTTATGTGGTAGCGACGATACTTGCAGTGACCCAATTCTTGGATTATGACACATATAAACCAATATTTTGAAAATGTGTACAGACTAAGTGTCCTTGTATTAGGAAGATATGACAGCAGTAATGTGTCATCATACTGTGCTCGCACTATAGAGTCTCTTATACTGTATTTGTTTTTTCATTGCATAGTGTTATGTGAAATTAGTACAGTGTTGTGATTATTCTGCTTACAGATGTGCCAGGTGGTACAGTGTTGTACAACGTTGCATGTGTCTTGCATGTGTGTGTGTGGGGTGGGTGGGGGTGAGGAGAATGCAGAGTTAGGGTTTGAGGAGGTGCATGGGGTGGGGTGATGGGGTGGTAATCCTAACATTGAATTTCCACACTTTTGTGGATGTGGAAACAACACTAACTGATGCATTAATCTAGTTTTTGCAAAGAATGTCCTTTCTTTTTTAAAAAGTGTAATGTAAGTAGTAAATGGTATGTGTTGATGGGAATGCGGGAACCTTCTGGCCCCACATTCCCAGCAAGCTGCCCATTTGTGATAATGACATGTGTCTGTGGGAGCATGGGCCTTCCAGGTGCCGAGCTCCCACTTATACATAAGTATGGATCGATACAGCAGCCCTATAAGGCAAGGAGACCTTTTATCACTAATTTGCCCATATCTTGGGAACCGTAGCAACTAGAAATAAAATTCAAATGTCATTGTAATCTTGAGAGTGAGTAGTTTTCACAGCATAGATCAACCAAATATGTATCTCATATAATTTCTGAGATACGGGCACAGAAAAGCGCTGTGACTGCTAACTGTGAAGGCATAATACTGGCCTATGCGCATGAAAATGAGTAATTGGAAAACTAATTTGCAAATATCTCAGGAACTGTACAAGGTAGAAAAAAAATTCAGATTTCATGGTTTTCATGGCTTTTCAACCTACTTCTGTGCTTAGTCCCCCTATAAATTTTGTGATGAAAAGTCAGTATCTCAAACCATTTTCAAGATACAGGCCCCAAAAAGTGTCATGGGCACTACAATGTTATCCTACGGGAAAATTTCAGAACTTCAAAATGCAGTAACTATGGGCCTGTTCAATGTTTCTGTAATAAACCACTAAAAGGCACACTTGTGGGACCAGGGCTTTCCACCCTGAAAGGTTCAGGTCAATAGCATAATCCACATTGCCACAGTGAAATGACAAAGAAAACAATCACCGCAATGTTATCCTTTGAGGAAATGTCTGAATTTCAGAATGGTGTAACTATGAACCTGTTCAATATTTCTGCAGCAAACCACCAAAAAGCACACATGTGAGACTAGGGTTTGCCACCCTGAAGCTTTCAGGCCAATATCACAATCCAGCTTGCCACAATCAAGTGACAAAGAAAACAGCATTTAGCAAAATTTGTTTGTGCAGTGTTATCATGATTACTTTCATGTTTGTGCAATTGTTCTATCTCTATAATGGGAATGTTAGCGTGTGCCATAAAATGTTAGCGCGGTTTCTTTTTGGAGTTAGTACAATTGTTTTAACGCAAATAAAAATGTTACGATATCAAAAATCAGAAAAATTATTTTTTGTTTTTTCTCTTGTACATGCTTTGGAAATTATAACTCAATATGGGAGTCTATCTAACTATAAACTAAATCTTTCGAAAACAGAGATTTATCCTTTAAATGGCCTCACTCATGAAGCTGACTTTAACCACCTTGGGATGAAATGGTCTTCTCATTCAATTAAATACCTGGGAATACACTCACTAAAGACTCCCTAACTCTCAAAAAGTTAAATCTCAATGTCTTGCTGGTTACAATCCAACAGGACCTTCAAAGATGGGTAGCCCTACCTCTTTCTCTATGGGGCCATATAAACATTATCAAGATGAATATCCTGCCCCGGCTCTTCTATCCCTTAAACTTGCTAAATATCTGGCTTCCACTGTCTTTTTTTCAACATATTCATTCTACTATTTGCAACTTTATCTGGCTTGGCAAGCACCCCAGGCATTCCTTTCTTAAACTTAGCCTATCCAGAGACTTAGGGGGTCTACGTCTCCTTAATTTCCTTCTGTATTATTGGGCCAGTCACCTATATAAACTCGGTAAATGGTTCTCGACCACAGATAATGAACGCTCTCCCATTTGGCTTCAGATAGAAAATAGACTATTGGGATCATACAATCTGAATGCTTCTACCATCTTCTTCTTATCAGAATCAACACTGCCAGCTCCATTACAAACCTCGGTCATTGACACCTCTCTCAAAGTCTTATCTCAATGTTGGGCACATTTCAAGATTTCCATTAAAAATGATCATGCTCAATCTCTCTTCTTCAACTCTAACATTAAAATAGGGTGATTCATATCTCTTTCCTGACTGGTTTCCTCAATTGCAAAGCTCCCTGGTAGAGGATCTCTTCTCTCAGGACTTCCTCCTCTCTTCCACTGAAATACTTGCCAAATTCATGATATTTCAGAAACATATCTTTAAAATCTTCCAGTTAAGGCATCTACTCAGTTCTCTGTTTGGATCTGTTCCTAGACCTTCACAGGTTAGACCCATGGCACTTCTCGAAAAGAGTAGGGGAATTTCCCCGGTGTCCTGGCCAAATTTTCCTCATTCACTAAAAATACCACCAACAGCTTAATCTTGTTCAAGGTCAGTTGGCATTCATCTGTATCCTCCTCCCCCAGGTCGTGCCTGAAAATAGGCAGGATTTGTCTAGTGCACTTACCCAGTCAGCAAAAACTAAATAAAAATATTGAACCATTTACAAGAATTTGCAATCAAACCCCACTGGGTCTCTGCAATATATTCCTATCTTTTAACATATAATTTCCCAAATCCTCTTCCAGGTTCCAAGGTCTGGGACACTCTCCTGCCTGACATAACCCCCATATGGAGCCAAATTTGGTAAGATCTATATAAATACCACACTCAAGACAGACTCAGACTCACCCAGTATCATATCTTAAATAATATGTACTACACACCAGTCCTACTTGCCAAATTGGGTAAACTTCCGGACTGTACTTGTACTAGATGTGGCAAAGAAGAAGGGAATCTGATTCATATTTTCTGGCAATGTGAAAAAGTTACCCCCATGGCAATCAATTCAATCAAAATTGGATCCATTGTTAGGGCTGGATGAGCTTTTCACTGCTGAAATCTGTATTCTGGGCATGTACTCCAAAATTGGGGTTCAGGAATGTAAATTCCACATGGCATTAATTTCCATAGTAGTTAAAAAATTGGTATTAAAACACTGGATGGACCAACTGGTCATATCATATTCTAAATGGCTGAATGATTTATCAACTTGTTTTAGAACCGAATGTATGATGGCCAGCTCTCGTAATAATTTGAAGTCCTTTAATAAAAAGTGGGGCAAATTAAGTGCTCTATACTTACACTAGAGACCATTAGGGATAAGGTCTTTAGTCCTCTAAGGTCATTGATACCTTGTCATACTGTACTTATACTTAATTTATATAATAAGCACACTCCAGGGGAAGGGCTGGGGATTGGGGTGGGGGAGGGCTGGGAAGGGGAGTTGGTGTATAATTGTACAAGTTGTCCAATGGATTTACATCCTCTTATAAGTTTCTTGAACTGTATGTTTGTATGTGTTGTTAAACACTAAAAAGTTTGAATTTCAAACAAAAAATCAGGAAAATTTTAAAAAACAGATTTCTGGACCAGGTGGTGAAAAAGTAATGCCAGGGTCATGTTCCTCAGGGCCCAATTAGGTAAACCCGATGCTTGGTATTTTGTAAAGTGTAGTATTTCTGAATTACAGTGTTTTTCTCTCTCACTAACTGAAAACAAGATGGCAGCAGCACAACAACATTTTAGGCCAAGCTCAACAACAAAATTTAATATTGAATGTTTTTGCAGTGCACATATACATTTTCCATAGGCTATAATGGGACATTAAAAAATGGCATAACTTTTGAATGGAGCAATATTTTTTCACTAAATCTTCAAAAGGCACTAGTGCAACACAGGACTCATGTAGACAACCCAATTTGAACCCACTCAAATGCATTCTTCAGTGCATTATGGGTGGACAAAGAATTCACAACTTTGGGGAAATTTCACTTTTTGAGCATGCTATGGTTCCACAACCGTACATCTTATCAAAACGAAGATTTTCAGCTCTAGATATCTATGGTAGATCTTTCAACATTCAAAATGTCAGGCAAATCAGATAAACAGTTCAAAAGTTATTAAAGTGCAAAATCTGAGGTTTAACATAGAAATGGCTATGCTACCCTAACTATAGTGGCACTATGTGTGTGTGTATATATATATATATATATATATTCTATGCAAAAAAATTTGTTAATGCATCGGTTAGGGTTCTTCTACAGCAAAAAAAGTGAGGAAATTAGATTTTAAGGTACCCACCCTGGCACCCCACCCCAGCCCACCCCCGCCAACAGGCATTGGGGTGTGCATTGGGGTCTTTGGCCCTAACTCTCACCCCATCCCATGTGTGAACAAGCTGAGGTGCTGCAGTGTAGGAGAATGGGGTGAGAGTTAGGGCCAAGACCCAAATGCACACCCCAATGCCAGTTGGCCACTAGACTACCAGGCATCATATAAATCATTATCTATTTCATTATGCTGGGGGGCCTCTAGACTACCAGGGATATAAAATGTATTTATAATATAACACAATACAGCTTGGAGGGCCACTAGACTACCAGGGATGTGAAGAAATACAAGGGGTTGGGGGCACTAGACTACCAGGGCCCTACATAGGGTAATATATTTTATTGGGGGGCCACTAGACTACCAGGGATGTTAATATTTTATTCTGATGGGGGGGCCACTAGACTACCAGGGATAGGTACCACATTATTTTTCCTATGCAGATGGGGCACAATGAAGCCCCCTGAGCAAAACCTACCATAATTCAACACCATAGGGCACGCCTGGGCTACAAAAATCTATTTTAAAATCTGGCCATCTCGTTCCTCACTCATGATGCATGATCGCAATCAAATATTCTGGCAATCAAAGAATTTGTCGGCTCATGATCAAAGATTATTAGCAAGCCACAAACAAAGAATTTAAAAGCTAATAACTCTATTTTGGACCGATTTGGATGGAACCAAAGCCATGGCTTGATAGATCAGGGTCCCCTGAGTAAAACCCAATGAAGTTTTACTTCAGAAGTGACCCCTGAGCCAAGATATTTGTGTTCGTGCAAATCCATTGAACAGATCCAAAGTTATTAACATCCAAACTTTTGACTTTAGTATGTAACTGGCCACTCAACCCTAACTATGGTGGCGCGACCATGCACTATTATATATATATATATATATATATATATATATATATATATATATATATATTAGAGGCAAAAAACTCTGTTTCATGCATCAGTTAGGTTGTTCCACAGCTACAAAAGCTAGGAAATTCGGTGTTAGGGTTGAAAGCCCCTGGACCACCCCCTAACCAGCATCAGGGTGAGCACTGGAGTCATCAGCCCTAACTCTCACTCCATCACTTGTGTAAAGAAGCTGAGGTATAGGAGACTGGGGTGAGAGTTAGGACCGATAACACCGAATTTTCTCGCTTTTGTAGCTGTGGAACAACCCTAACTGATGCATGAAAAGGAGTTTTTTTGCCTCTAATTTCCCTTCTTTTTGAGAATGAGGATGATAAATAGTGAATGTAATGCAGTGGTGGTAGCAAGGGACCCTTTGGGCCCCATGCTCCCAGCACATGATGTCTTGTCACATAGTAACAGGAACAGCAACACAAACGCAAGTGCAAACAGTTGAGCACATGGTAACGCAAATGTAAATGGTAAAGCAAATGTTAATATAAACACAAGCGCAAAGTGACGCCAAAGCGATCAGTGATGCAAACAGACATGCAAGCACATATGAAAACGCAACTGATAATGTGCACAGTGATGGCACCAGTATGTTAAATACAAACGTTAAGTGTTACAGCAAAAAGAACAGCAAAGGGAACAGAAACAGAAACGTGAACAGAAGCGTGCATGTAAATGCAAACCATAACACGCACTGGCATAGTACCACAATTGTAACTGTAAATGGTAACAGTAACAGCAACAATAGCACCAAAGGAAACAGAAACGCAAAAGAAAATGCAAGTGTGTCTGGAAAAGCAAACAGTGACGTGCACAGTACGGCAATTGGAAGTGCAAATGGTAACGTTAACAGCAGAAATAATGGCAAAGTAAAGAGAAATGGAAATGCAAATGCAAGTGTATATGCAAACAAGAATGCAAAGGATAATGCACACGGTAGCGTACACGGTAACGGTAACGCAAACGTGCACGGAAACACAACTGTTAATGGTAACTGTAAGAGTAATGGAAGTGCACACCCTGGTTTTGCCCAATAGCTACATAGAGAAACACAGTGTGTAGAAAGAATGTATGCATAATAATGGGCCTCAGAGCAGAAAATGAGCTGCTGGAATACTAAATTGCTTATATCTCAGTAACCGTACAACGTAGAAAACAAAAATTCACATGGTTCATGATTTTCCTGGCTACATTTTTGCTGAACACATAGCCCATAGGGCTACGTGTTGTCATGATGAAAATTCCATATCTCAGACCATTTTCGAGTCACGAACCCCAAAAGGCGTGGCGTACGCCACCATATTAGTCTATGGTAAAAAATGACAACTTCGGAGTACCATAACTTTGCAGCCATGCAATATTTTTTCACCAAACCACCAAACGACACCTCTGTGAGATGTTGACTGCCTTCCCTCCAAATTTCAGCTGAAAATACCAAACCGTTCTTTTGCAGCAGGGTGGCAAAAAAATTCCTGTCATTTTGGCCATAGTCTGAAAAAATAGTGTCGTGATTTGCTAAAGTCAAGTAGTGGACTCTGTGAAAGTGTCTCAGATCTTGACACTACTTTGCAGACACTACTTTTTCCAGAAATTTGAAAACATATTTCGGGTGCTTAACCTCAAAATAAAGCATATGCCTAGCATCCCTCAGGGCTCAATCTAGGTAAACACAAAAAGAATGTTGTCCCTAGATGGTCCCAATTTTAAATGCCAAGCATTTTTCTGATCACCAACTGAAAACAAAATGGCTGATTTGTGACACTACTAGGGCCATTTGCGACACTAAAAAGTGCATTTGTGACACTTTCAAACTTTTTAACTTTTCCCATTGACTTATAATGGGAACTTGTTTTTTGAATAACTTTTGAACCGTTCAATATTTTTTCACAAAATCTTCAAAAGACACATCAGGGACTCCAGCCACACATTTCCTGAAGTTTTTGGACCAGTCACGCAAACCGTGCAACCTGTAGGTTAAAACAAAGAATTAGCAAAAAAAGTAATTGAGCATTTGTTTGTTGCTTAATAATCTGCAGCCATATAGCTGACTGATATGAAAGTTGGCAGAACCACAGACCCAGCATGTCCAACCATGCCTGCCAAATTTCAGGCAAATCCGTTGAACGGTGGCAAAGTTATTAAGGTGCAAAATTTCACCCTTTAACCTTAAAGTGCTACTCAACCCTAACTATGGTAGCACTACCATGCTACCATAATATATTCATGGCAAAAAACTCTGTTTCATGCATCAGTTAGGGTTGTTCCACAGTGACAAAAGCAAGGAAATTTGGTGTTAGGTTGACAGCCCTGTCCCCCCACCCGCCTCGCCTCAACAGGCATCAGGTGTGCGCGTGGGGTCGTCGGTCCTGTCACCCCATTCTCCTATACTGCCCATCTCAGCTTGTTTATACATGGAATGGGGAGAGAGTTAGGGCTGATGACCCCAACACACACCCCGATGCCTGTTGGTGGAGGTGGGATGGGCATGGGGTGCAAGGGGTGACAACCTTAACACCTAATTTCCTTACTTTTGTCACTGTGAAACAACCCTAACTCATGCATTAAATGGATTTTTTTGCCATGAATAAATATATTATAGTGGAAAGGTAGAGCCACTATAGTTAGGGTTGAGTACCGCATTTAAGGTTAAAGTCTGACATTTTGCAGGTTAAAAACTTTGCCACCATATGATGGTAGATGCCTGAAACTTGGCATGCATAGAGCAGTACCATAGATCTCTGAATCTGCTAATTTTCATAATGGTTGGATATACGGTTGCGGAACTATATAGCTCCATAGAAAGTCGTATTAACACTTTTTTGCACATTCTTTGCTCATGCCCACAGGTCGCACGGTTTGCAACTGGTCTAAAACCTTGAGGAAACATGCAGCTGGGGTCCCCGGTGTGCCTTTCGAAGATTTTGTGAAAAAATATTAAACAGTTCAAAAGTTATTCAAAAAACAAGTTTCCCATTATAGTCAAAGGGAAAAGTTAACAAAAAGTTTGACAGTGTCGCAAATGCAGTTTTTAGTGTCGCAAATGACCCCTGTAGTGTTGCAAATCCACCATTTTGTTTTCAGTTGCTGGTCACAAAAACGCTTGGCATTTAAATTTGGGACCCTGTAGGGACACAATTCTTTTTGTGTTCACCTAGTCGAGCCCTGGGGTTGCTAGCCATGTCTTTTTTGGGGGGTTAAACACCCCAGAAATATGTTTTTCAAATTTTTGTAAACTGTAATGTCACAAAGTAGTGTCGCACTTGCGACACTTTTGTGATTTTTTTTGAGAAAGTGTCGCAAATCACGACACTACTTTGCAACACTATGGCCAAAATAACAGGAATTCTTTGCCACCCTCCTGCAAAAGAATGGTTGGTCTTTTGGGCTGCAATTTGGAAGGAAGAAAGACAACATCCCACAGATGTTCCCTTTCATGGTTTGGTGACAATATATTATAGGGCTGCAATGTTACAGCACTCCAAAGTCGACTATTCTTCCCTTATGCTAACATTACGGGCGTCTGCCGCACCTTTTGGGGCCTGTATCTCGGAAACGCTTCGAGATACAGACTTTTTGTCAGAAAAATGCTTAGCCCTCACTAGGGGGCTAAATGAAAAACTAGCCAGGAAAGTCATAAATAATATAATAATTACATTTTTTTCTATGTCGTATGGTTCCTGAGATATAAGCAATTTAGTATTCAAAGTGTTTATTTTCTGCTCCGAGGGCCATTATTATGCTTTGTATTCACTGTGCTTCTGAATGCACTTTTTGGGGACAAGAATTGGGTGCATTTGCATTACTGTTACAGTAAGCATTTCCGCTTTAGCGTTTCCATTTACATTGCCGTGTGCGCTACCTTTTGCATTTGCACTTGCGTTTGCACTTGTGTTTGTGTTACTGTTACTATTTGCATTTCCATTACAGGTTTTGTTTGCATTTCTCTTTCCTTTTGTGTCACCATGTGCATTGCTGTTTGCGATTGCGTATGCGCTTCTGTTTGCGTTTCTGTTTCCTTTGACGTCATCGTTGCTGTTATCATAAGCATTTCCGTTTCCAATTGCGTTTCTGTGACCATGCATGTAACAACTTGTGCTTGCTCATGCACTTGCATTTTCACTTCCATTTCTCTTACTGTACCCTTTGGCATTCTCCTTGCTGTTACCATGATCGTTTCTGTTTCCAGTTTTGTTACCATTACAGAGGGGCCGGTGCTCACACCACCACATTCCATTCTCAAAAAGAAGGGAAATTCATGGCAAAAACTCCATTTAATGCATCAGTTAGGGTTGTTCCACAGCGACAAAAGCCAGGAACTGATGTTAGGTTCCACCCTGCACCCCCACCAACAGGCATCGGGTGTGCGTAGTTGGTGGCTGAGAACATTTATTTTTTAATTGGGCCAACTCATCCCTCACTCACAATGCACAATTGCAATCAAAGAATCTCACGATCAAAGAATTTTTCAGGCTCACAATCAAAAAATTAAAACTCTTCAAATTCACAAAATATGCAGAATCGCAGTAAATCACTCCCATGGTTCATCAGAACGAAGCCTCCTGAGTAAAACCCACCCTCATTTGACTTCCTACAACACCCCTGGGCTGAGAAAATTGATTTTTTCATCTGGCCATCTCGCCCCTCACTCGTGATGCACGATCAAAATCAAAGAATCTTTCGGTCAAAGTATTTGCATGCTTGCGATCAAAGAAATTGCTCACTCATGAATAAAGAGCGAGGGACGAAATGGCCCGATGAGAAAATCAATTTTCTCAGCCCGGGAGCACTGTAGAGTGTTAATAAAGGTGGGTTTTGCTCAGTGGGCTTTGTTGTGCCCCATCTGCATACCCAAAATAATGTGGTGCCTATCCCTGGTAGTCTAGTGGCCCCCCCATCAGAATAAAATATTAGCATCCCTGGTAGTCTAGTGGCCCCCCAATAAAATACATTACCCTATCTAGGGTCCTGGTAGTCTAGTGCCCTCATCCTCATTGACATCCTCAGAAATTAGTGGTTTCAGAGCTGTATTGTAGTATACACATTTTTATATCCCCGGTGTTCCAGCCGCTCAGCACACGAAACAGAATGACACACATGGCCTGAGATTAGCATGCCCTCCACCCATCCAGCCCACCCATCACCCCTCCACTTGCGCCAGCCAGCGACCGGCACAGCCTCCCACCACCTCTCAGCCAGCCACTGATCGTCTGCATTATGAGCTGCAATGCAAAGAGGTGCTCAGAAATATTTTCAGAGTGCCTCTTTGCATTATCACCATAATGCAGACAGTCGTCGGCGGCCATGGAGGTGAGAGGTGGGCTGTGCCAGTCACTGGCTGGTGAATGGTGGGGGTGCTGGGTGGCTATGGTGGATGGGTGGGGGCCACTAGACTACCAAGTATTATAGAAATCATTATCCATTTCATTATGCTGGGGGCCTCTAGACTACCAGGGATATAAAATGTATTTATAAAATATAACACAATACAGCTTGGGGGGGCCACTAGATTACCAGAGATGTGAAGAAATACAAAAACCTATTTTTAAATCTGGCCATCTTGTCCCTCGCTCGCGATGTATGATCGAGATCAAAGATTCTCGTGATCAAAGAATTTGTCAGCTTGTGATCAAAGAATATTAGTGAGCCACAAACGAAGAATTTAAAAGCTAATAACTCTATTTTTGGACTGATTTGGATGGAACCAAAGCCATGGCTCAATAGATCGGGGTCCCCTGAGTAAAACCCATCGAAGTTTTACTACAGAAGTGACCCCTGAGCCGAGATACTTGTGTTTGTGCAATCAGAAAACTGAAAACAAGATGGCAGACCTCACAGTCAAAGAATTTTTGAAATTCCTCAGGATCAAAGATTCTTGAACCGCGAGGCTGCAAATTCTTTGACTGCCAGGCAGGACGATATGGCCAGAACCCCCATTCTTTGATCGCAAGATATACATATAAATTTTCCCATTGACTTATAATGGGAACTTAAAAGTGCCATAACTTTTGAATGCTTTAATATGTTTTCACCAAACAAAAAGCAGCATGTTCAGCCACCAAAGCTCTTTCAAATGAGCCATCTCTCAGAGTAGCATGCCACACAATGGCTGTGCAGGACCACATTAAGAATGCCAAAAGGTGCCTCCAAAAATGGATAATTTTCCATTTTTTAGTGCTGTTGTACACAAAGACCGGCACTCCAACAGAAACACAATTCAGCAAATCAGGAGATCTCATGTGCCTCAATGTGTGTACCAAATTTCATGCAAATCCATTGAACAGGTCCAAAGTTATTAACGTCCAAACTTTTGACTTTAGTATGTAACCACGCCACTATAATATCTATATATACATATATACTATGCAAAAAACTTTGTTAATGCATCATTTAGGGTTAAAACACAAAAAGTCAAGAAATTAGACTTTTAGGGTTGCCCCATTCCCCCTCGTGGACCCACCCATCATCCCAAGATTGACAGCTGACGGGGTGTGTCATTGGAGTTGTGGGATTGAGAGGCCTAAATGTCATCCCATTCCATCTGTAATCATATTCACAAGCCACAGTAAAGAATAATGGGGTGACATTTAGGTCTCACAACCCCAATGACACACCCCATCAGCTGTCGATCTTGGGATGACAAGGAGGGATGGGGCAACCCTAAAGGTCTCATTTCATGACTTTTTGTGTTTTAACCCTAAATGATGCATTAACAAAGTGTTTTTGCATAAAATGTCCTTACTTTTTTGAGAAAGAATAGAAAAATAGAAAGTTGCACAAGTTAGTGGGACCGCAGCCCTTTGGGCCCCGTGCTCTCACCAACTTGCAAATTCCTGCCTAAGATAAGAGTTCACATATTGAGTATCATATATATTGCTGGCAGCGATATGGTTGGGAGTGTGGAGCCCACCACCTTGAAAGAAAGCAAAGTGTCAGTTATCAGAGTAGCATAATTTAACACCTGTTTACATGTCAGACACCTAACCACTACAAATTACCTCCATGGCAGTAATGCTACTCACCCTATAAATGTGAAGCCAGTACCACAATGCAAAATGCCATATGCAAAACATAAAATGTGTCACGCAATATGGGTGCAGCAAATTAATTTTCCAACACCTAAACACCATAATTCACATGGACAGCACATCCCCTCAACACGCTCCAAATTTCAATGTAAAAGACCAAACTGTTTCTGAGATACAAAATGTGAAAGTTTCAGGTTTTCATTCATCACACTGGCAGAATTCTACACCTATTAACATTTCACACATCTAACAACTGAAAAGTACATCTATGGCAGTAAGGCTAGCTACCCTAGTAATTTAAAGCCACTACTACCATGGAAAACACTGCCCACAAAACAAAAACTGCTTCACGCAATATTGCCACAAAAAATGTATTGTCTGACACCTAAGTACTATAATTCACATCTACAGGACGATGCTATCAACACTCTTCAAATTTCAAGTTAAAAGACCAAACCATTTCCGAGATATTTAATTTGAAATTTTTTTTTAATTTGTGCTATCTGGTCCCTCCCAATCTGGCCATCTAGCCCCTCCCTCACGATCAAAGATAGCGATCAAAGAATCTCACGATCAATGAATTTGCAGGCTCACAATCAAATCATAAAAAATGTTCAAACAATTTTAGAGAAAAATATATGAAACCACAGCCATGACTCGACAGAACAAAGGCCCCTGAGCAAATCCCACCCTAGTTTGCCTTTAGAAGTGACCCCTGTGCTGAGAAAATTTAATTTTTCATGTGGCCATCTAGTCACGCCCTCGTGGTCAAAGATCACAGTCAAAGAATCTTGAGATCAAAGAATTTGCAGGCTTGTGATCAAAGAATTTGCAGGGTCATGATCAAACAATGAAAAATGTTAAAAGTCAATTTAGGCAGAAATGCATGAAATCACAGCAGTGTCTCAATAGAACAAAAGCCAACTGAGCAAAACCACCCTCATTTGGCTTTATAAGCCAAACTTGACCTGAAAATTGATTTTTTTAAGTGGCCATCTAGTCACGCCCTTGCGATCAAAGATCGTGGTTAAAGAATCTTGCAATCAAAGAATTTGCAGGCTCGTGATTAAAGATCGTTAGCAAGCCATGATCAAAGAATAAAAAAGTTAAAAACTCTATTTTTTGACCATTGTGAAAGAAACCACAGGAACGGCTCGATAGAGACAAGACCCCTGAGCAAGACCCACCATAGTTTCACCTCAGAAATCCCCCCATGGCAGAGATATTTGAATTTTTCTGACTGTAAACTAAAAACAAGATGGCGGCCATCACGATCAAAGAATTCCTCATGATCTAAGATTCTTTGATACCAAGCCTGCAAATTCTTTGATCATGAGGTGGGACTAGATGGCCAAAACCACACTCTTCTTTCACAAAATAACCATATAAATTTCCGCATTGACTTATAATGGGAAATTAAAACTTTAATAACTTTTGAATGGATTAATATTTTTTCACCAAATGAAAAGTGGTATGTTCCTTGATGCAAGCTCTTTCAGTTGAACAAAGTTGCAGAGCAGCACGCCACATGACGGCTGTGCAGTGCCATGGACAAAATCAAAAAAGCTGCCCACATAACTGCCAAAAGTGCATTTTCAGCATTTTGGTGTGCAAAACTGTAAGTCCAACTGAAATGAAATTTGACAATTCAAGAGATCTACCATGCCCCACCATGTATAACAAAGTTCATGCAAATCCATGGAAAGGGTCCAAAGTTATTAATGAGCAAAATTTTGAGTTTAACATAGAAGGAGCTTCATAACCATAAGTATAGGGTGTGACCGCACCTGACATGCTACAGTAAAGGAGAATGGGGAGATTTAGGCCTCATGACCTCAATGACACACCAAGGCATCTGTCAGACTGTGGAGGATTAGGTGGTGTGTGTGAGGGGTTAGGGTTCAACCCTAATGTCTCATTTCCTGACTTTTTTTGCTTTAACCCTAAATGAAGCATTAACACAGTTTTTTGCATAGAATTTCCTTACTTTTTGAAAAAATGTAATAAAAGTAGTAAAAAACATGTATTGGTGGGAATGCAGAGCCCAGCTCCCACCAAGCTGCCAATTTTTGCATAATAATATGCATCTAGGCCCACGCTCCCACTTATGCAAAGTTACAGAGCCATGCAGCAGCACTATAAGGCACCAAACCCTTGTAACAGTAATTTGCACATGTATGGGGAACCGTAAGAGCTACAAAAAAAATTCTAGCATCATTGTAATCAGGACAGAAAGGACTTCACAGAACATTGAAAGACCGTACCCATGTCTCACATCGTTTCCAAGCTATGGGCACCAAAAAGCACTGAACAGGCACTCTTTCAACCCATGTGACAGTACTTTCACAATATCTCATGAACCGTGCAACGTACAAACAAAATTCCACTGCAGGCTTACTCTACAATGTCAAATCTTTTTCCAGTAGCTAGATCACTTAAGGGTGAACTAAGCCACCTGTACTTGGTTTACTTGGTTTCCAGGACAAAAGAAGGCTATTTGCCCATCAAGATTGTCCTCCATATAGATGGATCATTAACCCATATCCCATTCATCCATCCATTTATCTAATTTATTCTTAAAATTGTAATGTTAGGTGAATCAACAATATCCTGGGGTAGTTTATTCCGTATCCTGGGAGATCTGATGGGAAAGATATTTAGCCTCTTGTTGTTATTTACTTTTTAACTTCCAGTTGTTTATTGTGAAGTCTTGGCACAATTTTCCTTAATGAATAAATAATGCCACATTGTGCAATTTGAACTGGTGATCTGAGAATTTTAAACAGTTGCAGAAGATCACCTCTAGTTAGTCTACGCTCAGAGAATGTAATCCTGTTTTTTTCAGTCCGATGTCATATTCTAAGTGAGCAAGATGGGCTACTAGCTTAGTGACTCTGTGTTGAATCTGTTCAATTTTATTAATATCTGATGTCAGGTGAGGGCTCCAAAATGGAGATCCATAAACTAAGTAAGGCCTTATATGTGATCTATACAATTTAAAAGACATTCTTCCAATTTGGAAATAAATGTTTTATTTATTCTATGTAGTAGTGCATTGCTTTGGTTTGCAAGTCTAGAACAATGAGAAGAAGATGATAATTTATCATTAACCAAAGTTCCCAGATCTTTTTCTATACAGGATGTCCTAATGATTATGTTATTTAAATAATATTTTTGTTTGGGATTATCTTTTCCCAAGTGAAGTACTGAACATTTAGATATGTTAAAGTGTATTTATTAATAAATTACCATTGTTCAATTAAGGCAAGATCCAATGTTAATTTATGACAATTTGTAAGGGTATTAACCTTACCCCCAAGTTTGGTATCATCTGCAAATTTAACCATAATGTTATTTGGTGAGATGTATATGTCACTGATAAACAAATTAAACAACACTGGACCCAGAACAGTTCCCTGGGGCACACCACTAGTCACTACACCTACAGTACTTCTGACAATACACCATTCACCCATACTCTCTGCGTTCTGCTACTCAGCCAGTTGTTTATCCAGGATATAATAGGTGCAGAGAAACCTAAATGATTGAGTTTATTAATCAAAATACTGTGTGATACTTTATCAAAAGCCTTACTATAATCCAACAGAATAACATCCATTGATATTGTACAGTCAAGGCTTGAACTAATATAATCATAAAAAGAAATCAGATTTGTAGTGCATGAAAATCCTGTTTTGAAACCATGTTGATAGTCATCAATAATATTTAATGTAATTATTTCATTTTCTAGTTGTTGTTTGATTATTTTCTCCATAAGTTTACATGGTATCGATGTGAGGCTGATAGGCCGGTAATTTTCAATTTTGGAATGTGAGCCCTGTTTAAAGATAGGCGTAACAATGGCTGTATGCCAATCAGCTGGAACTGAAGACTCGTAAAGTGATTTTTTAAAAATAATGATCAAAGGCAAAATTATCATATCCCTTGTCTCTACAAGGAGTCTAGAACTGATGTTATCAGGGCCAGAGCTTGTATGTTGTTTAAGTGAATCAAACACCCACTGTATATCCTGGGAAAGAATTTCATATGGTTCTGGGTTAGACCCTACTGGGATAGCTGGGATATTAGACAATTCTGGAGTAAAACAGATGAAAAGTATTTATTTATTACTGAAGCCATTTCTGTATCAGATGTTATAGTGATGTTATTACAGACTAAAGGGCCGATCATGTTACTATAATTTTCTTACCATTTAGATAAGTATACAGTGCCTTATGACAGTCCTTGGTATGAACAATTTTAAATTCAAAATTGCATTTTGCCAAAGTGATCTCTCTCTTTAATTGTCTAACCACCTCCCTGTATCTAAGTAAGATAGTATCTTTCTGATTGGGTGGACATTTTTTTAAGGCTAGAAATAATTTATTTTTGTGTTTGATTAATTTGTTGGTATTACCGTTAAACCAAGGGGAGATTTTCCCTTTGTTGTTGTACTTGAATTTGTCTGGGACATACTATTTTTCAAGTTCAAATATTTTTGTTTTAGAAAGTCCCAGGCCTCCTCAGTATTCAGTGGATACATTATCTTTTCCCAATTAAGGGTCTGTATCTGATGGTTAATGCTTTCAAAATTAGCCTTATTATATTGTTATATTTTCAATGTATTGATTTTAGGTAATAAGGGCAATTGGATAGTGAAGAATAGGGACAGATGGTCACTATTTCCCAAGGGGTTGAGTGATTGAATGTCAGATATGTGGGTCTGAGGATTAGTTATAACTAGATCCAATATGTTCATTCCCCTTGTTGGTTCTCTAACAATTTGAGTAAGGCCCAAATTAATTATGACCGAAAGTATTTGTTTGTCATGTTGGTTGATACCTGATAGTACATCCAGTTTATAGTAGGAAGATTAAAATCCCCTAGGATGAGAACTGGGTCTTTACAAGCTATTTGAATAATTTCATTACAAAGTTGTTTGGTTTGGTCAATATCAGAAGAAAGGGGACAGTAACAAGTGCCTATACGAAACTGGGGGATACCAGTAGGTCTGATATGGACCCAGACACTTTCAGATTCTACAGTAGTTGTTGACTCATATGATGGGATATCATCCCTTACATACAGACTGACCCCTCCTCCTTTTCTTGTATCCACCCTATTTTTAAAGTAGTGCTCAAAATCAGGATTTCTGCTCTCCACTTTTTATCTGTATTACCCCAGGTTTCAGTAATAGCTATTAAAGCTAAATTTAAGGTGTTAACCAAAATTTCAAGTTCTGCAAGTTTAGTAATTGTTAGTGATCGGGCATTTAGAGAAAGAATATTGAGGTTTGTCCAAAATGAAGAACAGGGACTATCAATGCAAGAGATGGGTGACATTCCAATCTCCCCCTTATCTATCAGTTTAAATAATTATTTATGAAAGTTGCTATTTTCTGTCCCAAGATTGTGGTGCCCCTTCTGCTAAGGTGCAAGCCATCCCAACAGAAAAGGGATGGCCTATCATCAAATTCCTCCCAATGGGTTAAGCAAGTTATGCCCTGACGGTAGGTCCACTTATGAATCCATTCATTTAATGCTTTATTTTGTTATTGATATGCCTGTTTGTTCTTGGAATAGGTAAAATTTTGGAGACATATGCTACAAACCACGTTCGTTAGAACGCTGCACAGAGCAACATAGTCCTGTTTGATCTGTTGAAGTGGGGACCATGTAACATCATTAGTGCCAACATGGACAACCACCAAAGGATTTTCCCAGTGGATGACAAAATCATTTTAGTCATTGATGTAAGATCTGCTATTTTTGCTCCTCTATAACTAGAGCTAGTTCGGCGTTCCTTATCAGGATTACAAACTATGCAATCAACATATTTTATTATGCAATCTCCTAAAACATATACCTGTTTTTCTGAGTGAGGGACATCAAGGATTTGTGGAGAGCGAAACTCAGGGGAGGTAGCCGAGGGAGCAGAAACCTTAGAAGTTTTGAATGAAGTAACAATTTTTTTTATAATCTGGTTGTGCTTTAAGACTTTCTCTATTGGGAGTGTCAGTTATATGTTTAGTGGTTCCTGGAGGTACTGTTAAATTATCCTCAGCTCTAACAAGTCGGTAAAAGTAACCCAAAAGTCTGTATCTCGCTCGTTTCCAAGATAATGGCGCTTGAATGTTATGACACAGACTGCAATGTAATCCAATGGGAAACATGTAAATTACGTCTTTGAATATCCTTGCAACAAATTATTTCCCCAACACCTAAACAGCATAGTTCACATCTCTATGACATCCCTTCAATGCCATGCAAATTTCAAGTAAAAAGACTAAACTGTTATTGAGATATGGTCATCTCAATTTGGGCCATCTGGTCTTTCTCATTAACATTCCAAAAATACATATACATTTTCTCATAGGATATAGTGGGAATTTCAAATTGTAATAACATTTGAACAGATAAATATTTACCAAACAAAAGTGGCATGTTCCTTGGCCCAAGCTCTTTTACGTCCCAAATTTCTGGTAATAGCCCACACGGTGTCCGTGCAGTGCCAATGGACAAAAAATTCGCAAATGTGGCAAAAAGTAAATTATTTGGCACTTCGCTGCACAAATACCATATGTCCGAATGAAACTAAATTTAGCATATCAAGAGATCTACCACACCAGACTGTGCATTCCAACTTTTGTGCAAATCCGTTGAATGGTTGCAAAGTTATTAACATGCAAAATGTGAGGTTTAACATTAAAAGTGCCTATCACAATGCAAAATGCTATACAGAAAATGTAAAGTGCATCAGGTAATATCTCTACAGCAGCCTAATTTTCCAACACCTAAATACAATAATTCACATGTAGAGGACATCCCCTCAACACCCTGCATATTTCAATTTAAAAGACCAAAACCTGTCCAAGATATAACATTTTAAAGTCTGAGATTTTCATTGGTCAGAGTGGCAGAATTCCACACCTGTTTACATTTTACATACCAAACAACTGAAAAGTACGTCCTTGGCAGTAAGGCTAGCTACCATGAAAATTTCAAGTCAATACCACAATGCAAAATGATGTCAGCAAATGTAAAATGTGCCACACCATATCTCCACAATGAATGTATTTTCTGACAGCTAAGCAACATAATTCACATCTACAGGACATCACTCAACACCTTCAAATTTCAAGTTAAAAGACCAAACCATTTCTGAGATATTTAATTTTAAAAGTTGTTAAAATTGGGCTATCTGGTCCTCCAGTCTGGCCATCTGGTCCCTCCCTCGGGATCAAAGAATCTTTAATTGTGAGCCTGCAAATTCTTTGACAATGAGAAGGGACCAAATGGCCAAAACCACATGCTTTGTTCACAAAATAACCATAGAAATCTTTCCATTGACTTATAATGGGAACTTAAAAGTTCTATAACCTTTGAAAGTCTCAATATTTTTTCACCAAATGAAAAGTGGCATGTTCGGCCAGTGAAGCGCTTTCAAATGAGCCATGTCACAGAGCAGCATGCCACACAACTGCCATGCAGTGCCATGGACAATATCCCAAAAATTGCTTCCAAAACTGGATAATTTTGCATTTTTCAGCATTTTCGTGCGCAAAGACCGTACATCCGATGAAAACAAAAATTGGAAAATCAAGAGATCTACCATGCCCCACCACACATACCAACTTTCAGACAACTCTGTTGAATGGGTCCAAAGTTATTAATGCACAAAATGTTGACTTTAACATAGAAATTACATCTCAACCTCTAAATATAGTGGCACAGCCACGCCACTATAATAATATAATAGCCACTCTGGTGGGAGAGGGCCCCATGCTCCCCACCAACTCTGCTCCATTTCTGCATAACAATATGTGTCTGAGTGCCGGGCCCTCTGAGCCTGAGTTGCCACCTCACGCGATAGCCACAGAGCCATGCAGCATCCCTATTGGCCAAAAAATGCTTGTAATAGTATGTGTCCATATCTTGGGAACTGTAACAGCTAGAAAAACAATTCAAGTGTCATTGTAACTGTGATAGTGTGCAGATCATGCCACAGTTTACTGACCATACCCATATCTCACATCGTTTCTGAGCTATAGGCACCAAAAGTCACTGGGCAGGCACTCTTCAACCCATGTGACAAGACTTTCACAATACCTCATGAACCGTGTAAATGTACAAACACAATTCCACTGCAGCCTTACTTCTACAATGTCAAATCTTTTTCCAATGGTTAGATTGCCCAAGGGTGATCCAAGCCATCTGTAGCAAAAGTCTGTATCTTGTTTCATTTCTGAGATAACGGAGCTGCAAGTCATGACACAGGCTGCAATGTAATCCTAAGGGAAAAATGTCAATTACGGCTATTAAATATCTCTGCAGCAATTATTTACCAACACCTAAACAGAATAGTTCACATCTCTATGACATACCCTCAATGCCCTGCAAATTTCAGTTAAAAAGACCAAACTGTTATTGAGATACGGTCATCTCAATTTGGGCCATCTGGTCTTTCTCATTAACATTCCAAAAATACATATACATTTTCCCATAGGATATAATGGGAATTTCAAATTGTAATAAGTTTTGAACAGATTAATATTTTTTCACCAAAAAGTGGCATATTCCTTGGCCCAAGCTCTTTCTACTTCCCAAGTTTCAGACCAATAGCCCACACGGTGTCCATGCAGTGCCACGGACAAAAAATGCACAAACGTGGTGAAAAGTGAATTTATTGACACTCTCGCTGCGCAAGAACCAGCTTCTGACTGAAACTAAATTTAGTACATCAAGAGATTCTACCACACCAGACTGTGCATTCCAAATTTTGTGCAAATCTGTTGAATGGTTGCAAAGTTATTAACATGCAAAATGCTATACGCAAATGTAAAGTGATCATGCAATATCTCTGCAGCAGCCTGATTTTCCAACACCTAAAATGATAATTCACATGTACAGGACATCCCCAAACACCCTGTAAATTTCAATTTAAAAGACCAAACCGTGTCTGAGATATAAAATTTTAAAAATTTGAGATTTTCATTGGTCAGAGTGGCAGAATTCCACACCTGTTTACATTTTACACACCTAATGACTAGAAAGTCCATGGTAGTAAGACTAGCTACCCTATAAATTTCAAGCCACTACCACAATGCAAAACACTGTCAAACGTAAAAACGTAAACTGCACCACACCATATCTCTGAAACAAATGCATTTTCTGATACCTAAGCACCATAATTCACATCTACAAGAGATCACCTCAACACCCTCCAAATTTCAAGTTAAAGACCAAACTGTTTCTGAGATTTTTAATTTTAAATGTTGTTAAAATTGGCCTATCTGGTCCCTCCAATCTGACCATCTAGTCCCTCCCTCAGGATCAAAGAATTTTGATTGTGAGCCTGCCAAATTCTTTGATCATGAGGAGGGACCAGATGGCTAAACCCCTTGTCCCGGATTCCCCTTTTCCCTCACAAAAGACAGAGACCATTGTATGTTGTTGTGCTCAGATTGGCAATTAATTTATTATATCATAATTCCATGTTCCATCTCATCAACTTTATTATTATATCTTTTACAATTGCATTTTATTTCATCCATATATCAATCTCTGATCATCCCTCTTTCTTCCTCTTTCTCGCCTCCCCAGATGAAAACCTGGTGCCTTTTCTTTCTTTTTCCTGTTTGGTAATGGTGAGGACCGAGACCGCTTTTCCTCCTTCAGCTTCTTCTTCTTCTTTCATCTTATTCCTTTTTCTTTCCCTCTCCTCCCCTTTTACCCCAGGCTGCCATCCACCTTTGGCAGTCCAATAACTGTCCCCACCGGACCATTCTGTCATCCACCCTGACAGGCTCTTACATAGTCCCTTGCTGACTGTCTTCCCACATGCTCATATAGTTCGGGTGGTAGGGAGGATCAAACTTCAGCAAAAAGTGGCTGAACCACCCTGTGCTGCCCATTATGTACCTCCTTTAATCCCTCCCCTTCCTGTTTCCTGCTTATTGTTCTGTCTCCCTATCCTCCCCTCCCCTCTGAGCACACCATATCCAGGTAGTGGAAGGTGCACCAGACAACTTCGTCTGCCCTTAAGGTTCAAACGCTATTGTCCCGATTCCCCCTTTCCCTCACAAAATATAGAGACCATTGTATGTTGTTGTGCTCAGATTGGCAAAATTAATTTATTATATATCATAATTCCATTTTCCATCTCATCATCTTTATTATTATATCTTTCACAATTGCATTTATTACAGCCATATATCAATCTCTGATCATCCCTCTTCTTCCTTCTTTCGCTTCCCCCAGGTGAAAACCTGTGTCTTCTCTTTTCCTGTTAGGTAACGATGATAACCGAGATCACTTTTCCTCCTTCAGCTTCTTCTTCTTTCATCTTATTCCTTTTTCTTTCCACCCTCCCTCCCTCCTTCTCCCCTTTTACCCATTAGCCAGTCTCCAGCTTGGGTTTGACTGATCTTTCCCTCAGTTTAGGTATTGTCTCCACCACTTAGGGACCTCTTCCTTTTCCTCCTCTCCCGCTTTTTTTTTATTCCATTTTCTGTATGTCTCCTCCATGCTTCTATAAACCTATTGTTTCCATATTGAACATATCTATGGCTAGAGCTGACAGGTACACCATCTGACCTGTAGAAACTTCTCTACCCATCTTCCATACCCCACAGTATTAC
This sequence comes from Neoceratodus forsteri, assembly GCA_016271365.2. NCBI lineage: Eukaryota > Metazoa > Chordata > Ceratodontiformes > Ceratodontidae > Neoceratodus > Neoceratodus forsteri. The sequence goes on from CM057453.1 coordinate 497,183,645, forward strand.
GTACATCCCATTTTCCTTATCAGCATTCCTTCCCTTCTATTCATCTCCCTCCTCACCCTGTCTACCACTCTATGACTGTGTTCATGTCTCCAAACCCTTCTTGGGATCATATCTGACCAGGCAAGGCTAACCCCCAGCCACCACTGCTGTATTTTTTCTAAGTCCCTCTTCACCTGCATATATGTGTGCACCCATGACTTACCCCCGATGTCGTTACCTCCTAGATGTATAATAATTAGGTCTGGAACAGGTCACCGCTCCTTCATTTCTTTCAGGGTAGGAAGCAGCTGTGCCCATCTCATCCCTCGGATGCCGCGACAAACCAATCTACATTTTCTCACATCCTGGTACAGCTGTTTTCCCCCAGCCTTTCTCTTAATTCTCTTCTCCACCCAATAAATGTAGGAGTGACCGCAGATCCATACTTCCATGATCCTCCCTCTACCTATAGGATTTAAGCAAAATAAACATCTTATATCTTATTCTTAGCTCCCTGTTTCATATTACCGCTATGCCCCCCCCCAGAGTAGCTGTGCATCTGCAAAACAAAACAAAACACAGGTGATACATTAGTCTCCTTACTGCAATGCTCGAATGTATCTCTTGTAACTGGCAGACCGCCAGCACCCTTTTCCAGCATATTAGTCACTGTCTCACCTGCTGCTGCCCACTGTGAGGCAGCCACTATCCATAGGGAGTGGAATGAGTAATTGCCTGGATCCTCCCCCAGGAATTGAATGCCTTTTTTGAGCATGGCCGTGACTTGATAACTTGTGACCTTCTTCCCATCTCTGTGTACAAATAATCTCCCTGTCATATTCCCACGCTCTGTAGCATAAACCCACAGAGCCTTTACTGGGCACATTGTGTCATCTACATGAGCCTTCAGGGTTACTATAGAACCCTATCCCCTTGATCCATTTTTGACCTCTTAATCATGATTTTTATCTCTTTCGTCCCCCAGCTTAGATCTTCCCAATCCAACCCCCCTTCTTCATCCTTACTACCATGTCCCACAGCCTCGCTCACTCTCAAAGCCCCTGCAAACATTACCACATAAATCGTGTGAAATAGCTGGGCCTCAGTTTTTGATCTGCAGATTGCTGGTAAAACCCTTTGTAGTTTTGCAACCATTCCTCCCCTATTGGTCTTCTACTATCCACAGCTCTCTGTTTTAACCTACCCCAGTCCTGCATCATCCTTCGAATCAACATTGACTTCATTGGGTTACTCCAACCCTTGAGGCTGCAAACTAAACTGATCCCTGCTAAATAGACCCCCATCGTGGTGTGGGCCATTCTTTTCACCATTGGTCTACTGTGAATTTTCCTAACTGTTCCTCCGTAAGTAGCCTACTTACCTCCATGTGGTGTGTTGCCATGAATGTCTGAAATGATACCATGAGCCCCTCGTGAGCCCTCAGTTCCAGGCCTGGCTCCTCTGTTGTTCAAAACCTCTACCACTGCCTTGTTGTTGGATCAGAATGTCCCTTCTGATTCCACAGCTCTTCCCCACATCAGGATGCAGGCCCAAATGGGCATGATCTCCAACAGTGTGATGTCTTTTACTTTCCCATCCCTCAACCAGCCTGCAGGCCATGGTTCCGTGAACCATTTGCCCCTCAAATCACCCCCATGCCTAAGCCCCCTGCTGCATCTCTGCAGAGATCGAGGTCCGTGTTATAGACCCAATCCTCTTCCAAAAGGAACAGCCATTATAGGTGCTGAGGAATTCCTCCCAAACCCTGAAGTCTTCCTTAACTCCTTTCATCATGTCTACCCAGTGATGTGGTCTGGTGACTCCGCTAGCCCTTCCTGGTTTTTTAGTGAAAGCCCTCCTGGCCCAATTACCCTGTACGTAAAGTTGGGGTGTCCCAGGACCTGTTGTACCTGCTTCAATTGTACTCTTCTTCTACTTTGTGTGTAAGTGGATCAGCTCCTTTCAGCTTCAATACTTTTGTCTGGCAACCTAAAGACCTCTCTCAGGAGTCTATTTTCAATACCCAGGAATTCTAAAACCTTACTGGGTCCTTCTGTTTTTCAGGCACCAATGGAACCCCTAATTCTCTGCAGACATCTTGGTGGACAACATTATTTCTGTCTCTCCTCTCCCACTTCCTATTATGAAATCATCCAGATAGTGAATAACCATCTTGTAACCATTTTGTTCTTGAAATATCCACTGTAAGCAGGTGCTGAATACCTCAAACATTAGCACATGCTATTAGACAACCCATGGGCATTGCTTTGTCAAAATAATACTGTTCCCCAATTTTTAAATCCCAACAGGTCCCAGTCTTCTCTTCTAACCAGGAGTAATCTGAAAGCAGACTTATGTCTGTTTTGCCATCCAAGATCCTGAGTTGCTCAGATGATCTGGACCGCCCTTTTAATGTGGTATAAGTCACTTTACTATGTTCCTCACTTATAAAATCATTCACAGGGTCCCTTCCAGAAATGATAGGTGGTGAATGCGTGTATTCTCCTTGCTGTTTTTTGGAACCAACCTCAGTGGAAAAATTCTCATATTCTGAAATGGAAGGGTGTCATGATGGCCCTTCCACCCTACCAGCTGCCTTTTCTTCTCTATTTTCTGTCTTAAGATTTCTTCATTTCCATTTACTGAGTCCAGGTTGTTTGCCTCTCTCCCTTGCCTCTGGCCTTCATAATGTAATGAAAACCCTGCCCGAAAACCTGTCCTGAGCATCCCCACCACCTTTTATCCGGGTATCTCTCTATTAGTCCTCCATGCGTCTATCGGTGGTGTGTTCTTACTCCCAGAATCAATCCCCTGCCCCCAGCTTTTGCTTTCTGTCATGCTCCCCATCCTGCCTTTTTCTTGCCGTCCGCAAGTCTGAGCTCCCCTACCCTGTATGCCTCTGCCCTCCCCCACTGTTCCACATGTCTGCCTTCTAAACCCTTGCCCTTTTCAAAAAAACTGATGATTTGTTCCTTGCCCCCATGCCCCTTGGGCCCCGTGTGCCCATGTTGTTCTGCATCTATTCACCGGGTGCGTTCCCCCACATTTTGAGCATGCATGCTGAAATTGGCATTGTGGCCAAGTACAAACAGCCCTATTATAAGCCCAACAACACCTCTGGAGCTTAACGCCACTCCTCCCCATCTCTCCTTCCAGCATGGACTGGTCGGTTACATAGTCAGTCCACAAATCTAATTGTTTTGTGTCCCTTCTTATATCCCTATATGTTGCCATCCTTTGTCTGAAGAATTCATCATAATATATCACCCCACCCCTCCCCTTTGTCTTTGCCCTCCTTATTGTAACCACGCCACTATTATCTATATATACATATATACTATGCAAAAAACTTTGTTAATGCATCATTTAGGGTTAAAACACAAAAAGTCAAGAAATTAGACTTTTAGGGTTGCCCCATTCCCCCTCGTGGACCCACCCATCATCCCAAGATTGACAGCTGACGGGGTGTGTCATTGGAGTTGTGGGATTGTGAGGCCTAAATGTCATCCCATTCCATCTGTAATCATATTCACAAGCCACAGTAAAGAATAATGGGGTGACATTTAGGTCTCACAACCCCAATGACACCCCATCAGCTGTCGATCTTGGGATGACAAGGAGGGATGGGGCAACCCTAAAGGTCTCATTTCATGACTTTTTGTGTTTTAACCCTAAATGATGCATTAACAAAGTGTTTTTGCATAAAATGTCCTTACTTTTTTGAGAAAGAATAGAAAAATAGAAAGTTGCACAAGTTAGTGGGACCGCAGCCCTTTGGGCCCCGTGCTCTCACCAACTTGCAAATTCCTGCCTAAGATAAGAGTTCACATATTGAGTATCATATATATTGCTGGCAGCGCATATGGTTGGGAGTGTGGAGCCCACCACCTTGAAAGAAAGCAAAGTGTCAGTTATCAGAGTAGCATAATTTAACACCTGTTTACATGTCAGACACCTAACCACTACAAATTACCTCCATGGCAGTAATGCTACTCACCCTATAAATGTGAAGCCAGTACCACAATGCAAAATGCCATATGCAAAACATAAAATGTGTCACTCAATATGGGTGCAGCAAATTAATTTTCCAACACCTAAACACCATAATTCACATGGACAGCACATCCCTCAACACGCCCAAATTTCAATGTAAAAGACCAAACTGTTTCTGAGATACAAAATGTGAAAGTTTCAGGTTTTCATTCATCACAGGCGAGAATTCTACACCTATTAACATTTCACATCATCTAACAACTGAAAAGTACATCTATGGCAGTAAGGCTAGCTACCCTAGTAATTTAAAGCCACTACTACCATGGAAAACACTGCCCACAAAACAAAAACTGCTTCACAATATTGCCACAAAAATGTATTGTCTGACACCTAAGTACTATAATTCACATCTACAGGACGATGCTATCAACACTCTTCAAATTTCAAGTTAAAAGACCAAACCATTTCCGAGATATTTAATTTGAAATTTTTTTTTAATTTGTGCTATCTGGTCCCTCCCAATCTGGCCATCTAGCCCCTCCCTCACGATCAAAGATAGCGATCAAAGAATCTCACGATCAATGAATTTGCAGGCTCACAATCAAATCATAAAAAATGTTCAAACAATTTTTAGAGAAAAATATATGAAACCACAGCCATGACTCGACAGAACAAAGGCCCCTGAGCAAATCCCACCCTAGTTTGCCTTTAGAAGTGACCCCTGTGCTGAGAAAATTTAATTTTTCATGTGGCCATCTAGTCACGCCCACGTGGTCAAAGATCACAGTCAAAGAATCTTGAGATCAAAGAATTTGCAGGCTTGTGATCAAAGAATTTGCAGGGTCATGATCAAACAATGAAAAATGTTAAAAGTCAATTCTTAGGCAGAAATGCATGAAATCACAGCAGTGTCTCAATAGAACAAAGCCAACTGAGCAAAACCCACCCTCATTTGGCTTTATAAGCCAAACTTGACCTGAAAAATAGATTTTTTTCAAGTGGCCATCTAGTCATGCCCTTGTGATCAAAGATCGTGGTTAAAGAATCTTGCAATCAAAGAATTTGCAGGCTCGTGATTAAAGATCGTTAGCGAGCCATGATCAAAGAATAAAAAAGTTAAAAACTCTATTTTTTGACCATTGTGAAAGAAACCACAGGAACGGCTCGATAGAGACAAGACCCCTGAGCAAGACCCACCATAGTTTCACCTCAGAAATCCCCCCATGGCAGAGATATTTGAATTTTTCTGACTGTAAACTAAAACAAGATGGTATGCCATCACGATCAAAGAATTCCTCATGATCTAAGATTCTTTGATACCAAGCCTGCAAATTCTTTGATCATGAGGTGGGACTAGATGGCCAAACCACACTCTTCTTTCACAAAATAACCATATAAATTTCCGCATTGACTTATAATGGGAAATTAAAACTTTAATAACTTTTGAATGGATTAATATTTTTTCACCAAATGAAAAGTGGTATGTTCCTTGATGCAAGCTCTTTCAGTTGAACAAAGTTGCAGAGCAGCACGCCACATGACGGCTGTGCAGTGCCATGGACAAAATCAAAAAAGCTGCCCACATAACTGCCAAAAAGTGCATTTTCAGCATTTTGGTGTGCAAAAACTGTAAGTCCAACTGAAATGAAATTTGACAATTCAAGAGATCTACCATGCCCCACCATGTATAACAAAGTTCATGCAAATCCATGGAAAGGGTCCAAAGTTATTAATGAGCAAAATTTTGAGTTTAACATAGAAGGAGCTTCATAACCATAAGTATAGGGGTGTGACCGCACCTGACATGCTACAGTAAAGGAGAATGGGGGGAGATTTAGGCCTCATGACCTCAATGACACACCAAGGCATCTGTCAGACTGTGGAGGATTAGGGTGGTGTGTGTGAGGGGGGTTAGGGGTTCAACCCTAATGTCTCATTTCCTGACTTTGTTTGCTTTAACCCTAAATGAAGCATTAACACAGTTTTTTGCATAGAATTTCCTTACTTTTTGAAAAAATGTAATAAAAGTAGTAAAAAACATGTATTGGTGGGAATGCAGAGCCCAGCTCCCACCAAGCTGCCAATTTTTGCATAATAATATGCATCTAGGCCCACGCTCCCACTTATGCAAAGTTACAGAGCCATGCAGCAGCACTATAAGGCACCAAACCCTTGTAACAGTAATTTGCACATGTATGGGGAACCGTAAGAGCTACAAAAATTCTAGCATCATTGTAATCAGGACAGAAAGGACTTCACAGAACATTGAAAGACCGTACCCATGTCTCACATCGTTTCCAAGCTATGGGCACCAAAAAGCACTGAACAGGCACTCTTTCAACCCATGTGACAGTACTTTCACAATATCTCATGAACCGTGCAACGTACAAACAAAATTCCACTGCAGGCTTACTCTACAATGTCAAATCTTTTTCCAGTAGCTAGATCACTTAAGGGTGAACTAAGCCACCTGTACTTGGTTTACTTGGTTTCCAGGACAAAAGAAGGCTATTTGCCCATCAAGATTGTCCTCCATATAGATGGATCATTAACCCATATCCCATTCATCCATCCATTTATCTAATTTATTCTTAAAAATTGTAATGTTAGGTGAATCAACAATATCCTGGGGTAGTTTATTCCGTATCCTGGGAGATCTGATGGGAAAGATATTTAGCCTCTTGTTGTTATTTACTTTTTTAACTTCCAGTTGTTTATTGTGAAGTCTTGGCACAATTTTCCTTAATGAATAAATAATGCCACATTGTGCAATTTGAACTGGTGATCTGAGAATTTTAAACAGTTGCAGAAGATCACCTCTAGTTAGTCTACGCTCAAGAGAATGTAATCCTGTTTTTTTCAGTCCGATGTCATATTCTAAGTGAGCAAGATGGGCTACTAGCTTAGTGACTCTGTGTTGAATCTGTTCAATTTTATTAATATCTGATGTCAGGTGAGGGCTCCAAATGGAGATCCATAAACTAAGTAAGGCCTTATATGTGATCTATACAATTTAAAAGACATTCTTCCAATTTGGAAATAAATGTTTTATTTATTCTATGTAGTAGTGCATTGCTTTGGTTTGCAAGTCTAGAACAATGAGAAGAAGATGATAATTTATCATTAACCAAAGTTCCCAGATCTTTTTCTATACAGGATGTCCTAATGATTATGTTATTTAAATAATATTTTTGTTTGGGATTATCTTTTCCCAAGTGAAGTACTGAACATTTAGATATGTTAAAGTGCATTTTATTAATAAATTACCATTGTTCAATTAAGGCAAGATCCAATGTTAATTTATGACAATTTGTAAGGGTATTAACCTTACCCCCAAGTTTGGTATCATCTGCAAATTTAACCATAATGTTATTTGGTGAGATGTATATGTCACTGATAAACAAATTAAACAACACTGGACCCAGAACAGTTCCCTGGGGCACACCACTAGTCACTACACCTACAGTACTTCTGACAACACACCATTCACCCATACTCTCTGCGTTCTGCTACTCAGCCAGTTGTTTATCCAGGATATAATAGGTGCAGAGAAACCTAAATGATTGAGTTTATTAATCAAAATACTGTGTGATACTTTATCAAAAGCCTTACTATAATCCAACAGAATAACATCCATTGATATTGTACAGTCAAGGCTTGAACTAATATAATCATAAAAGAAATCAGATTTGTAGTGCATGAAAATCCTGTTTTGAAACCATGTTGATAGTCATCAATAATATTTAATGTAATTATTTCATTTTCTAGTTGTTGTTTGATTATTTTCTCCATAAGTTTACATGGTATCGATGTGAGGCTGATAGGCGGTAATTTTCAATTTTGGAATGTGAGCCCTGTTTAAAGATAGGCGTAACAATGGCTGTATGCCAATCAGCTGGAACTGAAGACTAGTAAAGTGATTTTTAAAAATAATGATCAAAGGCAAAATTATCATATCCCTTGTCTCACAAGGAGTCTAGAACTGATGTTATCAGGGCCAGAGCTTGTATGTTGTTTAAGTGAATCAAACACCCACTGTATATCCTGGGAAAGAATTTCATATGGTTCTGGGTTAGACCCTACTGGGATAGCTGGGATATTAGACAATTCTGGAGTAAAACAGATGAAAAGTATTTATTTATTACTGAAGCCATTTCTGTATCAGATGTTATAGTGATGTTATTACAGACTAAAGGGCCGATCATGTTACTATAATTTTCTTACCATTTAGATAAGTATACAGTGCCTTATGACAGTCCTTGGTATGAACAATTTTAAATTCAAAATTGCATTTTGCCAAAGTGATCTCTCTCTTTAATTGTCTAACCACCTCCTGTATCTAAGTAAGATAGTATCTTTCTGATTGGGTGGACATTTTTAAGGCTAGAAATAATTTATTTTGTGTTTGATTAATTTGTTGGTATTACCGTTAAACCAAGGAGATTTTCCTTTGTTGTTGTACTTAGAATTTGTCTGGGACATACTATTTTTCAAGTTCAAATATTTTTGTTTTAGAAAGTCCCAGGCCTCCTCAGTATTCAGTGGATACATTATCTTTTCCCAATTAAGGTCTGTATCTGATGGTTAATGCTTTCAAAATTAGCCTTATTATATTGTTATATTTTCAATGTATTGATTTTAGGTAATAAGGGCAATTGGATAGTGAAGAATAGGGACAGATGGTCACTATTTCCCAAGGGTTGAGTGATTGAATGTCAGATATGTGGGTCTGAGGATTAGTTATAACTAGATCCAATATGTTCATTCCTTGTTGGTTCTCTAACAATTTGAGTAAGGCCCAAATTAATTATGACCGAAAGTATTTGTTTGTCATGTTGGTTTGATACCTGATAGTGCATCCAGTTTATAGTAGGAAGATTAAATCCCTAGGATGAGAACTGGGTCTTTACAAGCTATTTGAATAATTTCATTACAAAGTTGTTTGGTTTGGTCAATATCAGAAGAAAGGGGACAGTAACAAGTGCCTATACGAAACTGGGGGATACCAGTAGGTCTGATATGGACCCAGACACTTTCAGATTCTACAGTAGTTGTTGACTCATATGATGGGATATCATCCCTTACATACAGACTGACCCCTCCTCCTTTTCTTGTATCCACCCTATTTTTAAAGTAGTGCTCAAAATCAGGATTTGCTCTCCACTTTTATCTGTATTACCCCAGGTTTCAGTAATAGCTATTAAAGCTAAATTTAAGGTGTTAACAAAATTTCAAGTTCTGCAAGTTTAGTAATTGTTAGTGATCGGGCATTTAGAGAAAGAATATTGAGGTTTGTCCAAAATGAAGAACAGGGACTATCAATGCAAGAGATGGGTGACATTCCAATCTCCCCCTTATCTATCAGTTTAAATAATTATTTATGAAAGTTGCTATTTTCTGTCCCAAGATTGTGGTGCCCCTTCTGCTAAGGTGCAAGCCATCCCAACAGAAAAGGGATGGCCTATCATCAAATTCCTCCCAATGGGTTAAGCAAGTTATGCCCTGACGGTAGGTCCACTTATGAATCCATTCATTTAATGCTTTTATTTTGTTATTGATATGCCTGTTTGTTCTTGGAATAGGTAAAATTTTGGAGAGACATATGCTACAACCACGTTCCGTTAGAACGTTGCACAGAGCAACATAGTCCTGTTTGATCTGTTGAAGTGGGGACCATGTAACATCATTAGTGCCAACATGGACAACCACCAAAGGATTTTCCCCAGTGGATGACAAAATCATTTTAGTCATTGATGTAAGATCTGCTATTTTTGCTCCTCTATAACTAGAGCTAGTTCGGCGTTCCTTATCAGGATTACAAACTATGCAATCAACATATTTTATTATGCAATCTCCTAAAACATATACCTGTTTTTCTGAGTGAGGGACATCAAGGATTTGTGGAGAGCGAAACTCAGGGGAGGTAGCCGAGGGAGCAGAAACCTTAGAAGTTTTGAATGAAGTAACAATTTTTTTTATAATCTGGTTGTGCTTTAAGACTTTCTCTATTGGGAGTGTCAGTTATATGTTTAGTGGTTCCTGAGGTACTGTTAAAATTATCCTCAGTCGAACAAGTCGAAAAGTAACGAAAAGTCTGTATCTCGCTTCGTTTCCAAGATAATGGCGCTGAATGTTATGACACAGACTGCAATGTAATCCAATGGGAAACATGTAAATTACGTCTTTGAATATCCTTGCAACAAATTATTTCCCCAACACCTAAACAGCATAGTTCACATCTCTATGACATCCCTTCAATGCCATGCAAATTTCAAGTAAAAAGACTAAACTGTTATTGAGATATGGTCATCTCAATTTGGGCCATCTGGTCTTTCTCATTAACATTCCAAAAATACATATACATTTTCTCATAGGATATAGTGGGAATTTCAAATTGTAATAACATTTGAACAGATAAATAATTTTACCAAACAAAAAGTGGCATGTTCCTTGGCCCAAGCTCTTTTTTACGTCCCAAATTTCTGGCCAATAGCCCACACGGTGTCCGTGCAGTGCCACGGACAAAAAATTCGCAAATGTGGCAAAAAGTAAATTATTTGGCACTTCGCTGCACAAATACCATATGTCCGAATGAAACTAAATTTAGCATATCAAGAGATCTACCACACCAGACTGTGCATTCCAACTTTTGTGCAAATCCGTTGAATGGTTGCAAAGTTATTAACATGCAAAATGTGAGGTTTAACATTAAAAGTGCCTATCACAATGCAAAATGCTATACAGAAATGTAAAGTGCATCAGGTAATATCTCTACAGCAGCCTAATTTTCCAACACCTAAATACAATAATTCACATGTAGAGGACATCCCCTCAACACCCTGCATATTTCAATTTAAAAGACCAAAACCTGTCCAAGATATAACATTTTAAAGTCTGAGATTTTCATTGGTCAGAGTGGCAGAATTCCACACCTGTTTACATTTTACATACCAAACAACTGAAAAGTACGTCCTTGGCAGTAAGGCTAGCTACCATGAAAATTTCAAGTCAATACCACAATGCAAAATGATGTCAGCAAAAAGTAAAATGTGCCACACCATATCTCCACAATGAATGTATTTTCTGACAGCTAAGCAACATAATTCACATCTACAGGACATCACCTCAACACCCTTCAAATTTCAAGTTAAAAGACCAAACCATTTCTGAGATATTTAATTTTAAAAGTTGTTAAAATTGGGCTATCTGGTCCCTCCAAATCTGGCCATCTGGTCCCTCCCTCGGGATCAAAGAATCTTTAATTGTGAGCCTGCAAATTCTTTGACAATGAGAAGGGACCAAATGGCCAAAACACATGCTTTGTTCACAAAATAACCATAGAAATCTTTCCATTGACTTATAATGGAACTTAAAAGTTCTATAA